>OY992801.1:2634610-5134610 GCA_963921375.1 Tiliacea citrago
TGTAAAACTGTAAAGTTCACTCATCCACCATAAAAAAGGGAGGATCCTCCGACCAGACGGGTGTTGTAACTACCCCACGGTTGATGTCGGGACGTTGTATATATGCTAGTTGCGCGGTAAACTCTGCTTGCGCGATGCAGGATTTGCGTGACGGCAGTGTGACGCGTAGTTCGCATGTGGCTATGTTGATGCAGCTACATCCTAATTGAATTGTAATCTTTTATAATTTGACATCTAAATCTTGGATACTTTGACATTTTAATGATACTTTGAAATCCTATCAACGGAAATACCTCAAATTGTAATTTTAATTCGTAATTATGCAATCAATAATGTTAATACTAACCTAATAATCTATATCCAGTAATAATAAAATTGTATGTACCAAATATTTGCTCGCCACACTTGGCAGAATGTGATGATACCATTGACTAATCTTAAGACCATTATTATACCATATTCTGCTAAATGATTATGATTGTCATGATGTGGATTCGCTTTAATGTGTTTTTCATTTTCACTGTAAATCATTATGCAAGAGTCTATAGGAGGCAAAAATCTCGAGTTACGAAAACTTCTTTATTTGTTCGCAGTTTTCTTAAATATTTCTCCGAGTTTGCTAAGTAAGTTAGAATTTTACTAATGAAATTAAACGCGATTAGCATATCTAAACTGCGTTCAAGAGCTGTCAGGTGTGGAATATTTGTAGCCATTTTATTTTTATGACACTTTGTGTTGCTACGCCGTAGCAGTAAGCGGTAGACACATCGCAGCAGCTACGAGATTCGACTCAAGTTGCCTATGTATTATGTCTTATGGCGTTTTGCTGTGGGGATCAGCAGACGACGTAGATTAAATTTTCATTTTACGAAAGAGGGCAATCCGCGCTGTCTATAGAATGGGTCCTCGTGAGTCCCTTAGAAGAAATTGATGTACTAACTCTGCCATCTTTTTATATCTTAGAAAGTATTTTATATGTTCGCAAGAACTTAGACCTTTTTAAAATAAGAAGCGATTTCCATATTAGAAATCCACGTAGTAAACATGAAATTGTGATACCCAAATTTAGATTAACTAAAACAAGCAAGTCACAGCAGTATCCCCTTTTATAACAAGTTGCCAAAGTCTCTTACAGAACTTAGCGATTGAAAATTAAAAACCCACTTATAACGTATCCTTATCAAAAAAGCATACTAAAAAAAAAAGTTTTTTATTATATGCTTCTGTTGACATATTGAATAGTGTTTGGAGCCTCCTTTTAAGCAAACAATGCTTGTGTTAGGAGACTCCGCTCTTCCACCGTACACCATAAATTAAATTAAAGTAGGTATGTTAGTGAGGGTATGATTCAAGTGTGAATACCTAAGCGTAGTGTGTCTGAATGTGAGAGTGTAAGTTAGTGTGTGTGTGAGTGAGAGTGTAAGTGAGTGAGTAATATTACAAGATATGCATACTCTCTTCCCGTCCGTCCATCCTTCTCACAGAGAGGAGGCCGTTGAAGACAAGGAAGTTTGGCATTAATTACTTTTGCACCCTTCCCTGGCACCTCATTAACGCCAAAAATATGTAAATGTCTATTAACTGCTCCCAAATTACGATGTTTATTTTAATATTTTTTTTTACATACTTCCTTGACACATTTTTTTTTTTTATTTGACATTATATACCTACAATTTTCATTTAAACAAGGTTCTAAATTTTATTATTTTAATAATATTTTATATCGTTTTTTGTAATGTTTTGTTAATGTGAGAACGCTGTAGCTTTGTAAATCATTTTCTATTTTGTTAAGTACTTGGTACTTGTTAACGGGTCTTTTTTTTTTTTTTTTTTTTGGGTGGGAAATTATCAAATAACTTCTCCCGCTCTGGGTGGAGCGGGAGGGAGTGTCAGACTTTTACTGACTAAAACCCACCGTGTTCCTTCAGATGCCTGTGTGCCAGGGCCACGATATCCCTTTCGGACAGGCTCGTAACCCTGGCAGGCATTGGCCCTTTCGGACCCCGTCAATTGGTGCTGACGTCTCTTTGAGGCGCGCGTGGAACACAACGCGCCGTCGACCCGGGCTTGGTCCTTATCGGACGGTGAGCTACCCATCGCTCACCGTCCGCAAGCCCGCGCCTACGGTGGCCGGGAATCGGCCTGCGATTCCCGACGCCCGGGGCGTCTCCTGCGGCGACTAAGGGCGCGAGGGCGTTGACTTTGCCTTACCCTCACGCGTTCCGCCTCCTCCTTCGCAAGCATCACTGTTTCGCAGAAGGAGGTGACGGCCTCCCATGCACTCTCGCTCCGAACCATGGCCTGAACCAGGGCCGGACGCGAGAGATCGCCGCCGCCGATCGCTGCCGTGAGGACACGGCGGTGCTCCGCCCAAGCAGGGCAGACCTCCACCGTATGCTCCACCGTGTCCTCCGGGCGATCCACACAGTGGTGACACCCGGGCGTTTCCTCCCGCTTAATCCTAAACAGGAACCTCCCGAAACATCCATGTCCGGTGAGGACCTGCGTCAGGCGGAAGGTGAGGACGCCGTGGCGCCTCTCTAGCCACTCCTCAAAGAGGGGACTTATCGCCACAATTGTGGCGTGCCCAGCGCTGGGTTGCGACAATCGCACTCTCCATGTCGCCATGAGATCGCGCCGGAGCTCCGTCCGCTGTGCCGCGATTTCCTGCGGCAGCGGAGTTATGCCCCGGAGTTTCGCCTCTTCGCGCCACATCCAAATGTGCGCGAGGACTTTCGCCTCCAGATCCCATGGCGGCAGTCCGGCAAGGAGGCTCGCCGCCTCACGGGAGACCGTGCGGTAACCCCGTACCATCCTGATGGCCATGACCCTTTGGGACGCGTTCAACCGCTGCGCTGGTCGCAGCCTCAGAGAACGCGCCCACACCGGTGCCCCGTAAAGGGCCATGGACCGCACGATCCCCGCGTAGAGCCTCCGGCAGGAGGCGTTTGGACCCCCCAGATTGGGCAGGAGCCGCTTCAAGGCAGCCCCGGCCCGCTCCAGTCTGGGAGCCAAACGTCGGAAGTGCTCGACGAAGTTCCACCGGCTGTCGAGGACGAGTCCCAGGTACTTCATCGTCGACTCGACGCCGATGTGAACCCCTCCCGCCGTTATCTGGGAACCCGACAGTGGCGCGTTCCGAGGACCATAAAAACACATGGCCTCGGACTTGTGCAATGCCACCTCGAGTCCCAATTGCCGGATCCTATCGACGATTGTCGCAACCCCACGTGCCGCCAGTTCGGCCGCCGCCTGATGCGAACTCCCTTGTGCCAGGACTAGCGTGTCGTCAGCGTAGCAGACTACGCTGACGCCACTAGGGAGGTCGGCGCGCAGCACCCAGTCGTACCCGATGTCCCACAGATGCGGCCCCAGGACCGATCCCTGTGGGACACCGCACGACATCTCTCGCCGGTTCCACTCTCCTTGGTGACCGGGGTAGATGACGGCCCTGTCCGTCAGATATGCCTCGACTACGCGACAGAGGTAGGTCGGCATCCGGTGATATCGGAGTGCCTCCCTGATGCAACTCCAGGGCAGGGTATTGAAGGCATTGGCGATGTCAAGAGACACCGCCAAGACGACCCCACCCCGGGCCACAGCATCCCCCGTCGTGAGGGCTCGAACGCGCATGATGGCGTCCACCGTAGAGCGACCCTTGCGGAAACCAAACTGGCTCTCCGCCAAATCCGGCCCCACCCGTACCAGCCGCCCGACAAGGCGGTCTGCAATAACTCTTTCAAAGAGCTTGCCCACCTCGTCGAGCAGCACGATGGGCCGGTAAGCGGACGGAGAGTCCGCTGGGCGCCCCGGCTTCTTAATGAGGACCAGTTTCCCCGTCTTCCAACGAAGTGGGAACTGGCCCCTCTCCAAGCATGCGCTTAGGAGCCCTGTTAGTCGAGGCCCGAGAGCCTCCAAGGCCAGAACCCAGGCTTTTCCAGGCAAGCCGTCGGGTCCTGGGGCGGTATTCTTGGCATTCAGCCTACGTACCGCCACTCTCAGGTCTACCTCGGTCACCTCCGAAGAATCGTCGTCGTCGTCGTTGGCGGTGTGGTCCGCATCGGGCACCGCAGGAGGCGGAGCCATGGGCGGGGGAGTATGTTCCCCTCGCGAAGGGAACAGAGCGCTCACCACGTCCTCCACGAGCTGGGGCCGGAGACTCTGCGTCAGTGGGGGAGCCCATGGGCGGAGTTTATCCCGCACCCCTTTGTAGGGGCGTCCCCACGGGTCTCCGTTGAGAGTCTCCAGCGACTCCTCGCGGGCCAGTCCTCTGGCCCGCTGGATCTCCGCTCGGAGGGCGTTCTTAGCCTCTCTGTACCCCTCGTACAGCTCCGCCTGAATGGCTTCCGTATCTGGAGGGCGGATACGGAGCCTGCGGTGCCTGGAATACCGGCGCCGCGCAGCAACACACGCCTCGCGTAACGCGGTCAGCTCGCGCGACCACCAGTACACCTGGCGCCGGGCACGTCCGGGCTGGACCCGGGGCATTGCCACGTCACAAATTTTGGACATGGCCTCCCGGAACCACTCCGCCTCGTCGTTGATGTTGGCAGGCCTGTCCGATGATGACACCCAGGCCTGCACGATCGAGGCTTCCAGGAGGAGCTCCCGGTCCAGCTGCTTCAGCGCCCACCGCGGACCACTCGGGGCCTGTCGGACCGGCGCGCTCAAGGTCGGGGCGGAGACGTCAAACCGTATGTACCGGTGATCGGAATAGGTCTCCACCCCCTCCATGACGTGCCAGTCGATGACACGCGGCGACAGAGCGGGGCTGGCGAACGAGATGTCCACCACTGATTCACCCCGCATCCGCACACACGTGGGGACAGAACCCCGGTTTAGGACGACCAGGCCAGTCTCCAGGGCCCAGTCCTCCACCATCCTGCCCCTCGTGTCCGTATACCGGGAACCCCAAGCCAAGTTTTTGGCATTGAAGTCCCCGAGAACGAACACGGGGAGGGGATGGTACCCGACGACGACGACTCTCAGCTCCCCAAGGGAGTTGTGGAACTCGGCGAGAGTTCGGTTCGGGGAGAAGTAAACTCCTACCACGACAATCTCCCCGAACCGTGCTGCCACGCAACCCTGTCCCCTCTTGACGGCCTCGAGGGACGGGGTACCGGCGGCGGCTGACGAAATTAGGGTCACTGAGCCGCTCAGGTCCTCCACCCAGTCATCCCTGGGCGGGACAAAGTACGGCTCAGCGACCACGGCGATGTTAATCGACCACTGCGCCATGCTCTGGAGCAACAGATCCTGAGCGGCGGCGCAGTGGTTGATGTTCGCCTGGAGTTGTTAACGGGTCTGGAGTGCCCTCCTATATCTATTAACAATGTAAATTGAAAACATTGTAAAAGCCCATTATTTTTAAAATCGAAAACGGGAGGTGACGAGTTTTATTAGACCAATCAGAGGCTGTGGACAGATGCCTGCGAAGAGGGAGAGGAGAGCTAATTAAACTGATGTAGACACAGCCAAAATTGATTATTTTAGTTATATGTGTAGTCGTATGTTATATGGGATTCTTCTCTGGGGAACCTGTTTATAATTAATACTATCATTTTTACAGAAAAGGGCTGTTCGAGCCATTTACAACACAGGTCCAAGGGATTCCCTTCGAGAAAAATTCAAAGAAATAAATATTTTGACTGCAGCCTCACAATATTTGAAATCTATTGTATGTACACAAAAACGTACCAAATTAAAAAAAAAAAAAACTATATCATAGATCAAGTACCAGGAATAAACACAATCTTGCTATACATCGAACTTGCCTCCACAGAGTAGGCTACTCGTTCGTCTAGACGCTTTTACAACAAACTGCCTATTGACATTCGAAATGGATAACAGTCCCATGCAAGCTTGGCCCAGAAATGAACACAAATATAACAAAATGTATTATGAAGCTATAATAGTGTTTCATAGCCCTGTATATTTTTGTTCGTCGTAAAATTTCGTGACGGGACCTTCTCAAATCTGATGACTTCAAAAAATAAATTTAAACCTGAGATCACGGAGTAATCCACTGTCTTCCAGCAGATTGAATTTCACTCAAATCTAACGACTGTATCCCAAATAATTCAATTGATATGTCCCAGTTTATAGAACGTTGCATCACCGTTGGAAACCAAGCTAAATCAGAGTGGTCCGAGATGTGAGTGTATGTGAAGATCCATAGTCCAAGTAAGGCGAAGTCACTCAGAAATACAAGAAAGACAACCAGAAAAACAGCCAATACATATTATTGAACAAAACACTTCTTGTGTTTTGTTCAATAATATGTATTGGCTGTTTTTCTGGTTGTCTATCACAACAAAAGATTCATTATGCAGCACCACAGAGTTATAAATAAAATTGAAATCTTCAAAGACAGGCCTGACTGACAAGATGGGTTACCTATGTTTTTGGCGCACGTATTTGTATTATTATTTATTTATCTCTATTAAACAAGGTACGTACAACTTTTAAAGTAAGCCCCACAGAACCGTAGTAGCGGTTTGACTGTGGGGTCGGTGAGCCTCTATCCATACACTCAATAAACTTTTTACTTAAAACTAATTATTATTTATAGGTAAGTAGCACTTTAACATAACTCTAAATAATGTATTTTTAATTAATTCTTAAAACTGTTTTTATTAATTTCACTCCTACATGGCCCCATGGCCCATGGCTCCTGTATGGTACAGTTAAGCCGTATGTATGTAAGATTTTTTATTCTCTCGTAGCATCCAGGTATCTGGATGCATTTTAATGATTTACATGTCGTTAGGTTTGTTGTGACCGCCCAGCGTAACGCCCTTCATTTTCGATCGCAATCCGAAGGATTTTGAAGGAAATTCCTTATCCATTATTTGAAAGGTGATGTTTTACAAAAATCAACATGGCGGTCGTTAGAACACATTAATTAGGTAAAGTCGGGAAAAAAGTTTTTAGTACGTCAAAATTAAGGGCTCAAGGAGACGACTCCAAAAATATTAATAACTCTGGGGTCACCAGGGTGATTTATTTATTTATATTGGTTCACCAACAACTGTTTACACTGGTTTTATGATAAAGGTAACATGCTAAAGTGCGATACAATAGTGTAAACATCACTTACATAAGTCATATTTGAGGAATCGTGTAGTGTCCACGACAAAAAATAACTAATGGCATAATTTATAATAAGTACTTAAACGAACTCTTTCTAACACACATAATGTTTCGAATATAAAAAAACCGGCCAAGTGCGAGTCGGACTCGCGCACGAAGGGTTCCGCAAAAATTATCTATAAAATGGCAAAAAATCACGTTTTTTGTTATAGCGGCAACAGAAATCTGTGAAAATTTCAACTGTCTAACTATCACGGTTCATGAGATACAGCCTGGTGACAGACGGACAGATAGACAGACAGACAGATAGACGGTGGAGCCTTAGTAATAGGGTTCCCGTTTTACCCTTTGGGTGCGGAACCCTAAAAATCACGTTTGTTGTATGGGAGCCCCCTTAAATATTTATTTTATTCTGTTTTTTAGTATTTGTTTTTATAGCGGCAACACAAATACATCATCTGTGAACATTTCAACTGTCTAGCTATAACGTTTCATGATATACAGCCTGGTGACAGACGGACAGACAGACAGACAGACAGACGGCAGAGCCTTAGTAATAGGGTTCCCGTTTTACCCTTTGGGTACGGAACCCTAAAAATATATATTACGTTGCATTGTTTATCTATTATTGCCTCCATGTTAGTTATAGCTCTGTGCAAAGCATAAAAAACATGACAAATATAATATATGACAATGACGGGCTGTGACAATAATTATGAACGATAGAGAAAGTGCTGCCATTACATACTTTTAAGACTGGACTAATCTATTGATAAAAACCGTCCAAGTGCGAGACGGACTCGCGCACGAAGGGTTCCGTACCATTAGCTATAAAAACAGCAAAAAAATCACGTTTGTTGTATGGGAGCCGCCCTTAAATATTTTTGTTTTGTTTTAATTTAAGTATTTATTTTTAAAGTGAATATATAACGAAATATTCTGTGAATATTTCAAGCGTCTACCTGTTGCCGTTATCAATATTGAACGAAAACGAGCAAAAAATTACGTTTGTTGTATGGGAGCCCCCTTAAATATTTATATTATTCTGTTTTTTAGTATTTGTTGTTAGCGGCAACAGAAATACATCATCTGTGAAAATTTCAACTGTCTAACTATCATGGTTCAGGAGATACAGCCTGGTGACAGACGGCGGAGCCTTAGTAATAGGGTTTCCGTTTTACCCTTTGGGTACGGAACCCTAAAAATGAAATTGATACATTAATCAATATTATTAAATATCATGTTCATTACAGCCTAGTTATTATTCAATAAGCTTTAAATACAGTTTTAATATTTTATATTCCAAAAATGCTTGTGAAATCATATAAATTCTTACAATAAGTATGTCCCAATTACCATCCTGGCACATAAATATCTCCCCGAATACTTGAATCAATAAAATAATCTTTAAAATTGAAATATTTCCTGCAAAGTTTTGCCAAGTAACGAAAGCTGTGGTGGGCTTTCAAATATTATTATCAGTTATTTTTTAATTGAACTATCTCTTTATCTTTGCCAGGCCAGACTTTATCAACGTCTTTTGTTTGGTTTTTTCTTCAAAAGATTTACAAGACATTTCCGACACAGATCAGATGATCTGACCAAGATTATGTCTGGACTTTAAAAGAGACTATGAACCTTGAGTTTTTTTCGCCATTTTCTTCTCAGGGGTAGTCAGATAAGAAATGTCGACTCCATCAAGCTTATTTTTTTTTTTAATGTGACATAAATTGATTCCGATATCCTTTTTACAGAATAAACAATTTAATTTCAGTTGACTGGTAGATATCGTCACGTAAGGAAAAAGCGCCTCCATGCGACTTTCTCTTTTTTAGAAAGTGTTAATTTAAGCTCTGAGAGAGCTTGTAGCTCTCTTGAATGAAATCGAAAGCATATTCAATTTATTCTATTGCCAAATGATTAGATTGGCTTTGTTAATTCTGTCAACTGAGTATCATGCAGCTTTTGAGAAACCAGAAGGTCAATGTTCTTACTTGAACAACGTTCAAATTCAAGCCGCCATTTTTCATCTCAGAAGCATCAATGTCAAAAATTTATGAAAATAATGTACGATTTACACCAAGCAGCTCGCGTCGGTCCGCATCGGAGCGCATTTTACAATGTTTCAAAGGAAATTGAAGCGTTAATGAAGTAGTTAAATGTCATACTGACTGACGTCAGTCAATTTATACAGCTGTGTAAATTCTATGTAAATATGACATTTGAATAGAGGTATGTTTGACAAATTGAGACAGATTAAATTGCGAACGTTTTAAAAATACGGGAATTGGCCATTTGGTACTTGCATCGTTCATATTGGTATTTGAAAAGGCCTAAGAATAGTAGTAGACATAAATAAATAAAAAAACCGGGCAAGAGCGTGTCGGACCATGCACAATGAAGGGTACCTCAATGAAGGGACTCATGTCGACCAATATTTAAAAAAACTTGATTTGTTACCGTTACCGGCGCTTTACATTTACGAAATATGTGTGTTTGTTATGAAAAATAAGCAACTATTTAAGACTGCAAATGATGTAAATCCTCGGAACCGACGAGATCCATATAAGCTCATGGTAAAACATGTAAGTTGGAACTTCACATTTCCTACGAAATGTATGGGAAACGTTTTTTGCGATTTATGACTTTTCTAGTACTCAAACCTCAATTGGTCCAATAGAGGTTTTTGATCCTTATAAGAAAGAGGATCGATTGGCATAAAAAAAAGTTTTTGTCAAAATTGCCCATTTTCCTGCTGACTGTACATTTTTTTCAAAATCTGTGAATGGGGATCAAAATTCCATAAAAAGTTATGGATAGTCTCTTAAGACCATTTTTGCGTAGCTGCAACGGTTAAGGTACTTCCCCTTACTGCCCCACTGAAAGTTTCCACCCTGTATAATAAAAAAAATATTTAAACCCACACTATTTTCATTTGATATTTCGCAGGGTACAGTTTACAAAACTTTTTTTAAATTTCTAATTTGCCTCTAAAAAGTGATTCAAAATTCATTTATTTACGTTACACTTCCATGTTTTGGTCACAGAAACTCAAGTGTGTACCAAATTTCAACTAAATCGGTCCAGTAGATTCGGAGCAATTTGGCTGTGACAGATAGATACACGGGTGATCCTATAAAGTTTCCGTTTTTTCTTTTCGAGGTACTGAACCCTACAAAACAAGTAACAAAAGGCCCAGTCCTATTCACAATGTCTAATAGTGCGCTCTCCGTACCATTCTAGTGTGTTCACAAAGTATTAGCCAGCGGAGTCGCCTAGTCTGCGGCTGACCTAATTGTTACGAGCGAGCAACTGATTGCTCCCTTGAGTAACACAAAAGAAACAAACAATTGCCG
Organism: Tiliacea citrago; assembly: GCA_963921375.1. Lineage (NCBI taxonomy): Eukaryota > Metazoa > Arthropoda > Insecta > Lepidoptera > Noctuidae > Tiliacea > Tiliacea citrago. The sequence goes on from OY992801.1 coordinate 2,645,059, forward strand.
ATGACTTCCGAGTAGTTCCGAGCGCGCCCGAGTGGTGCGGTGTGGCGGTAAAACTATTAGCTAAGCTGTGACTGTTGCGGTGGACTAGAGCTACGCCTTCCGACATTACGTTCATTCTCGTGGGTTGGTTTCTCTATAATTACAGAAGAAGTTTTATTCTAGATATTTTATTCTTATATATATTTTATTGATTGTTATTTATATATATTTAGATTATAGTGCATTGTTTTTTTTATTTTTATTCTCAATCAAAAATTTTTTAATGCAGGTCTGGCAGTTTGAGTACTTTATGCGGCCTAATCAAACGTCCTTTCTTTGGTATTATTCGCCGAATCGCTGAGCTCCTTAAGTTTTCAGTTGAGCTGCACGATAACTGACAAATGCGTGCACTGACTGGACAGGTCCACTCAAATCTGTGTGGTTCTTTCGTCAAAAGACCATGTCAGACACCAATCTACATGGTTCTCAAATGATCTGACCAAGATTATATCCGTATTTTATATACACATTGACATTGATTAATTTTATATATACAATGACATGAATATTTACTTTGTTAAGTATTATATTGTTTTAAGTATTGTAAATGTGACGACTATGTGGGTTATTATTCATTTTTCTTTTTTTCTCAGTTAGTTTTTATCATAGTCTGGCAGTTTGAGTAATTTTATGCGGCCTACCCAAATGTCCTTTCTTTGGTATTGTTCGTTGAATCGTTGAGCTCCTTAAGTTCTTAGTTGAGCTGCACGACTACTGACAAATGCGAGCACTGACTGGACAGGTCCCCTCAATCTGTGTGGTTCTTTCGTCAAAAGATCATTTCAGGCACCAATCTACATGGTCTTCACATGATCTGACCAAGATTATGTCTGGACTTTAAAAGAGGCCTCTGAATTTGTTTCGGCCTTTCTTCTCACAGTAGTCGGATACGAAACGCCGACCTCATCTAGTTATTTTAAATATGATTGACGTGTAAAAGTGTTTGTACAAACCTACTTACAGAAATAAATTATTTATCATTTATCATTATAATTTACAGCATGAATAAACTTTTTTTTAATATTATATTAGAGTTACACACCCTGGCCAGGCAACGCCCTTACAATCCTGGTTGAGCAGCGAAGGTTTTCACCTCGGTATCATCATCATCATTTCAGCTGAAAGACGTCCACTGCTGGACATAGGCCTCCCCCAAGCACCGCCACTTCAACCGGTTATTTTCTTCCCGCATCCAGCGAATACCTGCAGCCTTCACAAGGTCATCGGTCCACCTAGCAGGAGGCCTTCCAACGCTACGTCTTCCGGGACGCGGTCGCCACTCCAGAACCTTTCGGCCCCATAGGCCATCAATTCTGCGAGCAATGTGCCCTGCCCACTGCCACTTAAGCTTGGCAATTCTTCGGGCTATGTCGGTTACCTTTGTTCGCCTGCGGCTCTCTTCATTTCTGATTCAATCACGTAGGGAAGCTCCAAGCATAGCCCTCTCCATTGCCCTTTAGGTGACTTTTAGCCTTCTGATAGCGACCACGTTTCCGGTGATGACCTATGGCACCTCGGTATAAACTAGGTAAATACCTCGCGCATATGATGAGAGAAAAAGAACCGTAAGGCTGCAAAAACGATCGCAACTTCACGAAGCTGTGAAAATCGCGACACTTTCCATTTATAGAAGCACTATACTAAGCACGTTATAATTGCAGCACACTGAACAAACCGGCTGTAATGGCTTTTATATGAGACGCCGCCACTGATTGACGTGGAACTGAATATGATGAATGAAGCGTGTTAGTGCTCGCACACACGCCGCTTAATAACTGTCTGGCAAATATTATGTATGGAGATTACATTTCCGAGTGTTCTTTGGTTTGATATATGTGGCGGTAAAAATTGATGGAATAAAACTAATGGATGAATTACCTAGATCAACTTTAAAATTATTAAAGCCCCACAGTAATTTTATGCACAATAAAATGATGTGGTAATATAACATTATTAAATAAAACAATGAAGCGTATCAATAATAATAAATCACCAGCATTTTGCGAAACAACTTAATATATGTTTATTATGAGCAATAATCAGAATAAAACATAGCTGACCGTTTAGAATTGTCTTGCCGAGTCCGTAGTTGAACAAAGTCTGAGCTGTCAGTATATTAGAATGTACTCTGTGGTCTGAGCGGTCGAGCCACTTGCGTGCTCTTTTAAACTATGGCTGGCTTGTCAGTGGGTGGGAGTAGTAACAGAACAACTTATTAAACCAGAAGTTACTCGAAAAATTGCGTTAATATTTTTAAATTAATAAAAAAACAATGTTTCTCCGACATATAAGAGACATATAAAATGTGCGTAATTATAAGCTTAGACTGAAAATGAACACCGCCTGTGCTTTCAAGAGCGCTCAAGCGGTGTTCATTTTCAGTCTAAGCTACCGTCTAAGTGTCCGTGTAAGCGTCCGTCTCGTCAAGAGATCGACGTTATGGGTTTTTGTTAGTTGAAAACAACACACCGTTGACTTCTAAGAAGCTACACATGTTTTTATGTTTTTTTTTTCCTCAGTTAGTTTTTATCATCATGGACTGGCAGTTTCAGTAATTTACGCGGCTTACCCAAATATCCTTTCTTTGGTTTGTTCGTTCAATTGTTGAGCTCCTTATGTTTGAGTTGAGTTGCACGATTACTGACTCTCAATCTGTATGGTTCTTTCATCAAAAGACCATTTCAGACACCGATCTACATGGTATTTACATGATCTGACCAAGATTATGTCTGGACTTAAAAAAATTAAAGGTATCCTGATATACCCTTGATCTGGGTACTAAAGTTCGTGAGATTCGGCACTAGTTTAAAGCTAAGTGCGCGCTATATTCATGATTGATTGGCGCTCGAACCGTGTTTTTTTTTTTTTTTTTTTTTTTTTTTTTTTTATATGGCATCTCGCAGTTGACCTTGAGAGGCCGTGACTGCTTAACCGGTCTTTCCTGTGGCTGCCCTAAGGTATTAGCTTAAAGCCTCCAGCCAGGAGCGTAAATAAAAGTATTAAAAACTAAACGACAGCGCTCTAAGGGCACCCCCTGTGGGGTACGAACCTCGGCTTAGGGCGTCGTTGGGGAAAAACAAAGCAAATTGGGGACGGGCTGGATCAAAAGTTTAAATTCATGATTATTAACGGGGATTACTATTAAATGCTACGGCTCACTCAGCCTCGGGGCTGGCGGTTCGACGTGCAAGGGACGGGGGGAACAATTTATTCTTGATCTTCGCGTGGTACCTCGGCGGCGAGGACGGAATGACGGTTTGTGTTTGTGCACTGTACTTGTGGCCCTATTGCTTTCCTGAAGGAGAGTAATGGGGTCATCCGGGTATCTCGAACCGTGGCAGCACGTGCGTTCTAAATGCTGTTATATGTACTACTAAGTGTCGCGATAAAGGGTTTCTAATAAAAGCTTTACTATGAGTTATATTATATTGAATGCAATAAAGTATTTATAATAAATTAAACAATAAATTATTATTTTATTTTAAGAGTTCAAATCATGTTTTTTTTTTTAAATGAAAAATTTTTGTTTTGGTTTTGCAGTGCCGATTTTATTACAGAGTGCATGTTTGAAACTTTTATTCTTATTCCAACCTCTGTGTGTCTGTACAACATGTTTGTAATAAACTTATTTGATTTGATTATTTACCGCTAAAGTAAGGATTTTATAATGCAAACTGCAAACCAATTTAAAGTTTCGAATTTTCATGATTAGAAAATGGTTAAATCAAATCAAATCAAATTCTTTATTTCAGACAATTAGTCCACTTTGTTAGTACCTAACACTTTGACTTATTACACTATGTTAATAAGAACAGCATAGATGGAAAAAAATATAAATTGAAAAATACATCTTGGACGATTAATTTTGGTTTCGATCGAATATCCTACTAAGAGGTTATTCGATCGAAACCCGGACGTACGCCTTCATAAAGGCTGTATTTGGTTTAGAAGCGCAAAACTGAAAATAAATTGCTGATTTCTGAACTGTGTGTGATATGTATGTATGAATGTCACGTGGGTATGCCAAATATTCAAACTCAAATGAATATTCATCAATCGCTCTCACGGAGTTCTTTGCGAATTTTAAAGTATAATTGAATTTAGAAATTGAGATAGGCACTACTCAACCGCTATTCGGAAAGTGAATGCAAACCCGTTCGTTCAAAAACCCTCTCAAAATGATACCTAGCCGCCAAACAAACATTCTCTTGTGAATACGATTACTTTTTTAAAAGGTCCAGTCAACCGCATGTACATGGCAAAAATCGCAACAGACAGTACCTTTATTTCGTAGCAGTAAGCGCCGTTTAGGGTTGTTTGAAAACGTCACTACTTACGTACGACTGTACTCACCTCTTGTGTATAAAATCCATTCCGTTCAATTTGGCTGATCCTCAGATTATGGCGGATCACGGTCAGTATAACTGATGAGGGGACGGAGGGACGACATGCACTCTGTCACGTTACGCTTAGCTTAGAGAGATCTCTTGACATGGTCTGTTGATCTTGTTAACCTTTTAGCTGTCTATGATATAGGTTAATGCTCATTTATTAGATGCCCGACTTATAGATGCAATATTAAAAACCGACCAAGTGCGTGTCGGACCACGCACAATGAAGGGTTCCGTAGTTAGGATGGATTTATCCCTAAAACAAACTTAACATTGTAGTTGAAAAACATGTTCTCCCATACATCGATATACGTCGCCACGGTGAATTTTCCACCTGAAAATTTAAGTTTGTAATCGCATAAAATGTTTTTTTTTTTATTTGATAAAACTACAAATTAACAATTTTCGGACTTTTTCCTTTATTTGTGCTGTGAGACCTTGATTCTGCCCAAATTTCATGATTCTAGGTCAACGGGAAGTGCCCTATAGGTTTTGATTTATGTGCGAGATATCCGCATTTTTTTTTTTATTTGATAAAACTACACGCACGGGCGTGCCAAGACGTTTGTGTCAAGACATAAATTATGTCATGTCAATTTGTACTAGCTTTTTATGACAAAACAGTTTCATCGCTCAAACTATGACAAAATGTGTGACTCAAGTCATGTCACAGTAGGCCGTGCTCGCCCCGCTGACCATTACTTCTATCACGTAGCGTGTGACTTAAAATAGCGGTATAAGCACATTGCTGCCTGTTCATAAACGCGTGTTCCCTACATATCCACGGTGAGTTGGGGTCAATTACGTGCGGTCTGTTATTATAAATAGTTTAGTGCTGGTCGCTGTTGTGTAGTCACGCGACTCCTGTGACCACACGACGAGATAACGGTACAAAAAATGTCATCATTCCACTGTTGGGACACAGGCCTCCTCTCTTTGAGAGGGAGTGGTCTGTAATCCACCACGCGGGCCCAGTGCGGGTAGGTAGATGTCATGTGACTTCGATTTTTTGGAAAATATACTATCTACTTATTAAATACATACAAACATACATAACTGTTGAGACCAGCCTTCTCAACATCGCCGCGCGCTGGCGGCAGTGAACGAGGGGTGCGGGGGCAGCGGCGAGTAAGACGGCCGCACGGCTCAACGCGGGCCCGCGACACACAAGTCAGCTGTAGCACTCCTGCACGCACGGCTGCGCTTACGCGTTTATATTAACGTCCTTATACATGATCTTGTTTCCGTTCTAACCGACACAGTTGTATTTTTGTATTTCCCTTTATTTCGTTATTATACATGTTATACAGTCCACTCCTTTCATTTTGCTCCACTACGACCTATCGTCGCGATCAATAACTGATTATGACGTTAACGTTCCGACTGCTGTAACACAGGCCTCATCTCTGTGAGACGGAGTGGGCCAATCTTAAATTCACTGAAAGTCACGCACAGCCAGAACCGCTGAGTTTACAAGTATTCAATTTCGCATAAGAGTATATTAACTCGACTCAACTCAAAGCATTTATTTGAATTAAACCATTTACAGGCACTTTTGAATTGTCAACGAGTCGGTCAGTCAGAGAGATGAAGCTAGTTGCCCATTCCAAGGAGTAGTAGGTTCCTATGGAGAAGAACAGGCCAGAAACTCCAGGGACACTCATTTAAATTTAAATATTGATACAAAGTATTGGTTACATCATTCATCTTGAAATTATACATGTGAGAACGATGCAAAACGTCAGAAGCGTCCGAATTATAAAAATTAATAAACAAAAAAATAAGCCGTGGCAGCTAAGAGATGACCAGTCCCAACTGAAAGCACCCGTTCACGATACTATGTAACAAAGGTGAGCGCTAAGGAAAGATTTTTGAAAATGAATGACCTCAAGAGGTTAAATATTGGGTAAAAATTTGTATGGAAGCTTGTCGCTTTGCCGATGGAAAATCCTAGTGCCCCATACGGCTTGTATACCTGCCATTCTAAACTGTATGTGACAGTCTGTCTGTCAGACTGTCACATACTTTTTTCTTGTTTCTGTCTTTTTTTTCGCGATTATAATGTTGGTCCCATAGTAAAAGTTCGTTTCGATGGTCTAACTAATGCAATCCTTAAAGTTCGTAAGGTTAATTTTTTAACACCTTATAATTATGACTGTATGCTTTGAATTTCAAGGATTAAAAGCGGCCGCAATCCGTCATACTTTTCATACAAACGGTCTTACGTGGTGATTATGGCGTTGTAACATAATATATTATATTTCTTTGAAATTTTTGAACTAATAAGTATCTTGTGCACTATATCTAGGTTTCTATGAAAGCAGAAAATAAAAATTTGGAGAAATAAATTCAGGATACATACTTAAGCCTTCAAAAATGTCCGTTTTTGCACAAATTTTACCTGTACTTTGTTCTTTCATAATGTACTCATAAATTGTAAAAAAAAACAACAGTAAACTTCATAACCTTGCGCATGTAATGGTGATTCTAAATGACAAACATTTATCTCACAAACTTGTAGGAGAGTTCCTGAAGTTCAAGTAAGATCGTTCATTTTTTACTTACCACTATGACAATGGAAGCTTTAATCGCGCGTCAAGCTGAGGTTCTCGAGGAGTTGAAGAGAATGCATTCTAATTTTAAGAAAGATTCAGCGAGCAGGAAGAACCCCGAGTACATTCGACTAAGGCTTGAGCGATTGGATCAGTTATGGGCGGAATGTGAGGAGAAGAACCAGGAGCTGAGCACATTAGAAGATAAGAATCATCAATATTTCACGAATAACATTTATGAGGTAATCAGAAGTTGGTATCAAGGAGCTCGTCAGGAGGTTGCAGCATACGAGGTCAAGCTTCAGAGCGGACCTATCAACGCCAGTCATAGTAAGTCGAGCGTTGAGTTTGACAACACCCTTTTCGATACGTCTTCAAAAGCAGAGGGCAAGCTACTCGAGTTACAGCAGTTGCAACAAGCTAATTTCCGTGCATTTGATAGGGTAGTGGCGAGTAGGAGCATTGACGACGTTAAGGAGAAATGGGAGGTTGAGGATATGTTAAAGACATTAGAGTCTCGGTGGGCTGCAATTGACAAATTACACTTACAGATTGACAGTATATTAGGAGGCATACCTAACAAGTACTATGACGATTTTTGTCGTTATGAAATTACCTTTTTAAAAGTAAAACGGACATTAAACATGAGCTTAAACGCCTCTGTGCATCAACAACAAACTTTGCCTAAAATCGACATACCTAGTTTTAGCGGAAACTATACATCATGGCCTACTTTCATGGATCTGTACGTGGAAGCGATCCATAATAACCCCGCTATTGCAAAAACCCAAAAAATGCAACATCTAAAAGGAAGGTTGCGCGGTGAAGCGGAAAAGCTCGTACAGCATTTACATATCGCACCAGAAAATTACGACACGTGTTGGGAAATATTGAATCATAGATATAATAACAAGTTTCTACTATTCACCAAGAATTTTCAAGTATTTATGCGTCAACCTAACTTACAAAAACAATCTGCATTCGACCTCAAGCGGTTATATGACACAAGCAATGAAACCATAAACGCAATACATAACTTGGGTGTAGATACAAGCGCTTGGGATCCTGTACTGGTTTACGTTTTATGCGAAAAACTTGACGCCGAAACCTATTCGGAATACATGCAGTCCAGGTCAGACCCGCGGGAGATACCCTCCCTATGCCTCCTAATATACTGTCAATCTGTAAGTGTAATTTGTCAATTGCAGCCCACCGAGACTCTAATGTCTTTAACATATCCTCAACCTCCCATTTCTCCTTAACGTCGTCAATGCTCCTACTCGCCACTACCCTATCAAATGCACGGAAATTAGCTTGTTGCAACTGCTGTAACTCGAGTAGCTTGCCCTCTGCTTTTGAAGACGTATCGAAAAGGGTGTTGTCAAACTCAACGCTCGACTTACTATGACTGGCGTTGATAGGTCCGCTCTGAAGCTTGACCTCGTATGCTGCAACCTCCTGACGAGCTCCTTGATACCAACTTCTGATTACCTCATAAATGTTATTCGTGAAATATTGATGATTCTTATCTTCTAATGTGCTCAGCTCCTGGTTCTTCTCCTCACATTCCGCCCATAACTGATCCAATCGCTCAAGCCTTAGTCGAATGTACTCGGGGTTCTTCCTGCTCGCTGAATCTTTCTTAAAATTAGAATGCATTCTCTTCAACTCCTCGAGAACCTCAGCTTGACGCGCGATTAAAGCTTCCATTGTCATAGTGGTAAGTAAAAAATGAACGATCTTACTTGAACTTCAGGAACTCTCCCTTTCTTCGTACTGCCAAGCGTCGCTCTGGAACCTGGATCGCTGCTACCTCCCCGGATGCTCCTTGTACAGCAACACACGCGGCACGGTATGACACGGCAAGATACAGCTCACACGCGACGTATTACTGACCGATGTCTCGGACTGTACGGTACTTGCAAAGGTTTCGAAGGACCAAAAAAAATATGTTCGGTGTGTTAACCAAACTGTAAATATGCCAATGAACGTCAATGTATGTAATGTATGTCAATGAATGCCCAACGGGAATGAATCTAAATAAAAATGCAAGTTGTCCGACTCAAACCACGTCTAATTGAACACTAATTAAATTATGTGCAAGAAATCCTCATCTAGGCTCCGCCGTGTGTCAATGCGCTCCCAAATGTAGGTCGCGATCAAAGTGCAAATACGCTAGCCTAAATGACTAACTTATTGCATCAAAATACATATTTTAAAACCATGTACGTGCACCGTACACGTCCTACAATACGTTTGCGCAATATTTATATTCCACAATAAGGTTGAATCAGCCCTTAAAGTCAAACGATCGCAAGAGTCTTTGGTCAACTGGACCCAATCAAAATGGAACCACGGCATCACTCAACCTCAATCATATTTCAAATAGGTCGACTGGATTTCATTATTAGTACAGTCACTAGAATCTTTTAGTTTTATGACTTAAAATATACCAATATTATTCAAATATGTAGGTATTCACACTTCTAAGAAGAAAGGCCGAAACAAATTCAAAGGTCACAGTTTCTTTTTTTTTTTAATCCAGACATAATCATGTGAAGACCATGTAGATTAGTGTCTGAAATGGTCTTTTGATGAAAGAACCACACAGATTGAGTGGACCGGTCCAGTCAGTGTGAGTGCACGCATTTGTCAGTATTCGTGCAGCTCAACTCAGAACATAAGGAGTTCAACGATTCAACGAACAGTACCAAAGAAAGGACATTTGGGTAAGCCACAAAAATTGCTTTAACTGCCAAACAATGACAAAAAATAACTGAGAAAAAAAAAACAATGATCCATATAGTCTTATCATTTACAATAATAAAAATAATATAATACTTTAGAAAGTATGTCTGTGATATTTTAATAGTACTTACTTTTATCTGTGTTAAATTTGAGTATTACATTTAGTTAATATTCTCATTATAAAAAGCTTTGTCTTGATTTTACTTACGTGTACCTAATTTAACAAGATTTTAGATTTTGTTTGATAATAAACGTTTAACCCTAATTAAATTGCGTTTTATTATATTTTGACTAACTAATTTTGCACTCGACTCGTATCCACTGGTAGCTTTAGACAAGAGATGTTTTTTTAAGTTTAAATGTGGGTCCAGTTAACCAATAAAATTATAGAAAATAAATTATGTGGTCAAGTGAACCCGCGGGTCCAGTAGCGAGCGGGTCCAACTGACAGAAGACTCGCAATACTTATCCTACACGGAGCAATAAAATCGCTCAAACTTTTATTCAATCATTGCGCAAAACAAGAAAATTTTTTAATTTAGAAACAGTTGTTTAAAAGCCAGGCAAATAATGTTTTGCTGAATTTATTAGTGGGCAACACTCTGATGAGTGGGAGTAAATTGTTAAAGATTTTAATTTCCATGCAATTGGAATTCCTGCTATACAAATGTAGTCTCTGGCTAGGTGCATTCCACCTGATGTTTAGGGTTTTATGGGGTACTGTGTTAAATGTTACAATAAAACCTTGTGATTATAATGATATGATTCACTTTACTGTAACTTAAATATAGACATTACCTGACATTACCTATTACATTTCATTAATTTTCATTTAAAAAAATGGACATTGATACTACTGAATTATTATAAATGAATTTAATTAATTGACAAAAGCGTAGGTATATATAATAAATGTATATTTGTACGCCAAATGGCAAAACATAGAGAAACTGTAATAATTATAACAATTCTAACATCTTTCACACTGTTGCAACCTATTTTATAAATTAAGAATATTTAATGATTGATTGATTGACTGACGGCCGATGGGGCCGAAAGGTTCTGGAGTGAAGACGTAGCGTTGGAAGGCCTCCTACAAGGTGGACCGACGACCTTGTGAAGGCCGCAGATATCCGCTGTATGCGGGAAGCACAAAACCGGTCGAAGTTGGGGTGCTTGGGGGAGGCCTATGTCCAGCAGTGGACGTCTTTCGGCTGAAATTATGATGATGATGATTGATTGACAATGTAGCTAAACTTGGCAAGCTGCATGTGGTAAACAATTCCCCAAAACACTTTAAAACTCAAAAGACCATTTTTTTAAAACAATGCAACAGCCAGAGTTGTAATCAACGCTACAATTAGGACCAGAATAAACATTGGTCCTTTGCGTTCCTTTTCCGCTGAATAACGAATCACTATTCTTTTTTCTCTCTGCACCACAGCGTACAGTCAAACTCACGGACATGGCAACATTAGAAGCTCCTTTATTTCTTAGCAGTAAAGGCGGGTTTCGTAGTTCAAGTATTAGTGACCTGCGGTTGACCTTACAACCCGAGAGAGAGAGAGTTGTCTGCGTCATACATACATAGGCACAGTTTATAAATCTGTGTTTGCAGCAAATAGTTGCAATGAGAATGAGCGGAGATTTGTTGTCGTACGACGACTCGCTCACGACGAAACGAGGTTGCTTCACAGTGGTTTTTTTATTTGACGGAAATCGCAGCTTGAAGTACATTGATGATGTTGCTATACGTATACCTAACTATGGATTTTTATAGTTTTGCAACCAAATATTAGTAGTAGATTATTATTTGTGTAGTGTTTTTTCTTCTCAGCTCTTTGGCTGGTTTTTCCAACATTTACGGACCGAAGCCATGTAAATGCAGCGTGTGGTGTGTTATGTTAAAGATGTGCTGTGTGAGGACCTATTTCGTTTTCTTCTATTTGCATGAACTTTCTGACGATTCGACATGTATTTAAAATTGCAGCTTTTCGTAGGGTGATATAGAGGGTTTCTTTAAGGTTTAGTAATTTAAGGCTATGGAGAAAGTGATTCGGGGTGACGCCTGTTGTATTATTATTATTAATATTTATTTAATTCAATAAATTAACTGCTTTAGGGTGCTGTTGGGACTGCCACGCTATTGTAGTGCGTCCGGTACGATCTCTTTTGCGCATACAATAATTTTTACGCCATAATGCGCACAAAAATAAATTCCATCTTGTCAAGAGCGCGGTCTAGTTCTAACGGTATCCTGAGTACGTGAGTACGTTAATAGAAAAGTACGACGCACCTTGGTTGTCGCACGCTGTGGAGGTGCTGGTCAGAAAACCCCACAACTAACCAAACAAATATTTAATTTTAATTGAATTAGAACACCGTTCGAACTGGTACTTACAATAGTTGTAGGTCCTCTCAATCTGTGTTATTCTTTTATCAAAAGATCATTTCAGGCACTAATCTCACTCTCTCGGTCACGGTCTGGACTTTATAAGAGACTGTGACAGCTGAGTTTGTTTCGGCCTTTCTTCTCAAAGTAGTCAGATAGGAAACGTCGACCTCGTCTAGTTTTTAAAATATGATTGACGTGTAAAAGTGTTAGTACAAACCTAATTACAGAAACAAATCATTTATTACTTATTTAGTTTATAACCTATATATGTAAACCTTGATTATTTGATGGGAATCGCTATTATTTATTGGATTCACTGCCTTATTATGGTTAAATAAATACAATAATATAAATAAGCCATTTATTCTACTACCCGTTTACACTTGTTTTACGAAATGTTTGCAGCTTATTCAAATGAAATATACTTAACAAAATACAATTCTTAACGCAAAATCAAATTTTTGATTCGGTGCATTTTTAATTACTTCAGATTTAATATTTTAATTGTATGATTGTGTTAAATTTAATTTTAATTAAATGTTATAATCATTTATTAATAATAAATATTATTAATTAAATTAGTAGTAGTCGCCTCCTTGGCGTAGGCCTCCCTCATGTTTTCCAGTAGTGTGTGTCTGGCTTTAGTCATCCAGTTCGGCTCTAGTCTTTGTACAAATAGGTCTGCCCATATTTTTCTTTGGCGTCGTCGGCCTTATTATGGTTAGCTCAATATACATAAGGATTTGAATGAGATAATAGATCCGGGAAATACCTATAATATGTGATAGGTTCTTATTTATGTGAGAAAGTCAAATATACTACCTATGGTAAGAAAAGAATATAATTGAAACAAACAGATTGGTAGGCTCTCGCTGAGTAGGTACATCATAAGAACAAAACAGTCTCTTTGTCTGACATTAAAACATTATAATTCAGAAGGAATTCATAGAAACCACAGTTCCGTAATAATATGGAGTACAAAGTAAATATCTCAAAAATGTCAGACCATATCTTCATCCATTGTGTGACATCTAAGACAAATGACTAATCTACGTGCGTACACAAAAAGCGGTGGTATGTAAAATGAATAAACGTCTTCTCCTCTTGCTTCGCACACATTTTACGACTTGATGAAACATCGACATTTCCATATAGAAAGAAAGAAAATAAAGAAAAAACAACACAAACAAGACATACATTACAAAAAAAAAATTGGCAAAATAAACACTCTCAACACAAAACAGCTAAAAATATGTACCTCGGCTTCGCCTCGGCCCACAGTTACACGTTCGTCCATCAATGCCTGGTTGCGGCCAAGGCTTGTATAGTGCGTTTCTCAAATAATGCGCGGAAATTCAAACTAAGTAAATTATTTATAAATTCCAGATTCAATGACGAACAACGATAATTTTTCAAACTCCAATATGTTAATTTGTTTTTTTCAATAAACAGCTTTCTATTTGCAAGCCAGTTTGAAATTTAAATAAAACCTTTGATAAGTTACCTCCTTGGTTGCCATGTTTCAGAGTAAAAGATCGTTCCACTTTTAAATTACACGATAGATATGAGTTTACTATGTAATTTATTTGGCCGCTAAACCACGACACATATATTATAGATTTTCATACAAATTTTGGCGGCCGCTGCTCGCATGTATTTGGCCAGTACAGCAATTTCGATTTATCTCAAAGAAGGTTGTCAAAATGATAATGGTGCTCAAATTTCCAAGCATATTTGAGAAAATTACATATTTAAAGACTATTAGCTTTTAAATGATGTAAATATTCCTTATTATAGTATTACTAGCTGTTACCCACGATTTCGTTTGCGATCCAGGATGAAAAGTAGCCTATGTCCTGCAGGTCATAGTCTACCCATGAGCCAAATTTTATGTAAATCCGTTCAGCCTTTTTAGCGCATGAAAGCGTAACAAACAAACAAGCTCACTTTCGCATATTAGTTAGGATGTATGTTTAATAATTAACGTATTAAACATCAACCTTTCGGAATTAATTCTCTATTGTGGTGAACACCGCATAAATCCGTTGCGAAGTATAAAAAAAACAACGCGGTCACTCAGGCAGATACGAAAAGCGACTTTAATTTATAATATGTATATTTATGTCACCGTCTGATTATGAACATCGTTTGTTTATAATCTACGAGTATCTAGCGAGCTCATAAACTATCTTCTTTTCTTTTGCCCCACACTAGGAATTTCGCCTGTATTGGGGGTGCGTTTGCAAACATTTAAACTCACATACATAAACAGCCTGCAGTAACAACTTCTTGTAGGCATAAAGTTACTAACACTCTGGGTATTATCAGTAATAAACCCTTTAGAATCACATAAGTTCTTGTGTGGTCTTTGTAGGCGCACTTTGGTCCTAGTACAGAAGGTTCTTTCGAGAGAATCCATTTCGCTCGGCAATCCCATTCATTCCCTCTTAGTGATTTATAGAGGTTACATACATGGAATAATAAAATTACACTTGGGTAACAGCAGAGTCCGTCCGAAAATATATTTTTTTCAACCCAAAACGAAAAATGCCGAAATTTGCGACCAAAAATCGCCGAAACCCGAAAACGTAATTCGGTCTGACTCTAGGTAGGTAACAGTGACATGGATAAACGAATGAAATTATTCTTTGAGATTTATTTCAATAAAATAAAGAAACGAAAAAGAAAGAAAATACGTTTATTTGCGGTAAACATAACGCAAAGAAATAAAAACACAAACACGAAAGAACAAGTTGAGGGAAAATATGCGTCACATTCACGCAAAACGGCCATCGCTCAGCATAATGCTGCGACCCTATGCTAGACAGAGCCCCAGCGCTGGTTTTCAGCGACAGCCGGCGTTGACGTGATGACGTCAACCGGTGCAGCATAATGAGATAAAAATAAACAAAATAAAATCAATGCAATAGTTCGTTATCTATGTTTATATAAATATAATATCTAGAATGGCAAAACTCTATTAATTATTCATGGAACAGAAAATATTCTCGTGTTTCAACAAAGGTGAAACTTGACCTCCATTATTTATTAGCAGAAGAAAATAATTGATTTCGTGGGAAATATCAGTGAGAAAGAAAGAATTTCATAAAATGCTCAATAGAACGTTCTGATGATATCCAAATGACTTGCAACGGGATACTTCCAGACTAAGCTATTTATCTACGAGTCATCATCACTTGCCTAGCCTTTCCATTCTGTTGGGGTCGGCTTCCAGTCTAACCGGATGCAGCTGAATACCAGTATTTAACATGGAGCGACTGCCTATCTGACGTCCACAACCCAGTTACTTGTTAATACGACACCCATTTGGTAAGATTGGTTGCCATCTTTCGGGCTTCTGACAACCCGTAACGACTCAAAGATTCGCGAATGACAACCGGGACCAATGGCTTAACGTGCTTTCCGAACCACGGAGGGGTGTCGGTGTGTAAAGATGGTCACCTATCCACGCACCAACCGCAGCAAGCGTAGCTTAACCTGACCGATCGACCCGTGCGGATGTCATTACTTAGCCACGAGCCCCACATGAATCTATCTACGAGTATCTATCTTAAATATTTATAAATCAATTACCTTGCGTCAGTTTTCACAAAAACACGACAATGGCTGGACCGATTAAAGTCAAAGTCAAATTATTTATTTCAAATAGGCACTTAAGAGGGTTACTTTAAAAAAAGTTTTACAATATTTTGTTTGAGATAATTCTATGTGAAGATGCATCTTTTTCAACATCTGGACGAACCTATTTAGGGTTCGATGTTTCTGTTAACATTTTCGTTTTGTTCCTTAGTTAATAAATAATTTTAAAAAAAAATTACTATAGAAAGTAGGTAAAAAATAAAAATTAAGCAATGACAGAAAATTTTATTATGAGATAGATACATACATGGTGATAGATATAATCGTTTTTTTGTTTTTGGTTTTTTTGCCTCAAAACTGCGGTGGTATAGGAAAAAACAAATTGGAATTTTGGAAAAACCCAAAGGAACGGCCGTAAAATCGAAAAATTGAAACAAACAACACACGACAAATCTCACTTGGTACGAAGTTCACCGGGTCATCTAGTCACGAATAAAAAAAACTGTACGCACTGTACTGCACGTCAGAAGTTAAAACTTCTTAGCTTCACAAACTTATAAACTTCTTTAAACATGATTGTACCTAAGCGTGACGGTGACGCGAGTTCAGTGCTTTTTCCCCATCCTAAGGCCCGGTTTCCACCAAAGCGGAGAGTAGAGGAGATGATTGTAAGCGACCAATAAGATACCGTTACCGTACCATCGCATCGAAATAATGATATCATATTGGTCGTTTACAAACATCTCCTCTCCTCTCCGCTTTGGTGGAAACCGGGCCTAAAAGTGCCCAACGTGCATAAAAAAGGTTTCACTTAGAAGAAGAAAGAAAGAAAAATTGTTTATTCTGCACAAACAAAACGCACATTTCAACAAATATCTAAACATGAATTATACATACAAAGTAGCCAAAAACCTCGTATCCATTTCACTAAACATTTTGACAATCTTGTCCATTGGTTGCGATTGGTCTTCGCAGAGTGGACTTCAAAAATTGAATTCAGAGATTGTTTAGAATACCATTGTACCCACCCATAGCATAAGCAATCACGAAATATTATAAAACAAAGTCCTCCCTCTGCGTCTATCTGTCTGAACGCGACAAACTCAAAACCTACCAAACGGATTTTCATAAGGTTTTCACCAATCAAATGGCCGGAGTGCTTCATGTGGAAGGTTTAGGTGTATGAAATCATTAAGTTTTTGTGTCATCATTTCAGCCGAAAGACGTCCACTGCTGGACATAGGCCTCCCCCAAGCACCGCTACTTCGACCGTTTCTCGTTTTTTCTTAGTGCTTGTCATTTGGTGGTCTTGCCATCATCGCCACGCTTGGCAGGCGGGTTGGCGATCGCAGTATGGTGTTAAAATGCATAGAGAACGCTGCTGCCATTCTCTAATAAGTCCCTTAGTCGCCTTTTACGACACGGAAGAAATAGGATGGTGCTATTCTTTACATTCGGCACAACACGGAACGGTTTTGTAAGCTGAAATAATTATGAAGATCATTGTTGAAGATGTCGGAAAAAATCATGCGGACTGGGAGTTTTACTGACTGGTGCGCCACGTAAACCAATAGAGATATATTAAAACAATGTATTACGGAATTAATACTCGTACATCGTTTACCTGGACGTTAACTTAGGGTACATTTAATCCCGGTTCCCGTGGGATATTTTCCGACATCCACGCGGGCGAAGCCGTGTGCAAAAGCTAGTATTGTATAAGATGCTGTGTAACAATTGCGGTGTACAATACATACTATTATTTTATATTTTATCAAAGTATCTACTTTTTGTTGATTACCGATTTAAATAATGATAATCTCAACAAATTCTTAAAAAAAAACAAAAAACCCGACTACAAAAATATTAACTGACAAAATTAAAACAAGATGAAAAGAAAACCAGTATCCAATAAGTACCAACAATAAATAAATGCAGTCGGATGCATCAAGAATGTTACGAACGCCTTCAAATTTGCCTCCGACTGCATTTATTTATTTTTGGTACATACAGGATACTGGTTTTCTTTTCATCTTGTTTTCATTGGTTTTTTGTTTTTATTTTTAAGGCTATTTAGTTCTTGCAGAGACTTTTTGTCATGGGGACTTTTTGGTTCGTGGATCTAAAACACCAATTGGCAATCCTTCTAGCTGTCTCACGCGACGAAGAGCGAGATCCACGACGGCTCTGTCCAGTGTCGTCCCTTGCAGCTTGTGCACTGCTTGTTATATATTTTTGTTATGTACTAAGGAAACTCTAGACGATGATAGTATACGTCGTCAATTTTTTTTTGAAAAAAACAAATTATAACCGTTTTTTTCATGAACCATGGCTCCCCCTGTAATTTTTTTTTAAATGTTCACTAGCCTATGTTACCCGGAATAGTTCAACGCTTCTAACAATACCACATAATTTTAAAATCGGTTAAGCCGTTTAGAAGTTATGGTGGAATAAATAAACTCACAAACATACATACATACATATATTTGCCCTGAAAATATAACACTCCTTTTTTTGGGCAGTCGTGTAATAATAAGGATAGGCCGAAAGTAGCTTAATCAGCATATATTATAATGTTCCCACTGCTGGGACACAGGCATCCTCACTTCAAGAGGGAGTGGGCTCCACTACGCGGAATTGTTGGTTCTAAGACATGCCAGTTTCCTCAAGATGTTTTTCTTCACCGTTTTGAGAGCAGTGGTGATGATATGATTCACACAAAGTCAAGCGCTTGCTTGTGTTCGAACCCACGACCTACAACTCGTAAGTCGAGGCTGTTAATAGTGTGCCACCACCTATGCTCTCTGCAGGCCGAATGTAAATTGCTATAAATACAATATACTCAAGTAATACCTATTTATTATTTTTTAAGTCTTTAGTTAAGTCTTTAAGATGGTTGTTAGGAGCACCGCACGGAGCCACGGCGGCGATATTACGAGCTTTTGAAACAATAACAATAAATAACAAATAAATAGCGCTAAAACAAACAGCTAAAAGCTTTCCATTAGAGAGGGGCAATGACCTTAATAATATCCGACGAATCCAAAACAAAGAAATAATTATTTGAATTGTAATCTACCTAGCGTCTTGTAAAAAGTTAAGCTTATTGAAGGAAATTAATGTTGGCAATTTGTTAGTTGAATAAACATTATTACAAAGAAAGATACATCGTAGTGAGCACTTTCTTTACAAATTCAGATAATTTTGCTGGAATATTAACCAACGCCATATTTTGTAAATGAAGTTTATGACTGCTTCTTTTTCTACTATCATAATTGAAAAGGCATATAACAATAGTTCAAAAGGAAGATACACTATCGCTTCTCGGCCTTTTGGCTAAGATCAAAGCATAGGAAGATACACTATCATTAGTTAAACGCGTCATTAAATTAAATCAGGAATGAACGTTCGAAGTGGCGACGCTTGGGGTAGGCCTATGTCCAGCAGTGGACATCTTGCGGCTGAAATGATAATGATGATGAGTGAACGACCGAACGACATTAATCAAATCAAATCAAATCAAAAATGTTTATTTGTTAGGATATGGTTCAATAGATGCTACAATAGTGGTTCCAGCATACCCTGCCATAGTATGGTGTACAAATATTTACTTATATACAAAAACAAAGCCCATATTACTAACCTCTTTATAATTATGAATAATAATGGATTAGAGAATAAAATATGAATAATAGTTTACATTATAGTATGATCTGGAATCTGTATATATCCGACTATATCCAAAAAAACAGTGGTCAGTTTCACATCACTACTCGTATGGTTAGATCCGCCACTCGCGCTTAGCACGTCTAGCATTATTATATAAATAAAATGTTTTAGCTTTTCTTCCTAGACCCGATGTACTGAGCTACCATTTTAAGGAAATCCTTTGAAAAGCGGGTTATTTTTCTTGTATTTGTAGTTTCTTTTTGAGTTAAAGAGGAGCCTCTTTAACTCAAAAAGAAATCATTAGACGTTTGATTTTGTATAGGTTTGAGATTTAATTTATAAGAATTTCATGCTAATCATACCTATCATCTGCCTAGTTTTTTCCCAATTCCATATGTTGGAGACGGCTTCTAGTCTAACCGGATGCAGATGCATACCAGTATTTTAAATGGAGCGACTGCCTATCTGACCTGCACAACCCAGTAAAGGGGTAATGCGATACCCCTTGGTAAGACTGGTTGTCAGTTTTTCGGGCTTTTGACGACCCATAACGACTGTCAATGATCCACAAATGATAACCGGGACCAACGGCTTCCGAGATAATCTATAATCAAAAATTATGTTCTTTTTTGGTACAATTTTATTGAAAGTTCTTAACGAGCATACCGATAAAAACTGTTAACGATTGTACGAGTATGAAACGAAGTAAAATTCTAATGAGTTCACAAATTAATGTCATAAAAAGAAAAACTTTGACGGATACACAGCTTTGTTAGAAGTTTCACAATAAATTAGGTAGTGACAGCAGTGTTTTTAGGGTTCCGTACCCAAAGGGTAAAACGGGAACCCTATTATTAAGGCTCCGCCGTCTGTCTGTCCGTCTGTCTGTCCGTCTGTCACCAGGCTGTATCTCATGTACCGTAATAGTTAGACAATTGAAATTTTCACAAATGATGTATTTCTGTTGCCGCTATAACAACAAATACTAAAAAACAGAATAAAATAAATATTTAAGGGGGCTCCCATACAACAAACGTGATTTTTTTGCTCGTTTTTGCTCGATATTGATAACGGTAACAGGAAGAAGCTTGAAATGTTCACAGAATATTTAGTTATATATTCACTTTAAAAATAAATAATTAAATTAAAATAAAACAAATATTTAAGGGGCCTCCCATACAACAAACGTGATTTTTTTGCCATTTTTATAGATAATGGTACGGAACCCTTCGTGCGCGAGTCCGACTCGCACTTGGCCGGTTTATTTGTCTGCATAAGTATATTTCTGTGAGTTTAAAAACGTAGTTACTGTTGCTTTCAACCGCAATCCGTGTACTTAACCGCAAAAGAAAAGTATTCGTCTCCATTTCACAAAGCTGGCACACAAAAAAAATAAGTAGGTCACTATTTATTACACGACTGCCCAAAAAAAGGAGTGTTATGTTTTCAGGGATCATATGTATGTTTGTAAGTTTCTTTATTCCACCATAACTTCTAAACGGCTTAACTGATATTAATGTATGTGGTATTGTTAGAAGCGTTGAACTATTTCGGGTAACATAGGCTAGTGAACATTTTAAAAAATATACACGGGGAGCCATGGTTCATGAAAAAAACGGTAATAATTTGTTTTTTTCATGCAAATTTGACGACGTATACTATCATGTTCGAGAGCTTGCTTAGTACATAACAAAAATATATAACAAGCAGTGCACAAGCTGCAAGGGACGACACTGGACAGAGCCGTCGTGGATCTCACTCTTCGTCGCGTGAGACAGCTAGAAGGATTGCCAATTGGTGTTTTAGATCCACGAACCAAAAAGTCCCCATGACAAAAAGTCTCTGCAAGAACTAAATAGCCTTAAAAATAAAAGATCTTATTAATAAATGAGGAAAAAAGGGACGACACTGGACAGAGCCGTCGTGGATTTAGGCGCTCAAAATTTTTGCAAAGGGCCAAGCTTATGTAGCTCTTAGTCGAGCGAGACAGCTAGAAGGATTGGCAATTGGTGTTTTATATCCACGAAAGCTTATCAACGAGCCTCATGACAAAAAGTCTCTGCAAGAACTGAATAGCCATAGAGATATTATTAATAAATCATAAGAAACATAATTTCGCGTTCCAAAAAAAATTTAGTTATCTTTCGTGGCACATTGTGCGTTTGCAAAAATATTGTTTTATCACTAAAAGGTATAAAATAAAAAACAAATAGTTCAAAAAAATAAAAGACGCCTGCCATATAAAAATAAATAAATGCAGTCGGAGGCATCTACGATGTTACGAACGCCTTAAAATTTGCCTCCGACTGAATTTATTTATTTTTGGTACTTAAAGAATACTGGTTTTCTTTTCATCTTGTTTTCATCTTTTCAGTAAATTTTTTTGCAGTTGGGTTTTTTGTTTTTTTTAATAATTTGTTTTATTTTTAATTTTTTAGTTCACTTTTTGATATGGCAGGCGTGTTTTTTAAATATTTAGTTTTTTTTTGCACAATGTGTTTAAGCGCACACATAGGTAAATAGTCTATGACTAGGCTAAAATTTAGGAGTACATGACCCTGCTAAGACAAGTATTATTACATTTAACATTATTAATTATTATACTTAAAGTTAACATATGAAATATTGCATACCTACTAGTTAAACAACACAACTTTAATTAATATCTTACCTACCTATTAACTTAGTTGTTACTAATTACGTAAAATAATGACTTGAAACTTCATACAACTTAGGATGTTAAGACATTTCTAGGTAGCAAAGTCAAAGCAGCTATTACTGTACGTACTGACATTACGCTACTGCTAAATAGGTAAGTACAGAAGATCAGCTCTATAAAACGATCGAAAACGCACGCACACATATACACGCTTCACGTACAGCGAGTGCACCCTCGCGACAGGTATTTATTTGAGATCTCCATAGAGATAAACTACGATAACATGGCTCGCCCCTCCAAATTACTGTTTCAATGTGTGTAGTCACATCCTTACGAAAGAGTTTGTATGTAGATGTAACTACGTAGGTACTCGTAATATCTCACTTATTACCAGATTTGTTGGTCAAATAATCATAACTAGCCGATCGCGCAAGACAACGCACGTGTCGTTTTCATAGAGTACGTGAGTGCAGCGCCATACTAATAATAATGAGCGATTAATGACGCCACTAGTCGAGCAACAAATCCGAGATTTGTTTTTGTTTGACGGCCGTCTCATTAAGCACACATGCGTACAAATACTTTCAAACGTTTTGAATTTTGGAGGGACGGGCCATATTATCGTAGTACAAGTACGTGTCTATAAAGAAACGAAAAAAAAGAAAGAAAATACGTTTATTTGCGGTAAACATGACGCAAAGAAAGAACGCAAATACAAAAAGAACATGTTGGGAGAAAATTTGTGTCACATGCACGCAAAACAGCCACCGCTCAGCATAATGCTGCCACCCTATGCGAGACAGAGCCCCAGCGCTGGCTTTCAGCGACAGCTGGCGTTGACGTGATGTCTTCGACTCGTGCAGCATACAGTGAGATTTTATATAAGAAATACAATAATAATTTTTTAAATGGCAACAGTCCGTTCCGTCGGCAACGACGTACGCGCCACCGGCGTTTATTAATCTGTGCGCGCAGCTGTCAGAAAACTATGTGTGCATTTGTCAGTTTTCGCTCGTTGTTTGGCGCCGATCTTCTGTACTTATCCATTTTGTGACGTCGCTTTACCCCTTAGTTAACGCAGTTTGCTAATTACAAAAAGAGAAGCCATCTTTTAATTAGTCTCTACTTTACCAGTTGCCCTGCACGCTTTGTGTGAAGACTTCTGCAGATAAAAGTAACGTGAAGTACTCTAATACTGCGGAGTATTTTGCAGGCTTAACTAAGATTAAGATTATGTCATGAACTTTACTAAGTTTGAATGTGGAAAATAAACATATTTGTGTTCCAAATTTCACCGATGACGTATGTTGATACTAACGTGAGAAAGGTATATTGCTCTGCCAGGGTTACGAGTTTGTCCGAAAGGGATATCGTGGCCCTGGCACACAGACAACGGAAGGAACACGGGTGGGTTTTAGTCAGTAAAAGTCTGACACGCCCTCCCGCTCCGCCCAGAGCGGGGGAAGTTATTTGATAATTTCCCGACCCAAAAAAAGGGGTATATTGCTAGGGTAGGTACCGAAATCATTGTCGTGTTACTTTTGAGAACATTGTTGTACGGAAAACGTATTATAAGTATTTGAAGTTTTTCGTTAGTCCGAATCGCAGACACAATCATGCTTGCGCGGCTTTTACACTTCATTAAACGTTATTTCTCTTAAAAAACCTTATTTTCTTTTATTAAGTTAAATGACGTCATCGGTACACCTTACATACTGCGCGGTTTACACTCGCACGTGAATCTTGCTGTGAATAACAAGTGTGTGTGCACGCCATGTAGTTTGCGTAAAAACGTGTCCCTCGACACTCGCCAAGTTTCGCAGTATCGTTCGCTAGGGATGGAAGGAGTGCCAAAAAGTATCGATATTAAAAAAAAAAAAATGATTTCGACATATCGGAAAATAAATATCGATATACCTATCGATAAATCGGAGAAATTTTATAAAAACTATATGTACTGTATGAAATTGTATTGTTTGTTTTTTATTCATAGAAATACCAAACTAGAAACGTCATTTCTGATGTAAAATCTTAATCTAATAAAACATTGATAAAAATAAATTTACTTTTTTACGGCTCTGAACTCTAGTGATGATTTTAGTAAGTGGGGAAAACGTTGCTGCTATTGGAAATATACCATATTTGCTACATTTTCGATACTTGATATTTTATATCGATATAATAGATATCGCCGAAAAATAACGATATCTCGAACAAAAAATATCGATACATCGATATTTTTCTACAAGCCTATCGTTCGCGATCTCATAGAAAATGGACGACGATGTGGCTGTTGCTGCTGCTGGGACGCTATGTGTAGCGTACTACAATTAACTTTGTATTCAAAATAACAAACAAATAAAAAAGAGATGGAGAAGGAAAACATTGTGGATGAAAATCCATCGCAGTAGAACCGGATAAATGAATATTCATTTATTATTTTCAAAACCCGACCGCGATCCGCTACTATGAAAAGCTGCGAGTGTAGATGCGTTCGCGTTCCATGAACCAAGCGCGAACCCTTTGTCGCGGGGCAAAAAACCGAAACCGATCAGGGACCGGCTCGAAGCGCGAGCGCGAAGACGCGAAACCATCTACATACACTCGTGTTTCACGGCATTCGGGGGAGTTAGCGCCGCGAGTGTCGAGCGGTATTATGATTTAGGTATATTTCAATCCATTACGCGATGAGTGGCCTTGGAACCAACTCTTACATAAAACTGGCGGTCAATGTATTACGCACATTTGCCTTTACACACCACATTTATTTAGAGAGATATTACATTAGCTGATTAATATCTGGGCCCTGTAACCTAAATAAACTTTAGTAAGGTACCAATGGCCACAATGAGGGTTATTTGGTATGATTCAATTAAGGACTAGCGGTTAGTTTGATCCTTAGGGACGACGTCCGGGAAAAGGTTCTACTAATAAACAGTCTGTTTACACAAACGTATAGATACAAAATGTTATTTCATAAGAATGTTACTAGGTCTGTTTTTCTTTTTAACATGCTTTTATTAGGTCGACCTTTATGTAACTAACTATGTGATGGAATCTAAGGTAACTAATTTAACCATCTTCCAAGGGTCGTAGCGTAATGAAAATTGGCAGCTGTATGTAGTTCTGATGACAATACAATAATATGGTACTGTCGAACTGATCTGATGATGGAGCCGGAAGATATGAACTGGAACTTCATGATGGGAAAATCGTATCATAGCTGTTTTGGATTTCTTAGAAAAGTCTTGTAATGAACTTTGACCACGATTAGGTTTCAAGGTCTGATGATGAAGCCGGAAGATAGGCACTGGCATTCCATGATGGAATATCGTATCATATTCGTGTTTGCACTTGTGATAAAGGCCACGTAATGTTATTTTTTTTTGTTTATACGTGCACTTATAAAAGCGTGTTTTTCTAGTGTTGTTTAAACTATTTATTTATTATCTATAAAATTACTACCTATAAACGACAGCTACAGATACATAGGTATGTATTTAGCAGTTATTTTTCATACCACATACATTGCAAGTTTATAAAAATCTCTATTTCAGGTCGCAAACATAATTTAGCGCTGTCAATCATTTGAGGGCATTGGTAGCCCAGTAGTGACGGTCCCGACTTACGAGTCCGGGTCCGAACCCAGGCAGGCGGTTATGACTTGTGTAGGTAAATAATTTCATCACCACTGCTCTAAAAACAGTGAAGGAAAACATCTTGAAGAAACCGGCATGTCTTAGAACTAATAATTCAAAGACATGTGACATCTACGAACCCGCACTGGGCCCGCGTGGCAGATTACGGCCCACTCCCTCTCGAAGAAAGGAGGCCTGTGCCCAGCAGGGAACATTATAGACTGATTATGCTGAATTATTTGAAGTTGAGAGAGACAGCAATATGTTTTACATACCTTTGGCGCTAAATGTATAGAAAGAAAGAAAGAAAAATAATTTTATTTGTCACAGAAAAACGTGCATACAAAAACATATCTAATAAACTCGAAGGTAAACATTACACAAAACAGATCAACATATAATCACGAACAGCTCCTTAGGTTCTTAGTTGAGCTGCACGACTACTGACAAATGCATGCACTGATTGGACACGTCCCCTCAATCTGTGTGGTTCTTTCGTCAAAAGATCATTTCAGGCACCAATCTACATGGTCTTCACATGATCTGACCAAGATTATGTCTGGACTTTAAAAGAGACTGTGACCTCTGAGTTTGTTTCGGCCTTTCTTCTCAGAGTAGTCGGATACGAAACGCCGACCTCATCTAGTTTTTTTTTAATATGATTGACGTGTAAAAGTGTTTGTACAAACCTACTTACAGAAATAAATCATTTATCATTTAACACAAAAAAAACAAATAGTCGGCAGCTGCACGTCATGACCGTGACAAGAAGGCTTGCACTCAGCATGATGCATGTCTGGTCTCTGTGGAAGGCTACATAACACCACGACTCAGCGCAATACGCCGCCCACCCATCGTACTACTTATTAATGTTTTAATTATGTATTAGTTTATTATTTTGTAATAAAAATTGTGTATTTTATATAAGAGCCTTAGTTGCCTGACAATACAGCATTATTACTATTATTATTGTAGTAATTTTGAAGTTGAACAGCAGACTAATGTTTGGTGCCGTGGAATGAGAATGGAACAATGCTCCAAAGGCAGCGAATTTGGTAATCAAATTGTGTATGTGTATCATATTTATGATATTGTGTATTTATTATCTATGTTTGTATTTAATGTGGATTAATATGTGAAAATAAAACAAATCATTTCATAATGTCCTGGTAACGTTAGTACAGTCAGTGAACTGTATTACCTGAACCCTCATACAAAGAAGATGGGTCAGGCTATGCAGGTCACTGACTGTACTAGGCGCACAGCATGTGACAGGAGTTACGGTTATAGCCAGTGAATGTGAGCAACTAACAGTTTACAGTACAGTAACAGTTGTTGTGCGTACTTTATAGTACAATAGTGCACTATGCTTCTATGAGCCCCGCGTAGTGAGCGGCTTTACTCAGTAGGTATATAAAATTATAAGCGTGAAAGCCACTGTTTCCTTCACTATAAAAGATTTTATTATTTAAAAGGAACGGTGCCGCGAAGCCTTCTATTACTGAAACTATAAAACTGTATTTTTCTTTTGAAAGCGTGCTTAGTTATCTACAAATTAGAACGCATGCGACTAAAAGATTTATTTTCTTCTCAATTACTCGATTGCATACACAAAAAAAAAACCCAACTGCGTAAAAACTGAACTTTAAATAAAAACCGGCCAAGTGTGAGTCGGACTCGCGCACGAAGGGTTCCGTACCATTTTCTATAAAAATGGCAAACAAATCACGTTTGATTTATGGGAGAATATTTGTGTTATTTTAATTATTTATTTTTAAAGTGAATATATAACTAAATATTCTGTGAATATTTCAAGCGTCTACCTGTTGCCGTTATCAATATCGAGCAAAAAAATCACGTTTGTTGTATGGGAGCCCACTTAAATATTAATTTTATTCTCGTTTTTTGTATTTGCTGTTAAAGCGGCAACTGAAATACATCATCAGTGAAAATTTAAACTGTCTAACTATCACGGTTCATGCGATACAGCCTGGTGACAGACGGACAGACAGACAGACAGACGGCGGAGCCTTAGTAATAGGGTTCCCGTTTTACCCTTTGGGTATGGAACCCTTAAAAGATGGAAACAAGATTTATATATCTTAATACTACAAACAATCTCATGCAGTTGGAGGCAATAGGTCTTTATTGTTAAATTTAAGAAGATGAAGAGAACTTGCTTTTATTTTACACTTTTTAGTTAGGATTATAAAACGGTCAATTAGATTATTTACTCACTTATAATCAGGTGACAACGGCCTCTTACTCAGTCACTCTAAAAGTTCGAGATAGTTTTTTATCATTTGTCATTCCAAATTACATTGCAACATATAATTTAAAAACCCTTCATTTTGATACTCGATCGGTATGGGAGATTTTTTTTTTGTAAAACAACTTTTTGCTGCCAAAGATCTGCCATTTCGATTTTTTTAATTTTATATACCTACCCAGTGACACTCGCGCAATAAAGACCAATCTGACGACATATCACTCATCAAAATCGGTTCAAACACATAACCCTCCTTTTTTGGCTTCGCTGCAGTTGAGTAAAAAACATTTTTTCTTACTGTACCATACTAATAGGTACTAGGTCTATACCCTAGTTCTGCTGAATCCGTTCCCATCCCGTCGCCAACTAACTTTATAGGAACACACCTCAGGAAGTAGACGCAAGCTATAAAACTTCGTTCTGATGCTATAACCGGAGAATTTGTGAGAAAACTTGCGGTTCACCGGAGGTTAGTCTCAAAACACGTCCATTCGAAAAGAGTCGAATGCATAAACTTAACTGAAAATCTAGGAGATAACCTACCTACTAATATCTATTGTCTACGAATAGAGTGGGTACATGTTTTGTGCAAGGAATCTATTAAAGTCTGCAGCTGAAACATACAACTAACTTTCTTAAATTGTGACGTTGTGGGGGACCGGAGATGAAGCGCTTTAATATACTACCTCGTTTTCATTAACGCGCGACTCCAAGAGAACTTGGGTGAGAATGGACAGATAAGCTCACATGATTCAGTTGTTAGAGGGCTAAAAGACTCTGTACTTATGTAAAAAAACTTGTACAAAAAAATAAGAACCGACTACCAAAAATAACACTACAAAGTGAAAAATAACTTTGATTTCGGAAGTCGGTGTCTTTGGATCTGTATTTAAGTTTTTTGCCACCGACTTCTGAAATTAAAGTTATTTTTCACTTTGTAGTGTTATTTTTGGTACTTAGTCGGTTCTTATTTTTTTGTAAAAAGTTTTTTATTTTTCACTTTTTAGTGGGTCAGTTTTGTTCTTTTCTAAGTTAAAAAAGCCTAATGTTAACTGCTCATCACCTTTTACAAAATATTGCTTTTCCCGATGCTGGGACGTTCATTGTTGAGGAGTTCTCCTGGTAAGAACCAGAAGAACTGCCACTCACTATATGCATAGTGACGAGCATAAATTGCTTAATCGTAAACCGTTAAATAGGGGTACTCATTATTATATTGTTCCGGTCGCCATATGTGGTCTCCATCATCAGTTTCTCTTCACCAAATGGTGATTTCCGAGAGCAAATGCACGAGTTACTATAAAAAATACCCAAATCGCTATAGGTTTGCCTATAAAATTTGAGGGTTTCCCTCGATTTCCATGGGATCATTTGATTCTGATTTGGTGGCAATGGGACCACCTCGGGAGTATACCCTTTCAAACAAAAAATAATTTTCAAAATCGATCTATAATTAACAGAGTAATCGCATAACAAACATACAAAAAAAAAACATACCGCTGAATTGAGAACCTCCTCCTTTTTGGAAGTCGGTTAAAAACTATTCTAAAATTCTGTATCCAACATATTCAGCTGCAGCTGCTCATGTGTAACATTGCATTAATTACTAAGCTAAAACTTTAGACCCACGCCCGTACTCACCATTTACTATAATTTCACCCTGTTTATTTGCTGTTCTCAACATATGCAAATAATTTGTGATATATTGCAATTAAATGAAAGAAAATTTAAAACTCATATAAAAAGTACACTTTGTAAACAAGCTTATTACAAATTAGAGGATTATATCCAGGATAAGAACGCTTGGAAACATGCTGGTCCAGCTCCATAGGACAATCTAGAGTCTAGACAAAATCTAACTGATTGCTATTTTAATTGTATATTTTATTATTTTTATGACATTTATTTTACACTCTGTGATTACCTTAACTCACACACTGATTATTTTAGGAAAACTTTTTTTCTTTTTTTTTTACAATGTTTGTAAATATGTGAGCACCATGTATCTATCACATAATTAATTTATCTCATTGCTTCATTATTAATTCTTTTTACCTATTGTGGTATAGTAATTTTATTCTAGGTGCATCGTCTTCACATATAATTATATAATTGATGTACCAATACCAAATATTGTAAAACATTTTAAAAGAGTAACGGTGGAGTTTCTTGCCCATTCTTCTCCATACGAAGCTACCTTTTGGAAGGGGCGACTAGAATCAATTCTATATTATTTGTAAATTTTGACGTTCAAAAGTGCCATCTATGTGCCTATTTGAAATAAATAATTTGACTTTGACTTTGACTTTGAATTCCATAACTCACTACATCATAAATATGCATTAAGTAAAGCTATAATTGAATGTGTATTAATTATCAAGCAATCAGTTCGTAAATCGTTTAACTTAGCGGATGATGTGTAGATGAACAAATTCAATGAATGCCATGTGGATTGAATACTAAACAGTGTTCATTGGAAACAACCCGTCGAACTGTTTCGTAATTTACAGTTTGAAGTATAATGTTGTCCTGTTAACTGCCGATAACTCCACAACTCCCGAGTTTCAAACTAAAGAGCAGTTTCTACAACAAAAGTTAATGATTTATTATCAGTCTGTAAGTTTATCTCTAGCTCCTGAACCCGATTTCATTTCATTTGAGAATACCTACGTGCTAAGTGTCGAATGTCAAACTTTCATATTTTGAATTTTTATTTCTTTCAGCCTCTATAGATGGTGTGGTATTTTTTGCTAAATCACGGTGTTAAATTTCTCCGAGATTTCATGACCGCCCTTGTATATCATCACACTAATATTACGAGTATAAAGGCGAAAGTTTGTGAGTTTGTGTGTGTGTGTTTGTTACTTCTTCACGCTCAAACGGCTGGACCAATTTGGATAAAATTTTGTATGGAGGTAGCTGACACCCTGGATTAAGACATATGCTACTTTTTATCCCGATATTCCCATGGTATCAAGACTTACGCGGGTGAAACCGCGGGGCGCAGCTAATTGTAAATAAAAAAAATCTCGTTCTGACCTCAGTGTTTTCTTTGGCCAAGCCATAAATACCTTACAGGCTCCTCAGAAATTTTTGGGAATTTTACATTAAATTATTATACATTTTCCAAAAGAAAAATATAGGTAATTCCAAAGTTTACTGAAACAAAAACCGACATAACAGTTTTCTCAGCGTAAGTAAGACTTTCTTTATAACACATTTAGAATACCTACCGGAGAGATATTTGCATAATATTATGTTTCTTACGACTAAATGTTCCGTTTCGCTCGCCTTCGCAGTAGTGATAAGATTTCACAAACGATTTCCTGCAGATATGGTTACCATACAGAGTATTTCTGCGGTGCTTTGCACGTTTAGTTGCGACGCGGCGCGGGCTGTACAAAGCGCTGCCACTAAAATGTAGATGGGAACAGAAGGTAAACAGTACAGAAACCTAGATAACACAAGGCACATTTAAAAGACACTACAAACAATAATAAAATAAATAAGTAGTAATAAATAATTTCCAATATTAAAACAATTGAAACTTAAGACCTTGGAATATAATTTATCGTTTGAATATTAATATTTGTTGTTTTATTTTTATATTATTAATGTGGTTGCGCGAGGAACTTCGCGCTTGAATTATTTCAACCTTCCCAGTACAGAGAAGAACTAAATAAGCAGATTATCATCATCATTTAAGCCGAAAGACGTCCACTGCTGGACATTGGCCATCCCCAAAGGGGGGTTTGCCATAATCGCCACGCTTGGCATGCGGGTTGGCGATCGCAGTATGGTGTTAAAATGCACAGAGAACGCTGCTGCCCATTCTCTAGTAAGTCCCTTAGTCACCTTTCACGACACCCATGGGAATAAATTGGGAAAAAGAAGTAGATACTAGACGCAATAAAATTATTCTCAGACAAAATGAAAGCAGTTGCAACTTTTTATAACTATTGACTCCACTATTGAGAACTCTAGTGGATCTTCTAGAACTAATCTGTTAAGTGCTTGCTACACAAAGACTAGAGCAAGATCGTGGCAAAGCGTTTAGTGTTCTAATCTGAATAAACGTTCTTACCTCCGCATTGTTCAGACTAAAGTGTGGAAATAAGATAGGATAACATACCACTCACGGAATTAAGATATGGAGACGGCACGGTTGGCGCAGTGGTTAAGCGATTGACTGCTGTGCTGCGTATCGCGGGTTAGATTCCCGCACGGAACAAATATTTTTATGACCTATAAGTAGTTGTTCCGGGTCTGGCTGTTTGTGTATGTGAGTTTAAATGTTTGTAAACGAACCCACAATACTGGAGAAATTCCTAGTGTGGGCAACGTTTTTTTATAAAATAAATATGTTCATAAGTTTTGTTCTTTTAGGTAGGCAGTTATAGAATAAACCGTCTCCTTCTCTAGACAGCTAATAAAGCTGCACGCAGACCTACAACAATTAGACAAGACTGTTTTCATAGGGAATAATTTATTATAGCAGTGATAGCTAAGTGGTTTAACCGTCGGACAGCCAAGTCATAGGTCTCGAGTCAAATCAAAATCAAAAGTTATTTATTGAAACTAGGCTGAGAATCAGGTTTTTTCGAACGTCAAAATTATAAAAGACAGCCCCTATAAAAAACGCCCACCCTTCACCACTTCCTAGTGCTTAAGCTGGGAAGAATAAGTGGCGCAACAAACTCCCAGCAGCACAGCTGTCTGTTCAGTTAGAAAAACATGATTCTATACAATAGTATGTAATATAATTTATATTACGCTACACAAAATCAATCTGCCTAGCCTTTTCCCATCTATGTTGGGGTCAGCTTCCAGTCTAACCGAGTACAGCTGAATACCAGTATTTTACATGGAGTGACTGCCTATCTGACCTCCACAACCTAGTAAATGGGCAATACGATACCCCTTGGTAAGACTGGTTTTTAGGCTTTTTTTTTTGGGCTTCTGACGACTCCTAACGACTACCAAAGATACACGAATGACAGCCGGGACCAACGGCTAAACGTGCTTTCCGAGGTACGGAGGAGTCTCCGTATGTAAAGATGGTCACCCATCCACGGACCAACCCCAGCAAGTGTAGCTTAACCTGATGGATCGACCCGTGCAGCTGTTATTACTTGGCCACGAGGTCCACTTATATTACGCAACACCAAACATTAAATTAAATTATTTGCCATTATGTTAGCTCTAGCACACGCCACTATACAGGTTCAAACCCAAGGCACGTACCTCTGACTTTTTAGATTCATTTGCGTATTGTGTAATTATCACTTGAACAAGAGCAGGCAGTCTAAATCAAATTTCCACGCAAACTCCGCCACTCCGTTATGTACTAAACGCTAACACATCAGTAATAAAGTTGAATATCGCGTGCGCTCTTTGATCGTGTTCGAGCACGAAACTAAATAGCGTAAGTCTCAATTCTTATTTCGTTTTTAACTAAATTAATAATATTGATCTAGAGAAAAAATATCTGTTGGGTGGATGATCATCTGCCTAGCCTTTTCCCAACTATGTTGGGGCATGATGGGCATGAGGCATGCCTGAGAGATATTTCTCGACGGCATAAAAACTCTGACACTAGGCTAGTCACTAACCACACGAAAAAGAAAATAGAAGAGCAAAAATGGTCTAAGGCTAAGCAATAAATATATATGAGGGTCAAATTAAATTAGCTAGCAAAACTCCGCAGACGTGATGGGTATCGATATCTTAACATAATAAAGCAAAAAAAAAAAATATTTTCATTATTTTATTTTGGGGTGGTCCACCGCAGTGTATTTGAAATATAATATATAAACTTTTTTTTTTCTGTGTAAACTTCATACACTTGATGGGTACCGATATCAAAAACGATAAAACAAAAAAAAACGGATTTATCAACTCATACTTCAAGTAACCAGAGGTCGTTGACCACCAAAAAATCATCGAATCTTATTAATATTTATTTTGTCGTGTTTACATATAGATCACTTCTGCGGATTTTCTCTAGCTAATTTAATTTGACGCTGTATATAAGTTGTTTCAACAATCATTTGGAGTATTAATTTTTTTCCCTGTAAATAGATTGGCCTATGGTTTTATTCTGAATGGATGTTAAGTTTAGAACAAAAAATAAATATTTTCTTATCCATCACATTACATTTTCCACCTTGTTAAACGAATTAATTTTTGTTTACATTCAGAGGATAAACATCCAATAATTATGTTAATAAGGAGGCGGTTCATCTCAGCATCGTGTCGGTGAGATGTCTGTGGTGATTTCCCGCGGGGATTGTAACATGACACAAGGTCTGTAGTTTGTTTTCCATACAATATAACAAGGCTGACTGGTCTACTTGTTTGGAGTTGGATGTGGTGGAGTTGTTGAAGACTTACTTCACTTGTTGATTGACTGTGTTCGATATGACTCTGATGGGAATGTTCTGTTTGGGGTCTTGACGTTGGACAGACTGATCTAGGCACGTTCCATATAATTCTGTCGCAACCAAATGCTGATGATGCGAAGAGTCTGTTCAGGTTCATGGACCGAATATAATCTGTAACAATGTGTCTTAAAGGTATGATGGGACGGTGGAGCATACGATGGAGGTCTGCCCGGCTTGGGCAGCGCACCACCGTGTCCTCGCGGAGTCGATCGGCGGCAGTGATCTCTCGCGTCCGGTCCTGGTCCAGGCCATGTTTTGGAGCGAGAGTACATAGGATGCCGTCACCTCCTTCAGCGAAGCAATAAATGCTTGCGGAGGAGGAGGAACGCGTGAGGCAGAGGCAAATTTCGCGCCCTCACGCCCCTAGTCACCGCAGGAGACGCCCTGGGCGTCGGGAATCTTAGGCCGATTCCCGGCCACCGTAGGTGAGTGCTTGCGGATGACACCAACGTGTACCAGCCCCGGGTCGACGCCAACGTGTTGCATCCCACGCGTGCCTCAAAGAGATGTCAGCACCAACTGACGGGGTCCGTTAGGGCTAATGCTTGCCAGGGTTGCGGGTTTGTTCTAAAGGGATACCATGGCCCTGGCACACAGACAACTGAAGGAACACAGGTGGGTTTTAGTCAGTAAAAGTCTGACATCCGCCCAGAGCGGGAGAAGTTATTTGATAATTACCCATCAACAAAAAAAAAAGTTTTTGATTCAAACGTCAACGCGTTAACTTTGAACTTGAACTAATAGGCATCGATTTAAAAAAGTAAAACGCAAACCGACGACTTTTATAAGAGGAAACCAAAACATCATAAACTATTACTAGTTAGTCAGTAATTATAAGGAATCAAACATTGAACATCAAAGTGCTCAAACAGTGAGTAAAAGATGAAATAAACTAATATCACAGTCAGCTTGTCTGTGCTAACTTTCAATCTAGTTGTGAAAGTGAAAGACAGCCATACGTTACATTACAAGTCATACCAGACTCGTAGGTACTCAGAGGTAATGAGTACCTACGAGTACATAGTCCGGAGCAGAGTCTTAATTAAACTGCCAACTCCGTGCTAGCTCAGAACTCAGTCGCCAATATTGAACTAACCTAACACTTATACGATAAACCTTTATTTCATACAA
Organism: Tiliacea citrago; assembly: GCA_963921375.1. NCBI lineage: Eukaryota > Metazoa > Arthropoda > Insecta > Lepidoptera > Noctuidae > Tiliacea > Tiliacea citrago. The sequence continues at coordinate 2,680,593 of OY992801.1, forward strand.
AAGTTAAATGAAATCTCAACGTAAGTCGGACAGATATTAAAACATAAAAATAAATTGTATTCGATGGAATCTTTTCAGTTAAATCAGAAGATGACGTCAACTGAACATTGAGTGGACCGTGGTGCTACGAGATTCGTAGCCACGTAGCGCCGCTACAACGCCGCCTACGCGCTACGAATCCCGCCATCATAATAATTCATAAGTCTCTTATCAATACGCTATTGATATAAATCGCTCGGCGCATTTGCATGTAAATTAAAGCGTACTCCAAATAAATAAGTGCCGTATATTAAAACAATAAGGTTCACAATACAGCGGTCGCCAATCGCCGCCACCGTACGTGATGCAACGCTTTAATAAGAAGTAATGGAATTCTAGAGCGAATCCAAAGAGGTGAAGCTAACTGTGGTACATTCTAACTGTGCGTAATGTGATGAGATTTGTGATATCATCAGATCATCACGGTGTCACACACGATGTAATGTCAAAATCAAAGATTTATTTGCAAACTAAAATCTAACTAACTATGTATATGTCTGTGTGTCAGAATTGCGAGGTGCATAGCGAGCCTCTCCCGCGCTCAGAGCACTTTCACCTGTACACGTTTGACGATGCGCCCTTGATAAAATATTGAAGAATAACGTTTATAAGTTCCAGTAAAAAGTAAAAACATCAATGTTTTACTAAACTTATCTTAAGCGACTATATTTTGTTCAAAATTGTTACGTGTTTATCGGAATGTTTCTGTAAAATATTACCATCAATACACAAACAGAGCAAAACTTCTTGAAATAATATCCGGCTCTGAGATCGTCTCTCGCGCCCTCTAGAGCCCGTTAGATCTCATCACTTCAATGAATAGAAACAACGCTTGATTACTTAGAATCTTGTTGGAGAAATCGTGAGCTTTAAATTATGCTAAATACAAATTATTCTAGCACTAAAATTTACACAGTCTTCTTCCTTTAAAACTACACCCAATGTCGCCCAGCTTAAGGTGTGTTTTTACGTGACATCGGTATTTTACAGCATAGAACCATTCAGAAGGTTCGAGTTGGGATCACAAGACTGATTCGTGCTACATACAAACTTCAAGGACAACGTTCGTCATTTCTAGTTTGTACACGTTTATCGTTTTGGTACATATACGAGTATTTGCTTCCAGTGAGTGAATTTGAAACTGATTCGATTCCATTCAGAATCAGACATCGAAGATGTTTGAGTGTGTTTGCAGTTCATGTAAATTCTAATCATCACCTGCCTAGCCTACTCCCAACTATGTTGGGGTCAGCGTCCAGTCTAACGGGATGCAGCTGAACACCAGTATTTTACATGAAGTGACTTTCAGACTTCTGATGACCCGTAACGACTGTCAAAGATCCAAATGACAGCCAGAATCCACGGCTTAACGTGCTTTCTGAGGCACGGATGGGTCTTGGTATGTAAAGATAGTCACCCATCCACGGACCAACCGCGGCAAGTGTAGCTTAACCTGATTGATCGACCCATGCGGCTGTTATTACTTACTAGCCACAAGCTCCACGTGCTTCACACATAATTATATTAACATGACGGCAACGACGGTTTGTTACAAAGTTACTGGAATCACCGAAAACGTCGGATAAGAGTGACACTGGCTGCTGACAGTCTCTCTAGCAGAGCGTCGCATCGTTGGTTGCGTGGCGGCTGTCGTCTGATGACAGAAGAAGATGTGAAGGGAGCAGCTGTCGTACCACGTCTACGACGAACTGCTATATTCCGGCACAATCCTGATGATATTGAAGTTGCTGAACCACTAATACGATGATCACTTCTGGTAAAGGCTATCCTGTGCCGTTAAACATATATGCAAGTATTCTTTTTTTAATTTCTTGCTTCTTCTTTTTAACTTCGGTTGGTAGACTTCACGCGACCAGAGGGCTGGCCTGTTTTTAGCCCAAAGAATCACCATCGCCATCCAACGTGGCAATGCTGTCAGCCTTTTGGGCACTTTTCCCATTGACAGCGATACGGAGGAATTTTTTGATGCCCAATAACCTCTTCCAACTTTTATATATTTTTTTTCCTTATATACTTGTTGGTTGGTTTATAACTGAGTAAATAAAAATACCCAGGGCCTATTTGAACTTCTAAAATATAGCATTGTATTTGCATTACTGTTTACGCTTCAATGTGTCACTATGCTTATAACTCTCTAGGATTTTTATAAGCAAATCCTCAGGAGAACCTAGTCCTGCTGTTGCCTCTAATTTTATGAAAAAACCGAAAGTTGCAAAGAGTGTCTGATTAAACCATCAGCTCCGTAACTTTATGTAAATCTGTCTCAACCCTCCCCCCCTCGCTCTCCCCCAAGGTAGTCTTGCTAGCAGTCGTCACGTCGCGGATAAATTGAGTTTCGTCAAAAAGCAGTCACGACTACAGTCATGAGCGCGGACTCATGAATAACATTACTATCGTGTTTTATTAGAAAAAGGGAGATGGAAAAGATAAACATTTGTTTGGCAACAATACTTTATATCTACTGCTATCCAAGTTATAGACAGGTTGTTGGTATTTTCTGCGGATAGTTTTTCTTCAAAACATAATGCCACTATTAGGAGACTTGTCCGAGTCGAATAAATTTATTAATTTTACATTCTGTGACTACTTTATCTCACCACACACACACTGACTTGTTTAAATTGTATGAATTTCGTCTACTTTTACAATGTTTGTAAATATATGAGCAACATTGTATCTATCACATAATTTATTTATTTATTTATTAATACTTTATGCACAAGTAAAAAAAAAAATACTGTACAAAGGCGCACTTAATGCCTGAGGCATTTTCTACCAGTCATTTATCTGTCATTGATTCATTTTTAATTATTTTTACCTATTGTGATGTAGTAATTTTATTGTGGGTGCATCGTCATCACTTATAAGTAAATAATTAATATATATGACGACGTTAGCGACGGCGGAGCGATACGGTCGTCACCATCTTGATTTGGTGGTAAAGGGTCCATTTCGTTAGTGTCATTGAATTCTAACACGAAGTGTAAATGTAACCTCGCTTTTAATCAGAAAAACGAGATAGATAATAACAAGCGATAATAATTTAACTAGGCAAACAGGTACAGGCCGACAGTTTCGTTTTGGAGAAGTGACTTGGTCCGCGTCTCGATGCGAAGTGCCCGTTCGACAATCCCCACCATCCAAAACGACTATGTCCACGTGCCACCATTACAAAATAATATCACGGCGTTTGCCCCACTACTGCAATAATAATGTCACGGCGTTTGCCCCACTACTGCAATAATAATGTCACGGCGTTTGCCCCACTACTGCAATAATAAGGTCACGGCGTTTGCCCCACTACTGCAATAATAATGTCACGGCGTTTGCCCCACTACTGCAATAATAATGTCACGGCGTTTGCCCCACTACTGCAATAATAAGGTCACGGCGTTTGCCCCACTACTGCAATAATAATGTCACGGCGTTTGCCCCACTACTGCAATAATAAGGTCACGGCGTTTGCCCCACTACTGCAATAATAATGTCACGGCGTTTGCCCCACTACTGCAATAATAAGGTCACGGCGTTTGCCCCACTACTGCAATAATAATGTCACGGCGTTTGCCCCACTACTGCAATAATAATGACACGGCGTTTGCCCCACTACTGCAATAATAATGTCACGGCGTTTGCCCCACTACTGCAATAATAAGGTCACGGCGTTTGCCCCACTACTGCAATAATAATGTCACGGCGTTTGCCCCACTACTGCAATAATAATGTCACGGCGTTTGCCCCACTACTGCAATAATAATGTCACGGCGTTTGCCCCACTACTGCAATAATAATGTCACGGCGTTTGCCCCACTACTGCAATAATAATGTCACGGCGTTTGCCCCACTACTGCAATAATAATGTCACGGCGTTTGCCCCACTACTGCAATAATAATGTCACGGCGTTTGCCCCACTACTGCAATAATAATGTCACGGCGTTTGCCCCACTACTGCAATAATAATGTCACGGCGTTTGCCCCACTACTGCAATAATAATGTCACGGCGTTTGCCCCACTACTGCAATAATCAATTGAGCAACTTTTAATAAAACAATATCGTTATCCACGACATATACAAAATATTGAAAAATATTTTAAAGAAGTAACTGTGGAGTTTCTCGACCATTCGTCTCCATACGAAACTACCTTTTGGAAAGGGCAACTAGAATCGATTCTATTTTTTTGTAAATGTTGACATTCAAAAGTTCCTTTTAGGTGCCTATTTGAAATAAATGATTTGACTTTGACTTTGAATGAAATTGTTTGTTTGCGTTTACGAACAATAAACGTGGACGGGCTCGCGGCTAAATGATAACAGCCACACGGGATGATCGAAGGTTAAGCTACGATTGTCGCGGTCAGTTCGTAGATGGGTGACCATCAATTATATATCGAAATGCCTCCGTGCCTCGGAGAACACGTTAAACCGTTGGTCTCGTCTCTCATTCGTAGATCTGTGACAGTCGTTACGGGTAGTCAGAAGCCCAAAAGTCTGACACCAGTCTTACCAAGGGGTATCGTGTTCTCCAGTAATTGGGTTGAGGAGGTCAGGTAGGCAGTCGCTTCATGTAAAATACTGGTACTCAGCCGCATCCGGTTAGACTGGAAGCTAACCTGGCTAGGCAGATTGATTGATCGAATCGTGGAATACACGCGGATTCGCGGAATCAGATAGTTATCTGTTGTACTATACAGAACATACTAATTTCATGCTATAGTTGTATAGTGAAGAGTATAAATTACTATGGATAGCTCGGCAATATAATATTACCTAAATAATATAATTTTATGTAAACTTATTATTATTAAGAAAAGAGCTACCTACCTACTTTCCATTATTAGAATTGTTCATGTTATTGTTATTTACAGGCGAATGTAATTATTGTTTTCATGTAGGTATAGTTTTATTTTGATTTCTAAATTTTGTTTTGATTTTTAAATTTTATTTTGATGTTTTAAATTTTATTTTGATTTTTAAATTTTATTTTGATGTTTTAAATTTTATTTTGATTTTTGAATTTTATTTTGATTTTTAAATTTTATTTTGATGTTTTAAATTTTATTTTGATTTTTGAATTTTATTCTGATGTTAGCTATGTATCTAACATATTTTTTTGCTGTGCCATGACAGGATCTACAACGGCTCTTAGCTCTAAGCCTATTGTTAACATCTTGTTTTTACCTTGTGGAACGCAAATAAATGAATATGAATATGAATTAATTTATTTAAATATACTGCTAGGTTTTTATGCTGCTAAAGTGATGTCAAATATTTTCGATCACAACGAGGTATCACTTTCGTCTGAATTTAACTTAGTAGGCAGATATTTATGACGCAAGACATGTCCGTTAGGATCCTCCACACAGACCGGCTCGGAGAGGAGAGCAGATTTTTTATCACGATTAAAACAGAGCTTTGAATTATTGTAATAAGGTTTTGTTTTTACATGTCACTTCTTTTATTTTTGAGAATGCTTGAGAGCACGCCTAACGCGCTTAGTGTGAAATAATAAGAGGAGCCGACCGGCTGCCCCTAATGGAGTACTCTCCCGCACTGGCGCAGCGGAATCGCTCCGATTGCATGCTCTTTCATGCTAGCGCGGCCGCCCGGCCCCGATTGCGTCCTCTTTCGCTCCGCAACCCGCATGCGCCGACAACCGCAATTTTGATAGCAACATTTGAACGGAACAGGTGTAGCACTGCCCTTGTAGAGCACCCGCTCGGCTCCAAGCGCATCCGTCCGGCTCCGAGTGCATCCGCTCAAAATCAGTGCTTTTCCAGCCGGTCTATATGTGAAACGGCTGTCGGGTCCGGCCAGTACCAAGCGTATAACTCGCGCCGGTCTGTGAAGAGCGCCGACCGATGCTCTCCGAGCCAGTCTGTGTGAACGGACCCTAAATATTACACACACACACATATTTTTGAAGCCGATGCAACATCTTATATTTTGGCTTCGCTTGTTTCGTCAGATACTTTTGGTGTTCCTTCGATGTCACATATTTGTGCTTATACATTATAAGCCTTCCACAAATTATCACATATATTTGTGGTCATATATTATTATTGGATGAATCATGAAATCAGATATGATTACCGAGCTGCCCTTAGTAATATACTTATAATAATAATAAACCGTTTATTTCGGAACCTTGCTCCATAGATGTATGCTTATGTTGCTCGTGACTGCACTATACAGAGTGACAAGTCTCACTTGATCAAAAAATTTGATATGCCAATTTATTTTCGTGAAAAAAAAGCTGTGTAATGTTTCCTAAGAAAGTTTTCCCGTATTTCTTATGGATTCTGATTTCCACCTACTGTCCTAGTAAAAAAACACTCTGTATAGTACCATAGAGAAATAGTATCTACTCACTAAAAATGCTTGTTAACGTATGGGTAATATAATTTGCTACTCGTGAACTGAAAAGCCAATCACTCAAGCATAACGGCCGATAAGTACATACATATTCAGTAAAACTTTACATTACATTCACCGGCCAAAATATAATTTTGCGGTTTCCTTCGTTTAATTCCGAGTTTAATTCTACAGATCAAGCGCTATGTGCAAATGTATAATTTGGGGTACAGTTTTGAAGCCAACCAGGATTACCGGTAAACGTATAGGTATACTGGTAATCTCGATAGATTACGCAGGTATGTGAATGCCTGAATTTCGTAGTCGTCGTTAAATGAGATAAGCTCGCACATAGTTGATACGTGTCAGCTGAATACACAAACATGATCGATTAGTATTGAGTTAGAAATAGTTGGCGAGTACAAAACAAGTATACAATATTAGTTTCAGTATATGTGAAACCCGAAATACGTGTCTAGTATTTTTATGTAAAGAATCTATGTACAAAACTTCAAAACTGTATCATGAAAAATCTCAAAGTTATAAGGTTATTATGTTACCGGGTTGTCCGTACAAAAACTTACTAACGGCGCCCCCGCGCCTCCAGGGCAGTCTTGCGCTCATTGATAATAATTTAGCAGTAGTTACCTAACCGTACGGCGATTGTATTGTAAGTAATTCAATGGTGATAAAATTTTCCATCACACTTAAATATTTTTGGGACAAAATATAACATGGTGTAAAAATAATTGAAATCGATTCAGTTCCTTATTCTGAACAAACTATATTCAGGTTTCGCATATACTAAAAATAATGTTGTATATGCACTCATGTGGCTTTCTCTATGTCGGTAGCACCTACTTTCTGAGTTATTTACTATAAATAAACTAGGTAAGTCCTGCTTTTAATTTAGCACATAATTATGTATGGCTAGAAAGATCTAGATATTACAGATGTTTGCTGTCCAACAATCTAATCTTTCTTAAAGATCCCGTAGATAGGCACGACGCGACGATGCAATGAACCGAACCAACAGAACAACAACAACAATAATAACAGAACACAACAACAACAACACACCAATAACAATTCCCATGAAGCTTTCATAGAAATCGTTGTTGTGGTGTTACTGGTGTATTGTTGTTGTTTATGTTGTTGTTGTTGTTTACTGTTGTTTGTTGTTGTTGTTTTGTTGTTTGGAACGTGACGCGACTCTAGTAAGAGTCGCGTCACGCTGTCACGTCGCGCCTGTCTGCGGGTGCCATTATTACTTGTGCATATAAACTGTAATAAATAAGGTTGTGTTGTAATCTTATAATAAATAACGATATCATTGTAAAACCCAGAGACACAAAAAATCTCTAACGTAATACAAACAAAACTTATGTTCTACCCGACCGGGCGCGATGGCGGCCACTTCGGTATTAAATTTAGTAATTATTTATTATCTGTCGCCCATTCATTACAATAATTAGTGAGAGGTGTTTAATTAACAAAGGATTTTACTCACCGTTTCTACGGACGCTCCTGTTACAAACGACGTGATTGCGTTGGATGCTTTACATTGCACGCACAGTATGATGGTTCAGTTTTGTTACTGATTCCAACGCTTCGTTAGTACGAGAACACGTCACTGGTGTTTGAAAGTTTTAGTCTGTAACAAAAAAAAAATATTATGTTACTTGATAGCATCATCCAACATTATACACAAAATATTACTCAGATGATTGTAGTTAACAATAAAAAACCAGCCAAGTGCTTGTTGGACCACGCACAATGAAGGGATGGATTGTTGGGGTGAATTTATCCCAAAAACAAACCTAACATTGTAGTTGAAAAACATGTTCTCGCCCATACATCCATATACGTCACAGTCAATTCTCCAGCACAAAATGAAAAATAGCACTTTAAAGCTTAATATTACACAAACGGATCCCTGAATCGAAACATGGTTTTCAGAAACCCACAATATTTTTGAACGGCCTATCTAAAGAAACCGCTCAAAACCAAAACCAACCAAAGCTCAAAGAAACGACGAATAGACTGTGTGAAAGATGATATAGCTAGAAAGGGAGTGACTACTGAGATGACGACTAATAGAGAAGTATGGAAGAAAGGGACATGTTGTGCCGACCACAAATCAATTGGGATAAGGGCAGAGGAATGATGATGATGATTTAAAGATACCGCACACCACGGGATAGACGAGAAAAAATATATCATGCCCACTATTAGGTATACATGCAGGAGAGGATCGCTAAAAAAATATATTTTAAGGTTTTATTTTATTACTTCTTGGCGTCATTATATGTATACCCATGCCAAATTACAGCTTTCTAGTACTAAGAGTCTCTGAGCCAAGCTGACATGAACCCACTCACATACCCTCTCACCCTCTCAACACTACACACACACACACAGAGACAAACACAAAACACATCACACCCTCACCCACACCCGACATGCTCCTTGAACTCCACTAATACAATACATACAAATTTGAGATATTATTATTATTCTCTTCGAACAAATAGTTTGCCCTAATAACATAAAATGTAACTTGCGCTAAGAATTTTTTATTAATGTTTTTGATGATATTTTTGCCTCTAGGGGCCTGGTGTCCTGAAATACAAGTCACGGCTTAGTTTAGGCACCAGTCTCCCACAAATGAACATTGTCCTACATCATAATTATTTATTTTTTATTTTTAATAAAAAATAAATATTTTTTATAGTTAATAAGTGTTATTTGTGGAAGAAAAATAAACATTTTTATTTATTTTATTAGATAGACAGACAGACGGACATGGCGAAACTATAAGGGTTCTTTGTTAACTAAAGAACCATAAAAACGCAGTTTTCATTCGAATTTGTCACAACATTTGTGTTTTTCCATGAGACGCGACGTGTGTGCTTGTAAACATTCATGATCTTCCAGTCTGTAGTTAAAAGATGATATCCTTGACCGACATTCACCAGAATATACAGAATATTTAGTATTGTTATTATGTATAACCACTACCGTCCCTTGCTCCCTGCACGGTATACAGATGGTCCATTACCGAACCGGACGCGGCCGCACGGCGCCAACGATCGCCCCCGGATACAACATCACGTGCATTCCTCTCACTATAACACACAAATATACTCACGCGACATTCATGTAAAACGTTGTGACACTCTGTCTCATTTACACGATATTGATTCATTGTTTTGGGTTCCGTACCTTAAAATTCCAGTTGCCAATTCATTTATGAAAATATTATGTATGTAAGGAAAAATCTACATATTTTTAATAAGATAAGCGATAGACATCATTTTAATACTAGAAATAAAGATAAAATAGATCAACCATTTTTCAGATTATCTAAAGTATGTTTTATGGGGTACTGTGTTAAATGTTACAACAAAATACCTTGTGATATATTGAAATTAAATGAGAGAAAATTTAAAACACATATTAAAAGTACACTTTGTAAACAAGCATATTACAAGTTAGAGGATTATATCCAGGACAGGAATGCTTGGAAACATGCTGGTCCAGCTCCATAGGATAATCTAGAGTCTAGACAAAATCTAACTGGTTGCTATTTTTATGGTAAAATCTGTTATTTTTATGATATTGATTTTACATTCTGTTATAACCTATACTCACACACTGACTTATTTTTTTTTATTTTTTTTAGAAAAACATACTTTTACGATGTTTGTAAATATGTGAACACCATGTATCTATCTAATAATTAAGTTATTTTTCATTGCTTAGTTTTTAATTCGTTTTACCTATTATGGCATAGTAATTTTATTCTAGGTGCATCGTCTTCACATATAATCATATAATTAATGTACTCAAACAAAATATTGTAAAACATTTTTAAAAGAGTACCGGTGGAGTTTCCTGCCCATTCTTCTCCGTACGAAACTACCTTTTGGAAGAGGCAACTAGATCAATTCTATTTTTTTTGTAAATTTTGACGTTCAAAAGTGCCTCCTAAGTGCCTATTTGAAATAAATGGTTTGACTTTGACTTTGAAAAGGAAAAAACGGAGCCCGTATAGAAGAAAGAAAGAAAAATAATTTTATTTGTCACAGAAACTCGTGCAAAACATATGAAAACATAAACTCGAGTAGGTTTAAACCAAATAGTCGGCAGCTGCACGTCATGACTGTGACAGAAGGCTTGCACTCAGCATGATGCTGTGCTATGGGGACCCACAGCACAGCGCTGATTTTCAGTGGTCACCCGAAAAATACGTACGGAACCCAAGTCAGGTTTAATGAGTTGTACAAGAGCTAACAAAATAAAATAAAACAAACAGTACTTAGAATAGAATGCCTATACAACCAAATATATAAAATAAATATTATTAAAAAACACAAAAATTAATCCGCTGGCCACACCATGCATAAATAAAGTAGGTACCTACCTAAAATAGGATCCTATAGGATCACTTCGTTGTCCGTCTGTCTGTCAGTCTATCAATACCCTTTTTCTCAAGAACGCGTGAAGGTATCAAGATGAAATAAATATAAAATACGTAAGTCTTAAAAGCTTGATTTTTTTAGAGCTCCAAGGGACCGTTTCTTGGAGCTCTAAAAAAATCAAGCTTTTAAGTCAACGCAATAAAAAAATACGGCGATTTATGCAACATATTTTGATACTCGCAAATAAATCAAAACTTAAAGGGTACTTCCCGTTGACCTAGAATCATGAAATTTGGCAAGAAGCAAGTTCGCACAGCACAATTAAAGGAAAAAATCCCAAAAAACCGTAAATTTGTAGTTTGTCACATTAAAAAAAAATGTTTTCGGGATAGATTCATCCCAACTAAGGAACCCTTCATTGTGCGTGGTCCGACACGCACTTGGTCGGTTTTTTTAGGTGTAGAATGGCTTCTGCCTATCTATCTAGGAAACAAAGACATCACCTTCATTATAATGTTAGTACCTACCTATTACTCATTGGCTTGTAAAAATGTTTTTTTTTTAATTAATCAGAAATTAACCATTTTTTATCATTTGGGACAACATTAGCATCATCATTATCAGCTTAATAATGTTCCCATTGCTGGGACACAGGCCTCCTTTGTTCGAGAGGGAGTGGGCTGTAATCTATCACGCGGGCCCAGTGCGGGTTGGTAGATGTTACAGGTCTTCGAATTTTTGGTTCTAGAACATGACGGTTTCGTTACGATGTTTTCCTTCACCGTTTTGAGAGCAGTGGTGATGAAATTATTTATACAAACTAAAGCGCCTGCTTGGGTTCGAGCCCGACATTTGCATAACACCACTGAAATTAGGAGAATGTCGAGTCCGTAAGGCCGTGCGCACTTTGGACGCGTTTTCGTACGAATTGTATTCGTGCGAACACATACGAACACGCACGAACGATCCCGACCTTCTATGTACTAAGGGAGCACGCAGACTGAGTGCGGGTTAGTCGTACGAATACATACATGTAGTTCCGATGTCCGAAAACAATCCGAACTTGTTGGGATTTTAAAACACTTTCGTGAGTTGAAAATTAAAAACCGGCCAAGTGCCAGTCGGACTCGCGCATGAAGGGTTCCGTAGCATTATCTATAAAAACGGCAAAAAAATGTCTACCTGTTGCCGTTATCAATATCGAGCAAAAAAATCACGTTTATTGTATGGGACCCCCCTTAAATATTAATTGTATTCTGTTTTTTAGTATTTGTTATTACAGCGGCAACAGAAATACATCATCTGTGAATATTTCAACTGTCTAACTATCACGGTTCATGAGATACAGCCTGGTGACAGACGGACAGACAGACAGACGGCGGAGCCTTAGTAATAGGGTTCCCGTTTTACCCTTTGGGTACAGAACCCTAAAAAAGGAGTAGAAAAAATTATTAACTTGGTTACGAACATTCAATGTTTGTGGGATCTGAGTTACTCAAGTAATCACTTGCGTGGCCTTCAGCGCAGGGCACGTCGAGAAGTATCCGAAGAAATAGACATGTCTGGTAAATTTTATTACTTTAATTATGATAAGCAGATAGATCATTTTTAATTAATTGTTATTTCGCGAAAAATAGTTCTACGTGCATCCCTTATATTGTGAGCTCTCGTTGCGTTTCAAATAGGGAATCAAACGTTTACGTCATCACCTGCCTTGCCTAGCCTTTTTCCAAATATGTTGGGGTCGGCTTCCAGTCTAACCAGATGCAGCTGAATACCAGTATTTTACATGGACCGACTACCTATCTAACGTCCACAACCCAGTTACTGGGTAAGACGACATCCCTTGGTAAGAATGGTTGTCAGAGTTTCGGTCTTCGGACGACCCGGAATCATACATTTACGTACAATACAAAGCGCTCAAAGTGCGCACGGTCAGGTTACACACACCCGAGCTGAGTGCTTGTTTAAAAAGTTTGATTGCCTTAATATTAGTAACGAACTACACTAGCGAATACCAAACGAGTAGGTAATTTAATCAGACATTATCGATCAGGAGGACGCAAACTTTATCTCTATTTAATTAATACTGATAATGGTAATGTTTATTTTGTACATTAAAATGGCTAGGTTTACATTTTGACATGCAAGACGCAAAGAAAATACTTTACTTATGAACTCCACTCTAGGTCGAGCCTGTCGACTCGTGGAGTCCTTGGGTGGTATCGCCATATGAAAATGCGCATTCCATTAATGGTAACTGATACTAGCTGTGCCCGCGGCTTGACTGTATGACTGTGTATTCTATTGGCATTGATAAGTTAACGGGTAGTCATAGTGTATTCGAAATATCCTTTAGAAATTTCGTTGAGTAGCTAAAAGCTTGTCTCTATTTAATATGATCAATCCTATGACTCGTGGCTACTTCAACTCCTAAATACTAAACAGATTACACCAGCCCCCCCCCGCACAGTTGGTGACCACAACTCTGTGTGAAGTGGCGCGACGCAACTAATTAGACACGTTCATCAAAGAGTTTAATGTAGTACTGCTCAGCTGTACAACATGTTGTAGTAAAAATAAAAGAGCTGGGTTTAACTTTTAGACGCATATTAATTTAGTGGAATAAATCTAACAAAAAATGTTTAAATACAAAATACTTAATCCTCTAGTCGGGTAAAGCGATAAGAAAGGTTGCCGAGTTAATAAAATATTTTAAAAGGTCATAACAAGAACTTAAAGAACTCAGATGGTGAAAATTAGTCGGTCATTTGGTTTACGAAGCCCGAGAAAAACCATTGTAATCGGTTTAAGGTTCGCGAAACGTGAACTTAAGTTATCCCGGTCCAAATAGATCTGCTTTAAAAGGTAAGTGTAAACGCAGAAAGTAGTAAAAATATATTCTAATAGGGAATAGGTTCAATTTATGAAACTCGGTTCTGAGAAAGTTCTTCTGGATGCGTAGCGCACTACGTCTGAATCGCTGGCGATACCAAAATTATGTATCGCCTACGAAATCGGTCTCATCACTCTTCGTGGCCTAGGATTGAAAGCAGGTAATCAGGACGAAGTAGGAGCACGCAGGTTCTAGGCGGCTGCAGAAAACGAGTAAGATTACGCAGATTTTGGTACATAGTCCGGACGCCGGAACTAAAAAAGATGAAAATCGGCTCTTTTATCTGGTGTTAAACCTATGAAAAATAGAAATAAGCTAACGTTGTGGGATTGACCATCACGACATAAGTAGTGAAGTAACCATACGACTCGGTACTCGTTACTCACGATAAATCGATTCAAGTTAAATGTCAAAACGGGCCTATTATTTTATGACAAGTATTCACTAAGAAAAGGGCCGAAATTTCGATTGAGAGAAAAAATATAGATTATAATTTATAATATATGACAGAAGAAACCAAAACTTCTGTTCAATCCCCTTATTTTTTATCTCAACTGAAATATCGGCCCTTTTCTTAGTGAATACTTGTCAAAATAGGCCCGTTTTGACATTTAACTTGAATCGATTTATCGCGAGTACCTATATTGATAATAAAAATTAATATCTACGGTGAGGTTACTGTTCATGAGAAATCCCGAGTGTCCCGTGAATCCCGTTTTAGTGATTGCCGTTCGTCAGAATTAATCAGTAAGAATGTCACCAGTCCTGAGTCTATGCAGGAAAGTTTTATAAAAATATGGCTGTTATTTAAGTATGTTAATTGTGATGTCTTACGACTTCCACGCAAACGAAGTCGCGGGCAGGAGCTAGTGTATATCTATCTACGTATAGCGTAGTTATAGCTCCGTGATCGTTGACGCTACCTGTTGATATCGTGCGGTTCAACGTTCCCAACTCTATTGCGAGAGGTATGTGATTTTTATTTGATGCTTGTTTTGTTTAGATTCCAGCTACGTTTACAAAACGATTTGCTGATAAATTAGTTATACAGGAAATAAATGTAACCAGTGCGCTAAGGAGACAGAAACGATTACATACAAATCGTGGGTCTGGGTGTAAAAAGATGAAAGTGATATCAATTAATAGCTTATTTATATAATTATTATATCAACCTTTCACTGAAAATTCTGCGGATTTTGTCAATCTGAGAAGAGAGTAATAAGAGATGAGATTATGTTACAATATTTAACTAACAGCTGATTCCTGAAGAAAGAACATGTTTTGGACTAATGTTTATTATATGTAGAATATGTTTGAAAAATCATGTGAATGAACGTCAATGACTTGAAGTCATGGGTCAACAGTTATGAATGGAGATAAGGAAAGCATATCTAAAATAAAATAAAAAATCATTTTAATATAGTGTTTTATTCATCTTCTATTATAACAAAAATGTCGTCTAGGAATTGTGCAGGTACTACCTATATGATCTTGGTACCTAGCCCTAGCTAAGGTACCATAATTATAATGCACATTATATAAGCACAACAGCCTACAGTTCGTCTCCCTACAGTACAATCCCTGCCAGGATGGTAGCTAGTTAGATAAGGTTATATTAAATACTAACAGACTGATGTGTAAGCCATTGCCGAATTGCGGACAAAATTGTTTCATCATGTAAAGGTCGTCAGCCCAGTGTTTTGCAGTTACCAGCAGTGCTATTCTGTAACCATTTCACCGTGAAAACTTAGGTGAAGTGAGCGTGGAGTGAACTGTCAGTGAGGGATTGACACTATTAACAACTCACTTCAAGCTCACTTCACCTACGTTTACACGGTGAGATTTTTTCATAATATATCGGCTGTTGTTATTCCACAATTCACGCAGCGATCCATAGTTTGAACAATATCTAATCCGCAAGCCGGCGGGCGGTAAAATCCAAAATAATAATTCCAATTCAAACGTGTGAGAGATCTTCGGTGTACAGTGGGAAAGCAAGGGTCGTAAAAGGTTGGCAGGGCTAGAATCCGTTAAATACAAAGCAGTGGTCGTGGAAAATAAAGAATAATCGGTAAAGCACTCAAAACGCATCGGAAAACACGAAACGAGAGAGCAAACAAGAGCAGTCGGTAACTGTCAATGTCAGTCAGCTGTCATGCCAGTAAACGAAATTATTAGACTGATTTTAATCGATATGAAATCGAGAATCATTATATTGGTTTTTCAGTAATTAAATTATATTTTATGTATTAATATGAGTGTAATTATGTGCACTATATTGCATATATGCATATATAGTGCATTTAATTACTTTGAGTTAATTATCTAGTTGCAACAGTTTTATTTTTGTAATTGTGTAATCGATTACTCAATTGATAATCTCACGAAAACTATCTTTCTCATTGATTTTTCATAAGGTAAAAAACATGTAATTTTTTTTAAATCATACCTCAACTTATTACATTGGGCCCACCGTTTTCCATCTCCTTTTGACAAATTAAACTTAAGCGAGTTTTATTAAACATATTTCGTTTTATTAAACATAGTCTTAGTACAAAAAATAAGTTATCGTTAACGATGGATGTTTACTTTGAAACTGGTTTTATGGTGGCTTGCCGGCCGTCGCGGGTGCGCGGTGTAGCGGAACGTGCGAAGGTACCTAAACACCTGTAGGCTTGCTCGATTTGCGATTTGTAGGTTTCTAGGTATTGAAATTTTATTAAGATTTCAAGTCAGGAAAGAATAAAGTATTGAGCAAATAATGGAAATGTGTTCTATTACTGATACTAAACCACCAAAAACTAAAAAAATTGCGCACTAGTTATTTTTTTTCCTGTTTTTCCATCTGCTGACCTACAGGACTTAAATTTCTCTATTTCAATTTAATCTGACCCGATTCGTCTCATCTCTTTTTGAACCCACTGCTGCATTAACTTCTGTTGCTCATGACATAATTATTGTATGGTAGTTTAATTTTCAAGATCTCGATAGAATAGGTATTCCTAAATTCATCTTAACGGTAAAACATAATTATTATGGAAATATTAATTGATAAAATACTTCGCTCAATTAAAATGATTGCCTCGCTATGAATAGAAATAATTCAAAACGTATTTGGTACGATAAAACCATCACGTAATACCGCATGCAATTAATTTGTTCGTGTGAATGTGAGCCTCTGAATGTCAGAGCTTCAGTTTGTGTCCAAAATTTGTTTGCAATAAAGGCGTCACAAAGGCGCGCTTGTGGGCCCGGGCAGGGGAGTAGGGGCAGAGGGGGGCGAGGAGCGGTACGGGATAAATTGATGTGCTCAACTATGAGGAAATGCGATATAAAGCCTCTTCGATTAAGTTCACTCGAATGTTAAACGTAGTTTGATACCGATTTAATAGTAGTTAGATTTAGCTTGCTGCCTCCCAATCCATCTTAATTACACTACTAGCTTTGCCCGCGGCTTCGCTTACGTAACTATGTGTTCGGTTGGCATTAGGTATAAGTTAATGGGAACGTAAAGTCATAGTATATTCGTAAAATCCTATAACATCAGTTATTATGTTAACTTCAACTTTTTGGTGAGAGCTCGATCAGCTGATTGAAGACCAGAATGAGAAAATGCCAATCTTTATATTATGATTATCAACACTAAATACTTTCTTCCTTAACATAATCATGTGTTATAAAATATCATAATAATAATCGAAGAACACGTTAGGTGTTACCAATGGAAAATATGTAATATAAAATTCAGTTGGTAAGTTTATTTAAAAAAGACACAGGTTCTGATCCTGATCAGTCAGCGAAAATTTGAAGTGATGTAAAAATGACAAAGTTGTATCAGCAAGTTTATATAGTTCAAGAAGTTGCGATTAATTCGTGAGGGAGGGATTCGAGAGGGGGTGGAGACTAGGACCCTTTGATTATTAACATTAGCTTTTGAGCTAACAGACTCAAATGAAATTTGAGTCGTTAGTCACCTGTAAGATAAAATATTCATCATATTTATGGGTGCTGCAGGTGAGTGGAAACGCCGGGAGCGGACGCCCTAGGAGGACATATAGTGACCAAATTGGTGATGTTCTTCAGAAAAGTCAGGTGCGTAGTACTCGCTATCGGCGTGCGTGTATGACCAGATGTATAGGCGAATTAAAAGGAGTATGTAAGGAGCGTAGCTGGTGGCGTTCTATAGTTTCTGCCTACCCCCATGGGAAGAAGGCGTGAGTTTATGACCAGATGTATGAACGTAGGCGAATTAAAAGGAGTATGTAAGGAGCGTAGCTGGTGGCGTTCTATAGTTTCTGCCTACCCCCATGGGAAGAAGGCGTGAGTTTATGTATGTATGTGTATTATATCTTACATTAAGACATACTTGTCAATTGAATGCGTCATGATGATGTATGTTATTTTTTATATTTTTCTTGTAAATAATACAATTTTAACGATCACTTGCTAATATTATTCAAAGTATGTTTAGCTATGTATGTATTTGGTTTTAAATAAGGTCAGTACAAAAGTTTAAAAAAAGAGCGAGCCTTACAGTAGGCGCATACGATGTGTAACATCTGACATTTCACCTTAGTAATAAGCAACTGAGCAGCGACAGACATTAACCTCAAATATTAAAAAGCTAAATACTGGAATAATTATTCATTACTGGTCGCCCACTGGTCGAAATTCGCCCCCTTTACTTACAATCTCTATAGTAATTACAAATCTCATGAGTACACTAATTCCACGCTATTAAAAAGTACCTACTCATTCCATGCTCAAGCTGTCACTTCCTGTTACACAATTCCGTCCCTTTTCATGAAATCACTCCCACAGAAAGCGGGAAATAATTATGTTACATATCAAAAACTTTGCTTCAGCACTAGGTACAGCCAACATTTCTCTCACATACACGAAGAGTAATCAAATCAACTGACGAGCGATGTTCTCCTGCTGTGAAATTGAACACGCACCGCGCAGACGTACATTACATAGGTATGTACATTTATGTACGACGTGTATGAATGGCATAGGCCGCCGACATACACTGGATTGACGGCGTTCTGGGTCTAGTGAATTGAGTTATAGGTAGATACATAACATACATAACATCACGCCTGTAATCCCCGAAGGGTTAGGCAGAGGTGTAGCTATAGTAACACCCACATTTCGCCAGTTATGTTTAAGTCCCATGTAATAGGGGGCGAGCCTATTGCCATCAACCGGGCACAAATCCATACTCCTGGCTGCTACTGAGAAATTTCTACTGGAAAATCCCAATAACACTTTGCCCGACCTGGGAATCGAACCCAGGACCTCATGCTGTTTAGTGTAATTATTTATGAGTACCAATATACAATGTGCTGTATTATAAAACAATAGTATTGTATGTATCCTCCTTTGATCAATCGAATTGTATCAGTGAGGTGAGGGATCATCTTCTTTCTTTTTAGAAAAACATACTTTTACGATGTTTGTACATATGTGAGCACCATGTATCTATCTCATAATTAGGTTATTTTTCATTGCTTAGTTTTTAATTCTTTTTACCTATTATGGTGTAGCAATTTTATTCTAGGTGCATCGTCTTCACAATTATAATCATATAATTAATGTACTCAAACAAAATATTGTAAAACATTTTTAAAAGAGTAACGGTGGAGTTTCTTGGCCATTCTTCTCCATACGAAACTACCTTTTGGAAGGGGCAACTAGAATCAATTCAATTTTTTTGTAAATTTTGACGTTCAAAAAATTGCCTTTTATGTGCATAGTTGAAATAAATAATTTTTACTTCTATATAATTATGTATTGGAAAGTACTAGTTCTGAAGCGATTTATTTTATTTATTTATTTATTCACTCCAAACATACACATATCCTTACAGGCTAGACCCAATGCGATATAGTAGTACTCTTAAAAAATAAATATTTCCACTGCTTGTACCATAACAAATTCTATAGGTTCTTTCAAATTCACCCAAAGCGCAACAGAATATGTGGACGTCATCAGCAATGAGATTGAGAGTGTATGTAATCTGTTTTCAAATCCAACTATACCAACACTTGCGGGGAAACCAAGCATATTAATTTGTAAACAACATGACCGGATTATATTCTGAAAAGTTCTGGATTAAAGAAAACCCAAAAGTTTCATATTATTATCTGCGTCATGTTGTCCCAAACCTTCTACTTACTTAGATACTGTTGGGGTGTAATGCCCAACAGTGAGAATGTTATGTAACCTTGTTAGGTATGTTATGTAAATGAGTAGACGAATGATTCCCTTGATGAATTGATTGCTACTGAATATAATTACACAATTATCATCACACTAATATTACAAAGGTGAAAGTTTGTGTGTGTGTGAGTGTATGATACTTCTTCACGCTCAAACGGCTGGACCAATTTTGAAAAAAAATTGTATGGAGGTAGCTGATACCCTGGATTAACATACAGGCTACTGTTTATCCCGATATTCCCACAGGATCAAGACTCACGCGGGTGAAACTGAGGGGCGCAGCTAGTTACACATAAATGCTATGTTGGAGAAATGCACCTCTAAACAATATTCATGTGCATAAATGAGTGTGACGTACAAACTATCACAAAGGTCACTGTACAGTGTAGCTAGTACATATACATAAACTCATGCCTTTTTCCTATAGGGGTAGGCAGAAACTATAGATCGCCACCTGCTAAACACTTCGTATTAAACATCGGTTAGATGAATTCTAATCATAGGAAGAAAACAGAAAAACTCAAACGGCGCAAATATAACAACCTTATTAGGAGTTATATGTTTGAGCCGTTTGGGGTTGAAACGCTAGAGCCCTGGGATCCGAGTGCTCATCGAGTATTTCTGGACATCGCCAAGCTGGTCTATTTTTAGCCCAAAGGATCAGCATTGCCATCCAACGTGGCAATGCTGCCAACCTTTTGGGCACTTTTCCCATTGACAGCCATTTTTCGCCCCTTTTTTTTTGTTTTATTATATACGTGTACATACTATACAGGGTCAAATTAAATTAGTTAGCGAAACTCCGCAAATATTATGGGTATCGATACCTAAACATGATAAAACAATAATTATACTAATTTAATGTTTTTGTTTGTGGGTTCATCAACCGCCGGTAGTGTAGTCACCTAAAGTATCAGTTTAAAAATCCATTATTTTTGTGGAAACTTCACAGACGTGATGGGTACCGATATCTCAACACGATAAAACAGATTTTATTAACTCACGCTTCAAGTAACAACACTACCAGCGAGCGGTCGCTGACCCCAAAAAAATAAATCATTACTTAAACCTTTTTTATTTTTATTTTGACAAAATAAAAACTCTGCGGAGTTTCGCCAGCTAATTTAATTTGACCTTGTATATATTTTTAGTGCTACTCGGTTAGATTGAATCAGAATACACTAAGTATTCAATTTGCCAGAGTACGATCACAGTAACTAGTATTTAAGCCTCCTAGTAGATGAATAAGTTAGCTCAGCTGATCCACTAGCAACTACGCTCGTCTTGATTCTAATTTAGATTGAACCATGTTTAGCTGGATAGGTTTTAGTGTAAATTAGTTTAGGACTTTTAACGCATTGTTTATACAATTATTTATATGTATTGTTTTACTTACTTTTTTAGGGTTCCGTACTAAAAGGGTAAAACGGGAACCCTATTACTAACGCTCCACCGTCTGTCTGTATGTATGTCTGTCTGTGCGTCTGTCACTAGGCTGTGTCTCATGAACCGTGATAGCTAGACAGTTGAAATTTTCACAGATGATGTATTTCTGTTGCCGCTATAACAACAAATACTAAAAAACAGAATAAAATAAATATTTAAGGGGGCTCCCATACAACAAACGTGATTTTTAACCGACTTCCAAAAAGGAGGAGGTTATATGTTCGGCTATATGTTTGTTATTTTTTTTTTAATGTATGTTCACCGATCACTCCGTCAATTGTGGACTGATTTTGAATTTTTTTTTTTGTTTGGAAGGGTATGCTCCCGAGGTGGTCCCATTACCACCAAATCAGAATCTGATGAGGGGATCCCATGGAAATCGAGGGAAATCCTCAAATTTTATAGGCATACCTATAGCTACTTGAGTATTTTTTATAGTAACTCGTGCATTTGCACTCGAAAAGCACCATTTGGTGAAGTGGAACTGATGATGAAGACCACAGATGGCCACCGGAACTACTTAACTACTTAACTGAACTACTTAATAATAAGTATTTCCCCGTTGCGATTCGATTAGGCACTTTAATATGGTTGCTAAGCAATTTATGCTCGTCAAAATGCATATGGTGAAGTCACCATCAGATCAGAACTCCTCAACAGTTAACGCCCCTGCATTGGGATAAGCAATATTTTGTAAAAGGTGATGAGCATTTGACATTAGGCTATTGTAAATTGGATAAATTACAAACTGACCCACTAAAAAGTGAAAAATAAAAAAAAAATTACAAAAATAAAACAACCGATTTCCAAAAAAACACTACAAAGTGAAAAATAACTTTAATTTTAGAAGTCGGTGGCAAAAAACTAAAATACAGATCAAAAGCCACCGACTTCCGAAATTAAAGTTATTTTTCACTTTGTAGTGTTTTTTTTGGAAGTCGGTTGTTTTTTTTTGTAAAAAGTTTTTTTATTGCTCGATATTGATAACGGTAACAGGTAGACGCTTGAAATATTCACAGAATATTTAGTTATATATTCACTTTAAAAATAAATTAAAATAAAACAAATATTTAAGGGGGGCTCCCATACAACAAACGTGATTTTTTTGCCGTTTTTATAGATAATGGTACGGACCCTTCGTGCGCGAGTCCAACTCGCACTTGGCCGGTTTTTTTTTAATTACTTTGATACAATTCGCAAGGATATACCTCCATAGACTGTCTCAATAATATTATTTACGCTTACAGATTTTTCTAGCGTTGCGTTTCTAGATGAACCCAGTTCTGATCTCCACTTCCGATAGTTTCTGTAAGAACGCTCGATTGCCAATCACACTTTGCTTGAAGTTTGAGTCGACACTTCAAAAGCAATCTACTAAATGCTTCCAGATTTAATATTACGATCACGTTAGCTGTTAGTTCTAAATATGTTACAGAACTCAACCCACAAGTAAGTGTCACTTATTTGCAAGTTACACTGCAAATGTTCACAGTTAAGAGGAGGCTATTATTATGAAACAGTCACACATACAAGCAAAATGAAACTTAGTATATGATTTATTGGATCTTTTTCTTTCCATGTTGAAGACAGTTACGTAATTGTAATATTTTCTCTGAATACTTTTTTTATTCAAAAATCATGTCTTTTTTAAGGATGATTATAAAAAACAAACAAGATTATTTGACTTTAATATCTATAATAAATATTCACAGCAAGAAAATAATAATATAGTTTATTATCCACCCACAAGATATTTTTTTTCTAGACCAATTATTACATTAGTTATAAATGAAATAAGAATTGACACTTACGCTATTTAGTTTCGTGCTCGAACACGATCCAAGATCGCACGCGATATTCAACTTTATTACTGATGTAATCCGCGTTTAGTACAAAATGGAGTGGCGGGGAGCAAGGGGCAGAGCTTGCGTTCAAAATTTGATTTAGACTGCCTGCTCTTAAATGTATCTTATGATTACGTCTAAAACTTTGGATATTTGCGAACAGCCTTTTTTAAATCATGTCAAAAGTGATTTATCTTTAACCAAAGAGCACATGGATTTATTATGCCATCTTTTACGGCCCGCTAGCCGAGAACTTCCAATAAAATAACCTAAAAACATTTTTTTTCGGTTATAAAACCTAACATATTGACTTGAGATACGTTTAAGAAATTCTCTGGATATTTTACATGACAGATTTATGAGTGTCCGCCAAAAGGGAAGCGTCTCTCATAAAACCGTTTAGCTAGCGTATCCAAGCGAAGTGGCTAATAAATCTAGTATTAGTACGTATGCTGCTACTGGCGCGGGGCTCCGGCGACTTATTTCCTCTAGTTTTATGTTTTTTCTCCAATATATGGCAGACGATACGCTGAAGGTTGTGATCGTAACACTACCTTCTATAGCTGTCCCTTCAATAGGTACACTCGTCTGGATTTTCTTGGCTAGTATTATATAGCTCTCTAGAGTCAGTATGAGGTAGATTGAGTACCGCTGTTTATTATACAAGCATTTCATTCATGCAGTCTAACATTAGTCAACAGTACTAATAAAATTGTCTTATATCGGTATACAACATTGTTTTTAGTATATGCGTAACCTGAATATAGTTTGTTCAGAATAAGGAACTGAATCGATTTCAATAATTTTTACACCATGTTATGTTTTGTCCCAAAAATATTTAAGTTTAATGGAAAATGTTATCACCATTTAATTACTTACAATACAATCGCCGTACGCTTAGGTATCTACTGCCAAATTATTATCAATGTGCGCAAGACGACTCTGGAGGCGAGGGGGTGCCGTCAGCATGTTTTTGTACGGACAACTCGGTAACATAACAACCTTATAACTTTGTGATTTTTATGATACAGTTTTGAAGTTTTGTACGTAAATTCTTTACAAAAAATACTAGACACGTGTTTCGGGTTTCGCATATACTAAAACTAATATTGTATTAATAACCTAACCTAATTCCAGATACTGAAAAAGGGATTATCTATGTCGGTAGTTTGAACACATAATCAACTAATGGGACACAGGCCACCTCTCTTCGAGAGGGAGTGGGCTGTAATCCACCACGCGGGCCCAGTGCAGGTTGGTAGATGTCACATGTCTTCGAATTTTTGGTTGTAGGACATGCCAGTTTCCTCACGATGTTTTCCTTCAACGTTTTGAGAGCAGTGGTGTTGAAATAATTTACACAAAGTATAGCGCCCGTCAGGGATTGAACCTATGACCTACAACTCGTAAGTCGCGGCTTTTACCATTGGGCCACCACTGCTCTTCACTTTGATCATCACCAGCATAAATGTCGTCCTAAACACTAGTAACAAGATATCATTATATTAATACTTGAAGCGGAAATTACGCGGACTGAGGACTATGAAATTTGGCACAGTTAAAGTTTATATGGAGGAGGAGTGCAGAAAGCTTTTGTTTTTATATAATATACATTAGAAATAAAATAAATTAATTAAAAAAAACATTACACACCTGTATTGTATTCATGGAATTCGTAAGTAGGTACCTAATTTAAAGATTGGAAGTAAAAGGGCTCGAAATTCGACCAGTGGGCGACCACTAGTTATCATTATTCTGTCTTTCTCGAAGACCTCCGAGAGTTTTCCTCAACTCACTGATGCAAGTTTCATCCACACTGTCCTTTCTCTAGAACATCTTTACTAAGTACATGTTCCACTTCGTGAACATAGACTAGAGACCCGAACGTGCGAACTAAACGTAACGTAAATTCTAACGATTTCTGGATCTAAAATACAATTCTTCTATAGCATTTTAGTTTAAACTTATAAGGCAAGCACAATATACAATAATAACTTTATTTCAGATTATTGATTACAGAACATCCATATTTGTGTTAGTAAGTACTTAAGAACTATGTTAGTAAACCGTAAAAAACAAAAATAAGCTAACGAAATCAAATAGACACTTGGAGTACGATCCAGTGTCTAAGAAAAGGGCCGTCTAACCAGTACGTTATTGTTTTCAGAATGCTCTTGGAGCTTGCTCGGATACGGTGCAATATAAAGGCCACTCTCTCTCTCTCATTATGGTATGAAAGCGATCAATCTGAGCCTCCTTAAGGGGGATGCGCTAAGGTAGCCCGCGAAATTCAAATTTTCTTAATTCTTAAATCAGCATTACAACTCTCTAAGTTCATAAAATCCTACTGAATGATTATTTCAGAAATAGACATTCAACAGGATTTTTCGAAGAGAGTTAGTTATATTGCCGATTCTAATGATTATAATTCTGTAAAGCCATATTTGTTATGGCCGCGAATCATTATTTAGATAATTATACAACCTGTTACTGACCTGCAAACTGCAAAAAACGTAAGAAAATTTTGAATTTCGCGGGCTACCTTAGCGCATCCCCCTTAAATATGCCAGACGCACTACAGCATGTTGGCAGCCCCGACAACATCCTAAAAACGTTATTATATTGTACACGAAGGGCATTGAGTGTCCGCTGACTACAGCTGCCCCACAGGGTGTACAAATAAAATGATTGGCAGTATACCCTGAACATTTGGACACCATTAAAACCTGCGAGCCAGCACTTCCCGCCGTGCTCCGACCAACGGAGAAAACAATGTTTTTACATCCACCTACACCGCAGGAAATAAAAAATATTATAAAAAACCTTAAAGGCAAATTTAGTCACGGATTTGACGAACTACCCCCTATATTAATAAAAATGTGTGCTGAGGAACTGACATTACCATTTTATCTATTAATTTATCAATCATTTTCTGAAGGGATATTCCCAGACGCGTTAAAAAAGACTATAATAAAACCTATTCACAAGAGAAACTCGAAGTCAGATCCAAATAATTACCGTCCAATGGCACTATTATCGACATCATCAACAATTTTCTAAAAAGCAATGTGCAAACGAGTTTATGACTTTTGTGAAAAGTTTAATGTTTTCGATGAATGTCAAAATGGTTTTCGGCAAAAAAGATCCACGATTTTAGCAACATATAAATTTACTCAACACAATGGAAAATTTGTTTAAGATCAGAAAAAATACTCAATGACGACTATCAAAGTACAACTTTTGTAAATAAAACTTGAAGATATTTATTAGAAGAGTCCCAGATTCGTTAGATTGAATGTAACAAAACCAATTATATTTATATCTAAAGAGGCTTATCCGTAGTTAAGCCTCGTATTATTAAAATACGCTATTGGAATCTTACTTGACATGACCAAGGCATATGATAAGGTGCTGTTTGATATACTGCTAGACAAACTATACGGTATCGGCGTCAGAGGAATAACTCACGAGTGGTTCGCATCCTACCTACAAAACCGGAAACAACTTGTAGAAATTGAACATTGGGATCATGACAGTGGGGAGTTCAGCCTAGTACGATCGAATAGCCTTTGCATTAAAAATTCCATTCCGCAAGGTAGTGTTGTGGGGTGTTTGCTTTTTTTAATTTATATTAACGACCTCCCTAAAATAATGACGGAGTCTTGCGTACTGTTTGCCGATGATATTTCTCTCTCTCAACACTTACATGAGAATCTAAATAATGTTAAATATACAAATTTGGATGAATGACCACAATTTAGAAATTAACTTCTCGAAAACTAAAATAATGCAATTCAGGCCTTACCAAAAAAACCCCTTAACTATTAATTTTACGTTTGACGGTATGAAATTGGAATGCGTGGATACTTTTACTTTGTTGGGTCTAGACTTAGGTATCCACATGACCTGGAAAGCGCACATACATAGAATTAAATCAAAACTATCTAGCTTTATATACGCAAGCTACAGATTTAAAAACTGCCCTATCCACTTACTATGCTTATGCATAACCATGGCTTAAGTACGGTATAATTGTTTGGGGAAATAGTGTAGATAGCAACGACTTGTTTGTGCTACAGAAAAAATGTATTAGGATATTAGTTTATATTGACAATGACGTAAGCTGCAGACCGTATTTTAAGAAACTGGACCTTTTAACTTTGACATCCATTTATATTTTAGAAATCTGTAAATTCATTAGACAATATCCACACTTCTACCTTAAAATTACTGACCAACCACGCCGATATGCACCGCGTTCACGTTTTGTAAACACGCTCGTAGTACCACAATCTAGGCTAAAATTACACAGCACAAGTCCTCATGTAACATCAATTAAAATATATAATAAAATACCTAACGACATAAAAATGGAACAAAATGATAAAATATTTATTAAACGGCTCAGAAAACTACTGGTGGATAAATGCTATTACACAGTGAATGATTTTTTTAATGATGACATCAAAATGGGATGACTTTACTATTTTAGACATTTACGAGTATTTGATTTTTATTACTTGTATTAATTTAATTCAATTTTTAATATTATTTTAATCTGTGACATTATTATTTATTTCTTGTTTTTTATTGAATTTTGAATGATGCCAATTATTGTTATGTTATGTATTATATTCAAATCAGGTAATTGAATTGATAATGGTATAATTTAATTGATTTTTTAATTCTACAATTTGTAATGACGTATATTACTACAATGTGATAATATTTATTTATTTGAATTGATTCAGTTTTAAATGTTAGCCAAATACTTATAACCTATTATTTTATTATGACGCACGTACAAATATATTTCTATTTACTTAATGATTTTAAAGCATGCTACTTTCATATTGTGTATTATTGTGTAAAATTGTTGTGCCCGACAGGGTCCATGTGAACTTTATAATTATTTTTAAGATCTTGTACACACATGTGATAAGCAATAAAGATTTGAATTTTGAATTTGAATTTGAATTCCCATGGATAGACAACGCCGTTCGCTCAATAATGATAATTATCACCCATAGCTATAAATAAAGTCTTAAAAATAAATAAATATTTGCGGTTAACTCCGCGTTTCTGTGCTATGCCCAAGGGTTGTAACTTCTAAGTACAGTCCGGTATATCAGTGCGGCGGGAAGCAGTGAGCTCTGTGAATTATCGCTCGGTAAATCGTGCTGATTGCGTACCCGTACCGCACCGCAAGCCGGGTCGGCACACAATGGGAATAAACTGGTCAAGTTTAATATATTATAGATAGGAACTAGAGAATGATTAGTAAATATTTTGTCTCTCTAACAAAAGAAGACTATTTAAAAATACATAACATAACATTACGCCTGTAATACCCGAAGAGTTAGGCAGAGGCGCATTTATGCGAGCCTATTGCCATCATTCGGGCACAAATCCAGACTCCGGGCTGCTACTGAGAAATTCCTGGTGGAAAAAATCCAATAAACTTTGCCTGACCTGGGAATCGAACCCCGGACCTCGTGCTCGCCAGTAGCGCTTGCGACCACTAGACCAAAGAGGCAGAAATATATATAATTATACTCATTTAAACTCTGGTCACACCAAGCACTTTGTTAGGTACTCGGACCACGAAATTTTTGTACCTAACAAACTTTATTTTACCTATAATAAAATTAGCCTTATAACCTCAGCTATCTGCCAGTAAAAGTCCCGTCGAAATCGGTTCAGCCCTTTCGGAGATTAGCTGGAACAAACAGACATACAGAAGACAAAAAAAAAAAAAAAATGTTTTTTTTTGTTTTAAATACCGTATATATTTTCATACGCATTTAGTAAAACGCTCTTATTTTGACATGACAAACAGATACTTCAATTTTATTTATTTGTATCAGTATAGATAAATGAAGAGAGTGTCTGGGTCATGACCTTAGAATCGTACCTACGACACGTCACGTTCTATAGCCAAACCAATGAGGGCTTTACTATGCCACACCAGCGGTACAAAGTCGCACAGAACTGGAATATATGTGTATTTACATACATTTTTGTGTATAAAACTAGTACACTGATCCTAAGTTAGGTTTGGAATAAACAGCCTCGTTCGTAACCACTCACGGTACATGCGGATTGTGGTGACGTCATTGTCCATGCACGCAGAGTATTAATAAGTCAAGCTTTAAATGCCAACAAAAATTATTAAACCACATCGGTGCGAGTTCCCAACACACTCAAGTTTAAGCATTTTTTGCATAAGGTAGCAACTGTATTCTGTTAGAATATGAACGACAAATACTGTTCGTAAGTCTCAGAAGTCCAATGCGGAAAAAAAGTAAATTAAAAAATCAAACTCAAAATGTATTATTTCACATAACCAACATGGGCACTTATGAAAAGTCAGAAGCTAGGTGCACGGTTCCAATTGGTCGTTTCCTATGGAGAAGAGCCGGCAAGAAACTCCACGGTTACTCTTTTATAAAAAATGTTTCCAATGTTTCCAAGTTACAGTGTTAATAGGTATGGGAGGACAGTGTAGGCCCGTCAACAAGTACCAAGTACTTAACAAAATAGAAGATGGTTTACAAAGCTACAGTCTATTAAGCCTACAACGTTTTCACATTCACAAATTAAAAAAGAATCTATATAAAATATTACTAAAATAATAAAAATAAAAACCTACATATTTAAGCCAAAAAAGTCAACAAACCCGTCTGCGTAAAAAGTGAACTTTAGAAAGATGTTAACAAGATGACCTATTTCTGTCTCCGATCCCACACCCCGTACTTGTAGACCCTAGGCCGTACAACCACGTTCCGTAGATTTTTTAAATTTACTTTTTTTTATTTTACACTTTTTCGTTATTATTATTTATTTATTCTTTATTAGGTTATTTTTCTTTCACTGTATTAAGTAACGCTTTAGGAAACGGTCGTTAAAATTATCTACAAAAGTAGTAAAAATAAATTATATTAAATTATAATCATTATTTTTCACGTAAAAAAAAAAATGAGAATGGTTGCTAACCAACTTCAAATCGTTATTTTATTTTAGAATCCTAAATGGTCATTCAAAATGAAAAATTATTAAAGAATCAAAGATGATTTTCAAAGACCTATTCAATAATTTTTTAATAAGACTTTATTTTATTTTCTTTTTCATGATATGGCATCTGGTTGACGCCATATTGAGTTTTGATTACTGTAATATCTTTAGTGACATTCACAAGATTAAAACAAATTGATTGACGTAAGAATCTGGCCACGCGTTTGGTCTCTAGAGAGCGCCACAAACAAACAAACATACGTATATTATATAGGCCTTTGCGTCGCGCAGTCGGGTGAATAATCCGTGGTGTACGGCTTGACAATGTTGTTATTAAGACAGAAGAGGACATAATTGCCATCCCCTTAACCGCTGTTACCGATACACCCCTTGCTACACGACAAAGGAACGTGAAGTAGCTTGTTTCATTCACGCTGGTAGCACATCTCCGCCGCGAAACCATAGCAGCGAAACCGCAGTAGTTAAATTGTACTGGTTCGCGTCATGTTCCGCTACTCGCATCCCGATTCGAGTAGCGGAACATGACGCGAACCAGTACAATTTAACTACTGCGGTTTCGCTGTGATGGTTTCGCGGTGGAGGTTTGCTACTGGCGTCATGCTCGTAAGCAACGGTCACCGCGTTTATCCCATAAATCCTAGGAAGACTTTTTACATTATTTACGGTGTTATTATGTGACCAAAACTGAAATCGCGAAAAAAAATCAGCTGTTCCTTAGATTTATGTTCGCATAACTCGTCAAAATGTAGGGAAGAGCAGATTTTTTTTTCGCGATTTCGGGTTTGGTCCCATAATAACACTTGTTCATAATGATGAGTACAATGACCCCTTAAGAGGTTGTTGGTGTTTTACCAATAAACCTGTATCATTCATTCTCCTGCCCTTATCCCAATTGATTTGTGGTCGGCACAACATGTCCCTTTCTTCCATACTTCTCTATTAGTCGTCATCTCGGTAGTCACTCCCTTTCTAGCCATATCATCTTTCACACAGTCCATCCATCGTTTCTTTGGTCTTGCCCTATTCTTATAGCCATAACCCTGTGTAACGAAATTAAAAGGAAAACCATCAAAGCTAAGTAAGCTTCACAAGTTAACGAGTACTAGTCGACCAAGTTAAATTTGCAGTTGGAGAATTGACCGTAACGTATATCGATGTATGGGAGAGCATGTTTTTCAACTACAGTGTTAATTTTATTTTTGGGATAAATCCATACCAACTATGGAACCCTTGCACTTGGCCGGTTTTTTTAATTATAGATGAACGCACACGACTGCATGGTTTCGTAGCCCGTAGCGCTACGGCGTAGACTGTCGTAGCAGTCCGCTACGAGAACGTCAAATGTTTAGAAGCAGAGATATTGTGAAGCGTTCTAAATATTGACCGCTTTAAAGGACATTGACTGTCCGTTCACTATAACCTGACGCGTGACGCGATTGGTAGCACTGAATTTTGTAGTCATGTGACTGGTAGTTTGTTCTGTCGGTCGCCATTTTGAACTCTATTAGTATTGCAACTAAGACCCCGAATTCAATGCTACCAATCACGTCACGCGTCAAGTTATAGTGAACGCACTACAGAATGACTAATGACTTTAGAACGAATAAAAAGAAGGTTGTCTGTATGTTATATTTATTAGTTATTATTATATATTTTATTTCAACATTCCCATGAAGTCTACGTCCTACGTAGGCGGTTCAAAGCGAACGCGATTATGAAGCGCGCGAATTCAATGCGATGCGGTGCGACGCGGCGGCTATGTCCTACATGCACGCGAATCGTCCAGCGCTGCAGCCACCGACGCCGCCGACAAACAAAAACACGACGGCACCGCATTCAGTTCGCGCGACAATATCAAGCCAACTGATCGGGTTCGCTTCATTTCGCGCCGCACCGCACCGCACCCCAATTGCGAATGGTCACATAGGCCACGCTAATAGGTTTCGACTGTTTGTTGTTTTCGCACCGCGCCGCGCCGCTTCGCACTCGCTTCTATATCGCTCACGCAGGACGTCGCGTAAGCGATAAAATCCACCTTTGCGCGTGAGATTTTCTTCAACCAATTATAGGCAGAATTCGTACATTGTGCGTGCAAGCAGAAATTTAAACAAGCTTTGTAAACAGTACGATATAGATCCGTTCCTAACTAGTGTGTCGTCAGCAAGGAAGTGCTTATGCCGTAACTATTTTATATAGTTCATGTTGTTATGATGGTTGTTATGCAGTGCGAGCAACATAGTAATTATACTGTAGTATATAGTAACTTGTTGTGAATGTCCTTAGAATTTACTTCTTTTTTTTCTCTCTCTGGATTTTATAAGTGGAGACCTGTAATTGGCTTTCAGACTAATGTACTGTCCTTGATCTGTTTCTTTTAGCTGTAAGTCTCCCATGATATTAAAATAAATAAATAAATGTTAGGTGCCTCTTTACAGGCAGCAGGACATCGTTACGTAAACCAAACCGACTAAAAAGCATTGCCTTCGCAGCAGCGCTTGGATGCGGTAATTAATAGCAGTCCATGCTCCGTTAACTTTGTTCTTATTTATGTGCTACTGAGGTTCCGTAATGACGCGGAAATGAAATACCGCCCTCAAATATATTCCGAGAAACGAAGATGAGCAGAAGAGAAAGATAGCTTAGTAAACCTTTTCAGAAACCCATAGATCTTAAGAACTTATGTAAGCTACCTATATTCTTGCAAATAAATATTTTATTTAATCATTAATTCGTTCATTCATTCAGATACTTAAAACTGCGCATGCAGTATCATACACGTGATAGAAGTGAAAAAATAAAGAACAGAGAGAGAGAGAGAGATGTAGTGTGAGAGCCAAAAAGAGATATCTTTCTTCTATCTCATATAAAGAAATGTGCCTAAACGTGACGCGTCCTTGAAAATTCACTGTCAATTCTCGTCCAATTATCGAATCGCCGCCTAAGATTTTTCACTGCGAAAATAATTATCTGTGAATTAAGCCAAAATCACACGGACTGTGAACTCGTCAAAAAAAATTGCGTCCAACTGTTGGCCGCAGATTTCACGCACACTAGTATAACATAATGACAGCACAATGACGTGGCGCGAGTGTAAGATGTAGTTGTTGTTCACACGAGTATAACAAAGTTGGCCTGTTTGTTTTTTTTTTTTTATTAAAAAAAAAATCTATTGTAGCACGACACTTTATCTAGACATATTATATATAATAGTCAAAGGGTGCAATTTAGTTACCTGTGGCAAACCATAATTTGTGTTAACAATTAAATTGTTTCTTCGATTTTATTGCACGCCACAGGCAAAAAATCTAGCGTCGTGTACGCATCTCATACCTAAATGGGAATTGCGATTCTTTTTATTTTGCATTTTGATATACAAGAACGTACACAGAAAAACATGAGGTGGAAGCCTCTTCTGTTAACTTTGGTTATTGGTAATAATAACAAAAATAAATGGTATCTATGGTATGGTGACTGTTAATGAGAAATCTTGTGTGTTTATAATCTATTGTTTTAATATTTTAACGATAGCCGTTCTTCAGGAATAATATATAAGGATGCATCAGTCAGTGTATCAGTGTTGTGCCATGAGGTAGCATAATAATTATGCAGAAACGCAGGCGGAGCTCGTGGCTAAGTAACAACAGGTGCACGGGTCGATCCATCAGGTTAAGCTACGCTTGCAGGGGATGGTCCGTGGATGGGTGACCATCTATACATACCGAGATTCCTCTGTGCCTCGAAAAGCACGTTAAGCCGTTGGTCCCGGCTGTCATTCTTGGATCTTTGACAGTCCTTGCGGGTCGTCAGAAGCCCGAAAGTCTGACAACCAGTCTTACCAAGGGGTATCGTATTACTCAGTTACTGGGTTGTGGAGATCAAAAAGACAGTCGTTTCATGTAAACTGGTATTCAGCTGCATTCGGTTGGACGCTCCTTAAGTTTTGAGTTGAGCTGCACGACTACTGACAAATGCGTGCACTAACTGGATAGGTCCCCTCAATGTGTGTGGTTCTTTCATCAAAAGATCATTTCAGGCACCAATCTACATGGCCTTCACATGATCTGACCAAGATTATGTTTGAACTTTAAAAGAGAATGTGACCTCTGAGTTTGTTTCGGCCTTTCTTCTCAGAGTAGTCGGATACGAAACGCCGACCTCATCTAGTGTTTTTTTTTAAATATGATTGACGTGTAAAGTGTTTGTAAACCTACTTACAGAAATAAATCATTTATCATTTATCACTGGAAGCCGACCCCAACATAGTCGGGATAAGGCTAGGCAGATTGATTGATGCAGAATCGCAGGCGTTCATTAAGCCATCGTATCTACGAACGCAGATCTAAGGGAGAAACAATGGCTTTTTAATTGTTTCTGTAATTTCGGCATACGGCAGGTTATTCACTCAAAAGGAAAAACTTCGCAAGCAATGGGAAATTGTTACTGAAGGCTGCGGGTGTTGACCTCAGGACAAGCTGCTTTCCACACGGACAACTGTACATCTCCCACGGCAGCAGGCCTGACTTTCTGTATAATTTGGCTGCTAAGATCAAATCTACATAAGTAGTATACAGGGAATTTTTATAAAAATGTGACTGTCATTTTAGTATATTGTGGTGATTTTCAATTTCAACGCGAACGAATTCACGAGCAGAAAATAGTCAGAAGTACACACAGCCCGGTACACAATCTGTGTAACGCTAACAGATCTATATTTACGATCTTGTTTACAGTTACAAACGTAACCATACTCGTTACGCGACACATTGCCGTCGTTCAAACTCTGTCGCGTGTCTGTGTTCGCCGAGTCTGAGATCATCTCATGTCTTTATAGAGTACAGATTAATGTTTATCGTATGAATTGTGTATTAGAAGACAGTTGCAGCGTGTGCACGGTTCAATAAATCATTTCTTTTAACAATTTCGTCATATCGTAATTAGCTTTAGTTCTAAGGCACCAAAACATCAATTTAGTACTTAAGGAAAAACTGCAAACAACGATGAAAAAAATACGGAGCCAAACAAAAACAACGACGTAAAGCTTTAAAGTTTCACTGCCTATTCGGAGCTTACGCAGTAAATAAACGAAAATTTGGCGGCACATCATATTAACAGCCGAAGTAAGTGTTATTCGTAAATATTTCGTGGAAGTTAACGATGGTACAATGAGCTAAACATTTAATATTGATCGCCAATAAACTGAAGTAACTCAACAAGTACCTACCCGTGACGTCACAACATTTCATCACATTCAAATGAACTGTACCAAATAGCTGAAATATTTTTTATGATGGCTATAAAAGTTCGACGGATGCCCCGAGCGAGAGGATGAATTTACAAGAACAATGCGAAATGGAAATAAACTCCATTTCGTCTCTTGTAGAGGACATCAAAATAAAATCATCAAGTCTAGGTGCAATTTATTAACTTTTAAAGGACTGGGCATCATATTATCCCGCACATGGTTATCTGCTCCCGAATATACGAAATAAAACGAAATAACTGTGATCCGTTGGTTAATAAAGTTTAATCAGGTAGGAAATCTGGCAAAGTTGTTACTTACACTAGGTAAATATATATAACACGAGTAAGTTTTAAAAAAGTTTTTAAAAGAGTACCGGTGGAGTTTCTTGCCCATTCTTCTCTATACGAAACTACCTTTTGGAAGGGGCAACTAGAATCAATTCTATTTTTTTGTAAATTTTGACGTTCAAAAGTGCCTCTTATGTGCCTATTGGAAATAAATGGTTTGACTTTGACTTTGAAGTAAAACCAGTGATAGTCGCACAATGGTAATAGTAAGGATAAAATGGATTAAAAATTAATCAAACTCAGGAAAATAACTGTTCCAGTTCCTGTTAAAAAACCGTAGTGTTGTATCACTATCGTAGAGATGTTACATGATCATTTAGGTGGACGATGTGTCATCGTCACATCGTTAACCGGTTTTTTCACAGAAAATAAAGCCTTATAAGTTTTTGGGTTTTTTCAAAAGGTAACCCTTACGAGGCAAAAGTTAAGTTATTAAGTTTTTAGGAGAGGATTCTACTCTTCGTTCTTCGCGTCTTGATATACTCACTCATCAGAACACACATGTGAAAGTGTGTGTGTTTTGATACACTCACTCATTTAAATGAAAGTTTTTCCTTTCGGGGTAAAAAAAAGGGGGCAGGCGGCCATTTAAGGCACGCTCGTGCTGCGGACGCTATATGGGGTCTAATTTCCAAAAACCCCTTCTTAGCGGATGCCTACGTGATAATAACTATCTGTGTGCCAAATTTCAGCCCAATCCGCTCAGTGGTTGGAGCTATGGGTTGATAGACCAGTCAGTCACGATTCAGTCAGTCCTAGGGATTGTCCACTGATTGTGACAACGGTGTTTGCTGGTCCCAAGTGGGGTCCCGGCTTCAATTAACAGGTCAGGCAAAGCATTATTGGGTTTTCTTTCAGGAGTTTCTCAGTAGCAGCCTGGCGTCGATTTGTGCCCGGTTGCAATAGGCTCGCTAGGTACTCAAACTCTAAACATATATTAAGGGGTCGGTCAGTCATAAAGATGAAGCTAGTTGCCCATTCCGAAGCTTAGTAGGTACCTATGGAGAAGAACGGCCAAGAAACTCCGCGGACTCTCTTTTAAATTAACATATAGTTCCAAAATATTGGTTACATCATTCATGTTGAAATTATACATGTAAGATGGTATCGGTGTGCATTATAGGTACACATAATTATGTTATGTGACAATCTCTATTATTATGTACGTCTATGCTCGAACAGTGACCATACGGACAGGGTCACTGTCAGTTGTATCGCGTGAGTGGTCTGCAGCGGCCGGCAGTATCTGCATTATCAGTAACATACAATCAATCAACTCAGCCTATAGCAGTCCAATGCTGGACATAGGCCTCTCCCAGGCTGCGCCACAACACCCTGTCCTCCGCTTTCCGCATCCAGTCTGTCCCAGCCATCTTTTTAAGGTCGTCGGTCCATCTAGCTGGGGGGCGCCCCACACTACGCTTGCCGATACGCGGTCTCCACTCCAGGACTCATCTGCTCCACCGGCCATTGGTCCTTCGACAAACATGGCCAGTCCACTGCCACTTTAGCTTGCTTACTCTGCAGGCTATGTCGGTAACTACGGTTCTCTTCCGGACTTCTATGTCAGCATACAAAACTACGTAATTGTCTACATCTTACGATCATTATCAAAACAAGCACGCTTTACCCTAAACCTGGCAACTTGCCCTGCAAGATTGTGATAGCCCACTCAGATAAACGCAAGCATTTGTTTTTAACTAAGGTCCTCGCCTTAAACTGCCTTTATCTCAATAGTTGGGAGTCGAACTTACAACCTGACGTTTGCGAAGCAGACTTCTAACCGCTAATTGCTTTGTTTAAAGTTGACTAAAATAGCCAATAATATATAATTATGTTATGATTGACTAGTTACCTCCATAAATGTAAAGCGTGATGATAATCATTTAAAAGGTTAAATCTGTAACTATCTGCCATATTCTAACATTTTGGCTCGTCTTTTTATAATTTACGGTAAACTGTAGAAGAATACGAACATAATGCAATATTGATCATCCCCCATAGCAAATAGCATAATAATTTATAGCCTACAGACTGACCAGACTTATAGGGAATATCTAAGCAAAGTTTTAACAGAAGCATTATTCTTAAAGTGTACAATTAGACTTCGCTACAAAATTATTTTATGGATAGATAAGATTGCAGTGAATCGTAAACTAGGACTGTTAAATAAATATTTAGTAAGCTTTCATGAAGTGGAATGAAAAATCTTGATCTGATACCTATAGTAGTAAAAGGTTTTATTATTATAAATAATTCATTTTTAACCAAAACCGTGATACTCAGTTACAGGAAAACGGTCTTAGGAGATCACTTTCTTTAACTGAAGCTACAACGGTTAAGGTACCTGCTTTTACTGCTTTGTATAGCAATCAGCCGTATCATTGCAAAACCACAACAAAATATGGCGATATTTTACCCAAATAATAGAGATATTAACTTTTCATATTCCTACATTGAATTCAACAGTCCAGTTGTAGTACATAACATTAATAGCTTCTCTCACATGGAAATGTAAAGCAATTGAAATATTGGAAAGTTGTATTGAAGGTTTGAAACTCGATTGAAAAGATATTCTCAACAGAGAATAGTTCCATTCCTATTATATTTATTGAAATCCTCTGGCTAACCGATGCATGTGTCATTCACTGAATTATGACACTTATTTATTACTACTACTCGTTGGATTTCTTTATTACGAGTAACTTTATTATAAATATTTTGTACACAAAAACCTTTCGCAATGAATTCTCTAACACATACATACATAAACTCACGCGTTCTTCCCATGTGGGTAGGCAGAAACTATAGAACGCCACCTGCTACGCTCCTTATATACTCCTTTTGCTTCGCCTACGTTCATACATCTGGTCATACACACACGCCGATTGCGAGTACTTCGCACCTGACCTTTCTGAAGAACATCACCAATTTGGTCACTATACATATGTCCTCCTAGGGCATCCCCTCCCGGCGATTCCACTCACCTCTGCTTTATAAATACCTTTTGTTAGTCGCGTTCCACTCGTCCTCTCAACATTACCAAACCATCTAAGCACACTCTTTTCAATTTTTGTAACTACATCTTCTTTTAAATTGCACCGTTGCCTACCTCATTTTTCAACCTATCATTCTCTAAGTGATGGTGAAAATGGATGAAATGGCGGGAGGTCACTGGAACAATCTACGACTCCCGCATTTCCCTTAAACTTAAGAGGAAGACATATAAAACAATGATTAGACCTGCTGTCTTGTATGGATCTGAATTTTGGGCCACAAAAGGGATGAATGTAAGGCAATTGCATGTAGCTGACATGAGAATGCTTAGAGGGATGTGTCGTGTGACACGAATGGGTAGAATAAGAGATGAGTACATAAGAGGAAGTCTGAAAGTGGCACCGGTGACTGAAAAGTTGTGCGGAAATCGGTAGTCATGGTATGGGCATGTGACGCGGAGGAATGAGGAAAATGTCGTCAGGAAAGTTTGAGTGTGCATGTCGATGGCTATAAGAGTAGGGGAAGACCAAAGAAACAATGGATGGACTGTGTGAAAGATGATATGGCTAGAAAGGGGGTGACAACCGAGATGACGACTAAGGGAGCAGTATGGAAGAAAGGGACATGTTGCGCCGATCCCAAATAAATTGGGATAAGGGCAGGAGAATGTTGATGGTGAAAATCGCATCAAAAACCGATGCGTAGTTTATAAGTACAACGCAGTCACACAGACAGACATAAAAAGCGACTAGGTACCACACAGACATAATAAATAGATATGTAACTAGCTTTTAAAAAAAAAACTTGTTGGTAGATGTCTCATATGTATTCGATTTTGTTGGTTCTACGATATGCCGGTTTCCTCACAATGTTTTCCTTCTCCATTTTGAGAGCAGTGGCGATGAAATAATTTACACAAAGTAAAGCGCCTGTCTGGGTTTTGAACCTATGACCTGAACTTCGTAAGTCGCGGCAAATCCCACTATAACGTTATACACATGTATATGTGTGATATAAGGTCCCGCGCTTTGTACAATATTCATTGGTCATTTATTTATTTATTTAAACTTCTCAGACACAATAATGTACAAAGGCGGACTTAATGCCTTAGGCATTCTCTACCAGTCAACCAAAGGTGGTGAAGAGATAAGATGGCGGGTGCTCTGATTGAGAGAAAATAATAATATTTTAAAATATTAAAATATAACATAATTAAATATGAATATAATTGGTACAAAAGTACATAAATAGGTTATAAACTTAGTTATAATACACATATATTTACTATAATATATCCCTACTATATATAAATACATATAAATTCAATGAAAAGACATTAAATTGTGATGACTCTACGCTATTTGTTTTGACAAATAACTCTGCAATTTTCGCTTAAATGCAAACCGACTGGTGGCCTGCCTGATATCGAGAGGAAGCGCATTCCAGAGAAGAATGGACTGAATATGAAAGGAAGAATGAACGAAGTCAGAAGTATGAGAAGGACAGAGTAGAAGAAGATTGTTGGAAGAACGCAGGTTCTTAGCGTGTGAAGAACATAGATATTGGAAGTGAGACATAAGATAAGAAGGAGGGCTCGGAGAGTTGAGAAGGGAAAAAAGTGTGGTCAAAGCGCGCAAACTTCTTCACTGGCGAATGGACATCCATTTGAGCTCACACCTATAACTCGACACATGGTCATATTTTCTTAAATTAAATATGAACTAATGTCTTTGTCAAAATTATACTTAGATCGTGCATGTCTGTAATTTTATTATAAACTAGCTGCGCCCCGCCGTTTCACCCGCGTTAGTCTCGATCCCGTGAGAATATCGGGATAAAAAGTAGCCGATGTCTCAATCCAGGGTGTCAGCTACCTCCATACAAAATTTTATCAAAATTGGTCCAGGCGTTAGAGCGTGAAGAAGTAACAAACACACACACACACACACACTCACAAACTTTCGCCTTTATTATATTAGTGTGATGTGATATTTTGCACACAAAGCGTATATGTGTGATGAAGGTCCCGCGCTTTGTACAATATTCATTGGTCATAATGGTGACCTGATTGGGACATAGATAGTGCGGTAGCCTCAAATGTAATTTATCATCGATAACCGCTATTCTTCAGGACCAATAAATCATAGCACATTAGCTATCATGTCGAGCGTTCCATCACTTGCTTAGTTTATCGTCAGCGAGAGTCACCGCTAGGTGGCCCACCAGCATCTTTACACATTAGATTACAGCTGGTGCGTACACTAGCGCTTTGTCGTGTCATACTATGTCATTTTCAGAATGTGATAAAAACATCTCCAAATAGGAAATTATTTGCAGGTTCATGAAATGTGAAAATATTTTTCTGATAATGTCTGTGCAATAATATGAAGGTGTTCGTTTCCCTGCCGGATGCCTTTCTTCCGCGTGGCATTTCGTCGCGGGGAACCCCCCCCCCCCCCCTTCGACCATAGACAGAGGAACGCCTCGATTCAAAAACTACAGCTACATGAGAGTTATGAAGAGTTGCTGCTCTCTTACTGTAGTCGTAGATTATCTAACTTTGGTTTATCGTCGCGTTGAAGCAATCCATTTAGTTTTCTAGCTCATGATAATTGCAATGACACACAGAGGCATAACTTTACTGAAAGCGATAAAGTTTGGGACCTTTTTAAAGTGACTACTTAGATCAATGACATAACAAAAACCAGCCAAGTGCGTGGTCCTTACGCACAATGAAGGGTTCCCTAGTTGGAATGAATATATCCCCAGAACAAACTTAACATTGTTGATGAAAACATTTTCCCTCATACATTCGAACTGCAAATGTAAGTTTTAACGCACAATATTGATAGATTTACCATGTTATTTTAAGACCATAGACTTTTTACAGATTTTCCTGTAATCTAAGTAAAGAACTATTTATTTGTATTTTTTTATCACTTTTCAATCACGCCTGTATTCCCTCAAGGGAATGGTAGAGGTGTAAAGTACACCCACATATTCTCAGTTATGTTTTTATCGACCAATTATCTAAATGAAACACAACCATAAATTAATCAGTTTTAAGAGAGTGAATATATCGTTACTTAGGTGGTTTCTAAAACGTCAAGCTGAATCACTTCTAAAAACCGGCCAAGTGCGAGTCGGACTCGCGCACGAAGGGTTCCGTACCATTATCTATAAAAACGGCAAAAAAATCACGCTTGTTGTGTGGGAGCCCCCCTTAAATATTTGTTTTATTTTAATTTAATTATATATTTTTAAAGTGAATATATAACTAAATATTCTGTAAATATTTCAAGTCTAGTCTACCTGTTGCCGTTATCAATATCGCGCAAAAACGAGCAAAAAAATCACGTTTGTTGTAAGCGAGCCCCCTTAAATATTTATTTTATTCTGTTTTTTAGTATTTTGTGTTACAGCAGCAACAGAAATACATCATCTGTGAAAATTTCAATTGTCTAACTTTCACGGTTCATGAGATACTGCCTGGTGACTGACGGACAGACACAGACAGACAGACAGACGGCGGAGCCTTAGTAATAGGGTTCCCGTTTCTGCCGTCCGTTTACTAAAAGGCCGTTAAGTGAC
The DNA here is from genome assembly GCA_963921375.1 of Tiliacea citrago. Classification (NCBI taxonomy): domain Eukaryota; kingdom Metazoa; phylum Arthropoda; class Insecta; order Lepidoptera; family Noctuidae; genus Tiliacea; species Tiliacea citrago. The sequence goes on from OY992801.1 coordinate 2,723,054, forward strand.
ATTTTGTCAAATTTGTGTTATATAATATACAGGGTGGAAACTTTCAGCGGGGCAGTAAGGGGAAGTACCTTATCCGTTGCAGCTACACGAAAATGGTCTTAGGAGACTATCCTTATCTTTTTGAGAAATTTTGAGCTGCATTCACAGATTTTGAAAAAAATGTACAGTCAGCAGGAAAATAAGCAATTTTCACAAAAACTTTTTTTTATGTCAATCGATCCTCTTTCTTATAAGGATCAAAAACTTCTACTGGACCAATTGAGGTTTGAGTACTAGAAAAGTCATAAATCGCAAAAAACTTTTCCCATACATTTCGTAGGAAATGAGACTCGTATGAGACTATACGCAGCTGATTATTCAATGACTTTGAGTATCTTTCATAAATTTATTGAAACTAAAACGTCTCTCGATTTGGTTCTAGATTTCTCCGAACTGGTTTCTGCTCTTAGTGCAGATCGACTACCTAACTTGGCCTCGCCTTTAAAAGACTTTGACCCCTGAGTTTGTTTCACCATTTCTTTTCAGGGGTAGTCAGATAGGAAATGTCGACTACATCTAGCTTATTTTTTTTATGGTTTGTGAGCACTTTTTAAATTAAATATTATTTTAATTTCCATATTTGATTATACGTACTTAGAAGAAAAAATATTCATGTTTTATTGTAATTAACTAAATGTCACACGCATATAAATTTAAAATCACTAAAATCTAGCCCAAAATCTTACACTAGTTGTCCATTTGACTTTAGAGCAATATGGATTAGCCAGTAATTCCTAAACTAAAAAACAGTTATTGTGCACCCACAGAAAATGTATTTTAGATCATAAATCTGTATAATATTAGTATCTCTAAACAATAACATAGACCGTTAAAGTCTAATAACGTTTTTTCACAAGTGCAGTTCATTGAGTTTCAATTAATTAACTATTTAAAAAAAAGGTTAAGTGATTTAACTGTTAGCTTTGAAATAGCATTAAACTGTCCCTCAAAAGTAAATGTATGGCGGTTATAATTCCATTACAACTCTATAAGACGGCTGTACGTCAGCCAGCCGGTATTTAGTATTGTAAGAGGTCCCATCGTGGAATATTAAACAATAAACAACAAATATTAAAAAACAATATTATTTCCCATAGCACTCATTAAAACCTATAGAAAGAAAGCTTAACAAATATCAAGTATTTTGGTCTATCAAACATAGCTGTATGTCTCATCAATTTCTAGGGATATTATTTCCCACCTTTTAGACCATACCTCAAAATCAGGTTTATTCACTTAACGGCCTTTTAGTAAGCGGACGGCAGGTTTTACCCTTTGGGTAGGGAACCCTAAAAAGCCCTTTCATGCTTAGAACCTATTTAGAAGTGCATTGACTATGTTGACACAGCGTGCCCGCTGTTGGGCACCTCTACACTCTGCCCGCGCAGTGTGAATGTGGTGCTATGAATACTAGATGAGGCATCATACAACATATTGTGTTTATGATGGAACCACGCTTACTAGCTCATGGATGCAGTTTGAATAGTTAGGAAGATCTGTGTGTCTAAACATTTGCACTTCTTTTGAGTTTAAATGTTAAGATGAATCCGCAGCTGTAGCCCGCGAAATTAAATTTTTCTTTCCATTTCCATTGAATGACTTTTTCATGAAATCATAACATTGGTGATAAAATCTAACTTAGAGAGATGTATTAATTATTGTAATGATTATAATTATGTAAATACATATCTGTTATAGTCGCGAATCATATTTTCATCAAGATACAACCTGACACTGACCTGCAAATAGCAAAACACGTAACAAAATATGAATTTCTTGGGCTACAGGCGGATCCATCTTAAGAAGTTACGGTAAATTCTGTATGTATTTATTCATTTTCAATTATTTGCGTTCCACAATTTAGGTAGCAAAGACATTACAGAAAACGCTTGAGCTGTTTCTGTAACAGCTAAGAACATAGAGCATTATTATTATGGACCGTGTTCGGGCACAGTAACATAATATTGGAATCCAATTAAAAATTCAACAATACAATTTATTAAAATAACATATATTTAATTAAGCACAATTAAGCAACATAAATAATTCATATTAGTAAGTATTCAATAAAGATTATTTTAAACTGGCTCGCACTGGCGTAAGCTCTGCAGATGAAATTGAAATAATATGATTGTGATGTTGTAATATATTTTAACGTTTATTTTTATAATGGAGATCCATGGTAGATATTTATGATCTCTTCACATAGCCTATCAAGCCTGTATTTTGATAGGTATTATTTTTTTTAAACATTCTGTCTACCATAAATATGTTGTACTTAAAAAAACCAGATCCAAGAATAAAATACCTGCCAACTAAACCAAAAACTGTCAGATTATTACTTAAGGAAAAATATATCATCTTTTTAGCTGACTGCGCGACGCAAAGGAGGGTAATATGTTTATCAGCCTATATAATTACCTATGTATGTTTATTCTTTTGTGGCACAAAATAGAGATAAAAAAGTGTGGGCCGATATTGATGATTCTTACGCCAATCGATTTGTCTTAATTTTGTGAGTGTCACGAAACATGACAGTAATCAAAATTCATTATGGCGACATCTAGACGCCATATTGTGAAAAAGATAAAAATTAAAGTCGACGATTTATTTCAAGTGGGGTATCATTGAATAGGTATTTGAAAATCATCTAGGTTTCTCTAATCATTTTTAATTTTGGATGACCATTTAGGATCTATAATGATTGGGCACGCCACAATTGTGGCGATAAGTCCCCTCTTTGAGGAGTGGCTGGAGAGGTGCCACGGCATCCTCACCTTCCGCCTGACGCAGGTCCTCACCGGACAAGGTTGTTTCGGGAGGTTCCTATTCAGAATAAAGCGGGAGGAAACGCCTGGGTGTCACCACTCAGTGTGGATCGCCCGGAGGACACGGTGGAGCATACGGTGGAGGTCTGCCCTGCTTGGGTCAGAGCACCGCCGTGTCCTCACGGAGGCGATCGGTGGCGGCGATCTATCGCGTCCGGCCCTGATTCAGGTCATGGTTCGGAGCGAGAGTGCATGCATGGGAGGCCGTCACGTCCTTCTGCGAAACAGTAATGCTCGCGAAGGAGGAGGCGGAACGCGTGACGGAAAGGCAAAATCCACGCTCGCGCACCCCTGCCAGGGTTACGAGCCTGTCCGAAAGGGATATCGTGGCCCTGGCATATAGGCATCTGAAGGAACACGGGTAAGTTTTAGTCAGTAAAAGTCTGACACTCCCTCCCGCTCCACCCAGAGCGGGAGAAGTTATTTGATAATTTCCCACAAAAAAAAAGGATCTATAATGATTTAAAGATGGTTAGCAACCATTCTCACTTAAATTTAAAAAAAACTTGTAATAAAGCTGTGATAAAGTAAATCGCGATAAAAAAAAATCAGCTGTGCTGGGACGAGTTTAAGCGCACATAAAAGTAGGGAACAGCTGGTTTTTTTTTCGCGATTTAAGGTTTAGTCCCATAGTAAAAGTTTTTCATAAAGATGAGTACAAACAAGATTGTTTAGCTTTAATGTCTAAAACATAAAAGCTAAACAATCTTGTTTGTTTTTAGGATTATCCTTAAAAAAGACATGATTTTCGAATAAAAAATTTATTGAGAGAAAATATTACAATTACGTAACTGTCTTCAACATGGTAAGAAAAAGATCCAATAAATCATATACCAAAGTTTCATTTTCCTTGTATGTGTGACTGTTTCAGAATATTCATGCAAATTAACTTAAAAATAGGGAGCCTCCTCTTAAGCGTACAATCTCATGCAGTCGAAGGCAATGGGTATTTATTGTTAAATTAATTTAAGAAGATGAATCGATTTTTTTAATTACCTTTCTTTGCGTATTTTCTGTTTCTTCCTTCTTGTCTGCTTATACGTATGTAGGTACAAACCAGTTATAAATAAAATAAATACAGACAAATATTTTGCGTCCGTAATCAGGCAATACGAAACCACATAATATTCCCTAAGGGCGGCTGGTTATTAGCCAACAGTAGATACAGGCACACATACGAGTACCCACCCCGTATTGATTCTAATCAGAGTCTTATATTAATAACATCCTCCCACACAGTCCATATCGAAATGAAACAAACCAATGTTGTTTGACCCCTTGCCCAATATCATTGAACAAATAAATGAGAACCATCGATTGATGAAGTCAACATTCAAGTGAAATCAACGACTTCTATGAAGGACTTACAAAGTATGCATTATTAATGACATGGTTTCAGTACAATGAATTGTTGTGTGAATCGCTGCTCTTCGAGCTACATCACTGAGTAAGCTGTATATTATAGAGAGACAGTTTCGACTCCCAATCCTAGTATCACAATAATCATTATCATGTTAATAGGCTTCTGGAGTTTACAATATAAAACAAAACAAACCGGTCAAGTGCGAGTCGGACTCGCGCACGAAGGGTTCCGTACCATTATCTATAAAAATGACAAAAAATCACGTTTTTTGTATGGGTTATTTTTATCTTAAATTTTTGTTTTATTTTAATTTGATTATTTATTTTTAAAGTGAATATATAACTATATATTCTGTAAATATTTCAAGCCTCTACCTGTTGCCGTTATCAATATCGCGCAAAAACGAGCAAAAAAATCATGTTAATTGTTGTATGGGTGCCCCCTAAGTATTTATTTTATTCTGTTTTTTAGTATTTGTTGTTATAGCGGCAACAGAAATACATCATCTGTGAAAATTTCAACTGTCTAATTATCACGGTTCATGAGATACAGCCTGGTGACAGACGGACAGACAGACAGACAGACGGCGGAGCCTTAGTAATAGGGATCCCGTTTCACCCTTTGGGTACGGAACCCTAACAAAAGCAAATGTCTAAAAATTAAATAAATTAGAATGAAATCAAAGTCAAATTATTTATTTCAAATAGGCACTTATAAGGTACTTTAGAACGTCAAAATTTACAAAAAATTGATTCTAGGCGCCCCTTCCAAAAGGTAGTTTCGTATTGAGAAGAATGGGCAAGAAGCTCCACCGTTACTCTTTTAAAATATTTTGTATAGGTACATTAATTTTAAAAATATATGCGAAGACGTTGCACCTAGAATAAAATTACTATACCACAATAGGTAAAAATAATTAAGAATGATGCAATGACATATAAATTGATTATGTGATAGATACATCGTGCTCACATATTTACAAACATTGTAAAAATAAAGGTTTTCCTAAAAAAAAAAAAATCTGTGTGTGAGTTAAGGTAATCACAGAATGTAAAATAAATGTCATAAAAATAATAAATTATAAAATTAAAATAGCAACCAGATTGATTTTGTCTAGAGAATGAGGAGTCTTGGTGTGGTGAGTTAAGTGAGTGGGGGGGTGTGTGTAAGTATATGAGTGAGTCAGAGTGTGTGTGTGTATTTGAATAATAGGCAATAACTCTAACTTTCATGTAGTGACAATAATTACTTTTCAGTCTCGTCGTAGGTTTTATTCAGGTGGAATGCACGGACGGCCAGGCTGCATTTGCTGTGTGGTAAACTATAGCTCGTATAAGGACGCTTACATTAATTGATTGTACAAGCAAGAGCCAAGACAGTAGAACGATCTCTTAGTGTGTATTTGTACTGAGTTTGTGGAACAGTACAAATCATCTTTCCTTCGTTTGGTAATTAAGGTTTATAGTTTTAGAGAAAATGATTTGCTGAATATTTGAGAACTAGGTAATTATAAGTTTTCAGGTATTGGATAAACCGTAATAATAGTCTAGTATGTGGATAGAAGAAATGGTCGTGTGGCAAAAGAGTTATTTCCCCATTTCTTTATGACTGGAATAAGTTATACCAGAGTAGGATAGTCCATAGTATAATCACTACATATTTTAAAACAAAGTTCGGGCCAGTTCGCCAGAACGCGATAAACTCAAAAACTACCAAACGGATTTTCATACGGTTTAGCCATTATGGACGGAATGATTCATTAAGGTGTTGTGTAAATTGGCTGCAATATCACGATAATTGTTGAAGATGTCGGAAAAAATCATGCCGACTGGGAGCGTTACTGGCATACGCGTTACCATAATTCGTTTCAGTAGGATAATTTCCAACCTCCACGTGGGCGAAGCCGCAGGTAAAAGCAAGTGATTGATAAGATAGCGTCACTTGTAAGTTGGGCTTACTGCCCCGGGTACTACCGGGACTAAAGAGTTACTTTATACCCACGCAGAAATAGTTAAATGTGTATTGTCCGAGAACTGTTCAGTCAAATAGGTACCTATTGACGATAGTTTTAATAAAAACGAAAGAGTCACTCCAAAGGCATAAATACCTGCATATACAATTACACATTGCTAGCACCAAGCAAGCGAGGTGCTGCCATGAATATAACGTGCAGTTGTTCGTGGCCATCCGAGCACGTGCCGATAGTTTGCGACGATTGCGGTCGAACGGCGAGCGAAATTGTCTTATGGGATGCTGCGGATTGCTCGCTGCTGTTACATTAGTAGAGTTTAGATTGGCTGGGTTTTACTCTAGTAAGAACTCTGAGATCGCTGAAACGTTTTCATGTAATCCTCTTTTGACGCGAACCTTATCAAATACTGTTCAAAATCGACGTCCACTGCAAGATAGGCCACTCCCGAAGTTTTGATAAAATGACTGTTTCTGGACTTTCCGCATCCAGTGGATCCCCACGACCTTCACCAGATCATTGCGCAACGCATTCAATCTTGATCTGACGTTTACCTTGGCAATTGACACACTCCGAGCAAGGAAGCGTTGTAATGTGTTAATTGATAAAGTATTGTCACTGAAGCATTCAGTAACATTCAAAGCGTTGCTTACATGCCGTACTCCGACGCTAGGACCTCTGGGTTTAGACGAGACAGACGTAAGACATGAAGGGAGGGGAGGGCAGGGTTCGCAAGCGAATATCTCATGAATTTCTATTGTAGTTCACGCGCGCTCTGAATTACATAAAAATGTGGAATTCGTCCAAATATGTCGGTAGGTACGTATATGGAATTTTATAAAATAATCTACTAAGTAAGTTATGCTTAGTGTATGTATGTATTTATTGTACATGTAAATAGTTCACCACTGACTACCTGCATTACTGTCTCTCCTTCTCTTTTTAATCCATCCAAAGGTTGTCTGTAAAAGATCGCTTTTAGCGATAAGACCGCCCATTGTGTCACCCTGTGTAAAATTTCAACATTTATATCTGTAACTTTTATGGTGTACATAATAAAGAGTATTCTATTCTATTCTATTCTATTCTACTGAAGTAAACTACACGAACTTTTTGAAAAAATTCTCATTTTGTCAAAAAAACGTGTAGGCTACTTCGATCGAGTTTTTGGACGTTACTATGGTAACGGCACCACCCGCTCAACATTTTACCCAATTTTCTTGGAAACCTCTCTGGAAAATACCGAAAATATTTTATGTATGATCTTGATCTCATAGGAGCACGGAATTTATTTTTAAAATCATAACTTGAATTTTACGAGTAGTTTGAGCTGTCGCGAAGTCGAGAAGTTCGTCCCATGATAGAGCTTATTATTACTAACTTATAATAATAATAGCATTTATTAAAAATCTTACAAGTTACATTTCATCTTATTTCTACTTGTTACTACAGGAATATTTAGATTATAATAAGTATGTATATTTTTCTTATTCGACACGGGTTCCTTGATTATTTTGCTTTTCAGAATAGGCCTCCCCAAGTGTTCTCCACAAGCATCGATCTCTTGCTTTCCTCATCGCCTCTGCCGCCTTTTTGATGTCATCTTCCCATCTACGATACTGTCTGCCTTTTCTTCTTGTTTTATATCTAGGACACCATTCTGTCACTTCTTTGGGCACTTATTACTAACTTAGTAACGGACAAACTAATTGACAGAAGGCGTATTAAACACCTACGTTTACTTGAAACTAAAAGTTATCAACTCTCCCGTTATCCCTTCTCCCCTCAAATCAGAACTTGCTATCTCCGTATCGGTTCGATAGCTCGCAGGTCACGAGGTGATAGCACAGAGATGAGAGTGATACAGAAGTGACATGACACAACATATTGATTGACGAAGGTATAATACGAGTACAAACAAAACACAATCGCTGCAGTAAGAAATCTACGACAAAAAGGTTTGCATGAACTTTACTTCTCTGTGAACAAAACACATGAACATTCAACAAGTGCGAGTCGGACTCGCATACAAAAGGGTTCCGTACACGCCAATATAGCAAAAAACGCTGGATAAAACACGTTTCTTGTACTTTTTTTACTTTACTTTATTTTTATTATTTGTTGCTATAGCGGCAATTGAAATACACAATCTGTAAAAATTTCAACTCAAACTCAAAGCATTTATTTCAATTAAACCATTTACAGGCAAGAATTGTCAAGAAGTCGGTCAGTTACAAATATGAAGCCAGTTGCCCATTCCAAATAGTAGGTTCCTATGGAGAAGAACGGGCAAGAAACTCCACGGACACTCTTTTAAAATAAAATATTTGATACAAAGTATTGGTTACATCATTCTTATTGAAAATATACATGTGAGAACGATGCAAAACGTTAGAAGCGTCCGTGATAAAAAAAAAACAATTCAAAACTAAAATAATTAAAAATAAGCCGTGGCAGCTAAGAGATGACCAGTCCCAACTGACAGCGCCCGTTCACGAACATGACGCATGGATCAGCACCATTCAGCTCAACCATTTTGAAGGGAGCTAAATGATCCAACACACACGCCACCATTAGCGAAACATCTGAGTGAGCATGACATACTCTCAGCCGCCAAGGCATATTCAAGTCAATGAAAGACATATTACCCAGTAAATGGTAGCTCTATTGTACCTATGTACAATAGAGCTACCATTTACTGGGTAATATGTGTTGTATTATATAATTGCATAGCACAGGTGTGAGTACTATTTACACACCTGTGCTATGCAATTTTTTTTTTTTTTTTTTTAATGCGTTGCCCCACACTAGGAATTTCTCCTGTATTGTGGGTGCGTTTACGAACATTTAAACTCACACACACAAACAGCCAGACCCGGAACAACTACTTGTAGGTCATACAAATATTTGTTCCGTGCGGGAATCGAACCCGCGACACGCAGCGCAGCAGTCAATCGCTTAACCACTGCGCCAACCGTGCCGAATTATATAATACAAAGAAGATTGAGTTTAAACAATGAAAAGATAGTCTTACAATCTTCGGCAGCTCTAACAGTATTTTCAAATGTTACGAGTAATCAATTAGTTGAAGTTGTGGACCAGTATTGAGCAACTGTTTACTTATTACGGTTCATGAGAAACATCCCGTTGACACACAGATGGACGGACGGACAGCGGAGGCTTAGTAATTGGTTTCTGTTTGGCACCCTGCGGGTACAGAACCCAAAAAACCACTAAATCTGACTGTCACTGTCAAAAATTACTTGTCGTCGTGTCAAGTTTATAAGTAATTTTAGTTGACATTTAGCTGTACAAGGATCATTTACCGCGTGGGCAAAATCAGAACTAATGCCGCCATCTTGTTTTTTCAATACATTTCACAAAACAATATTGCACTAATGTTTACCAACAACGTCCCGTGATAAGGCCTGTCGTACTTTACGGATCGCAATGCTGGGCCGTGAAGAAAATGGATGAAAAACGAGTGCATGCAGCGGAAATGAGAATGTTGAGACGGATGTATAGAGGTATGAGGAACAGGGTGTAAGGTTCACCCATCCTCCATAGAAAAGGGAGGATCCTCCGACCAGACTGTTGTACATAAATGCTAGTCGCGCGGTAAACTCTGCTTGCGCGATGCAGGATTTTGCGTGATGTCAGTGTGACGTGTAGTTCGCATGTGGTGATGTTAGTGCAGCCACAGATGGGTGGAGTGACGAACATCGATAAAGAAAGAAATGAGTATATAAGGGGAAGTTTGAAAGTGACAGAAAAGTTGAAAGGAAATCTTTTGGCTTGGCATGGGCATGTCATGAGGAAGGAGGAAACGCATGTGACTAAAAGAGTGATGAATATAAATGTTTATGGGTGGAGAGGAAGAGGAAGGCCAAAGAAAAGATGGATGGATTGTGTGAGGAACGATATGAAAGAGAAGGGAGTGAATGGTAGAGTGACGGCTGACAGGGGAGAATGGAAGAACGAAACGTGTTGCACCGACCACAAGTAACATGGGACCAGGGCATGGAGATAATGAGATGATGATGTTTTACCAACAGTACCCTCTTATTAACGTCATTCAAGCAACGAAAAATCCTTGAAGCATGAATGACTAACATAAATGATAAATGATTTATTTCTATACGTAGGTTTGTACAAACACTTTTACACGTCAATCATATTTTAAAAAAAAACTAGATGAGGTCGGCGTTTCGTATCTGATTACTCTGAGAATAAAGGCCGAAACAAACTCAGAGGTCACAGTCTCTTTAATTTCAAGTCCAGACATAATCTTGGTCAGATCATGGTATCTTGGTGACCGTGTAGATCTTTTGATGAAAGAACCACACAGATTGAGGGGACCTATCCAGTCAGTGCACGGATTTGTCAGTAGTCGTGCAGCTCAACTTAGAACTACTTACAGTTGCAACAAACCAACACCAAACTGTTAACACAGAGGGCCTAGACAAACGGGATTCGCTTCGGAGCGATTCTATTTCTACAATCGCTATCGCTTCAATGATAATGAAGTTCGATTTGCAGGCGATAAGGCGTTTGACGCTGTCGATTCGCTTCATGGAATCGAATGATGATAACATTGTCTAGCTAATTTCTATTCGCTGACCTATGATCACGTGACATTTTGATAGCTTATGTCAACCCCATACATTTCTCGGCTTTTCTACTAGCGTTATCGCTAATCGAATGTTACTTTGTCTAGGCCCTCCGGTACTTTAAGACGAAGTGATCCTTCTGTTCTAATTCCTGTAGTGTGTGAGGATCGCGTTGAGCCGGCTACCTGTTGCCGCACCCCATTAGCAAATTAACTCGACGATGCAGACAATATGCCGCGACCGTTCTGTTAGTGTTACATTATTCATGATATTGTCACACAAATGTGGGCAATATTTTATTATTGAAGTGAAAATTCTTAGGCGGTGATACGATATAATTGGGCGAGAACTAAGAATGACATTTCAAGGATGCGTCACGTTTAGGTACATTTTGTTACATGAGAGAGAAGAAAGATATTACTCTCTCTGTCTCTCACACTAACTGTCTTTTTTTATTTAGTTTTTTAGAAGATTCACTTCTATCATGTGTACGATGCTGCACGCGCATTTTTTTTTCAAGTATCTACGACTTGCATTTACTTAATTGCAGCAAAGACCTCACTCATAAAAAATAATACTTTTATCAAATTTCAAAATTATATCCTTACATTCTCTTAAAAAAATTATAAAGGCTAACTTATAACATGAAGGAGTGGCTGGAGTGAGACATGGCATGGTGCTGAAGGCAAGTTCACCGGACATGGGTGCTTCAAGAACAGCCTGGATGATACGGCGTACATTGACGTAAAGGCTCGTACAGACTCACGCGATATCGCGGGCGCGACATGAGAAATTGTGCTAGTAGTGTCGCGTCGCGCCCGCGATATCGCACTACTGTACGAGCCTTAACTGCAATAATTTGACTTTCTATCGCTTGTCAGAAACCTACATTAAAGTCTCCGTGGGAATCACATTGTCGGTTTCTCTGAATAACTTCACATGAGATTAATTGTTGCAAACTTGCTTGACTTTTGCCAACTGAAACATCGAATTTTAAAGGTTTTTTTTTTTACTTACAATACATGTACTTATGTAAGTATGGTTTGGTCTAGTGGTCGGAAGTCGTGGTTCGATTCCCAGGTTGAGCAAGTTGCCAAGAATACCGCCCCAGGACCCGATGGCTTGCCTGGAAAAGCCTGGGTTCTGGCCTTAGAGGCTCTCGGGCCTCGACTAAGGGGGCTCCTAAGCGCATGCTTGGAGAGGGGCCAGTTTCCACTTCGTTGGAAGACGGGGATACTGGTCCTCATAAAGAAACCAGGGCGCCCGGCGGACTCTCCGTCCGCTTACCGGCCCATCGTGCTGCTCGACGAGGTGGGCAAGCTCTTTGAAAGAGTAATTGCAGACCGCCTTGTCGGGCGGCTGGTGCGGGTGGGGCCGGATTTGGCGGAGAGCCAGTTTGGTTTCCGTAAGGGGCGCTCTACGGTGGATGCCATCATGCGCGTTCGAGCCCTCACGACGGGGGATGCTGTTGCCCGGGGTGGGGTTGTCTTGGCGGTGTCTCTTGACATCGCCAATGCCTTCAATACCTTGCCCTGGAGTTGCATTAGGGAGGCACTTCGGTATCACCGGATGCCGACCTACCTCTGTCGTGTGGTCGAGGCCTATTTGACGGACAGGGCCGTCATCTACCCCGGTCACCACGGAGAGTGGAACCGGCGAGAGATGTCGTGCGGTGTCCCACAGGGATCGGTCCTGGGGCCGCATCTGTGGGACATCGGGTACGACTGGGTGCTGCGCGCCGACCTCCCTAGTGGCGTCAGCGTAGTCTGCTACGCTGACGACACGCTAGTCCTGGCACAAGGGAGTTCGCATCAGGCGGCGGCCGAACTGGCGGCACGTGGGGTTGCGACAATCGTCGATAGGATCCGGCAATTGGGACTCGAGGTGGCATTGCACAAGTCCGAGGCCATGTGTTTTTATGGTCCTCGGAACGCGCCACTGTCGGGTTCCCAGATAACGGCGGGAGGGGTTCACATCGGCGTCGAGTCGACGATGAAGTACCTGGGACTCGTCCTCGACAGCCGGTGGAACTTCGTGGAGCATTTTCGACGTTTGGCTCCCAGACTGGAGCGGGCCGGGGCTGCTTTGAAGCGGCTCCTGCCCAATCTAGGGGGTCCAAACGCCTCTTGCCGGAGGCTCTATGCGGGGATCGTGCGGTCCATGGCCCTTTACGGGGCACCGGTGTGGGCGCGTTCTCTGAGGCTGCGACCAGCGCAGCGGTTGAACGCGTCCCAAAGGGTCATGGCCATCAGGATGGTACGGGGATACCGCACGGTCTCCCGTGAGGCGGCGAGCCTCCTTGCCGGATTGCCGCCATGGGATCTGGAGGCGAAAGTCCTCGCGCACATTTGGGTGTGGCGCGAAGAGGCGAAACTCCGGGGCATAACTCCGCTGCCGCAAGAAATTGCGGCACAGCGGACGGAGCTCCGGAGGGATCTCATGGCGACATGGAGAGTGCGATTGTCGCAACCCAGCGCTGGGCACGCCACAATTGTGGCGATAAGTCCCCTCTTTGAGGAGTGGCTGGAGAGGCGCCACGGCGTCCTCACCTTCCGCCTGACGCAGGTCCTCACCGGACATGGATGTTTCGGGAGGTTCCTGTTTAGGATTAAGCGGGAGGAAACGCCCGGGTGTCACCACTGTGTGGATCGCCCGGAGGACACGGTGGAGCATACGGTGGAGGTCTGCCCAGCTTGGGCGGAGCACCGCCGTGTCCTCACGGAGGCGATCGGCGGCGGCGATCTCTCGCGTCCGGGCCTGGTTCAGGCCATGGTTCGGAGCGAGAGTGCATGGGAGGCCGTCACCTCCTTCTGCGAAGCAGTTATGCTAGCGAAGGAGGAGGCGGAACGCGTGAGGGTGAGACAAGGTTCGCGCCCTCATGCCCCTAGTCGCCGCAGGAGACGCCCCGGGCGTCGGGAGTCGCAAGCCGATTTCCGGCCACCGTAGGCGCGGGCCTGCGGACGGTGAGCGATGGGTAGCTCGCCGTCCGATAAGGACCAGGCCCGGGTCGACGGCGCGTTGTGTTCCACGCGCGCCTCAAAGAGATGTCAGCACAAACTGAAGGGGTCCGTTAGGACCAATGCCTGCCGGGGTTGCGAGTTTGTCCGAAAGGGATATCGTGGCCCTGGCACACAGGCAACGGAAGGAACACGGGTGGGTTTTAGTCAGTAAAAGTCTGACACGCCCTCCCGCTCCGCCCAGAGCGGGAGAAGTTATTTGATGATTTCCCACCCAAAAAAAAAAAAAAAAAAAAAAAAAAAAAAAAAAAAAAAAAAAAGGTTGAGCAAGTTTTATTGGGTTTTTACATCAGAAATTTCGCAGTAGCAGCCAAGAATCTTGTCCGGTTAAAGATAAATCAAATCAAAAGTAATTTATTCATGAAAAAAAGGCTGCAAATCAGCACTTTTCGAACGTCAAAATTACATTAAGGCAGTCCCCCAATAACGGCCGCCCTTCACCACTTCCTAGTGCTTTAGCTGGGAAGTTGTCTGATCAGTTAGAAAAACTTGAATAATTTACATTTCGCAACACAAACTATTAAAAATTATTTGCTATAATGTTAGCTAGCACACGCCACGCCACAAAAAAATCATCGAAAACTATACTTAAGGGCCTATACTTCCTTCGATGGCTTATCATGATCCTCCGTTATGTCGAAAATACTGCAGCATTATTTTTTTTAATAAATAAAGTTGAGGATTAATGTTACGTACTATGTACGAAAACACGATTCCATAAAATTTTCTTGATAGAAAACAATTCCAAAATTACCTCCAAACCGAGCAATAAACCGCTGCGCTGGTATTAAAAAAATACTTCAAATTAGATAATGAAACTTTGCATATTAACTGAACTAAGTATAAAGCAGGTCTTATATTATATTTTTTAAATTACCATTATTTTCACCGTAAAAAGAAATAAACTAAAATATCGGTGCATTGGAGTCTTCTCCCTGCCACCCTGCAGTCTCGCTTGCTCGCGTGACCGCAGGCAGTAGTGTGCGAGCGAGATAAAGAGTGAGGTGGCGCTGAGGTAGTATGGACTCTTAAGCAGAAAAAAAAAAAAAAAAAAAAGCAAACAGAACTAAATACAAAATAAATAAAAGCCTCCAGACGTAAAGGGCGTGCCCGCTGCACGGCATACATTACATAAACCTGTAGTTGTAATGCAATAGGCTTGTCCCCTATTAGGTTATCATTTCAGCCGAAAAACGTCCATTGCTGGACATAGGCCTCCCCCAAGCACAGCCACTTCGACCAGTTCTGTGTTTTCCGTATCCAGCGGATTCCTGCGACCTTCACAAGGTCATCGGTCCGCTTTGAGGGAGGACTTCCAACGCCATATATTCCGGAACGCGGTCTCCACTCTAGAACTGTCATGTTCGTGAACGGGCGCCGTCAGTGGGGACTGGTTATTTCTTGGCTGCCACGGCTTATTTTAATTTATTTTTAATTGTTTTTTTTTAATGGTTTTATCTTTTTATTGCGGACGCTTTTAACGTGCACGTCTTTCTACATTGTCCTCATATGTATAATTTCAACATGAATGATGTAACCAATACTTTCTCACAATATTTTGATTAAAAAGAGTGTCCGTGGAGTTTCTTGCCCGTTCTTCTCCATAGGAACCTACTACGCTTTGGAATGGGCAACTAGCTTCATCTCTCTGACTGACCGACCCCTTGACAATTCAAAAGTTGCCCTAATTGGTTTATTTTAAATAAATGCTTTGAGTTTGAGTTTGAGAACCTTTCGGCCCCATCGGCCATCTGTTCTGCGAGCAATATGCGATGCCTGCTCACTGCCACTTAAGATTGGCTCCCCTATTAGGTACATGGAACTTTAACATACCTGGCGATATGCGTGTGTTCTATTCGTATTTTATTCATATACAATAAACTACCCCTTCGGGGATACAGGCGTCATGTTAAAGTCAAAGTGAAAGTAATTTATTAACCAGAAACACGAGGGGTCAGGTAATCCTGGTCACCGACTGTACAAAGGATGTTCACTGCGGCACTTATTTTTAATTGTCGCAGCATCATGCTGGGATAGGAGCCTTTTGACCTCGTACAGGACCTGTTTTTATTTTAATTTTACATATTTTTCTCTTTCTAAGAGTGTGTTTTAGTTTAATTTGTTATCTCCTGTGTGAATTAATAAAAAATAAATGATTTTAAATTGATAAATAATTTTTCATTATTTTATTCATAAACGTTTTTGTTTTAGATTATTATTTTCTATCATTGTACTTAGTGCGCAGATATACTTAGTTAACACTTGTGACTGACACGGAGGACATGACCCGTTCACATGACTCCTCATTGAACTCTCTTTTCACCAGTACATGTGAATGATTTGTATAGTACAGAAACTGTTAGAAATTCATTAGAGTCGAATGCATCAAAGTACCAAAAGAGTAGGTAATAAAGTCGAATATTCAACTAGCTTTTTTTTTGTGAAGTTACACTTGTTTCTCTCGTAGGGAAGCTCTACTACAGACTGAAATAGTTAAAAACAGAATAAGAAAGAAGAAAGAAAGAAAATTCGTTTATTTCCGGTAAACATAACGCAAAGAAATAAAAACACAAACACAAAAGAACAAATTGAGGAAAAATATGCGTCACATTCACGCAAAACGGCCATCACTCAGCATAATGCTGCGACCCTATGCAAGACACCTAGAATGATACCTGCATAGCGATTCACAATCATTCGACAAGTTGTCGTATCGAAAATGACACATTTTCAATAACTGATTTACCTTGCCCCTGACAGCAAATATCTGTCGGAAGAATGGCGGTAATTTTTTTGATTTAAACTGACAAAACTTAAATGTTTTGTATTTGTCAACAGCCTTTATAGGACTCCTTTGATCACATTGATTGATGCTCGATTCGGCACGGAAGCGTATCGAACGATTGTGAATACCTATGCTGGTCTGACAAAAAAATCATATTCTAAATGGAGACCCTGTGATCTTTGTAATGTAAAGCATTCTGTCTGTTGGGAGATGTATGAAACGGACGTAAAACAGCAATAAAATAAATAGATAGCCAAGACATGTTTTATAGAGACTTATTTTATAAGATTTAAATAGAGGTGCACTCGGTCTTAGCTGCTGTCCGAATGGCGGCCGCGAGCCCCCCGCGCAGCTAGTGTCCCCCCGCATCTCTCCGCCGCCATTGGTTTGGAATACGCATGTACACTGTCTGTTGCGAATAACACAAAACATGACCTCATACCGACATGACACTCGTTGATCTATCCATATAGTGAATTTTGAGAAACCTTTAGCAGTTTATTTCCAATCACGCACATGTAACTAGCAGAATATTAGTTTTAGTATATGCGAAACCCGAAACACATGTCTAGCATTTTTATGTAAAGAATCTATTTACAAAATTTCAAAACAGTATCATGAAAAATCACAAAGATATAAAGGTTGCTATGTTACCGGGTTGTCCGTACAAAAACATGCAAACGGCGCCCCCGCGCCTCCAGGGTCGTCTTGCGCTCATTGATAATAATTTGGCAGTAGGTAACTAACCGTACGGCAATTGTATTGTAAGTAATTAAATGGTGATAACATTTTCCATCACACTTAAATATTTTTGGGACAAAATATAACATGGTGTAAAAATTATTGAAATCGATTCAGTTCCTTATTCTGAACAAACTGTATTCAGGTTTCGCATATACGAGTACTATACATAATGTTGTATAGGTACTAGTACTCACGTCTTGAACATTACATTTATCAGAAACCGAAATAATCGTTTTTCAATAACGCTTAATTCGGTTTCTGACATGTTTTTATGAGTACAGAAGGCCAATCAGACATCAACACTGTAGCATTCATTTGAACTATGTGTTGTACGAAACTGCTTGTTAAAATGGCAGACCTTTGTGTGAACGAGCGCTAACGAGCTGCGGACGTACTTTCTGTTTTATTTTCAATGTATTGGATTTGTGTGCACGTATATTGTGTTTCATTGAATTGCAGCGAGATAAATTAGCTGCCCCCCCCCCACCCCTCCTTTTGGCTGAATTGATGATGATGATGAAACTATCTATATTGCCTGTAAATGGCTGTTCATCTGCCTATCCTTTTCCCAACTATGTTGGAGTCGGCTTCCAGTCTAACCAGATGCAGCTGAATACCAGAATTTTACATAGAGCGACTGCCTAACTGACCTTCACACCCTTGGTAAGAAGACTAGTTGTCAGACTTTCGGGCTTCATGCGACCCGTAACGAGAGTCAAAGATCTACGAATGACAGCCGAGACCGCCGGCTTAAGCGCTGACAAGATACAAATGATAAGAGTAGGCTTGTTTTAAACAAAAAAATTGCCAAATCTATATAGTTTGTGGTAGCGGAAAAAATATATGTTATTCTTAAACATATTTCTCAGAACTTGGTTGTTACCAAAACACGTTTAGAAAAAAATCTCGATACAAACGGTAAACTAACCCTTTACTTTGAGTTTCAATCCTTAATATCCGTATATATATCAACGTACGGTTGGTATTTCATTAATAACAAGAACGTATTATTTGTATGCAGAACTACTTGGTTGTTTTTTTATTTTCGATTACTCAACAAATTTTTGAGTAAATAGATAATTGCTTCATATTTTGCAATAAATTACAAGCGTTGTGTCATGGCGCTTCTCTTTATTTTGTATACAGTTTGACAGTGACCCCGGTTTACCTGTTGTCAGCGTCTTAACGTGCTTTCCGAGGCACGGAGGGGTCTTGGTATGTAAAGATGGTCACCTATCCACGGACCAACCATGGCAAGCGCAGCTTAACCTGATCGATCGACCCGTGCGGCTGTTATTACTTAATCACAAGCCCTTCATGCTGATCATAAAGAAGTTTAATAAAAGTTATGTTCAACAATGGAAGTGTGTGCCTCACGACTAGCTTTACCTGACCTATCAAAATGAAATGAAATTAAATGATTTTATTTCTGTAAGTAGGTGTGTACAAACACTTTTACACGTCAATCATATTTTAAACACTAGATGAGGTCGGCGTTTCCTATCTGACTACTCTGAGAAGAAAGGCCGAAAGAAACTCAGAGGTCACAGTCTCTTTAATTTAAAGTCCAGACATAATCTTGGTCAGGCCATGTGACGACCATGTAGACTGGTATCTGAAATGGTTTTTTGAGGAAAGAACCACACTGAGTGGACCTATCCAGTCAGTAATCGTGTAGCTCAACTCAGAACTTAAGCAGCTCAACGATTATAGTATATACATATCGATATCGACCTACTAGCTAATCTATTTACCAAACCAAGAGAGAAACGATAGGAAATTTTATTTTATAATTTCACTGTACATTTATAATATTTAATATAATTGTGATGAATCAGCAGTGTTCTTATACATAATTCATGATTCCAATCCCACTCAATAATATCAAGCACAACATTTAAATTAAATAAAGAGAATTCTAAGTATCTCATTGCTTAATAATTTTGAAGAAAACTGGTTCCTCGTAAAGTCTCTGTTAGGAAATATATTAACGAATTCCGAAAATGATAGGCAGGAATAATAACACGGTAAATTAAATAATGCGAATAATTGACTGCCTTCCTGTTTACTTATAAATATGGTAAGTATGAGGCGGAAGCGGAGGTGGGGAAAAGGATAAATAACCCAGAGAAAGGGATTTTGTTTTGTACATATAATAAAAACGCGTTGTTCGTGGTTTGAACAGAATTGAACTTTATTTCATCGAGATTCAAAGACATAGTCAATGCCACAAGTCAACTAGAAAATAACAATAGATGGCGTTACTAGTTTAACCATGAAGATTATTTGTCTTTGTCAACTACGGTGCACCGATTACAATGGTGTCCTGTTTGTTTACATTTGTAACATTTTATTACCTTCGATTTAGACTTTGACACATTTGAGTTTGACCTATACTTACCATCCGGTCGTTTCACGCATGTCCATATCGACATCGTTGGTGCATTGCCCGTCAGTAACGAATACCGTTATTGTTTGACTGCAATAGACAGAGTGTCAAGATTGCCCGAGGTTTGGCCCATGCGATCCATTACCGCGGAAGAGGTAGCCGAGACTTTTACTACAGAATGGTTATCTCGCTTTGGCGTACCATCAGTTATTACTATAGATCAGGGTTCTCAATTTGAGTCGGATTTGTTTCACCGATTACTGCAGGTACCAAGCGCATTATAACCACCTCATATCACCCCTGCGCAAACGGGATGATTGAGTGAGTTCATCGGCAACTTAAAGCGGCGTTAATGTGCCATAAAGATTCGTGGGCAAGGTCCCTTCCGATGGTTCTGCTAGGAATGCGCCCTGCGTACAAAGAAGATCTTGAAGCCACGGTAGCAGAATTACTTTACGGAGAGCCTCTCAGGCTCCCTGGGGAATTCTTGGTCCCACCTTTAGCATCAGGGAGATTAGAAAACTCCAGTGATTTCGCTGTACAGCTGCGACATAAAATGTCATTGGTACGACCACTGCCAGCTAGTCGACATGGTGAGCCATCTTCATTTATATTCAAGGATTTGGCGACTCATGTATACCTTAGAGACGATACCATCCAAAGAGCGTTGCAGCCACCCTATACGGGTCCATACAAAGTCCTGGAGCGCTCGTGTGATGAAAAAACATTCACCCTAAGGGTAAAGAGCAAGACAGCAAAGAGCAGACTCAAACCGGCTTTCATTGACTATCCCAATCTGCAAACGACCCATACTATGCAATTACCCGACCCGGCTGATCTTCCTCCACGGCAAGCCGTAAGAGATAAGTCGCCCGAGCCCTCAATCCCGCAACAGTCAGTGCAGGTTCATTTGCCAGTAAAGAAGTCCTATACCAAACGCTCGGGTAGGCGCGTTAGATTTAAGAATTTTGATTAATTTCTTGTTCTATTGTTGTGCTTTAATTGTACTATGTTAGTTATTTTAGCCTGGTTTTGTTCTCTCCGTAGGGGGGTGCTGTGGCGATTGACACATCGTCCACCTGAATGATCGGGCAACACCACAAAAGGTTTTTTGACAGGAACGGATGGGTCTGTCAGTTGAGATCGGAGCTCTAAAATAACCTCAACCGATTCGACATGTATGGTGATTGATTAATTATAAACGGATTATATTGTACTTACAGAAGTAAATGGTTTTAACTTAGTGATCCTAAAACGACCCACTGATCTTACTCTGAAGTACGTTATCGGGCCCTAACGACGAATCCATCGGAGCAGATTAATCCCACAAGTACTGCCACTCCTACTATGTTTACGGAAACTCGCAAATGCTCCGCTCACGTCGCCACTGTTTTCCTCCAAATCCATCAACTTGGTTTTAATAGCGTCCGCTGTTCATCACAATGCCGGAATGTTCAATCGCCATTATCATTGGCCAATATTTTTCGGATAATCGTGCTAAAAGTAGCGATCCAACCCACTCATCATTGATGTTAAAGCCCGATCCATTTAACTTTTGACTTGTTTCAATGATTTTTGTGCGAGGACTAATCGGCACAGAAATGGAAGTCTTTTCGCGAGAAATAAACGTTTTTTCTGGGCACATAAACGTAACATATAATAAAAACGCGTTGTTCGTGGTTTGAACAGACTTTCATTTCCTAAAGATTCAAAGACGTAGTCAATGTCACAAGTCAACTAGAAAATAACAATAGATGGCGTTACTAGTTTAACAATTAAGATTATTTGTATAAAACCAATAGTACATACCAAACGTCACGCAAGGCCACGATACTGGTAAGGGTGTGACGGTACATGAAAATATATGATAAATTAAAGGAACCTACAAAGACCTACAAGCCTAATAGTCCTTACGACTCTAAGCCCTAATAAGTATCGGCTCTAGGGCTTGTATCCCACGGCCCTAAACAATCATATACCTACTAGTATGTGATAAATAAATATATAAATAAGTTCAGGATGTCTGCACCATGCGACCTAAGGTTACAGATGGATAGTAGACAGGATTTCCAGGTTTGGTTTGGGGTTTGCCAGTCCCGCAGACTCACTCAGATTTATTGGTTTTCTAGCTGCGCCCCGCGGTTTCATCCGCATATGTCTCGATCCCGTGGGAATATCGGGATAAAAAGTATGCTATGTTCTAATTCAAGTCATGGTCTACCAATGATCCAAATCCTTATAATCGCGGCTCAGTCTGTCGGTAAGATTTATTAGTTGGGAACTGGTTCACAACTCGCAGACAATAGCTACAGTGTCTCATACAGTGAGTATTTGGCACTTGGAGTAAACTTACAAAGGTTTAGGTTAATTTAAGGTGGATCCGCAGATCAGTGACAGGTTCTCGATCAAAATATGATTCGCAACCATAACATAGAAACACACAAAAAAAAACAATTCAATACCAAAATAATTAAAATAAGCCGTGGCAGCTAAAAGATGACCAGTCTCTACTGACAGCACCCGTTCACGAACATGACGCATGGATCAGCACCATTCGGCTCAACCATTTTGAAGGGAGCTTAATGATCCAACACACGCGCCACCATCAGTGAGATATAAACGTCATCTATGGCAGGTACTGTGTGACGTAATCCTTCGTAATCGTAATCGTTGAGCTCCTTAAGTTCTTAGTTGAGCTGCACGACTACTGACAAATGTGTGCACCGACTGGACAGGTCTTCTCAATCTGTGTGGTTCTTTCATTAAAAGATAATTTCAGGCACCAATCTACATGGTCTTCACATGATTTGACCAAGATTATGTCTGGACTTTAAAAGAGACTGTGACCTCTGAGTTTGTTTCGGCCTTTCTTCTCAGAGTAGTCGAATACGAAACGCCGACCTCATCTAGTTTTTTTTTAATATGATTGACGTGTAAAAGTGTTTGTACAAACCTACTTACAGAAATAAACCATTTATCATTTATCCCTCGTCCAAGCCGCATCGGTTCTGTTCGCATAGTAACGAACGGTTCAATCAGAAGCAAATCTTCTTTCATAATAATCTCCAACTCTTCTTCTTAGTCTTCTTTGTGATCAGATTACGACTGCGAAAGAAAAGAGTTTGAACCGAACGCGGCTTTACCGCGCTGATTAGCAAAAATAAAAATAACCAATGTCCTTCACGAACACTGAGAGACCAATATTTAACATCACATAACATCACGCCTTGTTTCCCCGAAGGGTTGGCCAGAGCCGTAATACCTAAAGTACACCCACATTTCGCCAGTTATGTCTAAGGCCGTCTTGTAATGCGGTGTGTAGTCGGCTGTAACTGGCCGGCCGTTGCGAGCTCTTGAACTGCTAGATTTAGAAGTTAAAAAGTACTGCAACCTCGCCTTAAGTCCCATGTAATAGGCGAGCCTATTGCCATCAACTGGGCACGAATCCAGACTCCGGGCTGCTATTGAGAAATTCCAGAAAAATCCATTAACACTTTTGCCATTGAACCCAGGACCAGAAAAAAAAATATCATCCCCGTTTTAACAGATTTTTAGACAATTCCTTTGTCGGTGCATGTCGCGCCCGCGATATCGCGTGAGTGTGTAAGAGCCTTTACATGTAAGGGAGGTACCCTAAAAAAATGTTTTTCTTAATTCAATGTACATCCTTAATTTAATTCATATGTACATTCATGCCAAATTACAGCTTTCTAGGACTCAGCAGGAGCGCTTGCAACATCTAGACCAACGAAGCAGTCATCACCAACCGCCCAACACGACCAATAATTATAATATATGTCTGCTAATAATAAACGAAAACAATTCATGAGAAAGTAGCAAGCTTACGGATATGTACACATTTTAGCATTTTTGACATACATAATCAACCTATGTTCCCACTGCTGGGACACAGGCCTCGTCTTTCAGTGAGAGGGAGTGGACCGTAATCCACCATGCGTTCCCAATCCGGGTTGGTAGATGTCACATGTTTTCGAATTTATAGTTCTAGGACATGCCGGTTTCCTCACGATGTTTCCCTTCACCATTTTGATAGCAGTGGTGATGAAATAATTTACACAAAGTAAAGCGCCTGGCTTGGCTCGAACCTACGACCTACAACTCGTAAGTCGATACCGTTACTACTAGGCTGCCACTACTGATAACCAACACATAATTATTATTATGTCAAGCAACAGCATCTCTCTTTGTTTCTGTGGACCAGTTTCAGAACACGTATTTCTTTTACGAACCTACTTTGTAATGGCAGACGCTATACTATCTTGTTATGTTGTTAATAACAGAGAAGCATGATTAAATTTATATCTTTAATTCGTAGTGTTTGAGTTACGCGTCCTTTATGTAATGGAATGGTCAGTTCATGCACTGTACTACAGCCTGTATGTTGCTCGTAAAATAAATACTGGGCAGGATACGCTAATTTAGACTTTATTCCCATACAATAAGCATGTGAAAAGATCGCTCTTACTTCCTGAGTTGCTTCACTCTTGCTTCCTGAGTTGTAATTTACATTCCAATCCATTACGCGATGAGTAGCGTCATGACCACCCACACATAAAGCGGGCGGTCAATGTATTGCGAACATTTGCCTTTTTGTGCTTCACATGTTTTTTGGAGAAACGCTGAGCATTGCTGGCATTAACTGATTAATAGAAGAGATAATATGTTGCCTGAAAAAGTGATCGTAAAAATATATTTATAGCAAGAATTTTATGCTCGGAATAGAACAAGTTTACCTACTTACTTACTAATAAAATATCTAATAATCGTGTATTAAAGGAATGGAAATGGAAAAAATAACAATTATCTGTGTGAACGCTTTGACACGTATCATAAGTGCGCTGCAAACCTAACTGCTATTACTAGTACTTAGTCATGAGACCGGAAGTGGTCATAGCATAATCAGCCCATAATGTTCCCCCACTGCTGGGACACAGGCAGGAGTAGTCACAGAGAGGAGTCTCTGTGACAGGGAGTGGGCCGTAATCCACCACGCGGGCCCAGTGATGGTTGGTAGGTGTCACTTTTGTCTTCAATTTTTTTTTGGGTTGAGGACATGCCGGTTTCCTCACGATGTTTTCCTTCACCGTTTTGAGAGTAGTGATGATGAAAATATTTTACACAAAGTAAAGCTGCCTGTCTGGGTTCGAACCTACGACCTAAAACTTATAAGGCACACACTCACACTTGATATTCCCGTGTAACAAACATACATGTTTTAGGCTACTTTATTTATGTATGGTGATGCCAGTGAATTAATTTTTATGTTTTTTAATCATATTTATTCTTATATATTTGGTTGTATAGGCATTATATTCTAAGTACCGTTTGTTTTATTTTATTTTGTTAGCTATTATGTACAATTCATTAAACCTGACCTGGGTTCCGTACGTATTTTTCGGGTGACCACTGAAAACCAGCGCTGTGCTGTGGGGCCCCCATAGCACAGCATCATGCTGAGTGCACGCCTTCTTGTCACAGTCATGACGTGTAACTGCCGACTATTTGTTTTTACCAGTTTATGTTTTCATATGTTTTGCACGTATTTCTGTGACAAATAAAATTATTTTTCTTTCTTTCTTCTTTCTTTTCTTTATAAGTTGCAACCGTTACCACTAGGCCACAACTGCTCTTGAGGAATGGAGCCTGCAAAAGAGGAACTAGAAGAAATATCGCGGACCTCATCCATCGCTTTCCTTCAGGCAAGACCAAGGTCAGGAGTAGGAAAAAAATTGTGTTCACAGGCTGTTAAATATTTTACAGCGACACGTTCACCACAATACGGTCGTTACCTGAAGACGTCCCTACTACTTCTAAACCTACTTATTTTTGTTATAGGTACAAACTAGGTCGAAACTAGTGAGAGTTCACGAAAACATGTAAAGAAATATATATATGTGTGCTATAAAACTGCGTCCCAATCATATGACGAGCGAGCAAGAGCGAGCTCATCTACACAACTAGTTTTATAGCTTTGTCCTCGGTTATCGGCTCCTCTTGAAATAGATCCGGACTGTATATAGCTCACTATATTACATAATATACAGAATTCGTCGGAATAAAAAAAACACACATCATGCTTCTTTACATGAATCTCATCGGCTTAATGTGACTAATTAGTAAACATATAGGTACAATATAATTGGCTCTTGTACACCTTTCCAGTTTTACTAGAATTTGCAGTTTTATTCCGCAATTTTTGTGAACTTTACTTGTAGAACACCATAAAGACCTGCAACTACTTGTGGTGTACCCTATCAGGCCGTCATTTTGTTATCTACTGTACCTTCTCTAAGTCTGTGGCGCACCTGAAGCTAAATGACACAGTTCATCATATCAGTTCATATTATCGTGATCAAAATCATATCAGAAACGTGTCTACACGAACATGCTTAACGACTGTAGATTTGTAGACCATTTTATATTTTATTAAGTACCTGGTACTCGTTGACGGGCCTACACAGTCCTTCCATGCCTATTAACACTGTAATTTAAAACATTTTAAAAGACAATTATTTTTTATTTAAAAGAGTAGCCGTGGAGTTTCTTGCCGGTTCTTCTTCATGGGAAACGACCAATTGGAACCGTGCACCTAGCTTCTGACGTTTCGTAAGTGCCCATGTAGGTTTATGTGAAACAAAATATTTTGATTTTAATTTTGTGTGAGCTTTGTTCAAAAGCTGAAGCCATCTATTTTATGTGACTGTAACCACCGGCAGCGGAGCGGCGACGATGACCCCCGTACTGAACGGAGATTAACTGCTTTATTGTTTTTACTAGTCACTCTACTTCAAGTAGAAACAGACACACAGTCTCGCTCAAGGCGATCAATGTTTTAAAGAAGTATTTGAGCCAATACTTCGGAATAACAAAGCTAACCTCGGTACCAGCTGAACTTTATCTTTGACACGGACACAATTATATCTGCACGTGCTCCGAATTAGCAACAACTTCAAATTGATGGCAATCTGTAACTTTATGAGAAGCATTTATTTACCCACGCTGGATTCTGTCATAACCGATTCAGATTAAACAATGCTGATGAACAAATACCATAGAATAAAATAGAATACTCTTTATTCTGTACATGCACCAAAAAAATTACAGATACATGAATATATGAAGCCTGATATGGAAGAACATCGCAAGCAACATAATGTAGGTACCTGTTGCCGTTATCAATATCGAGCAAAAACAAGCAAAAAAAACATGTTTGTTGTATGGGAGCCCCCTTTAATATTTATTTTATTCTATTTTTTTTTTAATATTTGTTGTTATAACTGCAACAGAAATACATCATCTGTGAAAGTTTCAACGGTCTAACTATGACGGTTCATGAGATACAGCCTGGTGAGAGACGGACAGACAGACAGACGGCGTAGCCTTAGTAATAGGGTTCCCGTTTTACCCTTTGGGTACGGAACCCTAAAAATGGTGAACAGCATCATCTAACTATGATCATAGAATTTGACAGATATGAAATCTAGTTGTATGATAAATATAAAATATGATAGTGTAATTGGGGCCTAAAAGCGATCCTTTCAAGACTACCTTTGGATGGATTAAAGGAAGAAGCAGAGACAATACTGCAGGTAGTCAGTGATGTACCCAGTGGCGTAGGTGACCCCCGGTGCGCATAGTTGTGTCACCCAAGAATAAAAACCGACCAAATGCGTGTTGAACCACGCATAATGAAGGGTTCCGTAGTTGGTATGAATTTATTTATATTTAAGGTTGAAAAACATGTTCTCCCAAACATTCCAACTGAAAATGTAAGTTGGTCGACTATTACTCGTTTTCCTCTTAACTATGTGACATTTTCATTTAAATTTTTTGCTTTATTTAAATTATTAATTTGACTTGACCGTTATTCGAAGCTTATTTAATTTGAGATAGGCACTACGTTTCCCGCCATCTATATCCGTCTCTTTCTTTCCTGTATCCTTCTCTTTCTGACCCCACCACATGGCAGAGTGGGGGCGCACTGAGTGAGCCGCCATCTTTATGTCTCATTGGCGTCTTGTTTCCCGCCGGGTACGGTTGTGTTAACAATAACGTTACCACAATATTCAAATTTATTTTAAAATAATTATCAAGTATATTCAATTCTAGAAATTTCTACAAATATTTTTTGTGTTTTATGTGTGGTGCATACCAGAGTTATTAGGGTGGTAATAAGAAACCTACTGGTAAAAATACCCACAAAACTACACGTGAGTAATTTCATATTGATATTAAAACGCGGTGATACTTTGCCTAAGATGGGTTACAATTTAGTACCTACATTTTATACTGTGTAGTTTTATTCAAGAGAAATTGTGTGCTCTTCAGTGTGTAGTCGCATAATTTTTATTAACGGTTTTTCCGTTCGTATTTAATTTCAAATGTTTCAATCGGCTTTTTAGAACGGACATTTTTATTTGCTTAAATTGTGTGTGTTAGTAGTAGTCACATACTTTTTATTTGATTTTTATTTTAACGGTTTTTACCGTTAGTGTTGTTCTAAAGCCCCTTCCTGTTTTAGTATGGATGATAGTAATAGAAATGAAGTGACTGAACCATTACCAGGACCATCTGGTATGCAGCGTAAGTTACGGTCTAGGAGCTCAAGTTCAAGCAGTAATAGTTCCCACAGCAGTTCTTCATCTTCGTCTTCTTCACGCTCCCCAAGGCGTCGACGGAGTCGTCATGAAAAAAGGAGGAGGGGGAGAAAACAAAGACATTCGAAACAAGAGTATCGAAAATTATCAAAGGAGGTACGTGATCTTCGTAAATCGTTGTATGCTCGTGATAATGAGCGGCAAGTTCAAACTAGTGATCATTACTATAATGATTCCATGTCTATAAATTCTGGTGTTAGTCGTAATCTTTACGAAGAATTAGGTGATAGTGCATCTATTATCGACACGCCTAATGAAGTTATTTTTAATATTCAAACAAAATTAAAAGAACCTTCTATGCCCAAGAGTTCTGAACTCCATTTGAAACTGCTATGTGATCTTCAACATTGGGATACTAGTAATTGGAATGAAATCAGATATTCCGAAACTCAAAAGGCGTATAATCACAAACCGGGTTTTACGGATATTGAGATAAATGAAGAAGTTGCAGCCTTCCAGTCTCCCCGCCATTTGATATATGCTGATAAAGCCTTTGCTGCCTTAACAATGTGCATTTTAGAGCAGAAGGAGTCGCTTCAGAAGGTATTGCTTGATTTTGCCAAGTGGTCTAAAGAATTAACCCCAGATTATGAGGTTATTAATAATAAGTTAACAGAACTTATAAATTGCGGTGATTTTCAAACAACCTCCTCAGATTTGTTACAGCTGGTTTGTGGCCATCGCGCAGAGATATTGCAAATGCGCAGGGATTGTGTAATCAAACAGGTAAAGGAGCCATTAGTGAAATCTACGCTTAGGAAGATTCCTCCTACATACACAAACTTATTTAACGCAGAAAAATTCACAGCCGCTTTGGAAAAAGCGGGTGGAGTGCGAAAATGTTTTTGGCCGCTAAAGAAGTCTAACAACTCTATCTCGCAGGTAGAGACACACAAAACTAGCGCCTCCTCGCAGGAGTACGCAACCCGAAAACGACCCTCGCAGGGTTGTCAACATGGATCATGCTACATGCAAGGCAATTGCCAAACTGCACCACCCCCACAGGGTGGTTATAACTCGCACTGTCATGGACATGGCTCTCATTCGGTCGCACCGAATAATCGGGGGCTTTTTCGTGGACGAGGTTCTTCGAGATCTCGCCCCAAGCACCGAAATCAATCCAAATCTGGGCAGAAACGAGCACCGTCTCCGCCCAACAACAATAGAGACGTCAAACGTCGAAAATATTGACATGATGCAGTTCAAAGCAGGCCGTCTAGCAAATTTTTTAACTCGGTGGGAACAATTCGGAGCTCCAAATGTCATTCTCAGGATGATATCGGGGTATCGCATACCCTTTCGTCAAAGGCCTCCAATGATCCATCCAAGGAACATAAAAAAGGGTATGTTAGTTCCTTACTCAGTAGAGATGACCACAATCATCGACAAAATGAAGGATCAAGGGGTCCTCGAACGAGCACATCTGTCTCCAAGTTTCCTGTCATCAATGTTTTTAGTTCTCAAGAGCGACGGCTCTGCTCGGCCCATTTTCAACCTGAGGGCCCTCAATCAATACGTAATAACCACAAAATTCAAATTAGTGAATGTTTATCGTGTGCCAGACTTCCTACAGCAAAGAGACTGGCTGTGCAAAATAGATCTCTCGCAAGCGTACTTTCACGTTCGTGTAGCTCGCAGCCACAGACGATTCCTACGCCTAGTCTATCGAAAGGAGCTATTGGAAATGACATGTTTACCCTTTGGTCTAAGTACTGCACCCAAGACTTTCGCATCAGTGACAAATTGGATTGCCCAAATGCTCAGAAAACGAGGAATACGAATACTGGTGTATTTAGACGACTTCCTGATTGCTCATCAACACGAGGAAAGCCTAAAGGAACATTTAAATATTGTCATTCAGACTCTCGAGACTTTAGGCTGGATCATAAATTACGAGAAATCTGTGTTGACTCCGTCAAAAACATTAGCATATCTGGGCGTTCAGTGGAATGCCTGGACAAATCAGAAGCAACTCCCCAAGGAGAAGCTGACGTCCCTGATTGTCAAGCTGTCCCAAATGCTAGACAAGGAATATACGAAGCTCAAGGAGGTTCAGAGTCTGGTTGGACTTCTGAATTTTGCGAGTTTTACCGTCCCAAGAGGCCGACTCAATTATCGAGCTCTATTGGACCTCCTCAACAAAATGTTGAGATCAGACCAGAAATGGCATTTAATTCCTATCGAAGCCCGGGACAACATAATATGGTGGCTTCAGAACTGCAAACGCCCTTCAGCCATTCATGTACCTCCACCAACCCATTACCTTACAACAGATGCTTCCGATATAGCATGGGGAGCTCGATTAGACAATTTGTCGTTGACAGGGTTGTGGGCAGATCGCGAAAAACACTTACACTGCAACCAGAAAGAAATGCTCGCCATCCTAAAGGTGTTACAAGATCATTGTCAGCTCCTGCAACGGAGTACAGTACTAATTCAGTGCGACAACAAAACGGTTATCGCATATCTCCGACGCGAAGGGGGCACGAGATCCACACCACTGATGGATCTAACATACCAAGTTTTTCAAATTCTGGAATAATACCAAATTTACGTGAATATTTTTCATATTCCCGGGATGTACAACGGTCATGCGGACCATTTGTCGAGACTTCGGGTCAATCCGGAATGGCATCTCTTGGCCAGAGCCACAGAGACAGTGTTTGCCAAATGGGGCATCCCCCTGATAGACCTCTTTGCCTCCAGTCGAGCACACGTTGTAGTGAATTATGCGTCCCTGGATCTGAACGATCACCAAGCATTGTTTCACGATGCGTTCTCCCGACGGTGGAATTTTCAACTGGCGTGGATTTTCCCGCCACCGTACTTGATTCCCAAAGTGCTCTCCCATTTGAACAGTGCTCGCGGGATATACTTGCTAGTAGTTCCGCATTGGGATCGAGTATATTGGCGGGCAGATCTCAAGACCCGAGCGTTGGCAGCCCCATTCACACTACGGAATCTCGACCAAGTCTTAGTAGACGTGTCGACGGGATTCCCACCTCCGAGGACACAGAACATGATTCTCGAGGTATGGAAATGTGGGGGTGGGCCGAAACCCTAAAAGATTGGAATGATAGCCAAATAAAACTATTGAAGAAGTCTTGGCGGCCTTCCACACTAAAGACTTATGACGTTGCTTGGAAAAAATGGCTAATCTGGTCCGAGCAACACCAAATTAATCCTCGTAATCCTAGCGGTAGAGAAGTAGCCAGATTCCTGTCGGACCTTCATTTGGTTAATAATTTATCATATAATACGATTCTGTTGCATAAATCTGTAATTTCCACTCTTTGCAATCCAGACATTGCTGGCCAAATTAGTTCTCATATTTTAGTAAAACAGGTTTTAAAATCCATAGCGTTAGAGAAACCAGTTAAAACTAAACCACCAATTTGGAACATCGATAGCCTAGCTGCATACCTTAATAGTTATAACGTTACACACGACAATATTTTCCAAGTGCAGAGACACACTGCAACATTATTACTTTTATGCTCAGGTCGAAGAATTCACGATTTGACTTTATTAAGAACTGATTCGGAGAATTGTATTGAAAGTAATAACTCAATCACATTGTGGCCTGTTTTTGGTTCAAAGGCTGATTCTTCGGATCACAGGCAATCGGGTTGGAAATTGTTTACTAATCTAGATAGCAATAATTTGGATCCAGTTTATTGGATTAGTAGAACAATTGAATTGTTAAAAAATCGCAGAGATTCGGCTAAGATCCATAATCTGTTCATTTCTACAAGAGGTGAAGCTAAAGCCGCTTCAAAGACAATCATATCGGGGTGGATTAAAACTCTACTTAAGGATGCGTGTATAACTGCAACGCCTGGGAGTTTCCGCTCTGCTGTTGCCTCAAAAAACTGGCAAGATAATTTCCCATTAGACGATATTCTCGCGAGAGGAAATTGGAAGTCCCAAAATACTTTTTGTAAATTCTATAAGCGGACAGTTCTACCTTCATCTTCAAATACCTCTATAACTATGTTATTTAATCCTGTTGATTGAGGTTGGTGATATAATGTTGATTCTATCATTGTGATTAATCAAGTTGAAACAATTACTTAATTAAACCATAATCATATTCACATAATTATGTAAGTTATCTATTTTTCTTTAATAAAAAGGAAAAATACATTTATTTCATTCAATATAACCAGTAATATCTTAATCTACTAACAAGTCATTCACATTGGCGTCCGTGTGACCACCACCAGGCGATAACAAACACGTCTCAAATTAAATAAGCTTCGAATAACGGTCAAGTCAAATTAATAGAAGCGTTTTACCTACCAATAAAACGCATATTAATTTACTTACCTTATTCGAAGCTTATGTTTTAAAGTCTGCCTGGTGATTTTCGACTCAATGAGACATAAAGATGGCGGCTCACTCAGTGCGCCCCCACTCTGCCAGGTGGTGGGGTCAGAAAGAGAAGGATACAGGAAAGAAAGAGACGGATATAGATGGCGGGAAACGTAGTGCCTATCTCAAATTAAATAAGCTTCGAATAAGGTAAGTAAATTAATATGCGTTTTATTGGTAGGTAAAACGCTTCTATTTAGTTTGGATAACTTGGTTATTGTAACCAAGTTATATTGAAGGCTTCCAACCTAAGTGGATTATCATTGAAAAACGTGATAGTAAGTTTAATTTTTTAAGTATTTACAATAAATACATACATACACAAAGCATATACTTATCTATATAAATATATAAAGGTTGTAAGGGACAGCCCTCCGCAAATTAACAGGGTGCATTCAGCTCCTTATTTTGATTCATATTCCACTGAAAATTTTCATTTTTTTAATCGTTTTTTCAGTAACTATTCCTTTATTTCAATATAAAATTACATTTTCTGTACGCAGTACTCCATTAATGTCCAACGAAAACGTTTTCTCCAAAGTCTATAAAAGAAATACAAAGAAACAATATATTTAAAACAAAATTGTTCACTTATTTGAACCAGAAGTGCTACTACACATTGAAAGAGTTTTTTGAAGAAAGGAAAAATAAATAAATATAAGGTAATGGAATAAATTGCTCACCATTGTTTTTATACATACCTACATAATTTAATTCATTTCAATTGATTCATTTTATTTTGATTATTCTTTAAATAATATAATTTGAAAGCTTTATATCTCTCTATTGATTTGAAATTGTAAAATGACACAAATGATAAAAATGTATTGTATTGTAATTCTTTTTGTTTTGTTTTGCAGTGCCCTTACAGGGTGCATGTTTGAAACTTTATGCTTATTCCAACCTCTGTACAACATGTTTGCAATAAACTGATTTGATTTGAATGTAAATAATACAGATAAAATAAAAAAAACAGCAATGGTTGAAATTCTCTAACAATAAGTTACGTGGCGCGAGCGCGGCCGTCCGGGATGGCGGGGAGGGCGCCCGAAACCTCGCTGCGCTACCGTTCGCTGCGTGCGTTTAGCCAAGGTAGCGATACATTGCGTGTAAGGTAGTAAAACATATCAGGTTCATTGGATTCCGATAACGTTCCTGAAATAATTTTTGTACCGGTCATCTTAGTGCGATATACTGAATCCACCCCATCAGTCTGCGGACGGCTGTCCCTTGCACCCTGTTTACAATAATAAACATGAAACAAGACCAAGAACCTATTTTATGTAATGATGGTGTTAAAGGAGAGAGGAAACATGAGTGATGGATACTATTCACTGCTTACTAGCTTCTGCGACTTTATCCGCGTGTTTTAACATAAAACATAATTATCCTATTAAACTCGGCGGTAGCGTAGCTTTTTATCTGTGAAATATTTTTTGAAATCGAATGAGAAGTATCGGAGATTACCTTATACAAACAAACTTACAAACTTTACGTCTTTAGAATATTAATATAGATGATGATTATCAGACTGTATGTGTGTGTGTGTATTTTGGTATGTGTTTTCCGATGACCATGTGAAGGTAGCTGGTATCCGCTGGATGCGGGAAGCACAGAACCGGTTGAAGTGGCTGTGCTTGAGAGAGGCCTATGTCCAGCAGAGGACGTCTTTAGGCTAAAATTATGACGATGATTTTCAAGAGTAAATAAATAAATACGTAGTGCAATCAATGCTTACAGCAGACAACCGTTAATGTGGCAGACATTTTATAAAAAGTTCACTATTGTAGACCCTCATCTCGGTCTCTTATCCCTATGTGGTATTTTCTTATAAAACCTGATGTACCTATGATCTGAGCCGCATCGCTCACGCGTCACCCAGTACCGCCTGTGTGTTCCCGATAAAAATCTAAAAAATCAATCAATAAAAATAAAAAAACATTTTGATTGTTTTTAATTTGACCATCAAACACTTCTATTAGTTACTTCACACACTTTATACTTTACTTTTTTTTTAACTGCCCCGTTGGTCTCGTAGTCACAAGCGCAACTGCTGCGCATGGTCCTGGATTCGATTCCCGGGTCGGGCATATTATTGGGCTTTCCCATTAAGAATTTCATAGTAGCAGCCCGGAGTTTGGAAGTTGGTGGTGTGATACCCCCGTGTCTTGGAAAGCACGTTAGGCTGTTGGCCCTGCGCCTAATCTCTCTCCGTTCGTGTCAGATTGCCGTCCCATATGCGGAGTATGAGAAGGAGGGAAGGGAGAGTGCACCTGTGTCTGCGCACACACTTGTGCACTATAATATCTCCCGCGCCGAAGCTGGTCCCCACTGAGACTGGTCGCCATGGCCGAAATTCGGTCTGTAGGACTATACTTATGCTCTAAAGTATGTTAATACTTTTTCTACGATTGACAATTCGTTGCCAGAAACAAAATTTCCAAAGTAGGTACTTTACGTCATATTTCACATATTTCCAAAAAAAAATCCCTTTACAATAAGAAGTTAAACAAACTTTACGTATTACTACAAACTCCTAAAGTTAAAACAAATCAGTTAATACCGAAGTTTTCAGCGATAAAATATTGGCCACAGATTAATAGACACAGATCAAACAGCGTGTGACCTCGGCCGGGAGCTCGGAACTATTCGCGTTAATTGCCGGATCAAAGTCCTCCCTCTACCCCTGCAGTAAACAGATCATAAACTAAACTATTCCAACACTTAACTGATCCGATCGGATTCCCTTCCTTTGTTCTATGCGGTACTTTGATTCTAACAAGTGAAATACATACGTTTGAAGAAGACTTCAACAATGTAGGTTCTCAGGAATAGTCTAAAATGGTTGTGGTAACCAATCCAGTCTACTGGATTATCTATCTATCGAATTCTCGATCTAGTGAAATTATTCAATTCTAGAAGAGTACACGTCGTTGAGGTTAGCTTTGCATTTATGATAAAAGTTGTATTTTGTTTATTTCCGTACATATATAAAAGGCAGAGTTTAATTATCTACATACCCTCTCTGAACATTTCAGGCGTTGTCTTTGTCTAAAACAACGAGCATTATTTATTATTTCAAACACAATGGTAGTATAATGAGCAGAGCTATAAGAAGTTAAGATGAAGCTTAGCGACGAATATTTATGTATTCATTAATGAATCTCGAGGGAACGTTCCCGTCTTTAACCAACTTCAAAAAAGATGTTCTGTGTCGACGATTTTTTATTTCTCGTATATGAACACTGATTTCTCTGTGATTAAGCTGATTTATTTTGCCATTTCACCAGCGATAACTAACTATAATGAGAAACCAATGTCCGTGATGTGTGAAGTGCGTACCTGTCATGACAATGAGCTTATTTCAGTAAGTACTGGAATTAAATCAAATGAAATTATATTTATTTCTGTAAGTATGCCCCAGAAGGAGGGTTATGTTTTTCGAGTGTATGAATGTATGTCTATTTCTTTGGCACGGTCTGTAGCCTAAACGGCTTTATGTATTTATATGTATTAGGTATCACTAGATTCGTTTTAATTGCTGGAGTGCCATTTCAAATATATATATTATAACACTTATAACCTACTATTTTGACACAAACTACAAAAAAGTACATTTTGTTTTCTAAAACCTATCCTATCCTATCTTGCTAACCTTTACTTTTTACCGCATAGTTTATTTACTTACCAATACTTATCTGAATAATTTGTTCAATAATAACCCTAAAAAGCTAAAAATAAAACAAATTATTACAAAAAATCCAACTGCAAAAAAAAGAACTGAAAAGATGGAAACAAGATGAAAAGAAAAACGAGTATACTTTCTTTATGTACCATAAATAAATTAATGCAGTCGAAGGCAACCAAACCCGGGAAGCTAATAGATGCCACTGGCATTTCCTATCGGACTGATCTCTGAGAATAAATGCCGAAACAAACTCAAAGATCATGATGGGTCAAGAATGATGTACTGAATCCATGGTAACAGGCTTCGCCTTGATGTCCCTTCCACCCTGTATCTATAAAAGCGTTCATAAAACTGTAAAATTTAAATATATAGTGCATGAGGTGTTAGCCTGTAAATACTTGTTGCAGTTATAAATGTATATCGTGTACTTTTAAATGAAATTAAATGTGTGAACAATTATAGGCTAACCTATAATTAATAAATTATATTATTATGAATTTGATGTAAGTTTAACAAGGCCATGTCTGGAAGTTACTCAAACTAACTCCATACTAATCGACCTCTATATTCACGCTCTGTAGTGAGCGTGTATTCAGAGGCTTCTCCGCCCAATTAAGTGAGAGCTTATCTCACTTAGCGGCGCGCTTCCACGCCGGCTCATCTCGCATAGTTCAAAGTAATCCGCGGCGTGTGCCGCTACACACCTCAACTAATGAAGTGGGCTTAACATTAGCTAAAATGTGTCTGTTATTGTTATATACAGACATGGGTACTGAGTAGACATCAAAATAATATGTATATAAATAACATTATAGCTTAAACCAAATGGAGAAATACTCGTACTTAGATAGCCATTACTTTTTGCCGTAGAGTTATGTTTCTACTGAAGTCTACTTTTACTATTGTATTAACATACCTGTAGGCTTTAATATGACGTATTGTATGTCAATATACATGAATATTTTTTGTTAGGGCACAGCTCTATACAATTTCCTGTAATAATATTCAAAATCACACCAAATTGACAAACCTCATACAAAACGGACACATTATATCCCTACAACTATAGTCTGTTCCAAAAGTGTTTTGACGAAAGTGTCACCTCATTTTTCAACTATTATTTTTTGAGTAACACTATTAAAAGTTGTCGAATGAAAAACATCTTCATGGGGCTTAAAATGAGAATTTATAAAACTCATTTTGTAAGAGGCACTACGAATTGGTATCCATTTGTTTGATCTATTTGTTTACATCTTCGTCAGATATTCTTGCAATAATACACCAACTGTGACTAAACCCAGCTGAAACCAACACAATCAAGTTAAATGGATAAGACCGAGGCGACCGCGGCGTGCGGTTAAGGCGCTGATAAGAGGTAAATAATAAAAGTAGGCTTGTCTTAAACAAAAAAAATACCAAGTCTATAAAGTTTTTGGTAGCGGAAAAAATATAATTATGTTATTATGGAACATATTTCTCAGAACATGGTTGTTACCAAAACACGTTTAGAAAAAAAAATCTTGATGCAAATTAACGGTAAACTAACCCTTTACTTTGAGTTACAATCCAAAATATCTGTATTAAATATCAACGTACGGTTGGTATTTAATTAATAACAAGAACGTCTTATTTGTATGCAGAACTTGGTTGTTTTTTTTATTTTCGATTACTCAACTCATTTTTGAGTAAATAGATAATTGCTTCATATTTTGCAATAAATTACAAGCGTTGTGTCATCGCTCTTCTCTTGCTTTTGTATGTAGTCTGACAGTGACCGCGGTTTAGCTGTTGTCAGCGTCTTAAGTGCACATGGTGCGACTTGCAGCTTGTTTGTTTCACGACCAGCGACGCTTACCGACACTACGAAAATTTCTATCTTTCCTTTCTCGTATCGATACAAACGACATTATATTACATACGTTTTTAACACCACCTGCTCGAATTATGTGAAATTATATGTTATGAAAACCTTACCTAAAAGTAAGTCTAATATAGCCCATGGGCTAGCCGGTCAATAATATAGTAATGGATTTCATCATAACTAGCTGGTCAATAATGTGATTTGAGTTTGGAACCTCAACTAAAAAATATTTATGAAATAAATAAATCGAATATTGCCTCGCAGAAGATGTGAAAATTTGAGTATTCTCTTTGTTTTGCACACATAACATCACGCCTGTAATCCCCGAAGGGTTAGGCAGAGGTGCACCTATAGTACACCCACATTTCGCCAGTTATGTTTAAGTCCCATGTCATAGGGGGCGAGCCTATTGCCACCAACCGGGCACAAATCCAGACTCCGGGCTGTTACTGAGAAATTCCTGGTGGAAAAGCCCAATAACACAATGCCCGACCTAGGAATCGAACCCAGGACCGGGGTCGGGGTCTTTGTTTTGATTGAGCTTGAATCCAAATCTTTATTCAAAATAGCGCCCGTGACATAAGACTGCTTTATCCCCTCGAATAATGAATAATCTTCCATAAATGCCATGGTACAGATATCAACTAGGCAGTAACGCAGCTGACTCGCCAGTGCCCAGTGTGTCTGACGTATATTAAAGTTTTCACTTGTGGAGGCTGTATAAATGTTACTTTTATCAAAGCAATTGAAATATTTCTAAGTACTCAAAGAGATGGATGGTTAGTCCTCAGTGGAGGGGTGGGGGGAGGGTCGTTCATTTGCATAAAGTTAAGCAACCGATGTTTTAATCAGACGTTTTAGCCGCAACGCTTAACAACAAGACAGTTTAGATTTAGAACTTTATTGTTTCAACTATAAGGTTTTATTTACTACGGGTACCTAGTAAATAAATCTAATTTTAAATCTTAATTTATATAATAGGATTATTTTTTTGTATTTGGAGTAGGATACTTAAGGCTTTTGCAAAAGATTTTTACTTGTTAAGGTACAAAAGTTATCCTGAATTCATTGAAGTGTTAGTTCTTTCTGACACTAGAGGGCGCGTTAGTTACAATCACTGAGATTCTAGTTCTAGTAATATACATACAAGATACGCGCGAAAAACATAACCGTTCCTTGGCAGTCGGATAAAAACAGTTACAAGCTCAATCATTATTCTTCAGTATGTTGTCAGATGCACGTCTAACATGTGTAGTCTGAGTTGAGAGTGCTCTGAGCGCGGGAGAGGCTCGCTGTGTCCTAGCGGCTAATTATATCACACACGTAATAATAGTCCCCTAGACCGAATTTCGGCCGTAGCGGCCAATCTCAGCGGAGACTAGCCATCACGCTAGAGATATTATAGGACATCTCACTGTCATAGCCCGATAGGACGGCAACCCTACATGTTTGGAGATATATCAGGACCAACGGCTTGACGTGCTTTCCTCGATACGGGGATATCAAACTACCAACTTCCAAACTCCGGGCTGTTACTGAGAAATCCTAATGGAAAAACCCAATAACACTTTGCCCAACTGGGGGAATCGAACCCAGGACCACACGCTCCACGCTCGGTTCCTGCCAGGGTTTCTAGTTTGTCCGAAAGGGATATCGTGGCCCTGGCACACAGGCAACTGACGGAACATGGGTGGGTTTTAGTCAGTAAAAGTCTGACACGCCCTTCCGCTCCGCCCAGAGCGGGAGAAGTTATTTGATTATTTACCAACCAAAAAAATTAAAAAGGGCTCAGCAGTCGCACTTGTGGCCACGAGACCGTTGCCACACACACATAGTCTGTGATGATCTGATGACGTCACACACACACACACACCACACGCATCACATTTCGTCGCGAAATTATAATGTACCGCAGTTAGCTTCACCTCTTTGGGTTTGCTCTAGAATTCCATTACTCCTTATTAAAGCGTTTTATCACGTACGGTGGCAGCGGTTGGCAACCGCTGTATTGTGAACCTTATTGCTTGAACATACGACACACTGTAACATTGTTCAACAATTTAACTTACATGCAAATAACGCTGAGCGATTTATATCAATAGAGTATTGATAAGGGAGAATATTATGATCTATGGCGGGATTCGTAGCGCGTAGGCGTCGTAGCGGCGCTACGTGTCTACGAGCGCGTAGCACCGCGATGGCCACTCGATGACGTCACGTCGCTTCGTCTGATTTATACATTTTGTTTCTCTCTTTATTTTAAGGAACTTTTATCTTAATACGTGTCGGTCCTATCAAGTGTGTTTCTTGCGTGAGACGTCATATTTTGTTTTTTACTACAAACAAGATAAGAACTTTCTACTCAGATACTCGTATCAAGTTATAAGTGTAAGTGAGCTTCGGAAACAGTAACTTGGTTTGTGCTTACACAAGCGTGGATTGTGTCAGTTTAATTACTGAGTGTATCTGAGCTGAATGTATCGCTCGAGCAAGTTCGCTCATTTCACTAACAACGCCCAACTTTATTAAGTACCTATACAAAA
Source organism: Tiliacea citrago (assembly GCA_963921375.1). Classification (NCBI taxonomy): domain Eukaryota; kingdom Metazoa; phylum Arthropoda; class Insecta; order Lepidoptera; family Noctuidae; genus Tiliacea; species Tiliacea citrago. Next base: position 2,763,942 of record OY992801.1, read on the forward strand.
TTTTAACATAACATTTGGTACTCGTATCTCTTACACACAGATAAACTACCCATCATTTACGAATGTTTATGGTTTTAGGATTTACAACACGCAAAAGCTACAGACTTCAGAACGCAACGACCTCCACATAGTCCTTTTGCGAGTCTATAAGTAAATGTAAAAAAAATCAGACTATTATTAATCGGCTTCAAAAAAGGAGAAGGTTCAGGGTTGGGGGAATTTCTTTTTCATTTCTCATTTCGCAGGTCTGCTGGAAGAAATTTCTTAAGAAATAAGCAGTAGATCAGCAGACCTTTGCACTAATATTATAATTATATCATCTCTCTGTGTGTACATAAATAATAAAATAAATAAATAAATCATAAATAAGGTTCTCTGTTCGTCGGATTTTTTTTATATTTTCCCCGATTACTTAAAGACGGCTGGACCAATTCTGGAAAATTCTTATTTTGTTTGAAGAAGGTTTCCTAGGTCGCCCCACATAAATTTTATTAACTTTGCTTGGGTAGTTTTTGAGTTAGCTTCAATTATACGTATTTTTCCCACTTAGTCTATGTGGATGATGTTATAATAATTTCCTGTCACTGTTATTTACATAGGAGGTAGTGGTATTTGAATTTGTGTGGGGTAGGTACCTCAACTAACAAGCAAAAAATCAAAACTTTTTTGTAAAAAAAACACAACGCCGACTTCAAAAAAAACACTACAAAATAAAAATAACTTTAATTTCGGAAGTCGGTGGCAAAAAACGAAAATATGAAATCAAAGACACCGACTTCTCACTTTTTGTCTTTTCATAATTTAAATAACACAGTATTTTGACATAGCCTAGGCTACGTATTTTAGAAACGCTATGGTTATGCTTTTTTTGTTGTTTTTTTTGCCTTAACATAAGATATCTTATTTAGAGCTAAACCAACATAACAGGACAGTACTGTTAATTCTAGAGCACGTCTCTGTTACCACAAAACAAACAAGAAAATCTTGATAACGTTGCTTTTGGTCGAGAAAGTGTTGTTATGTAAACATGTGCGCGACTGTAGGCGCCCTCTCGCGGCTCCGGCGGGAAATAAGTGTCGCTTCACGGGCACACACAATCAGCCTATAATGTTCCCACTGCTGGGACCCAGGCCTCCTCTCTGTAAGAGGGAGTGGGCCGTAATCCACCACGCGGGCACAGTGCGGGTTGGTAGATGTCACAAAATTTCTCGCATAATTTCATTTGCCAAATTATTACTTAGCAAAAAATCTATTCACAAAAAATTGTAACGCAAACCTAATGTTTGACAAATGAACGTTTAAACTATAACTTGTTTACCAACTAGTACTTTTAACATTTTTTATTTAGTCAAATATTTCAGTTGGAATAACAGTTTTTACGCAAAATCAAATAATAATATAAATAAGTAATTAACCTAATCTAAATAGTTCAGATCCGGGTAACCTACTAAAAACAATCTCAACCTCAGAAGGAGGTGACGGCCTCCCATGCACTCTCGCTCCGAACCATGGCCTGAACCAGGGCCGGACGCGAGAGATCGCCGCCGCCGATCGCCTCCGTGAGGACACGGCGGTACTCCGCCCAAGCTGGGCAGACCTCCACCGTATGCTCCACCGTGTCCTCCGGGCGATCCACACAGTGGTGACACCCGGGCGTTTCCTCCCGCTTAATCCTAAACAGGAACCTCCCGAAACATCCATGTCCGGTGAGGACCTGCGTCAGGCGGAAGGTGAGGACGCCGTGGCGCCTCTCCAGCCACTCCTCAAAGAGGGGACTTATCGCCACAATTGTGGCGTGCCCAAAATCATTCCGGCTGGGACCTATGGCGTGCGCACTACGGTAATACGTTTCCGCAGGATACTTTCCGATCTCCATGCGGGCGAAACCGCGGGCAAAAGCTATTAAAACTATAATTTCACCGGTATTCACGCCCTTTATATTGGAACAAAGGAATTTTGCAAAAATTTAATAGAAACAGGACATATACAGGTAGTTCCTTGAAAGAATGGTCTATTATCGTTTGACGGAATTTTTAATGGAGTAAGGAATTTCTTGATTATTTATAATGATTACAAATTAGAAAAATAAAGACAAATAGAAATTAATTAATATTTATGTAATTCCAATACGAAATAAGTTAACTGCAGAAGAATTGTGTATAAATAACTATTGAAGTACTTCATATTTCAATCCTAATTAAATTATAATTATAGTTAATCAATTATTGACATTGTTTTTCTTTATTATTATGTACTTGCCATCTCTATTGTATGTTTGTACTTTTGCATGCCTTCTAGCTAAATATGGCTGTTGTTAATTATATTTTTTTATGTCACCGTGTTTTGTACCCATATTTGCAAAATAAATATCTTGTCTTAATTTTTTCATATAAGAATGTTGTCCGATCTCTGATATTATAACTCTAAATTTCTTTTTAAATCGTGTTTCCTAGAGCAATAGTATTAATTTATTTGCTAACGAAGAGCCCTAGTCTCGAAGGACCAGTTTGTTGGTACTAACAAGTTGGTCCTCGGAGCCAACTGGGGCGGACCGGCGGCGCGCCGTGTTTGTTGATTGCATTTTGAGAGCTATGACGTCAGCGACAAGGCTGCGACCGCCCAAAGCTCGATACTCCTCGCTGTTGACAGGATCTCTTCCGGAACTAGAATATAGTGCTCGGGTAGTGCAACCAGGGGGGCTTCACGAAGTTAGAGATAAACAAATCTCCTGTTTAAAATAGATTAGGATTTAGGATTGTCTATGAATGGTCCAAACGACAGCTAGCTTAAAGTTTATGCGCGAAGGTAAATAGAAACTCTCATAAGCGATAATCACTAATCAAGCGTGGTGATTAAGCAATAGCCCGCTGCGACGTCAATCCTTGTTGAGTAGTAGATGTTTACGGACTGATATGTAGATCGTTTCAAAGTTACCTGTTGTTATCAATAGCTGATTATGAGTCATATTAATATAACATCATTGAATAGTAGAAGCGTGTGTTAAGAGCGATATTACTGAAACTCTTGTAGTGACAGGCGCGTGTCAGTTGTTTCGGTAGTGTGTTTCACTGTTCAGGATATTAGACCACAGTTGCCGCAAAACTCGACAGTTGACAGGCGTCATGTAGCACATTATTGTCGGTATATACTGCTTCAAGCAGCCTGCGAGTTAAGTAATAGTGAAATTCTAGAACCCGAGAAAACCCCTTTTATTCTTTTCCGGGTTTTCGATGATATTTTTTTTTATTATTTTAGTAATATTTTATAAAGATTCTTTTTTAATTTGTGAATGTGAGAACGTTGTAGGCATAATAGACCGTAGCTTTGTAAACCATCTTCTATTTTGTTAAGTACTTGGTACTTGTTGACGGGCCTACACTGTCCTCCCATACCTATTAACACTGTAACTTGAAAACATTGTAAAAGCCCACTTACTTCTCCTTTGTTAGGTGATGTTGTTCAAAGATGCATTTTGAACAACAGCCTTGTTGTCAAATAGATAATACGTAAAAGTTTACTAACATAGGTATAAGTTATCTTTTTGTTTTTACTAACCCATATGGATGTTGCTTATCCGAATTAAAGATTATTTTATTTTATTAAAAAAAAAAAGTAACCTTGGAGTTTCTTGCCGGCTCTTCTCCATAGGAAACGACCAATTGGAACCGTGCACCTAGCTTATGACGTTTCATATAATAAAATATTTTGATTTCGATTTTTTTTTTTGTAAAGAAAAACTGATTGATTCGTAACAATGAATTATAGGCCATATCTGACACCAATTTTGATAGTTTGAGGTCTCTGGCACATCACCGCAAAAGGCCATCACTTAATTACATTACGTTCACTTCGATTTTCAATTAACACGAACCTCACACTTCATAGTCGGTCGATTAATGGTTCCATCGATTAGCATTATTATAAGAGGTGTTAAATTAATGTAGGTATTATGAGCGATGAACTCACCGGGTGTGCTCATTCAATTCTCCTGTGTCCACGAGTTTATCACACAACACATTGGACGTGCGGTCCTAAACACAGTTCACTCGTGACGAAACATCATTGGAACACAAACTAGAAAGTTATCCTTTTTTTTTAAGTTAAGTTCACATAATTTTTTGAAATGCACTGTACTGAACAAAATAATTAAAAAATAAAATATGAGACTAATATAAGGGTCTAAGTCTTCTGAAAGAACCCCACCAAGTTTTATTAAAAGAGATATCTTTCAATAAAACTAAGCAAGTGCCGACTAACCTACTTTACCCAGCAGAGGTTATCAGTAAATCCTGAAATATGAACAAAGTGCAGAATATAGAACTTGTGTTAGTTTATCATGTTCGGTACAATTGGCTCGTTCCCTCGGAGGAGCCGTGTTTGATTTACGGTCAACAGGTAGCTGTGCCAGTTGGAGGCGTACAGACTTATTGCGACTTTACTGACATTATTAAATGTTTCTTTTATATTAATTTAGGCATTACAGTGTTTCAAACCCATGTGAATTTACACATTTAAATCTTCAACAACTCAAAACACTAGGGTTGTTACCACTTTTTTTAAACCTATAAAACTAATCATAAATACACATTTTAACGAAAACTATCTAGGAGAGAATCGTATCGAGAAAAAAAAAATCTGAATCTAATGAATGGAGGACAACTCCGAATGACAAGTAGAAACACATCTCACACACGTCAGGAATGACGTTGATTGTATTCAACTAACTAATCACGTTATCTAACAAATAACACTTCACAGACACATCGAGTTCATCTCACTGTTGTAATCTTACGGACCAATATTTTCTTAAGCAACTTCCTCATATTAGAACTTTATGAACTTAAAAAAACACAATAAAAAAAACTGTTATAAATAAAATAAACTTTCAAGTAACCAATATAACTTTTGAATCAATTAACACAATAGATATTAGTTATTAGATCAGTTACCAAACGCAACGAGTCGATCGACGGCGTCAGGTCGGCGGTCTGCACGCGCCGCGCTCGCGAACGGTCGTCACCCGACTGGCGCCGACAACAGGGCCGCCCTCCCTACTCACACTCGTCTGCCACTCACAGGATGTAAGGTCCTGCTATCTTCTGTTTGCCAGGATGTTTCACCATGCTGACGGCGAGTGAGAGAGAGTCGTAATTATTACAGGCAGGCAGTTTAGATCCCACGCTAACATAGTATGTAGCCTGTATACAATCGAGCAATCGGGGGAACCATGAGACCGGAAAACGTAATCTTTTTATTACTAGCCTGTTCTGTCTCACTGCAGGGCAAAGCCATTATCTTTCATTGTCAAGTCTGTAAAAAAAAACGTCAAAAAGACGCATAAGTTCAAGTATCAAAAAACATAACCTCCAAGTATGACGATTAGCAGAATTGATCCTCTATACCCAGATGAGATTATAATGTAACTAGCAGCTAGCTGCACCCCGCGGTTTCACTAGCATAAGTCTCGATCCCGTGGGAATATCGGGATAAAAAGTAGCCTATGTCCTAACCCAGGTCATTTTCAAACTCGTCATCAAATTTCGTCTAAAACGGGTCAGCCGTTTTAATGTGAAAGCATAACAAACAAACTCACTTTCACCGTCCCTTATTTACTTCCTCCCTCCTTCTAACTTTTCTCCCATGGATTTCCCCATAAGAGCAACAGTGTTCCTCAGGGAGTGTCGACACCGCTCGCTCCACTTCGTTCATAACTCGGCTGTATCTGCCATCACTAACTAAATAATAAAACAAAGTTTTTTCATTTCTCTTCTAACGACTGTTTCAGGCTTGTACTCGTATCATAAATATTCTGTTCGCAGTTGTCTTTGTCCAGTTTGCTGTTTTCTCACTGCGAAGATATGGTTTTGTGAACCGAAAGATTTTTTTAGTTAAGTATGAATGTCTGCTTGAAAAACCCGTTTCTTCTTTATGCAAATCCTAATCCTAACTAATGTTATTATAAATGCGAGAGTGGATTTGTTTGTTTATGTGTTATGCTTTCACACTAAAGGCTCGTACAGACCAGTGCGATATCGCGGGTGCGACGCGACACAGTAGCACAATTTCTTTGTCGGTGCCTTGTCATGCCCGCGATATCGCGCGAGTCTGTACGAGCCTTAAAACGGCTGAACGGATTTGGATGAAATTTGGCTCATGGGTAGGCCATGACCTGGATTAGGACATATGATACTTAATCACAATATTTCCATGGGATGAAGACTTATGCGGGTGTACAACTACACAACACATACAACAACACACATCACACGGCACGCGACTAGCTAGTCGTTAATATCACTCAATTCTTCGAGTACTTAGTCGTGCATAAGATAATCGACCCATGCGGTTCGCAAGTTAACTTCCGAATAAAATCATAAGTTTAAAGTGATATAAATCTCCTTAATTATTATATCCACAGATCGTCCTGCATGGCATCAGTCCGCTCGGGTGCTTTTCAGCATAGTAAAAAATAACTATGTGGGGTGCTGCTCGCGGCTCGGAGGCGTTTCGACTGTCGGTCATATCTTACAGCGAGTCCTTCTCCTTTGTCCGTCCAAGTAATTGAGTCTCTCAAGTTACCGCCTCTGTTCGTGACGGCTTCCATAATATATATTGGGGCCGTTTTCCTAATTATTTCTGCATTCCGAGTACACCATAAAATACGAAGCCCGAACTCTGCGCACAATGGCTCGCAATCACGAGCGCTTGAGACGATTTCCACTTACAAGTTGTTTTATAATTAGGTTGGAACTGTTACAAAGTTACTACTACTTTGTTTGACGAGTTTGCGCTACGACAGAGCATTGTATATTTTTTTCGGCACTTACTAAGACCCCGTAGAAGATGGCGGGATTAACTGGACAAAAAAATTACCAGTGGTCTACATTAGTCCTGGATTGCAAGCACTGGAAGTCATGGGGAGAGGCCTTTGCTTAGCAGCAGTGGGATGATACAGGCTAACAGTAACAGTAACTTACCTACTAAGAACTCATTCAAAGATTTGATCGACACTGACTGGTCCTTTGATACAAAACTTGACGGTGCAAAACTTATCTCAAATTGTAATAAGTTAGACACTCCACAAGTTTAGAACCTTCTGTCGGTAGCCACCTGCTGTTGTTTTAATACTGATATAAAAAAATGTTATACAGCCACAGCAGAGGGAAGCTGTTGATTCAGGGCGGACAAAATAATGAACTACAGTGCGAGGGATGCGAAACCAGGGGGTCTACTCCCAAGCGCTAAACCGAAGTATCGGCCGAATGTTCGGTTGCTACTTTACTACGGCTAACTATCGCTGACTAAGGCAAAACAAAAAGAAGGCAGTCGAAGAGATAAGCCAAAGTCAAAACTGTGACTTGAAGTCGGGTAAGGACTCAAAGTCAAAAAAGGAAACTATGGAAGTTATAAAACGGCCGAACATTCGGCCCTTACTTCGGTTTAGCGCTTCGGAGTAGACCCTCTGACGCACATCGAACCTGCTTTGCATTTATTTTGTAATTTTTAGTTTTGCTATTATGACCAGTTATTGCCTGGTTGATCTGATCAGAGATTAGTATTCGTAATAAATAAACTATAAAGAAAGAAGAAAGTAGAAAGATAATACGTTTATTTGCGGGGTAAACATGACGCAAAAATGAACATAAACCCAAAAATAAGAAAAGGTTCAGGGAAACATGCATCACATCCACGCAAAACGGCTATCACTCAGCATTAAACTGCGACCCTATACAAGACAGAGCCCCAGCGGTGGGTATAACAGTAACACCTAAGTCAATCAATCAATCTGCCCAGCCTTTACCCAACTATCTTGGAGTCGACTTCCAGTCTAACCGGATGCAGCTGAATGCCAGTATTTTATGTGGAGCGACTGCCTATCTGACCTCCATTACCCAGTTACTGGGTAATACGATACCCCTTGGTGTGACTGGCTGTCACACTTTCGGGCTTCTGACAACCCGTAATGACTGTCAAAGATCCACGAATGACAGCTGGGACCAACGGCTTAACATGCTTTCCGAGGCACGGGGGAGTCTCGGTATGTAAAGATGGTCAACCATCCACGGACAGACCCCGGCTCGTGTAGCTTAACCTGAGGGACCCGTACGGCTGTTATTACTTAGCCACGAGCTCCTCTCGAACAGTAACACCTAAATATTATACAACATTCAAAAGGAAATGAATAAACTCGGAGTCGTATTGCTACTAGTCGACGAACCTGACAGCCTGGATGTATTTGGATCACTCTATTAATATTTTTTTTTCTCAAACATGCTTGGAAATTTGAGCATTATTTTGACTACCGTCTTCGAGATAAATAGCAATTGCTGTACTAGCCAAATACATGCGAGCAGCGGCTATATGTTGTGGTTTAGCGGCCAAATAAATCACATTGTTAACTCATATCTATCGTGTAATTTAAAAATAGAACGATCTTTTACTCCGAAACATGGCAACCAAGGAGGTAACATAACAAAGTTTATATTTTTTCAATCTGGCTTGCAAATAGAAGACTTTTTATCAAAAAAAAAAAACAAATGAACATAATTGGCGCGTGAAAAATTATCGTTGTTCGTCATTGAATCTGGAATTTATAAATAATTTACTTAGTTTGAATTTCCGCGCATTATTTGAAAAAAGCACTATAACAAGCCTTGGCCGCAACCAGGCATTGATGGACGAACGTGTAAATGTGGGCCTAGGCAAAGCCGAAGCACACATACGTGAGTCCTCTTTTGCTAGCCGCTGCAGTAATTAACTATTAACATCTGTGTCACCCTGCAAGTCCCCGGTGTGTGGCTCCCGCACAACTTTGATTTCGTGTCGGTTTCTTCAATGCCCAACACTTCAAAATCGTCAGTTGGTATGTCTACTCAGTAAACATAACTGGACAGACCTATGAAATTGATGATGAGCAGGATCCGTGATAACACCAACACTGTTCTCAGAACGTTAGCGCCCAAATTGATAGTCCTTTTAGGTACTGTGTACTGGGCACTTGCACTGAAATAGGAAATAGACTAGTCATTATTGGGTAACTTGTTTTGTTTATTAATTCTTTTTTTTTTGTCTGTACTACTAACCGACATAACCCGAAGAATTGCCAAGCTTAAGTGGCAGTGGGCAGGGCACACTGCTCGCAGTACTGATGGCCGATGGGGCCGAAAGGTTCTAGAGTGGCGACCGCGTACCGAAAGACGTAGCGTTGGAAGGCCTCCTAAAAGGTGGGCCGATGACCTTGTGAAGGCTGCAGGTATGCGCTGGATGCAGGAAGCACAGAACCGGTCAAAGTGGCGGTGCTTGGGGGAGGCCTATGTCCAGCAGTGACCCGTCTTTCAGCTAAAATGATGATGATTATGATGATGTACTACTAAAACTCTACTAACGTTAGCTTTGTAAAACAATATGGAGGTATCTCTGAAATAAAGTTAAATAAAAAAAAATTAAAAAAAAACGTCAGCCATGTAGGTATAAAAGTCATAAATTTCAATATGTACAGACAGCGTTACTATGTAGGGACGCCCCAAGTTTTCAAATATTATATAAACTGCTTTAAAATTAAATTTTGTGAAACAAATGCATCGCCCAACGTCAACCCTTTTTTTTGGTGGGAATTTATCAAATAACTTCTTCCGCTCTGGGCAGAGCTCGGGCATATCAGACTTTTGCTTTTGACTTTTGCTTCGCAGAATGAGGTGACGACCTCCCATGCACTCTCGTTCCGAAACATGGCCTGAACCAGGGCCGGACGCGAGAGATCGCCTCTGTGAGGACACGGTGGTACTCCGCCCAAGCCAGGCAGACCTCCACCGTGTCCTCCGGGCGATCCACACAGTGGTGACACCCGGGCGTTTCCTCCCGCTTTATCCTGAACAGGAATCTCCCGAAACAACCGTGTCCGGTGAGGACCTGCGTCAGGCGGAAGGTGAGGAGGACGCCGCTGCCATGGCGCCTCTCTAGCCACTCCTCAAAGAGGAGACTTAACGCCACGATTGTGGCGTGCCCAGCCCAACGTCACCCTTAAATACGGTTTTGACCAACTAGCCAGCGAGTTCGTTGCAATGAATTATTATTTGTAATCTACTATCGTCCGTTCTACTTTATTAATCGGTATCCGTCTAATTGATGGTTGTAATTATTTGAAGATGGTTTAGGGCTTTTTAATTTTATAAACTGAGTTAAGTTTAATGTCAACATTGATCAAGATAGCTGCTCGAACCATTTTTTGGTCCAAGATTCGATAGAGGGGAGACACGCCTCACCGTCTTGTCAAAGAAATGACATGCCTTCAGTTCCGATAATCGCTCGCGCAGGAGTAGCTGCCAGCTGCTCTTTAATCGCAGTGGACTCAAGTTTAACAAGATTTCCAAATTTATAATAATGAACCGCCACCAGTGGTTACGCGCTCAAAACTAAACCAAACCTACTTAATAAAACCTGCCTACATCAAATCAACTAACCCGCCATCAAGAGGAGCAGTTCCAGGGACAATTGGGTCAGTGCAACCCTTATACTACTGTTTTCTAGATTGAATTTGGTGTCGTGCTCCAACCCCCGAGTTTGCGTATAGCAAGCCCTTATAAAAATAATCCCAACTTAAAATAATCTTTTGCGCTCATCACCAATAGCGACAACGATTCTCATCAAGTTACAATGTTGAAGTTATTTCAAAATCTAACAAAAAAAAAAAACAGGATCTGAATACTTTAAGGTAAAAGGTTATTAAATTTATTAACTAGTTCTTTCTTTTGCGACTCTATTTTTGTAATTTCAAAATAAAGCAGGAAAGAAGATTTTAAGTTTGAAATTTCGAAAACAAATTTTCGTTTCTGGGAATTGAACCGCCAATCATATCCGGTTGAAGCGATTTTAAAACCTATGAGCTGACTATGCGGATATTCTGAAACAGCCACACATACAAGCAAAATTAAACTTTAGTATAATGCTTTATTTGATATTTTTCTTTCCATGTTGAAGACCGTTACGCAATTGTAATATTTTCTCTCAATAAATTTTTTATTCGAAAATCATGTCTTTTTTAAGGATTATAATTCTAAAAAACAAACAAGATTGTTTAGCTTTTATTTCTAAAATAAATATTCACAGCAAGAAAATATAGTTTTCAACACATTTGCTCAAAAAATGCATTTACGAAGCCTGTATACATTGTTCGAAAGTTAAAAATTACGCACCATACAACGGAATGTGCGGTAAAATAGGTACTCTCACCTAAGTACATGTTTTACCGCACCCTCCGTTGTATAGCGCCCGCCGTGCGTATCCTATACGGTTTTTTTTTTTAATTTCCATAAAAAAACAAGAATTCCACCAAGGAGTTTCAAATTACGAGAATAAATAAGATGAATGATCAAACCTCCTTGGAAGCGCTTTTGCTCAATACGTTTATCTCACTTTTTTATTAAAGAGAAAATGAGATGAAAGATGTAGTCTAATTTTCACCATGCGCACGTGGCGCCTATTGCAAATTCGCGCCATTTTCATATTAGAAACGTCAAAGATTGTTGCGACTTTCCGACTGATATCAGATACAAAATAATAATATAAGTTCAAGCGAGGAATCCGATATTGATAATATGGAATCACCTGATATCTTGAATGAGTCGCCAAAATCGCGTGAGTTCTATTTAATGATTTACAATAATTTTATATCATGGAAGACTCGAAGAAATATTCAATCATTCTTTTAAAACATGGCTTGTTTCATTACCTATTTAACTGTTTTCTCGTGAATGTGTTGAAAAAAGTTGTATGGCACACGGGCGGAAAGTGGTATTTACAAACTCGTGACTATGGTAAGCTCTCGACTTCGTCTCGGGCTTACATTCATCTACTTGTTTGTAAAAATAAACCAATTTACCGCACTAGTATCATAAGTAACTATTACTATCCCGACACAAAATATTCTTTCTCTAGATGAATTATTACTGTAGTTATAAACGAAATAAGAATTGAGACCTACGCTATTTAGTTTCGTTCTCGAACACGGTCAAAGAGCGCACGCGATATTCAACTTTATTACTGATGTATTAGCGTTTAGCACATAACGGAGTGGCAGGGAGCGGGGGATGGAATTTGCATTCGAAATTTGATTTGGACTGCCTGCTCTTAACGCAGGCATCCCAACGCGGAGATTCTGTTTCGAGTCGCGACGATACACTGGCGGAATAATCGCTCGTTCGTGGAGATTACGCGAACTAGAAGCGCGGATCCGTCGCGATTCTCTCGCTCGTGGAGGCGGCCCCTTATCGATAAGTGTAACTCTTTCCATCTAAGTGGCATGTGAATGTCAATTATTAAACTTACGAAAATCGTGCAGGTAGGCTCGTTAATCCTCAGTCATCAGATGATGACAGACGTCGCGGTATCTCCCGCCCCTAATGTCATGCCTCGTATAGCACGGTCGCGGGCGGGTGCGGGTACGTATCTAACTTTGATTGATAGTCCTATGTCACAGCATCCGTTATAACGATCATCACAATTCATCTTCAGCACTCCACAGTCCTCCTGGGGGCCAAGTCTGCTATTTTTAATGATTGAAAAATATGACGACCATACCAAGGCAACGCCATGACCATTGTGCCAATAGTTTGTAACCTCCTAAATGGTCCATATGGAAGTCAAAATAATAGGAGCTTGTCAGTACGAGATTACCAAATACAGACAATTTTCCCAATGGAGTATCAGTGGCACGTCATCGGAAAATCATAAAGACGCCTTTCAATTAGGAGATTAGCAAAACTGTCAAACTCTACAATAACGGTGCCAATGATCGGCCATTCGGACACAACTGCATTAGCAGACTTGGCCCCCATTGCATGTTCATAGACAGCTTTTATGATTTAGGAACAGACTCCGTGACGAGAAATTTACAAAGCACGTACACCTAAGTTCTTATACTAAGATGTAGAATGTGAGTTGGAATAAGTACCTGTAAACTATCGTGATAAATGTTTCAATTTGAACATAGTTTACAGCCCTTTTGCGACGTGCGGTTATACAGTAATACTTAAATTTGTTAATTCAGTAACAAATATACGAAAGAAATAAGTAATTTTCATCAATCTCCCTAGCCTTTTCCCAACTATGTTGGGGTTGACTTCCAGTCTAACCCGATGCAGCTGAATACCAGTATTTTACATGGAGCGACTGCCTATCTGACCTCCACAACCCAGTTACTGGGTAATACGATACCCCTTGGTAAGACTGGTTGTCAGACTTTTGGGCTTTAGACTACCCGTAACGACTGTCAAAGATCTACGAATGACAGCCGGGATCAACGACTTAACGTCCTTTCCAAGGCACGGAGGAGCTTCCGTATGTAAAGATGGTCACCCATCCACGGACCAACCCCGGCAAGCGTAGCCTAACCTGATGGATCGACCGTTCTGGCTGTTATTACTTAGCCACGAGCTCCTAAAAAGCTCGATAAAAGATATATTAAAAAATAAATGTTCTGGGCCTAAGTTTCGATACAGCCACATTGTAAACCAACATAACATTATTATAACTACACAGATTACTTCAAAGTAAGCTGAAAACTTTGTGACAGGAACAAAACACAAACTAAAACAATAGATAACATCCATCAATTGTTTTAATAAAACATACATTACACGAGTACTTAACAATAATTTTGTGACCTTGTTTTGAAAAAGTGTCTCAGTATTGTCCATGTTCTTGGCCTGATTTTTTTTTACAAATGTGTCCTTTAATTCGAACGAAATAGGAATTACTAAACCCTATACTCCATTGGTTTAGGTAGATACATAAAGTTTACTTACTTACACTAAACTTTTTAGTGGGTCAGTTTGTAATTTATCTAATTTACAATAGCCTAATGTCAAATGCTCATCACATTTTACAAAATATTGCTTTTCCCGATGCAGGGGCGTTAATTGTTAAGGAGTTCTCCTGGTACGAACCAGGAGAACTCCTGATGGTGACTTCACCATATGCATTTTGACGAGCATAAATTGCTTAGCAACCATATTAAAGTGCCTAATCGAATCGCAACGGTGAAATACTTATTATTAGGAAGTTCCGGTGGCCATCTGTGGTCTTCATCATCAGTTCCACTACACCGAATGGTGCTTTTCGAGTGAAAATGCACGAGTTACTATAAAAAATACTCAAATCACTATAGGTATGCCTATAAAATTTGAGGATTTCCCTCGATTTCCATGGGATCCCCTCATTAGATTCTGATTTGGTGGCAATGGGACCACCTCGGGAGCATACCCTTCCAATAAAAATCCGTCCACAATTGACGGAGTAATCGGTGAACATACATAAAAAAAAAAAAAACAAACATACAGCCGAACATATAACCTCCTCCTTTTTGGAAGTCGGTTAAAAAGAGGAAAGTAACGTAAAAATCAAAAATATTTTTAATTTGGTTATAATTTACAACGTATTTTTAAACAAGAAAGTGTCATCTATAAAAATCCCTTATACGATTTGTTTATCTTTATTTAATTACTTAAACCAATGGAGTATCTGAGTGAAAGCATTTGTTCATTGAATGAATGTCGAGTCGGAGCTCTGCTGCTCTTTGTTTCGGCTCCGGGCAAAGGCATCAGTCGTCAGCTGTCGGACAGGCTCTGTCACTCACTGTATCGTCATAACTATTACATTACTTGTTCTGTCGTCTTTCCTTTGCTGCAATTTGCTCAAAATACTTAATATTCGTGTCACGAAAAGCATAACGTAAGCATAAGTGTAGATTTTAACAATACACTTGTGACCACTAACAGATTCTTACGTTTCATGTGTGCGAGAAATAAGCTGCTTAGTATGTTATGACTTGCATTTTTCCTCAAACTAAGATCGGAATAGCTTTGAAAAGGTTATGGTCGAAAGTACATAGAGAACTGATGAGCTAAACATTACATTATTATAAGCTTCATACATTTTAAATGAGATGTCCAAGACCCGCATCAATGCTATCCTTGCAGTTTAAAAATAACTTCACCAAATAACTTGTGAAAGACAACACGCATTACAGATACACCCATTGCTTACGCAACATTGTTTACAAAGCAAACAATCTCGACGGAGCGACACCGCGGCGACGTCGACGTCCCGACGCACGCAGTTAACCGTCTCCGAATCACCGCGTTCCTCTTCGGGATGGCTTGTTTATACCAGCTTTGTGTCCGACTTTCTACGCGGGTCAGCACATCCTTTCATTTTTTGCGAAGAATTTTAATATACATGTAGAGCAATAATTCTCACATTGTTGTGTCTTCGAAAATACTTGGAATAACTTTTTGAGTATACCTAAAAGAAATCAAGTTACACCGACCTCGATTGTCTACTTTAGCTGACCTTATCGCAAGGCAGACACCATCATGGCTCGCCTTTCTAGCGTCATCCGAACCATGTATTTGGTTTTACACACTACTTGTAGATCCACTTCGACATAAACGCTTTCCAGTGCCATCTCCGTTCGTCGTCGCCCTCGAGCACTCCATGCACAGCGTGCAAGCTATGTGTGCGCATGCGGTAGATGTGCGTCGCGTATCTGCCTCGCGAGCCACGCCACGCCGTCCGCGAGGCCGGCGCCCGACAGCGCGCACGATGCACAGATGTGCCACGGCTTGTCCGTGATGCGTTCCAGACCCAACGCTGCAACATTACAAACAATATAATAAATTATAAGCAAGACCATAAATAAAGATCAGACCAAAGAAACGATGGATAGATTATGAGAATGATGATGTGGCTCGAATGAGAGTGAGGGGTAACTACTTAACTGAGATGGCGTTTAATTAAGGAGATAGCATGCTGCGCCGACCTCAAATAAATTGGTAAGAGCAGGAATTAATATAATGAGGGCACTATGAGCAAGCTCAACTCCTGCTCTGGGTGAGGGGACATGAGTGTGTGAGTAGGTACTGACCGGCGGCGACCTGCATGGGTGCAAGCGCGTGCGGCGCGTCGTGCTTGTTGGCGAACACCAGCAGTGGCACGCGCCGCCCGAACATGTCTGGATGCGCCAGCAGCAGCTCCAGCTCCTCGCGAGCCACAACTGACAACCAATTAATGCAAAGTGTACGGTGTACGTACAGACGCCAGCACATCAATCTGTCAAATTTCTTTAATAGATTTCCAACTTTATCCCTACAACATAAGGTTCAAGGTTGATTGGGAAAATTTGACAGTTTCGGGTAGCTTGACCTGCTGGCGTCTGTACATGGTTTTAAAATATGTATTTTCATGCAATAATTTAGTTAGTAGGCTCGCGTATTTGCACTTTGATCGCGAGCTACGTTTGAGAGCGCATTGACATACGACGGAGCCTAGATGGTGCATTTTTGTACATAATTTAATTAGTGTTCAATTAGACGTGGTTTGAGTCGGACAACTTGCATTTTTATTTAGATTCATACCCGTTGAGCATTCATTGACATATTTTACTGTTTGGTTAGGACACCGAACACAATGTGACAGCTTTCGCAGTACAATATGGATGGGAATGCAGCATATTGTCATCATAATTATGATGAAAGTAGCCTTTTCGTTTGATCGACAAGTTCAAAGTTCCACATCTCTTCCCTAAATGTTTGAATGCAGCTCGTTTAAACCAATATCGTTAATCGTGTCCATTCGTTTTCAGAGCTACAAATAAGTGTTTGGTTCCAAACTATCCGCTCGTTGTTAGTGTATACTATACAACCGTCCATCTCCGACTCGGTTTGTTAAATAAAAATTACATCGGCCGCCGACTGACGGCGGCATCCCTAATTCACCGTTAAACTTACTTCCGCTCCCAGTTCCGAGTTGTGTGAAGTTTGAAATGTAATCTGGTCCGTGGACCCCAAAGTAATCAATATTCATTTTCTCTAATTTGAGCATGATAAACAACGTTCTCTTATAATTTTTGTACAGTTACTGGAGTTTTCAGAAACTCATGGAAATGTGGAAGCTTGCATGCCACTAAATTTTGAAATAATATTATTGAAATGACTGAATTTTTGCAGTTTTTTTATTATATATTATTATATTTATAACTGAAATCTAATACTTATAGGCTGTTTGAAGTCATTGAGACTTTTAATTGAAGAGCATAGACGAACGTACGCAGTAATTAGTACCGACGAACATGACAATCTCATGCGAGCCAACGGCCAGCTATAAGGTTGCCACTTATGTCAAGTGGAGGTCCTGTCCAATAATAAGGAGTTACGAGTACAAACCAATGAGGAGACATTAACTTAACAAATCAGCTGTGTTAAATCAACTCGTTAAGGTAATATTTTTTAGGTCTATTAAAGCCTAGTGCATTGCAGTCAATAGCTGGAGCTTGACATAAGTATGTAATGTCATCAGACGTGCTGAATGAGATTAGAATACTGACCGAGCCGCAGGTGATCAGCCGAATCCACCACGAAGATGACGGCGTGCGCGCGGCGGTAGTGACGCTCCCAGAGCGCGCGATGTCGCGGTGCGCCCGACACGTCCCACGCGCTGAACGCCACGCCGCCACCTGGTAGTCACCGTGGTGAGCACACGGACACTGCGATACACAGTGTGGTGAGCACACGGACACTGCGATACACAGTGTGGTGAGCACACGGACACTGCGATACACAGTGTGGTGAGTACACAGACACTACGATACACAGTGTGGTGAGCACACGGACACTGTGATACACAGTGTGGTGAGCACACAGACACTGCGATACACAGTGTGGTGAGCACACGGACACTGCGACATACTACGCACTAGTGAAGTTCTCCTGCTGTTGGCCCACGGTAGGCGCGGCGTGCGGCACGCGCGTCTCGGGCGGGCGCAGCGCGTTGAGCAGCGTGCTCTTGCCGCTGTTATCGAGCCCCAGCACCAGCACCGTAACCTCGGTGCGCCCGCGGCCCAGCCACACCGACAACTTGTCCAGTAGACCCATCTCCTCGATTAACAAATAACTGCAACAGTTATTTCCACACATCAAAATTTAATAATATACCAATAAGAAACTGATTATAATGTTTCACATACTTCATTTAAAAGATGTGCTCCTCTTACTCCTCTACTTTTACAGTCGAACTTATAAGCTGGTAACTGAAAAGGAACCAGGTCCCTTTTTACTCTGGCTTTCACAAAATTATAATACTTATTCGTCTTTTTGAATTTTTAGTCCTTCTTCGTCCGTCCTTCAAATGTCTTCCCCGAATCGAAGGGCAAACTCAACCAGCATTGCTATTATTAAAATCGATACCTACGAAATTGTCTGTGGAATATTCTAGCGTGTGAAATATGTAATAGTAACTTACCCGGTCTCTGTTCTCAGGATCTCACAACATAATAAAATTGAAGATGTTACCCAATCAGTTTCAATGTGCAGTTCAGGGATGAGCCGAGTGGCGGCTATTTGTGCAGGTATCGATGGAGGTTGCCATGGTAACGTCACACACAACACCGCTGCCGATGGGTACCGCTGTAGGTCTGTAGATACAAACTTATTGAATATTTTCCAGTCCTAAGTTGGTGCGACGGATCATGTAGATTATTGAAGAAAAACTCTGTAATAGTAGGTACATTACTGCTGCGGTCTGTAATGACCGCCGATGATAGCCGAAAGCGCAGCGTAGCGTAGCTCCAGGCCAACAAAGCACCGTCATGATTGCAGCTGTTGATGGACAAGCTGGAATAAAGGCCGCAACCTAAGGTCGAGGCCTTTATAGCGCGGACAGCAAGGACTGCAATGATGACCAAGCTTGGAGACCGAGAGCGTAGTAAGCTAAGCTCGAGGTCATCATAGCGTGGCCAGCAACGCAGCCATTGCGGACCAAGGCTTGTATAGTGCTTTACTCAAACAATGCGAGTAATTTAAATAGAACCAGTTTTATTTTAAATATCACGAAAATTTATGGAAAACACTATGGAGAACCCAAGCAGAATGCAAGCGTTTTCATCAATAATATAACAGCCTATTTACAACTTAGAGTTCTTTTAGAGCCGACAAGAGTGTCAAATAGTAGATTTTTACACAAGCGTCGGAAGGAATCAATTCCCATACGAGGTATTTAGACGGCTATAGTCTGGGTAGGAATTGGTGACTTTCACCCGTGTTAAACACTCTACTTTTCATTTCGAATATAATTATTTGTTTTTCGATCAGTCTTTTTTGTAGCGGCCAGTTTATCGATGCAAAAAAATGTAAGTTCGAGTCTCATTTCCTACGAAATGTATGAGAAAAGATTTTTGCCATTTATGACTTTTCTAGTACTCAAACCTCAGTTGGCCCAATAGAGGTTTTTGATACTTATAAGAAACAGGATCGAATGGCATAAAAAAATATATTGTGAAAATTGCCCATTTTCCTGCTGAATTTACATTTTTTTTTTAATCTGTGAATGTTGATCAAAAATTCTCAAAATTAAGGACAGTCTCTTAAAACCGTTTTCCTGTAGATAAAACGATTAGGGTAGCTGCACTTACTGCCCCATCTCAAAAATCCACCCTGTTTAGTCTTTTTAGCCAACTGCGGCGAAGCCAAAAAAAGGAGGGTTATGTGTTTGAACTGTATGTATGTATGTCCGCCCCTTTGTAACTACTAAACGGCAGAACTGATTTTGATAAAAGATATGTCGTTAGATTCGTCTTTATTGAGCGAGTGTCATATATATTCAAATTATTAAACATCATAATGGCGGATTTTTGGCGCCAAAATGTGTTTTTTCGAAAAAAAGTATATCTCCCAAGCCTATCGAGTGGGGTATTAAAGTTATATATTTAAATGTAATATAAATGCGAAATGATAATAAAACTATCCCGAACGTTTGGAGTGAGTGAGTAAGAGGCCGTTATCACCTGATTATCAGTGAGTAAATGACCTAATTATAATAATTTACCATCTTATATCCTAACTTAAAAGTGTAAAATAAAAAAAGTTAATTAAAAAATCAAAAACCAGACTGCGCAAAAAGTGATTTAAAAAAAAGATAGAAACAACATTTATATCCTAATCCGAATATAGTTCTAACTAATATTATAAATGCAAAAAAAGGTACTGTCCCCGAGGAAAACAACAATAACGTTCTTATGATAATAGATGGCGCCACGTGTATTTCGAATCATGATTGAATTATGTTATGGGATGTATTTAATAGCACTTTAAATTTAAAAAAGCAGAGTACAACCCGAAATGATTGTCAAATTCTAAATTAACGCGAGCGAAGCCACGGACAAAAGCTAGTAAAGCCAGTCGAAGGCAATAGGTCGTTATTGTTAAGAAGGTGCCTCCGACTGTATGATATTGTTTATAGTTTATATAAATCTTGTTTCTATCTTTTTTTTTAAGTTCACTTTTTACGCAGTCGGGTTTTTGATTTTTTATTAACTTTTTTAAAATTAAAATGGAACACACCGCGTCACCACCGCGGGCCGTCCCGCTTAATAGGTATTTTTTTTTAATTCACACTGGCTGTTTATACACTCACAAGATCGCAGCATTTTTTTTTTTTTTTAACGATATTTTTTTTTAATTATGTAAAATGTTTCGTAGTCAACTACCTAAACAAATTTAGCTCTTTTCCTTTAATTCATTCCCGTCCGCAATTACTATGAGTCTTTTCTGCCCAAGGGTGGGGATTAGCGTCTTCCACCCGGTACTCGGATCAAACTAACACTACTTTCCAAGTATGAGAAATGAAAAAATATGTTATCTTTGTAAGAGTGATTTATGAGTTATTGTACAGCTCAAACTGTATAAAATCTTTATTATGGGATCCACGTAAGCTTAGGGTACTTAAACAGAATATTAAAACTGTACTATACAACTTTAAGTACCTATTTTGTGACTCTTCTAGTTTTATCGTTAAAGCTGTATACAGGCTGTATTCTGAATTTTGATCACTTATTACAGCTCTAAGTGTAATTATAGTATCATCTGATACTTGTTTCTAAACAACATTATATGGAAACTTTCAAACATAAATAAGTACTAACATAAAATTACCTACTTACATAATTTCTCAAACTTATTTTTGTGGTGTAATTATACACTCTTAAAAATACAGTGGTTGTATGACTTCTATCTATGAGGCTGTTTTAAAACTAAAAAAATAAATGACAGCTATTATAGTACAGCTTTAGTCTGTATTACTGACACAATCGTTTTTATTGTTAACAAATACGATTTGTGGAAAAAAAGAAAAAGATCTTGTGCAGTCAAGAGGGGGATTGAAAGGGAATATCAGAATATTACAAATTACCAACAAAATAACAGTAATTAAAGTGAACCATCATTAATAAATCGGACGGTTCCGTAGCAAAAACATTAAGCAGTGATATTTTGAAGCATGATAATAATATGACGAGAGATCCAAAGACGATGATGATAGCCTTTATTACACAGCATTTTGAGGTGGACCAATTATCTAAAGGCTGAGATGTTTCATCCTGTAGGGGATTCCTACACTTAGTGATAACGGCGTGATTCTATTGGGATAATGAAATAAAACCGACCGCTTTGAATGTTTGTTAAACACTGATTTATTGAAATATATTTTTACGTATCATTTGCAATAATATGAACAAATGCTGTGTGTGCAAAAAGCACGACCCGTAATTTGGTAAAGTAAAAAAGTGTACGGTTCCGTACACATCCTTTAGCTACTAATTAGTTGACATCTAATCGCTTTCTTGGCCATCTTAACTCGCCTTTTGATTCCCACAAATTAGGTACAATGCAAAGCCTGTCTTGCCCTTTCTCTATGGTTCCTATAATTTTAAACAGCATATTTTTCTAAAATAACTAATACGGGTATAATTTATACAATAAAATAATAATACTTTACAATAAGTTTACTTACGTATAAAATAAAACAGCTAACTCTTTTGGTTTTACCATTTTCTGTACATAACGTACGAGTTCGACGACTACGCACGGCGACGCGAGTGAATGATAAACAAATGAAATGCGTGCGCGCTTGTTAGGAGTTACCAATCAACTAATTATACTAATCTACAGTATGTACGGCCGAAATATCTTGGCGAGTCCGATCTTCGCGTAAAAGGCTACACATTAACATTTTTTAGGAACCAAATGGTGACATGAAGTGAGTGTGAGTGAGAGAACTTGCGCGAAAGTGCGTAGTGCCTATGGTCAGACTCACCAAGATATTTCGGCCGTACTGTACTATGTGCTATCAACTAAACAAAACATCACGGTCATAGCGTAGAGCGAGATGAAATAGCCCACAATCGTTTTATCGTCATAATATCGTTTGGCAAAGAAAGAGACTGCTAGAACCAAAGAGTACCTTATATATTAATGGCTAGGACTGTACAAATAGTAGATTGTACATACAACAAGTACTTATAACAAGTCTAGGTGACTTGTTATAAGTACTTGTACGTACGCGACATTGATCCACCCGAGCCGTAGACTAGAAGTGCATACGTTATGGACCAAGTAATAAATAGGGGCATTTTTCATTTAGGGTGAAATAGTTAATTATAATTTGAACTTCCTTATTGCCTCGTCATTATAAAATATATTGCCTTGTGGTCTTTGGGCAATCTGATAATACACTGGTATTTTGCACGGGGTGCAATTCTATTTTTCATATTTACAACCTCATCTAACCCAAATGATTCACCAAGAATAGAGGGAAACATCTTCAAATCTTCCAATCGCATTCCCATTGATTTTAAATATTGATTCACGTTTGAAACAAAAATAATCAAATTGACCGGGCATTTTTTTATAATGTCCTAATAATCACTTGGTCCATAACACATAATATTAAAGTTAATTATAAGATGTGTTTTATAAACGTTATAAACTCTGCTTTTCACTTCGATTGCGAGTAAATCAAACAGTGATATTGCAAGTCAACATCTTAACTTTTAGTTTAAATTAAATTGAAACAATTTTTCTACTTTTTTTACCTTTCTACATAAACATTATAATGCTGATTAAAAGCCAATAGCTGTACAATATAATCCTTAACTTACTTAGTACAGCTACTCAGACTATAACACCCTTCAAACACCGTTTAGGCTGTTTAGCAAATTGTCGCCATTATCGAATGTATAAAAACAAAATTTAAAGTTTAATAAAGGAATATTTTACAACAGCTAAAGCCATACCACGATTATCACCTTCAATAATTATTACCATGCCTTCATACCTATCTATTATTTTAACATATTTTTATTCTAACCTTAAAAATAAACTTTTAGTATTTTTGTTTAAGTCAGCTCGATTAATTTGCTGGTGCGTGAATATTTTGACGGAAAACATATACAAGTTCACAAAAAAAAAACATAGTTATATACATACATACATATAAACAGAATAAACTTTGTCAGGAGAAATAAAGATCATTAGAGGAGAAAACGAATCCAGCAAATCAGCGCTAGGATGTTTCTGCCAACTTCTTGGCAGCTGGTTCGTATCTATAGTATATAATATGGGCATCCAAGCAAAAAGGGTCCAGTTCTCGGCATTTAGTTTTCGAGATTTAACTCGCCGGTAACTTTACAAAACTGTGCATACACAGTTTTGTAAAGTTGGGTGAAAAAATTTCATTTCGCGATTTTAATTGATTATTAATTATCTACAATTTTATAATATAGTGAATGACGTTTCTAAGTACCAAAATTTTAAGAGAAAAGTTTAGTAAAACCAGTCAAGTGCGAGTCGGACTCGCGCACGAAGGGTTCCGTGCCATTATTTATAAAAACGGCAAAAAAAAACACGTTTGTTGTATGGGAGCCCCCCTTAAATATTTGTTTTATTTTAATTTAATTATTTATTTTTAAAGTGAATATATAATTAAATATTCTGTGAATATTTCAAGTGTCTACCTGTTACCGTTATCAATATCGAGCAAAAACGAGCAAAAAAATCACGTTTGTTGTATGGGAGCCCCCTTAAACATTTTTGTATTATGTTATTCTGGTTTTTAGTATTTGTTGCTATAGCGGCAACAAAAATACATCATCTGTGAAAATTTCAATTGTCTAGCTATCACGGATCATGAGATACAGCCTGGTGATAGACGGACAGACAGACAGACAGACAGACGGCGGAGCCTTAGTAATAGGGTTCCCGTTTTACCCTTTGGGTACGGAACCCTAAAAAGGTACCAGTGGTCGGCCATGTCAAATTTGAAAATGCTGTTTGCTTGGACGCCACATAATTATATTTAATTTAAAGTATTTATTTAATTAAAATCGGTCCACCCGCTTAAAATTTATTACAACTTAAAGTTTATACTTTTATTACTGAATTACTTTGATTTATTTCGGAATATAATATTTACATAATAACTATGTAATAAATATACAGACATAAAATTTAAAAAAAAACTCGGCTAATATGTATTTACGTGGTCAATGGCTTGGCGGTGCTAGAGTATTTCAAATTAATGTTGATATTATGTAAATTAATTATTATTATTTTTAAGTTAGGCATTTAGAATCACAAAAACCTGTTTAATTTAAAAGAAAAAAAGGATTATTTGCATATAATTAAGTCTGCCTGTTACCTTTGACGTTCTATCGGCTGATGTATACGGATAGACCATGAGCTGGGGACATAGAATACTTTTTATCCCACGTTCCCGTGGGATAGTAGCGTAGTTCTCGAAACCGGTAATTCTTTTATTTCTGCTAAAGGACACAATGGTGGAGTTTCATTTGACAGAAATACAGAATAAACTTTTAGAAATTGGGAGTTGAACACAACGATATTTAAAACTACGCATTGCAAACATAATAACAATTTAATATCACATATTTTATAAGTACTTTAGTTATTATAATAATATTGTACTAAGAGGCAATTGAAGACAGATTACGTCTCTTTCGCTTGTATTGCACATTGTGGTCCTATAGCACTGACCCTGGTACGCCGCGCACATGCTAATCAATGTTTGTGTCTTCTCAATACCTATTATTATTTAGAGAGTTCGTATTTTTTACTACTTTGTGTAAAAAATCACATTTTAGTAGACATAGTTTGTTTACTGCACTCCACAGTTAGCACACTGTCACAAAGCGGCGGCCGCGGGCAGATGACGTCATAGATCTCGTCGGGCGAGCGGCTGCGCGTCTCGGGCAGCGCGCGTGCCGCGAACAGTGCCAGCGCCAGCGTCAGCGCAGCCGCCAGCGCCAGCGCCGCGCTCAGACCAGCATAGCGTGCCACCAGCGGGAACAGCGCCACTTCCAGCGCGTTGCCGCCCCACGCCGCAGCGCTAACCAGCGTCACCGCGCAACCGCGGTACTGCAACACAACACAGTTGTTGCTAACCTGCCAACAGCGGACCTGTGGCGACATCTCTACCGCCACATACGAACTAACTACGTACACACAGCATCATCAACTAGGAACCCCAGCAAACGACACACAAGCTCAAATCCCAGATAGCAGCATACCAGCTTTTTGTGTATTTTACACGAACAAATTTATAATGTAACAACAACGGACAGTCACGAGCAACGATACATATGAAGAGTATTTAAGTAAGACGAGTATCTGTCTTGTTACATCGGCGCAGCGGTTATAAGATTGCTTGAAGCGGACATGATTGGAGGTCCAAATGCCAGGCACGTAGTATTCTATTGTCATAACAAAACGTAATGTATTTTATTGTATGTACTTTATTTTGCAATAGCAATTACAAAATAATCAGCTTACTAGCTGATTATCTTGATAAGCGTATATTTTATTGCTACAAAAGATCACAAACATTAACATTTTGTATATACAGAACAAAAATATTTTTGATAGTAGTTTTTATTTTTTACAAATATGTAGCTTGATGAGAATCGTAGTCGTTTTCTTAACAAAATGTGACTTTTTATCTAACTCAGTAAATAAACTAAATAATAAACATATCGAGGTTGCTGGCTAGTTGGTCAAAACTAACTAGTTGGTAATGAATGGCGATGGTTGGTTCAAATCCACGTCATGCTGTGCTCTTTTTGTAAGTATTCTTAAGAACAATCGTAACAAATTCGTTGTTATTGCAGTATTATATTTAAAAACTTGAGGGGTCCCCACATAGTAACGCTGTCTGTACTTATTGTAGTAACACGTACCTGATAGTGGAACATGTCAGCGAGCATGGCGTAGGGCGCGGGCTGCAGGCCGGCGGAGTCCGCGAACACGGCGCCCGCCAGCGCCGCGCCCGCCCACGCGCCCCCCGCGCCCCCCGCCACCGCGCCGGCGCCCCCCAACAGGCACAGCCCCGTCGCCACCGCGCACCACACCATCAACGGCTGGGCAACACGGGAACACGATTACGTCGAGTTATTGGCAGAAAAATATACCTAATGCGTGCCAATATAAATACTTAAGTTGAGTGCTGACAGAATAACTCTACTGGACGTGTCTCACCCACCCTATAGATTAATTTTGCATAATCAGCCTATAATGTTCCCACTGCTGGGACATAAGCCTCCTCTCGGTGAGAGGGAGTGGGCCGTAATCTACCACGCGGGCCCAGCGCGGGTTGATAGATGTCACATGTCTTCGAAATGTTTGTTTGTAGGACATGCCGGGTGCCTAATGATGGTTTCCTTCACCGTTTTGGGAGCAGTAGTGATGGAATAATTTACACAAAGAAAAGCGCCTGGTCTTGGTTCGAACCTACGACCTACAACTCGTAACTCGCAACCATTACCTCTGTGCCACCACTGCTCTACTCTCTCTAATTTATTTTAACTTAAATGTTATAGATACCTTTCTGCCAACTTTCTCGACGAGGTATAAGGCTAGTGCAGAAGCAATGAACTGTGCTACACCAAGCAGCACCGCATGGCGTGCGGGAGAGCCGAGCACGCCAGCCGCGTCCCCCGCACCGGCCGCACCGATGTCGTCCCGCGCCAGCACAAACACGCGCTCCGCGAACTGTAGCAGCGCCAGCACGCCGCACGCCTCCTGCCCCACCACCGCCACCAGGCACAACACGAACGCGCGCCGACGACGCACGTCGCTCACTGAGGATATCACAAACGAAAACGTATGCTTTAACGATAAAGTTGAAAATCTTTTGTTGGTGTATAATAATGTCAATTCAGAACTAAGTATTTTATTTACAACAATTGATCCTTAATACACAAGCGAACTCTAAAATATGTATAGTATGTACAAGTATAATAAAAAAGGGGGGAAGTGCTCATTGGGCATCAAAAAATTCGTTCGCATCGCTGTCAATGGGAAAAGTGCCCAAAAGGTTGGCAGCATTGCCACGTTGGATGGCAATACTGATTGTTTGGGCTACAAATAGGCCAGCCCTCTGGTTGTATGAAGAGTCGACCAACCGCTTGGCGATGTCCCAAAATACTTGATGAGCACTTGGACTCCAAGGTCCTAGTGCTTCAACCCCAAACGGCTCAAACATATAGCTCCCAACAAGGTTGTTATATTTGCGCCGTTTCGGGTAGCTTGGCCTGCTGGCGTCTGTACATTCTTTGATTATTTATGTTATATTTGAGTAGATTATTCACTAAGGGCATAAAACAGTCACGGGTGCCTATAATGAATTCCGAACGTTACGAAGGATTCTAGCTCCGAGTTTACTCCTGAGCGAAGTGAGGCAGTTAAAACTAGAATATGAACGCAGCGAGGGATTCAAGCTCGCCCAATACAAAGAGTCCCGAGGAGAATATTCTACTTTTCGCACTTACTGCGAGGTTATAAAAACCAATTAAATTTCAAATTAGTAGCTTATGAACCTGGTAAGTACCGGGGAATACCTAATTATGTGCAGTTTCATACACAATTTTATCCAAACTCGTGCAATTTCATTAAAACCTAAAAAAATCTATCTGCCTAGCCTTTTCCCAACTATGTCGGGGTCGGCTCCCAGTCTAACCGGATGCAGCTGAATACCAGTATTTTTCATGGAGCGACTGCCTATCTGACCTCCACAACCCAGTAACTGGGTAATACGATACCCCTTGGTAAAACTGATTGTCAGACTTTCAGGCTTCTGACGACCCGTAACGACTGTCAAAGATCCACGAATGACAGCCGGGACCAACGGCATAACGTGCTTTCCGAGGCACGGAAGAGTCTCGGTATGTGAAGATGGTCACCCATCCACGGACCAACCCCGACAAGCGTAGCTTAACCTGATGGATCGACCCGTGCGGCTGTTATTACTTAGCCACGAGCTCCTCCTCAAATCTCCATCAAAACCTAAAAAAATATTACCGTAAAATATATTATTGTGACGCCCAAATCCAACATTCACGCGCATTACATGCCACAGCAACCGATCTGCAATTGCATGCCGCCACAGATATTGTAGAAACAGGGGTTGGCCGAGTCTAATGTAATATTATTCAATAATTTTATTATCTTTTTTTATAATGTAAGAAGACCAAAATTTAATTTAATTTTATACTGTATTTGACATAGTGATTATTTTATTATTTTTTATTTATATTATTGTTAATGTTAATTTTCTTTTTTGTGTTAATAATGTAGTAAGACCAAAGGCCTTCGGGGATTACAGGCGTGATGTTTATGTTATGTATGTAATGTAGGAAGATCAAATTTTTATTAATTTTATTAAAAAGCTTCGACTATTGATATTTAAAAATTTGCACGACTAGAAAGTCGAATATAGTGAAACCATATATAAAATTTTACCATACACAATGTACTTATATTCTGACAAATAAAGAATTCATTCATTTGAATGGACCAAATTCAAGGGCCACAATTAAGCCACGATGGAGGAATTCAGATTTCATCTATGCTCAAGTAAGCATTGTGCTAAAGATTATTTGCACGATATTGTTTCTTAGGACCATCTTTATTTTATTCCGGCTGTTTCAAAGATGTCATCTATCGTCGATGAGAGAACAACTCACGAGACATGTTTAGACATGGACATGACATGGGAGCTACCGCGATCTGGCTGTTGCTTGTGGAGAGTGCAAAATGGCCGCGAATCATATTTTAACCAACATAAGTACAACCTGGCACTGTTTGAATTTCACGGGCTACTTTACGAAGCACATCCACCTTTATACAACCCATTCATAAAATAATAAGTTACTAATAATAGTTTACTTTAAATCTTTTAATCACGGTCAAAAGATAAATGAGACGCGAACTAAGGAATTGTTAATGCACAAATAAGCAAAATATTATAATATTTATATAAAGTAAAGTAAAAAATATAGGTCAAAAAATATTTTTAAAAACAAGCTGTTAATTTAATTAACTAAACAGTACTTAATAATAAACCTACGAAAACAAGAACTTACATATTTTCTTAAAAGCTTGAAGCGTAAACGTCCTTCTTACACTTATAGATAAAGCCATGAAGCTTTTAGAAAAATATTAAAGTTCTTGTTTTAGTAAGTTTTTTTTAGTACATTAGTTCATTAAAAACTTTTTTTTTTTTTTTTGCCTCTATTTTTTATTTTGTACTTTTTAGCAATAGAATTTGCTTAAATATCTGTTCTATCACCTTCACTTGTAAGGTAGTTGTGAAGATGAATCTAAATGGCCGAAACACAAAAGGGATATCTTGTTTAGCTGAGGAATGCCCTTGACCACCTTCAGGCTCCATGAGAGTCCTTGTCAAGGCGAATCAAACAACTCTAAACTCGATGGGGTTGCGTCGTTTTATTACAGTTTCCATGGCCACCTTCCAGTTCCATCATCAGATCAGCTCCATGTCATAATAATATTGCATTGTCATCCGATTTACATATGGATGCAAAATTTCAGCTCAATCGGAAACCGGGAAGTGAAACAAATTAACATGCAAAATTTGATTACACAATTTGACTTTAATTTTTTCTTCTCCGTGGGAAGTGTAGGTATATTAAATTACAGGTGTGTATGTGTGTTTATATTATCATCTTTAAATTAACCAAATACAAGCAGTATCTACCAGCGTTCGAGATATTTCATTCCTGTCAGTAAATTTTCAGTCCAGATGCTGTCTGCAAGATATAAGTCATGTTATGTACCCGAGCTAGCTACTAAATACACTACTAAATATTACATAACCTCGTATACTCACACATATCCTTCGCAAGTGTGAGCGGCGACTGCAGCTGGTCGTCCGGCGGCGGCAGCGCACGCAGCTCGGCGTGCAGCGTGGGGTCCTCCTGGTCCACGCCGCGCAGCCACGCTAGCGCCGCGCGCGCCTCCTGCAACAAACAAAGAATGAATAGTAGATTATTATTCATTATAAAGCAGTGTCTGACACGAATGCTATTTAGAATTCCGAATCCAACGAAAGATTCTAGTGATGAGTTATCTCCTGAGCGAAGTGAGGGAGTTAAGTCTAGAATCCTGAGTGCAGCCAGGAATTCCAGCTCGCCCAAGACGAAGACACTTTTATCTCCGTGTAGAATACTCTACTTTTCGCACCTACCGCGAGGTAATAAAAACCAATTAAATTTCAAATTTGTAGCTTATTTATTTTGTGTTTCAAAGGGCTTACTCCCGAGGTGGTCCCATTGCTACCAAATCAGAATCTGATGACCCCATGGAAATCGAGGGAAATCCTCAAATTTTATAGGCACACCTATAGCGATTTCGGTATGTTTTATATTAACTAGTGCATTTGCTCTAAAAAGCTCCATTTTGGTGAAGTGAAACTGATAATGAAGACCACAGGTGGCCACCGGAACAACATAATAATAAGTATTTAACGGGTTGCGATTCGATTAGATACTTCAATATGGTTGATAAGCAATTTATGCTCGTCACAATGCATAGGGTGAGTGGCAGTACTCCTGGTTCTTACCAGGAGAACTCCTCAACAATTAACGTCCCAACATCGGGAAACCAATATTTTGTACAAGGTCATGAGCAGTTGACATTAGGCTATTGTAACTCACTCAAAAACTTTTTACAAAAATAAACAATTGACTTCCAAAAAAACACTACAAAGTGAAAATAACTTTAATTTCGTAAGTTGGTGGCAAAAAACTAAATTACAGATCCAAAGACACCGATTTCAGAAATTAAAGTTATTTTTCACTTTGTAGTGTTTTTTTGGAAGTCGGTTGTTTTTCTTATAAAAAGTTTTTTGGCCAGTCATTCTGATATTCACTTCCACTTCTACTGAACACGTCAATTTTAAAACATGTTTGAAAAAAGACTTGCTGCATGTATCAGCAGTATCACCAGCGCCAGTTACTCACATCGGTCTTCCCTTGCGCAGCGAGAAAAGGCGGCGACTCCGGCACGAACAGGAACAGCGCGCAGTGCGCCGCCGACAGCGCCAGGCAGCTCCACAGCACAATCCTACAACATCACCACGGTCACTTTTAGCTCCTGACAGATCAATTTATACAGTGTCACCCCACCTGCTAGAGATATGTTCTTAAGCTCTGACAACAAAAAAGTCTATTAAAGCAGTTTAAATAACCTCACCCGATAAAAGATCATAGCTGTATGTGAGTTGTAAATGTAGATCTTTATAACATCGTGCTGGTCTTCGCTGGAGGTTTAAGACTGTTGAGTACACTCACTTACTAGAGAATGGGCAGCAGCGGTTTCGAACGCCAACCCGCCTGACAAGCGTGGGGATTATGGCAACCTCCCCCCCTCCATTTGGGGGGGGGGGAGTACCGATGTCCAGCAGTGGACGTTTTTCGGCTGAAATGATGAGTACATTCATATTTCGCCAGTAACGTTTAAATATCATGTAGTAGGATGCGTATCGTAAGCCTATCGTGATCCTGACCTTGTCAAACTCAAACTCAAACCTTTATTTCAAACTAGCTGCGCCCCGCGGTTTCACCCGCGTAAGTCTCGATCGCGTGGGAATATCGGGATAAAGAGAAGCCTATGTCTTAATCCAGGGTGTCAGCTACCTCCGTACAAAATTTTACACACACTCACAAACTTTCGCCTTTATACTAAGCCTTTAGAATATTAGTTTGATAAACCAATAACAGGCACTTTTGAATTGTCAAGGAGTCGGTCAGTTAGAAATATGGATCCGGTGGCTTTAGTATCGCTCAGGACGCGCCTGCGCACGGTCGAATATAGGTCTCCTCACCTATTTCCGCGACAATGTCTGTAAAGACGCTAAAATGTGTGAATTGCAATATGGTGATTTGTGAACTTTTATCTTTTATCCAA
The DNA here is from genome assembly GCA_963921375.1 of Tiliacea citrago. Taxonomy (NCBI): domain Eukaryota; kingdom Metazoa; phylum Arthropoda; class Insecta; order Lepidoptera; family Noctuidae; genus Tiliacea; species Tiliacea citrago. The sequence continues at coordinate 2,796,047 of OY992801.1, forward strand.
AATAAAATAGATGTGATGGACAATGAAAGCCTCATAAGGATTTGTGATACCGCCTTCACGGTGGAAGAAGTGGACAGTGCTAAGGAGTTGCTGTTTAGTTCAATAAAAACCGACAAGAAGAAAGTGACTAGACGTAAAGAAGGAAAAAAAGTGAGAGACTTGGAGGATATTATATGTGTCTTCAAAGTGACAGAGCCAGATCTTATACCTATCTACGTGGCGCGTGACTTGCAAAAGTTGCCGCCGGTTACATTTGATCATGTGGATGTGACCAAACTATTGAAAGATTTGTTGATTGTGCGTGGAGAAATCAATGAAATAAAAAGTAAATATGCAACAGTCACTCAACTGGATGAACTGAAGCTAGATTAGGAATCAAACATGCTCCCAGTATCATTGTTAGCGCGCAATATTAATGCGAAGAAAAGAGGAGGGTATTTGCTTGACAGTGGGCCGGTAGGATTATCACCGGCGGCGCAGGTGTACGGCGACGACGGTTACTCGATCGCGAGGTGTGCGAGTGCAGAGCGCGACCGCACTGAGTCACCAAAGTATCGCTCTCTCGCTTGTACACACACTGAGGCGATCATAACGGGTGCGCCTGCACCGAATAACTCAACGCTATTGGAAAACGAAATGTGCGAAGTGTTGTCTGAATCAGCTGTTTGTCGTACAGAAAACAGGCGATTAGAAAGACCTACTATGGCGGAGGTCACAAGGAATGGTGAATGGAAAACGCCCAAGAAACCAACGGATAAGTGGACTGTAGTGCAAAAGCGGCGGTCTAAAAATCGTTTTACGGGTAAATGGGCAGAGCGACCACAGACGTGTCGGAGAAATTTAAAGCAGCGGATGTTAAAATCCCTTTGTTTATATCCAACGTAAACAAGGAGGTAGCGGTGGATGACATATGCAAATATATCAAAAATAAAACTACGGAGATGAAGAGGGAAAAGCCATACAATGCCTTTAAAGTGCTTGTTAACAAAAACAAACTGGACGTTTTTCTAGATGACCAGATATGGCCTGACGGCGTGACTTTTAGGCGCTTTATTCATTTCAAGAATAGAAGGGAAGACAAAAATAATTCTATTTTTGGGAGCGAGGCAATAACAAAATCAAATAATGGATAGTATTTCAAAAATGAACGTAATAACATTCAATTGCAAAAATATCAAAAGGTCGGTGAACTGTGTGCGTTCACTGTGCAAAACAGCTGATATTGTTTTGCTACAAGAAACGTAGTTGTACCCACATGATCTAACCTTTCTTGATAGTGTTGATCAGGAATTCAGTTATACGGGAAAGTCTTCAGTGGATACGTCAGCTGGCATGTGTAAAGGGAGACCCTACGGAGGGCTCGCCATACTATGGCGTAAAACTGCATTTAGCTACGTGAGTGAGGTACAATGTATCAGTGATCGTATATGTGCAGTGAATATAGTGGTGAACAACAGGTGTTTTTTGGTTATAAACATGTATATGCCGACGGATTGTCGTGAAAATCTACAACTTTTTACGGAGTGTCTTAGCGAGATGTATTCTATTATACAAAACAATAATGCTGAAGCAGTGTATGTGTTGGGAGATTTCAACGCGCACCCGGGTGAGTCATTTTGTGATGAACTTATAAGTTTTTGTAGTGAACAGGAATTAGTATGCGCGGATCTAGATTACTTAGGCATATTATCGCAAACATACACGTTCATTAGTGACTCACACGGGTGTAAGCGCTGGCTCGACCACAGTCTTGTCACACAAGCGGCGGGAAAAACAATTTTAAACATTGAGGTTATTTATGATACGTTTTGGTCAGATCACTTTCCCTCAAAAATAGAATGTAAACGTTATTATATGCAAAACTAGTGTAATTGAATCATCGCTTAATGGTGTGCGATGGGGTGAGAGAAGCCCTGATGAAATAAAGGAGTACGCGTACTTGTGCAACAACAAATTGAAAAACTTAGATTTTCCTGAGGAATTTGAGCTATGCGCTGATATTTTTTGTGATGATCCCAATCATAGGTTATTGTTGGATTCGATGTATAAAGACTTAGTATCTATATTAAGTGAATCAGCTAGTGTAAATAGAGTGTCTAAAGCCATTATTAGAAAGAAAGTTATAAAAGGCTGGAACAAGCATGTCAAAGATTTTCATACTCGGGCAAGGTCTAAGTTTAAATTGTGGATGTGGTATGGGGAACCCAGTAGCGGGCCTATCTATGAGGACATGATATTAAGTCGTAAAGAATTTAAATCAAAATTGAAATGGGTCATTAAGAACCAAGAAAAAATTGCAATGGATATATTGGCCTCGCTCCATTCTAAGAAATGTTTCTCGTCATTCTGGAAAGGTACTAAAAAGCTCAATGTCTCTCCAAGCTTACCAGTTAGAGTGGAGGGTGAGAGTGACCACACTGGGATAGCTAATTTATTTAAAGAGCAGTTTATTGTGAGCTCACCTCTTGAGTCTGTGGAAAAGGTGAATGATGCTGAGTCTTATCAATCAGGAACACCCTTTAAGTTTACGTGTACAGAAATAAAAGCAGTCATTAAATGTATGAAGCGGGGAAAGTCTCCTGGCCATGATGGACTCAGCATTGAGCATCTCCAAAATGCTGGTGTGCACTTACCAAGAGTAATAACCATGTTTTTAAATCTTTGTGTGGGCCATTCTTATCTTCCACAGGAGATGCTCGATACGTTAGTTGTACCTATTGTAAAGAATCGGACGGTAGACATAGCTGACAAAGGGAACTATAGGCCAATATCATTGGCAACAGTGATAGCCAAAGTGTTTGACAGTGTGCTTGACACGCACTTAAGTAACTTTACAAAACTACACGACACACAGTTCGGTTTTCGTGCGGGGCTGTCTACAGAGAGTGCAATACTAGCGTTAAAGCACACTGTCAAATATTATACGAACAGGAAGACACCAGTGTACGCTTGTTTCCTAGACCTTTCCAAGGCGTTCGACCTGGTTTCATATAAGGTTTTATGGGAGAAGCTTCGAAGGGCGGGTGTTCCGGCTGCATTGGTGTCAATATTATCTATCTGGTATGAGAAGCAGAGGAACTTTGTAAAATGGTCCAATGCATTATCAGACCCATATAAACTGAAATGTGGTGTGAGGCAGGGGGGTCTGACTTCCCCGAGAATATTTAATATTTATGTTAACAACTTGCTTGTTGAGTTCAGCAGCACTTATGTCGGTTGCCATGTAGACGGAGTTCGTTTAAATAATTTAAGTTACGCAGACGATATGGTGCTGTTGAGCCCAACAATCGGGGGAATCAGAAAGTTACTCACTATCTGTGAAAGATACGCTGAACAGCATGGGCTAAAGTATAATCCCACGAAAAGTGAGTTATTGGTTTTTAGAGGAAGAAATAAATGTCCCTCAAATGTCCCACTCGTAGAACTGAACGGTTTACCCTTGAACAGGGTGTCACAATTTAAATATTTGGGCCATATTGTTACCGAGGATCTAAGAGATGACTTAGACATGGAAAGGGAGCGCAGGGCGCTGGCTGTGAGGGGAAATATGCTGGCACGCAGGTTTGCTGGTTGTTCAGCACCGGTTAAAATAACACTTTTTAAGGCGTTTTGTCAAATATTTTACACCAGCAGTCTGTGGGCTAATCATACCCAAAAAGCAGACAGCGCACTGCGCATTCAATATAATAACGCCTTCAGGGCGCTGTTGAAGCTTCCACCTTATTGTAGTGCGTCAGGGATGTTCGCGGATGCGCACACTGACGATTATTTCGCGATCATGTGCAAAAAAGTGGCATCAGTGATACGTAGATTGAGGGGAAGCAGCAATAGCATTCTGAAGGTGTTTGCAGAAAGGCTAGAGGGGCCTACAATGGATAGGTTTATCAAACTGCATGTCAGACATGGGACTTGATGAATTTTCCTCCTCTTGTCTTGGCTGTATTTTTAGTGTTTATTTGTGTTTTTATTGTGTATTTGTGTTTTTATTGTTGTACTCATGTGTGTTTAAGTGTTACTACTAACATAGTTTTTAAGTTTGTACTGATTACTAACTCGCTATGGGCCGTCGACGTCTGAAAATAAACGATTTTTATTTTTTTATTTATTTAGTGGGAACTAACGAAATCACTATGAAAACTTTGTAAAGTGACGAAGTCTGTCATTTACCGACATACTGCATTGTACGGTAACCGGATAGGTAAATGGCGCTGAACAGCTTCACTACCCAGGTTGGGCATTACTTCAATGTGCGCCGTATCATCCAGGCTGTTGCCCAAATGGATCGGTAAGTTAGAAAGATGAAGCTAGTTGCCTATCCCAAAGCTTAGTAGGTACCTATGGAGAAGAACGAGCAGGAAACTCCACAGACACTCTTTTAAATCAAAATATTATACAACATATTGGTTACATCACTCAAGTTAATACACGTGAGAACGATGTTTCACATAAATAATAAAAAGTGTCCACAGCAAACATTTTTTTTTTAATTAAAATAAGCTTTGGCAGCTAAGAGATGACCAGTCTCAACTGACGGCGCCCGTCTACGAACACGACGCATGGATCAGCACCATTCAGTTAAACCGTTTTGATGGGAACCGAATGATCCAATACCAATCCGTGACCCTATATATCTTAGTTTTAAAAAACCGGCCAAGTGCGAATCGGACTCGCGCACGAAGGGTTCCGTACCATTACCTATATTTATTTTATTCTAATCCTAAAATAGCAAGAAAATCACGTTTTTTGTATATGAGCCCCCCTTAAATATTTATTTTAATTTAATTATTTATTTTTAAAGTGAATATATAACTAAATATTCTGTGAATATTTCAAGCGTCTACCTGTTACCGTTATCAAAATCGATCAAAAACAAGCAAAAAAAACACGTTTGTTGTATGGGAGCCCCCTTAAATATTTATTTTATTCTATTTTTTTGGTTGTTATAGCGGCAACAGAAATACATCATCTGTGAAAATTTCAACTGTCTAGCTATCACGGTTCATGAGATACAGCCTGGTGACAGATGGACAGACGGACAGACGGCGGAGCCATACTCGTAGTAATAGGGTTCCCGTTTTACCCTTTGGGTACGGAACCCTAAAAAAGATAGAAAGTGTCTTACGTTCTAACAACTGCGTGTCTTAAGGTATAGATACAATGTATTACGTTACCTGTGCGGCACGTGCGCGTCAGCGGCGAGGTACATGAGCAGCACGCCGAGGTTGTTAGCCAGCACCAGCGCCGACACCGCCGCGCCTCGCACCCCCGCCTCGCACATCTGAACACAACGTTCATTACGATCAGCCATCTGTTCTGCACGGACTTAGTGACTTACAATGATTAGGACCTGAAGGTTCACAGCGATTTAGACGTAGAAAAAGGAAGGGTCCACGAAACAGCTGTCTTGTGTTCGCCAGCGCGAGCGTCGTTGGCGATAGAACGGAATATTGCCATTTAATGATTAATTTTGTATAAATAAATAAATAAACAATAAAATAAAACAAAAATACTTTACAGCATTATGTTGTGCGAATTTTTGGGTTTGTGTTTTTTTATTGAGTCATATTTAACTAATAAATGAATATACTTTTTTTATTTTGTATTTACCTCCCTTGCGAGCAGGGGTGCGAGGCACCAGGCACCGGCGCCGCCCAGCCCGGCGAACGCGCGCGCCGCCACCACCCACCAGCCGCCGCCGCACAGCTTCAACGACCAGCACGCCTGCACACAGCCACACAACAATGAAAACACCTTCCCATGCACCAACCCACCACTGAATAGAATATGAATGTACTGCGAGAGTTACCACGAAGGCGGCGGAAGTGGTGACGACGGCAAACTTCCTCCCGGTGGCGAGCGCGCGCGCGCACAGCGGCACTCCCAGCAGCGACGCCACGAATGTGGTGGCGGCGGCGCCCACCACGTGCGCCTCGCCCCCCGCGCCCCCCTCGCCGCTTGCCAGCGACACCCAGCCCATCGCAAGACCGAAAGATATCGTCGGCACGTTTACTGCAAGCAAATGAAATGGCTGACACTCTCAAATCATACAAAAAAAAAAAAAAATTGTGACTTGCAGCTTGCAGTGCAGTCAGTCATTGAATTTAATGCATACTACGAGTATTATTCGTTATTGGTGTATCATGATGAGGAGCAAAATTCTGAGTAGGTATCCAGTAAGAAAAAAACTCGAACCACCAGAGGGTTTAACAAATCCTCTGGTGCTTCGAGCCCACAGGCCCACCGACAAGTCTAAAGGTGCATCCACACCGAAGTTACTTTTTGTGGAGCAATGTTTGCAAGTGTTAGTGGCTTAAAGCATTTATAGGATAAATACTCAAAGGTTAGTGGGCAAGAACGATAACAAAAAAATATATCAAAATCCGCAAAAGTTATAGAAAGTTACTGAATGTTCCTGAATTTTGCTTTACAAGAAGTAACTTCGGTGTGGATGCACCTTTACACGAAGGAAACGGAGGACTTGATAAGACTTGGAATGTATGTAATTAACTAGCACGTTTCTGTTAAAAGACCGTCCAATGTAACAAACAACACAAAACAAGTCAAGTGGAAATTCTATTTTTGAATTGTCAGTCACCATTTTACGTAAGTAATCAAGTTTTTCTTCAAATACATTTTTTACATTATATATAATCCACCATTAAATCTGCATCAGTAATTGCGTCTTGTTTGAAACGATCTTTGACGTTAATGACCTCTGGCCACCGGGTTTTACCAATGGGTATGTAGCTTTAGCTGGCACTAGCTTTTGCCCGCTGCTTCGCCCACGTGGATGGCTAATAATATCCCACGGGAACGTATTACCGGGATTAAAAGTAGTAAATCCAATGTATCCCAAAAAGAAAATGTGTAAGGTAATAGACTAAGCGTATTTTCTAACTAAACAGACAGCAGTGCTTCTGGGGAGTTTGATGCGCCAGTTCATCCCAGCAAAAGAACTAGGAAGTGGTGAAGGGTGGGCGTTTTTGGGGGACTGTCTTATGTAATTTTTAACATTCGAAAAGTGCTGATTCTCAGCCTATTTTGAATAAATGACTTTTGATTTTGATTTAGGGCTGTTAGCTCACACCGCAGCATTTTTCTTACTTTTTAGCATTTTTATACCTCTCGTAACTTCTAAACGAAAGGTCCGATTCGAATAATATAAGAAGCAATATTATAGGCCGTATTTTGATTGACTAGTTTTACGAAAAACAGTTATTGTGACTTAACATTATACTAGCTAGACATATAGCTTTGCGGACTTTTTTGTGGGTAATGATGAGTATGTAGGTACTATAATTAATATTAATAGTAGAACTTGCTTATTAAATAATAATGATTGTTGATATCGCTGTCCCTCATGACGAGAATCTCGTGAAAGCTGAGAAAGATAAAAAAAACAAATATCTTGACCTAGCACATGAGATTGTTGACATGTGGGACGTGGACTCTTCAATCATTGTAACGGTAAATGGCCTAATAGCGGAGAGCCTCGACCAACACCTCAGGAGGCTCTCATTGCGAGGCTGGGTCAAGGGCTTGATTCAGAAAGCAGTACTCCTGGACACGGCACGTATAGTGAGGGGTTGCTCTCTCTTGAGCCCTGACCACCGGCAGCTTGGACCCTGTTCCTGAAGCCGATAGGTATATTTTTAAAAATGTTTAAAAATGTAATTAATGTGTATACAAATGTAATAAAGGAATATAATAATATAATAATCGTTTATTTATAAAAGGGTCACTTGTACAATAAATACCTTAACAATTCAAATAGAGCACAGTTGCTTATTTGCCTGAACTAGGTTGAACCTACGCTTCAGGCTAGAAAGCGCAAAAATGCTTATTGTAATAAATTAACAATGAGTATAAAGTAAAAAATAAAACTTAGGTAAATAAAAGTAAAATAGCATGTTAGCGGTTCTATTTGCAAACAACAAGTAGATCTGTAGGCGAAGCACCATGATTTGATAATACAACAACATGAGTTGTAACTATGTTTTATTTACCTATAGCATGCCATAGTCAGATATGCTGTAACAGATTGTGTTACGTATCACTTTACATGATAACAACATTGTAACATAGCATGTATTTTGATAACGTAATCATTTGGATAATGATCGTAATAATGCTAGGTAAAAACTCGGGTTGAAACATGCATGATCAATCTTACGCAATAATATTGTCAATTGCGTAAGATTAATCAAGTTGCAACACGATTCTGAGGTGGCGACCTAACTCAAGGCCAAACCCAGCCACGCTTTGGTAACCCGTAGCATTGTATGGAAGAAAAGTTAAAACCCTTCAGGGCCCACACGCTACTTGAGCTAATGACCAAAGCCATATATACCAGAGAAATTAAATTAACATCAAGTTCTAAACGCTTAAAAGTTCTTACAGTTCTAAAAGTTCTTATTGTGTCAGCAAGTGCAGTCTTCGACAAGTCTCCGGTGAAGTAACAGCTCCTCATAACTGTTAGCTTTACAAGTCGCGAATTTTCTATAAATAGCTCAGGGCAGTCAAGTTATCATAGCTTAGGATTATTTTACTTCTCTATTATTGTGTATTTCCGTGTACTCTTTAATGATCCTTTATGCTTATTTGACTGTATTTCCGTGTTGTGTACAATTAACTAACCTTACGTATGTGATTTAAATTCGTGTTAAACTATTGTGTGTGTAAATAGCAAATATAACGTTTTAAAAAGTGCTGAAAGTGGTTTCAATTAAATTCCCTCGTCAAGGGAACATCATCACCCCCGCCTACATCACCTGACTCCCGCGTTAATAACATTTTGGTCCTGTCGAGCCGGATCAGGTTCAACTAGAGGGAATTAATAAATAATAATAAATAATAAATTAATTAAAAAACCACATAATAATGAGTTTAAGGAGCGAAATAACCACACGCAGTAAACTACGTAAGCTAACGGAGGAAATGAGTGTTCGTAGACATCAAGAGATGGTCTCTGACTCAGGTGTGACCACCGAAAGGGCACCAGAGTCACCGTCTGTTGCACCAACGATGGCATCCACGTCTGCCCTCAATATCCCACTGACGGGTGGTCGAGTAGTCGACTTCAGTAGGAGTACGCCAGAGGGACCACAGGGAGGACAGACAGCCACTAAAGACCGACATAGATCGCCGCGAAGCAAAGGCTCGTCTAAACATAGCCGAGTCGATTACTTAAGGAAAAGAGTCGAATACGAAGCTGAGCGCGAGTTGGTGCAAATGAAGGAGAACTTAGTCAAAAAGAGACTAGAAGCTGACATCGCCGAAATAGAGGCGGCTGCTGACAGCGATGACTCTCACTCAGATGTGAGTACGACACAGCGCGTGGAAGAGTGGGTGAATACAACGCCCCAGGTGCCGCAATTGAACGAAGTATTGCGCACACCGGCTGTGTCAGGCGCGACCACTGAAATGGCTGCGCCCCGTGAACCATCTGAAACTGTAAGTAGAGTGAATCGCGTACCGAATACATACCGTGCGTCGTCAGTGCCTAATGAAAATGTGTCGCGTATAACAAGGGCATCTGAGCCAGTACCGTTACGTAACATAACGGTACCGAGTACGCCATCATACGTGCCAGTGTCAACAGAAGGTGTGAGATTTCGTCTACCCGAATATTATCCCGTCTTTACCACTCCGGTCGCAAGTGTACCTCAAGTATCAACACTTGAGTCGGATACACGGCGGCAGACGCAGTACGGAGCGGGTGAAAGAGAGAGACGGCGAGAATCGTCGGGAGACAGAGACAGTAAAATCGACAGACTGGCAGAGGCAATCTCAAGCATGGCACGACCACGGCCGGTACCAAGACAAGCTTACGAATTGCCATATTTTAATGGGGACCCATCCGACTGGATATCTTATAGAAATATGTATTGGGATACGACCCGGCAATACGAATTTAAAGCGCATGAAAACTTAGCACGGTTAAAAACCTCATTACAAGGCGAGGCAAAGATATCAGTGGAGGATTTATTAAGGACGTCGACGGATCCCACTGATATAATGCGTGCGTTAGAGGACGAGTTTGGTCACCCGACCTTAGTGCTACAGTGCGTACTGAAGAAAGTACGAGATTTACCTAGAGTGACGGAGAGTTGCCGGGAGCTAGGTAAATTCTCTTCTACAGTAAGAAATTGTGTATCATTATTAAAAAACATACACGCAGAGGGCTACATAAATAACCCACAATTAGTGAGTGACCTGCTGAGCAAGTTAACACCGGTACAACGTACGAAGTACGGTGACTTTGCGATGGGCCTAGATAACGCGCAGGGGGTGGATTTAAGAGTGTCACCGAACTTAGAAATGTTCTCGGAATTCCTGACACACCTGACACGCTCGGCATCATACTACGCGCAAGCTAACATGTTCGAGTCGAGTCCACCCAAACAACTTGCGAAGCAACAAAAGCATGGCGCCGGTCAAACCCGACCAGTGACCAATGCACGCCCCGCTGCCAGCAGGCCACCGTGGGTTCAAAAGGTGAACACGCAAAGTGACGAATCCCTCGCACCGAAAGAGTGCATAATATGCCAAAAGAAACACACCATTGAAGAGTGTGAACAGTTTAAAAAGCTGACAGTGCAACAGCGTTGGGACACAATCAAAGATAAAAACACGTGTTTCAAGTGCCTGGTGAGAAAACACCCTAAGAGGTTTTGCCGCGCAAGTAGATGCGAAAAGTGCGGCTACGGGCATCACCTGTTGTTGCACGCGGACAAGCAGCCGAAGGAGGATAAACAGCCGAAAACTGAGAAAACAGAAAGCATCACGAACATAGGAGAGTGGCGAGCAACCGCGTTATTAAAAATAGTGCCGGTATCAATCAGCGACAATAAACAATGTTACGCATTATTAGACGATGGTGCGACGGTATCGTTGATAGACAGTTCTCTCGCTACCGACCTAGAGGGTCCGTGTGTACCTCTTTCGCTGAACACCGCGGGCGGCCACGGAGTGACGGACCTAACCTCGCGAATGGTGCAAGTGCGCGTAAAGGGGCCCAATGGTCAGTGCCACAAAATAAAGTGTCACACAATGGTAGACATAAACCTACCAACGCAGACAGTGTCCGCCTCAGTGATAGGCGACAATGCCCATCTCAGCGACTTGGGTTGCGTGGAGATGAGGGGCGCGAAGCCGCTGCTGCTCCTCGGGCAGGACAACTGGGAGCTACTCCACGGCCGGTACATCCGGCAGGGACGATCCGGTAAGCCAGTTGCCTCACTTACTGGATTAGGTTGGGTCATACATGGACCATTCAATAATTCTAGTACTAATGCAGTAGTCAATTGCATGACAGTCTCCCTCCCTGACTTACATAACTCAGTTAGGTCACAGTTTGAGCTAGAGTCAATAGGTATTTCAGAAAATAAGCGCAAACGTAGGGATGTTGAAAAGGCGGTACAAGTGTCGGACAGCACTAGCCATCACACCACAGATAAGTCGCAATGTGAAGTAGGTATATTGTGGAAACAAAATGACACACAATTACCTAACAATTACAATCAGGCCCGGCAGAGGTTGTACGGTACCGATAGAACGTGCCTCAGTTACAACCTGCCGACCGGACCTGACTTATTAACAAAATCTAGTATTTTAATAAAATCTAGAATAGGCCCTATAGCCTTTTCAGGCGGCATCGCTGACAAGTCCCTAAAGGTACGAATTAGGGCAAAAGGTCAAGGTGCTCGATTATTTTTGTGGCGAGGCGCGAAGCCCCACAGGGAACCATATAAATATAAAACAAGTTCCGTAAAACTAGGTGCAGCCTCATCACCTAGCACAGCAATTAACGTGCCTAACATAGTGGCCCTTAAACAGGGAATAGGCACAATAGAGGCGACCCTAGGTTCGATAAGGTCACTGACCAATAAGAAGTTAGGTTACCCTGCGCTCATACACCCAGTAGGCAATAACTCCGTAAGACAGAGGGAGATTGTCATGAAGCTAGGGAAAGCGCGAGTAGCACCGCCTAGAGGCAACTGGCGCTGGGTACCCTGGGGGAACGACCCAGCTGTCCGAGCGACCAGGTTGTGTTGGCCCGATAGCCATGCAGGTTGGCTCTCGGGCCCCTCTTTTCCACGTGGTCCACAGGAGCAGCAGCTGGCGTGTCGCGAGTCCAAGGCGATGAACGCAGACCCCGAGTGCAGCCAGCCAGTCTGTGCAACGACAGCGCCTGTGGCGCCACCCCTGAACTACAAGCGCTATTCATCGTGGGCGCGCGTACAACACGCTATGGTGCGCATACAACGCGCTGTGGCATGCATGCAACGCTCTAAGGCACGCATTCAGCGAGCTATGGCGCGCATACAACGCGCTGTGGTGCGCATGCGTCGAGCTGTGGCGCGCATACAACGCGCTAAGGTGCGCTTACAACGCGCTATGGCGCGCATACAACGTGCTATGGTGCGCATGCAACGAGCTGTGGCACGCATACGATGCGCTATGGCGCGCATACAACGCGCTAAGGCGCACACACGGCGAGCTATGGCGCGCATACAACGCGCTAAGGTGCGCTTACAACGCGCTATGGCGCGCATACAACGTGCTATGGTGCGCATGCGACAAGCTGTGGCGCGCATACAATGCGCTATGGGGCGCTTACAACGCACTAAGGCGCTCATACAACGCGCTAAGGTGCGCACGCGACGCGCCGTGGTGTGCATACAATGCGCCAAGGCGCGCATACAACGCGCTATGGCGCGTGTACTCACCCGCCTCAACGTGCTCCGAAGTACGCTCAAGGAGCGACCGCCTCGTGAGGAGGTCCTTTACACCCTCCTCACAGAGGCCAAGCTGATCGTGAGCAGTCGACAGCTGAGCTACGTGCACGACGACCACAACCAGCCCGTGGTCCTGACAGCGAACCATATTGCTCCTGGGCATGGCGTCCGGGAGTACTCCAATGGCACCAGGCGACGTCGACGACGTCGACTCGCGCCGGCAATGGCGGCGTGTAAACGCGCTCGCCGACATGTTCTGGCGGCGCTGGCTGCGGGAATATCTCCCAACGCTGCAACGTCGCGAAAAGTGGGCAGATAATGTGCCGACAATAACAAACAACGTAGTGCGCACTAAAGGAGTTATAAAAACAGTGTACCACGGGAGTGACGGCATCATCCGTGTAGTAGACATTAAAACTACAAACGGGGTCCTGCGTCGGCCTGTAGCTAAGATCATCGTGCTTCCCACAGACCAAGAAATGTAATACGGTTGAACCCTGTTACAGGGGGTGGAATGTAGGCGAAGCACCATGATTTGATAATACAACAACATGAGTTGTAACTATGTTTTATTTACCTATAGCATGCCATAGTCAGATATGCTGTAACAGATTGTGTTACGTATCACTTTACATGATAACAACATTGTAACATAGCATGTATTTTGATAACGTAATCATTTGGATAATGATCGTAATAATGCTAGGTAAAAACTCGGGTTGAAACATGCATGATCAATCTTACGCAATAATATTGTCAATTGCGTAAGATTAATCAAGTTGCAACACGATTCTGAGGTGGCGACCTAACTCAAGGCCAAACCCAGCCACGCTTTGGTAACCCGTAGCATTGTATGGAAGAAAAGTTAAAACCCTTCAGGGCCCACACGCTACTTGAGCTAATGACCAAAGCCATATATACCAGAGAAATTAAATTAACATCAAGTTCTAAACGCTTAAAAGTTCTTACAGTTCTAAAAGTTCTTATTGTGTCAGCAAGTGCAGTCTTCGACAAGTCTCCGGTGAAGTAACAGCTCCTCATAACTGTTAGCTTTACAAGTCGCGAATTTTCTATAAATAGCTCAGGGCAGTCAAGTTATCATAGCTTAGGATTATTTTACTTCTCTATTATTGTGTATTTCCGTGTACTCTTTAATGATCCTTTATGCTTATTTGACTGTATTTCCGTGTTGTGTACAATTAACTAACCTTACGTATGTGATTTAAATTCGTGTTAAACTATTGTGTGTGTAAATAGCAAATATAACGTTTTAAAAAGTGCTGAAAGTGGTTTCAATTAAATTCCCTCGTCAAGGGAACATCATCACCCCCGCCTACATCACCTGACTCCCGCGTTAATAACAAGATCTTCTGACTGCACATAATTTAGTAAAAAGTAGCTAGTAAATATTAGAGTTTTTTTTTTTACAGCTAAAGTAATTTAATTTATTGATAGGTGATTTAATTTATAGGTATTTTCAATTTAATTTATTGTACAGAAATGGGTTTAAAAAGGTAAAAAATCTTTCTACAAAGACATGTTTTCAGGTTGCATTAGATATGCATACAATATCATACCTTCTCTTGTTAGTATTTTCAGCATAGTAAGTAAGCATGGTGAGCTGTTTTAAATACTAAGTGCATAATGAAAAGTTGGCCAACCGTCAGTACGTTGCAGGATTTATATATTAGATCTGTGGGAAAGAAGAAGGAATGGAAGTTGGCTACCTTTAAAATTGCTCTCTGAGCTCTTTCAAGAGGAAGTACCTAAATTAGTTTTTGGTGCACCACCCCAAGAAGTGATACAGTATTGAATTATAGACTGACATAGGGCCAAATAAACTTGTGTGATTCATTTTAAATCTGCAAATGAGCGTAATTTTTTTAAAACATATATTAGTTTTTTAGTTAGCGCACTCTTTTAACTAGACTTTTAATATGTTTTCTAAAAGAGAGCGTGTCGTCTATTATTACCCCGAGGTATTTTAAGCTGCTCGTTTATAAATAATCGTAATAATAACGTTTTATACGATAAACAAGTTCGTAACTAGATATCTTGCAGGTATATCGCCCACCTGCAAGATATCTAGTTAAGAACTTGTTTCATACTCATATTATAAATTCGAAAGTAACTCTGTCTGTCTGTGGTTTTACCTTTTAACCTTCCCCTTCCTTCCTCTCTTCTTTTTCCTTTTCCTTTTTTTTAACTTAGCATTTTCTTAAGTTAGGGATAGGAAATTCAAATTTATTTATTTATTTGCTTCATGCACATCACACATTTTACAATAACTTTTTTTTTTTTTTTGTGGGAAATTATCAAATAACTTCTCCCGCTCTGGGCGGAGCGGGACGGCGTGTCAGACTTTTACTGACTAAAACCCACCCGTGTTCCTTCCGTTGCCTGTGTGCCAGGGCCACGATATCCCTTTCGGACAAACTCACAACCCTGGCAGGCATTGGTCCTAACGGACCCCGTCAGTTTGTGCTGACATCTCTTTGAGGCGCGCGTGGAACACAATTATACATGAACCCTGTCAGGGCACTGCAAAACATAACGTTGGTTTGCTGTTGAGTTACATTCATTATTAACATGAATTAAGTCAAAACTTATAAAAACACAAAACAATAAATTACAGAAAAGTTATAAAAAATATATGTCTAGATGTTATGTTGTCCAAAAACACAGACACGTTCTTTAAGTTAAGATATTATTAGTAGGTAGGTAGTCAAAAAAGATAAGACATAGGTAATAAATACAATCATGTCATATCAAGTTATTCTTAGGAATTAAATTGAATTATGGTATATCATTAATAAACAAAATAAAATAAATTCAATGTCACTGGAATAAACAGTAGGTATTATATTACGTTTTGATCAGACCGGATCTTACAAAAAATAAAAAATCCGGCCAAGTGTGGGTTGGATCACGCACAATGAAGGGTTCTGTAGTTAGAATTAACCCATCCCTAAAACAAACATTGTAGTTGAAAAACATGTTCTCCCATACATCGATATACGCCAGGGTCAATTTTCCAACTGAAAATTTAAGTTTGTAATCGCAATTTTTTTTTTATGTGATAAGACTACAAATTAACAATTTTCGGACTTTTTCCTTTACTTGTGCTTTGAGACCTTGCTTCTTGTCAAATTTCATGATTCTAGGTCAACGGGAAGTACCCTATAGGTTTTGATTTATTTGCGAGTATCGAAATATGTCGCAATGATGTCGCTTATATCGCCGTATTTTTTTATTGCGGTGACTTGGAAGCTTGATTTCTTTTACAGCTTCAAGGGACTATAGACCTACGTATTTGATATTAATTTCAATTTGATAACTCCACGCGTTCTTGAGAAAAAGGGTCTTGACAGACTGACAGACAGATAGACGGACCACGAAGTGATCCCGAGGGTTCCGGTTTTTTACTTTTGAGGTACGGCACCCTAAAAAGAAGAGAAAGAGTTACGAATTGAGTAGGATCTATAAAGTTCAATCCGTCATGAATTGGTCTACTGTGTAATAACATTTTTCTATTAGAAGTGATCTTAGTTTAGTATAGAATGTATTTTTATTCTCTTCGTCTTTAGCGTAATGTAGTAATTTTATATAAATTGTGGCGATTCTATGGTTGGGCCAATTTTTTTTAATTTTTTTTATTTTGGTGTCGGTGTAATTAACTTGTTTTTGTTTCTTCGGTTATAGTTTTCGTTTGATTCTATGTTTGTTAGTTGTGGAATGTAAAGGGTTATTTTTTATAAAATTTGGCACATAATTTTTTTTTATGCTTTTGATAACAAATAAAAAAGTTCGTGTTTCAGCGTTTTTGTAAATTCATCCCTCTAGGGGGATGATACCTCTTTTTAAGAGATTTAAGGTATTGGAAATATAGCCAGATTCCGTATCTTGAGGTAATATTTATTTCAGTATTTATTTAATTAAAATCGGTCCTTCCGCTTAAAAGTTATTACATTTTAAATTTATAACTTAACTCATATTATGTAGGTATTACGTACTCAATGGCGGCGCTAGAGTATTTGAAATTAATAGTGATAATAAAATTAATTCATATTATTTTTACGTTAGACGTTTAGACTTAGAAAGCTGTTTAAAAAAATGCATTTATTATCTGTCTGTCTGTTACTTTTTCACGCTTTATCGGGTGAATGGATTTGGATGATAGGTATACGGATAGGCCTGGATTAGGACATACGATAATTTTTATCCAGCAGGCTAAGCATGACGCTTTCTATATCTACGAATAATAGACACAGCTCTTTCTATGCAAAGTGACATTTCGTTTCTCCATTACTTAGGTCATACTGAAAGTTTCTGAATTCTGATAAAAAAGACCAGATATTAGACTTATGATACATTTATTGTTTTTCAAAGTATATGCCCTCACAATTTATAGATTTTTGGATTCGCTGGAACTATTGTAAAAAGCATTTGGGCCGGTCTTCCTTAGGAAGCTCTTCAATGGCTTCGTGAAACGCATTCACCGCCGATTTAGTGCTCGTAAAACATGTGCCTCTAAGTTTGTCTTTAATTTTATGAAACAAAAATAAGTCGTAAGGTGCGAGGTCTGGGCTGTATGGCAGATGTGTCATCAGTTCTACATTTTAAGCCTTAAATACACTTCGGTTTCCTTAGCGGAATGTGAGGACGCGTTATCGTGGTGAAGGAGGACATTGCTTCAAGGACGCTTTTCGCGAACATTTTCTAAGACACTGGGGAAGCTAGTGTTGACATACCAATCTACGGTCATTGACCTTTGGTCTTCAAGCGACACTGTTGTGTAATGTCATGATTTACCGAAAAAAGAAGCAACCATTTCCTTACCAACCCTTCGACTTTTCTTAACTTTCGTCGGCTAATCCTCAAAAGGAAAGACCTATTCTGCCGACTGGCTTTTTCTTTCCAGTTCAAAGCAGTACACCCCGGTTTTGTCAGCTGTCACGATATTACCCAGCCAATGACTGTCCTCCATTAAACTTTTTTATCATTTTACGGCAGCACTCGACACGCAGTCGTTTCTGGTCTTCCGTCAATCATGTGGCGAATTTAAATTACACATCCGGCCCAAGAGTCAAAGTGGCCGGCCAACCAAAAAAAATATGTTAACCTTGATCGTAATGTTAGCCCCAACATTTTTATTATGGCACGAAATCACTACGACCATTCCTTGTGCTATTTTTATATGTCCAAAAATCTACGGAACCCTAAAAATGAAACTAACGTGGGGCGAAAAAAAAGCAAGCGAAAAGCAGTTTGACGTTCTCAATAAGCCCGTATCACTTTTTTTCGCCAACCGGAATTATTTTTTTTTGATAAAATGCATGAGAAACCAGATTTTTGGACTTAAAGAAATAGCTCAAGGAATGGTCGTAGAGATTACGTGCCTTAAAAAAAATGTTGATGATGACATTCCAAATAAGGTTACTTAATACGAGTACATTTTTCCGCTTTGACTTTGACTTTTGGGCCTGACTTTGTATGAAACGTGAATTAAATCAAAAGTCATTTATTCAAGCTAGGCTGAGAGATCAAATCAGCAATTTTCGAACGTCAAAAATACATAAGACAGTCCCCAAAAAACTCCCGCCCTTCACCACTTCCTAGTGCTTTAGCTGGGAAGAAGAACAAACTCCCCAGCAGCACAACTAACAGTCTGTTCAGTTAGAAAAACTTGATTTTATACAATAGCATGTAAAATAACGCACACACATTACATTACGCTTAAAATATGCGGTAAATAATTTTATTTAATGTTTTGTGTAAATATTTAATTAAATTATTTGCCATAATTATGTTAGCTGGCACCCGCCACTAAATCAACAAAAAAAAGAAGATTATATCATTTCTGGCGGCATCAATATCGCCACATGCGCACTACGCGTCACACTGACGTCACGCAAAGTCCTGGGGACCGATCGCGCTATTTCTCAACGTAATTACCGTTCGAACGGAACGTTTTTGGTTTTGGTTTAGCTGATGTAAGAAACGGTATCGCGCTATTTTTTATGAGCGATAAAATCGTTGATGTTACCCAATACTGAAAGTTCGATCGATCGTTCCTCCAACGTAACTTCCAAAGTAAAGCTAAATCGTTTCCGTTGAAATTATTAGAGCTATACGAAATGTGTCTAACGTAAGGTTTTTGGTTGTGGTTTAGTTTTGGTATTAACGTTCAAAATTAGCGCGATCGGCCCCCTGCACGCGTAGCTTGACCACCGTTATTATAATTGATAATACTTAATTATTAATAAAAATAAACATATGGCTCGAACATTTTCAAAATCTTTTTAGTGGTTTAATAAAAAATATTTGGATTTCAATTTGAAAGTTGAGCAATTTTTACTATGGGAGGAGGCATATTAGTTCCAGCATTTAGTAGCTGCGTAGCGAGGCGTGCTGCCTTTAAAAGCCGCCGACTTGTGCCGTGGGATGGAAAGCTGTTGAGAACATTTTCTTCCCTCACCGATTCTGTGTCTTCTTGTCCACACTAGTCTGTCATGTATGTTCCACTATACATAACTACCTACTTTTTAGGAATTATTAATTGATAGACGTCGTCTGTTTGATCAAAGAGAGGTGAGCCTGTGTGCGGTGAGGCAACGAAGCATACATTGCACACAGACATTGACATACTAATGCTAGTACGCAACCACGCAGCCGGTGTGGTGGCGCTCGAGCTTGTCGGCTATTTACTAAGTTTTGCAAATTATTATTATCTATTTTTCTAGTGTTGAACATAACAGCGGGCTATTGACCTTCCGATTGGTGATGATCTGGGACGCACTCAGGGGCGAGGCTACCGCCGTTTTGGACGTATCAATGATACGGGGTCCCCAAGCCACAGGGGCCTGGAGGTGTGTAAGCAAAAATTCGTACAGCATTATCCAAAACCTTAAATTCTTATAGACGAGGAGCCCGTAATTAATACCTTATGAAAATTAACGTAATTTGTTTCTGGCTTATGGCTTCAGGCTACAGGCATGGTCCAACTCTCACGCTCTTACATTCATTTAGTCAAATCACACAGAAAATCTAACCTACAAGACAGAATGCTCGTTTCACTCGGTCTTACATTCTCTTAGTTAAATGACAATGACAGCTTAACCTATGCGGCTCCGCTCGCTCTTGTGTTGTCTTAAAATAAAATTCCAATGAAATCTTCACCAATCTTGGTTCAGAATAGCTCACCTCGCTCGCTCTTAGTAAGGTTACAATGACAGCTTAAGTTCTTGACTCAGGATGCTATTTTATTTATTCCGTAAAAAAATACTACCCTCCTTTTGACCTTCGCTACCTTTAGATAAAAAAGGGCCCTAAAAATTTGATACAGGGCCCTTTTACTACTAACTACGGCTTAGCTTTAACAACGGGTTAGCTTTAGGCATCTCACGACGCACTATGGGACCAATCAATCAATCAATCAACTCAGCCTATCGCAGTCCACTGCTGGACATAGGCCTCTCCCAGGCTGCGCCACAACACCCTGTCCTCCGCCTTCCGCATCCAGTCTGACCCAGCCACCTTCTTAAGGTCGTCGGTCCATCTAGCTGGGGGGCGCCCCACACTACGCTTGCCGATACGCGGTCTCCACTCCAGAACTCGTCTGCCCCATCGGCCATCGGTCCTTCGACAAATGGTTCAATCTCAAAAATGGTTCGGCCAAAAGTAGTGTTACTGAAAATGTTGTAATTGTTTTTTAATCTGAGATGATAGAGCTATCCGATATAAAAGTAAAAAATAAAAATAAACTGTTTTGATTATATAAAATTACACCCAAACTTTGCACTTGGTTAATTTCATAAGCAGATTTTTAGTGTTTAAAAATTTTAAGTTATGGTTTCCTTATTGTCGATAGCTGCTGATGTCGAGTTAATGACATTTTTAGAATCCTTAACTATTCAATAATAGAAGGAAATCGAAAAAACCTGCGTCATTATTGCGCCATTTCGAACTAGAAGCAAAAATGTCGATAAAGGGAAAAAAAAAGTTCTGCAAGGGGATATACAACATTATTTTGAGTATATGCGAAACCTGAATAGTTTGTTCAGAATAACGACATTTTTAGATGCCTTAACTATTCGGTAATACAAGGAAATAAAAAAAAACCTATTTGTTTAACAATTTCCATTTATCAACAACATTTATGTGAATATTGTATGCAAAGTATACAAAGAAGTATTAGAAATCGAGTTGTAACCAAAAATGGGCTTAAGCGCAAAGATAATAAGATCGTTTCGAGAGCCAAAACGCAAATTAGTAAAATGACGAGTTTAAAGTATTGAACGTGCAATAGTACTTCTTTGATTAATTTAATTTTTGTATGAAAATTTATGTTTTGTAAATTATAATTTTTTTAAACATAGTTTTTAAAATGGCGATCTTTTAATTATCCAATAACATACGTATTCAGGAATATGTACCTACCTATACAAAATTTCAATTAAAAATGTCCAGAAACAAAAATGTTATAGTTTTTTGACATGAAACGCACCGTTTGGTCCCATAGTGCGACGTGCTCTTGGCATTTGGTTTTTGTTAATATTGTTATAAATAACAGCGGCGGATCAGTATTTTTCCATTGGGGTTTTCCACTATGAACCTCACAGAGCACGGAGTCCGGAACGTCCCGGTTGATGGCCATAGACTTTCCCCTATTAATTGCGACTTGAACATGAACATACCTACCTGAAGAAAGTATGTGAAGTGTATAGGTAATATATGTACTTACAGTTTTACCTTACCCCCGGGGAGTAAACAGGCGTTAAAATACTATGTTATGACTTACAAAAATAAGTACTTATACTCCATAGGTTTAGGTAGTTAAATAAAGGTAAACAAATCATAAAAAGGGTTTTTATAGATGACACTTTCTTGTATAAAAATACGTTGTAACTTATAATCATTTTTTTTATTATTATTATTACTATAGTTTCCTCTTTTATTACTCTATGTTAAACTTTATCATTTATTCTTAAACTACTCTTCGTAGATGAGATAGATGCTTGAGCACAATTATTTAGTTACATTTATATATTCGGGTACTATTATTTTGTAATCTGTCTATTGTAAAGGGCCCAAAAACACAGGGTCTCTAAACGTCAACGAAATAAAACGTTGCTAAATTGAAGAGTACAACTGTGACGTAGCATGACAACTGAAGTGACAGGTTTACGTTTAGTCGGTTACCTGACAGCTCTCTCGTCACGTGGGTTTTTTTGTTTACCTTTATTTAACTACCTAAACCAACGGAATAAAGGTAATGGAACAGCCATCATGGTCGCTGGGAAGGCGTCATCAAGTCACAGGCAGCTAGGTTCTGGTTGAACGTCATTCGTTCAACTGCTCACCGTGTCAACTAACTAGCTCGAATTTCATCACGCATGCACAATTTTTATGAAGCAAGTTCACGTTTCATGCGATACTGAACACCTTTATTTGTTTTTCGGGGGAAATCTCCATAAATAAGGTACCCGGCTTTTGGGTCAGAGACCGGGGAGTGTGGGATCGATTGTGACCTCATCAAATTCCCAGTCAGCAGAAAGGATAGCTTAGGGTCTTCTCAAGAGATCAGAACCTCCCCTGTGCAACCCCTGGGCCGATATATTAGCCAACCTAACTGCATGTAAATACTGTAACTACCTAAATGTTTGTAAGGATTAAATATTTTATTTATTTTATTATATTAATTTCAAGAAAACTTACAGCTAATACATTCGAGCGTTTGTTCCCACTAGTTCTACTGAACAGTTCTACGGTAGAACTAATGGGATTTTTTTTCTCACTAGTACTACGATATTAGGTATAACAAAATAGTAGAACTATTGGGATTCTCTATTCTCTCTATTCCCACTAGTTCTACTGAACAGTTCCACGGTAGAACTAATGGGAGTTTTTGTTTTGTTCTCACTAGTACTACGATATACTATATTACAAAATAGTACAACAAGTGGGAGTCTCTATTTCCCAGTGTCTATTTTTCACACATAGCAAAGTGACAGCAACAAAACATATGAATACATTTTATAAAAAAGGATACATAAATATAGTACCTATAAAAAAGGTTAGTTGCTGGTCGTTAACAGTAGTATTATAGTGAATGTCACAATTCTATTGGGGGAGGCCTATGTCCAGCAGTGGACGTCTTTCGGCTGAAATGATGATGAATGAATTTTATTCTAGGTGCATCGTCTTTACATTATTATTAATGCACATTAAAAAGTAAGGGTGGAATTTCTTGCTCATTCTTCTTCATACGAAACTACATTTTGGAAGAGGCGACTAGAAACAGTTCTGTTTTTCTGCAAATGTTGACGTTCAAAAGTGCCGTATATGTGCCTATTTCAAATAAATGTATGACTTTGGCTTTGCATCCAGCGCTGCCTTTATCTCTGATGAGTTCGAGAACAGTGGGCATTCATTAACTTACTTACTCAATAACATTGTTTACACAGAGGCTTCACTTACTCAGTATGACCATAAGGGTCTGGCGCACCAGGGCGCGCACGCGACTCGCGCCCGCGTCCGCTGCCGCCGCTTTCACCGTCATGTTACACACAAGAGTCTGTCCTTATGCACATGTGTACCGCTATTGTACTCGTGATGAGAAGAAGCTATCACAGACCACGAAGGTCAACAACTGGACTAGTGTGAAATTACTCCAATCAAGCAAAGTGGCACAATCACGCGATACGCTGACATGCGTTTGCGCAGTCTTGATATTCCAAACTCCAATAAAATAAGCGCGATAGAGCCGGAGTCGCGCCGCGTGTTGGCAAGTTTGTACGAACTGTGCGCGTTCGGAGCAAGCGCGGTTTAATAAAGAATTCTTGAGATGCTCCCTGCGAACAAAAAGGTCGCAAGCGCCGCACCGCAGAACAACTGACTCATATGAGTTAAATGCTTTTCTACAGAAGACTTTTGGTACTATTGTTAACGAACTCCGAAGGGGTGATAGAAATTAGGGAATTAACAGTTCCACAACGACAACCATATCCGTGAAAGATACGGATAATGTGATTCTGAGAACGAGCACAATTGGGTCGAATAGGTAATAGGTATCATCATAATAAAATATGCCTACCCTTCTCCCAACTATGTTGGGGTCGGCTTCCAGTCTAACCGGATGCAGCTAAATACCAGTATTTTACATGGAGCGACTGCCTATCTGACCTCCACAACCCAGTTACTGGGTAATACGATACGCCTTGATAAAACTGGTTGTCAGACTTTCAGGCTTCTGACGACCCGTAATGACTGTTAGAAGTCCACGAATGACAGCCAAGACCAACGGCTTAACGTGCTTTTTAAGGCACGGAGGGGTCTTTGGTATGTAAAGATGGTCAACCATTCACGGACCAACCGCGGTAAGCTTAACTTAACTTGATCGATCGACCCGTGCGGCTATTATTAGGTACTTAGCCACAAGCCCCTCAGAATAGGCAATAGGTATATATTATTAAGTAGGTATACGAGTAGTCTAGGTCTTTGACTCTTTGCGTGTGACTATAGGTAACCGGTAGCTGACTTTTTGTGAAAAACCGGGCGTACCCAATGGTAAGGTTAAACCATTTCACGAAGTCCAGTTGGTTATTGCAATTTGAACCTTATGTTTAAAGCTATTACAGCGACTAGACAGTACTTCGTGAAATAGTTTAAGAATACATGAATATTTACTTGTAAAGTATTAAATGATAAAATGTAAAATATTCAAAACATGTTTGAGAATGTTCAAACAGCGCTCTTTCATTATGATACCTCACATGCCCTAGTAGACTCCATTCGAATTT
This sequence comes from Tiliacea citrago, assembly GCA_963921375.1. NCBI lineage: Eukaryota > Metazoa > Arthropoda > Insecta > Lepidoptera > Noctuidae > Tiliacea > Tiliacea citrago. The sequence continues at coordinate 2,820,588 of OY992801.1, forward strand.
TTAAGACCCCCTTTCAGGCCCTGTGGCAAAAAAAAATCTCTCTGGTTTGCAAAATAGTTGGGTAAACGTCATTTAAAACTATTCCAAATTTCAAGTTGATAGCATTAGTAGTTCTTGAGATATCCAGCTGTGACAGACAGACAGACTTAGTCTCACCATAAGGGTTCCTTTTTACCATTTTGATACGGAACCCTAAAAATCATTTATAATACCTTTCCATACCGGTACAGCTGTTAAGTACTGTTAGGTAAGCGTTCCAGTCACCGCACAGTCCTTTGGGGATTCTTAAATAATTATTATTCAAGCAAAAAGTTTAATTTAGTCATCATCACAAACGTCTAGCGCTGAACATGGACCTCCTCGCACACCACGACACAAGCACAATGCACGGAAATAAATAAACAAGTGCCGTGTTCCAATGAACAAGTTCTATGTAGGAACATTTGCATCGCAGCAGCCATCATCAGTGCCAGCGGTGATCGTGCCTTCAGCAAGCAACATGGCTATCGACTCAGCGAATTAACTCAAATGCATTGTTCGAACGATTGAACGAACATAATAATAATAAATTAATATTCATATTCGGTAGTCGGTACCTACGTAAATAGATACTCAAACAAAATATGAATTAATTAAGTTCATGCTTTTGTAAAATTGTGATGTGAATTAAAACTGAGTTTAACTATGTCCGGAGTTAAATAGGTGTATAACTAACTTATAACATGAAGGAGTGGCTGGAGGGAGACACGTCATGGCGCTGAAGGTACCCTCACCGGACATGGGTGCTTCAGAAAACACACACACCCGAATGCCACCATTTTGGCAACAGCCTGGATGATACGGCGCACATTGAAGTAGAGCCCAACCAGCCCCCTAATTGCGTAACACAGTTTGAATCGGAATCGGAATGATTTTGAAGTATATTGCTAATCCATTGCTTCATATATTAGAAAAAATTGTCTGCTCAACAACGTAAACAACGCAATGAATGTTGTTAAACTGTCAAATTGAAACCGATTCCTACTGATAGTGTGTTACGCAATTAGCCCTCTGGGTAGTGAAGCTGTTCAGTGCCATTTACCTATCCGGTTACTGTACAATGCAGTATGTCGGTAAACATTAATGATAGACTTCGTCACTTTACAAAGTTTTCATAGTGATTTCGTTAATTCCCACTAAAGCCACCGGATACATACATATTTCTAACTGACCAACTCTTTGACAATTCAAAAGTGCCTGTAAATAGTTTAATTGAAATAAATGCTTTGAATTTGAGTTTGATAAACTTGCTAATAACTTAACAATTTTTTTTGATAAATAAATCAATCTATGAAGCCTTTTCCCAACTATGTTGTAGTTGGCTTCCAGTCTAACCGGATGCAGCTGAATACTAGTATTTTACATGAAGCGACTGCCTATCTGACCTCCACAACCCAGTTACTGGGTACGATACCTTGTTTTTTTTTTTGATAAAACTCCTACAAAAATTATGAACGCAACATGCACCCTTTTGCGACAAGAATAGTACATTGAATTGATCTTCTAAAAACTCCTTTTAGTGATGTACGCTTTTTTAAATAAAAGAGCCTCAAAAACTTTTTATCTTCTAATTATTGGTATATCGCTTGGTTTATTGAATGTGCCTTTTTTTAACGTCCTAAATTATTATACTTATCCAAATCATCACACTTCACACTAAGGGTGCATTCCGAATTAAGACCATAATCGCTGTAATCGATTTTAGCGCGCTTAAACGCGTTCCCTATTAGCGTGAGCACGAAAACGTTATCGCGTGAAACGTCATAGATGACGTCATGACATGCGCCATCTTGCGATAACGCCGACCATGCCCTAAACTAATATCACCGTGAGCGCTGTCAAAAATGACAGTTGCGTTGTTTTGTTTTGAGTCTTATCTTATTTTATAATAGCGTGGCATTTTCGAAATTGTGCTTCTGGCTACCGTCGCCATCTAACCCAAGAAGAAGAAATGTACAAATGTGTGCGTGTGGTGTTTAAACAAAGAAATATTGTAATCCAACCGTGAGTCATAATCGTAATAACTAATTCGGTACGCAAATTATTGATGTGAGCGCTGTCAGCGATTAAAGTCTAATACGGAATGCAGCCTAATATTATAAAGGCGAAAGTTTGTGAGTGTGTGTGTATGTTTGTTACTTCACCACGCTCAAACGGCTGGACCAATTTTGATAACATTTTGTATGGAGGTAGCTGACACCCTGGATTAACATATAGGCTACTTCTTATCCCGATATTCCCACCAGATCGAGACTTACGCGGGTGAAACCGCGGGGCGCACCTAGTTAATATTATAAATGCAAAAGTAATTTTTTTGTTTACTTGTTTGTTTGTTACGCTTTCACGATAAAACGACTAAACAGATTTGAATGAAATTTAACGCATAGGTAGACCATGACCGGGATTAGGACATAGAGATTCTTACGGGATCGTGACTTATGCGGGAAACTGGGCGCTGCTAGTATACCTTTAAAAGAGTGTCCATTACTATTTTTAGAACATCCAAATAGGAATTATTTGGGGTTCGACTAAGCACCCTGTTGCCCCTGGTAGGTTAGTTTAGTTGATAAGCATGTCGATGGTACGGACGCGCGGTGTACCGTTTCAAAGTATTTGAGTAAGTTCACGCAGGCGTCGTCGTGTCGATGACTTTCACGCCATATTAAATTATGAAAAACCGGTCAAGTGCGTGTCGGACTGGCGCACGAAGGGTTCCGTACCATTATCTTTAAAAATGGCAAAAAGTCACGTTTGTTGTATGCGATCCCCCTTAAATATTTGTTTTATTTTAATTTAATTATTTATTTTTAAAGTGAATATATAACTAAATATTCTGTGAATATTTCAAGCTTCTACCTGTTGCCAAAAAAATGAGCAAAAAATCCCTTTTGTTGTATGAGAGCCCCCTTAAATATTTATTTTATTCTGTTTTTTAGTATTTGTTGTTACAGCCGCAACAGAAATACATCATTTGTGAAAATTTCAACTGTTTAACTATTGCGGTTTATGAGATACAGCCTGGTGACAGACGGACAGACAGACAGACAGACGGCGGAGCTTTAGTAATAGGGTTCCCGTTTTACCCTTTGGGTACGGAACCCTAAAAACGTAGTCGTCGATCGACGGTGACGTCATCGATGCTCTGCAGTGTGGGCCAGCATGTTATAGCCTAAGAGTCCTAAGACCATAGCCGGTACGATCCTCCGAAACTATAATTATCATTTTTGATTTGATACCCGTATTCTTTGTTAGATACCGATTCGTGGTAGATAAGTACCTACATAGGAATCACACTTCCCTGTTGCTATCAGTCAGTACCGTCCTTATCAACACACACGAACATCACTGATCTAATTTAATGAGGAAACAGGTAAACGTATATTCACCGCATCATCAATAGTAGTTGCGTGGTGGTAATTTCACGAGACCATCGGGGTTCGTGCCGCGGATGCGCGAACTATATCTTCAGACTGCCGCGCGCGCTCGGAATACTAACTAGGTACCTATTTATCTAACACTGTCACGGCACTCGGCTTGGTCAGCGTGTTCATCAATCAACGTGCTCACGATGTGCAACTGTGACTAACTAGAAGCGTCAAAGACACCAAGACACAGGAGCTACCTCTCCAGTGTCCATCTCATTCTTATAAAAGGTGTTTAAAAATTAACCTTATAAACTTTGAGGAGTGCTTTAGACCATCGAACTGAATAACTTTTAGTATGGGACCAACTTTGAAATCGCGAAAAACAATCAGTTGATCTATACCAAAGTTTATACCTAATGATCTAAACTATTGGGAGAGCTGTGTTTTTATTTTTAAACCCTAAAAATTATTTGGTTAGAAAATATACGCCAAAAAGAGGTATACAAGTACATTGTGAAGACTGTTATAAAGTAAGTTCTACAAAGAGACTGCTCCGCTGCTCTTTCAACTTTAACTTTCACCTTCAAACTTTAGTGCCACGATTCTGCACCATAGTTTAGTCATAGGCGACGATTGGACTGCGTCATCGTTTAAGCCAGTTGCACTGCTGAATGTAGACCTCTCCTTACAGAGTCATGTTCTACTCCTCCGTTGCCGTCTGAAGAGATTATTCCATGACGTGAAATACGTTGAAATCTAGCCACATCTAGATATTTTAATTTCAATTTGACTTCTACTGCAGACGGGAAAAAACAAGGTAGGTACAGCTGATAATTTATACAAGACGTGTCACAAGTTGTAAGAATGTGCTACATTCTATGAATCACATGCCGTGAAGACCAAGAGTGCGAAGACTCGAGTGTTTCCCGACATGAGGAAGATTACCGGATCCCCGGGCCCGGACTCCGGTCTTGGTAGGTGTTACAACATACATACGTATCTACAGCACAAACAACGTTGCTGTAACGCTCATATTAGAAAATAAAGGCGCGGATCTAGATTTTCGATCAAGAATAGAATAGACTTTTTAAGTAGGTAGGTTAAGTACACCATAAAAAATACAAAATCCAAATACAGAACAGAACACAAAACAGAATCAAAAGATCAGATGATCAGATTCAATTACAGAATTATAATGTTGAAATTATACATAGGGTGACACAATGGGCGGTCTTAAATTATCGCTAAATAAATACAATAATAAACATGAAACAAGAGCAAGGAATTATATTATTTATTGATGTTTATGGAGAGAGGAAGTGTTTTTCTACCAGAATTTTTCTTACGGGCAAAGCAATCCATAACCAAAATCAAAATATATTTTTATTTCACATAGACCTACATGGGCACTAATGAAACGTCAGAAGCTAGGCGCACGGTTCCAATTATTGGTCGTTTCGTATGGAGAAGAGCCGGCAAGAAACTCCACGGTTACTTACGTAACCGTAACCGCTGCTTGAACTGTAAAAGACTTGTCATAAAAGCTGGTGGAATGCATCGGCATCTCTAGTCTCAAGTTTTCCGATGACCTCAGATATCTAATATGTGTATCATGAAGGAACTTGATACGTTCAAGGAAGAAGGTTCAAGGGCTGGCAGATGTTTCTAATGGGGGGGGGGGCGACTTCTCAAGCCGTGAAAACCCTTCGTCATTTATCTGTCCCCCTTTAGCCACGCGTGTAGGTATAATATGTCAATCATGGGACTAGCATCACCGCATCAGCCTTAGTGTCTTCCCAACTATTTTGGGGCCAGCCCAAAATAAACCAGCCATAATAAGCCAAGCCTGCTTACATAATTTTACAAACAATCAATCGAGTTTTTTTTTTGTTTATTCTGCAAAAATTGGAGCAACTGCTTATCTGAACTCCACAACTTTAACTTTATTAACGAGCTTTCCGAGGCACTTAGGGGTCTCAGTCTGATATCGATGGTCACTGGCTACCCATCCACGGACCATTCTCGCCAAGCGCAGCTTAACCTTGATCGACCATTGTATCTGTTAATATTAATTAGTCACGAGCCCCTCGATTATGATGCCTTAATAACCCGAGAGTGGCAAAGTAGTACAGAATACAGGCACATCGTCTCCCTCCACATCGACCATGATCTAAGGATGCGGGGATATGGATGATGACCAGTTATCTAGGTAAGATAATAATCAAATTTTTATTTATCTCAACATGGCTCTTTTTTTATAACCTAATACCTACTATTTCTCGCAACAGTTTGTAGGCCCTGTGTTTTTGTGCTGTTTAATAAATCCGGACAAGTGCGAGTAGGATTCGCGCCCTGAGGGTCGCGTCTCAAAGCTGTGCTCGGCTTTGTAGTTGAAAAATATAGAGATGACCGATTTACAATACAGACTTTAATGATAGTTCAAGATTTCCAATCCGTCTATGAATTAATGAAGTGAAATGAAGCCTATGAATTTCCAATCCTACATTGAAGAAGTAATTAAAATTTGCAGTTGAAAAGCATATTTATGCATGACAATACGGTTCTTGGTGGGAAAGTAGTGACATGTTTAGCAGTTTTGTCTTATTTTCTAAAATTTGTGTTTAGCCGAATAATAATAATGGTGGATTATTAACCATTAAGTGTTCGTGAACGTGCATTAGTGCAGGCACATGAAACAAAACAGTGCATTATCACTTCAAGTTCTCTCAAGAAGTCCGCAGGTCTCAATAAAGTGCCACATCTTTACTGAAACTCAAGAGGAGAAGCAGGCGGGGATATCATCATCATGCATTGATTAAAATTCATTTCATCACTATATAAACAAAGTAACTAATTAAAATGTCCCAGCAACCAGGCCATTAAAATATTATACTGATGACAATAACTGTCAGTGTCAATGTCGTTGTCATCGTTACGAATCGTTCCATGTCTACAATGCTAACGTTTATTATGTTAGCAATGCATCACACATTCAGTCTGTGTTCACAACGTTATTTTATTTATACCATTTACTGCTTATATAGGTATCACTATCAGTAGTATTCTGCATCTCAGCTCACTTATATATTAAGATGGGATATGAAACTACTTCTAATAAGTTGAGAAGATGTTCACGATCAGAATGATAGAAAAAAAAATCCTATGACTAAGAATACTGCCCTCTATATTATGTTTGAAGTGTCATGTTTTGTCAGAATATGCAATGGAACGGTTTCGCCATCAGCACGGAACAGTCTATTATTTTCTGTAAATTGCAATGATTGTGAATTCGTGATCGCAACCCGAACATAAAATTAAGTGCTACAAATGTGACCTCGAGATTAAGCGGACTAATTGATGATAAAGATCGACGCGTTTCGTTAATTACCAAAGAGTGTCTATATTTGGTCACGACTACACGACGGACGCGGAGCAATCAGTTGCTCGGTTCAGTGTCGTGTCGTCAGTGCAGCGCGAGGTCGCTGACCGCACACAAGATGCTGTCGCGCTACGTGGTGTCGCAGGTGAAGCACAACTCGTACTTCCTGGTGGGTCTCGCGCTGGGCCTGTGGGTGTCGCTGGCGCTGGTGCCGTTGGACGAGGCACCGGCGGCCGCGTGCGAGGCTGCGCTGGGTGCTGCGCCCGCCGCCGACGAGTACGAGCCGCAGCGCGAAGAGCGGCCGCTGGGCCCGGGCGGCCGCGCCGGTGGCCGCAGCGTGCAGCGCCCGCGCTACTACAGCACCGAGCTCGGCATGAGAGGTACCCCGCAGAATCCGGCGCTGGCGTCAACGACCGTGAAACGGTGCAACCACACTTGAAATCAACTAATTGTTTCAGGATCGCTACTCACAGGTGTTCTCAGTTCTGAAGAAGCTCTCAAAAGCCAAATAGCAGCACTGAACCGCACAACAGCTCGTTTACAGCCTGCACTGAAGTTCTTCATCACGGCCAGTGCCATGAGCTCTGTGCCAGGACTAGCCAACGTTGTTGGCTTCACTGACACACGAGAGATGCTGAAACCATTCCATGCACTCAAGTATTTAGCAGATAACTATTTGGAGGAATATGACTTCTTCTTCCTAGTGTCTGACACTGCATTTGTGAACGCTCGTCGCCTGACTGAGCTGGTGTCGCAGCTAAGTGTCAGTGAGGATGTGTACATGGGTACTGTGGCTGAAGATGACAGCCATTACTGCACACTTGGTAAGTTGCTAACATTTACTTACAGATTAGTGCCCTTCATGAAGAACCTACCATCTATTTATTAGAAACTTGTTAATAATAAAAATGCTGCAGTTTCATTGGAGGTCTGTCAGTGACCTTAGGCTTCAACAACAGCTAGTTTCACTTTCTCAGTAACTGCCAGACTCGTTGATTATTCGAAAATACCTAGCAAATGACATGAGTGAAGTAAATGCTTTGAGTTTGAATCATTTCTAGTTAAACTTTAAGAAAGATTGTGAGTGTGCGTGATTGAGACTTCTTTGTTGGAACGGTTATAGTTACTGTAATGTCCAATCATCATGAACATACAGTGTGTTGGATTGTGTGTGTTGTTTGTTTACAATATGTAAAAAAAAGACTTCTGACAAAAAACACTACAAAGTGAATAATAACTTTAATTTTGGAAGAATTTTGGAATACAAAACCAAAGACACCAAGTCTTTGGTTTTGTATTTTTGTTTCAAAAATACTACACACTACTTTCAAATACAAAAAATACAACAATGTCTTCTTCTTCAATGTGAGCTCACAACTCTAATTTTTAGCTGATTCAGATTTTTCTGAATATTAATCAGTTGAAGGACACTGAACGAGACACAATAGATATTTTAGTGTTGGCACACAGGCATCTGAAGGAACACGGTGGGTTTTAGTCAGTAAAAGTCTGACACTCCCTCCCGCTCCACCCAGAGCGGGAGAAGTTATTTGATAATTTCCCACCCAAAAAAAAAAAAAAAAAAAAAAGGATGCCTGTGGGCGTTTTGCATCCTTGAAAGGGTTAAAAACTTCTTTTAAAATAAAATTGCCAAGGGACGCCTGGCAGATACCGAAACTATTTTGTATAGAAAATATGTATGGAAGAATGGTTTATTAAATGAAATAAATATGACATAATTACAAACAAAGTATTCAGATATTTTTAAAGAAATTTTTTGTTCTATAATTAAAAACACACATAACATCACGCCTGTAATCCTTGAAGGGTTAGGCAGAGGCGCACTTATAGTACACCCACATTTTGCCAGTTATGTTTAAGTCCCATGTAATAGGGGCGAGCCTATTGCCATCATTCAGGCACAAATCCAGACTCCGGGCTGCTACTGAGGAATTCCTGGTAGAAAAACCCAATAAACACTTTGCCCAACCTGGGAATTGAACCCCGGACCTCGTGCTCGTCAGTAGATCTAACGACCACTAGACGCACGAGGCAGTCTTTATTTAAAAAATACATATTAGTTACCAAATTTAAAATTAAACAATAGAGAGGAAATCGGTTAGCCCAGTGGGCGAGAGTCGCCGCGCCAACAGCCGGTCTCACCCGCCGCATTAATATTTCACATCAAAAGTAGTAGTAAGCAGTTGTTGCATTCCCAAATAATGCCATACTCACTATTAAGCTCGTCGTATGTGTGCGCAGAGGGCGGCGTGCTGCTGTCGAACTCGGTGCTGCGCGCCGTGCACGCCGAGCTGGACTGGTGCGTGCGCAACTCGTACTCGCCGCACCATCACGAGAACATCGGGCGCTGCGTACTGCACGCCGCGCACCGCGCGTGCACTCCCGCCGCGCAGGGCGAGAGTTACGCCGCCGTGCGCGCGCCCGGCCCCGACACGCCCCCGCCGCTCACGCCCGACCTGGCCGACGCCGTCACCGTGTACCCTGTCACCAAGGCCGACTCCTTCTACACGCTGCACGCCTACGTGTCGCGGGTGAGTGCACGCACCGACTTAATGTGTATATTTTGTGTGACAGCGAGGGTGACGTGAGCTTTGTGCGCAGGTGCACCTGGAGCGGGACCGCGCAGAAGTGACGAGGCTGCGCGCGGCGTTGTGGCGCGGCGCTGCCAAGCACCCGCCGCACTACCGCAACGCCACGTGGCCGTCCGGCCTGCGCGCCGACCCCGGCCTCGCGCCGCCCACGCCCGACTCTCGGTACGTCCCTAGTCACTGCTGCACCGGTTTCACATTAGCGAGAAGCGAGGGTGTGACGTGTCGAGTGTTGCAGGTTCGACCATCTGCGCTGGGTGTCGTTCAACGCGACGCACGCGTTCTTCCCGGACGACCACCACGAGGTGGCGCTCATCGCCGGCGCCGACCGTGAAGCGCTCGACGTGAGTACACACTGTTCGAATAGAGCTCGAGCTGCTTAGGTAGCCGGAACGAGGACGTAGTAACGTGGTGTGCGACGTCACAGCTGGTGCTGGAGGCGGCGCGCGCGTGGGGCCTGCGGCGCTGGGCGGGCGCCACGGGCGTGCGCGTGCTGGAGGGCGCGCGGCGCTGGGAGCCGGCGCGCGCGCTGGCCTACCGCCTGCTGCTGCGCGTGGCGGCGCCGGGCGGCGCGCGCCTGCGCCTGCTGGAGGTGGTGCGGCCGCTGGGCGCGGCGCGCCTGGTGCCGGTGCGCTACGTCACCGAGAGCGCGCGCGTCACGCTGCTGCTGCCCGTGCCGGCCGCGCACGTGCGCCTGGCCGACGTGCAGGCCTTCCTGGCGCGCTACGAGACCGTGTGCCTCAATCAGGACAAGAACACCGCGCTTATTGTGGTAAGCACCACCCTCATATACTTTTCGTACGATACAGTCTCGAGTGTCTGTCGGTTTGAAACTAGTATACAAAATATAAATTATGATATTGTCACTCCTTTTGCTTCAAAAGTCTCGTCATTTTAGCGTACGAAAGTGAGGCTAAAATAGTAAATCTTCCTCTAAGAGATTTTTTTTTTTAATTTTGTCTGTCACTAATGAGCCTACAAAAACCACGAAGTCATTCTTAAGGCGAATCTGTAGTTGTATTAAAGATTTTAATAATTATAATTATGTAAATACATAATTATCGAATCATAATTGTGATTGTTGGTTGTAAATTTGACACTCGCCTGCAAATAGCAAAAAACGCCTGTGGATTCACCATAAGTAAAATAATCATGAAACTCGACTTATTACTGTTTTATAAAAAAAGAAGAAAATGTTATTTTTGAAAATGGAACTAATTTATAGCGGCGATCATGCGTGATCATACGAATCATTGTAAGATTATTTCATAGTAATGATAATGATCGGTAGGTGTTAGTGGGCGGCGCCAACGACACGGCTGTGATGGAGCCCGTGCGCGCCGAGGTCGACGCGCTGCGCCAGCGCCACGTAGGCGCGCAGCTGCACGTGCTGGACGCGGCCGGCGCGCCCGCGCTGCCCGCGCTGCCCGCGCTGCCCGAGTACGCCGCACTGCTGCGCGCCGGCGGCGTGGCGCTCGCGGCCGCCGCGCTGCACGTGTCGCGCGACGCGCTGCTGCTGCTGCTGCCGCCGCACGCGGAGTTCAACCAAGACTTCCTCAATAGAGTGAGTGTGGCACACGAGAGCCGCTCGTGAACTTACGATTCAGATGTCTATAGGAACTCGCGATCTCCGCAGGTGCGCATGAACAGTATCGCGGGCGAGCAGTGGTACCTGCCGCTGGCGTTCGCGCGGTTCTCGCTGTACGCGCACCCGCGCTTCCTGGCGCCCGGCGGCGGCAAGCCGCAGGTGAACACGGGCCGCTTCAACCCCTATGCGCGCCTGGCGCTGTCCTTCTACCGCGCCGACTACGACGCGGCCGCGGCCACGTGGCGCGGCCCGGAGCACGCGGCGCCGGCCGACGTGCTGGCGCGCTCGGCGCTGCGCGTGCTGCGCGCGCCCGAGCCCGCGCTCGTGCTGGCGCCGCGCGGCCCGCCGTGCGGCCAGGCCGGCCGCGAGCCCGCGCAGGCTGGTCGCGAGCCCACGCAGTGCGCGCGCGAGCTGCGGCGCGAGCAGTTCGCGTCCCTTGACGCGGGCGCGCGCCACTCGCTGGCGCAGCTGCTGCTGGAGACTCAAGCGGATCTCGACGACTGACACTAAGCACACCGCGCCCCATATATAATATATACGTACAATATCGCAACAAATATATTTTTGCAGTTGAAAGTGAAACGGATTCGTTTTATTTCATCTTCAATACTCGATACTTTATTTGCATGGAATACAATGGATTTGGTTGATAGCGAATAAAACTATGTATTTCACTTAATACGTGTATTGAGTCCACGACATTAAGGACGCTATCACATTTTGAACTCGCTCCAGTTTAGGTATCCGAATCGCAACACACCAACATTACGCGCACGCACACATTGAAACCGCTGACCGCTCGATTTTATACGTAACTTAACTAATCTTGGTACTTGAACGTATATTTTTTTTAACTTTACTGGTATTGATTGAGTAAAGTTAGTTGTAAGTTTGGAATCGAATTTTAGTAACTGTGGCTAAGTACTATCTGCGTGATAATTATGTTTTTAGTGTTTTTAAAATTCATTACCCATTACGTAGCGTAGGTAGGTACCCAAAAATTTCAAGCGCTGGCCATATGGATTAAATACCATATTTTTACATAACTAACAACGTAAACATTTTACTATTACAAGGAACACCTACGATTATTCCCCAGGCTACTATTAGTTAGAAAAGATGTAAGTAGGTACTTGTAAATATTATCTTTGCTGGCAAATGTTGAAGCATTACATAATCAAATACTTGCCTGAGAGTTTAACGTAGACTTTCGTTGTGATATTTAAAAATAATCATTGCCTCATTAAAACAGTATTTTATTTACAGAGACTGGGGCGCGATTTCAGTACTTTTTATAAAAATTAAAACCAAAGTAGGTAGTAAAAAGTATATTTTCATTTCTTGTTTCAAAGAAGTTCAAATTTTGAATGAAGGCCAGCTCTTTCTAGGGTTCCGTACCCGAAGGGTCCAAGCGGAGCACTATTGCTGTCACGTATCCGTCACAAAGGTTTTACAACCAAACGGTTGATGAAGCTACAGTCTTTAAATTTTCATGGTATAAGCATTTTAAGGCCTTAAAATTGATTGCTCCACAATCAGGGACATTTATAGAATTCCGGCAAAAGATGGCTCAAATCCTGTCATTGTTGAGTTTATCACAGTCCTAACAAAAGATAGTGTCTTGCAAGAGGTCAAAAACTTCAACAAGTCCAAAACAAAAGGAAGTAAGCTTAACACAACGTACATTAACCCTGATTACTCACTTAAAGCCAATTTATATTTCGGAAACTCTTACCCAAAAGACGCAAAAACTATATTACCAAGCACGAATGTTTAAGAAGGGCTATGGATACACCTTTTGCTGGACTCCAAATGGCATAGTGTACCTCAAGAAAAATGTAGACGCTTCCCAGATTCGTATAACCAATGTCAATGATATTGAAAAATTAAGTCTCTGAATGACTATTATTAGATAAGCTTGGTTATATTTTTTTAAATGTTTTTTTGATTCAAGTTTTTTTACTATTCTCGTGTTGTTTCACACATGCACATTCTACACAATTCTCGCTCCCTCAAGCCTCTTTTGCGGACAACGTTTCACTCATACGACCACCACTGAGAGATATTTTTTAACTAAAACCTTCATAGTTCAGTGTCACCCACTCGTTATAAAGGCACTATCATTCCACGTAAAATCTATCACTATTATGCAGGTGGATGTTCTAAAATTTTTACAGGAATTTCCTTGTTATTGTTTTTGCGCAGTTTTCAGGTTGTTTATCACACATTTTTATTATTTCGTTTATAGCAACTCATGTATTGGCACACCATTTCTGGTCTTGAAAAAATATTATGAAGAATTGAACTTTATCAGTAGCATTCAATACTCTTAATGATTTGTCGGAAAACATAGACAGGGTAACAGTCTCACATTCGCAAACCACTGATATTGACGAATGTCACAAGCTTATAAGCCCATCGTCGGATCACCTAATATTAACGCAAAACATACGTAGCATTAACTGCAATATGCCAGGACTGGAAATTCTACTGACCAGACTAAAATTGGACTGCGACATAATTATACTTACTGGATGCTGGCTCTCACGCACATCAGTTATCCCCGACCTATCTGGCTATCGCTTTGAGACAACTAAAAATAATCCGAAAGAAAAATACGGTGTGGTTATGTATTTCAGAGAACACCTTCGACTAAAAATGTAATTGTTTAGTTGCTACTTATGACAACCGCACGGCAATCATTGCTATCTATCGCTCACCTTCTATTCACAACTTGGATCAATTTTTTAAATCATTAGATGAAGTTCTCACAAAATACTCCAGCTTCGAGAATATACTTATTATGGGAGATATTACTTTTGCGATTAACCATGACAAACTAGAGGCAAATGGCGAACGCTACCTTACCCTTGCAGCTTCCCATGGCCTTCTTCCAGCCCATACACTTATTACACGTAGTGAAAGTGAAACATGCATTGATCATGCCCTACTAAAAACTAAAAGCCCTGCTATGACCATCGTTCCTGACTTCACTTTGACAGACCACTACCCCGCAGGGGCGACGGCTTTAAACAACCCCATTCCTACCGGCTTCCCTTCGGAACAACGACTAGGTACTTGAGTTTACTATTTTAAATAATATGGTACTACATACATAGTCACATTACAAGTATTTAATACATCATAAGATAAAAAACATTACAACAACGCGTAACTTTAGTCTATCCTAAATCGCGAACGCAGTTTACATTTTTTGTCTTATTCCGACACTAGCGCCAATAAGCCGCACGTGGTGTGTCAGAATACAGTACTAATCGTAGTTCTGACCACGCTACTTCGGGCACACTTCGGTAGCAATCGGGGGTTCCCAAACACTGCTAGTTACGGTGCGAGGTAAGCCGTTCTCGAGCGAGTTATTACCGGGAGCGAAAGAGAAAATGCGAGAACGAGATAGAATGAGGTGTTGTTGAATTTCGTAGATTTGCAAATAGTTTATTGAGTCGAATTGTTGACAGATAAATTAACTTTTATTTTGTTTTCTTTTGCATTTGATTAGTTAGTTACATTCTCAACATAATTTTAAAATCTATAGTAGGTACCTATTACAGCCGAAAGTTTTAGCGTGTGTTGTGCCGTTCAGTGATAATATTTTGATTTACGTGAAATTTGTTTAAAACGTTGTCATTTTGTTAAGAATAGAGAGCCAGATAGAATTAATAATATTCCATTTCGTAGATTTGTCGTGTTGATTTTTGACACATAAATTCACGTGTGTTTTGTTTTCACCCGTTTCTCGCATTTTATTCGTTCTAACATAATTTTAGAACATAATTGTAATAGTCTGTTTTTCAGAAATTAAACTATAATCGATAAGACCTCATCATCAGTCTCCTGCCCTTATCCCAATTTATTTGTGTGTCCTTTTCTTCCATACTTCTCTATTAGTCGTCATCTCGGTAGTCACCCCCTTTCTAGCCATATCATCTTTCACACAGTCCATCCATCATAATCGATAATACCTTTTATAGTTTTATTTCTGTAAAAAATTGATAATTTTGTTTGTGTAGTAATAGCGTCTCTTTGGTTCTACTACTTGGCCATAGATGGCGTTAAACTAAGAAATTTATTAACTCAAAAATTAAATCATTTTTAAGGCGAATAAATTTAGATGATAACTTGTGTTTATGAGCACTTAACAATTTTTTATTCGGCTTCCCTCAATTGGAAGTTGTAGCTTCGCTACTGCTACCCCGTCCTACTAAACCTAAACCTCAAGAAAACGACACAATTCTTTCTTACATCAATTAAAAAAGTTTACACTAAAAGCCTAGAACAGGATATCCTAAATATTAACCTAAATCTTACGTCCTTTCTTTGGTATTGTTCGTTGAATCGTTGAGCTCCTTAAGTTCTTAGTTGAGCTGCACGACTACTGACAAATGCGTGCACTGACTGGACAGGTCCCCTCAACCTGTGTGGTTCTTTCGTCAAAAGATTATTTCAGGCACCAATCTACATGGTCTTCACATGATCTGACCAAGATTATGTCTGGACTTTAAAAAGAGACTGTGACCTCTGAGTTTGTTTCGGCCTTTCTTCTCAGAGTAGTCGGATACGAAACGCCGACCTCATCTAGTTTTTTTTAAATATGATTGACGTGTAAAAGTGTTTGTACAAACCTACTTACAGAAATAAATCATTTATCATTTATCATTTACTTATTTAAGATTCACCAAATCCAAATGCTTTTATGCAATATTTGACACAAAGTCTTCAACATGCCATAGTTAAGAACACCAAAGTAGTAACCCTATCGAGACGTAAGAAGATAATTAAGCCGTGGATAACGCAAGGCCTTTACGCTGTATAAGAAATAGAGATAAGTTGCACCGAAAATATAAGCAATCGCCAGACAATCTAACCCTAAAAATTACCTATATGCGCTACAGAAACTTTTGCAATAGCCTATTAAAAAAAATTAAAATAGCCTACGAGAAAGAAATGGTGCGGGCGGTGCAAAACGATAACAAGAGATTATGGAAAGCAATAAAAGAAATCACAAATACTTCAAAAAACAAAAACCACCCTAATGAACTACTGTCTATCAACGACACCTCAGTCATCAGTTCATCACTAAATGAAGTCAATAGGTACTTTGTAAACGTAGGTAAGACGCTAGCTGATAAAATAGAACAAAAGAAGGCAAGTAACTAGTAGTAGCTTTCAAACTCATCATCATGTCGCTCATGTCTTCACCATGGTGTTTTCCTGACAGCCTAAAAAAATCTGCTGTGTGCCCTATCCACAAGAGCGGTAACAGAAGTCGTATCATTAACTACAGGCCGATATCTATCCTCCCAGCACTCTCTAAACTTCTAGAGAGACTAATTAATACAAGGCTGGTTGGTTACCTAGAATCCAAACATCTGTTTTCAACAAACCGGATTCCGTGAAGGCAAGTCAACAGATCAAGCTGTTAATGATCTCATCAACTTTGTTAGCAATAACCTTGATAAGAAACAAAAATCTCTCACTATTTTCCTTGACTTAGCCAAAGCTTTTGATACGATTTCTGTCCCGATCTTACTTAACAAGTTGGAACTGCTTGGAATCAGAGGAACTCAACTAAAACTCTTCTAAAGTTATTTGACTGGGCGGCTTCAGAGTGTTAGGATTAGCAACGTCAATAGTGGAGACCTTCCAGTCACGTACGGGGTTCCCCAAGGCAGTATCTTAGGCCCAACCCTATTTCTCGTCTATATAAAGGACCTCACGAGTCTCAAACATTCCCATGGCAAAATTATCTCCTTTGCAGATGATACTGCTCTCACTTTCTTTGCCGATACGTGGGAAGGGGCTTTCAAAGCTGCCCCCAAGATGGTTTCGACGCTGTGAGGGAATGGCTAGAGGACAATGTTTTAACTCTGAATGTGGAAAAAACCAAATATGTCTGCTTCAGTATACGGTCAAACACAGAAATTAAACATGATCACCATAACATCATAGCACACGAGTGTTCCTCTAAGGAAAACTGTTCATGTCCTAACCTGGAGCGTGTAGCAGTATTAAAATATCTAGGCGTTTTCATAGAGGAGCACCTCAACTTTAAGGAACACACAAAGGTCCTCTATGGTAGGATCAGAAAGCTAATTTACATCTCTAAGACCCTCCGACACGTCACCGAACCTTCTGTGCTGAAGCGGATATACTTTGCCCTCTGCCAGTCCCTCATTACTTACTGTATTACGTCATGGGGAGGATCCCCTAAAACTACCTTAAAACCTGTTGAGGTTGCCCAGCGTGCCATTCTGAAGGTTAGCACCTTCAAACCAAGATTGTTTCCTACCTCGCAGCTTTACGAATTCTGTGGAGTCCTTACAGTAAGGCAACTTTTCCTTCTCAATATTATATTAATGCAACATAAGAACATCTTTTACAACCCACTCAATTTAAATAGGCGCACAAAATACTTGGTTTGCCCACAGCCCATCGCTTTTATAACAAAATTTAGCTCTAGATTTGCTCCATTTATTGGCCCCTATATTTACAATAATATCAATAAAAATCTTAACATATACCCGATGACGAAAAAATCTTGCAAAACTACAGTAAGCGAGTACCTACAGAAACTCACTTATGAGAAGACAGAAAAACTGCTTGAGATACCTGAATAAAATGAACTAAATGGTAATAATTGGACTATTAAAATTAAACTAGGTTACCTACCACAAAAATAACAAAAGTTCATGCTCCGCAATATTACACACCCTCTTACACTCATTCACGCACACCTGCATCACAGACAAAGAGAGGACTGGATACACACCTAGATATTATATTTTTAAATATTGTAAAAAAAAAAACTTCTTTTTTTTTCTTCTAAATTTTTATTTCTATATGTTGTGTAAGATACGTACATTCATACATGGTATCATTGCACTGTCTTTATAAAGATACTTAATTTGTAACTCAGGGGGATTGGCGTTTGGGCACGCCACAATTGTGGCGATAAGTCCCCTCTTTGAGGAGTGGCTGGAGAGGCGCCATGGCGTCCTCACCTTCCGCCTGACGCAGGTCCTCACCGGACATGGATGTTTCGGGAGGTTCCTGTTTAGGATTAAGCGGGAGGAAACGCCCGGGTGTCACCACTGTGTGGATCGCCCGGAGGACACGGTGGAGCATACGGTGGAGGTCTGCCCAGCTTGGGCGGAGCACCGCCGTGTCCTCACGGAGGCGATCGGCGGCGGCGATCTCTCGCGTCCGGGCCTGGTTCAGGCCATGGTTCGGAGCGAGAGTGCATGGGAGACCGTCACCTCCTTCTGCGACGCAGTTATGCTAGCGAACGAGGAGGCGGAACGCGTGAGGGTGAGACAAGGTTCGCGCCCTCGCGCCCCTAGTCGCCGCAGGAGACGCCCCGGGCGTCGGGAGTCGCAAGCCGATTTCCGGCCACCGTAGGCGCGGGCCTGCGGACGGTGAGCGATGGGTAGCTCGCCGTCCGATAAGGACCAGGCCCGGGTCGACGGCGCGTTGTGTTCCACGCGCGCCTCAAAGAGATGTCAGCACAAACTGACGGGGTCCGTTAGGACCAATGCCTGCCGGGATTGCGAGTTTGTCCGAAAGGGATATCGTGGCCCTGGCACACAGGCAACGGAAGGAACACGGGTGGGTCAGTAAAAGTCTGACACGCCCTCCGGCTCCGCCCAGAGCGGGAAAAGTTATTTGATGATTACCCACCAAAAAAAAAAAAAGAAAAAAAAAAGGGGGATCGGCGTTGAGTGCTGAAATACAGGCTATGCCTAGTTCGGCCTCAAATGCTAATACTTTTGTGTACTGTAAGTTTAGATTAAGCCCTATATTTGATAAAAAATGTACATTTATATGTGAATAAACATTATATTATATTATATATTTTGTTAACCCTTGTTTTTTCTTATTTATATTCATTTATTGCATTTCATGTTGTTTACAGGTTGTTACATTATGATAGTTCCAAACAATGAACCCTGCTAGGGCACAGCAATGTATAGGCGACAGGTTTTAATTAATTGAACATGCTATCATTATTCATTATTAATACAATTTGTTGATATAGATTAATTTAAAAATTATTAATTATTATTATACATTATGTCATTCTTACAAACTAAATAAATTAATTATCATTTTCTGACTGATGTCTTATAGAGTACCTAGTTATGTATGTGTAATGTGTTCGAGTCGATTGTAATTTATTTATTTCTCAGTTAAAAATTCTTTTAGGCTATAATATGATTTTAAGTTTAAGTAGTTTTGTAGGTCATTTTTGAATTTGTTGTCGTACTCTGTATCCTTAACTGAATTCGGGAGTTTATTATAGATTTTAACGCACATGGCCAGAGGCCCAGAACGAAACATAGCTAGTCTTGAAGTTGGTACCGCTAATTCGTTTAGATATCGGTTTCTAAGACTGCGTTGCTGTGGGCGTTGCTGTTTTGCTAGCGGAAAAAGCGATGGGTATTTTCTCACAAATTTACTAGCTTCTAGGATATAAATACCTGTTAGCGTAAGAATTTTATGTTCTATAAAGTATTGTTTACAACTTTCCGTACGTTCTATATTTACTAGGATTCGAACGCATGTTTTTTGTAAAATAAATAGTCGCTCTATATCTACACTATTTCCCCACAATATAATTCCATAGTTTAGCCACGAATATGCGTATGCGTAGTAGGCTGAAAGAGCTGTTTTGAGGTCGGTTGCTTTTTTTAGTTCTCTTAAGGCGTATGTAAAGCTAGCCAATTTATTTGATAGGGTTTGTATATGACCTTTCCAGTTTATATTTGTATCGACAGTCAGGCCTAGCAGTGAAAAGTCGTTTACACATTGTAGTAATTTTGTATTATTATATGAGAAGTCGATATCTACCTTTTCTTTCTGATATGGTCTATATTGCATCAGCTTCGTCTTCGAAAAATTTATTTCTAAATTATGGTCCTTCAACCATGCCACTATATTAGTAAGAATGTCATATAAGATTTCATTTAGGGTCCCGTTATTATCATAAGGAAAAATTATTGAAATGTCATCAGCAAATAGGACGCTGTATGAATTTATTTCTTTAGGGAGGTTATTTATATATATTAGGAACAATAGGCACCCTAAAACACTACCTTGAGGAATTGACATGGTTACTTTTGCTCTATCAGATTTAACACGCGTTATCTGGCCAGTCTGTGCATCTTTATAATCTACTTCTACATATTGTTCCCGATTTTCTAAGTAAAAGCAAAACCATTTGTAGGCTGTGCCCCTGACACCTATTTCATATAATTTATTTAGAAGGATCTTGTAAGACACTCTATCGTAGGCTTTGCTCATGTCTAGTAAAATCCCTACTGCGTGTTTGTTATTATTTATTATATTTAATGCTTCTTGTATGTATTTGAATATTGCCAGTGTAGTAGATTTATTTTTCCTAAAACCATTTTGACTATCGTTGAAGATTTTGTACTTTTCACAAAATGAGTAAAGTCGTTTTGACATTGCTGTCTCAAAAATTTTCGCGAATGTAGGTAATGCGGCTATAGGCCGAAAATTATTTGTATCGGTCTGATCTCCCTTTTTATGGATCGGTTTTATTACTGCTACTTTAAGCAGGTCGGGAACACATCCATCGTCAAGGGCTGATTTATAAGTAGAGTCAGTGGCATTAATAATTCCTCAGCGCATAATTTTATTAGTGTTGGCGGTAGCTCGTCGTGTCCATAGCTTCGTTTATTTTATAAGTCTTATTTCGTTTGGGTTCACTGGGCTAATGTAAATAGAGTTTTCGCTTTGTGAGGGCCCTGGGCGGCCAGTTGCAGCATAATCTCCGATTGTACTGTCCGATTTGCCAACTGATATGAAATAGTCATTGAAAGCGTTTGCTATGAATTTCGCATTATCTGTAAGGTTATTATTCACGCGCAATTCCATATTACCTGTTCGGAGATAAGGGGAACGGTATTTTTTTTTTACAGTGTGCATCAAAAGACGAAAACTACAATGCCAAAAAAAAAAAATTTTGAGAAGGTGCAAACAGCGCTCTTTCATATGATACCCCACATGCCCTAGTAGCTCCATTTCAAGTTTTTCAGTCCCTTTTGCAAAAAAGGTATATTTAAAAAAAAAATTCTTGTTTGCAAAATAGTTGGGCAAATGTCATCTAAAACTTCTAAATTTCAAGTTGATAGCATTAGTAGCTCTTGAGATAATATCTAGGTATGACAGACAGACAGACAGATTTAGTCTCACCATAAGGGTTCTTTTTTACCATTTTGGTACGGAACCCTAAAAAGACATTAGTACGTACCTAAGGTAAATCAAATAAAACAAATTACCAACAGACGTATATCAACGTCTGTAACAAAACTCCAGAGTATATTTGTGATTTCTGAATGAAAATATAGTCTCATTACTTTTGTTTACTGCTACGTGTATGGTTTTTTTGTCCTTTATCCAAATTGCTTTGGATCTGTATTTTAGTTTTTTGCCACCGACTTCCGAAATTAAAATTATTTTTCACTTTGTAGTGTTTTTTTTTGGAAGTCGGTTTTTTTTGTATTTTTTTTTTTAATTTTCACCTTTTAGTGGGTCAGTTTGTAATTTATCCAATTTACTCGTACAATAGCCTAGTGTCAAATGCTCATCACCTTTTACAAAATATTGCTTTTCCCTCTTCAAGAATTAACGCGCAGGGGCGTCTTGAAGAGGGAAAAGCAATATTTTGTTATATAAGCAATATTATGTTAGTATATTTTTAGTTCTCCTGGTTCTTACCAGGAGAACTGATAGTGACTTCACCATATGGATTTTGACGAGCATAAATTGCTTAGCAACCATATTAAAGTGCCTAATCGAATCGCAACGGTGAAATACTTATTATTAAGTAGTTCCGGTGGCCATCTGTGGTCTTCATCATCAGTTCCACTTCACCAAATGGTACTTTTCGAGTGCAAATGCGCGAGTTACTATAAAAAATACTCAAATCACTATAGGTATGCCTATAAAATTTGAGGATTTCCCTCGATTTCTTTGGGATCCCCTCATCAGATTCTGATTTGGCGGCAATGGGACCACCTCGGGAGCATACCCTTCCATACAAAAAAATAATTTTTAAAATCCGTCCACAATTGACGGAGTAATCCGTGAACATACATAAAAAAAATAAAAAAAAACAAATATATAGCCGAACATATAACCTCCTCCTTTTTGGAAGTCGGTTAAAAAATACACCCGCCATCTTGGATCTTCTCCCTAGTGGCGTCAGCGTAGTCAGCTACGCTGACGACACGCTAGTCCTGGCACAAGGGAGTTCGCATCAGGCGGCGGCCGAACTGGCGGCACGTGGGGTTGCGACAATCGTCGAT
This sequence comes from Tiliacea citrago, assembly GCA_963921375.1. Taxonomy (NCBI): domain Eukaryota; kingdom Metazoa; phylum Arthropoda; class Insecta; order Lepidoptera; family Noctuidae; genus Tiliacea; species Tiliacea citrago. The sequence goes on from OY992801.1 coordinate 2,842,916, forward strand.
AGGATCCGGCAATTGGGACTCGAGGTGGCATTGCACAAGTCCGAGGCCATGTGCTTTTATGGTCCTCGGAACGCGCCACTGTCGGGTTCCCAGATAACCGGAGCTGCCTTGAAGCGGCTTCTGCCCAATCTGGGGGGTCCAAACGCCTCCTGCCGGAGGCTCTACGCGGGGATCGTGCGGTCCATGGCCCTTTACGGGGCACCGGTGTGGGCGCGTTCTCTGAGGCTGCGACCAGCGCAGCGGTTGAACGCGTCCCAAAGGGTCATGGCCATCAGGATGGTACGGGGATACCGCACGGTCTCCCGTGAGGCGGCGAGCCTCCTTGCCGGACTGCCGCCATGGGATCTGGAGGCGAAAGTCCTCGCGCACATTTGGGTGTGGCGCGAAGAGGCGAAACTCCGGGGCATAACTCCGCTGCCGCAAGAAATCGCGGCACAGCGGACGGAGCTCCGGAGGGATCTCATGGCGACATGGAGAGTGCGATTGTCGCAACCCAGCGCTGGGCACGCCACAATTGTGGCGATAAGTCCCCTCTTTGAGGAGTGGCTGGAGAGGCGCCACGGCGTCCTCACCTTCCGCCTGACGCAGGTCCTCACCGGACATGGATGTTTCGGGAGGTTCCTGTTTAGGATTAAGCGGGAGGAAACGCCCGGGTGTCACCACTGTGTGGATCGCCCGGAGGACACGGTGGAGCATACGGTGGAAGTCTGCCCAGCTTGGGCGGAGCACCGCCGTGTCCTCACGGAGGCGATCGGCGGCGGCGATCTCTCGCGTCCGGCCCTGGTTCAGGCCATGGTTCGGAGCGAGAGTGCATGGGAGGCCGTCACCTCCTTCTGCGAAGCAGTTATGCTAGCGAAGGAGGAGGCGGAACGCGTGAGGGTGAGACAAGGTTCGCGCCCTCGCGCCCTCGCGCCCCTAATCGCCGCAGGAGATGCCCCGGGCGTCGGGAGTCGCAAGCCGATTTCCGGCCACCGTAGGCGCGGACCTGCGGACGGTGAGCGATGGGTAGCTCGCCGTCCGATAAGGACCAGGCCCGGGTCGACGGCGCGTTGTGTTCCACGCGCGCCTCAAAGAGATGTCAGCACAAACTGACGGGGTCCGTTAGGACCAATGCCTGCCGGGGTTGCGAGTTTGTCCGAAAGGGATATCGTGGCCCTGGCACACAGGCAACGGAAGGAACACGGGTGGGTTTTAGTCAGTAAAAGTCTGACACGCCCTCCCGCTCCGCCCAGAGCGGGAGAAGTTATTTGATGATTTCCCACCCAAAAAAAAAAAAAAAATCTTGGATAAAAAAAATTATGACATACGTAATCACCACCCTCAAAAACCCCAAAATTGACTATGTATCGAATATCTCAAAAAAAATATATTTCCGCCATTTGATTAAAGATAATATAATTATTTACACAATGTTATCCGTAATCTACAACCATGATTCATACAAAATTTGAACGATGTATTTATTTTAAAACAAATTCCAATAATCGTACTCTTTTATTTCGGTCCGAAAAAGTATCAACTTCGTCCACCCACAGTATACAATACAGGACACACTTCTGTACGTAAATATTTTTTTGCGAAAAATCTATACACCAGTGCTTCCACGAGCGCGTCTGAGCGCGGAATGACGAACCGCGAGTAGGAAATGTATGGAGAAATTTGCTTCTTATTTTAGTCATAAATAAAAAAGTTATTTATTTACTTACAAAATATTTAGTTGACCGTATAGAGGACTATATAAGAAACAGTTAGTTATTCTTTTTATGTATAACTATGCAGTGGATTTAGCTATATTGGTTCCTATTCAGACCTAATTTTTTTTCATTTGTTGGTTTTATTGTGATTGTTAAAACGTATTTGTGTGAAAAATTTGTATGGGGCTATACAATTTTTATGTACCCATTCTGGAGATGAATATAGTATCTTTAATTTGAGACAATGATATCCTTGCAGTTGTGACTCATTAAAATCGTACCTGAAAAGCACTGATATTTGTGGAAAAGTGCGATAGCGTCCTTAACTAATGATAAATGAGGTGTTGCTATGACGCGGTCCGAATGTGAACTGAACTTATGTAAAATGACTTTAAAATTATTATAATCCAATTTTGATGAGAGTGCAATTCTGCAATGTGCAGTCACCGTACATAAATAATATATTTTTTTTAATTTTATAGCTTTTATAATACTCGTATAGTCTGTACTAATAGGTACTTTTCCGCCTAAGTTTACCTTTGCAACCTGACAGTCGTCATGAAGTTGATGATCTCATGGTTCCTTGCGGTTCCAAACTCCAATTTGTCATATATATTTCGCCCACTTTGAAAATATTTTAATTTATAGAAAAATAAAGAGCGTCCGACATGTTCCCCTCGCGGCACAGCTACTGATACGATCACTGGCTGACCAACTGACACAGTCATTACCCTCTGTTATTCACACAGACACAGTCATTACTACTGACTAAAACCACCCCGTGTTCCCTCGCGCACTTGCACCGGAGGCTATGAGGGCACTTAAGGACTCTTCAACGCAGCGCCCGCCTGGTGGCTGCCCGGCAGCGCACGCGGGGGAGGGAGGTGTAGGACTCCCTCGCGACGTCTAAGAGGGGCGCGCGTGGAACATTACGCGCCAGCACCTCGGAGCCAGTGTGATAGGGGGTGGCGGACGTGTCCGAGTCCGCCGTCCCTGGACCCATTTAGGGGGGCCGGAAGATGGCATTATCTGCCCTCTGGCGACGCCCGGTGCGCCTGCTGCGGGCCGGGAGGCCACTCGAAATCCCCCTTTCCGCTGCCTCCTGCGACATGACATTTTCGCAGGAGATCATGTGGTGCGGCCTACCCCAAATTTTGCGTCATTCTTATAATTTCACAAATGAAGCCAAACAAGCTGTTAGATAATAAATCTTCAAGCCAGGCTGACCAACTAGTGTCCTCGTCAAATAGATTTTCAGATTCGTGAAAAATAATACTTATCATGTTATTCTTTTTTGGTATGATCATGTTATTCTACTACCTATTGTACAGGAAGTTGATCAACATAACAGTGTGTCAAGCCGAGTTCGGCGAAGAACAGCGATAGCTTTTACATGTTTGAACTTTTATATCTTCAGCACTTTATTACTTATTTCCTTCATCAAGTCAGGACACTATTGAAGTAGTAGAATATACGACACTAAACATCACTGTGTAGTGTTTTTTTGGAAGTCTTGTTTTTTTATTTGTAAAAAGGTTTTTATATTTCCTTTTTTAGTGGGTCAGTTTGTAATTTATCTAAGTTACAATAGCCTAATGTCAACTGCTCATCACCTTTTACAAAATATTGCTTTTCCCGAAACAGGGACGTTAACTTTTGAAGAGTCCTCCTGGTAAGGAACCAGAAGAACTGCCACTCACCATAATGCATTGTGACTAGCATAAATTGCGTAGCAAACATATTAAAGTACCTAATCGAATAGCAACCCGTTAAATACTTAATATTTAGTAGTTCAGGTGTTCATCTGTGGTCTTCATCATCAGTTCCACTTCACCAAATGGTGATTTCCGAGAGCAAATACACGAGTTACTATAAAACATACCCAAATCGCTAAGGTGTGCCTATTACATTTTAGGATTTCCCTCGATTTCCATGGGATCGGGTACAATTTGAGGTAGGTATTATAGACTCTTACAAATGTGTTTTAATGTGGTTAGGTACACCGCGGCATCGATCGTACAATGTCCACAGCGTAGACAGTTTATAATGGAATATCAATTGAAAATCAGAAAGACCAATTACCTAGATTAAAAGAGAGAATTCTCAAAATTAGCAAAAAAATAAAACGTTTCTAATGGTGATTGCGCGCTATAAAATGTATGGTAAGTGCCGTACCCCCCACCCCCTCCCCCCTCCGCCGCACATCATCACCGTCACACGCGCCATTCATTATTTGCGCAGGACGACGGACGGATCTACCGCGCCAGTGCAATTGTATAATCGCGACATGATGCCTGTAGCGGCTTCAATTTTCATACGGAATTAATGTACCTATTAAATTATTTATGTTAGGTCCCTGACGCAGCTCAAAACACTTAACACAATATACAATAAGGCGCTGGCAAGAGGCAAATGATATAAGTAGGCTCTTCTTAAACAAAAAAAAAATGCCAAATCTTTAAAGTTTGTGGTAGCGGAAAACATATTATGTTAGATATTCTTGAACATATTCCTCAGAACTTGGTTGTTACCAAAAAACGTTTAGAAAAAAAAATCTCTATGCTATTAAATATCAACGTACGGTTGGTATTTAATTAATAACAATAACGTCTTATTTGTATGCAGAACTTGGTTGTTTTTTTATTTTCGATTACTCAACTCATTTTTGAGTAAATAAATAATTGCTTCATATTTTGCAATAAATGACAAGCGTTGTGTCATCGCGCTTCTCTTTCTTTAGTATGCAGTCTGATAGTGACAGCGGTTTACCTGTTGTCAGCGTCTTAAACTACACACTCAGAAATTCCGAAAAGAACTTAAATCATGACAGAAAATCACGAAGCACACTGGCACCCATAAGAGAGCAAGTGCAAACCAATGAAATGGCAGAAGGCAAAACTCACCTATCTACTTCACAATAAGTTGTGCTACATATAATTGTTCGTTGTACCGTTGGGGCAGTGAGAGCGAGGGCACACGATGCGTTGCGGCGCCGCACCGCAAAGATTTCACCGTATCAGCGGGCACACAAGCGGTGCGGCGCCGCAGCGTTGTTAAATTGCAGCGGCGCCGTAGCAGCGTTGGACAGTCTGTTAATAAAAATGGATCGTAAAAGACGTCTGTTATTGGCCCTACTATTCTACCTACTAATCACAATAAACAAAAAACTTAGAAAAAAAATCGAAATGAGCGAGCGTGTGTCCTTCCTCGTGACGCATAAACAACTGAGCCACAGAACACTATTACTCCTAGCGGAACTGAGCGGTGCCGCTCCGATGTCGCAACGCATTCACCCCTCCCCGCCTCGTCTCGGTGGTTGCAAGTCCGGTGCGGCGCCGGAGCGCATCGTGTGACATGCCACAGATATTTCTATGTAAGACGACGCAGCGACACCGGCCGGTGCGGCGCCGGAGCGCATCGTGTGACATGCCACAGATATTTCTATGTAAGACGACGCAGCGACACCGGCCGGTGCGGCGCCGGAGCGCATCGTGTGACATGCCACAGATATTTCTATGTAAGACGACGCAGCGACACCGGCCGGTGCGGCGCCGGAGCGCATCGTGTGACATGCCACAGATATTTCTATGTAAGACGACGCAGCGACACCGGCCGGTGCGGCGCCGGAGCGCATCGTGTGACATGCCACAGATATTTCTATGTAAGACGACGCAGCGACACCGGCCGGTGCGGCGCCGGAGCGCATCGTGTGACATGCCACAGATATTTCTATGTAAGACGACGCAGCGACACCGGCCGGTGCGGCGCCGGAGCGCATCGTGTGACATGCCACAGATATTTCTATGTAAGACGACGCAGCGACACCGGCCGGTGCGGCGCCGGAGCGCATCGTGTGACATGCCACAGATATTTCTATGTAAGACGACGCAGCGACACCGGCCGGTGCGGCGCCGGAGCGCATCGTGTGACATGCCACAGATATTTCTATGTAAGACGACGCAGCGACACCGGCCGGTGCGGCGCCGGAGCGCATCGTGTGACATGCCACAGATATTTCTATGTAAGACGACGCAGCGACACCGGCCGGTGCGGCGCCGGAGCGCATCGTGTGACATGCCACAGATATTTCTATGTAAGACGACGCAGCGACACCGGCCGGTGCGGCGCCGGAGCGCATCGTGTGACATGCCACAGATATTTCTATGTAAGACGACGCAGCGACACCGGCCGGTGCGGCGCCGGAGCGCATCGTGTGACATGCCACAGATATTTCTATGTAAGACGACGCAGCGACACCGGCCGGTGCGGCGCCGGAGCGCATCGTGTGACATGCCACAGATATTTCTATGTAAGACGACGCAGCGACACCGGCCGGTGCGGCGCCGGAGCGCATCGTGTGACATGCCACAGATATTTCTATGTAAGACGACGCAGCGACACCGGCCGGTGCGGCGCCGGAGCGCATCGTGTGACATGCCACAGATATTTCTATGTAAGACGACGCAGCGACACCGGCCGGTGCGGCGCCGGAGCGCATCGTGTGACATGCCACAGATATTTCTATGTAAGACGACGCAGCGACACCGGCCGGTGCGGCGCCGGAGCGCATCGTGTGACATGCCACAGATATTTCTATGTAAGACGACGCAGCGACACCGGCCGGTGCGGCGCCGGAGCGCATCGTGTGACATGCCACAGATATTTCTATGTAAGACGACGCAGCGACACCGGCCGGTGCGGCGCCGGAGCGCATCGTGTGACATGCCACAGATATTTCTATGTAAGACGACGCAGCGACACCGGCCGGTGCGGCGCCGGAGCGCATCGTGTGACATGCCACAGATATTTCTATGTAAGACGACGCAGCGACACCGGCCGGTGCGGCGCCGGAGCGCATCGTGTGACATGCCACAGATATTTCTATGTAAGACGACGCAGCGACACCGGCCGGTGCGGCGCCGGAGCGCATCGTGTGACATGCCACAGATATTTCTATGTAAGACGACGCAGCGACACCGGCCGGTGCGGCGCCGGAGCGCATCGTGTGACATGCCACAGATATTTCTATGTAAGACGACGCAGCGACACCGGCCGGTGCGGCGCCGGAGCGCATCGTGTGACATGCCACAGATATTTCTATGTAAGACGACGCAGCGACACCGGCCGGTGCGGCGCCGGAGCGCATCGTGTGACATGCCACAGATATTTCTATGTAAGACGACGCAGCGACACCGGCCGGTGCGGCGCCGGAGCGCATCGTGTGACATGCCACAGATATTTCTATGTAAGACGACGCAGCGACACCGGCCGGTGCGGCGCCGGAGCGCATCGTGTGACATGCCACAGATATTTCTATGTAAGACGACGCAGCGACACCGGCCGGTGCGGCGCCGGAGCGCATCGTGTGACATGCCACAGATATTTCTATGTAAGACGACGCAGCGACACCGGCCGGTGCGGCGCCGGAGCGCATCGTGTGACATGCCACAGATATTTCTATGTAAGACGACGCAGCGACACCGGCCGGTGCCGCACCGCCACCGCAACGCATCGTGTACCCCCGCCCTGACTGAGCGATTAGCCGGGGATCGCGGCAGTTGCACTAGATCCCATGATCCCCGGTGCAAGTGTAGGAAGGGAATACTGGGGTGGTTTTTAGTCAGTAGGTAAGTCTGACAGACCCCTCCGCACGCCCCAGGGCGGAGAACATCCATGAGGAATTTCCACCCCGGAAACAAAAAAAAAAGTGACAGCGATAGGCTGCTACTATGTGTCGCGACTTCGATTTCCGCACAGAAAGATGCAGATGAAAGAATTTGTAAACACTCCCACATTTACTTACAAAAGTAATTAGGTAAGAGTGGGGAATGTTTAAAAAAATACTGGCCAAGTGCATGTCGGACCACGCACAATGAAGGGTTCCGTATTTATCCCAAAAATAAACTTAACATTGTAGTTGAAAAACATGCTCTCCCATACATCGATATACGTTACGGTCAATTCTCCAATTGCAAATTTAAGTTGGTCGACTATTACTCGTTAACTTGTAAACCCTACTTAGCTGTGATAGTTTTCCTTTTAATTTCGTTATATGTATATACTACTGCCATGAATTTTTTCACATATCCAAAACCAACCATTTAGCTGGCAGGGGGGGGGGGGGACACTTGACCCTAACAAAAAATAGCACTTTAAGGCTTAATTTTACGCAAACGGATCCCTGAATTGAAAAATGGTTTTCACAGACCCACAATATTTTTAAACGGCCTATCCAAAGATACCCCATACTATGGGGTAGACGAAAAACAAAAAATCATCCCCAGTTTACGTGCAAGGGAGGACCTATCTAAAAAAATTGTTTTCAACGTTTTTTTTTACGACTGTCGGCGTGATTAATATTTATACCCATGCCAAATTACAGCTTTCTAGTACTAAGAGTCTCTGAGCTAAGCTGGGGACAGACGGTCGGACGGACAGACAGACTGACAGACATGGCGAAACTATAAGGGTTCCTTGTTGACTACGGAACCCTAACAAATTGAGTTAGGCGCAGTTCGAGCCCGAGCCGGAGTTTCGTGAAAACGTGGTGAAATAATAATAAAGGAGGATGGGGAGAAATATATGAGACGCGTCCCCAGCGACCAATATTGTAATAACGAGGCATAATTAATACGTCGTTGCAAAGCCGCAGTTGGGAAATAAGACACCAACAAACTATTTCGGGTTCCGTACCTCAAAAGGAAAAAAAACGGAACTCTTATACCTAGATCACACGTGTGGCAATCCTAACCTATACTCACACACTGACTTATTTTTTTATTTTTTAGAAAAACATACTTGTATGATGTTTGTAAATATGTGAACACCACGTATCTATCTAATAATTAAGTTATTTTTCATTGCTTAGTTTTTAATTCGTTTTACCTATTATGGTATAGTAAGTTTATTCTAGGTGCATCGTCTTCACATATAATCATATAATTAATGTAATCAAACAAAATATTGTAAAACATTTTTAAAAGAGTACCGGTGGAGTTTCTTGCCCATTCTTCTCCATACGAAACTACCTTTTGGAATGGGCAACTAGAATCAATTCTATTTTTTTTGTAAATTTTGACGTTCAAAAGTGCCTCTTATGTGCCTATTTGAAATAAATGGTTTGACTTTGACTTTGTCTGTCTGTTCGTCTGTCAGCCAATTTGCTCCGAATCTACTGGGCCGATTAAGTTGTTTGGTACACATATCAATTTCTGTGACCCAAACACGGACGTAAGTACCTATATGAATTTTGATTATGGGGTCACTTTTGGGAGCAAATCAGCAAATAAAAAAAAAGTTTTGCAATCTGTACCGTGTGACATATCAAATGAAAGGGCACACATACACATACCGACATAAATCTTGTTCATGTATCACCAGATGAAAGAACGTAAACAACGAAGCAAAAGAGTATGCAATTTGCTTCTTACAGCGTAGCATGTGGTGTTGTATAGTTTCTGCCTACCCCCATGGGAAGAAGGCGTGAGTTTATGTATGTATGTTAATTTGTTCTTGGGATAAATTCATCCCAACTACTGAAAACTTCATTGTGCGTGGTCCGACACGGACTTGGGCCGGTTTTGTTTAATAATATTCAATTTATAGTTTTGACTTCTCTACGATTTTATTATAATTATGTATACTAGATTCACCACCACTTTCTTTTTAGGGTTGCGTAGTCAACAAGGAACCCTTATAGTTTCGCCATATCCGTCTGTCTGTCTGTCCGTCCATCCATCTGTCCCCGGCTTAGCTCAGGGACTCAAAAGCGCAGGCCACACCGCCAGCTAGCGGGCGGGCGGGCTAGGCGGGCGAACATCGTTTCACCTCTTTACATGGTTAGTCGGTAGCTCGCGGTGTGAACCGAAGTATGTAAAGAGGTGAAACGATGTTCGCCCGCCTAGCCCGCCCGCCCGCTAGCTGGCGGTGTGGCCTGCGCTTTAGTTAGTACTAGAAAGCTGTAATTTGGCATGGGTGTACATATTAGTAACGCCGAAAGTCGTAAAATAAAATCTGGAAAAAAAAAATACCATCCCCACTTTAGGTAAGGGAGGTACCCTTACCTAAAGTGGGGATGGTATTTTTTTTTCTCGTGTATCCCATGGTGTGGGGTATCGTTGGATAGGCCGTTCAAAAATATTGTAAGTCTGTGAAAACCAATTTCAGATTCAGGGATCCGTGTGCGTAATATTGAGCTTTAAAGTGATAAATTTTGTTAGAGTCAAATGTCCCCCCCCCTGCCAGCTAAATGGTTGACTGAGGAAATGTGAAAAAAATCATGGCAGTAGTATATATAACGAAATTGAAAGGAAAACTATCACAGCTAAGTAGGCCTTACAAGTTAACGAGTAATAGTCAACCAACTTAAATTTACAGTTGGAGAATTGACCGTGACGTATGTCGATTTATGGGAGAACAAATTTTTCAACTACAATGTTAAGTTTGTTTTTGGGATGAATTCATCCCAACTACGGAGCCCTTCATTATGCGTCGTCCGACATGCACTAATCGCCACAACGTCCTCGGGCGACAATTCTTTAAATACTTGACTATTGTGGCTTCAAAATGTTTCGCGATATTATCTCGGGTCATTCACGTAGTTGTGAGCGCCATGTTCCGCAACGCGTCGCTCCATTTGTCCCCTAGTGTATTCGAGGCTTAAACATTGAAACGCAGCGAGTGTGGAGATACGATTTATTAACATAAACAGTAGGCGCGCCTTCACAAATACACTTGCATGTAATTATCATCTTACAAAGAAAACTAATACCTAGCAATACACAAACCATGTCCTACAGAGGATACACATTATTATCTTACAAACAAAATAGGAATGTAACAATAATACGTTAGCGGGAAAGCACGCGAACAAGAAAAACACTATCCCGCCGTATAACTCTGTGATAATATAATAATTTAGACTACACGTGAGTGAGGGCCATATATACAGACCGCGGGCGTCGCCGGCCCGCAGGCTAACTTTATCAATAACATATTAAAATGCGAAGTAAAGGCATATACGAGCGGTCGCCACGCGCCACGTCGCGCCGCGTGCTCTTGCGACGGCCGCGCGGCTCCCGCACGCGTCTAATTTTGAGGTAGCGGTTCAGTTTCGCGGCAGCACACAATTTACTAAATGTTGCGAATACCATATTGTAACAGTTCGGCTCAAATTATCGCAGCGTCCGACCGGCGCGCCGCGCCTTACTCGCTTTCCACGGCGCCGTTGTCCTGCGCGGGGGGCGCGGCGGTCGGGGGCGCGGCGGGCGGCGGGGGCGCGGGGGGCGCGTCGGGCGAGAGCGGAGTGCGCGGCGCGGGCGGCGCCAGCAGCGTGGTCCACTCGCCGTCGGGCTCGTACAGGCACTCGACGCACGACAGGAACTCCTTGCCGTCGAAGCCGCCGACGGCGTAGAGCGCATCGTGCAGCACGGCCAGGCCCAGCGCGGCGCGCGGCCGGCGCAGCTCGGGCCCGGCGCGCCAGGCGGCCCCGGCCGCCAGCCACTCGGTGCGGCGCAGCGAGGCCGCGCCGTCCGAGCCGCCGGCGGCCACGAGGCGGCCCCGCCAGGCGGCCGCGCCCACGGAGCGGCGCGCGGTGGGCAGGGCCGGGCCGGGCTCCCACTGCGCCGGCTCGGGCGCCAGGCGCAGGCGCTCGGTGGTGGCCAGGCAGTGCCACGCGTCGCAGCCTCCCAGCGCCCACAGCGAGCCCTCCCAGTATACGCTCGCGCATTGCGACCGACCTGCAACCACATTCCACTTGTTATTATATAAAATAGTACATTACTGCAGCAGCCTGCAAAAGGAGAGGACTCACATATGTGTGCCTCGGCTTCGCCTCGGCCCACGTTCGTCCGTCAATACCTGGATGCAGCCAAGGTTTAAATTCCAGATTCAATGCCGAACAACGATAATTTTTCACGTGCTAATAATTTAATTTGTTTCTTTTTACTTTAAACAAATTTGGCAAAGCTCTTCTTTGAAGCCTATCCCATGTGTGCTCAACGGGATTCAAGTCTGGCGATTGAGCAAGCCATGGTAGGACGTTGATATTAGCTGCGGCAAATGTGTTTGCAACGACTGGCAGTGTGTGGACGTGTATTTTCATGCATGAGCAGAAATGATGCACCAAATTGGGTCCGTGCAGAAATGACAACATCTGATACAAACAGGGACCGTACAACCCCGGTTAAGGGTTAAGCCTTTCGAAAGGGTAACCCATTCAACGGGTTACCTTTATCATGATATAACCCATTGAATGGGTTTTATAGTAAAAACCCAGTGAAAGGGTTACATGATAACCCATTGAATGGGTTTTATAGTTGAAACCCAGTGAAAGGGTTACATGATAACCCATTCAATGGGTTTTATACTTGAAACCCAGTGAAAGGGTTACATGATAACCCTTTCAATGGGTTTTATACTTGAAACCCAGTGAAAGGGTTACATGATAACCCATTCAATGGGTTCTATACCTACTTGAAGCACAGTGACATGAAAAAACCATAATATTATGTAATTTCGATATCCGCCTAGCACTCGTAGCATGACCAATTCTATATCTGTTCTACCAAGAATAGACAAAGTTTTTGATGTGAAACATTCAACAGCCGCACGTAAAACCAACTGCTGGCGGGGCGACGCATGCCACGTGGCGACGCATCGCTACTATATACAGTCATCTGTAGTAAGTTTTTGGTTACCATTTTAGAAAAACCCTATCAAAAACCCTTTCAATGGAAAGGGTTTTAGATAGGGTTTATCAAACAGTTAATCAAAAACCCATACAGTGTGGGTAATTTTGCCTGTGTAATTTTTTTAACCCTTTCAATGGGTTACCAAAATTTAATTTAAGCCATTCAAAAGGGTTACCCATATCGTATGGGTTTTTGATTTACCGCTTAGAAAAACCCTATCGAAAACCCTTTCAATGGGTAACCAAAATGTTCCCTGGATACAAACGTTTCAGAGTAAACTGATCTCTGATCATTTCTTCTCGGCTCAAATGACGTCTTCTCGCCATAATAACGATCTTTTGTATTGATTCCACTCAGAAGTATGGCAGAAATTTGAATGATTTGACCTCAAACCCGTTGCAGGATTATTTATAGGAATACGACTTGACAGAAGATATTTAGCTTTTGTCCAAAATTCAAAAACTTTTCCCTGTTCAAGGGAGTTACAAAAAATATGATTAATAAATCATATTTTTTGTAACTAGCAAAAACTTGATTGATCCCTAGACACTTGATGTGTGTATAAGCTTAACTTTGAATATACCTACAATAATAAAAAAATGGCTTAGAATTACTTTTAGCGGCAACAAAGTAAAATAATACAATAATCGAGAATACGTTTATTTTCTCTTTCTCGTAATTATCCATTGCTATTCAATTCAATTTATTATAACAATGCCGTTACTGCCATCATTTCATAAATTATTACATCAACTGCTATGAAATACTTGGTTACCTTGAACTGGAATGTTGCTAGCGTGACAATGCAAAGGACATAGATAAATATGTATATATTTTCGTCAAGTCGAATCTATGAGGGTTTGAAAATACGACGAAACGCTGCGAGAAAAGGTAGGCAAGAGTGCTCCTGCTTTTTATTTTTGGCTCGTCTTGGCGGGGGGCACTGCCGTGCCTCGAGATGACCAATTGTGTTTAGGGACTAACCGGCGATGAGCGGCGGCGCCTCGCTCCAGGCGTCGGCGTCCGGGTCGTAGCGCAGCACGCGCTTCAGGTTCACGCCGCCCGCCCAGCCGCCCACCACGTACAGCTCGCGGCGCTCCTCCACGCCCGCCGCGCCCGCGTGCGACAGCGCCAGCGGCAGGCGCGCGCGCCCCGCCCAGCCCGCCGCGCCCGCCGCCAGCGCCGCCACCGAGTCCAGCTCCGCGTGCCCGTCCGAGCCGCCCAGCGCGAACAGCGCGCCGCCCAGCACCGCGGCCGGGAAGCGGGCGCGCGCGCAGCGCATGTCCGGCAGCGCCGTCCACTCGTTCAGCGCCGGGTCGTACGCCTCGGCCGCGCGCAGCACGCGCGCGCGGTCGTAGCCGCCGCACACCAGCAGGCGCCCGCCCAGCACCGCCGTGCCGTGCGCCGCGCGGCCCAGCGTCAGGCGCGCGCGTCGCCCGGCCGACTCGGCCTCGTCGCGCGCGCCCCCCAGCACGCCACCGCGCGCCACGCTCGTCGCGCCGCCCACGCCCACGTCGCGCCACGCCACGCGCGCCGCCGCCAGGCGCCCGCGCAGCGCCAGGAGCGCGCGAGTAGTGCGCGCGCCCGTCACACGTGTTGCCGCCAGCACGGCGCAGGCTGAGCGCGCCGTACGCGCGCCTAGTTGCAGCGCAGGCAGCGTGGGCGGCGCGGGCGGCGCCTGGTCAGCGGCGCGGCGCGTGGCTCGGCCGCGCTCGGCTGCTTCGCGGCGGTACTCCTGCAGCTCGGGTGCGTCTCCGCGCGCGGCCGGCAGCTCGCCGCAGTCGCGCAGCGCGCCGCGCGTGTCCACGTACAATAAGTGCGTGCGCGCGCACAGCTCGTCCAGCTGCACAGAACTTGTGTGAGCCCACGACTAGCATGCAGTGTGTATCACTGACTGAAAGATACTCACGTCGGCGTCGACGGCCTGCTGGTCGCGCAGCCAGATGAGCGCAGCATCGGCCACCGCGAAGGCTGTCTCCTCGCCGCCCTCGGCGCTGGTCTCGCGCAACATTTCAATGCGAATGAGAGGCAAAGTCGCCAGCGCGCCGCTCTTGCACACCTCGTCGAACTGAAACGGTAGCAAGACGCTTGCTTCATTGTCATCAAGAGGAGGGTTGGCATCTGTGTATATAGTCTGTTTCTAGAACAGAAAAACGGACAAACGACACATCGTATTATCATCGACGCGTCGATAGAAAATTTTAAATAATAAGTTTTTTGTTTTATTTCTGACAATGATACGATTCATAAACTTAGAACTTTATAGACACCAAAAAACGTTGGTTACTCCTGTAGCTGGTGTAAAGGTCACTGTCCGTTTTTCCACCTGCTCTAGAAACAGACTATAGTAGGTAGGCGTGCGGTGCGCGCACTCACGTTCTGCGCGATGTAAGCGTCGAGCTGCTGCAGCTGGTCGGCGCTGAGGTCGGGCAGCGCGCGCAGTTCCAGCACGTCGTGCGGCGCCAGGCGGCGCAGCAGCGCGGCCGCCAGGTGCGCGCGCACGGGCTCCACGCGCAGGCGCCACGCCGCGCGGTACAGGCGCCGCGCCGCGGCCGGCTCGCGCACGCGCAGGCGCCCTGTGTACGCGTACTCCACGAGCGCGGCCAGCGCGGTCGGGTCCACGTCGTCCACGCGCACGGCGGGCGCGGCGGGCGCGCCGGGCGCGGGCGCGGGTAGCGCGTGCAGCGCGTGCAGCAGGTAGGGCGACGCGGCCGCCAGCACGGCGCGGTGCGCGGGCAGCTCGGCGCCGCCCGCCAGCAGCACGGCGTCGTAGTGCTGGCGCGACTTGCGCAGCGCGTTGAGCGCGTGCAGCACGCGCGCCGGCGCCGCGTCGTCACGCACCGACAGCTCCTGCTCCAGCGCGCTAGTCTCCTCCTCCGAGCTGTCCTCGCCGCCCGCGCCGCCTGCTCCCCGGGAACGCGACAATACAATACTCGGTGCAATAATATATAACTATGCTACTACTACTTAAATTATGTTACGTACACACACATAGAAACACCACCTTTTATAAATAAACGATTTTATTATTACTGAAGGATAACTCAATAAAAACCAACCAAGGTATATCTAGCTACATAAATATGTCTAATCTTAGTGACACAACAGGTAAACATTTGTACATTCATAACTAAATGTTTTTGTAGTTTTCTGTGTAAATTAGTGTTACCTATTAATGCTTGTAGTTTGTAATGCAATTTTTTTTTTGACATCATTATTACAGGTGTACAGATGGAATAATTATGTTTATTTATTTATTCAACAGCATAATTATACATATTATACTAATAATAAAGCTGATTTGTTTGAATGCACTAATCTCTGGAACTACCAGTCAGATTTAGAAAAATCTATTTGCATCTGATAGCCCAGGTCTTGAGAAAGGCTAGGCTATTTAATATCACAAGGAACCTTAGGCGCGGAGCAAAAAGAAAAAAAGTGTGAATGCTACGCGAAAACGAATTATTAGCACAGGAAGGCTAGTAAGTTACAGTGTCTGAGATATGAAATCACTTGAAGTACAAATATATAGGTACAGGGACCATTTCTTATCATAATTAAAAATAATATCAATTTTGTTATCACAGTATCAAACTAAATAAAGACATTATCTACTTATATCATTACAAAACATTTTCATAACAATGTGACTGAATAATAATAATTATGCAAGTGAGATAAGGTACGAGAAATTAATGTTATCCTAGTTTAGTTCCATACTTATTGTATTGTCATCATGAGTATGTGTTACTGTCTAGTTCAGTACGTAGTGACCTGTGTGCGCGGGACACACATCTCATGATTAGCAACAACAAGTTCCAATAGAGCAGTGAGTCACCATCAATTGGTTCAATTGGTTCCGCATTGACACCGCCTCGCACCGGGAGAGGGCCCCATCTACCGGATCACATGGCTCACAGACACAAATGTATGAGTAACACGAATGTACATAACAACTACCAACAATAAACCCACCTGCCGCTAACAATATTATTCTGTACTTAATTTAATAACTTTCCTAGTAACATTCAATAACAAACTGGGCCTAACATACAACTACTATTCAAACATAGGACAACTTGCTATGTGATACATTCCACAACATGCTGGCAGCCTCACTAAAGCACTGCTGTGACCTTCTAGCAGAGGTCAACAACATGAGCAGCTGATCAGTTCACTACTACAGCTGACTCATAGCTGTCAAGTTAAAGGTTTGTATGATCACTTTAAAGTCTCAAGCCATCTACTATGGAGAAATGACTATGTACGTATTCGATATTAATTCAAACGAAGCGTCGCGGTGCTCAAGGTCAAGTTGCATATCTTAATGATCGGCGGCGCGTCCGGCGTGCGGACGGCCGCCCTGCGCACTGTTGCTACGAGTGGTAGGCGTTGTAGCTGTTGTATGGGCTTGTTATATACTATAAGATGCTCACCGTCGCCGTTCCTGTAGTCGTCGTGCGGCTTCATGTTGCCGCCGCGGGGTCCGCTCCGCTCTGCTCCGGGCGCGCTCTGCACCTGCGACACAATACTGTCAGCGCCGCGGACCTTCGCTGCTAACCGGATTACACTGGCGAGCACGTGGCCCCGTGACAGCGAAGGCCGCGTCGCAGTTAACACAGGTCACATGGCGCGACGTAAACAAAACCCACCTGATGCGTCGCGCTGCTCGCTCGCTGCGCGCTTGCACGGTCGCTGTGTAACGCCGCCGTTAGATCGCTGGCATGCCGTGCCCGGCTCGGGGTCGCTATCCGGTAGTCGCGATGTCACGCGAGTAACACAAACGATACACACTGTTCTGCCACCGCCCGCACACTGTTTTTATTTTGTAATTGTTTGACAGACAGACGTCACCCATTGACAGCGGCTCATTCACTCATGTCAATTTTGACGTAACGTTGTTTCTGCGATAGTAGAGTTTTCTCGGAACCATAGATGGATTGAATATGGATTCCTTTAGCCTTTTTCACCATGGTTCAACTTTTCATATGTACTACTAGCACTTCGCCCGCGACTTAATCAGCATTTCGTATTTTTCCCTACAAAATTAAACCCCTCTTTAAAAAAAACCTCTCTTAAAAATTTGTGATTAGGTAAGCAAGTTTTTATTTACATAAGTATTTTTGTCAATTTTCAAGTTTATTGACCAAAGGAATTAATCAAGACACGCCTAAAAATTACCACAAAACCCTCCCCTAAAAATTAACGGTTTTGTTCCGTTGGGGTCGATTTTTGAAAAACCTAAAAACTTGTAATTCAATCTCAACTCAATATCCCACTGCTGGACCCTTTTTGCTTGGCCCACATCCAAGCAAAAAGGGTCCAGCAGTAGGGTATTGAGTTAAATCTAGACTCGGTATGTAGAAGGATTAAAAAAATATTTAAAAACTGGCACATATTTTTTATCAGTAATTTTTGAAGTTGAAACTCAGAAAAAGCTTGATTTGAGAAAAAGCATTTTCAAATTTGACACTCTACGAGTAGTACCTTTTTACTAAACTCAGTAATTCACAATCAATCAGGAAACTAATCGCCATCGCACCAGTTGCACGTCCATATAATTTAATTCCCCATTAAAAGTAATGCTGCCACTTTCTGATACGTGCCATTTTACTTTTAATGGGGAATTAATGGACTTACATGCAACTGGCGGTAAGTCCCGTATTACAGAACGTCACTGCGCCACCAGCGCTGGGGCTCTGTCTCGCATGGGGTCGCAGCATTATGCTGAGCGATGGCCGTTTTGCGTGAATGTGACGCATATTTTCCCTCAACTTGTTCTTTCGTGTTTGTGTTTTTATTTCTTTGCGTTATGTTTACCGCAAATAAAAGTATTTTCTTTCTTCTTTTTTTTCACTCATTACTCAAGCATTAAAACTAGTTTCAACCAATCAAATGGTTTGAATCTAGTTTTATGTAATGCTTGAGTCTTGAGTGAAATTCTGTAATACGGGCCTAAATGCCGAGAACTGGACCCTTTTTGCTTGGACGCCCACATATTGTTTCGAAAGTAAACGTATTATATACCCAAGTTCGAGGTAATCGAACCACGCGGTAAGATTCTTCCATACAAATTTTAACAACCCCTGAAATCCTTTTGAGTGGTTTTGATAAATTAATAAAGACAAATTGAATACCTACCTGTGTCAGACTTTTACTGACTAGAACCTATCCGTGTTCCTTCAGATGCCTGTGTGCCAGGGCCACGATATTCTTTTCGGACAAGCTTGCAATCCTGGCAGGACAAACTCGCAACCCTGGTGGTCTACTCCGAACATAAATCCGAAGTATCGGCCGAATGTTCGGTCGTGACTTTACTACGGCTAACTATCGCTGACTATGGCGAAAAAAAAAGAAAAGACAGTCGAACAGATAAGCCTTAGTCAAAACTGTTGCTTGAAAGTTGGGTAAGGACTCAAAGTCAAAAAAAGAAACTTTGTAAGTTATAAAACGGCCGAACATTCGGCCGATACTTCGGTTTAGCGCTTCGGAGTAGACCCCCTGGCAGGCAACTCTAATAAACTTTGGCAACTTTAATATATAAGAATGTATTCAAGAAATAGATTTTTCATACAAACGAAATCATCCCTTTTCACCAAAAATCTTCGAAGTGCTCGCCTGCAATATAAAAGGAACCTTTGTGCAAAATTTGTGATGGTAGTCAGCACTTTTCATCCGCGACTTTATTTGCGTGAATTTGATTTATTATTTATTTATTTATTGTATTGTTCACTACCCCCTTCATCTCCCCGTTTCACTCCCAAAAGAGTTAGTTTATCGTCAGAGAGGTTGGAGGAGACGAGTCCCGTACGGTATATCGAATTACCCTTGAACGATATAACTGTCTACAGAAAGCATGGTTCACCGACGAACGGTAATACGAGAAAACTATTAGTCGATACCATTATTTAGCGACAGCACGTTTCGCCGAATAACGCTACATAGAATGAATGGTTGGCCGATACCAAGATTTGCCGATGTCATGGTTCGCCGGAACACGCTTGAACTAAATAATCCTTTATCGATAGCAGTTTGGGGACTGCCGATAGAAGTGAAAACTAGCGTTCGGTGACGATGACGCGAGTTCCATGATTTCAGTTCACCCAAAAAGTGCTCCATGCGCCTAAAGATTTCACTTAAATAAACTGTTGTACACACGGCTACACATCAAGCTATAAGTACCATTTCCAGTATAAGTAAGCTGATCTCGCATTATAGAGGATTTCCGTACAATGAGACGTTAGCGTATACTTGATCGAATACAGTAAACAGTATAAAGTAGTATCGTAGAAAGTAAAAAGCTCCTGATTAGCAGACTGATATATTTTACCCGACTGCGCGACGCAAAGGAGGGTAATCTGTTTATCAGCCTATTAGTTATGTATGTATGTCTGTTCCTTTGTGGCGCTCTAGTGACTGCGCGAGGCAATAGGTCTATAACTGTTTTTAAGAAGGTGCCTCCGACTGCATGAGGTTGTACAGCTTAGGGTGTACAAGTTCGGGGTGTGGGATTGGAGACCGAAATAAGTCGTCTTGTTAAAATAAAATAAAACTTCACTTTTTACGCAGTCAGGTCTTTTGATTTTTGATAGGTCCTGTACGCGAGTGGCGAATCCCATGATATGGCGAGGAACGTGTCGTCGCGCCCGCGCCGTGACGTGAACGTGACGGTGCAACAGCAAGAGCAGTGTGCCAGCGCTTGCCTGGCTCGGGGTCGCAGGGCGGCGCGGATCGATAGTGGGCGAGCGGGGCTGGTCGCCCGGGCGGGCGGCGCGGCGGCGCGGCCGGCAGTGCGCTGCGCGAACCCGCCCGCACTCCACGCGCTATGAGCGCGCTCCGGCCGCGCGCCCGCCGCGCGCCGCTGCTGTTCGCGCTCGCCGCTGCTCTGTTGCCGCACGCCGACCGAGTCGCGTGAGTACAAGCTAGCCCTAGTGCTGCGCTGCCTCTCTCCGCATCCTCTGACATGTGTCGTTTTCCTCCTGTGGCAGCGGCGGCGGCGGCGGCGGGAGCATGTTCGGGGACGTCAATATATCCTCTATTTTGGACTCCTTCAGCATAAGTTATGACAAGAGAGTGAGACCAAACTATGGAGGTTAGTAGCAATAGTTATCTTAACTTCCGTTAAAACCACCGCGTTGACCAAATGTCCTCTTTGACTGATCATCCTGATCCTATTCCTGACGCTAAAGTTTGACGGTAGCGCGCAGTATAGCAATATCGATCAAGAATCAAACTACACAATCATAAATTATTGTGTACCTAATTATCTATTTATTCATATTTATGTGTGCATTAATAATAAAAGAAGAATATATGATTACTATAAATATGGAATGGCCAGTCGTCAGCTATATTAGTGCACTATTTATTATTACTGCGTTTTTAATTAATGTTCCCAATGATCTAAATACTACAAAGCCCATTCCATTTCCACTATAACTATCAACATCTGGATACGCACCAGGTAGATCCTTAACCAGTCACCAAGCTAATGTGGTGGGCGGTCGATACGACAGTTTTATCTTACTTGGAGAATCTGATGAACTTCTGAGATACCTAAAGCTTATCAATATTTAATGTGAAGTAGTCGTAGCTTTATGACTATTATAATTTATGCATAACATGCGAGGCAAATATAGAAAACCCTATTTGAACGAATGTATTGACCACAACGCGTTTTGGCTCTTAATTTTCATCGGCAACCCGAAATTCATGCAGTGGTTCTGGCCGTAATGGCCACAACGCGTTTTGGCTATGACGGTATTCTAAAATTTGACCATAACGCGTTGTGGTACCTTATCTCGAAATGTAGTTAGTTAAATTTAGTTGATGCAGACAAAATGACGTTAACTAAACGCAAAGTCAATGAAATGGGGCGGAAGAAAATTCATATTTTGAGTAGGCTATGGTCCGAAAAGTGGGCTCACATGAACTAACTGTATTTTAAATGATGATCAAGTGACATGATTATGAAAAATAAAATGCATTTAGGTCAACTTGAGGGCATTACAAAATGGTAGGCTCCTATTGATACAAGATCTTATCTATAAGTGGTTGCAAATATTTGCCCTGTAATCTAAGCGCTGCAGCTGATACCAATGTTTATTTGTGAAATTATGTTTTGTTAAGCATTCTGGTTGCATCAACTAACATTTCTATCAAAGCGCATTCTGATGATGTGCAGTTACTGCAAGTGGTTCGACCACTCTGAAGGACATCTTGTATTACCTCTACGCTTTATGGCCGTACTTGCAGGTGCCACGGGCCACGACATAAAGTTCGAGAGATTGTGGATGAGCTTCAAGAACCAGACGCGTTCGGGTCATTCCTTTTTGTTCAATGGGTGTTTGAGTGTAAGGCTAGGCTAGAGTTGTGGTGCATTATTTCAGTGCACATACAAGCTATAGTATAGTGTATGGGTACGTGCATACGTACTCCTGGATTAGTTGAGGAGTTGCACCACGAGATTTGATACAAAGTGACAGTATAGGAAGCCGCCTGGCGACCGATCGATTAGCGTAGCTTGCTTTTAAAGAAGATGGATACGATTCGTTGTCGTGTTATGAATGTGATGTCGTTTCCAGGACCACCAGTGGAAGTGGGGGTTACCATGTACGTGCTGTCCATCAGCTCTCTGTCGGAAGTGCAAATGGTACCTAGCTAGCAGTACTATTCTAAGTAGTAAGAGGTCACGTGGGCATGTGGGCATGGGGCACGTGGCACGTGGCACCGCACCGCATGAGGAGGCGCCGGCGCCGGACGGCTGCCGGACGGCCGCCGGACCGCCGCCGGACGGCCGCGCCGCGCTCTCCGGATCGAACTAGTACTACATGTGGGCTTGCTTGCAGGTCCGCCGGTGGAGGTGGGCGTCACCATGTATGTGCTCTCTATCAGCTCCGTGTCGGAAGTGCTCATGGTACTGGCCCCAGTCCTCGCACCTCTCGCGCAGCACCAGCAGCAGCCCTAGACGCGAGGCTGCGAGCATGTCGCGTTTCATGGATCTGTTCGCTTTCGTATTGTTTCCTAGTGATCTTGTCGATGACTGGTAACGCTCGTGTTGACTGTGGCATTACTGTTGTGAACTGATACAGACGCACCGAGCGCCGCGCTCCGACTGCCCCTTCCAAGCGGCTCCACCACGCCACTCTGCTTCCAGCGAGCGCATTCAATAAACACGAGATACAATTGTAATGTGGCACGGGGCAATAAAGTCATGACTGGCTATGCAGTCTATCGAATAAACAGCTCCATCGAGCGTCGGCGCATCGAGCGGCCGCAGGTCATTGGTAACAAAGTCAGTAGTAAGCTGGCCTCTTATTCTATTGAAATTCCGTACCCATGGGCGTACCTAGCTCCTGGCCTAGGGGGGGGCAAGTCAGATTTTTTAGGTCGGATCGTCCGCGGCTGTTTTGTCATACACACTACACAAACACACCTACATGAAACATTAGGTATATGTAGTGTAATGTGTAGGGAAAACAGTTTTTTGGCAATTGCACCGTGCATTTTGCCAGTGTCTAATGCGCGGTTTTAGTTAGAGCCTAAGGCCCCGTTTACACTTTGATTAGTAATTACACTTTAACTATAAAACATACAATCGCGCAAAAGCAGAACCAAAATTATTGTCAATTTCATGCATTTGCACTCGGAAAGCACCATTTGGTGAAGTGGAACTGATGATGAAGACCACAGATGGCCACCGGAACTACTTAATAATAAGTATTTCACTGTTGCGATTCGATTAGACACTTTATTATGGTTGCTAAGCAATTTATGCTCGTCACTATGTATATGGTGAAGTCACCATCAGTTCCAGTTCTCTTTAGTTCTGTTTAGAAGTACCTACATATTTGGTGAAGTCTATATATTTTTTTCTTTTCTTTTAATTAGGCGAGTTCATACATGTTCTGCGAGATTTCCAGGGGGGGGCAGGTGCCCCTCCCTGCCCCCCCCCCCCCCCCCCCCCCGGGTACGCCCATGTCCGTACCTAGCTCCAGCCGTCCAGCTCAAGGTCAAAGTGTAACCATCGACCATGATCCACTCTGGTTTACGAGATAGGTGCACGGAACGTCATTAAATTTATAGGTGAAAGCATCCGATTATGGAGAGAGTGAAGAAAATAGGCATTTTTCGCTTATTCGATGTGAAATGTGATAAAAGATAAGAATACCCACAATTCCGTAAACATTAATGTAACTAATTATAGAAAAAAAAAAAAAACCGGCCAGGAGCGTGTCGGACCGTGACCGTTCCGTAGTTGGGATGTATTTATCCCAAAAACAAACATCGTCGACATTATTATTAAAATGTATTTTTTAACGAGTACTAGAATGCTTTGTTTTTGAGTAAATAAACTTTTTTTTTTTGTCTAGATCTAATAAAATTGTGCAGAATACATAATTATCGCTTTCACAAAACAAGTAGCATTCTCTTTTGAAACGTTTAGAGAACGATGCAGTATTTGAAATTTATTACCAAAAGTTGATTCAATTTGCGCTCGTGTTAACTTCTAGTTAAATATTTTTCTTATGGTCCAAATTGAGAACTCGGGCATATGGCCGCATGACATAACTAGACAAGCCAAATGCTTCATCTCCTAGAACAACGGAGGGCAATGGTACGTTGATTTATTGTTGTGTAGCACGGGTAACGCTTTAGCAGGAGGAATATCCAATAACGCCAGTAGCACACCTCCGCCGCGAAAACATCACAGCGAAACCGCAGTAGTTCAACTCAACTGGCTTGCGTCATGTTTCGCTACTCGAATCAGATGCGAACCTATTGAATTGAACTACCGCGGTTTCGCTAGTATGGTTTCGCAGCGGAGATGTGCTACCGGCGTCAGTCATCATTCATTTGTTGGAACAAGCGGCTTTGAGTGAAAATTGCAGAATCAGATTCTTTACCCTAGTTAGTAGCTAGTCGTCGTTTTGCTATGTGTATGATATATTAAGTTCTCCATCGACATGGCTGTACATGCACACCGTTAAAATTGGTCACCGCGACGGGGACCGTCGCGTACCCACGGAGCCCAACCGGGCATCCGTCGCGGGCGCCCGCTTAACGCAGTTTCAGGCCTTACGCGGGCGAAAACGCGGGCATGAGCTACAAAAAAAAAAGTTTTTGCGATTAAAAACTAACATTTGCAGTTGGAGAATTGACCGTGACGTATATCGATGTATATATAGGAGAACATGTTTTTCAACTACAATGTTATGTTTGTTTTTGGGATAAGTTCATCCCAACTACGGAACTCTTCCTTGTGCGTGGTCCGGTAAAAAAACAGATTGGTGCCATGCCTGTTTCACAGAGCTAAATAAGTAAGTAATGCTGGGTACACACGCAGCTACTTTAATCGCCGGCGACGCAGCGGCCGCCTGGCGACTCGTTAGCGATGTCAAAATGTATGTCTAGCGAGTCGCCTTTTATCCACACGAATTTAAAGAGATCCGAAGGCTTGCAGTGAGATTTTGCCTTTCCACGATCAATAGCGTTCTTCAGCGTTCACCTCACTCTTACTAGTACCGCGAACGCTTGCAAACCCATGATAGTCATACGCAGCTGGAAGTATGATTGAAAATATTGAGTGTGTCCATTGTTCCGTATGATACCATCGAGTTGGTGGTGGAGGTCGCCGAAGTGGCAGCCGTCCAGCCGTGCGCCCTTACTGTACTACTAGGTGTCTACAGTTTGAGCATTAGCACCGATGGTTTATTTACAAATATAAACTTGTACCTACTAGTTTTCCCCTCTTTCTGTCTTTATTAATCTAATTGTGGTACATTATTTGTCTAATATAAGCGACATTTATGTGAACACTGAAACGCTATGGATAGCGGCGCAGCGCTGCGGCCCGCACGCACGGAGCGAGCGCGGTGTCGCGGCACGCGCACCTCGCGTCCACGAGACGACGCGCGCACGCTAACACAGCACCCTCTATGTTCACAACACACACACACAACATTGAATACTATGCAGTCATTCTGTTCTAACTTCTAACTAGGCACCCATGAGTAGCTTAGCAGGTAGCGGAGAGGCGCGTGTCGGCGTGCAGCGTGTTGGCGCCGCGCGTGCCTACTTTAATGGCTCTTCCGTGAGTTTCGTGACTTGCCCGCTTCGAACTTAACTAGTTCAGTGCTGTTATAAATTTACATACCTACTTACAAAATTATCATAATCGTTCACATTTTTATGAAAAATTAGCTCAAGTCAGTGAGAATTTATGTGACCATTTTGCTTTGGCATTTAACTCTGCAATAAAATAAATAGCTAGATGAGAATATAGATTATTCTGCTAGAACTACTGCGTTAGTGAACGTCGCTCAAGCACTGACACGTCACCGCGTCAGTCGGACGCTACCGTGTCACATCTTTAGCTCTGTTAGGTAATGGTTAGGTACTTGTACGCGATCTGCAGCCAGGAATGCGTCGTGTTATCCATGTGCTCCACACTCTGACGTCTAACAACTTTACGTGCACTTTTCACTCTAAGTAAACTGAAGCTTGTCGCTCTGTTTTGTGTATTCGATGTTGTACAGTGTTTAACTCTTAGTATAGTATGTTACCAGTAAAATATGTTGCACCGATCTTGTTCAACTGTGTGTGGTCGCGAGCACGCGTGCACTCGCGACTGCCGCTATATCGCGCCGTCTAATACTATAACGTGCGATGTCTCTCCCTCAGGACTTCACGTTGGATTTTTACTTCAGACAGTTTTGGACGGACCCGCGGCTGGCGTACAAGAAGCGCGCCGGTGTGGAGACGCTGTCCGTGGGCTCCGAGTTCATCCGCAACATTTGGGTACCCGACACGTTCTTCGTTAACGAGAAGCAGTCGTACTTCCACACCGCCACCACCAGCAATGAGTTCATCCGCATCCACCACTCGGGCTCCATCACGCGCAGCATACGGTGAGTGTGCGGTGAGTGTGCGGCGAGGACCTCCCCCGCCCCCGCCCCAGCACTCCCCGCTCACATCTGTTGCAGGCTCACCATCACCGCCTCCTGCCCCATGAACCTGCAGTACTTCCCCATGGACCGCCAGCTGTGCCACATCGAGATAGAGAGCTGTAAGTGTCCCCATTGTTCCGTTCAGCGCCAGACTTACTTCACTGTGTCTGAACCGTACTTTACTGCCGTCCTTACGCTGCACGTTGGCAAGTTGTTTGAGTACTATCTGATGTGCCTTAACGCTTTAAGTACTACGACAACTTTGTGTATTTGTATTTTATTAATACCACTTTGTTTGTAACTCTTCGTGTAGGGTGAGACGACGGCGACCAGATTAATCGGAATAATGTATTCAAAAACTTTTTAAACGAATTGTGCATTGACAGATTTAAACATTCGTCAGAAGCTACCGTCTCACAGATGATAGAAAAATAGTAACGTACTTATACGATGTACACCGATGTTCGTGTGTGTGTGTTGTGATCACGGAGCAACCCTCGACCGGCCGTGTGCACACGACGCCGCGCACGGCACCCCGGCTTGCGTCGTGTCGCGCGCACCGCACGGCCGCGACGCCCTCCGCCTACAGCACCCGCGCGGGCAGGACCTGACACACGTCGCTCCGGCGCGACGGGGCACGGCGCCGCGCACTCGCCCGCACCCCGCACTCGCCCGCACCCCGCACTCGCCCGCACCCCGCACCCCCGCCCGCCTCTCGCACGCACCGCATGTACCCCTCATGACTCCCGGCTGCACTGCATGCGCTTAATCTTCACCGCATACACCCATCACCATACACGTAGTCGCGCACGGTAGTTACGAGGATATTTTTCTATCATCGGGCCGGGTCGACTCGAGCGGCGGGGCCGTCGCCGCGTCGCCCGGCTCGCCTCGGCGCCAGTGGGCCGCGCGCTCGGCGCGTCGCTTCGAAGCGCGAGTGATAGCGTTTTGTGTTTGGCATGTCCCCGGAGTCGGATACACGATGACCGACATACTGTACGTTTGGAAAGACGGCGCGTCGAGTGTCGGCATGAGCAGCGAAGTGCAGCTGCCGCAGTTCCGAGTGCTCGGCCACCGGCAGCGCGCCACCGTCATCACGCTCAGCACAGGTAATCGCTCAGTAGTAGCGTCGCCCCGCCCCGCCGCGCCCGTGTCCCGTTCCCCGTGCCCGCGCCGCGCGACACGACCGCAAAACCGCGCGCGATCCGTCCGACACGCGACCGCGTCGAGCGACCCCGCGCCTTACCCCTCTTTGCGCCGCAGTCGGCTACACCATGCGGGACATCCGGTACAAATGGAACGAGGGGCCCAATTCGGTGGGCGTGTCTAACGAAGTGTCGCTCCCGCAGTTCAAGGTGTTGGGCCATCGCCAACGCGCCATGGAGATATCTCTCACAACAGGTGCGAACCACTTCCTTAACTTTGATAAAGTAACGCATAATTGCGTTTTCATAAAAGGGTCTTCCAGTAGACTTAGTTTAGTTTGAATGTTTTAGACTCTCATTGTGTCATGTGCTAATCGAGTTTTGTACTCTACCACCGATCACTCAGGAAACTACTCCCGCCTGGCGTGCGAGATCCAGTTCGTGCGCTCGATGGGCTACTACCTCATCCAGATCTACATCCCGTCCGGCCTCATCGTGATCATCTCGTGGGTGTCGTTCTGGCTGAACCGCAACGCCACACCAGCGCGTGTCCAGCTGGGCGTCACCACCGTGCTCACCATGACCACGCTCATGTCTTCCACTAACGCGGCGCTGCCCAAGATCTCTTACGTCAAGTCTATCGACGTGTATCTCGGCACCTGCTTCGTCATGGTGTTCACCAGTCTGCTGGGTAAGTCTGTGCGTGCTGTGAGTCTGTGACCCGATCACCCGACTGCCGCCGGCCGCGTCTCTAACCGGATCATTTGCTTTCAGAGTACGCGACGGTGGGGTACATGTCCAAGAGAATACAGATGAGGAAACAGCGCTTCGTCGCCATACAGAAGATTATGTCAGAGAAGAAAATGCCGGCGGAGTGCGCGCCGCCCGCGCCGTGGGACGCGCACTCCCTGAGCAAAGGCGGCAGTCTGGGGCGCGGTGCCCCGCCGCCCCCGCGCCACTCGCTGAGCAGCGCGGGCGCGCCCCCCCCTCCCCCGCGCCACCATCACCCTTCCATGGACCGCTGCGGCCGCCACCTGCAGGAGGTGCGCTACAAGGTGCGCGACCCCAAGGCGCACTCCAAGGGCGGCACGCTCGAGAGCTCCATCGAGGACCCGCCCGGGCCGCCGCTGCACGCGCTGCAGCCCACCAAGGTACCGCACTTTCTGCCGCTCGTCCACTTGACTAGGTGATAATAATATGCAACAAAACTTTAACTGGCGCTGATGTGGTTGCAGGACTACGGCAAGTTCCTGGGCATGACGCCGTCGGACATCGACAAGTACTCGCGCATCGTGTTCCCGGTGTGCTTCGTGTGCTTCAACCTGATGTACTGGATCGTGTACCTGCACGTGTCCGACGTGGTGGCCGACGACTTGGTGCTGCTGGAGGAGAACAAGTGAACGCGGCCGCTCTCCCCGCACCCCGCACCAGCACCGCTGCACGCTCGTGTACATAACTCATGTAACATAGTATCGATTAGCAAAACGCTAGTATCACGACCCCTCGTAGACTTAACTGACGGTCAGATCGTACTCTAGGTATAGATAGGAACTCGAACGACTTGTACAGAAATTGTAAATAATACTTAATATAATTGTGCCGGTGCCGGTGCCCGACATACGTCATTGTACTATGTAGAGGTAGTACACGCTCAATGTAAGGATATTAATACTTAATTAAATTAAAATAACGAAGAACGCAGCATGCGTAGCATCACCGCTTCTATCTCTTCTCTACTATTAATAAACATAGCTCCTCTTTTATACAAAGTAAAAGTTTCTATTGTTTATTTTTGACATCACACCGTATAAAAACTTTTCTACTTTTTCGTTTTCTACGGGAGTCATGCATGCTACGCGTGCTGGACGCATCGACATTTATCTAAATAATAAGAGCTAGGTGATGCACATACATTAATGTTGCTATTCACATTTTGAATAACTAAGTTGTATTGAAAATAAAATAAAAACGTTTGCGGTCAGGAACAAAGTTCCTTAAGGCGCTCCTACACCGGGAGCATTCGCCTGTAATGTAACCTTTACCTGCGACATAGCCGTGTTACTTCTACCTATTAACCTATCCTGCTTGTGTTAATCTCTCTCTCCACTACCTAGTAGGTGACAACCTGCGCAGTCTCCTTACAAAGCCCTAGCCCTTTAGAGTGGAATCTTGGATTGTTACATTGCAGGCGAATGCTCCCGATGAGGGAGCGCCTTTACGCGATACTCGCACGCACTCACACACTCGTATATAATAGAAAGAGGGAGAGAGGGAGAGAGAGAGAAAGAGAAAGTCGCATGACGTTTTTTTTCCTTACGTGACGATTTCTACCAGTCAACTCCTACCGCAAGCCGCGTTAGGAAACTTTGTTCCAAAATCCGAAACTTCCGAATCAGACTGATAAGATTGCAGAAACTCAAACTGGTACGGTTTTACACGTCATGCGAATCATCATCTGGCATGATGTGCGTACTTTATGTTCCATTCTTGATCATAATTTCGGGAAACAAAACCAAACCAAAGAGATTTAAGATACTAATATAGATAATATTAAAATGTCTTTTTCTCAAAAACGGTTGTAAATTCGAGCATTATTTTGACATTCTTCTTCTAGTTAAATCGAAAATGCTGCACTGGTCAAATACATGCGAGAGCGGCCAGCAATGTTAGTATGAAAAAAACTTGTTTATAAAAATAAAAAAACGACTTTCAAAAAAACTGCAATGTGAAAAATAACTTTAATTTCGGAAGTCGGTGTTTTCCGATCTGTATTTTAGTTGTTAGCCACCGACTTCCGAAATTAAAGTTATTTTTCACTTCGTGGTGTTTGTTGGTAGTGGTTTGTTTGTTTTTTTTTTAGGTTTTTTATTTTTCTCGTTTTAGTTGTTTTATCAACCCCACACCAATTCACCACTACTTGCTATGTAAACAACAGTGACAGGGAGTATTATACCATCATGAAGAAGGGTTCCGTAGTTGGGATAAATATATCCTCAGAACAAACAACATTGTAGTTGAAAAAAAAGTGTTCTCCCATACATTCCAACTGCAAATATAAGTTTCTACTCACAATAATATTGAGAGATTTACCATGTTATTTTAAAGACCATATTCCAGATAAAATAGGCTGATTGTATTTTAAGACCATATACTTCATATAGGTTTTCCTGTAATCTTGAGGTAATTATGGAACTTTTTTGGCTTAGTACTTTCGTAGATAATAATTATATATACCTATCTATTAATGGTCAATGATCATCTATTTTCTTAAATAACTTTAAATGTTTAAAATATATTGAGACCCTTTTAAGTAATCCTTTTCATTTGACATGTTTCAGTACAGGTTGCAATTTTTTTGGGTTACAGAAATTCATAATTATGTGTACCAAATTTTAACTTAAAAACTTAAAATTTAACAATTTTTAAATCCATCAGATTCGAATCAAATTGGCTGTGCAGACAGACAGCCGCACGAGTGATCCTATAAGGGTTCTGTTTTTTCATTCGGACGTACGGAACCATAAAAAGAAACAAATGAAAATATTGGCGCGTGAAAAATGATCGCTGTTCGTCATTGATTCTGGAATTTATAATTAATTTACCTAGTTTGAATTTCCACGCATTATTTAAGAAAAGTACTATATAAACCGCGGCCGCAACCAGGCATTGATGGACTCTCGTATATATCTCGTGCCTCGGCTTTGCCCACATTTTCACGTTCGTCCATCAACGCCTCTTTTGCAGGCAGCTGCAGTAATCAACGATTCTAAATTGTCATTATAATGATTATGACCAACGGGCTTCTAATAACTTTACAACATAGTTAAGAGAATTATGTTATGTTTGGTACTGAATTAATTCCAAAACCGATTCTAGTTATATATGAATGTCCCAGTAAGGAAATAAACTTGAACTAAACCCACCGGCGAAGCTTAGATCTAGCACTTATTTCGCACTTTACATGATAAGAGTCATATCTCATGACAGTTGTGACGCATGCCACAATTATGCTGGCGGGTGACACGACTCTGCTCAGTAGAGGCCGCAGCCGTCCGCTCGCCCGCTGGCCCCGGCACCGCACACCATTGTAACGTACTCCGAACATGATGAATCTAATGTTAAGTTGATAACGTCATAGATTTTATTAACGAAACTGTTAAGTATTGTAAAGTTACAGATATTATTAATAGTTAAGCACGGTAAGGCACACGAGACTATTTTGCATTCACATGCAATACGTTCGTCTTGTAATAAAGACTAACATTACGATGACGTTCTTTTATTTTATTCATAAGCTGCGCAGCTTCTGCTCGAGATTTCGTTCATGTGGAAATCTTAAGACACCACCATAATTATTCAAACTAACAGCCACATTTTTTTTATAAAATTTCCATGTAAGTACCTCACTATACTTAGTCTATAGTTTTGGTCTCAGCAGCCAACGTATAAAGAGAGTCAGGACTGGTGACATGGCGTTGTCCGAGTGAGAAGCAGCTCGTCCTGAGGTCCACACCCGCAGCCTTCAGTAGCAATTTCCCATTGCTTGCAAAGTTTTTTGTTTTTTTGTGAATTAATGAGCGCCTTCTATACTACCTAATGGCACAACATTGATACGCTGACTGACTCATGTATTCTTACAAATTATTCCTGACGAACAGCTATCACTAAAATAATAATATAACAGTAGATTCAAAACACAGGGGATGTCTCCTCGCGCACATCTGGGAGTGGCGCGAGGAGGCGAAACGCCGTGGTGACGCCAGTAGCACATCTCCGCCGCAAAACCATCACAGCGAAACCGCAGTAGTTCAATTCAACTGGCTCGCGTCAAGTTTCGCTGCCGCGAGAAATCACGGCACAGCGGACAGAGCTCCAGCGGGATCTCATGGCGACATGGAGAGTGCGATTGTCGCAACCCAGCGCTTGGCACGCCACTATTGCGGCGATAAGTCCCCTCTTTGAGGAGTGGCTAGAGAGGTGCCACGGCGTCCTCACCTTCCGCTTGACGCAGGTCCTCACCAGACACGGATGTTTCGGGAGGTTCCTGTTCAGGATAAAGCGGGAGGAAACGCCCGGGTGTCACCACTGTGTGGATCGCCCGGAGGACACGGTGGAGCATACGGTGGAGGCCTGCCCCGCTTGGGCGCAGCACCGCCGTGTCCTCACGGAGACGTTCGGCGGCGGCGATCTCTCGCGTCCGGCCCTGGTTCAGGCCATGGTTCGGAGCGAGAGTGCATGGGAGGCCGTCACCTCCTTCTGCGAAGCAGTAATGCTAGCGAAGGAGGAGGCGGAATGCGTGAGGGTAAAGCAAGGTTCGCACTCTCGCGCCCTTAGTCGTCGCAGGATACGCCCCGGGCGTCGGGAGTTGCAAGCCGATTTCCGGCCACCGTAGGCGCGGGCCTGCAGACGGTGAGCGATGGGTAGCTCGCCGTCCGATAAGGACCAGGCCTTGGTCGACGGCGCGTTGTGTTCCACGCGTGCCTCAAATAGATGTCAGCACCAACTGACGGGGTCCGTTAGGACCAATGCCTGCCAGGGTTGCGAGAAAGGGATATCGTGGCCTTGACACACAGGCAACGGAAGGAACACGGGTGGGCTCCGCCCAGAGCGGGAGAAGTTATTTGATATTTTCCCACCCAAAAAAAAAAAGGTGTCTCATATTAACAGTCACCTAACCATAGATATTTATTTTATTACTAGCTTCTGCCCGCGAAGCGCGAACTTCTGCCCGCGAACTTCCTGGACAAGAAAAGACTCTGCATCAGATTCAACGGTCTTAGTACTGATTGTAAATCTTCTTCGATCACGTTAGTAAGTAATATTTTGTTAGATGAGATTGTTGGTACATTCTCGATAATAACGGTGTTTTTGTTTGATTTGAAATATTTTTTGTAATACGAAAACATGTTTGTCACACTAGGCAGTTCCTTTTTTATTGAAGTAGAAACGATAAACAATCGACAGACGAGTAATTTACTAATACTTTAGTAATCATCGTGTAACGTAGTATGCTGTTTGCTGTCAAAAGCCGCATTACCTTGATGTCAATTATTGGATTACTCTTTCACGTGAAAGTCGTAAGACACCACAATATACTTGAATAATATACTTGGTCTAGTGGTCGCAAGCTCTAATGTTGAGCATGAGGTCCTGGGTTCGATTCTCGGGTCAGGTAGTGTTATTGGGTTTTCCATCTGGAATTTCTCAGTAAATATCCGAAGTCTGGATTTGTGCTCGGTTAATTGCATAAGCTCGCCCCCTATTACATGGGACCTAAACATAACTGGCGAAATGTGGCTACAGGTAGGTACACCTTTTTTTTTTTTTGGGTGGGAAATTATCAGGATTCAAGATTCTTTATTTGTGGAAACATGAGTACACACACAGAGCATGCAAGTTATTAAATACGTTGTAGTTTATGACCAGTCATGTTTGGCCTTAGTGGCGTACAAATATTAAAATTTCAAATAACTTCTTCCGCTCTGGGCGGAGCGGGAGAGCGTGTCAGACTTTTCTTGACTAAAACCCACCCGTGTTCCTTCCGTTGCCTGTGTGCCAGGGCCACAATATCCCTTTCGGAAAAATTCGCAACCCTGGCAGGCATTGGTCCTGACGGACCCCGTCAGTTGGTGCTGACATCTATTTGAGGCGCGCGTGGAACACAACGCGCCATCGACCCGGGCCTGATCCTTATCGGACGGCGAGCTACCCATCGCTCACCATCTGCAGGCCCGCGCCTACGATGGCCGGAAATCGGCTTGCGACTCCCGACGCCCGGGGCGTATCCTGCGGCGACTAAGGGCGCGAGGGCGCGAACCTTGCTTTACCCTCACGCATTCCGCCTCCTCCTTCGCTAGCATTACTGCTTCGCAGAAGGAGGTGACGGCCTCCCATGCACTCTCGCTCTGAACCATGGCCTGAACCAGGGCCGGACGCAAGAAGGTAGGTACACCTGTGCCTAACCCTTCGGGGAATACAGGCGTGATGATAATTATTTATAAAACCTCCCTGTATACGACGACGTTTGTAGTCAGTAGCCAAAATATACAGAGACCCAGGACTGGTGACGCGGAAGCAAGCGACGTGCAGTTGTCCTTGTGAGAAGCAGTTAGTCCTGATGTCGATTCCGCAGTCTTCAGTAGCAATTTCATACGGTCAGCTACGACCCTGGCTCGAATATTTCATGTGATTATATGATGGGAACCCGAGTGCGGTTTAATTAGAAAAAAAGAATGGCGTACGGTGAACTGACAAAATTTGGGTGTATTATTATAATTATGTACACCTCTGCCTAACTCTTCGGGAAATACAGGCGTGATGATAATTATGTTATTTAAGAGTAAATTAGGTAGATACATTTATTGTTTTCGAGCAGTGGTAGCCCAGTGGCCGCACTTACCGAGTTGTAGGTCGTAGTTACGAACCCATAGGCAGGTGCACTTTGTGTAAATTATTTCATCACGACTGCTCTCAAAACGGTGAAGGAAAACATTGTGACGAAACCGGCATGTCCTAGAACCAAAAACTCGAAGACATGTGACATCTAGCAACCCGCACTGGTCCCGCGTGGTGGATTACGGCCCAGTCCCTCTCACAGAGAGGAGGCTTGTGTCCCAGCAGTGGGAATATTATAGGCTATTCGACGGCGGTGACAACGATAATGGGATCAAAATCCAAGATGGCGCCACCGAAAATTTGCAACTTTTTATCATGGGTGTCGTTTTCATGGTTTTCAAGATTGCTGATAACTTAAATGGGGTCATAGGAGAGGGATTACAGTTCCTACTTATTGTGATGTTTAAAGGCGGAAAATAAGTGTTAGTTCATTTTGTTTAACGACTAAGTATTTAGCTAATGCCTTAACTCTTAAAAATGCCGTCTTCTCTTCTATCCGTTTTTGATGACTAAGAGCTGAACATTTATATGACTAATCATAAAATTATCATGAGTGTGATCAAACGTTACAAATGATGACGTAAACATACCAATATTAATGTCCCCGTTATCGATGTTTTTGACACACCTATGATTATTTATTTATTTATTTAACCATTTATGTACACACGGCTACACATCAAGTTATACATTTCCAGTTTACGCTGATCTTGCACTATCCGGAAATCCTATACAATGCGAGATCAGCTTATACTGGAAATGTATAGCTTGATGTGTAGCCGTCTGTACACACATATTTATAACATACAAGATGAAAGGAACAGAAAAATACGTACAAAGGTGATGCTTATTAGTTTTTTTTTCTAAGTGCTATCTTTTCATAACATAAACATAACATCACGCCTGTTAAATCCCCGAAGGGTTAGGCAGAGGTGTACCTATTATAGTACACCTACTTTTTGTTTTTTTTTTCGTTTTGCTATCTTTTCCTCTATCTTTATTTCTACGCATCATAATTCATCATCATATCAGTAGAAAGACGTCCACTGCTGGACATAGGCAGCGTCGCCATACCAAACGGGCCCCGAGCTTCGCGGATTCCCGTTGGTCTATCTCACCATGGGGTTACAAATCACGCAATGGTCATAAAAATACAATACATGTACTAGAACTAAAAATTCAAAGGCATACTGTGATATTTACCAACATGCACATCTGGGCCCGCGTGGTGGAAGGGCCATCCCACAGAGATTCCTATGTCCGGCAGTCGGAAAATTAAAGGCTGATAAGATAGAACAAAAATTTAGCACCTATTAGGTACTGTGAAAATGTAGATAATACGAATGCCTCTTGATGCTTTTGTCCTGAAAGACCAACATACCTACATCTCGTAATTATTCGTCATGGGTGTGATATTTTATGGATTCAGAATCCTAATAGTTTATAGGACTTGTCAAGTTTCTGCCCTCTGGTTACGGGTAATGTACAGGATTGCGGGTTTTACAGCATGATTTAAAAACTAAGATATAAATTACTATCGATTTATTAAGCTTGCGAAACAATATTCTAGAAAAAACAATACATAACAGTGGCTTCCGATGTTTTTGACGTTCCATTTTTATCCCGTAATGGCCTTTGAAGTGTGTGAACAATAACTGTCGCTTATAGATCAAAGAGATATAAATTGACGTAATTACGTGTAAAATACGCCAAGATTATTATAGGTAGGTACAAAACATTTATGTACCACATAAAACGTGTTTTTTTTTAAATTACCCTCTTCCTGAAATGAATGACGTAATTATGTTTTATGTTCCAAAATAGCACTGACAACAAAGTTACTTTCTGTTTTGCTTACAATAATAAAATTAGTTACTTTCATCCTAATTCAGTAGGAACAAACAGAGATAATTTTAAATGGATAAGTAGGTATTCTAACTGATCCTTATCGGACGGCGAGCTACCCATCACTCACCGTCCGAAAGTCCGTGCCTACGGTGGCCGGAAATCGGCTTGCGACCCCCGAAGCCTGAGGCGTCTCCTGTGGCGACTAGGGCGCGAAACTTGCCTCCTCCTTCGCGAGCATTACTGCGTCGCAAAAGAAGGTGACGGCCTACCATGTACCCTCGCTCCGAACGCCGCCGCCCATCGCCTCCGTGAAGACACGGCAGTGCTCCGCCCAAGCCGTGCAGACCTCCACCGTGTCCTCCGGGCGATCCACACAGTGGTGACACCCGGGCGTTTCCTCCCGCTTTATCCTGAACAGGAACCTCCCGAAACAACCGTGTTCGGTGAGGACCTGCGTCAGGCGGAAGGTGAGGACGCTGTGGCACCTCTCTAGCCACTTCTCAAATAGGGGACTTATCGCCACAGCTGTGGCTCCCACACGAGTACCAGTTAGTACCTGTGTTCACTCACAGATGGCGTTATACTAAAACAAACATACTACAATCCTAGGAGTATAGACCATGTTTAGATCAGTTTTCTTAAGGCGGAGATTTCTTGAAAACCTATTTCTTCCCGTGGGTACTTATAGTAAAAGGCGACTAAGGGAATTACCTACTCTAGAGAATGGGCAGCAGCGTTTTTTGTGCATTTTTACCCGACTACGGCGAAGCAAAAAGGAGGGTTATGATTTTGACCGGTATGTATGTATGTATGTATGTTCATCTGTTCCCTCATTACTTCTAAACCGCTTGTCATAATTTGACAAATGAGGTATAGTTGGAAGCGTCTTGATCTTCCGCTGGTTATAGGCTAGGTGAGGTCACATTACATTCAATATGGCGCCCTCTAGCGGACATAAAGTCAAAGCCTAAAAACAAAAAAAAATATTCATACCGTGTTGGGTATCAAATGAAAGGCCTTAATTAGCACATTTGATATATATATATATATATATATATATTGTCAGCTGTACCTGATGGCTTTGCTTGCATGCACCCAATAATTAGGTATAATTTCTACAAAATCATAAGCAACAACAAACATATTTTCTCTCCAAACCTACACAAAAACATTATTATATTATAATAACTACGTGTTTCAATGTGGCCAGGAACTTAATATGGCCTGCTCTTCGTCGTGACCAGCTGGAGCATAGAGAACAGCCAAGTGCAGTTCTCATACAGTTCGATGATTGCACTATAAATGCAGATGAAGATGGGCTTGTTAGAGTTGAACCTTGTCTGACTGAAGTTGATGGATTAAGAGGATCGGGAAAAATTCAACGCAAAATGTTACCATTAATCCTTACTTGGGCAGTTACTGTACACAAGTTGCATGTGTGCACTCTAGATATAGCGGTAATCGATTTAGGGAAGACAATATTCGCTAAGGGACAGGCCTATGTTACCCTCAGCAGACTCAGATCCTTAGACGGATTATTTATTTGTTCCTTGGATTATGATCCAAGGAACCAATAAATAATCCGTCAAATTGCTGAAAAATCCTCATGACTCACGATCTCTTCAGGAATTAGAAAGGTTAAGAAGTCTTTCAAAGAAAAAATAAAACTATGGTATATGTTTGGTATATTACACAGGTACATATAAAACATTAAACCTAATGAATGAATGAACGAGGTGCACTCGAATCAACCTAACCAAAAAAAAAATTTTAAGCGCCTCTGTAAATACTTTATCACGAAATTATAACCCCAAAATAATTTAAATAAAAAATAAGTTCAAAAACTAAAACCCGACTACTGAAAAATCACGCTCTAAAAAGTATGAAACAAGAAAATATTCTCATCTGAAATTATTATGTATAAACTGTCAGTCTGACTGTCTGGTATGCCATCTAACGTATCAAAACAACACATTCTAACAGTAGTAAGCGATCATAATCTTTAGGGCAAAGTGGCATACGACCACGGCTGTCTTCTGAACATCACTATGAATATGTATTAAATACATTAAAATATATTACGTGTAAGTTGTTTATTTAATAGACGATAAATATTGAATAGTTTGTACATAATAATTTCAGATGAGAATATTTTCTTGTTTCATAGTTTTTAGAGCGTGATTTTTTTGAACACCATACTGCGAACGCCAACCCGCCTGCCAAGCGTGGCGATTATAGCAACTGCTCCTATTGGGGGACGCCTATATCCAGCAGCGGACGTCTTTCGGCTGGAATGAAAAAAAAAATGATGATGATGATGTATCAAGGCAATGTTATAACTAGTGAAAATTCCGATGAAACGTATTGGTAGCTTCCCGTCTACACAGAACTGGCCATACAGAGAGGAGAGGAGATGTTTTGTAAACGACTAATAACGTTCCGTACCCGTAACCGTTATAGTACCATCGCATAGAAATAACGATAATATCTTATTGTTCGTTTACAAAACATCTCCTCTCCGCTGTTCTCCGCTTTGGTGGAAACCGGGCCTAACTGAACGATCGTTTTAGCTGTAGTATGTTCTTGACTTCCTGTAAAGCAAAATATAATAGAGGAGAGTGAAACAACGCATTTTATAAACGTGTCATATTTCCATTGACATAATTTCCCCGGCAAGTTTTCAAATTTTTCTTTCCATCAAACCAAATTCGGGCTATACGAACGTTTAAAAATAAAAATAGCCAAATCGGTTCAGCCATTCTCAAGTGAGTGCGCTTACCAACGATCAGCATTTAATTTTCATTAGTGATAATACGAGCAGTAACCACTGTTAGTCATCCATGTCAGGGCTGTGTTTAACTGAGAATGCCTTTTCTATTATTGTTTCCTCTTTAGCATCGACCGCGACGGCACTTTAACGTTACTTTTAGGGTTCCGTACGTCGAGAGAGATCTATATATCTATGGTTTTTTATAATCGTTAGCGAGTTAATTATCGTAATCTCACTAAGATAAGATAAGATAAGATAAGATTTTTATTTTCTGGATCAACTAAGTAAATATAATAGTGCAGAATATGCAGATTTTAAGGAGCTAAGTATTTCCCTGTATTTGATATAATTATGTTCTCACTTTACTTTAAAAAATAAATAACATCATCGCTTTTATGGGCAATTTGTGTTTATTTCTTATACATAATAGATTTGATTGCTCTGAATTGATAAGTAAAATATGCTATATTGTACCTAGAACAGTAATGAGACGTGAGGCGCGCTCTTATCCACTGTTTGCTGCAACTCCATGTCGTACAAATGTAGGAGAGAGAGCGCCGCTCCAGTGATTAGTTCAAGCTTACAATAACAATTTTAACAATATCGATGTCTTTGCCGTATCTAAACATAAATTTAAAAAACAAATTATTAAGCGCCTTGCTCAAGTTTTTTAATTATTATGTAGTATTTAAGTATGTATTAACTGTTTGAACTCAAACTCAAAATCAAAGCATTTATTTCAAATAAACCAATTACAGGCACTTTTGAATTGTCAAGGGGTCGGTCAGTCATAGAGATGAAGCTAGTTACCCATTCCAAAGCTTAGTAGGTAGGTACCTATGGAGAAGAACGGGTAAGAAACTCCACGGACACTCTTTGGTTGTAAGATTACGAAATAATTGTATTGTTGTTGTATATTGTTTTATTTATTTTTTTATTTTACCAAAACTTTATCTTTTCTGCTGTAACTTGTGGAAACGTAGTGGATTGTACATTTACTTATAGCATACTGTGTATTTATCTAGATTTTTTATACAATGTACGATTGTTTGTCTTCCCAAATAAAATAAAATAGCTTTTCTGTAATAACTTACGACAGTTTTATTTGAATTGTAGGTGATTAACTTGTTCAATTCTATTGTTTTATGAGGTTCCAATAACGTTATCTTAATTAAACCTATG
This sequence comes from Tiliacea citrago, assembly GCA_963921375.1. NCBI lineage: Eukaryota > Metazoa > Arthropoda > Insecta > Lepidoptera > Noctuidae > Tiliacea > Tiliacea citrago. The sequence goes on from OY992801.1 coordinate 2,883,590, forward strand.
TATAGGTAAGTTAAAGGGATGTAATTAAAAACACATTTTATAGCTACCGTTGTTTAATTAATATAATTGTTTTAATAGGTGTAACATTATAATGAACTTTTTAAATTCAAATTCAAACATTTTATTTCAGACCAAATGATCCATATAGTGTTAGTATGAACTTAGCCTATGTTAGTAAACTCAATAACTTATAAATATGTACAATCAATAAACACTAATTGGGTACATGAATATGTGCACGCACATGTCTGCCAGCCCAGAGCCAGATAAATGGTCCATCAACCTTGTCCGCCAGTGTAGCTAAAATAGCGTTAGGGCTCCCCCTGAATCGCCGCAACATCGATGCACACCGTTTGCGCATGATGGTGTTCGCGCCTCCACAAACATGCCCGATGCACTGCAAAACCGAGGCAGCCCCAACAATATCCTCAGTGCATTATTATATTGCACGCGCAGAGCGTTGTAAGCCTTCTGCTATACCTAACCCACAAGCTGCACGAGTAAAACGACTGGCAGTAGGCTCTGAAGAGCGTCAATTTTACCTCGTCAGAGCACCGCGCAAACCTGCGGGCAAGCATATTGCATCGGGCTGCCAACGCCCTGCGCTCCGTATCTATATCCTGATCATCTGTGAGAGAACCCGTGACCACATGACCGAGGTATTTAAATTGAATGACGACTTTTAATGGTGTACCTTGTAACGTCACCGGTGGTATAATCATGGGTGTATTATTATGTACTTTAAAGACCACCACATCACTTTTGGTAGCATTATACCTCAAGCCATGGGCCTCCCGCATACCTCTCACATATGGCCAACAACTTCCCTAGTCCACAGATTTATGGGCTGAGCAGCAAATGTCATCAGCATAACTAATGTTGTTGATCATTCGTGTATCCATAGAACAACCAACCATAGCGCCGCTCAGTTGACCAACCAGCCGGTCCATGTACAGGTTAAATAGAGTGGGTGAAGTCAACCACCCCTGCCTCACTCCACAATCCGGCCCATACTGTACTGATTGAGCATCTGGGCCTCAAGTCTGCTATTACAATAGTGTCAGAATGGTCGATCATTGATTTCATAATTGTTGATTTTGACAAGTTTGGTAATCTACTATTATAATGGCGTCATTATGACTTTCCAATGGTCGGCCACTGACACTACATTGAAAGAAATTGCAAAGAAAATGATCCACCATTATGAATTTACCAGATTACGAACTTTTAGCAAAATGACAATGGCATGACAATGGGATCGTGTTGGAATGACTGAATTTATAAAAATAGCAGACTTGGGCCCCTGACCACTTAACACAGTTTTTCTGACTTTCATACCAACATTTAAATATATTTATAACTTCAGGTGGAAGGTCTGTTTCATCCGACATTTTTTGCCACAGAATGTCATAATTCACCAGGTCAAAAGCCTTCGACAGGTCCAGAAAACAACCATGTACAGGAGTCTTCCTGTCTGTGTAGTTCTGCACGGTCTGCTTGAGATACAGGATTGCACTTTCCGTCGACAAACCGGTTCTAAAACCAAACTACGCGTCGGCGACGTTGAGTTTGATATGCATGTTCAACTGTCTCTCAAGCAAGCTATCCAGCACTTTGCCAATGACTGTACCCAGTGAAATAGGCCTATAATTGTTTTTGTCGGATGAATCACCTGTCTTATATAACCAAGGCCACTTAACAAAATGGCCTTTAACTAAGGCCATTTTGTTAAGTTTGGTTATGCTTCAAGTTTATAATTTAATTTTATAAACGGTTTTTCTTGTCTGCTTTTCGGTATTTTAAAGTAACGCTGTATCTGTTAATCTAGACCAGTTACAATAAATCTAGTTTCAGTCCCTAGTTAAGTAAGGCAAATATAATATAAAACAAGTATTTTTTTTGGTAGTTAAAAACTTGAAAATAATTGTTAGCCTGAGTTTGTTCTGGTGTTTCTTGTCTGATTATACTCGGGTAGGAGACACCGACCTTGTTAAGTTTTGAAATATTATTATTTCTTTTGACGTGTAAAACAATTTACAGGAATAAAATATCAATCATCATTAAAAGTCAAGTTTACCTAAAAATATGTATATTTTAGAGAAAATTGCATTGTACCAGAACAATAACATAATGAGTGAAAACTTTCGTAAAAAATATTGGTAGTGTAGCATCTATAAAGAACAGGCCACATGCGGTCATCTTACTAAACGTTTGATTTGTCAGCGAAACGTTCTTGCAAAGTTGTTTTTGACTTTCTGTAAAGAAATAAATCAAAATAAGATTAAGTAATCCAAAATCTAAAATCTCTTTGTTTTTATTTAATTTTTATTATAATTATCATCATTCATTATTTCAGCCGAATGGATGTCCTCCGCCTGGGGCGGGCGGAGGGGTCTGTCAGACTCTTACTGACTAAAAACCACCCCGGTGTTCCCTTCCCACACTTGCACCGGGGATCTTGGGAGCTAGTATTACTTCCGTGATCCCCGGCTAGTGCCGGCCCGCCTCTGCGGGCCACCTCAAGTCTGCGGGAGGGTGAGGTGTTAGACCCCCCCGCGACGTCTCAAAGGGGCGCGCGTGGAACACTACGCGCCGCCACCTCGGGTCCAGTGTGATAGGGGGCGGCGGACGTCCCCGAGTCCGCCGTCCCTGGACCCATTTAGGGGGGCCGGAAGAGGGCATTATCTGCCCTCTGCCGACGCCCGGTGCGCCTGCTGCGGGCCGGGCGAGCGGACGAGATCTCCCGCTCCCTTTCCGCAGCCTCCTTCTGCGACACGACTGTTTCGCAGAAGGATACCACATGCCGTGCCTCCTCCCGAGCCAGGGCTCGAGTACCGGCCGGACCGCCTCGATGGTGGCGAGGCCGGCAGTAGGGCGTGAAAGCCTGTCCCGCCATTCCGCCACCAGGGCTGCGCGAAGCTGTGACCGACGCAACTCCACATGTCGCTGCATCGGCCACTCGCCCCGCGCTCTCGCTTCCTCGCGCCACCGATACAGTGACGCGAGTACTTTTGCCTCGAGGTCCCAGGGCGGGGATCCGGCCAGTACGCAATCCGCCTCGTAGGAGATCGTGCGATATCCCCTTATGACTCTGACGGCCATCGCTCTCTGCGGCTTTCGCAGTACTGCGATGCTTCCGGCCGTCAGGTCAGCCGCCCAGATCGGGGCCCCGTAAAGGGCCATCGATCGCACGATCCCCACGTAGACCTACAGGCGGCGCTCGGGCCCCCCAAATTGGGAAGCAGCGTTGATAACGCTCCAGCCGCACCCAACAACTTGGGTGCCAGCCGCCGGAAGTGGGGCCAAAATCCCACCGGCTGTCGAGCACCAATCCAAGGTACTTCATGGTGGACTCGACAGTGATTTGATCCCCCCCAACCACGATGTGTGATCCCGGCGGCGTCGCCCGCCGGGGGACATAGGCCTCCCCCAAGTTTTGGTTCGCGATCGCAGTATGGTGTTAAAATGCATAGAGAACGCTGCTGCCCATTCTCTAGATTTCGAGATTCTCTCTTCAGATAACTTAATCCATACATTTACAATTTACAACAAAACACACACACCACTCATATTACCCGCTCAATAAAGGATCTCCACAGCGGAGAAGAGATCCTGTCGGCAACAGTCTTCAGAATTCCGTTGCAGCTGCCACGCATTCTGCAGATCAGGGATACGGTTTTCTTGCGGATGACGGCATGAAAGCCGTCAGTGCGATACAGCGCAAACATCCCCGATGCACTACAGAAGCGAGGCAGCCCCAACATCATTCTGAAGATGTTGTTATACTGGACGCGCAGGACATCCAGCGATCTTTTGGTGTGACTGACCCACAGATTCCCCGTATAAAAGCTCTGACAATATGCCTTGAACAACGTTAGTTTCACTTGTTCAGAGCAGCGGGAGAATCTACGGGCCAACATGTTACCTCTGACCGCTAAAGCCCTGCGCTCCCTCTCAATATCAGGATCGTCTTCAAGACCCTCAGAAATGAAATGCCCCAGGTATTTAAATTTCGTGACACGATTTATGCACAAGCCATTTAGGGTAATATTATGTGAATTTATGTGAATCATTGGGGCATCCACCAGCGGGCTACACACTATATACTATATATATATTTTAGTGATAACTTGTGTATTTTAAATAAGTTTTATTTTATTCTACAAGTATAATTTCATTTTAAAAAAGATTTAATATTGTGTGAAACATACGCAAACGCTCTTAGTACCTGACTAAGTGCGTTTGCGAAACTTCTTTTGAGTATATTAACTTTGAACACATTTTTACCAGGGCAGTGTCTTTTCATCAAAAGCTGTATACAGGCCATCTCAGCTTCTTCAACAGTTGCATAGAACTTCTCACAGTGAATACTATGCATAAATACTAACACGGTGTTCTTTATTAGCCATAAACATATCGCAATAATGTGAAGCACATTCTGTAAATTGAAATGTGATTACTTATACTTAAATCTAACACACTACGGGTAATTGCTAATACAAAGCAACAGCAACAATAGGTAGCAACAGTCGCAATCACTAAAAAAAATCTAAAATAGAAACCAATATTATATACAGGGTGGAAGGGACATCGACGCGAAGCCTGTTACCATGGATTCAGTACATCTTTCTTGACCCCCCTGCGTTAAAATTTTTCGTCGGTTATTTAAAAAAAATCACTGTTCCATACATTTTGACCGAGTAGGTATTGCACTTCTGGGCATCGCCACAATTGTGGCGATAAGTCTTTGAGGAGTGGTTAGAGAGGCGCCACGGCGTCCTCACCTTCCGCCTGATGCAGGTCCTCACCGGACACGGTTGTTTTGGGAGGTTCCTGTTCAGGATAAAGCGGGAGGAAACGCCCGGGTGTCACCACTGTGTGGATCGCCCGGAGGACACAGTGGAGCATACGGTGGAGCTGCCTGGAGCCGCCCTGCTTGGGCGGAGCACCGACGTGTTCTCACGGAGGCGATCGGCGGCGGCGATCTCTCGCGTCTAGCCCTGGTTCAGGCCATGGTTCGGAGCGAGAGTGCATAGGAGGCCGTGACCTCCTTTTGCGAAGCAGTAATGCTAGCGAAGGAGGAGGCGAAACGCGTGAGGGTGAGGCAAGGTTCGTGCCCTCGCGCCCTTAGTCGCCGCAGGAGACATCCCGGGCGTCGGGAGTCACAAGCCGATTTCCGGCCACCGTAGGCGCGGGCCTGCCTGGGTTGCGAGTCTGTCCGAAAGGGATATCGTGGCCCTGGCACAAAGGCAACGGAAGGAACACGGGTGGGTTTTAGTCAGTAAAAGTCTGACCTCCCGCTCCGCCCAGAGCGCGAGAAGTTATTTGAAAATTTCCCACCCAAAAACGACACGCCAACACCACACGACAACGCACGGGAGTCAAGCATGATGTACTGAATCCATGGTAACAGCCTTCGCGTCGATGTCCCTTCCACCCTGAATATATACCAACTATTGTAAATAAATATAATTTGTTGAAACAAATTAAATAATAATAATTATTATTATTTTTGTAATTTAAATTACTGAATTGACTTGTGGAGGCTCATATAAGGAGCAAATGCCAAAAAAAGTTATAAGTATGACTGTATGTAATTATAAGAAAAAGTAGATGGATTGTTGATTGATTGATGATGATTGAAATGTTGAATGAGGAAAAACTGCAATTTGTTAATCAAACGGTTTTCCTAGGAATCGCTTTAGACGAGAAACTACAATGGGACCACATATAACATCTCTTGCTAAGAGCTAAGCTCGGCCGCATATGCAATTAGAAAGATAAGACCGTTGACAGATGTAGAAATCACGCGTTTGGTCTATTTTCGCTGGTTCCTCAGCATTATGTAGTATCGTATGGCATTTTATTGTGGGGTTGGGTTGCTAACATTGAATCCATCTTTATTTTGCAAAAGAAAGCTGTCAGAACCATTTATAATCTACGTCGCCGCGAATCTTAAGATTCGCGGCTTTTTTGTCATGCGATCATTTTGTCGCAAGACTGCAACGTATGAGTTAGTAGGTACGGCAGTGCGTGCACATTCGAGTAATAAATCGCAGCGTTTTTAAAATTGTGTTAAGTCACAATTTGCAGCGTTTGCTCGCGACGTGATTATCGCGAAAGTAAACTGCAGCATACGGAATTGTATGGTCCCGCGCGCACTGCGACAGAAAAATCGCGCACTCTGGCCAGCCGGCGCCCATTCGCATTTCGTTCTTTCGAGAATAAACATGTCGGCGCCTGCATCTCCACTGGAGTCTCAATACGAAACGAGGCTAGATGTGGAACATTTCCTGATCGCAATACAAGAAAGACCACCTTTGTGGAATAAACACTCCAAAGAATATAGTGATCGTAATTTAAAAAATAAACCCTTAGTAAATCTATCCGCTGTAAAAGGATGACTCCAGTATTGACAATTGTTTTTCTTTTTTCTTCTTTCCTCCGAATTAGTTAACAAGCAACTTGTACCGAATCCATGGTAAGACTGAGCAATGACCACCGATTTTTTTTTATCGCAGTGCGTGCATTGTACTTTCTGCGATATTTTACAGCGCGATTCTAAAATCGTGTTGCTAAAAGTAAAATCGTGGTGCGCGCTAGGTCTTAGGGATTTAAAAACATTAAATAATTATGACGGTACCTTGCCATATGAAAATATTATGAATATAAGGAAAAACCTATATCTTTTTAATAAATTATTTGATAGACATAATTTTAATAATAGAAATAAAGACAAAATAGATCAACCATTTTTTTGATTATCTAAAGTACAACATGCATCTTATATGGGGTAGGTACTGTGTTAAATGTTACAACAAAATGCCTTGTGATATAATGATTTAAAACACATATTAAAAGTACACTTTGTAAATAAGCATATTACAAATTAGAGGATTATATCCAAGATAAGAATGCTTGGAAATATGCTGGTCCAGCTCCATAGGATAATCTAGCAAAGTAATGTGCGTGTATTTTAATTGTATAATTTATTATTTTTATGACATCGATTATACATTCTGTGATTACCTTAACTCACACGCAGACTACGTTCTGACGTTCAAAAGTGCCTATTTGAAATAAATAATTTTACATTGACTTTGAATGAAGATATAGCTCACGAGAATGTTAACTCGGAGATGACGAATAATAATGATGTAGGGGTATAATGCAAGAACAAACGTGCTACGTTGATACTAAATAACTTGGGTTATAAACAGAAGAATGATGATTAAGACTTTCATAATAACGAAATAATATTGACTAATGGTGATAAAAAATAATGTTCATGAATTCAGAATGTTAAAAAAAATATACTCATACTCACTGAATTTTTCAAAACTGCAGACGTTTTTAACGGAGAGTACATTAAGTGAAAATAAATAAGGTTACGGAAAAACGTGCCAAACGTGTGATATAATACCTAGGAAAAACAAAATTTGTTTATTGACTTAGTAATGTGTACAATTTCTTTGATAAACAGATGAAAAATCAAATAGCCTATTATTAGGTCACCAAATTATTTCTAACGATGAATAACAGCATCATAATTTTAGCCTATTACAGTCCAATGCTGGACAAAAGGTTTTTTTTCTAAATAATGCGTACATACAGAGCTTATTATTTTCAGCTATTACTGTCTATTTATTCAGCAAAATTTCCCGAACTTACCAATACTTGGAAAATTCTCTTATACAAATTGTAAGCTTTTAAGATACGTTGATATATTCCAAGTAATTTCATACAATGTTCATCATTTTCAAGTTCATCATTCATCATTAGAACATGTTTAATCCATTCATTGAGGTATTTTCTTAACAATATAACAATTCGGGTGGCTATAACTAAATTGATTTCCAAAGCGTTGAAAAGTATGTCACAAATATTGTCAAGAATCAAGTCGATGGTATGAGGGTAGTAACACGTTGAATAATATATCGCGTGTATAAAAATATTAATAAAAACGATAGTAAGTATTGAGATCCAATTCCAGACGATAAAACTCTGAACGCTTTTACTAAAATTCATGCTTCTGTGTATAGTTTGGATCTTCAAAATAAGTAAGACGTTGTTATCTTTATGCACGATATCGAGAATGAACATAATCGAAAAACCGACGGCAAAATTGATGAAATAGAGAACAGAAAACAGTGACAAAAAATAGGTTTCTAAACTTGACATATTTTGATTTATATCTCTGACATCTATGCCGACTATTCGATAGATAAAAGACGCATTCATGAATAACATACAGCAAAACGAAATTACACGACTTATTTTTCCATTTGGATAAATATAACTATTTCGTATATTATATTTTGAATTCAAAAGCAGACTAAGTACAAGGTTAAAAGAATACACTATTCTTTGAAAATCTTTTTCCAGTGGATTGTTGAGTAACACTTTGTATGAGATTGCTGGACCGACTTTTTCTTTTTTGAATATTTTTTTAACTTTTGACTTGAACCTATCCATTGTTGGATGACTAATGAGTTTATAAGGATATTGAGGCAAAACAATGACGAAATACATTATCAATTTTAAATATTTATGGACTGATCCTATCATTATTTTAGAACTACTTAATACATTAGTGAAATAATAGTTCTTACCTACGACTGCTTTTAAATAATTATGTGAGTGCTACGCTTCCATAGAAATACGGTGCCGAGATATAGCGGACATAATGTAGCGTCGAATGATGTCTCTGAAACTTTGTGTGTAGAAACAAAATGACGTGGTTAGAGAGCGGTGTTTGACACCGGAACGACTAACAGTTATTACATTTGCATGACGGTCCCTTTTACGGTGCTGAGCAGTTTTTTTTTCAATGTAGTAACTAATATTCCACGCATATATCTTACCACGTGCAAACCACTTCAATATCGTGTCTTGTAGAAACCCACGTAACGGCAAGCAATCGAAATGTCTTATTGCTCCAAGACAGATTGTCTATGGCACATTATGAAATCACGCGTGCGTTTTGAAGTTTCGCTCGACAATAGTTGATCCTTGAACTAGTAATTGCAAATACTCCATTTTGAACATCAATCATTCCTATAGTATCGTTTTTTATCTTATTTTATTATTATTTATGACATTAAAAACACAATTATTATTATTATTTATTTATTATTTCAATCAACTTTGGACACGACAGGTACAGACTAAATGAAAAATTATTAACAAAATTAAATAAATACATTAAATTAAAAATTATACATTAAATAAACAAAATTAAAATAATATCTTAACATTAGTCAGTACGATGATAATATTTTGACACCTACAAACTTTTACTAGTTATAGTTTCATAACCCGCATTGATTTATTTGTTTCAGTACGAAAAATGTATGTTGGGTGCTCGAACTCAATTTTACGCTGAAGGCCGTTGCCACGTCCTGAAGCACACTCCGGGTTGAGCTTAATAAAACCAATTAGATGATTCAGCTGCGCTGAAGTAGCTTTCGCTCTTTGTAGCTACATATTTTCTATAAAATATGGATAATGTGCAAAGTAAAAAAAACCATTACCTATTATTATGGTGATCACCTTTAGCCTTTCTTTCATCTTGTTAGCCTTTCTACCATAATTGCACCAATATAATGATTTAATCGCTTAACAACATGGCTTATTTAAATGCACGAAAGAGTAATTTAGTCATGCGAATCGATCGTCATTTAAACAGTTGCACTTAATTTTAACAACGATAAGGTCCAAATTCACTATTGCTCACGTGGGCTTAGGTAGTGTAAGTCACCGACTGTACAAACATCTCCAAACAAGCCAATCATTTTTTAGCGAAGTAGGTAGATTTTTAAGTGATTGACCTTTTTGTTATCGATTTATGCACACATAATCCTATATATAAACAGACAAGAAGCAATGAACAGAATAATACGTATAAAGGTAATGCTTATTTCTAAAGAAAACTCTTCCAGCATACCTACGATAGGAAAGCATTTATAGAAATGTAGACACCGTGTGTAAGAGTAGAAGAGAAAATAATCTGCCTATAATGTTCCCACTGCTGGAACACAGGCCTCCTCTTTCTGTGTGAGGGAGTGGGCCGTAATCCACCACGCGGGCCCAGTGCGGGTTGGTAGATGTCGCATGTCTTCGAATTTTTAGTTCTAGGACATATCGGTTTCCTCACTATGTTTTCCTTCACCGTTTTGAGAGCAGTGGTGATGAAATATTTTACACAAAATATAGTGCCTGTCTGGGTTCGAACGGTCCACGACCGACTCGTAAGTCGAGGCCGTTAACCACTGGGCCACCACTTAGAAGAGAAAATAGAATACATAAAATAAAAAACAATTCACTTAATAAAATAAAACAAATAATATGAGAATAATACTAACATACATACGTACTTCTAAAATAATTATCACTAGGTTATTAATAATTGTAATTAAATTTAAAATAATAGATACATACGCAACTATGACGAAGTGGAAAGATAGTGTTCACTCTTCTTTTAAATACTGTAACAGTTTGGCAGTCACTAAAGTCAGGCGGAAGTGAATTCCACAACCACTCCGCGTGCACAGTAAGTAGTAGGAGAAGAAGTCGGTGGAGTGTGGTTGGTATTTTATCGAATTCAAATCATAAATTGTTTGGTAGTCACATAACTATTTACAACTACCATTAACATAGTAAGGCTGGAGCTGTTATGAGGACAATAATTTAGTATCGCCGATGCGTTCTAGGCTGTGATGTTTATCTAATTTCTTCTACTGTTTAATAGTACAGCTTTCATTTAGTGGTGTCACGGGGAATGAACGATTCGAGGGCATTATACGCTTTTCCACGCATACTTCGCGTCAGAGGATGAAGAAGATTGATGAAGTAAAAGGACATATTTTTTTAAATTTAGGTCAGACTATTTGAGTGTTGCCCCAAAAAAAAAACAACAATCTGCGTAGCCATTTCCCAATTACGTATGTTGGGATCGGCTTCCAGTCTAACTGGATGCAGCTGAATACCAGAATTTTACACGGAGCGACTGCCTTTCTGACCTACACAACTCAGTAACTTTTTAGATTTAGTTTAGACTGGTTGTCAGATTTTTGGACTTCTGACTACCCGTAAAGACTGTCAAAGATCTACGAATGACAGCTGGGGCTAATGGTTTAACGTGCTTTCCGAGGCGCGGAGAGATCTCGTTAAGTAATGGATGGTCGCACATCCACCAATCGACTGCAGCTAGTGTAGCTTAACCTTCGATCGACCCGTGCGGCCTGTTATTACTTAGCCACAGCATTGCATTAATATTCACCACTACTCAATTAATATTCATAATATTCATTTGTTGCGTTCCATCCATACTATCCATCAATACATAAAAATATATATATATACAGCGTGCTGCTGCAGTGGCGACATTAATTTAATACACTGGTAGGGCTAGAGGCCAGTAACCATACAAAATATAATAATATAAAATAATTCGTAAATAGAAAAATATTTTTTTTCAAACAAACTAAATAATAATTAGTAACCAAAATTGGGATTACGCTGTGCAATAATTCATTCATGGCAAATTCATTCAGTTCGTAACTAGATATCTTGCAGGTCCATACTCCTATTATGGTGACCTCTGACCTGAAAGATGATTCAGACATAGAGCGGGAACGTAGGGCGTTGTGTACTGTGTATTAGTCGTTCACTCTTATTTTTGTAAATCTCTTCTCTCTCTCTCTAAGCACGTCTTTTGTTGTATAAACCTATTTTGATTTCCCAGAATTTTCTTAATAAATCATTGTCTTCTGATACCATACTTGTCAGATGTAGTGGTGTTATTTTGTGTTTGTCGCTAATTGTTTTGGCTTTGCTTTGACCTGATCCACCCAAAACGTATTTTTTGAGCCACTGCGCTATCAGAACATCTTATTAACCCAACTTCTATAATTTTGCAAAAGATGTCTGCGAGTAGAGTATAACATTTTTGCCCGGTGTGTTATACGTAGGGTCAGCCAATAGTAATATTTGGAGTTCTGGCCAATCTAGCAGACAGTGATTTCAAAACATAAGCCTTGACTTGAATAACTTCCTTTATTATACCTACTGCGATGTAACTGACAGATCAACTACATGTTTTATAGGAACCAGGATTCCTTCTCCCACCCCTGAGACTACATCGTTGATGCTTTTCCTCTTCAATCTTAAGAGTTCGACTACTCTTGAAGATACAAATGAAGCTTCTGAAGCCTTGGTCAATCAATACCCGAATTACATGTATTTCGCCGTCGCTTGATGTTACTTGTGCGGTTGCCAATAACACTTGTCGACCAGGTTGTTCTTTAGAGAGATGTGCACTTGTGACCTTCTGTTCTGGTTGTTATTTTTGTTTGTTACTCTCTTGTGTGTCACTCTCTCGTGTTGCTTCTTTTGCTTTATGTAAGAGAGAATGATGTTTTCTTCCGCAGACTCGACCTTTCCTTTTTGTTTAAATTTGTAGACTAGGTACGTGATTTGATACTATATTATTATATGCAGTTGAACCAAAGATGTTTATTCTTTACATATTCATGTCGTTGTTGCACAGTTTGTTTTGCAAATTCTTTACAACTAAAGATGTAATAGGCACCCTTGAAATATACACAAGAAGGTGATGAACTGCTATTGGTGTGTGCAGAGTTACCTTTATCGTTATCAGTATCATTTGCTATGACATGATTCATTTTGTGACCTTGTGTCTTCTCTTTTGTAACTGTAGTAGTTGTGAGAGCGATTAGCTCGAGCGTACTAAACAGACTCGAGGAACTTTTTGAACTCCTCCCATGTAGACAATTCATTCACTAGAAATACTAGGATAGGATCCCAAGTGGCGGTGTTTATGTTCGTTATTCACAATGTTGATGAATTCTACAGTATTATCGAGCAGAGCTTTAATTTGTGTAGCTGATGGGTTGCTTATCTTTTTCAGACACCAAAATTTCTTTAAAACTGGCGACACAATCATCTTTTTGCTCTCGAAACGTCCTTGAAGTAGTTCCCATGCTGTTGCATAATTACTTTCCGTAATTTGAATATGTCTTAATAACATCTCTGCCTCTCCAGCAAAGAAAGAAAGAAAGAAAATACGTTTATTTGCGGTAAACATAACGCAAAGAAATAAATACAAGTTGAGGGAAAATATGCGTCACATTCACGCAAAACGGCCATCGCTCAGCATAATGCTGCGACCCTATGTGAGACAGAGCCCCAGCGCTGGTTTTCAGCGACAGCCGGCGTTGACGCAACACTAGTCTTTATAAATAATGCAACTTACGCACATCGTATATATATATAATAGAAGTGTTATGGACGAGTCCTGTAAATATATCCTTATACGTTATAGGCCATTCTTCATATCTGCACGAAAAGGTAGTGAGCTGTATTCTCGGCAGCTTATCAAACGGTAGCTAGCCATCGTGTGATGAAGCAGACGAAGTTCTGCAGCTGGCGACGTCATTTTGCAGAATTAAAATAAATAGTCCACGTAGTATTATTCGCGCAAAGACGTTCAATACAGTTGGAACTTTTTTATATAAGTTTTTTTTTATGTAGTGTTCACATACATTAATTACTTGTAAAAAACTTCAATTCTTATCTGGGAAATGCGGTCCTCTATTATTGTATTCGCGCGCCGAGTCCGCAAGCTGTTCCGTTCATTAATCCGGTTCGATTTCGACCATAAGTTTATGTGCATAAGGTTCACTTTCTTCTCGGTAACGGAACGGTGTTTTAGAAAATATAACAAACCTCTGTTTAGATTCAATAATGATTTAATTGCGACTGTGTCAACATCTCACTGCATGCATTAATATTATATATGAACTGGACAGTTAATCTAAGTAAAATTCAGTCATTGGATAATATTACAATACAAATACGAAGGCAGTTTGATAAGTCCATGACTTTTGAAAGAAGGAACACATTTTTTCAGTGAATTTTGTTTTTTTTTTTTTGTTTTATCTCCTTTCAACTTTATACACTCAGTCCATCGATGTTCCAACCTCTTCAAGCCAGCCGAAAATATTTTTTGTCAAATCCTGAAAAATTGGCCTCAGTTTCAGCTACCACCTCCTCGTTTGATGAAAGTCTGTTCCCACCAAGCCATTTCTTCATGTTTGGAAAGAAAAAAGTTACAGGGGGCTAAATCTGGCGAAAACGGAGGGTGTGGCAATAATACTTACCGTAATTCGACCAGTTTTGATGTCACGATTGCAAACGAGTAGATAAAATTATTCTCTAGATACAGTCGTTTCTTCACCAAGTCTATATTGAATCGGTCTAGTATAAGCTCCGGTTATTGTCTTGCTTTTCTCCAAAAAATCAATGTAACTGGCTCCTTGGCTGTCCCAAAAGACTGTGGCTATCACCTTACCAGCCGAACGAACAATTTTTGCCGTCTTTGGGGCTCGTTCCCCGGTAGAAGTACACTGCTTTGATTGTTGCTTAGTCTCTGATGTTTGATGTAAGTACCCACGTTTCGTCAATTGTTACGTACGAACTGGAAGAAGGAGAGTGAAGGGTAAAGGGAAGGACAAGGGCGTTGTAAAGAATAATCAACTGAAATTAGAAAGTACCAGTAGTCTAGTTGTGGCCAGTAACATAGATACTTAGTGCTCATATACATTGCGGCCGTCGACACGCATCGATGGCTGCAGTTCTTTGACTTTCTACGAGTATGTAAATGGGCTCATGACGTTGGCTTTCTCAATTAATTACCAAAAAACGAAACTCATGCACATTCATTCACCATACTTAAGAAGTAGAGGAACACCAAGAGTTATGGCTCATGAACACCAATGTATGCACCAGTGCTTAGATGTCTGTGACTGTAAGCCTATTGAAAATGTTAAAGAGCATGTCTATCTGGGGCTTAAGATAGATCATAAATTTAATTGGGGCCTACATGTGGACTATGTATGCACTAAACTTAGGGCTATATTGTCCAAATTACGCATATTAAAGCACAAATTGCCTTATAGGACCATTTTTACATTAGCCGATTCTGTTATTCATTATGGTTTAACTAGTTATGGAAGAACTTATAAAACGTATCTTAAGAAAATCTATAATATACAGATAAGGATGTTAAAAATATTGGTACCTTATAAAATAACACAGCGCTTGCGTAACACTCGGAACGGCATCCTGAAAATGATTTTATTTCCATTTTTAACCGACTTCCAAAAAGGAGGAGGTTATATGTTCGGCTGTATGGTTTTTTTTTTTTTTTTTTTTATTTATGTTCACCGATTACTCCGTCAATTGTGGACGGATTTTGAAAATTATTTTTTTTGTTTGGAAGGGTATGCTCCCGAGGTGGTCCCATTGCCATCAAATCAAAATCTGATGAGGGGATCCCATTAAAATCGAGGGAAACCCTCAAATTTTATAGGCATACCTATAGCGATTTGAGTACTTTTTATAGTAACTCGTGCATTTGCACTCGAAAAGCACCATCTGGTGAAGTGGAACCGATGATGAAGACCACAGATGGCCATCGGAACTACTTAATACTAAGTATTTCGCCGTTGCGATTCGATTAGGCACTTTAATATGGTTGCTAAGCAATTTATGCTCGTCAAAATGCATATGGTGAAGTCACCATCAGTTCTCCTGGTTGTTACCAGGAGAACTCCTCAACAATTAACGCCCCTGCATCGGGAAAAGTAATATTTTGTAATAGGAGATGAGCATCTAACATTAGGCTATTGTAATTTGGATAAATTACAAACTGACCCACTAAAAAGTGAAAAATAAAAACTTTTTACAAAAAAAAAAACAACCGACTTCCAAAAAAAATACTACAAAGTGAAAAATAACTTTAATTTCGGAAGTCGGTGGCATTAACTAAAATACAGCTCCCAAGCCACCGACTTCCGAAATTAAAGTTATTTTTCACTTTGTAGTGGTTTTTTTGGAAGTCGGTTGTTTTTTTTTTGTAAAATGTTTTTTATAGTGTATACTTTATAGTGACACACCTTTTAACAAAAGATTTTTTTGCCAAAATTTCACAGGCCAGACTATCCTATACAACGGCACTGGGTGGAAATAGGTATAGGTATACGTAGTTGAGTCACCTATGATGCACACTGAGCCTCGAGGGCGAGCTTAGGTAATTTTTAGCTGTGTTTGTGTCCTTACTAACAATACTAATATAGACTATAAGTACGTTCTGTTACTAACCCATCACTAAACAACCTATGGACTGTTCATGTCAGAAATAAAGTTTTATTTTTTTATAAAATTAAACTTGAATATAAACCATATTATGACATGTTATTTAAATATTGTAAAATCATAAATGTGTTCGACAAAGTTAAATTGACTGTTGCCTCTGATTACTCTGTATTCATGAATAAACTGCAAAAACAAAGAGATCAAACTTTGTTCGTAACCGTCGTACTTGCCTACATATAAACTGCCAAAGATGAACAATGAATATGGTAAGAGAGCCTGGACGTACGCCTTGCTTGCCATTCTAAGTGAACTACCAAAGAAAATTGCCAAAAAATTAGGAGACAAAAAACCTAAACAAATTAAAAACATCTTAAAAGCCTACTTTACTGTGGGGAAGTACCTATGGAATGGAGGATGTCAGCGTGTAGGTTCTCAATCATAAACTTAAGTGAGAAACTATATAAAATAAGCTTATGGCACACATAATCTTATTGTATCTAGATTAAGCGCTATATTTTACAAAAAGCATGAAAAGTTAGAAGAAATAAATAGTTTTAATTTTAATATTTTTTTTAGTAGCTTCTGCTGTTTGTGCGTTTTTAACTTGTTATTTTCCCCAAAAGGAGGAGGGGTTGCCGTAATCGCCACGCTTGACAGGCGGGTTGGCGATCGCAGTATGGTGTTAAAATGCATAGAGAACGCTGCTGCCCATTCTCTAGTAAGTCCCTTAGTCGCCTTTTAAGATACCCACGGGAAGAAATAGGATGGTGCTATTCTTTACGTCTGGCACCACACGGAACCCAGCCCAGCTTTGTTTATAAATCTGTAACTTGTATCAACAATTATTTTTTAAGCAGATTTTGCCTTTCAGCTTCAGGGTGAATTCAGTCTGTAACATCATGCCCTATTTTACGACCTCCTTGGATGTTACCTGACGACAGGAAGTTGGAGTAGACCGGCAAATGCATTCTGGCACGAGTTTCAGGCGCAAGATCGTAGGATCTTCCGAAATTGTAAAAGTATACTTAGCCTTGCAGCTCCTCAATTTTAGGGGCAATGATAATGACAAAGGGCATAAAGTATAAAACTAGCTACTTATATTACAGATACGTAAACTGCAAAAAACCAATAATATGAAAAGTAATAGAGCTTAACAACTGTAGAGGTAGCTCGGTGTGTATGATGAAGAAGCCGCACGCGCTCATCTTCTTGAAAGATCCTTCTGTACACGTTGGATGTGCTTACGGATTCTTCTTTCTGGTTCTGAAAATTCTAATAAATTAAGTCAAATATGATGCTGTAATGTGGACAGACTGCATTCATTGCCACAAAAACAAAATGCTACTGCAAATGATACTTGCCAGAACAATTCCTTGACATGATAAGTATTACACAGGTACTCTGAACATCTCTCATTGCTGCATAGAATCTCTCACATTCCATGCAAAAGACTATTAGTATAAAGATATTCTTCAGGTTCCAGATTTGAGTTCTAATTAGTAGAATAACAATCTGACACAGTAAGTTATATTTATCATTTTCATCATCCACAGATTGCCTTTACTTTTCTTTGGAACGCTTCTGGATATTATTTTTACCTTATTTATATATATATACAAACACACAAACATAAAACATACAGGCTGACTTTGGATCAATTTTCTTCAGGTGAAAGTGCTCAGGAATATTGATAACGTTTAGTGAAGGGTGTTAATTTTACTGACAGACTACTAACCCTAGTTTCACGTAAATATAAAATCCCATAAAGATAAAACCAGCACCAAGTTCCCCAACCATTGGTAGACTGTATATTATTATGTGTAATAAATCTGCAAGTAAATAAATATGAAACCAATATTTTACTAATATAATACTTGTTGTGAAAATTTACGTTAAGATAAGTTCTCTTTAATTTAATAAATTGATGATAAACTTAACATTTTTCGCAATATTGTCTCTATTTAAACTTATGTAAATTTCCTGTACATGTACGTATACATCAAATTTATTTTTCCAATAATAAACCTCTTTATAAATGTGCGTTGTTTCTAGAAATCAGAATTTTTTCAATGCATTTACAAGAATTTTCGTAATTAATTTCAATATAAAAACAGCATAAACAACGTCACAGTCCACCAAGCAATTCGAAAAACGCCACTATGTACATAAACATAGAAAACGGTTTGAAAATAAATAAGAAACAAATAAGTATACTAATAAATACAATAGTTAGTATGAAAACAAGTCCAGTTGTGGAATATTAAATCTTTGAGTTCGTTGTCATTTCTTTTTAGGACTTTGAGCACGTCTTGGATTTTCAAGATCATCAATATATTATAGTTGAGTCTCTCTGAGAAGCTGTTTATTTTATCTCCGATGAAGTAGATAGTGAAATCAAAAGCACCGCACGAACAATGAAATGAACCGGTAACGACCCACCTATTACTGTGTTCTATTAATACTGTGATCATAAACATATGTGATATGTAAACATAAACATTGAAATATAAACAAGCAAAATACTCCAATGAAATTATAAAGAAAGTATTAGCAGCGATAACATTGTTACGAATAGAATACTTGGCACAAAAGAAAATTCTTTGAGTGAGATTGAAGGGTCTTAGCACTGATTGTAAATCTTCTTCATTCACGGAGCTAAGAAATATTTTTGAAGATGAGACTATTGGTTCATTGTCGATTATACTCGTAAAAGCATTTTCGTTGGATTTGAAATATTTTACTATATACGAAAACATGTTTGTTAAAACGCTGTTAAGGACGAATTAAAAAAAAAATGATCTGTGCGTAAAAATATATTATTTGCAAATGGTGTCTTTATTATTTTGTTTTCTTAAAATATAATGATTACATAGTACAACATTATTATAATGAGTGACGTGCTACTTTTAAATTAAAATCGATCAAACTGTATATCAACTTATAAATATTACAAATACGCAAACTGAAGAAAAACAATAGTATAAGAAGTCATAAAGCTTAACAACTGAAGAGGCAGCTCAGCATCTATGATGAACAATGCGCTCGCGCTCATCTTTGTGAATGATGCCTTCTGTACGCGTTGGATGTTCTTGCAAAACCTTCTTCTTTGATCTAAACAAAGAAATAATGACGTAAATTACGAGACCTACAACATTGTTTTACCTGTATTACCATAAGGGAGACTAACATAGAATATAGTGCAATCTTTGTTACATATATATTACTATTAAAATAAGGGTTTCGTACCAGAACATTTACTTGACTTCATGAGCATAACACAGGTACTCTGAACATCTCTCATTGCTGCATAGAATCTCTCACATTGTGCGCTCAAGCATATAAATATGATAATATTCTTTATGTTCCAGGTTTGAGATACGAATATTAGACTGAAAAACTAAAATATTAACAGGATAATAAGATAACTTGAACTAGCTACTTTATATTTTAACTGAATGTTTTTATTTATATACCTTGATTACATCTACTGCTATAAAGTTTTTTAGAGCTAAAATCAAAGTCAAGTTCCTCAAACTGATGTAAACTGTGAATACTGTATAGTAAAGAATCTGTAAAAAAAAAACATGACGTACTCTTACGTATTGTGGTGTATGATCTCGGAAATTACTTTATTACAATTTGCAGTTCTTGAAATATTATGGAGAACAAAAAACAACCTAATTAAAAAAAATAAAACTACAATTTGATAAATAAGTTTAATTACGGAAGTCGGTGTAAGTTTGTAATTTCTTTTTTTGCCAACGACTTCCAAAATTAAAGTTAACGCATTGTAGTTTTTTTCCGTTTTTAGGTTTGATACCACACAAATTCGTATATACACAAAGTCAAACCATTTATTTCAAATAGAGGCACTTTTGAACGTCAAAATTTACAAAAAAAATGCATTGATTCTAGTTGCCCCTTCCAAAAGGTAGACTTGCTACAGACTTGCTATGTAATTACCAGTGACAGTAGGAAGTTATTAAAACATCATATAGATTGGTGATGTTATAATAACTAACGCTGTTTTTTTTTGTGGGACCACCAGAGCGGGAGAACTTATTTAATAATTAAATAAGTTCTCCCGCTCTGGTCGGAGCGGGAGGGCGTGTCAGACATTTACTGACTAAAACCCACCCATGTTCCATCAGTTACCTGTGTGCCAGGGCCACGATATTTCCTTTCGGACAAATTCGCAACTCTGGCAAGCATTGGCTCTAACGGACCCCATCAGTTCGCGCAGACATCTCTTTGAGGCGCGCGTGGAACATAACGCCCCTGGTCCTTATCGGACGGCGAGCTACCCATCGCTCACCGTCCGCAAGCCCGCTCCTACGGTGGCCTGGAATCGGCCTGCGACTCCCGATGCCTGGGGCGTCTACCGCGGCGACTAGGGGCGTGAGGGCTCACCTCTCCCCCACGCGTTCCGCCTCCTCCTTTACGAGCATTACTGCTTCTCAGAAGGAGGTGACGGCCTCCCATGCACTCTCGATCCGAACTATGGCCTGAACTAGGGCCGGACGCGAGAGATCGCCGCCGCTAATCGCCTCCGTGAGGACACGGCGGTACACCGCCCAAGCCGGGCAGACCTCCACCATATACTCCACCGTGTCCTCTGGGATAATAACTAACGTTAACGATAAGTGAGCAAAATACGTATTATTGAAGCTAACTCAAAAACTACTAAAGCAAAGTTAATAAAAAAATTATTTGAGACCACTGCGCTAGCTTCCTCTACCAAATGAAGAATTTTCAAAATCGGTCAACAATTGATGAAAATGAATGATGAATGACAGAAGAAGTCGGCTAAAAATATGACCATACGGGTATATGACTTATTCTAAATCTTAGTACTCAATTTAAATAAAATTACCATTTGTCCGAAAGTCGTCTCCACAATCATGACTGTCTCCAGTATATTCAAATATACATCAAACATTGTATTCCAGTACTCTGTTGTTTCTGAATTGTCGGTGTTTCTAACTTTTTCGATCCACACGCGCAACATTTTCTCTATTAATTTTAATACTGACAAAGCATAAACAACATTCATATTGAAATAGCTAGTAACAAAAATCGTAAGAAGCTGGATTATTCTTATGTTCGGAAAAATAAAGCCATACATAACGACAAAAAGAATACAAAAAATGCTTAATATAAAAATAGAAATCCAGTTATGCGAAACGAGACCCCGGAGTTCGCTACTGTTAATTTTAAGGACATTGAGCATATGTTGGATTTTCATGACCAGCAAAACATTCAAGTTCCTGTGCATAATGTTTGTGAAGGTGTTCATTAAATCCCCTACCAAATAGATTAAGTAGTCAAATATACTGCTAGAACAATAAAACAAACTGTAATCCCAGTTTTTGCATTGCATGAGCATTATGTTCAAGTTATGCAAGCAGCCACATTGATAAACGAGAATTGGCAACACTCTCATAGAATAGTACAGATAAGTATTGGGAGAGATAATATTGTCACGAACAGAATACTTCCTGGACAAGAAAAGAATCTGCATCAGATTCAACGGTCTTAGTACTGATTGTAAATCTTGTTCGAGCACGTTAGTAAGTAATATTTTGTTAGATGAGACGGTTGGTACATTCTCGATAATAACGGTGTTTTTGTTTGATTTGAAATATTTTTTGTAATACGAAAACATGTTTGTCACACTAGGCAGTTCCTTTTTGATTGAAGTAGAAACGATAAACAATCGACAGACGAGTAATTTACTAATACTTTAGTAATTATCGTGTAACGTAGTATGCTGTTTGCTGTCAAAAGCCGCATTACCTTGATGTCAATTATTGGATTACTCTTTCACGTGAAAGTCGTAAGACACCACAATATACTTGAATAATATTCGTCTAGTGGTCGCAAGCTCTAATGTTGAGCATGAGGTCCTGGGTTTGATTCTCGGGTCAGGTAGTGTTATTGGGTTTTCCATCTGGAATTTCTCAGTAACAGTCCGAAGTCTGGTTTTTGCCCGGGTAATAGCAATAGGCTCGCCCCCTATTACATGGGACCTAAGCAACTGGCGAAATATGGGTGTACGGGTGTAGGGCATAGTTAACTATAATTTTGTAATCTGGTTACTAATTACGATTAAAAGTAGTTAACTACATGTAACTTAACTACAGCAATCAAACTACATCATGTAGTTGTTAATTTGATTGCTGCAATCTAGTAGTTATAACTACTGATTATTTAAGTTTTATTAACTTATATTTTGCAATTAAATAAACATGTAATGTCTAGTAATATGTGTTTTGGAATATGGCTGCATATAAAAAAATCAGTTTATTGCAGATACCTATGTTTATTTTCATGAATAATCAAATGCAAGGATTAAAGTCGTAGATATTATGTACCTATACTTATCAGATCTTAATTACTTTTATTGACATGTAATCAAAAAAATTAAATTACTCTGCAAACATCAACTTAATTCAAATTATTTGCGAATCAAATAAACAAACAAATAAGTGCGAGTCGGACTCGCGCACGAAGGGTTCCGTACCATTATCTATAAAAACGGCAAAAAAGTCTCGTGTGTTGTATGGGAGCCCCCTTAAATATTTGTTTTATTTTAATTTAATTATTTATTTTTAAATTGAATATATAGCTAAATATTCTGTGAATATTTCAAGCATCTACCTGTTGCCGTTATCAATATCGAGCAAAAACAAGCAAAAAAATCACATTTGTTGTATGGGAGCCCCTTAAATATTTATGTTATTCTGTTTTTTAGTATTTGTTGTTATAGCGGCTACATAAATACATCATCTGTGAAAATTTCAACAGTCTAACTATCACGGTTCATGAGATACAGCCTGTTGACAGACGGACAGACAAAGAGTCAGGGTGGAGCCTTAGTAATAGGGTTCCCGTTTTACCCTTTAGGTACGGAACCCTAAAAACAGAATAAAATAAATATTTAAGCGTTTTAAAAACAATTTTTCAAACAGTTTTGATAATATAGGCAACAGGGAAATGGGCCTGTATGATGATGCTTCGTGAGGTGGTTTACCGGGCTTTGCAATCATAATCACTTCAGCAACTTTCCAAGGGTCAGGAACATGCTTCAACACGAATGCTGCATTGATGAGCCTAGTAAGCTTAACGAAATATCCATCTTGATAATCGAACGAGCTTGTCAATAAGTTTGGGAACAGAAACTATGTCAAAGGCTTTAGAGAGGTCCAGACAGATCCCCAGGTACTTTGTTTTATTGTCAAGTTTCCTGGCAACCTGTTGCGTAAAGTCTAAAACTGCATCTTCCATCGACACACCTGTACGAAAACCGTATTGGTTTTTCGCAACGATTTGGTGTTTGTCCAGGAAGTTCCTTAGAGAATTTGCCAGGATCTTCGCAATTCCAAATTTTGGAAAGAGCAGTCAAAACAGAAATTGGCCTATAGTTACTAACTTAGCTTCTATCCCCTCCCTTGATAATTAGGTGTATTATTGCCCTTTTCAGGGCATCTGGATATACAGCCATTTGGAGCCTGCGATTACAGAAAAATGTGATATTGATTACAGAGAAAGGTGGAACCAATACATGATTTTAACAATATGGACGAAATTCCATCCCAACCAATGGCGCAATCCTAACGTAATTGTAAAAAGAGAGATTCCACTTCTGTTTCATCCACTTTCAACACGGCAAGAGAACTGACAATTGGGTCATGACTTTATGAGTACTGTTTTTAATTTGAATAGAAGGACATTGATCACTTGCTGCTGTTGTCTGTCAACTGCTGTTGCCTGTGACATAATTTGTGCAGCCAAACTTTTACTTACTAAGGCAGTGATTTACCTCGTTTAAGGAAGATTTAGGATCGTCTCTTAATTAGAGCAGCTCTAAAGGGCTGATATGGGTCTTTTGTGTGTTTGTTATTTGTTTAATTGTATTCCATAAGATTTTAGAATTATTTCTTGCTTTTTCTAGTTCCGTCGTTTCGTAAGCTATTTTAAATTTTCGAAGTGAGTTATTACAGAAATTCCTGTAGCGTGTAATACAATATATGTTGTTTTCAGGATTAGGTTATCAGGAGCTTTTTTTTTTAAAGTTTTGATGTGGTTTTTATCTCTATTTTTATAAATTTTAATAGACCAGGAGTCATCCATAGCATAATTGTTCTTTTTTACCTGAGAATTTTAACCTGTTTACATTACATTTTTTCTAATTCGTAATTTTTAGTTTTAAGTAAACTGGGATATTAAAATTTGTTTGTAATAAGTAGATAGATTTCTCTTACATGCACTCGAATTTGACCAAGGTTTTGAGATACTTTCTCTTTGACATCACACCCGTAGCTCGTATCAATAAACCAGGCAAACCAAGCCAGCCAGGTCACACTTACACGTATTAGGCCATAACTTGAAAAGTCGTGAACCGATTTTGATGAAACAGCACTGTTCCCTTAGTTGAAAGAAAATGTAAGCCAACTAAAAAAATTGGTCACAATCCGATTTACAGATTCGGCGAAATGCGTGGACGAAAATACATACATACAAACACACATAATATACACATTAAAAAAAAATGTAAATTCGTTTGGAAGCCCTAATAGGTTATCATAATTATGTGAATATATTGTAGTTCCAATAATATTACACACATACGTATTGAATTGATAACCTCCTTTTTTGAAGTCGGTAATTATTTTTACTGTTTTTCTGAGTTCACTATGGACGTTCGAATTTGTATTGTATTAATAGTCTTTGTTTATTGTGTTAGTTCTAAACAAAAGTTTAAAAATTGTTCCTTAATTAAAATATACAAGCTAACTCTAAAATATGTATAGTATGTACAATTAGGTATATAATAAAATAATTAAAAAGGGGGAAGTGCTCATTGGGCATCGAAAAATTCGTCCGCATCGCTGTCAATGGGAAAAGTGCCCAAAAGGCTGGCAGCATTGCCACGTTGGATGGCAATACTGATTCTTTGGGCTAAACATAGGCCAGCCCTGGTCACGTGAAGAGTCGACCAACCGCTTGGTGATATCCCAAAATACTTGATGAGCACTCGGACCCTAAGGCCCTAGTGTTTCAACCCCAAACGGCTCAAACATATAGCTCCCAATAAGGTTGTTATATTTGCGCCGTTTGAGCTTTTCTGCTCCTGCAGCAGCCGCCCCAGCACAACCCGCCGTGCCAGGAAGATGGGATGGCGTGAAGGTGTCGACACAGGTTGCATCCCACACCAAAGGCCTACCCAACTTCCATGGCATTATGGTCAGTCCGTCTGGCCTCTTCCCATCGTCGTCGCGCGCTAGGCTATTAGGTTCTAAAACAGCTGGCACTCCGGCGGTGGCAAGAGGCCTACGGATGATGTCATGCCGTGCTAATACTGGCGTGCCGTGCCATCCGACCAGCGCTCTTGCTGCAGGATAGGCCATGGTGTCCGAGGCAGTCGACTCCTTCACCGCACTGACAGCGATGTGGAGCCCTGCAAGGAGTGCCCAAAAAATAAATAAAATATTATAAATTATTCAAACACTACCATTATTTCTTAAGTTTTTTAAAGAAATTTCAAAATCAGTCACTAATTATTACATAATTATAACTAAAAGCATTAAACAAACAATAAATGCGGAACTAAATGCCATCAATCCAGGCAGTTAATATTGAACACAATTTTATTAAGTATTCAATAATTACTTTAAGTCAATCAATAAGCAAGTAATTATATAATACTTCACGCTACGCTACTACGCTGTACAGACACAATTAAGTACTATTTACTGACGTATTAGTAAATTACTTGCTTATCGATTTTACTTTAGTTGTCTAGTTCAATCAACTTCTAACAGCCTTTATAGTCTGGTATCAGACATGTTTTCCTATTTCAAAAACTATTGCAAACCAAACAGAAATGCTGTTATCATCGGAAACATACCAACAGTTTCTTCTAACGAAATATTATGTAATAACGTGATTGAAAATGATTTTCAAGCAGTACTAAGACCGTTGTATCTTATGCAAAGTCTTTTTATCTGCGCGAAGTATTCCATTCATGACAACATTATCACTTCTAATACTTATTTTTACAACTTTTTAAGAGTATTTTTCATATTAACAGGTCGCGGAGTTCTTTTGTATCAATGGATCACTTTTATAACCGAATATTGTGATCACATTTGGGGGGATTACAGTTTATTTTTTTCTTCGAACATAGTCATTGACTTTATTATATTCTTAATCGAGGATTTGTTGAATACTGTCTTAAACATCATGCAGAGCTATTACAATATCTTGTTGGTTTTGAAAATTCAACATTGTCTCAGAGTTCTACAACTGGATTTGGGTTTTTATTTTAAACATTTTATATATAGGTTTTATTATGTGTTTCCATTTTGTTTTCGACTTGGATATTTTCGATATGATATCAATGTACGTCTGCATCGTTTTGGATATTAACATCGTTTATGCTTTGCCATTTCTGAAAATAATTGTGAAAATGCTTCGTGTTTGGATTAAACAAGTTCAAAATTCACGAAACACCGGAGACTCAGAAAGAGAAGAATATTCGAATATAATGTTTGTTGTATACCTGAATATGCAAGAGACATACATGATTATAGAGATGACGTTTCGATATATGGTACGTATATTAATTAAGCATAGATTAAAGATTGAATAAATCACATCCAAAATTGAAAACAGGCATATTATAATTAATAATTTTCTTCTATTTCCAGGTTATATTTTATATAATAACAACAACTTACTTAAGTTTGAAAAACCTAGCATTGGTATTAATTTTGTTAAAAAAAATTATTGCAAGAGGTGAAATTAAAGTAAGTAAGTCGGATTACTAAACATGTAATCAAAAATCAAACAAGAACTATCAGTGACGGCCTTGTTCCACCCATCGTGTCAAACTGCCTGGTCTTTGCTCGGTCCTCAAAGTCAAATCTTTTATTTCAATAGATAAGAGGCACTTTTGAACGAATTTACAAATATAAATTGAATTAATTCTAGTTGCCCTTTCCAAAAATAGTTTCGTATGTAGGAGAAATTCCAAAGTTACTCTTTTTAAACGTTTTACTACGTACATATAATATTTTGTTAACAGTAATTACATTGCCCTCCAAAAATTTGTTAAAGTTTTTCAACGTCAGCTGTAATGTCACATTGAGATTTTAAATCCTAGTTTGAAATGTCGGACCGTACAGTTCTACTATAACGTTTCCATTGACTAATCCAACTGTTTATGATATAGAGTATTATCTGATTTTAAAAAAATCAGCTATCCGCTGTTTTTTGTAAAATTTTTGAATTCTAGCCTCCAAAATTGAAGTTAATAATTTCTGCGGCTTTTGAGAGAATGACTATAATTTATAAGAGGCTGAAGTGGAAAAAGTTCAACTAACTTTTGGAAGGCACTGTATATAATTATATTATCTCATCCTACATCCAGATCGTGGCAGTGGACAGCAGTATAGACAAGTTAAAACTAAATTTTCGGTTAGGATTCCCAATTTAGCTGTCATAATACCTGTTACCATTGCAGCAAATCTTTCTACTAGTTGCAACTCAAGTTAATAACATCAAGAGAATGCTTACAAAATTTGTCTTGGTCAGAAATTTACGCTTCTCTGCGTAAATTTCTGACCAAGACAAATTTTGGACATAAACAAAGCATTTAGTACTTTTCATGAAACTTTGTGCCTGTTCTTTAATTTGTGCTTCCCAAAAATAAAAGTAAAGGTAAACACTAAAAATAAAAATAAACAGAACTGGATAAGTAAAGGACTTAAAAAAAGTTGTAAAACGAAACGGTTCTTGCGTTATCAATACTATAAAAATAAAAATGCAACAAATAAAGTTCATTATATTCAATATTCAAAACTTCTACAGAAATGCATAAATAGCTCAAGGAAGAATGCAAATATCAAATTTATTAATGAAAGTGGAAACAAATGTACAGCGGTATGGAAAGTAATTAAGGATGAAATTATGGGTAATAACTATAAGAACGATGTGGATAATATCCTCATTGACAATAAAGTACTAACAGACCCCGTAGAAATAGCAACTGCGTTTAATAACCACGACATTAATACAGCACACTCTTCTAGCACGAGTACAAAGCCGCACCGCGATGAAGGTTCACTAGTTCATTCGATGTTTCTAAAACCTGTGTCTGAAAACGAAGTCAGAGCGGTGATGACATCATTAAGAAACACAAGTTCGGCAGGTTATGACGAAATTAATACGAAGATTATAAAAGCATGCACTGATGAACTTATTATTGTAATGACATATTTAATAAATCTTTCATTTTCACTTGGCACTTTTCCAGAATCTTTAAAAGTATCAATTGTTAAGCCACTTTTTAAAAAAGGTGAAAAATCTGACATTAATAATTATCGACCAATAACATTAATACCTATTATATCTAAAATTTTCGAGAAGTGTATGTGTAAGAGATTGATTGACTACTGTGATAAATTTAACATTATTAAAAAAGATCAATTTGGCTTCCAAAAAAAGAAATCCACAACACTAGCTATCTTCACTCTTGTAAAAACCATATTGACTAATATTAACCGAAACCACCTTACTACAGGGTTGTTTTTTGACTTATCGAAAGCCTTTGACCTAGTATCTCACGACCTGTTGCTACAGAAATTGGAGGCAATTGGCATTAGAGGTATTGCACTTCAATGGATATCGACATACTTGAGTAACAGACAACAGCGTGTTATAATTACAAAAGTGACTGGAAAGAACGACATGACACCACACTCTTCTGAACTCAAATATAACAAATATGGCGTCCCACAAGGAAGTGTATTAGGCCCAATTTTATTCATTCTTTATATTAATTCTATTACTGACATAACTAATCATAAATGTATATTATTTGCTGATGACATTTCCATTGTTGTGACATCGGATAAAAAGAATACTACAATTGACGATCATGAAACTGACATTAATAACACAATTGACATACTGATTGAATGGCTAAATAAAAATAATTTATCATTAAATCTTGCAAAGTCTGTATATATTCAATTTCACAGATCAAATAATTCTAAATATAATAATAATAAAATGAAGATAAATAAAATTAGTGAAGTAACGCAAACTAAGTTTCTAGGTGTTACTTTGGATCAAGATATGAATTGGAAATCCCATGTCGATATTGTCTCAAAACGAATAAATAAGTTTGTATTTGCGCTGAGAAAAATTAGGAACATAACAAACGTCCAAACGGCAATAATATCTTATCATGCATATGTTGAATCGGTGTTACGCTATGGATTGATTATGTGGGGCAATAGCACCGATCAAAATAGAGCATTTGTTGCTCAAAAAAAATGCATTCGAGCAATCTACGGGCTTCAATCCGACGATTCTTGTCGGCCGGTATTTCAGAAACTTGGTTTGTTACCGCTACCGTCTCTATATATATATGAGATATGTATGTTTGTGTGGAAGCATAAGGAATTATTTAAAAAAGCAGATGATGTAGTTCCTCGAAACCGGCGCGATCCTCACAGGCTCGTACTGGATGTCATGCCAAGGCTAGCTAAATATAATAAAAGCTGTTTGTATATGTGTGTAGAAATATTTAATAAAATACCGAGCGACTTAAAAATTCTAAATACAAGATTATTTAAAAGTAAATTGTATGATTGGCTGTCCACAAATAGTTTTTATAGTGTAAAAGAATTTTTTGACAAAAAAAAAAATTTAAATGACTGAAATTTTAAATGTATAAATTATAAATTTTAATGTATTATATAACTAAATGTACCAAATGTCATATAATAATTAATTAATTAATAATATAATGAAATGTATGCACGACAAATTTGTACGCTTATAATGTTAAGCAAAGACATGTATGCTCTGTATTTAATTTTTGTACCATCTTCTATACCATGTTTTTATGCAAATAAATTTTATTCTATTCTATTCTATTCTATTCTAAGAATATGTTCATAATTATATGCTTGAGCGTGGAATGTGAGAGATTCTGTGCAGCAATGAGAGATGTCCAGAGTACCTGTGTGATGCTCATGAAGTCAAGGCATTGTTCTGGTAGGTGCTATATTATAATTTGCTTCAAAGAGTATTTTAATCCATTGCTTGCGGACTTTACCCGTATTCCTTTAAAATATGGTTATGAAGAGACAAAACTACATGCACTTATATTAAATAATGTAATACTCGCACGTTCGAGCCTGTTAGTAGCAGGTTACAAGAACAAAAACCTCGCATTCAACAACGAAAGAAGTTATGTATTGATTAACGTTCTTGTTTCAGTTATAGATCGGAGGGTTCGCAAGAACATTCAACGTGTACAGAGAGCATCATTAAAGAAAATGAGTGCGTGCGGCTTGTTCATCATAGACGCCCAGCTACCTCTACAGTTGTCAAGCTTTATTACTTCTTACACCATTTTTTTGTTACAGTTTGTGTTTTTATAAAAAAAAAAACATAGTCGACGTTGCTCATTATTTATTTCGTTTTCGAAACACCCCATGTATGTTCAGCAATCTATACAGGGTGGCCCAAAAGTCGTGGATCAAACGCAACTAGGGGTTAGATGGGGTCATCAGCTGCAAAAAGTTGTTCTACGGGAGTTCCTTAAGGTCAACCTCTGCAGAGTTATAATTTATTTTGTGTTTTTATGAGAAACTTGACTATTTTTTAACTAATTCTTATTAAAATTCGAAAAAATCTATGTCCTGTATCTTTTTTATAATTTTCACTAAATTGGTACTGATGATTAGACATGCTATTTGTGGTTGTTTATTGGGTGTGTTGAAGATAATATTAAGTTTTATGATTTTATTTTTCTCAAATCATAACTTTTTATTTACTTCGGACCCGTGTTCCTTCCGTTGCCTGTGTGCCAGGGCCACGATATCCCTTTCGGACAAACTCGCAACCCCGGCAGGCATTGGTCCTGACGGACCCCGTCAGTTTGTGCTGACATCTCTTTGAGGTGCGCGTGGAACACAACGCGCCATAAATAGCATGTCT
This sequence comes from Tiliacea citrago, assembly GCA_963921375.1. Lineage (NCBI taxonomy): Eukaryota > Metazoa > Arthropoda > Insecta > Lepidoptera > Noctuidae > Tiliacea > Tiliacea citrago. The sequence goes on from OY992801.1 coordinate 2,914,787, forward strand.
AACGCAAGGACTCATCAGTACCAATCTAGTGAAAATTATAAAAAAGATACAGGATGTAGATTTTTTCGCATTTTAATAAGAATTAGTTAAAAAAAGTCAAGTTTCTCATAAAAACACAAAATAAATTATAACTCTGCAGGGGTTGACCTTAAGGACCTCCCGTAGAACAACTTTTTGCAGCTGATGACCCCCTCTAACCACTAGTTGCGTTTGATCCACCACTTTTGGGCCAACCTGTATAAATAAAAAGACAAGTCCTGACTGACTGATTGACTGACTCATCAACGCCCAGCCCAAACCCTTGGACCTAGAAAGCTGAAATTTTGTACAGAGGTACTCTTTATAATGTAGACAAAGAATAAGAACGGATTTTTGGGAATTCCACCCCTAAAGGGGTAAAATAGGGGATGGAAGTTTATATGAAAGTCCGTCAATTTTGAAGCTAGGATCTTCAAATTTTGTGTTTAGGCTGACGATTGAAAATTAATTCACACGTGTTTCAGTTTTTTTGATAATTCCACCCCCGAATGGTTAAAAAGAGGGATGAAGTTGTGTATGGAAAGTCCTTCATTTTAGAATGTAAAAATCACTAAATTTATTATCTAGGCTTATGGTCGGAAGCTAACGCAACGGTGTTGTTAGAATTTCAACCCCTAACGGGTGAAAAGGGGATGAAATTATGTTTTTAATTAAAGCTCTTTATTTTTTAAGTTAAAATCACTAATAGTTCGGCTTATGGTTGGCTTATACAATGTAAATCGTTGTTTTGGGATGAAAAGGGGGATAAAGTTTTGTATTGAAGTTGTTCATTCGCATTTTGTATTCAAGTAAAAATAATAAAGTTGATGAACTTGAAACTTGGCACGAATACTTACCTAAGTAAATCATAAACTTATCCATTTTTAGTTTTTTTAAAGTTCCCCCCGAAGGGGGATTCGGGGATGTCGAAGTTTGTATAGATGAATTTTAACTCGCAGTCAATTAACTCGAAACTCAGTATTTATACTTAAAACCATATATATAGAATAACGTGTATCAGGGTTTTTCAAAAATCTACCCCTAACGGGGTGAAAAGGGGTAGTCAAAAAGGAAACCATGACTGACTGGTAACACACAGCTCAAACCACTGAACGGATTGGGTTGAAATTTGGCACATATATTAGATACTTATTATGACGTAGGCATTCGATAAGAAGAGGTTTTTGAAAATTCGATCTTTAAGGGGGTGAAAGGTTAATGTTTGTATGAACAATCTTATTCCTTGAGTTAATAAACCTGAAACTTGGCACGAATACTTACCGAAGTAAATTATAAAGTTGTCATTTGTGTTTTTTTTATACTACTATAAAGGAGGATTGGGGGATGTCAAAGTTTGTACAGAAGAATTTTAACGCGCGGTCCGATTAACTCGAAACTCAGTATTTATACTTAAAACCAAAAATAAAGAATAAAATGTATCAGATTTTTTTTTTAATCATTCCCTAACGGGATGAAAAGGTTTGTCAATTTTACAAAGGAGGATTTTACTGCGTGGCTTGATTAACTTGAAAATTGGTATTAATACTTAGCAACAAAAATTAATAATAACACGTATCAGAGTTTTTCGAAAATTGACCCCTGACGGGTTGAAAAGGGGTAGTCAATTTGACAAGGGAGGATTTTACTGCGTGGCTTGATTAACTCTAAATTATGACGTAGGCATCTGCTATAGAATAGAATAGAATACTCTTTATTATGTACACCATAAAAGTCACAGATATAAATGTTGAAATTAAAAAAAAAAAAAAAAAGGGGTTTTTGGGAATTTGACCTTTAAAGGGGTGAAAAGGAGGCATTTCGTTTGTATAAACGATCTTATTCCTTGAGTTGATAAATCTGAAACTTGGCACAAATACTAACCTAAGTAAATTATAAAGTTAGTAATTTTTTGTTTTTTTTTTTTTAAATAGGGGGATTGGGGGATGTTAAAGTTTCTATGGAAGAATTTTAACGCGCAGTCCAATTTACTTGAAACCCGGTATCTAACGCTCATAGAAAATAAAGCCCTACATGTTTTTCAAATGTAACCCTTACGGGGCAAAAGGGGGTTTTTATGTTTTAGGGAAAGATTTTGCTGTGCGTCTTGATAAACTCCAATGTAATTGAATAACACATGATTGAATATTTTTCAAAAATAAACTCCTTTTGGGGTGAAAAGAGGGGCACAGTTTAATATCAAAATTATGTTTCCTTTGATCAATAAACTTGAAAATTGACCCGTATATTTTCTTAATAAATAAAACGACCATAAACATACATTTTCGAAAACCACCTTATATAGGGGGTGTTGAATTTTGTGGGGGAAAATAATTGTATGGAAAGATATATCGCGTGGTTCGATTAACTTGAAACTCGGTATTTATATTTAAGATCTGAAATAAAGGAAAAGGTGTATCAGGGTTGTCAAAAAATCTACCCCTAACGGGGTGGAAAGGGGTAGTCAACTTTAAAGGCGATGATTTTATGTTTCGGATTGGCGCAAAAATGGCTAAACGGATTTAGATGACATTTGGTAACATAGTTTATAATCTGCATTAACACATAGCGTACTTTTAATTCCGGTAGTACGTTCTCGTGACATTTTTTCCGACATCCACGCGGGCTAGAAGTTTTTTCAGAAAAATTGTCAAATTCTCATGTCATGTAAATCGTCAGGTCAGTCGACCTGAATAATATTTACACGGCTGCCCAAAAATAAGTGCCCCTGCCTGATCAAAGTTATGTAATACACGGATTAAATGACAGGGGGTGACTTGCACACTCAATAATTGGCCCCCGAAAACGGTCGCTAGCACATAGTGACGAAGCGACAAGGGGGCAACACTTCCTGAGGTGTTTGAAGAGAGGAGAGGTATGCCACGGTTATCAGAGCAATCTCAGAGCCCGGAAGTTGGTCAAGTACATACTGGAATACTTCCTTCCTCCGAGCACGTTTTGCTCTTGCGAATCTCCACTCAAGCCGGCCAACAAAGACAAGAATAAGTTGATAGCTCTGCTCCTCGTCAGTGGTTACTCCAGCCAGCCAGTAAAGGTAAGCCAGAGATGAGGAACCACACTTCTCCCGAGAGATAGACCGTGGGACATGCTGCCCTGCGGGTTTATGTATCTCTCTTGGTGTGGCTCCTTACCCTAGATCCGTTCCAGCAAAGTAAACTCTACTGGCACAGACCTTGAGTTCGGAGCGCGCAAGCCCCACCACGACGTCATCGTAGAGATACGGGCGGCGCACAGTATACGATTTGGCCAAACTAGAGAGACAAAACTCGATATCAGACATAAAGGAATTAAAATGCACTAAAGTAATAATTTACACATTGTAAAGTTAGCAAATAACACACATTTTTGTCAATAATATACAATTTATTCTGATTTTAATAGCGATTTTAAATTGCTATAATGTTTTATGTTGCTTTTTTGGTAATTTTCTCAAGAATTAAATATAGGGATTGGACGATACAAGCAAATACTTAAGTAAATCTAAATTTGTGCGGGCCCGAGAAGTTTTCAATGTGTGAGCCAGCCTGACTTTGCAGATTTCTTTGTTTCTGGCTACCGAAGCCTCTTCGGACATTATTGTCCTATTGGAATGACAGAATGTCTCATTATCTCAGCTTCATGAATCTTATGCACTGTAGCTGGCATGTCATACCATGGGTATAAGGAGAGACTCTCGTGTGTCTGAGCTGAGCAGTATATGTTGAATTAGTCCGAGTCAATTTCATAGCACTGCTCTTTCACGTTTGCTACTTGATCATAGCATGGGTAAGGATGGAATCTCCTTTATTTTGAGTCCTGTTGTATATTATTATAATTATGTCTGCACAGAGAAATTATTAAACATAAACGAAGCCAAAGGTTCTTCTGGGGTTTAAGGCTGTTCTTCTTTTTTGCATTTATTCTTCTCCTGGCTTTGTTATATCCAGTAGCTCGTCTTAGTGAAGCTGTGGAAACTTCCTGAATTAAACTAGCAGCGTCATGTTTCCCACTAGCTTGCACACTCAATTGGGCTGCAAACGATAGCTGTTCATCGCCATATTCTTGCAACAAATGGTGAGATTTTTTCACCATTTGTTGTGGTTTCGTAGAACCATCATCAAAACTCTTTTTGGTCTGCCAATACTGGATCTTGGTTTTGGGGACTGTTCATAGAACGTTGTAAGCACTAATAATTCACTTAACCATTCTTCTTTGGCATTTCAAAATAAGTCCAATCGTCTCTATTTGCGATGACATTTAAGACGAATCTTCTCGCATCCCTTTTTCAAAAATGCTTTTAGAGGCTTCTCCTGTTCTTGTGGGAGGATCAAATCAACAAATCTTGACTTGACATACATTAAAACTTGGTCTAATCTGCGTTTGGGTGGGGTAGAACGCCAAAAGTCAAAAAGCAATTTTCGCCGAATTCAGACACCTGTATAGAAATAAATAGGAAATAATTAGAATCGCAATAAGTCGCATAACCAAATCAAGTTTTTAAGAAACTGAAACGATAAGAGAATATTTAAGAGCTTTATCATGCCTTGACTCATCTTGACTACCTACTTTAAGACTATGTGAATCTATCTTTTACATGTTTTTTGTTGTAATATCATCTTCAAACATATTTTGGTGGATTAAAATCAATTTATATTATTGATCCTCGAGTTCAAGAATCCATCACTAAGAAGTACCTACTTGAAATCACACAAAACAGCGCACTGACCGAGCGTGCAGCTACCTGAATTCAACACTGTAACCTCACACATTGTTATTGAGGAGACTGGCACAAAAATTGGTTCTGAATGTATTATTAGTTGTAGGGTTCGTCCAAATATGTAAAAAAAATAAGAAAATGCTCTGTTTTAGAATTATGATTTGGGACTCTCTAGTTTAGGCAAATCGTATACTGCGCGGTGGGATCATTGTGATTATTATTTTAAGTTTGTTAACTTAATTATTTATGTAAATATTATATTTCAAAAAGAAATGACTATTATTTAAACATTAGGGAAGTTATTATGATCAGTTGAAATTTACGGGCAATAATTAAATTGTTCGGCGGTTGGTAAATTAGAGTTCGGGGGAGAATTAGAGCTCATAAGTAATTACAGCCGCACTGGTCGATCCATCAGGTTAAGCTACACTTGCCGGGGATGGTCCGTGGATGGGTGACCATCTTTACATACCGAGATTCCTCCGCTATCATTCGTGGATCTTTGTCATAAGACCAAAAGTCTGAATACCAGTCTTACCAAGGGGTATCGTGTTACCCAGTTACTGGGTAGTGGAGGTAAGATAGGCAGTCGCTCCATGTAAAATACTGGTAGTCATCTGCATCCGGTTAGACTGAAAGCCGACCCCAACATAGTTGGGAAAAGGCTAGGCTGACTGATTGGTAAATGAGAGTGACAGTGAAACATGAAAAGTAATAAAAATAAAGTTTGGTCGGTTATTTCATCCTACAATATCAGTATATATGTATATAGAAACATATATTATATTTTTATATATATGTCGGAGGAAGTAAACTGAGAGTTGATTGTTGGTTGCATACAATTAATTGATAAGATTAAGATTGATTGTTAACTAAAAATACTTGTTAAAACCTAATTTAATTTGATTTGTTACATTTTAATATTGTGTAAAACATAACTAACTTATTCAAAACTCACTGCATTGTATAACGTCCAATCAGAGCAGAGGATAATTCTAGGGTGGGGTCGAGGCGCCATCTTAACTTTGGCGGGGCGTAGTGAGGAGTCATTACAGTATCGGTGCTTGATCGAGGTGGATCGTTAGTGATAAAGTAAAAGATTGGTGTCGCGAACCTGCTGCTTGAATATAATTGTTTAAAGCGAATTAGTTATTGTGAAATAGTGATTCTCAACATTGTTAAAATTGTATGAAACAGTGAATACTTAGTTTTGTGCTCGCATTTACCCTAATGACGCCCACTAAACTCGTGACCACTAATGACGATGTCGAGCAGAATGCTGTTCCTCCGACATCAGAAGTGGGATCGATGCAGGCACAAAACGGGGACAAATAGAGTGATGGAAATGATGGGTGGCGCGCTCTATTGGAAGCGCAACAAAACAGCTTGCGACTACTCGTGGAGACTGCGCAACCCGCCGGCTACTGAAGACAAGAATATTACGCTGCCCAATTTTGAACCTGAAAATGCGACGCACGAGCCTGGCTAGCAACAGCGGATATCTGCTTGTCGGACCGTGATATACAGGGCAGTAAACTGATTCTTATACTTAGTAAGGCTATGAAAGGTTCGGCAGCCACATGGCTTTCCCAAGTAGCTTTTTCTAGCATGAAATGGGTAGAATTTAAAGATATTTTCCTTTCTCGCTTTGATACATTGGCAACGTGTCGAGCTACTATTTTAAAAATGTTTTCTGGTAAACCACAAGACGGCGAATGCCTCGCGGCATATGCCGGCCGTCTATTCACTTCACTCATGTCACGATGGGGTAGTTTAGACACAGAAGAAATTGTGGTATTTGTTATACTTGCTCATATGGGACAAATCGAACCACGTTTGCAACGCAATATTTTTTCTGAAGAAATAACTAATCGAATTAAAATGCAACGTGAACTTATGGCATTTTCATATCGTAAGCGGAGTTAACAAGAGGTTCAGAAGACCGGTACCGGTAATAGGCAGGATAGCAAACGCCCTAAGCTAAGTCTAGCTTGCTTCTACTAAATGTTACGCTTGTGACAAATTTGTTCATAAATCTTATGAATGTCCCAGCCGTCAGCATGACAAGTAACAAACAACTTCGACTTCCGACCGCCCCGGCACGGCCGCGGCTACGGCAAAGCCCCCCGTAACTTGCTACAAGTGTGGTGCCTAGTGTCACGTGGCATCACGGTGCTCGAAAACTGGGGCAGCAGGCAGCAGCACGCAACCTGCCGCCACAGCCAGCATAGTGAAGAGAGTGGACGTATGCGGTGTGAAACCTGTCACCGGAGTTATCACTCAACTTGGTGAGGAATTTTCATTATGCTTTGATTCTGGTGCTGATTGTTCCCTAGTTAAATAAAGTGTTTCACGTAAACTTATAGGTGAATTACAACACGCTGTAGTTTGTCTGATAGGGATAGGGAAATCTAGCGTATTGTGTAATTTACAAATTTTATCTCGGGTTACTGTTTGTGATCATGATGTACAAATTTTATTTCATATTATATCTGATGACTATCCGAGTAATGATATTCTGATTGGACGTGATTTGTTAGTTTTAGGGTTTCTGTACATATATCGAGAGATAAACTTGCCATAATTAAAATACCTTCTTTTGTTAATATTTGTGAGGTAGGTAAAATTGCAACTGATTTTAATGATGTAAATACTGACATTTCAAGTAATTTTAAATCGTAATTAATAAAACTTGTCGGCGGTTTTAGAGACTCGTTTGTTGAAGGTACACCTATTAGCGACGTCCTTATCACTTGAGTGCTGAAGAACGAGTAATAGTACGCAATAAATGTAGTGAATTATTAACTGCCGTTATTAGACCTAGTAAGTCCCCCTTCTCTAGCCCAATACTACTAGCTTCTAAATTAATTGGAAAGCTCAGCTGTGTGCGTATGTGAACTGTCTGAGCGTGTGCGTATGTGATGACTATAGTTTTATGTAAGCGTGGTGGCTACATAAGGTCTATGTATGTGGTCTTAACGGCGTGGTGGCTGTTAAGTTCATGAGCTGTCTGGTCGGCGAGGTGGCCAATTAGACTGTGTGGATACGAAGTGTCAAAAAGGCGAGGAGGCTATTTAGACTGTGGTATAGGTGGTCTGAAGAGCGGGGTGGCTGTTTTGATACTGTGACTGTAGACGAAAGCATACAATTTACAGAGAATTCATCGTTATTCGAGAGATATTCGAATTATTCAAATAGTATTCGTATTATTCGAATAATATTCGAATATTCGATTGCAATGCCTATTTGGAAGTAAGATTGATAGGCCCTAATCGTACAGTGCAAAGACGTCCTTACAGATTGTCTCCGGACGAACGTCGAACTAATTGTCTCCTGCCGAACGTCGAACCATGCGGGATGGGGTTAATGAATTGTTACAAGCTAAAATAATTAGACCCTGTAGTTCGCCGTTTGCTAGTCCAGTCCTTTTGGTTAAAAAGTATGATGGATCAGACCGCATGTGCATAGATTATAGAGAGCTTAATAATAATACAGTGCCAGATCCATTACCGTTGATTTCTGCAAATTACTTAACAAAGTTAGTTCCAAAATTTAAAGGACCGTTTGAGGTTATAGAGGTTCTTGACGGTGATCGCTACACATTGAGAGCTTTCAATTTCAAGTGTATTTACAAGTACGCGCATGATAGCCACTTGAAGTAGAAAAGGTTGAGTCGAGTGATAGTGGTGAATCTTAGTTCGGCTGGTCGGACCGTACAAGTAGTCATTTCGTAGCCGTAGGCCATTGGAAGTCGATAGCTGCTTAAAGTAGTCCGTGGATACGCGGTGCGCGGGTGGCTCTGGCGGAGGTCGGGTCTAGTAGAGACCATAGAGTCCGTGGGACTCTGAATTCAGGAGAATTCAGTGAAACAAACATGGGGTTTGTTGAAGGGGCTTAATGAAAAGCCACAGGCCACGAATAAGATTTCTGCTTTATGTTTTGTTATGCTCTAAAGCTGATTTATGCTTTGCTCTCACATGTTTGGTTTGATTGCGTCTTTTGCGAGATGTGCGATAAATGTGTAGTCAGTTGAATTTTTGAATTTCCTGATTCTTGATAAGATATTTTTTTTTTCGACAGTGGACATTATAGACCTTGATGACATTAGGAGATTGGCATCTAAAGGCATTGAGAAGTCTGCGCGTTATGATAAAAGTCGTTTTGATAGTACAAAGGCAAGCGCGAGTAGGTTTTCTGTCGGTGAATTCGTGCTTATTGAGAACGAGGAGCGTATTCAAACTAAGCTTCACGTAAAGTTTAGAGAGCCGTTCCAAATTGATGAAGTGTTAGATGGCGATCGGTATGTCTTAAAATCTCTAGTTAACAAGCGTACTTACAAATACACTCATGACCGGAAGATGCCCGATGGCCAAGTACTGATTGAGATTGCAGCCGAAATAGATGATGAATTGGCATCACTTTAGTTTGTGTAAACAGGTACTCGGTTCAGTGGGTCGGTGACCGTACCAGAGTATCGTAGCCATAGCCCGTTAGAAATCGGTATCTACTTGCTAGACCGTGGTTACGTAGTAGTGCGGTAGCTCTGGGTAGTATGGTCGGGTCTAGCCTCAAAGCCAAGACCGTAGAGTCAAGGACGACTCGGCATTTCTGCGGGAAGTGCGAATGTGACAAATGTGTGGGAGCTATGTTATAGCTGTGCATGTTGACCGCGAATGAGATACCTCAGGTTTTCTTTTCTTTGATTAATTCAATATGGAATCGTTGTGCTTGGTCTCGGTAATCTCGAAACTAAATAGTTCCAACCCGTAGGTTAGTCTAGTTTATGGTTTTTAAACTTTAGTTTGAAATTGTTTGTAAATTAAAACGGATTTGAAAGAGTCAAGTCCCTTTTAATTATCTCATCAGTCTTCATATGAGTCAGGATTGGACGAGCAGATACTGTGGCGATATTTTGTATTTTCCAGATTACCAACACACGAGGACGTCTGCATCGCAGGATGGCCGTGTCGGGGGAAGTAAACGGAGAGTTGATTGTTGGTTGAGATTAAGATTGATTGTTAACTAAAAATACTTGTTAAAACCTAATTTAATTTGATTTGTTACATTTTAATATTGTGTAAAACATAACTAACTTATTCAAAAGTCACTGCATTGTATAACGTCCAATCAGAGCAGAGAATAATTCTAGGGTGGGGTCGAGGCGCCATCTTAACTTTGGCGGGGCGTAGTGAGGAGTCATTACAGTATCGGTGCTTGATCGAAGTGGATCGTTAGTGATAAAGTAAAAGATTGATGTCGCGAACCTGCTGCTTGAATATAATTGTTTAAAGCGAATTAGTTATTGTGAAATAGTGATTCTCAACATTGTTAAAATTGTTATTAAATTGTATGAAACAGTGAATACTTAGTTTTGTGCTCGCATTTCACCCTAATGACGCCCACTAAACTCGTGACCACTAATGACGATGTCGAGCAGAATGCTGTTCCTCCGACATATATATGTTTGTATATATATGCTTTATGTATTTATTTAGGTATATGTAAGTTTTTTTGCACGTGTGTACGTGTACGTATACGTGTGTAAATTTTATAATAAGTTGGGGAAAAAGTTTCTACGCATTTTTTAAGAAAATTCAAAACATTTTTTAAGATAGTTTATTTACATTTAACTAAAGTATGTAGGTACCATTTTGTTCGATAACTTTTTGCCATCTTGTAGGTAGGGACATAATCCCATTGCTATAGAAATTTTGGGACTTCTGATCAAAATACCGCGACAAGTGGTTTTGGCAGTCCTCTCGTGATATTAACCTGACACTGCCTAAAGAATTCTGAAGAGACCGAAACAGGTGGAAATCTGAAGGTGCAAGGTCAGGACTATACGGCGGATGCATTAACAACTCCCGGCCAAACTGCAGCTCATAATGAATAATGCCCTTCCAATCCCACCACACACACAGTATCACCTTTTTACGAGTTAACCCGGGTTTCGCCACAGTCTGTGAAGCCTGACCGGCCTTTGACCACGAACTTTTTCGCACGTTCTTGTCGTACGTGATCCACTTTTCATCACCAGTTATCAGCTTCTTCAAAAATGGTTCGGTTTCATTACGTCGTAATAAAGAATCACAAATGAGTACACGGTTCATTAGGTTTATTTCAGTGAGCTCGTGAGGTACCCAAATATCGAGCTTTTTTGTGTACCCAGTTTTTTTCAAATGTGCCAAAACTGTTTTGTGGTAAATTCCCAGTTCTTCAGCTACGTCGTAACTACTTACGGCATATTGCTCCACTTTTTCAAAAATGGCATCCATTTTATCCGTATATCCATAGGGACCAGAGCGACGTGCATCTTTGACTTCAAAATTTCCATGGTCCATAAACATCGCAATTTTTTTTCGCGGCTTGCCTTGCATTTTTACCTTTTTTGTAGTAAAATTTTAAAATGTATCGAATTTCTTCATTCAATTCACTCATCTTGACAGTACGAAAAAAAAATGAAAATCACACATTTTCCTAATTTGAATTTGGAATTATGTTCTTTAAAATTTAAACTTTCAATGATACCAAATCTAGCCAGATACAAATAGTATAGCCAAAGAGATTTTATTACAAGTTCATACATACTTATAATGCGAAAATACTTTTTCCCCAACCTAATATGTATATGTGTATATAGATATGGTATAGTATAGGTATATTTAACTTTTTAGTATAAGACTTCGCATATTCATATTTTTCTTTTTTGTCCTCACACACTATAATGTCTACATTTCTTTTTCATTTCTCCTTTCAGACTTTTTGTAACAGTACCTTTGTACTAATATTATAATTATGTCGTATCTCTCTGTACTTTACTGTGTGTACATAAATAATAAAATAAATAAATACAAAAAGTACTCAAGTAGTGTAATAAATTTATGAGCAGGAAAATGTTGGAATGAGGTTACTCATTCCAGCAATTTTGGACAAATCTGTCGTAATTTCAAGGTTATTTTCGATTTTGCACGGCATCTCGGATGTAGAGACTTGCGTTTGTCGCTAGCATCGTTACGGCAAGTGAATTTTTTTGTTATTATTTACCGATCGGTAGTTTCCGACAGCGTCGTTATCTATAATATGTCGAGACTGCAGGCCCAGGGGACTCCGATTAAATGGTTTAGCGAGCTGTTATAGGTCTCCGCATAGTTGGCTTAAAAAAAAAGGAATTATTAATTTCAGGATGTTATATTTCAGGATATTACATTTCAGAATAATTAAACTTAGAATGCGAGAGACCCATTGGCAGAACCGACCGCTAAGATGGTAGAACTTTAACTGACTCTAACTAAAATGGCGACTCAAGCCGTCAGGTAGATTGTCAGCTGTCAGCGCCGACGAAGTGCTGATCCAGCATTAACCCCTACAAAGTTAGGGTATAACAGAACGCAAATTCCAAATTAGTTTTCATATAGATATTTTTTAACTGAATGGGCTGTTACGTGTGGGCATGTAACTGCCCATTCAGTCCATTTTACTGCTAAATTATTTCACACACAGCTCGGTTAGTCTAGTTTAGTTATTTTCATAGCGTTATGTCCTACGGTATTCTGCTGTGGGGCAAAGCCACGGTAGTCAGAAATCACAAAAAAAAAATTCCATAATATATTTCGTTTTAATGAGTCTGAGGTATGAGAGAACACAATCTGTGTATGACAACAGTCGAATTATTCAATTACTTCACTGGGCTGAATGGGCAACGAATAAATAGCAGAGAGTTACAGATTTGTCCTTTTCAATCATGATATTATCATACATTAGTAAGAACGGCTATTTTGGACAGCTTTGCGGATGGACCACTGCTGCACTGCTTTGGAAATCGAAGTTCAATTATAATTTTATGTTTTTACATTTTTTATACAATTATGTTCGTAGAATGTACACAGAAAAAGTGTTAGCTAAAAGTTGAACAAGTTTGGACCTCCTCTGTCTTCTATGGTTATTATTATACAAATTAATATCGGAGGGCTGTTCAAGAGAAAACCCGTGTGTTCAAAATCTACTGTTATATTGTTTTAATGATAGCTGTTCGTCAGCAATAATCTGAAGTATGCAAGAGTCATTGTATCAGTGTTGTGCTATTAGCAGAAACATATGCATATGCAGAAACGCAGGCGTTCATTTATTCACTAAAAACTAAACCCTTCGCAAGCAATGGGAAATTGCTAGATTGCGGGTGTCGACATCAGAACGAGCTGCTTCTCACTCGGACAACTGTACGTTACTTGCTCCTGCATCACCGTCCTGACTCTCTTTATATTTAGCCTACTGAGCCCAAAACTACAAACTTAGTATACAGGGAAGTTTTATAAAAATGTGGCTGTTATTTTAGTATATTATGGTGTCTATGGGCAGCAGCTTTCTCTGTGCATTCTAACACCATACTGCGATCGCCAACCCGATTGTCAAGCGTGGTAATTATGGCATCCCTCGCCCCCCTTGGGGGCTATGTCCAGCAGCGGACGTCTTTTCGTTGAAATGATGATGATGATTGTGGTGTCTTACGGCATCCACGTGAACAAACTCGCGGGCAGAAGAATATATATAATAAATATATATTTAATAAATTATGAAAGTGGATCAGAATGATAAGAAACAGAATACCTAATGTTAAACTCTAATTATAAGAAAACTACTTGCCTATCGATTGCCTTTATGTTTTAGATCAATTGACATTAAACTGTTCAGTTAAGCAAACATGTTCTCGTATTTCAAATCAAATAGAAACGTTGTTTCAACCATTACCGAAACATTAAATAACAATAATATTATTGGAGAAGATTTACTATCCGTACTAAGACCATTGAATCTGATCCAAAGTTTGTTCTTGCGGTCGAAGTATTCTATTCGTGACAACATTATCACCGCTAAGACTTATCGTTACAAGTTCATCCAAGTGTTTTGCATGCTCTTATACCGCTGTGCTTGTTTTATTGAATTGATCGTTTTCATTATCCAGCATACTCATAATTTGGGGATTTACAGTTTAATATTATTTGGGAGCATGGTTAGTGACGTCACCATCTTGTTAATCGGGGATTTAATAAACAGCGTCTCAAACATCGTTCACAGTTACTACAATATCTTGTTGGTCTTGAAAATCCAACACGTTCTCAGAGTGCTACAAATAAATGGCAACAAAATCACAGGTTTCATTATCTGCAGCTGGACTTCTGTATCCATCCTCAATATTTTTTGTATTAGTTTCATCCTTTTCTTCAGTTTTATTTTTACGCTGAGGATTTTTGATTATTCGTCGCTTTACACTAGCCTCCTTTTCGATATTAACGTTGTTTATGCTTTAGTCGTATTAAAATTATTAGAAAAAATGCTTCGTGTGTGGATTAAAAGAGTTCAGAGTTCACGAAACACCGAGGATTCAGAAAGAGAAGAGTTCTGGAATATAATGTTCGGTGCATACTTGAATGTACATGAGTCATACAAGATTTTAGAGGTGACATTTCGACAAATGGTAAGTGTATTTTTATATAGAGATTGTGTAAAAACAAGACTTATAGAAGACGAACAGCATTTCATTTATACACCGTGGCATTTTAATCGTCTTACAACGGCAGCCCGCTTCATGTATCCAATGACTACTAATCATTCATGAAAGCAAAAAAATATTTATTAACATATAAATAATAAAATAAAAAAAATCGTTCTGACGCATGACGTAGTTGCAAACACCCTGTTATGAGCGTGGTGCGAGCCTGGAGTTCCAAGGGCGGTGTAGAATGGAGGCTCGCACTGCACTCCTATCAGTGTGTTTCAAACTACATCATGCGTTATAATGAATAATATTTAAAAAAAAAATATTCAAATGTTACTAATTTTTTTTTTACTTTCATGAATGATTAATACTCATTGGATACATGAAGTGGGCTGCCGTTGTAAGACGATTAAAAAGCCACGGTGTATAAATAAAAATGAAATCTATTCGTCTGTAACCGCATCACTTGAGAAAGGTTGAGCCGATTTGTCAATTCTTTTTTCAAAATGTTCGTAATACCCCTAATTAGGGTTTTATGAAAAGTAAAATTGGAGAAGATGCCAAGAATTTTTTTTTTTTTTTGGAGAGTGGAATGTGCTTTTTTCTATGGGATTTTTGTATGAACTCAGGATCATATTGAAATTTTTAATTGACAACGTCTGGGGCAGGTTCAACTCCGCCCGAATAATAAATACCAGTTACTGTCGTCAAAATGCCAAAAAAGTGCCAGTGTGTTCCAGGTCAAACAGAAAAAATACTTTTTTTTTTATTTTGTTTTCAGATTGCATTTTATACGATATTTGCAGCATACCTTCATGTTCGGAATCTCGCTACGGTATTATCTTTAAGCCTCCACACTAAAGTAAGTAGTCGAAGTACTAATAAATTATGGGACTAACAAGAACTACCATACCTCCCGCCACGTCCACCCCCGACACGACCCGATCCGACCGATACGTCTATCTTTAACCATAAATAGCATAAAACTGCATCGCTTGTCTGTGCGTTTATTTATTTTGAGCTGCACATGTTTTTTATGTGGTTTTCACCATTTATAAAAATAAATCAAAATATTTTTTATTATCAGACAACCAGGGCGAATAGTATTAGTAACAAAAAACAAAAACTTAAAAGTATGTTAGTAGCTACAGAGATAAAAGTGGAAAAAAAATGTCGATTCATCTCCCCGCACCTCTCACATGCAGATTGATGAATCGATTGAACACAGCCGCGTCCAACCCATCTGCTATCATTTTCAGGATGCTGTTGCTACTCCCCCGCACAGTTTTCATGATTGACGCGGTTTTCTTCCGCATAATTGCATAGAAATCATCTTTATGCGAATAAAATCAAATCATTTATTTGCTTGAATATGGGTACGAGTACATAAGGTGTCAACATTTAAATAAATCCTTTAAACCATATCCTACCTAAACAGGAAACGAACATACCTGAAGCACTACAAGAACGCGGGAGCCGCAACAGTGCCCTGAAAATGTTATTGTCTTAAACTCTGAGGGTATTCTAGGCCCTTTATGTGTACTTAACCCATAGACCACTCTTGTAGAACGTCTACCGTACAACGAGAAAATCTATGTGCCAGCATACCCGTACTGACAGTGCCCTCCTCTCCCTCTCTAATCGTGGTCACCCTTCAAGGTGTCTGTCACAATTTGTCCCAGGTACTTGAACTGAGAAACACTGTTCAACTGTTCTCCATTTAAAGAAAGGGGTGGCACACTATTTGGCCTTTTGTTGTTTAAAAAAAAACCATATTATACTCATTTTTTTACTCTCATATTTTAAATCGTGCTTCTCAGCATAAGCTTCTCACATACCCAATAGGTTTCTCAACTCGCCGATTGATGGACTCAGCACTCCCATGTCGTCCGCATAACTTATGTTGTTAACACTAACGCCATCTATGCGGCATCCGACATGCATGCTGCTCAGTCCCTCAATCAGCTGATTCATATATAGATTAAAAAACCTCAGAGATGTTAATCTTCCTTGCCTTACACCCGAGTTCAGTTTATCATCATCATCATCATCATTTTAGCCGAAAGACATCCACTGCTGGACATAGACCTCCCTCACAGGCGGGGTTTTCCATAATCACCACGCTTGGCAGGCGGGTTGGCGATGGCAGTATGGTGTTTAATGCATAGAGAACGCTGCTGCCCATTCTCTAGTAAGTCCCTTAGTCGCCCTTTTACGACATCCACGGGGAGAAATAGGATGGTGCTATTCTTTACATCCGGCACCACAGGGGGCCGTTCAGATTATACTCATCCGAAAACACATTTGCCCATTTTACAATATTTTTCTGATTACTATACTATTACGAGTAGATGCCTATGATTTCAACAACCCCAACAACAACCCCAACTCCTACAATTTATTCCAGAGTACTCCATAAGATACCAGATCGAAAGCCAGCTGGATAGATCTAGGAAGCATGCATTATAGGAGTTTTTCTTTTAGATAGATTTAGATATTAGTCAACTACTGTTGAATATTATCTAAAAAGAAAAACTCCATAAGCATGCTTAAGTGTCAAAATGGCCCTCTCTGTTGACAAACCTGCTTAAAAAATAAACTGGGTGTCCTGTAATTAATTATATACATCCACCAAGGCGTTCATCTAGCACCCCATACAGAACCTTTGCTGTAATATGTAGTTGCGAGTGAATTGCGCCCGGTTGATGGCAATAGGCTCGCCCCCTCTATTAAAAGAATAAGCCTTTTTTTGATGCGTTAGTGAGTAAAGCAACAAAATCTTTCATTCAATTGTTCATTTAATCACAATAATAAACAATATGTGTACCATAACATACGTAGTATAAAATAAAGTTACAACGAAGTTAACATTTTCATGTTTTAGAAAATTTAACACAATCGAAAAGTTTATGATTTTAAAGTCAGCCAGTCTACGTTTCCGAGAACAAAAAGATTGTATACCAATCTACTTTGATAAGAAAAAAATAAAGTATCAATTAAAACATTCAGTTTCTGTAACTGATGCGTGTTGCTTAGACTTTTTTGATGTGTGTATGATACCACGCAGATTCACTTACCACACAATGATCTAGCCACCTTTTGCAGCCATCTACCTCATTCTCAAATGTATGTGTGTTAGAAGACTCACCAAGTGTCTTTACATCTGCGCACCCACTGTCTTTCACTGCAAATGTTAAGCAATTCATCAAAAAAGGGGCTGAGGGATGAGCATTGTAATCATCCAACATAAACACTGTTTCAATGTCACTGTCTTTTATAATTGAATTTAGTTCAACAACAACAAACAAGCATTGGTTAAACGCAGGTAAGTGATGAGGCTGATCGGTAGGCACATACCCGCACATTATTAAATTATCGCGAAGTCAAGTAACCACTTTTATTGCAACTATTCGTTCACTAGTGCACTTAATTATTGACACGTCAAGAAACACATTTTTTCGCCACAGTAGCGCCCCTCCGCCGTGGGATCTGCCGCGTAGAACCCCGGCCATTAGAGCCACCGCTGACATTCCTGTGTAGCTAAACTCATGGTCAATATCTGCCAGGAAAGTTAAATCGTGTGGCAGGAGCCAGGTTTTGCAGCGCCACGATATCTGCCACCTCACACAATGACCTGACACAATTTATGCTTCGCTTGACTTTTTTACAATCGTAACTGATTAAATTACTGGGTTCCTTTTGGTCCATCATTCGTTGTATATGCTCTGCTGGGTTCTGGCGTATCCACTACTGGAGATTTCATAAATGGTGATCGCATCTGAAAATGTACAAAACGCCTGAAATTTATTCCATCCGGCCACAGCTCATCGTTTAGATATTCATCAAAATTGTTCTTAGACACAAATTTTGAAGGCATTATAATTATGGCCAATCCTTTTTCATAATAATCGGTTCCATAGTAATTATCTCTTTTGTCTTAGCTTCTTTCACACACAACTATCTGTCTCAGACGGGTTCTTGTTTACATTTTATATAAACAGGAGCATCTTGGTATCGGCTGCAGTAAATCTACTTTGAGATTCCGTGACAGCTGTACCCGTTTTACCAATAAAGCGATTTCTTAACTTTTTCCATTGATACAATTTGCATTCTTCACTTGGTGAACTACTTTGATTCCATTCACCTTCTGTTCTTGCGATACCCGCAAAACTCGCTCGTTGAGAATCCTTTATCGTTGTTTGTCGCGTCGACGCTATTCCCTTATAAGTAGGAGCGAGAGAGATAGCGTGAGTGACAGGTACTTGGTTGCCGTTATCACCCGCATGCAAGAAGGTTAACACACCCTCTCTCTCACTCGCAGCAACACCATTATCGTCTCGGCTGTCACCGTTACAATTTGAAACAGCTGATATACAGTTACCCTCCGTGTTCTTTAAATTTATTGAGGGTGATAATGCGATTACACCAGTATCCAGCAAATACGCACCTCTTTTCCGCTTATTTACGTTGTCATTATTCACAACTAGCTTCGCCCCGCGGTTTCACCCGCGTAAGTCTCGATCCCGTGGGAATATCGGGATAAAAAGTAGCCTATGTCTTAATCCAGGGTGTCAGCTACCTCCATACAAAATTTTATCAAAATTGGTTTAACCGTTTGAGCGTGAAGAAGTAACAAACATACACACACACACACACACTCACAAAGTTTCGCCTTTATAATATTAGTGTGATATGTACTAGTGTATTATCGGTCCATTTCTTTGGCATTTCATGTAATTGAGCTACAGTTTCATAGTTTTCTTTAATGTCAAAAGCCTCATTTCTCAACTTTATCACATCTTTAATAATGTAAACACATCAAAACGGTCAATCGATACCGGGGGTAATTTCTGTAAATCGCGAGAATCAAAAACAGGAATTGTATCTTTAAATTGATTATATCTTCAACATTTCTCTTCTTCGTTTTACCATATTTTCGCCTTACAACCTTCCTCTATTTTGTTGGTAAGGATTCGAATAACAGTAACTTAGCTACTTCAATCTCTTTTTCGGAAAACGCTGATTCACATATTTTAACCAGGCTCTCATTGTATCCCTGTGTGTTTTATGTTGTGTACATTAATATTTAAAGTTAGATATGGCACAGGAATCTCCATGTTTTGACAACATATCGCCACATCAGTATAATGCACGTATACGAAGCTTTGCCTGGTTCCGTAGTTAGTTTATGATAGGATCTCTTCTGTAGGCTAAAGAGTAGTTCTGAAGCATTCAGAAGAGATATAGTATAGAATATTAAACCTTATTGAACAAAAGGATAAATTTAGATTATTATCTCCTATTTGATTGAGTTGATTATGGATTAAGCCAATATTAGGCATTTTACTATTTCAGTTTAATAGTCGACTACTTTCAATTCATTTCTGGAACATGAAGTTTTTCATTTTAATCATATGGTTAATCGTGGAATGTGAGAGATTCTATACAGCAATGAGAGATGTTCAGAGTATTTGTGTAATGCTCATGAAGTCAAGACATTGTTCTGGTATGTATTATTTTTAATAGCATTTTGTGCTTCTTACTGAGATCTCAGGGCCTAGACAAAGTGAAAGCCGACATATCTGTGATTACGAAATTGGGAATGCCAAAAATTTATTAGATTGACTTAAGCTATCAAAATGCTTAAGTCAAACTGTGTAGGTATTTTAGCCAAGACAAAACCTCCTAACAATGTATAGAATAAAATAACACTTTATTACTTTTTGCAAAAACTGGTTGTTTTAACGCACTTCGGAAGAAGACCTCTAACAACGCAGTCTTTTTTCATACGTGTAGTAATCTTAATGTATGAAAATGGCCTTTTACGGACAACTGGTGGCAAAGCAGTCTTAACTTTTTCTATGGAAGCTGGCATAGTAAGCCATCGTCATTTTGATTACATTCTGCAAAATTGCGGCGCACCATGAACTGATATACATATAATAGGTAGGGGATAGTTAAACAATCAAACAAATTCCAGGGATATGGTGCTCAAAAGTGTCCCAATGCCGCGATATTTTTATGAAAAGATCTCATGTAGCAAGAAAAATTGTCCATGCGATGCACGATAAAACTGGTATTCGTGGGTAGAGGATACTTCTAAATTCCCAAGTACATGGTACCTTTAAGTGTCCCGATGCCGAGATTTTTGGTGGCTATAATTGCAAGTTTATCTCCACTTATCTGGGCAACCTGACACTTTAGGGCACCTTAAACCGGGTCAATTTTTCTTTGTTTAAGTGTCCTCTACCCGTATATGCCAGTTTCCTCATGCGCTTCAACTTAGAAGAAAAAAACAAAATGGCGATGGGGTCACTCATTATGCCACTTTGGTTGTATGCCCTTACGTTTTATTTTCATTTTAGATCCAGAAAGAAGAGTTTACAAGAACATCCAACGCGTACAGAAGGCATCATTCAAGAAGATGAGCGCGTGTGGCTTGTTCATCATAGACGCCGAGCTACCTCTACAGTTGTCAAGCTTTATTACTACGTATATTATTATTGTATTACAATTTGTATATCGGTAATAATCGAATTACTGTTTTACTACTGCATTGTTTTACCAGCTTGAAATAACTAATTGTATGAAAAGAAACAAATAATAGTACATTTTAGATATGAATTAAAATGAGTCATGTGAATTTCGACAGTTAAGTGGTGCCAGTAGCTATGTCGAAGACAATGCTGCCTTATGTGTCTGTAAATACATCACCAGCCATGCCTTTCAAACGGGTGTTTTCATAATACCTAGGTGTTTTAAAATAAAACACACCAGTAACAGGATAAGAACTGACATTAAATAAAGATATTCGGTTGATATTAAACGCAATTTTCTTAAGTATTACTAAATTACCAACGGGATCCCTTCTTTTCGCATAATGTTCTTTGTCCTAATATACTTCGGCATAACGATTTTGGCTCAATTTGTTTTGGCATAATAATACTTCGGCATAATTTTTTTAGACATACATTTTATGTTGGCATAATCATCTTAAAGACTAATTTGTTTTGGCATAAATTTGATTCGCATAACGTTAGTAGGCCTAATGACTATTAGCATAACGTTAGTAGGCCTAATGACTATTAGACCCCATACATAATTCTGATTAAACCAATTTGCTATAGTTTCTGTAACAATTAAATAATATTGTTGGTTAAAAATTTAATATGCTGTGCAACAAAAGTTAGTGACAGAACCGAATTGCTGCAAAACTGACTCCACGTAGTCTTGTTTGTCCTACCCCTAGAGTGTAATTTAAAATCGCGTAGGGGCGAGGCGGCCCGCGGGCTGAGGAGCTGCGGTGGTGAGCGAAAGCCGTCTGCGACGATTAGCACGCGTGGGGCCGCCGGAGGCCCGCAGCGCCGGAGCCGTGACAGAAACCCTGCCTGCTGCATGCTTGCTTGCATGCTTGCTTGTTTGCTGCATGCTTGCTTGCATGCTTGCTTGCATGCTGTATGCTTGCTTGCATGCTGTATGCTTGCTTGCTTCATGCTTCCTAAAGCGAAAAAAAAAACCCACAAAATTGTTCAATACGTTTAAAAGTTATCTCGTAGGCATACAGTAAATAAATTTATGCTTTAGGATATTATGCTTAAAAAAGTTATGCTTTAGAACTTTATGCTTAATAAATTTATGCTTTGCAATATTATGCTTAATCATTATTATGGTTAGAGAAATTATGCTTAAAAAAATTATGCGTAAGCTGTTATGCGTATTTATATTATGCGAAAATATAATTATGCCAAACAAAATTATGCTAAGTTATATTAGGTCTTAAAATTTTATGCAAATGGATAGGGAACCATTACCAACCCATTGATTAATTTCCACTTTTCGTAATCGTAACATAACATCAAACTGCCTATAGTAACAGACATGTTTACGTATTCTAACAACTGTTTTAAATTAAACAGAAACAATTTTATTATAATAGGGTATGTACCACAAGTCTTATCTAATGTATTAGTACATGATGAAGTGTTTGAAGAAGATTTACAATCCCGTTATAAGGCCGTTGAATCTGATCCAAAGCCTTTTCATCAGTGCAAAGTATTCTATTCGTGACAATGCTATCACTTCTAATACTTATTTTTTGGGGATAACAGAAGATAAATATTGCAACTGGAAAGTACACATTGACAAATTATGCACTAAACTGCAAAGATTTGTATTTGTTTTATGCAGAGTAACTCGCGTAGCTGGTATCAATGCAGCACTTTTGGCTTATCATGGTTACGTTGCATCAATTCTCCGCTACGGCATCATAATATGGGGAAATTCTGTTGATACTATTAAAGCATTCCAAGCACAAAAAAAATGCATTCGATCATTAACTAAAGCCCCAACCATTACAAAGCTGTAACCCACTTTAAAAAAAAAAAAATATTACCACTACCAGCTTTATTTCAAGTACATAACAACGTTGTTATAAGAAAAAGTCGAAATATCCACAAATTATGTGTAGCCCAACAAAAAATTAAACTATTTTCCAATAATGTTTATTGTATGGCCTAATTGTCATACAATAAACATTATTGGAAAATAGTATATTTATAATAAATTACCTAATGTTTTTAAAAGTCTTATCTTCATGGCATTCAAAACGAAATTATTTAACTTCCCATTGCATAAGTGTTATTACTCAAGAAATGAGTTTTTAAATAAAAAAATTCATTACAAATTTAAATTAGACGACAACTCGCCTTTGTCCTCCTAATAATTGAATGGAATTTCATTTTTTATGACATTGTATTGAATAATTTTCTTCATTATAATTAATAATTCTTGACATTATAATTAATAATTCTTGACATTATAATTAATAATTCTTGACATTATAATTAATAATTCTTGACATTATAATTAACAACCCTGACATTGTATTTGATAGTAGTTAACGTTTTCTTTGACCTTGACATTGTATGGTTTAATTTCGACATAATTATTGTTCTAATACTCCTAATTTTAATTCTTTGAAATATTTGTACGCTGGAAACAGCAGAATATTATGGACATCATATGACGTGTAATACCTTTGTAACAACAACATTCTAACAAATAAATAATTACTTAAGTACTTACTTATCTTTACAACTTGATCAGAGTATTTCTCATGATCATATTTCGATGTGTCTGCCTATATCATATGATCAGTTTAATAATCGAAATATGTAAAGACTGGTAGGGTTTAACCAGTGTTTTCTATTGTTTGGACTATACATTTGATTTCTTGTTTTTCTTGATTGGCGATTTGATAAACAGCGTTTCCAACATCATGCAAAACTACTACAATATCTTGTTGGTCTTAAAAATACAACTCGTGCTCAGAGTCCTGAATAAATAGAAACGAATTCAAATATTTAATTGTCTGCAATTGGACTTGTGTTATCATCCTCAATATATTTTGTATTTGTTTTATTATTATTTATTGGTTTAATTTTGATCAAGTAAGTTTTGTAGGTGCTGTGTTGATATTGTAACTACTGGAGAAAATTCTTCGTGTGTGGATTGAAAAAAATCAAAATTCAAGAAACACTGAGGATTCAGAAAGGGAAGAGTACTGGAATATTATGTTTAATGTATACCTTAACTTCCGGGATAGTTACATGATTACAGAGAGGACGTTTCAACACATGGTAAGTTTATTTCCGAACAAAGTAAAGAAAAATACTCCTTCGTAGAAAAAAATCAGTTTATGTCTGCAAAAGTGATAATTAATAAATGATTAATCTTACTTATGCCTTAGTGCAGATAAAATCAATTTTTGTTTGTAAGCAACTTCATTTCAGCCATTTCAGCCAAAAGACGTCCCCTGCTGGACATAGGCCTCCCCCTAAGGGTGGGTGTTTGCCCTAATCGCCACACTTGGCAGGCGGGTTGGCGATCGCAGTATGGTGTTAAAATGCATAGAGAACGCTGCTGCCCATTCTCTAGTAAGTCCCTTAGTCACCTCTTACGACACCCACGGGAAGAAATTGGGTGATGCTATTCTTTACGTCCGGCACCACACGGTCTTCTAGCAACTTAGTGGAGTCCATTATTAAATTGTGACATTTTGAACAAGAAATCTGCAAAGAGAGAGTCGGACTCACCTGCTGAGGGTTCCGTACTTTTGCTGAAAAATGTGATGATGTTAATATCTTTAAACAGTTCCCTTAGAGAATCGCGCCTGCGGAGACTATATATTGCTTTGATGCCTCTTTTCTATTATTATTATTATTGATATTGACAAGGTACTGTAGTGTGCGGGACGTGCTATACTACTCAAATCATAATCCTTTTGGATAGTAACTAATTTTTAATTTTTATTATTTTAGATTTTTATCATTTTTATTTGTTAAATATTAATGTTATCAATATTTTTGTTATATTATTTTGAATGAAATTTTTGTTATTATTATTGTTACGCGTGATTAACCAAAATTATTGAATAACTTTAATTGTAAATATCCTTTTTAGCTTTGTATTATTATGTATAACCATAAATTGTGCATGTTGTGTTAGCCTGTAAGTGATTGTTGCACTTATAAATGTATCTTTTATTGTGGAAATTATTGTAAATGTATTGTGTAATCAATTGTTGGCTAACCTTAATAAATAAATAAATAAAATAATATATCATTTTTTATAATAAATACATGTGTCTTTTTATGTTAATCTTAGTCTGTGTCATTGACAACCCATAATTTGGAATCTACATTTTGATTTTAAAAATATTTATTTTTATTAAGCTGCCAGTGCCAACTAGCGGTTAGGATGATGGCATTATCATTGAACCTCTACAGTACCGTGATGATGTATCTTTCAACAGTACCCTTAGAGAGTTGCGTCTCGGGGTGAAACTCCGCTGCCGCGAGAAATCACGGCACAGCGGACAGAGCTCCGGCGGGATCTCATGGCGACATGGAGAGTGCGATTGTCGCAACCCAGCGCTGGGCACGCCACAATTGTGGCGATAAGTCCCCTCTTTGAGGAGTGGCTAGAGAGGCGCCACGGCGTCCTCACCTTCCGCCTGACGCAGGACCTCACCGGACACGGTTGTTTCGGGAGGTTCCTGTTCAGGATAAAGCGGGAGGAAACGCCCGGGTGTCACCACTGTGTGGATCGCCCGGAGGACACGGTGGAGGTCTGCCCAGCTTGGGCGGAGCACCGCCGTGTCCTCACGGAGGCGATCGGCGGCGGCGGTCTCTCGCGTCCGGCCCTGGTTCAGGCCATGGTTCGGAGCGAGAGTGTATGGGAGGCCGTCACCTCCTTCTGCGAAGCAGTTATGCTAGCGAAGGAGGAGGCGCAACGCGTGAGGGTGAGACAAGGTTCGCGCCCTCGCGCCCTTAGTCGCCGCAGGAGACGCCCCGGGCGTCGGGAGTCGCAAGCCGATTTCCGGCCACCGTAGTCGCGGGCCTGCGGACGGTGAGCGATGGGTAGCTCGCCGTCCGATAAGGACCAGGCCCGGGTCGACGGCGCGTTGTGTTCCACGCGCGCCTCAAAGAGATATCAGCACCAATGGACGGGGTCCGTTAGGACCAATGCCTGCCGAGGTTGCGAGTTTGTCCGAAAGGGATATCGTGGCCCTGGCACACAGGCAACGGAAGGAACACGGGTGGGTTTTAGTCAGTAAAAGTCTGACACGCCCTCCCGCTCCGCCCAGAGCGGGAGAAGTTATTTGATAATTTCCCACCCAAAAAAAAAAAAAAAAAGAGAGTTGCGCCTGCGGAGGCCATATATGTCCAGCAGGGCTAACATGACACACGCGACAATTACTCACTCTCGCGCGAGTAATTCTTGTCTATTTCTGTAACTATATCGTTTTCTGACAGCGCTCCCATACAAAATACTCGACTCGTTCTGTCAAACTTGATGTTTTCTCGACAAACCCTAACATGGCACGTATTTTATCTCGAATTTTGACATTTCAACACGAGATATCTCTGATTTTTCTGTCATTTACTCGTCCTCGATTTTAACGACGAGAAGAGTAGACAAAATTATGGTACAAAAAAAAGGCACTCACTGGCGACAGACGTGAAAAATTAAAACTTTGGAATAACATAATAAATACGTATACATATACACAAGCCGCTGTGGGACGCCAGTCTGCTGCAACACGTCACATTAGCATTTCGGTAACGTGGCTAACATGTTGTCGAATCGGTAAGCATGTAGGTGACGCAAGTAGCATGTCGGGGACGCTGTTAGCATCTGGGTGACTAGGTTAGCGAGTTGGTGACGCAGTTGGTATGTCGGGACGCGGTTCGAATTGCTGTGACTCAGTTAGCATGTCGGTGACACAGGTACTATGATGGGGACGCTGATAGCATGTCGGGACTCAGTGAGCGCGTTGGTGACGCAGTTAGCATGTCGGCATGTTTTTAACAAGTCGGGATTCTTATAGCATGTCGGTGACGCAGGTGGTATGACGGGGACGCTGATAGCATGTCGGGACTCTGTGAGTAAGAAGGTGATGCAGTTACCATGTCGGGACGCTTTTAGCATGTCGATGACGCAGTTGGCAAGTCGTGAATTGGTTTACATGTCGGACACACACTGATGGCATGTCGGTGACGCTATTGACATATCAGTGACGCGCTTAGCATGTTGATGACTCGGTTAGCACGTAGGTGACACGAACCCACAAATTTTGCCCCTACCAAAAATGTCTCACTCATTTTCATTTGCGTGATTTTGTTTTGTATTATGCCAAAGAAAAACATTTATTTTTAATCAAAAAAGTCTGTTACACAAAAAAAGTAAACATAAATTAAAAGAGGAGAATGAAAATCAATATAGTACAAACTAATTCCATGCATAAAATCGAATGAATGAGCCGATGTTACTATCATAAAATTGGTTTATTTTTAATAATTTGCTACATCGGTCTCTCGTCACGAGATAAAGAACTGTCAAAGTGCCTTTCTCGAGTTTACTCGAGCATAACGGTCATTTTAGTGTTTAGAATGACGTCATAATCGTCGACAAATTTCGACAAATCGAGAACGAGAGCGTTCTCGCGCATGTCATGTTAGCCCTGCAGAGGCTGGACGTGTAAAATGTCTGAAGTAACGGTTTTTTTAAAGCATATGCTTTAAAAAAACCGTTACTTTCACTTCACACGTCCAACGAGCAAACCTACGGGCAAGCATGTTGCATCGAGCCGCCAATGCTCTTGGTTCCTTTTCTACATTCAGATCATATTTGATGCCCGCGGTGACAATATGGCCGAGATATTTAAATTGTTGAACACGATTTAAGAGAAAATGGGAGCTTCCTCCCATTAAGCTAGCAAGTCTTTCAACTTTATGTGGACTTTGTTCCAAAAACAAGATCCTCACTCTTTTTGGTATTGTATCTTAAACCGTGTTCCAACATACCTCTCACAACCATCCAACAGCTTTCTCAAGCCTGAGACGGGCTCAACAGCGCCATATCATTGGCTTAGCTGATATTATTAAACGCTACTCCATCTATATAACAGCCGGCCTGCAAGCTACTGAGCTCACTAATGAGTTCGTTTATGTATAGGTTAAACAAAATCAGAGAAGTTAAACCACACTGTCTGACCCCACACTCATCATAATTGGCCTCAGCCCAACGCACACAGTTCACTTGGTGACCATACCAGTATCTAAAGATCTTATAATTAATAATGGCATATTTCCTTTGAATAACTTTCCCCTTAACTTGTCACAATTCACCATATTAAATGCCCTTGACATATCAAGGAAGCAAGAAAAGACAGGACTCTGATTATCTACTTTAATAGCTCACTGCCGTATTTAGGCACAATATAGCCGTCTTTGTGGATAGTCTCTGGCGGAAACCGTGCTGAGCGTCATGTAATGTAATATTCTTCTCTAGGAAGGTATTCAAGAGACTATCAAAAACTTTAGCGACGATCGTTGCCAGAGAGATTGGTCTGTAGTTTGACTTGTCTGAAATGTCACCAGTTTTATTTTTAATAATAGGTACCACAACAGTTTTCTCATGTCACTGGGCAGATAGGAATGCGAGATACAGAAGTTATACAGAAACGCTAAGACTCAGGGAAAATGCTTACCAGCATGTCTTAAATGTTCAATACTCAGCCCGTCGTGACCAGGTGATTAACTATGTTTCATCTGACAAATTGCATTTTTTACCTCTTTAGCTATAAATCTTATGGTTAGATTTTCGGTATTGATGGCGCGGTACCAAATTCAACAGCACCCGACGACGGTGGCGGTCCTAGCGGTGAATCAATTACAAAAACATCTTTAAACATGTTAGATATAGACAGTCCATCAACACTCACCGAGAGGACAGTCGCATGTTTTTAGTGCATTTCCATAATTCCCGAAAATGATTTTGTTGTGATGTGATGCAATCCGATCCATAACTATTTGGTCGTGGTGGTCCTGGCACCATTTCAGTTTAGATTTGAACACATTTCTTGTTTTCACCATATTATTGTACATTTCACCATGTGAAGGTTTACCCGCTGACACCCATAACCGAAAACTAAGTCTGGCCTCCCGATGAGCCCCGCTTTCTTTTTGCAAGGCGGTCTATCAAATGAACCAACTGCAGCGTTGCTTAGAATCATTATTAAATTATTATATCATTTATCAATTACTAAACGATGTTCTAATTTATCACAATTCATGTCACAACAATTACGGAAGTTATCAGGGAAATCAATAAATTTTAAATAATCATTACATAATTCATTATAGAAGGTCAATTGCTGAAAATGCCTATTACCCCATAAGATTCCATTTGGTTTATGGTTACAGCTATTCATGGGATTTAAATTCGGATTAACATTTAAATTACAATAAACAAATAATAGAAAGTGGTCTGACCACGTCACATCATATTTTACATTGACGTTAGTAACTGACTGAAAGGCAGACTCCGTCACCAGACAGTGGTCGAGCCAACTTTTACACCCATGAGCCTCGCTGACGTACGTATACGTACCAGAGTCACTATCTAATATATTTATGTCCACACACAACCACTTTTGTTCTACGCAAAAACTGTGCAACTCGTTACCAAATGTTCATTAGGATGGGAATTAAAGTCACTAAGAATATATGAAGATCCTACCTGCTGTTCCTCAATTATTGCGTTAATTCGACTCAGACAGTCTGTTAACTCACTCAGGTTCCTTGCACAGTTGGTTGGCATATAAACACTGAATACCAAGATTAATCTATTACATAACACAATTTTTATCGCTGTAAAGCGCACCGAATCAGAATCAATCACTGACACATTCGAAAATGAACTTTTCTTCCACAAACGCGACGCCTCCATAAAGCCTGCCATGTAGTAAGCCCGCTGACGTGTTCACCTCCAATGTCCCGGTGGAACTATAACCAGAGTCAATTCCACCAAGCCATGCCAGGTCATGAGGCATACGCCAAGTTTCCTGCAGTGCTATGATCTCTGCTGATCCACATAATATCCTCACGCTGTCTATACAGGGTGTCCCGTAAATAATGGATCAAACGTAACGGGTAGGTAGCTTACCTCATTTCCAACAACTAATTTGAACAGTAAAAAAAAAACCGATAAGGCAACCAAGATTTTTTTTTTTCGATTTTTACTATTTTCTGTACCAGCATTCAGTGTTTTTAATGCTGTTGCTGCAAATGGTATCATATACTATAACTATTCAGAAATGTTTGACAAAAATCACACCTAAATATGATACCATTTGCAGCAACAGCATTAAAAACACTGAATGCTGGTACAGTAAAAATCGAAAAAAAAAATATCTTGGTTACCTTATCGGTTTTTTTTTACTGTTCAAATTAGTTGTTGGAAATGAGGTAAGCTACCTACCCGTTACGTTTGATCCATTATTTACGGGACACCCTGTAGATCGCTTGACTGATTTACAGTTAAAACTAACCATGACACACTGTTTTGCATTGAACTCATTTTGTAGTTTCGTTAACGCTAAACCTTTTATTTACAATGTGTACACAGCAACGGATTAAAATTCCATCGGGCCATAGTTTTGCATCCATGAAGACATTTAACTTAACTTTAGTCTATTAATGCCTAAGTAAAATTGCGTTTTTGGATTTACAACTTTCATTGCCAAGCCGAGGTCTAAAATCTAACGCGGGCTTTTCGAACTGTAAACTATGTCATTTAATTGAAAATATATGTATTTATTTTTCTCTTTTATACCTACGATATTAACAATTGACATTAGTTTGCAGAACGTGAATGATTCTCTATTGTAGTACGAGCAGTACCGCCGCGTTAACATTCTAGTACGCAGTTACTAGTCAGTTTTTAGCAAAGGATGCCAACGGGACCTGGTTCATAAGGCACCGTTATAAAGATACAGCCCTGTTACAGAACGGATGGACGGACCTTTCGTTCCAGTAAAACGGGTAAACTATATGAATTAAAATGCATACTTAAATAATTCAACCAATCAATACACATTATTTTACTTACCGAGACGTGGATAAAAAGCAAAACAGAAGCAGGACTGCTCGAAATACTGAATTATATACACATTTACAATATTCGAACAGATGGTGTAGGCGGTGGAGTTTCTATGTATGTACACAAAAATATCAAGTTCGACATTAAAGAAGACCGTTACGAATTTTCTATTTATTGAAATGAAAAACTGTCGCTGTCCATTGGAATCATTTATAAACCACCTAATACGAACGCTAGATAATTTCAGCAAAATTAACTCGAAGCTGTTAGAAATAACAAGATAAAAACAATTATACATATTTGGTGACTTTAAAATAGATTTACTGCGAAATGAACGACTGTTTTTAGGGTTCCGTACCCAAAGGGTAAAACGGGAACCCTATTACTAAGGCTCCGCCGTCTGTCTGTCTATCTGTCCGTCTGTCTGTCTGTCTGTCCATCTGTCACCAGGCTGTATCTCATGAACTGTGATAGTTAGACAGTTGAAGTTTTCACAGATGATGTATTTCTGTTGCCGCTATAACAACAAATACTAAAAAACAGAATAAAATAAATATTTAAGGTAATATAATATAACGTAATATTATTATTATAAAGTAATATTTAACGAGCAAAAAAATCACGTTTGTTGTAAATCTTTTCCGTTGAAATGATTAGCGCGATACGAAATGTGTCTAACGTAATGTTTTTGGTTGTGGTATTAACGTTCAAAATTAGCGCGATCGGCCCCCTGGTAGACGCTTGAAATATTCACAGAATATTTAGTTTATATATTCACTTTAAAAATAAATAATTAAATTAAAATAAAACAAATATTTAAGGGGGGCTCCCATACAACAAAAGTGATTTTTTTTGCCGTTTTATAGATAATGGTACGGAACCCTTCGTGCGCGAGTCCGACTCGCACTTGGCCGGTTTCTTGTATTATTATGTATTTAAGGTTTATATTAATTTGTAAAAGTTAATCACTCTTTAACTATGTAGAATAGAATAAATCATCTATCTAGTCATGTAAAGGAGAATGGTAGGACTCCATGTACTCTCGGTGTCGTATTTAGAATATACAGAAGAACATCAGCGTACTTAAATGCTTCAGCGTGGAATGTGAGATATTGCAGTAATGAGAAATTATCAGTCTATCTGTGTAATGCTAAGTGAGTGCGATCTTGTTAGACGCGTTTAGATTATTCGAAAATAGTTTTATATTTTTTAATGTTTTACTGCCGATTCAAAAAGAAGGGAACATCTACCGTGTGCAGATGGCATCATTCAATAAGATGAGCGCGTGCGGCTTGTTCATAATAGCTACGTCTTTACAGGGCCTCAAGGCTGCTATTACAATAGTGTCAGAATGGTCGATCATTGATTTCATAATTGTTGATTTTGACAAGTTTGGTAATCTACTATTATAATGGCGTCATTATGACTTTCCAATGGTCGGCCACTGACACTACATTGAAAGAAATTGCATATATTGGTAATCTCGTACATAATGACAAATGAATGACATTTCTACTAATGGGTTTTATAATAATGGCAATACGACAATGCCATTATAATAACACAATTATATTACGAGAACATTGACCGACCATTATGAATTTACCAGATTATGAACTTTTAGCAAAATGACAATGGCATGACAATGGGATTGTGTTGGAATGACTGAATTTATAAAAATAGCAGACTTGGGCCCCTGTTCGCAAGCTTCATCGCTTCTTATACTATTGTTTGGTTCCAGTTTCCCTACTTATAATATTATTAAATATTCAGTGTTTCCTTGGACATAATTTGTTTTACGCATTAAGTAATTGCTTAGTCAAAAGTAGCACGTGCCTTTGTTAGATAGGTTTACCGATTAGTTAATTGATTTTACTGTAATTACGATATTAACAACTTGGGCATCAGTGACGTATATATCAATACATACAGAATTAAATTTAGAACGAAAAGGTCTCATCTATTTATCATTTAACAACAGGTAGGTAACGTTATAAAAATGTATAAGATTAGTACAATATTTCAAAAAAATAAAATGAGAACTAACTTCTCATTGTATCCATCAGAAGTATTACTAAATAATCGTCTCGATAAAGAAGTACAAATAATGTTTTATCCATTAAACCATCTACTTCTTCTTTTGTTTGCTTCAAAATATACCATTCGAGATGATTATATTACTCCCAATGGCAAGAAGCGTATCATTTTGTCGTGCTTGAGTGCCTGTTTTGTTATTGTGACCTGTGTTTATTACATGTATTTCGATGAAGTCAACGGTAGTTATAAAATTGTCCATAAGAATTTGATTGTTTCACTCATTACAACATTCTCACTTATTTACCTTAGTTTTGGCGTTATAATCTTTTTCATTCTTGATATCGTTCACAGGCAAAATAATATCTTGCTTATGGTTACAATTCAGAATTTACATAGAAGTATTGATATTAGTAAGAGAGTCAGAAGGTTCATTATTTGGAATTGGATCTCAGTTTTTATTGTCTTCGGCGTTAACGTCTTAATTTGTTCTACACATGTGGCAGTGTTTCATTTCGATTTCTTACATTTGACAATGTTTATTTGTAATTTTATATTTGCTGCATTTGATATTAATTGTGTATATGCCATTCGTGTTATAACGTTGTTAACAAAATATCTCAATAAATGGATCATAGAAATCATGAAACTGCATAAACAACAAACAAACGATACATATTGTATTGAACTATTTAATATTTACCAAAATATTATGGAAGCTTACAAACTGTTCAAGAAGATATTCCAAGTATTGGTAAGATTTTTGACTTTTTTGCACTGTGATGTTTGACTTTGATAAAAAGGTGATCAAATAGAAAATTAAAAATTGAATCACGCAAGTGTAGCACCGCGGAAGCATGAATTTTGTTCTTACATTATATAATAGACCATTATTCATCAACTCATGGCCAAACATAAGTAAGTAAACATCTTACTGGTTTTTTTGATTGCTTCTTCTTTTACAGATATTAAATGAAATGAAATGAAATGAAATGAAATCGTTTATTCTGTAAATAGGATATCGGAATCACTTTTACACGTCATATTAAAAAGTAAAAAATAAGCTAGATGTAGTCGACATTTCCTATCTGACTACCCGTGAGAAGAAATGGCGAAACAAACTCAGGGGTCAAAGTCTCTTTTAAAGTCCAGACATAATCTTGGTCAGATCATGTGAGGACCATGTAGATCTGTGTCTGAAATGGTCTTTTGAGGAAAGAACCACACAATTTTGAGTGGACCTGTCCAATCAGTGCAAGCATTTGTCGTAATCGTGCAGCTCGACTCAAGACTTAAGGAGCTCAACGACTCGACGAACAATACCAAAGAAAGTACATTTGGGTAGGCCTCATAAAGTGCTCAAAATGCCAGACCACCATTAAAACTGAGAAAAAGCATAAAATAATAGGAAAATATTTAAAGAGAAAAAAAAAAAAAATGACCCACATAGTGCTCACATTCACAATAAATTAAAGCAGTAAATATAATACTTTTCAAAGTAAACATTAATGTAATATTGTATATAATATTCTGCAATGTCAATATTTATATAAAATCATGCATAATAACATTAAATGTCAAGTTTTCCAGTTTGATCACAAGGCTTGCAGAGCGAGCAGCTCAATCCCAAGCTTTTTTGTCTTCTAAATAATCAGAAATTTTATAGTACCCTTTTTTACAAAGTTTGGTTTTAATACAGCTTTTAAATCGTTTAATGGGTAAGTTTCGAATGTCAGTAGGAAGTTTGTTGTGAAAGCGTATACATTGACCCATGAACGAGTTGCCTACTCTGTGGAGGCGAGTGCGATGTACAGCAAGATTGTGTTTATTCCTGGTATTTAAACAATGAATATTGGACATTTTCTTAAAATTTGATATATTTTTGTGTACATACAATAGATTTTCAAATATATATTGAGAGGCTACAGTCAGAATATCTATTTCTTTGAATTTTTCACGAAGTGAATCTCTTGGACCTAGATTGTAAATGGCTCGAACAGCCCTTTTCTGTAAAACAAAGATAGTATTAATGTCCGCACAGGTTCCCCAGAGAAGAATCCCATATGACATAAGACTATGAAAATAACTAAAATAAACAATTCTCGCAGTATCTACATCAGTTATCTGTCGAATTTTTTTAACAGCATAGGCGGCTGAACTAAGCCTTCCTGACAATTTTTCTACGTGTGGGCCCCATTGTAATTTACCGTCAATAGTTATCCCAAGAAAAACTGTCGACTCAACAGGGTCCAACTCTATTCCATTAAGTTGAACATTGGTAGTTAGCTGCCTGACATTTGGCATTGAAAATTTAATGAGCTTAGTCTTTTTTTCGTTCAAGAGAAGATTATTTACATTAAACCAATGGACAACCTTAGAGAGTGCATCGTTAACATGTTCAAAATTGACTAGCTGACGTTTGATTTTAAAAATGAGGGAAGTATCATCTGCGAATAATACAATCTTGTGATTATCCCTTATGTGATAAGGTAAGTCATTTATATAAATTAGAAACAAGAAAGGACCTAGAATTGAACCCTGCGGAACTCCCATAGTGACCGCAGATCCTGCAGATCTCTTGCCATTAACATCAACCCTCTGAATTCTGTTGTTCAGATAAGAAGTCAGAAGGTCGAGAGCACTGTCCCTCATACCATAGTGGTGCAGTTTTCGGATGAGTGTATCATGATGAACGCAATCGAAGGCCTTAGACAAGTCGCAGAAAATGCCAAGAGCATCCTGCGACTCCTCCCAGGCCTCGAATATGCTCTTCAGTAATTCCACGCCCGCGTCTGTAGTTGAACGACCCTTTGTAAAACCAAACTGTTTCAGATGAAGTAAATTATTTGTATTGAAATGTCCTAACATTTGTTTTAAAATTAACTTTTCAAAGATTTTGCTCAATGTAGGTAATATCGAAATTGGCCGAAAATTCGTGGGATCAGTTGTGCTGCCAGATTTGAACAGTGGAATCACTTTACTAAGTTTCATCAGATCAGGAAATACACCAGATGCAATACAAGAATTAAAAACAATTGCTAAAAACGGTGAAATAACATCGATTATTGAAGACATGGTATGTACTGATAATCCCCAAAGGTCAGCAGTTTTTTTTACATCAAGATCTTTAAAATATTCTATAATATCCTTAGCGGTAACAACCGTGAATTTAAAGTGTTTATCACATTCTGGTACGCATTCTTTTAGTATGGAGTAAGCAGAAGTGGAGGACAACGATGACAGAGTTTTGGTTGTTAAAATGGGAATATTAGTAAAGAAATTTTCAAACTCAGTTGCCACCTCCACGTCTGCCTTAATATCTACATCATTGATTTTTAGGTGGAAGTCACGATTACGTACTGTTGTTCTACCTGTTTCTGAATTAATAATATTCCAAGTTGTTTTAATTTTATTACCAGAAGATTTTATTTTATTTTTAATATGTATGGCTTTTGCTGAGGAACAGGCTCGTTTAAAAGTTTTAGAATATTTTTTAACGAATTCTTTAAAAGTTTCATCATGGTTATATGTTTTTTCATGATACAATTCGTATAACCTCTGCCTACTTTTGTAAATACCTGGTGTTTCCCAATCACTAAATATAACGCGGTCACAAACAGGCAATGTTTTTGAGGTGAATACCTTCCTAAATTCACTATTAATGAGGTTAAATAGTGAAGTATAAGCTTGATCTGGGTCGGTGTGATAAGACAAACCCGGTAGTTTTTCCATTAAATTATTTTTAAATTGTTCTAAGCGACTTATGTTTACAGGAATAAAACTCACAAGTTTTCTTTGAGCTCTGACTATTTTCTGAGGGAAAGTGACTAACTGGCCACAGTGATCAGAGTCCAATTCATTTAGAATTAAATGGCTAGAAGGTCTTAAGTTTGTAAAAATATTGTCAATACAGGTAGCGCTAGTGGCAGTTATTCTAGTCGGCTCAAAGAATGTATTGTACAAATTATATGACTTTAATAAGGTTATAAACTTATTTACTGTAGAAGATTTTTCCAGTATATTAATGTTGAAATCTCCACAGACAACAACTGTTTTATTACTGTTACAAGTCTTTAATAATATTTCTTCCATATATTTCTCAAAAATATCATATGAAGCACATGGGGGCCTGTATACACTCACTACAATGAACTGCTCAAGCTCAATGCAAGCTATTTCAATAACTCGCTCAACAGAGAGGCTCACAATATCCTTACGTTCTTTAAATTTCATATTATTACGAACAATTATTAAAGAGCCACCACGTATCATATTAACTCTGCTGAATGAGCTGGCAACCTGGTGGTTGTTAAAGCTGAACATGAACTGGTGGACTTTTAACCAATGTTCAGTTACACATAGGATATCAATATAACTACAGTTCATGAACAACTCTAATTCTAATTCCTTACCTATCACACCCTGTATATTTTGATGAACTATTTTTAAAGTATTATTATTACATTTATTTTGATTACTACAATTTGATGGGTGTGATAGGATAATAGATAACTTCTTTGATAGATATCAAAGAAGTTTGTGTAACATTTATTAAGCAAGAGGTTTCCTCTATTGTCCTAATTTCTAATTTAAATGATAATCAATGTCATTAGTTGTTGCCAAATTATTGGCAGAATTATTTAAAAAGTCATTGCATTGCTCAAAAGAAGCAAGTTGTTTAGCCAAATTTTTGGCTGAAATAGAAAAAAAATATGATAGCGACACAGCTATCTGTCTTTTGTTATAGTTTATTTGGTTTATTATATACATCGGTCTGCGTATTTACTCGCAACGTAGGTTATTTGGAGATAAG
Organism: Tiliacea citrago; assembly: GCA_963921375.1. NCBI lineage: Eukaryota > Metazoa > Arthropoda > Insecta > Lepidoptera > Noctuidae > Tiliacea > Tiliacea citrago. The sequence continues at coordinate 2,952,305 of OY992801.1, forward strand.
ACTACAAATGCTGAAAGATCGATCACATGACGAGGTAATAATAAATAATATCTGCTGAATTGCTGTTATCGCATGACCAGCAGCGAATGATTATCTAATAAAGATTATTCTATTCTATTATAATGATAACCGGATGAAATCTAAAGCTATCAAACTTTTCCATTTAGTTCTACACGGCTATCGCCAGCCGGTCCACCAACAAGTGAAAAGAGCCATAAGATTCCTGGTTTTTAGGGTTTCGTACCTCAAAAGGAAAAAACGGAACCCTTATAGGATCACTTCGTTGTCCGTCTGTCTGTTAGTCTGTCACGAGCATTTTTCTCAAGGACGCGTAGAGGTATCAAGTTGAAATTAATATCAAATACGTAAGTCTATGGTCCCTTGAAGCTCGAAAAAAATCAAGCTTCCAAGTCAACGCAAAAAAAAAATACGGCGATATAAGCGACATTATTGCGACATATTTCGATACTCGCAAATAAATCAAAACCTATAGAGTACGTCCCGTTGACCTAGAATCATGAAATTTGGCAACAAGCAAGCACTTATAGCACAGGTAAAGGAAAAAGTCCGAAAATTGTAAATTTGTAGTTTTATCACATAAAAAAAAATGCAAATACCTCGCACATAAATCAAAACCTATAGGGTACGAGTACTTCCCGTTGACCTAGAATCATGTAATTTGGGCAGAAGCAAGGTATCACAGCACAAGTAAAGGAAGAAGTTCGAAAAATTTTAATATGTAGTTTTATCACATAAAAAAAATCATTTTTTGCGATTACTATTTTCAGTTGGAAAATTGACCGTGGCGTATATCGATGAATGGGAGAACATGTTTTTCAACTACAATGTTAAGTTTGTTTTAGGGATAAATTCATCCTAACTACGGAACCCTTCATTGTGCGTGGTCCGACACGCACTTGGCCGGTTTTTGGTTTTATGTTCAATAACAGACAACAGATTTACTAATCGGAGGCGCAATCTGGGTTTTAGAAACTAGAGTCATCTTTCTTCTAAGTTGCCTTTATCCTAGTAATTCAAAAGTTTAAAATTTTTATATTTTTCAGCAAATTTTCCGGTCGCCTGTGCTCGGTTGTGTGACAATTCTATGGGTGATAAAAGATTTATTACTAGTCATTATTCATAGTCTGGAATGCGAGAAGTTCTATAAAGCGATTACAGAAGCAGAAACGACGTGTATACATCTTATGAAGAACAAGAACTGTCCAAGTGCGTACGAAAGTTTTGTTACTAGGCAGGCAGCGTTCCCATGGGCACGCCACAAATGTGGCGATTAGTTAGGCCCACTACTCAAAGAGGGCCTTAACTTAAGGTTAGAGAGGCACCACGGCGTCCTCACCTTTCGCCTGACGCAGGTTCGCACCGGACACGGTTGTTTCGGGAGGTTCCTATTCAGGATAAAGCGGGACGCCCGGGTGTTACCACTGTGAGGATCGCCCGGAGGACACGGTGGAGTATACGGTGGAGGCCTGCCCGGCTTAGGCGGAGCACCACCGTCTCCTCACGGAGGCAATCGGCGGCGGCAATATCTCGCGTCCAGCCCTGGTGCAGGCCAATGGTTCGGAGCGAGAGTGCATGAGATGCCGTCACCTTCTACTCCTCCGCGTACAACAGTAATGCTCGCGAGAGAAGGGGCAGGACACGAGAAGGAGACGCGAAATTCGCGCCCTCACGCCCCTAGTCGCCGCAGTAGACGCCCCGGGCGTTGCGAATCGCAGACCGATTCCCGGCCACCGTAGCCTCGGGCTTGCGGACGGTGAGCGATGGGTAGCTCGCCGTCCGATAAGGACCAGGCCCGGGTCAGCGGCGCGTTGTGTTCCACGCACGTCTCAAAGAGATGTCAGCACCAATTGACGGGGTCCGGTAGGGCCAATGCCTGCCAGGGTTGCGAGTTTGTCCGAAAGGGATATCGTGGCCCTGGCAACTGTAAGAACACGGGTGGGTTTGAGTCAGTAAAAGTCTGACACACCCTCCCGCTCCGCCCAAAGCGAGAGAAGTAATTTGACAATTTCCCACCCAAAAAAAAAAGCGTTCCCAGTGTCGTGAATTTTTTATCAGTGTACTGCTGTCGTATCTTTCTGTTCCCGTTGCTTTATTCCCAGCAGTTTTAGAAGCAATGCATACTTTATGTTTCTAACAAAAATCAAGGCGTTCTGCTATTTATGTAAATGGAGCAATTTTTTTACCATAATACTAATTTTATTGTTTATCTTATAGATGATCAATTACGTCTCTGCAAGCAAGTGCTACAGACAAATCGTTCGTTCAGTAAAATGACCGCGTGCGGCCTGTTCTATGTAGACGCTACGCTACCAATTAGTTTGACTGGACTTCTCACTAGCTACGTGATAATACTATTGCAATTCGCTTTTCTGTGAACTAACTACTTATAAAAAATACCAAACACGATTTAAAGGAAATGTTTGTTAGCAATATCGGTGTGACGCGTTGACCTAATTTATTTAATAACATATTACTTATTATTTTATATTATATATTCAGTGCACTTTTGTCTACCGCGGGTGTATTCAAACATTTCATCAACATTCCATTAACATTTTAACTCTAAGAACAGTTTGTGAGTGAGTCAATAAATAGTGTTCAATATAAACATTTTGTTTCTCCTCAAAAACACCGACATCTGGCTACGTACCCCGACATATTTTGGTCCTTTGAACCGTATCACGCGTCGCTTAGTTTCAGAATTTGTGTGTGCGAGGTCAGGGCCCCAATTCTGTAAAGTAACTAATATTCCCCGCGTATATCTTACCACGTGCAAATCGCGTCAATATCGTGTCTTGTAGAAACCCATGTAACGGCAAGGAATCGAAACGTCCTATTCTGCATGCTCCAAGACAAATTGTCTATGGCACATTTTTTTTTGTATGTAGGCATCGAGTTAATAGAACAGCTTCTTTTTTATTAATTCATCATCTTTACTGTTCCAACAGAATATAAAAAAAACCAGCGAACAAATTTACAAACGTTTACGAACGTAAATTAATATAACTCAGAGCTACTGATAAATATATTACTTCTGAATTGATAACTCGGCGGCTAATTTTGTAAGTGGGCTATTTTATATATTTTAGAGATTCAACATCTGTCTGCTAAAAAAATCAAGTTCCAGCCTCAAAATGAGCCATCAAACTTTTTATTCAACAACTGAATTAATAAATCATATTCTTTTTTCATGAAAATTAGCAACAGAAGCGCGAATGAACACGTACATCAGTGGTGGGGAGACCCGGACTACCAGGCACTTCTTCTCCTGCAACCGAGCGGGTGGGCAGGTTGCGGATAGCCCAACTCCGGCTGCGGGACCGACTAGTAATGGTCGATCCCGCACCCGAAGCATCTCAGAGAGATCCCGGACAAGAGAAGTTTCCAAAGGCCAAACCCCAGGCTTAGGTTAACCCATGTACCTCTTCCTATGTTTCCTACCACCTAACTCTCCATCCTTTCCTATCCATAAATCCTGTCGATCCCAAATCCCTAAGCTAAATCCCAAGCCTAGGGTGACCCCCAAGAACCCGTACCCTTTACCCACGAATACCTTCCCCCCTATCCCTATATCCCGTCGGTCCCAGAGGAGGGGTAACCTCGATTCCAAAAAAGCCCACCCCCCAATACCAATTTAAAATGCAGAATGAGGAAATTTCTACCCAGGTGGGTCCCGGCCAAGCCGGGGAATCCCACACCGCCTCGGCGGTCAGCCCCCAACGTAATCTGGGGGGGGCACCAATCTGCTCTTTGGTGCCGCGCTTTTCAGCGCGGCCGGCTGCTGCTTTAGCGCCTACAACCCAGGCTGCGACTCACGCGCCCAAAAACCCGACCCTGGCTGCGACCAACGCGCCACACAACCCACCTCCGGCTGCGACCCACGCGCCAACACTCACAACGAAGGTAGTGCCTTCCACGAGTCTCTGGCAACAGAGCATTGTGCGTAGCAGCATTACCTACCCGGACAAGGACCAACACAGACAGAGAGGGACGGGGAAGGAGGAAGGACCTGGCAGCTCTAACACTTTCCCGGCCGACGGAGTACGCCTGCTGTACAAGCGCGGAAAAGTCGCTCGAGGAAAGAAAGTAGGCGACCGAAAGCGCAACACCCGCGACGGCTTTAGCCAGCGCGAAGCGCGATCGGACGCCGAAGAGACAGTACGCGACCAGCCGCGAGTACGCGAAGGGGCAACCCAGCGCGAAAAGCGGCCGGACGCGGAACCATGCGTCCAACTGCAAGTACGCGAAGGGGAAACCCAGCGCGAAAAGCAGCTGGACGCACAATTAAGCGAGCAGGGGCAAGTACGCGAAGGGGCAACCCAGCGCGAAAAGCTCCCGCACGTGACAGAGCCTGCCGGAGCCGCCAGTCGACCCCAGGACACCGACAGGATCGACGACCGACCTCAACCTCAACGGAGAAGGGGCAGGCGTTCTGGATCCTCACACACTCAGGCGTTGCCGGCAAAGACTACTGCGCCAGGCACCTCCGACCCGCAGCCTGGACCGAGTGGTACAGGGCCGGCGAAGAGGGAGCGCCCTGATGATTCGCCTCACCGAGCACGCTTCAGGGGGACGCCAAGCGTGTGAGGGTCCACTCCGCTCAGGGGGTGCAGAGGACCTACGCGCGGGCCACGAAGGACATACCTGCGCGGCTGGCCGTAGCAATCTGCTTCCCCCCTCCCTCCAGAGACCTGACCAAGGAAGAGGCCACACAGATCAAGACAGACCTGGAAAACTTGATGTTGGACACGGACTCGACGACACTGCTGCCGGCCTTCCGCGGATACCCACGGGTAGCGGAGGGCACCGTGCAGCTGTGGTGTGAGGATGACAACGCCCTGACCTGGTTAACACAGAACGTACCGAAGATTAAACTTACAGACACCGACCTCACGCTGACGGTGATGAGACAGTCCGACGTACCTACCCGCGTCCGAGCTTCACTCTTCGTCCCACGTTACAAAGGTGACATAGCCTGGCTCCAAAGTATTCTGATACGTCAGAATACCTGGTATGACATAGCCAGGTGGTCGCTGTACAGGGCTACTACCGTCGGTGGTGACAACTACGGGACTTATCTGACCCTGGGTGTGCCACCGGAGGAAGTCGAAAGGGTCCTGGCCCGGGAGCGTCGGATATCGTACCTGCTCGGGTCGATATACGTGCGCTTCTGGCCCTCGGCCCAACCCTCTGACACATCGACCCAACCCACTGACACCCCGACCGACATCACGGACCCGACCACGACGCAATCGACGACGACAAAGACGAGTGACACGGACATTGACAAACTGGAGGAGGTCATGGCCCGAGCGGCAATGGCTGATGTAGAGGACGATACACCGGCCGCATCACCTGGGTGGAGCGAGCTTCTGTTGGCCTCGTCTCCGGGAGCTCGACACGACGAACGGCACAGGGTGGAGGAGGTGGAGGGATTGTCCGATGGATCCGTCTCCGACTAACTCCGCCCCACCATCGTCATCGCCCCTCTACATAATACAGACCAACCTCCAGCATAGCCAGACCGCCACGGCTAGTTTGCGGAGGGTGCTGGAGGTTAAGCCTCGGACCATCGCACTGATCCAAGAGCCGTGGATCAGGAACAACAGAGTATGCGGCCTCGGTAACATCGGAGGTAAGCTAATCCTCAACACACACAGCCCAGACAAACCTAGAACCTGCGCCTACATACCCAAAGATATCCCTATCGCACCACTCACTCAATTCTGTTCCAGAGATCTGACAGCCGTTAGACTCCAGACAGAAGACGATGTCCCAGACGTTGTACTGGCCTCGGTATACATGCCAGGCGAGAACACCGACTGTCCGCCGAAAGAGATGACCGACCTAGTGCAGCACTGTGAGCGAGCCAACCTTGACCTGATCATCTGCACTGACTCGAACGCCCACCACCCGCTCTGGGGCAGCGACACACCGAACTCCAGAGGAGAGGTACTATCCACCTATTTATTCTCAACTAACCTTTACATCGTAAACCGCGGCTCGGAACCCACTTGGGTCACAGTCCGGGGACAAACGATCATAGACCTAACGCTTGCTACAGAAAACGCGACAAACAGTATCACAAACTGGCACGTGTCGGACGAGCCTTCATGCTCAGACCATAGAAGAATCCGATTCACACTAACAACCAACATCAGAAAGCCCATACCGGGACGAAATCCTCGGCGCACCAATGTGCCAGGATATAAGCGTCTCCTAGCCTCGCTATTAGCTAGGCACTTAACACTGACAAACTTAACAGACCCTACACAACTAGAATACACTGTCACAAAGTTATCAGAATACATAACCGAAGCCTACCATGCATGCTGCAGACTAAGGGTGCCACAAACCAAGGCTGAGAGAAACCCCTGGTGGAACGCCGAACTTAGTAAACTCAGAGATGCACTTCGTAAGCAATTCAACAGAGCTAAGAACACCAGACTTCCGGACGACTGGGAGCTATACAAAGAAACTCAATATCTGTACAGAAAACAGATCAGGACTGCCAGGCGAACAGCTTGGCGGAAGTTCTGTGAATCCATAGAGACAAATAATGAAGCCGCAAGGGTTAGGAAGATCCTATCAACCGACCAGGACCGAACTCTTGGCGCGCTGAAAAAACCCGACAACTCATATACAACAACTGACCATGAAACCAGCAAGGTCCTTCTTGAGACTCACTTCCCGGACTGCAAACTCCTGGAAGACAGGACGTGGGAGGTTGTGCCAGAATGGACCCCAACGGATCGAGACTGGTCAAGAGCCCATAATATAGCAACAGAAGACCGTATAAAGTGGGCTATCAACACGTTTCAGCCTTTTAAGTCAGCAGGACTGGATGGCATCTTTCCAGCCCTGCTACAATGGGGGATAGATCACCTGACACCGTGGCTGGTGGAGATCTATCGAGCGTGCATAGCACTTAGACACATACCACTAGCATGGCGCGAAGTGAAAGTCATCTTCATACCCAAACCTGGCAAAACCGACTACACACAACCCAAGGCTTATAGGCCTATTAGCCTTACATCCTTCCTACTGAAAACCCTGGAGAGACTCTGTGATAGACACATTCGAGACGGACCTCTTCGGAGAAAACCACTCCATAAACAACAGCATGCGTACTCCACAGGCAAATCAACAGAATCCGCGCTACACAGCGTGGTTTCTAAGATTGAATGCGCAGTGGACCACAAATGTTCATCACTGGCTGCCTTCATTGATATCGAGGGCGCCTTTGACAAAACCATGTTTAACAGCATTAACATGGCCCTAGACAGACACAACATAGACTCGACCCTGAGTGGCTGGATCACCAATATGCTCAAAATGAGAGCTGTACAGGTCAAGATAAATGACACCACAAGGGCCATCGTGGCGAAGGGCTGCCCGCAAGGGGGCGTCCTCTCGCCACTTCTATGGAACCTGGTTGTAGACAGCCTCATCAAAACACTCAATGACAAAGGTTATTTCACCGTAGGCTACGCCGACGACATAACCATAATAATAAATGGCACCCACGAAAACACCTTATGTAACCTAATGCGCCAGGCTTTGAAAATAGTAGAAGACTGGTGCAACAAACACCAATTGTCAGTAAATCCGACAAAAACCGAACTGATTCTCTTCACAAAAAAGAGGAAGCTGGCGACACTACAACTGCCACGACTCTTTGGAACTACCCTAAGCCTATCAACCGAAACCAAATACCTGGGCATCTATTTGGACAAACAGCTGAACTGGGCAAAACATACCAACTACATTACCACAAAAGCCAGTGTATCCTTGTGGCAGTGCAAACGACTGCTCGGAAGGAATTGGGGCATCAGCCCCAAGGTCACCCACTGGCTATACACCACAGTCATCCGACCAATTATCACATATGGCTCACTGGTCTGGTGGCCCAGGACGGACCTGAGCACAGCCCAAAAAGACCTCGAAAAACTGCAGCGGTTTGCTTGTGTAGCAATAACTGGCAGTATGAGGACTGCACCAACTGCCGCTTTACAGGTAATGCTAGGACTGCCACCCCTACACCTCATCGTGCGGGAGGAGGCAGCCTTGGCCGCCTTCAGGCTCCACCTATCGGGAACCCTGAGCAAAGACTCTAGGGTCAAACACACACGCATAAGGGAAGATGCAATCAAACGACAACCGATGATGGCATCACCCTGCGACAAAGCCCCGAAACTACACTTCTTTCAGAAGCATTACAGCGTTACACTCACGGAAGAACGGTGTGACCACTCAGGCCCAAGAGAGATGAGAGTATACACCGACGGAACAAAGACCAACTCCGGAACCGGAGTCGGAGTCTTTTCACACGATTTTAACATAAATATATCCAGCCCGCTTGGAATGTTCAACACCGTCTACCAGGCGGAATGCGTGGGCATTATACAAGCGGCTTACGCCATAGAAGCCAGGAAAGTTACGGACACCCGTATACGTATACTGTCCGACAGTGCCTCAGTTCTGCAATCCCTAGAGAAAAAATATATTACATCCAGACTAGCACTAGAATGTCACAATGCACTGGAGCGGGTGACAGTGTGCCACCGTAACGCAGTGACACTGCAATGGATAAAAGGACACAGCGGATCTCTGGGTAACGACGCAGCTGACGAACTAGCTAGGAGAGCATCCAGCGCGTCAGTCTGTGGGCCCGAGCCTATTGTACCCATCCCCTTTAACCAAATACGCAGGTGGCTACAGGAGTTCACCCACACACAAGCGGAGAACTGGTGGACCTCGACACCGGGCTGCAGGCAGTCCAGGGAAGCCATGCCATCCTTAGATGGCAGACTAACCAGGCGTTTGCTACGCCTGGACAGGAACGGCCTGCGCTTGGTGACGGGGACCATCACGGGACACTGCTCACTAAACAAACACTTCCACAATATAGGCATAACGGACAGCCCTCTGTGCAGGGCTTGCATGGAGGCTGATGAAACCGTTGCACATGTGCTCTTTGACTGCACAGGCGTCAGCCAGATAAGAACAGAAACCCTCGGGTCACCCAGATCTTTCACAGATATTCTACGCAGACCAGAAGATCTAATAAGCTTCTGGAGGGAGGTGGGCTGGTTGGAATAAACCAATGACGGCCGCCATGGCCCACGCACAATGGTCCACATGAAGGACTAAGTGCGGAAACCAAACCCTCTAACATAGAACATAGAACATAGAAGCGCGAATGAATTGCACCGACCCCAGCATGGTTTAACCGCCCGGAGGACACGGTGGAGCATACGGCGGAGGTCTGCCCTGCTTGGGCGGAGCACCGCCGTGTCCTCACGGCAGCGATCGGCGGCGGCGATCTCTCGCGTCCGGCCCTGGTTCAGGCCATGGTTCGGAGCGAGAGTGCATGGGAGGCCGTCACCTCCTTCTGCGAAACAGTAATGCTTGCGAAGGAGGAGGCGGAACGCGTGAGGGTAAGGCAAAATCAACGCCCTCGCGCCCCTAGTCGCCGCAGGAGACGCCCCGGGCGTCGGGAATTGCAGGCCGATTCCCGGCCACCGTAGGCGCGGGCCTGCGGACGGTGAGCGATGGGTAGCTCGCCGTCCGATAAGGACCAAGCCCGGGTCGACGGCGCGTCGTGTTCCACGCGCGCCTCAAAGAGACGTCAGCACCAATTGACGGGGTCCGAAAGGGCTAATGCCTGCTAGGGTTACGAGCCTGTCCGAAAGGGATATCGTGGCCCTGGCACACAGGCATCTGAAGGAACACGGGTGGGTTTAAGTCACTAAAAGTCTGACACTCCCTCCCGCTCCATCCAGAGCGGGAGAAGTTATTTGATAATTTCCTACCCAAAAAAAAAGCATGGTTTAACCAGACTCGATTGCTCGAATGAACCCAAAGATTCACCTTAGTCCCTGAAGCCTGTACAATTATAACTTAAGAACCTATGCTACTGCCATCAAAATGGGATATTAATAATATTTGCACATCAAATATATAATCACCTATCAATTTATTTTAATCCTAAATATACTTTGTTACATCAAATAAATTATTTCACTACAAATAAACTGACTGCACTATAACTACTACGACTTTCGGTAAAATAAATTTCGTGATTTTTAATAATAGACATTATAATTCTTGAGTATTATGAAATTTGGACTTTTGAAAATGGGAACATCGGAATTTGGAATAAAATATTTCGGAGTATTCCGGTGTGCCCCTTTTAGGGTGCCCGCCCACGAGCGATTTTTTGTAGCTCACGTCGATATTTGACGCTGGCTATCGAGGGATGTGCACGTCATGGATTTACAGAGGATTTCATTCATAAAATCAACGAAGTATTATTCAATGCCTAGCAGGTAGGTACTTTGCGGGAATATTTCTGCGTAAGTAGTTATCTACCTGTGACTAGGCACTTATTTATTTTATTTTTGTATGTTTGAGATTAATATGTGTTATAGGTGTGTGTGGCACAGAGTAGAAATAAGGTTTTGATGATTAATTTATTGCTGATTTTTGAAAGAAAGCTAAAAATTAAAAATTTAGGTTATGTTTTCAGGTTTGCGAAGGTCTCGATCGATGTGTCATAATGAAGTGAACGCTTTAGAATACCACAAAAAAGTATTATTTTTGATCTATCTCGCCTCCTTTACAAGATATAACGGTTTTTATGTTTTTTTGAGGTAAGGTCGGCATTGCATGCTAATAATTCATTAATAAGACTCAATAATTATGATACAATTTGAAAAATTCTGAGTATTTCTTTTCATCTACATAGTTATGTACCTACTTACGTAATAAGTTTTTGTAAGTAGGTACCTATGCGGTTTAGGTGTGAAAGTGACAGAGAGGTAAATACATAACTAGGTAGACACTAAAATGAGTTTAAAAAATAGTTTAATATTATATTAGGTACCTACTACAACGGTAAGTAATTCTAATTGTTATAATAATTCAATCGTTAGTACCTATTTGAACTATTGATATCGGTTGAACTCTATTCTTCGAAGAAAGAAATGTATTTTTTTGTTAAACATCGAAACATAAATCCATGACGTGCACATCCCTCGATAGCCAGCATTATCGACGTGTGCTACAAAAAATCGCTCGTGGGTGAGCACCCTTATTGTGCTTATAATACTTCCAAAGGAAAGATACATGTATATCATTTTGTCGTTTTTAAGTATGACGAGTATCAAGTGCTTTTATTATAATTTGAATCGTATAAAACAACATTATTATAAGAACGCACTATTACTAAGTACTTTTTAATTGGATTTGAAATGTACCGAAGTAGCGTTCATGAACCATTTTAAAACGGGCTGGAAACGTTGTTAATAATGTGGTCTAAGCTTATGAACATATTCCGAAAGAAAAAAACGAAACCAAACTTGTCACTGTATCCAACAGAAGTATTACTTAGTAATCGACTAGAAAAAGAAGTTCAAAGAATGTTTTATCCTTTAAACTGTACACTTATTTTATTGTGCTCGTCGAAATATACTATACGAGATAGTTATATTACTCCCAACGGAAAGATACGTAACATTTTGTCGTTCTTAACTGTGTGTTATATTTTGGTACTTTGTATTTATTACATGTTCTTCGATGAATCTAATTACAGCTATATACGTATTCAAAGTAATATTATCAATTCGTTCGTTACCTTTTTCACATACATTTGTTTTTTCTTCGGTATTGTGATGATCTTTGTTCTTAACATCGTACAAAGCCAAAACAACATCTTGCTTATAGTATTGATTCAGACTATAGACACAAGTATCGATTTTAGTAATAGAAGTTTTATTATTAGGAATTGGATCTCTGTTTTTGTTGCTTTCGGTGTTAACTGCTTTATTTGGATCGAATTTTATGTAGGGTTTAAACGTTCTTTCTCGGATTTGGCATTGTTAATTTGTAACTACATGTTTACCAAAATTGACATGGATTGTGTTTATGGGATTCGTGTCATGGTAATGTTAACAAAATACCTGAATGGATGGATTATAAAAATCAACAAGCTTACTGATGATCAAGGAAATGATACATGTGGTAAACTGTTTAAGATTTATCAATATATTTTAGAAGCATTCAAATTATATTCGACCATTTCTCAAGTATTGGTAAGTACAACGCCGTGTTTTTTACGGTATGGGAAAGAGGGGTAAAATCGTGACGATAAGGCGAATATTTAATAATCACAAGTTTGAAAGAATATAAATTAGCTTTAATAGGCTATATTTCGTTTGTTTCATAAATCACATAATAATTTTGAAGTCATTATATAAAAGTTATGATTTTACGGTTTTGCCCCGTATCTTGTCCAAAACCGGTTAGGTACATCCAAATTTGCCCCATAACAGCAGTAACATTGGAACTTATTAAGTTGTTCGAGTTCCCTACCCGCATAGTCTTCATGGGTGCAATTCTTACCTTTAAGGTGGATCCGCAGTTACAGTTGTTCCTCAAGAACATATCTCTGAAAAGTTCTTATGGAACAAATCTAACCAAAAGAGATGTATTAATGATTCATAGGATTATAATTCTGTAAATAGATATTTGTTATGGTCACGAATCATATTTTGATCAAGATATAACCTGACACTGACTGTAAGAAAATTTGAATTTCGCGGGCTACCACTGCAGATCCACCTTAAGACATTACACCCATGCATGGCACTACTATATGGATACTAGATAGTACCCGATATTACACCCCGTACGGTTTTGTACCAAACGCACTTTAGAAAAGACAAAATTTATTTGCAAAAAGTGTAGCACTTACCTACATTACAGATGGTCAAAGACAAAAATAAAATAAAAACATGGCGCATTTAAAACTTAACTTATAATAATTGCCGCATTACTGCATACTTAATCATAGCTAGAAAACCATTTTTACTTACCATGATATACGTGTATAATGGAACATTTATTTAATCCTAGGAATATGGCAACAATTCATCATAAACATTTTTATAATGTATTTTCGTGAAGCGTGAGTTAGTTGTGGTAACCATACCACGTGGTTTACTTAATTCGTGCACCAAAGCCATTGAATGTTTTTGACAAACTTATCAGAACAGCCAGCTGCAGCGAGCAAATGCGCGCGTAAATTGGAAACGTGTCAGAGACTAAACTGCCTTGTCCCGGTTTTACCCCCATACCCGGTTTTGGACTAATATCCCTTATGTTCAACAACACTATCGGCGCATTTCCAACGCGTGTTAAAATAGCGCTCTTGCGAATCACGGATTTAGTAATAATACTAATTCTCTGATTCGCAAGGGCGCTTTTTTATGTTATTTTATACTTACTAGTGTTCGCTGACTACACATATTAAATAATTATGTATGCATTTAATTATGTGGCTGCGTGTCAAACGCATGGCAGTGTGTGTAATGTTTTTTTTTTATTAATTTAATTTATTTCTAATGCGTATTATATAAAATAGTACGCAACGCACCGTAACGATTGATGTCGGAACGTTCTATATATGTATATGCTAGTCGCGACATCAACCGTCGGGCAGTTGCCCACCAGACCCAACACCCGTCTGGTCGGAAGATCCTCCCTTGCGTCCTTGTATAGTGGATGAGTGAACTTTACACCCTGTTCCTCATGCCACCAAACTGGTGACCCCGACGTGATGAATGTTAGTGGTTGGTGGCGAGGATGATGTGTATAGATCACGTCGGGGTCACCAATGTAATGTGATGTATGTGTGGTAGGTAGAAATAGGAAGCGAAGTAATAAGTCCAAAGTACACAAGAAGAAGAATGAAAGTTTATTAGTTAGATAGATAAAACATTTATTCAGTGCACACAAAAGACATAGCACAACACACAATAGCACAATAAAATAATAGATATCAACTTAAAAGAATTTATATAAAAAACAATAAGCAAAGAAAGAAGAACATACTAGAAATAGTGACACTATGACTTAATTAAAATTAATCAATAGTATTAGGTGCGGTGTGCGTCTCAAGGTTGCACCAAATGGGAGTCCAGCTCAGCATGTGTCAGGCAAATCTACCTGACGCTGATATTCTGCATTTTTAGTTACATCTACAATTGTATATTAGGTACACAGACACAGGTTTCAGTTCACACACACACAAGAGTTACACTTAGTTAAGAAGGAGTGATAGAAATAAAGATTGCACAGAGAAAAGCACAGATAAGCAGTCAAACATAAATACTAGGTCTCAAGTGTTATTGGTTAGCACGGCGAAGCTAGGATCGCGAGTTCATCACTAAGTTGCAAGTTACGGCACTCGTGCGCCACCTGTACGGACGGGAGTATGAGGGCAACGCACGATGATGCGTTGCCCATATATTATTTATGTATTAAGGCACTAAGTCCCAATCACAAAACATAAAATTAAAACAAAAATCATAACACCATTAAAATACAATACATTAAAATAAAATACATTAAAATTAAATTTTTTTTTTTTATTAAAATACACATTATTAAAAACGATGCTATGCGCGATCGAATAACGGCGTGAAAGTCTCTCGCTTCAACGAACATGCTCGACTCACTACAGTACCACGGAAATTTCACTGCGCGAATAGCTTTATGTGATGAATTCGCGATCCTAGCTTCACCGCGCTGACTAATAACACTTGAGACCTAGTATTTATTTAACTGCATATCTGTGCTTTTCTCTGTGCTATCTACATTTCAATCACTCCTTCTTAACTAAGTGTAACTCTTGTGTATATGTGAACTAAAACCTGTGTCTGTGTACCTAATAAACTTTCATTCTTCTTCTTACATCACACTACAGTATTACTTTCTGCACTGCTTTTCCATATAAATTTTAACTGTGCCATATTTCATACTCCTCCGTCCGCGTAATTTTCGTAAAAAAGGGTGCAAAGATAATAATAAGAATAAAAAGCTTCTAGCCTGTTGACTTAATAATCTTGTTTTACAGATTTTATATTCAACGGTCAACGTTTTTATTCGGAATTTATGTTTTTTGGAGTCAATATTACAAATGATAGAAACTCAATCAAAATCTGAATGTGAGGTAACATTTACAATTAAACAATTACGGATTTCTGAAAATCATTTCATGTCTGATTACATCTTAATAATTAGTTCCAAAGGATCTCGCCCAAAACGCGGCCGCGACCACAAGTTGTCTCACGACCGGCTGCAACCAAGAAGAAATTCGGTAGCTCGATTGGTCGCCCAACCAGTTGCGACCAAAACTTTCTTTAAGATTGCTGCCAGTCGTGCGACCAGTCGTAATCGCGTAGTGCATAAGATCCGTGAGATTGGATGTTGTTCTTTTGTAACATCAATCCTAACATTACAATACTTAACATGAGGCGTGTCAAACACTCGTTCTATTCTTTCAATTTCGCCGCCCGGCCTGTGCCGAATCATGCCGACCGAGTATGTGTGCAGCACTCCTGACATTTTAACATCTGCCGGTCTATTCGAGGTGAGCTTGACACTCACTTCACCTCAGTTTTCACAATAAGTCGGTCACTAACTGAGACATCAAATAGATCGATACAGAAGGTCAGCCCTGGGCCATACAACGGAGGAAAATACAAGCTCTAATAGATACGTGTCTACGTACTACGGACAGCCTTTCAGCAACCGGACCGTCCTCTTTTTTATCAAGCATCATAATTATTATAATTTATATCATAGCATCTGCTTATAATAAGTAAAAACTCGATTAAAAAACATGTTAATACTTTCAGGTGCTTGAGATCTTCCGAACTCCGGTGATAGCATTTGCCGTGATTCTATGGATAACTAAGGACATATTACTAGTAATTTTTCACAGTTTGCAATGCGAAAAGTTCTATATAGCCATTGAGGAAGCAGAGACGGCGTGTATACAGCTTGTCAAGAAAAAGAACTGTCCAAGTACGTTGGAAGATGCTAAATGATGGGATGTTCTTTATGGAATCTGGCTACAATATTATTTATTACGTTTTTCTTACAGACGATCAAGTACGTCTCTGCAAGCAAGTGCTACAGACAAATCGTTCGTTCAGTAAGATGACCGCGTGTGGCCTGTTCTATGTAGACGCTATGCTACCAATTAGTTTGTTGGGACTTCTCACTAGTTACGTGATAATACTGTTGCAGTTTGCTTTTCTGTGAAATTACTAGTAAGAGATAAGCACGATAAGGAGCTGTTTGAGATTTACTCCTATGTATAGTACTATAATTGTTATGCATATTTTGTCATTGATTGTATATTAATTTGTTTAAACATTTTCGATCTGAGTAAAGAAAACAATATAGCTAAATTCAACAACAAACAACAACAACCAACAACAACACCAACCAACAACAACAACAATCTCATATATTAATCTTCTCTGGTATTTCAACTTAAATTGGAATACCAACTTAAGTTTTTACTGTAACCCCGTGTCTTAATACAAGTGATTGTCAGCGTAACTTGTCACTACATTCAAGGCTCCCCGCGCCCTTCCGGTTCTCCAAACAAATCAGTGACAAAATTATCGCGACGATCGCTTTTAATATTAGGAACCGGCCTAAGAACGATACGTTTGTAGATGCTTTCAATGTATATAATATAAACCAGCCAATGTTAAAAAGCACTTCTACTCATTACTTTTTGACTCGTTCATTAACAATTTGACAATAGCCTGTGAACGTTTTCAACATGTCGTTTAAGATTACTACGATATTCCAAAAGAAAAAATAATAAGCCAAACTTGTCATTGTATTCAACAGAAGTATTAATGAATAATCGACTAATCAAAACCTAATAATCGTCTAATAATGTGCTCTTCGAAATACAAGATGAGTATTGTTACTCCCAATGGAAAGAATCGGAACGTTTTGTCTTTCTTGAGTTTGTTACATTTTTATGATGTTCCTATGACATTCATTTTGATTAATTTTTCGTAACTTATATCAGCATTTTTATAATAAGATCATTAATTTTTTGATATTTACATTTTTTTGTTCTGTTAAGATTATGCTGTTTGTTCTTAACATTGTTCAGACTTAAGACAACATCTGACTCTTAATGAATATTCAAATAATACACAAAGGCATCGATTTTAGTAAAAGTATTAAAAGTTTTTGTAATTGGATCTGTTTTTATTGAGTTTATTGTTACCATCTTTAATTACCTCACAAGTTATACAGCGTATCTATCAATGAATAATTTGATTGATTTGTAACTACTTCGCTACCGCTTTTGATCTGAACTTTGTTTCTGCGTATTGTTGTTAACAAAATGTCTCAATAAATGGATAAATAAAATATTGGAACTCACTGTTGAACAAGAAAACGTTTATTATTAAACATTTATCAAAATAATTTAAAAGCTTATAATTTGTACATGCAAAATTTTCAAGCTTCGGTGAATTTTCGACACGTATTTTTACAATCGTCATCGTATATTTGGATTTGTCAGCTTTAGAGACTTATTACTTGTCACAATTTTCTAGGACGTTCCTGTTCTGTTTTCACACGTATTTATTTTTTTGTGGCTCCGTTGCTATGGCACACAGTAACCAAGAAGATCACAAAGCGAGGTAACATAATATTATAACTATATGCTTCTCAAGATTAGTTGTTTTTAGGGTTCCGTACCTGAAAGGAAAAAACGGAACCCTTATAGGATCACTTCATTGTCCGTCTGTCTGAAAGTCTGACAATCAGTGTTACCAAGGGGTATCCTATTACCCAATAACTAGGTTGTGGAGGTCAGATGGGCAGTTACTCCATGTAAAATACTGGCATTCAGCTGCATCCGGTTAGACTGGAAGCCGACCTCAACATAGTTGGGAAAAGGCAGGGCTGATGATATCGATAGATGAGCTTATAACAAACCTACATTATCACATTAAATAACATAATCAGCCTATAATGTTCCCACTGCTGGGACACAGCCCTCCTCTCTGTGAGACGGAGTGGGCCGTAACCCACCACGCGGGCCCAGTGCGGGTTGGTAGATGTTACATGTCTTCAAATTTTTGGTTCTAGGACATGCCGGTTTCCTCAGGATGTTTTCCTTCACCATTTTGAGAGCAGTGGTGATGAAATTATTTACACAAAGTCAAGCGCCTGGCCCACAGAATAAGCGAGCTAAAGTGGCAATGGGCCAGCCATATTAGCCATAGCACCGATAACCGTTGGGGTAGACGTGTTCTTGAGTGGAGACCGCGAATCGGCAACCGTAAGGTAGGACGCCCTCAGGCTAGGTGGAGCGACAATATTCGCAGGGTGGCTGGTGGCAGCTGGATGAGAGTTGCCGAGAATCGAGCTGAATGCCGTGCAATTGGAGAGGCCTATGTCCAGCAGTGGACTGCTATGGACTGATGATGATGATGAAGCACCTGGCTGGGTTCCAACCCGCGACCTACAGCTCGTAAGTCGGGGCCGTTAGCCTAGTGGTAACGGCCCCGACCACTGCTCCTCGACTTTACATTATCTTTGACATCAATTTGTTGTACCCTTAAAAGCTCTTGAAGGTTATGTCGGAACTTTTTAGAGTATGGGTTGACGATGATCGAAAGTCACAAATCGCTGCAGACTCAGAAGATGAATTTTATTACAACAGAAAATTCACAGTATAATTATAATGGATATATTTGAAGCTTATGAAATCATTGCGAACATTTTTCCATCACTGGTAAGCCAAGTTGATCTTGTTTTGGAGACCAGATAAAAAATTGTATCTGTCTTACAGACAGCTGCTATTTCAAGCCATAATACTATAGTTAACAATAAGAATAGATTTGTAGCGGGGTGGAATAAAAATATGAAAGAGGTTCATACACTGGCGCGGCTTGGGTTTCAAAGGTGGATCTTACGTAGAAAACCTGCGTCAGGGGATGTATATCAGGAAATGAAAATATCGAGACATAGTTTTAAAGCTAAGTTGAAGTGGTGTCAGAGCAATGGAAGCCAGATAAAAATGAATATCATTGCAACCCTTCACGAAGAAAAGAAATTTAGTTATTTTTGGAAGCAACTCTTTGAACCCTCGGCCGAGCCTGCCATCGAGCGTTGATGACTTATCACAGAACAGTGATATAGCCAACATATTCATGAACCACTTGAAAGTCGCTCCGCATATAAATAATGCATCTAGGCGAGACATTCTGACCCCGTGTTAGGGTGATCCTCATGTAAGATTCAACGTTAAAGATGTAAAAGATGCGTTGAGAAGTATGAAGCGAGGCAGGTCACCAGACCACGATGGTTTGAGTGTTGAGCATTTAAGGTCCGTTGGTGTACATTTACCTAGATTACTCGCCATATTTTTTAATTTTTGTTTGGGTCACTCTTACCTGCCTGACGATCTCGTAAAAACTGTCGTAGTTCCAATAGTTAAAAAGAAAGACAGGTGATTCATCTGACAAAAACAAATATAGGCCTATTTCACTGGGTACAGTAATTGGCAAAGTGCTGGACAGCCTGCTTGAGAGACAGTTGAAGATGCATATCAAACTCAACGTCACCGACGCGTAGTTTGGTTTTAGAACCGGTTTGTCGACGGAAAGTGCAATCCTGTGTCTCAAGCAGACCGTGCAGTACACAGATAGGAAGACAACTGTATATGGTTGTTTTCTGGACCTAGAAGGCTTGTGACCCGGTGAATTATGACATTCTGTGGCAAAAAATGTTGGATGAAACAGACCTTCCACCTTAGGTTATAACTATATTTAAATTTGGTATGAAAGTCAGATAAACTGTGTTAGATGCTCAATCAGTACAGTATGGGCTGGATTGTGGAGTGAGGCAGGGGGTTTGACTTCACCCACTCTATTTAACCTGTACATGGACCGGCTGATTGGTGAGCTGAGTAGCGCTATGGTTGGTTGTTCTGTGAATGGAAGAATGATCAACAACATTAGTTTTGCTGATGACATGGTGCTGCTCATCCCATCAATCTATGGACTAAGGAAGTTGTTGGCCATATGTGAGAGGTATGCGGAGGCCCATGGCTTGAGGTACAATGCTACTAAAAGTGAGGTGGAGGTCTTTAAAGTACATAATAATACACCCACAAATATACCACCGGTGACGTTACAAGGAACACCATTAAGAGTCGTCACTCAATTTAAATACCTCGTTCATGTTGTTAGGGGTCTCTCACAGATGATCAGGATACAGATAGGGAGCGCGGGGCGTTTTTGGCAGCCCGATGCATGATGAAAAAAAAACACAAATTGGAAAAAACTAGTTAGGGGAAAAGATGCGTTACATCCATGCAAAACGGCCATCGCTCAGCATAATGCTGCGACCCTATGCGAGACAGAGCCCCAGCGCTGGTTTTCAGCGACAGCTGGCGTTGACGTGATGACGTCAACCGGTGCAGCATTAATGAGATAAAAAAAAACATAATAATAAATAAAATAAATACAATACTTAGTTCTAAATGTTCATTAAACTGGATTCTGAGCCATTATGGAACATTCCTTCCTACAAGCGGCAAGTTTGGGTCATCCGCGATGCCGTTGGACGTTTTCAGGAACCCATGTTGTGGTCTATACAAAATAAAACTGGTTGCTATTTTAATTGTATAATTTGTTATTTTTATGATATTGATTTTACATTCTGTTATTACCTATACTCACACACTGACTTATTATTTTAATTTTTTTAGGAAAACTTATACTTTTACGATGTTTGTAAATATGTGAGCACCATGTATCTATCTCATAATTAAGTTATTTTTAATTGCTTAGTTTTTAATTATTTTTACCTATTATGGTATTGTAATTTTATTATAGGTGCATGCATCGTCTTCATATATAATCATATAATTAATGTACTCAAACAAAATATTGTCAAACATTTTTAAAAGAGTAACGGTGGAGTTTCTTGCCCATTCTTCTCCATACGGAACTACCTTTTGGAAGGGGCAACTAGAATCAATTCTAATTTTTTATAATTTTTTACGTTCAAAAGTGCCTCCTATGTGCCTATTTGAAATAAATACATTGACTTTGGTGTACATAAATAAAAAAACAAATTGTTAATTTATAGATACAAATACATGAACGTAATTTGTAATTATTTTTACAACAAAATAGCGTACGTTGAGAATCATTGACACAAAAACTTGCACTGACACGCGTCGTTTCTCTCTGGCGCGACCAAACAAAACTGAATTGAATTATGGAACATGAAGCGAAGACATTGGCGTCGATTCCCTTGTTCACAAATTAAAATTACAACAAGGATCTGGTGGCGCTTGAATGACGTTGACAGGGAGGCGCAGACCTGTTGCTAACCATTTGTGCAATTGTTTTGTGAAATGTATTGAAAAAACAAGATGGTGGCGCTAGTTCCAATTTTAGCCACACGCCAAACGATTCAACAGCTTTAAACTGAACTTAAAGAACTGACATCTCATTCTCACAGACAGCTTGAAAAAGGGACGGTGACATAATGATAAGAACAAAGTTAGCGATGTTAAATTATTTGATGCCTTGAGCTTATCCGTATTTTAAGTCTATGTGTTCTGAAATTAATTGTCAAGTTAATAGACACCCTACGCCAATTTGCCGTATTAAAGCCATTTCATACAACGATCAACGAATGACAGTTATGAATGGGATGTACTGACCGTTTTAGATGGTAATCACTTTGTTATATAATGAATTTCCCTGACTGTACATGTATGGAAGTTAAAGCCAACTAAAATTAACAGCTCTAATATGTGTCCGTCCCTTTCTTGATTTATTAGAGAGCTATTTCAAAACGAACACCAAGTGAGACCCAAACAACAGTGAACGACTTCGCGGAAGGCTAAGAAGGAGATGGCAAGATGAACTAGACTCCTATTAAGGGTGCATTCTGAAAGTTGGCAACGTCGCAAATTGCTGTCAAATATTTTGCCTTTCTGATTATTTTATCAATATTTCCTAATTTCATTAACAGTAACATACTTAATTGCGTTAGTCGTAAATGCAATTAAGTATATTGCTCATTATCAAGTCATCATTAATCTAGCGTTATTGACAGAAATTTTATAAGGAAGATTTTATTCAAATTGGATATCCGTATTTTCCCATACTTTACCAACCACTCAGGAACTATTAAAGACCTTTACATAACGTCTTCGATAGAACGTCATAAATAAATATTTCAAAAAATGATTGCCCTCAAAAAATATTTGGACAAGGCTAAAAGAAAATTGATAGATAATGATTTTATGAACATTTTCTTTCCCTTATACTCGTACTATATCGGAACAATTGTGTGCATGCCAGAATTTAATATCAGTGATAAGATTATAGGAAAAGTTTGTAAAAAGAAAATCATGTATGCTGTCATCGGTAACGGTGTCTATTTTTGTTTGTTATGTGCAACTATCTTATACAATCCTTTTCGTTCCTTCGTTCGTTCAAAATGATCTACTTATTCCTTTATTTGTTATTTAGTTTTAACTTAGCAGCTGTGTGTTATACCAACTTATATAGGAGCTATTCAATTGTGTGTATAACATCGTCACTCCAAAAAATCAATAATTGTCTTTACAGCACCAACGATTTGAAAAAGTTCAAGACATGTTTTGGGGCCTATTTTTTTTTCATTATATTTCTTTGGCTAACTAATGTGACTGGAAAAATGGTATTTGACTTACATTGGACGTGGGTCAGGGCTTTTTATGGTTCTTTATTTATAGTTTTTGATTTAGGAATGGCTCATACAGTAATGGTCATTTATATTTTGACTCGCAAACTTGAAAAATGGAACAGTATCGTAGATAACATGAATTTTGGTACTGAAGACGAAGAAATAATAAGAGACAGAGAAACAAAAGTGAAGAATAAGCATCAAGTTATAAAGCTAACCTGCAAAGCTTGGAAACTGTTGAACGAAATATCTGGATTCAAAGTAAATAACATTTTTATTGTTATAATTACAATAAAAAAACGATCAAAAAGAGAAGTATCCGTACGAAGCAGTGGCGAGTCGCTAGTACCGCATGTTTGGTTGAACGTCTCATATTTTCGTTCGTATTTATGTTATGTAAATTTATTTGATTTCAGATTCTGCTACATTTCGTCTCTACGTTTATTATGTTTGTCATGTATGTCATGATGATATTAATATTTTCATGTACCAATAAGGTTAGTATTCATTGTATTTACTGATGATAATAATGTTATCTACAGCTGTACCTTCTGCACTCACCTTATTAACAGCCTCTAGCAATCTACTGCTGCTGTAAGTTTTTCCACAGTGATTAAACATTCTTTGTCGTTAACTGCTTCATTGATCTAGTGGTCGCAAGCACGACTGCTAGATAAAGTCCTTCTTAATGGTAAGATTCACAGATCGCACTCACGACCTAAAACTAGTAAGTCGGGGCTGATACCACTGTGCCATCCACCACCCACCACCCTTTATACTATAATTATCATCATTATATAATAAGAGCTGCACCCCGCGGTTTCACTCGCGTAAGTCTCGATTTGGTGGGAATATCAGCATAAAAATTTATCCTATAAGTTAATCCAGGATGTCAGCTACCTCTATACAAAATTTTCTCAAAATTGGTACAGCCGTTTGAGCGCGAAGAAGTAACAAACACTCACAAACTATCACCTTTATAATATTAGCGTGATAATAAACGAAAACTTTGTACCCCATTTTACGAAAAATACGCGGACGGTGGAATATGAAAGGAGAGGTCAAAAATGGTATAATATTCCGACGATTTTTAAACGCTGATGTGATGTACCATATTAGAAAGCTTATTTTTTATTCTACTCGATTATAGTTAAATTAGATTTTCTCGGGGTTTTTTTTTTGGTGAAAATGTGAAAAATGTTTCAATACAAACACAACGCACATAGTCTTTATTTATTCATTTCTATGCAATATAATTATTTTATGTGGCTAATGTTTCAGTTTCTATTAAATACTTTGAGATGTTATTATAATTTTAGCGGCAGCTCCATGAAATTAAGACAAAAAATATTGATTATCATGACAATGCAATAATCTGTCATCGGTAACGGTGTCTATTTTTGTTTGTTATGTGCAACTATCTTATACAATCCTTTTCGTTCCTTCTTGTTCAAAATGATCTACTTATTCCTTTATTTGTTATTTAGTTTTAACTTAGCAGCTGTGTGTTATACCAACTTATATAGGAGCTATTCAATTGTGTGTATAACATCGTCACTCCAAAAAATCAATAATTGTCTTTACAGCACCAACGATTTGAAAAAGTTCAAGACATTTTTTGGGGCCAATTTTTTTTTCATTATATTTCTTTGGCTAACTAATGTGACTGGCAAAATGGTATTTGACTTACATTGGACGTGGGTCAGGGCTTTTTATGGTTCTTTATCTATAGTTTTTGATTTAGGAATGGCTCATACAGTAATGGTCATTTATATTTTGACTCGCAAACTTGAAAAATGGAACAGTATCGTAGATACCATGAATTTTGGTACTGAAGACGAAGAAATAATAAGAGACAGAGAAACAAAAGTGAAGAATAAGCATCAAGTTATAAAGCTAACCTGCAAAGCTTGGAAACTGTTGAACGAAATATCTGGATTCAAAGTAAATAACATTTTTATTGTTATAATTACAATAAAAAAACGATCAAAAAGAGAAGTATCCGTACGAAGCAGTGGCGAGTCGCTAGTACCGCATGTTTGGTTGAACGTCTCATATTTTCGTTCGTATTTATGTTATGTAAATTTATTTGATTTCAGATTCTGCTACATTTCGTCTCTACGTTTATTATGTTTGTCATGTATGTCATGATGATATTAATATTTTCATGTACCAATAAGGTTAGTATTCATTGTATTTACTGATGATAATAATGTTATCTACAGCTGTACCTTCTGCACTCACCTTATTAACAGCCTCTAGCAATCTACTGCTGCTGTAAGTTTTTCCACAGTGATTAAACATTCTTTGTCGTTAACTACTTCATTGATCTAGTGGTCGCAAGCACGACTGCTAGATAAAGTCCTTTTTAATTGTAAGATTCACAGATCGCACTCACGACCTAAAACTAGTAAGTCGGGGCTGATACCACTGTGCCATCCACCACCCACCACCCTTTATACTATAATTATCATCATTATATAATAAGAGCTGCACCCCGCGGTTTCACTCGCGTAAGTCTCGATTTGGTGGGAATATCAGCATAAAAATTTATCCTATAAGTTAATCCAGGATGTCAGCTACCTCTATACAAAATTTTCTCAAAATTGGTCCAGCCGTTTGAGCGCGAAGAAGTAACAAACACTCACAAACTATCACCTTTATAATATTAGCGTGATTATAAACGAAAACTTTGTACCCCATTTTACGAAAAATACGCGGACGGTGGAATATGAAAGGAGAGGTCAAAAATGGTATAATATTCCGACGATTTTTAAACGCTGATGTGGTGATTAGAAAGCTTATTTTTTATTCTACTCGATTATAGTTAAATTAGATTTTCTCGGGGTTTTTTTTTTTTGTGAAAAAGTGAAAAATGTTTCAATACAAACACAACGCACATAGTCTTTATTTATTCATTTCTATGCAATATAATTATTTTATGTGGCTAATGTTTCAGTTTCTATTAAATACTTTGAGATGTTATTATAATTTTAGCGGCAGTTCCATGAAATTAAGACAAAAAATATTGATTATCATGACAATGCAATAACAAAACGTATCGAAAAAAGTAAAAGCTGTAAACTCGGACTAAATAGCCGCTGTAAATGTCAAGCCGAGTCCTGCTGACTGACGTTGTCATTGTCACGTCATTTGCCACAGGGCTGCCATACCTAAAATATAAATAATGCTTGTAGTTAGTTGCAAACATTTTATTTTTCAACACTTGTTTTAAAAAAAACGGGCGGCTGTAAAAAAAAATTAAATGCCCAAGGACATCAAAATAATTACCTTCTTTCAGCCTATAAAGGTCAGAAGGCTGTTTAAATTTTCAATTATTTTAGTACCAAGCCCCATACATTTCGTGAACGTCTCCTTTGGCACAGTTAAAGTTTATATGAAGGAGGAGTGCAGAAAACCCATATTTTGATATATTAAGCATTAGAAATAAATTAAAAGAATAAAAAAACATTTCACACGCGTTTGACACATACACAGACACATAGTACCAGGGCCTCATGACTTAAAGATAGATACGTAACAGAAGCGACAGCTTAAGCATGGAATTAGTATGTACTTTATAATAGCATGGAACTAGTGTACTCATGGAATTAGTAAGTACTATATAGATCAAAGTAGTAGGGCGTCAAATTTCGACCAGGGCCTCAAGTCTGCTATTACAATAGTGTCGGAATGGTCGATCATTGATTTCATAATTGTTGATTTTGGCAAGTTTAGTAATCTACTATTATAATCGCGTCATTATGACTTTCCAATGGTCCGGCCACTGACACTACATTGAAAGAAATTGCATATATTGGTAATCTCGTACATAATGACAAATGAATGACATTTCTACTGATGGGTTTTATAATAATAGCAATACGACAATGCCATTATAATAACACAATTATATTACGAGAACATTGACCGACCAATGATCGACCGTTATGAATTTATCAGATTACGAACTTTTAGCAAAATGACAATGGGATCGTGTTGGAATGACTGAATATATAAAAATAGCAGACTTGGGCCCCAGTGAGCGACCACTAGTCTTAATAATTCTCTGTTTCAGTGATATCGAAAAGACTCTGGAAGAATATGAAACGAATGATGGATGTAAATATAGTAAATATTAATGCATCCGGACTGTTTACTATCGACGCGGTGACAATGATACATTTCTGTTCCATTATCACAAGTTACATTATTGTACTACTGCAATTTGCTTTTCTGTAACGCCGCATTCATATGGATGAATCGCCATTTTTATCATCTTTCTTACTTTGTCTCTAGTAGTCCTTACGCTCCTCCACACAGTGATGATCAGTACGAAATCTTACCGTATAGTTTTGGGATCACACGGAATTTTCATACTGCATTATTTTTACCGAATGAACAGTGGGGACGTGTGATTTTAAGTATCTACTGTAAAATATCGTACTGGTCATCGCCGTGTGTACGGGTCCTTAAACTCTTGACTACTAACTTTTGTGTAAAATGTTAGTACATTTTTTGTAAATAAACTGTATCAATCAAAATCAATTGACCCTGTTGGGTATGTATCGATCAACCGTTTTTTTTTTTGATTTAATGAATTGTGTTTTACTTCGATGTGAGAATAATATTAGGTATTGGAAATTGTGTATTTTCATGGCTTTTTTCGTAACATATTTTGTATGACTAGAACTTGTAAGCGCAAATCTATATTAGATTTTTATCACGACGATTAAAACTAATAAAAACCTAATAGATAATAATATGTTACCTGAAAACTAAGTAAAATGCTTAAGGTTTACAATTAATAAAATTGAAACAATGATACAAAATTTTATTTTGTGATTTTAATTTCTTCCAGTACCTATATTTATCTACAATATATTTTCTTCCAAAAATAATAATGGTGGTGGTTGGTAGGCTGCAGGTCAGTGGTAGTGAAACCAGTATAAGCTGGCCTCTTATTCTATTGAAATTCCGTACTAGGCTTGGCCAGCTCATGTTCAAACTGTTGCACCACCGACGTGAAGCCTTCTGCACTTGGTTTTGTTCTGTAAAGTTCACTCCGAACCTCACTCCAGTGACTATTCAGTACCAGGTTTATAGAAATGCAAACTGCAACAGCACAACTGTATACTTGGTAAGGAGCGCCATCAAACGTAGTGGATGACAAATGTCTATGTAGAACATGCTAAAGACGCTCATCTTGCTAAATAACGCTCGGTGCAAACGAAGAACGTTTTTGTAAAACTTCTTTTCATTATTTCAAGTGAAGGTCAACCCTTACGCTCTAGCATAAATCAGCGAACATATCCTAAAAAAAATATGAACGTTCGAAAATTTGTGCTAATAAAGGTATAAAATTTAACGGAGTTATTTTTCACATTACGTAGTTAAGTAAAAATCTAAAAAATATGTTTAGAAAGGAAAATCTTTTGGATAACTAAACAAAGCTATGTATTTAAGGATATAAAAACACATTAAAAAATAAAAATTAGCGGAGCAATTTTTCAGTAGAAGTTACCTATAGTGCAAAATGTTAAAAGTTAAATATATCTCTGAAATCGAAAAAATGTTGGAAGCCTTTACGTACTTATTGTAACTAGTAGTTAGAATAAGTACGTATACAGAAAGTATTTCAGTCTGAGGAAATATTCACAGAGATAAGCGATTTTTATGTTTAGGTAAAAATATTATTAAAATTAAACATAACTTCTCGTAAAAAAAAATTGGATTATTGTACATCTGTTATATGTATTACCTAACTTCATCACATGCCAAATTTCATAATTATGCGGGAGAATTTTTCGGGAGTCTCCATACAATAAATATCATTGATCGGACTAAATGTAGGCTGATTAAGTGATTTGAATTATGTTTAACACACTTCCAGAGTATGATACTTACTGTTAGAATTAAATATGTTTCTGAGCCATATACGATTTTCTCACTTTCCTCAGTAAAAAACAATATTATGCTATCTAGGCAGTCATAAACCTCTTTTAAATTAACACGATCCAGTGAAATCTCTTAATAACACTCTGCCCTTATTCAAATTCGTTTGAGATTGCCACATCACGTCATCCTTTTCCCTAGACATATATCAGACATTATTTCAATTTTCACTCTCTTTCTAGCTCATAGTTTACACTGACTAAATCCATCATTTCTTCCACTGCTGATCCACATTCTTACTCAAAACTTGCCTCAGGACGAGTTCATAATTTATTCGCATCAGATGCCTTTCCTGCGACTGTCAATTTCTTACCAACTTTTCTGTCACCGACTTTCAGACTTCCCCTTATGTCATCATTATCGCTTCAGAATAAAGGCAAGAATACTGACCAATTTTGTTTTATTCATAATCATCACATCTTCTGATTTATTTACTATTTTGTACATACAATTGATTCTATGAAACATGTTGTCATTAATAAAAAGTGTCAATTCAAAGGGTGACAATGAAGATAAACTAGTAGAAGAGAGAAATAATTATGATTACGTACTTTCAACACTAAAATAACAATAACTTGATTAGATTTATTAAGCTTATTGATGTCTATGTTTCAGGTATTATCTATATATAACCAGGTATGTCTTTGGACTCATTCTGATTTACATGAAGTTCTGGAAAACACATAAAATGAAGTCAATGAAAATAAAAATAAAGTCCGTTCTTACAAGTCAACGTGTCGGAGGGTTCAACAAAATTGCTAACAAAGATGTGCAGTCCATGCTTCTACCTTTGAATTTGATGCAAATTATTCGGTTTTATCCAAAATACCGCATTAAGAATAACGTAGTAACTCCAAACAACCGTATTTCGAATTTTGTATCATTGTGAGTCACAGTGTTAAACATGTTAACATTATTTTTTTTATTTTGGTTACTTAGCCTACATGAATTATAGCTTTTTGATGTTAGTCAGGTCCGTAATCAATGCAGCATTTTTTGGCGTCGAATTCATTATAAATTATACACACTATGTTTCTAAAACAAGTAAAAACGTATTGTTTGCTTTGAAATTTCAAGACGTTCATCGATATCTCAAAAATAAAATCAGTTTTAAGCTTTTCAGCATCGGTAACTGGTTTGCTGTCATCTGGTTTTTTATACTGTACGACGGGTTCGTACTTAACTTACAGTGGTAAGTTGTATCATTCTGGAAAAACCCACAATTGAAATGTTTAGTATTTTCGTTTTATTGAGTATTGACGTAGACATCATTTATGGTATCAGACTAATTCAGTTGTTAAAAGATAAAGTTGATCTATGGAGTATTCAAGCTCTTCAATATCAGACAGAGAGGAACATAGTAAAATAATATTTCAGGCTTACGTTAATATACTAGCTTGCTATGACATTTATAAGGATTCTTTTCAACAAATGGTTAGTAGAAACAAGTCATTAATTCTTAGTATATTTGTGGCTCATTTGATAAATCATACTCAATAAGAAACTTATCGCTTTCAGGTCGTATTTCAAGTTATAATGGTCTCTTTTAACTATTTCATAAATGTCCAGGTGTTTCTTGATCACGTAAAATGTAGCTTTTAATGAACGGTTGTTCTTCTGTAAGTATTTTGACGTACATAATAATAATTATCGTTAAGTACGCATCGATAAGCACTTTGAGATATATTCTTATGTATGTCATGATTGACTGCGTAGCCCCTTATAGATATAGCGTGATAATAATCATTTAAAACGTTAAATCTGGAACTATCTGCATAATGCTAACCTTTTGGCTCATCTTTTTACAATTGGCGTAAATTTATCTGGTAGCATTTGCGTGATGCTGACATATACATTCAGAAAAACAAACCAAAAATCTAAAATCCCTCCCTTTCGGCATTAGTATTGTTCCCAGACCTCGTAGCAATTACTCTTTTTTTTAATATCAATATACAGTTTTGATTTCACTAAGATTTTATTATGTATAGATTTACTGCGTCTTTATGTTATACTTGGTTGTTGAAATTTGCTCTTTTTTTGCAGGATTTGACAGTGAAATTTGAGACAGTACTATGGTTAGGCTTTTGGATAACCAAATCTTTGGCGTATTTAATCCCATTGAACTTGCATTGTGAGAAGTTCTACATGTCCATGAAAAATGTTCAAGATTGATGCGCATGTATTTTGAATTCAAATTGTACAGGTATTAGATAACGTCCGTTCCAAAACTGTTTAAAGAAAATTTAAACTAAATGATCAGAAAACGGAGCAGTGCATTTCATTTTGTAGTGCCACTTATGAATTAAATAGGTTGATTTGATTATTTGAATACTTCTTATATATATTATATTTTTCATTTAAATTGCGGTTAATTGTGAATGTTGGGTGTGGCAAAAGAAGCATGAAAGTAGAATAAATGCAGTGGAAATGCGTTCCGTGCGAAGCATGTCTGGCGTGACTATGAATAATAGGCTGAAAAATGACGTGATAAGGCAACGGTGCTGTTTAAAAGAAGATGTAGTAACAAAAATTGAACAGAGTATGCTTAGATGGTTTGGTGATGTTGAGAGGATGAGTGAAACGCGACTAACAAAAGGTATTTATAAAGCAGAGGTGAGTGGAAACGCCGGAAGGGGACGCCCTAGGAGGACATATAGTGACCAAATTGCTGATGTTCTTCAGAAAGGTCAGGTGCGTAGTACTCGCAATCGGCGTGCGTGTATGACCAGATGTATGAACGTAGGCGAAGCAAAAGGAGTATGTAAGGAGCGTACCAGGTGGCGGTCTATAGTTTCTGCCTACCCCCATGAGAAGAACGCGTGAGTTTATGTCTGTATGTAATGTAGATTGTTTTTTTTAAATGCGGAAACTACAGGAAGCTGTTGACCCGTACTGTATTAGCGAGGTTATTTAAAAAAATAATGAAAATACCAAAATCCAAGTCGTATCATAATAAACTCTGCAAATATTTCAGATGCCGAGAAGAGGTTATGCATTTATTTATTTTTGGTACTTAAAGGATACTGGTTTACTTTTCATCTTGTTTCCATCTTTTCAGTTTATTTTTTTGCAGTCAGGTTTTGTTTTTTTTTTAATAATTTGTTTTATTTTAAGATTTTTAGTGTTATTAATGAACAAATTTTTTAGTTAACAAATTGTTAAGTATTGGTAAGTTAATAAGCTATACGACAAAGTAAGGTTAGCAAGATAGGATAGGTAAATTTGCTCCTTTCTTTCATAGAATTCTTAACGTCAAAACTCCAATTTAATACCTATTTCTTTTACGAATTTGTCTATAATTGTTTGTTTCGGTTTAACTGACTAACTTCCATTAAATATTAGCATGCCATCAGTGCACGGCGGAATATATCTTTGCACGAATTTTATACATCTTTTGTACCCACCACATTTTTGCAAATAAACGATTTTGATGGGAAAACTTTTGCTATTTCTGACTTTTGTAATGGCCAGTCTATTCATTATAAAAAAAAACTGGTCAAGTGCGTGTCAGAAAACGCACAATGAAGGGTTACGTAGTTGGGATGAATTTATCCCATCAAAATATGACGCATGAATGGCCGTATTTTTTTATTGCGTTGGCTATATGGGCTTATATGCAAAATTTGAACACAATGTTTCCGAAAAGAATTTGCGTGATGCTAGAACATACCAACAGACAAAAATTCTAAAAACTATATTTTCGGCATTAGAACGATCACAGACCTCAAACCAATTACTTTTTTTCAAAAATATTCAATGTATAATTTTAACTTCGCTTCGATTTTGTTATTAAAGAAAATGTACTTTTTTGTAGTTTGTGTCAAAATAGTATCTAGGTTCAAAGTGTTATAAGTTATATATATTTGGAATTGGCTATTTACTAGCTTTTATTTGATACCCATATTAATATAATCACAAAATATATATTTTTATTCCCCCTCTCGTTTTTGATTCGCAGATGCCACATTAAAATTGTATAGCCTATTATATGTCACTCCCGCAATTAAAACGAATCTAAGGATACCCTATATGTTAAAATCTATCAAGCCGTTTAGCCTACAGAGCGTGCCAAAGAAATAGACATACATACATACACTCGAAAAACAACCCTCCGTCTGGAGCAGTCGGGTAATAAAGTTGCATACTTGCAAAAGTGCTGTAGTGTGTTCCTGCTATAGTCTCACAAAAAGATCCTCTATCAAACATCTGGGCTTGATAGTAGACCAAAACCTTAAGACGCTGACAACAGCTTAAGCGCAGTCACTGTCAGACTGTATACAAAAGAAAAAGAAGCGCGATGACTTGAGCTTGTAATTTATTGCAAAATATGAATCTATTTACTCAAAAATGAGTTGAGTGATCTAAAATAAAAACGTGTTTTGGTGTCAACCAAGTTCTAAGAAATAATTTCTGTTAGAGATATCGATTCACTGTAATTTTTCACACTTGTCACTTTTGTACTTCAAGTGTAAATACTGTATCAGTTTTAGAATTTTAAACAAAGAGCTGATTGCGAGAACGTGTGTTCGCATTAGCGTCACGGAGGAGGGGGGAAAATATGGTTATAGGACAAGTCGATGTATCAAATTAATCGTGGCCATAATATTGATATTATCAGCAGCTACATTTTTATGCAAATAGACTGCCACGTCAAAGTGTCATATTTGAACATAGTATTTCTACTTCATAGACGTTCTAACAGTGGTAGTACATAAATGTCACAAAAAAATAAAAATGGCGACTTCATATCACGTGGTACTAAATAATCGCCTGGAAAAAGATGTGCAAAGACTAGTGTTTTCTTTCAACTTTTTACTCAATCTGTTTTTGACTTCAAAATATAGTGTACGAAAAAATCATATTCATCCAAGCGGGAAAAAATATCATATGTTTGCGTTTTGCCGTATCTTTTTAATGATAGTGCTTTGTGTTTATCGAATGATATGCGTAGACTTCACAAATGTAAATACAAAACAGATAGAAAGTGCTGTCTTGAAATACTTTTATACTACCTATTGTATCGGCTTTTTGATAGGGATCATAATTATGTTCTTGCTGGACATAATACATAAGGACAACAACGTCTTACTTATTTTGAAGATCCAAACTATACATAGGGAACATTTCAGTAAGACTATCCAGAGTTTCATCTATTGGAACTGGATCTCAATTGCAAGTCTTTTGTTTACTAATATTAATATAATTATTATATATTATGTAACAATGAACGGCCCTATTGACATCGTTTTTATTCTTGACAATATTAATGATATATTTTGTATCGCATTCGATGTCAATTTTGTTGTAGCCATCCGAATTATAATACTGCTAAGAAAATATCTCGAAGAGTGGACTATAGATGTCCTGTTGCATAAACAAGAACATGAAAATGATGAACATTGTATGAAATTGCTTGGAATATATCAACATATAATGGAAGCTTATAGTTTGTTCAAGAAAATTTTCCAAGTAGCGGTAAGCTGGCAATTATTTTTTACTAGAAGTTTTATTGAGAAACAGAATAATAATGTTTTCGTCTAGGAAATATAACAGTAAGCTTATTTGGATGTGCTCTGAACACATTTTCTAAGTATCAGATATTAAAAGAAGATTTCATATTATCATAACTTCTGGGTAATAATATAATCAACCAAAGTACCGTGGATACGAAAAGAAGAAGCCTGCAAAACCTGCTGGCTATAGAACTTACCAAATTGACGTTATATCAGCTATAACGATGATGGACAAGTCTAAAACGTATGGGACTGAAAGTTACCGAAAAGTTTATGTCAATCTCGTTTGAAAGTGCTGTTGAAAGCGCCCTTTCGGACACCTCGGTTCTCCTTGTTGCGGTTGACCTTGGGTTTTTTATCCAAACCTTATGACATCAACCATGCTAATATTAACTCCCTACTCAACAGCTCTGCTTTTAGCGATCAAAATTATCATAATAATCATTGGCACTTGGCAGCCTTGTACCACCCACTACTAATTGTAGGCAGCCTTGGTCTTGAAAGTTATGGTTATGAATTTTTCAGAACTTCTTTTTTCGTAGGTTTTATTTCAGACGTTTAACACGTTTTACGCAAATCTAGTCTATTTTGACATAACGCTCATTGGGCTGAGAGGAAGTACAGGAATGGATATCGAAGTAAGTGGCAAATGTTTTTATGACGTTTTAGAATGAAAAATGGAAAAATTTGGAAAGAGAAATGGAGCTGTGCTGGGGGCCGATTCTACTAACAAAAATGTTCAAAAATCGCAATGGAATCGCAGCTGAATCACGGCTTTTAAACGTTTTCTCATTCTACTAATGAACAACGATCCAACTGCGGTTACGGTTCAGTTGACCCCAACGATCGATCGAAGCAATCTCAAAATGTATTCTGATAACAAAATCGAACATGAGCGTGACGTTTAGTCACATTCTACTATTATTTTGACACTAGTTACAATCGAATCAAACCTAAAAAACCTTCGGCGGTTCAACTGTCAAAATTCGCGGTTGAACCTAAGTTGGTAAAGTGCAACTTTTGTTGCATCGATCTAAGATTGCTTTCGTTTTCTTCCGTAATAATAATGTTGTTTTATATGGATTTCGTTGAACTTGCCCATGAGGTTGACGTTGGAAGGGTAAGAGGAAGAAATTTATCGTCAAGCGAGTCTTTGACATAACCGAAACGTTTTGTTTCACAGTTTCGCCCAGCTACAGACATAAAACGAAACGTTCTTCTGAATTTTTATTATTTAGAAAGCTGAAATGTTGTATGTGTAACAATAAAATAAACAGGACTAAAATATATATATTGTCTAGATATCTTTTTGTATTAGAAAATACCTTTAATGACACTTATTTAGTAACATTTTTAGATTCAACTTTTTTTTCTGTGGTATTATTAAAACATACTAATTGGCATGTTGGTAACACAGGTTACCCGCAGCTACGTTCCCGTTACGATTCAGTTGCGATTCGGCTAAAGTTTAGTTCCCAGTTTGCTATAAAATTAGTAGAATTACTTTTTAGATAACTATCGAACGGCGATCGAAATCGAACTGTTGTGGAAACACAGTTGAACGTGTGACGTTGCAAATTAGTAGAATCGCCCCCCAGTACGGATATCTCCATTTAATTTTGTAAATTAAACACACACACATCGGAACAAAGTGGGTTTTACACTTCGCGGTGCGGTCGTATATACTGTTTAGGTTATCATTTTCTTGAAGCGAAAACGTTGTACCCGTTTTTACGAAAACTACGCGAATGGAGGACGGAGGAGTGTGAAATTTGGCATAGTTCAAATTTATAAGGAGGAAGAGTGCAGATAGCTAATATTTTTCTTTAGTATGCATTAGAAATAAATTTAAACTTAAAAAAAAAAACATTACACACACTACCATGCATTTGACACACACACACATAGTACCAGGGCCTCATGACTTGAAGATAGATAGGTGACAGAAGTGAGAGCTTGAGTATGGAATTAGTAAGTCTTTATAATAGCATGGAATTAGTAAGTACTATATAGATTGTAAAATCAAAGTCAAAGTGATTTTTTTTTAAAACGTTGACCCATACTAGGAATTTCTACTGTATCGTGGGTGAGTATACAAACATTTAAACTCACATACACAAACAGCCAGACCCGGAACAACTACTGATAGGTCATACAAATATTTATTCCGTGCGGGAATCGAACCCGCGAATCGAATTTCAAATAGGCTCACACTTTTGAACGAAATAATTTACAAAAAAATTGAATTAATTCTAGTCGCCGCTTCCAAAAGGTAGCTCCTTAAGGCTCTTACACACTCACGCGATATCGCGGGCGCGACAGGCACCGACAAAGACAATTCCTTTGTCGGTGCATGTCGCGCCCGCGGGTTCGCGTATGTTTGCAAGAGCCTTTATGGAGAAGAATGGGTAAGAAAGCCCACCATTACTCTTTTAAAATGTTTTACAATATTTTGTATAGGTACATTAAATACAATTTTATTTGTGATAGATACATGGTGCTCACATATTTACAAACAATGTAAAAAAAAAGGGCAGCAGCGTTCTCTATGCATTTTAACACCATACAGCGATCGCCAACCCGCCTTCCAAGAGTGGCAATTATGGCACCACCCCCCCCCCCTTTGGGGGAGGCCTATGTTCTGCAGTGGCCGTCCTTCGGCTGAAATTACCAGTGTGTGAGTTAAGGTAATCACAGAATGTAAAATAAATGTCATAAAAATAACAAATTATACAATTAACATAGCAACCAGTTTGATTTTGTCTAGACTCTAGATTGTCCTATGGCGCTGGACCAGCATGTTTCCAAGCATTCTTGTCTTGGATATAATCTATATGGCTGAATAATAATCACACTAATATTATAAAGGCGAAAGTTTGTGAGTGTGTGTGTGTGTATGTTTGTTACTTCTTCACGCTCAAACGGCTGGACCAATATTGATTTTGTATGGAGCTAGCTGACACCCTGGATTAAGACATAGGCTAATTTTTATCTCGATATTCCCATGCGATCGAGACTTACGCGGGTGAAACCGCGGGGTGCAGCTAGTATTAAATATAATAATATTATTCCAATATATAATATATTTTCATATGGCTGAATGGCATGTTGTTTTTACAATGCACTTATAAAAGCGGGTTTTTCTAGTGTTTTTTAAACTATTATTCTATTAATATGCTTTTTTACAAAGCGAACTTTTAATATGAGTTTTAAATTTTCTTTAATTTAATTGCAATATATCACAAGGTATTTTGTTGTAACATTTAACAATGTACCCCATAAAAGATGTATGTACTTTTGATAATTTTAAACATGGTTGATCTATTTTATCTTTAGAAAGAAAAAAAAAGAAAGAAAAACTGTTTATTCTGCACAAACTAGACACACTTTACAAAAATTAAAAATAAAATAAAAATTGACAAAACACACTTTATTTCTAGTATTAAAGATGTAGATATTTTCTTACCATATTTTTTTCATATGAATTGGCAAGGTACCGTCATAATATTAATCCTTTTAAATAGTTCCCTAAGAGATTCTCGGTGACGTAGATTATAAATGGCTCTGACAGCTCAATTTTGCAAACACAGCCTATCGAAAACCCTCTCAATGGAACGGGTTTTCAATAGGGTTTTTCTAAGCAGTTAATCAAAAATCCATACGGTGTGGGTAATTTTGAATGGCTTAAAGTAAGCCGTTCAAAAGTGTTACCCATACCGTATGGGTTTTTATCGAAAACCGTTTCAACGGGTAACCGAAATTTAATTTAAGCCGTTCAAAAGGGTTACCCATATCGTATGGGTTTTTGTTTAACCGCTTAGAAAAACCCTATCGAAAACCCTTTCAAGGGGTAACCAAAATGGTCCCTGGTTTTTTCTAACAACTGTCATGTCATTCCTTGTATCGATCGTATTGTGTAACATCTATTAGCTATTATAATTACATAACTATATAATGTGTGTTCAATTACGTTTTCCCATTAGCACCGCATATTGTACTTAACCAGGTACCAATCTATCAAACTTGAAGCTTAGTCTCGAGAAGCATTGATAGGTGGACCTGTTGAATTTATGGTGGTGATTTGACAGTTGTGTGCCCAGTGACAGAAATAATGCAAAGCCAAGTGTAATTTATTTATCTACTCGTATCTTAGACTTTTCTTCCAATGAATGTCGTTCATTATTTTTATGACTATGTACAAAAATAAATATTATATTTTTTTTATTCTAGGTATATCCCTTAATTCACATGTTTGCGACGGTTACATGGTTATCAAGAAGTGTAGTACTAATAATAATACTCAGTATTTGCTGTGAGAAGTTCTATATAACTATCGAGGAAGCTAAGATGGCGTGTATACAGCTTTTGAAGAATATGAACTGTCCAAGTAAGCAAGTTTTGAAAGTAAATGTACAAATTTTTAGTTTAGGAACGCCCACTAACTTCACTAAAATGTATTAAAGCTGAGAAATTATTTTTATTTCAATAGGGTATTAAAATAATATGTACATTAATAACAACATACACCTAATTAATTAATAGAAATAACAAAATTATATAATATTATATATTTTTAGTTTTGAATGTAATTTCTGATGATGGCTTGTTTTTCACAGAGAATCAACAACATCTTTGCAGTAATATGATACACTGGAATCGATCGTTCAGCAAGATGACCGCATGTGGCCTATACTATGTAGACGCTACGCTTACCACAAGTTTGGTGGGAGTTATTACTCACTATATTATAATTCTGCTACAATTAAATTTTCTGTAAAATAATTATTATAAATTATACACCATTAAGCTGCACGATGGCAGTGCAGCTAAAAACGCGCACGAAGGGATCCGTACCATTATCTGTACCAAATGGCAAAAAATCACGTTTGTTGTATGGGAGCCCCCCATAAAAATTTATTTTATTTTAACTTAATTATTTATTTTTAAATTGAATATATTACTTAATATTTCAAGCGTCTACCTGTTGCCGTTATCAATATCGAGCAAAAACGAGCAAAAAATCACGTTTGTTGTATGGGAACCCCCTTAAATATTTATGTTATTTGGTTTTTAGTATTTGTTGCTATAGCGGCAACAGAAATACATCATCTGTGAAAATTTCAACTATCTAATAATAAATTATTTATTTCTGTAAGTAGGTTTGTACAAACACTTTTACACGTCAATCATATTAAAAAAAAAAAACTAGATAAGGTCGGCGTTTCGTATCTGACTACTCTGAGAAGAAAGGCCGAAACAAACTCAGAGATCACAGTCTCTTTTAAAGTCCAGACATAATCTTGGTCAGATCATGTGAAGACCAAATAGATAGGTGCCTGAAATGATCTTTTGATGAAAGAACCACACAGATTGAGGGACCTGTCCAGTCAGTGCACGCATTTGTCAGTAGTCGTGCAGCTCAACTAAGAACTTAAGGAGCTCAACGATTCAACGAAAAATACCAAAGAAAGGACATTTGGGTAGGCCGCATAAATTACTCATACTGCCAGGCCATGATAAAAACTAACTGAGAAAAAAAGAAAAATAAACAATAACTCACATAGTCTTCACATTTACAATACTTAATTAAAACAATATAATACTTAACAAAGTAAATATTATATGTCATTGTATATATAAAATTAATCAATGTCAATGTGTATATAAAATACGGATATAATCTTGGTCAGATGATTTGAGAACCATGTAGATTGGTGTCTGACATAATCTTTTGACGAAAGAACCACACAGATTTGAGTGGACCTGTCTAGTCAGTTCACGCATTTGTCAGTCTAACTATCACGGTACATGAGATACAGCCTGGTGACAGACGGACAGACAGGCAGACAGACACACGGCGGAGCCTTAGTAATAGGGTTCCCGTTTTACCCTTAGGGTACGGACCCTAAAAATCACGTTTGTTGTATGGGAGCCACCTTAAATATTTATTTTATTCTGTTTTTTTTTGTATTTGTTGTTATAGCGGCAACAGAAACAGAGTTAATGAGGAATCCCGTGTGTTTACAATCTACTGTTATATTATTTAAGAGATATCTAGAAATAACGTTCCGGGTGGTGCTTTGCATAGAAATATGTCCGGTATATGTAATGTGCTGTTGTCGTAACGAAAACACATTGTTTGGCTCTTTTTAGCATTATACTTAAGACCATGCTTATCTGCATATTCCTCACATATTCCTATCAACTTTTGCATTGCCGTGACAGACGGGCTGAGCAAAACCATATCGTCGGCGTAACTAAGATTATTTACAGGTACGTTGTTAACTGAACAGCCTACCCCAGCTCTGCTCAGCTCCTCTATCAGGTCATTCACATAAAGATTAAATAATATGGGTGATGTTATTCCGCCCTGTCTTACGCCCGTACTGAGAAAATATTCGCTAGACAAGGCCTCCCCCATTTTACTGCGTTAGCTTGGCCCTCATACCAATACTTCATGACGTAAACAATGTCATGTGGTATACCTGTTTTGAACATTTTATCCCATAACGTGTTATAATTTATTGTATCAAATGCGCGACTTAAATCTAGGAAACATGCGTATACATTTGTTTTTCTGTCTAGATAATATTTAACAGTTTTCTTTAGGGCAAATATAGCAGTATCAGTTGCATGCTCAGCACGGAAACCAAATTGAGCGTTATTATGGTTTATGCATTTTTGTATTTGAGGTTCTACCAACCTTTCAAATATTTTTGAAAACACCGTCACTAGTGTTATGGGCCTATAATTAGACTTATCTGAAATATCACCTTTCCTATTTTTAACCAATGGCACTACTACTGACTTCATAAAATCTTTAGGTAAAAAAACATGAGACAAGCAGACATTATAAAGTATCACTAGTTTTTCTGCTAACCGAGGACCACCCCGGATAACGTGCGTTAAAGTGAGACCATCGTGCCCCGGAGACTTCCCACGTTTCATTTTATGAACAGAATCAAGTAACATGTCTAAAGTTATCGTAAAGCAAAGTTCACTCGCCTGAACACGATGACCATGCACAAATCCGCCTTCCGCAGAACACAAGCCTCCGGCAGAACCTGTCATTTCAAATTGCGTTGCAAACGCCTCAGCTATCTTTTTGGGGTCCTGTATATTAATGACACTCGCTGCACGACTCGGCTTATATGATAAGTTATTAGTAGATTTCCAGAATCGCCCAAAATCACCAGAGGCCCTTTGTTTGGCAATAATATCCATTTTTATTTGATTTTGGTTTTGTTGACACCACTTAAGTTTATTTTTAAAGGTCTTTCTAGTAAAACACATATTTTCATAGACGTATCCCTGTGAAGGTCTTCCGTACAGTAACCAGCTC
The DNA here is from genome assembly GCA_963921375.1 of Tiliacea citrago. Lineage (NCBI taxonomy): Eukaryota > Metazoa > Arthropoda > Insecta > Lepidoptera > Noctuidae > Tiliacea > Tiliacea citrago. The sequence continues at coordinate 2,993,723 of OY992801.1, forward strand.
TGAAAGGCGTTCCTCGCGACTTCGTGAAGCGGTTAAATAAGGTAGTTCCAACCAGTAACATAATTGCACTTTTTGGTTATACGCCTTTCTTCGTACGAGTTATTGGCAGCTTATCTCATGACTTGTATTAAAGCACAGTAATATTTGTCTACTCGTATTAAATCACAGCATTGCTGATTACTACACGCAAAACCTACACTTTCATGATTACAATTTAGTGTTAAGTCAACATTGGCTAGGTATTCATCACATAATTGGCGATACTTCATCAATTAAGCATGATTTCTATTATTAAGGCTTAATCTATTCATAGGAGCATCATGTGCATATATTTTACGGTTTATGACACTTAAATCGCATTCCACTACGAGTGGATAATGGTCCAACCAGTTCAACTCATTTAACACGTACACACTACGAATTGCATCCCACCCAGACGAAGTGACAACACAATGGTCCAGCCAACTTGTGGTGCCGTGTGCCTCACTTAGAAAAGTTAAAGTTTTTGAAGACTCACCCAGAAAATGAATGTCCGCACAAATCCAATTTTGATCGACACAGTACCTTATCAGATCGTTACCGAACATACTGCCGATATCTGCGTTGAAGTCCCCCGTCACAAATGCACTTTCGTCTTCGCAATCTTCTATTAACGAATTAATTACACTAAGGCACTCCGTAAATAACGATAAGTTATCTGTGCACTCAGTGGGCAAATACACAGACATAACTATAACACTTTGCTCCGGTTGCTGCATACGCACATCAACAATACACCGCGAGTCACATTTGATTGGCGTGACCTTGCCAAACAAACACTTTCTCCACAGCACGGCTACACCTCCATACGGCCGACCCCGTAATGGACCCTTCGTAGTGTCAACCGATGATATTCCGTAATATTGAAACTCAGTATCTATTTGGCTTAGGAAATCAATGTCATCTGGTAACAGCCATGTTTCTTGCAGCGCAATAATGTCATACTTTGCACATAATTCTTTTACATATTTAAATGATCTTTTTATACTTTTGCAATTGAATGATACAATTTTACTTTATTGTGGTTGTGTAGATCCATTAGAAGTTTTGCTTTTATAAGTTCTGAATACAATTCCGTCTGGCCAGAAATCTTCACGGAGAATAATCTCTAGACATTTCTTTTCAACCGATATCTTAAACGACTTGAAGTTTGTTGCATTTTTAGGTGTCAACAACCGGTTCCGTACCCAAAGGGTAAAACGGGAACCCTATTACTAAGGCTCCGCCGTCTGTCTGTCTGTCTGTCTATCCGTCTGTCACCAGGCTGTATCTCATGATCCGTGATAGCTGGACAGTTGAAATTTTCACAGATGATGTATTTCTGTTGCCTCTGTAGCAACACATACTAAAAACCAGAATAACATAAATATTTAAGGGGGCTCCCATACAACAAACGTGATTTTTTTGCTCGTTTTTGCTCGATATTGATAACGGTAACAGGTAGACAGTTGAAATATTCACAGAATATTTACTTATATATTCACTTTAAAAATCAATAATTAAATTAAAATAAAACAAATATTTAAGGGGGGCTCCCATACAACAAACGTGATTTTTGCCGTTTTTATAGATAATGGTACGAAACCCTTCGTGCGCGAGTCCGACTCGCACTTGGCCGGTTTTTTTTTAATATATTGTGGTGTTTTACGACTTCCACGTGAACGAGTCGCAGGCAGAAGCTAATACACAATAAACACAGTTAATAGAACTAAGATTCTAGGACTTACAATAGATCGGAATTTAAATTGGCCCTGACTAAACGGATAAGCAGTAGTGCGTACGCCTTGTATATTCTGTCTCGCACTGTTAATATAGATGCGTTACTAACTGCTTCAATCAACGAACTCAGCCGATAGCAGTCCACTTCTGAACATAGGCCTCTCCCAGGCTGCGCCACAACATCCTGTCCTCCGCTTTCCACATCCAGCCTGTCCCAGCCACCATTTTAAGGTCGTCGGTCCATCTAGCTGGGGGGCGCCCCACACTACGCTTGCCGATACGCGGTCTCCACTCCAGGAGTCGTCTGCTCCACCGGCCATTGGTCCTTCGACAAACATGGCCAGCCCACTGCCACTTCAGCTTGCTTACTCTGCAGGCTATGTTGGTAACTCCGGTTCTCTTCCGGATAACTTCATTCCTGATCTTATCCTTCAAAGAAACTCCGAGCATAGCCCGCTCCATAGCACGCTGAGTGACCTTAAATTTGTGGACCAGCCCGACTAACTACTTACTACGGGCTAACTGAATCTATTCTCAGATACGGTGTTATCTTTTGGGGTAACTCAACTAATAAAGAAGTTGCATTTAAAGCGCAATAGAGATGCCTTAGAGCCGACAGTTGTAAGCCCTATTTCATACAGTATAACTAATTGACACTATTTTCGCAAATGGCAGATAAATTTCCCATAAACAGGCGTGATCAAAGTCAGCTCAGTCTGCATAGCAGTAACTGCACTTATGCGCAAAAGTGTTTTCTGGATGGCTCCCACTATTTATAATAAGTTACCCGAAAGTTCGAGGCAGCTTAATAATGTACAGTTGAAAAAACAGCTTAAGACATTTCTAACTAACAAAGCGTACTCTACTAAAAATTAATTTCTGGCAGAATCTTTTATTTTGTCATAGATTTTATGTATTTTTTTTTTTTGACATTGTTAATTCATTATTGTTTGACGTTAAATTATTGTATTGAAATTAGTTATTACCAATCATAATATTTGCACGCCATAGTACGTGGCAAACATGTGTGAACCTTTGTTTTATTTATTGATATCCTGCATGCATTTAAAGGGACTATATAGCCCTCATCAGCGGTATTAATTGGATCCATGATTTCAACTCCTTAGTTGCACTTTGTAGGCAGGCGTGGATTATGCACTATTCTATTCTATTTTTCTTTCTGCCAATGGTGCCGTTGTCGACAATTCTGCCAATGTCAGATGTGTTGAGAGAAAACGTGCGGAGGACGAAAAAAGAAAAGAAAAACTAAATCCAATAATATTATGTTGATTACTTATTTAATGTGAAACTTGTTGACAACTATTAGTACACTGAAACAAACAGATAAAGCATATTGTTATTTATATTAATAAATATGTACATAAATGATCACAAACAACACAAAAATAATCATAATTTGATATCATTAACGCGGATAAAAAACATCAAAGCCTCAAAGAGCTTTGGGGAAATAGAAGCACTAGTTATATCACAATCACTTTATCAATCATAATTTCCTTTAAAAAATATCACCGTGAAATGACCGTTATAATAAAATAACAAACTAGGTAGCACAATATTAAAACACTCTACCGAACGCGTAGCACGCCTGTGCGATCCCGACCGAGTCTCAAATACATACTGCCAGTACATCGTCACCTCAATGCACACTAGCGCTCGTTTTGTGTCAGTATCGTGTCATCGGATGTGACGTAGCAGACACCGATAATTCATAATAACGATACTCTAAACTAACAGCGACATCTATGAATTTAAACTAACACTAATTTAAATAATAAAGCGCCGTCACATTTATTATTATTGTATGTGTACAAATGTTTGAGCAAATAAACACATCTTGGTCAAATCATCAAAAGTTGCTTAATAAGTATTGCATTAAGGTATAAATTCACTATTACAAGTCAACTAATCAAAACTTTTAAAAGGCAGGTCAACTAATGTGCCACGGATCGCGGAAGTCTTACTAGATCCCATGATCCCCGGTGCAAGTGTGGGAAGGGAACACCTGGGTGGTTTTTAGTCAGTAAGAGACTGACATACCCCTCCACCCGCCCCAGGGCGGATGACATCCATGAGGATTTTCCAACCCGGGAATAAAAAAAAGAAAAGTTAAATTAATGTTAAAGACAGACTGTACTATAAAGCTACTATTCAAATTTACTGGGTACGTCTTTTATGGACTTGAATGTGTGACGAGCTCACTCAGGTTTATCGTTGATGGCGACGCATGTGTTAGATCATTCGGTTCCATTTAAAATGGTAGAGCAGAGCGGTGCTGATAGCTGACACGGCACCCAAGATATGACGGGATCGACGAGATAAAGAGATTCTTCTCCATAGGTAGGTACCAACTACGTTGTGGAATAGGCAACTTGCTTCTTATTTTTGACTGACTGACTCCTTGACAATTAAACAACGCCTGTAAATGGTTTAATTGTTTAAATTCAAATAAGTAAAACTTTGAAAAATTACTAAAAGATTATGTGACAGCCTATGTTTTGATGATATATAAAAAAGACCAATGAATGAAGAATAAAGATAATGAAATGCATGATGATTATGGATGATAAGAGATTAGAACTAGACTAGACAAGGACTCTTATGATGAATAATCTTTCACAGCATATTAGAGAACTTTATGGCCTTGCCTATGATAAATTACCAGCCATTACTTTGGATATATTTTTCATTATATTCAAAATTTCATTCCATTTGACATCTCCTTGGCATTTAACGTTACTGTAATGGGTCTTATAGAATTCTTCAACAAGTTATTCAAGAAGGAAACTTATCCGAATGATCACGAAAATAATCGAGTAACAATTCTACATCATCATGAAGTTGATAAGGATGTGCAGACTATGCTTTTACCTTTAAATCTAATGCAAAATATTCTTTTTTTATCTAAATATTTGATCAAATGTAACTTTATAAATCCAAATAAACCCAAAACCAAATTTTTATCATTACTTTGGACAATATTGCGCATTATTCCATTTTTAACTCGTACAATTCTAAGAATGGGATTTGAAAAGCCTGATGTTTTTTTGTACTCCCTTGTGTTCTTGGATATTTTATTTTACTCTACTTCTGTAGCCATCATTTATATTCTCAACATAGTCCACGCGAAAATCAATATTGCCGCCGTCCTTGCAATTCAAGAATTTCATAGACTTCTCAACAATACGGACATCATCAAGAGCGTTACCAAACTGAACTGGATTGCAGTTATTCTGATTATGGCTTTTCATTTATTAGTTTTAACTACTAATTCTATTCTTGGGTCACACTGGTTCATGACTGTTTATAATTTGTTTTTATTTTGCTTTGACGCAAACATGATATACGCAATCCGATTTATTAGTTGTATAGAAACATATGTTGTTTCATGGAATAATCAAGCTTTCGAACCCCAGAATTATAACAATGAATATAATCAGATTGGCAAGTTTCATGCTTACAATAAAATATTGGAATGTTATAATGTTTTCAAAATATCTTATAATCCTTTGGTAAGTGTATTATTTGTTGCCTGTGACCAAGATATAGCAGTTTTTATTTTAATTACTTTTGCCGTATTTTATTTTTATTCTGACTGATCTTTCGCAGTTGAAGTAAAGGACGAATTACGTGCTGGTGGTAGAGGTAACGAAACCGAGAAAGCTCAAATTAAATTCAACATATCGGCAATGTGCAAAAAGGCAATGATTCAATTGTATCCATACAACATCTTTATAGTTTTAGTGTATTGTTTTTAGATAGAAATTCACCAGTTTTCTTGGGCTCTGAGGAAATAGTTAAATGCATCAGCTCTTTTATGGAAGTGTATTTAAAAGCTGATGTATGATTACTCTTTCTGATTTTATTTATTAGAAGAACGTTTCTGCTTTTAGGTGCTAATTCACATGCTTGAGACATGTATACATTCACTCATAGATGTTCAATTTCTCATAACGATAGCGAGTAATGAATCTGTAAGTATTTTGTTTCTAGACCAGTATTTGAGACTAAAGCCTTACACGGTGATATTTAATTGCTTGTAGCATATTGGAGCAATATTAAAATTTACCTACACCGTCTAAACGGCGGTGTTTGGAAGATGTAAGTCATTTGTTGGTACAATTTTATTTTAAGCCACCGGCAATAAACTTATATAGTATATAATTATAGGGCTTAATTTATTTTAAAAAACTTTTATGTCATCTAATGTTTGTTTTTTTCAGTATATTCCACTGGTATTCTTTTTTAATCTTCAATGTATCTTTAAAAATATTTGTTTGCAATTGCTGTTCAGCTGGCATTGCGAGATGTTTTACTCAGCTCTGAAATTGTGTCAAGATTCGTGTACACTTGTTTTGAGTTCAAATTGTTCAGGTACATAATAATATTATTATGATTTTCAATCATTTTTATTCTTAGGAGAGTGCATTTTGAAAGTCGGTAACGTCGCAAATAATTGCAAACATTTTGCTGTTTTTTAGGGTTCCGTGGTCAACAAGGAACTCTTAGGTATAGTTTTGCCATGTCCGTCTGTCTGTCTGTCCGTGGCTTAGCTTAGAGACTCTTAGTAATAGGAAGCTGTCATTTGGCATGGGTAATATATTAATCACGCCGAAAAAGAAGTAAAATAAAATTTTGTTGTAAAGACGTGGGGAAATGTAGTAGTGTTTGCTCGCGAAGACGCTTTTGGTACCTTCGACTCCTGTCAATCCTCTTAGCTGAGATTGGCAGACTCGGGATGGCGTATTGGTGGTATATTTTCGAGCACTCGTAAATGAAGATCTTAAGTACGTTGAGTACATTGGCTTTTTCGTATGTATACCTCAGTTGTGGGCATCCGGTATCTTAGTGAAAGAAGAAATTTTAGCACCGCACGATGAGCCCGCTCAAGCTCAATCATGCGACTGATTGTGCTTGCCTGTGTGACTTGCCTGTCATACCCCAAACGCAAATAGCATATCCAAATACACAATGGTATAAGGTTTTGTAGGTTTGCAACAGAAGTTTAGAACTGGCAACGTGTGTCCGGGTTTTAAAAATATGGATCAGCTTGCGCACTTTTTTGCGGTATCCGAAATATTGAGTGACCATTTAAGATTGTCGTTAATGATTACCTACACATAAATATTTGATGGAGTCACTCTGTCTAGCGTGGGGCACGCTCTGGAGGCAAATTAATTGCTATTCCTATTGCAGGGAAACGTGTGACTGCTAATTTTGGCTCCGACGCAGAATGTCCACTTCTCAAAATGGCCATTGGTCGCTAAATGTCCTTTTCTCAGAAAGTCTCTTTCGCAAAATGTCTCTTTCGCAGAATGTCCACTTCGCAAAATGTCCCTTTCGCATATTGTCCCCTTTTTATTTCTAACCTAATGTTTGACAAATGAACGTTTAAACTATAACTTGTTAGTCAAATATTTCAGTTGGAATAACAGTTTTTACGCGAAATCAAATAATAATATAAATAAGTAATTAACCTAATCTAAATAGTTCAGATTCAGGTAACCTACTAAAAACAATCTCTTTTTTCTATTAATGCAAGTCGTTTCTGGCACTCGCCGGCCGCTGCCGCGGCACCGCTCGCTTCGCTCGCTCGGCTCGTGCGTAGGAGGTCACAGTTTTAACCTAACCTAACCTACCCCGTTCATTTGTCAAACATTAGGTTAGAAATAAAAAGGGGACAATATGCGAAAGGGACATTTTGCGAAGTGGACATTCTGCGAAAGAGACATTCTGAGAAAAGGACATTTAGCGACCAGTGGACATTTTGAGAAGTGGACATTCTGCGACGGAGCACTAATTTTAAAGTTTTTGGGGATTCCTGCTCACGTCTTACTAAAACATAGGTATTTTGTTTAAGTTGTGTTTAATGACAGCAGACTATCTTCCAGCTAACCTCTTACTTGATAAAGACCCGTTTCACAGACTGTTTCTAGTAATTTCCATGATTTTTCATGGAGCAGAGAATTACTGTGTCGTCAGCAAACATCATGACTTTACTGATTTTGATATAACACAGCTCATTGATGTATACCAGGAATAGCGTCGGAGCAATCATACTTCTATAGGAAACTCCGTATGAACAGGAAACTTCATCGCTAGTCATAATTATCAAGGCGAACACGTTGACTTTTTCCAGATTGGTACCCATTCCTGTGTCACTCCTCTGATTCCAATGTTGTAATTCTAGCTTGGAGGGTCCAAGCTAGAATTACAACATTAGCTTGGACCCTGTTCCCGATACCGGTGGGCTACTATTTTTTAATGTTTTTTTTTTATATTCTAATACATAAAAATATAATTTATATAACAATTTATGTACACACATATAAACAGACAAAAAGAAAGGAACAGAAAAATACGTACAAAGGTGATGCTTATTTCTAAAGAAATCTCTTCCAGCATACCTGAGATAGGAAAATAGACAAAGTGATGTAGACATGTAGACAAGACAGTATGTGTAGGTACATAGTAAAATAAAGGAAATAATAATAATAAAGCCTTTATTTCCTTAACTAAAAAAAAAATACATTACTCATAGTAAACAATTTCCCAACATATTAGACCATTTTCTATTTTGTTATTTGTTGACGGCCTTGACGGGCCTACACTGTCCTCCCATACCCATTAACACTGTAATTAGGCAACATTGTAAAAGTCAATTTTTAAAAGAGTAACCGTGGAGTTTCTTGCCGGATCTTCTCCATAGGAAACGACCAATTGGAACCGTGCACCTAGCTTCTGGCGTTTCATAAGTCTCCATGTAGGTTTATGTGAAATAAAATATTTCGATTTATAATTGTAATTTATACAAGTGGATGACTAAAAAAATATATTTAAAAACAAAATATGCTTTTATAACTATGTAGGTACACTTTTTTCAACTAAGTTATGGCCCCTTTTTGGGTACAGGCCTCCTCCAATTTTTCTCAAGGTTTTCCTTTTTTTCGTTATGGCCATCCAGTCTTGAATTTATCTACCCAGTGTTCCGGTGGGCATCCTCTGTGTCTTCTTTTTGTTATATGGGTCCACCTTGTGACAGGTAGAGACATACCCAACGTCTGACGTTGCGTATGTTCGAGGGCGTTTAGAGCAATGGTTCTCTTACGTATGACTTCATTTCTTTGTTTGTTTTTTAAATGGATGTTAAGGATGCTCCGTTCCATTGCTCGTTGGGTTGTTAGTATTTTGCCTTTCGTCGCTTTGTTAAATATCCAAGTCTGACAACTGTAGGATAGGCATCGTAGTAAGCAGGGGTCCATTACATTTTTCATTCCATTACAGTTTTGATATTAATATTTCTTTTAGACTCCAAAATTTCTTCAAATTCATATTATTCTTCTTTCGATCTCATCTGTATGTCTCGACTTTTGATGGACATTTGCCCACCAAGGTAGTAATTATTCTAAAGCTTTTTGGTTTACCGTTATAGGCTTTTGAATACTGTTCGTTGCAACTTTAGTTTATGACTTACTAGCTGCGCCCCGTGGTTTCACCCGCGTAAGTCTCGATCCCGTGAGAATATCGGGATAAAAAGTAGCCTATGTCTTAATCCAGGGTGTCAGCTACCTCCATACAAAATTTTATCAGCCGTTTGAGCGTGAGGAAGTAACAAACATACACACACACACACACTCACAAACTTTCGCCTTTATAATATTAGTGTGAATATGTTGATTTATTTTTAATCCCATATTTTCACTAACGTTATATATAGTAATAGTCCATTTATTTGTCAGAATATTGTTACAGAGTTGTTACATGTTTTATAAAAGTTCATAATGTTCTGCCGTTTCCGGCGTACACATACATTTTTAGGGTTTTAGTTAGTTTGTTAGACATAACAATGAATTAAATAAGTTAGTATAACATTAAAATTGCAAATTAGTCGATTATTAGATATGGAAATGTCAAAAACCGTTAATTAAGTCAAAGAATAATATAATTAATTCCTAATATTTAAGTCAATTTTTCGTTCATAAAATCATTAGTCGAGTAGTAGCATTTATTTAAGAGATAATTGAATAATTTACATTTAAATGTCCTAAAGTTAAGAGTTTTTAAACAATCTGGTAGTTTATTATAAACTTTTGTCGCCATACAAAATGCATTAATAGAAAACAATTTATTATTTCGTACACAAAGCATGTGAACATAACTATGAGATCATACCTTCAAATTCTTTGGGTGTTTTGGCGAAAAGAACGATATCATTGCCAAACCGTTTCTGTTTCCAGTCTGGGCCTTTCATTATAACTCCAATACAGAGATGAAGAGTTTGGGAGGTAAAGGGTCTCCCTGTTTTACCCCTCTACATATTTTAATTTCTGCACCTAGTCGGTTCAGCTTCACTTGGCTTACACTATTGTTTTATTTTGTCTTTTAAAATATTTATATAGGCGTTGGGGATTTTTTGAAACTTTAGTACTTGCTATAATGCTTTCATATGATATAGAGTCAAAATCAATGTAGACTAGGTAAAGTGGTGCTTTCCGTTCTTGGTGTTTCTCTATCACCTAGGGTCCAAGTCTGCTAACGCAGTTGTGCCCGAATGGCCGATCATTGGCACCGTAATTGTAGAGTTTGACAGTTTTGCTAATCTCCTAATTAAAAGGCATCTTTATGATTTTCCAATGACGTGCCATTGGAAAAATTGTCTGTATTTGATTATCTCGTACTGACAAGCTCCTATTATTTTGACTTCCTTGTGGACCACTGTCACGCCATTATGAATTTAGGAGGTTACAAGCTATTGGCACAATTGTCGTGGCGTTGCCTTGGTATGGTCGTCATAATGACCAATCATTGAAAATAGCAGACTTGGCCTTCTGGTCTAGGGTGTGAAGGTGGTCGATAGTACAATACCCTTTTCTGAATCCTGTCTGCTCTCTTCTATGTTTAACTCTATCCTTATGTCTATAGATGCTGCCCACAGTTTATATATAGTCGGTAACAAGCTTATGGGTCGGTAATTGTTCACATCCGCTGGATCGCCTTTTTCTTTCTTATTCTCGATTCTGCCCAGCTTTTCGTTTCTTTTTTTGTTTTACTTTGTTCTTATAGTATTTGGTTAAACAGTCATGTTAGGGGGCTGCAGAGAACAAACCTTACCACTTTTAGAGCCTCGTTTGGTATGTTATGGGCCTAGGGCTTTTTCCAGTTTCAATTTTTCTATTCGTTTCATTGTTTCTAAAGTTTTTCTGATTGTCAAAGGGTTCAACTGGAAGAGTCAGAGTCATGTTATGTAGGGTTTCCTCTGTTTTGAAAGTATATTATTTATTTCTAAATATTTTACTAGTCTTTTGTTTGCAAGTTTTTCTAATATTTTGGACAGTGTGCTAAGTAGAGTACTAAGTAGTAGGGAGTTGGGTCGGTAGTTACGTACAAGACCCTTATCTCCAGCGTCAAAAATACATAATGTAATATGTATAAATTAATCCAAACAGCGAAATAATTATTTGACAGTTATTTGCGACGTGTTCCCGACGTATTTAACAGTTATTATTGGAATCACATAATTTTAACACATAGCATTTCTTGCCATTCAGGTCAGGAAGAACTTCACTGAAATATATAACTTTACAGAAGCTTTTTAACTCATCGTTACATTTACAGATGATGAGAAAAAGGTATGCAAAAATATTCAACGTTTACATGAAGCAAATTTAAGCAAGATTGACTTATGTGGCCTGGCCCCCGTTGACGCTACACTGCCTCTTGCATTGCTGGGACTACTTACTAACTATACTATTGTGCTTTTGCAGTTTACGTTTTTGAGAACTTAGAAATAACATTAAATATTTTCTCAATGTGATAAGGGTTTTTTATTTCCTTGTGGACTTTAATAATACGTTAGTGGCACTTGGCTACACTGCCACATTGGTCAATAGATTACGTCAAGCTACGCTTGCGTAGGTCAGTTCATAAATTGGTGATCCGAGACTCGGAAAGCATTCGTCGATCTCTGTCAGTGTCGTGACGGGTCGTTTGAAGCCCAAAAGTCTGACTATCTGCGGTTGATGAACCCAAAAAACAACCCATCAATTCATTATTATTTTGTTTTATCATGTTTAAATATCAATACCCATAACGTGTTCGGAGTTTTGAACCAAAATGTTTTATAAGTATTATACAGAAGTCTGTTTTGGGGTTTATTGAATTATAAAACAATGTTTCACTATATAAATGCAATACAGTTTATCAGTAATCTTATATTTTTTGTGTCCCTTGTAGATATGAATTATTACTTTTTAATTTAATCTTGTATAATTTGTCCAGTTGAAATAATTATCACCTATTATTATTACCTGTACCTGTGTTTTAAATGTAAACTTTACCATAAATGAAACCTATTATGTTACATAAACTTTCAAATTATAGGAAATATTAAGTTACTTACCTCTTTACAAATATTGGGAGCATAATATATAACCTCAAAATAATTAGCCAACTTGTGTGTTGGCATAAATACAAATGGAAAAGTAAACTTTATCAACACTCTGCACCTTACCGGTCCAAACAAAGTTATGGGCCTTAATATAATACGAAATTCCGCCTAGTGAAAGAACTGAGAGAATTGAGAGAGAAACCTGCTATTAAATTGTTCACCTTATACAATTAAACAATTATATACCTTTTGGCACCAACTGTAGGTAACCCGGTGTCCTGTAATGTGTACAGAAATGATTAGAAAACTGGATGTTGATGGTTTCTATTGGTGTTATACTACTCACCACCGTGCTAAAGTAAATTTATAGGGCAGCTGTTAGGGAAAGATTCAATTATACAAGTACCTTCTTACACAATACAATGTTTATTATATGCAACATACATAATTTAAGGTTCACAATAAATAATGTGGCTGGCCACATACCTTCCCCAATACTTGGGCATCTACACCAATACAACCAGTCTCGGATCTAGTTGTATCGGTGTGACACCTGCAATGAGACTATAACAATAACTCAGTCGTTATAGTGAGTCCGTGAGATGAACGACTTGACAGCCACTAGTTCAATCACACAAGTACCGACCTATTAAGGATGTGCTCATAAAGGGATCATAAAGATTATGCAAAGGATCCCAAGACAACAATTTATCACACCTAGTCTTATTACCTAGTCCGTACAATAGGCCTATCTCATAGGTTAAATTATTGCAATTCAGATAAACTCAATGTTCTCTCAGTATAATCCTTTCATTTGACGGGACTACGACCCTTCGCATCAAACGACAGGATAAACCTGTGTTCACATAACGTGTCCCACGGGTATAGATGGTGAATGCTTGAATATCTAGTGGGCCACTCCACTTAATTAAAACGCCGGTTCTTGAATATCATGCAGTTTAATTTGACTGTTTCTAATATATTTACAATTTTGGATAATCTTCGTGCAGTGGCTGTCAATACAATGGCGCGAGTCCGCGCTCGTCGGTGACAGGTTTAGTAACGTTCGGTAACGGCTTCAACATCTTTCCCCCCCCTCGAACACTTCAGGGTTTCGAGGTTCTGCGGCTGAAGTCGGCTCAGGTAGAGAGCACAGGTTATGGACAGCTCGACGGAAAATGCCCTTTGACGTCTAGACGTCCGCCACTCGTGCTGTTCCGTCAGTTCCACGATACAGCTTACAGATTCGCACCATACGCCATTTCAATGGCGGAACGTTTGGTTCCTTGATAATGACTAAGTCGCCTTCCTGGAGTCCTCTTTGCGAGATCCACCATTTGTGTTTTTGCTGCAGCTCGCTTAGGTACTCGTTTCTCCACCTTTCCCAGAAATGTTGCCGCATTTGTTCTAAACTTCGGTATCTGTCTAGTTTGTTGATGTTTTCAGTGGTAAAGGCTTCCGATGGGAACGTAGTTAATGGCCAGCCGATCAGGAAGTGCGCGGGTGTCAACGGATTCAGGTCGTCAGGATCAGATGATAGGAGGCTCAACGGACGTGAGTTGAGGATTGCCTCAATCTGCGCAAACAACGTTGATAACTTCTCAAACGTAAGATGTTTATCACCTAAAATCCTAGTGGTATGGTGTATAGCGGACTTAACGCCTGCCTCCCAAAGCCCACCAAAGTGGGGAGAGTAAGCTGGCGAAAACTTAAACGTAATGCCTTCGTCGGCAGCAAAACCGGTAACGAATTCATTGCTTGACTTTAGAAATTTTGCTAATTCATTGTTTGCACCGACAAAATTTGTCCCGTTATCGCAGTATAATTCTAAGGGCTTTCCTCTGCGGGATATAAAACGCCTCAAGCATAAAACGAAAACATCGGAAGTGAGGTCACTTGCTACCTCTAGATGCACAGCCTTTGTGCTGAAGCAGACGAATAGACACATGTAACATTTTGTGATTCTACACCCACGACCTTTGCGGTCGGTGATGTAGAACGGCCCGGCGAAATCAACACCGCTTACCTGGAATGGAAGACTAGGAGTAACTCTTGAAGCAGGTAAGTTACCCATTATAGGATTAACGCTTTTAGCTTTTATGATTCTGCACAACTTACAGTTATTCACAGTTCTTCTAGCTAATATTCTATCTTTCAAGGGCCAATATTTATTTCTTAAATCGTTGAGCAATAATTGAGGTCCGCAATGCAAAAGTTTTTTATGGTAATGTATGAATAATAATTTCGTGAAATTATGGTTAGTATGTAATAATATAGGATGTTTTTTATTGCAGGTTTCATTTGAATTTTGGATGCGGCCGCCTACACAGAGTATGCCGTCATCATTTATGAACGGACTGAGAGATAAAAAATTGGATTTCGACGGTAAGTCGCGCTTTTCGCTTCGAAAACTTTGCTTAAATGTAAATGTATGTTAATAAACTGCATTAAATGTGTGTTAATGCACATGTATGCTTAAATGTATGCATGTATGCTTAAATGTATGTTAATAAACTGCATTAAATGTCTTAATAAAACAACATCAAGATGATTGATGTTGTTTTATTAAGACATTTAATGCAGCGTCCAATTCATCCGATGTGATTGGACCAGTAGTAACCTTGGCCTCTTTATACCGCTTGTAATTTATGTAACGTAGGACATAGGCTATAGATCTTTGCATAACAGTAAAACTGGAAAATCTTCCAAAATCTACCAGCCTAGGACGAGCTGCTGTAGACTGCAACGTAATTGTAGTTACCTTTTTGTTATTAGTTTTGATTTCAGGCAACTCGGGAATACCTTTGCTATTAATAGTCTGAGGCCACTTATTTGAGTCCTCAGTTAGAAATAATGGACCTTCCCACCAAAGTTTAGCTAAATGAATTGACTTAGGATTTAATCCTCTCGACGCTAGATCTGCAGGATTTTTATTGCCAGGAACATGTCTCCAAGTGCCCGACTTAGTCAATTCTTATATTTCACTAAAACGGTTCGACACAAAGGGTTTCATATTACAAGCCTGAGTGGACAACCAACTCAGGACTACTGTTGAATCCGTCCAGTGGGTAACTGAATCAATTTTACAACGTAACGCTTTTAAAACCTTATTACTCAGGCGTGCGGAAAGCAAGGCACCACACAGCTCGAGTCTAGGTATGGTTGCAGACTTTACTGGTGCAACCTTAGTTTTAGCGCAAAGTAATCTAACGAGAGTATGCCCGGAACTGTCAAGCATCTGAGAATGAGTGAAGCTCAATTATAATTGGTTCGCTAATGAGAACGCACCTAGGAATTTCAACTTTAGAGAGAGCTTCCATATTTCTCACAAAGCTTGTCCATTCCTTTTGCATTGCATTATCTACAGGTTCATCCCAATCTAAATTCGATAGCCATAGTCTTTGTAGTATAATTTTTGGAACAATAGTACATAAACCAAGTAAACCCAATGGGTCAAATAATTTAGCTGATTTGGACAAAATAGAGCGTTTAGTTGCGACTTGTTCACATTGTATATCAACAGGAAAACGGAAGATATCTTGGGCCGGGTCCCACTTCAACCCCAACACACTTGAAGTTTGAGAACTTAAATCTAAGTTTTTTATTGATGAAGGGTTTGAATCATCATGAGTTGCGGATGGTGAGTTGGTACGCCATTTGCGTAGAGGAAGGCAAGCTGAATCGAGAATTGCAGTCACTGACTCTATAATACTCTGTAACTCCCTTTCAGTTTGAGCTCCTGAAAGGAAATCGTTGACGTAAAAGTAATTTTTTATGATGTTTGATATTTTATCGTCCTTGCATTCCTTGGCGAGCTGTACCAGACACCTCGTGCTTAGGAATTGAGCCAAAGCCGTTCCATATGTGACGGTATTTAATTGAAAAATCTTAATCGGTTCTGACGGATCGTCGCGCCATAAAATCTGTTGCAATATTCGCTGACTTTGATCCACCAATATTTGGCGGTATATTTTTTCCACATCTGCAGAGACCACATACCGATATTGTCTGTACCTCAACAAAATTGAAAAGAGGTCATCCTGTACCACTGGTCCGACATGTTATATGTCGTTGAACGATACACCGGTAGATGTTTTTGCTGAGGCGTCGAAAACAACACGTAGTTTAGTAGTCTCACTAGTTTCTCGTATTACTGCATGATGCGGGAAATAACAACCAAATTCAGGTTTCCTGTTTAATTGAGTCATATGACCTAAACTTTCATACTCGGGAATAAAATCACAATATTGTTGTTTCAAAGTTGGTTTGTTTTCAAACTTCCTCTCAAGTTGAAACAACCTTTTCTCAGCCATGCTGTACGAATTACCTAACATGTCTATAGAATCCTTAAGCGGAATTTTAACACAAAATCTGCCGTCAGTAAGCCGAAATGTAGTATCGCTAAACAAATTCTCACAATTGTTACCATCGTGATCGATGTTTGAAGGAACCTCTTCGAGTTCCCAGAACTTGGCTAATTGATCTTTAATTCCTTGCGAAAATGACAATGTAATTTTTTATTATTACTATTGTAGTAGATTCTCCCCGTGGGACCAGCTATTATCCATCCTAGGTGAGTTTTTTGTAGTATTGGCCTTTGTGAACCCAAACTTACTCTAGCCGTTTGAATCAGCTCCCAAAATATATCGGCACCTAGCAATAAATCTATTTCGGCTGGTAAATAAAACTTAGGGTCAGCAAGCTGGATGCTACTAGGAATATTTAATTCTTGTACACGAACTGCAGTATGGGGCAAATATTGGGTCAGTAATTTGAGGTAAAACAAAACATTTGACAGGCCTGCTGAATGATTTGTGCATAGAATGTATTTCTATGTTGCAATGTTCTGTAACATTTATTACTGTGTTGCCCAAACCAGAAACACAATGATAATAATCTTTCTCTTTACAGGTACCTATCATGTTCTGAGCTTTTTTACCAATGAAAGATGTTTGACTGCCGCAGTCCAGTAAAGCCCTCAAAATAAACAATCTGCCATCGACTGTCACCTTGACCAACGCAGTGGATAGAAGAGCTTGATTGGTGGAGACAGCAGACATCGTAATGGATGTGGAGGGACCAGATGCTGCAGCGGACGCAACTACAGGTAAGCTATTTTCAATCTTCTTTGAATTATTTTCACCAGTAGGTGTAGTACTAGATGTAGAAGTAGATGATGACTGTTCATTATGTTGTGTATTCTGTAAAAGAGATTGTTTGTGTAGGAGAGTGTTGTGCCTTCTCCGGCATATTCTACAGCCACTTAACCCACACTGGAATGCCTTATGACCTCCCTGCAAACAGTTTAAGTACACTTATACAACTTGTGATCTTGTTTACAGAAAACACACTGTTTTTTACTGGAAGAACAGACAACAACAGACGAAATAAAATAATTTTGTTTTGGGCAAACTGTGTCGTTTTTCTTTTTTTTTAATCCTACCAACATTAACTGTTTCCATAACTGTAGCTCGTTTACGAAGAAAATAATAAAATTGTTCTAAAGTTGGTGAGTCCTTATCACTCCTAAATTCTTCCCATTTTCTGGCAGTTATGCAGTCTAATTTTGTTGAGGCCAAGTAAATAATAAGTGTATCCCACTTGTCAGTGGGTTCCCCTAGTAAATTCAACGCACTTAGATTTCTAGATAAAGTATCAATTAAATTGTGTATGCCAACATCCGATTCCTTATGTAAGGATTCAATTGAGAACAAACACTTTGTTCATTTATTAAAAGACGTTTGTTATCATATCGCTGGCAAAGTAAATCCCAAGCAATTGAATAGTTGTTTGACGATATAGACACAGAGCTTATGACTGAAGAAGCAGCGCCCTCTAGGTAAGATTTAAGATAGTGTAACTTATTTACATCATCAATATTTTCATTGTTATGAATTAGCGATAAGTATATATCCCTAAAGGAAAGCCACTTAGTTGATTCACCATTAAATGTAGCAATCTTAATCGGTGGTAGTTTTAAACCATGATATATTTTGGATATTGAGTTGGATGAGGATTCTAATTTGCCATGATCTCTCTCAAAGTTGTCCAACATGGACAATGCTTTAGCAATCCACTTGAAAAATATATTTTCTGTAATTTCACGCTCATTAATTTGCTTATCTGAGTCTTCATCCAACATTTCAATTTGTGATTGAATATCATCAAAGGTGCAAGACAGGTCTCGTAACTTATTTAGTCTTAGAGGCAATTCTTTAGTATCTAACTTGCTTGATTCTATATATTTTTCAAATAATGTTAGACGAGCCCTGATATTGCCTCTCTGTTTAATTAAATCCCTTAAATCCAACATGTCATCCACAATTATAAAGTTCTGTTATTAGAATAATAGATATAAACAATGAACAGGTACGTTACAGTTCTCCTTTGCGAAGATAACAAACAGGTTTCACAGCCGACGTCGCGCACAGTCGCACGGTGATCGACACGGTGCTAGCACCGTGTCGATCACCGTGCGACACCACGCGGGAATCAGCTGTGTGTCGATCCGTGCATTCCAACTAGTTGGAATGCACGGATCGACACACAGCTGATTTTATCGTTAAAATCTTGCAAGCCTACTCCCAGAGTGATCTGAAATCATCGACAACTGCATAAGAATGTGTTATTGTATTACGTGAAAGGGAAATAACTTGGATTAAGATGAACAATATGGGAGCAACTCGACACAGTCGACACTATAAAACAAACACTTGTTTTTGGAATACTAGTAGGTACTCGTAGACGTAAGAAAATTGCTGAGACGCAAATCTAGTGACAATTGTTAAACAATGGGTTATTAATTGAGTAAAACCAGAACAGCAGAATATTGACAGTATTTTGTAGAATGTATGTGGTTTAAGCCGCAATTTGCAAAGTTGTATAACTCTGTGATAGGTAGGTACCTATTTCAAATAGCGGTAACGTACTTTTGATATAGTCATCAGAGTTACCAACGATATCTACACAAATTAAAGCACAGGATAGGATAGAAAATGGAAAGATAGATGCACTTCCCTCGGAAATGATGGCTGCAGCTGCTGGCTGGCGAGTTTCTCGAGGTTTGTTCGTTCCTTTGTAACTCGGAAGTTTGAATGACCGACCCGTTGGGACGAAACTTTCGTACTTTTCTTTGGTCGGATCACGTCGGGGTCACCAAATGAATGCTTGAATATCTAGTGGGCCACTCCACTTAATTAAAACGCCGGTTCTTGAATATCATGCAGTTTAATTTGACTGTTTCTAATAGATTTATAATTTTGGATAATCTTCGTGCAGTGGCAGTCAACACAAATGGCGCGAGTCCGCGCTAGTCGGTGACAGGTTTAGTGACGTTCGGTAATGGCTTCAACAGATGGTAACGCTTCATTAACTGGAGCGGCGAACTTCCCTCATCATCGAGATTCGGCTAAGTAATGCCTTCCTGACCAACGAATGACCACACCTCAAGGATTTGCCTGTACCCGGATCAGTTCCAAGTCATCTGACCACGGGGCTACACCAAGGCATCACGTCTTAATTTCGCATTATAACGATCTAAAAAGGCTAGCATAAACAGCCAGACCTGTAACAATACACTCCTGTCAGAAATCACATGTACGAGCCAGAACCATCCTGCATGAACAAGGAATATGGTTGAATAATCATAGGGTTCAGCTTCAAAAAAAAAATATATATTTGCATATTCATTTAGACGTCCACAACTTGGAGCTATTGCAATAATTTTCTAAATTTAGGTAGAAAATCTAATTATTTTTAAATCTTTTTGGTATCATTTAAAAGCTAACAAAATTACCATTTAGGTGATATATCACAATCCACGGCTCATTGCATTGAAATTGTCTTGAGCAAGGCGTGATGAAGTTGAAGGGACAATGTAAGTACGGATGTAATGCGTCAGCAGTTTGTAGTATGAAAGAGAGGTGTGTATGGGCGATCGCTAGTTACTGCGCGCTGGTCGATCTGTGTGCGTGTGTTCAGCTTGGGATAATTCGGGAATAAAATAATAATACCACGGTGATAAAAGGTTTTATTTAAACACATGAGATGCCGCAGGATCTCCCGTGGAAATCCTCGTAGGTACACAGTGAGAGACCTACAGTGGTGACCCCGAACATATTTGAACTTTCCAAAAACTAAACAAATTGTGTAATTAAGTGTAGGTTACGGCAACCTTAAGCAGGACAAGATGCAACAAAATCCAATGAAGCAGGAGGAACCGCAGCAGAATTAGCAAACATTTCGGTAACATCACGTGTACCAATATTGTGGGTGGAAATGCCGAGGATGTGGTTCGCTCAAGTGGAGAGTGTGCTGGCGCCGCAGAAGCTTAGTGATCGAGCAAAATACGATTTTGTGGTCGCAAGGTTAGATCGGGAAGCACTGCAACAGGTTAGTGACATTGTTCTATGGCCTCCACAAGCAGATAAAAAGTAAAATATTAAAAGAGCGACTGCTACACGTTTTCGAAGAAATTGCAGACAGATAGTTCCAAAAATTAGTAAGCGAGATGTGGAACTAGGAACACAGAAGCCAACACAGTTGTTACGACGCATGCGTGATTTAGGTTGCAACGCAAAAACATCAGAATATACATTACGCAATTTGTGGATCTCTCGTCTTCCAAGTTCTACCCGAGCAGTCCTTACCGTCAGCCACGATCAAACCCTAGACTATCTAGCAAACAAGGTCATGGAAAATATACGCAGTGGGGACACAGCGGAAATCTCGACAACAGTCAAAGCAAGAAGCAGCAGCAGTCAGGTCCCAATGAACGAAATACTCACAGAGATGCAGAAGCTCAACCTAGAGGTGGCATCCCTTCGAGAGGAGGTGAATCAGCAACGTCGCAGTGCAACTCGACGAGGACGTGACCAGGGCGGTTACAGATCAAGATCCCGGTCAAGGACACTGAACGACCCGGATTGGCTATATAAATGGCATTTCAGATACCGCAGAAACGCGAGGAATTGTGAGAAACCTTGTGCTTGGAAAACGCCGTCGGAAAACTAAAAACGGTACAATCGATAGCGATGGGCGACTTCGTACCTAAGAAAAACCATCACCTTAGTGTATTCGACAGAGAAAATGGACAAAAAAAGTTTTTAGTAGATACGGGTGCCAACGTATCTGTAATACCAGTGTCACGTAAACAAAAGTTATATGGTGAGTGTGAGAGCTATAAATTATATGCGGCAAATAACAGTGAAATTAAAACTTATGGAACTAAAACCTGCAACTTAAATCGGGGACTCCGCCGACCGTATCGTTGGACATTCGTTATCGCGGACGTTAATCAAGCAATATTAGGTGCAGATTTTCTAGAATATAATAACCTGTTGGTAGATGTAACCTAAGCTGATAGATAAGGTGACTAACTTATTAACGTTTGGCAAAATTGTAACTTGTAATGAACCTACTGTAAACATACTTATAAACATCAGTTGCACAAAGACATTTTATTGTACTGACTCCCCCCGCATCTATACCATTGTTATTAAAAAATTCAAAATTAGGAAACTTAACTTAAATCAGTCTAAAAAGGTTATACTGCCTTGGTTAAAAAGTTTGACTATGACGCTACTAGAAACCTACTTAAGTCATTATGAAGAGAAACACTCACACTCCCGAACATACACACACACACCTTCTCTCAATTTACATACTCATACTACCCCTCACACACAAACACACCACTTCCCTTACCCCTTACAAACTCACACCCATACACACCTAAACTAACTCGAGCGAGCACATAATACTGCCCGCCCACACAACATAATATCTTTAGACATCAACACTTGTACGTTCTTTTATTATTTTTTATTATTATGCATGTTGGATTACTTTGTTTTTATTATTTCGATTTTCTTTGTGGTCTTTGGATGCCATAAATAGCATGTAACATAGTAACTAGGGGTTGTCACTAGCTCCTGTAATACAGTGTATACTAGCGCAGGAGCTAGGGAGTTCATGAAAATGTATGCTTTAACTTATGTCAATAAAGATTATTAAAGATTAAAGACACTGGACAGTAACCATCCATTTCTTGAATTATTATCTGAATTTCCAGACATCACGAAACCTATATCATTTGCGAATCTAGATCGTGTGTCAACAAACGACGTGTATCACCACATCGAGACAACGGGTAAGCCGGTACATGCACGAGCGAAGGCCCTGCCACCGGATAGATATCATAAGGGAAAACAAGAATTTACTATAATGCAAGAGATGGGGATAATTATGTAGACCGTCAAAAAGCGAGTGGGCCAGCCCGTTACATATTGTAAAAAAAAGGATGGCAACATCAGACCGGTTGGCGATTACCAGCGTCTACATGCAATCACCAAACCAGACCGCTATCCCGTGTCCAGACTTCACGACTTCACGTACATACTAGCAGGTAATAAAGTATTTAGCAAAATAGATATTTACAGAGCGTACCATTTCGTAAAAATAGCGCCGGATGCATGGACCTAAAAAAAAAGTTGGACGGAACTCCCGCTAAGACAAAACTGTGTCCCGTAATGGCGGCGACAGTCTTAGGTGTGAGTGAATTTAGGGTTGTCATGATAGCCAAAATTACCCACTTAATATTGTTTTATTTTAAGATAAATATCGTGTCGTTTTCGTAATTTCAAAATAAATACCATGTTACTAACATGTTAGCTTAGATTGTTAATTTACCTTTTGAGGTACTGCATATGTAACAACACGCCGGAGTCCTCCTTTAGTTGTATAAAAGTCATTCGTTTCAAAATGTAAACTGCAAATGACACTGTATTTGTTTGGAATCCAGTCATTTTGACAGTTACAATTTCGAATTTTTTCAATCCAATCATTTCGCCAAACTTCATTTACTTTAGGAAATCTAGTAGAAAGAATATAAAACAACTAGTAATAATTAACCTAAATAAATTGAATTGATTAAAAAATATATTAATTTCCCATATATTTAGGGTAATTTGCACACGTGAATATTGGCAACACTGGCCTTGTGATGAATTATTTTGTTCTGGTGAATAAATATTGATTGTAATCTATAAAATTGGGAACTAAGTTGTTGAATTATTCATTTACCTATGAAACGTGATTCCTGTATTTTTTTTCTTTCGATCGCTACGGTTTTTGCAACATTTCACCACACAAGACATGCTGTATTTCAATACTTTTTTTGCCGCGTAGGACGTGTCGACTGTGTTGACGTTTGCACGCGTAATGGGTGAGTATGCTGTGAATGTGTGCGTGCCGGCCTGTACGTACAGCGAGCTGGCTGACTCTGAGTGACACAGTTTTCTGTTAGCGAGAATCCGTCCGAGTTTTTTATACGTCCATGGCCGGATGACATAGAAAAAACTGCAGTGATTACACCATTTGGATTATATGAATTTACCTGTATGAATTTCGGGCTAAGAAATGCAAGCCAAACATTTCAAAGATATATGAATCATGATGTATTAAAATATCCCTATTTAATTTTAATAGCAAGCGATTATATGGAGCAACATAAGAAACACTTAGAACACGTATTTAAACGGTTCAGGGAATATGGAATTACGATTAACTTGTCCAAATGTGAATTCGGAAAATCAGAAATAGAGTTTTTAGGTTATAGGGTTTCAACCGAAGGTATACAACCGTTAGAACATAAAGTGAAAGCCATAGTAGAATACCTAAGACCAGAAACTATAGAATATAGAACAACTTAGGAAGTTTCTAGGAATTATCAATTTCTATAGGGCAAATATTCCGAATGCTACAGCGTGTCAAGTACAATTAATTTTTTTTTTTAAAGGTGCAAAACAAAATTATATGGTCAAACGAAACAAACCAGGCATTTGAGCAATGCAAAAGTAATCTAAAAAAGGCAGTTATTTTATCACATCCGGTACCGGATGTGCCTCTAGCGTTGATAACGGATGCGTCAGATACATGTGCGGCTACAACAATGGGTAAAACAGTTGTGGTTGCCATTGGGCTATTTTTCAAAAAAAATCACCACTGCGCAACAGAAATATTCCACTTATGACAGAGGATTAACGGCAATCTTCATGGCTATAAAACATTTCCGATATCTTTTTGAAGGCAGGGAGTTAATTATTTATACAGACCATAAAGCGTTATCATATGCCATGCATAAAGTAGAGAGCAATTCGGAAACAGCAAGACGTACAAGGCAGTTATTATTCATAAGTGAATTCACAACGGATATAAGGTATGTAAAAGGTGACGCCAACAAAATCGCTGACACAATGTCTAGAATTGAAACAATACCATGTCCCAAGTCAGTGGAATACTCGGAACTAGCGATAGCACAGGAATGCGATACAGAGCTGACGCAACTATTAAGTGTAAGGAATGACAATATTATTCTAAAAAAAATATTCATTCCAAACAGCAAATAGGCCATTTACTGTGAGAACTCAACTAGTGTATGCAGACCATATACAGAGTGTGGCGTAAATAGTGATCCAACGTTAAGGGGTTGACACGCGGTATATTCAGCTACCACATACCACAAATTGTTTTTTTTTACCATGGGTCTCAGACTAAAACATTTTATTTTTTAAATTAACACCTCACGTTACTAATTTAGCTCTAATTTCAACAAAAAACATTATTTTCCTATTTTGTTTTTGGTTTATAACTGCTGAATGAATGTGCTATCTTATGCAAATAACTGTTTTACTGTAAACTTATAGATTAAATAGTGTATTTTTTTTTAATTTAACTCCTTTTCAATTTAAATGGCAATATTTTTATTTCAAATTATGGTATCAATTATTATTATACGAGATTAGAATCTGCATTTAATGTACAACTATTTTCAATAATGGGCACCGACAGTGTAGTACATTTCTTTTACACCGTTCGCGCCCAGTCTCTTGATTCTCTGAAGATTATAGTTAAAATTTTAAATAAACACGTTTTTCTTTAATATCTATAAGTTTACAGTAAAACAGTTATTTGAATAAGATAGCACATGTATTCAGCAGTTATAAACCAAAAACAAAATAGGAAAATAATGTTTTTTGTTAAAATTAGAGCCAAATTAGTAACGCGAGGTGTTAATTTAAAAAAAAAAAATTAAAAAATGTTTTATTTTGAGACCCCTGGTAAAAATAAAAATCAAATTGTGGTATGTGGTAGCTGAATATATCGCATGTCACTCCTTAACATTGGACCACTATTTACGCCACACCCTGTATACCTGAAAGTCACAGAAAGGATTTTTTTCAAATCAGTACATGAGAATAGCCACCCGGGTGTTAGAGCAACTCGCAAACTAATAGGACAACGTTATTTTTGGCGCGGACTAAGTCGCGATGTAGGGTAATGGGCAAAAACCTGTATTCAATGTCAATAGGCAAAACTAGGGAGACACACAGAACTACAACCATTCACAGAAGCAACGCGTTTTTCGCACGTACATATAGACATTGTAGGACCGTTACCAATAACAAAGGAAGGGTACAGATACGTTATAACAATGATAGATAGATTTACACGATGGCTAGAAGCCATTCCTGCCAGCAAGATTACAGCAGAAACGGTTGCAAACGTGTTTTATAATAATTGGATAATACGTTTTGGCGCTCCCGAGCGATTAACGAGCGATCAGGGTCGTCAATTCGAAAGCAACCTCTTGAACGAACTATTGAAAATTTTAGGTGTCAAAAGAAGTCTAAGTAGCCCATACCGACCACAAAGTAATGGAATAGTAGAGCGTTGGCATAGGAGTATGAAACAGGCATTAACAGCACGCCTCACTGAGAATACAAGTTGGTACGACGAACTGCCTACAGTTTTATTAGGGTTACGTAGCGTGGGCAGAAGTGATAATGGCATGAGTCCTGCAGAATATATTTACGGTCAAACAATCTGGCTGCCAGTGGATTTCTATGACACATCTGATAATCGAGTGACATCGATTACGCGTTTTTAGACAATTTAAAGAATAACATTAGAAATATAAAACCAGTTTCTCAACAAATATGGAACTCGCGAAAATTTTTGTATTTTTTTTTATTAGGAACGATGCAGTTCGCCGTCCTTTAACACCACCGTATGATGGATGAAAATGAAAGGTATTTAAGATACAATTGCCAAATAGAACTTTTAACATATCTATGGATAGGTTAAAACCAGCGTTTATCATGAACAATCAGTCCGAGGTTACAAACAATAATGCATGCGAGTCAAACGTTAATGAAAAGTCCCAAACAACAACCACCGTTAGTAATAAAAACAACATTCGTGAAGATCAAAATAAAAAATGTAATGACAAGAAAAAAACCAGAAGCGGTAAAAATTACCAGTACGATTTAATTGTTAAAATAAGCATGTCAGTTAGTTTATCCTTAGTAATCAAACATACCTTTAATAATGATACTTAGGTCTCAAATTATCTCTGAATTTAAAAAGCGTATAACGCAGAATGATCAACTAAGAGTAACATTATAATGCTTAAGATTGCTGTATTAATAAGGCGTCTCTGTTATGAATGTGTCCCTGTAATATTATTTATGTAAGTAATCTATTAGTGGCGTTGTCATAAGAAATACAGTGGACCCCAAGGGACGATATTTTTTTTTTACATAGCAGAGTCGGTGCTTATGGCAACTACCATAAACATACATTTAGTACGATTTGTTGCATAGCTACAATTTCAAGTCGGCCCCTTGAAAAACAGGTGTCCGCAAACAAGGTGGTATAATTAAATGACTGAAAACCTCAGTCAGCATTTTAGATAGCAAGCATACGTACCACGAAGTATTATCGGAGTAGGCTGACAATTTTTCAATAGAAAATAATGTATTGCGAAACAATGACCAACATATTTTGCTAATTTGTACAATGTAAAAGTAAAATATACAATAATAAAAATGCAAATAAGGCAAAATGCACTGTTCAATAGGTTACATGTTGTAGTATAGATAAAATAAAGTTCATAAGAATACAAGCCTAAGTAGTGACAAGTACACATTTGGAGATCACCATTACAATGGGAAAAACATTCAGCAAGGAAGAAGTGATCATTGCACAAAACGGCGTAGTGGAAGCCCAACAGTATAAATACAACATGACAATAACAGTTATATAATGATTGTATGTTTAATAATATTTTTTGAATAAATAAAAATAAGAAATAAAATAATGACGACAAATTCTTGGAACATGCAGGCAGTACAACGCCCGCAGCCACAGCAAGCCAGTTATGCATAACCTGACACTTATTCATGGAACAGTGTATTAAAATTCCTTGACTCATGATAAGACCGTGAGACTATTCACGGTCTTATCATGAGTCAAGGAATTTTACAAGGAACTTAAAAAAATGAAAATGTAACGTATTAAATGATAATGATACAATTATTGTAAAAGGACATGTGAGTGTTAAGATTTTAAACTTAGAAAATGTATGTAAAATCTGGGGGGAGTAGTGTAGGGACAATAAAAGTACGGATGTAATGCGTCAGCGGTTTGTAGTATGAAAGAAAGGTGTGTATGGGCGATCGCTAGTTACTGCGCGCTGGTCGATCTGTGTGCGTGTGTTCAGCTTGGGATAATTCGGGAATAAAATAATAATACCACGGTGATAAAAGGTTTTATTTAAACACATGACATGCCGCAGGATCTCCCGTGGCAAACCCCGTAGGTACACAGTGAGAGACCTACAGAGTGATTGCAGTTTATTGCTCGCGAGTGTAGGTGGTGATACTCTTACATAACCCATTAGAGTAGTCTGTAAGAAATCGTAATCGGACAGTGCTATTGGGTTTTCTATCTGTAATTTCTCAGTAACAGGCCGGAATCTGGATTCGTGTCCAGTTGATGGCAATAGGCTAGCCCCTTGTTACTTACACATAAACGGCGAAATGTGAGTGTACTTAGTATGGTTGCATTTCTGCCTTACCCTTCGGGAAATACAGGTGTGATGTTTATTAATATAATAATCTAGTAAAATAAAGTCTTTTTGTATTTGTATTGTTTAATTTATTAATTATTTTCGTTTAACCATGACAGCATAGCAAACTGCAGTATCACAACAGTGTAAAAAGAAAGAAAAAAGAAAAATTATTTATTCTGCACAAACAAAACGCACAGTACAACAAAATAAGTCAAAAAAAAAAAAAAACATACAAAGTAGCCAAAAGCCTCGCATCCAATACTTTAAGCATTCTGACAATCTTGTCCATTGGTTGATGTCAGGGACCAAAGACAATTTACAAAGTGTTTACTAACTAGTTTATAATCTCATTCTATATATATTAGTCTATGGTCTATGTGATGACAACAAAGTCGACAAACAAACAATGAAAACAAAAACAAAATGCCGATTGCCGAGTGGAAAAATAACTACTTTTGAAACAAACAAACTATACTAATTATGAACAATTACAATAACCGTGCGTCACATCTGTGCAAGAACAGGTATTTGCTCAGCAAAATGCTGTGACTTCGGACAAACCTATCGTCACAGCGCTGATTTTCAGCAGAAACCATGGAATAACGTAATGACGCCCCCCTGTGTGACATAATAAATATTCCACAGAATAATATGTGTGATTCTGATTATAGTCAATATGTAGTATGTACTTATCGATAAAATTAAAAAGTACTTATATATATTTACGTGTATTAATGCGTAATTGTTAAAATAAAAATAAAAAAATACATAAACAAACACTGTAATACAAATAAATGGAACTAAAAAAACCACTTAATAATAATATAAATTCGATACACTAACAATACTCTACAAAGATACAATTAAGTTTTCATTTAGACACCATAATTTCAGATGCACCATGGGACTTACGATGGCGGCCATTTGCAAACGGCATTCATCATCAATCCATGGCGTTGGCAAACGTGAACCATGCTTCTTCGGACAGAGCTATAAATTTGCTCATTGCAACTTCAACATCAGACTATTAAACTTCTGTGGTAGACATCCATTGTTTGTGAACATCCGAAAAGCAGTCATCTTGTGGAAGGCTGCACGGTTCAGACGCTGCACGTTCTTACAAAGCCTCTTAGCTTCTTCTGTAACAGAGACAAAAAAACTGTAGAACAAAGTGGGTAAGATCTACTGCGAAATTAAAAATATCAGATCCTTGGAGGCTATAAACTCCGTTAACGTATAAACAAGAAAATTGACAGAAAATCTAAAGTCGAAAAAGCACTATAAAGTTTGGAATGTTCTTGGGTTTAACTTAACCTATTTGGTTGTTAGGCCTCATGCCTCGACCATACGTACCGAGTAGATGGGCGAGACAGTGCTCGCGGCCGAGTGCGCGGTACGTGTGAATACTGCACCAAGTGCTCGGCCGAGCGCTCGTCCGATTTAAAGGGCAAGAAAGTAACACCATAGACTTCTTAGAGGTTTTTCTGTAATCTATAAATGAAGAAATACTTTCTGTATTTTTTTTCAGAATTTTATGCTCAGTATTTTTGGAGATAAGGGGGTCAATTTTCATCTATTTTCCTAAATAACTTTAAAACTAATTATTTAAAAAATATAAAATACAACGGAGCAGCGACAAAAATTAATCTCAAAATTTAAAAAAAGTTATGTATTCATGTTATTCATTACTGCTGGTCGTCCACTGGTTGAAATTCGACCCCCTCTACTTACAATCTATAAAGTACTTACTAATTCCATGCTATTAAAAAGTACCTACTTATTCCATGCTTAAGCTGTTACTTTCTGAGGCTTGATGTGAGGGTTTCAAATATATTATTTTATATTTTTTTAATAATTAGTTTAGATTATTATATTAATAAACATCACACCTGTATTTGCCAAAGGGTAAGGCAGAGGTGCAACTATACTAATTATACTCACATTTCGCCAGTTATGTATAAGGTACTCGTAACAGGGGGCTAGCCTATTGCCATCACTATACTATAATATATCGGACTTTCTTGTGAACAGACGTGTCGAAGATTTTATTAAAATAAATAAATAATCGCTGAATCGCGACCTGGTTTTACCAAATAGCCGGTAGTGAAGCAAACTGTGTCATACATAGCAGTGGCGAAGGGTGATTTTCTGAGAGAGGTATACCGACCCGGAGCAAAAAAAATGCTTACCTAGGCCGGACGTGGCGCACGTAGCCCTAAGTTCAGTTACTTAAAATCTGTGACTGACTTCCTGGCTTTAGTCTTCTATAAGCAGATGTCTTCAGTCCACCTTTACTAACTTATTCCTAACTACAACTTATTATAACTATTAATTTATTCCTACAACGATACTGGTCAAGTATTTCCAACAACTGTTTGGATAAAACTTCAGCAGTTCGACTTCCGCTAACATCGTAAAAACCTAGGAATCGTTCTTCGATTCCAGTGATAAATATCGAAAAATTACAGTCAATTTCTCCCTACGACTGACATCGGGAGTTTCATCAAGCATTACCTACAGACAGAAATTGACCTAAAACGGATGCAATAGTATGTATTAAATTTAATCTTTTTTTTTTTTGGGTGGGAAATTATCAAATAACTTCTGCCGCTATGGGCGGAGCGGGAGGGAGTGTCAGACTTTTACTGACTAAAACCCACCCGTGTTCCTTCCGTTGCCTGTGTGCCAGGGCCACGATATCCCTTTCGGACAAACTCGCAACCCTGGCAGGCATTGGTCCTACTGGACCCCGTCAGTTGGTGCTGACATCTCTTTGAGGCGCACGTGGAACACAACGCGCCGTCGACCCGGGCCTGGTCCTTATCGGACGGCGAGCTACCCATCGCTCACCGTCCGCAGACCCGCGGTGGCCGGAAATCGGCTAGCGACTCCGGACGCCCGGGGCGTCTCCTGCGGCGACTAAGGGCGCGAGGGCGCGAATCTTGCCTCACCCTCACGCGTTCCGCCTCCTCCTTCGCATTACTGCTTCGCAGAAGGAGGTGACGGCCTCCCATGCACTCTCGCTCCGAACCATGGCCTGAACCAGGCCCGGACGCGAGAGATCGCCGCCGCTGATCGCCTCCGTGAGGACACGGCGGTGCTCCGCCCAAGCTGGGCAGACCTCCACCGTATGCTCCACCGTGTCCTCTTGGCGCTCCACATAGTGGTGACACCCGGGCGTTTCCTCCCGCTTTATCCTGAACAGGAACCTCCCGAAACAACCGTGTCCGGTGCACAACCTGTGTCTATTCAATCATTTGGAATTTTGATCTACTTTCCTATTATGAGCTTCATGTGAATTAGTGAAAAATGGTTCTATTCTACTATTCCCGAAGTCATGTAAATCTAAACAGCTACGAATATGCTTTTCAGTCTGCACATGTTTTTTTGATGAATTCGTCAGATTATGAATATATGTAAACCCCCTTTATTCCATAAACTACTAGAATCTGAGAAAAGTAAACATGGCAAACAAAACATTGTATTCAATTTACAACTACCAGTCAGCCATTGATATTTATCGTAAAGGGAAACATAACAAAAAAACCCATGGGTTTAAAAAACCCATCGCGTCGTTTGTAGTTTATAGTCATATCTGGTCGAGCACGACCTAGCCTAATTATGTGTTTCTTATTTTCAAAACTTAACCTTGAAAAGCATGTTTCCTCACGAAGCAAATAATCTGTCACACAACAAACTAAAACTATTAATGCCGCCATCCTACTAATAACTTTTCAAATCTACTGTAAATAAGTAATTTCAACTTATCGACTTACCACAAATTCCAAATGAACGCGTGCACAATTACACAACAAACTCACAATTTTAATTTACAATCAAATAAATTATTCCAGCGATAGAACGACAACGTTCGTTAATTGTTGTAACAGTTATAGTGTATAAGAATTTTGTGGCCGTACACTGTTTCTCAAAATACAGGTTATAACCTAGTTTGAGGGTGTTATAAGTTTTAGAACAGATTTTACAACAAACATAATTATATTATATGTATAACTTTCTACCCACTGTTTGTTGCTGTAACTATCTGTATATTTTTTTATTGATGAATTAACATAAACATAATTATCAAATTCTAATTGTTACACCAATACGAGTACTACACTTCTATCTATATAAATAAAAGACAAGTCCTGACTGACTGACTTACTCATCAACGGCCAGTCCAAACCCTTGAACCTAGAAACCTGAAATTTTGTACAGAGGTTCTCTTTATAATGTAGACAAGAAATAACAAAGGATTTTTGGGAATTCTACCCTTAAAGGGGTAAAACACGGGATGGAAGTTTATATGGGTGACTACTGAAAATCACGGGTGACCACTGAAAATCACGGGTGACCACTGAAATCAGCGCTGTGCTGTGGGTCCCCCATAGCACAGCATCATGCTGAGTGCAAGCCTTCTTGTACCAGTCATGACGTGCAGCTGCCAACTATTTGTTTTTTTGTGCTCGTGATTATGTGTCGAGATCTGTTTAATTTGTGTAATGTTTACCTTCTAGTTTAATAGATATGTTTTTGTATGCACGTTTTTTCTGTGACAAATAAAATTATTTTTCTTTCTTTCTTTCATATGAAAGTCCACCAGTTTCGAAGTTATGATCTTCAAATTTTGTGGTTAGTCTGACAATTGAAAATTAATTTATACATGTTTCAGTGTTTTTGATAATTCCACCCCCATAGGGTTAAAAAGAGGGATGAAGTTGTGTATGGAAAGTCCTTCATTTTAGAATGTAAAAATCACTAAATTTATTATCTAGGCTTATGGTCGGAAGCTAACGCAACGGTGTTATTAAAATTTCAACCCTTAAGGGGTGAAAAGGGGTATTAAATTTTGTTTTTAATTAAAGTTCTTTATTTTTAGGGTTCCGTACCTCAAAAGGAAAAAACGGAACCCTTATAGGATCACTTCGTTGTCCGTCTGTCTGTCTGTACTGTTACACAAAATACCAGACTATTATTTATGTACGGACGATAAATACGTATTTATAATGGTCACTGGTCACAGTAACAGGTAACATGACCTAATCGAGGAGTCACTTTTTCGAAAATATTTGTTCTTGTAAGACCACCAACAGTATTTTAACAGCCACGGTAACCATATTTTTTACATAAAATAACAGACCCACAAAGACTGTTATTTTAAGTAACAGATAATTTTTATTGGTAGGAAAAATTATTATTTGTTATTTTTAAATATCTGTTATTTCTACCCGTTACAATAAATACGCCTCGCCCCTATGTCCTTTGTAGTTACGTTTGCGTCTCGTTGCGTGCTGTGCCGTTTTGTATGTGTTGCTTCTTTTTACGACCCTATTTACCGCCCCTGGACCTTGAACTTGATATCGAACCATTGGATGGTACGCTCACGTTATGACATTAGTGTGGTACCTTGGATTTGCTATTTCCTTACCAATCAAGAAAATATAACTGTTTCAGCAGCATTTCTGGATGACGTAGTTATAAGAGATTTAGATGAAAATGATGATAATCAATAAAACCTTCCACTTAAATAGTGTTTTATTTGTTTTTTCCGTTTTGTTCATCAGGTATGACTTTATTCTTCAATAAGCTGTTGCATGAAGGAGGGATCCCACAAGAATGGTGCAATAGTTCGCTAGTGCCTATCTTCAAGAATAAAGGTGATGTACAGGACTGCAACAACTATCGAGTGATAAAGCTCATGTCACACAGTATGAAGGTATGGGAGAAAGTAATAGGGAAAAGACTGCGAGAGGAGAGTGAGATTACCCCGAACCAGTTTGGGTTTATGCCAGGTCGAGGAACAATGGACGCCACTTTTGCACTCCGCCAATTGTGCGAGAAGAACAAACGTGCACACAAGAACTTGCACATGGTGGGGTACCTCGGGATGTGTTGTGGTGGGCCTTGAAAGAGAAAGGTTTGCCCGAGAAGTATGTGGACTTAATTCGTGCTATGTACCTACAGTAAATCTTGTACCTACGTCCGGTCGGCTGCTGGCAATACTGACAAGTTCAGTGTGGCTGTAGGCTTGCACCAAGGGTCGGCTTTAAGTTCTTACCAAGAGGTAAGAACAGGAAGATCCTGTTGATTATGGACGCTCTGACATCGGCCATACAGGAAGAGGCACCCTGGTGCATGCTTTTTGCCGATGACATTGTTCTTGTCGGTGAAGATGGACCTGAGATCCAGAGCAGATTGGAGAAACAGAAGCTGAAGAATGTTGGCTTGAAAATCAGCAGAACCAAGACTGAATACATGTTCTGCGATTTCGGCGGCCTCTCCAGTCCTGGAGCCATAGAGCTTGATGGCGCGCTTCTCCCGGTCTGTTCCGACTTTCGGTATCTCGGTTCACTCGTGCAAAGCGATAGCGAAGTAGATCGGATGGTTAAGCACAGAATTACACTGGATGGATGAAATGGCGGCAGGTCACGGGAACAATCTGCGACTCCCGCATTCCTCTTAAACTTAAGGGGAAGATATATAAAACAATGGTTAGACCTGCTGTCTTGTATGGATCAGAATGTTGGACCACAAAAGGGATGAATGAAAGGCAATTGCATGTAGCTGAGATGAGAATGCTAAGAGGAATGTGTGGTGTGACACGAATGGATAGAATAAGAAATGAATGCATAAGAGGAAGTCTGAAAGTGGCACCGGTGACTGAAAAGTTCTGCGGAAATCGGTTGTCATGGTATGGGCATGTGATGCGGAGGAATCAGGAAAATGTCGTGAGGAAAGTTTTAAGTATGCATGTCGATGGCTATAAGAGTAGGGGAAGACCAAAGAAACGATGGATGGACTGTGTGAAAGATGATATGGCCAGAAAGAGACCAAATAAAATTCTGAATATTTGTTTATTGTAATTTATAATATTAATAATGTTAATCGTGCAATATATAATTTAAAACTAATTTAATTCAAATAACTTATCCTTCTGTTACTCACGGATCCCAACATCAGAACTGGATTTTGATAAAAATGGGACCAACCTTTCAAATAAAAATATCCAAATCGGTTCATAAACGACGGCGTTCAACAAACAAACACACAAACACAAACATTCACAAAAAAAATACAGACGACTTGAGAACCTCCTCCTTTTTTATGAAGTCTGTTAATAAAACAAATTTGTATCAGATAAAAACAATAACGAATATGTACATGTGTATGTGTTATTTTTGGTAAAATTGCAAAAGCAAAACATAAAACATACGAAATGTAAAAAATAACGAAGTTTTGACATTCGTGCTTATTCTCAGCCTTGTTTGAATAATTGACTTTTGATGGTGATTCTACATAGAACAGGCCACACACGGTCATTTTACTATTTTTTTATTTTCCTGTTAAAACAATTATATTTAACAAACAATGGTAGCAGTTTATTATTTGAATTTAATTACGTCCTTTTAACATACACCGACGCCAGCTCATCAAGCTACTACAATCTGTCAAATTTCTTTAATAGATTTTCAACTTTATCTTTAATATCTTAAGGTTCAAGGTTGATTGGGAAAATTTGACAGTTTCGGGTAGCTTGACCTGCTGGCGTCTGTACTATCGGCAAAACGTTAAGAAAATATTTCTGTGGCACGCGCAGCTAGTGATAGACCACACCCTGTCCTGGTTTTGCCCAACTAGAGACAATATGCATTTGTGTGAGTACAGGGCGTGTAACAAGAAATAGCAACGAACATAAAAATATTTTCTCATTTTTTGCGAACGTATTTTATGGCCCTTCTATTAAAGCGAAAAAGGAGAAAGCGTGAAATAATTCAAACATTAAGTCTGTGTAACTATAAAAGTACAGATTTTGTGGTGCTAAACCATTCGTGTTAGTTACAGCACCTGTTAATAGTTTCATCGCTTTTGCGATCTCAAAAATATAGTTTATTTCGCCTTTGATTTACTTAATGAAAGCATTGTGTAATCATAAAATACAATTTTGATTTTATCTCAAGGATAGCTGAAGCCCAGTGTGTCATTTTTAAATTTCTTGATATGGTTTGCTGAGTAATAAGAAAAAATACATTACCGACTGGGTTTTTTGTTGGTTTTAGTAGGCTTTTCAACATTATTTTTCTGCTATATTTTGTATGGAAGTTGAAAAAAGTGCTTCCGCCACATGCAAAAAGACCGTATAGTTATGTTGATTATATTTTTGAACGTTTAAAATCAAAATTAGTTTCTCGTAAAAAGATGATCAAACGTCAGTCTGCCATCATTTTTTGGAAAATTGTTGCGAATTTTTGTAATTTTCCAGGAACTATTAATTTATTTGACAAAATCCTTTCCGCCACATGCAAAACAAAGAAATCGTCTTTATAAATCATAAATATTTTTTTTAAAATTCTTGGTCCCTTACTCACAAACAATGAACAAAATTTATCAAAATCAGTCGTTTTTGTGCACAGCCCATTTTAAGCCATCCCACTAAATAACAAAGGTACTTGGATAAACAAAAAGCTCTGATGGCATTGTATGAACTGCGCCAAGTATTTGGTTCAAATACTGTAAAGGCTCGTGCAGATTAACACGATGCGACACCAGTAGAACAATTTCCATGAAAACTTCATGGAAATTGTTCTACCGGTGTTGCGTCGTGCCTGTCTGTACGAGCCTTAATTATACTATTTCAATCAAAACATAGAGCAATAAATGAAAAAGATACCAAATGTTGTAAATTTCTAATAAAATTACGTAACTTGCTTCATTTATGACAAATTCTCAGGTTTAAACACATTGAAAAGTAGGAACAAGTCCCTCTCACGCCGATAAAACACCAAGAAAAAAACTTAAGCAATTTATACCGTTATGCAGTGACGGTCAAGCGCGTGCCTAGCGCGTTCGCTGCGATTTGTATGGCGGCATTGCATAGGACAACGTGAAAATTGGGGATGCATTGAAAATGTCCAAAGACATGTGTCGGAGAGTGGAAAATATTAAAGTGGATACAATAAATATAAATTATTGTTTGCCATTTCTTTTTCCAAGTTATTATATTTTTAGGGAAACCAATTTAATAAAGCAATACCAATAATACATTTTCAATACCAAACAGAAGATATGATTACGAAATTACTTCTTGTCAACAATAATAATTCAGAAAGAGCTCACACTGGCCATGCCCATTAAAAAAATATCTCACAAAGAAGACATGAGCATAAGTACACACCTAGTGTGTCTGTCACACTTCTATAGATCATTATACTAATACGAACACGACTAAAATCTCGCTTCGTGCAGTTTTTTATCATTATATTTTTTTTATAATAATGATCCTATCGGTCAATACGTGCTATGCGATTATCGCCTTAGAGGTGTGCATGCGGAAGTTTGGCTGATAGTACATAAGTAGAAATAAGATAAAGTTATTGGAACCTCATAAGTTCATAACCAGGGATCGTACAACCCGGTTAAGGGTTAAGCCTTTCGAAGGGGTTACCTATTCAATGGGTAACCTTTGTCATGATCTAACCCATTGAATGGGTTTTATACTAGAAACCCAATGATAGGGTTACATGATAACCCATTGAACGGGTTTTATACTTGAAACCCAGTGAAAGGGTTACATGATAACCCATTCAATGGGTTCTATACCTACTTAAAACCCAGTGACATGAAAAAATCATAATATTATGTTATTTCGATATCCACCCAGCACGCGTAGCATAACCAATTCTATCTCTGTTCTACCCAGGGACCATTTTGGTTACCATTTTAGAAAAACCCTATCGAAAACCCTTTTAATGGAACGGGTTTTCAATAGGGTTTTTCTAAGCAGTTAATCAAAAACCCATACGGTGTGGGTAATTTTGAATGGCTAAAAGTAAGCCGTTCAAAAGGGTTACCCATACCGTATGGGTTTTTATCAAAAACCCTTTCAACGGGTAACCAAAATTTAATTTAAGCCGTTCAAAAGGGTTACCCATATCGTATGGGTTTTTATTTAACCGCTTAGAAAAACCCTATCGAAAACCCTTTCAATGGGTAACCAAAATGGTCCCTGTTCATAACACAATAGAATTTGACAAGTTAATCACACATTTCAAAGAAAACTCCAGTAAGCTACAGCCTAGCTATCCCCAAGAAATAAAACACAAATTGCTCAAAACAGTGAATATTACCTACATTTAAAATAAGTAAAAAAACTTTTTACAAAAAAAGGATAATAATTTTCCAGGCGACTAATAACTTAAAGGGCGACTAACTATTTGCTACTAAAATAATAACTTGGCAGCGATTAAATATTATTTCTTAATCGCTGCAAAGTCATCTACTGTTATTGAATCATTTGGGTTAGGTTAGGTTAGAACAGTAACCATTAACAAGCGAAGGCGAGCGAGCGAAGCGAGCGTGCCGCGGTAGCGGCCGCCGAGCGCCAGATCCCCTCTGTTGTTGGTAATTTCAGTTACCAAAACAAAAATTCGATGCCAGTTTAAATTAAAATAAAGCTAACAACTGATTATTGAGCTGCTACTTTCTACTTAAAATAATCCTTCGCCAACCTATTATTTTTGCTACCGGCTTTCATTATTTTTTAATCCCAAATTCAGATTAATTTGTCGCTGCGTTAAATACATGCCACAAAAAAAATAAGAACCGACTACCAAAAATAACACTACAAAGTGAAAAGTATTTTTAATTTCGGAAGTCGGTGTCTTTGGATCTGTATTTGAGTTTTTTGCCACCGACTTCTGAAATTAAAGTTATTTTTCACTTTGTAGTGTTATTTTTGGTAGTCGGTTCTTATTTTTTTTGTAAAAAGTTTTTTATTTTTCACTTTTTAGTGGGTCAGTTTTGAATTTATCTAAGTTACAATAGCCTAATGTTAACTGCTCATCACCTTTTACAAAATATTGCTGCTCGATGCTGGGACGTTGATTGTTGAGGAGTTCTCCTGGTAAGAACCAGGAGAACTGCCAGTCACCATATGCATAGTGACGACCATAAATTGCTTAATCGCAACCCGTTAAATAGGGGTACTCATTATTATATTGTTCCGGTGGCCATATGTGGTCTCCATCATCAGTTTCACTTCACCAAATGGTGCTTTCCGAGAGCAAATGCACGAGTTACTATAAAAAATACTCAAATCGCTATAGGTTTGCCTATACAGTTTGAGGGTTTCCCTCGATTTCTATGGGACCCCTTCATCTGATTCTGATTTGGTGGCAATGGGACCACCTCGAGAGTATACCCTTAAAAAAAAAAATATTCAAAATCGGCCCATAATTAACGGAGTAATCGCGTAACAAACATAAAAATAACATACCGCCGAATTGAGAACCTCCTCCTTTTTGGAAGTCGGTTAAAAATGAGAACATAAATAACAAATAATGGGAAATACTAAGCTTCATGTTGAAATCAGAATAATCTGCACTATTTACTTAGGTACTTGATCATGGGGTAACAAAAATTAACTAACTAACTTCTCCCGGCAAAAACTCAATACCTCAGTCTTAAGACCCTGGTATTCTTTCTTCACAATCAATTCTGCAGCCTGATTGGTTCGCGGTGGTGACGCGATGATGTGGTCTCTATTGGTCGTCGCCAACGTTAGTACCGCAAAGATCCTCTGATGGCAGCACATTTGAGTTGACGACCACCGCTACGTGTCGCTACGTGTTCTGTCATGCAATCTAGCGCCTAATGTGTGGAGTATTCGCACTAATGATCCGCTAATTACACACTTTACTACTACTGAGGATAACACGTTTGTTAATTAATGACATACCTGCAAAATATCGTCTCCATTATAATAATTATGATTACTTACTTGTTATTAATGAGTTCTAAAAGATCTCATTACGACTTATTAGTATTAATTGCTTATGTAATACTAGCTTGCTTAAGTAGTACTAGCTTTTGTCCGCTGCTTCACCAGCGTCATGGATGTCAGAAGATATCCCACGGAAACATACCACCGAGAAAAGAAATGAAGCGATCACATACCTCATAGCCGAGAAAAAAGTCTCCTAGCGCTTCGCCCGCGCCGTCAACGAACATTTCGTTACGCGTATTTTGCATCTGTGATATCTTTTAAACTATTCGTTTAAATGACACGATATTTTATTGGATAAGGATTAATATAATACCGGTTAAAAAAGCTTCGGAAATAACAATGTTTTTAACAAATTCGGAAAGATAAAAATGATAGACATAATTATGATAACGCGGTTTTTTTTGTTGAACTTTTTAAGATTTACAATCCTGTAGAACATACATTTTATGTATCTCATGCGGTTTACGCGGCTCATGCCAGTAAAGCTCCTAGTCGGCATGATTTTTTCCGACATTTTCAACAATAATCGTCATATTATTTTAGCGAATTTACAAAAAACCTAATGAATTATACACCTAAACCTTCCGCAAGAATCACTCCGTCCATGGGTGAGTTTTTGAGTTTATGGCGTTCAGTCAGACAGGCAGACGCGACGCGACTTTGTTTTATAACATGATTGTAAGGTTGAGCAAACACTAATGATTTTATTTTTGGTTTTTGTTTAGTTCCAAGAAAACCTCAGTAGAATTCTGATAAATTGGCATATGGGTTTAGAACCATGATGGTCATCGAAACTTTAACAATAATACCACAATATACCGGCGCGTACAAGCGGTACCATATTTGCTTGTTACTTTTTCGAGCATATAAAGTCCATGTTCAGTAACTATTTATTCATAAAAAAAAAAAAAAAATGTGCGCTTTGATATACATCAGCCGGCAGGGAGGTCAAGCACGGTGTACCGCAGGGGAGTGTCTTGGGACCTCTATATCTTAGAAAGTATTTTATAAGTTCGCAAAAACTTAGGACTTTTCAAAATAAGAAGCGATTTTCATAATAAAAATACACGTAGTAAACATGAAATTGTGATACCCAAATTTAGATTAACTAAAACAAACAAGTCATTTCTTATAAACAGTGCCCGCTTCTATAACAAGTTGCCAAAGTTATATCTGACATGTCACCTATAGGCAACTGAGCAGCGGTAGAAATTAGCCTTTAAGTTGTAAAAGCTGAATACCTACTGAAATATTTATTTGAATAATTATTCATTGCTAGTGGTCGCCCACTGGTCGAAATTCGACCCCCTCTACTTAAAATCTATAAAGTACTTACTAATTCCATGCTATTAAAAATTACTTTCTTATTCCATGCTCAAGCTGTCACTTCATGTTACACACTTCCGTCCCTTTTCACGAAATCACTCCCACAGAAAGCGAGAGGAAACATGTTACAGATAATAACTGATGAAATCATGTTACACATAATGTTAACATAATACTTACAAAAACCGTTTCTTTTTTTAACTTTAGAAAAAATATGGAAATAAAAAATAGAAATAATGGAACGTTTTGATGGACAAAACAAACTGCCTAGGTGATACATAACATTCATCATAAAGTCAAAAAAAAAAAAAAAACATAAAGCAGTCGGTACCTCTAGAGGAGGTACGTATACATAACAAATAACACATTATGTTGTATGAGTATGACTCCGCCTCTGGACGCTATCACGTTGGTTAGCTCTCACATGGATTAATATTTATCAAACTTATGGTTAACAGCCGGGATCAATCAGGGAAATCAGGGAATAATACAAAATATATATGAGATTGGCGACCAATGACAGGTAGCGAAACACCGGCGCCGGCGCCGGCACCGCCGTACGCGTGGATGCTAGTCCGTGGGCGGTCAGTACTCGCAGCGACTGAAATATGCAACACTACGACCACATCACTGGGGCAAGTTACAGTTTTCAATAGTATCATGATCCCTTTTTTTTTTTTTCTCCCGCTCTGGGCGGAGCGGGAGGGCGTGTCAGACTTTTACTGACTAAAACCCACCCGTGTTCCTTCCGTTGCCTGTGTGCCAGGGCCACGATATCCCTTTCGGACAAACTCGCAACCCCGGCAGGCATTGGTCCTAACGGACCCCGCCAGTTTGTGCTGACATCTCTTTGAGGCGCGCGTGGAACACAACGCGCCGTCGACCCGGGCCTGGTCCTTATCGGACGGCGAGCTACCCATCGCTCACCGTCCGCAGACCTACGGTGGCCGGAAATCGGCTTGCGACTCCCGACGCCCGGGGCGTCTCCTGCGGCGACTATGGGCGCGAGGGCGCGAACCTTGTCTCACCCTCACGCGTTCCGCCTCCTCCTTCGCTAGCATAACTGCTTCGCAGAAGGAGGTGACGGCCTCCCATGCACTCTCGCTCCGAACCATGGCCTGAACCAGGCCGGGACGCGAGAGATCGCCGCCGCCGATCGCCTCTGTGAGGACACGGCGGTGCTCCGCCCAAGCTGGGCAGACCTCCACCGTATGCTCCACCGTGTCCTCCGGGCGATCCACACAGTGGTGACACCCGGGCGTTTCCTCCCGCTTTATCCTGAACAGGAACCTCCCGAAACAACCGTGTCTGGTGAGGACCTGCGTCAGGCGGAAGGTGAGGACGCCGTGGCGCCTCTCTAGCCACTCCTCAAAGAGGGGACTTATCGCCACAATTGTGGCGTGCCCAAGTATCATGATCCCTAATATCGCGATATTTGAAGATTTCCTAATAATCTGTGATATTATCACGATACCGCCTATTACACCTTCATTATTACCACGGTATCGTGATATTATTGACAATGTAACATGCCCCATTCAGGCACATCATACATTACCACTTGATTGGTCAGCAGGGTAAAAGCATTTAACATTATAATTATTATAAACAAAATATTGAGCATGAAATTGTAGTCATCATTCCCCACCACCACCACCATTCATCGGGACCGTTTCAGGCGGTGAAAGTGTTCATGAATACCATTAAAACAACTTGTATTATCAACTATGTTTACTTATTCTGAGATCCTTAGAAACATCTAGTAGATATACAGAAATGCAATACTTACTCAAAAAAAAAGTAATTATTATTATTTATTATTTTATTTGACGCCATTGGTCCACTACCTATCTCTTAGTTGATAAGTTCTTTGTACTGAAAGAACTTATCAACTAAGGGTTTTTATCAATTCATTCATTAATTTCAGCCATAAGACGTCCACTGCTGGACATAGGCCTCCCCCTAAGGGGAGGTGTTTTCCATAATCGCCACGCTTGGCAGGCGGGTGGGCGATCGCAGTATGGTGTTAAAATCCATAGCGAACGCTGCTGCCCATACTCTAGTAAGTCCCTTATTCTCCTTTTACGACTCCTACGGGAAAAAATGGGGTAGTGCTATTCTTTACGTCTGGCACCACAAGGAGCATTAGGAGCACGGAGCATTTATCAATTAGGTGCACATCATTAATAGTCATCCCTGCCGCAGAAGCAACCGGACAGTGTCTTAATATTGGTGCATCGTGTTGTTCAGCTTAGATTTTTCGAAATACTGGTGTTGCTAGCGCTCATTCTGCTTATTAAAGATGCGGTCTTCTTCTTCATAACGGCATAAAAGTCTAATATTAGTAAGTTTAATATTAGTCCACAGTAAAACTCTTTATTTATGAAACGCAACCCTATCAATAATAATAAAAAAAATACTTTCGACCTGGAATAATGTAAATTAGTTCAAAGCCAGCCCTTTAAAACGGTCTTGTTCATCACACTAACTCATTTCCAAATAAAAAACAATACACCGAAGTATTCCTGCCAGAAACAGTAGTGAAAGTCTCACGACACTCCACTCGGCACGCAGTTGAAGAAAATAGTTCGTTAAGAGGGCCCTTCCCGGTCCGTCTATCGTCAACGCGAGCATGGTCAAAAAGTTTGTTGTTTCATCCAGCGCAAGTGAAAACTATTATGGATTTCGGTTTCAATTTGTTTTAATAACGAATGCAATACAAATGCCTATAATAATACTTACCAATAGGTTCAGGAGGCTTGGCATTGTACTAATGAAGTAATGAGCAAATTTATAGCTCTGTCCGAAGAAGCATGGTTGACGTTTGCCAACGCCATGGAACGATGATGCATGCCGTTTGCAAATGGCCGCCATCGTAATTCCCATGGTGCATCTGGAATTATGGTGTATCAATGAAAATGTTGTTATGTCATTA
Source organism: Tiliacea citrago (assembly GCA_963921375.1). NCBI lineage: Eukaryota > Metazoa > Arthropoda > Insecta > Lepidoptera > Noctuidae > Tiliacea > Tiliacea citrago. The sequence continues at coordinate 3,037,848 of OY992801.1, forward strand.
AAGAGTATTGTTGGTGTATCGAAATTATATTATTGCTAAGTCATTTTTTATTTTCATTGTGATATACTTTTATTTATGTATTTTTAATTAAGAGTTATGCAATAAGTAATATTTTACACTTATAAATTTTATGTTTATTTTTATTTTTAAGTCAGTACATACTACTTCTTTATTACAGTCAGAATCACACTTGTTTCTGTGGAAATTATTTTATTTACCCGATTTATTACGTCACACAGGGGGACGTCATTATGTTATTCCATGGTTTTTGCTGAAAATCAGCGTTGTTGACGATAGGGTTTGTCCGAAGTCACAGCATTTTGCTGAGCAAATACCTGTTCTTGCACAGATACGACCCACGGTTATTGTAATTGTTCATATTATATGTAGTTTGTTTGTTATAAAAGTAGTTATTTTTCCACTCGGCAATCGGCATTTTGTTTTTGTTTTGATTCATATTTGGTTGTTGAATGTTGACTTTGTTTGTTGTCATCACTGGTTGTCATTTGCCAGGTTTGCCAATAGAACAAGAGATTAAATACATAGACAATACTCTAGGTAAACACAATGTAAATTGTCTTTGGTCCCTGGCCGATATCAAGCAATCGCAACCAATGGATAAGATTGTCAAAATGTTTAGTGCATTAGATACGAGGTTTTTGGCTACTTTGTATGTGTTTTTTATATTAAGTTTATTTGTTGAAATGTGCGTTTTGTTTGTGCAGAATAAACAATTTTTCTTTCTTTCTTTCTATTAACAAACGAGTGAGAACGCGATAAAATTGAACGAAAAAATAAAGTGCGGAATTTTCATAAAACTTGTTCCAGGAAATACGTTTTTGAGTAAGCCTTACCAGTTTGTGAAATAAATGTTGGTCATTTAGAATCTCCATTACATTTGCAAGGTTTCTATTGTAATGTTTTCTTAAGATTTACAATTTATGAGAACATTATGAATGGCCAAAGTTCAGGTAAAATTTGTGAAAAAAGCACATTTTTGCAGGCTTATACTGAATTTGTTTTCCAAAAAAAATATTTTTTATATTATAATTATTTTATATTTTGCTTGCATAGAAACCTAGATATAGTGCACAAGATACCTATTGGTTTCAAAAATTTCAAAGAAAGATGTGTTACAACGCCATAATCACGTACGAGCGTTTGTATGAAAAGTATGTCGGGTTGGCCGCTCTTAAATATTCCATTCAGACTAAAAATTAAAGAAGCTCTATAAAAAACAATGCGTGTCACTCAAAGTTTATCGCAGTGGAGCGAAAGTGGCGGCGCGTGGCGGGCGGCGCGGCAAACTCAGACCCTATCGCAGAGAAGGGTGAACGTGATTCTCTGGCATATAAGTCAACGTCTTATAACACACCTACCATTCGCAACTCGGCTTTTTCGAGAGCGCACATTACCACTCGCTACCAAACCACCTCACAAGTATGTCTCACTATAGATATCTGTTGATACTTGTGTACGTCCTGGTCGCAGCGGCCAAATACGTGCTCGCCAGGCCACAGGAGTTTATGCTGTCTGACGTCGCTAACAAGACCATCTGCCCCATAGAAGTGAAGATCGACGTCGACCCGGACCGGATACCGCAGCGCATCAAGTACTTGAAGTGCTCTACGGACCCCAATAAGCTGTGCAATAAGCACCACATCTCGCATATCTGCTGCCAGCGGTACCACGACACCATCGTGACGGAGTGCGTCGAGATCTTCGACTGGGTGCAGGTTACCTACAAGGGGCATGACGCGCCGCAGTCCATCAATGTGCCGGTGGGCTGCACGTGCCTCATTGAGGAGACCACAGCGACTGTGGAAGTGTCGTGAGTGCCGTGCCGTGGGGTTGTAAAAGTTCCTATGCATTTTACTCCATTCCAATAATTTATTTCGTACCACGGACCAATAATACTCGCAGTTAATATTTTTTTTATTTATGGTTGTGTACCGGCCCGCCGCAAGGTGGGCTGAAAATCGGCTTCCATAGACTTAGGGATTTTAATTTGCAAGTGCCGGATATAGCTTCTATTAGTCATTACTGTATACAAAAATGACGAATTTGTATGAAGCTAGTATGAAAAATCTAATTATCCCTTAAACGGAAAGTTAAACACGAATATCCTTACAGATAGTGCTAATTATTTATGATTTTTTGTTGCCGATTTTCCAAAAAATATTATGTGCTTTTTTTTTTTTCGTTGTCAAAATATTTTTATTTATAGTTACATATGAAACTGTTCCTTTTAGTGTCTAAGTTAAGAAAATCGATATGTTATTAACCCAAATATTAAGAATACATAAACCAAGAAAAATATTTAAAAAATAGCTGTTTAATCTTTTTTTTGACATATAATTTAAATAAAACAGAGTTTACAAAATTATTATTTAAGTAGTATATACAGTTATATCATATACAAAATAATTTAAAAACTAATTTATGGAATTAATACTACGCATTGGTAAAATAAAGTAACATAAAAAAACATGAAAAACATCATTAAATATTTAAAAAAAAAAAATGCCCTTTTATTGCAAAACGCCAATAATGCAAATGAAAATTTATAATCGTCAATAAACTCAAACTATTTATTTCAAATAAACCAATTACAGGCACTTTTGAATTGTCAAGGGGTCGGTCAGTCAGAGAGATGCAGCTATGTTTCCCATTCCAAAGTGTAGGAGGTTCCTATGGAGAAGAACGGGCAAGAAACACCACGGGCACTCTTTTAAATCAAAATATTGTTACAAAGTATTGGTTACATCATTCATGTTGAAATTATACATGAGAACAATGTAGAAAGACGTGAACGTTAAAAGCACCCGCAATGAAAAAAAAAAACAATTAAAATAAGCCGTGGCAGCTAAAAATGACCAGTCCCTACTGATGGCGCCCGTTCACGAACATGACGCGCACCATTTAGCTTAACCATTTTGAAGGGAACTTAATGATCCAACACACACGCCATCATCAGCAAGACATTTGAGTGAGCATGACACACTCTCAGCCGCCAAGGCATATTCAAGTCAATGAAAGACGTACTCAGTAAATGGTAGGTACAATAGTACTCACACATGTGCTATGCAATTATAATTATAAGTTTATGCGCTATTCTGGAGCAGGACCAGCGTTAAGCCAAGCATTTTTGTCAGCGATGTAATCCCCCAACTTATAATATGCTTGGCTACATAGTGTGCGTTTTATACAAGATTTAAATTTAATTTCATTTAGTTGAACTATGTGGGGAGACATATAATTGTATTAACATTTCTTAGAACTCATAGCACAACTAATCAACAAATTAGCTTACTTATCAGAAAAAGGTGAATGTAGTCCATAGTTGGCATTGTTGTGAGATATTGCAAATCATTAAATCACCTATTAAGACTTATTAGAAGACCAAATCAGTGTGTTGTTTGTGTATGTGAGTTTAAATGTTTGTAAACGCACCCTCGATACAGGAGAAATTCCAGTGGGGCAAATCACTTCTATTCAGACTCATTAGAAGACTAAACAATTTGTAATTTGGTATTTTGGTTCAGATTTATTTAATTGAATATTATACATAACACCAACAATGAACAAAAAAATAAAGTTGCTGTTATGTGGTTTGTTCGTGAGTTGTTGTGTCTGGTAATCATTGAAGAAAAACGTAGTAAAACATGGATTTATAATTATTATTAGGTAAGCCATTGCTTTGTATCATCTTATTTCGACTGTCTAATGCTCATATTTTTATGGGAAATATTACGTCGTCCGTACATATGACGATGTCTGTAAGATTGCCGAGACGTTTCTAGCATATCCAAATCTTCCAAATCCATCAAATCAATCGTCTTAATATCCGTTTTTAACGATTTGTAAATAAAAATGCACAAAATGATACTCAACGCTAACCTCAAATAAATTAATACCGAAGTTAGTCCATATAAAAACTAGGGGTCTCGGCAGACTAACTTTAGTACGATAGATAGCTCATGAACTAGGGCATGTATTTAACACGGTGACCAATTAATCTGAATTTGGGATTAAAAAATAATTAAAGCCGGTAGCAAAAATAATAGGTTGGCAGCAAAAATAATAGGTAGCTACAGCGAAGTATTATTTTAAGTAGAAAGTAGCAGCTCAATAATCAGTTTTTAGCTTTATTTTAATTTAAACTGGCATCGAATTTTTGTTTTGGTAACTGAATTTACCAACAATAGAGGGGATCTGGCGCTCGGCGGCTGCTACCGCGGCACGCTCGCTTCGCTCGCTCGCCTTCGCTTGTCAATGGTTACTGTTCTAACCTAACCTAACCCAAATGATTCAATAACAGTAGATGACTTTGCAGCGATTAAGAAATAATATTTAATCGCTGCCAAGTTATTATTTTAGTAGCAAATAGTTAGTCGCCCTTTAAGTTATTAGTCGCCAAGTTATTATTTTAGTAGCAAATAGTTAGTCGCCCTTTAAGTTATTAGTCACCTGGAAAATTATTATCCATGAAATAGTGATAAACTTCATTTTATAATAACGTTTTATTTAGTCATGGTTTAAACGTAGTAATAATCCCAGTTCTATTTAAATTTAAATCGTGTTTTGGAATAAGACGGATTTGGTGTTGATAAATATCTAGCTCAAACATAGTTGTCTACGTGTGGGTGTACTAAAAACCTCTGCCTACTCCTTCGGAGTTATATGGGTGATCCTATTTTATGTTACGTGTTGTCATAAGTCTGTATTCTTCAACATAAACACTAAAAGGAATCGTTTCATAAGTAAATAAAAATATTTTGACGATTTTATAATATTTTTCGGCAAATCGGCAACAAAAAAATCATAAATAATTAGCACTATAATCACCTGTAAGAATATTCGTGTTTAACTTTCCGTTTAAGAGTTAATTAGATTTTTCATACTAGCTTCAAAAAAAAAAATATAGGTAATTCCTTCATATTTTAGCAGAATTAACTCGGGTGTCATTTTTGTATATAGTAATGACAATGAAACTTGCAAATTGAAATCCCTAAGTCTATGAAAGCCGATTTTCAGCCCAACGTGCGCCGGAAGCCGCTAGTATTACTAGTTTAGATTATAATTATTTAATGTTGACAAGTCTGTGGCTATCCTCTAGTATCAAGTAGTTGTTTTAATTGTGAAATCTACGACATTATAATTTATTGATTGTGACGGAATTAGCAAGTAGTTCCCTTTCAAAGAAGAATGGCAGTTTAGGTGTCGCTTCATTTCAGAAGCGTTCATGAATGATGGTATGTACATATTATATGACCCATGACTGATCTCAATAAAATAAAGTTTATATTTCTTTAATTATTGTCAGTAATCTATTCAAAAATTGGTGATTGCTAATTGTTTCCTAATTTTATTTTTATTTTATTTTAAGAATATAATAATAAAATAAAGAATAAATAATAATAAAAATAATAATAGAAGAAATATTTTTATTTAAAGAATATAATTTTATATATTTTATTATACCTTTCGCTGTGCCCTACAGGGTCCGTAATTGTACCTTAGCTTTAAGCCATTGTAACACCTTTACTTAGACATTATGGAATGCAAATAAATATATGAATATGATGAAATTACAGGACTTTGTATCTATTAGCTTTGTATAATATTAAGCTGCACAAATAAAAAATTAATAAATAAATATTTTATTACATCTGAGTAAGAAAACGCAATAATTAGCAATACTTAAACGCAGGACCTGCAACAATAACAATGGAGTTACCATACTCACCAGACTATGGAATTTGTATTTCTTTAATATATGCTAATTAGCAGGATTTGGTAGGAAACCATTAGGAGCCTTTCATGATTGTAATCGTCACTGGAAAGGAGAAAATGCTAAAACGCCATTTGGGCCAAAATAAGGTATTCAGGGTGGCAGGGACATTGACGCGAAAACTGTTACCATGGATTCAGTACATCATACTTGCCCTCATGCGATAAAATTTCTCGTCGGTTATTTAAAAAAAAAAATGTTGTTTCCTACAGAAATGCAATACCTACTCGATCAAAATGTATGGACAAGCGATTTTTTTTAAAATAACCGATGAAAAATTTTTACGTCGGGGGTTCAAGAATGATGTACTGAATCCGTGGTTAGAGGATGCGCGTCGATGTCCCTTCCACTCTGTATATCGTTGGATTGAATTATTTTTTCTGCGTCGATCAGCGGGCTAATTGCGTAACACACTATCAGTAGGAATCGGTTTCAATTTGATAGTTCAACAACATTCATTGCGTTATTTACGTTGTTGAGCACACAAATTTTTCAAACTTATGAATCAATGGATTAGCAATATACTTCAAAATCATTCCGATTCTGATTCAAACTGTGTTACGCAATTAGGGTGCAGTTTAAGTTTCAAGGCAATCGGATAATCATAATATAATTTTGGCGCTCTAGCATTTGTAAAAATGTAGAAACGGCCCGGATTCCAAGATCTCAAGAGATAGTTTTCCCATGTTTTTGAAACAAACATCGCTTTAGCAACACATTTTTAGGACAGAGACCCTTTAGAACATTTTTTTTAACATTGAAGAATTGCAGAGATTTTTCAGTTTAGTGCTTGCTTTGCACAAGACTCTTCTGTATTTATGTTTTTTGTTTCTGTAACAGTGGAAGCTAGGAGACTTTGTAAGAACGTTACGTGCAGCGGCTGAATCGCGCAGCCTTACACAAGGTGACGGCTTGTCGGATCTTCACATTTAATGGAAGTCTACCACAGAAGTATAATAGTCCAGTATTGGAATACACTGTTGTGATACTGCAATTTGCCGTATTGTCATCGATTAAAAATTAGGTGACTTATTATAATAATATATTTACAATAATAAAGGCTTTTATTTATAAATTGCATTAAGGACATTTGTAATTAATAATCCAGTTATTTGGTTAAACAAAATCAACATGGGGCACTTAGAATCCAGTCTTCAAGTAAATTAAATTTTAAAAGTATTTAGCAGAAACGGTGTTTTATTCTTTTCTCATAAATATAAGTGGCGTTTTTACAAAAAAAGCGAACTGCAACAGTGCAATTTGATAATTGCTGATAAGTCCGATAAAACATATTGGTAACGCAGTGTAAAAAAAACTTAGTAAAACATTTAGGGGATAAAATATTCTTAGGACCTCCTTTTCTCGTTGATAACTATTGATAACGTAGTTATTTTGAAACATAGTTGATAAATTATATGTCTGCCTTTTATAGATAATTTTATGACATTGAACTGTTTCTTATGAAGACGTATTATGAAAGCGACTATGGAAAATATTGACTAACCGATTAAATTGATGACAACGTAAAAGTGAATATAGGTTTATAATAATATTTTTTTTATATTCTAATATTTAAAAATGTATTTTATATGTATATAATGAAATAAAGGAGAAAATAATAAAAAATAATGCGCGGAAATTCAAACTTATTTATAAATGCCAGATTCCATGATGAACAACGATATTTTTTCACGCGCTAATAATATGTTATGTTTCTTTTTTACAGCTTTATTTGCAAACCAGATTGAAATTTAAACAAAACCTATTAGAAGTTACCTCTTTGATTGCCGTGTATGGAAGTACAAAGTTCGTTCCATTTTTAAATTACACGACAGATTTATGAGTTTTCAAAGTAATTTATTCGGCCGCTAAACACGACGGTTATGGATTTTCATACTAACATTGCTGGCCGCTGCTCGCATGTATTTGACCAGTGCAACATTTTCGATTTATCTCGAAGAAGTTTGCCAAAATAATGCTCGAATTTCCAAGCATGTTTGAGAAAAAGTTATTTATTTAATACTAATAATATTTAATACAAACAAAATACAAACATACTTTATTCTTCTTTCCTCTTCTGTTTTTTTATCCTACTACACTCGCGAGCAATAAACTGGAATTACTTCATCGTCCGCTGCTCGAAACAAATTTTTACAACTTCTATGCAATGAACTATAGATTGTGGCATCTCATTTGAAAGGCAATTTTGTTAGCTTTCAAACTCTTTCAATATCATAACCAAAGATTATTCACCTTATGTCATGGGACGTAAAACAAAAAGCATCAATTTTTAAAACAAAACACCACATTGTTTGGTAGTCCTGAAAACCTATTATAAAGGGGTAGTAGTAGTAGTTAGTTTAGTGCTTAGTAGCGTTGATTTACTCAGCGGATGTCACAATTTTTAAAGCCTAAAAATAAAAGTAAAACTTCTTAGTGTGACAACTCTGTTTACACGTCATTACGTTTAAAGTCAGGCTTTATGAACAATCCCTGTACTGGGATTTTACTTGGTAAGTATAAATGGGAGGGTTTTTAGGGACTGTCGCCGTCTCGGACGAAGAGCTTTGTATAATTAAGATAGAACTTCACTTCAGGTAAGTTCGTTTAATCTTATAATTATACACATTGTAAATACACAACAAAAAATTGCAGCATGGTCTTCAAAAGCCCTACATGGAAGACATCGAGCCTTCCTGAGCCAGCCACACGTCGACAAAGTTAAGTCGAACGAATGGCTCAAACGTGGCGAATTGTTTCCCGAGACCGAGGGTTTTATGCTGGCCATACAGGATCAAGTAGTAGCCACCCGTAATTACAAAAGGTACATTATAAAAGACCCAAACCAGCCGACTGACTTGTGCAGACATTGCAACACTGCCTCTGAAAACATACAACATATAACATGAGCTTGTAAATCACTTGCTCAAACTGACTATAAACACCGCCATGATCAAGTCGCTGCAATTATACACCAACAGTTAGCATACAAATATAAACTCTTCAACGAAATGATACCATATTATAAATATAAACCAGAAATTGTATTAGAAAGTCAGGACTAGAAAATTTACTGGGATCGAACAATAATAACAGATAAAACTATTCATTACAATAGACCTGACATTACCGTTCACGACAAAACCAATAAAACAGTTTATCTGATAGATATAGCAATACCTAACTCACACAATATTCAAACCACAATATCCGAAAAACTCAGTAAGTATCAAGATCTCGCCATAGAAATCAAAACTCAATGGAAAGCACAAACCGTTCACATTGTCCCCATTGTTCTTTCATCTACTGGTATAATACCAAAATCACTCTCACAAAGCCTTAACACCCTACAGATGCCTACTCACACACTTTACATGCTCCAAAAAGCCACCATCCTTAACACTTGTCGCATCACCCGAAAGTTCCTGACTTCTTCAACACTGTCATCCACCTTCTCTATCTAAATTTTGCCTTACATACTTGGTCCCGACCCGTATGTAAGGTCTCTTAAACGAGAAGAAACATAAAGAACCAATAAAAAAAAATAAAAAAAAATAGGGCGCTGGTGGCGGCTCTGGATTCGCAGTTGTCAAACTATTTTGATGAATGCGAAGACCTCACTGATACTCATTCGATTCTGTACTGCGCGGCTGTAGCGGCATGTCGTGTAGCTCGTGTAAATTTTTTTAATGCCTCTATAGCTACACGACCAAAACCAGTCCTACCAGCTTGGCAGTGCAGAATTGAGCGTCGTATTGGTGGGGCCAGAGCGCTCGTCGGCAAACTAATCTGCTTCAGGGAGGGCAATACTCGCCCAAGAGTGATGCGCTTTGTGAGACGGGCGTTCTCGGGGACTGATACCAACCCTGAGGACTATTTGTCTCGTGTCACAGACCGCATAGACTTCCTGAAGCAGAAAGTGTATGCCTGGGCAAACCGTATTCGTAGGTATAAGCGGTGGGTGGACCGATACACTCAGAATCGCACCTTCCAAAGCGATGAATGGTGGGTTTATAGGGCTTGGGAGCGACCGAACCAAGATGTGGCTGACACGCGCCTGCCGGATAATGATGCCATGTGTTCTTTCTGGCGCAGTATCTGGTCGGTGCCTGTCAGTCACACTGAAGGTGACTGGGCTCAGGAAGTCGAGCGAGCCTGCGATCCAATTCCAGAAATGGGGGCTATTACCATCTGCCCCCAAGATGTAGCTGGTGCAGTCCGTCCGTTGCCTAACTGGAAGTCTCCAGGACCTGACGGGCTGCACAACTTTTGGATTAAATGGTTTATTGGGTCGCACGCTCGCTTGGCGGCTTAGTACCAGACTGCTTTGGAGTCTGGTTTGCTACCCCAGTTTCTAACGACAGGAATAACCCACCTGCTCCATAAATCAGGTAGCACCGTGGAACCTAAAAATTATAGGCCGATCACGTATTTACCGACGGTCTATAAAGTTCTTACATCCATTTTGAGAGCTAAAGTTAACAAACATATAGAGACCAACTCCATCATGTCTGCGTCTCAAAATTGATGTAGGAACGGGTCCCGCGGTACTAAGGAGTTACTCCTCATTGATATGGCCATTAGCCAACAGGTTCGTCGTTCCCGAAAGGATCTGTCGACATGTTGGATAGATTATAAGAAGGCCTATGATTCGGTGCCACATACATGGCTCATGAGGGTGCTGGAGTTGTATAAAGTAGATACAACTCTGCGCACCTTCCTGATGTCGTGTATGAGGCAATGGAGAACGGTCCTTCGCTATCCAGGATGTCGAAATATCCAGAGGAATAGCGAGCCGATAAGGATCGAGCGAGGCATATTTCAGGGTGATAGTTTGAGTCCGCTTTGGTTCTGCTTAGCCTTGAATCCTCTAAGCACACTGCTGGAGGATTCAGGTCTAGGCTATCGGTTGAGGAGAGGTGGTCAGGTTATATCTCACCTCCTCTACATGGATGACCTAAAACTCTTTGCTCCCCAACAATTTGCAACTGATGGAGCTACTGAAAGTAACTGAAACTTTCAGTAGCGCCATCAGGATGGAATTTCGTGTGGACAAATTTGCGGTTATGCATGTAAAGCGAGGGAAGATTGTGGAATCCGAGGGAACCCAAATCTCGGATTCCATAAACCTTAGAGCCCTTTCCGCATCCGAAACCTATAAGTATTTGGGTATGTCGGAAGCGTTGGGCATCAATGTTACTGACATGAAGCAATCGTTGACGGAGCGCTTCTTTGGGAAACAAGGTGCGCACGTTCAACGGTTGGGTCATGCCGGTTTTGATGTACTCTTTCGGCATACTCAAATGGACTCAGACCGAACTCGACGCCCTGGATTGGAGGGTTCGTATGCTGCTGACTGCATATCGAATGCATCACCCACGGTCCTCGGTAATGAGACTGTATATCTCGCGAAAATGTGGAGGTCGAGGCTTTTTAAACGCTAAGACCCTCCACAATCGCGAGATATGCAGTCTCAGGGAATATTTCCTAGAAACCGACGTGGGGATGCATCGAAATGTAGTCGTGGTGGACAAGGGCCTCACCCCGCTCTCCTTGGCTACAGAGAACTGGCGCAAACCTGTAGTGCTTGACACCAACGATCGCAGGGAGGTGGGAGGTATGGTAAAGTTAGGAGCTTCACGGACGTTTTTTCCGGCCCTACATGAACCCGATGTAGATTTTTTAGCGTCCGTAGCCTGGCTGCGTTTCGGTGACCTCTTTGGGGAAACCGAAGGTTTGGTCTGTGCAATTATGGACGAAGTTATCATGACGAAGAAATACCGGAGATTTATTGTGAAGGACGGCACGGTTGACGTGTGTCGGGCATGCCACCGTCCGGGAGAATCAATCCGACACATTATCTCCGGGTGTTCTCGTCTAGCTAACGAAGAGTACCTGCGTAGACACAACCTTGTAGCCAGGATTATCCATCAGCAACTTGCTCTGAAATACAGCCTTGTGGAATCGGAGGTGCCGTACTACAGGTATGTGCCCGACCCAGTTCTCGAGAATGGAGATATCACATTGTACTGGGACCGATCCATCATCACTGATAGGACTATTGTTGCCAATAAGCCTGATATAGTGGTGGTGGATCGAATAGAGCGGCGCACAATGATTATTGACATAACGGTCCCTCATGACGGGAACCTCGTGAAAGCCGAAAAAGATAAACAAATCAAGTATCTTGACTTGGCTCGCGAGGTTGTCGACATGTGGGATGTGGACTCAGCAATCATTGTGCCAATGGCTTAATTGCCAAGAGCCTCGACCAACACCTAAGGAGGCTCTCGTTGGGCAGCTGGATTAAGGGCCTGATTCAGAGAGCGGTACTTCTGGACACGGCTCGCATTGTTAGGAGGTTCCTCTCTCTGGAGCCCTGACCGCCGGTAGCTTGGACCTTGTTCCCGATACCGGTGGGCTACTATTTTTTTATATTTTTAAAAGTTTTTATATATATTTTTTTATATTCTAATATTTAAAAATGTAATTTATATGTATATAATGAAATAAAGGAGAATAATAATAATAATATTGCTTGATTAACGTCCGCGATAACGAATGTCCAACGATACGGTCGGCGGAGTCCCAGATTTAAGTTGCAGGTTTTAGTTCCATACGTTTTAATTTCACTGCTATTTGCCGCATATAATTTATAGCTCTCACACTCACCATATAACTTTTGTTTACGTGACACTGGTATTACAGATACGGTGGCACCCGTATCTACTAAAAACTTTTTTTGTCCATTTTCTTTGTCGAATACACTAAGGCGATAGTTTTTCTTAGGTACGAAGTCGCCCATCGCTATCGATTGTACCGTTTTTAGTTTTCCGACGGCGTTTTCCAAGCACACGGTTTCTCACAATTCCTCGCGTTTCTGCGGTATCTGAAATGCCATTTATATAGCCAATCCGGGTCGTTCAGTGTCCTTGACCGGGATCTTGATCTGTAACCGCCCTGCTCACGTCCTCGTCGAGTTGCACTGCGACGTTGCTGATTCACCCCCTCTCGAAGGGATGCCACCTCTAGGTTGAGCTTCTGCATCTCTGTGAGTATTTCGTTCATTGGGACCTGACTGCTGCTGCTTCCTGCTTTGACTGTTGTCGAGATTTCCGCTATGTCCCCACTGCGTATATTTTCCATGACCTTGTCTGCTATATTTGCTAGATAGTCTAGGGTTTGATCGTGGCTGACGGTAAGGATTGCTCGGGTAGAACTTGGAAGGCGAGAGATCCACAAATTGCGTAATGTATATTCTGATGTTTTTGCGTTGCAACCTAAATCACGCATGCGTCGTAACAACTGTGTTGGCTTCTGTGTTCCTAGTTTCACATCTCGCTTACTAATTTTTGGAACCATCTTTCTGCAATTTCTTCGAAAACGTGTAGCAGTCGCTCTTTTAATATTTTACTTTTTATCTGCTTGTGGAGGCCATAGAACAATGTCACTAACCTGTTGCAGTGCTTCCCGATATAACCTTGCGACGACAAAATCATATTTTGCTTGATCACTAAGCTTCTGCGGCGCCAGCACACACAGCACATCCTCGGCATGTCCACCCACAACTTTGGTACACGTGATGTTACCGAAATGTTTGCTAATTCTGCTGCGGTTCCTCCTGCTTCCGGCATATTCATTGGATTTTGTTGCATCTTGTCCTGCTTAAGGTTGCCGTAACCTACACTTAATTACACACTTTGTTTAGTTTTTCGAAAGTTCAAATATATTCGGGGTCACCACTATAGGTCTCTCACTGTGTACCTACGAGGATTTCCACGGGAGATCCTGCGGCATCTCATGTGTTTAAAAAAAACCTTTTATCACCGTGGTATTATTATTTTATTCCCGAATTATCCCAAGCTGAACACACGCACACAGATCGACCACCGCGCAGTAACTAGCGATCGCCCATACACACCTCTCTTTCATACTACAAACCGCTGACGCATTACATCCGTACTTACATTGTCCCTACAACTTCATCACGCCTTGCTCAAGACAAATTCAATGCAATGAGCCGTGGATTGTGATATATCACCTAAATGGTAATTTTGTTAGCTTTTAAATGATACCAAAAAAATTTAAAAATAATTAAATTTTTTACCTAAATTTAGAAAATTATTGCAATAGCTCCAAGTTGTGGACGTCTAAATGAATATGCAAATATATAATTTTTTTTTGAAGCTGAACCCTTTGAGTATTCAACCATATTCTTTGTTCATGCAGGATGGTCTGGCTCGTACATGTGATTTCTGACACGAGTGTATTGTTACAGGTCTGGCTGTTTATGCTAGCCTTTTCAGATCGTTATAATGCGAAATTAAGACGTGATGCCTTGGTGTAGCCCCGTGGTCAGATGACTTGGAACTGATCCGGGTACAGGCAAACCCTTGAGGTGTGGTCATTCGTTGGTCAAGAAGGCATTACTTAGCCGAATCTCGATGATGAGGGAAGTTCGCCGCTCCAGTTAATGAAGCGTCACCATCTATACCCATGGGACACGTTATTCGTGTGAACACAGGTTTATCCTGTCGTTTGATGCGAAGGGTCGTAGTCCCGTCAAATGAAAGGATTATACTGAGAGAACATTGAGTTTATCTGAATTGACATAATTTAACCTATGAGATAGGCCTATTGTACGGACTAGGTAATAAGACCAGTTGTGATAAATTGTTGTGTCTCGGGTTGCTTTGCACAATCTTTATGATCCCTTTATGAGCACAGCCCGGGGTTGATTGAGCTAGTGGCTGTTAAGTCGTTCATCTCACGGACTCACTATAGTGACTGAGTTATTGTTATAGTCTCATTGCAGGTGTCACACCGATAAAACTAGATCCGAGACTGGTTGTATTGGTGTAGATGCCCAAGTATTGGGGAAGTTATGTGGCCAGCCACATTATTTATTGTGAACCTTAAATTATGTATGTTGCATATAATAAACATTGTATTGTGTAAGAAGGTACTTCTTTAATTGAATCTTTCCCTAACAGCTTATACCATAGAAATTAACTTTAGCACGGTGGTGAGTAGTACAACACCAATAAAAACTATCAACATTCAGTTTTCTAATCATTTCTGTAACCATTAAAGGACACCGGGTACCAGGCCAGTCAGTTGTCGATTTCGGAGAGAAGAGGTGATAATAAATCGGTCATCTCTCACCGTTGTGCATCGCTGTCGTCCAGATCCTGGTCTTCGGACTAAGTTTCCAGTCTCCGTGAACCTCTTGTATACCTTTTGAGACACAAGACCGGCTCAAATGAAGCTGTCGAGCGATAGTACGCTGAGACAATCCTTGCTGGATTAGGATGACGACTTGAGCGGCTTCTATAGGTGTGGTTCTCATTTTAGCTTCAGTATTCCCAGTGACGTGAAATATTGGACTGATGATCAATTTTCATAGTCACCCCCTTTATAATAGGGTTTCAGGACTACCAAACAATGTGGTGTTTTGTTTCAAAAATTGATGCTTTTTGTTTTACGTTCCATGATATAAGGTGAATAATCTTTGGTTATGATATTGAAAGAGTTTGAAAGCTAACAAAATTGCTTTTCAAATGATATGCCACAATCTATAGTTCATTACATAGAAGTTGTAAAAATTTGTTTCGAGCAGCGGACGATGAAGTGATTCCAATTTTTTGCTCACTGTCTCAACTGTTCAGGCTCACAGTAACCGAGGACCGTGGGTGATGCATTCGATATGCAGTCAGCAGCATACGAACCCTCCAATCCAGGGCGTCGAGTTCGGTCTGAGTCCATTTGAGTATGCCGAAAGAGTACATCAAAACCGGCATGACCCAACCGTTGAACGTGCGCACCTTGTTTCCCAAAGAAGCGCTCCGTCAACGATTGCTTCATGTCAGTAACATTGATGCCCAACGCTTCCGACATACCCAAATACTTATAGGTTTCGGATGCGGAAAGGGCTCTAAGGTTTATGGAATCCGAGATTTGGGTTCCCACGGATTCCACAATCTTCCCTCGCTTTACATGCATAACCGCAAATTTGTCCACACGAAATTCCATCCTGATGGCGCTACTGATGAAAGTTTCAGTTACTTTCAGTAGCTCCATCAGTTGCAAATTGTTGGGGAGCAAAGAGTTTTAGGTCATCCATGTAGAGGAGGTGAGATATAACCTGACCACCTCTCCTCAACCGATAGCGTAGACCTGAATCCTCCAGCAGTGTGCTTAGAGGATTCAAGGCTAAGCAGAACCAAAGCGGACTCAAACTATCACCCTGAAATATGCCTCGCTCGATCCTTATCGGCTCGCTATTCCTCTGGATATTTCGACATCCTGGATAGCGAAGGACCGTTCTCCATTGCCTCATACACGACATCAGGAAGGTGCGCAGAGTTGTATCTACTTTATACAACTCCAGCACCCTCATGAGCCATGTATGTGGCACCGAATCATAGGCCTTCTTATAATCTATCCAACATGTCGACAGATCCTTTCGGGAACGACGAACCTGTTGGCTAATGGCCATATCAATGAGGAGTAACTCCTTAGTACCGCGGGACCCGTTCCTACATCCATTTTGAGACGCAGACATGATGGAGTTGGTCTCTATATGTTTGTTAACTTTAGCTCTCAAAATGGATGTAAAAACTTTATAGACCGTCGGTAAATACGTGATCGGCCTATAATTTTTAGGTTCCACGGTGCTACCTGATTTATGGAGCAGGTGGGTTATTCCTGTCGTTAGAAACTGGGGTAGCAAACCAGACTCCAAAGCAGTCTGGTACTGAGCCGCCAAGCGAGCGTGCGACCCAATAAACCATTTAATCCAAAAGTTGTGCAGCCCGTCCGGTCCTGGAGACTTCCAGTTAGGCAACGGACGGACTGCACGAGCTACATCTTGGGGGCAGATGGTAATAGCCCCCATTTCTGGAATTGGATCGCAGGCTCGCTCGACTTCCTGAGCCCAGTCACCTTCAGTGTGACTGACAGGCACCGACCAGATACTGCGCCAGAAAGAACACATGGCATCATTATCCGGCAGGCGCGTGTCAGCCACATCTTGGTTCGGTCGCTCCCAAGCCCTATAAATCCACCATTCATCGCTTTGGAAGGTGCGATTCTGAGTGTATCGGTCCACCCACCGCTTATACCTACGAATACGGTTTGCCCAGGCATACACTTTCTGCTTCAGGAAGTCTATGCGCTCTGTGACACGAGACAAATAGTCCTCAGGGTTGGTATCAGTCCCCGAGAACGCCCGTCTCACAAAGCGCATCACTCTTGGGCGAGTATTGCCCTCCCTGAAGCAGATTAGTTTGCCGACGAGCGCTCTGGCCCCACCAATACGACGCTCAATTCTGCACTGCCAAGCTGGTAGGACTGGTTTCGGTCGTGTAGCTATAGAGGCATTAGAAAATTTTACACGAGCTACACGACATGCCGCTACAGCCGCGCAGTACAGAATCGAATGAGTATCAGTGAGGTCTTCGCATTCATCAAAATAGTTTGAGAACTGCGAATCCAGAGCCGCCACCAGCGCCCTATTTTTATTATTATTATTTTTATTGGTTCTTTATGTTTCTTCTCGTTTAAGAGAGTTTAAGAGACCTTACATACGGGTCGGGACCAAGTATGTAAGGCAAAATTTAGATAGAGAAGGTGGATGACAGTGTTGAAGAAGTCAGGAACTTTCGGGTGATGCGACAAGTGTTAAGGATGGTGGCTTTTTGGAGCATGTAAAGTGTGTGAGTAGGCATCTGTAGGGTGTTAAGGCTTTGTGAGAGTGATTTTGGTATTATACCAGTAGATGAAAGAACAATGGGGACAATGTGAACGGTTTGTGCTTTCCATTGAGTTTTAATTTCTATGGCGAGATCTTGATATTTACTGAGTTTTTCGGATATTGTGGTTTGAATATTGTGTGAGTTAGGTATTGCTATATCTATCAGATAAACTGTTTTATTGGTTTTGTCGTGAACGGTAATGTCAGGTCTATTGTAATGAATAGTTTTATCTGTTAATATTGTTCGATCCCAGTAAATTTTCTAGTCCTGACTTTCTAATACAATTTCTGGTTTATATTTATAATATGGTATCATTTCGTTGAAGAGTTTATATTTGTATGCTAACTGTTGGCAGTGTTGCAATGTCTGCACAAGTCAGTCGGCTGGTTTGGGTCTTTTATAATGTACCTTCTGTAATTACGGGTGGCTACTACTTGATCCTGTATGGCCAGCATAAAACCCTCGGTCTCGGGAAACAATTCGCCACGTTTGAGCCATTCGTTCGACTTAACTTTGTCGACGTGTGGCTGGCTCAGGAAGGCTCGATGTCTTCCATGTAGGGCTTTTGAAGACCATGCTGCAATTTTTTGTTGTGTATTTACAATGTGTATAATTATAAGATTAAACAAACTTACCTGAAGTGAATTTCTATCTTAATTATACAAAGCTCTTTGTCCGAGACGGCGACAGTCCCTAAAAACCCTCCCATTTATACTTACCAAGTAAAATCCCAGTACAGGGATTGTTCATAAAGCCTGACTTTAAACGTAATGACGTGTAAACAGAGTTGTCACACTAAGAAGTTTTACTTTTATTTTTAGGCTTTAAAAATTGTGACATCCGCTGAGTAAATCAACGCTACTACTAACTACCCCTTTATAATAGGTTTTCAGGACTACCAAACAATGTGGTGTTTTGTTTTAAAAATTGATGCTTTTTGTTTTACGTCCCATGACATAAGGTGAATAATCTTTGGTTATGATATTGAAAGAGTTTGAAAGCTAACAAAATTGCCTTTCAAATGAGATGCCACAATCTATAGTTCATTGCATAGAAGTTGTAAAAATTTGTTTCGAGCAGCGGACGATGAAGTAATTCCAGTTTATTGCTCGCGAGTGTAGTAGGATAAAAAAACAGAAGAGGAAAGAAGAAAAAGTATGTTTGTATTAAATATTATTAGTATTAAATAAATAACTTTTTCTCAAACATGCTTGGAAATTCGAGCATTATTTTGGCAAACTTCTTCGAGATAAATCCAAAATGTTGCACTGGTCAAATACATGCGAGCAGCGGCCAGCAATGTTAGTATGAAAATCCATAAGTTTAGCGGCCGAATAAATTACTTTGACAACTCATAAATCTGTCGTGTAATTTAAAAATGGAACGAACTTTGTACTTCCATACACGGCAATCAAAGAGGTAACTTCTAATAGGTTTTGTTTAAATTTCAATCTGGTTTGCAAATAAAGCTGTAAAAAAGAAACATAACATATTATTAGCGCGTGAAAAAATATCGTTGTTCGTCATTGAATCTGGAATTTATAAATAAGTTTGAATTTCCGCGCATTATTTTTTATTATTTTCTCCTTTATTTCATTATATACATATAAAATTCATTTTTAAATATTAGAATATAAAAAAAATATTATTATAAACCTATATTCACTTTTACGTTGTCATCAATTTAATCGGTTAGTCAATATTTTCCATAGTCGCTTTCATAATACGTCTTCATAAGAAACAGTTCAATGTCATAAAAGGCAGACATATAATTTATCAACTATGTTTCAAAATAACTACGTTATCAATAGTTATCAACGAGACAAGGAGGTCCTAAGAATATTTTATCCCCTAAATGTTTTACTAAGTTTTTTTTACACTGCGTTACCAATATGTTTTATCGGACTTATCAGCAATTATCAAATTGCACTGCTGCAGTTCGCTTTTTTTGTAAAAACGCCACTTATATTTATGAGAAAAGAATAAAACACCGTTTCTGCTAAATACTTGAAAATTTAATTTACTTGAAGACTGGATTCTAAGTGCCCCATGTTGATTTTGTTTAACCAAATAACTGGATTATTAATTACAAATGTCCTTAATGCAATTTATAAATAAAAGCCTTTATTATTGTAAATATATTATTATAATAAGTCACCTAATTTTTAATCGATGACAATACGGCAAATTGCAGTATCACAACAGTGTATTCCAATACTGGACTATTATACTTCTGTGGTAGACTTCCATTAATTGTGAAGATCCGACAAGCCGTCACCTTGTGTAAGGCTGCGCGATTCAGCCGCTGCACGTAACGTTCTTACAAAGTCTCCTAGCTTCCACTGTTACAGAAACAAAAAACATAAATACAGAAGAGTCTTGTGCAAAGCAAGCACTAAACTGAAAAATCTCTACAATTCTTCAATGTTAAAAAAAATGTTCTAAAGGGTCTCTGTCCTAAAAATGTGTTGCTAAAGCGATGTTTGTTTCAAAAACATGGGAAAACTATCTCTTGAGATCTTGGAATCCGGGCCGTTTCTACATTTTTACAAATGCTAGAGCGCCAAAAAAATTATCCGATTGCCTTGAAACCTAAACTGCACCCTAATTGCGTAACACAGTTTGAATCAGAATCGGAATGATTTTGAAGTATATTGCTAATCCATTGATTCATAAGTTCGAAAAATTTGTGTGCTCAACAACGTAAATAACGCAATGAATGTTGTTGAACTATCAAATTGAAACCGATTCCTACTGATAGTGTGTTACGCAATTAGCCCGCTGATCGACGCAGAAAAAATAATTCAATCCAACGATATACAGAGTGGAAGGGACATCGACGCGCATCCTCTAACCACGGATTCAGTACATCATTCTTGAACCCCCGACGTAAAAATTTTTCATCGGTTATTTAAAAAAAAATCGCTTTTCCATACATTTTGATCGAGTAGGTATTGCATTTCTGTAGGAAACAACTTTTTTTTTTTTAAATAACCGACGAGAAATTTTATCGCATGAGGGCAAGTATGATGTACTGAATCCATGGTAACAGTTTTCGCGTCAATGTCCCTGCCACCCTGAATACCAATAACTTATTTTGGCCCAAATGGCGCTTTAGCATTTTCTCCTTTCCAGTGACGATTACAATCATGAAAGGCTCCTAATGGTTTCCTACCAAATCCTGCTAATTAGCATATTATATTAAACAAATACAAATTCCATAGTCTGGTGAGTATGGTAACTCCATTGTTATTGTTGCAGGTCCTGCGTTTAAGTATTGCTAATTATTGCGTTTTGTTACTCAGATGTAATAAAATATTTATTTATTAATTTTTTATTTGTGCAGCTTAATATTATACAAAGCTAATAGATACAAAGTCCTGTAATTTCATCATATTCATATATTTATTTGCATTCCATAATGTCTAAGTAAAGGTGTTACAATGGCTTAAAGCTAAGGTACAATTACGGACCCTGTAGGGCACAGCAAAAGGTATAATAAAATATATAAAATTATATTCTTTAAATAAAAATATTTCTTCTATTATTATTTATTCTTTATTTTATTATTATATTCTTAAAATAAAATAAAAATAAAATTAGGAAACAATTAGCAATCACCAATTTTTGAATAGATTACTGACATTAATTAAAGAAATATAAACTTTATTTTATTGAGATCAGTCATGGGTCATATAATATGTACATACCATCATTCATGAACGCTTCTGAAATGAAGCGACACCTAAACTGCCATTCTTCTTTGAAAGGGAACTACTTGCTAATTCCGTCACAATCAATAAATTATAATGTCGTAGATTTCACAATTAAAACAACTACTTGATACTAGAGGATAGCCACAGACTTGTCAACATTAAATAATTATAATCTAAACTAGTAATACTAGCGGCTTCCGGCGCACGTTGGGCTGAAAATCGGCTTTCATAGACTTAGGGATTTCAATTTGCAAGTTTCATTGTCATTACTATATACAAAAATGACACCCGAGTTAATTCTGCTAAAATATGAAGGAATTACCTATATTTTTTTTTTTGAAGCTAGTATGAAAAATCTAATTAACTCTTAAACGGAAAGTTAAACACGAATATTCTTACAGGTGATTATAGTGCTAATTATTTATGATTTTTTTGTTGCCGATTTGCCGAAAAATATTATAAAATCGTCAAAATATTTTTATTTACTTATGAAACGATTCCTTTTAGTGTTTATGTTGAAGAATACAGACTTATGACAACACGTAACATAAAATAGCATCACCCATATAACTCCGAAGGAGTAGGCAGAGGTTTTTAGTACACCCACACGTAGACAACTATGTTTGAGCTAGATATTTATCAACACAAAATCCGTCTTATTCCAAAACACGATTTAAATTTAAATAGAACTGGGATTATTACTACGTTTAAACCATGACTAAATAAAACGTTATTATAAAATGAAGTTTATCACTAGTTCATGGATAATAATTTTCCAGGTGACTAATAACTTAAAGGGCGACTAACTATTTGCTACTAAAATAATAACTTGGCGACTAATAACTTCAAATTCAAAAATTTATTGCTCAACACAGTACATAATAATAAAATTTCCAGATGTCAAGTGAATGCGCAGTCCACTGTGTTGTACCAATTCAGGCATGCAAAATTCATCATTAAAATTATACAATATCAATTCCATAAATTACAAAAGAAAGTCAACACATAATTAAGAATAAACAAATTAAAAATAAATTCAATAAAATATTTTCAATAATAATAAAATAAATCTGACTCAAATATTCACCGTACTTATATTTATATTATACACACAAATCTCCATCTGACAGGTATTCATTTAAAGTGTAGTATGTCTTACTTATCAGTCGATTATTTAGTTGCTTCTTAAATACATTGACATCTTTAATACATAACAAAGCATTAGGTAATTTATTATAAATACGAGAAGAACGAGTAAGAACTTAAAGGGCGACTAACTATTTGCTACTAAAATAATAACTTGGCAGCGATTAAATATTATTTCTTAATCGCTGCAAAGTCATCTACTGTTATTGAATCATTTGGGTTAGGTTAGGTTAGAACAGTAACCAATAACAAGCGAAGGCGAGCGAGCGAAGCGAGCGTGCCGCGGTAGCGGCCGCCGAGCGCCAGATCCCCTCTACTGTTGGTAAATTCAGTTACCAAAACAAAAATTCGATGCCAGTTTAAATTAAAATAAAGCTAAAAATTGATTATTGATCTGCTACTTTCTACTTAAAATAATACTTCGCTGTAGCTGCCAACCTATTATTTATAATATTTCCCATAAAAATATGAGCATTAGACAGTCGAAATAAGATGATACAAAGCAATGGCTTACCTAATAATAATTATAAATCCATGTTTTACTACGTTTTTCTTCAATGATTACCAGACACAACAACTCACGAACAAACCACATAACAGCAACTTTTTTTTTTGTTCATTGTTGGTGTTATGTATAATATTCAATTAAATAAATCTGAACCAAAATACCAAATTACAAATTGTTTAGTCTTCTAATGAGTCTGAATAGAAGTGATTTGCCCCACTGGAATTTCTCCTGTATCGAGGGTGCGTTTACAAACATTTAAACTCACATACACAAACAACACACTGATTTGGTCTTCTAATAAGTCTTAATAGGTGATTTAATGATTTGCAATATCTCACAACAATGCCAACTATGGACTACATTCACCTTTTTCTGATAAGTAAGCTAATTTGTTGATTAGTTGTGCTATGAGTTCTAAGAAATGTTAATACAATTATATGTCTCCCCACATAGTTCAACTAAATGAAATTAAATTTAAATCTTGTATAAAACGCACACTATGTAGCCAAGCATATTATAAGTTGGGGGATTACATCGCTGACAAAAATGCTTGGCTTAACGCTGGTCCTGCTCCAGAATAGCGCATAAACTTATAATTATAATTGCATAGCACATGTGTGAGTACTATTGTACCTACCATTTACTGAGTACGTCTTTCATTGACTTGAATATCCCTTGGCGGCTGAGAGTGTGTCATGCTCACTCAAATGTCTTGCTGATGATGGCGTGTGTGTTGGATCATTAAGTTCCCTTCAAAATGGTTAAGCTAAATGGTGCGCGTCATGTTCGTGAACGGGCGCCATCAGTAGGGACTGGTCATTTTTAGCTGCCACGGCTTATTTTAATTGTTTTTTTTTTTCATTGCGGGTGCTTTTAACGTTCACGTCTTTCTACATTGTTCTCATGTATAATTTCAACATGAATGATTTAACCAATACTTTGTAACAATATTTTGATTTAAAAGAGTGCCCGTGGTGTTTCTTGCCCGTTCTTCTCCATAGGAACCTCCTACACTTTGGAATGGGAAACATAGCTGCATCTCTCTGACTGACCGACCCCTTGACAATTCAAAAGTGCCTGTAATTGGTTTATTTGAAATAAATAGTTTGAGTTTATTGACGATTATAAATTTTCATTTGCATTATTGGCGTTTTGCAATAAAAGGGCATTTTTTTTTTTTAAATATTTAATGATGTTTTTCATGTTTTTTTGTTATGTTACTTTATTTTACCAATGCGTAGTATTAATTCCATAAATTAGTTTTTAAATTATTTTGTATATGATATAACTGTATATACTACTTAAATAATAATTTTGTAAACTCTGTTTTATTTAAATTATATGTCAAAAAAAAGATTAAACAGCTATTTTTTAAATATTTTTCTTGGTTTATGTATTCTTAATATTTGGGTTAATAACATATCGATTTTCTTAACTTAGACACTAAAAGGAACAGTTTCATATGTAACTATAAATAAAAATATTTTGACAACGAAAAAAAAAAAAGCACAATATTTTTTGGAAAATCGGCAACAAAAAATCATAAATAATTAGCACTATCTGTAAGGATATTCGTGTTTAACTTTCCGTTTAAGGGATAATTAGATTTTTCATACTAGCTTCATACAAATTCGTCATTTTTGTATATAGTAATGACTAATAGAAGCTATATCCGGCACTTGCAAATTAAAATCCCTAAGTCTATGGAAGCCGATTTTCAGCCCACCTTGCGGCGGGCCGGTACACAACCATAAATAAAAAAAATATTAACTGCGAGTATTATTGGTCCGTGGTACGAAATAAATTATTGGAATGGAGTAAAATGCATAGGAACTTTTACAACCCCACGGCACGGCACTCACGACACTTCCACAGTCGCTGTGGTCTCCTCAATGAGGCACGTGCAGCCCACCGGCACATTGATGGACTGCGGCGCGTCATGCCCCTTGTAGGTAACCTGCACCCAGTCGAAGATCTCGACGCACTCCGTCACGATGGTGTCGTGGTACCGCTGGCAGCAGATATGCGAGATGTGGTGCTTATTGCACAGCTTATTGGGGTCCGTAGAGCACTTCAAGTACTTGATGCGCTGCGGTATCCGGTCCGGGTCGACGTCGATCTTCACTTCTATGGGGCAGATGGTCTTGTTAGCGACGTCAGACAGCATAAACTCCTGTGGCCTGGCGAGCACGTATTTGGCCGCTGCGACCAGGACGTACACAAGTATCAACAGATATCTATAGTGAGACATACTTGTGAGGTGGTTTGGTAGCGAGTGGTAATGTGCGCTCTCGAAAAAGCCGAGTTGCGAATGGTAGGTGTGTTATAAGACGTTGACTTATATGCCAGAGAATCACGTTCACCCTTCTCTGCGATAGGGTCTGAGTTTGCCGCGCCGCCCGCCACGCGCCGCCACTTTCGCTCCACTGCGATAAACTTTGAGTGACACGCATTGTTTTTTATAGAGCTTCTTTAATTTTTAGTCTGAATGGAATATTTAAGAGCGGCCAACCCGACATACTTTTCATACAAACGCTCGTACGTGATTATGGCGTTGTAACACATCTTTCTTTGAAATTTTTGAAACCAATAGGTATCTTGTGCACTATATCTAGGTTTCTATGCAAGCAAAATATAAAATAATTATAATATAAAAAATATTTTTTTTGGAAAACAAATTCAGTATAAGCCTGCAAAAATGTGCTTTTTTCACAAATTTTACCTGAACTTTGGCCATTCATAATGTTCTCATAAATTGTAAATCTTAAGAAAACATTACAATAGAAACCTTGCAAATGTAATGGAGATTCTAAATGACCAACATTTATTTCACAAACTGGTAAGGCTTACTCAAAAACGTATTTCCTGGAACAAGTTTTATGAAAATTCCGCACTTTATTTTTTCGTTCAATTTTATCGCGTTCTCACTCGTTTGTTAATAGAAAGAAAGAAAGAAAAATTGTTTATTCTGCACAAACAAAACGCACATTTCAACAAATAAACTTAATATAAAAAACACATACAAAGTAGCCAAAAACCTCGTATCTAATGCACTAAACATTTTGACAATCTTATCCATTGGTTGCGATTGGTTGATATCGGCCAGGGACCAAAGACAATTTACATTGTGTTTACCTAGAGTATTGTCTATGTATTTAATCTCTTGTTCTATTGGCAAACCTGGCAAATGACAACCAGTGATGACAACAAACAAAGTCAACATTCAACAACCAAATATGAATCAAAACAAAAACAAAATGCCGATTGCCGAGTGGAAAAATAACTACTTTTATAACAAACAAACTACATATAATATGAACAATTACAATAACCGTGGGTCGTATCTGTGCAAGAACAGGTATTTGCTCAGCAAAATGCTGTGACTTCGGACAAACCCTATCGTCAACAACGCTGATTTTCAGCAAAAACCATGGAATAACATAATGACGTCCCCCTGTGTGACGTAATAAATCGGGTAAATAAAATAATTTCCACAGAAACAAGTGTGATTCTGACTGTAATAAAGAAGTAGTATGTACTGACTTAAAAATAAAAATAAACATAAAATTTATAAGTGTAAAATATTACTTATTGCATAACTCTTAATTAAAAATACATAAATAAAAGTATATCACAATGAAAATAAAAAATGACTTAGCAATAATATAATTTCGATACACCAACAATACTCTTTAATGACATAACAACATTTTCATTGATACACCATAATTCCAGATGCACCATGGGAATTACGATGGCGGCCATTTGCAAACGGCATGCATCATCGTTCCATGGCGTTGGCAAACGTCAACCATGCTTCTTCGGACAGAGCTATAAATTTGCTCATTACTTCATTAGTACAATGCCAAGCCTCCTGAACCTATTGGTAAGTATTATTATAGGCATTTGTATTGCATTCCTTATTAAAACAAATTGAAACCGAAATCCATAATAGTTTTCACTTGCGCTGGATGAAACAACAAACTTTTTGACCATGCTCGCGTTGACGATAGACGGACCGGGAAGGGCCCTCTTAACGAACTATTTTCTTCAACTGCGTGCCGAGTGGAGTGTCGTGAGACTTTCACGACTGTTTCTGGCAGGAATACTTCGGTGTATTGTTTTTTATTTGGAAATGAGTTAGTGTGATGAACAAGACCGTTTTAACGGGCTGGCTTTTAACTAATTTGCATTCTTC
The DNA here is from genome assembly GCA_963921375.1 of Tiliacea citrago. Classification (NCBI taxonomy): domain Eukaryota; kingdom Metazoa; phylum Arthropoda; class Insecta; order Lepidoptera; family Noctuidae; genus Tiliacea; species Tiliacea citrago. Next base: position 3,064,966 of record OY992801.1, read on the forward strand.
CAGGTCGAAAGTATTTTTTTTATTATTATTGATAGGGTTGCGTTTCATGAGTAAAGACTTTTACTGTGGACTAACATTATGAACTGACGAGTTTTATGCCGTTATGAAGAAGAAAACGGCATCTTTAATAAGCAGAATGAGCGCTAGCAACACCAGTATTTCGAAAAACCTAAGCTGAACAACACGATGCACCAATATTAAGACACTGTCCGGTTGCTTCTGCGGCAGGGATGACTATTAATGATGTGCACCTAATTGATAAATGCTCCGTGCTCCTAATGCTCCTTGTGGTGCCAGACGTAAAGAATAGCACTACCCCATTTTTTCCCGTAGGAGTCGTAAAAGGAGAATAAGGGACTTACTAGAGTATGGGCAGCAGCGTTCGCTATGCATTTTAACACCATAGTGCGATCGCCAACCCGCCTGCCAAGCGTGGCGATTATGGAAAACACCTCCCCTTAGGGGGAGGCCTATGTCCAGCAGTGGACGTCTTATGGCTGAAATGAATGAATGAATTGATAAAAACCCTTAGTTGATAAGTTCTTTCAGTACAAAGAACTTATCAACTAAGAGATAGGTAGTGGACCAATGGCGTCAAATAAAATAATAAATAATAATAATTACTTTTTTTTTGAGTAAGTATTGCATTTCTGTATATCTACTAGATGTTTCTAAGGATCTCAGAATAAGTAAACATAGTTGATAATACAAGTTGTTTTAATGGTATTCATGAACACTTTCACCGCCTGAAACGGTCCCGATGAATGGTGGTGGTGGTGGGGAATGATGACTACAATTTCATGCTCAATATTTTGTTTATAATAATTATAATGTTAAATGCTTTTACCCTGCTGACCAATCAAGTGGTAATGTATGATGTGCCTGAATGGGGCATGTTACATTGTCAATAATATCACGATACCGTGGTAATAATGAAGGTGTAATAGGCGGTATCGTGATAATATCACAGATTATTAGGAAATCTTCAAATATCGCGATATTAGGGATCATGATACTTGGGCACGCCACAATTGTGGCGATAAGTCCCCTCTTTGAGGAGTGGCTAGAGAGGCGCCACGGCGTCCTCACCTTCCGCCTGACGCAGGCCCTCACCGGACACGGTTGTTTCGGGAGGTTCCTGTTCAGGATAAAGCGGGAGGAAACGCCCGGGTGTCACCACTGTGTGGATCGCCCGGAGGACACGGTGGAGCATACGGTGGAGGTCTGCCCAGCTTGGGCGGAGCACCGCCGTGTCCTCACAGAGGCGATCGGCGGCGGCGATCTCTCGCGTCCCGGCCTGGTTCAGGCCATGGTTCGGAGCGAGAGTGCATGGGAGGCCGTCACCTCCTTCTGCGAAGCAGTTATGCTAGCGAAGGAGGAGGCGGAACGCGTGAGGGTGAGACAAGGTTCACGCCCTCGCGCCCATAGTCGCCGCAGGAGACGCCCCAGGCGTCGGGAGTCGCGAGCCGATTTCCGGCCACCGTAGGTGCGGGCCTGCGGATGGTGAGCGATGGGTAGCTCGCCGTCCGATAAGGACCAGGCCCGGGTCGACGGCGCGTTGTGTTCCACGCGCGCCTCAAAGAGATGTCAGCACAAACTGGCGGGGCCCGTTAGGACCAATGCCTGCCGGGGTTGCGAGTTTGTCCGAAAGGGATATCGTGGCCCTGGCACACAGGCAACGGAAGGAACACGGGTGGGTTTTAGTCAGTAAAAGTCTGACACGCCCTCCCGCTCCGCCCAAAGCGGGAGAAAAAAAAAAAAAAAGGGTTCATGATACTATTGAAAACTGTAACTTGCCCCAGTGATGTGGTCGTAGTGTTGCATATTTCAGTCGCTGCGAGTACTGACCGCCCACGGACTAGCATCCACGCGTACGGCGGTGCCGGCGCCGGCGCCGGTGTTTCGCTACCTGTCATTGGTCGCCAATCTCATATATATTTTGTATTATTCCCTGATTTCCCTGATTGATCCCGGCTGTTAACCATAAGTTTGATAAATATTAATCCATGTGAGAGCTAACCAACGTGATAGCGTCCAGAGGCGGAGTCATACTCATACAACATAATGTGTTATTTGTTATGTATACGTACCTCCTCTAGAGGTACCGACTGCTTTATGTTTTTTTTTTTTTTTTGACTTTATGATGAATGTTATGTATCACCTAGGCAGTTTGTTTTGTCCATCAAAACGTTCCATTATTTCTATTTTTTATTTCCATATTTTTTCTAAAGTTAAAAAAAGAAACGGTTTTTGTAAGTATTATGTTAACATTATGTGTAACATGATTTCATCAGTTATTATCTGTAACATGTTTCCTCTCGCTTTCTGTGGGAGTGATTTCGTGAAAAGGGACGGAAGTGTGTAACATGAAGTGACAGCTTGAGCATGGAATAAGAAAGTAATTTTTAATAGCATGGAATTAGTAAGTACTTTATAGATTTTAAGTAGAGGGGGTCGAATTTCGACCAGTGGGCGACCACTAGCAATGAATAATTATTCAAATAAATATTTCAGTAGGTATTCAGCTTTTACAACTTAAAGGCTAATTTCTACCGCTGCTCAGTTGCCTATAGGTGACATGTCAGATATAACTTTGGCAACTTGTTATAGAAGCGGGCACTGTTTATAAGAAATGACTTGTTTGTTTTAGTTAATCTAAATTTGGGTATCACAATTTCATGTTTACTACGTGTATTTTTATTATGAAAATCGCTTCTTATTTTGAAAAGTCCTAAGTTTTTGCGAACTTATAAAATACTTTCTAAGATATAGAGGTCCCAAGACACTCCCCTGCGGTACACCGTGCTTGACCTCCCTGCCGGCTGATGTATATCAAAGCGCACATTTTTTTTTTTTTTTTATGAATAAATAGTTACTGAACATGGACTTTATATGCTCGAAAAAGTAACAAGCAAATATGGTACCGCTTGTACGCGCCGGTATATTGTGGTATTATTGTTAAAGTTTCGATGACCATCATGGTTCTAAACCCATATGCCAATTTATCAGAATTCTACTGAGGTTTTCTTGGAACTAAACAAAAACCAAAAATAAAATCATTAGTGTTTGCTCAACCTTACAATCATGTTATAAAACAAAGTCGCGTCGCGTCTGCCTGTCTGACTGAACGCCATAAACTCAAAAACTCACCCATGGACGGAGTGATTCTTGCGGAAGGTTTAGGTGTATAATTCATTAGGTTTTTTGTAAATTCGCTAAAATAATATGACGATTATTGTTGAAAATGTCGGAAAAAATCATGCCGACTAGGAGCTTTACTGGCATGAGCCGCGTAAACCGCATGAGATACATAAAATGTATGTTCTACAGGATTGTAAATCTTAAAAAGTTCAACAAAAAAAACCGCGTTATCATAATTATGTCTATCATTTTTATCTTTCCGAATTTGTTAAAAACATTGTTATTTCCGAAGCTTTTTTAACCGGTATTATATTAATCCTTATCCAATAAAATATCGTGTCATTTAAATGAATAGTTTAAAAGATATCACAGATGCAAAATACGCGTAACGAAATGTTCGTTGACGGCGCGGGCGAAGCGCTAGGAGACTTTTTTCTCGGCTATGAGGTATGTGATCGCTTCATTTCTTTTCTCGGTGGTATGTTTCCGTGGGATATCTTCTGACATCCATGACGCTGGTGAAGCAGCGGACAAAAGCTAGTACTACTTAAGCAAGCTAGTATTACATAAGCAATTAATACTAATAAGTCGTAATGAGATCTTTTAGAACTCATTAATAACAAGTAAGTAATCATAATTATTATAATGGAGACGATATTTTGCAGGTATGTCATTAATTAACAAACGTGTTATCCTCAGTAGTAGTAAAGTGTGTAATTAGCGGATCATTAGTGCGAATACTCCACACATTAGGCGCTAGATTGCATGACAGAACACGTAGCGACACGTAGCGGTGGTCGTCAACTCAAATGTGCTGCCATCAGAGGATCTTTGCGGTACTAACGTTGGCGACGACCAATAGAGACCACATCATCGCGTCACCACCGCGAACCAATCAGGCTGCAGAATTGATTGTGAAGAAAGAATACCAGGGTCTTAAGACTGAGGTATTGAGTTTTTGCCGGGAGAAGTTAGTTAGTTAATTTTTGTTACCCCATGATCAAGTACCTAAGTAAATAGTGCAGATTATTCTGATTTCAACATGAAGCTTAGTATTTCCCATTATTTGTTATTTATGTTCTCATTTTTAACCGACTTCCAAAAAGGAGGAGGTTCTCAATTCGGCGGTATGTTATTTTTATGTTTGTTACGCGATTACTCCGTTAATTATGGGCCGATTTTGAATATTTTTTTTTTAAAGGGTATACTCTCGAGGTGGTCCCATTGCCACCAAATCAGAATCAGATGAAGGGGTCCCATAGAAATCGAGGGAAACCCTCAAACTGTATAGGCAAACCTATAGCGATTTGAGTATTTTTTATAGTAACTCGTGCATTTGCTCTCGGAAAGCACCATTTGGTGAAGTGAAACTGATGATGGAGACCACATATGGCCACCGGAACAATATAATAATGAGTACCCCTATTTAACGGGTTGCGATTAAGCAATTTATGGTCGGCACTATGCATATGGTGACTGGCAGTTCTTCTGGTTCTTACCAGGAGAACTCCTCAACAATCAACGTCCCAGCATCGAGCAGCAATATTTTGTAAAAGGTGATGAGCAGTTAACATTAGGCTATTGTAACTTAGATAAATTCAAAACTGACCCACTAAAAAGTGAAAAATAAAAAACTTTTTACAAAAAAAATAAGAACCGACTACCAAAAATAACACTACAAAGTGAAAAATAACTTTAATTTCAGAAGTCGGTGGCAAAAAACTCAAATACAGATCCAAAGACACCGACTTCCGAAATTAAAAATACTTTTCACTTTGTAGTGTTATTTTTGGTAGTCGGTTCTTATTATTTTGTGGCATGTATTTAACGCAGCGACAAATTAATCTGAATTTGGGATTAAAAAATAATGAAAGCCGGTAGCAAAAATAATAGGTTGGCGAAGGATTATTTTAAGTAGAAAGTAGCAGCTCAATAATCAGTTGTTAGCTTTATTTTAATTTAAACTGGCATCGAATTTTTGTTTTGGTAACTGAAATTACCAACAACAGAGGGGATCTGGCGCTCGGCGACCGCAGCCGCGGCACGCTCGCTTCGCTCGCTCGCCTTCGCTTGTTAATGGTTACTGTTCTAACCTAACCTAACCCAAATGATTCAATAACAGTAGATGACTTTGCAGCGATTAAGAAATAATATTTAATCGCTGCCAAGTTATTATTTTAGTAGCAAATAGTTCGTCGCCCTTTAAGTTATTAGTCGCCTGGAAAATTATTATCCTTTTTTTGTAAAAAGTTTTTTTACTTATTTTAAATGTAGGTAATATTCACTGTTTTGAGCAATTTGTGTTTTATTTCTTGGGGATAGCTAGGCTGTAGCTTACTAGAGTTTTCTTTGAAATGTGTGATTAACTTGTCAAATTCTATTGTGTTATGAACAGGGACCATTTTGGTTACCCATTGAAAGGGTTTTCGATAGGGTTTTTCTAAGCGGTTAAATAAAAACCCATACGGTATGGGTAACCCTTTTGAACGGCTTACTTTAAGCCATTCAAAATTACCCACACCGTATGGGTTTTTGATTAACTGCTTAGAAAAACCCTATCGAAAACCCGTTCCATTAAAAGGGTTTTCTATAGGGTTTTTCTAAAATGGTAACCAAAATGGTCCCTGGGTAGAACAGAGATAGAATTGGTTATGCTACGCGTGCTGGGTGGATATCGAAATAACATAATATTATGATTTTTTCATGTCACTGGGTTTTAAGTAGGTATAGAACCCATTGAATGGGTTATCATGTAACCCTTTCACTGGGTTTCAAGTATAAAACCCGTTCAATGGGTTATCATGTAACCCTATCATTGGGTTTCTAGTATAAAACCCATTCAATGGGTTAGATCATGACAAAGGTTACCCATTGAATAGGTAACCCCTTCGAAAGGCTTAACCCTTAACCGGGTTGTACGATCCCTGGTTATGAACTTATGAGGTTCCAATAACTTTATCTTATTTCTACTTATGTACTATCAGCCAAACTTCCGCATGCACACCTCTAAGGCGATAATCGCATAGCACGTATTGACCGATAGGATCATTATTATAAAAAAAATATAATGATAAAAAACTTCACGAAGCGAGATTTTAGTCGTGTTCGTATTAGTATAATGATCTATAGAAGTGTGACAGACACACGCATATTATGCTCATGTCTTCTTTGTGAGATATTTTTTTAATGGGCATGACCAGTGTGAGCTCTTTCTGAATTATTATTGTTGACAAGAAGTAATTTCGTAATCATATCTTCTGTTTGGTATTGAAAATGTATTATTGGTATTGCTTTATTAAATTGGTATCAACTTTCCCTAAAAATATAATAACTTGGAATAAGAAATGGCAAACAATAATTTATATTTATTGTATCCACTTTAATATTTTCCACTCTCCCACACATGTCTTTGGACATTTTCAATGCATCCCCAATTTTCACGTTGTCCTATGCAATGCCGCCATACAAATCGCAGCGAACGCGCTAGGCACGCGCTTGCCCGTCACTGCATAACGGTATAAATTGCTTAAGTTTTTTTCTTGGTGTTTTATCGGCGTGAGAGGGACTTGTTCCTACTTTTCAATGTGTTTAAACCTGAGAATTTGTCATAAATGAAGCAAGTTACGTAATTTTATTAGAAATTTACAACATTTGGTATCTTTTTCATTTATTGCTCTATGTTTTGATTGAAATAGTATAATTAAGGCTCGTACAGACAGGCACGACGCAACACCGGTAGAACAATTTCCATGAAGTTTTCATGGAAATTGTTCTACTGGTGTCGCATCATGTTAATCTGCACGAGCCTTTACAGTATTTGAACCAAATACTTGGCGCAGTTCATACAATGTCATCAGAGCTTTTTGTTTATCCAAGTACCTTTGTTATTTAGTGGGATGGCTTAAAATGGGCTGTGCACAAAATCGACTGATTTTGATAAATTTTGTTCATTGTTTGTGAGAAAGGGAACAAGAATTTAAACAAAATTATTTATGATTTATAAAGACGATTTCTTTGTTTTGCATGGGGCGGAAAGGATTTTGTCAAATAAATTAATAATTCCTGGAAAATTACAAAAATTCGCAACAATTTTCCAAAAAATGATGCGAGACTGACGTTTGATCATCTTTTTACGAGAAACTAATTTTGATTTTAAACATTCAAAAATATAATCAACATAACTACACGGTCTTCTTGCATGTGGCGGAAGCACTTTATTCAACTTCCATACAAAATATAGCAGAAAAATAATGTTGAAAAGTCTACTAAAACCAACAAAAAACCCAGTCGGTAATGTATTTTTTCTTATTACTCAGCAAACCATATCAAGAAATTTTAAAATGACACACTGGGCTTCAGCTATCCTTGAGATAAAATCAAAATTGTATTTTATGATTACACAATGCTTTCATTAAGTAAATCAAAGGCGAAATAAACTATATTTTTGAGATCGCAAAAGCGATGAAACTATTAACAGGCCCTGTAACTAACACGAATGGTTTAGCACCACAAAATCTGTACTTTTATAGTTACACGGACTTAATGTTTGAATTATTTCACGCTTTCTCCTTTTTCGCCTTAATAGAATGGCCATAAAATACGTTCGCAAAAAATGAGAAAATATTTTTATGTTCGTTGCTATTTCTTATTACAGGCTCTGTACTCATACAAATGCATATTGTCTCTAGTTGGGCGAAACCAGGACAGGGTGTGGTCTATCACTAGCTGCGCGTGCCACAGAAATATTTTCTTAACGTTTTGCCGATAGTACAGACGCCAGCATGTCAAGCTACCCGAAACTGTCGAATTTTCCCAATCAACCTTGAACCTTAAGATATTAAAGATAAAGTTGAAAATCTATTAAAGAAATTTGACAGATTGTAGTAGCTTGATGTGCTGGCGTCGGTATATGTTAAAAGGACGTAATTAAATTCAAATAATAAACTGCTACCATTGTTTGTTAAATATAATTGTTTTATTAGGTGTAACATTTTTCAGAAGTGGGATTCTGATCTGGAGCAGTTCACAGGCAAGGCATGAGTTCCGATGGTCGCTGCCGGTCTCGCAGCCGATCCCGCAGCCACCTACCCCAAAGCCCTCTTGGAAAAAAAAACGTGAGTTTATTATATACAGAGTGTAAAAAGACACATCACAAAGCCGTCAACTACGCATACTGTACATCTAATTAAGTAGCTTTGCGCAAAAATTATTGCTGAAAACCGATTTTTATTTTTAGGGATTAAAAAATTGCAATTTTTATTGCGCGAAATGTAACGCGAACCTAGGCAAATGGACTCTGGGCACTCCTCAAAGAGGGCTACCTCTTTGAGGAGTGCCCAGAGTTCATTTGCTCTCTTTGAGGAGTGGCTAGAGGCGCCACGGCGTCCTCACCTTCCGCCTGACGCAGGTCCTCACCGGACACGGTTATTTCGGGAGGTACCTTTTCAGGATAAAGCGGGAGGAAACGCTCGGGTGTCACCACTGTGTGGATCGCCTGGAGGACACGGTGGGGGTCTGCCGAGCGGAGCACCGCCGTGTTCTCACGGAGTCAACCGGCGGCGGCGATCTCTCGCGTCCGGCCCTGGTTCAGGCCATGGTTCGGAGCGAGAGTGCATGGGAGGCCGTCACCTCCTTCTGCGAAACAGTAATGCTCCCAAAGGAGGAGGCGTGTGAGGGAGAGGCAAAATCCGCGGCCTCGCACCCCTAGTCACCGCAGGAGACGCCCCGGGCGTCGGGAGTCGCAGGCCAATGCCCGGCCACCGTAGGCGCGGGCTTGCGGACGGTGAGTGATGGGTAGCTCGCCGTCCGATAAGGACCAGGCCCGGGTCAACGGTGCGTTGTGTTCCACGCGCGCCTCAAACAGATGTCAGCACCAATTGACGGGGTTCGAAAGGGCCAATGCCTGCCAAGGTTGCGAGTTTGTCAGAAAGGGATATCGGGGCCCTGGCACACAGGCATCTGAAGGAACACGGGTGGGTTTTAGTCAAGATTAGCGGGAGAAGTTATTTGATAATTTGCCACCCCAAAAAAATAAAAGAAAATGCAAACGGACTCAGTGTTGTTGTGTGAGTTAAGCCCCGCCCCTTCGTTCTACGCGTAGTTAGGTACTTGTCGAATACCGCGAGTATTACATACCGCGAGAGCTATGAACGAAATTAATTTAAGAAAAATCGAAAATTCAGGTAATGTTTGTTGTGGTAAGTCAGCGGTTGACACATCTGTCCGCCCGTTAAAAGGAAGACCGTATGGGGGAGTGGCCATTCTCTGAAGGAAAGGTTTGTTTGAGTCAGTTTCTGTTTTGGACTGTAGTAGTAAACGGATTGTGGCCATTAAGGCAGTGACTGGGGAACGCTCCGTTATTGTTTTCTCTGTCTATATGCCTACAGACTCGCTGGAGAATTTAACTATGTTTACTGATGTTTTAAGTGAGATAAGTGCTATTGTAGCGAGTTATGATGTTGAAAACGTGTTTATATTGGGAGACTTTAACGCGCACCCCAAAGAAAACTTTTACAATGAATTGATGAACTTCTGTACGGACCAGTCATGGGTTTGTGCTGATACTGAAAAACTAGATGCTGAGCGTAATCACTACACATATATTAGTGATGCGCATGGGTGTAGGAGATGGCTCGACCACTGTGTGGTATCTTTATCGGCGTGGCACACTGTTGTAGATGTAGGTATTAAAGAGGATGTATATAATTCTGACCATTTACCCATCTATATTGTATGTGATTTGAGTATAGTAAGGTCAAAACTGGTGACTCAGACAGTGCACCGTAGTGCGATTATATGGGGTGAAAGAAACTGTTCTGAAATTGACAGGTATCGGTTTTTGTGCAATAGTAAATTGCGTGACATTGATTTCCCCCAAGAATTTACGGAGTGCAGTCATGGGTCTAGTTATACTGGATAAGTTGTATGATCGGATTGTGAACATTCTGTGTGAGGCGGCTGACCAATCTAAGGAGTCGAGAGACTATAGGCCTCACAGACAATATCGGTGTTTGCATGGCTGGAATAAGCATGTACGGGATGCTCACAGCGAGGCTAGGCTTAAACTTAAAACCTGGATCGAATATAAGCGACCGACTCAGGGTTACATTTGTGAGCAAATGCGAGAGGCTCGTAAAATATTCAAAAGTCGCTTGAAATGGTGCCAAAAGAGTCAAGAACAAATTAAAATGGACATATTAACAGAACAACGAGCTGCTAAGAATTTTGGCAAATTCTGGAAATCCACAGGTAAGTTGGATACTAGGCCTGGCCTCGCGGTGAGTGTGGGGGGGGAGAGTGATCACGGGGATATTGCAAACCTGTTTATGAAACATTTCCAGGTGCAATCTCCTCTTGGTCCCTCAGTTCCTTCCACAGGCGCGGAGTATTGTTGTCAGGAAGAGGAGAAACCTATGCACTTCTCAGCCAAGCAAGTCAAAGGAGTCATACAACGCATGAGCAGGGGCAGGTCTCCCGGTCATGATGGACTCAGCATCGAGCACTTGAAATATGCAGGGGTCCACGTGCCAAGGGTCTTGTCACTGTTCTATGCGATGTGTGTTAGCCATTCATACCTGCCGGAAAGTTTAATGAAAACTATTGTAGTTCCCATTGTTAAGAACAGGGTAGGGGACATATCCAGTGAAGGGAATTATCGCCCGATTTCCCTGGCAACGGTCATGGCTAAGGTGTTGGACAGTATGCTTGACTCATGTTTGAAAAATATCTTAAATCTTCATGAAGCACAGTTCGGGTTTCAGCCTGGACTATCTACTGAAACTGCTATCTTGAGTCTCAAGCATACTGTTCAATACTATACTGATCGTAAGACGCCGGTGTACGCCTGTTTCCTTGACCTCTCAAAGGCCTTCGATCTTGTTTCCTATGATGTGCTTTGGGACAAGTTGGGGGACAGGGGTGCCCCTGCTGAAATACTGAAAATTTTCCAGTACTGGTATGCCAATCAAAAGAACCAGGTAAAGTGGTCTAACACTCTCTCTTCAGCATATAGATTGGAATGCGGTGTGAGACAAGGGGGTTTAACATCCCCCAGGCTTTTCAATCTGTATGTTGATGGCCTCATCACTGAGCTCAGCAGCATGAGTATTGGATGTCGAATAAATGGAGTAAGCGTCAATAACATCAACTACGCGGACGATATGGTGCTGCTGGGCCCAACTGCTGGGGCAATCAGAGAATTGCTCAGAGTGTGTGAGAATTATGCTGCCTCACACGGACTGATTTATAATGTCACCAAGAGTGAATATATGATTTTTAAGGCCACGGGTAGGTGTCCGGACTCTGTTCCGGAAATAATAAGACTGAATGGGCTCCCGTTAAACAGGGTGTCCAAATTTAAATATCTTGGACATTTCATCACCGACGACCTTAGGGATGATATAGACATAGAGAGGGAGCGTAGGGCTTTAGCGGTCAGAGGTAACATGTTGGCCCGTAGATTTGCTCGGTGCTCTGACCAAGTAAAAATTACGCTTTTTAAGGCCTACTGTCAGAGCTTTTATACGAGCAATCTATGGGTCAATTACACCAAGAGATCGCTGGATGCCCTGCGCGTACAATATAATAATGCATTCAGGATGTTGTTGCGACTGCCCCGTTTCTGCAGCACTTCGGAAATGTTTGCTGAGACCCACACAGATGGCTTTCATGCTATAATCCGTAAAAAAACCGCGTCGCTGCTGAGCAGAGTGCGAGGTAGTCGCAACTATATCCAGAGAGCTGTGGCGGAGAGCTATACTCCAAATATTCGGCATTTTATCCGGAGGTTGCTCAGGTAGGAAACATGTTTTCTTGCCTGCTCGTCCTCTGCGTGGAGTGTGCGTCATTGTATTTTATTTTATTTTATACCTGCCTTTAACTACTACTAACACTAGAATATAAGTTGTTTTTGTAATACTAACATAATATGGATCCCTGTTATCTGTAATAAATGAATTTTAATTTAATTTAAGAACGTGATGCAGGAAAATAAAAATAATAGTAAAATGACCATGTGTGGCCTGTTCCATGTAGAATCACCATCAAAAGTCAATTATTCAAACAAGGGTGAGAATAAGCACGAATGTCAAAACTTCGTTATTTTTTCGTGTGTTTTATGTTTTGCTTTTGCAATTTTACCAAAAATAACACATACACATGTACATATTCGTTATTATTTTTATCTGATACAAAGGTGAACGGCAGGCTTGTATGGGAACTTCGTACCGCTAATAAAATTTCGTGTTTTGGGATATTTTTTTGTTTTAATTGGTAGTTAATAAGATAGACAAGCCCTTTTTAAATTCTTAGATTTTTAGAAGTTGGGACGTAAAAGTTATAACGAGTTTTATTTTTTAAGGTTATGTACTAGTGTACCAATGTAGATTGTTACTTAAAGGTACATAAACATTGTTTTGGTGATAAAGTAAATGTTCTAGATTGCTTGTGGCTATCTTTGTAGTGTTCTACTTACTATTAGGTAGGTAGATTGAGATGAGATACGTACCTACTCAGTGAGGGTTGTATTAGGAGATATCTATGTCCAGCTGCGTACTGCAACAGTTTGATAATGATGAAGTTAATTCGCTAAATTGCTCAGATGCAGTCACAAACCACAATCCAAAACAACAGCAAAGAACTGAACCACAGAACTGAACTGAAAGACAGTAACATTAATACAGATTTTCTTTACCTGTCAGTATATAATTGCCATATGAACAAAAATAATATTGATGACGAAAATCATTCATGTCATTATATTGTTAACTATTATGATTTTATGTAACAATCACGCATTGTTAGGTATAATATATTAGTGTGTAATTATATTTAATGTTATTTCTATTTCTAAATAATTAATCTATCATTTCGTTATTAGTGTTATTTTACATATGGCAACTTTAAAAAACATAACTGCGTTTAGTTTACGATTTTATTACGTTTAATTATTCAAATCTTTTTATTGATATTATTCATTAATCCGAACTTCTAAAAATAGTACACTTACATGAAAATAAATGTCTTAGTTGCCTTAATAAGTGGTATAAATTCTATAACAAAACAACAACAAAAATATGCGGTACGAAATCTGCCGTTCGCCTTTATTTTATTAACCGACTTCATAAAAAAGGAGGAGGTTCTCAAGTTGTCTGTATTTTTTTTTGTGAATGTTTGTTATCTCAGAACGCCGTCGTTTATGAACCGATTTTGATATTTTTATTTGAAAGGTTGGTCCCATTTTTATCAAAATCCAGTTCTGATGTTGAGATCCGTCCCTCTTCCTTGCTTATTATCCAAACTCGTACGTTTAGGTGTCCGAGATTTACAACTTCAACTCTTTAATTCTTATCTCTCAGGCCGCTCACAGAGGGTCAAAATCGACAAATATTTAAGTGACGAACTGCCTATTACCTACGGAGTACCGCAAGGTAGTGTCTTAGGTCCCACTCTTTTTTTGGTCTTCATCAATGACCTCTGTAATATAAAATTAAATTCCGGAAACATTGTTTCTTTTGCCGATGACACTGCCATCACCTTCTCTGACAACACGTGGTCAAGTCTACAAACTACTGCTCAGAAAGGGTTTGATGTCGTACGTAGCTGGCTTATGTCTCACTCACTCACCTTAAATACCTCTAAAACAAAACTCATTACTTTCTCTCTCAAAATCATACCACAACCTTCGGCTCCCGTAACTTTGCAAGCTCACACCTGTCAATTAAACACTCCAAACTGTAACTGTCCACTAATTGCATCTACTGATGCAATTAAATACCTTGGTAGCACTCTAGACAAGCACCTCAACTTTAAAGCGCATATTACTCTTCTGACTGGCCGTATCCGCAAACTGATTTATTTTTTTAAAACTCTTAGACACGTTGCCAACGTACATGTTATACGGTCCGTATATTTTGCAATGTGCCAGTCTGTAATCTCTTACTGCATTACAAGTTGGGGTGGTGCTGCTAAATCAATTCTCAAGCCTCTTGAGGTGGCGCAGCGAGCAGTCCTGAAGGTAGCCACTTTTCGACCAATACTTTATCCTACCTTTGACCTCTACCAGAAATGCGAGGTCCTTACTGTTCGCCAAATGTTCATACTCAGCACAATTTTACAACAGCACACTAACACTCCAGTTGCACGTCGGTCGACAATACCCAGAAGAAGAAACAGGGTATGTAATGTACCTCATCCTTACTTTACTTTTACAAAAAGATTCTTTCTTTATCAAGGACCATTTCTTTATAATAGAATAAATGCAATAATTCCTCTGCTACCATGTTGTAAGCTAACATGCAAAAAGCTTATTACTGAATTTCTTTCAACCAAAAATTATGATGATACCGAATCCCTTCTCACAACAATGAAGTAACTCATAATACACACACGCACACACCCTCACACACACACACACACGCATACACACACACACACACACACACACACACACACACAAACTCACACCCACACAAACACAGAGTTCTTGTATTGGACTTTTATTAGTCCAGTTTATCAATTTTTTTCATGTTTTATGTAACAGTCTAAACAATAACTTTGTCCTACTTTTGGGAAATGAGGGCTGATTGTCCTTAATACAGGTTACTAAGTAACCTAGCTAGGACATCAGATCGTAAATTTGTATTGTTACCTACTCATGTCAGATGTAAACTATTCCTAAGTTGTCATCCTACTTTGTAACAGACTGTACCTCTTTTTATGAAATAAATATTACTAATCATGAGATCCATGAATAACTGAAGGAACTCCTCAAATATTATAGGCATAACATATAGCGATTTTTATATTTTCATCAACAAGTCAATCATTTGCATTCAGAAAGTATAATTTGGTGAAATGGAACTGATGAAAAAGGCCAGAGATGCCCACCAAAACTTCTCAATGATAAGTATTTCACGGGTGGCGATAAGATATCTGGATTGAGATAGTTAAGCGAAGCAAATTTAAATAAATATTTCTGATCAAAATGGTACCATCAAACTGATCGGGTTATTGTTCATTCGCCACAAAGTAAGTTCGCCACGGAAAAAAGTATGTGTAAATTTGCCACAGTTTCATGAAATAAATTCGTCACATATTAATTTTAATTATTGCAAATTCGTCAAATTGTTTATTTCAAATACTTAGTAGAATAAAAACGTTATTTCTTTATTATCACCATAATCACAGAATTTTTTGAAGAATCACAGTTCCACTTACAACTAAAATACAGGGTTTCAGTTTTGGTCCCATAGTAAAAGTTGCTCATAATGATGAGTACAATGACCCCTTAAGAGGTTATAAACGACTTAAAAATAACCCTGTATACGCTGATATTGTCTGGTTTTTGTTCGTTTTAAGGCCGCGTTGTCAAGGACAGCGTGGCACGCCTACTCCATAGAAACATTTATGTACCTATTGCAAGTGGCTGATTTGCTTACAACATTACAACTATAAGAAAAATAATAGAAAGATAATTAAACCACAGTAATAATCACGTTTTTTTTTTATAATTTACATCTACATTAAAAATCACAGTTTTACTTACAACTAAATAAATATTCTTATTGCAAACGGCAGATTTGCCTGCAACATAACGAAATATAAATAACTAACTTTAAGAACATAATTACTTTGATTATTAGACATAATATATTATGTCTAGTCACAGTAATTTTTTGGAAAAATTCAACATGAACATTCTGACTAAAATGCTGTAAAAACTTAAGCCAGGGACATGTTAACGTAATTGTCCAAAATAGATTTCTATTCTTTGTCATAGGCAATAAGATTGACGTGTTCTCAACTTTGGTGGTATATTAAATCTGAAATTCTTCAGGTTCCAATTTATAATGTTCAGCCTATCATATAATCTATATCTATAAGTTTATCAAGAAACTGAAGCATTTTAGGTTTTCTTTTACCCATCTTGTTACTTAAACGTTTATGCCATGCTTCTGCTAGATTTATTGTCCTATGTCGAGCCCCATGTACATTCCAAATAAACTCTATACTAGTGTTTTCTAACCATTGTACTACAAAATAGTCGTTGAATTTTGTGATTGCTTCGTTCTGTGAAGCATCTTCTATGATGTGCAATCAAGCGTCTTCAATGTCCTGTTTCTTTGTATGGCATGATAGCATTTTCAGGAGTTCAGGAGACAAGAAAGATGTATGGTTACTGTTAGTTCCCATTATTTTTCGTAGGTAGGTACAGCCAGTACTTTCATAAATTTATTTATTTATTTAACCATTTATGTACACACATATATAAACATACAAGAAGAAAGGAACAAAAAAATACGTACAAAGGTGATGCTTATTTCTAAAGAAATCTCTACCAGCATACCTGCGATAGGAAAGTCGATAAAGAGATGTAGACACCGTGTGTAAGAGTAGAAGAGAAAATAGAATACATAATATAATCAAAAACAATTTACTTAATAAAATTAAACAAATAATATGAGAATATACTAATATACATACATACACACAAACATACATACTTCTAAACTAAATATCACTAGAATATTAATTAAAATTCTATTAAAATAATAAATACATACGCAACTATGACGAAGTGGAAAGATAGTGTTTTTCACTCTTCTTGCCATACTGAAACAGTATGGCAGTCCCTTATATCAGGTGGCAGTGAATTCCACAACCGCACCGCGTGCACAGCGAAGGAGTAGGAGTAGAAGTCGGTAGTGTGGGGAGGGGACTTAAGAAGATTTCTAAGATGCGACCTGCAAGGCGCATCAGGACGAGCGTAGGAAAAACGTTCCCGCAGGTAGGATGGTGTTTTAGGATTGCGAAGGAGGTTAAATAGCAGACACAAAATCCGCGAGTTCCTGCGAAAAAATGTTTTTAGAAATCATTATCTATCTTTTTTTTTATCTAAAAACCAATAACTTTGCTTGCTACCAGTATTTTATGCAAAAACGATGTACCTACCTAAAATGAAGACTTGTGACGAATTTACACATATTATTAATGCATGTGACGAAAACACTTTCAATGTATGGAGTGTACAAAAATATGACAAATTTACTTTGTGGCGAATGTACAATAATACCCCAACTGATCTGATTATGAAGCCGGAAGGAAGGCACTGGAACTCCGTAATAAAACAATGTATCCTACCCGTGTTTGGTCTTATTGGAATTGTCATGAGATGCACTATGGCTATAAATGATTTTTAACCGACTTCAAAAAAGGAGGAGGTTCTCAATATAATATCTAGTTGATAATCCAGATATCTTATCGCCACCCGTTAAATACTTATCATTGAGAAGTTCCGGTGGTCATCTGTGGTCTTCTTCATCAGTTTCACTTCACCAAATTATACTTTCTGAATCCAATTGATAGACTTCTTGATGAAAATATAAAAATCGCTATATGTATGCCTATAATATTTGAGGAGTTCCTTCAGTTACTCATGGATCTCAACATCAGAACTGGATTTTGATAAAAATGAGACCAATCTGGAAGTATATCCTTTCAAATAAAAAAAGAATTTTCCAAATCGATTCATTAACGACGGAGCTGAGGTAACAAATGTTTATAAAAAAAATACAGATGACTTGAGAACCTCCTCCTTTTTGTGAAGTCGGTTAAAAAGGACACCGTGACTGATTGGTCTGTCAACACATAGCTCAAACCACTGAACAGATTGGGCTGAAATTTGGCACACAGACAATTCTATGACGTAGGCATCCGCTAAGAAGGGGTTTTTGGAAATTTGACTTTTAAGGGAAATGGGGGATTTTGTTTGCATGAAAAATCTTATTCCTAGAGTTAATAAACTTGAAACTTGGCACGAATACTTACCTAAGTAAATTATAAAGTTTGTAATTTTTTGTTTATCTTAAAGTCAAAGTCAAAGTCAAAGCATTTATTTCAAATAGGCACATAAGAGGCACTTTTGAACGTCAAAATTTACAAAAAAATTGAATTGATTCTAGTTGCCCCTTCCAAAAGGTAGTTTCGTATGGAGAAGAATGGGCAAGAAACTCCACCGGTACTCTTTTCAAAATGTTTTACAATATTTTGTTTGATTACATTAATTATATGATTATATGTGAAGACGATGCACCTAGAATAAAATTACTATACCATAATAGGTAAAACGAATTAAAAACTAAGCAATGAAAAATAACTTAATTATTAGATAGATACGTGGTGTTCACATATTTACAAACATCATACAAGTATGTTTTTCTAAAAAAATAAAAAAATAAGTCAGTGTGTGAGTATAGGTTATCACAGAATGTAAAATCAATATCATAAAAATAACAGATTTTACCATAAAAATAGCAACCAGTTTGATTTTGTCTAGACTCTAGATTGTCCTATGGAGCTGGACCAGCATGTTTCCAAGCATTCCTGTCCTGGATATAATCCTCTAACTTGTAATATGCTTGTTTACAAAGTGTACTTTTAATATGTGTTTTAAATTTTCTCTCATTTAATTTCAATATATCACAAGGTATTTTGTTGTAACATTTAACACAGTACCCCATAAAAGATGTATGTACTTTAGATAATCTGAAAAATGGTTGATCTATTTTATCTTTATTTCTAGTATTAAAATTATGTCTATCGCTTATCTTGTTAAAAATATGTAGATTTTTCCTTACATACATAATATTTTCATAAATGAATTGGCAAGGTACCGTCATAATATTAATCCTTTTAAATAGTTCCCTAAGAGATTCGCGGCGACGGAGATTATAAATTGCTCTGACAGCTCTCTTTTGCAAAATAAAGATGGACTCAATGTCAGCAGCCCGACCCCACAGTAAAATGCCATACGACATAATGCTGTGGAAGTAACTAAAATAAACCAAACGCGCGGTTTCTATATCTGTTAGCTGTCTTATCTTTCTAACAGCATAAGCGGCCGAGCTTAGCCGCCCCGCCAGAGAGGTTATATGTGGTCCCCATTGCAGTTTCTCGTCTATAGTGATTCCTAGGAAAACCGTTTGATTAATAAATTCCAGTTTTTCTCCGTTCAATATGATATCACATTCGCTACTTCTAACATTAGGTAATTTAAATCTAATACATTTGGTTTTTTTTTCATTTAGTACCAAATTATTTACCGTAAACCAATCTTGGACCTGAAGAATAGAGTTATTCACTTCGTCAAGATTTTGTGATCGTCGATCTATTTTAAAGATCAATGATGTGTCATCAGCAAATAACACCATCTTCGATTGATTTTGAAGTAATTGGGGTAAATCATTAATGTAAACTAAAAAGAGGAATGGACCCAATATCGAACCTTGAGGAACGCCCATTGCCATTTCAGACCCTAATGAGTTAACGCCGTTTATTTGAACTTTAACCTTTCTATCTTTTAGGTATGATCTTAGTAAATCAAGAGCTGCATTCCTAATCCCATAGTGCTCTAGTTTCAGCAAAAGTGTCTCATGGTTCACGCAATCGAACGCTTTAGAGAGGTTGCAAAAGATTCCAATGGCATCTTGTGCTTCCTCCCAGGCGTTAAAAATGTTCTTTATTAGGGTAACACCGGCGTCAGTGGTACAACGCCCTTTAGTGAAACCGTACTGCTGTTCATGAAAGATGGATTTTTTATTAAAGTGACGTAACATTTGATTGAGCATCAACTTTTCAAACACCTTACTGAGAACTGGCAGAATTGACACAGGCCTATAATTATTGGGTTCTTTACTATCTCCGGATTTGAACAAAGGAACTACTTTACTGTGTTTCATGAGATCCGGAAAGACTCCTTGATCCACACTGGTGTTAAATATAAAAGCTAAATAGGGCGCAATGGTTTCGATTATAGATCTACAGACTTTTACAGACATGCCCCAGAGATCTTCTGTTAATTTAATTTTAAGATCTTTAAAAGTTTTTATAACAGCCTGGGGATTTGTATGTTGGAACCTAAATTCCAAAGGGCATACTTTTACATTCTTTCTAAGTAAGGCAGCCGAGAGCGCGGGTGAGGAATTTAAAGTTTCAGTAGTTTTAAGGGAAATATTAGCAAAAAAATTTTCAAATTCCTGAGCTATTTCTACCTCTGAAGTGATGGGCCCATGTGCAGTTTCTAAATTTAATTCAGTATTACGCTGTTTTTTCCTACCTGTTTCATTATTTATTATTTGCCAGGTAGTTTTTATTTTATCATCAGCTGATTTTATTTTATTGCTAATATAAAGAGCTTTAGCTATTTTGCACACACTTTTAAAAATTTTAGAATATTTTGCAACATATTGATGAAAGCTTGTATTATTCATAAATATGTTGCTTTAGGCCATAAAGTTCAAAAAGATTTTCCCTGCTTTTACGAATACCTGGAGTCGCCCAATCACTAAATACGAACTTTGTGTAAATACTTTTAGTCTTTAGTGGAAAAGTGTCATTAAATTGTGTGTTTAATAGTGAAAAGAACTCGGCGTAGAACTCATTTGGGTCACAGATATTATTAAATCTCTGAACACATAATGCACTGGCCAAAGAATTATTTAATTTCTCTAAATTTTTACTTGTAATTGGCCTAAACCTTATTTGAGTTTTTTGTACAGGCATATAGGAGCAAAAAGTTATTGTTTGACCACTATGATCAGATGGCAACTTATTTACAATTTGTTTGTGTAAGTAATCACAATTACAAAAAATATTATCTATACAAGTGGCAGAAGAAGCTGTCACTCGGGTTGGTTCAATAAAAACATTTGACAAATCAAATGACCTAAAAAGACTTAATAATCTGACAGTGTTCGAGTTATTTTCTAATAAGTTAATATTAAAATTACCACATATGATTATTGACTTACTATTAGTACTAAGTTTTTTTAACACATCTTCCAGTACAGAATCAAACAAAGATAGATTCTGGTAACTTGGAGGTCTGTATACGCATACTATAACATGCTTATCAAGCTCAACACAGGACAATTCAATGGTGTGTTCAACCGACAGTCCGATGATGTCTTTCCGTTCTTTCGATTTGATAGAATTTTTAATTAATATTAATGATCCGCCATGTATCATACGTTTTCGGCTAAAATGGCTAACTACACAATAATTTTCATAATTAATTGACATCACTTGATGATCTCTTAACCAATGTTCTGTTAAACAAATGACATCAAACTTGGTATTTTCTAAAAACAATTCTATTTCCAGTAATTTGGAAGAGCAACCTTGGATATTTTGATGAAATAATTTTAAAGTATGCTGCACTCCATTTGTTTTTTTTTTATGAGTTAAATGGCCAGAAGATACCTTTTTATTATTCGCTAATAATAATAATTGGTTATTTGAATGGGTAACTTCTGTTGTCTCACAGTCTAGTTTAAAGAATCATCTGGAGTGACCTCCACAACTACAACTGAAGAGTCTAGAATGCCTGTATGAGTTCCAGCAGGAAGAGAATACCCTATCTGACTGGTAGTGGCCTCCAAGGATGTTGGTATTATAGGTGGATCCTCCTTCGTACAACATGATGACTCATAATTAATCTCTATGTTGTTAGTATAACTAGACAACACAGACTCGTCACTAATACTAAATTTCGTTATATTAGCTATAACCTCATTATATGCTATCAACATAGCAATCTTATGTCTACATTTCCCAGACAGAGATAAAGTTCTCTGAGTCAACTTAAAACCACTAACAAACTTATTAGTGTCAAAATACAGTAATTTGTCACTATGACAACATGTCAGCCTATGAATAGTATTATTCAACCTAAAAATATAATTATTATCATCATCTGATAAGGTGTCAGAATAAGCAACTTAACTTAACTTAACTTTAATGGATGGGATGTCAAAGCTTGTATAGAAATAACTTCCTGTCACTGTTGTTTTCATAGCAAGTAGTGTTATACGAATTAATGGGGGGTAGGTACCACGGCTAAAAATAGAAAAATATAAAACTTTTTTACAAAAATAAAACCGACTTAAAAAAAAAAAAACACAAAAAAGTGAAAAATAACTTTTTTAATATTACATTTAATTTTAATTTCGGAAGTCGGTGGCCAAAAATGAAAATACAGAACCAAAGACACCGACTTCCTAAATTAAATTTAATATTAAAAAAGTTATTTTTCACTTTTTAGTGGTTTTTTTGGAAGGTGGTTTTATTTTTAACCGACTTCCAAAAAGAAGTAGGTTATATGTTCGGCTGTATGTTTGTTTGTTTTTTTTTATGTATGTTCACCGATTACTCCGTCAATTGTGGACGGATTTTGAAAATTCTTTTTTTGTATGGAAGGGTATGCTCCCGAAGTGGTCCCATTGCCATCAAATCAGAATCTGATGAAGGGATCCCATGGAAATCGAGGGAAACCCTCAAATTTTATAGGCATACCAATAGCGATTTGAGTATTTTTTATAGTAACTCGTGCATTTGCACTCGAAAAGCACCATTTGGTGAAGTGAAACTGATGATGACGACCACAAATGGCCACCGGAACTACTTAACAATAAGTATTACACCGTTGCGATTCGATTAGGCACTTTAATATGGTTGCTAAACAATTTATGCTCGTCAAAATGCATATGGTGAAGTCATCATCAGTTCTCCTGGTTCTTACCAGGAGAACTCCTCAACAATCAACGCCCCTGCATCGGGAAAAGCAATATTTTATAAAAGGTGATGAGCATTTGACATTAGGCAATTGTAAATTAGATAAAATACAAACTGACCCACTAAAAAGTGAAAAATAAAAGACTTTTTACAAAAAAAAAACAACCGACTTCCAAGTGCAAAATACTAGATAGAAGTCGGTGGCAAAAAAACTAAAATAAAGATCCAAAGACACCGACTTCCGAAATTAAAGTTATATTTCACTTTGTAGTGTCTATCTAGTATTTTGCACTTGGAAGTCGATTGTTTTTTTTGTAAAAAAGTTTTTTAAGTATGGAACGCGTTGCAGTATAAAACTGATTTACATCCGTCACCTCACACTTTCAGGTCCAGTTGAAAACCAACGTCAGGCACCTAGTTGTCTCCCTCTTTGAGGAGTGGCTGGAGAGGCGCCACGGCGTCCTCACCTTCCGCCTGACGCAGGTCCTCACCGGACATGGATGTTTCGGGAGGTTCCTGTTTAGGGTTAAGCGGGAGGAAACGCCCGGCTGTCACCACTGTGTGGATCGCCCGGAGGACACGGTGGAGCATACGGTGGAGGTCTGCTCTGCTTGGGCGGAGCACCGCCGTGTCCTCATGGCAGCGATCGGTGGCGGCGATCTCTCGCGTCCAGCCCTGGTTCAGGCCATGGTTCGGAGCGAGAGTGCATGGGAGGCCGTCACGTCCTTCTGCGAAACAGTAATGCTTGCGAAGGAGGAGGCGGAACGCGTGAGGGTAAGGCAAAATCAACGCCCTCGCGCCCCTAGTCGCCGCAGGAGACGCCCCGGGCGTCGGGAATCGCAGGCCGATTTCCGGCCACCGTAGGCGCGGGCTTGCGGACGGTCTCTTTGCGGCGCGTTGTGTTCCACGCGCGCCTCAAAGAGACGTCAGCACCAATTGACGGGGTCCGAAAGGGCTAATGCTTGCCAGGGTTACGAGCCTGTCCGAAAGGGATATCGTGGCCCTGGCACACAGGCATCTGAAGGAACACGGGTGGGTTTTAGTCAGTAAAAGTCTGACACTCCCACCCGCTCCTACCAGAGCGGGAGAAGTTATTTGATAATTTCCCACCCAAAAAAAAAAGGCACCTAGTTGTCTGAGATTTTTGCTGAACTGGACCTTTTTGGCGCAGCCGTGAGTTACACTTTCCTGCTAATTTCTTACATCGCAATTTAAACTTTTTAATTGTTTTTTATAATTTTTTTATCTGCTGTATATTGTGTGCCTTTTAATCTGTGATAAATAAATGTACAAATTTTCTGTCTTTCTTCTTTATAAGACAGTCCTCTAAAAAGTGAGTCGTTCACAAGTTCTTCGTAGTGCTTTAAGCTACCAGTGTTTTCCATAAAAATTATAACTAATTATGTGTCGTTGTTCTGCTGTAATGTTATTTTCTGTGATTCACATAGTAGTTTCTTGATTACCTTCTTATATTCCACAATTAAAACTATGTTCTTGTTACTTGTCCTTATTACTGCCATGAAAGTTTTGTCTCAAAAACTGGGTACCGATGAGTCCATTATAATTATGCGATTTATTAATTTTCTCACAAAATTTTAATATGAATAATGTGTCAAGTCATATATCGATACGATCAGTACATATTAATTTACCCTAAATTAAATTTTCCAAAGACAGGTATTCGTCATCAAACAGCCGCTGATAGTAAATTTTGCCTCCAGGCATGCCGAGGGATAATTAACACTGAAGTGATATTGATATTTCTATTTAGCCTTCACTTCCTAAGCTAAGCTAATTTACTTATTCAAGTAGCATTTTATTATGTTCTCTTTCTGTATGTGTATATTCTGTTAGTTTTTTTCTTTCGTTTTTTTTCATTTAGTGAGTTATTGATTACATCAAAATGCGAACATCACTTACATTAATACTAAACACATTAATATTACAACCACAGGTACATATAACCATTGACTAACAATTATATTTCATCCAAATGACAAAGCAATCGATCATTAAACGTAGACTTTAATCATGTTGGAATTGTCTTCTATAGCTGACATGCCTTTCACTTACAAAGATAAAAAAAAATTAAAGGAAAATGTTGTTGTTTTTGAAACGACCCAAGAAACTCCATCACTTACTAACAATTTTCTTGAAAAAGACTTGCAGTCAGCGTTAACACCAATACATATCATGCTAGTTTTTTTTTTCTGTGCTATGTACAAGATTTGGAATCGCAAAATAACTCCCAATTGTGTTCTCTACAACATCTTTTCAATCTTTGCCTCGCTAACAATATTGTGCGCCTGCTTTTTTTTCATGTTGGGATTCTCATTCACAGATCATTTAAAAGGTTTCAAATATTTTCAGTGTTTAAATAAAATATATGTATATCTTTTACTTTTCATCGGTAGTTTTTTAAACTTCTGCATTAATATTAATCAGAAGCACAATAACGTGTTCCTTGTCTTAAAAATCCAGAAAGTCTTTAGAATTCTCAAGATCAACAGAGTTTTCAAACGTTTCATCTTTCCTAACTGGATTTGTGTCGTAACATTGAATGGTTTTCACATTGCTTGGGTGCTTTATTCCTATTACAACTATGAACTCAATGTTGTTAGATTTGGAATAAGTATTATGTCGTATTGTTTCGTTTCCTTTGACATGACTCTATTGTATGCTGCGAAAATTATGAAGCTCGTGACGGAGCTTCTCAAAAGTTGGGTCAAAAATGTTCAGAAGTCATGCGTTGAAAATTCAGAAAACGAGCTTTATTGGAATAGAATGTTCGAAGTTTATATGGATATAATGGAAGCTTATCAAATGATCGAAAAGACGTTTCATCAAATGGTACTTTTTATAATATTTGTCTGTTCAAGCTTACTTATTAATGAAACCTGCATAATACTTTTGATAATTTTATCTCCGTTTCAGATTTTATTTTACACTATACATACAACTACCAAATCATTGTTTGCTATAGTGATACGTATCGAAATGAAAAAAGTTACTACTGGAAGTGAAGCTATAGTAAGATAATCCAACTGCTTTGGAAGTCAAAGTCATAGTCAAATAGATTATTTATTTGACCAAGCACTTTCGAACGTCAACAATTACAAGAATGAAGAATGATTGATTCCATTCCAAAAAGTAGTTTCGAATAGAGAGGACTGGCTGTGAAACTTCATAATTACTTTTAATTTGTGATTTAAGAACTGATAGTTTGTCTAAAACTGAGTGTTATACCGAAGCTTGGGAGAGGCCTAGGTTTAGCAGACGACCGCTAAAGGCTGAGTTGATGAACTGACAACTCAAAAGTGAAAACAATATTTTTTTTGTTTTGTGTGGTTTTAAAGGGTTTTATTTTAGATTCTTCTAACATTATAGTAGGCAGATTTTTTCTTGGAATAATAAAATCTTTATCGATGATTTCTTTTCCTTTGTAACGAATTTTTTTTGAATTTATTCTAGTTTGCTCTGGTATCATTCATATCTTTAACATGGATTATTAAGAACATGTTGCTGCTGACATTTTTGAGCATGGAGAGTGAAAGATTTTACTCTGCTATAAGAGAAGTTCAGAGTACTTGTATACAACTTGCAAACTCAAGCAGATGCTCAGGAAAGTTAAATTAAAATCCTGCAAAAATAATTTAAAGGACTAATGTGTGTGATGTGGAAAGATCATTTGTTTTTTTTTTACAGATATTCAAAAAAGAATCTGCAAAAACATCCTTCGAGTAGAAACTACCTCGTTCAAGAAGATGCACGCGTGTGGCCTGTTCATCATAGACGCTGAACTTCCCTTGAGCTTGTGTGCTCTCATCACTACTTACGCGATCGTTATACTACAGTTTGAATTTCTGTGAATGTGCACCCTTAGATCTATTTAGATTTATGTTTTTGTTTTTGGCGAAGTTTGAGTCATAGGATTTGTTTGGAAAGTTAATAAAGTAATAATATTTTAAAGATAACAAAAATATGAATGAACACCAGCATGATTCTTAAGATTCTTTATTGTTCTTTTGTAAGAAGTCATCTTGAATATGCGTCACAAATTTAGAACCTGTGTTATGGCAAATACATTGATCATATTGAAAGTATACAAAAAAGCAGATTGCACTTTTCTTTTAAAAATTATATCTAACGAGATTGACTGTTCTGATCTCCTGCACAAACTGCGTCTCAATGACCCTCAGAGATCAGTTAGATATAATCCACCTATCTCTATTCCATATACCTCTTCTAAATACAGGCAAAACTCATACATGGTGCGAGCGAGTAAGGACGTTAATATTCTTTGTAAAGAGTTCTCATTTGACCCGTTTACCACCAAAACCTATTCTGCACGCACGCAGCTGAACGCAGACTTTTTTTTAGAAGTGCATAGTGTTTATTGTACCTTACATTATATTAAATTCTATCGTGCTTGTTAGTGATCCTAAGATTTCTACTATTTTTTCTATTTTTTACCCGTGAGAACCTGTAATTGGCTCTGCGTTTGATATAAAATTGTTATCCATCTGTTATAGCTGTTCGTTCCCCTATATATAAATAAATAAATAAATGATAAGCGTTTCACTTTTATTTTAAACCAGCTTTTGCCCACGGGTTCGCCCGCGTGGAGTTCGGAAATTATCCCACGGAAACGTACTACTGAGATAAAAGTAACCTGTGTTAATCCTAGCTTTAAACTATCTGTGAGCCAAATTTCATCCAAATCCTATTAGTAGCAAAATACTAATAATTGAATTACTATTGTTAATTCATGCAAGCCTAGTACTTTTTGTTAGGTTACTGCTCAGACACAGGTAGAAACAGTTTGAATGGGATAAAGAATAATGTGTGTTTTTTTCGTATTTCCGTTCTATTTTTCTCTTCCTAAGAACCTTTCTCGGACAACAAAGAAAGCTTGAAAAAATTTTTTGCTGAATTGGCCCAGCCGTTCTCGAGTTTTGCGCTTAGCAACAAATTTAGCTATTCATTTTTAGGGTTCCCAAGTCAACAAGGAACCCTTTAGTTTTGCCATGTCCATCTATCTGTCTGTCAGTAACGTTACCTGCATCTAGTGTTTTGATGACGTCAGTAGAGTGCATGAATGTTACATTAATATGACACATTGGTGTGACTAGTGAATATTTCACACTGGCGAAGCCATAGGCAAAAGCTAGTATTGTAATAAATTGATCAATTTACCTCTCTGTGCGACCTCTCTTTTTTCAACACATTAGATACTAAAACAGTTTAAAGGGTTCGAGTATAAATAAAAAAGCTAATAAATAGGTATTGTGTACGATAATAGCTTGACCGGCAGCATTTTAACTTTAGAATATTATATTTAAAATATTATATTATTTTTTCTATTATATTATATTATTATTATATTATTTTTTTCTCTGCCTATAACGCATCATGACAGCAGAGTCCGTTTTTACAGAAGGTTTTCAGAAAAAGCAGCTTCTCCCATAATGAGTGTAGCGCACACGGCGCGCTACGAGCAGGTGTTTTTTTAGTTTGCCATTTCTATCGAAAACCCTCCAGATTTTCAAAGGGATGGTCGCGCCATTTTGGTCCAAGATTCGGTAGAGGGGGGTACTGGTCTTTCCACTGCCCTAGATAAGGAAGGACACGCTAGTTCAAAATCAGCGCTCGCGTTGTGTGCCGGCTTACCTCTCTTTTTTTTTTTGGGTGGGAAATTATCTAATAACTTCTCCCGCTCTGGGCGGAGCGGGAGGACGTGTCAGACTTTTACTGACTAAAACCCACCCGTGTTCCTTCATTTGCCTGTGTGCCAGGGCCACGATATCCCTTTCGGACAAACTCGCAACCCTGGCAGGCATTGGCCCTAATGGACCCCGTCAATTCGTGCTGACGTCTCTTTAAGGCGCGCGTGGAACACGACGCGCCGTCGACCCAGGCCTGGTCCTTATCGGATGGCGAGCTACCCATCGCTCACCGTCCGCAGACCCGCGCCTACGGTGGCCGGAAATCGGCTTGCGACTCCCGACGCCCAGGGCGTCTCCTGCGGCGACTAGGGACGTGAGGGCGCGAACCCTGCCTCTCCCTCACGCGCTCCGCCTCCTCCTTCGCGAGCATTACAGCTTCGCAGAAGGAGGTGACGGCCTCCCATGCACTCTCGCTCCGAACCATGGCCTGAACCAGGCCCGGACGCGAGAGATCGCCGCCGCCGATCGCCTCCGTGAGGACACGGCGGTGCTCCGCCCAAGCCGGGCAGACCTCCACCGTATGCTCCACCGTGTCCTCCGGGCGATCCACACAGTGGTGACACCCGGGCGTTTCCTCCCGCTTTATCCTGAACAGGAACCTCCCGAAACAACCGTGTCCGGTGAGGACCTGCGTCAGGCGGAAGGTGAGGACGCCGTGGCGCCTCTCTCTCTTAAGCGCACCGTGGACTCGGGATAACCAAATCTATTTTGGCCCTTCGAAGGATTTCCAAATTTATAATAATTAACCGCCACCGGTGGTTATAATACCCGCTCAAACCAAAAACCTACTTGTTAAACCTGCCTACATGAAATCAACTAACCCGCCAACTAGAGGAACAATTCTAGATTCTAGATTGAATTTAGTGTCGTGCTCCAACCCCCGAGTTTGCGTCTAGCAAACTCTTATAAAAATAATCCTAACTTAAAATAATCATTTCCGCATCGACATATTTTGGTCTGCAAATCACAACAATAACATTTCGAGCAGGTTCTGTACTCACATCCAATAGGACTTAAAAATATTGCGTGATCAAGCTATAAGATACTCATGACAAAGTACGTAAAACAATACATACATATTAAACATTTCGAGAACCGACCAGACTGCGGTAAATTGAGTAGGATGTGTACCACCAAAGAAAAAAGTAACAAACAACTTTTAAACAGAAACTACTACGGAAATATTGATGCAAAAGGGTCCTGATATGTCTCAAAATACTACCAGGAAACGGCTAGTGGAAGCTGATTCCAAATATAGAAGCATCATCAAGAAACAGTTCCTAACCCAGACACTTTAGAAATCAACGAGATTCATAACAGTCGCCCAATGCCAAATATCCTTTCTTTGGTATTGTTCATCGAGTCGTTGAGCTCATTGAGTTCTGGTTGAGCTACATGAGCTACTGACAAATGTGTGCACTGTCTGGCCATATTATCTTTCCTGAAAATACCATTTCAGACACTAAACTACATGGTACTCACATAATGTGACCAAGATAATGTCTGGACTTTAAATGAGATTGTTTCGGTCACTCTTCTCAGAGTAGTCAGATAGGATACACCAAACTAATCTAGTTTTAAAACTTCATAATTTTTTAACACGTAGAAGTGTTTGTACAAACCTACGTTCAGAAATAAAATCATTTATTCATCTACCAATTATAACAAATTTCATTGAACGTACTTATGTAGCCAAATATTTCATCCAAATGAAAAAAATATCGATTGAGAAGGTGCACTTCAAATAGAATTTGAAGACATGGCTGCTTCGGAGCACAGCTTAATCCTAGCTGCGCTCCGAAGCAGACATGTCTTCAAATTCTACTTGTGTGCTTTCAGCTGACGGAGACGGGCGAGAATTAAAAGACAACGACTTTATTATTGAAACAGAACCGACCGTAATCAATGGAAATATTAGATCACCAACTAACAATTTACTTGGAAAAGACTTGCAATTAGTATTAAAGCCAATAAATATGATGCAAGCTATGTTCTTCTGTGCTAAGTATAAGATCCGGAACAACATCATCTCGACAAATAGTGCTTTCTACGACATCATTTCAGTCGTCGTTGCGGTAATATTATTCTGTGGCAGCTTTTATTTAACACTTGGAACGTTTTCAATTAATTTCCAAGGTTTCGAATATTTTCTTCATTTGAGTAAAATGTATACCAATATTTTATTTATCATAGGTAGTTGTTTGAACTGCTTCACAAATAGAAATCAGAAAAAAAACAACGTGCTGTTTGTAATGCGAATCCAAGATGTCTACAGAATCCTCGAAATAAACGAAAGTTTTAAACGTTTTATCGTCCCCAATTGGGTTTGTGTTGTTTTATTGAACTGTTTTCATATTGTTTGGATGTTTTACAACTATTACCTATTTAGGCCAATGGGCTTTGCAAATATTTTTACGTCGTATTGTTTTATATGCGTTGACATGAATATTTTGTGTGCTACGAGGCTAATGAAGCTCATGACGAAGCCTCTCGAAAATTGGGTTCAAAATGTTCAGATGTTAGGATGCGTTGAAAATTCACTAAGAGATTGTTATTGGAATACAATGTTCGAAGCTTATATGAAAATATTAGAAGCTTATAAAACATTTGAGAAAACTACTCATCAATTGGTACGTATAAATAATGTATTATCTATCTATACGAGTACATAGATATACTTGGCTTGATTGACTGATTTATCAACGCACAGCCTAAACTATTGGGACTAGAATTGGGTGAAATATCGCACACGGGTTCCTTTTATAATGTAGGGGAGCACTAAGAAGGAGTTTCTGGAACTTCGACCTTTATGGGGGTGAAAAGGTGGATTTTGTTTGTATGAAAAATCTTATTTCTTGAGTTAATAAACTTGAAACTTGGCACGAATACTTATCTAAGTAAATTATGAAGTTTATAAGTTTGTAATTTTACATTTTCTAAACTTCCCCCTACAGGGGATTGCGGGGTGTCAAAGTTTGTGTGGAAGAATTTTAAAGCGCTGTCCAATTTACTTGAAACTCAGTATACTTAATACCAAAAATGAAGAGTGACATATCAGGGTTTTTCGAAAATCTACCCTTGACGGGGTTTAAAGGTGTAGTCAATTTTTTAAAGGGCAGTATTACTGCGTAGCTTGATTAATTCGAAAATTGGTATAAATAAAATCTAAGTCAAAAAATGGACACGTCACAAAAGACTTATCCCTAATTAACCCCTTTGGGGGCGAAAACGGGGGATATAGTTTGTATGAAAAAAATCTTATTTCGTTGATCTTTTAGTATGAACTTGAAACTTGGCCCGAATAAAATGATTATGAAGATCATAATTATGAATTTTCGAAAACTAGCTTCTAAAGGGTGTGGAAGGGTGTTGATATTTGCTTATCGTATTCCTTTTGTTAATAATTTTTAAACTTGGCAATACTTCCCTCAGTTAATAATATAGTCACTATTTGTTTTCCTTTCAAAGCTAGCTTGGAAAACTAAGTAGGCTACCTTTTAAAAGGGGTGTTCAAATTTTTGGAGTAAAGTACGAAATCCACGCGGACGAATTCGCGAGCGAAGTGCAAGTGTTAAATATAATACGTAATGTTTTTTTTAATTGATAGCTTCCTGTTTCAGATTTTATTCTATGCTATACATACAACCTCTAAGTCTTTGATTGGGATAACGATACGTATTGAGTTGAAAAAAGCATCTTCCTGGAGTGATACTAATATATTCGTAAGATTTTAAATATGATTGTGTTAAGTACTGATTAAAGAAACGAGGTAGTAAAATATTTTTTAAATTCCCTTCCAGTATGGTCTACATGCATGTCTATCTCTATCGTGGATTATTAAGAACGTGCTCCTAATCTTATTTTTGAGCGTGGAGAGTGAGAGATTATACTCGGCTATGAGCGTAGTCCCGAATACGTGTATACAACTAACAAACTCAAGTGAATGCTCAGGTAAATAAACCCGCAAAAATCAAAAGTCATTTATTCAAACTAGGCTGAGAATCAGCACTTTTCGAACGTCAAAAATTACATAAGACAGTCTTCCAAAAACTCCCACCCTTCACCACTTCCTAGTGCTTTAGCTGGGAAGAAGTGGCGCAACAAACTCCCCAGCAGCACAGCTGTCTGTTCAGATATAAAACTTGAATCTATACAATAAAATGTCAAAGAAGTTGCATTACGCAACACAACATTAAATTAAATTATTTGCCTTATGAGAATGAGTTGTACTCGTGTAATGAATAACGTATAAGGAATAATGTATAATGAAATGAACGAGTTGTATTAATATTGTAGAACTATGAAACGCTTGTGACTTAAAAGTGATGTATATTACTGTTTTTATGGATGGAGAGGAAAACCAAACAAAATATTGATAGAATATTGTTTTACAGACACTCAAAAAAGGGTATGCAAGAATATCATACGAATTCAAGGTGCCTCCGTCAAGAAGATGTCGTGTGCTTTGTTCACCATAGACGCTGCGCTGCCCCTGCGTTTGTGTGCTCTCATCACTACTTACACTATTGTTATACTAGAATAGAATAGAATAGAATAGAATATTTATTTGCCAGAAACATGGTATGTTTACAAAAGGTGTTCGTATTATTGCATAGTGCTACATGTCTCACCGCAGTACAGTTAGAGTTTCTGTAAATCTGTTAAACTATGACCTTAGTTTGTCTGAGATATTATTACAATTAGTTTATTAGTTTATAATGATTGGTGGAATGTTTTACCTCTCTGTGATGCCTGAATGTTTAGTCAGAGCGGGGTACTGCGTCATGAGATGATGGAACTCACTGACACCTTAGATTGCCTTGACACTCTGTATCTCACAAGGTTTGAGCAGCATTGGTCTTGAAAGTGAGGTCACACTGTCGAGCAAACGCTGATTTCTGCAGTTGATGAGTAAACCATAGTATGACATGAAATCTGTGCCAATGATTGGTATTTCCACGACGGCCACAACAAAATTTAATTCAATATCTTGACGCAAACCCAGATTCAAATGTAATTTGATGGTGCCGTAAATATAAATATTAAACTGCCACTGGCCGCTGTCAAAATATACTCGGTGCGTTTTCTGTGGTCACGTGCGTGTCTACGTGGCAATACACAGAGGTCAGATCTGGTATCAATGAGTTGCGGCAGGAGTTGACTGCTACGTGAAAAAGATGAGTAATGAGAGTGGCATGAGAGAAGAATGGCACCCATGCCATCGGTGGATGAGATTACCTTAACTCACACACTGATTATTTTAGGAAAACTTTTTGTTTTTTTTTTCGAAGTGCCGACAAGAGGAAGTTGGTGGAAATTCTACTCTAGTGTCATTTTGATTCATTACGATAGTTATTATTATATACCTATTCTTCGTTTGAATGCAGCACATGATGCAAGACCTTATAGAGAAAGCTCAATCAGAAGGAGGCTCAGTAATCGTGGAAAGAGTTCGTGAGGATCGGAGATAGTGGTTAACCCTCATCTTATAAAGTAAAGCCACGTTTCGGCCGGCACACAAAAATAACAACAGACATTTTATAGAATTCAATTTATTTTGTGTAAATATAAGCCACATTTTTGTCTAAAATTTTTGATTTCCAGTATTCAAAGTCAAAGTCAAAGTCAAATTATTTATTTCAAATAGGCACATAGATGGCACTTTTGAACGTCAGAATTTACAAATAAAATAGAATTGATTCTAGTCGCCCCTTCCAAAAGGTAGCTTCGTATGGAGAAGAATGGGCTAGAAACTCCACCGTTACTCTTTTAGAATGTTTTACAATATTTTGTATCGGTACATCAATTATATAATTATATGTGAAAACGATGCACCTAGAATAAAATTACTATACCACAATAGGTAAAAAGAATTAGTATTGAAGCAATGAGATAAATCAATTATGTGATAGATACATGGTGCTCACATATTTACAAATATTGTAAAAAAAAAAAAGTTTTCCTAAAATAATTAATATCAGTGTGTGAGTTCATTTAATTGCAAAATATCACAAGGTATTTTGTTGTAACATTTAACACAGTACCTCATAAAAGATGTATGTACTTTAGATAATCTGAAACATGGCTGATCTATTTTATCTTTATTTCTAGTATTGAAATTATGTCTATCACTTATTTTATTGAAAAGATGTTGGTTTTTTCTTACATACATAATATTTTCATAAATGAATTGGCAAGGTACCGTCATAATATTAATCCTTTTAAAGAGTTCCCTAAGAGATTCTCGGCGACGTAGATTATAAATGGCTCTGACAGCTCTCTTTTGCAAAATAAAGATGGATTCAATGTCAGCAGCCCGACCCCACAGTTAAATACCGTACGACATAATGCTGTGGAAGTAGCTAAAATAGACCAAATGCGCGGTTTCTACATCTGTTAACTGTCTTATCTTCCTAACAGCATAAGCGGCCGAGCTTAACCTCCCCGCAAGAGATGTTATATGTGGTCCCCATTGTAGTTTCTCGTCTAGAGTGATTGCTAGGAAAACCGTTTGATTAATACATTCCAGTTTTTCTCCATTCAATATGATATCACATTCGCTACTTCTAACATTAGGTAGTTTAAATCTAATGCATTTGGTTTTTTTTTAATTTAGAACCAAATTATTACCATAAGTTTGACATATACACACATAGTACCAGGGACTTGAAGATAGATAGTTGACAGAAGTGACAGCTTGAGCATGGAATAAGTAAGTACTTTTTAATAGCATGTAATTAGTAAGCACTTAACACTTTCAAGGACACTAGACGCCGTCAGGCGTCATAAAAATAAAACCTCTATTGTGTCTAGTTCAGTGTCCTTCAACCTGTTAAGTACAAGTACTATAATATTGTAAGTAGAGGAGGTCGCATTTTGACCAGTGGGCGACCACTAGTTTTGGAAAATGTGTATATAGCTTGATATCTTCATGGGTGTACTTCTATCTTACTTTATCTGGCTTTCAAACCCTAAAAAAGAACGGCGGCAGCTAGTCAGACAATATAAAAAAAAACAAAAGACTGCGACGCGCCGCGGGTATATACTGGAACCGTCTCATGCGATATACTCTCTATTCAAGTTTTCTTCTTTCTTAACTTACTAAAACTATCTGGAATACCCGACAGACGTTGTCCTTTCCAAATTTCAATAGTTCATACAAAAATACCATAGAAGGAATGTCCTTGTCTGGGGACTGGAAGGCCGCGGTTTTGAATCAGACATGTAATTACTTAAGGTGACCGCCACTGTTATTATATGCGCTAAAAGGTACTTAAAGAAACCCGGTCAAGTGCGTGTTGGATCACGCACAATGAAGGGTTCGGTAGTTGGGATGAATTTATCCCAAGAACAAACTTAAACTTAACATTGTAATTAAAAAATATGTTCCCCCATACATTCCAACTGCAAATGTTAGTTTTTACGCACAATTTTTAGTGAATTAACATGTTATTTTAAGACCATAGACTTCCTATGGGTTTTCCTGTAATCTATCGGTATAGAACTATTTTCTGTATGTTTTCAAAATTATGCCTGAGTAGTTTCGGAGATAAGGGTTTATCCTTATCTCCGAAACCACTAAGACTAAAATGTCAATGGTCAGTTTTCATCTATTTTCTTAAATTACTTTAAAACTATTTATTTTAAAATTGTAAAAAAAAATTGAAGCCCCTAACAGTAAACTCTTTCATTTAATGCGTGACACGGTACAGGTTGTAAAACTTTTTCTTTAAATTTTATAATTTGTCACCCAAAAGTGACCCCTTATTCAAAATACATTAAGTCCGCATTTGGGTCACAGAAATTGTGTTATGTTAGATGTGGTCTGTTAGATTCGGAGTAAATTGGCTGCTACAGACGGACAGACAGACGGATCGTGTGAGGTTTCCGTTTGTTCATTCGGATGCACGACACCCTAAAAACTAATGAATTATGTTCATTTAATAAAGTCTTCATTTGCGTTTACAAAGTGGTTTCAAAATGATGTCTTTCATGACAAGGAAAAAACAAAATATTGGTCAACGTTTTCAAATAAATGTTTTTTCGGATAACATTGTGGATAAAGATGTGCAATCAATGCTTCTACCTTTGTCCCTAATGCAAATCATTGTGTTAGGTCCAAAATTTCGCATCAAAAACGATGTCATAACTCCAAACGATATCTTATATAAATTCATAGTGCTTTGTGGAACAGTAGTAACCATGTTTGAATATTTGTATCGGGTTCTTCATTATTCTGAAGTTGAAGTACAAGAATATAGATTTCTAAAAATTCAAGATATCGGCACGTTTATTGACTTCTTCTTCAATTTTGCCGGATTTCTTATGAACTTTTTGAATAATCTACTTCAATCGAAAAATAACGTGATATTTATTATGACCATTCAAGACGTCCATAGATTTTTAAATAATGGTGTTAATTTCAAGAGATTTGTCAAGAATAATTGGATTAGTATATCCATGCTTTTTTCCTGCTTTATTTTATTCACCATTTATAATCGTGCAATATATCTAAGTCTGCCTTTCTATATTATTTTGAATATGGTGGTTTTAATCGTTTTTGATGCTGATATGATTTATGCAATCAGATGTATGAAGTTGCTCGAAGATAAGGTTGTTCAATGGAATCATCGAATTTTAAACTTTACCAATGATCACCAAACCGACACGTGTCCCAAAAAAATGATTGAACTTTACCTTCAAATACTAAAAAGTTACAATATTTTTAAAAGGATTTTTCAAGTACTGGTTAGTTTCGTTCACTAAAGTAATCATATCTAGTAAAGCGTTAGAAGGTTGATTATTCCACAGTAATTATATTTCCAGGTTTTACATTATACGCTGAAAAATTTCTTACATTCGTTAGTTTATGTTGAAATATTGATCCAGTATTATCAAAAACCAACAATACCAAACGAACGGGTACGTAATGTGGTTTATTCATCATTCTCTGGCCTATTTATTTTGGGGCGGTGCAATATGTCTTATTCTTCTATAATTTTCTATTAGCCGTCATTAAAGTAGTTTCCCCTTTTTCTGTTTTACATAAGCTCACGCTTTTTTCCATGGTAGGTGGTAGGCAGAAATTACAGAACGCCACCTGCTGCATCCCAACCATTATATCCATGCACACTCATACGTAAAACATACCTCATAAAATTTTTCTCATTCTTCCTCATCACCTCTTCATACCATAACATCAGATTTCCGCACAAATTTTAAACCACTGGTACTATTTTCAGACTTCCTCTTATACTCGTATGCTCATTTTATAACTTGTCCATTCGTGTAATACCACACATCCCTTTTAGCATTCTCATCTTAGCTTCAAGCATCCCTTTTGTATCCTAACGTAATCCATACAAGACAGCAGGTCTAACAATTGTTTTACAAATCTGCGGAATACTAATGATAAATGAT
Organism: Tiliacea citrago; assembly: GCA_963921375.1. Classification (NCBI taxonomy): domain Eukaryota; kingdom Metazoa; phylum Arthropoda; class Insecta; order Lepidoptera; family Noctuidae; genus Tiliacea; species Tiliacea citrago. The sequence goes on from OY992801.1 coordinate 3,102,822, forward strand.
TTTATTTTTGTAAGTAGGTTTGTACAAAAACTTTTACACGTCTATCATATTTTAAAAACTAGGTAAGGTAGCCGTTTCATAACTGACTACTCTGAGAAGAAAGGCCGAAACAAACTCAGAGATTACAGCCTCTTTTTAAAGTCCAGGCATAATCTTGGTCGGATCATGGTGAAGATCATGTAGATTGGTGTCTGACATGGTCTTTTGAGGAAAGAACCACACACAGACTGAGAATAAATTCTAAATTAAAAAAATGTCGTTAGCTTAATCAATCCCGAGCCTTTTTGTCGTCCATCTAATCTTTACTTTATAGAAACCTTTTGACAGAGTTTCTGTTTAATAATTTATTTAAATTTATGGAGTCTCAGTTCTTTAACATGGCTTAGTATTTTGTTGTAAAAACGTATACTTTGGCACTTCAATGAATTACAAAATATTCGGAGCCTAGTCTTGGGCACATTAAGTAAGTCTTTGTTTCTAGTATTAATGCAACGAATGTCGCTGTGTTTGGAACATAGATTAATATTCTTTTTTTACATAAATCGTGCGTTTATTAACATGCATGGGCAATCATTTTTTAACATGCTGAAATTACAGTTGGCCAGACATGTCTGTCAATGAACCGATGGCTGTTGTGATCTACTGATTATTTTACCAGCAGCTTTTTCATGTCTGGCCTTAGGGGCCTTTAACACAATTTGTTTCTTGAATATATTTTATTTTATTTTTTTAGTATGTAGCATGGTCATCATCAGTGATGATATGTGTCTGGTTGTTCAAGAACTTGATGCTACAAATTATACTGAGTCTGAATTGCGAGGCATTCTATAAAGCTGTGGAAAATTCTCAGGACTCATGCGCTCTCATTTTGAGGTCAAATTGTACAGGTAAAGGCAATATATCTCTTAGGAGCTGCAATTTTAACGACAATAAAATAAGCCTTAAAGTAACTGCTGGGCTAAAGACCAGTATAGACTATGTAAAAAAAAACTACTTATTAAAAATTATAATTACAGTTATTTTTAGGCAACACAGGTCCATAAATAAATACCATAACCTAAACATACGTATTTTTATTTAATTGTAAACAAAACAAAACTTGTGTTAATAAAAAGACTTAAGGCTATGTTAGTTGTACTTCACTTTGCACTAGCTTGACAATGTGCTGTCCTGTGGTACTTGTCCGCGGAAGTGACGGAACACCACATCCTGCGGCCAAAAGTCTTCTTCCATGACGAGGGGCACACCACAAACGCCTTAAAGTTGAAGTTGCATGATAATAAAAAAATAAATAAATAAGGAATTCCAGTAACTGCACCCATGGTGTGTACCTTGTCTTCTGGCGCACGTACTCCACGATGTCCTCCGCCTTAGTGGCGTAGTGCAGGCAGATTTACATCGGTGTGTTCGGCTTTGCGGCACGCAGTATCACTTGGGGTCCCGTAGGAGCTTTGCCGCAGTGGTTCCTGTTAGTATATGGCGATTAATAATTGGCGCCTTATCTGGCATAGGCTGTAAACCTGGAGCGCCAGGGGCACTTGCGGTGACGCTAGCAAAATCCTTTTGTAGGTGTTTCGCCAGGGCTGCAGACAGAGCAGACACAGGTAGCGGGATGGGACGAGGGGCTCGGGCGGCGCTGTGCGGAGGAGCTCCAGTGATGGGTATGGGGCTGCGGGGCGCGGGGCTGTAGGGCGCTCGATCGGGGCGTACTGCAGGCTCAGCAATCAAAGGATGCGCAGGCGATAAAACTGCTGACGCGAAATTCGATGACGCTATAACGAAATCGCTATATTAAAACATCGCGAGAAAACTGGCATGTCCTTGAACCAAAAGACTCAAAGGCATGTGACATCCACCAACCCACATTGAGCCCGCGAGGTGGATTTTAAGGCCCAGTTCCCCCCCCTTGCAAAGAGGAGGCTTGTGTCCCAGCAGTGGGAATATTATAGGCTGATTATGCTAGCACCTTATTTTTTTTGAGCATACTTATAATAATATGATTTGCAAATGGACATTATTTGAACTGTTCTTTACAGATGAAGAAAGGAAGTTATGCAAGAACGTCTGGCGCGTGCACCGCGCATCATTCAGTAAGATGCGCGCCTGTCGACTGTTCTACGTAGACGTGTGTCTACTGCTACACCTGGCGGAATTTCTCACGAACTATTCTGCTGTCTTACTGCAGTTTGCATTTTTGTAATCATATTTAATCATTTAATATTAGAGTATTATTACACTTTGTAAGCACACGGGGAATATGTAAATGTCAAACTAATTAAATTAGAGTAATTCAGTATTGATTCTGTAATTATTCAATTATCATAGTGAGCTTGATCTGCGATGTCATTATACAAGGTGGCGACGACAGTACGACAATACATTAAACTGCGTATAACTAATGCCCTTCTCAGTCTGCATACGAAAATTCAATCAAATATATCCAATAGTTTTAGTCACTATAGTCAAAGAATGGCAAAACTCATAGTCGGCCCAACATTTACTATTTAGTGTGTTAGCAAAAATCAGTTTTTAGGGTTCCGTAGTCAACAAGGAACCCTTATAGTTTCCCCATGTCCGTTTGTCTGTCTGTCCGTCCGTACATCTGTCCCCGGCTTAGCTCAGAGACTCTTTAGTACTAGAAACCTGTAATTTGGCATGGGTGTACATATTAGTTACGACGACAAAGTCGTAAAATAAAATCTGGAAAAAACATTTTTTTTAGGGTACCTCCCCTATACGTAAAGTAGTATGTTATTTTTTTCTCGTCTATCCCATGGTGTGGGGTATCGTTGGATAGGCCGTTAAAATAAATTGTAAGTCTGTGAAAACCAATTTTAGATTCAGGGATCCGTTTGCGTAATATTAAGCTTTAAAGTGCAAAATTTTGTTAGTCAAGTGTCCCCCCCCCCTCTGCCAGCTAAATGGTTGACTGAATGGTTAAGGATATGTGAAAAAAATCATGGCAGTAGTATATATAACGAAATTGAAAGGAAAACTATCATAGCTAAGTAGGCCTTACCAGTTAACGAGTAATAGTCGACCAACTTATATTTACAGTTCGAGATTTATTTTTTTTTTTAAACCTTGCCCCTCACTAGGAATTTCTCCTGTATCGTGGGTTCAAATGTTCTGAGGTAGCCGAGCGGCGTGAGAGAGAGTATTGAGAGAGAGATCAGTCAGGCGTCCGCTGGACTTGCTTCAACAGGTGTTTTGTTTTCCAGCCGCTTTAGACGAATTAGAACTTACCCGTAGGATGAAGGAATGCCCTGAGGTTCCATAGTCGGTTGCTCCTAAACGTGCTCGTGGTAGGCCGCGTAAGCAACGTGTCATAGTTGACGTTTGACTACCTGTGGGGGCACTCGGTTGGTCAAAACGGGGAGTATGTAGAAAGAGTAAGCATATAACATGAACACGCAGATCCATGCGCCCGCGCCTGTGTTGCGCAATCGCCCGCACCCCGCTCCGCGCCCGTCAGTCCGGCTCGCATCACGCTCGCAAATGGCACGTTTTTGCTGTCTCGGTGTCCACTCGATATCTCTGAATTTAACTAAATATCTATGTGTTTGTATTGTGTGAACGATTATATTATGTTTTCTAAGCCGCAAAACTTTATTTAATTTCATTCACCCTACACATTTCAATAATAGCTGTTTTAATTCAGAAAAAAATAAAATAAAATATGCGTGGCTGGGACTCATCTCACTCAGGTGTTTCGTTTACGAAATACATTAATTTATTAATGTATTTCACCTAGTGAATTGAGGGTTAAAAATGCAATAGTATCTAACTGTTTGTCTGTCTGTCTGTTACCTTTCATACCTTAAGGGCTGGACGGGTTTGGATGAGAGGTATTCCACTTAGAGCACTGATTTCAACAGCACTTGACCGAACCGCACCTGAACACTTCCACTAACGATGAAACTTGTCACAATGAATAGACTAAGGAAGAACATACTATCGGAATAAAGATATCCTTTGTCCTAAACAAAGGATATCTTTATTCCGATAGTATGTTCCCGTGGGATAATTTCCGACCTCCACAAAGGTGAAGCCTCGGAAAAGGCTTGGTTTATATTTATTATTTTTTTTTATTTTTTTTCAGACAACAATGAACCAGCGTGTTAGTAAACAACAATATCATAACTTATTACTAGTGTTAGTAGTTATAAAAATACAATAGAGAAGAAGACAGTTTATATAGTATTGTGAAAAGGACACCCCCAAATTAATGTTTAGTGATTGTCCTTCTCAAAAAACTTTCTATAATCTATATATAAGTTTTAAGAATGCTGTTGCCACTCGCCCGCAACCTAGTTATGCAACCTGAACCGCACCGAGTGATCACCGTGAGAGCATAAACTGCATGATTGCTGTTCAGGGTGGGCCCTTCCAGACGGTTCCATGCATTTTGTCATGTTAGCACTTTAAGTAGGAGTAAGTCCAACCATGTGTGTGTGTAACCGATAGGATTAGTTTTTGAGATCATTACACGAGAGCATCCGCTTCTGCTCAAACGTATTCGAACTCTTTTATTTTCATCGCTCCCAAAAACTTGACTGGCGCAGCCGGTAGGATCGCCGAATAGAGCTGCGCTGTCCTTCGCGTTTTACCGGAATAAAACTTTTTCGTGTTACGCGTTCGGGTGGCCCTGAAGGCAGCTGTGGTGATTCTACGAACCAAACAAATTTGTCATGGTGGAGCTGAAAATGAGAAAGGCGAGCTGGTGAGTCCAAATTTTCACCTTCCTTTCCAATTTCCCTTTTTAGTTATTTTGCGATTAGAAGTCTCGCGTTATAACGTTATCTGGTTTTGCATAAAATCTGTAAGCCTAGTTTAGTAATAGAAAAAGTTAATGAAACTATTATATTATAACAATAATTATATTAATTTGAATAGTGTTAAAGATTAACAAAAATATTTAATTCAGGTAAATTGTTTAAAGTTTTATTTGATTAATGATTATTATTAGATTCGTATACATTATTTTATGTTTAAAAGTGTTTAAAGGAACTATACTTTTTGATTTTGTACTTTATATTATTATTGTGTGATTAAACTAATTGATAGTGTTAAAAATGGAAGATCACGTAAAAATTTGGGATGCGCCCTCAACAATTTGGAAATCAAGAACAATTATCCAATAGACCTTTACAACCATTTGGCAACCAGAACCAATCGTTTAATAGACCTTTACAGCCGTACGGTATTCAGCAACCAAAAATTCAATCCAGTGACGTCACAATGCGTACGGCACCTCCGGCCAAGGTCCATATAAAAGGATTTAAATTAAATGAGCTTGACCTTGACCATAACGATGATAGTCAGTTTTCCAGCGACTACCAATGTAACGATGAATATTATCACGATTATTGCCCTCTTACGGAAAATCAGAACGGGAATTATTCGGAAGAAATTAACAAAGAAGTTTCATCGGAAAATAATGAGGATTTTCAATTATTGGCCTCGGAAAACATAGCGGAATAATAAATTTTAATTGCGATACATGTCTTAAATTGCCATACATATATATACCAGAAATAAATGCCAAATTTATGATAGATACGGGAAGTACAAAATCATTTATAAACCCGGAAAAGGCCTATTACTACTTTTACGATTATATTTATCACGACCCATTTGAGGTTAGAAGTACGCACGGTACAAGCCAACATGAACGAGTTCTTTCGATTCCAGCATTTCCGATTTTTAATGTTAATGAGACTCACAAGTTTCATATCTATGAAGTCGACCCTAGCTTCGATGGTTTACTAAGTAATGATATTTTACATAGCGTAGGGGCAATAATAGATCTTAAAAATGAGGTCCTGAATACTAAAACTACGGTGATACCGATTATGCGCGATAAGAATAAACATATATTAGAGTTAGCACCTCGATCAGAACAAAGAGTTAGAATTCCTGCAAATTATCATTCTGGTTGGTAATGCTTTAGTGGATTTTAGAGAATTTACAGAAGGCGTGCGTATGCCCAGCGCTTTAGTTAAATGTAAAGACGGTTACTTTACTACCATCATTTAAAATACCCTTGACAAACCAATTAAATTAGCAATTATTAAACCATTTGAAGTAGAACCGTATGAAAGTCACATAAATGATTGTGATGTTAATAATCTAAAAGAAATTGAAAATGTTGAAATAGAAAAATTATTAACAGATAACTTACAAAAGCTTCGTCTAAATCACATGTCAGTTGAAGAAAGTAAAGCCATTAGTACATTATGTTTAGAATATAAAGATATATTCTATTGTGATGGCATTCCATTAAGTTTCACGAACCAAGTCAAACATTGTATTAGGACGAAAAACGAAGATCCTATTTACGTCAAACCATACAGACAACCCCCTAGTCAGTCTCAAGAAATAAAAAATCAAATCGAGAAGTTACTTAAAGAAAATGTAATTCAGGAATCTCATTCACCTTGGTCAGCCCCAGTTCATTTAGTTCCAAAGAAGAAAGATTCATCGGGAGAAATAAAATATAGAATGGTAATTGACTACAGACGGCTAAACGAAATAACAGTTGACGATAGATACCCACTTCCCAATATCACTGATCTGTTCGATAAATTAGGTAAAAGTACATACTTAACGACATTAGATTTGGCAAGCGGCTACCATCAGATGAAGATTAATGAAAATGACAGAGAGAAAACAGGATTCAGCACTGAAAACGGACACTTTGAATTTTTAAGAATGCCGTTTGGTCTTAAAACCGCTCCAGCAACTTTCCAGCGAGCGATGGACAATGTTCTAAGAGGGTTACATGGAATCCATTGCCTGGTTTATTTGGATGACATTATAATCTTCTCAAACTCGCTTGCAGAACATATCCAGAAGTTAAGAGCACTTTTTGATCGTTTGAAGTCAAATAATCTTAAAATTCAACTTGATAAATCCGAATTTCTTCGAAAAGAAGTCCTATACTTAGGTCATGTTATAACAAAGGATGGCCTTAAACCTAATGACGATAAAATTAAAGCAGTTCTAAACTACCCACTGCCAAAAACTGTTACAGAAATAAAAAGTTTTTTGGGCTTGATTGGTTATTACAGGCGATTTATTAGAGATTTTGCCAAGGTAACACAACCACTAACTAATTGCTTAAAAAAAAGAAATAAGATTATTATAAATCAAACATACATAGATGCTTTCCAAAAATGTAAAGAGCTTCTTACAAATGCTCCTTTACTCCAATACCCCGATCCAGATAAGCCTTACATCTTAACGACAGACGCTTCGTCAAACGCCTTAGGCGCAGTACTTTCGCAAGGTGCCGTAGGGTCTGATAAACCAGTAGCTTACGCCAGTAGAACCTTAAGTGATACAGAGACCAGATACAGTACTATAGAACGCGAACTTTTAGCGATCATTTGGGCGGTAAAACATTTTCGGCCGTACCTTTATGGTAATAAATTCATTATTTATACCGACCATAGACCCTTAGCCTGGCTCTACTCCCTTAAAGAGCCAAATAGTAAGCTTACCCGTTGGCGACTTCGTCTTCAAGAATATGATTTTGAAATTAAATATAAAAATGGCAAGCAGAATACAAACGCTGATGCCCTATCTCGTATGAAATTATATGCATTAGGTTCAGATGAGGATGGATTATCTATGGAAGTTAATGTAGGTGAGAAAAAACAAAGACCAAAAAAATTCCAAACTACTCACAAAATAGAAAATTTAACTGAAAACGATAGTGACGACTCTAGAACAATTTCTATCTCGAATTTGTCTGCTACTGTAACAGCCAGTTCTGAATATGATACAAATGAACCCATCCCACTTATTCCTGCAAAAGATGAAACATTCACAGTACATTCAGCTGAAGATATGGAATCAATTGGTATTCCAATATTACAAGAAGCAATAGACACTAAACCCAATCAGATATTAGTCTTTACATGGCATAAAAATGGTGTTCAAGTTAGAGATCTTTCCCATGAAAAACAAAAAATTCTTGAAGTATTTCTACCAATAAATAATGATGAATTAATTAAACAGTTTTTAAAGAATATATTAAATATAAAATTAAATACTTTATATATTTTGAAAGCAAAGAGCATAGGAAACAATTTAGCAAAGTTATTATACAGTTATTTAAAAAGGGAATGGTAGAATTCGTGGAATGTACAGAGCGTGTAGTTTTTGTTAAAGATGAAAACGAACAAAAAAAAATCATCTTACAACATCATGAAGGAAAAACGTGTCATAGAGGTATAAAAGAGACTATGTCTAGGATAAGAAGAAATTATTTTTGGAATAACATGCAAGAGATGATTTCAGCCGTTATAAATAACTGTGAAGCATGCCGTAAAACCAAGTATGACAGAAAACCCATAAAGCCTTTTCTACAGCTAACTCAAACACAAAATGCACCATTTCAGGAAATTTTCATAGACATTTTTGCTATAGAATCTGCATACTATCTTACATTAGTCGACGCGTTAAGTAAATTAGGACAAGCAATAGAAATATCAAATAGATCTACACCCGAAGTAATACGTGCGCTTATTAAATATTTTTCCATTTACGGTACCCCCAAAAAAATTAGTTGCGATCCGGGCAGTGAATTTAATAACGAATTACTGAAGGAATTAATGATAATGTACAACATACAATTACATATCGGTACACCTAACGATCCTAATTCAATAGGCATAGTAGAGCGTTTCCATTCGACAATCATAGAAATATACCGACTTGCTAAATACGATCGAAGATGCACCGATGCAGCCTCTGTTATGACCTACTCAATAATGGCTTATAATAATACCATACATACAACGACAGGTTTGACACCATTTGAAGTTGTTTTCGGTCATACTGATTCAAATTCTATATTAAGTGCAAATTTAGAGAAAAACTTTACTCAACAATTATTGAAAGATCATGCGAAGCGTACTAAACGTCTCTACAGTTACATCTCAGATCAGATGATAGAAAGAAAGGAAAATATTAGAAATAGCAAAGGTGGTGAGATAAGTCAAAAGTTTGAAATAGGCGACGTAATTTATGCAAAAGAGGTTAATACCAGATTAAGTAAAGACAAGCCACGTTATAGGAAGGCAACTGTCAGCGGTGATGTAGAACATAATGTAATACCTATAAAAATTGGAACTAGAAACACAAAAGTCCCAATTAAAAATATTAAACGTCCTCCGCAGGTGGTGCCTCACGCTATTGGTAGTAGCGCAAATAACACGGGCCCTTCTACTTCAAAAGGTTGAAAAAAACCCTGGTATGCTTCCCGTGAAACAAGGACAAGCGTTTAAACAAGTAGATAAGTGGTTAATTATAAAACTTTTAAATTTAGATAGTTTAGGTAATGATCTAGAATTAAGTTTAATTAAATATAATGAATTCAGTAAATTAGTAGATGTTAACAAACCTTACATCCATGAGTTTCTAGGGATTCATACTCAAACGGATTATCTAAAGGACAGAACTATCGAGAAATTTCAGCAACTCGTACCAGCCAAAAGATTTAAGCGAGGACTAATTGATCCACTTGGCTCTATGATTAAAATTGTTACAGGTAATTTAGATCATAGTGATGCAATCCGATATGATTCCCTTATTACATACAGTTAAAAAGCAATCAATTAATAATAGATAGGAAAATAACCTTGGTCTCCAAAATGTTAAATGGTTTTGTTAACAGTACAGAAATCTTACATAATAATACATTAATTTTAGATGAACGTTTAAAAAGGATTGAGAGATTAGTTAAAAATATAATTACCAAAGAAGAAAATTCCATTTACTCTACTTACATCTTAGGAATGTTTAATATATTTTTAACAAATTTCAGAACAATTGATATAATTTTAAGTGAGATTGAAACGGCCTTAGCCTTTAGTAAGGTGTCTGTACTGCATCGAGCGATTGTTAATTCTACTGAATTATTGCACATGTTACAATCTATAGCCAAGACAGGCTAGGAGGAGGAGTTATGCAACCTGAACCGCAACGAGTGATCACCATGAGAGCATAAACTGCATGATTGCTGTTCAGGGTGGGCCCTTCCAGACGGTTTCATGCATTTTGTCATGTTAGCACTTTAAGTAGGAGTAAGTCCAACCATGTGTGTGTGTAACCGATAGGATTAGTTTTTGAGATCATTACACGAGAGCATCCGCTTCCGCTCAAACGTATTCGAACTCTTTTATTTTCATCGCTCCTAAAAACTTGACTACCTTGACAACAGCGACGCGGTTTTCTTGCGAATGACGGCGTGGAAACCGTCAGTTCGGTTTTGCGCAAACAAAGTAGAAGCGCTGCACCATCGTGGCAGTCCCAACAGCATCCTAAAAATATTATTGTACTACGCGTAGGTCATCCAGCGTTATTTTGGTATAGCTTGGCTACATAATAATAAATAATAAAAATCTTTATTTATACAAAAACCTTCAACAATGCTTAAAAACTAGGTCGAATGAATTACACTGAATAAAGGTCATACAGATAGGGTAAACCCTGACTCCCAAACTAGGAGAACCTGTGACTTAGGAGTCAGTGTTCTGCTGTCACTATGATACCAAAAACCTTTTACTAAAAAGTGTGTTTTATAGGTATACAAAATCATGGCAAAAAACACAGGTTAGAAAGTACAATTAAATTATTTAAAAAGATTATCTAGGAGTAAAGGAATTTATTTAAACGGAGTTGTAATGTGTGTCCCCGTGTGTAATTGTGTGTGTGGACGTGGTGTGTATGCGAGAGTGAGCGTGTGTATGAGGGGGTGAAAGTGTGCGTGAGGGTGTATATATTCGCATATAAATATATGTGTAGTAGTGATATTGCTATTGGCTTTGTTGACTAGGTTTCCTATGACATTTTATGGAGAAATATGCAAAAGGTAAATTTGCCGCCAGAGGTGACAAATACTCTAAAATACTGGTATGGAAACCAAGTCAATAGTGTGAGATGGGCGGGTGCCCTATCTAGGCCGTATGTGTTGGAGTGCGGGGTGAGGCAGGGGGGTTATGCTCGCCTACGCGGACTAACCTTTAAGTGAATGACCTGGTTGGCGCGTTTAGCAGCATGCGTGTCGGGTGTGACATTGATTGGAGGCAAAAGTCATCACACACATCTGGGAGTGGCGCGAAGAGGCGAAACTCCGCTGCCGCGAGAAATCACGGCACAGCGGACAGAGCTCCGGCGGATCCCATGGCGACATGGAAAGTGCGATTGTCGCAACCCAGCGCTGGGCACGCCACTATTGTGGCGATAAGTCCCCTCTTTGAGGAGTGGCTAGAGAGGCGCCACGGCGTCCTCAACTTCTGCCTGACGCAGGTCCTCACCGGACACGGATGTTTCGGGAGGTTCCTGATCAGGATAAAGCGGGAGGAAACCCCGGAGCCCGAAGGATACGGTGGAGCATACTGTGGAGGTCTGCCCGGCTTGGGGGGGGCACCGCCGTGTCCTCACGGAAGCGATCGGCGGCGGCGACCCTTCGAGTCCGGCCCTGGTTTAGGCCATGGTTCGGAGCGAGAGTGCATGGAAGGCCGTCACCTCCTTGTGCAAAGCAGTAATGCTCGCGAAGGAGGAAGCGGAACGCGTGAGGGAGTGGCAGGGTTCGCGCCTTCACGCCCCAGGAGTCGCCGCAGGAGACGCCCTGGGCGTCGGGAGTCGCAAGCCGATTTCCGGCCACCGTAGGCGCGGGCTTGTGGATGGTGAGCGATGGGTAGCTCGCCATCTGATAAGGATATTAACATCATGACGGTACCTTGTCAATATATCTATGAAAACATCATGTAGAGGAAAAATCTACATATTATATTTTTAGTAACAGAGGCGAAAGACACAACACAACAATAGGACTAGAAATAGGAACCAATTAGTTCAACCAGGTTTCAGGCTGGCCAAAGTAGACTCATCTTTCATGGGGTACTGTTTTAAAATGTTACAATAAAATACCTCTGCGCATACTTCAACTGAATGAAGCAAAATTTAAATCATGTTTAAAACGCACACTGTGCAGCCAGGCATATTATAAGTTGGGGGATTACATGGCTGATAAAAATGTTTGGCTCAATGTTGGTCCAGCTCCACAAGGGCGCAAAAACTTAATTGATTAGCATTTGGAAATAGGTACTATTGGAGCTGCTGAAAATTTCAAAAACTATCTTTGCATTGTATAAATTCAATCTATTAGTATTATATACTTGCATAGCACATGTGTGAGTACTATGTACTTACTATAAAGTCACCATTTACTGGGTACGTTTTTCATTGACTGAATGTGCCCTGGCGGCTGAGAGTATGTAATGCTCACTGTAATGTCTCGCTGATGGTGGCGGGTGTGTCAGATCATTTAGTTCCCTTCAAAATGGTTGAGCTCAATGGTGCTAATCCATGCGTCATGTTCGTTAACGGGCGCCATCAGTAGGGACTGGTCATCTCTTGGCTTATTTTAATTTTAGAATTGTTTTTTTTTATTCTCTTTATTACGGACGCTTTTGACGTTTTGCATCGTTCTCACGTGTATAATTTCAACACAAATGATTTAACCAATATTTTGTAACCATATCTCAATTTAAAAGAGTGTCCGTGGAGTTTCTTGCCCGTTCTTCTCCATAGGAATCCATCCATCCATCCATCTTCTCCACGGCAACATGATAGAACGTCTGAAATCTCTGTCGATCGAAGGGCTACAAGAGCAAGGCCAGGTACACGCGCTACGGGCAACACAATCCCTTTCTTTTTGCTTCTAGAGTAGGCAAAATTCAATATAGAAAAGAAAAAGATAGGGACAAGCCACTCTTCAAACAACTGGTCCCCTTACGACAGCATAAGCTATGACTATGATTTATATAATCACGAATACGAGGAAAAACCAGAACAGGTTTCAAAAGCTCTCTCTGCGGACAAAATGAAACACGTAACTTGTTCTAAAATGAAATGTATTTAAGTGATAATGCTATAGTCTAGTCTTTGAATTAGTTTTTCGAGACATCGCCAAGCGGTTGGTCGACTCCTCACGTGACCAGAGGGCTGGCCTATTTTTTGGCCAAAGAATCAGCATTGCCATACAACGTGGCAATGCTGCCAGCCTTTTGGGCACTTTTCCTGTTGACGGCGATGCGGAAGAATTTTTTGATGCCCTATGATTATTTCCCCTCCTTTTTTATATACTTACTTGTAGATATTATTATTTTTATTTTAAGTCTGTTTAGTTTTTAAATTATGTAAATACTTTGAAAATAGAGAAAATAATAAAAACAAAAACGAGTGATAATGCTATATTAAAACTAGAGAAATAAATGAATTCTGATTCTGAAACATAGGCATTGACAAAAAAAACCTGCGGACAAAAAGAGCGCTAAAGATCTGACGAAAATTACTAAACTAAAGTATGATGACCTTCCATACAAAAATACTAAAATGGAGATGGGCTGGTCAGAATATGCTCCGTTATAGGAACAATAAGTAGTTTAAAGCTGTGACGGAATGGCAAATTAAAGATGGATCGAAAAGAAGTAGAGGAAGACAATGCAAACGCTGGAACGACGACATAGTAAAGACAGCTGGTGCCCTGTGAGCTAGTGACACATGAGACCGTGACAAATGGAGAAACCTAGGGGAGGCCTTTGCGTCAAAAGACGTGCTGATTTCCGGCTTATATTATATTATTATATCACTTTTTCAACTTTGTCATGAATGTTATTATATTCTTCAAATACTTTGCAGCTTGATCATGCGTTATTTTAGGTATTTTTGGATACGAACTCAGGAGGCCTGAGGTGCGCTGCGTTCGCGGCACTCACGATGAGAGAACCGCTATTTCTGAAAACGTACTATACGAATGGTCTCTGTTGTCACGATGCATTCTAGGCAAAGAGTCCCTACTACTAGCCGGGTACTACAATAATTTATTTTTCAATTTAATAATCAAAAGTTAAAATTATGGCCGGACACTTGTCGTACACATTTTAGCTAATTATTTGTAATCATCTATGCTTTTTCAGAATGCTATTCCGTTAATTCAGCTGTTTATTCGATAACGTAAATTGGTACTCAATTATTTATTTACTTAATTTTACTAAATAAAATGACTATCGACTATACAACTACTAGTCTGGACGAGGTATTTCATCAATTAACATGTTTAGTGTAACAAACAGGTTTTCTTCTTTGAAAAACATATTACAGTCGAAAAGAAAAGCAGCTACAATTACGAATAAGTCTAGCACTTTGAAAAATGAAATACTACCAAACAATATAATTGAACAGGATTTACAATCAGTCTTAAGGCCATTAAATTTAATGCAAACTCCTTTTTTCTGCTCGAAGTATACAATTCGTGACAACCGTATCTTGCCTAATAGTTGTCTGTACAACTTGTTAGGAATAGTTTGCATGTTAATATTGCGAGTAGTCAATGTGTCTATATTATTAATTAGATCGTTCTCCATTGTGTGGACGGGTGTATCCTATTTCCTTTATTTCAGCAACGTTTGTGATACCTTCTTCCACTCAGTCAACTATATACTGAACAGCTGTATCAATATCATCGAGAGTAAAAACAATATTTTATTGGTCTTAAAGATCCAGTGTGCACACAGAGTTCTCAAGATTAATTGCGTAAACCTCAGAACTTTGATCATATATAACTGGATCTCAGTCATTTCCTTGTATATTTTCTTTATATGTTTCATCATTTATATCTGTATTGACTATGACTACATCAATACTTTTGGTGTAATATCAACATTCGCAACCATATCTTTTGATATGAATATTGTTTACGCTTTGCAACTCATGAAATTACTAAAACAAACGCTGAGAATGTGGATTCTAGAAGTTCAAGAATCAAGAATCATAGAAACATATCCGGACAGTGAATCTTACTGGAATATAATGTTCGATGTATACCAGAATATATTGGAGGCGTATCAGGTTACAGAGAAGGTGTTCAACTTAATGGTAATCTACTGTTTACAATTAAACGCATAAATAATAGGGTTTACCTGAGGCTTATCATTATAATATAATTATCATTGATTTATGATCAATGAAGGTTTTCATGTTCCCATGGCTGGTAAAACAATAAATTGTACCGTTTTTGTTATATTCATCGCCATCATTGTTTTCAATTATTATGTACAGTCTCTTTGTGAAGTCACATGCCATGTTTTTTTATCATCCTGCCCTGGTCCCATGCTACTTGAAGTCGATGTAACGTTGTTTTCTGCCTTTTTCCCCTGTCGATCGTCATGCTACCATTCACTCCTCTACCTTTCATAGTATCCCTCACACAAACCATCCATTTTTCTTTGGTCTTCCTCTCCCTCTCCATCCATCATTTATATTCATCACTCTTTTAGTCACATGCGTTTAACGTGCGAGCTTAGATTCAAAAACAGTTTGCGTTATTTTTGACGATGGTAGCGCCCGAAACAAAGTTGTTAATATTCATTCTATTTTTTTTCAGATTGCATTTTATGTGAGCAACACAGCTTTTCACAGTTTGTTAAACATTAAGGCAATATTATCACTCAAGAATTATTTAGCTGGCTGTGGTACTAGAGTAAGTGAAATGAGTAGTGAAGTTTTATTTAAAAAACACCTAAATCCTCTTAAATACCAGTTCATCCACGCGGTTGTCGCGTTGTCGGTTATCACATGAGCTACACAATCTTCGTATTAATGCTGGTCTACTGATTTTCTTAATTGTTCTGACGTTCAAGGTAAGTTTAGTATGAGCAGGACTTGATCTATTTGCACGAAGAAATCTGTAGTTCCATATATGAAGCTCTCCTTTTTATACGACTTCCAAAAAGCAGGAGGTTATGTGTTCGTTTGTATGTATGTTTTTAATGGTATATATACATGGTGAAATTTGAAGTGAGCCCCGGAGGGAAAGTAAACTTAATATTAATGCCAATAATTTTTTACCCCAAGGAAACATTCGATTTTTCCCCTTTGTAGCCCGTTTCAACTGTCAACCCCGTATATTAAACGGAGCCATCAGGCTCAAACAGTAATATTATCCTAAATGTATTCTATTTCAGTGTATCGTGAGAACCGTAATGACTCAATTTTGGATACTAAAGAACATATTCTTAATTATCTGTTTGAGCGTGCAATGTGAACTATTTTATACAGCACTAAGAGATGTTCACAATACTTGTGTACTGCAGCACAAGTCAGAAAACTTTGCAGGTACTGAATGGATTTGTTATTTTTTACCTTCATCTCAATTTGTGGTCGATGGGATTTTTGTTTCTTTCTTTTTCTTTAGTTTTAGAGTATCTGTTGTAAGAAATATTCATGAGTGATGTTAACTAATATAAAGCTACAGTTAAAGATCAAAATAAGTGGCCGGTAATATTAAAATATACTCCAGTTTTAATATTATTTGATTCGATGATCATTTAGGTGATAGTTTTACTGGTTCCCTATCCATTTGCATAAAATTTTAAGACCTAATATAACTTAGCATAATTTTGTTTGGCATAATTATATTTTCGCATAATATAAATACGCATAACAGCTTACGCATAATTTTTTTAAGCATAATTTCTCTAACCATAATAATGATTAAGCATAATATTCTAAAGCATAAAGTTCTAAAGCATAACTGGGTTTCTGTCACGGCTCCGGCGCTGCGGGCCTCCAGCGGCCCCACGCGTGCTAATCGTCGCAGACGGCTTTCGCTCACCACCGCAGCTTCGGCTTGTTGGCCGGCTTTGCCGGCCAGCCTCAGCCGCGGCGGCTCGCTCGCAGCCGCCTGCTCTTCAGCCCGCGGGCCGCCTCGCCCCTACGCCCCTACGCGATTTTAAATTACACTCTAGGGGTAGGACAAACAAGACTACGTGGAGTCAGTTTTGCAGCAATTCGGTTCTGTCACTAACTTTTGTTGCACAGCACATTAAATTTTTAACCAACAATATTATTTAATTGTTACAGAAACTATAGCAAATTGGTTTGATCAGAATTATGTATGGGGTACTACAAGTTCGCCACCACCATTCCCACCCAAAGTCTGGAATAATCATTAACGTTATGCTAATAGTCATTAGGCCTACTAACGTTATGCGAATCAAATTTATGCCAAAACAAATAGTCTTTAAGATGATTATACCAACATAAAATGTATGTCTAAAAAAATTATGCTGAAGTATTATTATGCCAAAACAAATTGTGCCAAAATCGTTATGCCGCAGTATATTAGGACAAAGAACATTATGCAAAAAGAAGGGATCCCAGTTTTACTAACTAGCTGGCCCGCACTTTCGTCTGCGTGTATTATTTATTTTCATACAAAATCCAGGATAAAAAATAGCATAATTATGTCCTTCACCAGGTCTCAGGTTACTTATTTGTCAAATTGAATAACGATCGGTTTAGTGGTTTAGGCGTTAAATGATAACAGACAGACAGAGTAACTTCCGCATAGGGGACGCCGATCTTAATACTAATAATTAGGAAGAACCAAAATTTTAACAGCCTTAGGTAATTTAGAAACAGTCACAAGATAATAATTATTATAATTATAGTGCGGAAAAATTATTTGGTTTACAAATTTCATTTTTCACAGGTGCTCAAAGAAAGGTTTGTAAGAATATCAGACGTTTACAAGAATCATCGTTCAAGAAGATGAATATTTGTGGCTTATTCCTCATACATGCGGAGCTTCCTCTTCAATTGTCCGATTTTATAATTAGTTACACTATTGTGTTGCTACAGTTCGCATTTTTGTAATTGCTTTGTGTGTTTATTTACTTATGTACATAAACTCATGCCCTTTTCCAATGGGGTAGGCGTGTATTTTATTTACACTTGTATTAATCCAAAGATCTTATCTGTTATTAAAAGTTTGACGACAGTTTGAAGACTTATTTTTCTTTTACATGTTTTTAGGGTTCCGTACCTCAAAAGAAAAAAAACGGAACCCTTATAAGATAACTTCGTTGTCCGTCTATCTGGCTGTCTGTTATTCTGTCAAGACCCTTTTTCTCAGGAACGCGTGGAGGTATGATGTTGAAATTTATATCAAATACGTAAGTCTATGGTCCCTTGAAGCTTTAAAAAAATCAAGCTTCCAAATCACCGCAATAAAAAAATACGGCAATATAAGCGACATTATTGCGACATATTTCGATACTCGCAAATAAATCAAAACCTATAGGGTACTTCCCGTTGACCTAGAATCATGAAATTTGGCAAGAAGCACGGTATTACAGCAAAAATATAGAAAAAGTCTGAAAATTGTAAATTTGTAGTTTTATCACATAAAAAAAAATTGCGAATACCTCGCACATAATTCAAAACCTATAGGGTACTTCCCTTTGATCTAGAATCATGAAATTTGGCAAAAAGCAAGATCTTACAGCACAAGTAAAGGAAAAAGTCCAAAAATTGTTAATTTGTAGTTTTATCACATAAAAAAAAAACTTTTTTGCGATTAGAAACTTAAATTTTCAGTTGGAAAATTGACCGTGGCGTATATCGATGTATGGGAGAACATGTTTTTCAACTACAATGTTAAGCTTGTTTTAGAGATAAATTCATCCTAACTACGGAACCCTTCATTGTGCGTGGTCCGACACGCAATTGGCCGGTTTTTTATGTAAATGAGGAAATTTTCTCCAATGAGGTGGAAACTGTCACTTGGTCACTTCAGATGTCGTTAGTATCACTAATCCAAGAATTTGACAGCTGGCTATCAATATCCATACATTTTTGTAAAGAAGCTAATTATTTTACGCGTAATTAATTAATACGTCCCGTTGCTCAGCCGTTGACTGCAAAATTACGGGGAATCATGTATTTCCTAATGATGTTTAAAGACGAAAACTGTGGAGGAAAGCAGAGAAAATGGAAATCCGATAGTATATCGAGACTATGTGCTATCATTTTAAACCTGAAGACTTTTATGGCAGAAAATCGTAAACAAATGATGCTTTTTTTTTTTTTTTTTGGGTGGGAAATCATCAAATAACTTCTCTCGCTCTGGGCGGAGCGGGAGGGCGTGTCAGACTTTTACTGACTAAAACCCACCCGTGTTCCTTCCGTTGCCTGTGTGCCAGGGCCACGATATCCCTTTCGGACCAACTCGCAACCCCGGCAGGCATTGGTCCTAACGGACCCCGTCAGTTTGTGCTGACATCTCTTTGAGGCGCGCGTGGAACACAACGCGCCGTCGACCCGGGCCTGGTCCTTATCGGACGGCGAGCTACCCATCGCTCACCGTCCGCGAAATCGGCTTGCGACTCCCGACGCCCGGGGCGTCTCCTGCGGCGACTAGGGGCGCGAGGGCGCGAACCTTGTCTCACCCTCACGCATTCCGCCTCCTCCTTCGCTAGCATAACTGCTTCGCCGAAGGAGGTGACGGCCTCCCATGCACTCTCGCTCCGAACCATGGCCTGAACCAGGCCCGGACGCGAGAGATCGCCACCGCCGATCGCCTCCGTGAGGACACGGCGATGCTCCGCCCAAGCTGGGAAGACCTCCACCGCATGCTCCACCGTGTCCTCCGGGCGATCCACACAGTGGTGACACCCGGGCGTTTCCTCCCGCTTTATCCTGAACAGGAACCTCCCGAAACAACCGTGTCCGGTGAGGACCTGCGTCAGGCGGAAGGTGAGGACGCCGTGGCGCCTCTCCAGCCACTCCTCAAAGAGGGACTTATCGCCAAAATCGTGGCGTGCCCAGCGCTGGGTTGCGACAATCGCACTCTCCATGTCGCCATGAGATCCCGCCGGAGCTCTGTCCGCCGTGCCGTGATTTCTCGCGGCAGCGGAGTTTCGTCCCGGCGTTTCGCCTCCTCGCGCCACTCCCAGATGTGCGCGAGGACTTTTGCCTCCAGATCCCATGGCGGTAAACAAATGATGCTCCTTTTAATAAAACAGAGAACCATGTCTGTAATCACAGGCACTTCTGGTGTAAGTACATTTTATTAAGATATATTAAAACATACATCATATTAAAATAAAGTTATACTATATAATCTAAAATAAGATAAGTGTAACAAACACAGTGTTAGAATGTGATCACATTAGATCAGTGCTAGAATGTTAACATCTCTGAAATTTTCCACTACAGGACAATCAGTTGATCTTCAAGTCCGATCGTTATTTCTGTCGTAAGCCTCCAGTCTTAACAAAAACCCGGACAAGTGCGAGTTGAACTCGCGTTGTGAGGGTCCATACAATGAAATGTTATCTAACATGTTGTTTATCCCGAGAACAAACTTAACATTGCCGTTCAAAAACATTTCTCACATAAATATTCAAACTGCAAATGTAAGTTTGTACACACAATATTGAGAGATTTACCATGTCATTTTAACACCATAGAGTCCTTATTTTTCTGTAATCTACAAGTAAATAACAATTTACTGTATTTTTTTCAAAATTTTATTTTATTTTAAATTTATAAAAAAAATATAGTTGAGATCCTCACAGTAAGCCCTTTCAACTGATATGTCATACGGTACAGTTAGCAAAACTATTTTTTTTTTCTAATTTACCCTCATATTCAAAATTCATATACTTGTAATTACGTAACACGTCCGCGTCCGTCACAGAAATTCATATGTGTACCAAATTTCAACTTAATCGGTCCAGTCAATTCGGAGCAAATCGGCTGTGACAGACGGACAGAAAGACGGACAGACAGACTGACAGACAGACCGACACACACACGAATGATCCTATAAGGGTTCCGTTTTTTTTTCCTGTAGAGGTACATAGGGTAAAAGAACTTAAAGTTAAATATAATAAAACTTAATAATGTATTTCCCTTTCCAGTAAAGCTGCTTTTGTACCGGTGTGTTTGACTTTTGTACCAGTGTGGTTGACTTTTGTACCAGTGTGGTTGACTTTTGTACCAGTGTGGTTGACTTTTGTACCAGTGTGGTTGACTTTTGTACCAGTGTGGTTGACTTTTGTACCAGTGTGGTTGACTTTTGTACCAGTGTGGTTGACTTTTGTACCAGTGTGGTTGACTTTTGTACCAGTGTGGTTGACTTTTCCCTTTTCCTTAGCTCGTCTTTTAATTGTGATACACTCCAAGTTGCATATATTATCGTTAAATTTGTGATTGACATATCAGTAACTACATACACAACAATGGCGGTTTCTGGACCAACAACAGTGCTGCCTCCTAGGACGAGCTTATTTTCCCCCAACTTGTTCTTTTTGTGTTTGTGTTCTTTCTTTGCGTCATGTTTACCTCAAATAAACGTATTTTCTTTCTTTATTTCTAGTATTCAAACCATTTCGAGTATTAAATGCGTGTATGCCTTGTCCTTCGTTTTGACTTGATTATTTTTATTTATAATAATGTAAACACCGTTTTATTTCTCCGTCAATTTGTCTCATTATAATAATACGGAGTCAAGTAGTAAGTAACTCATAAAGGGACCGATAGCATTTTAACTTCGACATAATTATGTACGCAATAGTCATAATTTATCCAAGTGGACAAAAATATCGTGTATTTGCGGTTTGTTGATTGTTATCTAAATAAATGCATTATTGGTTTTTGCATGATTACGATACATATCATAGGTACCTACTAGTATCTAGAAGGATGGGTATGGTAATCATGAAAAACTAGATAATAAAACCAATCATAACATAAGTAAAAATAAGTAGATAGGTTACCTACCACAGTATAATTCCTGCATTAATTTTTTTTACGCGCGCTGTGCATAATTATGAACTCTTTGTCTTGGGCAATTCATTTTTTCTCGAAAGCTTCCAAACAATGTTGTCAAAACAAATAAATAAATAAAAAAACCTTTTTTTCAGTTGAGTTGAAGCATTGGTGCGTTCAGCATGGTTTTCTGATTTGAAGCAAAATTTATTCATGTTGAACCGTATAACCGTATTATAACCGTACCTAATAGAATCGGTGTTTTGGTGTGTTTTTCCCATTTTTTGTTAATGGTATGCATTCCATTCATTTTCAATACTACTAAAATAACGCTTGCGAGTCTATGGTTAAAAAAGGAGCTTTCTTTTCAATTAGCGTCGTAGAACGAGAACCACGAAACTTTGCAAAGGGTCGCTATATTAATAAAAAACATTTAATCACAGCTTTAGCTAGTCCCACATATCATGAAACGTATTAGTTGAACACTAGAATCCTTCCTTCTGCGACTCATTCAACGAAACCAACATTAGTTTAAGTTCAACTGTTGAGACACAATAAATAACAAAATAATTTAAACAATATATTCAATTTCACAGCAGAAAATAACATACAAAGTCAAATTAGGCTGCAAAACATCTAAATATTACAGAAACGCAAACTGCAGCAGTACTATAATGTAAGTGGTGACAAGGTTGCAGAAATGTAACAGTGTTGCTGCTT
Organism: Tiliacea citrago; assembly: GCA_963921375.1. Classification (NCBI taxonomy): domain Eukaryota; kingdom Metazoa; phylum Arthropoda; class Insecta; order Lepidoptera; family Noctuidae; genus Tiliacea; species Tiliacea citrago. The sequence continues at coordinate 3,125,175 of OY992801.1, forward strand.
CAACGACAAAAACTCCACACGCGCTGAGCTTCTCAAAATCTCCTTCTATTATACGATACATGTTTTTCCAGATTCTTTTTGATGGCACTGAAATCAAGAAAATGATATATGTGATCCATTTAAGAAAGGACGAGTGATATGAAAGAATATACCAAATGCTAGAGGGAATAGAATAGAATAGAGGGAGGGGCTTGTGGCTAAGTAATAACAGCCGCACGGGTCCATCGATCAGGTTAAGTTACGCTTGCCACGGTCGGTCCGTGGATAGGTGACCATCTTTAAATATCCGTGCCTCTTGAAGCACGTTATGCCGTTAGTCCCGGCTGTCAGTTGTAGATCTTTGACTGTCTGAGTCGTTACGGGTCATCAGAAGCCTGAAAGTCTGACAACCAGTCTTACCTAGAAGTAGTATGTAACTGAGTTGTGGAGGTCAGATAGGCAGTAGCTCCATTTAAAATACTGGTATTCAGCTACATCCAATTAGACTGGAAGCCAACCCCAACATAGTTGGGAAAGTGCTAGGCAGATGATGATACCAAATCCTCGATCTTCCTTCGAAACATTTGTATATTATAAGAAGCAACAGCCGGGGTAGGGGTTGTGAGTTCGAACCCAACCCATTACAGTAGTAACGTCAAAGTAGCAATATAAGCACCAGAGATGCATATATGTCTCCGTTCTTTCTTTTTCTTGGGTGGTAAATTATCAAATAACTTCTCCCGCTCTGCGCGGAGCGGGAGGGCGTGTCAGACTTTTACTGACTAAATTCCACCCGTGTTCCTTCCGTTGCCTGTGTGCCAGGGCCACGATATCCCTTTCGGACAACTCGCAACCCTGGCAGGCATTGGACCTGATGGACCCCATCAGTTGGTGCTGACATCTCTTTGAGGTGCACGTGGAACACAACGCGCCGTCGACCTGGGCCTGTTCCTTATCGGACGGCGAGCTACCCATTGCTCACTGTCCGCAAGCCCACGCCTACGGTGGCCGGAAATCGGCCTGCGACTCCCGACGCCCAGGGCGTCTCCTGCGGCGACTAGGGGTGCGAGAGTGCGAGCCTTGCCTCTCCCTCACGCGTTCGGCCTCCTCCTTCGCTAGCATAACTGCTTCGTAGAAGGAGGTGACGGCCTCCCATGCACTCTCGCTCTGAACCATGGCTTGAACCAGGGTCGGACGCGAGAAGTCGCCGCCGCCGATCGCCTCCGTAAGGACACGGCGGTGCTCCACCCAAGCCGGGTAGACCTCCACTCTATGTTCCACCGTGTCCTACGGGTGATCCACGCAGTGGATGGAGTGGAGATGTCCCCGGCCTGGAGTGCAAATAATGTGGTACTGTTCCTAGAACGACGGGACACTTAACATCATGTCCTGCGTGCCCCATTATTTATGATCGTTACAAAAACTGACGGTCGCACTGATGGCGCCAAACTAGAAGCGAAATTCTCGGCAGATTCAATTAAGATTGCCATCGTCACGATAATAAGACATATTATACATAAATATTTTAGCAACCTACAGTGATATTTTTTTTAAAGAACTATTACTTCAAGAAATGGTACTTACAGTCTTGGGATAATTTCAAAATCACATTGGTATGAGCTCTTGTGATTTCTTTGTAAAATCCTTCGCAAGCAATACACAATTGCGTTTCCACGATGAATGCCTTGGATAGCAGCAGCAACATACCAATGGCATGGCTTAGTATCATATTTTCTTCCTCCTAGAAATGTATGAGTTAAATTATTGAGATTATGACCAGAGACACTTCGAACAGAATGATTTGAGTATGAATGTTGATAGCTTTAAAACTATAGTAGGGGAAGACCAAAGAAATTATGGATGTTTTAAAGATGATAATTGGCCAGAAAATAGATTTATGTATATTATTGAGATGACAGCTGATAAAAATGTATAGAAGATTAAGAAGTCACTAATAATTAAATTGAAAAAATAATAACTATGACGATCTGAATAAATTTGATAATGTTAACAAGTACTTACAAAATGCATTTTTGACCATGCAATTAAAATTCCAGCGTAAAACAAAGATTGTATAAACGTTGTAACAAAGTGAAAAACAATCTGTAACAGAATATAATATTCTAATATTGTCTTGAAAGGAAAACTTTTGGTAATAGGTAAAGCGGATGAAACATCATCATTTTAAAACAAACGGTGAAATAAAAAGGTATAATTTACTATAAATCCAGAAGAGTATCTTATTAGATCCCAAGCTTCACTAACAGACGCTATTACGTTCTTCATTTCTTCCAATGCTGTTTCATTATCCACTGTTATTTCGTCATCATTAACTTTGCCAACATGTGTATTTACTACAATGGTGCTCCAGATTCTAGTTTGGTAATTCAACATATTAATAGTAATCATGATTTGTACTATTTCCATGTCTAAGAGTGCAGATATTGATACAAAAATACCTCTCATGAAAGACCAATGTTTGTCGTATGCGACTTTGAAAAGTACTAGGGCTATACAGTTGGATAGAATTAAGACAATTGACACCCATGTGAGAATCTTCAGTTTCCACATATTATCTTTATTGCTATGAAGGTGTTTGTTAATCTCGTACAAAATTGATAGCAAACGCACACTTTTGCTACTATAGTATAAATTAATGACTAACACAGCTGCAAAATTGAATGCATATTCGAAATAGACAAAATAGTACGCCAATATGAATGTCAGGCCAAATTTGGTGTTTATTATGACAAAGCAGTAAAAACAAAGCATCAGACAATTTATGAATATAGCACACATAATGTTTTTTCTAGTTACAACTTCCACCCAGTTATCATGGATATTATATTTCCGCACACACAAGATAGTATTCATGTAGTAAAAAGGATAGAAGACACTTAGAAAGTCGTCGTTTAACAATACTTTACTTGTAGATTTCATAATGTTATTTTTATAAAAAAATACAGTAGTTTTCAGACGTCCTTCTTCAGACTAGAGACAAATTAAAAAGCAATTATGTAAATAGTGAGTGTTATGCTAACCAATAATGTGTAACGTTGACAGATTAATTTAGTAACAGCAATTTTAAAAGTACTAACAAGGTAGCTCGACTACTTTTTAACCAAGTTCCAAAAAGGAGGAGGTATTATTATGTTCGTCTGTTTGAATGATTTTTTTCCATAATTGACGGAGAAATCGGTCAACATAATATGTTCACCGATTTCTCCGTCAATTATGGAATCCCAATGTCACCATCCCATGGAAATCGAGGGAAATCCTCAAATTGTGTAGGTACACCTATAGCAATTTGGATATTTTTTATAGTAACTCGTGCATTTGTTTTAGGAAAGCACCATTTGTTGAAGTGAAACTGATGATGAAGATCCATATGGCTACCGGAACTACTTAATAAAAGTATTTCACGGGTTGCGATTCGATTAGTTACTTTAATCGGGTTGCTAAGCAATTCGTGGCCATCACAATGCATACGGTGAAGAGGAGCTGATGGTGATTTCACCATTAGCTCCAGTTCTCCTGGTTCTTACCAAGAGAATTAATCAATAATTAACGTCCATGCATCGGGAAAAACATATTTTGTAAAAGGTGATGAGCAGAACTGGCCCACTAAAAAGTGAAAAATAAAAAACATTTACAAAAAAAACAACAGACTTAAAAACTTATTTTTCACTTGGTGGCTTTTTTTCTAAGTCGGTTGTTTTTTTTGTAAAAGGTTTTTTTTTATAAATAGATCGTTGAGGTGTGGTTCTAATACAACACGCCGCCGCCTGCGCGTACATACTGCGCACATAAAAGAATGTGCGGAGTTAGATTCCCGACAGTAGGTCATAAATCATTGTTTCCTGTGGAAATTGAATATAGAACATTATGCGAGGTTAAGGTCTGTTACGCACTAGCGGTTAGCCGCCTAGGCGGTTCGTTTGAGCGGCCAGCCAGCCAGCCGACTTTGTGGCGGTTAACGCTGGTAGCATACCTCCGCCGCGAAACCATAGCAGCGAAACCGCAGTAGTTCAGTTGTACTGGTTCCGCGTCATGATCCGCTGCTCGAATAGGATGCGAGTAGCGGAACATGACGCGAACCAGTACAATTGAACTACTGCGGTTTCGCTGCTATGGTTGCGCGGCGGAGGTGTGCTATCAGCGTATGTGCGTACAATCACCAGCGGTTGCATATTAAATTGGAAAGCGGCTTGCCATGCGGTTAGCCGCCCCCGTGGTTGACCGCTAGTGCGTAAGGGCTCTTAGTTACTCAGTCACTACACAAACAAAAAATTTCTTACTTCTGTTTCTGACAATTTCATGCTGATAGATCGGATACCGTGTAGAAAACTACCGGCGTAACTCTCGATGATTTAATTTTGTATTTAGGGTTAAGTTTTGCAATTGGTCAATAATACAAGTAATAAAAAAAGGAATTCATTAGCAAAATCATTACATGGTAGCAAAGACATTTAAATATCTTATGATTGACACGACAAAGCTCTAGGCGTCCAATACAACAACGCGTTCAGGGTGCTCTTGGGGCTGACTCGCTTCTGTAGCGCGTCGGGGATGTTTGCCGAGGCGCGTGTGGATTGTTTCCACACAATCATGCGTAAGCGGTGCACATCCCTCGTGAGTACGGTGCGGGTCAGCCGCAACAGTATCCTGAACGCTTTTGCTCAACGTTTTGACTGTCAGTACGTGAACCACTGCTGCATGGTTCACGTACTGACTAATGTTAACTGTTTATTTTTTTATTTTAATGTATAATTTTTTAATTTTTAATTTAATGTATTTATTTAATTGTATTAATATTTTTTAATTTAGTAATTGTATGATCCAAAGTTGATTGAAATAAATAAAATAATAATAAAAGCGAACCACATCAAAATCTCCTTGGTCACAGTCGCTGAGTTTAGCTCTATCTCTCTTGTCATACGCCCCACATGACTGGTCGCATTGGGAGTAAAAGAAAATTATTTTCGAAGATAATAAATGCTGAATTGTACATTGTGGCAAACCTCGTACTGATAAAATGACTGGCTTTAAATATGGTTTATTTTCGTAAGTAGTTTATGATTTACCGAGTATCATTATATTAAGTCGAATATCATTAGTTTAAGACCATATCAGACACCAATCTACATGGTCCTCAAATGATCTGACCAAGATTATATCCGTATTTTATATACACATTGACATTGATTAATTTTATATATACAATGACATGAATATTTACTTTGTTAAGTATTATATTGTTTTAATTAAGTATTGTAAATGTGAAGACTATGTGGGTTATTGTTTATTTTTGTTTTTTTCTCCGTTAGTTTTTATCATGGTCTGGCAATTTGAGTAATTTATGCGGCCTACCCAAATGTCCTTTCTTTGGCAATACCAAAGAAAGGACATTTTTTTCGTTGAATCGTTGAGCTCCTTAAATTTTTAGTTGAGCTGCACGACAACTGACAAATGCGTGCACTGACTGGACAGGCAATCTGTGTGGTTCTTTCATCAAAAGATCATTTCAAGCACCAATCTACATGGTCTTCTCATGACATGACCAAGATTATGTCTGGACCTTAAAAGAGACTGTAACCTCTGAGTTTGTTTCGGTCTTTCTTCTCAGAGTAGTCGGATATGAAACGCCTACCTCATCTAGTTTTTTTTTTAAATATGATTGACTTGTACAGAAATAAATAATTTATCATTTAAGCCGCAAAATTGAATTCAAATTAAATTTGCAGGTCTGTGTCAGGTTGTATCTTGATCAAAATATAATTCGGGCCGTAACAAATATGGCTTTACAGAATTATAATTAGAATCAGCAATACAACTCTCCAAGTTCATAGAATAACTTTAACACTCGCAATTCTCAGCAATTGTTTGTGAAGAAAATGCCTTCCTGTGTCTATACACGATCTAGAAATTACACTACCACTGTGAGAGAAAAGAAAAACGTCTCATTCGAGAGTGTAAATTTGATCAAAATAAAAATCCAATGTGGCGGCTGTGAATTTTTTTTTTGAAAATGTTTCTTGCCCATTTTTCTCCATACGAAACTATTTTTTGGAATGGGCAACTAGAATCAATTCAATTTTTTTTGTAAATTTTGACGTTTAAAAGTGCCTCATAAGTGCCTATTTGAAATAAATAATTTGACTTTTGACTTAGGTACTGTTTAGGGTTCCATATCTCTAATTAGAAAAAACAAAACCCTTATAATATGATCACTTCGTTGTCCATCCGTCCGTTTTTCTGTCTGTCAAGACCCTCTTTGTCAAGAATGCGTGAAGATATCAAGTTGAAATTAATATCAAATAAGTAAGTCTACAGTCCTTTGAAGCTTTAAAAAAATCAACCTTCTAAGTCAACGCAGTAAAAAAATACGGCCATTTGTGCAACATATTTTGATGGGATATATTCATCCCAACTACGGAACCCTTTATTATGCGTGGTCCAACACGCACTTGGCCGGTTTTATGTTATGAATAGACTCGCTGCTACAAAATTCAGAAATCGCAACAAATAATCCCATCAAAATCGTTTATTTGCATAAAATGTTGGTGGGTACAAAATATATTACCTACTTATAAAATTCAGTGCAAAGACACATTCCACCATGCATTGATGGCATGCAAATATTTAATTGATGTTAGAGAGTAACATACAATTATAGACAAATTAATAATAAAAATATAGGTATTAAATTTGAGTTTTAACGTCAAGAATTCTATGAACGAAAGGAACAAATTATTCACGTAAATACAAGTCATAACAATATACCCATACAAGTCCAAACGTTATAAATTATTTCAGATCCATTTTTTTTTCTCAGAATGTCAGAAAGCAAAAGCAAGATACTACCAAGATTCTGTTCTCAAAGCAAATAAAAATATAACGCGTATTCGTTTGAAATTAAAAATATTTGGTCATTTTCGACCACTCTTCATTAAAGCGGCCAGTAGTAGTAGTAACAGCCACCTGACATTTACGTATTATATAGAATACGTAAATGTTAGGTGGCTGTTAATGAGAACTGGGGGCCGACCGCGCTAATTTTGAACGTCAATACCAAAACTAAACCACAATCAAAAACGTTACGTTAGACACATTTCGTATCGCGCTAATCATTTCAACGGAAACGATTTAGCTTTACTTTGGAGGAACGATCAATCGAACTTTTAGTATTGGGTAACGTCAACGATTTTGTCGCTCAGAAAAAATTGCGCGATACCGTTTCTTACATCAGCTCAACCAAAACCAAAAACGTTCCGTTCGAACGGTAATTACGTTGAGAAATAGCGCGATCGGCCCCCTGGTGACTGTTATTTTAGTGATAGCTGTTCGTCAGAAATAATCTGTAAGAATGCATCACTCAGTGTATCCGTTTTGTGACATTAGGTAGTATATGCAGGAACACAGGCGTTTATTAATTCACTTAAAACGAAAAACTTCGCAAGCAATGGGAAATTGCTGCTGAAGACTGCAGAGTCAATCTCAGGTAGGACTAACTGCTTCTCACAGGGACAAATGTATATCGCTTGCTCCCCCGTCATCAGTCTTGGGTCTTTTGTATATTTTGGCGAGTTGGAAGTTTTATAAAACAATAAAAAAACATCAGGCCTGTATTCCCCGAAGGGTAAAGCAGAGTTGTACCCATAGTACACTCATATTTCGCCAGTTGTTTAGGTCCCATATAAGAGGGGGCGAGCCTGTTGCCATCAACCGGGCACAAATCTAGACTTAATACTGTTACTGAGAAATTCCAGATGGAAAACCAAAAAACACTGCCTGACCAGAGAAGCAAACCCAGGGCTTCATGCTCAACAGAGTAGCACTTGCAACCACTAGACCAACAAAGCAGTTTTTTAATGAAAATGTGGCTATTATTTTAGTATATGGTGGTATCTTACAATTTCCACGCGAACAAAGTTGCGGGCAGAAGCTAGTTAATAAACAATGTATTTCTACTATTACACCTGACCTTGGCATGATTATTATAAGACGATAAATTGACGAAGAAAAACTAATATGTTAACATGTCCATATTGATCGTATTAATGGTAAAGATAGACGCAATTAATGTAATTAGAAATAAAGTAAAATAGGTGAATATGTCACAGAAACACGTGCTTACAAAAAGATTGTTACTAACTCCCTCTCCCTCTCTCTAATTGTCTTTGCTCATCCTGGTAAAATTGAATCCAACCCTGATTTGATAACAAAATGTAGCCAATGTAAGTACTTGATCACATTACACAAGCACAATTGAGAAGAAGGTAAGTGTATTTCTCGAATGAGGATTATAATATTACAATCATATCAACTCTAAATCAAGTTAATGAACTTTGTAAAACCATCTATTATAACTAAAATATAAACGTTACCTCGTTTGCCACGAACGAACGGCCCCAGGTGATCAGCATGAATAGTATGAAAACGTAAAAAGGTATTGTATACCTTTGGGATTGGGTGTAACTCATCTTGCTGTTTCCCCGTTGTGCCCTTGTGGTGAGCACACTCTCGGACGTATTTTTTAATAAAACGTCTCATCTTCGGGAACCAAAATGATTGTTGATCGAGAAAGGGTTTATTCGAAACCAAAATGACCGATGTCATCATGGTTCATTTTAACAACTTGCCAACGCATCCCTTTCGGTACAACCCATCGAAAACAATCATCTCCGTTATAATTTAATAAACGATATACCTTACCGTTTGTTAGTTTGTAATTCTTGACTATTTCCGAAACGTTTCCGGATTCTGGATCAGTCAGAATTCGTTTAATCCTCGTCGTCGGTAGATTGAACCGTTGCGATCCAATCCTCCGATTCGGTTTAAAGAACGTCAAGTATGTGATCTTCCATAACTGCCTTGTCCACCAGATTTCTACTTAAAGCGTCTGCGTGTGTCATACCTGTACCCGGCCTATACTCTATTTCGCAAACAAACTCTTGAAGTTGGACCCACCAACGAGCAATTTGTGAAACTAGATTGCGTTTTATTAGTATTGTACGAAGCGCGTTGCAGTCCGTTAATATTTTAAATGGAATTCCAAGAAGATAAACACGGAATCTGTTGAGAGAAGCTTTAACCGCAAGTGTTTCTAATTCAAACGAATGCATTCGTTGCTCATCTGGAGTCGTTTTCCGACTAAAATAAGACACTGGTTTGAAAAGACCTTCGTCACATTTTTGCATTAGAATCCCCGCAACGCCATACTTACAAGCGTCAATGTGTAACTGAGTCTCCCTTTTTGGATCGTAAATATCGGACGCCAATATCGGACGAGAGATAAGAGCTTGAAAGAATCGAATGAGTCATTTTGTTCTTTAGTCCATTTCCACTGATAGTTCTTTTTCAAAAGATTCGTCAATGGTTTGCAAATGACGGCAAAACCTTTTACAAATCTACGAAAAAAACTAGCCAAACCGATAAACTGCCTGACTTCGTGTTGGTTCTTTGGAACCGGGAATTTGGCTACCGCTTCGATTTTGCGAGTGCCTGGTTTTATACCTACAGAGCTGACTTTGAAACCCAAGAATTCTATCTTGTCAAAGAAGAAATGGCATTTGGAAAGTTTTAATGTTAGTTTTCCTTTACGTAAAAGAGTTAGCACTTCCTGAAGCCTAACGAGACCTTCCTCAAACGTTCGTGCTGGAATGAGAACATCATCCATATAGACCAGAGCATATTTGATATTTGCACCGGAAAGTATTTTATTTATGGTTCTTTCAAAAACTGACGGTGCATTTACTAAACCAAACGGCATCCGAGTATATTCATATTGACCATGTGGGGTAACGAATGCAGTTTTATCTTGTGAATACGTGGAAATAGAAATTTGATAGTAGCCTGATGCCAAATCAAGGGAAATAAACAATTTACTGCCAGCAAGTTAATCTAATTGGTCTTCAACTTGGTGATAACTTGATGATAATATTATGTTGTTAATGTGTCGTGTATTTTTTATTTTGACTATTACTGCTGCTTGAGATTCTGAGCTGATTAGGTCTCCTGGTCTGCTTAAGATATCCGTGAAAGATCTGGGTGACCCGAGGGTTTCTGTTCTGATCTGGGTGACGCCTGTGCATTCAAAGAGCACGTGCGCAATGGTTTCTTCAGCCTCCATGCAAGCCCTGCACTGAGGGCTGTCCGTTATGCCTATTGTGTGGAAGTGCTTATTCAGTGAGCAGTGTCCCGTGATGGTCCCCGTCACCAGGCGCAGGCCGTTCCTGTCCAGGCGTAGCAACCGCCAGGTTAGCCTGCCATCTAAGGACGGCCATAGCTTCCCTGGATTGCCTGCAGCCCGGTGTCGAGGTCCACAGGTTCTGCGCTTGTGTGTGGGTGAACTCCTGTAGCCACCTGCGTAGTTGGTTGAAGGGGATGGGTACGATAGGTTCCGGTCCACAGACTGACGTGCTGGATGCTCTCCTAGCAAGTTGGTCAGCTGCGTCGTTACCTAGTGATCCGCTGTGTCCTTTTATCCATTGCAGTGTCACTATGTTACGGTTGCACACTGTCACCCGTTCCAGTGCATTGTGACATTCTAGTGTTAGTCTGGAGGTAATATAATTTTTCCCCAAGGATTGCAAAACTGAGGCACTATCGGAGAGTATACGTATACGGGTGTCCGTAACTCTCCTGGCTTCTATGGCGTAAGCCGCTTGTATAATGCCCACACATTCCGCCTGGTAGACGGTGTTGTACAATCCCAGTGGGCTGGATATATTTATGTTGAAGTCATGTGAGAAAACTCCGACTCCGGTTCCGGAGTCGGTCTTTGATCGGTCGGGTATACTCTCATCTCCTTCGGGCCTGAGTAGTCACACCGTTCTTCTGTGAGTATGATGTTGTAGTGCTTCTGAAAGAAGTGTATTTTCGGGGCTTTGTCGCAGGGTGATGCCATCATCGGTTGTCGTTTGATTGCATCTTCCTTTATGCGTGCGTGCTTGACCCTAGAGTCTTTGCTCAGGGTTCCCGATATATATAGCCTGAAGACTGCCAGAGCTGCCTCTTCTCGCATGATGAGGTGCAGGGGTGGCAGTCCCAGCATTACTTGTAGTGCGGCAGTGTGTGCAGTCCTCATGCTGCTAGTTATTGCTACACAAGCGAACCGCTGCAGTTTTTCGAGGTCTTTTTGGGCTGTGCTCAGGTCCGTCCTGAGCCACCAGACCAGTGAGCCAGTGCAGTGATGTGATAATTGGTCGGATGACTGTGGTGTATAGGCAGTGGGTGACTTTGGGGCTGATACCCCAATTCCTTCCAAGCAGTCGCATGCACTGCCATAGTGATATGCTGGCTTTTGTGGTAATGTAGTTGGTGTGTTTTGCCCAGTTCAGCTGTTTGTCCAAACAGATGCCCAGGCATTTGGTTTCAGTTGCCAGGCTTAGGGTAGTTCCAAAGAATCGTGGCAGTTGTAGTGTCGCCAACTTCCTCTTTTTTGTGAAAAGAATCAGTTCGGTTTTTGTTGGATTCACCGACAGTTGGTGTTTATTGCACCAGTCCTCTACTATTTTCAAAGCTTGGCGCATTAGGTTACATAAGGTGTTTTCGTGGGTGCCATTTATTATTATGGTTATGTCGTCGGCGTAGCCTACGGTAAAATAACCTTTGTCATTTAGTGTTTTGATGAGGCTGTCTACTACCAGGTTCCATAGAAGCGGCGAGAGGACGCCTCTTTGCGGGCAGCCTTTCGCCACGATGGCCCTTGTAGTGTCATTTACCGTGACTTGTACAGCTCTCATTTTGAGCATATTGGTGATCCAGCCGCTGTGTAGCGCGGATTCTGTTGATTTTCCTGTGGAGTACGCATGCTGTTGTTTATGGAGTGGTTTTACCCGGAGAGGTCCGTCTCGAATGTGTCTATCACAGAGTCGCTCCAGGGTTTTCAGTAAGAAGGATGTGGGGCTAATAGGCCTATAAGCCTTGGGTTGTGTGTAGTCGGTTTTGCCCGGTTTGGGTATGAAAATGACTTTCACTTCGCGCCATGCTAGTGGTATGTGTCTTAGTGCTAAGCACGCTCGATAAATCTCCACCAGCCATGGTGTCAGATGATCTATCCCCCACTGTAGCAGGGCTGGGAAAATGCCATCCAGCTCTGCGGACTTAAATGGCTGGAACGTGTTGATAGCCCACTTTATACGATCTTCTGTTGCTATATTATGGGCTCTTGACCAGTCTTGATCCGTTGGGGTCCATTCTGGCACAACCTCCCATGTCCTGTCTTCTAAGAGCCTGCAGTCTGGGAAGTGAGTCTCCAGAAGGACCTTACTGGCTTCATAGTCGGTTATTGTGTATAAGTTGTCGGGCTTTTTCAGCGCGCCAAGAGTTCGGTCCTGGTCAGTTGATAGGATCTTCCTTACCCTTGCGGCTTCATTATTTGTCTCGATGGATTCACAAAACTTCCGCCAGGCTGTTCTCCTGGCAGTCCTGATCTGTTTCCTGTACAAATATTGGGTTTCTTTGTATAGCTCCCAGTCTTCCGGGAGTCTGGTGTTCTTGGCTCTGTTGAATTGCTTACGAAGTGCATCTCTGAGTTTACTAAGTTCGGCGTTCCACCAGGGGTTCCTCACAGCCTTGGCTTGTGGCGCCCTTAGTTTGCATCATGCGTGGTAAGCTTCGGTTATGTATTCTGATAGCTTTGTCACAGTGTATTCTAATCGTGCAGGGTCAGTTATGGTTGTCAGTGTAAGGTGCCTATCTAGCATGGAGTCTAGGAGACATTTATATTCTGGCACATAAGTGCGCCGTGGATTTCGTCTTGGTACGGGTTTTTTGGTGTTGGTTGTTAGTTTGAAGCGGATTCTTCTATGGTCTGAGCAAGAAGGCTCGTCTGACACGTGCCAGTTTGTGATGATGTGTGTCACGTTTCCTGTAGCAAGCGTTAAGTCTATGATCGTTGGTCCTCGAGCTGTGACCCAAGTGGGTTCTGAGCCGCGGTTCACGATGTTAAGGTTAGTTGAGAATAAATAGGTGGATAGTACGAGTACCTCTCCCCTGGAGTTCGGTGCGTCGCTGCCCCAGAGCGGGTGGTTCGAGTCCGTGCAGATGATGAGATCTAGGCTGGATCACTCACAGTGCTGTACTAGGTCGGCCATCTCCTTCGGTGGGCAGTTTGTGTCCTCGCCTGGCATGTAAACCGAGGCCAGTACAACATCTGGAGCATTGCCTTCTGTTTGGAGCCTGACAGCTGTCAGATCTCTGAAACAGAATTGGGTAAGTGGTGCGATAGGGATTTCTTTGGGTATGTAAGCGCAGGTTCTTGGTTTGTCTGGGCTGTGTGTGTTGAGGATTAGCTTACCTCCGATGTTACCAAGGCCGCATACTCTATTGATCCTGATCCACGGCTCTTGGATCAGTGCTATGGTTCGGGGCTTCACCTCCAGTGCCCTGCGTAGACTAGCCGTGGCAGCCTGGCTATGTTGGAGGTTGGTCTGGATGATGTTGAGGGACGGTGGCGGTGATGGATCCATCGGACTGTCTCTCCACCACGTCCTCTCTGTATTGGCCTTCGTGCTGTTCGCCCGGCGACAAGGCGAGCAATTGCTCGCTCCAGCCAGGGGATGAGGGCGGTATGGTATCATTGTCGTCGGCCATTGCTGCTATGGCCATGACCTCCTCAAGTTGGGTAATGTCCGTGTCCTCTGTCGGTGCCGGTTGTGTCGTAGTCGTGTCGGTGCTGTCAGTCTGGGTGTCAGGTGGTTGGGTCGTGGGCCAAAAGCGAACATATATCGAACCAAGCAGGTAGGATATACGTCGCTCCCGGGCTAGGACCTTTACGACTTCCTCTGGCGGCACGCCCAGGGTCAAAAATGTCCCATAGTTGTCGCCGCTGACGGCCGTCGCCCTGTACAGTGACCACCTGGCAATATCGTACCAAGTATTCTGACAAATCAGAAGACTCTGGAGCCGGGCCACGTCACCATCGTAACGAGGGACGAAAAGCGAGGCTCGAACCCGGGTGGGCACGTCAGATTGTCTCAGTACTGTCAGTGTGAGGTCAGTGTCTGGGAGTCTGATTCTGGGCACATTCTGGGTCAACCAAGTCAGGGAATTGTCGTCCTCGCACCACATCTGCACGGTCCCTTCCGCTACCCGTGGGTATCCACGGAAGGCCGGGAGTGGCGTTGACGAGTCTGTGTCTGATAGCAGATTCTCGATATCTGTCTTTACGTGCTCGGCCTCTTCCTTCGTCAGGTCCCTGGAGGGAGGCGGGAAGCAGATTGCTACAGCCAGCCGCGCAGGAATGTCCTTCGTGGCTTGCGCGTAGGTCCTTTGCTCCCCCTGAGCAGAGTGGATCCTCGAGCGTTTGGCGTCCCCCTGGAGCTTGGTGAAACGGTCTTATCAGGGCGCGCCCTCGTCGCTGGCCCTGTACTGCTCGGTCCAGGCTGTGGCTTGGAGGTGCCTGGCTGGGTGTTTTTTGCCGGCAACGCCTTGTGCAAGGCTCTAGATCTCTTACCCCTGTTTTGTCTAGGTCGAGGTCGGTCGTGGGTTACGTCAGTGTTTTGGGGTCGGCTGTCAGCCCCGGCGGACTCTGTCGCTTGCGGAGGCTTTTCGCGCTGGGTTACCCCTTCGCGTACTTGCCCCCGCTCGCGTGATTCCGCGTCCTGCCGTTTTTCGCGCTGGGTTTCCCCTTCGCGTACTCGCGGCTGGTCGCGTGGTTCCGCGTCCGGCCACTTTTCGCACTGGGTTTCCCCTTCGTGTACTTGTGGCTGGTCACGTACGTCCTCTTCGGCGTCCGATCGCAAATGGCGCTGGCTAGTGCCTTGGCGGGTGTCGGGCTTTCGAACGCCTGTTTTCCTCTCCCGGGCCAAGATTTTTCCGCGATTTCTCAGCAGGCGTACCGAATCAACTTCAACCGGGAGAGTGGTGGAGCTGCCAGGGCCGTCATCTTTCCCCACCCCTCTCTGTCCATGTCGGTCTTGGTCCTTGTCTGGGTAGGCGATGCTTTTCCGCACGATGCTCTGTTGCCAGAGGCTTGCAGGAAGCGTGCATTTCGCAGTGGGTATTGGCGCGTGAATCGCAGCCGAGTTCAGGTGTATAGGCGCGTTGATCGCAGCCAGTGTTGGGTGTATGGGCGCGTTAGTCGCCGCCTGGGTTGTGGGCGCGTAAGTCGCAGCCTGAGTTGTGGGCGCTAAAACAGCAGCCGGCCGCGCTTAGTAGCGCGGCACCAAAGAAGAGTTAGGTGCCCCCCCAGATTACGATAGGGGCTGACCGCCGAGGCGGTGTGGGATTCTCCGGGTTGGCCGGGACCCACCTGGGTAGAATTTTCCTCACTCTGCATGATTTTGGTATGGGGGGTGGGCTTTTTTGGAATCGAGGTTACCCCTCCTCTAGGACCGACAGGATATAGGGATGGGAGGGAAGATATTCGTGGGTAAGGGTGTGAGTTCTTGCGGGGCACCCGAGGCTTGGGATTCGGCCTAAGGATTTAGGATCAACAGGATGTATGGATAAGGAAGGATGGATAATTAGGTGATAGGTCCATAGAAAGAGGTAAATGGGTTAACCTGAGCCTGGGGTTTGGCCTTCGGAAACTTCTCTTGTCCGGGATATCTTTGAGATGCTCCGGGTACAGGATCGACCTTTAACAGTCGGTCGCGCAGCCGGAGTTGGGCTATCCGCAACCTGCCCACCCGCTCGGTAGCAAAAGAAGTGCCTGGCAGCCTGGGTCGCCCCACCACGGATGTACGTACACCCGCGTTGGAGCGATCCAGCCTTCCCCGAGCGGCGACGAGGACTCTCGGACTATGTTTGCGTCAAGCATTTCGCCAACCATATCGCGAACGAGGTTCTTCTCCGCCAAAGACATTCGATAAGGCCTATAAACTACTGGGTCAGAATTTTTCAACTCTGTTATCATTTCTCCCGCAGAGGTCAGTCCTAAATCTTTTAACACGTTAAGTGCGAAGCGAGGCCTAAATCACCCCTGATGCAACTTCTCTGTGGTGCGGCAAGCAAAAAAGTGAATTTCTCTGTCGTGCGAATGGCATAGCTTTGGTTTGGTCCAGTGTAGGAAAGAGATAAATATATATTTGAGATCACTAATGGTTCCGGACTCGGTGGTGTACCTACCTTGGTACCGGATGTCTTAGGCCTCGTGCCGCACTGAATTAATATAATTTTAATGCAGTGCGGAACGAGGCTAAAACGTCCCATATCCCCCCTGACCTCGTACCGCACTCAACGCAAGCTTCCCGCGACCAGTGTTGTGCATCACGTCGATTGGAGAGCACGTCCTTTTACAGCGCCGAACATGTCTAAACGATGTCGGAAGAAGTTAATTTTAAAAAACCCAGAAACAGAGCCAAAACAGGTAAGTTTTTAATGAAAAAATCTTCAGTAAGTACCTAGTTTTTTCTTATCTTGGTAGCTATGTACCTAAAGTAAGTGTAAGATATTATTACTTAAGTATATTATACCTAAAGATATTATTGGTAATAACGATTATTGACGTACCTAATACTTTGCAATATATCTAGAATTACCTATTATTCTATATCGTGATAATAATGTTTTTATTATTAGGACTTAACACTTAATTGATATTTTTGTAGGTAGTGAAAAACTCCACAAGAAACGCAAAGCTTGAAACGCAAAAAAAAACGCAAAGTTTTGCCAGGTTTTGCCCTTAGAACGATCTAATGAGATATAATTGATCAAAATCGGTCAAGTCGTTGCGTAGTTAAGACAGTTTAAAAACGTCGATATTATTTTTCCCATCACTAATCGCAGCGAAAATTTGCCCTATTTCAGTGCGTTACGAGGTGTATAAGATCCCATATTTTGTTTTGCTAATAATTCCTAAACTAGCCATCAGATCCCGGGGCGACGGTGGATTAGGGTTCATCAATTCACTGTCTATATCAATAAGGACCAAAATTCTCATTTATCTTTGATTTCGCGCCAGAAAATGGATTTTAGTCTGTAAAAGGAGGTGGGGTCTAATAGACCGCGTGTCGCCCTAACGTCTGGTCACGGTACGGGCCGATTATACCTCGTGCCGCAGGAACGGAAAGTATGCAAAAATTGGTGCCGCAGCTAACGTGTTAAACTAAAAGATAAAGCAATCGCTAAAGCTATTTAGTAAACATTGTAATTGAACTTTTTGTTCATTTGTAACTGTGGAACCAAAGAGTAAGTATTCATCGAAATTAGATTTATCAAAAGAGACAACGGAAACCTCTTGAATGATATTAGGAAAGGCACGTGTCAACAATGTATTTTTGGCAAAGGTTATTCGTGAATTGCTTATATTGAATACGATTACTCGACCTATATCCGATTTAAGATCGTATCCTCTAGGAAATAAATAATATTCATTACCGGGGGTGCCCCTTATAGAACCGTTTACATATATTTGCCCATTGAAATGATTGCATGAATTTACTGGAACTGTAACTATTTCGCACGGCGACAAAGAAATGTCTACTGAAACTCTCAAAAACAGTTTTTTATCTACACTAGATTTTTCAAAAAATATTTCACTAGGTGTTTTGGTAATGATTATGTTGGGTAATTCTGTAAAAGTGTGTCCCAGTAACACAGGATATTTCAGTGCGTGGATTTCGACGATAAGAATTTCAATATTTTCTTCTTTACCTTGAACGTTAACGTTAACCCTGGACCTACCCAACGGACTAACGTAGTTTCCACCTACTGCCCTCATCAAGAGTAAATCTTTGGTATCAATAGGTAGTTTTAAAGTTTTAGCTTCATTTTCTCTAATAAGACTGCATTGGCTACCTAAATCAACGTGACATACTAATTCCTCATTGTTAATCAGAATGTTAAATATATATTTCGAGTTAGACTCACCTGATGTCAGTTCTGATGCCATTTTTTCTTCAACAATGTCCTTTTGATTGCTGTCTTGTAGCTTTTGTTTCCTGAACCTACAATAATTACTTAAATGGCCCAACTTACTACAATTAGTACACGTTGTTGGTGTCTTCCGGCAATGGATACTCTTGTGACCTTCTTCATTACAATTGTGACATACTAACCTTTTTTGTTCAGGACCATTTCGTCTGGTGGAAGCGGTTGTTCCGGCAGCCCTCCTCTCATGTTTTTGATTTCTTTCCCCAGCATCTCTTGTAGAACCTATTTTAACGGTTTTTATGTATTTCTGTACCTCTTCAGGCTCGCGGAATTGAGCAGCTTGAGCACCGATTCTGACAGCGTGATCTTCAACCCCGTTTAAAATACAGTCGACTGCTTTACGACCTTTTATTCCGCACCTATTTAGAAGATTATTTTTTTCGTAAAAGTAGTGCTCCAATGATTCGCCATAACGGGTTTTTTTAGCTAACATTGCTATAAGTTCCGCGTAATCGTCACGATAAGGAAAGTTTTCTACCAATTTTCTTTTCCATTCGGTCCATGAGTAAAGGACTGTGCTGAGACCCTGGTACCAAACCTTTGCAACACCGGTTAATTTTGGTACGGCAAAATGGAGTTTCTTTTGCGTCCCAACCATAGATCTCTGCACACTCCTCCACTTTAGTAAGCACATCAAGTTGGTCTGATCTTTTGTCATTGGATCAAATTCTGGAATGACATTGTTTAAGGAAAGTTTGGAGCCAGACCGACCTTTTACATCTTTAGGAATATCTAAGAACTAATCTAAGATACTGCTAGTATTATCTTTATCTAAGTTAGTTTACGTTTATGCGACTGAACATTTGGGGAAAAATGACGTCGTTTTCTTTGTTTACCATTAATTGAATTATCAGAATCGCTAATAGTTCGACGTCTTTTACTCCCCTCACGTACGTCACATATTCTACCCTTAGTTTGACACCTTCGTTGATTAAGTCGTTTACGCAATGAAGACCGATCCTCTGAACTGGTACCAGAATTATCTACGCACCTTGAATCTCGTGATCTACGATGTCGGTTAACTCTTAACTCGCGGGATTTCATACGTTGTCTAGATGCATGTTCCATCAGGCGTGGCTGATGACAACGTTTGGATGACGTACTTGGTCTTTGAGGTTGGCCGTTATGAGAACAGAGAATTATAGACTCGTCGCTTGAAACATACGGCGAATTCTCCTGTTGCTGATTTGCGCTGCAGCCGCTCCTCCGGTAGACATGACTTCGTGCCTGCTCTATAGCAGTACCGTGCCCAAGTTACTTTTACTTGATAACAGCACTTGTGCCCAAGTCTTACTTGATAGCAGCACTGATGATTAATGTAGCCAAGCTTTACTCTTGATAATTAATGTGCCCAAGCCTCACGCTTGATAGCAGCACTCACGCTTCATTAATGCGGGGTTGAAAACTGAAACTTTTAGTTAATTTTAATAACCTTATCATTTTAATGTTTCGGAAGATCCATAGTATATGAAAATGATCAACATTGGTGAAGGAAAGGTGAAAAGTATTGAAGAGTACGCATTGGAACGTTACAAAAACATTTCAAATGAAAAACCGTTGCAATGGTGAAGCGTTTCCAGAAAGGAGTTCTGGCAAAGCTGTGTAACGATGTAACGCTTACAGAGGGTAGCCCTGACAAAGCTGTGTAATGTTGTAACGCTTCCAGAGTGTAGTCCTGGCAAAGCTGTGTAATGTTGTAACGCTTCCAGAGTGTAGTCCTGGCAAAGCTGTGTAATGTTGTAACGCTTCCAGAGTGTAGTCCTGGCAACGTTGTGTAATGTTGTAACGCTTCCAGAGTGTAGTCCTGGCAAAACTGTGTAATGATGTAACTCTTCCAGAGGGTAGCCCCGGCAAAGCTGTGTAATGTTGTAACGCTTCCATAGTGTAGCCCCGGCAAAGCTGTGTAATGATGTAACGCTTCCAGAGGGTAGCCCCAGCAAAGCTATGTAATGATGTAACGCTTCCAGAGGGTAGCCCCGGCAAAGCTGTGTAATGATGTAACGCTTCCACATTGCAATTAACTATCATACGAACACTCGAATGAATAATAATGTTTACACAATATAATATTTAACAGCTTACAACGATATATTGAAAAAACTGTAGGTATGAGTTCACTAAGGTATAATGGCATTGCTTGTTTTATTAAAAATTATTCATTACTCACAGACTAATAAATGCAAAAAAAAAATATCATTTACCCATATTTCGGTGATAGTCAGGTTATATTTTAACGGCAGAGGGGAAAAAAATACGCAAAAGCAAAAATTTGCCGATATAAAACCTGTGGGCAGGATAAAACAGTAGATTGTTTTGTTTTTACTTTCACTCGTCTATCCCACTTCTAAGATGTAAGCACAGCACTATTAATTACCTTTAGGTTTTGTAAGGTGGTGTATGAAAATGATAGTTTGAATAATCTCACAAGTATTTATTGGAAACTGAAACACATTATTCAACAGGATATTATTAACACCAGAAATGACATTATACGTGTTAGGCTTATAGTACGTTCATGGCTGGTTATATTAAGTAATGGTTATATTAAAATTAAGAAATATTAACAACCAGCACTCAGATATTTAAATATTAAACACAGAATTAACTGACCTGACCTTGCTCCAACGGATAGCACTATTTCTACACAGTGAACACGTTATTACTTTAAGGTCTTTACACTTTGGCGTCGCAGGAACAACTGAGCTGCGTACGGCCGTTTGAATAACTTCGCCCGCCGACCGTTACAAGATTTAAACGGGAAGGCGGTAGTTCATAAAATAAATGCGTTTATCTTAGATGTAAAACGCATTTATTACATCCACTAGGTATAACTGTATAATCAGTTTATTAAAATCCTAACATGATGATGGCATAATATTAGACAAACGCTAGTTCGTATTAAGAATATGAGGAGAAAAAACCGAGTCATTTATTTCTTTAGCTTGAAATTTTGACAGGATAACGTCTGTCAGGTCAGTTTATGTCGTATTATAGAAATTAATGAATTGACCGGGATTTTTAGGGTTCCATACGTCCGAATGAAAAAACGGAAGTCGTGTGTCTGTCTGTCTGTGTATCACAGCCAATTTACTCCGAATCTAATGGATCGATTAAGTCAAAAGTCAAAGTCAAAGTCAAAGTCAAACCATTTATTTCAAATAGGCACATAAGAGGCACTTTTGAACGTCAAAATTTACAAAAAAAATAGAATTGATTCTAGTTGCCCCTTCCAAAAGGTAGTTTCGTATGGAGAAGAATGGGCAAGAAACTCCACCGGTACTCTTTTAAAAATGTTTTACAATATTTTGTTGGTGTACATATGAATTGTGACCTAACTGACGGGCGTGTACCGTCAATAAATGATTTTTGAATATGGTCATTGTCAGGAGACAAATTAGAAAAATAAAATACTGGCTTTACCGTGTGACACATTAAATGAAAGGGTGTACTGTGAAGGTCGTAATGATTTTTAAGTAGTTTTAAAGTTATTTAAGAATCCCCCCCCCCCCCCTTATCTCGGAATTTACTGATCCAACATTAATGAAAAAAAAAATACAGAAAATAGTTCTACGCTTATACAGATTTCAGGAAAACCTATAAGAAGTCTATGGTTTTAAAATAACATGGTAAATCTCTCAATACTGTGCGTACAAACTGTGAAACATGTTTTACAACTACAATGTTAAGTTCGTTCTTGGGATCAATTTATCCCCTTGGCCGGCTTTTTATCATCTTTTTACGACGATACATAATGCTTTGGCTCAAAAGGTGGCCACGTTCAACGTGGCAATGGTAGCGTCGTCCTTATCATCAACAGTGCAGGTCACACACTTGGGAAAGAACACCAATAAGTCATGACTTTTCTCATAATTACTATTTTACAGAAAATTACATTGCAGCAGAACGATCACATAATTAGTGGTGACTATCATGAAAGATATTGGTAACGTTGCGTCTATGAAGAACAAGCCACATGTAGTCATTTTACTAAACGTATAATTTGTCCGTATAACATTCTTGCAAATAATTTTTTGACTTTCTGTAAAAACAAGAATAAATTCAGTTAAAAAATGGTGATGGAGGAGTGAGAACTTAGTGCATTTTGCAAACCTTCGTTTGGGTATCTTGATAAACTATGAAGATTTGGCGACATCTTTTATACTGCTACATACGAATTACGCAAGATATCTGACGTCACACAAGACTTTTAACGCGCTTTAATCTAATTTACCGCGAAATCTTCATATACAAGGTCAAATTAAATTAGCTAGCGAAACTTCACAGATGTGATGGGTATTGATATCTAAACATATTCAAACAAAAAATAAATAAAAATGATTTTTTTCTTCATCTACCGCAGGTAGTGTAGTACTTGAAATATCAGTTATTCTGTGTGTAAACTTCACAGAAGTAATATCTAAACACAATAAAACAAAAAAAAAAAAGATTTTCTCATCTCACACTTTAAGTAACGGTCGATGACCCCAAAAAAATCATCATAATTATTTTAATTATTTTGTCGTGTTTAGGTATCGGCACCTATCACGTTTGCGGAGTTTCGCTAGCTAATTTAATTTGACCCTGTATATACATAAACATCCCCGAAATCATCCATCTGGCAGTAACCCACCAAATACAAAACTCGTCAGATCAGAGCATCCTTCCAATGGGGCAAAGAGGAAATTTCCACTCTGTTCCTTACCTATTATAACATATTCTTACTTAGACAGTGTCTGTTCTTCATAAGCTGTAAACACGCCGTGTCTGTATTGTCCACAGTGGCATAGAACTTCTCACAGTGTCTACTATGCGTAAATATTAGAACCATATTCTTCGTTAGCCAACACAATATACCAGAAACGTGAAGCACTGTCTGAAAGTTAAAATTTATAATTTTCATTTAACAAAATTAAAAATAGCTGCATACACTAATAGAAAGTCTGTAAAAAAAAAACATAACATAACATTACGCCTGCAATCCCCAAAGGGTTAGGCAGAGGTGTATACCCACATTTCGCCAGAAAAAAATAATGAAGTATAAAAAAATGAATTTTAATAATGAGTGATTTCCAGCGTTTAAAATTAAATAGAACTCAGCACCTCGGGGCTTTGATTCTTGTGGTGGTCATAGAGTATATGACACGAAAAATGTAAGAATTAATGTAGATGGCTATAATACGAGATAGATGGATAATATGAAACATGATATGACTCAGAAGCTGTATGTGCTGCGCTGACCCAAATAAAGTCTAAATTAAATCATTTATTTCAATAAGTCCATTTAAAGGTACGTGATTGGATGATGATTTCGACGTAATGAATGATAGTGATAAAATTGAGGTCATGATTTCAGAACTGCATGTGACATCTAATTTATTTTGTAGGTATACTTACTTGGTATTTAAACTCTGTAGAACTTTTCAGCATAGAGCATATTGAGTGGAAATAATAGAGATTACGGTAAAATATGCCAAACGTGTAACATAATGTCTATTAAAAACAAAATATTGGTGATTAACTTGGTGACTATAAAGATATTCTATGCGTACTTAGAGAGCTAAAAAGGCCAGTTACTATATATATAATTATTTATTGATTTTATATGTAAGGTTCTAAGTAAAATATTCACAAACATACCAATACTTGGAAAATTCTCTTATACAAATTGTAAGCTTTCAAGATGTTTTCGTATATCTCAAGTAATTTCAGACAGTGTTCATCTTTTTCGTCTTCATCATTCATCATTAGAACTTCTTTAATCCACTCGTCTAGGTATTTTCTTAACAGTATTATAATTCGAGTAGCTATAATTAAATTAATTTCCAAACCCAAGAAAAGTATTCCACAAATATTGTCAAGAACTAAGTCCAGGACATGAGGGTAGTAACACGTTAAATAATACACAATGTGCATCCACATATTAATAAAGATAAAAGTAAGTATCGAGATCCAATTCCAGACGATAAAACTCAGAACACTTGTACTAAAATCAATGCTGCTATGTATAGTTTGGATCTTTAAAATAAGTAATACGTTGTTGTCCTTATGCACTATGTCCAAAATGAACATAATTGAATACGAGACCAAAATAAAGATAAAGTACACAACAGTAAATAGTGACAAGAAGTCGTTTTCTAAACTTGACATATTCTTATTAATATCCCTGACTTCAACGATGACCATTCGATAGATGTATTAAAATATAACATAGAGCAGAACGAAAGTATACGGCTTACTTTGCTATTTATATAAATATAACTACGTCGTACATTATATTTTGGATTTAATAACAGAGTGAGTGCGAAGTTAAAAGAATACACTATTCTTTTAATATCTTTGTCAAGTCGATTGTTGAGGGCTGCACTAAAAGTATCGGGAATGGAATATTTCCACTGTTCCTGTCATATTAAAATCTTTTTAATTGAAAACTCCTTGGTTTTAAAAATCGAATACCATTTATTTATTTAAAAAAAGATTCTCGGTCTTGTCACAAGGTTTTGTCAAACTTGTTTAGTCGTTGAGAAAATGGAATTGACTCGAGAAAATTCAAGAGCGATGATTTATTATGACTTTCGAACTGGTTTAACACAAAAACAGTGTGTTGACCGGATGATTTCTGCATTTGGTGATGAAGCCCCATCCAAAACCACAATTTATCACTGGTTTGCTGAATTTCAACGTGGACGTGTCAAGCTCAGTGATGATCCCCGTCAAGGTCGTCCAAAAACTGCAGTCACCCAAGAAAACGTTGATGCTGTGCATAAGCTGACTGAGGAAGATCGAGATGTGACATACCGCAAAATTCAGGCAACTTTAGACATTGGCATGAGTCAAATACAAATAATCTTGCATGAACAATTAGGTGTAAAAAAGTTGTTTTCCCGATGGATACCGCATACGCTCTGTAAAGAGCAAAAAGCGGCTCGCGTTACTTGGTGCGTCAGAACTCTCGAAAGATTCCACGCAGGATCCTCAAATGCTGTATACAACATTGTATCAGGTGAAGAATCCTGGATATATGCGTACGAACCCGAAACAAAAAACCAGTCACGAGTTTGGGTCTTCGAAAATGAGTTAAAGCCAAAAAAATTGTTCGTTCACGGAGTGTTGCAAAAAAATGGTGGCCACGTTTGTCTCCAAAACCGGCAATGTTACGACTATTCCTCTTGAGGGACAAAGAACGGTTAATGCAGAATGGTATGCTAGCATTTGTTTGCCACAGGTCATTTCTGAACTCCGTAAAGAGAATTGCAACTGCCGCATCATCCTCCATCACGACAATGCGAGTTCTCACAGACCAAAGAGTTTTTAGAGCAAGAAAACATAGAATTATTAGACCATCCGCCGTACAGCCCCGACCTAAGCCCTAATGATTTCTATACTTTCCCTAAAACAAAGAATAAATTGCGTGGACAGAGATTTTCACCCCTTGAAGAAGCTGTGGACGCTTACAAAACGGCCATTTTGGAGACCCCAACTTCCGAATGGAATGGTTGCTTCAATGATTGGTTCCATCGTATGGAAAAATGTGTCAAATTTCGCGAATAATACTTCTAAAAGCAATAAATACATTTTTAAATAGTAATGTTGTGTCACTTCCTTGATTCCCAAAATTTTCAGTGCCGCCCTCGAACACTTTGAAAGAGTTCTCTGGATATACTTTTTGTTTTATGAATTTTTTTCTTACTTTCGACATGGCCCTGTCCATTGTTGGAAGGCTAATGAGTGTATGATAATAAAGATACAATACAGCACCGAAATAAAATTGCGGTTAAATATTTATGGATTGATCGTATCAATAGTCAAGACTCAAGGGAAGATCTACCGTCCGTACCGGAGTTAACTAACAGCTCCGTGATTTTTGTTAATTAAAAATATTTATAGTTGGTGTTCACTCGTTAACGCCTAGTAATTATTGTAATACGAGTAATAAAATGATCCATCGCTAGAAGTGTTTCTAGCTAGAAGTGTTTCTAGCCTCCAAGTTTCACGAACTACAAAAATACAATGAAATAATTATGTGTGGACAGTGACCTAACAAAAGTGAAATAAAAACTAATAGCGACAATAAATCTCAGTTCATACAATAATAATCGTTCAGTGCTGTAATCAGTGAATATTCATAAAGTGAAATAAAGTAATAATAGTGTAAAAACAATAAGAACATTAAAAACTGTTCCACAACAGAAAACTCTGTTACCCACATTCAAAAATATCTGCTTTTGACTCCAACAACAAACTGTTCGCTAATTTAGTATACCAGTGTAACGTTGCGTTTGGTCGAGCGGTTTGATGCGCCGCTTAATCGTGTTGATTCAAGGTGTCGTGCGGTCGCATCTTCCCTACGCTGATCACTTTTTGTGATTCTTCAATACCGATAAATATAAAATGGAATGACTATTAGATAGTTGCTGTCAGAGCCACATATCTATAATCGACAAAAAACGAGCAAAAATGGAAGACAAAGTCGCAGTTTATGCGATGTTCTAGTATTCGAAGCAAATACAGCGAAATTCTTGCAATTAATCGGATACTGGGTGTATTTGGTTGCCGTAGCTGCCGTTGTGACTGTGAGCAGGTCGAGAGTGTTTTGGTCCTGGCGTTGTGCATTTGCTTGTGCAATTTTCGGATGCGCCATTTATGTTTCTGCTGTGGCACTACGTCAACAATGTGATTACGTTAGTCGATCATCGATTGCCTGTGGACTGCCAACCTGTTCCGGTTACTATAGAGGGCAGGACCTGTCCTAAGAAAAGGGTTCCTGCAGTCTGCAGCCACGTGCAGTAATGTGATTATGTGATGCAATTGGATGCGATAATAAGATATGAATAGGTTTTTTTTTTTTTTGGCAAAGAACATTTTTTTAATTCGTTAGTTGGCCAATTGTTTTCGTTGGGTTGATTTTTGTTTGAAATCATTAGGTACTTAATTATAGTAACGATGTTATTGTTTGAGACGGTGAAACCTCATAGTTTTCTTTTAAATTAATTTGACATTGTTTGAGCTCTGTAATTACTGTACCGTGGACATTAATCTAATAACTATTGTTTAAAATTAAAGTTTAATTATAATTTATTTATAATAATTTAAAATTGAATACAATATTTTAATTTTATTAATTTATATTGTATTTAAATTAAATAATATTATTGTTTTTGAGCTCTATGTGACATTGGATGTAGCTTTTTTGTATTTGTTGTTAATGGAAGTATTGTATGTTTATAGACGCCCATATGAGTGCCCTGTCCGCCATGTTGTCTTGTCCTCACTGCCCTGGGTCTTCACGTGCATTTAGCTCGCATGGGCTCAAGGTCCATATTGGCCGTATGCACAAGAGTGTGCGTCAGCCGGTCGCCACTCCTCGGACGTCGTCTACTGTCTCCGATTCCCAGCCAGTGAGCCAGGTGTCGTCGGTTTCGCGCCCTTGCCCTCTGGAGAGGCTGTCGGCCTTGAAGGTGAGTACGCCAGTACTTAGGCACGTTCCTAAGGGTGTGCGGAACCAGGCGGCGGGCAAGCCGTGCAACATTATTAATCAGTGCGTTAGCTGTAACGGTGTGGAGGACTGGGGCGCGCTTCTCACTTTTGCGTTTGGTGGGCTGAGGGTTCCTTCGAGGGACGCACCTGGAAACATGACTGCAAAGGTGAAGGCAAACATCGAGTCGGTTGGTGCTGACCAGTTTGGGGATGAGTCAGGTTGTGTGGCAGGGGCTGCTAAGCCGCGCGGGGTCCGAAAAGCCATCGAATCAAAGGTGTTCGAGGGAGACCTCCGAGGGGCGGTTCGGTTGCTGGTTTCGGACGACTCGTTTGCCCAAAACGATTCTGACACGCTAAGTGCCCTTACGGTCAAGGACCCAAGCCCATCGCGTCCGCTTAATTTTCCATCGGCGCCGGACTCGTCGTTTCCAAGGGTGACTGTGTCAGTGGAGGACGTCGCGCTGGCTTTGAGCTCTTTTTATAGGGATCTGCGGCAGGCTTGGATGGAATTCGTCCAGGGCATTTGAAAGAGCTAACATCTGGTTCTGCTGGGGAGAATGGGCGGCGTTTGCTGGAGTGTTTGACAAAGCTCGCAAACTTTTTAATGAGTGGTCAGGTCAATCCGGTAGTTTGTCCTTATTTGTATGGTGCTTCTCTTTGCGCACTCAAGAAGAAGGACGGAGGGCTGAGACCAATAGCCATCGGCAGCGTGTTCAGAAGGTTGACCGCTAAGCTGGCGTGCCGGTCCGTAAGAGTAGCTATGTCCGAATACTTGCAGCCGTATCAACTAGGTTTCGGGACGCGTCAGGGGTGCGAGGCCGCTATCCATGCGACGCGTGCATTTGTCATGGACCCTGAGAACTCAGACTGCGTGGTGCTGAAACTTGATATACGCAATGCTTTTAGCACCCTAGAAAGAGACGTTCTTTTGAGTGAGGTCAAGGATAAAATTCCTTCTCTATACCCCTTTCTCTATCAGGTATATTATTCTCCTTCTAATCTATTCTTTAATGATAGTCTCATTCCGTCTCAAGTGGGAGCGCAGCAGAGGGAACCGCTGGGGCCACTGGTTTTCAGTTTAGCCATCCACAAAGTCATCTCTGGATTGAAATCGTCTCTAAACCTGTGGTACCTTGATGATGGCATTATTGGTGGGACGCCGGAAGAGGTTTGCCAGGACCTGGAGGTTCTTGTTCCTCAACTTCAGGAGCTGGGTCTGGAGGTGAATCCCTCCAAGTGCGAATTTTTTCCCTGTGGCGTTGGAGCTCGTACACACTTCTCACGCTTTGGCTCTTATTTACCTGGCCTCAAGGAACTCTCTCAACTTTCTTTCTCCCTTTTGGGATCTCCCATTTTTCTTGACGGAGTGCCAGAAGCCATTTCCTCCCGTAAACAGCTTCTCCTCAATGCTCGGGAACGTCTGAAGGATCTCGCAGCGCATGTGGCGATTTTGTTATTGCGCATGTGTTTTGCCTTACCTAAGGTAACATATCTCTTGCGGACAGCTCCTACCTGGCTTTGTCCTGAGGAGGTATGTTCTTTTGATTGTGCTCTCTCTTTTGATTGTGTTTCGTTGTTTGTCATTGGCGTGATTTAAAATTCTTATAACGCTCATACCATTAGTTTATCTTTATTTCTCTAATTGCCGTTAAACAACTATCACAGAGCACTTTTTATTGTATTATTCACTATACTATAATACTGTAGCAATTAAACAGCCGTAATGTTTTTTATTTATTTTTGCCGGATTATCGGCGCCTGCGTCTCTTTACTTGTCACAGCCACAGAACATAAATACTCCGAGGTCACAGCGATACCCACAGACTAAGTAGTACTGCGATACCATAGAACACCACAGGCAGAAAAGGCACTGACAAGTAACTGATGTTACGTCGGGTTCACACACGCGGTATACGTTTACAATTATTATTACCTACAATAATTTTATTATGTTATTTTTATTATGTTAATTCACTAATATATTTTTATTTTTATTTATTTTCGTGTCTGGTCTATCCGTGACATCACAGCGGGCCCTATCAGAATACCAGCGCTGCGACACGTAAGTGCCGCAGCATCATGCTGAGATAGGGGCCTTTTGGCCTCGTACAGGACTGTTTTTATTTTCATTTTTACTTTATTTTTGTTTTTGATCTTTATGTTTCTATGAGTGTGTTTTTTGTATAGTTTAATTTGTGATCTGTGCGAGTCCCAATAAATGCTTTTTCTTTCTTTTCTTTCTCTAAAGGCAACGGTTGAGTCGATCCTGAATGTTTCTTTGAATGATGAGCAGTGGAGGCAGGCGGCTCTTCCTATCCGGTACGGGGGTCTGGGGGTGCGGTGCGTGCATGATGTGGGCCTGCCGGCTTTCCTGGCGTCGACACATGGGGTGGCTGACCTCGTCGCTGTAATTCTAAATTCCAATGGTGACGGGGCAAACAAACCATTTATGTTGGATGCCGGATCAGCTTGGTCTGTCCTCAACGGGGGGGCAGCGGGCCCTGACGCGACACATGCTCAGCGCGCTTGGGACGACGTCACGTCTAAGCAGATCCGGGAACAGATGTTGGTGGATTCCTCGGGGGCTGATTTGGCCAGACTCAGGGCTCTTATCGCAGCCGGTATCGGGGGCATGGTTGCACGCGCTTCCTTCACCTCACTTGGGCACGTTGCTGGATGACGACTCTTTGCGTGTGGTCTTCCGCCTGGGCTGCAAGGTGTGTGAACCCCACACATGCACCTGCGGTTCCATGGTGGAGGCCGATGGCCATCACGCTTTGAGTTGTCGTCATTGCTCTGGGAGATTCCCGCGTCACCATGCGCTCAACGATATTGTGCGGAGGGCATTTGTATCGGCAGATGTCCCCTGCATGCTGGAGCCTCTGGGTCTGTGCAGGACTGACGGCAAGAGGCCAGACGGGCTGACCCTGGTGCCTTGGGGGAACGGCAAATGCCTAATATGGGACGCAACTTGCGGCAGCACTGTTGCCGCCAGCCACCTTGGTCGCACCGTCCTCTCACCATCGGCAGCAGCGGAAGACGCCGCAGAGAGGAAGAGGCTGAAATATGCACCGTTGGTGGAACGGTACCATTTTGTGCCCATTGCCGTAGAGACCATGGGTAGTTGGGGCACTGAGGCCAGGAAGCTCATTACGGAGATAGGGCATAAGCTACGTTTAAAAACGGGTGACTCCCGCGCCGGCTCGTTCTTGGTGCAAAGGTTAGCCATTGCCATCTAACGTGGCAATGCAGCAAGCGTAATGGGCACCTTTGCGCCGGGAACAGTTAGGGGCGGGTTATTTGATTAAGTTTTTTAAATACATAACACATTAATATACCTTGTAATAGATTAGTCAAATTATTTTTTGTAAAAAAAATCCTAACTATTCGTTATGGAAATTGCAAAAAGGCAGAGAGGAGTGTCCAAGACATCATAAAAGTATTGAAGGAGACCGACCCGGACAACGTGCCGACTTTCTTGGCGAAGGATTTGGGCAAGCTGCCCCCCGTCACATTCGACCACGTTGACGTCACCAGGTTGCTGCAGGACCATCACAACCCTATGATCAAGCCTGGTCGAGATGCAGTTGAAGTTGGAAGCACCGCAATCCACCATCAGTGATCTACGAACTGAGGTAGCAGATTTACGCAAGACGGTATGTAGCTCACACGAGCCAGCTATCAATAACAACACACGTAACGACGCATTCAATGCATCGCAGCTGAGTGTCGAATCGGCAAAATTCGACTCGTCACCGGCCGCCATCACTGCAAATGATGCACAACTGCACCCCACCCTCCCCGCGTTCCCCATCGTTGGAACGCCGACCAATATTAGCACGTAATAAACCGAGACGTGCTTACTCGGCTGCCGTTATTGAAGGTCCCACGAATCATCAGCGGCAGCCTAATAATACGAGGGGTTCCCAAAGGCCCTTCGAAGCAGTTCAAAGTTCGTTACCGCCAGTAACAAGCCAAGGACAGGTCGATGAAAAAGGCTTCACTCGCGTGGAGAAGAAGAAGAATAAGCCTGCTTGTCGCAATCAGTGCGGTACCGCATTGACTGGTCCTGACATGATGCTGCGTCCCGCTATTCCAACGACGCAGCTGTACGTGTCACGTTTACATCACACCACGAAGGTAGAGGAAGTCGTGGAGTATATCAGGATGAAGACCAAGTTTACCTTGAGAGTCGACAAGTTGGAGTCGAGCCATAAGATTAACTTCAAATCTTTTGTGGAGCGGGTTCGGACTCATCACCTGGACACTTTTATGAAGGAGGAATTTTGGACGACCGGTGTCTTGTATTGGCGTTTTCGCGGAAGGCTACATGACTCAGCAAAATACGTCGCCGACCCTACGTAGTAACTTGATTTTGTAGCACTGATGTGTATTAGTTTATTATTTTGTAAGATTATTTTGTCTATTTTGTCTATGGACTTTAGTTGCCTGAAAATAAAGCAATTATTTTATTACTATATTATTATTATTGCAAAAACGAATGGTTTGCATCCACGAGCGGGTTTCCTCAATGATTTTAATGATTTAAAATTAAAATCGTGAAAAACCAACTGAAACGGAAACCCCTTAGTGAAGACTAAAATTATGTCAAATTCAAATGTTTTAAGTCATCATTCATTCATTTCAGCCGAAATAAGTCGACTGCTGGATATAGGCCCCCCAAAAGAGCGGGGTTTGCCATAATCGCCACGCTTGGCAGGTGGGTTGGCGATCGCAGGATGGTGTTAAAATATTCTTTATATTTGTTAAACCTACATAAACAAGGTTTCGTTTAGATCAGTTGTAAAATACGACTTGTAGAGGAAAAGCAGAGAAGCATTGCTCGCTTCGCTCGCTCGGTCAACGAAACAGCTGAATTCAGGTACAGAACAAATTTATTTTTTTAAACATGGAAAAAGATACATTAGGACATTAGGTAAAACCTCATTTTGTTACATGCAATCAAAAACAATTATATTATTTCACAAAATAGAATTGCAGCTGCATAATAACATAATGGCATATAACTCCGACCAAACACATTGGTAGTGTAGCGCCTATATAGAACATGCCGCACGCCGACATCTTGCAGAAAGTTCGATTTCTCTGTTTCAAATTCTTGTACAGTCGTTTTTGACCCTCTGTAAAGAAGCAATACTACTCAGATTCAATCAGGCAATCAGATTAATTCGATAATTTTGCAGTTTGCGTTTCTAAATACTTAGTTAAGGTATCTTTAATTGCTAAAGTTGACCGAGTGATAATGTCGAATCAAAAGTTATTGGGAGATAATCTGAAAAACTATCAGCATCAGTAGATTAAGAAAGAGAAACACGCCAGCGTGACACTCATATGCCCGTTTTCACGAACACTAGCCCACTGAGCCGATCCTTGATAATTTAACAGCGCGCTTTTAATAATGCAATTATTTAAAGTGTTTGTTGGTTTTTTAGGGAAAACAACATAGTCATTTTCATCGCCAAAGGAACTATACCTATCGTGTTATGTTGTTCTTACTTGGACAGTTCCTGTTCTTCATAAGCTGTATACACGCCATCTCAGCTTCCTCAACAGTTATATAGAATCTCTCACAGTATATGCTATGTATAATAACTAGTATTATATCCTTTATTATCCATAAAATAAACGCGAGGCTCTGAATCAAAGTCTGGAAAATGTAATAAATATTATTATTACCATTTTTTTTTTTTTTTTTCTTTCTTTTTGGCTTCGCACGGTTTGTGCATTTAGCCAGTGTCATGTAAAATTAGGTAACTAGTACAAAGCTGTAACTAATATTAATAATGTATGATTATGAAATGAACTTCATTCAATGATGCATGATAAAGATGATAGATGATATATATCCCGCCCCGCTCCCCTTGAGTTTCAGTAAAGACGTGGCACTTTACTGAAACCTCGCGCGGACTTCTTGAGAGAACTTAAAGTGATGTTGCACTGTTTTGTTTCATTTGTCTACACTAGTGCAGGTTCACGAACACTTAATGGTTAATAATCCACCACTATTACACATTAATATTCGGCTAAACACAAATTTTAGAAAATAAAACAAAACTGCTAACATGACGCTTCACTTTCCCGCCAAGAAGTCCTATTATTACCATTTATGTTACAATTTGTAAAATAAGTACACACATCAAAAAAGTCTAAGCAACATGTACGGTTTTGAACAATTTTTAATAATAATATTATATTTATTGTAATATATTTATTTTATTAATAATAACAAAGCATTTTTTGATGCATAAGTGACTAAAGCAACAAAATCTTTCATTTAATCACAATAATTAACAACAAATGTGTACCGTAACATACGGTACAAAATTAATTTAAAACGAAATTAAACTTTTCAAGTTTTACAAACAGAAAATATTAGTTTGTACACACAATATTGAGGGTTTTACCATGTTATTTTAAGACCATAGACTTCTTACAGGTTTTCCTGTAATTTATATGTATAGAACAATTTTTTGTATATTCCATATTCTAAAAAAAATTGCCTCAGTAATTTTGGAGATAGAGGGAGGAATGGTCAATTTTAATCTATTTTCCGGTACAATTTGTAGAACTTTTTATTTTTATTTTTTTATTTGCCTCCCAAAAGTGACCTTTTTGGGAATTAAATGAAGAATGTTCATAAATGTACCAAATTTCAACTTACTCAGTCCATTAGATTCGGAGCGAATTATCTGTGGCAGACACACGAGTGATCTAATAAGAGTTTCGTTTTATCATTCAGCCGATCCCTAAAACTAAAAAGATCCAAAAACGTTATACAACTTACTTCTTTTCCCAGTTCTCCAGTTACTTTTATTAAATAAAATATGTAGTTAACGTGACATAAAGTGCGGCAAAATGCTCCAAATGTACGACATAAGGTCTGCAAAAAAAAACATAGAGTTAGACGAAGTCTCACTGCGATATGATGTATTTATTGGTACACACGGGGATAAATCATGCTATGAATTTCCATTATAAACATTCCGTTAAGAATAGTTCAACAACATTATTTTATCGGCACGGTACACTTAAATCACAAGACATAGCAACACAAAAATATATTTGGTAATTTAATAAGTGAGGAGTCGAAGAATGTAGTAAGGATGAACTTACCAACACCTGGAAAATTTTATTGTACAGATTGTAAGACTTCAAAATATTCTGGTATATCCCAAGCAGTTTGACACATTGCTCATTATTGTCGTATTCTTCATTAATTAGCAGGACATTTTTAATCCACTTATCTAGATATTTGTTTAACAAAAGTATAATTCGGATGACTATGACAAAGTTTATATCCAGTGCGATCCACATTGTGTCACTAATAATGTCAATTATGATACCGATGTCATAGGTTCTATAAATTTCATAATATACAGCATTGATACTAATGTTAGCACAGATAATTGTTACGGTTGAGATCCAGTTCCAAACAACATAACACCGGATATCTTTACTAAAATCGATGCTTCTATGTATAGTTTGGATTTTCAAAATAAGTAAGACGTTGTTTTCTTTATGCGCAAAGTCCAGGATGAACATCATCGTGAACCCGAACAATACGGTGGTGCCGTAGAGTATATCGAAGCACGAAAATACATTATTTTCTAAATATGTCATATTTCGATTTATAACTTCTGCGATGCACATTCGATAGATATACAACGCATTTATGAGTAACATAAAGCAGAACGCAAATATATGATATTTCTTTCCATTTGGATAAATATGATTATTTCGCACATTATATTTTGATAACAAAAAAAGGTTAAGTGCTAACTTATAAGAATGCACTATCCTTTGTATATCTTTCTCCAATCTATTACTGAGTAACACTTGTAATGAGATTTGCTTACGGGACATTATTTTTACTATCAACTTCATTTGTTTGTCTATTTACTAACTTGGAAACTGAATGTTACAATTTATGATGATGTAACGTGTTAATTATGATTTTTATTATTCATGTACCGATCACATCAACGTTAACAGGCGTAGTTAATATTTCTAATTGCATTGGCACATTAATGATAACGTAACATACTTGTCATCGCGCCTGTATTTCTCAAAAAAATAAAATACTGAATTATACTTAATAAAACCTGGTTAATTTCAAGTGTTCCGTTACCTATTAAAGCATCATGGGATATTGTCAAACGGAGCACAGGTAACGTAAAATCTCGTAAATATATTAATAGTATAGTTTATTTTTAATTTATATATTGGTTTAAAGTACAACCGGTTGTAATCATCATCATTCTGCTGACCTTATCTTAATTTATTTGGGGTCAGCTCAAAACGGTCAGGTGTAATAAACTATTGAATTTAAAAAGTTAACTAAATCTGAATAGGAATCTCATGGTATTATTTATTTCAGCGTCAGCCATCTAGCCAATTTCAAAAAAACTGATTCTCCATTTGGTTGGATGGGTTGTGTTGTACACTGTAAACAATAAATTAATCTATCGATGCAATTTGATATTGCGTCGGGCAGTACCTAAACTGTTTGATTCAACAATTAAGTGAATAGGATTTTTCAATTGATTAAATACAAAAAATACAATTACAAAAATATTTATTCCAACACTTTCAACTTGATCCAACAGCAAGTTCAAATAAATGGTATCAATTCACTCGATTTAAAAGTAATAAAAACTTTTTACAAAAAAAAAACAACCGGCTTCCAAAAAAAAACACTACAAAGTGAAAAATAACTTTAATTACGGTAGTCGGTGTCTTTGGATCTGTATTTTGGTTTTTTGCCACCGACTTCCGAAATTAAAGTTATTTTTCACTTTGTAGTGTTTTTTTTTGGAAGTTGGTTGTTTTTTTTGTAAAAAGTTTTTATTCTTCACTTTTTAGTGGGTCAGTTTGTAATTTATCTAATTTACAATAGCCTAATGTCAAATGATCATCACCTTTTACAAAATAGTGGTTTTCCCGATGCAGGGGCGTTAACTGTTGAGGAGTTCTCTTGGTAAGAACCAGGATAACTGATGGTGACTTCACCATATGCATTTTGACGAGCATAAATTGCTTAGCAACCATATTAAAGTGCCTAATCGAATCGCAACGGTGAAATACTTATTATTAAGAAGTTCCGGTGGCCATCTGTGGTCTTCATCATCAGTTCCACTTCATCGAATGGTGCTTTTCAAGTGCAAATGCACAAGTTATTATTAAAAATAGTCAAATCGCTATCGGTATGCCTATAAAATTTGAGGATTTCCCTCGATATCCATGGGATCCCCTCATCAGATTCTAATTTGGTGGCAATGAGACCACCTCGGGAGCATACCCTTACATATGGTGCTATTAACTGACGATACTTCCTTAATTTTTTAGACAGATAGACGTGCTACAAATTTTGACGACGTAAATAACGCCCTACTGCAATTCAGGTCCAAAATTGGCTAACTGCCAATAATTTAGTACTTAATGAACAAAAAAAACGAAGTGCATAAGATTTTCTTTACCAAATGTCAAAAGTAGTGATTATGAGAAATTAGAATTCATCGATGAAACTGTTTTCCTGGGGATTACTGGGCTCGACTATAGGCTGCAATGGGGTCCACATTTAACATTTCTTGCAGGACGGCTAAGTTCAGCATATACGGTTAGAAAAATCCGTCAATTTACTAATTTAGATACCGCGAGGCTAGTCTATTTTAGTTACTTTCATAGTACCTATCATGTCTTACGGTATTTTACTATGGGAACAGGCTGCAGTCATCGAGTCTATTTTTATTCTGCAGAAAAGAGCCATCAGAGCCATACAATATAATCTCCGCAGGCGCGATTCTCTAAGGGAACTGTTTCAGGATATTAACAACATGACGGGAGTTTGTCAATGAATTTATGAAAACATCATGTAGGTACGTAAAAAAAATTAAGGACCTATTAACTCAGGTTTCAGACTGGCTAAAGTAGACTCATCTTTCATGGGGTACTGTTTAAAATTTTAAAATGTTAATGTTAAAATAAAATTCCTCTCCACGTACTTCAACTGAATGAGACGAAATTCAAATCTTGTATAAAACGCACTATGCAGGCAGGCATAATATAAGTTGGGGGATATCATCGCTGATAAAAAAGTTTGGTTTAATGCTGTTCCTGCTCCACAGTGTTGGAGCTGCTGAAGATTGTGAGATTATCTTTGCATTGTATATACAAAATCTCCTTTGTATTATATAATTGCATAGCACAGGTATGAGTACTATGTGCAATAGAGCTACCATTTACCGGGTAATATAATGTCTTTCATTGACTTGAATGTGCCTGAAAGTATGTCATGCTCACTCGGATGTCTCGCTGATGGTGGCGCGTGTGTTGGATCATTTAACTCCCTTCAAAATGGTTGAGCTGAATGGTGCTGATACATGCGTCATGCTCATGAATAGGCGCTGTCAGTTGGGACTGGTCATTTAGCTGCCTCGGTTTATTATATGTATTTTAGTTTTGAATTGTTATTTTTTTTGTATCTAGGTATTTTCTGTCCTCTCATTTAGTTATAAATTCAATACTAAAAATAAGAATATTTTTTAAACAATTTAAACGGGTGTCAATGAAGTTTTTTTCCCGTTCTACTCCATATCCTATACAAATGGACTCTGTGTATCCTACTACGGTTTGGTTGTCGTATTACGGTTTGCAACTAGCTTCATTTTTTTAACTGACCGACACCCGTAAATGTTTTATTTGTTTTTTTTTATATTTAAAAACGATGCCCCACACTAGGAATTTCTCCTGTATTGTGTGTGGGTGCGTTTACAAACATATAAACTCACATACACAAATAGCCAGGTCCAAAAAAATGCCTTCTCCAAATTAATGCTTTGAATTTGATTTTGAAATATTTATTCGTGATGTAAATGATTGTGTGATTGGCTCGTTGGTGCATGCGCTAATGAGCATGAGGTCCTAGGTTCGATTCTCAAGTCAAGTTTGTTGTTGAGTGTTCCCATCAGAAAATTCACAGTAGCAGTCCAGAGGCTGGATTTGTGCCCAATTGATAACAATAGGGTCGGCCCTATTACATAGAAGTTAACCTGTCAGAGCTCACGACATGCGACGCGAAACCGCTCAAGTCTGCGACGCGATACCGCTCAAAGCGCCCGGGTTTATAAATAACTGGCGAAATGCGGGTATACTTTATGTAACTCTTCGGGGAATAATAATAAAAAAATAGTCCTCCAGACCGAGTTTCGGCCATGGCAACCAATCTCAGCGGAAACCAGCCTGTGACATGGGAGGGAGATTTTATAGTGCATAAGTGTGTGCGCAGACACAGGTGCACTCTCTCTTCCCTCACTCTCGTAGCCGATGGGACGGCAATCTGACACGACCGGAGAGAGGTTAGGCGCAGGGCCACCACACCACCAACTTCCAAACTCCGGGTTGTTACTAAGAAATTCCTAATGGAAAAGGTAATGGAGTTTGGTATTTTTTTTTCTGATTAATATGTCGTTAACATGAATACTTTAGGAGCTAGAGCAATTACAATATTGATAAACTACAAGTACGCTCAATATTGTAATTGCGGCAAACCAGAAGCAGCCTTCTCATTGTAGTTTATTACGGAATGTAGGAACCCTTATGGTGCGAGCCAATGTTGAAATTAGGCTCTCAGGAAATTATTGTCTAAGGGTGGGTAAAATATACAGGTTGGCAAACGAAAGTGTGACCTGAGAAAACCCGGCAAATTCAAAAAATCAGTACGTGATATTTGACTAATTAGCGCATGCTAGCTATAGTTAATTGTTTTGATACTTGAGTATTTTTTTTATATTTATTTTTAGTTTGTAACTAGAAGTATAGTTAGAATTTGCCGCGTTTTCTCAGGTCACGTTTTCTTTTGCCAGACATT
Organism: Tiliacea citrago; assembly: GCA_963921375.1. Lineage (NCBI taxonomy): Eukaryota > Metazoa > Arthropoda > Insecta > Lepidoptera > Noctuidae > Tiliacea > Tiliacea citrago. Next base: position 3,164,398 of record OY992801.1, read on the forward strand.
ACTATCTAATTGCTCAAAATAATACTACGTTTTGTTTTTGCATCGCTTTGTTTAAGAGCGTATGCGCGGTCCGAGCGCTGTTTGGCTCAAAAACGTGATTTTTCAAACCAGATTATGCATCAACTACTTATCTTACAAACATATCAATTAATAACAATTTTAGGAAATATTGTTGTCTATTTTGTTAGTTAGACCGTTTTTTCGATTAATAGATTGTTTGTGAATACCATCAATATAACTAAACAGGAGTTTTCTTGATTTCACTTTCAGTGTCAATTTCGAAGCTAAAAATATCTGAAATTATTGACATATATGCCAAACAATTTTTTTAAACTAACTGCTAAGATCCTTAAGGAAATAGTTAGTTAAACGGATTTTTTGTTTTAGACTCCATACTTATGAAATTAAAATCCAAACAATGTGAATTTTTTCGTAAATTACAGTTGAGAAAATGATTCTTTTTACCAATATATCTTATTTAATTGAATATAATTAATATTTACTGTAATAGAAGAACTTCTTCTTTATAATTTACAATTTAAAATTTCAACAAAATTATCTCAATTAATTTTCTATAAATATTTTAAAACTACTATAAAACTCTGCGTGCGAATCGATTGAATTCAGTCGGCCGCGAGCGCTTCTAGAGAGAGGACACGTCGCTCAGCGCTCCGCCTGACCCGTGTTGACCTTTGCCGTGCTTATACAAGGATAGTACAAGCTTATAGTGTAATCATCAAATCTTAATACTTTGGTAAGTAAAATATTTTATTTTTTATGACCGATAAGATTTCATAGTGTGATCGTAAGTACTTTGGTAAGTATTTTTTGAGGTGAAAACTTCTTTAGAGATTAGGGTAATTGAAATTTTGGAACGAGTTTCTTTAACTTAGGCGTAAACTAGCAGAAATCGTCAGGCAAAAACGCGTTCATACTTGCGACTATATTCTAATTTGTTTTTTTTTTAATTTGGCCATAATGAAAATCCAAGATGGCGGCTGCGAAAATGTTCACATTTTTCGTCGTGTGTATCGTTTTTTTACCCGACTACGGCGAAGCAAAAAGGAGGGTTATGATTTTGACCGGTATGTATGTATGTATGTATGTATGTAAGTATGTATATAAGTATGTATGTATGTATGTATGTATGTTCATTTGTTCCCTCATAACTTCTAAACTACTAGTCATAATTTGACAAATGGGGTATCGTTGGAAGCGTCTCGGTCGTCCGCTGGTTATAGGCTATGTGACGTCACATTAAATTGAAAATGGCGCCCTCTAGAGGACAAAAAGTCATGAACTTAAAAAAAAAGTTTTTTTAATGGTGCCATGTTGGGTATCAAATGAAAGGGCTTAATTAGCACATCTCAAATAAATATGTATATATTATTACCCCAAAATAATTTAAATAAAAATAAAAGTATAAAAACTAAAACCCAACTACGGCAAAAAAACTAAAAAGGTATAAACAAGTCATGTCAGACAGACAAATTAAAAATCCGGAGTCACACGTAATCTATTCGATTTATCCCCTAACACGTGTGACTCCGGAGTTTTAATTTGTCTTTGAGATGACTTGTTTATACCTTTTTAGTTTTTTTGCCGTAGTTGGGTTTTAGTTTTTATACTTTTATTTTTATTGGTTATTGGCGGCCTATATTTTTTTGATGAATGACATTATTTTAATAGTAACAACAAAATTATGTTTCAGACGGAATGGGAAATAAAACGAAGATATTTAAAGGAAAGACAAAACGCAAAAATTTAGAAAATATGGCTAAGGCAAGAGCTAAAAGGTTGGGATATTTATGTTAGAATTATTAGCTTCCACTTGCGGCTTCCGCCCGCATGATATGTACTTATTTTCGACTATTCAAAAGCGTCTGTAATTAGGTCTTCTGGAATAAAAAACATTTTGAATCCGAGTTTACGAGTAGGTTTATTTTTTCAGACCAAAAAAAAATTCAACTGAAGAACAGTCAAGTAAATCCAATGATGAATTAAACTATGATGAATATGATGATACAGGTCATGTAAGTAATAATTGCTAGCTAATTGAAATTTTTGTCTGGTATTGCTATGTAATGCATGCAATATAATATTGAGTTCCCCGACCTAACCTTATACTTTGTTTTAGAATATCTTCTCATCATTAATAGAAGATCTCGTAATACCGGAAAATAGGACGGAGAGTACTGAAGAGGAATTGAACGATATTGAAGAATTCGAATTTGTAAGTATCATTAATTGATAATAATGTTAGAATCGTTGTTAAACAACTATTAAAACAATATGACACAGTATCTGTTTTCCAGTAAGCCTTATGTATAACCTATTTTATATTTGTTTTAGAGTGTGGAACCAAATGTTTCAACCAGTTTACCATTTCAAATTGAAGGTCGAAGAATTATTGACTTCAATCACTTTTTTGACCAAATGAAAATATTATCCGATCACAATCCGGGTTTAGGTTGTTCAATAACCAACTTGCAAATTATAAGACAGAAGCTTATTGGTTTGGAGTCGGTGATCTACTTCCAATGTAACATGTGCAACCAAAAATTTAAAATAAATTCTTGTGAAAATACACCCGATGACTCCGATGTTATGACTCTAAATCATGCTGCGTTGACTGGCGCAATGTTGATTGGCTGTGGACGAACTAACTTAAATGAGTTATTAACAGCTATGGACCTACCAAAATTAAATCAAAGAACCTACAATAAGTGTCATAGTGACGTATCTAATTGGTGGGCAGTTGCTGCAGAAACCAGTATGAAGCAGGCAGCTAAAGAAGAAAGCGAGCTAGCAATTGAAAGTGGAGATATTATTGACGGAATTCCTGCGATCTCAGTTGTGGCTGATGCGTGCTGGTCTAAAAGATCCTATGGAAATAATTATGCCGCAGCATCGGGAGCAGCTGCAATTATAGGATTTAAAACTGGGAAAGTCTTATTTATGAAGGTAAAAAATAAATATTGTGTAGTATGCGCCCGTTCTGTATTAAGAAAACAGTCGCCACCTATCCATCAATGCACTAGAAATCATGTAGGATCTTCTACGAGTATGGAACAAACAAGCATAGTTGAGGGATTTAAAACTTCAGTCACCACTCATAACTTGATATATAAAACTCTTATAGCAGATGGAGATGCAAGCACCTATAAAAAAATATTGGAAAGCAGGCCGTATCCTAATGTGCAAGTGCAAAAAATTGAATGTTCAAACCACCTGCTTAGAAACTACAGTAGCAAACTTATGCATCTACAAAAGGATACGTCTATTCCACTTTCTGAAAGAAAGTTATTAACACATGAACGAATTACTCGACTTCGTACAGCCGTAAGATCTGCAGCTCGCTTTCGCAATGCTCAGAACACCAGCAATTCCGATAAAATAATACAATTAAAGGATGACATAGTTAACAGCCCAAAGCATATTTTGGGTGATCATAGCGCATGTCAAGACTATTATTGTTCTGATGAAAAGAAAAAAGAGCAAAATCTGGTTCCTTTGGCGAAAACTCTGTTCAGAAAACTAATGGTCCACACAATCCAAATTGCACTCAACTCAAAAAGCTTACTTTATAATGTGAATAACAATAGAGCCGAACAATTCAACAGTATTGTTGCAAAGCACGTAGGTGGCAAACGTATTAATTTTTCATTGAAAAATTCCTATACAGCACGGTGTCACGCTGCAGTTGTAGCATTCAATACCGGTAAAGCGCAGTACAGTTTGTATAAAACAAACTTTGAAAAGAGCCCCAGAAAATCGATTAAGCTGCCGGAGTTGAGACGTTATAGAAGAAACCGCAACCGTAATTATCGACCCAACGCCAAAAAAAAAATTGTTTTTCTGAACGAGAGAAACGACTATGGCGAGGGATGCCAAAAACCAGATTTAACGCCAGAGCAGTTTGAAACTGCAAAAAAATTGTTTTTAGAAAACTTAAAAGGTCTGGTAGAAAAGTGGCATGAGGTAGAAAGAGACACAATTTTACAAGCTGAAAGCGCATTATGGCTAGAGCTAAGAAGATGCCTGTTAACAGCTTCATCGTTTAGTAAGGTACGTTTCTAATCTGAAATACGAAAACTATCCTTGAAGATTTATGTTGATGTTATTCGCACTTATTACTTTTTTAGGTTTGCAAAAGGCGATCTAATATTAGTTCTGCGCCACTGGTGAAGTCTCTCGTTTACTCCTACTCTCTGAACAGCGTGACAGCCATCGAATATGGAAAGACCAACGAAAAAAATGCTATCAAACAACTGGAGCAGCAAGAAGGTATCGTCGTGCAAAATGCGGACTCTTCATAGACGAAAAATATTTTTTCTTGGGAGCGTCACCTGATGGTCTGTTCGAAGAAGGGATCGTCGAAATGAAATGTCCATATTCAGCGCGAAACATGGAAGTTGAACAGGCCATAATACAAAAAAAAATAGTTAATACCAACCACGACTGGTACTTTCAAATCCAAGGTCAGCTCCACATCAGGTGAGAATCAATTTCATTTATATGTCGTAGCAGTAAGGGCGATTTTCATAGTTTAAGTGTAACGTCTGACGTTCGGTTGACCGTACATATTACGTAGATTTTAATTTTGACATTTAAGTTTTTTCAAATAAAATAACATTTATTTTCAGTCAAAAAAATGTTTGTCTGTTTGCGGTGTGGACAGGACAAGAATTTGCAGTGAAGACCACAAAAATAACTAGAGACGACGTATTTTGGACAACAAAAATGGAACCGAAATTATTAGACTTTTATAATAAATGTCTGTTGCCTGAGATGATCGACCCAAGAAAAAGTCGCTCAATGCCAATCAGAGCTGTGCGATTTTAAAATTAAATACTAACTTTAAACTTCGCTTGTTTTATTTCAACAATTAGAAAATAAAAAAACATTATATAAATCCTAAATAATTAAAAGTATCAAAATGATTCGTACTTGGCTCAGCGCTCACGCACCCAGAGAAACCATTGTAGTGTGTCGCAGTGTGTACCATTCGATAGATCGTGAAGATTTTGAGTTGCGCTAAATTGAATGCACGCTCTTAAGGTTAAAATAAAAAATCGTTTGTAAGTGCAATGTTATTTAATAATTATAATCAATCAAAATATGGTGACTTCTTCGTCAGCTAACTCTTGGATTGAAACAACAGATGGTTCATCGTCCTTGGCATTAATACGACATAGCAAATCATCAGAATATTTATATTATATTTTACACATAAATGTATTTGCAATTTGCCTTCTTTAACGGCATTACAAACAAGTATAAGGGCATCGATCGACCGAGTTGTCAGTTTGTTGCGACTTTTGGTTTTAGCTATGTTGATTTTACGAAACACTGGAGTGCAAATTTATTAATTTCTTTTTTCTTTGTGCTATTGGAGACATTACAACATTCGTTTAGTTTCTTCCAAAACACATCCGGCATGTTTTCCGGCATCTTCATCAAATTCAATGAGTGTTAGCAGCGCCATTGGTCATCGATAAGTTAAAGTAAGTTTGAGGCGATTGGGAAAATGCTTGGGTTTTGTTCTCGCACAACTTCACTCAAAGCAATTTTTGGGATTAGTAAGGATATTTTAATTAATGCCTGCTTGTGAAATCCCATCAGTATTTGATTTGCAATGCATATTCTACAAAAAATTCATTGCGCCTGTTGAGAAATTATTTTCTGTCTTGTTCATGTCTGCCTTTATTCATGTTCATAATTATCTTTATTTGAATTCCAAAATGTGTAAATGTGTGTGTCTTTATATTGAGAGTGCTGATCTTCATGGCTACGCCAATTCCAAGATAGAGGTGTTGTTTTATTGTTTTCACTATTTTGTTAGTTTTAATGTTATTTTTTTTATGATTTTGTTAAATTTATTTATTTATTTATTTATTTATTTTATTATTTATGTACACACAGTAAAATACAGAGAGATACGACATAATTATAATACTAGTACAAAGGTACTGCTTATTTCTTAAGAAATTTCTTCCAGCAGACCTGCGAAAGGAGAAATGAAAAAGAAATGTAGACAATAGTGTGTGAGAACAAGAAGAGAAAAATATGAATATGCGAAGTCTTAAACTAAAATGATAAATATACCTATACTATACCATATACATATAAAATTTACACACGAATACGTACACGTACACACGTGCAAAAAACTTACATATACCTAAACAAATACATAAAGCATATACAAGGTGGAGACGACAATACAACAATAAATTAAACTTCGTATACCTAATGCCGTTCCCAGTCTGCATACAAAAATTAAATCAAATATATCCAATAGTTTAGTCACAGGACATTATTTTACATTTTTAAGATTTTCTACATGATGTATCTAACAATAAGCCAGCGCCGACAGGTTAACGACTTCGGCAATAATCTGCAACGGTAATATCGGTATAAACAAAACATGTTGCCAGCTCGCTACTTCAATAACCTTCGCCAAAATTGTTCTTAAATTTTACTTCCCGATGAGAATTAATGCATATAATACCTTATCTCTGAGCCATAAGAGTCATAAAGCGTGTGAAGAAAATTAGATATGAAAATAATGCATGCGGAAGTTATTACTACTTGTTACGCACTCATGTCAATCGTAAATTAAGTATGTGCGAAAGGGATAGATTAGATAGTTTGTTTATTTCTACTTCGCTTTCTTGCCGAAACCTGCAAAAATTGGTGTAGGTCAGTGTGTCGCCGTGATCCTATGACGTCGTACGCGTCATTGTTTCGTAACGCAAGCGCAGGTGTTCCGGTTTCGCTGCCTTTGAAGCGCCCGCCCGCCCGCCGCTCGTTTGTTTATGAAATTGTGATTATCTTAAGACGACTTAGTGTGAATTGTGCGAAATTAGACGCTTTATTTAGTGACAGGACACATACAACGTAGTAGTACCTAGGTAGTTAAATTGTTAAGTGAATTGTGCGAAATTAGACGCTTGTCATTGTGTGTTATCTAATCGTTTGTTTTTTGTAATAACAATGCCTCGTTTTGGTTACACAGCCATGGAGTACACCGACATGATTTTAATTTATGGGGAATGTCACGAAAACGCCGCTTTAGCAATAAGAACATACCGAGAGAGGTATGGGAACACCCGTGTATGTCCTACGGACGGCCGCATTATCGTTCAAGCTGTCCAGAGGATACGGGAAAATGTACCCTTAATCCCGCATTTGGATAGTGCTACTCCAATAGTAACAGTGACCCGAGACGAACGAGTTTTAAATTATTTTGAACGCAATCCTACGTCTAGTCTACGTAGGTAGGGCTGCTCGAAATTTTGGTGTAAATCATAAAACCATACACAAAGTTTTAAAACGCGATAAACGGAAGCCTTTTAAATACAAAAAAGTACAGGCGTTGCTACAAAGGGACAAGCCAGTAAGAGAAACCTTCTGTCGTTGGATAGAAATAAAACATTTAGATAACCCCGACTTCCTGTACAATGTGATGTGGACTGATGAAAGTAAATTTACAAGGAACGGCTTATGGAACCGACAGAATCTTCGGTACTGGAGCCGCGAGAATCCGCATCTAGTACGGGAGACTTCGCACCAGTACAGATTTGCTATCAATGTGTGGGCTGGCATACACAGGAATACCATAATTGGCCCGGTTTTTATTGAGGGCAATTTAAATGGTGCAAAGTTTTTAGAACTTCTCAACGGACCCGTTTCAGATTACACGGATGATCTTCCGCTAAACGTGCACAGCCAGATGTGGTACCAGTTAGACGGAGCACCAGATCATTCAGTGATGTCTGCCAGAGAGCGTTTGTCTCAAATGTTTGGACAACAGTGGATTGGCCGTTATGGACCAACACGGTGGCCAGCGAGGTCACCGGACCTCACGCCATTAGATTTCTTCTTGTGGGGTCATGTCAAAAATGAAGTTTATTCAACAGACGTTGATACCGTTGATGATTTAAGGAGCCGAATTATAAAATCTTTTAATAAATTAAAACAAATGGCCGCTAATGGCGACCTCTTATCAAGAGTAAGAAATAATCTTTTAAGACGATGTAATTTGTGTGTTCGGGTTCATGGCGGACATATTGAAAATTTAAAAATTTAATGGATACTAAGTCTGAATATGTACGATAAGTGATTAACTGATTAAACAGTGATTGTAATTAATAATTACTCGTGGGTGACTGTGACTATTCAGTTAATAATTTGTGATTCTGTGTAATTGTTTTTGCATTCATAAAAATAAATATGGCGCAAAAAATCACGTCGTCGGCGCGGGTCCCACGACCCGACGCACCACCTATACATTACCCCGCGCTGTTGCCGCTCTTCTCACAGGTTAGTGAACCAATATTTAAAAATGGTGTTCTGTTTTGTTTACATTTTTATGCTATTTAGTTTGTTTGAAAAGATTTTTTTTTAAATTTCGGTTCTAGGATTTATTTGATAGTTTCAAAATATTCCTATGAACTAGTATTACTAGTGTTTTCATTTATTGTTGTATCGTCATCTCCACATTGTATATACAAACATATATATAAAAATATTCACAGTTGAGAGGAAAGGTAGTGCTCTTTTAATTGATATTTGAATGAGGAAATTGTTTTTAAATCACGAATGCTAGGCGGAAGTGAGTTCCACAATCTTACAGCATGCACCGAGAAGGAATAAGAATAGTAGCTAGTTTTATGAGGATGAGATTTAAGGAGGGATCTAAGGTGCGATCTACATGGAGCGTCACTAGGACGAGCGTAAGAAAAACGCTCCCGCAGGTAAGAAGGATAAGACGGGTTGTGTAAGATGTTGAAGAGGAGACATAAAATCCGAGTGTTCCTGCGAAGGCGGATTGGGAGCCACTTGAGTTCCTTGCGAAGGTGAGAAACATGGTCATACTTTCGAAGACCAAAAACAAAGCGAATGCACAAGTTTTGCATGCGCTCGAGCTTGTTCAGTAGCTCCTCAGTAGCATCCAGATAGCAGGCGTCGGCATAATCTATAATCGGCTGAATAAGCGTTTGTGCCAAATGAATTTTAGTCTTCAAGGGCAGGAGACCTTGAAGGTTTTTCAGCGAATGAAAGGAGAAATGTACCTTTCGACTGACCTCGTTGACCTGATTACGCCATGAAAGATTGGAGTCAATAATGACACCCAGATCTTTGGCGGTTTCGGTATAGTCAATGCGAACACCATCGAGATATAAAGGCATCAGAGATGTAACAGCAGCCATATTGCGAACGAATCTGCTACCTATGATCATGGCCTGGGATTTAGTTGGGTTAATTTGCAAACCAAAAGACTTAGCCCAAACGCTGATGCAAGCCAGATCATGATTCATAGCAGCAATTGCAGAACCCGCGTCAGCTACATTAAAATGTCGGTAAAGCTGCAAGTCATCTGCATAGAGATGAAAACTAGAGGAGATTACTCTGGTAACAAAGTTTATGAAAATAGAAAAAAGAAGAGGAGAGAGGACGCTACCCTGGGGAACACCCTCCGTGAGGCTACACCAATCGGAGAAGGATTCCTCCAGGCGAACACACTGAGAGCGCTCCCGTAGGTAAGCACCGAACCAAGCTAAAGCGGAAGAAGAGAAATTTATAGATTTGAGGATACCAAGTAAAATATCGAAATCCACTGAGTTAATCTAATTTAATGTTCTTTTATATTGTTTGTATTTCCTGTGCGTGTCCCTAATACAATATTTTTATTTCTTTCTTTCATTTTAAACAAATAAGTTTGGTTGAAGTGCCTTCGACTCATGAAACAAAACAAAAAGTTCTTGAACATTTCCTTTACTTTTGAACCCAGCTCTGTATCTACAACTTCCGCAGACTGAAAATATGTGTTAAAAGTTATGAATTTTGGTAGGACCCAAGCTAGGAATTCAAAATATAGCTTCATATACAGATCCATAAGCAAATCGAGTATAGCTTGGCAGAGATCGTACGACAGGGCCATGTCGGTAAAAAACAATTATAAAGCATCCCAGTTGCATAGAACACGTGTCACGACTTGGTGAAGCGAGAGCCATCTTGTTTGTGATGGGTGCAACATTTTTTGCGACTTGAGGTCAAACCCCGCGTCCTAAAAAAAGCCACTACGACATGATCATCGCAAGTTCGCGCAAACGTTGTTCGTATGATTACGATCAAACGTACTGAAGTCGAACTGGTGTCCCAATTGACATTCTCACATATAGTGTGTTCTCACATATAGAATCCAAACACTAACCAAGATTTTGTAATATCTTGATTTAAAAGAGTGTCCATGGAGTTTCTTGCTATTCTTCTCCATAGAGATCTACATTTTGGAACGGGCAACTAGCTTTATCTCTATGACTGACTGACTATTCTAAAGTGCCTTTAAATGGTTTAATTGATATTAGTTTTAAACTTGAGTTTGAATATACATTTTCCATTGACATGGCTTTAGGAAGTATACTCGGTACTTCACCTGCAGCTGTTCTATGCCCTCAAATGTTAGGCATAATGAAGAACACGCTTATAAACATTACACGCCTGTATTCTTCGAAGGCTTCGGTATAGGTGTACGAGTATGGTACAGCCATATTTTTATACGAAAGAAAACAACTCGACGAAATCAATTTAATAAAGCCGTGATTACAGAAATGCGAACTGTAGCAACACAATAATATAGTTGGCAAGAAGACTCATCAGACTCAATTGTAACGCAGCGTCTACGTAGAACAGGCCACACACACGTATCTTGCTGAATGATGCTCGATGCAAGCGCAGTACGTTCTTACAAAGTTTTCTCTGTTCATCTGTTGAATATTTTAATCATTACATTATAAATTGTAACGCCACGTATAAATGGAAATGAGCTAGACACATCTGCTGCATGTCAGACGAATAATGAGCTAATCTCACGAACCGATGGGTCTCTCTAAATGGCATATGACATCGCGGTAGGCCCAGACGGTGATGGCGGGGTGAGTGTCCTTTAAATATTATTTATTTATTCAGTAACAATTCACATTGCGTTCGAATATCAGCAGCGTGCATTTTGTTCAGCATGAAAAATAAGATTAAATTAGATGTACAAGCATAAAATAATAAATGCAATTCATCAGCATCAATCATGCAGCATGAATACTATGGACCCGTCCTTTGATAAGGACTAGTCCTTAGTAGCCCTAGACGGAGAAAAGTGGAAAGAGAGTAGAGTGGCCTTTGCCCTGTAGTGGGACATTACAGGCTTGTAATAATAATAATAAAACAGAATAATAATTAAGTGTACAGCGCATGAAGTACACATAAACTGTCAATGAAAATGTCTTGCGCTCATATTTTGGGGCTACAGAAGTAACTTGACTGCGTACCGTGGTCGGATGCTCTCTCTGTTCCAGGTGTTTGAGTCAGCTGTTTACGTGTCGGCGCAACGACAGTTGGATCAGGTGCGGGTCATCCAATGGAAGCATATGCTAGATGACACAGTACTTGATCAACTAGTTTTAATACGCCTGCTGCAATATTTACCCTGTGTTTCACCGCGACCCGTGAAGAGGATGTTGATGGGGCTATATTCATGAGTTTCCAGTGCAATTAACGATTGAGGAACGCTTTGGAGGATGGTTTCTAGGAGTACCGCTCCACTCCGCCTAAACGGAGACTACGTGTACGTCGTTTGCACATACACTAGCAAAACAAGACGGTGGTGTGTGCTCTAGACTCGCAGCTGTCAAGTTATTTTGACAGATGAGGAACTTAGTTCTTGGAAACTGATATCAGTTTTCAAGATTATTGGACTCGCATCGCAGAGCGTATCGTCTTTCTGACGCAGAAGATCTCTGCATGGGCAAACCGTATTCATCGGTACAAACGGATAATGGAGCAATAGTCGTGTATGAAGCAGTGAAGAACGGATCTTTGCTATCCAGGTTGTTGACATATCTAGAAGCATAGAGAGCCGATAAGGATCAAGTGACGTATATTTCAGGGCGATTGATTGAGTCCACTTGGTTCTGCCTGGTTCTGAAACCTCTAAGCACACTACCAGAGAATTCAGGTCTAGGCTATCAAATTTGGATGGGTGGTCAGGTTATATCTCAACTCCTTTACATGAATGATTTGAAACTTATTGCCCCCAACAATTTGCAACTAATTGAGCTACTGAAAGTAACCGAAACTTTCAATAGCGTCATCGGGATGGAATTTGGCGTGGACAAATTAATGTGCGGTCATACATATACAGCCGAAGCCGGAATATGGTATCTGTAGGAAACCAACTCTCGAATTCCATACACCTTAGATCCGTCTCCTCAATCGGAAGTTACAAGTATTTGGATATGTTGGATGTGTTAGGTATCAAGTCTGCTGACATGAAACAACCGCTTTGGCCGCCTGAATAAAGTATTAAATAGTATTTTATCAGGCGGAAACCAGACCTTCAACGGTTGGGTTATGCCGATTTCGAATGTACTCTTTCGGCATACGCACATAAACTCAGACGGGACTTGACGCCCTAGATAGGAGGGACCGCACACTGATGACTTCAAATCGGATGTATCACCCACGATCATCGGTGATGAGACTGATTCCGTGGAAGTGCGGAGGTCGTGGCTCCTTAAATACTAAGACCGTGCACACCGTGAGGTACGCGGTTGAAACGAGAACGTCGTGAAAACTGAGAAAGATAAGCAGATTAAGTATCTTGACCTGGCTCGCGAGGTTACCGACATGGGATGTGGATACAGCAGTCATTGTAGCGCTATTCGTGACGGCCAATGGCATAATAGCCAAATCTTTAAATGAAATAAAGGAAATAATAATTGGTTATTGTAAGTCAGAATGGTTCAAAATATTGAAAAAGACCTTTAAAATTATGACAATCTACAGTGCTTTCATACATTTTTACTGGTTACAAATATTTGGCGCATTATTATTTTTGTCAAGATATATTACCTGAACAATTAGACATTAAAATCTGTGCGCACGAATCTTGAACACGTTGAGTAGATAAATAGAATTTCTCGCTTTGCTGGGTCAGCATTGTTATAAACATCAAATTCTTTATAATCCAGACAACTGCGGACAGCGCTCCAATAGTTGATAAATCCTGTAACAAAACAACATATTAACGATAAAAGCTAGGTATAGTCAGCCGCTAATTGTAAGTTTAAGGGTCATCGAAGACATAACCGCAAAATTTGCCGCGTCAGTTAGGTGGATGCACCGGATGGTGATGCATGCTAGAGCTTATACTATATCGTATACGCGAACAAACGACGCTACAAATTATATCATTCTACTATTTTCAACTATATTCCAGTTGTTTTAATTTTCATTATCAATGAATCTTGTTGCTTCGTCTGGGCTGACTATGAAGTTGAAAGTATAATATGAAAGTCAAAGTCAGCCGCTGATTACTCTGACGGTGACGTCTGACTGTGAGTGAGCTTAAAGTTTGGTGTGATCAGTCCTTAAAAATAGAATGTCAAAAGTAGGAGATAGAGTGCTTCTATTTTATTAATGTCTTTAGGCAATCATCACATTTCCGAATACAAACGAATACTTATTTCCATGTTCATCAATTATTAGATTTATCGTGCATAATAATTTGAATTCAGAACTAAGTAGTTTATTATTGCTTTGTTTTGACTTCCGTGTGATCTATAGAAATCAGACGACTGACGAAAAACGAAGTTTGCCAAGAGATATTAAGAAAATAGAAATAACTGTACACAAAATGATACTTACAATGTCATTAAATACGAAGCCAACCTTAAACAATTCGATTGATCCTTGGACGTAAATCAAAGCATGGGAGAATATTCCTATAATGTAGTAAAGTATCTGAAAAGAAAGATAGTTAAATAAGATTTGAATTTATTTTACCAATTGGTTTAGATTGGAAGGTACTTACGAATTGCTGCAAACAATCCTTATGGGTGCCATAACATTCTAATATATCAACGTAAGCCTGAAACGCTTTTTTGCTATTATTTATTCCGTATCTGTCTCTTATATTTTGATAATTTAACACCCAAATACTCCAGAGTACAACTTTACTTTCCAATAATTTTATTACTCGAACAGTATAAATTACATTAAAATCAGAAATAATCAAAACGTAGCAAAAATAATACGAACTGAAGGGTAAGTTAGCCAGTATGCAAAAAGTAATGAAAAGAAAGACATGACCACCCAGAGCCAAGATTATAATAATCCAATTCCATACAATGAAGTTCTTTAAACTGGTTTCATTTTTGAGAATTCTGTGCAGATTTTGGAATGTATGAACAAACTTGGTAGACTTTTTGGTTTGAACTATGCCCACAATGAAGTTCATAGTAAATCCTAAAGAATAATATAAAGTGTCAAAGTAAGCTGTAAAAGTAGGAGGCTTTATATTATCTTGGTAATAATCCAGCATAAACATGCTATAAAAGAATACAAAAATTAACACTAGTGTTGCAATCATTGAAACGAAATTAGAGATGAAACCGTTAGTGGTTATAAAATCATTTTTAATGCGATATTTAGGGCAGAACATATAATATTGCGTCAGATTCAAAGGAAAAAGCGTCGACTGCACATCTTTATCTACTTTATTGTTCAAAATAGTTTTTACACGTTTATGTCTAATATTATGAATTGTCTTCATTTTTATTACGTTTCTGACGGAACCTCCTGATACGACGATTGACAGTAAATGTTTTAACTACGCTTATGAAACTCATTTTATATTATTAGTGTAATGAATATTAATTAATTACTTTCCTGACTTTAAGGTTTCAATCCTGTTATCGTATTGACTACATTACGTTTTTTTTTTCTAATTCATTATTGGTTTGATATTGGCGACACAAACGACGAAGTAGAAACAAAATTTGATAATTATTATTTTGTTTACCCTACATGGTAAGTAAAGGAGACCCAACTTTGATAAATGTATCTGTATTTTATTGATGAGAACCATGAATTTGACAAAAGTAAGGAAATCACAACATTGTGTTTTTGAAGATATTCTTGGAAACCAACGTAAAGTCGGATTGACACTAAGGCTTACGTGTCGTATCGTCACATATCGGTAGGTAACTCAGAGCCCATGGAGTTGTATATTTTGAATGTAGGTGTGCATGCTTCTGTACAAAATATACGACTCGACACCTTGACACGACACGGCACGACTCGGCTCGACAAGCATGCGTTAGCATGCTACTGATGTACCGCAAGGAGGTATGCTTAGTCCTAAAACAAGTATGTTAATGCGTACGAGTTTTGGCACTTTTGAATCTGTATGTTGTTCTGTCCTTGGAAAAAATATAAAGATTAACTACAGAATCAATTTAATAAATTCATGATTACAGAAATGGGAACTGTAGGAACATAACAGTATAGTTAGTCTGAAGAGACATCAGACTTAATAGTAACGGAACATTTTATAATTATGTAGAACAGGCCACACACACGTATCTTGCTGAATGACGCTCGATGCAAGCGCAATACATTCTTGCATAGTGTTTTTTCATCATCTTGATGAGTTAGCAACTGGGGCCATCAATAATTAAATAAAAAGAAAAAGTTAAGATATTATAACACAAAACAGTTAAAACTGAGATCCAATTCCAAATAATAAAGCTACGAACACTTTTACTGATATCGATGCTCCTGTGTATCATCTTAATCGTCACAATTAGCAAGATATTCTCATACTTGTGTACGATATTAAGAATAAAAAGCATTGCTATACCAAAATAATAGTAAGTAGCTAAAGAGAGCAGAATTCACTATAGACATAAGACGATATTTGCTTTGCCCAACAACTTTATGATCACCGTCACATATACTATAAATAAAGATCAATATGTAAAAGCACACTAATAAAAACGACAGTAATATTGTTTTCTTCCCATTTGGAGCAATTTTGTTATCTTTTATAATATGTTTTGAAGAAAAAAATAGAAGAAGAGAAGAATTTAATAAAGTTCATGTAATGTAATGGTCTTACGAATGGTATAATACTCGTACAAGCAAAAGCTTAATTTGAAGAAGCATTTCGATGTAGTTTAGCGTTCCTGCGAATGTTCGACACGGTGTTCGAAGCTCACGCCGTTCACGGTAAGTAACATTCCTTTCTATCTTGCGTTTACTCTTCGTTGTAATGTCGCGTTGCACGTTGTTCCCGCGCTCGTATCTTTGCTCGATTAAATGTTACACAAGTTTGCTTGTTTGTTCGCCAAATCAAGTTGAGCGTCGAACGTCGTGCTCATTGATCGGTTCGTGAAAAGGTGACACATTAGAACAGCTCTATGTTTTTTTATAAGTAAACGCTCTAGTCTAGACTCACTTTTAGATAACATATTCAAGTATTGGATCAAAGTGATTAATTAATAACGTTCAACTACAATTTATTATGTGCTGACCGTACTACACTTGAAGTTTGACATTGTTAAATTACAATATGAATTTGGCGTTATAATAAAATTGTGGTTAATAGAAAAACTTGAAAGGCAAAAACATGTGATGGAACCCTTTTTTTTTTTGTTTTTTTGGGTGGGAAATCATCAAATAAGTTCTCCCGCTCTGGGCGGAGCGGGAGGGCGTGTCAGACTTTTGCTGACTAAAACCCACCCGTGTTCCTTCCGTTGCCTGTGTGCCAGGGCCACGATATCCCTTTCGAACAAACTCGCAACCCTGGCAGGCATTGGTCCTGACGGACCTCGTCAGTTTGTGCTGACATCTCTTTGAGGCGCGCGTGGAACACAACGCGCCGTCGACCCGGGCCTGGTCCTTATCGGACGGTGAGCTACCCATCGCTCACCGTCCGCAGGCCCGCGCCTACGGTGGCCGGAAATCGGCTTGCGACTCCCGACGCCCGGGGCGTCTCCTGCGGCGACCAAGGGCGCGAGGGCGCGAACCTTGTCTCACCCTCACGCGTTCCGCCTCCTCCTTCGCTAGCATAACTGCTTCGCAGAAGGAGGTGACGGCATCCCATGCACTCTCGCTCCGAACCATGGCCTGAACCAGGGCCGGACGCGAGAGATCGCCGCTGCCGATCGCCTCCGTGAGGACACGGCGGTGCTCCGCCCAAGCTGGGCAGACCTCCACCGTATGCTCCACCGTGTCCTCCGGGCGATCCACACAGTGGTGACACCCGGGCGTTTCCTCCCGCTTAATCCTAAACAGGAACCTCCCGACACATCCATGTCCGGTGAGGACCTGCGTCAGGTGGAAGGTGAGGACGCCGTGGCGCCTCTCCAGCCACTCCTCAAAGAGGGGACTTATCGCCACAATTGTGGCGTGCCCAGCGCTGGGTTGCGACAATCGCACTCTCCATGTCGCCATGAGATCCCTCCGGAGCTCCGTCCGCTGTGCCGCGATTTCTTGCGGCGGCGGAGTTATGCCCCGGAGTTTCGCCTCTTCGCGCCACATCCAAATGTGCGCGAGGACTTTCGCCTCCAGATCCCATGGCGGCAGTCCGGCAAGGAGGCTCGCCGCCTCACGGGAGACCGTGCGGTATCCCCGTACCATCCTGATGGCCATGACCCTTTGGGACGCGTTCAATCGCTGCGCTGGTCGCAGCCTCAGAGAACGCGCCCCCTCCTGGGCCCCCTGTGAAGGCCCTGCCACGGTGTTAGCGGCGGCACCGATGACGGTGGTGGCGGCAACGGCGGCGGCAATAGTGGCGCCTGCGGCAGTGACGGCGGTGGCGGAGGGCTTGCCTCTGCCCCTGGGTTTGGGGGGGGGAGCGCAGGCCTTGCCCCCAGCCCGGTGATCGGCCGGCTTGCCAGCCGCTGCACATGCAAAACAGTGCGGCGTGGCATTGCAAGAGCCAGCCTTGTGACCGAGCTGACCACAGCGGAAACAGTGATCGCTGCGGTCCACCTCCGAGGTGCAACATGCTCCCACGTGGTTACCCACCCGGCAGCGGAAGCACCTCAGAGGTCTGGGTTCCAGCAGTTTCACCTGCGCGGATACCCAGCCCACCCAGAGCCTTCGGCCCTCCCCGGCTATCTTTTGAGCCGCCGACACGGGGCAGCTCACCGTAACGGTTTGCATCCCCGTGTTATCAGGACGGATGGAGCCCGCCCTCACCTGCTCGGCAGAGCACCCTCCAGTCCTAGCCACGGTGGCCACAACTTCTTCCGCCGTCACGCGTCATCCAGGCCAAAAATGCGCATGTCAGCGCACTTGGTAGGCCTCTTCCGCATTTAAGGACGCCCTGAGCCTTTCGGCAAGGGCGTCAGCGGTAGGGCCGCTGGCCGCCCCGGGGATCTCCAGCATCCGGGCCCCCGTCGCAGTGACCTTCATTCGGAAGCCATCGGTGACGCCGATCTCCTCCAGGTTCACTGCCGCCCACGCCTTAGCGAGCACCTCACGGTAGGTCACGCCCTTCTTCTCCGCTTCCGGCTGTAGTGTAATTACTACAGCTGCGGACTTCGGGGCGCGGAGCCTAGCCGCGGCGCTTCGCTTCTTGCGCCGTTGCCGCCACTCCTCTCTATTGGCCGCCCTTTTGACCTTACCCGCCCTCCTGTTCTTTCCAGCTACCTGCCATTTGGTATCCGCTGAAGAAGAATTGGAAGGCGGGGGTGGGGGTGGGGGCAGCCTTCCCGCCGCCAGGGCTGGGGGCCTCGCCCTTTGCACAGCCGCCTGCGCAGCTGTCCCGCCCTTCTTGGCCTTGGGTGGCACCAATTTCGCCGCCGCGGGTTTGGCCGCGGGCTTGGCCGTGGGCCGGGCCGTGGCAGCCACGGTGGCGGCAAAGATGGCTGGCTTGCTCGCCGCTAGTGGAGGGTGCAGGACAATGCCCTCCAGAACGGAAAACCGATTATGGAAGGCAGCCAGCTCCTACCGCACCAGGGTTAGCACCCGTTCTTCCACAGGCACTGGCTGGCCCTGCCCTTGCTGCGCCCCACCTGTGGCACTTCCTGCGGGCCAGTTCTTCGGAGCCGGGCCAGGTCCGCTCGGAGCTCCTCGTTCTCCTTTCGGAGAAGCTCCATAGCGGCCGTCAAGTGGCCCACCTCCGCCCGCATTTCGGACATTGCGTCCGCCGGAGTTCCGACTTGAAGGGCCCTCGCTGCTGCTATGATGGTGGCCGTGGCAGCAGGTATGACCTTGTCTTTAGAGGACTGAATCCTCTTCAAGGTCACACCCCTGATTGCGGCTGCAACGACCTCCTCGAAGCTACTGGCCGCTCCCTTCGCCTTGGAGATGCCAGCGGCGACCGGCTCACCGCCCGAGGACTCAGAAAGGGTCGCGTTGCGGCTGGCCTCTCCAAGTTGTTCCTTGTCGGCTTGGCTGGCTCTGTTCGACTCGCTGTCCTCCTGGGTGGTGAGCCCTCTACCCACCCCCCGCTCCCGAACCCCGAACTTCGCGCTCTTAGCAGCCCCCACCTCCACGGGCTCCGGGCTCTTAAAAGAGCCCTTCGCCCCAGATGCGGCGTCGGACTCCGACCCCACATCACTCCTCTCATCCTCTCCTGTCGTCTTTTGAGTTTTTTTTTGTTTTTAAAAGTTTCCATTTTGAATCCCATGAGTGTGGGGGATATAAAACGTCATTCCTAGGTTTACGCCCTGTGCCTAGATAAGTCGGGTTACATTTGTTTCCCAACCAGAGGTTCGACTGGTCCCTGGCTGGGGGTGCGCTAACGACTGATGCGCCATCTGCAACTACGAAGTTACAGATGGCACTACTCCTCAGCCATTCGTACCCTCGCCACGCACCAAAACTTGGTATTAGAGGATTTTTTATAGAGGTTATCGTCCTCGCGATCCGGGCGACTAAGCCAAGATCCTCGTCCCGTTTCGAGGTACAAAACATGACCGTGATCTCTTTCTGGATTACGATTTCGACGGGTGCAGTCAGAAGAATCAGTTCTCCCGCTGCCAGTTCGTTGGCAGGGTAAGTGCACAACGAGCACCGCCCCTGCTTCTTCACTCATGGAGAAGCGTCCTCCTTCGGCCTTTAGGCCCTTCCTCCACGGACCATTCAGGTCCTAACCTGCGCCCACTCAACCATCCCTCTGTAAGCAGAGAGAGGAGTAGGCCACCGTCCACCCAGGAGGAGCATTACGCTCTCCCCCTCGCAGAAATTCGTCATAAACAATACCCTCTCCGAAAAACTCCACAACCTTTTTCGAAGAGAGTATTGTCCATGCCCAGGGTGCACCGGCCCGACGACTGCTCTTCCTCTCGAACGTATTCATAAGGGACCAGCAGGCATCAGGCATACGGGGAGGTTTTCTGCACGCACCCCATGTGTTGGAACCCTAAGGTTCCTTAACTCTAAGCCTTCTTGAAATCATTTTAAATTTACTTGACTCAAACTCAAAGCATTTATTACAATTAAACCAATTATAGGCACTTTTAAATTATAAAAGAGTCGGTCAGTAACAAAGATGAACTTAGTGGCCCATCATAATTATAATCATAATAATCATAATCATTTTTTATTTGTTTAACATAGGTACAATACAGTTCTTAAATTAAAGTTCTTAGGTCGCTATGTTATGCCAAGAGGCGTACAAATATGGTTGTACAAGTATGGTTTATCCAATGAAATAATTTTTGTGGTACAATTTACATAATTACAAAATGGAACTTACTTACTTTTTAAATTATACCTCATTTATCAAAGTACCTTTAACCTTACCTAAAATAATAGGTAGGTAGCGAGAAATAAAAACAACAGTCACGTCAAATAAATTATTTAATGGTACCAGGATTACAGAAATGCAAACTGCAACAGCACAACAGTGTAGTTAGTGAGAAGTGCCATCAGACGTAGTTGTAGACAAATATCTACATAGAAAAAGCCACATGCACTCATCTTACTGAATGACGCACGGTGTACCCGCAGAATATTTTTACATAACTTCTTCTGATCATCTGGAAACAGTCTGTTGGTTGAACACAGTTCTAATAAACCGGATAAAATTAAATTAACCGGAGAAACTCCACAAAACTGATGCGTATCGATATCTATTTAAAATCTGTCTTATCTATTTTGACCAGCTCCGCAGTGTCGAATAATAAACGCGCTGGCTCCTACACATATACTTTTTTAAAATTTTAAAATAAAACTAATTTCACCTGTACATTCTGAAACCAAAACGCATTCGCTTGCAATTATTCCATGCTTCATAGAGCCATAGAATCCTTCAAGTTGCAGGCTTAAAGTCAGCTGTATTATCGTGGACTTTAACATACCCGAGTACAGGAACAACGACACCTGAGGAGTTTTTAGCTAGAAAAACACAAATATGAATAATTAATATTTGTGTTATATAAAATTCCTTTTTTTATATTTTAAGTTGAAGGAACATAGTGGCTCGTGGATCTACATAAATTGAATTTTGTTTATTTTGTAATTTTCTATTGTATCATGCTTTGCAACACGTGTTTATTTATATAGGTAAATTCATTTGAAATAGCTAAAATGCTTACCAAAAACCAATTACGGAATTCAATCATAATCTGAACGTTAACCAAGCAACGGAAAAAAGTCTCAATAGTTTGGTATAGAACCTGGAACATGCAAATAATAAATATTAATTGAAGTAAATCTATGAAGTACCAGGGCCACAAGTCTGCTATTACAATAGTGTCAGAATGGTCGATCATTGATTTCATAATTTTTGATTTTGACAGGTTTGGTAATCTACTATCATAATGGCGTCATTATGACTTTCCAATGGTCGGCCACTGACACTACATTGAAAGAAATTGCAAAGAAAATGATCGACCATTATGAATTTACCAGATTACGAACTTTTAGCAAAATGACAATGGCATGACAATGGGATCGTGTTGGAATGACTGAATTTATAAAAATAGCAGACTTGGGCCCCAGGTCGAACAAACATTAGAACAGACATTTTCATCTCAACATTAAAATAATAGCATAATTCTCTTGCCATTATGTCAATTTATTTGTGGTCAACGTAGCTTCTCAAATAGGTATTTGTTTAACTACATATCATACATAATCAGCATATAATGTTCCCACTGCTGGGACACAGGCCTCCTCTTTCTGTGAGAGAGAGTGTGCCGTAATCCACCACGCGGAGGCATTCCACTAAGAGCACTGATTTCAACAGCACTTGACCGAACCGCACCTGCGCACTTCCACTAACGGCACTGAAACAAAATTTTGATGAGTGCGCTTCGGTGGAACAGTTTTCTAATATTACTTTAAGTCTCCGAACGGCACCTGCATAAAGTTTATAGTGATGGGACGTATATTATATTGTGTTTAGGACATTACCAACTATAACATAACGAGTAGTAAGTGCAATCGAACCACGTACAGTAAAGGGCTCCGATATCGTACGTAATGAATGCGGGTAAATTTTTACGTAAGCAATTTGTTTAACGTTGGATTCTTATCACTAAACTATTTCAACATAGCATAATAGTAGAGACGCTGAAAAAGTTAGACCAGATGCTGCACAGCTTAAATGGAGCCTCTCGACGGGTTGTACTCGGTATCAATTTGGACAAGACGAAAGTCATGTACTATTCACTCGTCTTGCCGAGACCAATCTACATCAAAAGGTACCTTTTTGAAGTTGTGAAGGAGTATATCTACCTATGGGAAGTCATCCAGCTTGGTAGACATAACTTTGAGAATGAAGCGGACAGAAGGATTCAGTTGGGTTGGGCAGTGTTTGGAAATCTTCGTCAAGTCTCTTCGTCACCTATCCCGCAATGTTTGAAGACCAAGGTCTTGAACTAGTGCGTCCTGCCTGTTATCACATAATTATGGTGACAAAACGTGGACACATACAGTCGGGCTGGTCCACAAATTCAAGGTTGCGCAGCGTACTATGGAGCGGGCTATGCTTGGAGTTTCTTTTTTAGGATAAGATCAGAAATTAAACTATCCGGAAAAGAACCGGATTTACCGACATATCTTGCAGAGTAAGCAAGCTGAAGTCGCAGTGGGCGACCCATGTTTGTTGAAGGACCGATGGCCCATAGACAGACGAGTCTTGGAGTGGATACCGCGTATTGGCGAGATGGACCGACAACCTTAAAAAGGTAGCTGAGACAGACTGGATTCGGAAGGCGGTGGACAGGATGTTGTGGCGCAGTCTGGGAGAGGCCTATTTCATGCACTGGTTAGCGCAAGGCTGAGTTGATAGATCACGTTGACGATATAATAGTTACATACTCGTATTATGAGGAGTCGATTTGATCCCATTCACACATACCTAGATACATACATAATAATTAAACAAAAATCTAAACTAAAATCAATTTTGAAAGCAATCGTTTAAGTTACTACATAATACACATACATATCAGCCTATAATGTTCCCACTGCTGGGACACAGGCCTCCTCTCTTCGAGAAGTAAAAAAGTAAGTTTAAGTTACTAACAAGTCCAAAATGGCGGAAAATAATAATATTTAATATGCCTGACCTAGTTCTCGAAAATTACCATGTCACGTTGTACTGGGATCGGATTACTGACCGGACTATTGTCGCCAATTTGCCTGATATAGTGGTGATAAATCGATTAGCGCGCCGCACAATGATTGTAGATGTTGCCATTCCACATGACGAGAACCTCGTGAAAGCTGAGATAGAGAAATATAATATCTCGACACGAGCTTGTTGACATGTGGAATGTGAGCTTGGCTGTCATTGTGCCGATTGTCGTTACGGCCAAAAGCCTGATGCCTGAAAGCCTCGATCAACATCTCTCGAGGCTCTCGTTAGGCGGTTGGATCAAGGGCGTGATTCAAAAGGCAGTATTCCTTGATACGGCTCGCATTGTGAGGAAGTTCCTATCTCCCGCAGCCCTAACAACTGGTAGCTCGAGCCCTGCTCCCAACACCGGCCCAACTCATTTTTTTTATATTTTTAAATGTATTGTTTTTTATTTTTGATTGTAGGAAATATTTAAAACAAAAAACAATCGACATAATTATTATTATAAATTAGCCATCCTACCTACATGATAACACGCAATTACTAAACTTGCTTCGATGTGACAGCCCCGACTCACTGCATACTGAAACATACTTAGATTTCATGTAGCGGTTTATATGTGTGAGTGTGTTCATTCGACCATTTCGTTCCTAGTTGAAATACTGTATGATTTGAATTACTCTTTGCTCCAGGTGAACCAGGGGGAATTATCCGGAAGACTTAACTTCTGCCGATTTGTATCGATATGTTTTGTTTGCTAATGTCTTGAACAAAAAATACACCCCATCACTAAACAATATTTTACATAGGTGCCGTTCGGGGACTGAAAATAATATTAATAAACTGTTCCACCGAACCGCACTTATCAAATTTTGTTTCAGTGCGGTTAGTGGAAGTGCTAAGGTGCGGTTCGAACAAGTGCTGTTGAAATCAGTGCTCTGAGTGGAATACCTCGCCACGCGGGCCCAGTCCGGGTTGGTGGATGTCAAATGTCTTCGAATTTTTATTTCTAGGACATGCCGGTTTCCTTACGATGTTTTCCTTCATCATTTTGAGAGCAGTGGTGATGAAATAATTTACACAAAGTAAAGCGCCTGTCAGGGTTCGAACCCATGAGCTACTCGTAAGTGGCAGCTGTTACCACTGGGCCACCTCTGCTCTCTGTTTGTATATCTTTACTAATATATTAAAGCTGAAGAGTTTGTTTGTTTGTTTGAATGCGGTAATCTCTGGAACTTCCAGTCCGATTTGAAAAAAAATATTTTTGCATTTGATAGCCCAACTCTTGATAAAGGTTAGAAGTAAGGTTATGGGGTTTAACATCTCGCTACGACCCTTAAGAGCTGATACAAATGTAAAAAAAACCTTAAAGTAATAGCGCGAGCGGGCGATACGATGCGACGCGGTGGGTTGAGGGCCGCAATTTTTGACAGGTTCTACCGTGACGCCTTTTGGCTGCCTCATGTTTACTATCTTGGACCACAGCTCATTCGTCATGCGGCAGACGTGGCCAGCCCAGTCCCACTTCGACTTTGCGGCTTTTTGGCAAGGCCAGTAATCTGTGTTCTGGAGCGCATTGTGGTGTTGTGACTGCGGTCTGTTAATTTAATGCCTAGAATACTGCGCTCCATCACACGTTGGCAAACCTTCAGTTTGGACCTTTGAATGTTAGTCAAAGACCAGGTCTGGGATCCATAGGTCAAAATGGTAAGAATCACATGTCCATAACTTTTCTCTTGAGTGACTAAGGGAGATATTTTTAAGTTCTTTCATAGACGTGTAGGCATTTTCGGTTCATCATGACTTCCTTGTCTAGCCTGAACTGGAAAGAGACTAAATGGTCCAAGTAGATGTATTCATGGACATATTGCACATTAAGCAAAGGTATGTTAAAATCAAAATTAAGGAGTTTATTTCTCGTTAACGAGGATTCTGTTTTTACTGAAAGATAAATTCGCACCATATGGCTTATAGTATAATTACTGAGTAGTACCTAATCTGTAAGTCACACTAAGGGCTCTGTTGCAGAGCCTTGCTCGGTGCTCAGGTATTGGACTAGTTTCAACCAATCAAATGGCTTTAGGCGGGGCTTGAGCAGTGCTTGAGTTTTGGGTGAGGTTTTGTAATGCGGACCTAAGGGTTTGGTCGGGCCGGCACGGGTGGGTTGGACGCGGCATCGGACGCGGACACCTCCAGACGGATTTGTATTTATAATCTGACAGTGTCCGGTGTCCGCAGCTTCTCCGCTTCTTCTTCTTCTTATCTGTCCGTCCGGGTGCGATTAATCCTTTGAGTGAAGTGGTTGGTGGTTAGTTTAGGTTAGTTTTATTTTCTGCAGGGTTATATTTTGTGTATGTCAACAAGCGCTTCTCGCCATCAAATTGGAAAGTTTGGCGAGTGAAATTGTAATACCAACATATTAATTAACCTTTTTACAAAGTTCTTCATAAGTGCTACTTATATATTTTTTGTGTAGTATGGACCTGATTAAGACTTAGAGGAACAAGAAAATTGCGTCCAGAAAGACTTACCGGTTGCTGGAACACCTTTTTAAATATGTTATAACATTTTAAAATTTCGACATAAACCTCAAACATTTTTTTGCTATGCACATCATTGCAGTCATTCTCTGGCAAATGCATTACTTTCTTATTCCAAAGTTTAACTTTCTCAGACAATAATTTTATTAAGATAATGGCATAAATAAGATTACTATCAAGACTTAACAAAACCAATAAATTGAAAATAATATGCCACGGAGCAAAATATATGAATCCAAATGTTATGATATAGTACGCAAATATTAATGTGACATGGATCCAATTTCTTTTAAGAGACCACTTAAAACATTCTTCATTGTTAATAAATCTATGCACTTCTTGAAAAGTTAAAACAAATGTGACCATGTCCTTTGTTTTACTGAAGTTCATGATACAGTTCATTATGAATCCCGTAGAGTAGAAGACGAAATCAAAGTAAGATGCGAAATATAAGAAAGAAATCGTGCCATATCGTCTCAAATTTGTGTCTTGCGAGATTTCCAATACACGATAGATGTAGGCTGAGATAAATGTTATCATTGCGCACAATAATATTAAATTATTGAAACAATTATTCGGACTTATGAAATTGTTCTTGATGCGATATTTTGGATTTAACACTAGCTTTTGCATCAGATTCAGAGGAAAAAGCAATGACTGCACGTCTTTATCAACTGTGTAACCCAAAACGGCTTCAAAAGGAACATATTTTCCAATTTGGCGACTGATTTTTCTTTTTATGAACTGCATTGTATAGCGATTCTACGAAAGCAAATGCAAGTGTAAGTAATTTTAATACGTGGAAGAGCATTTACAAATTAATTTACTTCATCACACTTAACTAAATTGTGTTATTGCTTTTACCTAAACATAATTATACTTATAATTATTTATCCTGAATGACTGGTTCCTCAACGCTGAGCCGAAACTACTGGGATTAGGAATGTGACATTTTGCACACGGGTTCCTTTTATAGTGTAAGGGAATACTAAGAAGGGGTTTCTGGAAATTCGACCTATATTGGCGTGAAAAAGGGGGATTTCGTTTCTATGAAAAATCTTATTCCTTGAGTTGATGTAACTTTTGTTTTTCTAAAATATATAATAAAGGGGGATTGGGGGTGTCAAAGTTTGTATGGAAGAATTTTAACGTATGGTCCGATTAACTTGAAACTAGTATTTATACCTTTTTTTTTTGGGTGGGAAATGTTCAAAAACTTTTCTCGCTCTGGGCGGGCGCGTCAGACTTTTACTGACTAAAACGCACCCGTGTTCCTTCAGTTGCCTGTGTGCCTAGGGTCACGATATCCCTTTCGGACAAACTCACAACCCTGGCAGGCATTGGCCCTAACGGACCTCGTCATTTCGTGCTGACATCTCTTTTAGGCGGGCGTAGAACACAATAGGCCTAGACCAGGCCCGGGATGCCCGAGTGGTCAACCCGGGCCTAGTCCTTATCGGATGGCGAGCTACCTATCGCTCACCGTCCGTAAGCCTGCACCTACGGTGGCCGGGGCGTCTCCCGCGGCAAATGGCGCGAATTTAGCCTCTGCCTCACGCGTTCCGCCTCCTTCTTCGCGAGCATTACTGTTTCACAGAAGGAGGTGACGGCAACCCATGCACTCTCGCTCCGAACCATGGCCTGAACCAAGGCCGGACGTGAGAGATTGCCACCACCGATCGCCTCCACGAGGATACGGCGGTGCTCCGCCCAAGCCGGGCAGTCCTCCACCGTATGCTCCACACCATGTCCTCCAGGTGATCCATATAGTGGTAACACCCGGGCGTTTCCTCCCGCTTTATCCTGAACAGGAACGTCCTGAAACAACCGTGCCAGGTGAGGGCCTTAGTCAAACGGAAGGTGAGGACGCCGTGGTGCCTATCTAGCCACTCTTCAAAGAAGGGACTTCATTGCCACAATTGTGGCGTGCCCAGCACTGGGTTGCTACAATTGCACTCTCCATGCCACCATGAGGTCCCGCCGGAGCACTGTCCGCTGTGCCGTGATTTCTCGCGCCAGCGGAGTTATGCTCCGGCGTTTTGCCTCTAGATCCCATGTTGGTAGTCCGGCAAGGAGGCTCACCGCTTCGCCGGAGACCATGCGGTATCCCCGGACCAGCCTAATCGCTATGACCCTTTGGGACGCGTTCAACCGGTGGACTGGTCACAGCCTTAAAGCACGCGCCCATGCCCCGTAAAGGGCCATGGACCACATGACCCCCACGTAGAGCCTCCGGCAGGAGGCTTTTGGACCCTGTAGATTGGGCAATGCCACTTCAAGGCAGCCCCGGTCTGATCTAGTCTGGAAACCAAACGTCGAAAATGCTGCACGTAGTTCCACCGGCTGTCGAGGACGAGTGAGTCCCGGGTACTTCATCGTCGACTCAACGCCGATGTGAACCCCTCCCGCCGTTATCTGGGAACCCGACAGTGACGCGTTCCGAGGACTATGAAAACACATGGCCTCGGTCTTGTGCAAAGCCACCTCGAGTCCCAATTGCCGGATCATATCGATCTTTAATTGGTTTAACAACCTCCACCCATTAAATCAAACCGATTTAATGGGTAACGAAATCCACGCGGATGAAGGTGTAGGCAAAGTGCTAGTAATTAAATAAGCGCGTAACAGAGTAAGAAATTAATAATCGTTAACAAAATTGCTAGATACTGTTGCGTTGCTATGAGCTCTGTTATACTGTAATTCGGCACTGGCATAGCAACAGTAATGAAAATTGTATTCAATTATTATAGATTTAAGTATGAATGTTTGAATTAAAAAAAAAAGTACCTAAGAAATGAGGGATGATATGACAATGGAAATAGTGAGAAAAGGGGTGACCTCTGAGATGAGTGTAGCAAAATTTGCAAACACACAAGTTATAAAAAATAAACGTAAACTATAACGCAATATCATGCTTATATTCCGTTAAGGGTTAGGTTTGGCTAGAGACGTGCACCTATTAAGTACACCCACATCTCGCCAGTTATGTTTAACTCCCATGTAATAGGGGATGAGCCTATTGCCATCAACTGGCCACTAATCTAGACTTCGGGCTGCTACTGAGAATTTCCGGATGGAAAAACCAATAACACTTTGCACGACCCGGGAATCGAACCCAGGGCCTCTTGCCGTAGCAAGCAGCAGTAGCGCTTGCAACCACTAGAGACCATTAAAAACATTTGTTTTAATACAAATTCTTTGTAACATTGGTTTATTTAAACACCAGACAGGATGATAAAATCAAGATGACAACTTTTTAATACTAAATTAATAAACTCGTAAGTGAAATTGATAATTTATTCATACAATTTAATCATCTCTACGAAAAGTGTGACGGTTTCTTTCCATCAATATATATTACTTACGAGTTGTGACTTAGTAAACAATATCCTATAAATTTGATTAAAATGAAAACAAACAAAAATTAAACAAATTAACAAAATCATCAATCAAATAACAGTCCAGTTCTTAATATTGTAATGCGCACTTGTTCGGTTGTTAAAGTGAATTAGACATGAAGACACAGATCAAGATAAACCCTATTACCAACAATTTCTTGGACAAAAAATTCCAAAGCATTCTCCTACCTTTTCGGTACTTACATCACATGCTGTTCTTATCCAGGTTCTCCGTAAAGTACAATTGTATAAGGCCTCATCGTGCACTTTACTATATCGTGTCGCTCATTGGTACTCTTGGATTTATAATATTTCACATAAAAAATCTCTTGGCAAGGGAATTTGACGGGATATTCAATCCATTCCTCGTTGTTTTCATTAAGTTCAATGTCGTCTTGATGGTGGTTCCTTTCGTGTCCTTTTACATACTTAACATTATACAAAGAAAGGACCACGTTCAAATGATTTTAAACATTCAAAGAGCTTTTAGATTAATTCATTATAAGCACTACAAAAAGTCTATCATTAGGAACTGGAACGGAATCGCCCGCCATTGTATTTTTTATATTATTGCTGTGACACTAACTAGAAAATTAAAATTAGCAGTATATTTTTATTCTTTGGTTTATTTTGATGTCAACCTAACTTATGGTGTTTCTGTAATTGCTTTGATAAGAGATGGAATGGTTTCATGGATCTCTGAGGTGGAGTACTATAGTATTCTCAGCTTGGAGCTAGAAGACGATAAATATGATGATAAATTAAAAAATCTTTTCCAAGCATACATCAATTTATTGAAAGCGTTTGATGTTTTCAAGAAAATATTTAGGTTTGCGGTAAGAGAATCGTTTTTGTGACGTGTGTTACAAAACTTCGTAATTTTGCTAATATTGTATAGCTATTATTTTTTTAAGTATTGTCTATTTATTCAATTCTCAGGCTTTATTTCAAGTATTATACACATTTCTCCTAAGCATACTTTACCTGCAAACATTTATAGAACTATCAAGATCAGGGCAAACTCATTATGGAACGGTAAGCATTCTAATTATTTCTTGAAAATAATAAAATAATTGCCAGTTTCGTTGATTAGTCAGTTTCGCTGATTGGTCAGTTTTACCGATTAGACAGTTGCGTTAACTCGACAGATTCCAGTGTTTGCCAGTTTCCTCGATTCGTCAGTTTAGTACACTCAACGTAAAATATATGTTTACGTTTAAGTAAACAAAAGTGGAAAATGTAAGGAACCCAATTTAAATCAAACTTAAAGTTGTATTTTTACAATCACATTTTTTGTTAGATATATTTGTTTCTAAAAAAAAAAAATATTTTATTTTATCTCTGCCTAGCCCTTTGAACATGATGTTATGTTACGTAATACGTACATAATTTAACTAGCATACGCGTGGGCAGTTTTCGACAGACTGTATTTTGACTGACAAATTGAGTAAAACTGACGAATCAACGAAACTGGCAAAAACTGGAAACTGTCGAGTTGTCACAACTGTCTAATCCCCAAAACTGACCAATTAGCGAAACTGATCATTCAACGAAACTGGCAAATTAAATAAACTGGCGACTGAGGGAAACCGACCAGTGGTACGCGGATTCCTTCTCAAACCGTTTATTGGATTAAAAATACCCCTTGCTAAGACTGGTAGCCTGAATTTTGGGCTTTTGACTACCCGTAAGGACTGAACTAGGAATGACCGCCAGGACTAATCAATAGCTTCCGACGCACGGCAGGGTCTTGGTATAAAATTAATGGTAATCTATCCACGGACCAACCGGGGCAAGCGTAGCTTTGATCGAGCCGTACGGCTGTTACTGTCTGCCAAAACTACTGAGTATTTGTTTTTTCTTTGCAGTATGACGTCGACACATTTGGAACGGTGACGGTTCTTTGGGTGATGAAGAATGTCAGTTTCGTCAGTATATTCAGTTGGTATTGCGAGAAATTCTACGTGTCTGTCTCTGAGGCAGACGCTGCTTGCAGTAGATTGCTAAGTTGTCTTCAAAGTACTGGTAAGACCAGAGGACCTGGACAAAGTGACTTTCTTTCAGCGATAATAATGATGGAACGATGATGAATGATGTATGGGACTGACATAAGCTACCGAAAAGCTTATATCATTTTTGTAGTCCATGTAGCAATACAAAACACTTCGAAAGATTGCCACTTGTTTAGGCTCTCAGATACAACACATTTAACATTACACATTTTTTTTTAACATTTATGATCAGCATAGATTTATTTTCAACTTAATATTCCGTAGCAATCGTTTTACTCAGTGTTTTTTTCTGGAGGCAAGGTTACATAGTTGTTTTTTGGTTTACGTAGCCCAATGGCTAAAACGGAACCTCTATTATTTCGTCCTCTGCGTTTGTCCGACCATCCATCTGTATGTCACAGCCAATTGACTGGGAGACTATTACACTATATCGAGGAAGTTTGGAGGTTGAGGTCCCCAAACATTTAAAGTGAGCTTTTATTTTCTTAGAGCAGGCTCAGAAACTGATTTTTACTGTCTATAAAATAAATTTTATGTAAGTGTAAATATTCATCCCAGCTACTAAACCTTGTGCATGGTCCGACACGCACTGGGTCCATTTTTTTGGTAACATGTTTTTCTGTTGATTTTTTTCCACATTTGCCCCATGAAGTTTTGCCTCACACAAAATTTCCTTGTTCGGTTTACTTTTTAATTCCTTTTTGGGCAATATTTTTAAAGGCACCATTACTTTATATTTAAATTATCCTTTGTCTTTTAAGAATTAATTGAAGACACAGACATCTAAAATTATGAATCATTGTGTGTTTTTCCTAACCCTTTTAAGTCCTTTGGTTACTATTCCCTACAGTGGAAGCGAAGAAGCTTTGTAAGAACGTGCAGCGGCTAAACCATGCAGCCTTCCACAAGATGACGGCTTGTCGGATGTTCACAATCGATGGACGTCTACCTCAGGAGTTTAATAATCTGATATTGGGGTATATTTGTCTGACGCTTCAATTTGCCATCGTATCATGGATAGAATATCATACTTGAATATTAAAATAAAAAAACCTTTATTTGAATAGTAGTTTATTGAACTAAGATTTTTATCAGACAGTGCAGGGCAAGTAGCGACAATGCCTTTTTTATATGTTAGATGCCTCAGCTCGAGGCATGCGTCACATCCACGTACGTGGCTTGCCATTTCTGCACATGCCTCGCGCTGTCTCTACGCACCCTTACGCAAATAAGACAACAGGAGACAAAGAGATGCATTAGTAACATAATGTTTAAGGTGTTTTAGGGTTCCGTACCCCAAAAGTAAAAACGGAACCCTTATAGGATCACTTCGTTTTCCGTCTGTCTGTCTGTCAGTCTGTATGTCAGTCTGTCAAGATTCCTTTTCTCAGGAACGCGTGGATGTATCAAGTTGAAATTAATAACAAAAACGGAAATCTTTGGTCCCTTGAAGCACTAAAAAAATCAAGCTTCTAAGTTAACGTATTATGTGACATATTTTGTACTCACAAATAAATAAAAAACCTTTACCCCTTATTACAAAACAAGGTTTATCTTCAGACCCAGGTTTAAAACATGTAGCCATTATGGAATTTCGAACTTTATTCCGACTATGGTAAAGTTCCTAAACACAAAACTGACAATTTAGTGCCGAACTAAGTTTTCAGTTTTGTATAAAGAACGTAGTTACGTTCTTATTACAAAAACTGGCTGCATGGTTTAAGCCATGTCAAACTATAAATCTTGTTTTGTAATAAGGCGGTTAGGGTATAACTTCCCGTTGACCTAGAATCATGAAATTTGGCAAGAGGCAAGGCCTCACAGTACGGTAAAGGAAAAAGTCCTAAAATTGTAAATTTGTAGTTTGATCACATAAAAATATATTATTTTGCGATATAAAAAGGGGAGGACATGTTTAACAACTACAATGTTAAGTTTGTTTTTGGGATGAATTTCCCAACTACGGAGCCCGTAGCATGGTCCGTGGCATATCAGCGTGGTCAGATACGCACTTGGTAGGTTTTTTAAATGGAAAAAAGCATTTTAAATAAATACATCATTTCAGCCGAACGACGTCCACTGCTGGACATTCCTCCAAGGGGGGGGGGGTTTGCCATAATCGCCACGCTTGGCAGGCGGGTTTGCGATCGCAGTATGGTGTTAAAAATAGAGAACGCTTCTGCCCATTCTCTAGTAAGTCCCTTAGTCGTCTTTAACGACACCCACGGGAAGAAATAGGACCCAGAGTACATTATCGTAACTACTGATAAGTAACAACAAACATATTGGTGGTGTAGCGTCTACATAGAACAGGCCACACGCGGTCATCATAATATAAGGCCGCACACCAGACACACTTGTATTAAATGCGACAAATATAGGGTGGATTTGCAGCTGTTACCCGCGAAATTAAAATTTTCTTGCGTTTTTTGCTATTGGCAGGTCAATGTTAGGTTGCATCTTGATTAAAATATGATCCGCGACTATAACAAATTACTATGGATATTGAGATCCCAAAGTAGGGCGCTGGCAGTCTGATGTAACATGTTGGTATGTTATAATTGCAAAAAAAAAACCTTTTTAAGTGATATAACTACAAATTGTAGATTTTCGGACTTTTTTCTTTACTTGTGCTGTGAGACTTGCTTCTTGCCAAATTTCATGATTATAGGTCAACTGGAAGTACCCTATTGGTTTTGATTTCTTTGCGAGATATTCGCAATTTTAGAGCTCCAAGGGACCGTAGACTTACTTATTTGATATTAATTTCAACTTGAAATGAATGAAAAATAACTTTAAATGAAAAATAACTTTAATTTCGGAAGTCGGGTCTTTGGATCTGTATTTTAGTTTTATGCCACTGACTTCCGAAATTAAAGTTAATTTCACTTTGTAGTGTTTTTTTTGGAAATCGGTTATTTTTTTTGTAAAAAGTTTTTTATTTTTCACTTTTTAGTGCCGAAAAAGAATTTTCCAAATCGGTTCGTAAATGACGGAGTTATGCGCGACCAAAAAACGCAATGCAGAGTAAACGAAAAGATTGTTAATGTAGACAGTGTAGATAAATTTTTAGATGTTTGTTGATTTTTCAAAAACCGCTTGTCCGATTTCGATAAAATTTTCATGGGACCATTTGGAAAGTATACGATTTCCAACAAAAAAAGAATTTTTCAAATCGGTTGGCAAGCGACGGAGTTATGCGCGAACAAACATAAAAAAAAAAAATACAAACATCCGAATGAGAACCTCCTCCTTTTTTAGGAGTCGGTTAAAAATGGTTGGAAGTCTTACTTAGTTAGCCGAGCAGCAATAATAGTAGTAAATGGATACTCCTATATCTTCACGCTCACATCTGATGTACCACAGGGGACACCTCTGGGCACAATATTATTAACAATGTTTGTTGATGACGTTAATTTTTTCATACAAAACTCTCATTTCGAAATGTATGCAAGATGATATTGACAGGCTCTGTGTGTGGTGTGGGAAGAACAGCATGCAAGTTAATGTTGGTAAATGTTAAGAAATTCCAAACAGTAGTCTTCTTCGTGTCGCTGGCACGACTGTATTTCAGATCTTATTGGCCCAAAACTTTGCCTTCACTTCGTAGTGGCCAAGGGCAAAAAGGGTCAAAGGGCAGGATAAGAGGTCGAGCATAATTTGTGACATAGCTCCACAGCCATACCCTGCTGCCGCTCCGTTGAGGTAGCCCTACTTTACCTGGTTGGAGTTACATCTTCCCACTTGTGTCCGAAGACGGTTCAGGGACTTCCAACTAGCGCGAAACCAGCGCTGGGACTCTGTCTCGCATAGGCATTATGCTTTGCGATGGCCGTTTTGCGTGAATGTGACGCATATTTTCCCTCAACTTGTTCTTTCGTGTTTATGTTTTTACTAGCTTTTGCCCGCGGCTTCGCCCGCGTGGATGTCGGAAAAAATGTCACGAGAACGTACTACCGGAATTAAAAGTACGCTATGTTAATGCAGATTATAAACTATAAAATATGTTACCAAATTTCATCTAAATCCGATCAGCCATTTTTGCGCCAATCCGAAACATAAAATCATCCCCTTTAAATTTGACTACCTCTTTCCACCCTGTTAGGGGTAGATTTTTTGACAACCCTGATACACTTTTTCCTTTATTTCCGATCTTAAATATAAATACCGAGTTTCAAGTTAATCGAACCACGTGATATATCTTTCCATACAATTATTTTCCCCCATAAAATTCAACACCCCCTTTAAAAGGTTCTTTCGAAAATGTATGTTTAAGGTCGTTTTATTTATTAAGAAAATATTCGGGTCAATTTTCAAGTTTATTGATCAAAGGAAACATAATTTTGATATAAACTGTGTCCCACTTTTCACCCCAAAAAGAGTTTATTTTTGAAAAATATTCAATCATGTGTTATTCAATCACTTTGGAGTTTATCAAGACGCACAGTAAGTCCTTCCCTAAAACTTAAAAACCCCCTTTTGCCCTGTAAGGGTTACATTTGAATAAACCCAAAAACATGTAACGCTTTATATCCTGTGAGCATTAGTTATATATAAAATACCGAGTTTCGAGTAAATCGGACCGCGCGTTAAAATTATTCCATACAAACTTTAATATCCCCCAATTTTCGAAAAACTCTGATATAATTTATTCTTAATTTTTGTTGCTAAGTATTAATACCAATTTTCAAGTTAATTACGCCGTAAAATCCTCCCTTGTAAAATTGACAACCCCTTTTCATCCCCTTAGGAAAAGATTTAAAAAAAAGCTGATACATTTTATTCTTTATTTTTGGGTTTAAGTATAAATACTGAGTTTCGAGTTAATCGGACCGTGCGTTAAAATTCTTCCATACAAACTTTGATATCCCCCAATCCCCTTTAAAAAAAAGTAAAATGACAACTTTATAATTTACTTCGGTAAGTATTCGTGCCAAGTTTCAGGTTTATTAACTCAAGAAATAAGTTTTTTCATACAAACAAAATCCCCCCCATTCACCCCCTTAAAGGTCGAATTTTCAAAAACCCCTTCTTAGCGGACGCCTACGTCATAATAAGTATCTATGTGCTAAATTTCAACCCAATCCGTTCAGTGGTTTGAGCTGTGTGTTACCAGTCAGTCATGGTTTCCTTTTTGACTACCCCTTTTCACCCCGTTAGGGGTAGTTTTTGAAAAACCCTGATACACTTTTTTCTATATTTTTGGTTTTAAGTATAAATACTGAGTTTCGAGTTAATCGGACTGCGAGTTAAAATTCTTCTATACAAACTTTGACATCCCCAATCCCCCAACGGGGGGAACTTTGACAAAACTAAAAATGGAAAACTTTATGATTTACTTAGGTAAGTATTCGTGCCAAGTTTCAAGTTTATCAACTTTATTATTTTTACTTGAATACAAAATTTTGCGAAGGGCAACTTCAATACAAAACTTTATCCCCCTTTTCACCCCCTTGTGGTTTGAAATTTAAATAAAAACAACGATTTACGTTGTATCAGCCAACCATAAGCCGAACTATTAGTGAATTTGTTTTATGACATTGTATTGAATAATTTTCTATATTATAATTAATAATTCTTGACATTATAATTAAAAACCCTGACATTGTATTTGATAGTAGTTAACGTTTTCTTTGACCTTGATATTGTATGCTTTAATAATTATTGTTCTAATACTCCTAATTTTAATCATTTGAAATATTTGTACGCTGGAAACAGCACAATATTATGGACATCAAATGACGTGTAACACCTTTGCAACAACAATATTCTAACAAATAAATAATTACTTACTTACTTACTTAAAAAATAAAGAACTTTAATTAAAAACAAAATTTCACCCCTTAAGGGTTAAAATTATAACTACACCGTTGCGTTAGCTTCCGACCATAAGCCTAGATAATAAATTTAGTGATTTTTACATTTTAAAATTAAGGACTTTCCATACACAACTTCATCCCTCTTTTTAACCCTTCGGGGGTGGAATTATCAAAAACACTGAAACACCTATAAATTAATTTTCAATCTTCAGCCTAAACACAAAATTTGAAGATCGTAACTTCAAAACTGACGGACTTTCATATAAACTTCCATCCCCTATTTTACCCCTTTAGGGTGGAATTCCCAAAAACCCTTTCTTATTCCTTGTCTACATTATAAAGAGAACCTCTGTACACAATTTCAGCTTTCTAGGTCTAAGGGTTTAGGCTGGGCGTTGATGAGTCAGTCATTCAGTCAGTCAGGACTTGTCTTTTTATTTATATAGATTTCGTTGCGTTATGTTTACCGCAAATAAACATTTTTTCTTTCTTCTTCTTTCTTTCCAAGTGGACCGCGAAAGGTTAAACGAGTAGTAAAGATTGGTGTTGGGATGTACTGATTACATAAGCTATATTCACATCGGTCTTTAATAACATTGACCCCAAAATGCAACCTTGAGGAATTCCAAAAGTAAGCGTATTGTATTCAATAACATGTGCGCATATTCTGACACTATAAAGCGGATAGAGGGAAGGTAGTTCGTTACAACCGGTCGAAGTGGCGGTGCTTGGGGATGCCTATATCTAACAGTGGATGTCTTTCGGCTGAAATGATGATGATGATGTGATGAAATCAATGATCATCATTTTTTCAATATTAATGTCCATTCATATTTTTAGGACATAAAAATACGAATAATTACGGATTAGAATAAATATATGCTAAAAAACAATACTTACGAGATGTGGTTTCAAAACTCCATACTCAACTCACAGCTTTAATTTCAAAAAAACCATACAGGCACTTTTGAACTGCCAAGGAGTCAGTCAGTCAGAAAGTTAAAGCTACATATCTGCCCGTTCCAATGCGTAGGTACCTATACCGTATGTATGGTATGGAGGTGAACAGGCTAGAAACTCCATGGACACTCTCAATAAAAATATTTTGCAACAAAATGTGGTAAGTGGTGGGAGTGACGGGAAACAAAACTATAACGCTTTTTGTTCAATATAATTTATTTTTTACAAAGCAGTAAAATAAATTACAGAAATGTAAAATGCAGCACCACAAAAGTATAGTTAGCAAGTAACGCTATTATTTGTAACGGTAAAGTAGCATCAATGTAAAATAGCCGACAGGCATCCAGCTTGTCAAATCTCGCTTGATGTAGGCGTTTAACATTCTTGCATAACCTCTTTTCGACATCTGTAATTATTGCAAAGGATAACAATATCTCCTGCATTTGCATCAATATTTCAAAACAGCTGGTAATACAATCAGGGCAATGTCATTTTTTGGTCAACCATTGCTGTCCTACTGCTGGGCAAAGGTTACTCCCATATCCTTCGACTTATCCGTCTACTTTGCCTTTTCGAACCAACCGATATGTTTGCTTCCAATTTAGATTTACAAAAAAAAACCAGCTTATTCAAACATTAAACCATTACCTGTACAATTAGAATTTAAAACAATTGCGCATGAATCTTGAACATTATTCATAGCTATGTAAAACTTCTCACAGTGTACGCTGACTGCGACTAGTAATACCAAAGATTTTAGTACCCAAAAGCCTACCCAGATTATTTTTATAAAAACCAAATCCTGCAAAAAAAAAAAAACAATAATTATAATCAACGTCTACGTTTAAAACCTTTGCACCATCTTCGGCCTTTCTAGTAAATATGTGTACGCAAGACGGCACATTAATTTAAGCGGATCTCTCATGGTACAGAAAGTCTATAATGAGGTCAGCTCAAACTCAAATATACACCTTGATGAATCATCGTGTGTACTTAGAATACATTTTGACCCATGTGCCACTCTTATGGTTTGCAGAGAAAATATCAAGTCACCTTAGTGAACAATCTTCCTCATATTAACACACATGCATACCGAATTAATTCTTAATCAAATTGTAAGTGAGTTAGATACTTACACAGCAATGGCCATCTAATATAACAAATTTTAAATCATCAAAAAATAAATGAATATTAATGAGATAGTTATGACTGAACCGGATAGCTTGAAGAACAGCCTGAAATTCAAAAGGTTAATTTGGTTTTCAATCAAGCCACAATAGATGCATAAATGGCAGATAGCTAATATTTAACTCACCATTCGTTGAACTGAAATCTTAAAAATGTCATAACAGTCCAATATATTAACGTAAGCCTGAAACATCCTGTTACAATGTTCCTCTGTGTCCCCATCCTCCATGCTTTGAGATTGAAGTCGAGTATTCCATAGATCAACTTTGTCTTTCAACAGCTGAATAAGTCTGATAGCATCAACAAAGTCTGCGTCAATGCTCAATAAAGTTAAATTAGTAATTATTATAAATACAGGTACATTTAGCATTGTACTAACAGCAATGAGCAAAGTGGCATACAATACTGGAAACAAAACGACGGCAACCCAGTTACCGATGGTAAATAGTTTAAATTTCTTCTCATTATTTAGATATCTGTGAATGTTTTGAAATTTTAAAGTAAATAAAACGTTTTCTTGCGTTTTACAAACACTGAGAATATAGTTATTTATGAACCACATAGTAAATAAACAAACATTTATAATGTTAGTGGCTAATATCAAACCATCTATATTTATAGCGGAATAAACAGAATGCCTGTAGAAAATATTAAAAATCAATATTGTTATATAGAATATCGTGGCACACAATGAAACAAAATTCGATAAACGATTGTTTGCAGTTATGAAGTTATTCTTAATACGATATTTTGGATAACACCGAATAGTTTGCAACAAATTTAAAGGTAGTAGCATTGCCTGCACATCTTTGTCAACGAAGTTATTCAATACTCCCAAACGATAACTTTTAACTATGGGATTTACTTTTATTTTCATTGACTTCATGTTAATACTCGTATTGAAGCTTCCTGAACACGAATAAACCAAACACTCTAAAAAAGTTCGTAGACTTTTTATTCATTAGGCGTTGATCTTATCCAAAGATAATAATATATATATATTCAGACGCATGTAATCATATTATTTGCTCTTTCTTAGTAGGTACCTACATTGTTTTTCTGGACGTTGTGTCATTAATAACAAAATATGTCAAGTCCAAGACAAATTTGAAATTAAATTAGTAATACGAAATTGATTACTTTTCTTAATAATCATCAATAATAATTGAATTAGCTTTACTAAGTCAGATACATGAATATGAATCATTCGTGTCCAACAAACCCTCAACAAATTACAGCCAATAAAAAAAAAACAATTTTAATCGCAGTTATCGTGTTGAAGTCTTATTAAACAACTTCGTTGATAAAGATGCGCAGTCGATGCTTCTACCTTTGAATTTATTGCAAACTATTGAATTATGTCCAAAATACTGCATCAAGGATAGTTTTATAACTTCGAACAGCCGCGTATCGAATTTTGTGTCATAGTGTGGCACGATATTATAACTATACACTATTATATATATTATAACTATATATTATAACTATACGCCTACATTGAGCGAGATTGCGAACTGAGGCATGCAGTGTGTTCAATCTCGCTCGATATAGGCATCGGATGTTTTATTCGTATGTTGATAATTGCTAACTATATATTTGTGCTGCTCCAGTTTGCGTTCTGTAATCCTGCAGTGCTATTTTGGAACCATCTCACCGTGAAAACTTAGGTGAAGTGAGCGTGGAGTGAACTGTCAGTGAGGGATTGACACTATTAACAACTCACTTCAAACTCACTTCACCTACGTGTACACGGTGAGATTTCTTCAGAATAGATCGGCTGGATCTTCTTTTTCTAGTGTCGACGAGTCGCATTTTGTTTTGACAGCTCTGTCGTTTGCCTCATTTAAATCCTGGTAACCTGGTAATTGAATATAAAAATATTGTCTTTTTAAACGGTAGTCTGTTTTTTAGGGTTCCGTACCCAAAGGGTAAAACGGGAACCCTATTACTAAGGCGCCGCCGTCTGTCTGTCAGTCTATCTGTCTGTCTGTCCGTCTGTCACCAGGCTGCACCCCATGAACCGTGATAGTTAGAAAGTTGAAATTTTCACAAATATGTATTTCTGTTGCTGCTATAACAACAAATACTAAAAAACAGAATAAAATAAATACTTAAGGGGGCTCCCATACAACAAACGTGATTTTTTTGCTCGATATTGATAATGGCAACAGTTAGGCACTTGAAATATTCACAGAATATTTAGTTATATATTCCCTTTAAAAATAAATAATGAAATTAAAAAAAAAAAAAAATATTTAAGGCTCCCATACAAAAAACGTGATTTTTTGGCGTTTTTTATAGATAATGGTACGGAACCCTTCGTGCGCGAGTCCGACTCGCACTTCGCCGGGTTTTTTATTTATAACTACTAGGTAGCTTTTGCCTGCCGTTTCGCCCGCGTGGAGTCGAAAATTATTTCACGAGAATGTACGACTGGGACAAAAAGTATCCTAAGATCTTATGTGTAATCTGTAAACATAAACTCTGTGTGTCAAATATCCAAATTCGTTCAGGCGTTTTTGCGAGTTATCAAACATCGAAACTTTCACATTTATTTATATATTATAGTAGGATAATATACATAGGTAACAATGGTAATCAATTGTAACCGGCTGACGATTTAAACCCAAAAATATTTCAATAAAACCGAGTATACATTAAAATTAACCCCGATTATGGTGGTTATGGCTAACCCACCCCTCCCCCTTTGGGGGAGGCCTATGTCCAGCAGTGGACGTCTTTCGGCTGAAATGATGAGGATACATTCAAATTGAGATCAAACATTTTATTAAATTTCTGTATAAATATGAATCTTGAAATTATTATTTTTTGGTTTTACACAGGTATTATAAGGAAGTCGTCATGCAGAGAAATAACACCTATGCTTTTAATTTGCCTAGTTAGCAGTTTAATTTCTTAAGTACGTTGGTAAGAAACTAGTTGTTTATAATAGCTTCATAACACTTTGGTACTTACAAATACCTACCTACCTAAGTAACTACCATCGTCCATCTTTTACTCATTAACATAATTGAACATAAACAACGGAACTTTACTAAATAATTAACGCATTCAATCAATAAGATGCCGTATGTTTGGAATATCAGTCGAATTCGTTGGTTTCCTATCTTCGTCTACGCTACATCGACTGTTGTAATTTCATACAAAAAATAATAAAATTTTGAATGCCGCCATCGTCGTTGAGTATCCGCATCAAAGAAGATCCTACAAACAAAGTGGACAAAGATGTACAAGCATTACTTTTCCCTCTAAATCTAATGAAAATTCTAGTTTTTTATCCAAAGTATCAAATCAAAAACGACTTTATAACTCACAATAATCGTATTCATAATTTAATTTCATTGTGTGCGACATTATTTTGTGTATCAACCCATTTTTACGAGTATAATTTTATTATTGTACTGCGAGACGATAACATGACACGATACCAACCAATACATTTTCTATATTTCGCGTCTTCTTTTAATGTGCTGTTTGTAAGG
Source organism: Tiliacea citrago (assembly GCA_963921375.1). Classification (NCBI taxonomy): domain Eukaryota; kingdom Metazoa; phylum Arthropoda; class Insecta; order Lepidoptera; family Noctuidae; genus Tiliacea; species Tiliacea citrago. Next base: position 3,207,207 of record OY992801.1, read on the forward strand.
GCGGGTTTTATCATGAACTATATCACCTATTTTATTCAAACTAAGAAGAATGTTGCATTTGTTTTGAATTTTCAAGAAATACACCGGTTCCTTAACAAAAATCACAGTAATAAGACTTTTATCATTATTAGTTGGATCAATGTCGGTTTAGTTATAGGGTTTTATATTTCTTCTGCAATTTATACGAACATACAATATTTAAATCCTCCATGGTATATTCTCTTTCACCTGATTATTCTGTTAACTCTCGATTCTGATACAGTTTATGTAATTCGATTAATTCGGCTATTAACAGATGAATTTGTGCTATGGAACAGACAAGCAATAAATTCACGTGAAGACAGTGAGAATGAAGTGTTTGTAAAAAAATGTTTCAATCCTATGCCCATATATTATTATACTGCGTGCTTCGTTCTCGATATATGTTATATTTACCATGCAGCATTCTCGACTCGGCAACTACAACATATATCTTCCAACGAAGCACTTCGTATAATAATGATCGAACTTCACACAGTAAGTTCGTTTGATCATCTAAAATGCTACAAGATCGTTCGAAAACATTTTCAACCATCGGTGAGTCAAAAAATGTGTGGAAATCGGTTATCATATTATGGGTCTGTGATGCAGAGAAATGAAGAACACGTAGTAAGGAAAGCATTGAGTGTGAACGTGGATAGTTATAATAGTAGAGGAAGACCATAGAAACGATGGATAGATTGTGTGAGAGATAATATATGACTACTGAGATGACGGCTAATAGAGATGTATGTAAGAAGTAGACAATAATATGCTGCACCATCCCCAAATAAATTTATGAGATTGAGTAAGAACGAATACCTACGAATGATTTCAATGTTGTTACTTTTGTAATAGTGAATGTAATCTGGTAAACTGTTGGACTAACATTTTTCTCTTTTATACATCTTTATCATTTGAGTATTGATCTTTCTAGTCGTATCTTCTTTCACTTGATACATCGTTCCTTTTGTCTCGTCTCCTTTTTTCCTACCATTCCTACCTTTTCTTGTCATATTCATTCACACTCAAAACAAGCTTAGAATTTTTCTTGCAATGTGTCACTTATTCCTCCGTATCATAATTATCCTAAAGCCATGTCAAGTGATTTTTCCAACTTTGCGATTACCATTTGCTATGTTTTTTTTTTTATTGATTTAACTATTTTCAGACTCTTTTTAAGACGGCAGATACGTTCTTTCATGAATTGGTCAACTGTCAGATCTTGATTGATTTTTCCAAGTTTCTTTTTAATAGAAAGGAGCCAGTGAGTACCAATTTACCATTTATTTTAGCAACATGAACATTATTATTAGTATTCAAACATTTACGTAAACATAGTATGAATACTTACAATAAGAACAAGTAGTCACAAAATACATAAATAAGAGAAGTGATCACAAAGGAGATAGTGAGACGAATTGGATGGATTCTCTAAGGACTGAATGAAGAAATTGAAACATGGAAGCAAAATGGGCTAGCAAAAATAAAATAATGGCCCTTCTTCTTTTCGAGTCAATGGTACCTAGTTTTAGTTAAGGTAGGCCCAGTTACTTACCGCATTCACACGTTACTTACAGCATTGGTGGTGTAATTAGATCCTCATAAGTGCAGGTGTATGGAAACGCTTGGGATACTCCAACAAGTGAGAGTGGAAATAATGACTTCATTATATTTTTCGTTTTTACAGCATATTGTACAAGGATTGCTTTACGCTTGGTTACTAAAAAACTTGATATTGCAAATTACACTCAGTTTGCAACTCGAAGAGTTCTATCTTACCGTGGAGAATACTCAGGATTCATGCGCTATTGTGTTGGCATCAAATTGTACAGGTAGGGATAAACTATATTTATTTATTGTTCTAACAGCGATCATTGCAATAGTCTAAGATCTTAAAATAGAAGTACTAGTACAGTTCATGGTGAAGGAGCTCGCCCAGGGAAGTACCATCATTATAGTTTTCTTCTCTACTTGTGTACCCGTTGGGATTTCCTATCGTCGGCTTCTCAGAAGCCTTTTACTTATAAGCATAAATATAATTACCAACTTCTCCGTTTCTAACTTCAAAAATTATGAAATTTCAAATAAACTGTCATCCGCTATTTGAGACCATTAGGGAATACTCAATACTCAATACTCAATACTTTATTGCATTCCATAATGTGTACATAATATAACAGTTGGTATGTTAAACATAGAATCAATTATGGACCATTAAAAATCCTTCATTAGTGCTGTCGTTTCATAAGCAACTAAATTGTATGCTTATAACCCCGCGGATTTAGATGAATTCGCGGGAATATGTTAGTTGCAATTAATAAAGCTTGATACCAATATACTGATATTGATCTTTGTTTTATTTACAGACGAGGAAAATAAGTTTTTCAAAAACGTTCTTCGTTTGCACCGAGCGTCATTTAGCAAGATGAGCGTCTTTAGCATGTTCTACATAGACATTTGTCATCCACTACGTTTGATGGTTCTTCTTACCAAGTATACTGTCGTGCTGTTGCAGTTTGCATTTCTGTAAACCAGTATGTCCATTCTGTAAAAATCTCATCGTGAAAACATATATGAAGTGAGCGTGGAGTGAACTGTCAATGTCATCCCATCTGATGCTAGGGATGGACCAAGTATTACATTTACTTACATTTACGATCAAAATCGAGATTTGAAACCGCACCGCACCGGTGCGGTGGTCATCCTTAATAATATTTTTTATGCTCATTCTGTTGATTATTTTATATTATTTCAAAGCTAGTATTTAAGTGTCTAAACATAGTAATGTTTTAGGACTTGTACAAAAAAAAAAACAAAAAAGAGTTTCTGACTGATTTTCTGTTTTGCTATTTTATTTAAAAACCTCCTAATTAGTAATGTTTAGACACAAATAATACCTTTGAAATAATATATAGTGATCATTAGAATTAGCATAAAAAATATTATTAAAATCTCGGTTATGATTGTAAATGTGCTTGGTCAATCTCTAGCATCAGGTGGGAGATGACACTGACAGCTCACTCCACGCTTACTTCACCTAAGATTTCACGGTGAGATTGTTACAGAATAGCATTGCTGGTACTGAGTAGTCACTGGATTGAGGTTCGAAGTAAACTTTACAGAACAAAACCAAGTCCAAGGCCGCACGTCAGTGGTAAAACCTTTGACCTTGAGCTGGCCTATCGTAATACGGAATTTCGATAGGTGTAAGAGGCAAGCTTATACTGCTGCCACTGACGTGCAGCCTACCAACCACCATAATAATTTTTAGAAGAGAATATAATATAATATAATCTCTTAAGATACAGGCCTGACCTAGTTTAAGGGATAGGGGTAAAATTTACTGTACTCCTATGCTAAAGTTGTATTGAATAGCGTCAACTGAATGTATGCAGTGCAATGTGATTTTGTTTTATGCAATAAATTCTTTATTATTATTCTCCTTTATTTCATTATATAGATATAAATTACATTTTTAAATATTAAAATATAAAAAAATATATATAAAAACATTTAAAAATATAAAAAATAGTAGCCCACCGGTATCGGGAACAAGGTCCAAGCTACCGGCGGCGGTCAGGGCTCCAGAGAGAGGAACCTCCTAACAATGCGAGCCGTGTCCAGAAGTACCGCTCTCTGAATCAGGCCCTTAATCCAGCTGCCCAACGAGAGCCTCCTTAGGTGTTGGTCGAGGCTCTTGGCAATTAAGCCATTGGCTGATACAACTATCGGCACAATGATTGCTGAGTCCACATCCCACATGTCGACAACCTCGCGAGCCAAGTCAAGATACTTGATTTGTTTATATTTCTCGGCTTTCACGAGGTTCCCGTCATGAGGGACCGTTATGTCAATAATCATTGTGCGCCGCTCTATTCGATCCACCACCACTATATCAGGCTTATTGGCAACAATAGTCCTGTCAGTGATGATGGATCGGTCCCAGTACAGTGTGATATCTCCATTCTCGAGAACTGGGTCGGGCACATACCTGTAGTACGGCACCTCCGATTCCACAAGGCTGTATTTCAGAGCAAGTTGCTGATGGATAATCCTGGCTACAAGGCACAACCTTGCACTTAACTATCAAGCAACTTACCTATGCAGGTACTCTTCGTTAGCTAGACGAGAACACCCGGAGATAATGTGTCGGATTGATTCTCCCGGACGGTGGCATGCCCGACACACGTCAACCGTGCCGTCCTTCACAATAAATCTCCGGTAATTCTTCGTCATGATAACTTCGTCCATAATTGCACAGAAAAAAACTCTTTGGGGAAACCGAAGGTCGGTTTCCCCAAAGAGGTCACCGAAACGCAGCCAGGCTACGGACGCTAAAAAGTCTACATCGGGTTCATGTAGGGCCCGGAAAAAGCGTCCGTGAAGCTCCTTACTTTGCCATACCTCCCTGCGAGCGTTGGTGTCAAGCACTACAGGTTTGCGCCAGTTCTCTGTAGCCAAGGAGAGCGGGGTGAGGCCCTTGTCCACCACGACTACATCTCAATGCATCCCCACGTCGGTTTCTAGGAAATATTCCCTGAGACTGCGTATCTCGCGATTGTGGAGGGTCTTAGCGTTTAAAAAGCCTCGACCTCCACATTTTCGCGGGATATACAGTCTCATTACCGAGGACCGTGGGTGATGCATTCGATATGCAGTCAGCAGCGTACGAACCCTCCTATCCAGGGCGTCGAGTTCGGTCTGAGTCCATTTGAGTATGCCGAAAGAGTACATCAAAACCGGCATGACCCAACCGTTGAAGGCGCGCACCTTGTTTCCGCCTGATAGAAGACTATTAAATACTTTCTTCAGGCGGCCAAAGAAGCGCTCCTTCAACGATTGCTTCATGTCAGTAACATTGATGCCCAACGCTTCCGACATACCCAAATACTTATAGGTTTCGGATGCGGAGAGGGCTCTAAGGTTTATGGAATCAGAGATTTGGGTTCCCACGGATTCCACAATCTTCCCTCGCTTTACATGCATAACCGCACATTTGTCCACACCAAATTCCATCCTGATGGCGCTACTGAAAGTTTCAGTTACTTTCAGTAGCTCCATCAGTTGCAAATTGTTGGGAGCAAAGAGTTTTAGGTCATCCATGTAGAGGAGGTGAGATATAACCTGACCACCTCTCCTCAACCGATAGCCTAGACCTGAATCCTCCAGCAGTGTGCTTAGAGGATTCAAGGCTAAGCAGAACCAAAGCGGACTCCAACTATCACCCTGAAATATGCCTCGCTCGATCCTTATCGGCTCGCAATTCCTCTGGATATTTCGACATCCTGGATAGCGAAGGACCGTTCTCCATGCCTCATACACAACATCAGGAAGGTGCGCAGAGTTGTATCTACTTTATACAACTCCAGCACCCTCATGAGCCATGTATGTGGCACCGAATCATAGGCCTTCTTATAATCTATCTAACATGTCGACAGATCCTTTCGGGGACGACGAACCTGTTGGCTAATGGCCATATCAATGAGGAGTAACTTCTTAGTACCGCGGAACCCGTTCTTACATCCATTTTGAGACGCAGACATGATGGAGTTGGTCTCTATATGTTTGTTAATTTTAGCTCTCAAAATGGATGTAAGAACTTTATAGATCGTCGGTAAACACGTGATCGGCCTATAATTTTTGGGTTCCACGGTGCTACCTGATTTATGGAGCAGGTGGGTTATTCCTGTCGTTAGAAACTGGGGTAGCAAACCAGACTCCAAAGCAGTCTGGTACTGAGCCGCCAGGCGAGCGTGCGACCCAATAAACCATTTAATCCAAAAGTTGTGCAGCCCGTCCGGTCCTGGAGACTTCCAGTTAGGCAACGGACGGACTGCATGAGCTACATCTTGGGGGCAGATGGTAATAGCCCCCATTTCTGGTATTGGATCGCAGGCTCGCTCGACTTCCTGAGCCCAGTCACCTTCAGTGTGACTGACAGGCACCGACCAGATACTGCGCCAGAAAGAACACATGGCATCATTATCCGGCAGGCGCGTGTCAGCCACATCTTGGTTCGGTCGCTCCCAAGCCCTATAAACCCACCTTTCATCGCTTTGGAAGGTGCGATTCTGAGTGTATCGGTCCACCCGCCGCTTATACCTACGAATACGGTTCGCCCAGGCATACACTTTCTGCTTCAGGAAGTCTATGCGCTCTGTGACACGAGACAAATAGTCCTCAGGGTTGGTATCAGTCCCCGAGAACGCCCGTCTCACAAAGCGCATCACTCTTGGGCGAGTATTGCCCTCCCTGAAGCAGATTAGTTTGCCGATGACCGCTCTGGCCCCACCAATACGACGCTCAATTCTGCACTGCTAAGCTGGTACGACTGGTTTCGGTCGTGTAGCTATAGAGGCATTAGAAAATTTTACACGAGCTACACGACATGCCGCTACAGCCGCGCAGTACAGAATCGAATGAGTATCAGTGAGGTCTTCGCAGTCATCAAAATAGTTTGACAACTGCGAATCCAGAGCCGCCACCAGCGCCCTATTTTTGTTATGCATGGGCAAACGAGGTAAGCGTGGTCTAAGTTCGGGTGACATAAACCGATATTCCCGAATCGCATCCTCCAAAGCACTCCTCAATTTGTCATTGCACTGGGTACTTACATTTGTAGCTCTGTCATCACTCCCCCCATCAGCTTGGCTTGTGTTGGGCTGTGGTGGTACTACAGCAGTCTGCGATAGGGGGGCGATGACATGGCTACTCTGCATTTCATTTCGCAGGCGATCAAGTACAGTGTCATCCAACATATGATTACGCTGGATGACCCACACCTGATCCGACAGTCGTTGTGCCGAAACGTTGACAGCCGGCTCAAGCACCTGAAAAAGAGAGAGCATCCGAACACGGTACGCGGTCAGATTGTTTCCCCCCTCTGTAGCCCCATAGTATGAGCGCATTACATTCTCATTGATGGATTGTGTCCATCTCATGCGCTGCACACTTCCGCCGGGAGTTGGGACCCTATCAGAGGCCGATGGGCCTCGACGTCCTAAGCCGTCCGACGGCCGGCGTCCTCCCCGTCGACGAGCAGGTGGTGGCGTCGTGGGCGGAGAGAAATACTCGTCGCTCGAGCTCGACGCAACTACCGCGGCCGGTGTTGTCACAGCGTTCACAATGGGGCTGGGTACCGGTGGCGGCGAGGCGGAGCTGAGCGACGAGTCCGGAGGTGGTAGGCGTGCACGGCGAGCTGCTGATCTCGTCAACATTCCGTTTCTTGATTTTCTTTTTTTATTATTATTATTATTATAATAGTAGGTAAATAAAGGTACGAATTTAAAATCAAAAAATAAAATTTGTATTGTATTTTTTATTTATTTTAATTTTATTAATTGTAAAACCTTGAGTATTTTACTTAGTTTTCAGGTAAAACCTTTATTATCATTTAGGTTTTTAGTAGTTTTAAACGTCGTGATACAAATCTAACATAGATTGGCGCTTACAATAAAACAGTTAGTTATAGTCACATAAAATATGTCACGAAAAAAGCTGTGAACATACACAATTTCCTATCCCTAATATTATTATTCTCACATTGAATTATAACACTGTTTTTTAAAGCTATAAAAACTATAAATAAACTGTATTGATAAGTTCATATCTATCGGGACATTTTACAAAAAAGTTGCGTAGTTATAAAAATTTAAGGACCCGTACACACGGCGATGATCAGTACAATATTATACAGTAAAAAGTTAGAAGCAAACGTCAAAATTCCACTGTTCGAATATGAATGTTCTGAATATGAAATTCCGTGAGATCCCAAAATTATATGGTAAAATATTGTACTGATCATCATTGTGTGACGGGGGCTACCAGGGCTACTAGAGACAAAGTAATAAAGATGCTAAAAAAACCGGCCAAGTGCGTGTCGGACCACGCACAATGAAGGGGCCGGTAGTTGGGATGAATTATTTATCCGTTAAATATACTACTGCTGGGAATTTTTGCACATATCTAATAACAACCATTTCGCTGAGAGTGACACTTGACGATTCCTGATTCGAATAATGATTTTCACAGACCCGCAATATTTTTAAATGGCTTATCCAACGATACCCCACGGGATAGATGTGTAAAAACAATATCATCCACACATTACGTGCAAAGGAGGTACCCAACAAAATTGATCTGTATGCCCATGCCAAATTACAGCTTTCTAGTACTAAGACTCTCTGAGCTAAGCCGTAGACAGACAGACAGGTGGACATGGTGAAACTATAAGGGTTCCTTTTTGACCACGCAACCCTAAAAACACAATGCAAGTTAAGCGCCTGCCTGGGTACTGTTATACATAAATTCACCAAACAGCAATTATTGCTGATTTTACTTAAATGTTCTCTAAAAAAGTGCTCGCTATGCATAGCGAGCCAGTCAACCCACAAAATTCTGACGATCGACTTATTTTATTTACTTACTTTATATTCAATCCACATTCATTCCGACATATTGTAATTTTGATGTGTAAGTATAGGTAAATAAATTCAGTGTAACAGAATCAAAGACAGAAAAAAAGACGTAGCCGCGAGACTAAGCAGACGTATTTTTTGCGTTGATTATAACGATATTGATTCAAGTAATTACGATTAATGTTATTGCAATAATTTGCGGAGTCAGTTTATTGTGTAAGTGTCGACTGTGACTAACAACTTTGTGAAAGATGAACTAAATAGTTTATAGACAATCAACATTTTCGGTAGTATGTCGAACCCAGGAGATAGCCCCTTTGGTCGCAGTCAAATGGTACGACGAAGTCCCCCAACGACGCCATTGCCTGCCCATCAAAACCAGTCAAGGGAACCAGCGCCGCTAGCAGTCACGGAGGATGAATTACCGACTGCAGTCGTCTCTACGGCGGAGCTTCAGAGATGGCTTGGGTCCATTGACACAATTTTCACCGAAATTTGCTCAATTGTGGCGGAGGGAAAATGAATTCCGACCTAAAATTCCGTGTCACCAATCTCTGTCGAAAAGTCAACCATGGGACGTCTCAGATGGCCGTGCTCTACCAATTCCTGAAGCAAAAGTCCATCCAGGTGCACACAACCATCCAGCACCTTCAAGTGCAGCAGAATGTTGCGGAATCTCTTTGCCAGTTCAAAGAAGTCGTGGAAACAAAGATGAGCCGAACCGAACCAGAAGGTATTTCCTACGCCAACATGGTGAAGACAGGCTCTGATAAATTTATTCGCCCAGCAAATCTCAGTTCGGTCGCTATATAACCCCCCGATAAAACCAAAACCAGTGACGACACCAAGTCGTTGGTACAAAAAATTATTTCGCCTGAGGAATTAAAACTCCATGTTCGTGGTCTAAGGAAAATTAAAAATGGAGGTGTCATCATTAGGACGGATAACAAAAGCGATATTAATAAATTAAAAAGCTCACAGAAACTGGTTGCCTCAGGACTTACAGTTGAAGAACCATCCAAACGCCGTCCTAGGATTGCTGTCGTTGGTGTCCCCGTAGCCCTAACTGAAAAAGAGGTATTTGATTGCATTTACGTCCAAAACTTGACAGATAAATTGCCAAACATTACTCGTGAGTCCTTTTTAGAAAGTATAAAATTGAGCCATAACGTACTTGTAATTATATTTTGGAAGTTCCTGCTAATATCAGGAAAATTATGATGGACCAAGGCCGAATTTTTATTAATTGGACATCATGTCCAGTGAGAGATTTCACAATTGTGACCAGGTATTTTAACTGCCAGTAGTTCGGATACGCAGCCAAATTTTGCAAAGAAACGAGCCCTAGCTGCAACCTATGTGGCGAAACAGGACATTCTTTCAAGGACTGCAATAATAAAGGTTCTCTGCCTCATTGTGCGACCTGCAAACGTTTCAAGACGAAAGATGATCATCCTACTGGTGATGTAAATTGCCCAGCACGTAAATATGCAGAAGACAATTACATTAATTCCATTGACTATGTAGGCGCCTAAGAGCGCCGCCGACTACCTAATCAATTAAGCACATAGATAGTAGGTAAACTTCTACATATATTTTTATGACCAATCAGCTAATCTGTGATCTAGATGGGTTTTCCGTGTCTGAAGCTAAAATCTGTAATGTTGAGGAGTGCAAAAACATAGTCTATACTGGAGATAAAACATTGACTCTACTTACACAAAATATACGCAGTATAACCCGACATTTTAACGGTTTCCAAGTTTTGTTACAAAATCTTGATATAGGCTGCGACATTATCGTTCTAACAGAATGTTGGTTATCCAAACAAACGGCTAATATACCATCTCTCGATGGTTTTAATCTTCACAAAAGCGTTAGAACATTTAACCAGAATGATGGCATAGTGGTTTATATTAAAAATAATTTAAGAACATTAGTAGTTGAACCCCATTTTCTAGACTGCAACTGCTTAGTAATTAAAATTATTCCAGATACAGTAATTATGGCTATTTATAGGCCTCCATCCCAAAGTATTGATGGGTTTTTGGATTCGCTTAACAGTAACTTAGGAGAATTATCTTCGTTTAAAAATATCATACTGATAGGTGATACTCGTATCAACATTAACATTGCTGCTGAAAAAATCGATACTCATTCACATAATTACCTCAACATCTGCTCATTTCATGGACTGTTACCAGCTCATTATCACCCAACCCACCAGAGCGGCTCTTGTCTAGACCATATCCTTATAAAATCGAAAAATCCATCCAAGACATTGGTTACTAATTCATCACTAACCGATCATCAAGCTGTATTACTAACATTGCAAATATCCTCACCTAGAAATAACTGCATGCGCAGCTATTCTCAACTCAATATGACGAGTCTTGAAACTGACGTACGCTGTATTAATTTTGACCCCGTTTACAATTCACATGATCCAAATGTTTCTATACAATATTTTGTCGATTTACAATCTACGATAAGGAAAAATACATCTACTAAAGTAATACCTAGAAAGTATAGTAAAATATTACTTACCTGGCGTAATCCATGGTTTAATAAAACCATGGATTACGCCAGGACTTGTTCCCTGTATCAGACATAGAGACAAACTTCACAAAAAATCGAAAAACGCACCGGATAATGAACTACTACTGTCCATTAGTTACAAACGTTATAGGAATTTTTGTAATAATCTGTTGTAAAAGCTGAAAAACCAATATGATCAAAGTCAACTTCAGAAAGCAGGTAAAAACAGTAAAACTTGGTTTTCCGAGGTTAATTCCGGAAAATTTGTGATTTCCAAATCATTGGATAAAAGTTGTTGGTCCCGGTCATTTAAATCTCGCTTCAATTGAGCAATTTCCTCGGTCACTGCCGAACCATTAGTGGCAGCTATTTTTTGCTCCAGCGTATTCATTCTGCTATCCATGCCATCCATTCGCTTCTCATACTGCTCAATTGACCCCTTCATATAATCTCTGTCCGCCTGGAGCTGAGCCAGATCTGTACGAAGACTCTGAAAGTCATCTTGGAATTGTTTTTGCATCGCCTGCAATTCTGCCCGCAATTCCTCCTTAAAACTGCGTAGAATGACAGACAAATCCGGGGCAACATCTTGAGAACACCCAGTGTACCGCAGCTCAATCCGCTCGTATCCATCGACTCTTCGGCCTCTGCTGGTGCAGCATCCACCTTGCCCTTAACCGATGTATTTATACAACTAGGGTAGACCCAGGTGTGTTTAATAAAACCTGAAAGTGGTAATAAAGCGCATGACCGATGAAAGAGAGCGTTGCAGGTGCAACACCTAGCGGCCTCTAGTGGCGATATAAATTTTGCGCAACCACCACACTTTGCTGCCGGCATTATGGTGCTTACAGTAATTATCTGCACACTTCGTAGCGGTCGATCTTGCTAATTTGGTACCCCCGGGCGTCAATAGACGGCGCTTTACCAACAAATCGCGTTTATGGTGCGCTAAATCTATGGGAAGTATAGTGGGATGACAACACCATAGAACGCTGCACTCCCTCCAACACACCACATACACCGGATGCACTCTGATACCCGGGCTTTTTCAATGTTTGTGAATAAACGATTATAAATTTTCACTTTTTGTAGTAATAGGTACTTTTTTTTCAATTTAGTTTTTGAGTTTATTGTTTTGCACTTTTCCAGCCCTATAAACCACTGTTTCACTATATAACAGACTATATTGTTTATGACTGTATATGCAACACTTTAAAACAATAAATACTTGTAATGAACTACTTGTTTTATTTTAAAAAGCAAAAATAAACAGACCTAGCTAACACCAGCTTGACGTTCCGTTACGTATCTCGAGTATGCTATTAGGTATGTCGTCACATCCTACGGCACAAATTTCTTTTAATCCATCTATTATACTTACTACCTCATTTACATAAGTATCTAATAAGACAAAAGAGTTTCGTGCTGCAAATGTCTTAGTATGGCTTTGAATGGAAAAACATGTATTAGATAATAGGTTTTTTCTGCTAAGTTTTTTTCTACGTTAATAAAGAAGTTGTTAGCTTTATTTGCTGATTCGGTAAGGCTTACCTCAGAAGATAAAAGATCAAGCGCAGTTTCAGGATTTTTTGACCTAAAAGTGTTAGTTTTTATGAATTTCCATATACCTTTACTGTTTTTACCTGCTTTCTGAAGTTGACTTTGATCATATTGGTTTTTCAGCTTTTTCAACAGATTATTACAAAAAATCCTATAACGTTTGTAAATAATGGACAGTAGTAGTTCATTATCCGGTGCGTTTTTCGATTTTTTGAGAAGTTTGTCTCTATGTCTGATACAGGGAACAAGTCCTGGCGTAATCCATGGTTTAATATTACTATACTTTCTAGGTATTACTTTAGTAGATGTATTTTTCCTTATCGTAGATTGTAAATCGACAAAATATTGTATAGAAACATTTGGATCATGTGAATTGTAAACGGGGTCAAAATTAATACCGCGTACGTCAGTTTCAAGACTCGTCATATTGAGTTGAGGATAGCTGCGCATGCAGTTATTTCTAGGTGAGGATATTTGCAATGTCAGTAATACAGCTTGATGATCGGTTAGTGATGAATTAGTAACCAATGTCTTGGATGGATTTTTCGATTTTATAAGGATATGGTCTAGACAAGAGCCGCTCTGGTGGGTTGGGTGATAATGAGCTGGTAACAGTCCATGAAATGAGCAGATGTTGAGGTAATTATGTGAATGAGTATCGATTTTTTCAGCAGCAATGTTAATGTTGATACGAGTATCACCTATCAGTATGATATTTTTAAACGAAGATAATTCTCCTAAGTTACTGTTAAGCGAATCCAAAAACCCATCAATACTTTGGGATGGAGGCCTATAAATAGCCATAATTACTGTATCTGGAATAATTTTAATTACTAAGCAGTTGCAGTCTAGAAAATGGGGTTCAACTACTAATGTTCTTAAATTATTTTTAATATAAACCACTATGCCATCATTCTGGTTAAATGTTCTAACGCTTTTGTGAAGATTAAAACCATCGAGAGATGGTATATTAGCCGTTTGTTTGGATAACCAACATTCTGTTAGAACGATAATGTCGCAGCCTATATCAAGATTTTGTAACAAAACTTGGAAACCGTTAAAATGTCGGGTTATACTGCGTATATTTTGTGTAAGTAGAGTCAATGTTTTATCTCCAGTATAGACTATGTTTTTGAACTCCTCAACAATACAGATTTTAGCTTCAGACACGGAAAACCCATCTAGATCACAGATTAGCTGATTGGTCATAAAAATATATGTAGAAGTTTACCTACTATCTATGTGCTTAATTGATTAGGTAGTCGGCGGCGCTCTTAGGCGCCTACATAGTCAATGGAATTAATGTAATTGTCTTCTGCATATATACGTGCTGGGCAATTTACGTCACCAGTAGGATGATCATCTTTCCTCTTGAAACGTTTGCAGGTCGCACAATGAGGCAGAGAACCTTTATTATTGCAGTCCTTGAAAGAATGTCCTGTTTCGCCACATAGGTTGCAGCTAGGGCTCGTTTCTCTGCAAAATTTGGCTGCGTATCCGAACTACTGGCAGTTAAAATACCTGGTCACAATTGTGAAATCTCTCACTGGACATGATGTCCAATTAATAAAAATTCGGTCTTGGTCCATCATAATTTTCCTGATATTAGCAGGAACTTCCAAAATATAATTACAAGTACGTTATGGCTCAATTTTATACTTTCTAAAAAGGACTCACGAGTAATGTTCGGCAATTTATCTGTCAAGTTTTGGACGTAAATGCAATCAAATACCTCTTTTTCAGTTAGGGCTACGGGGACACCAACGACAGCAATCCTAGGACGGCGTTTGGATGGTTCTTCAACTGTAAGTCCTGAGGCAACCAGTTTCTGTGAGCTTTTTAATTTATTGATATCGCCTTTGTTATCCGTCCTAATGATGACACCTCCATTTTTAATTTTCCTTAGACCACGAACATGGAGTTTTAATTCCTCAGGCGAAATAATTTTTTGTACCAACGACTTGGTGTCGTCACTGGTTTTGGTTTTATCGGGGGGTTATATAGCGACCGAACTGAGATTTGCTGGGCGAATAAATTTATCAGAGCCTGTCTTCACCATGTTGGCGTAGGAAATACCTTCTGGTTCGGTTCGGCTCATCTTTGTTTCCACGACTTCTTTGAACTGGCAAAGAGATTCCGCAACATTCTGCTGCACTTGAAGGTGCTGGATGGTTGTGTGCACCTGGATGGACTTCTGCTTCAGGAATTGGTAGAGCACGGCCATCTGAGACGTCCCATGGTTGACTTTTCGACAGAGATTGGTGACACGGAATTTTAGGTCGGAATTCATTTTCCCTCCGCCACAATTGAGCAAATTTCGGTCAAAATTGTGTCAATGGACCCAAGCCATCTCTGAAGCTCCGCCGTAGAGACGACTTCGGTCGGTAATTCATCCTCCGTGACTGCTGGCGGCGCTGGTTCCCTTGTCTGGTTTTGATGGGCAGGCAATGGCGTCGTTGGGGGACTTCGTCGTACCATTTGACTGCGACCGAAGGGGCTATCTCCTGGGTTCGACATACTACCGAAAATGTTGATTGTCTATAAACTATTTAGTTCATCTTTCACAAAGTTGTTAGTCACAGTCGACACTTACACAATAAACTGACTCCGCAAATTATTGCAATAACATTAATCGTAATTACTTAAATCAATATCGTTATAATCAACGCAAAAAATACGTCTGTTTAGTCTCGCGGCTACGTCTTTTTTTCTGTCTTTGATTCTGTTACACTGAATTTATTTCGGAATGAATGTGGATTGAATATAAAGTAAGTAAATAAAATAAGTCGATCGTCAGAATTTTGTGGGTTGACTGGCTCGCTATGCATAGCGAGCACTCTTTTAGAGAACATTTAAGTAAAATCAGCAATAATTGCTGTTTGGTGAATTTATGTATAACAGTACCCAGACAGGCGCTTCACTTTGTGTAAATAATTTATCACCACTGCTTTCAAAACGGTGAAGGAAAACATTGTAAGGAAGCCAACATGTCCTAGAACCGATAAATTCGAAGTTATGTAACATCTACTAACCTCCACTGGACCCGATTATACTGTTGGAGATTACAGCCCACTTGCTCTCGAAGAGTGGTTCCCAGCAGTGGGAACATTATAGGCTGATGCTATAACTAAAAATACGGTGAAGCAGACACGTTTTTATCTTCAAGAGTAATAATTGTCATCGATACGCTAAGAAGAATAATAAAACCGATGCTTGAAACTTTAACAGTCCCGTTCATAGAGTTTTTTGTATAAAATAAAATCACCCTATATCTTAATATTTATCTGTTTCAGTGAAATCGAAAAGACTCTGGAAGAACATGAAACGAATGATAGATGTAAATATAGTAAAATTGAATGCGTCCGGACTGATTACTATCGACGCAGTGACAATGCTACAATATTGTTCTATTATTACAAGTCACATTATTGTATTACTGCAATTTTCATTCCTGTAATATCACATTCGAAGATGGTCCAACGCGATCAAGAAGGCTGTTGGAGGTAGCATTTACCGAGGGGTCCACACTGCAGAAGACCGCAGAACTTGGAGACGCGTCGTATGTGGTCCCGATCCTCAGCATTGAGGGAACGACAAAGAAGAAGAGAACATCACATTCACACATGGATGCATTGTGTTTTTAGGGTTGCGTGGTCAAAAAGGAACCCTTATAGTTTCACCATGTCCACCTGTCTGTCTGTCTACGGCTTAGCTCAGAGAGTCTTAGTACTAGAAAGCTGTAATTTGGCATGGGCATACAGATCAATTTTGTTGGGTACCTCCTTTGCACGTAATGTGTGGATGATATTGTTTTTACTCATCTATCCCGTGGGGTATCGTTGGATAAGCCATTTAAAAATATTGCGGGTCTGTGAAAATCATTATTCTAATCAGGGATCGTCAAGTGTCACACTCAGCGAAATGGTTGTTATTAGATATGTGCAAAAATTCCCAGCAGTAGTATATTTAACGGATAAATAATTCATCCCAACTACCGGCCCCTTCATTGTGCGTGGTCCGACACGCACTTGGCCGGTTTTTTTAGCATCTTTATTACTTTGTCTCTAGTAGCCCTGGTAGCCCCCGTCACACAGTGATGATCAGTACAATATTTTACCATATAATTTTGGGATCTCACGGAATTTCATACTGCATTTTTATCACCGTATTCGAACAGTGGAATTTTGACGTTTGATTCTAACTTTTTACTGTATAATATTGTACTGATCATCGCCGTGTGTACGGGTCCTTAAACTCTTATAACTACGCAACTTTTTTGTAAAATGTCCCGATAGATATTAACTAACCAATACAGTTTATTTATAGTATTTATAGTTTTAAAAAACAGTGTTATAATTCAATGTGAGAATAATATTAGGGATAGGAAATTGTGTATTACATACACAGCTTTTTTCGTGACATATTTTGTGTGACTATAACTAACTGTTTTATTGTAAGCGCCAATCTATGTTAGATTTGTATCCCGACGTTTAAAACTACTAAAAACCTAAACGATAATAAAGGTTTTACCTGAAAACTAAGTAAAATACTCCAGGTTTTTTTTTATTATTTATTTATTTAAAGGGCTTTGTCGCTTAGCGACCACATCGCCCAGTGCAGAAAAAACACAAAATTGTTGATTACTATCTACCTTATCACTAACTTGTACAATTGTATAGCCTTATTGGACATTGGAAAAACAAGGATAGTATTACAAAAGCCAATATCATACCTTTTATATTGTCCAAAAACATTAATTCTAGTATTTTCATTCCGGACACCCCATCAGAATAAGAAAAACATCATCAACCGCACCACAGAACCCTAGAATGATGACTCGATAAATATCAATATACTTAATTGTAATCGTTAGCAGTCCACTATAGAGCGAATATTTCATAACTTTGTTCAGTAATATAAAATAATCAGAACAGCAAAATATTAGATAGCTATTTGTGACATTGCGAACTTTCGGAATGCAACCTCTTAATTGAAAGTCTAGTTCATCCTGCCATGTTCTCTTGGCCTTCCGCAAAGTTATTTACTGCTGTTTGGGTCCTACTCGGTGTTGGTTTTCAAATGGATTATTGTACCATCGCGCCCATTCTGTTGTGCATGTGCATAACTTAATTCAAGCTTTTTTCTTATTTTTTTCTCTAATAACCCAAGAAAGGGACGAACACATATTAGAACTGTCAATTTTAGTTGATGTGAAACTTCCGTGTACGTTAATTTAGGGAAATTAATTGATTAACAAAGTGGTTACCAACTAAAACGGTATAACATGTTAAAGTATTTTGTAATCAGTGATACTTCTAATGTCAAGTTCCTCTCAACTTCCGGTCTGCTTCCAAAATCATGCTTCCAAGTGAACGCAATAAAAAGATATGGCAATTTATGCGACATATTTTGATACTCACAAAAAAATCAAAACCTATAGGGTACTTCCCGTTGAGCTAGAATCATGAAATGATTACTCCAAGCGAAAACATATACCATACATCAAAAAAAAAACATTTGCTTTGGACCCCTTTTCACAGACCATTCTGTATATCGTTTATAAATTTAACCAAGATACACTCGATATTATATCTATATCTCACTGTTCATAAGGTTAAAACAAATACAGTATGAACTTGCCGTGTGATCTAAAATTACACATTAAAAATCGTACTGATCAACTTCACCTGGACGTGGCCAGACTGTGATATTATACTTGCCTTTCCTTTTAAGCTAAACTTCTGCCAGTAGATATGATAGATACCAACAAAATGCTTTATCATTACCTGAACAATCTTTTAATTTCATGTACGGCATACAGATACTTTGGGCTTCTCTCATGGATGCGTAGAATTTCTCACTTTCAATGCTTATAGTAGTAACAATATGCTTTTTACCACCCAGAATTGAAATACTAATGAATATAGCAAAAACTGAAAAAGACGAATGATTTAATTAAGAAATGCATCTCTGCGGATTTTACCACGCTAACAAAATTATAAACAATTAGAAAAACTAAAACCCGACTACTGAAAAATCACGCTCTAAAAGGTATGAAACAAGAAAATATTCTTATCTGAAATTATGATCTACAAACTATGCAACATTTATCGTCTATTAAATAAACAACTTACACGTAATATATTTTAACGTATTTAATACATATTCATAGTGATGTTCAGAAGACAGCCGTGGCCGTATGCCACTTTGTTAGAATGTGTTGTTTTGATAGGTTAGGTGGCATACGACCACGGCTGTCTCCTGAACATCACTATGAATATGTATTAAATACGTTAATATAGGAATCATTGCTTACGCTACTAAACTTCTGAAGTTGCTATGAAATAAATATGGTATAAGGAAGTTGTTCCAGTTCACTTATCGCACGTCACTGTCCTAAAAATAACTTGTCATCAAACATTTTGTTTGATTTGATAATATTTTGGTATTTGACACCAATATTCTTAATAGACTCTTCATTACCTATTTCACTTTACTTACCTACCTTATATGTACGGTATAATGAATTTCTACGGACACAATCGCTTATATGTGTCCGCACAGTCTCTACGAAATGAAGTCCATAACAGGAAAAAAACATTTAAACAAAAGAAAAAGTTTTCGTGTAACATTTCCGATAAATGGCTCGGTTGATAAAGATGTTCAGTCGATGCTTTTGCCTTTAAACCTCGTGCAAAATACTTTGTTCTGTCCCAAATATCGTATTAAGAATAATTTAATTTATCCGAATAGCCGTACATCTAATTTGATGTCATTGTGTGGCATGATAGTGTTCATTACTTTATTCTGTTATCACGTGTACGAGCAGTACTTAGCCAAAATCGTAAGCAAACATTTTCAAGTACACTACATCTGCTCTTACTTCGACTTGTTCTTGTACTGCATCGGATTCATCATAAATTTTGTCGTCAATATGTCACAAACGAAAAGAAATATAACCTATGTGTTAAAAATTCAAGATGTTCACAGATTTCTCAACGAAAAGACTTATTTCAAACGCTTTATTATTTGGAATTGGATCAGTGTCATCTTAATCTTTGGATTTTACATTAGCCATGTCACTTCATTAAATATTACTATTAATGATTTATTCCGTGGTTTATCGACCATTTGTATTGATTTTAACATTGTGTACGCTATCAGACTTCTGAAATTATTAAGCAATAAAGTTAATTTATGGAATATTCAAGCTCAACTTTTGCAACAGATGGATCATAATGACAATAAAACTCATTGCAAAAGAATGTTTGAAGCTTACGGAAATATTTTAGAGTGTTATGAAATCAACATAACTTCATTCCAGCATATGGTACGTACGCTTATTCATTTCATAAACAATTTATAGTTATATTTATTTTTATTTTGTACCTACTTTATTTATTTATTTTATTTATTTATTTAACCATGAGATCCAAAAAAAACTATCTAATTCGATGCAAACATTTTTATTTTTAGATTTTTTATCATTCTGTGGAGTATTTTTTTCGCGTATTAATCCAATTGCAGTCAACACTTGACATTTTAAAATCAGACGAACAATTTGGCAATTTTCATTTTGTGAGTATGACTTTTTGTAAGCTTAATATTACGTGTAATTCCCATAACATTACATATTTTTGAGTGGAATGAGTTTCGCAAAAGCATGGGTTTAATCGAGTGTTAACATTTAGTACAAGTGTGTGTGAAACCAATTAAGTGTTTCCTCATAGTTTACCTGAGTACCTATTTACAATATGTTTTTGCTCAAGTGTAAAAGTAAATCACCAAAACAGATGTCAGCTATAAGTATTATTTTTTTACAGATTGCAGTCTGGTTTTATATTCTATTTTTAGATACCTGGGTGATTAAGAGTTTGATAATTGAAATTAAATTGAGCTCGTGCTGTGAACAGTTCTACATAGCGATGAATAATGTTCAAAACTCATGCGCAGTCATTCTGAAATCACAATGTTCAGGTGATACTATCTTACGATAATGCATGTGTTTCATTTGTTTATTTTCTCTAGTCAACTTGCATCATCCCTCTGATGGGCACAGGCCTCCCCAATGACTCCCAGCTATTTTGTGCTAGGGTTCAGGTTAGGCTTGTTCATTCATTTTGTCAAGCTCGCTCCGCCATCTTCAACGTGGTCTAAAGCAACGCCTTCTGCCTGATTCAAAGATCGGCGCGGCAAAAAGAAAAACCAGCCAAGTGCATGTTGCTTGTATTAGGAAAAATGAAGGAATTTCAAAGAAAAAATTTGACTTATCAATATTTTTTTTTTTTTGTTGTAAAATATACGTAATAATAAACTGTAACACCAAATTTAAAGTTTAAATTTTAAGTTAATTTTTTTTTTAAGAAATTCTGACTATGGTGGGTGGCTTCTCATTCCTTTAAATGATAAATGGTTTTTATTTCAGTTAGTTGGTTTGTACGTACACTTTTACACGTCAATCATATTTTAAAAACTAGATGAGGTCGGCATTTCCTTCTGAGAAGTAAGACCGAAACAAACTCAGAGATCACAGTCTCTTTTAAAGTCCAGACATCCGTCTTGGTCAGATCATATATGAAGGCCATGTAGATTGGTGTCAGTAATGGTCTTTTGAGGAAAGAACCACACGGATTGAGTGGACCTGACAAGTCAGTGCACGCATTTGTCAGTACTCGTGCAGCTCTACTCAGACCTTAAGGAGCTCAACGACTCGACGAACAATACCGAAGAAAGGATATTTGGGTAGGCCGCATTAAGTACTCAAACTGCCAGATTATTATTAAAAGAAACTGAGGAAGAAAAAAAAAAGGTTGTGAACCACATAGTCCTCACATTCACAATAATTTAAAATAATAATAATTATTACACTCCACAAAATAAATATTCATGTCATTGTGATTAAAATAATCATTAAATGTCACCGTAAAAAAAATAAAGTCAACTCAACTCAAAACTCAAAGTAATTGGTTTATTTTTCTAATAAACCGTGTAATAAGTGCATGTGCACTTTTGAATTGTCAAGGGGTCGGTCAGTCATAAAGATGAAGCTAGTTACCCATTCCAAAGCTTAGTAGGTAGGTACCTATGGAGAAGAACGCTCTCTGGCTCTGATGGCTTTTTTCTGCAGAATAAAAATAGGCTCGATGTCTGCAACTCGTCCCTATAGTAAAATCCATATGACATAATACTATGAAAGTAACTAAAATAGACTAGCCTCGCGGTATCTACATCAGTAAATTGACGGATTTTTCTCACAGCATATGCTGCTGAACTTAGCCGTCCTGCAGGGGATGTTATATGCGGACCCCATTGAAGCCTTGAGTCGAGCGTGTCCCTAGGAAAACAGTTTTATCGACGAATTGTAGTTTTTTAGATTCAATACTATCTCACAATTACTACTTTTGACATTTGGTAAAGAAAATCTTTTGCACTTAATTTTTTTCCCATTTAATATTAAATTATTAGCAGTAAACCAATTTTGGACCTGCAGTAGGGCATTATTTACGTCGTCAAGATTTGATGCACGTCTATTAATTTTAAAAAGTAAAGAAGTATCGTCAGCAAATAACACCATTTGTAGTTGAGTTTTTAACAATTGGGGTAGATCATTAATATATACTAAAAAAAGGAAAGGACCCAATATCGAGCCTTGTGGTACACTAATTTTTACTTTTAAGCCGAGTGAATTGACTCCATTTATTTGAACTTGCTGTTGTCTATCATTTAAATAAGATTTTACTAATCTGAGCGCAAGTTTTCCAAGGCCGTAATGGTTTCAAGCGTAATGTTTCGTGGTCGACGCAATCAAATGCCTTGGAGAGGTTACAAAAGATTCCTATGGCGTCTTGGGCCTCTTCCCACGCCGTAAATATGTGTTTTAATAAGGTGACACCAGCGTCAGTCATACAACGTCCCTTGGTGAAACCATACTGTTGATCGTGTAAGATTTTATTGGTGTTAAAATGATTGAGCATTTGATTTAGCATTACCTTTTCAAACACCTTGCTGAAGACCGGCAACATGGACACGGGTCTATAATTATTGGTGTCTTTACTATCTCCGGATTTGAAAAGTGGTATTACCTTAATATATTTCATTAGATCCGGGAAGATTCCTTGATCAACACACAAATTAAATATTAAGGCCAAGTATGGCGCTATAGTCTCAATAATGGAGGTACAAACTTTTATAGAAATTCCCCATAGATCTTCTGTTAATTTGATCTTTATTTGTTTGAAAGCTTTTATTACTGTTAAGGGGTTTATATGCATGAATTTAAATTCAATCGGGCAGGATGAAACGTTTGCTTTTAATAAATCGATAGAACGCGAGGGCGAGGAATTTAGGGTTTCAGTCGTTTTAAGTGGGATATTGGTAAAGAAATTTACAAATTCTTGCGCAACTTTTTTGTTTGTGCTTATGAGACCATGTGAAGTTTCTAGAGTGAAATCATTATTTAAATGTTTTTTATTCCTGTTAGTTTCGTCATTGATAATTCCCCAAACCATTTTTATTTTATTATCGGCTGATTTAATCTTGTTGCTAATGTACAAGGCTTTAGCTACCTTGCAGGTATTTAAAAAAAAAATTGAATAAGTAGCAACGTATTTACTAAAAGTTTCAGTGTTAATATAAGGCTTAAGGCTATACAGCTCAAACAATTTTTCCCTATTTTTACTAATACCCTTAGTTGCCCAGTCACTGAATAAAAAGTTTGGGCAAATATTTTTTGTTTTCTTTTTTATAGTATCATTGAACTCGGTGCACACTACCGAAAAGAATTCCTCATAAAATTCATTTACATTGTTTTTAATATGGCCCGGTATACATAACTTACTAATTAAGTTATTATTAAATCTATTTAGATTGCTGGGTGTTATTTGTCTAGATTGTATTTGAATTTTTTTTAATGGTGTTTTGGACTTGAAAGCAACGATTTGACCGCTGTGATCAGAAGGGAGATAATTTACAATGGCTTTATATAAGTATTCGCAACAACAAAAAACATTATCAATACATGTAGCAGAACTTGTAGTTATGTGAGTTGGTTATGTAAACACATTTGACAAATTGAATGATTTAAAGAGACTTAATAATCGAGTGCTGTTTGAACTATTTTCTAAGATATTAATATTGAAGTCACCACAGATAATAAGCGATTTTTTACCAGTTGCAAGTTTTGCTGAAACATCTTCCATTACCGACTCAAATACGGAGTAGTTTTGATAATTTGGGGGTCTGTAAACGCACACTATGACATGCTTCTCTAGCTCAACACAGGAGAGTTCAATGTTATGTTTCACCGACAGATCAACTATATCTTGGCGAGTCTTAGATTGAATAGAATTTTTAACTAAGATTATTGAACCCCCACGCAGTATAACATTCAGTATGTAAAAATTGGAGCAGCTCAATCCCAAGTCTTTTTGTCCTCAATATATAATCTTTAATGGTATAAAAGGCTTTTTGGCACAACTTACGTTTAATGAATGATTTGAATTTATTAATGCTTAGATCTTGATCATGGCTTGGAAGTTTATTATATAAACGCTTATACATTGACATTGCTTTGTTTTCCAACTCAAAAAACAAAAAACACAATATATAACTACCTAACGAGCTCTAAATAACGTTACCCCACTCGATGGGGTAAATAAAACAAAACTGCGCCCCCCTTTAGCTGGGAGCCCCCTTAAAAATATTTTAAAATATTTTTTTAAATTTGTATGGCTTAGAGTCAATCAGGTGCATACTGTGAAAGTTTGAAGACTGTAGCTCCAACCGTTTGGCTGTCTATACTGTGTGACAGATGACAGACAGACACGTGAGTGACAGCAATAGGGCTCCGTTGCTCCCTTCGAGTACGAAACGGGAAACAAACCTACGTCATCTTTCCAACATTTACCTTTATCGTGTCAATCAATCAATCGAGTAAGTTGATTAAATGTAAATATTACAGATGCAGAGAAGAAGATGTGCAAGAATATTCGACGCCTGCATCGAGCGAAATTCAACAAAATAAATGTTTGTGGGATGTTCTATATCGATGCTACTATTACGATTAAAATTATGGCTTTACTTACTCACTATTCTCTCGTTCTGCTGCAGTTTGCGTTTTTGTAATACTGGTTCGATTATTGAGGTATTGATAAGAAGGTATTATTAATGTAATTATTATGTATTTTTAGGTATTAGAAAGAATTTGATGCCTTAATAAATATAAATTATTATTAAACAAAAAATGTGAAAATCTTTTTATCTGTGCTAAATGTTAATTTCTGAACAATTTCATCACTTCCGACAGCTCTAGTTACTATACCATAATAATAAAATAATAAAAACTTTATTGTTCAAGAGAGCAGTACAAATTCAAAACAGCGCTAGCCTCCACACTAGGATTCCCTGCGTCGTGGAGACTAGTCTCCTTCGTCTTACAACTTTAAACTAGTGTTGCCCAAATGCAAGAACAAGACGAGACTTAGCCAGTCTTGGTCTTGGTCTTGCGCCAATACACCTGGTCTTGGTCTTGGTCTTGGTCTTGTGCTCCCAGTCTTGGTCTTGGTCTTGGTCTTGCAGCAAGAGTCTTGCAAGTCTTGCAATTACCTATTAGTCTATTACTATTTATTAAAGTTTACTTTAAATCTTAGAAAAACGTATTAGAATTGGAACATTGTGAGCTTGAATTAACATAGCCATAGTAAAGATCAAGCAGATTAATAAATAACTGAAGATTTGATAAGAAATTCGAAAAATCAACTGACCTATATGTCGTTTTCCATGGAAGTAACTGTTTCTTAATAAACATTTATGATTTATAAGCTTACATTTGCTAAAACATGTAAAAAAACAAATTAATTACAATAACTTGACTGTATTTTAAAGAACAATACTTATCTGTCTAGAAAGAGATTGAACCCTCAACTTATAAGAAATTTAATAAAAGAGTTTTACGATTTATCATTTATTTGAATAAAAAATAAAATACAACACAAATCAACAGCTTTATCATTAGGTTATGATACTTTATATCAATTTTTTTGACCAAGAATTAATACAAAGTAACCATCTGGCTGACTCATCACTTAACCTATTTCTATGTTTTCTAATTACTAATGATGCTTTAGAAAATAACCTCTCAGCAGGTACTGAAGTTGCAGGTATTGAGAGAAAATTACGGGCCATTTTCGATAAAATCGGATACTCTGTCTCATGCGTCCTCCACCAATCTAAAATGTCTTCCGAGCTGGCAGTTCTTGGTTTTCTCAGGTACTCCTCCAACTCGTCTATCACTAAGCCTTGAAGACAAGATCCAGATGACGTCGAGGGACATTCATAGAGTTTATCAAAGTCTATTACGTCTTCATCTTCATCACATACTTTATTTTCTTTTTCTGGTAATTCCAGAGATTTGTTCAGTGAGTGTAGACTTTTATATTCTTCATAAAGTTCATTGAACTTGCGCAGACTTTCTGTTTTAAGTTGCTTCCCCCACATTGTCAGGTCAAAAGTCTGAGCCTTATGCCTTGGGTCTAAAATTAAAGAAGTACAATAAATCCAGTTGCTCTTCTTGTAATGTTTAAACATTTTGTCTCGAGCTGCTTGGAAAGCTAGAATGAGCCTTTCATCCACTTCAGATCGATTAGGTTTCTCATCTAACTGTTTTACCATGGATTCAATTTTATCTAGCAAGAGATTGAATGATACAATGACTAGCGGTAATGTAACATATTTGTCTCCACCAAGTTTTGTACTTAAAAGTTTAAAGTTTATTAGAAATTTATGTAATTTTTCGAGTACCTGCCATTCATTAGCTGTGATTTGAAAATCATTTAATTCGGTGACAGAACTGCACAATATGTCAATGCCCGCTCTCACTTTTAAACCAAATCCAATCATATCATGTGTGGAATTCCATCTCGTTGGACAGTCAAGAATGGCATTTAGATTTGATGGCACGCCAGCTGCTTCACAAGCAGACTGAAACTTCTTCTTCACTATCTCACTTCTTTTTATTTTACTGGAAATACTGCGTAACTTTGTTACAGATGTACGCGAGTCAGCAATATTTGGTGCAGATTCTTCATCTTCCTCATCCTCAGTTTCGTCTGCATAGTCTTCGTACTGCTGATCTTGCGCGTTAGTGTCAGACTCACAGTGTAATGCTAAGGTCTTTAATAAATCTTGTACACCAAGGTTTAAAATGTGAGCAAAGCACCGGAAATGTTGATTGTCTGAATCAAAGTGTGGCGGCAGCTGTTTGCCCAGTTCATACATAAATTTGGTATTTGCAGTTGCGTTGTCGACCGTGATACCTTGTATTTTATCAATTATGCCATGTTCCAATAAACATTCATGGAAAATCGTTGCAATATCTTCCCCAGTATGTCGACCGCGTGATGGTATAAAATCAAGAACTACAGATTGATACTTCCATTCGTTGTCTATATAATGAATAGTAACCCCGTAGTAACTCCTACCAGCAATTGACGTCCACCCATCAATGGTAAAAGACATTTTAGATGATAATTGTTGAAGTCGTTCCTTGAGATTCAATTGGAGCTCTTCAAATCGCTCTTTGACTTTCCTTCTAAGTGTAGACCTTTTAGGAAACACCATATTAGGGCAAATACGTCGAAAATATACTTGTGTAGCTTCGTCATCGAAAAATGAGAAGGGAAGATATTTTTTCACCACCCAATCAACTGTAGCTGTCGTGATGTTGTCACTGCTGTTTTCCGACTGAAACAAAACAATAAATCTTGTGTTATTATTTAAAACATACTAGGTTTGAGCGTATAAGAGGAGGAGGTTTGTTGTTGTTAAATCGAGAAAATCGTTAAATTGATATTTGTTATATTAAGGTTGCACTGTACTGTAATTTACCAAAATAAAGTACTTAGTTGTTACTGGCCGATTAAATGAAAATATGGGTGTTTATAAAAAATATTTAAGACGATAATTACATACTTAATATGTCGCACCCCTAGATGAAAACACCACTAACTCAAAAATACTTACGTAAGTTAATGGCGTTTTTGAAAGTATCGCATGAATAGCTACGCGGAGTTAAAATTCTTTTAACTGTTAAAAAAATATTCTTACCTGTCCACTTCTTCCAGCGGTTACTAAAAAGCTTGTGATATCTCCACTTAATTTTGGTTTAACAGGAAGAAATATTTCTGATTCCTTTTTGTGGAAAGATATTAGATGTTTCCTTAAGCCTGAAGTGTTTCTGTTTTTCATTTTTATTTCAATCTTTTTATGTTGGCACAATTTACAGAAGGCAGTTTGGGATGCATGAATTATTTCGAAAAACTCCTCAAATTTGCTTTTGGGTCTTTTAGATCTGTGACTCAAACTCTCGTTACTCGGACTAGAATAATTTGAATCTTCGTCACTCATATTAAATTGTACACGTGATACGTTTTTAGAAAACAACGAGAATTAGTAAAAACAATTATTAAGTTAGACTCGAAGCACAGCTCAATTGGAAATGACTGGAATTAAAATAATTCCTTTATTTATAGTACGTTTCCTTGCTTTCTACCGCGCCGCCTCGCCACGTGCCGGCTCTATGAAAAGGATGCCGCCGCAAATCAAACAATGCCGCGTGCGGCGTACAAACACACACTAAATATTACCTACTTGTACAGACGCGACGCGTGAATAAAATAGAATTAGTGCCAATCACTATTCTTTACATATAAGTGAATGTTTTGGCGTACATATATACTAATATTATAAAGCTGAAGAGTTCGTTTGTATGTTTGATGACAGAAGTTTTAAAATAAATAAATAAGTCCTGAACGTCACTATACCTCCAAAGTTACTATTCCTCGTGGACGAAGTCGCGGGCACAGCTAGTAAATACTTACTCTCATCATCTCTCTCAGAGATATTCGGGCTGGTAAGTAATACAAAACTCTTATCGCAGGCTTTTTATTTTATTAGTAGGTAAGTACCTACGCTTTTTATATTATTTTATTAGTTTTGTAGAATTTTTTTACACGTTTCAAGTATATTTAAAAGTGGCTACAATATTTATTAAACGGGTGATATTTGAACACTTTTTTGCTATTTTTTCTTGTAAAAACTTAAGAAATATAATGACTAAATGTACAATAATAGTACCTAAGTAATTAGTTTAAAACCATATAAGTAATCAATATTATAATATATACTTACTAGAATGAATTAATATGACATCTACTACCTATCCTTACCATTTTATCCTAATCATAATACTACTTGCGTGATCAGTATAATGTATTCATTTTCATTCTAAGCACTCTGAAACTTATTTATTCTTTGGAACACCTGTAGGTACTCTTAAAAAAATTCGAAATTATTTTGCATGAGTATACCTACGCCCTATGGCGGCAATCAAATAGTGTCACAAATGTTATGATTTCGGCGTGGCGGCAACGATTGTTTTAGATTTCAAAAGAAGCCGCCGGCGCGTGTATCATAACCATGTACTTCCGAAAAGCGGCAAATTTCTTTGAGAAGTAAGTACAAAACCTTTGATGCCGCATTATCAAAGTGCCGATGGTTAAAACATAACTATGCATGCACTCAGTTTGATTTTAATAGATATTTTTTTATTCGCTATGTTTATGGTATTAGTCGTAATGCGCATAGGTCCAGTTTTTCATATTCTTTGATACAGTTTTTTGCGTCTCATAGAATTCCTAAGCGTACCTACCTATACACCGAACTGTTACACCTAACTACTCAGTGAAATAGCGCTAAGTCCTAGCTGCAAGACGCAAGAGTCTTGCAGGCTATGTCTTGTTCTTGCTCAAGTCTTGCACGGTCAGTCTTGGTCTTGGTCTTGCTAAAAATACGCGGTCTTGTTCTTGGTCTTGGTCTTGCAAAAACGCAAGAACAAGACCAAGACTGCAAGACCAAGACTGAATTTGGGCAACACTACTTTAAACATAGTAGGTAGGCACATACGTAACATTCGTTGGTAAGATTTGTGAGGCAACATTTTTAATTTAATAATTTGATGTTTTTAATTGAATTTATTCAAATTCAAGTATGATAGTAGGTACATTATAAATAAAAACATATCTTAAATGAGCTTATACTAACAAAAATTCGACAAGACATCTGTGTCTGAACTAGATAAATAAATATCTGTATCTCAGACAACTGACAGCGCTCTTCCCTGAAAATATACATTTATAAGCTTACAAGTTCTTTGCTTTAATAATAATATAAATATTTCGTTATTTTTAGATCAGTTAAAAATAAACTAAAATGATACTTAATTTTAGTTTATTTTTAATTTAGTGGAGTGGTGACCTCCTTTTGAGTAGAATGTAGATGAGTGAGTGTGTGTAGGAGGGTGAGTTTGTGAAATTGAATGTGGTACAATTAAGAGGTTTTCAGTTTCGTCATAGGTCAGCTTATGAATGTACTCAAACACTCTATTCTTACAACTTCTGCTATTTAAGGCAAGTATGTCGACAATTCTATCAATCCTGCCATAAAGGTATAGACCCAAGAAGCAGAAATACCTATTAACGAAAGGGTGTTTGAACATGGATCTGTCGGTACTGTGTATAGGTTTTCGTCGCCTGGATGGCACAGCTAGTTTTTTAAAGTTCACTTTCGTATCCTGCGTCAAGACAGTGTGCAGTATGCCAATTGGCGGATAGACAGGACCTCACAAGTTTGGTACAGCTGGTAGGTTGGGAACAAATACGGACGGAAAGTGTTTACTTTGAGAATAGCTCTTTAGGCTACTTCAAGTGGCTTTAGTATGGTTTTTGTGCACCACCCCAGACAAAAATACAGTATGACAAAATTGATTGACCAAGAGCCAGATATACCTGCTTCACTAGTTTGGGGACTGCAATATGTCTAAGATTTATGAAAACGTAAATAAGTATTTCTAATAATCTAGCAGTTACTAATTCTATATGGGGTTTAAAAGAGAGATTGTCTGATATCTATTGTTATTTCTAAATATTTTATGAACTTGGTTCTGACCAAAGTTGGGCGTTGGCAAATTCCACTGTTGCAGCAGTTGTGTGCAATTAAAGAGAGTAATGTAAGAGGTGAGTTACAGTTACGCATTGAAAACGTTGCTCCGTGTGGTGTCGGACGTAAAGAATAGCACCATCCCATTTCTTCCCGTGGGTGTCGTAAAAGGCGACTAAGGGACTTACTAGAGAATGGGCAGCAGCGTTCTCTATGCATTTTAATACCATACTGCGATCGCCAACCCGCCTGCCAAGCGTGGCAATTATGGCAAACACCCCCCCCCCCCTTAGGGGGAGGCCTATGTCCAGCAGTGGACGTCTTTTGGCTGAAATGATGATGATGATTGAAAACGTTATGTACTGGGTTTTATCAGCGTTAAGTATCAGCATGTTACTCCCTAACCAGTGGCACACGATACCAAAACCACGTTAACCGAATATTATTCTCAAACAATAAAAAACAAACGTTCAGAGATTCCAGTTTACGTATCATATAATAGAATAGAATCATTATATTAATACTTGAAGCGTAAACTTTGTATCCCATTTTACGAAAATTACGCGGACGGAACAGTATGAAATTTGGCACAGTTAAAGTTTATACGGAGGAGGAGTGCAGAAAGCAATGTGTGTAATATTTTTATATGATAATTATGCATTAGAAATAAATTATATTAATAAAAAAAATTACACACGCTATCATGATCAAGTCATGAGGCCCTGGTACTATGTGTGTAGGTAGATAGATAGGTGTCAGAAGTGACAGCGTAAGCATGGAATTAGTAAGTACTACTATAGATATAAGGAAGTAGAGAAGTCGAATTTCGACCAGTGGGCGACCACTAGTACTCTTTATTATGTACACCATCCAAATTACAGATAGAAAAAGTGACACAATGAACGATTTATCGCTAAAAGTAATATTTTACAGACAACCTTTGGATGGATTGAAGGGAGGAGAAACAATACTGCAGTTACTCAGTGATATATTATACTTGTATACAGCGTGTAGAGTCCGTCTCACGAAAGAAGTCCCGCGGAATTATGTGAAATTATTCTTATACAAGTTAGCAACATTCCTTCAATAACCCACTTACCTCAGATACCATTATCTATTTAATATTGTGCATTATATTAACCAGTGCCTGTAATATGATGTTGAGATAAATAAAAAGATTTATGATTCCATCACATGCCTGCAGCGCCACGCCTGCGAGACTTCTTTCGTGAGACAGACCTTATCAGAAATGTGTGGTCCTATTTGAGGGTGTGGTACAGACCATCAAACTGAATGACTTTTTTCATGGGACCAACATTTTTATCGCAAAATAATTATCAGCTGACTCATACATTAGTGTCGAGAAGTTATTGAAGTTTTGTATGGGACAGCTGATATATTTTTGAGATGTCACATGTCTTCGAATTTTTGGCTCGAGGACATGCAATATGTACTCTTATTTAAGTGAAGTCCCCATAAATTATATACACCGTGGCATTTTAGTCGTCTTACAACGGAAGCCCACTTCATGTATCCAATGACTACTAATCATTCATAAAATATTTTTTTTATTTTTATTAACATTAGAAGAATTAAAAAAAAGAACATTATGACGCATGACGTGGTTTGAAACATCCTGTTACTAGCCTTGCGTTCCAAGGGCGGCGCGGTATGGAGTGCAAAGCTCCCACCGCGCTCTATATAGGACGAGCTGAAAAGGTGGTTACGAGGAAGATGTCCAGCTCCGGCGTCAATAGAAGACCTGAAAACTGCTTTAGTCGAAGAGTGTCAGGATATCCCAGATTCCATCAGGAAACTCATTCGGTCAATAAAAAACCATTTACAGGCAGTCACTATGGCCAGGGGGGGTAACACAAAATATTAAGGGGTAAATAACATAAATTGTAAATAAAAAAATACCTTTTCATATTACTTCCTATTCATTTAAACTTCCACAACTTCGACCTATTGCAATAATTCTCTAAATTTAGGTAGAAAATTTAATTAATTTTAAATCTTTTTGATATAATTTGAAAGCTAACAAAATTACCTTTCAGCATAGCTAATCACAACTATTCGACAGGCTATCGTGTCGAAAATGACACATTTTGATTACCTGATTCACCAAGCTCTAGACAGCAAACACCTGCCGAAAGAATAGCGGTCGTCTATTTGATTTATACTCACAAAAATTTCGGGTTTTGATTTGTGAACAGCGTTTATGGAACTTTTTCGATACCATTGATTGAAATCCGATTCGGCACGGAAGCGTATCGAACGGTTGTGCTAATAGCTATGCAGGTGATATACCACAATCCACAGCTCATTGCATAGAAATTGTAAAAAAATGTCTTTAGCAACGCGCGATGAAGTGATTCCAGTTTATTGCTTGCGAGTGTAGTTGCTTCCTCGTTGGCGGTGGTACAGGTACCTAAGTGATGAGACTGCCATGATTGTAAATAACATTGCCTATGTTGTATGATTGTTCTGTACACTTGTGATGAGGGAAACCCGGGGATGATGAATTAAACCACCCGTGTTGAGTGTGGTAAAATCACTGATTTATTTTACTTAGTCAGTTCACTAAATGATCGTGCGTATGCAAACGCTGATGTAGCGCGACCTACTTAATGTTATAAAATGTGCGGGTTCACCGTACATACTGCCAACTCTAAAGGAGAAGACCAGGGAATATATTAAGCCTAGATGAAACCTAGTGTATCTAAATACAATAAAAATGATGACTTAGGATAAATGATACAATACAATTTTTCGTTGTAAACTAATACAAGGTGGTTTCAACAATATCTACTCTAAGTACTATGTATACCTAACACTAAATTGTCTGATTTAGTTCTAGTTAATATTTCACCATAGGAGAGGTCCCTTTATTTACACTTTCGGTTGTCTTACTTATATCACCGAACTCACTGATCACTGGCACTATTTCACGCGCGCGCTCAGTAGATCCCGGTCCGGTGAGGTCAGCTTGCGCCTCCACCACCGGGGCTCGCTTGCCCTCCGGTACACGTACCTCCAACATCTCACGCTGCTGCGGCGCAGGTGCGGCTTGGCACTTGCTTCTTGTAATTATGTAAACGCATATGCCGCCTAAGACCAGAACCAAGGCCAAGATAACGTACACGACGGAATAATGGTGGATGTCGTGGACGTTTAGTTGTGTAGAAGATTGTTCCTTTATATTGGTTATTTGGTCTCTAAGCTGGTTCCACATATGGGTGTGATTTACCGGTACGTCGAAATCGTTGGACAAGGTTGTGTTTATTAGAGAGTTCAATATGGAAACCTCTGGGACTTCGATATTTGATTGCATGTTCAAGTAGCGTAAGTAGTTGTTGTGCGTGTGAATACTGTACGAATTCGATTTTAATGTGCATCCATAACCTAGGTCAATGATACCGCTGCCTCGTATAACTGTCGTCGTTGTGTCAGCAATACAAGAAATACGAAGCTCACATGACTCACAACAGGTGTAAAACCAGGAGTTGTAATTGTGTAACTTGATCCAATAATTGTGGCACGTGGATACTTCTTGTTTACAAGCGCTCCTCATATTACTAACAGTCTTGATATCGCATAACGAGTGTTTTATTCCCAGATTATAAATAGGTTTGTCTATGGAGCATAGTAGCCGATTGTTACTGATGGTATGAAAGCATGCTTGCAGATCGCTATCCGATAAGAATAGAGCGAGGTCCTTTTGTATATGGTAGGCAATATAAGGTGAGCTTGGGACGGTGTGAAGGTGGTTCGATCCCCTTTTCTGAGGGATAGGTATGATTCTATCTAACTCAAAGATATCGTTGCTCACAAGCGGAATCTTTATCTCTATAATAAGATAGCCTTCATACAGCGTTGCATACGCCTTCATAATTTTGTACAGCTCGGATAGGTTTGCTGACTCGATTGGGGTCATTCGATTTCCCTGCAATTGCCCGGAGATTATGTTGATCTGACGAGCCAGCTGTTCGGGAGTCAAAAGGTACGGGTCGATGCGACCGTGGCTGATGTCTGTCACGGTGTTGATAAGTGTGTGTTGGATTCGCATTAGGTTTGACAATATGATACTCGCAGCTAAGGCGGATGATGTTACATAAATGCCGTTTCTATTGTCCAGACGCACCTTATTGATTTCGTCAGTGACGTTTTGAAGATGTTGTTTTATAAATTTGAACTGTTTGTTCATAGTCTCCTCGCTGCGTCGCAGAATGTTATATTCCGATTCCAAGACCAAGGTTTGATTCTTCAGTAACCTTTGAAGATGATTTTCATTATTAGATATTTTTTCTATGTCCTGCTTATACTGTTGAGCGAAGTTTTCATCTAATACTCCGAACAACGTGTGTGCTAGGTACCCTACTCCATTGATTAAACCACGTTTTTGCCTTCTTGCGTTTGGGTTTTCAAGGAGTTTTTGATAATGCTCAAGTTCCTTTACTTCGTACTGTAATTGTTGGATGACGCTGTCGTATTGCGAACCCATGCAATCAGCGGTTTTTTTTAAATGCCTAACATAGTTTTTAATGTTCGATACTCCGTGATAGAACGTGGACATGCTATAAAACACGATGACTTTCCATTCGTCCTTGATAACTTGGAGGTTGGACATCTTGTCGAAGTAAAGGCCTTGGTTTGTATTTATTTGCGTAACGTTGTATGTCGTCACTTTCTGTTGTAGACTAGGAGATGCAAACAAAATCATTAGTAAAGCACTGATGAGAAAGGCTTGCGAAGTTTTTTGCTTTCGTGGTCGCGGAGGCCGCCTTTTGCCTTCAACTTGATCTGATGACGGAGTGGATGACTCATCTTGACACTGGTTCATGGGTTTGGCGGGGGATACCTCCTCATTTACCGGTAAGTATACAAGCTTGTTGACTGGTCGCTGTATGGTGTTATTGCTTGTCTTGACAGTAACTACTCTCACATACCCGTCCTTTCCAGGATGAAGTAGGTGTACTCGTCCCATTGCCCATTTACCCGGAGGTACGTTCTCATCACGGATGAGGACAAAGTCATCGACTTCAAGGTTACGTCGTGGCTGTTGCCACTTCATTCTGGTTTGTAGCTGTTGCAGATACTCCGATGACCACCGTTGCGAGATATTCTTTGTTATAGCTTGAACGAGTTGCTATCGCACCTTTAGCGTTGATGATTCCGGTTCAGTTTGAGGCCGTGATATAATCGGTGCCCCAGTCAGGAAATATCCCGGAGTAAGGCAGTCGTCGTCTAAATTTTCCGTGAGTTGACATAAAGGTCTGGAATTCAGACACGCCTCTATTTGGCAAAGTAACGTCGAAAACTCTTTGTACGTAAGACGTTGATCGCCTATGACCCTTTTCAAATGGTATTTCAGGCTCTTCACAGCCGCCTCCCAAAGTCCACCAGCATTAGGCCAGGCTGGTGCATTAAAGTGCCACTGGATGTTTTGCTCACTGATTTTTTTATAGAAGTCTGGGTTGATACTCTGGATAATCTCCTTATACTCCTTTTTCATGAGTCGATTAGCGCCTACAAAGTTTGTACCGTTGTCACTATACATGTGGCCTGGTGATCCACGTCGGGAGCAGAATCGACGAAACGCTGCCAGAAAGGCGGCCGTACTTAGGTCTGAAACTAGTTCCAGATGGACCGCTTTCGTTGACAGGCACACAAAGACCGCTACGTATCCTTTAGTTGTTTTGATCCCGCGTCCTTTATTGACTTTCAGCTCTACGTGGCCCGTGAAATCGACACCAGTATGCGTGAATGGCCTTGACGGAGTGACTCTGGCTCGAGGTAAGTCTGCCATAATTTGCTGTTGAACTTCATTGTTAAATCGGCGACACTTAACGCAGAGTCTTAACTGCCGTTTTACCGTCCTAATTCCACTGATGATCCAGTATCTATCTCTTATGTAGGAAAGTGTTAGTCGGGGACCACCGTGCAAAGTTGTTATGTGTGCCTGGCTAATGACAAGATCAGTAAGTCGACTGTGGCTTGGTAGAATGAGGGGATGCTTCGCTGATTTGCTTATACTGGCGTGTTGTAAACGTCCACCAACTCTTAATAAGCCATTTTCATCCAGCCAAGGGTTTAAACTGCAAATCTTGCTTTTCGAGCTCACGTGTTGTTTACACTTAATATGTTGCAACTCTTGCTGAAATTCCTGTGATTGAACTTCTTTAATAATTAAATGGTAAGCGTTGCTTATTTCTGATGGCTCCAGAAAACCATGCGTTGCAATATGTTTGTCGCGACATCGCTTGATGAAACGTGACACCCAGCCAATAATCCGCACAATTCGTGTCAACGAACTGTAATTTTGCAGTAAGTAAGTAATAAATGTAACATTATATTCCACTAAGGCTGTGTTCACACAAACCGCTTTTGTTTCTATTGTTGGGGACTGGTATACGATCTTAACTGAATCTTTCCTCTCGCAACCTTTTAGCCATTTAGGCCCTTCCCACCATAAAGATTGATTTAACAATTGATGAGACGTTATGCCTCGTGTAGCACAATCAGCTGCGTTTTCTTCCGAGCTGACATGACTCCAGAACTCTGCCGGGACTATGTCGGTTATCTGTTTAACTCTGTTAGCTACAAATGGCTTCCATCTGGATATATCTCCGTGTAGCCAGCCTAAAACTATCATGGAATCTGTCCATGCATGAAGCGTCATACCTATATTTGGTAAGGACTCAATGACCTTCTTTACTAGTTGGGATAGAAGTAGCGCGCCGCACAGTTCCAGTCTAGGGAGCGATGTTTTCTTTGCGACCGGTGCCAACTTTGTTTTTGCAGCAACAATTGTCGATGTGTACTCGCCCTTATTGTTCTTGGTGACGAGGTAAATAACGCAAGCGTAAGCTTTGTCTGATGCCTCGCAAAATGCATATAATCGACAGGTTTTTTCTGTGTTACCTAAGAATCTTGGTATGCGAAATTTGTCGATGCAGTTGATATCTTCCTTTAATTTAAGCCAATATTCTTGCATGTCCTTTGGTATTTCTTGATCCCAGTTGGTTTCAATGGACCACGTTTGTTGAAACAGTAGCTTCGCTCTGATTGTAAGTGGTGATAACCAGCCAAGAGGATCGAAAAGCTTTGATACATCTGACAATAATTGCCGCTTTGTAATTATTGCATTACTCTTAGGGATTACATGACTTTGGAACATGAATGTATCAGATGATGGGTTCCATTTTAATCCAAGAGTCTTTCTGGATTCGAGACACTTAAATTCGTAGGGACTGTTCAATTGGTCTGTTGTTAAATTCTGCAAGACTTCTGGCTTGTTACTTGACCATTTTCGCAGGTTCATACCAGCACCCTGGCGCATTTTAAGAAGTTGTTGTTGTAGCTCTTTTGCTTGATCGGCGGTATTTTGTCCACTCAGCAAATCATCCATGTAGAAAGAGTTCAGTACAGCTGTTGCTGCTAGTGGATATTTCTCGGCATTATCTGCCGCGAGTTGTTTTAGAGTCCGCATAGCCAAATATGGAGCTGCCTTGGTCCCGTACGTTACAGTGGTTAATTGATATTGACTCAATTGTTCATCCATTGAATTTCTCCAAATGATCGTTTGCAGAGGCTGATCTTGCTCTCTAACGAGTATCTGACGGAACATTTTCTCAATATCTGCAGTGATTACATATTGGTATTGCCTCCAATTTATGATAAGTGCTAATAGGTCTTGTTGTAAGTTGGGTCCACTGTACATTAAGTCGTTCAGACTATTACCCGATGTAGTCTTGGATGAGGCATTAAAAACTACTCTCAACTTTGTTGTTGTGGAATCAAGTTTCCATACACCATGATGTGGTAAGTAGTACGCCTGATCGGTTGTACTTTCGACTTGCCTCATGTGACCTAATTCTTGGTATTCGTTCATAAATTGTTTGTATTGACTCGAAAATGATGTATTTTTAGACATTTTTGACTCTAATTGTTTAAATTGCGCTATAGCCTTAAACTTTGATGATCCGAGTTGCTGCTCAAAGCTTGGCATCATGGGTATCCCAACTTCATACATGCCATTATCTAAGCGTTTCGTGGTGGTTTTGTAGAAATCTTCACAAAATTGATCACCAATAGTTACGTTTGAAGATGATGAGTCGTGAATATCTTCCAACTCTCAAAACTTGGCTATTTTTTAATGTTATTGATGGCGACATGACAGTTGAATCTTTTGACATTTCCTGATAAGATCCAGCCCATTTTGGTTTGTTGAGCTATTGGGGCCTGCGCTGGGCCCTTGATAAGACCGCTTAATATAATCGCCGAAAAAAAAAAAATATTTTAGTTCGCGTGCTCGGGACCGCCATTGTTGTTGTGAAACGGAGTGCAGTGAAGTGATTTTATTGTGTTAGTGCCCTAAATGGATTATAAATCGGGGTAAGTGGACTTATTTTCATTTATATGTTATTATTACATCGTTTTAGATAATAATTGCACGATATCACGTCGTAAATTTAAATTTATGAACAAAGAAATGTTACGAGAAAATTCGTTCCGCCGACTACATTTTTTTACGAAATATGGCTCATTTTGTGTTTTATCGCCTGGAAATAGATGAATAATCATAAAATAATACTTTCTACATCATTTTAGATAATAATATCACTAATTATAAGTGATATAGATCATAAATACATATGAAATGTTTCGAAAAAGC
Organism: Tiliacea citrago; assembly: GCA_963921375.1. Lineage (NCBI taxonomy): Eukaryota > Metazoa > Arthropoda > Insecta > Lepidoptera > Noctuidae > Tiliacea > Tiliacea citrago. The sequence continues at coordinate 3,246,414 of OY992801.1, forward strand.
ATACGTATAAAGGCGGCCCAATGCACTGTGATGTTTGGGTTTTATTATTACGCAAATTTTACCTAGAACTCTCTAAAAAACGCTGTTAATTACTTATCTATTCATAATGCAAGGTGCAAAATTTCGTGTAAATTGAAACAGCTGTTTGACCAGAAATAGAAATAACGTAATCCCAAAACAATTGCAGTTGTTATCTGAAATCATATTTTGTTTAGAAAAACAATACACTTCCCAGTTCCATTCTTGCAATTGTTTATTATGGCCTGTCTAATCAGCTTCTCGGAAAAAAATATTCTATACGGCTTATGTCTTTTGTTATTTATTGAAAAAGTTTTTAATGAGCTCCAGCTCATAACAATGGTAGGCCATAAAAAAAGATCGTTGATTACGTCATTGTTCGTCAAAACATGACAGCGGCTTAAAAGGCTGTAACAATTCCTTTGCTTTGTTTGGCGACCGGACCTACTCCTGAAATGGAAGCATGATATTGTCGACGTTGTAAACCTAGCATTTGCGTCGCATTTTCTGAAATCAATGAAATTTGGGACCCTTGGTCTAGGAGCGCTCGTAATGTGACATATGTACCATTTTCAGATAATACAGTCAACGACAACGTACTCGTAGTTAACAGTATTTCTTCGTTATCAGCTGCGACGTGATTGACATTATGTTGCGCCGGTGATGGCTGCACGGTAGCGCTCGTCGTCGCTGCGGTTTGTTGATTTGGTGCACACGCATCATGCAGTAAAGTGTTCACTGTTACACTCCTTGCAACGTCTTGTGCTGTTGCACTCGTTGTCTGGATGATAGTTAAGGCAATTTTTGCAATATTGATTCCTTGTTACCAGGGTCAATTTATCACTCGTGGTAATTTTCGTAAATTTCCTGCAACGAAATATAGAGTGACGTTTATTACAAATCGGACAGTCTGGCCCTTGAGTAGCGACGACTTGATACTGTTTCTTGTGGTGGTTCCCATAATTTGCAGATTTGTCACGTTGTTGACCAAACTCCCGTTTAAAGGCAAGCTTCGTTGTTTCTTTCTCTCTTCGGTGTAAGGGTTCCAGGGCTGTGAACTTGTTTTCGAGGAACGTCATAAATTCTGTCAAGGATGGGAGCTCCCTGGGTGATCTACGCGCCTCTTTGTAGTCACAGTAAGTCTCCTGGTCCAGTTTCCGTCATGATGTTAATATTCTTAAACAGTTCCCTAAGAGAATCGCGCCTGCGGAGATTATATATGGCTCTGATGGCTCTTTTCTGCAGAATAAAAATAGACTCGATGTCTGCAGCCCGTCCCCAAAGTAAAATACCGTAAGACATGATACTATGAAAGTAACTAAAATAGACTAGCCTCGCGGTATCTACATCAGTAAATTGACGGATTTTTCTGACAGCATATGCTGCTGAACTTAGCCGTCCTGCAAGAGATGTTAAATGAGGACCCCATTGAAGCCTAGAGTCGAGCGTGATCCCCAGGAAAACAGTTTTATCGACGAATTCTAGTTTCTCTTGATTCAATACTATCTCATAATCACTACTTTTTACATTTGGTACAGAAAATCGTATGCACATAGTTTTCTTTCCATTTAATACTAAATTATTGGCAGTGAACCAATTTTGGACCTGCAGTAGGGCGTTATTTACGTCGTCAAAATTTGTAGCACGTCTATCTACCTTAAAAATCAAGGAAGTATCGTCAGCAAATAACACCATTTGTGGTTGATTTTTTAATAAATGGAGAAGATCATTAATATACACTAAAAAGAGGAAAGGACCCAATATCGAGCCTTGAGGAACACCCATTTTTACTTTTAAACCGAGTGAATTGATACCATTTATTTGAACTAGCTGTTGTCTATCGTTTAAATAAGATTTTACTAAACTAAGCGCAAGTTTTCCAAGTCCGTAATGCTCAAGCTTCAAGAGTAAGGTTTCGTGATCGACGCAATCAAATGCATTGGAAAGGTCACAAAAGATTCCTATGGCGTCTTGGGCCTCTTCCCACGCGTTAAAAATGTGTCTTAATAAGGTTACACCAGCGCCGGTCTTACAACGTCCTTTTTTGAAACCATACTGTTGATCGTGAAGGATTTTATTCGCGTTGAAATGATTGAGCATTTGATTAAGCATTACCTTTTTTACACGCAGTGGCCAACATTTTGTGACCTGTTTACAGAAGCTATTCACGGCAACAACACAATAACCAAGGCACAGAAGATGCAACACTTGAAAGGAAAGATCAAGGGAGAGGCTGAACGCTTTATTCAACATCTTCACATTTCGTCTGAAAATTATGACGCAGCTTGGGAAATTCTAAATCATCGATATAATCTATATAACAACAACAACAGCAAGTATGTTTCGAGTAGATTGGTAGAGGCTCTTACCCTATTGATAAAAGTTAGCTGTGAAATATTGAGGTTCCTTATCCGGAAACTCGGAGAGTTTCAAGTGATTTTGTTCGAACTCTCCCCAGAGGTTATCCAACGACTCTATTCTCTTTTGGATGTATTCCGAAGTTTTTCTCGACAACGGATCCTTACCGAAGTTGACCTTTATCCTATTGAGACCTTCTAATATTTCTGATTGACGAGCGCTTAAAACGGCCATTGTGACTTAATATTAGGAACAATCTTACTTGGACACTGACGAGTTGCGATACCAAATGTGGGCTGCGACGCTGTGTGCAGTACAGATGTAGATTCAGCTCCACCGATGTCTTCTTGGAACGCTTCACTGATGGTTCACTGACTGGATGGGGCGAACGGGCGAACGTTGCAGCCTGCCCGATTGAATTTAACTTTAAGCATATTAACCCCATAATAGTATTAAAAGCTTTTAAGCAAATCAAGATCAAATTGTCCGAAGATCTTTGGGGAATGTCCATTAAAGTCTGTACCTCAATAATTGAGACTATAGCGCCTTACTTAGCCTTAATATTTAATTTGTGTGTGGATCAAGGAGTCTTCCCGGATTTAATGAAATACAGTAAGGTAATACCACTTTTCAAATCCGGAGACAGTAAAGACACAAATAATTATAGACCCGTATCCGTTTTGCCGGTTTTCAGCAAGGTGTTTGAAAAGGTAATGCTTAATCAAATGCTCAATCATTTCAACGCGAATAAAATCCTTCACGATCAACAGTATGGTTTCAAAAAAGGACGTTGTAAGACCGACGCTGGTGTAACCTTATTAAGACACATTTTTAAAGAGGCCCAAGACGCCATAGGAATCTTTTGTGACCTTTCCAAGGCATTTGATTGCGTCGATCACGAAACCTTACTCTTGAAGCTTGAGCATTACGGACTTGGAAAACTTGCGCTTAGTTTAGTAAAATCTTATTTAAACGATAGACAACAGCTAGTTCAAATAAATGGTATCAATTCACTCGGTTTAAAAGTAAAAATGGGTGTTCCTCAAGGCTCGATATTGGGTCCTTTCCTCTTTTTAGTGTATATTAATGATCTTCTCCATTTATTAAAAAATCAACCACAAATGGTGTTATTTGCTGACGATACTTCCTTGATTTTTAAGGTAGATAGACGTGCTACAAATTTTGACGACGTAAATAACGCCCTACTGCAGGTCCAAAATTGGTTCACTGCCAATAATTTAGTATTAAATGGAAAGAAAACTAAGTGCATACGATTTTCTGTACCAAATGTAAAAAGTAGTGATTATGAGATAGTATTGAATCAAGAGAAACTAGAATTCGTCGATAAAACTGTTTTCCTGGGGATCACGCTCGACTCTAGGCTTCAATGGGGTCCTCATTTAACATCTCTTGCAGGACGGCTAAGTTCAGCAGCATATGCTGTCAGAAAAATCCGTCAATTTACTGATGTAGATACCGCGAGGCTAGTCTATTTTAGTTACTTTCATACTCATAGTATCATGTCTTACGGTATTTTACTTTGGGGACGGGCTGCAGACATCGAGTCTATTTTTATTCTGCAGAAAAGAGCCATCAGAGCCATATATAATCTCCGCAGGCGCGATTCTCTTAGGGAACTGTTTAAGAATATTAACATCATGACGGTGTCTTGTCAATATATCTATGAAAACATCATGTACGTAAGAAAAAATTTACATCTTTTTAGTAAAAGAGGCGAAAGACATAATTATAGTACTAGAAGTAGGGATCTATTAGCTCAACCAGGTTTCAGACTGGCTAAAGTAGACTCGTCTTTCATGGGGTACTGTTTAAAATGTTATAATAAAATTCCTCCCCACATACTTCAACTAAATGAGACGAAATTCAAATCTTGTATAAAACGCACACTATGCAAGCAGGCATGCTGGGGGATTACATCGCTGATAGAAATGCTTGGCTCAATGCTGGTCCTGCTCCACAGCATCAACTAATTGATTAACATTTGAAAATACTGTTGGAGCTGCTGAAGATTGTAAGACTATCTTTTTATTGTATAAACTCAATCACCTTTGTATTATATAATTGCATAACACAGGTGTGAGTACTATGTACAATAGAGCTACCATTTACCGGGTAATATGTCTTTCATTGACTTGAATATATCCTGGCAGCTGAGAGTATGTCATGCTCACTCAGATGTCTCGCTGATGGTGGCGTGTGTGTTGGATCATTTAGCTCCCTTCAAAATGGTTGAGCTGAATGGTGCTGATCCATGCGTCATGTTTGTGAACGGGCGCTGTCAGTTGGGACTGGTCATCTCTTAGCTGCCACGGCTTATTTTTAATTATTTTAGTTTTGAATTGTTTTTTTTATCACGGACGCTTCTGACGTTTTGCATCGTTCTCACATGTATATTTTCAATAAGAATGATGTTACCAATACTTTGTATCAAATATTTTATTTTAAAAGAGTGTCTGTGGAGTTTCTTGCCCGTTCTTCTCCATAGGAACCTACTATTTGGAATGGGCAACTAGCTTCATATTTGTAACTGACCGACTTGTTGACAATTCAAAAGTGCCTGTAAATGGTTTAATTGAAATAAATGCTTTGAGTTTGAGTTTGATGGAGTTTAATTATTTACGGAACTGTCGCGAAATATTCAACGAATATAATCAAGTGTGTGGCTGCGATTTCAACACACCTTGATCTATACACCCGATGGACTGTTACGCGTGATCACAGAATCCGGCTCGAAGGACCAAAAAAATGTACGACGATAGTCTATACAATTTGTACAAGCGTACGATGATTGTTCTGTATACTTGTGATGAGGGAAACCCGGGGATGATGAATTAAACCGCCCGTGTTGAGTGTGGTAAAATCACTGATTTATTTTACTTAGCCAGTTCACTAAATGATCGTGCGTATGCAAACGCTGATGTAGCGCGACCTACTTAATGTTATGAAATGTGCGGGTTCACCGTACATGATGTATTTTTAATTCGTTGATATTTCTTAGAAATACACGACGAGTAGATAGCTCCCAAAAACTGCACAAAAACGGCTAATTCGACATTTTGCTCGGGGTAGCGCCGTAACGATAACTTTATTTTTTTGTACTAGAACATACCAAAACAAAAAATATATGTTTAAATTAAAATTAAATTATAATCATATAAATTAATATATGATCCCTTTAGCTACAATAAACTTAATAAAAATCTTAATATTTATCCACTCAATACAGCAGGAAAAAAGTATCGGAATACCTACACAGGTTCGGGTTCACATAAAAAAATATGATGAGACAAGTTGTAATTGTACCAAGATATATAGTAATAGTGTTTAAAGTTAGCAAAAATTCATTATCTATCGACAAATTTATATACATTATATATTATATACACATAATTATATTATATACATATTCATTATAACCGCTTATCACACTTATTCATGTTTTCAGTCATAAAAATCACAAGCACACTCACAAATAGACACACCCTCTCACACTCACTCATTTACCATAATATCACATAACCAAAGAGAGGTGCAGACCACTAAAACAACCTATGATATTTTTTTTTGTTTTGTAAAATGCTAACATTTAAGAACTCTAATCAAAATTCCAGCTCAATCAGCATTCCGGCCGAAATACTGGAGCAACGACTTACAATAGAGCAGTCCAGCCTGTAAGCAATAACTCCCAGGTTGTTGTTGGAACTGGCTCGCACCCTGCTCACCTAGGACGCACATCTTTTACAAATTAATCCATAAAAGCAATCAACACGCAATTCCACAAATATGCCTAATGCTACAGAAGCGAGGCAGCCCCATCAACACCCTGAAAGCATTATTGTAATGCACGCGAAGGGCACTGTATGATCTTTGCGTAAAATGTACCCACAGGCCACAGGTGTAAAATGAGGAATAAAAGGCAGTTTTTTCAACCTTCGTAGAAGTATGCTTAAACCTGCGGGCAATCTTATTCGCTCTAACCGACAGCGCCCTCCGCTTTCTCAATATCGTCATCGTCCTTAAGGCTAGTGGTTAAAATATGCCCAAGGTACATGAATGAGTGCACTCTCAATAACGATACATCATTCATCGTTTTTGGAGGTACTGTTTTTGGACAACATAATTATATTGAATATAGTCTAGACATCCTTTAAGAACTACGTTTGATAATTTATCATCTCCAGGAGTTTTGATGTTTTTTTGGGACAGTATTGCCTTTCTTATCTCTAATTCTAATATTGAGGGAGTCCCTTCCGGTAGGCACCTATTGAGTGTTTGGGTAATATTCGTCATCATATAAGTTGCTGTAAAAATCTGTTGCTATTTCTGTGATTTTTTACTTCAAAGGCACTCCAACAAGTATTCTCCGTCAACTCTTTTAAGTGTGTCTTTCTAGTTCGGTTCAATTAGGTTTAATTATTTTATTTTGAAGTGTTTTATTGATTTTTATTTGTACCTTGACTTGCGTGTATTTTGTTTTCATAAAATATTTCCATTATAGGTGCCTACATATCTAAATTTAATTCCTTAAGTTAGATAAACATGGCACCAATAAATAAAATTAATGTGTATCTTTTAATCAGTATTAGTTATAAGACCAGTTAACATCAACCCCACATTTTTGACTACTAACATTTAAAATGGAGTCTAGAGCGCCTCGTGTCAATGTGTTTTTGTGTAGCTACTTAGACAAAGATGTGCAGTCAATGTTTCTGCCTTTGAATTTGATGCACACTCTGTCGCTTAATCCCAAGTATCGAATCCAAAACAATTTCGTGTATCCAAACAATCGTACGAGTAATCTTATATCATTGTGTGGGCTTGCAATTTTCTTGTTGTTGAATTTGTACCGAATGAGTGCGATGTTTTTTGACGAAAATATGCAACGATACCAGACTCTCAATTTCCTCTACTTCGCGACTGTTTTCGACTCTCTTTTCTATGTTTTGGGTTTCGTCCTGAACTTTGTCATGCATTTCGTCCATTCAAAGGACAATGTCAAATTAATCTTGACTTTTCAAAAAGTTCATAGAATCATTCAAAATTTTGCCAGTGCCAAGTTTGTTATTAGAAGAAATTGGTTTAATGTCATTTTACTCCTCGTGTTCCATATCGTGACATGTATTTATGTATACGTAGTTTATTCGCACCCTCCGTGGTATGTCATTTGTTACTTATTTGTTTTGGGTAGTATCGATTGTAATGTAGTTTATGCGATTTGCTTGATTAAGTTACTAACAGAGAAAGTTATACAATGGAATACAAAAGTTATACTTTCTTTGAGCAATGGAAGTCGTGTATTGCGTTGTAACAGGATGGGTCAGGCTTATGTTCAAATACTGAAATGCTACAATATTTACAAAAAAGTTTTTCAACTATCCGTAAGTATAAGACAGACTTTATATATACAATTTTGTCCAAGACTGTTTAATAAGTTTATGATAATAAAATATTTAATAAATAATTAAAATTTTCAGGTACTATTTCACACAGCGGAGACTATTTTCCTTGGTTTGATTAAAGTTCAAGTGTTGATAGATTTTTTACATTTCTATTCCAAAAATCCGGATTGTGTGAGTTTTATGTTTTCACTATCATTGATTTAGCTGTTGGGACTATTCCGTTGTTGTTGATGTAATCTTGTTGTTTCATTTTTCCAGGGTATACTCATCGTACAAGGATTACTATATGCATTTATATTGAAGTGCTTGGTGATACAAATCGTACTCTGCTATTACACCCATGAATTTTATGATGCTATGAAAATCTCACAAGATTCATGCATACTTATTTTGGTATCAAGTTGTACAGGTAATAATAAAATTTCTAGTTATTTTGTTTTTAAACAGGGTAATTCGAAGTTTTTCTTAGAAGAATAACATAACATCACGCCTATAACCCCTGGAGGATTAGGCAGAGGTGTAAAATAAAGTACACCTATATTTCGCCAGTTATATTATTATGTCCCATAAAATAAGGGGCGAGCTTATTGCCATCAACCGGGCACAAATCTAGACTCTGGGCTGCTACTGAGAAATTCCTGATGAGAAAATAAGGAAAACCCTAATAACATTTCTCCCGCTCTTTTCTAAAACGAATCTTTGTTTATAATGATTTGCCTATCTAGAGAGCGGAGACTCTCAGTTAAAAAACTTATCTTGAATAATGAATCTTGCAAAATTTATAAGATTTTAATAGACCGGCAAAGTGTAATTGACTTTTTAGTATTTTTGACTAGAAAGTCGTAGTGTTTGGCGCACAGCTCAAATATAACTCCGAAATACGAGTATAATGTGGGTGTTCTCTATTTCAAGATGCTAGTCTTATAAGATTTTTGAATACATTTACAGCTGAGGAAAGGAGGCTTTGTAAGAATATTCAGCGTTTACACCGAGCTTCATATAGCAATATGAGTGCCTGCGGCTTGTTCTACGTAAACATCAGTCAACTACTAAGCGTGATGGCGCTTCTCAGTAACTACACTATTGTGCTGTTGCAGTTTGCATTACTATGATTTCTTTAAATTATATTGGCTTATTCAAAAAAACTAAAATGTCTTAAATTGCTTTTAAGTTGTGCCCGAGGATCCAATAGTCAACAACATGAAATGTATTTAATTAAACATAATTTTAGTAGCCCATAGCAAAGTGTTCACATTTTATAAGTTCCTTTGATGAAACCGCATTCAAACTACCTCAAGTGTCTAGGGAGCAAGTACGTTTTAGAGTATCGCCGTAATTGAAGATTATTATTTTAACTTTTTCCGATGAATCTCGTTTCGATATGAGGCCGGATACAAGACTTACTCTTCCAGAGGTCCTCCAAACCAGAGTAAGTCTTGTATCCGGTCTTGTATCCGGGTCAATAACGTTTGAAATGATGTCAGGAAGTTTATTCATATGGAGGGGAAACAATAATGGTTTGGGCTGGTGGAAGAACCGATCTCATTTGGATCAGGGGCAACCTCAATGGTCAGATTTATGCGGAGAGGATTGTTTCAGACTTTATCATCCCTTTGCGAAGCCGGTCAGGTGATTCGTTTCGACTTATCCACGACAATGCACGACCGCACGCGGCTAGAGTCGTCACACGCACTCTTGCCAATACTTGCATCAACGTTCTGCCGTGAACTGCTCAATCGCCAGACCTCAACCCAATTGAGCACGCATGGGATATATTTCAAAGAAGAGCACTGCCGATATGGATGACGTGCATACCACCAACTTTTTGACTTATTAACGTGGGCGGCCATTCTTCAAAGTGATTTCGATGAACCGATTTTAAGTATGTTACATCGCTGTGATTGTGTGATTCGTGTCAATGGTGGAAACACAGATTATAATTTATTTTATCTTTACAAAAAAAAATTAAAAAATCCTAATTTTTGCCCTTTTGCCATTAATTTGACATAATGTTGTCAAATAAATGGCCAATGGCAATTTTCCATTAGGAATTTCTCAGAAGCAGCCCGGAGTCTGGATTTGTCCCCGGTTGATGGCAATAGGCTCGCCCCCTATTACATGGGACTTAAACATAACTGGCGAAATGTGGGTCTACTATTAGGTATACCTCTGCCTAACCCTTCGGGGATTACAGGCGTGATCTTGTGTTATGTTATGTTAAATGTTAATTTAAAAAAAATATTTTATGAATGATTAGTAGTCATTGGATACATGAAGTGGGCTGCCGTTGTAAGACGACTAAAATGCCACGGTGTATAAGTTACTAGAAATTACGTAGCCAACAACTTTGAGGAATCAATAGATGGCGCTACTGAAACCTGCATCACACAATTAATTATATTAATTTAATGATGATGATGAATAATTGATTTACTTTGAAAGTATTATATTTATTACTTTAATTTGGTGTGAAACAAAAAATGACCCACATAGTGCTCACACACTATGTGGGTCATTTTTTTATTTTCCTTTTTTCTTCTCAGTTAGTTTTAATGATGGCCTAGCACTCTAGCATTTTGAGTACTTTATGCGGCATACCCATTTGGGTACTTATGGTACTTAAGGAGCTCAACGACTCGACGAACAATACCAAAGAATTGAGCTGAAAGAAATGCTTGCACTGATTGGACAGGTCCACTCAAATTTGTGTGGTTCTTTCCTCAAAATACCATTTCAGACACAGATCTACATGGTCCTCACATGATCCGACCAAGATTATGTCTGGACTTTAAAAGAGACTTTGACCCCTGAGTTTGTTTCGCCATTTCTTCTCAGGGGTAGTCAGATAGGAAATATAGACTACATCTAGTTTATTTTTTAATATGACGTTTAAAAGTGTTTCCGATATCCTATTTGCAGAATAAACGATTTCATTTCATTTCAATGGAGTTGTATAAAATCGACCAATAAGTCATTACTTTTGCCTAACAACATTTATCTCAGTCCATAAACCAAGTTTTTTTTTAAAGAGGGCCATGTTCTCTCTTCTCTTCCACTTATTTGTCTAGCGCCTGGTAGTAATATATAAGGATACTGTTATAAAAGAAAACAAAGAGTCGTTTGAAAAAAATGTTCAATACCATTTTTCATAGATATAAAAACGTAAAATAATAGGACAGTGCGCACTCATGTCTTCTAAGTAATTTTAAAAATCGACAAAAACTAACAATCTACTAGGATTATAGAAGCTCGAACTGTAAGACAACAATACTGTAAGTAGTAAGGAGACAAAACAATTGTAAGGGCAGCGCCGCGTCAATGAGAAACAGTCCACATGCAGTCATTTTCGTGAAGGAAGCAGTATGTACTCGTTGGATATTCTTGCAGACTCTTTTTTGGGTTTCTGTGAATAATCAGATACTTAGAATAAAAAATCTGCCACTTAGTTACGACGACCTAGCCTAGAGCTATATCTGAAACCATTGTTACGGCGTCCTGAGGCGAGGAAGTTCCTTCAAACGGACATAGAATATTAGTGTATTTAAAAGTATATCTGTATTCAAAAGAAATGAACAACATACTTCCATTGCTTTGGTTTTTAAAAAGGTATTGGTAAAAAAAAAACGGGATTGATGACATAAAAATGGGGAATCTTAAAAATAAATCTTTATAAAAAAAAAAGATTTTCTTAGTTTAAGTAAAAGATACAAAAAGCCTAGTGGTAGATGCTTGTATCAAACTACATCCACCTGACTTGTGAAACATAATTCTTAAAGAAAATTACTTCACCTGAGCATCTGCCTGATATTGTAAGTTGTAGACACGTACTCTGTACTTCTACCAAGAGTGTGTAGAATGTTTGACATTCCAAGCACAAAGCGGTTATTAGTAATATGTTCTTAACCATCCATACTAGAGTTAGTGATGATACTGTAACCTGGAATAAACAATGTTTCATTGGCCACCAACTAATTTGCAGTTTGCTAATAGTGATGATACTGTAACCTGGAATAAACAATGTTTCATTGGCCACCAACTAATTTGCAGTTTGCTAATAGTTATATATATTTTGTTTTGTGTTTAGTTTGCTATTAGTTATATATATATAGCAACTCAAAAAACAAAAATGTTTCTAAAAACCGGCCAAGTGCGTGTCGGAGCACGCACAATGAAGGGTTCCGTGGTTGGGATGATTTATCCCAAGAACAAACTTAACATTTTAGTTGAAAGACACCCCCATACATTCCAAATGCAAATGTAAGTTTGTATGCACAATGTTAAGTGCTTTACCATGTTATTTTAAGACCATAGATTTTTTAAAGATTTTCCTGTAATCTATAAGTAAAAAACTATTTTCTGTATTTTATGCGCAGTAGTTTCGGCAATAAACGTAAATAAATGATTTTCGAATATGTGGGTCACTTTGGAAAACATTAAAAAAAAAATTCGCAAACTGTACCTGAGACATGAACTGACAGAACTTATTGTAAGAATTTCGGATATTTTGTTTATTGTATTTTTTTTTTTAAATAAGTTATTTAAAAAATAGATGAAAATTGACCATAACCCTCATCTCCGAAACTACTTAGCCTAAAATTTTGAAAAAGATAAGTACAGAAATTAGTTCTTTACTAACTTATAGATTACCGGAAAACCTTTACGAAATCTATGATCTTAAAATAACATGGTAAATCTCTCAATAGTGTGCGTACAAACTTACATTTATTTTTTAGTTGGAATGTATGAGGGAAATGATGTTTTTAAAATAAAATGTTAAGTTTGTTCTCAGGATAAATTAATCCCCACTACGGCACTCTTCATTGTGTTTGGTCCGACATGCACTTGGCTGGTTTTTTTTTCCAACTTGTCCCACTCCTGGGCAGTTTTTTGAGGTTTAAGTTCAATATTCTAATTGATGTGTCTAAGGTCTTGCACTTATTCAGTAACATTTTGCATATCTAATATAATAATTATGTATGTAGTCATTTTTTTAAAGTCACTTACTTCAATCGCGCTAGCTCCTACTACTTTTGCTAACTCTATGCGTAACAATATAGCAAGAACACCATTGGTGAATGTGTCAATGCAATAAAAAAGAATCTGAAATGAAATTGTATTTATTAGGTAGGTAAAGGCTGGGAAATTAAGTATTATAAATTTCCCGTATAATCAAATCTAAACTATCATTCTTTTGGCTATAACACACCACGTTGACGTAGGGTGTCAATGCTTTAAAGTTCATTGAATGGCAATTTCCCTGACTTTAATGCACTCTCGCAATTTTTTTTGAGTAAGGCACAAACTACAGAATACACATATGATGTGTGCCTTTATAAGACGGTGGTCATACGACGTGTTATCTAATCAATACTCGTTGTGATAAGATAATCTGCTGAACTCGTTTGGTTGGCCAATCCAGCAGTACGACGCGACACGTAAGTCTAGTGTGAATCTGACTTTACATACTACTCTTGTTTTGTCCAAGTTCCTTTTGTCAGTCCCAAGTACACCTGATCTTTTTTGACTGACATCTATTTGCGAGACATTATAGTAATATTTATTTTGACTTGAAATATTCCACACTTATCATTAATGGAACGCAATACTGCCTTTCAAGCCCCCATTGTAGCCTATTCAGCGACAGTGCTAACCTTACCGTCAAGCCCCGCTGTAGCCGAATAGGCTACGGTTACTCATGCTATTCAAATATCTATTTTTAAATTTTTTAGTAATGAACAATATTTATTAAAATCTACATCTTTGGCCTCATTAAAATTTAAAATCCCTTTGCTTATTTTCTTCTTCTATGTAACTTGGGGTCTGCGCGAAATGTATATTCTCTTCCTTTCTCCTGTCAATCGCCACGTTATCATTCAATCACTTTTCATTCAGATCGTCCCTAAAAAATTCTATTGACATTTTCTCTGGTCTCCATCCAAAACTCAACATGGCTTACCAATGACGGAAAAATCTTCGCAATGATTTCATAAGCTTCAAAAATATCCATATAAACTCTGAATTTTCTGTTCCAATAAAATTCATCTTCTGAGTCTGCAACGATTTCTGACTTTTGCGCATCGTCAACCCATACTCTAAGCAGTTCTGACATAAGCTTCAGGAGCTTTTCAGGGTACAACAAATTGATGTCAAAGATAACGTAAAACAGGTTTGTTACAATCTCATCTATCGATATAACAGGGGAAAAGACGTAATAAAAAAAACATATCCAGACAACTTGAAAACAAATTAGGACGATGATGTAAATCCAGTTCAACAAATTAAAATTCTTCCAACTTTTCCCGTTTATTTTGAATATTTCACAAATATTCTGGACTTTCAAGGCAAGTAACACGTTGTTATACCTCTGTATTACATTCGTGAAGTAAGTCATCACGTTTCCCATGAGATACACGATGAATATCTGAACATTGGAGGAACATTTCACAAAATTGTAGCCTTCCAATTCAGCTGTTAATATGTTTTTAAAAATTGAGAAGAAGTATATAACCACTAGTGTAAGCGACCAGATCCCTGAAACGAAGTTGTAGAGGAAACTATTCGGAGTGATGATGCCGTTTCGTATTCTGTACTGAGATAAGATGTAAAAAGTTGACATCAAATGAAATGGCTTTAGTAACGACTGCGCGTCTTTTTCAATCAATTTTTTAGGGCATGTTTCGTAGTTTTCACAACTTGGTAAATTTTCCACTACTGTGCTCATCTTTTGATACCTGTTATACAAAGACGTGTATTGCTACTTTAAATACAATTAATTTTAATGTAGCAGGCCTATGATGGCCACCAATAACTTAATATTATAAGACCTAAATAAACAGTGAGATAATTTATTATGCTAATGCTATTTACTTCTTTTGATATACATAAGTAGTTTTCTTTATTTTTTTTAATTACTTAATTGTGTTGCAAATAATGGATCTACATAATAAATTATGTTTCTGTTAAGTAGGTACGTAGGGACACCAGAGAAACTACTGACAGCTAAAAGCACATTGTTTAATTACTAGGTTAGAGCAGGGCATGGAGGCAGCTCATGCACACATACACAATGTTGACACACACATAAATAACATTTCCTCCCTTTATTTGACCAAAAATGTTAAAAATCTGTGCACAAAAATTGGGCTTAATAAATAAATATAATACATACTTTTACTTTTTTGACGGCACGGTTGGCGCAGTGGTTAAGCGATTGACTGGCGCGCTGCGTGTCGCGGGTTCGATTCCCGCACGGAACAAATATTTGTATAACCTACAAGTAGCTGTTCCGGGTCTGGCTGTTTGTGTATGTGAGTTTAAATGTTTGTAAACGCACCCACAATACAGGACAGAAAAAAAAAGTTACAGAAATTACCTGAGAATGTTTCTCAATAGTCTGTCTGGACTCCTTGAAACCTTATCCGACACTGTATCGGCGTCTGCAGACGGTGGTGATTGCAGATTTGCCTCATCAGTTTCCTCCCCCGCGGAACTCTATGTACCTGAGGATTGCCAGCTGACGACTCGCTATGACAGTTGTTGAAGTCGTCAAAGCCATGATGGTGTTGCGGCTGTTTTGAAACATTACCCCTGTCATCTATAAATAATATTATTTGGTTCAGCTTTTTAACATCACACGACGAACTCAAATCCTGTATAAGGCAAAAATTACTTTACCCAGCTGCATCAATGGAAATTTACGTTATTTAAAAACTTTTTGTACATTATCTCATCCCCTGGGTTGAACACTTGTTTATTGTATCGTCCACATGATTCAATTTGCAAACACCGTTGACGATTAACATTATTAGTGGGGTTTATGAGAGAGGCCGCCGCCGTTTTCAGATTGATTAAATCTGAGCGCACACAATGATTTAATGCGTTTTTTTCACGATTTTAACAAAGTTTTCCGCTTGCCCGTTACTTTCTGGATTGTAGGCTGGTGACGTCAAATGGTCGATGAAATTTTTGAAAAAAAAATCAATGACGTAAACGCGGTCCCATTGTTCCGTACGTGGGGCCGTACTTGAACATAAAATCGTATAGCTTTCCTATAACTTTAATCTTTAATAATCTTTATTGACATAAGTTAAAGCATACATTTTCATGAACTCCCTAGCTCCTGCGCTAGTATACACTGTATTACAGGAGCTAGTGAGAACCCCTAGTTACTATGTTTCATGTTATTTAGGTCATCCAAAGACCACAAAGAAAATCGAAATAATAAAAACAAAGTAATCCAACATGCATAATAATAATAATAATAAGCTGGCAACACCAACACGTCACGGAATACGTTTTCTTTATCTTCAGTTATATATTCATTTTAGACGCAGTTTCTTTTATTCTATTAGTGTACAATAAGCCTGAAACCCAAATAATCAAGCCTAAATAAAAAAAAAATCTAAATGCATCATAATAAAAACCAAGAATTTTATCAAAAACTGCCGAATCTAAGGTGACATCTGTCATGTCACCTCCGATAAAATCCACCGATTTTAAAATAAAGAAAAGATGTTGACGAGATCAGCTACGAGACGAGCACGCCCACCACCTCCGGACTCTTCGCTCAGCTCCGCCTCGCCGCCGCCGGTATCCAGCCTCACTGTGAGCGCTGTGACGATACCGGCCGTGGTAGTTGCGTCGAGCTCGAGCGACGAGTATTTTTCCCCGCCGACGTCGCCAACACCTGTACGTCGGCAGGGGAGAGGCCGGCCACCGAGGAGCTTGGGACTTAGGGGCCATCCGGCCCCGAGCCGGGTCCCCGCTGCCAGTGGTTGTGTGCAGCGCATGAGATGGACTCAATCTATGAACGAGAACGTCATGCGCGCATATTACGGGTCTACAGAGGGAGGAACTAACCTCACTGCGTACCGTGCTAGGATGCTGTCTCTGTTTCAGGAACTAGAACCAACCATCAACATCTCGGCCCAACGACTATCGGATCAGGTGCGGGTCATCCAACGCGATCATAGGTTGGACGATGTTGCACTTGATAGGCTGCGCTCAGAGGTACTTAGCAACCATATCGTCTCGACTCCGGCACAAACCGCGGTACGAATGTCAATTATTGATGGAATCCCGCCGCGGTCCAATCATGATGTTGAAGAAGAGGATGATAGGGTTGCCACAGTAAGTAGCCAATGCAACGCCCGATTGAGGAGCGCACTGGAGGATGCATTTGGCGAGTATAGGTCCACTCCGACCGAACATAGACCCCGATTACCACGCCTACCTATGCACAAGAAAAATAGGGCGCTGGTGTGTGCCTTGGACTCGCAGCTTAAGAATTTCTTCCAAAGCAGCGAGGATCTCATTGATACACACTCGATTCTGTATTGCGCGGCTGTTGCGGCATGTCGTTTAGCTAACGTCAAATTTCCAAACTGTGACGGAGCTACTCGACCAAAACCAGCCGTACCAGCCTGGCAGTGCAGGATCGAGCGCCGTATTGATGGGGCCAGGGTACTCATCGGCAAACTATACTGCTTCAGGGAGGGCAATACACGACCACGAGTGATGCGCTTTGTAAGACGGGCTTTCTCGGGGACTGGAATCAGCCCTCGAGAATACATGTCCCGTGTCACAGAGCGCATCGACTTCCTGAAGCAAAAAGTTTGTGCATGGGCGAGCCGTATTCGGCGGTATAAGCGGCGGGTGGATCGATACACGCAGAATCGCATGTTCCAGAGCAATGAAAGGTGGGTATATAGAGCTTGGGAGCGACCTGAACAAAATGTGACAGACGTGTGCCGCCCGGATGATGTAGCCACGAGTGCATTCTGGCGCAGCATCTGGTCGGAGCCCGTCTGTCACGCTGAGGCTGACTGGATGCGGGAAGTTGAGCGAGTGTGTGAAACTATACCCGAAATGGAAACAGTAATAATCACACCTTTAGACGTAACCAGAGCAGTCCGTCTGTTACCAAATTGGAAATCACCGGGGCCGGACGGACTGCACAACTTCTGGTTGAAATGTTTAATTAGTTCACACACTTGCCTGGCATCTCAGTTCCAGTCATCCTTAGAGTCTGGGTCGCTACCACAGTTTCTAACAACAGGCGTTACCCACTTGCTCCATAAGTCAGGTAGTCCCGCGGAACCCAAGAATTATAGACCGATCACATGTTTGTCAACGGTTTATAAACTTCTTACATCCATTTTGAGAGTGAAAATTAATACGCACATTGACAATAACTCCATTATGTCTGCCTCTCAGAATGGATGTAGGAATGGGTCCCGCGGTACTAAGGAGCTACTCCTCATCGACATGGCCATAAGCCAACAGGTTCGTCGATCCCGCAAGGATCTGTCGACATGCTGGATAGACTATAAGAAGGCCTACGACTCGGTGCCACATACATAGCTCATGAGGGTGCTGGAGTTGTACAAGATAAATGCAACTCTGCGCAACTTCCTGATGTCATGTATGGGGCAATGGAGAACGGTCCTTCGCTATCCAGGATGTCGGCAGATCCAGGGGAATGATGAGCCTGTATGGATTAAACGGGGAATATTTCAGGGCGACAGTTTGAGTCCACTTTGGTTCTGCTTAGCCCTGAATCCTCTAAGTACACTGTTGGAGGATTCAGGTCTAGGCTATCGGTTGAGGAGAGGAGGCCAGGTCATATCTCACCTCTTCTACATGGATGACTTGAAACTCTTTGCCCCCAACAAATTGCGACTGATCGAGCTACTGAAGGTAACTGAAACATTCAGTAGCGCCATCAGGATGGAATTTGGTGTGGACAAATGTGCAGTCATGCATGTAAAACGACGAAAGATTATGGAATCCGAAGGAACCCAACTCTCGGATTCCATACACCTTAGATCCCTTTCCTCATCCGAAAGCTATAAGTATTTGGGTATGTCAGAAGCGTTAGGGATCAACGTTGCTGACATGAAGCAATCGTTGAAGGAGCGCTTCTTTGGTCGCCTGAAGAAGGTATTTATTAGTCTTCTTTCAGGCGGAAACAAGGTGCGTGCCTTCAACGGTTGGGTCATGCCGGTTTTGATGTACTCTTTTGGCATACTCAAATGGACTCAGACCGAACTAGACGCCCTGGATAGGAGGGTCCGTACACTGCTGACCGCAAACCGGATGCATCACCCACGATCATCGGTGATGAGACTGTACATCCCGCGGAGGTGCGGGGGTCGAGGCTTTTTAAATGCAAAGACCCTCCATAACCGCGAGGTGTGCAGTCTCAGGGAATATTTTTTAAAAACCGAACTGGGTATGCACCGTGATGTGGTCGCAGTGGACAAGGGACTCACCCCGCTCTCCATGGCTAAAGAGAACTGGCGCAAACCTGTAATACTTACTACCGATGACCGCAAGGAGGTATGGCAAAGC
Source organism: Tiliacea citrago (assembly GCA_963921375.1). NCBI lineage: Eukaryota > Metazoa > Arthropoda > Insecta > Lepidoptera > Noctuidae > Tiliacea > Tiliacea citrago. The sequence goes on from OY992801.1 coordinate 3,265,562, forward strand.
AAGGAGCTTCACGGACGCTTCTATCGGGCTCTTCATGAACCCGGTGTAGATTTCTTAGCATCCGTATCCTGGCTTGTCACGTTGTACTGGGATCGGTCTATCATTACTGACAGGACTATTGTCGCCAATAAGCCCGACATAGTAGTGATAGATCGATTAGCGCGCCGCGCAATGATTATCGATGTTACCATTCCGCATGACGAGAACCTCGTGAAAGCTGAGAAAGAGAAACAAATAAAATATCTTGACTTAGCACACGAGGTTGTTGAGATGTGGAATGTGAGTTCGGCTATCATTGTGCCGATTGTCGTATCGGCCAATGGCCTGATGGCCGAAAGTCTCGAGCAACATCTTTCGAGGCTCTCGTTAGGTGGTTGGATCAAGGGCTTGATTCAGAAGGCAGTACTCCTCGATACGGCTCGCATCGTGAGGAGGTTCCTATCTCTGCAGCCCTAGCCACCGGTAGCTTGGACCCTGCTCCCGATACCGGTGGACAACTATTTTTTATATTTTTAAATGTTTTTATATATTTTTTATATTCTGATATTTAAAAATATAATTTGTATGTATCTAAATTAATAAAGAAAATAATAACAAAAAAAAAAAGAACAAGAACTTACAATTGTTGATGTTTAAAGATATTATGTTGTGTGGGCGGGCAGTATTATGTGCTCGCTCATGTTGGTTTAGGTGTATATGGGTGTGGGTTCAGGGACGGCGGACTTGGGGACGTCCGCCGCCCCCTATCACACTGGACCCGAGATGGCGGCACGTAGTGTTCCACGCGCGTTCCTTTCAGACGTCGCAGGGGGGTCTAACACCCCCCCCCCCCCTCCCAGACTTGAGGTGGCCGGCACTAGCCGGGGATTGCGGAAGTAATAACAGATCCCAAGATGCACCAAGTGTGGGAAGGGAACACTGGGGCGGTTTTTAGTCAGTAAGAGTCTGACAGACCCCTCCACCCGCCCCAGGGCGGAGGACATCCATGAGGATTTTCCACCCCTGAACAAAAAAAAAAAGAAAAGGTGTGTATGGGTGTGAGTTTGTAAGGGGTAAGGGAAGTGGTGTGTTTGTGCGTGAGGGGGGATAACGTTTGTGGAAGTTGTAGACATAGTGACATCGTACAACTCCACCCATTTGGTGTGCGCGTCTACAACCACGAAGAACATCTGATTATTAACCGGGCCTAGGAAATCAACATGTATCCTATAGAATGGCACTGGTGGGTACCACCACGGAGCAATCGGCGTTTGCGGCAGGGACAGGCGCAAGTGTTGACAGATATCAAACGAGTTGATCATTGCTTCCAACGCCGCGTCAACCCCTGGAAACAAAAGCCGTGATCTAGCCTCAGCCTTGGTTTTCACAATGCCCAAATGCGAATTATATAACTCGTGCAAAAGTTTTGAGCGAAACGTTCCCGGAATAACCACCTTATGTCCTCTCATAAGACCACCATTTTCATGTGACTATTGTGTCCTACACAAATAATAGGGATAATAATCCCGGGCTACTGCCGGCCCGCTTCTGCAGGCCACCTCAAGTCTGGGGGGAAGGTGAGGTGTTTGACCCCCCCCCCCCCCCCGCGACGTCTGAAAGGGGTGCGCAACACTACGCGCCACCACCTCGGGTCCAGTGTCCCCGCGGCGGACGTTCCCAATTCCGCCGTCCCTGAACCCATTTAGGGGGGCCGAAAGAGGGCATTGTCTGCCCTCTGCCGACGCCCAGTGCGCCTGCTGCGGGCCGAGAGAGCGGAAGAGATCTCCCGCTCCTTTTTTGCAGCCTCCTTTTGCGAAACGACTGTTTCGCAGAAGGATACTACCGCGTCCCAGGACTCCTCACTGCCGACCATCGACTCGACCACGGCCGGCAGCGACAGGTCACTACCTACTCCTAAGATGAGGGCACGGCGTGGCTCCTCCCAAGACAATAATTGTCTAGGCCAACCTTGTTAAATGTAATTAATTACTTTTGCTAAAGTGATATCCTTAGCAGTTTCTTTACGCAATTCGTCCAGTGTCACTGGCATAGTGCCTTCAACCACAAAGTTAACATAAATATCCCGGTCGATAGGCGCCGCTGCTGCAGCCGCGTGAGCGCTGCTGTTCCCCGGCTCGTCTTCCTGTTCCTACTCGATTATTCGAACGAATGAAATTGTTCTTGATATAACATGGGATACTGAATCCTAAATGTTATTTCAAGAACAATTTTGTGTTTGCTTCAAGTTTAGAGGGTAAAGGATTGACTGCATACCTTAATCGATGATGTTTCTGAAAACTGATTCATCTATTTACATAAAATTTAAAGTCCTGACTGACTGACTGACTGACTGATATATCAACGCACAGCCTAAACCGCTGATCCTAGAAACATGAAATTTGGAGGGTGTGTTCTTTGTGAAGATTAAGTATCCACTACGAAAGGGTTTTTCGAAATTCCTCCCATAAGAGGGTGAAATAGGGGATGGAAGTTTATATGAAAGTTCGTCAGTTTTGAAGTTAGGATCTTCAAATTTGGTGTATAGGCTGACGATTAAAAATTAATTTACACGTGTCTCAGTGTTTTTGATAATTCCACCCCCGAAGGGTTAAAAAGGGGGATGAAGTTGTGTATCAAAGTCCTTAATTTTCGAAGTAAAAAACACTAAATATATTATCTAGGGTTATGGTTGGAAGCTAATGCAATGGTGTTGTTAGAATTTCAACCCTTAAGGGGTGAAAAAGGGGATAAATTTTTATTTTTAATGAAATTTCTTTTTAATTTAAAATCACTAATATTTCGGCTTATGATTGGAAACTAACACAACGCAAATCGTTGTCGAAAAGGGGGATGTAGTTGTTCATTCGCAAAATTTTGTATTCAAGTAAAAATGCACAGATAGTTATTATGACGAAGGCATCCGCTAAGAAGAGGTTTTTGGAAATTTGACCTTTAAGGGGGTGAAAAGGGTGGATTTTGTTTGTGTGAAAAATCGTATGCCTTGTGTTAATAAACTTGAAACTTGGCACGAATACTCACCTAAGTAAATTATAAAGTTTTCCATTTTTTGTTTTTCTAAACTTCCCCCTAAAAGGGGATTGAGGGATGTTAAAGTTTGTATAGCAGAATTTTAACGCGCGGTCCGATTAACTCGAAACTCAGTATTTACACTTTACAACCAACAATAAAGAATAGATCTTATCAGGGTTTTTCGAAAATCTACCCCTAACGGGGTGAAAAAAGGAAACTGTGACTGACTGGTCTATTAACACACAGTTTAAACCACTAAACTGGTTAGGCTGAAATTTGGCACACATATAGTTATTATGACGTAGGCATCCGCTAAGAAGGGGTTTTCTGGAACTTTGACCCTTAAACAGTGGGGATTTTTTTATATGAAAAATCTTTTTGCTTGAGTTAATAAACTTGAAACTTGGCACGAATACTCACCTAAGTAAATTATAAAGTTTCTCATTTTTTGTTTTTCTAAAATTCCCTCTAAAGGAAGGATTGGGGGAAATTTGGCATCCGCCAAATTTTGTACAGAAGAATTATAACGTGCGATCGGATTAACTTGAAACTCAGTATTTATACTTAAAACCAAAAATAAAGAATAACTTGCATCAGGGTTTTTCGAAAATGTACCCATAACAGGGTGAAAAGATTTAGTCAATTTCATATGGGAGAATTTTACTGGGCGGCTTGATTAACTCGAAAGTTTGTATAAATCTTCTTGTACATATATATATATAATTCAAAGTCCTGACTGACTGACTGACTGATATATCAACGCACAGCCTAAACCGCTGGACCTAGAGACATGAAATTTGCAGGGTGTGTTCTTTGTAAAGAGTAGGTATCCACTAAGAAAATAATTTTTTGAAATTCGACCCCTAAGAGGGTGAAATAGGGGATGGAAGTTTATATGAAAGTCCGTCAGTTTTGAAGTTAGAATATTCAAATTTTGTGTTTAGGCTGACAATTGAAAATTAATTTATATGTATCTCAGCGTTTTTGATAATTCCACTCGCGAAGGGTTAAAAAGAGGGATGAAGTTGTGTATGAAAAGTCCTTAATTTTCGAAGTAAAAATCACTAAATTTATTATCTAGGCTTATAGTTGAAAGCTTACGCAACGGTGTTATAAGAATTTCAACCCTTAAAGGGTGAAAGGGGATGAAATATTCTTTTTAATTAAAGTTTTTTAATTTTTCAAGTTAAAATCACTAAGTTTATTATCTAGGCTTATGGTTGGAAGCTAACGCAACGGTGTTGTTAGAATTTCAACCCTTTAGGGATGAAAATGGGGATGAAATTCATTATTTTTGAAGTCAAAATAACTAATATTTTGGCTTATGGTTGGAAACTAACAGAACGTAAGCCATTGTTTTTTTTTTTATTTCAACCCAACTGGGGGGTGAAAAGGGGGATGACGTTTTTTATTGAAATTGTTCATTCGCTAAATTTTGTATTCAAGTAAAAATAATATAAGTACACGTGTACCGTTTCAAACTTTTCATAGAATGAAGCGATTGCGATGAAACAAAACGAAATGTTACTCCAACTTATAAAAATACATAATATTTATTTAAATATAAGGTCGTGGGACTGACTGGGCTATCAACACACAGCTCAAACCACTGAACGGATTGGGCTGTAATTTGGTACATAGATAGTTATGACGTAAGCATCCGCTAAGAAGGGGTTTTTGGAAATTCGACCTTTAAGGAGGTAAAAGGGGGAATTTTGTTTGTACGAAAAATCTTATTCCAAGAGTTAATAAACCTAAAACATGGCATGAATACTTACGTAAGTAAATTATAAAGTTTGTCATTTTTAGTTTTTTCAAACTACCTCCTTAAAGGAGGTTTGGGGATGTCAAAGTTTGTATAGAAGACGTTCAACGTGCGGTCCAATTAACTCGAAACTCAGTATTTATACTTAGAAAAAAAATTAAGAATAAAATGTATCAAAGTTTTTCGAAAATTGAACTCTTTTTTTTTTTTGGTGGGTAATTATCAAATAACATCTCCCGCTCTGGGTGGAGCACGACGGCGTGTCAGACTTTTACTGACTAAAACCCACCCGTGTTCCTTCATTTGCCTGTGTGCCAGGGCCACGATATCCTTTTCGGATAAACTCGCAACCCTGGCAGGCTTTGGCCTTAACGGACCCCGTCAGTTGGTGCTGACATCTCTTTGAGGCGCGCGTGTAACTCAACGCGCCGTCGACTCGGGACTGGACTGGTCCTTATCGGACTGCAAGCTACCTATCGCTCACCGTCCGCAAGCCCGCGCCTACTGTAGCCGAGTATCGGCCTGCGACTCCCGACGCCCGGGGCGTTTTCCGCGACGACTAAGAGCGTAAGGGCATGAATTTTGCCTCTCCCTCACGCGTTCCGCCTCCTCCTTCGCGAGCATTACTGCTTCGCAGAAGGAGGTGAAGGACTCCCATGAACTCTCGCTCCGAACCATGGCTTGAACCAGGGCCGGATCGACAAGAGATCGCCGCCAGCGTCACCTCCGTGAGGACATAGTGGTACTCCGTCCAAGCCGGGCAGACCTTCACCGGTGTTCTCTGGGCAATCCACACAGTGGTGACACCCGGGCGTTCCCTCCCGCTTTATCCTGAGTAGGAACTCTTAGATATAACAGGATGCCGTGGCGTCTCTCTAGCCACCGAAACTGACACCTAACGGGGTGAAAAAGGGTAGTCAATTTGACAAGGGAGGATTTTACTGCGTGGCTTGATTAGCTCTAAATTATGACGTAGGCATCTGCTGAAAAGGGGTTTTGGGAATTTGACCTTTAAGGGGTGAAAAGGGGGGATTTTGTTAGTATGAAAAATCTGATTCCTTGAGTAAATAAACCTAAAACTAGGCATGAAAGTAAATTATAAAAATGTTGATTTTTTGTTTTTTTAAACTACCCCCTAAAACGGGTTTTGGGGATGTCAAAGGTTGTATAGAAGAATTTTAACGTGCGATTCGATTAACTCGAAACTCGGTTTTTATATATATTGTGTTTGGGTTTATTCAAGTGTAACCCTTACGGGGCAAAAGGGGGTAATTAAGTTTTAGGGAAGGATTTTACTTTGCGTCATGATAAACTCCAAAGTAATTGAATAAAACATGATTTAATATTTTTCAAAAATAAACTCGTTTCGGGGTGAAAAGGGGGAGACAGTTTATATCAAAATTATGTTTCCTTTGATCAATAAACTTAAAAATTGACCCGGATATTTTCATAATAAATAAAACGGCCGTAAACATAAATTTTCGAAAAAAACCTTTTAGGGGGTGTTGAATTTTGTGGGGGAAAATAATTGAATGGAAAGATTTTAACGCGCGGTTCGATTTACTTGAAACTCGGTATTTATATTTTTAAGATCGGAAATAAACGGAAATCTAAAAGAGGTAGTCAATTTTATAGGGGATGATTTTATGTTTCGGATTGGCGCAATAATGGCTGAACGGATTTAGATGAAATTTGGTAACATACATAAAGTTTATAATCTGCATTAACACATACTACTTACTACACGTACTTTTAATTCCGGTAGTACGTTCTCGTGACATTTTTTCCGACATCCACGCGGGCGAAACCGCGGGCAGAAGCTAGTCACGAATATTTCTTCTGGGTCGTCGATCTACTGGGCTTTTGCTTTAAAGCAAACAAACTATAATATGGAGCACGAATACACTTGACTACAGGCCCAAACCAAATAAAAAGGTACACGGAGTGTGGGGCGCTCTCAGAGTGAAGCAGGGTAAAGGAAGCCAAATTTGAAATACGAAGCCGACCATGTCACAGAGCGACGCGCGACACCGAACGCGCTAGACATCATAACCTTGAAAACGAGGCTCCACTTATTTTATTTGGTCTGAGACCAAATACAACGCTGGGCTGGGCTGGGCTTAGCGGAATTTGAAGAGGGTGTTTGTGTAACCTTAAGTGTGTTGTTGTTTTCCTTTACTGTTTGTTACACATCTCCAAAATTTACGATATGTGATATATATGATATGATAGCCTAGAATTTTTGAGTATTCAATTACAGGTAGAAGCTATAAGTCCCTATGTAAGATTTACTGTAAAAGTTGTACAAGTTTCTGCAATAAACTTTTTATTTTTATTTTTTATCTGGTATGGGTGAACCCCATGTATTTATAAAAAAAACACCTTTCAAATTGATTGTTATTATTTTTATTAAATTTTCTTTCACCGATAGCTGCTTCGTCCCTCTTTTTTTTTTTCTTTCTTATCTACCTATATTAAATAAAAATCTTTTGCTAAAATGACAATTTTGTTTTACTCCACATTGTCTAAATCCAAATTTTCAATCAACAGTAAAATGAAGATATTTTTTTTAAACTTCGAGCCACTAAACAAAAAAGACCGATCAACCTAATAATTAGCAATATTTAGAAATGAAACAGGATCATAAAACGCAAACTGTAATAACACAACAGTATAGTTGGTAATTAATGCCATCATCTTTAAGGGGAAAGTAGCATCGACGAAGAAGATTCCACAGGCGTTCACCTTCTCGAATGTTGCATGATGCAAGCGGTTAATGTTCTTGCAAAACTTCTTTTCAGCATCTGTAATATTTATATAAGTAAGCGACTTATTTTTGATCATCATCAATAATAATTATTTAATTTATGTAAATATAATTATATTATTTCTTCACCATAATATAGAAGGAGTAATTAAAAAAACTGAAAAGAGGATCATTCTACTCATCATTATGAACAATATTTAATCATGTTTTTTTTTTTTTTTATGTTTCCTTACATTCAGTCTAGCTATACGAACATAAATGAAGGGTTTTCTTGATATTTTTTTCAGGGTTGTTCCCATAGTAAAAGTTGTTCCATAATGATGAGTACCATGACCCTCCTTCAGGTTTTCAGTTATATAAATTATACCTCGAAGACCTTCCAAAAAAAATGTTTTTTTTAGTACCTGAACAGTTTGTATTTAATATGAGAGCACAGGAGTCGGGAACATTATTCATGGCTATGTAGAACTTTTCACAGTAAGAGCTCAAAACGATTTCTAGTATCAAGCTCTTAATAACCCAGAAGTATAAAGATATGAATGTGAAACATACTACAACCTGTAAATAAATATCACCTAGATAGAATAAAAAAAAATCACCTTGAATGATTACTGATTCACCTATTTACGTCGTATCTTCAATCATAGTAAATATATACTACAACATATCAAGCTATACATGTCCAGTATAATAATATTATGCTGACTGAACATTGTATTGAATTTCCGTACAATGCGAACTCAGCTTATACTGACAATGTTTAGCTTGATATGTCGTGGATACAGTGCCTACTGTCTTAGGGTGCTTGCCTATCGAAACGTATTCCTGGTAAAGACAAGTCAGTAACGATCAGTGTGTGAAAATAGTCCCATGTTAGCTTATACTTACACATAGAAACAGCTAAAACATGTACCTAACCATTTCCTTCCCAAGATCAACCTGCAGCGATCTGTACTGGGAGTCTGGCCCGAAAACCAAGCAAACAAGCACCCTTATACTTCAACAAACTAAATTAAATTATTTAATTCACTATCAATTAGATAATATCTGAAATTAATACTCACATACTCGCCATTGAATGCTGCTGATTTAAAAACTTCAATAGTTATTTGCAATTTCATCAAAGCGTAACAAAAGAACCCTACAGTGTGATACACGAACTGAAAATTTAAAAAACCATTGCGTTACTTAGATTATCATTATATTAATTGATCACTCATTCATCTTCAAGGTTGAATATTAAATTAGGTGGCGAAATTATAAGTTTGGTACATAGTTCAAATACAATATATCATATTCTCGAAAATTAAAGTTTTATTATTATTAAATTATTATTCTCAAAGATTAAATTAGTAGATATAATAATTATGTCAAATTACAAATTAGTCATTAATTTTACAAAATTGTGAGATTCAATGTATTGTCATTTAGTAATTCTCTTATAGAGTAATAACATTTACTTATCAATAATTCTTGTAGTTTTTTTAAAGGTATTTAAATCGCTCACAGTTCTTAGAAAAGGTGGAAAATTATTAAAGATACGTAGGCCCATACAAAAGATGCTTTGGTGCATAAGCTTTGTTTTACTGGCTACGGTGCGCTTGTCTTTGTGTCTGGCCCTAGTGCAAATTTCAAAAGTTTGGATTTGCTTTTATGAACATTACAGTTTCATATATGTATACACAAGGGAGAGTTAATAATAAAAATTTGTAAAATGTGGTCTACATGAATCCACTTGGAGGATATTGCACATCGATCTCGCAGTTATTAGTGCAAACGGTGTTCCTTAATCTGTAAAGAGCATAAGAGCTCTGACTAAGTCTTTTGCAAACTTGCTCTATATGTGACTTCCAATTTACTTTGCTATGAATATAGAGACCCAGAAATTTGATTACATTGATTTCTTCTATGCTGGTTTAAGAGTAACATATATTTAAATTGGTATCAATATAATATTCATGATTTTTGTTTTTTCTATGTTCATTCTTAGGTCATTTTCATCAAGCCATTTTATATTTTTTGTTAGGGTGCTATTTAAATCAATGTTTAAATTAGTTCTATCATTACCGGTAATCAATATAGTACTATCGTCAGCAAATAAGGTCATATGGTGCATTGTAACTGACGACATGTCATTTATATAAATTAGAAAAAATGGTGGGCCTAGAATGCTGTCCTGAAGGACACCAGAAAGAATATTTCTAACCTCAGAAACAACCCTTTCTTCAGTTCTGGTAGTTAAGGAAACGCTTTTTAATTCTACCATCTGTTTTCTGTCACTAAGATATGATTCAATTAATTTGTGTTACCTCTAAAACCAGATGCATATAATTTATTCATGAGTATTTTATGGCTTTTTTTTTTTTTCTTGTGTGGGAAATCTTCAAATAACTTCTCCCGCTCTGGGCGGAGCGGGAGGGCGTGTCAGACTTTTACTGACTAAAACCCACCCGTGTTCCTTCCGTTGCCTGTGTGCCAGGGCCACGATATCCCTTTCGGACAAACTCGCAACCCCGGCAGGCATTGGTCCTAACGGACCCCGTCAGTTTGTGCTGACATCTCTTTGAGGCGCGCGTGGAACACAACGCGCCGTCGACCCGGGCCTGGTCCTTATCGGACGGCGAGCTACCCATCGCTCACCGTCCGCAGGCCCGCGCCTACGGTGGCCGGAAATCGGCTTGCGACTCCCGACGCCCGGGGCGTCTCCTGCGGCGACTAGGGGCGCGAGGGCTCGAACCTTGTCTCACCCTCACGCGTTCCGCCTCCTCCTTCGCTAGCATAACTGCTTCGCAGAAGGAGGTGGCGGCCTCCCATGCACTCTCGCTCCGAACCATGGCCTGAACCAGGCCCGGACGCGAGAGATCGCCGCCACCGATCGCCTCCGTGAGGACACGGCGGTGCTCCGCCCAAGCTGGGCAGACCTCCACCTCCACCAGTGTCCTCCGGGCGATCCACACAGTGGTGACACCCGGGCGTTTCCTCCTGCTTAATCCTAAACAGGAACCTCCCGAAACATCGCAACACCGGTGAGGACCTGCGTCAGGCGGAAGGTGAGGACGCCGTGGCGCCTCTCCAGCCACTCCTCAAAGAGGGGACTTATCGCCACAATTGTGGCGTGCCCAGCGCTGGGTTGCGACAATCGCACTCTCCATGTCGCCATGAGATCCCTCCGGAGCTCCGTCCGCTGTGCCGCGATTTCTTGCGGCAGCGGAGTTATGCCCCGGAGTTTCGCCTCTTCGCGTCACACCCAAATGTGCGCGAGGACTTTCGCCTCCAGATCCCATGGTGGCAGTCCGGCAAGGAGGCTTGCCGCCTCACGGGAGACCGTGCGGTATCCCCGTACCATCCTGATGGCCATGACCCTTTGGGACGCGTTCAACCGCTTCGCTGGTCGCAGCCTCAGAGAACGCGCCCACACTGGTGCCCCGTAAAGGGCCATGGACCGCACGATTCCCGCGTAGAGCCTCCGGCAGGAGGCGTTTGGACCCCCCAGATTGGGCAGAAGCCGCTTCAAGGCAGTATTTTATGGCTGACTCGGTCAAATGCTTTTGACATGTCCATATACAGCGCTATGGCTGGCGACCTAGTGTCCATATTCAGAAGGACTTTGTGTAAATAGTTATACAGTGCTATATTATTAACTGATTTATTTTTCCTAAAACCGTATTGACATGGGGTAAATATATTATTACTTTCGAAAAATGGGTAGAGGCAATTATATATGTTTTTTTTTCGAATATTTTAGAGAAAATGACTATTAAAGCAATTAGCCTGTAGTTACTGATGGAAGATTTCTCATCTTTTTATGTACTGGTTTTACTTCTGACATTTTTAATTTGTCTGGAAAGATACTGTCAATTACTGTTACTTGAAACTATGAGTTTAGAATTTTTTTTTTGTTGTTTTATCGTCATTAGATATCGTCACGTCAGCGTAGTTTAGCTAGCTAATTTGATTTGATACTATATTCGAATAAAGTATTCAGATGTACCATTTGCTGGAAAGAGGACTTGTAGATGTTATAACACTCCAAAATATTTGCGTAAGCTTGAAACATTATTTTGCAATAAGTTCCATTGTCGTTATGATCAGTCTGTTGTAAATGTTGAGCTTGAATATTCCACAGATTCACTTTGCAGCGTAATAGCCCGATTAGTCTGGTAGCGTACACAATGTTCACGACAAACAATATTGAAGATACCCCACAAAAGAAATCGTAGATAGGAAGCTTGATCCTCATGCAAATATAAGCTAAACTTAAAATATAAAAACCGGAGGCCGAAATGATACTGAGCCAATTCAGAATGACGAAGTGCTTGAAATTCTTCTTTTCGTTAAGAAATCTGTGAACGTCTTGGATTTTCAATACAAACGAAATATTCCTTTTCGTATTTAACACATTGACGACATAATTGATGCCGGATCCGGTACAGAACAAAACAAAGTCGAAGTAGGAAAAGATGTACATGATGTTAGTGTATTTTCTTCTATATTCATCGTGATACAGCTCGTAGATGCGATATAAGAAAAGAGAGCTAAATATTATCGTGACACATAATGACACCAAGCTCAATGTAAAGCTGTTTGGGTATATGAAGTTATCCTTAATACGATACTTCGGACTCAATAGAATGTTTTGCAAGAGGTTCAAAGGCAAAAGCATTGACTGCACATCATTGTCAATCAAGTTATCAGCCATGACCGTCACACGATAACTTTTTCTTTTCTTAGATTTTTTTCCTCTTACCGACATAATTTCGGTTGAGATACAGTGACACAAATGTGTCATTTAATCTATAGAAAAGGTTATTACCAAACGTGCAATTAATAGAGGTTGCAATTTAAATGTAAAGTCCATTAGGAATAATTACTCTTGCTTTTCCACTATTAATTTTATGAAAACAGAGACTGTCGTTTGGCAATATTAATTATTGTTGTTCATTGTATAAACTGTAAAGGACTAACTAATCTACTACTACGAGTAATCCTATAATTCAGTTTTGCCCAATATAAGAAGGAGCACTTTCTTCTATATTAACGTATACAAATAATAAAACTACGAACAAAAACAACCAATAATCGTTTCTTGCTATCTTTATTAAGCAATTACAATTTTATTATTATATAAAAAACCGGCCAAGTGCGAGTCGGACTCACGCACGAAGGGTTCCGTACCATTATCTATAAAAATGGCAAAAAAAATCGTTTGTTGTATGGGAGCTTAAATATTTTAAATATTTGTTTTATTTTAATTTAATTATTTATTTTTAAAGTGAATATAATTATAACTAAATATTCTGTGAATATTTCAAGCATCTACCGTTATCAATAACGAGCAAAAAAATCACGTTTTTTGTATGTGAGCCCCCTTAAATATTTATTTTATTGTTTTTTAGTATTTGTTGTTATAGCGGCAACAGAAACACCATCTGTGAAAATTTCAACTGTCTAGCTATCACGGTTCATGAGATACAGCCTGGTGACAGACGGACAGACAGACGGCGGAGCCTTAGTAATAGGGTTCCCGTTTTACCCTTTGGGTACGGAACCCAAAAAACGATGATGATAATTAAAACATGTGATTCTAACAACTCAGTGATTTATTTTACTCCATTTTATTAATTTACGATTACGATGAAATCGTTTTGGTGACAGAGGTTAAAGTAACGCAAACTGTAGCAATAAAAATCTTGTTGAATGTCGCTCGATGCTCCTTTAATATCCTTGCAAAACTTTTTCTCAAATCAAATCAAATCAAATTTATTCGTTAATGTAGGTATCAGTACGGTTGTTATAATAAAATGGTTAGTTCGCTACATTTTACTCGAGTGCATACAAATAATAATACAGTTGTGTCGAAATACCCGACACACATTTAAAAAAACTCAATTCCTTACGTACTAACACACAATTACCAATGTCAAAAATAATAATAATCTAAATGTAATACCTATTGCAAATATCTAAATGTCAGTGGTGTCCTCCATAAACTCAGTTGTGGAGTAGTAACATTTATGAATTAAAAATTCTTTCAGTGTCTTTTTAAACATATTATTATTAAGATTTTTTATATGTCGTGGAATTTTATTGAAAATAACTGGAGCCATTCGATAAACACTTTTACGTAGCAGGGCTGTGTTACTGCGATCAACACAAAGAATGTTCGAATCCCTTTTTCTTACCCGTGGATCTGCTGGGGCTCTTATTTTGAAAAGCTGTGGGTTTGTCTTAACAAACACTGCCACTTCAAATATGTATAATGACGGCCATGTTAGAAGCTTCAAAGATTCAAAATATGGCTTACAACTGTCCCTTCAACATCTGAAAAAAATATTTAAGAGAGGAGATACTTGGTATCTGGGGGCACGGCAGTGCCCCCGCCAAGACGAGCCAAGCGAAGCGCAAGGGCACTACCTACCTTTTCTCGAAGTGTTTCGTCGTTTTTTTGAACCCTCATAGAGTTGGTTTCCGATGTACCAGATAGTTCATATTCTCAGGATATGATATCAATAATAGACTAATTAAACATACAAAGTCTCAATCGAATATCTTTAATACTTTAGATTTTATTGATATCTAAAATACACCGATTTCGTGACTGACACACTGATGATCATCAAAATGTTTGGCTACTGCCTGAAGTGCTAGAAAGCTGAAATTTGGTGTGTAATCTAAGTTTAGTATACAACCAACAAAAAAAATCATAAACTTATAACTTTCACCCCCCATCCCCTAAAATGGGGGATGGAAGTTTGTATGAGACTTCAAAATGTTAGGGTACTTCCTGAAGTGCTAGAAAGCCGAAATAACACTACAAAGACTGCCTAGCAACTTAAAAAAAGAACTGAAATCCCACCAAAAACATTTCATGTAAAATGTTGCCAAGACGACCACATAAGGTTCACCCTTTGAAAAAGATATCAGATCTCATGTAGAGCCAAGCTTCTGAATCTACACGGCCTAACTCTACCGACCCTAACTTCACAAATTCTACATAGCAGTAAAAATATATGGCTTGGCTGTTTCGTTACTTACTTCAGTAACTAAATATTCACATCACCTCCACGACGGTAGCGAAACGGCGAAGCCATACATTTTTACTGCTATGTAGAATTTGTGAAGTTAGGGTCGGTAGAGTTAGGCCGTGTCGATTCAGAAGCTTGGCTCTACATGAGATCTGATATCTTTTTCAAAGAGCAAACCTTATGTGGTCGTCTTGGCAACATTTTACATGAAATGTTTTTGGTGGGTTTATTTTTATTCATAGTCAGGAATATTGTGAGTAATGTGATTTTGGAATTAATACCATATTTCAAAAGGAATGTTAAGCGAAAATTTATTTAAATAAAATTATCTTAAATTTTCACAAAGAGTTGGGTATTTGAAGCTATTTTGGTAACCCCAAAATAGCTTCAAATACCCAACTCTATGTCATCCATTATGTACGAGCTTAGGACAATTATGTATACCGCGAGCTGAAAAACATAATTCCTTGTCAATTAAAACCTATAAAACCTACTAACTATCTAAAATTATAATTATTTTGTTATCAAAAAACTTACAATTTGGCCATTAGATCCATATATTTTTAATATTTGAATTGGTATTTTGGTTTTTACTAAAACGTATAAAAAGAATTCGAAGGTGTGAAACACGATCTGAAACGAAAATATTTTTGTACTACCAGGCGTACCGCTTAACTGTGCTTGATGCGCGGGAACAGTGATCGTCTCAGTTGAACTGCCCAAAGTTACATAATTTTTATTGATTAGCACGAAAAAGAGTAAGCGTATGTACCATTTGTTCGAAAGAAGTGCGGTAGATGTCATAACACTCCAAAATATTCACGTAAGCTTGAAACATTTTCTTGCACTATGATCCATCTGCTTCAAATTTTGAGTACAAGTGTTCCATAAATCAACTTTGTGACCTAAATGCTTAATAAGCCTGGTAGAATATACAATGTTAAAGTCAAAAGAGACCAAAGAGAACACACAAACATATTCGTAAATGGGAAATTTAAGTAAAATGCAAGAAAATGTGACAATGAAAATGCAAATAACACAATCTAAGGTCCCACTTATCCAATTCCAAATGATATAATGCTTGAAGTAAATCTTCTCATTGAGAAATCTGTGAACATCTTGAATTCTCATGATACATTAAAATTAGATGTCCAAGATAATAAGTAGTCTGTGAAATATTCTATAAGTTGAGACTATGGATATAAGTATTAGTTACTTCACGATTAGTCACAATATTTTCGTTTTGTCCCAAGTGATTTGTAACCCAACGGTCTCGTTGTGATGACTAAGGGACAATCGTGTGGTCCAGTTAGTACTGCTATCTGAAGATCCGTACGGATGACAATCTGTAAACCCAAATTGTAAGAGGTACTTGCCATCGAATTTTTAATTCCATATCACTCCAATCGAGGTTTCAGAATATGGATTCTAGGACTGCGATGAAAAGCTTTGGAGAAAGCAGATTGCCTTGTTTTACCTCTCGACTTGAAATGTTGGTCCTCTTGAGGCTAGGCGTATCCTTGCTGTGCTTCTCAAGTAAATCGCTTTCATAAGTTCTATATAGTCATGAACAAGTCCTTGCTGGCTCAATACCAGGGCCGGACGCGAGAGATCGCCGCCGCCGATCGGCTCCGTGAGGACACAGCGGTGCTCCGCCCAAGCTGGGCAGACCTCCACCGTATGCTCCACCGTGTCCTCCGGGCGATCCACACAGTGGTGACACCCGGGCGTTTCCTCCCGCTTAATCCTAAACAGGAACCTCCCGAAACATCCATGTCTGGTGAGGACCGGCGTCAGGGGGAAGGTGAGGACGCCGTGGCGTCTCTCCAGCCACTCCTCAAAGAGGGGACTTATCGCCACAATTGTGGCGTGCCCAGCGCTGGGTTGCGACAATCGCTCTAAACCAAACTTCTTGCGGCAGCGGAGTTATGCCCCGGAGTTTCGCCTCTTCGCGTCACACCCAAATGTGTGCGAGGACTTTCGCCTCCACATCCCATGGCGGCAGTCCGGCAAGGTGGCTCGCCGCCTCAAGGGAGACCGTGCGGTAACCCCGTACCATCCTGATGGCCATGACCCTTTGGGACGCGTTCAACCGCAGCGCTGGTCGCAGCCTCAGAGAACGCGCCCACACCGGTGCCCCGTAAAGGGCCATGAACCACACGCTCCCCACGTAGAGCCTCCGGCAGGAGGCGTTTGGACCCCCCAGATTGGGCAGAAGCCGCTTCAAGGCAGCCCCGGCCCGCTCCTGGGAGCCAAACGTCGGAAGTGCTCGACGAAGTTCCACCGGCTGTCGAGGACGGAGGAGTCCCAGGTACTTCATCGTCGACTCGACGCCGATGTGAACCCCTCCCGCCATTATCTGGGAACCCGACAGTGGCGCGTTCCGAGGACCATAAAAGCCCATGGCCTCGGACTTGTGCAATGCCACCTCGAGTCCCAATTGCTGGATCCTATCGACGATTGTCGCAACCCCACGTGCCGCCAGTTCGGCCGCCGCCTGATGCGAACTCCCTTGTGCCAGGACTAGCGTGTCGTCAGCGTAGCAGACTACGCTGACGCCACTAGGGAGGTCGGCACGCAGCACCTAGTCGTACCCGATGTCCCACAGATGCTGCCCCAGGACCGATCCCTGTGGGACACCGCACGACATCTCTCGCTGGTTCCACTCTCCGTGGTGACCGGGGTAGATGACGGCTCTGTCCGTCAAATAGGCCTCGACCACACGACAGAGGTAGGTCGGCATCCGGTGATACCGAAGTGCCTCCCTAATGCAACTCCAGGGCAAGGTATTGAAGGCATTGGCGATGTCAAGAGACACCGCCAAGACGACCCCACCCCGGGCAACAGCATCCCCCGTCGTCAGGGCTCGAACGCGCATAATGGCATCCACCGTAGAGTGCCCCTTACGGAAACCAAACTGGCTCTCCGCCAAATCCGGCCCCACCCGCACCAGCCGCCCAACAAGGCGGTCTGCAATTACTCTTTCAAAGAGCTTGCCCACCTCGTCGAGCAGCACGATGGGCCGGTAAGCGGACGGAGAGTCCGCCGGGCAGCCTGGCTTCTTTATGAGAACCAGTTTCCCCGTCTTCCAACGAAGTGGAAACTGGCCCCCCTCCAAGCATGCGCTTAGGAGCCCCCTTAGTCGAGGCCCGATAGCCTCCAAGGCCAGAACCCAGGCTTTTACAGGCAAGCCGTCGGGTCCTGGGGCGGTATTTTTGGCATTCAGCCTATGTACCGCCACTCTCAGATCTACCTCGGTCACCTCTGGAGCATCGTCGTCGTCGGTGTGGTCCGCATCTGGCACCGCAGGAGGCGGAGCCATGGGCGGGGGAGTATGTTCCCCTCGCGAAGGGAACAGAGCGCTCACCACGTCCTCCACGAGCTGGGGCCGGAGACTCTGCGTCAGCGGGGGAGCCCATGGGCGGAGTTTATCTCTCACCCATTTGTAGGGGCGTCCCCACGGGTCTCTGTTGAGAGTCTCCAGCGTCTCCTCGCGGGCCAGTCCTCTGGCCCGCTGGATCTCTGCTCGGAGGGCAGTCTTCGCTGCTCTGTACCCCTCGTATAGCTCCGCCAGTATGGCTTCCGTATCCAGAGGGCGGACACGGAGCCTGCGGTGCCTGGAGTACCGGTGGCGCGCAGCAACGCACGCCTCGCGTAAAGTGGTCAGCTCACACGACCACCAGTACACCTGGCGCCGGGCACGTCCAGGCTGGACCCGGGCCATTGCCACGTCACATATTTCGGACATGGCCTCCCGGAACCACTCCGCCTCGTCATTGATGTCGGCAGGCCTGTCCGGTGATGACACCCAGGCCTGCACGATCGTGGCTTCCAGGAGGAGCTCCCGGTCCAGCTGCTTCAGCGCCCACCGCGGACCACTCGGGGTGTGTCGGACCAGCGCGCCCGAGGTCTGGGCGGAGACGTCAAACCGGATGTACCGGTGATCGGAATAGGTCTCCACCCCCTGCATGACGCGCCAGTCAATGACACGCGGTGACAGAACGGGGCTGGCGAACGAGATGTCCACCACTGATTCACCCCGCATCCGCACACACGTGGGGACAGAACCCCGGTTTAGGACGACCAGGCTCCACCATCCTGCCCCGTGTGTCCGTATACTGAGAACCCCAAGCCACGTTCTTGGCATTGAAGTCCCCGAGGACGATCACTGGGAGGGGATGGTACCCGACGACGATGATTCTCAACTCCCCAAGGGAGTTGTGGATTTCGGCGAGAGTTCGGTTCGGGGAGAAGTATACTCCCACCACGACAATCTCCCCGAACCGTGCTGCCGGCGGCGGCCGACAATATAAAGGTCACTGAGCCGCTCAGGTCTTTCACACAGTCGTCCCTGGGCGGGACAAAGTACGGCTCAGCGACCACGGCGATGTTAATCGACCACTGCGCGATGCTCTGGAGCAAGAGATCCTGAGCGGCGGCGCAGTGGTTGATGTTCGCCTGGAGGAGGCGTAATGGGGCCATTTATTGGCACTCCATTTCAGCCCCCTCCTGGGCCCCCTGTGAAGGCCCTGCCGCGGTGTTAGCGGCGGCAGCGACGACGGTGGTGGCGGCAACGGCGGCGGCAATAGTGGCGGCTGCGGCGGTGACGGCGTTGGCGGAGGGCTCGCCTCTGCCCCTGGGTTTGGGGGTGGGAGCGCAGGCCTTGCCCCCAGCCCGGTGATCGGCCGGCTTGCCAGCCACCGCACATGCAAAACAGTGCGGCGTGGCATTGCAAGAGCCAGCCTTGTGACCGGGCTGACCACAGCGGAAACAGTGATCGCTGCGGTCCACCTCCGAGGTGCAACATGCTCCCACGTGGTTACCCACCCGGCAGCGGAAGCACCTCAGAGGTCTGGGTTCCAGCAGTTTCAACTGCGCAGAAACCCAGCCCACCCGGAGCCTTCGGCCCTCCCCGGCTATCTTTTGGGCCACCGACACGGGGCAGCTCACCGTAACGGTTTGCATCCCCGTGTTATCAGGACGGATGGTGCCCGCCTCACCTCACCTGCTCGGCAGAGCACCCTCCAGTCCTAGCCACGGCGGCCACAACTTCTTCCGCCGTCACGCAGTCGTCCAGGCCCAAAATGCGCATGTCAGCGCACTTGGTAGGCCTGGACACCCGGGCCTCTTCCGCATTTAAGGACGCCCTGAGCCTTTCGGCAAGGGCGTCAGCGGTAGGGCCACTGGCCGCCCCGGGGATCTCCAGCATCCGGGCCCCCGTCGCAGTGACCTTCGTTCGGATGCCATCGGTGACGCCGATCTCCTCCAAGTTCACTGCCGCCCACGCCTTAGCGAGCAGTAGGTCACGCCCTTCTTCTCCGCTTCCGGATGTAGTGTGATCACTACAGCTGCGGACCTTGGGGCGCGGAGCCTAGCCGCGGCGCTTCGCTTCTTGCGCCGTTGCCGCCTCTCCTTTTTATTGGCCGCCCTTTTGGCCTTAGCCGCCTTCTTTTTCTCCCCGGCTACTTGCCATTCGGCGTCGGCCGGAGAGGAATTAGGAGACTGGGGGGGGGGGGGGCGACCGTCCTGCCGCAGTGGCTGGGGCCCTTGCCTTCTGAGTAGCCACCTGTGCAGCCGTCCCGTCCTTCTTGGGCTTACGCTGCGCCGATCTGGCCGATTTGGCCAGAGGCGCGGACTTGGCTCTTGGCTGCAGGCTTGGCCGCGGCAGCCACGGTGGCCGCAAAGGAGGCCGGTCTGCTCGCCGCTAGCGGGGGGCGCAAGACAATGCCCTCAAGTACGGAGAACCGGCTGTTGAAGGCAGCCAGCTCCTGCCACACCAGGAACAAAATCCGGTCCTCCGCCGGCAAGGGCACACCCTGCCCTTGCTGCACTCCTCCATGCGGCACCTCCGGAGGGCCAGCTTTTCGAAGCCGGGCCAGGTCCGCTCGGAGCTCCTCATTCTCCTTTCGGAGAAGCTCCATAGCAGCCGTCAAGTGGCCGACCACCGCCCGCATCTCTGACACTTCGCCTGACGAAGGCCTGACCTGAAGGGCCTTCGCTGCCGCAATTATGGAGGCCGTGGCAGCGGGTACCACCTTGTCTTTAGAGGATTGAATCCTCTTCAAGGCCACACCCCTGATTGCGGCTACCACAACCTCCTCAAAGCTGGCAGCTCGCTCCTTAGAGCCGCCAGCGGCATCCAGCTCACCACCGGACGACTCAGTTCCTGGTGCCCGAATCCTTGCCTGCTTTGTCGGTGGACTCACAGGCTCGGAGTCTCTGTCCTGCTCTTTTCCAGACTTCTTCGTCACGATTGACTCGTTGCTCTTCGGTTGCTGTCTGCGCTTGCGCGCTCGGCTTCGAGTCAATCTTTTCGATGTTTGCGAGCAAGAGGACTCACTGGTGTCACTAGCCACCTCGTCGGCAACCGGGGTAGCCGGGCGCACAAATTGGGCTCGGGTCTTTGGCACTCCCTGTGCGTTTTTGTTTTGTTTCGGTGCCGTGGATGTACTGGGAATAGAACCCAGCGACTCCTCAGCACCGGTAAGTGAGCCACCTTGGCAGATGATTTATTGATACCTACCCTCTATCTAAAATGTATGAAAAAATAAACTTGTCGGTAGGTATAATCATTTTCATACGTAATTAGTTTTTAATTTTAGAATAATACTTACTATTAATACTTTTTAATTGAATAAGTTTGAAAATCTTTAATTCATTTTTACTCAATCAGTCGATCAATTAATCGAATCAATAATTAATTCAATTAAATATTATATCACCCGAATTTCATGGTAACAAACATTATATTATCAAACTGTTACTAGAATTATAACAACGCAAACTGCAGTAATACAATGGTTTAGTTAGTAAGTAAAGCTATCATTTTCAACGGAAAAGCAGCATCAACGTAGAACATTCCACAGACATTCTTCTTGTCAAATCTAGCTCGATGTAGACGTTTTATATTCTTGCTTATCTTTCTCTCGGCATTTGTAATGTTAGAATAAACGACATTAACGAAATAAATCTAAGTTTATTTCATTAACTACGACACACACTCTTTCAATTACTCTGTTTTATTACTAAAGCTATAATAATTCTTGGACGCATTCCAAGAACGATTATATGATTAGCCGTTTAGTTGGACAAACATAAAGTGTAGTCGTCCGCCTCGTATTTGGTGTTAGTTTATGTTTTGTAAGTCCGTTTTTCAGTCGGCAAAGGAGCTCGAACCTTCCCCAGTCTTGTCTCTCTCTGGCCACTCTTCTTCATGTTGTGCCAGTGACCCCACCTTCTCCAAGAAATAGTAGAACTTATATTTTAAATAAAATTACCTGTGCAATTTGATGTTGAAAGAAGGGCACATGAACTTTGAACATTATTCATCGCAGTATAAAATTGTTCGCAGCACACGCTTAAAATAATGTCAAGCGCTATACGCTTTATCGCCCAAATGTACAAACTTGTGGTAGAAAAAACCACTGAAACCGTACACATTAAAATAACTTTTTATTTTAATGTAATGCTAGAGAGGCTAACTGCATGGCCTTGACAACTGAATTATAAGTTTTTGGCAAAATGTGGAGATAAACACTATTTCATATTTCGAAGAACAAAAAGGTCAGAAATTCATTTATTCATTCAGCCCCGACGGCTGTCAGCGGTTGTAGAACATGTTACCTTGTAGGTGTGTACACAGATTTTGACAACTGATTTCTACCAGCCGTGTGATGTCAAAATCTGAGTGTGGACGTGAGATTTTTAAATCCCCAGCGAGTCGCCGGCAATCAAAGTCGCTGCAAGTGTACCTAGCATAAGATACTATTGTAATAAAACAGAATCAAGATGAAGAAAGAGATACTCACAATTTCATGTCCACAAAGTGCAGTTAATTTAAAAATTTCTAGTGATTGTTGCAATTTGATCAAAGTAAGACAAAATAACTCTACCGTGTGAAACATGATCTGAAAATCAAATGGTTTTATTTTCAGTTAGCTTTTGAAACGCAATTGCATACGATAGACTGTGCACAGTTGGCGAATGAGAGCCAGACCTCAAAAAGTGGAACACCTTGGACGACGACATTTTGTTTTACATAGCAAAGTGTCGTGACGGACAAAATGTTGTACAAAAGCGAAAGGAAGTTTGTTCCAACCGGGTGTCCCACGACTCCTCTAGACTGTTTTTATGTTATTCGTAGCTTTTTTTTATTAATGAGTAATCGTACTAACCATTTCCTGATAAGAAGTCCTGTAGATGTTATAGCACTCCAAAATATTTACGTATACTCCAAATATTTTTTTGCAATTAGCTTCATTGTCGCTAGGATTCATCTGTTGCAAATTTTGAGCTTTATTGATCCATAAGTCAACTTTATCCTTTAAAAACTTAATCAGTCTGATAGCGTAGACAATGTTTACATCAAAATACAAAACAGGAAACACTCATATGATATAAGATATATTCTCGTTTAGCTCTATGTAGATATAAATATGCATGCTAATATTAAAACCTAAGGTTAGACCGACAATGATCCAATTCCACATAATGAAGTCCCTAAAACTGTTATTTTCGTTACTGTTAAATCTGTGTATTTCTTGCGTTTTCAAGACAAAAGATATATTTCTTTTCGTTTGCACCACATTGACGTCATGATTAATTGCGTATCGAATACTAAAACAGGCAACGCATAAGTAAGAGGAGATGTACATCAAAGGCACATATTTTTCCATTATAAATTCGTGGACAGTAACGCGATATATTATAAGTACAATAAAATGCATAATACGGAAGGTATTATGCATTTTATTGTACTAATATCGCGTAATACATACATCGTCAATACGATACTACGATATAAACGATACAAAAAAATAAAAAAACAGTAAACAAAAATTGGCAAACAAATCATGTTCAAACTGCCTGCCATTGTTGCTTATAATGCAAGCACGCCGCTTACGAGTACTTCACTCACTGTCACTCGCGTTGAAAGTGAGGTTTTTATGTATTCAGCAGCTGCCAAAATCATCCCCTTCAACTCTTCAAGCTTATGAAACCAGTTAATTATTTTAATAATTTGTACGCCAACTGTCCGACCTTAAAAAGGTGGCTGGGGTAGACTGGATGCGGAAGGCGGAGGACAGGGTGTTGTGGCGCAGCCTGAGAGAGGCCTACATCCAGCAGTGGACTGCTATAGGCTAAGTTGACGCATACAGTTTTTTTCCAATAATTTACTTCAATTTTCGGAAACAATACAATCATTAAAAATGATTGCTATTAAAGACCTTTTATTTCTGTGACTATGTAAGTTTTGGGCAAGCATATTTTTTTTAATGGTCTCTTATTTTTCAGCTTTCAGAAAAGTATCAATAAAATATTTAGGGTGGAGTAGTATTTTCATAATTAATTGTTTTTGGTAACAAGTCAGGGAAATTTCAAAAAAATCGAAGAGATGGCACAGCTCGGTGACCATGCAGTTTTGACCCCTAGATAATTTGATGTTAGTTTTTTTTTTTTTTTGGGTGGGAAATCATCAAATAACTTCTCCCGCTCTGGGTGGAGCGGGAGGGCGTGCCAGGGCCACGATATCCCTTTCGGACAAACTCGCAACCCCGGCAGGCATTAAAAAACTTAATTTACATTACATTTGTATGGTGATATATTTTATTTTAATTCACAGACTTTTATTATCATTTTCAATATTTATATTTCGCTATAACAAGTTAAGCGAGAAAAAGACAGTGTCGTAAAAGTGGCGTGACCTGTAAAATTGGTTAGAGTCATTTAATTGAAACTTACATAATTATCGTAGTTGGAGATGATTTTTTTTTATTTAATGACCATTAATACTAATCAATTTTGCAGGAAAGCAAACTGCAAGAGCACAATAGCATAATGAGAAAGAAACGACATCACACGTAATGGATGGCAAATATCTATGTAGAACAGGCCACAGGCACTCATCTTGGTAAATGACGCACGATGCACCCGCAGGATGTTTTTGCATAACTTCTTTTGATTATCTGTAAGAAATTCTTATGGTGACAATAGAAAAAAAAATATTATACTAGAATAGTGTAGTAGTTTATCAACCTGTTCATATTAGATATAATTATCTATAGAAAACATAATATACACCTGTACAGTCTGTTGTCAGAATGAATATGCATGTATTTTGTGCAAACTTGACAGCTTCATAGAATGCTTCGAGGCGCAGACTGAGTGAGATTTTGAATACCCAGGCTTTTATTATCCAGAGAAGGAGAAACGTAGACATTAAAGGATTGTCACGCTAGAATAAACACAAACAGATAATTATGTGCCACATGACGTAAATCTCCACGTCATGTGCCACATAATGATTATTAATTAAAAGTGTATAGGAAAATTAATTAAGAATATTATTTTATATTGTCATGTTGATGACACTTGTACAGACCATGAAAGCATGGCAAAAAATGACGGAGGCCTATGGGTAATGTCAGCACAGTACTGGGCGTGCTAACAGTACCGGGACGAAATCAAACGCGTGTTTATGTGTATAGAATAACTTACATAATTATTCCTAATAAACAATCTAATTAATTTATGACATACACTCTTTAAACTGCCTCCTAATTGTTTTCTTAATATTCGCACAGAACAGAAATGCCATTAACTTATAACAAACTCGTGAAGGTTACATGGAAACACCAAGCAGGCTATCACCTCGCAGGTTACAAGGCTGTCGATGTTCATAATGATGATTTTTAACCGACTTCCAAAAGGAGGAGGAGGAGGATCAATTCGGATATTTATGTTCGGGCATAACTCCGTCATATATAGACGGATTTGCAAAATGTTTTTTTTTTGTTCTTTGCCTCAAGGTGGTCCCATTGTCACCGTGCCAGACTCTGATGAGGGGATCCCATGAAATCTAGGGAATTCCTCATAGGCACACATATAGCGTCTTGGGTATTTTTTTGAGTAACTCATGCATTTGCACTTGGAAAGCATCATTTGGTGAAGTGAAACTGATGATGATAGCCACAGATGGCTACCGGAACTACTTAATACCTAATAAGTATTTCACGGTTGCGATTCAATTAGGCACTTTAATATGGTTGCTAAGCAATTAATGCTCGTCACTATCCATATGGTGAAATCAGCATCAGTTCCAGTTCTCCTGGTTCTTACCAGGAGAACTCCCCAACAATTAACGCCCCTGCATCGGGAAAAGCAACATTTTGTAAAAGGTGATGAGAATTTGACATTAGGCTATTGTAACTTAGGTAAATTACAATTTGTCCCACTAAAAAACTTTCTTACAAAAAAAAACAACCGACTTCCAAAACAAAACACTACAAAGTGAATAATATTCGGAACTCAGTGGTTTAAAACTAAAATACAGATCCTAAGACACCGATTTCCGAATTTAAGTCGGTTGTTATTTTTTTGGTAAAAAAGTTTTTTTCTTGTTAAATAAATACAGTAATTATTGCACCAATATTTGGGAAAATAAACTAAAACCAGAAAACTTCGATCTTCATCTGAAGAGATAGTTGGGTGAAGGGTTTGGTATAGGACCTACTACTCTTTGGAATGGGCAACTAGCTTCATATTTCTAACTGACCGACTCCTTGACAATTCAAAAGTCCTGTAAATGGTTTAATTGAAATAAATGCTTTGAGTTTGAGTTTGATTTTATAAGTAACATACCTAATAGATCATCATCATCATTGGCAGTCCACCTACTGCTGAGATAGACCACCATCCTTTTGTGCCATGCTTCCCTTGTACCCAAAGTTTTGTTGGTTATTCCTCCTCTCTCTAAGCAAATTGGCTCCCTGTAGGCTAGACGGAGTTTTTGATCCCAAAAGGCCGTTCATTTTTTTTAAATTGATTTTTATTATTATTATTTCCTTTATTTCATTTAATACATATATAAATTACATTTTTAAATATTAGAATATAAAAAATATATAAAAACATTTAAAAATATAAAAAATAGTAGCCCACCGGTATCGGGAACAAGGTCCAAGCTACCGGCGGTCAGGGCTCCAGAGAGAGGAACCTCCTAACAATGCGAGCCGTGTCCAGAAGTACCGCTCTCTGAATCAGGCCCTTAATCCAGCTGCCCAACGATTATTATTATTATAATTATTATTTCCTTTATTAATTTAGATACATACAAATTATATTTTTAAATATCAGAATATAAAAAATATATAAAAACATTTAAAAATAAAAAAAATTGTTGTCCACCGGTATCGGGAGCAGGGTCCAAGCTACCGGTGGCTAGGGCTGCAGAGATAGGAACCTCCTCACGATGCGAGCCGTATCGAGGAGTACTGCCTTCTGAATCAGGCCCTTGATCCAACCAACTAACGAGAGCCTCGGAAGATGTTGCTCGAGACTTTCGGCCATCAGGCCATTGGCCGATACGACAATCAGCACAATGATAGCCGAGCTCACATTCCACATGTCAACAACCTCGTGTGCTAAGTCAAGATATTTACAAACCTGTAGAGATTAATGCTGCTAACCCATCGAGCTTACTCCAGCTATATCATGAAAGATTTGGTCACCAGAACAAGAAATATGTCAAAGATCTTGTCAAGAGGGAACTGGGGATCAATCTAGATGATAAAGATGATATACAGTGCGAAGACTGCATTTATGGGAAGGCACAGCGTCTTAAATTTGGCAAAAGGGAAAGAGCTACTATGCCTGGAGAGTTGGTTCACGCCGATGTATGTGGACCATTCCCTGAAAGTTTCTCGAAATGTCGCTACTTTGTCCTTTTAAAGGATGACTTCTCCGCGTTTCGCCAAGTTTATTTCATTCGAAACAAAAGTGAAGTAAAAGATAAGCTTATTCAATTTCTGAAAGAAGCCAAAACGTTATTGAGCGACAATGGCGGCGAATTTGACAATAAAGCGGTTCGGGAGGTACTTAACAGGCAGGGAATAATCCAGCGGCTCACGATGCCATACACGCTCGAACAAAATGGGTGCGCAGAAAGAGAGAACAGGACTCTTGTGGAAACAGCTCGTTCATACATGCACGCAGGAGATAAATTTCCACAAGCCCTGTGGGCAGAGCTTATCAATACAGCTTCATACTTCATACATTCCTCAATCGCACGGGACCCACAAGAGAAGAAGGGAAAGTACCGTATGAGCTGTGGCATAAGAAGAAGCCTAAGATCTCACACTTGCGTGTGATAGGGAGTGAATGCTTCTTTCACATTCCCAAACAAAAAAGGAAGAAGCTAAATAAGAAAGCTACTAAAGGCAGACTTATCGGATATGATAATGACGACGGATATCGAATACGGAACGGAAAACAGACCGAAAGATCTAGAGATGTCACCTTTTGTCCAACCATGGAATTGAGAATCCCAATGGCCTTGCGACTTGGTCCTCAGGAAGACGTCAATTTACCAGTGAGCGGTGAGATAGAGGGAGATTCTGAGATTTGATAGGACAGGAGACAGAGGGAGTGATCCTTCAGGAAGAAGATTTTTCGCAACATGTAGCTTCTCCTGCAAGACAGTCAGTCTAATTAGAGGGAGAACAAGATAGTGAGATCATAGAAAATGAAAAAGCGTTTTCAGATTGTTTTCGTATTTCAGAACTGAAGAGTTCGTAGATGCTATTCCTCCTGATGTTGAGATGCCGATAAATTTAGAGAACGATGTTTCTATACCGGACGTTCCAAGGTATAATCTCAGAGACAGAAGTACACTACGACCTCCACAAAAATTGGATTACTATCAATTATTCTTGGTCGATTCAATTATAGAAAGAGAACCTTCAACATATAATGAAGCAGTATCAAGTGGTACAAGTAAAGATAGATGGTTAGAAGCCATGAAGAATGAAATCGATTCTTTACAGAAGTTTAAAGTGTGGGACTTGCAAAATCTACCGAGAGATCGTAAAGCCCTGCCATGTAAATGGGTTTTTAAAGTTAAATCCAACCCTGACGGTACAGTCGAGAAATATAAAGCCCGATTAGTCGTGAAAGGGTTTAGACAAAAGAAGGGATTTGACTTTAATGAAACCTTCAGCCCGGTAGCCAGGCTGGCAACTGTAAGATCTTTGCTCAGTGTTGCGGCCAGAGAGAAACTGCATCTTATTCAGTTTGATGTTGCTACAGCCTTCCTCAACGGGGTTTTGAATGAAGATATTTACATGATGCAACCAGAAGGCTTTGAGGATGGGACATCAAGAGTATGTCACCTAAAAAAGAGCCTCTACGGATTAAAGCAGGCACCGCGCTGCTGGAATTCTTGTTTTTCAGAGTCTCTTAAATCTTTAGGTTTTAAGACCAGCGACGCAGATCCATGCCTTTATATAAAAACTATGGGTGATAAGAAAATCATAATAACACTGTACGTTGATGATGGTTTAGTTGCAGCGAGTGATAAAAACCTTGCAAATGAGTTCATCAATGACTTGAAAAAGATTTTGCTTATCACAACCAAACCAGCTTCATATTATCTCGGATTAGAAATAGAGCAAATGGAAGATGGCTCGATTTTAATAAAGCAAGAAGCTTATGCAAGAAAGGTTTTGGAGAGATTCAATATGAGAGACTGCAATCCAGTGTCGACTCCTTTACAAAAACAAGGAATTATTGAAACAGGGAAAGCTGAGAATAGGTCACAGTCATTTCCTTACAGAGAAGCAGTAAGCTCGCTCGCCTACTTGATGGTGGGCACTCGCCCTGATTTGGCTTATGCTGTAGGAGTGGCTTCGAGGAGCTTAGAAAAGCCGACTTCAAGTGATTGGTGTATGGTAAAGCGCATAATGCGCTATCTACTAAAAGGAACATTATCAAGAGGAATTCTATATGTTCATGATGCGGATTCTCCTAACAAAATCAAAGCCTACAGTGATGCTGATCATGCTGGATGTTTGAAAACAGGTCGCTCTACGACATGAGTGTTGTGTTTATTTTCAAGAGGTGCAATCTCTTGGATCAGTCAACGACAAGCTTCAGTTGCCATTAGTACCACAGAAGCCGAGCTTGTGGCAGCGAGTGAGGCTGCAAGAGAAGTGTTTTGGCTAAAAAGACTATTTAAAGATTTGAATGGTCAGAAAGAAATCCCAGTATTATTTATCGATAACGAAGCTGCTGTGAAACTAGCACATAATCCGGAGTTTCATCGAAGGACAAAACATATTCGTGTCAGACACTTTTATGTAAGAGAACTTGTGCTTGAAAATCACATTGTTGTCGAAAGGACTAGCTCTGCTACACAGCTGGCAGATCTACTGACTAAGGCCTTGCCCAGACCGAGATTACAGGAACTTTGTAAGAACTTGGGTCTGAGGGATTAGAAGGTCCACTAGCAGCTGAGAGAAAGTGTTAAAGGTTTGATATGCTACAGCTGCAGTGACATATAATTACACATATAAAAAAACATTGTGTCACTGGTGTGTGTCAAGTGAAACCGTCAAGTTGTTTTCTCCTAATCTTTTGTACATCTCTCTTTACGACTTTCATAATTATATAGTATATTTTCCATTCAAGTCTTTCACTGCAAAAGGTACTTGCATTAATCAGTAGGATGTGTAGTAGATATAACATCGACGTTATGGATACTGTTGTTATTCTTTGTTATGATGTAGTCAATTTCATTTCGTGTAACGCTATTAGGGTGCATCCAAGTCCATCGACGATTCGGGTTCTTCTTGAAGTATGTATTTGAAATATGTAGTTGATGTTCAAAACAAAAGTTTATTAGTATCTGGCCTCTTGGACTCCGTTTTCCGTATCCCCACGATTTTTATTGATATTAAATTAAAAACAAATCTAGCAAAACTTTAGCTGATGCTAAAAAAATTTTTGCACATAATTATTCTCCTAATGGACTAACAAGAACTTACCTTCCCATAATTAAAATTGTATTTGCAAAACTGTATCACGACTTCAATATTAATTAAACCCTGACAGAAGACTTCTGCCGTTAGATACAAGACCTGAAAATAGTAATTGAATTTTAGATTCAGCTGAGCATAGCAGTTACATCTAACATCTAAAATTTTAAAAATAAATATTTTTTCCTTTGGTCCTTTTTAATTTTAACCAACATTAAAAAAGGAAAATATTTCAATAATATAAATAAAATATTAATCGACATAATATGCACATCTAGGTGAAAAGAAAGCAGGCAGATTTTTTTATCCTAAATTAATCATTATACAAATGATTAATTTAGGATAAAAAAATCTAAGAATCATAAACAAATTCTTTGTTACTTACTGGTAGTTGATAAATGCTTCTAATTATCTCGTAGCACTTTAATATTTGGTTATAAGCCTGAAACATTCTCGCAATCTGCAGTTTGTTGCAATCATTTTTCTTTGCCAGTAGCAATTGAATATTCCAGAGTACAACTTTGTCAGTCAATATCTTAATTAGCCTGATTGCATAGATTAAATTGGAATCAAAACACACCAAAATCAATATATAAAATATGCCATTCAACGGTGGCTTGAGGAACCTAAGATAGATGTAGATACATATGAAGATAAAAAATCCAAAGATTGCACCGATGCTGATCCAACTTCTTATGATAAACCGCTTGAGACTTGCCTTATCGTTAAGAAATTTGTGCACTTCTTGAAAGTACAGAACAAACATAACGCTTTTCTTACTTTGAGTGAAGTTAATGATCAAGTTCATGGTGATTCCTATAAACCGAAAAATTAAGTCGTAGGTAGAAGCGAACACCAGGACATTCATTGTATTGTACCGCCTCAAATTGTCATCAAGCAATATTTCCAAGATACGATGAGTAAACGTAGTCAGGAATATTGCTGTTCCAACTATAACCACGATTTTATTTAAACGATTATTAGGATATATAAAATTGTTCCTAATTTGATATTTGGGATTAAGCACTAGGATTTGCATCAAATTCAGAGGTAGAAAAATACGCTGGACTTCTTCATCGATTTGGTTACTTAAAAATGTTTTATCATTTATTCCAATTTCGTAATCAATATCCCTGTTCAGAGTCGCCATAATGCTTAAATTACACTGCAGCAAGTTTTAAGTAAAGAAATATAAAAATGGAATGCTGACAGGGCTGAGGGTTGAAATGTTTGTTTAAACATACATTACGTTATTGCTCATTGCGTTTTTACTTTAAGGTAATAACATAAGGTAAGGTAAGGTATAACATAAGGCTCCGTGCACGAAAAAAGCCCTTTTTCGTCAATTTCTTATCTAATTGTGAGAAAGCTTGAAATAATTGAAACATTAAGTCTGTGTAACTATAAAAGTACAGTTTTCGTGGTGCTAAACCATCTGTGTCAGTCACAGCACTGTTAATAGTTTCATCACTTTTGTGCTCTCGAAAATATAGTATATTGCGCCTTTGATTTAGTTAATGAAGATATTGTATAATCATATAATAAAATTTTGATTTTGTCTCAAGTAGCAATGCTTTTATTCACAAATGCAAAGGCTGTTTTAGATGAAAGCTTAATTAGTAACTTTACCACTATTTTACCACTTAAATTGAGAATGTTTCCGGTAGATCTAAATTTTAATCAAACAAGTTTTCTTAAATAAATGTGTGTGTAAAATAATCTTGTTACTTTATAGTTTCTAAATTATTAATGAAACTGATATAGTTCTTCTCGTATTAAATTATAACATTGAGGTATTGACCACTCAAATGTAATCGGCGCCATTACTACGATATTAAGTGTTTGGAAATCATAAACAAAACTTAATAAGTCAAATGTAGGATTGTTAAATTTGACTTCAACCTAAAAGTCATTCAATGTTCTCTCTTAATTTTAACTATAGTTTTAACGAGAACATCATAATTAATTTAATAATTAATCTTAAAACAATACAAGATGTTTCTAATTCACAAAGGAGCTAATAGATGGCGCCTCAAGGAATTGATTTTTTGACAACCCTGATACACCTTTTCCTTTATTCCCGATCTTAAATATAAATACCGACTTTTAAGTTAATCGAACCGCGCGATATATCTTTCCATACAATTATTTTCCCCCACAAAATTCAACACCCAAAACAACACACAAAAGGTTGTTTCCGAAAATGTATGTTTATGGTCGTTTTATTTATTAAGAAAATAATATACGGGTCAATTTTCAAGTTTCTAGATCAAAGGAAACATAATTTTGATATAAACTTTTCACCCCAAAAGGAGTTTATTTTTGGAAAATTGGAGTTTATCCAGACGCACAGTAAAATCCTTCCCTAAAACTTAAAAGCCCCCTTTTGCCCCGTAAGGGTTACATTTGTATAAACCCAAAAACATGTAAGGCTTTATATTTTGTGAGCATTAGGTATATATAAAATACTGAGTTTCGAGTAAATCGGACCGCGCGTTAAAATTCTTCCACACAAACTTTAACATCCCCCAATCCGCCTTCAAAAAAACAAAAAATTACTAACTTTATAATTTACTTAGGTTAGTATTCGTGCCAAGTTTCAGGTTTATTAACTCAAGGAATAAGATTTTTCATACAAACAAAATCCCCCCTTTCACCCCCTTAAAAGTCGAATTTACAAAAACCCCTACTTAGCGAATGCCTACGTCATAATAAGTATCTATGTGCCAAATTTCAACCCAATCCGTTTAGTGGTTTGAGCTGTGTTACCAGTCAGTCATGGTTTCCTTTTTGACTACCCCTTTTCACACCGTTAGGGGTAAATTTTTGAAAAACCCTGATACACGTTTTTCGATATTTTTGGTTTTAAGTATAAATACTGAGTTTCGAGTTAATCGGACTGTGCGTTAAAATTCTTCTATACAAACTTTGATATCCCCCAATCCCCCTTCGGGGGAACTTTGAAAAAACTAAAAATGGAAAACTTTATGATTTACTTAGGTAAGTATTCGTGCCAAGTTTCAAGTTTATCAACTTTATTGTTTTTACTTGAATACAAAATTTTGCGAATAAACAACTTCAATACAAAACTTTGACCCCCTTTTCACCACCTTGTGGGTTGAAATTAAAAAAGAATGGAAAACTTTATGATCTATTTAGGTTAGTATTCGTGCTAAGTTTCAAGTTTATTAATTCAAGGAATAAAATTTTACATACAAACAAAATGCCCCCTTTTTACCCCTAAAAATGTCGAATTTCCAAAAACCCCTCTTAAACGGATGCTTACGTCATAAGGACTATCTGTTTGCCAAATTTCAGCCCAATCCGTTAAGCGGTTTGAGCTGTGTGTTGATAGACCAGTCAGTGTGTGGACAGAATATTAATTCAGATTTGTTACAGTTGTAATGACAATCTTGTCATTTGGTTTAAATAGGTAGGTTTTTTTATTATTATTTTAGTAATGTTTTATATAGATTCTTTTTTTAATTTGTGAATATGTGAACGTTGTAGGCATAATAGACTGTAACTTTGTAAACCATCTTCTATTTTGTTAAGTACTTGGTACTTGTTGACGGTCAACTACACTGTCCTCCCATACCTATTAACACTGTAACTTGAAAACATTGTAAAAGCCCATTATTTTTAAAAGAGTAACCGTGGAGTTTCTTGCCGGCTCTTCTCCATAGGAAATTACAAATTGGGACCCTAGCTTCTGACGTTTCATAAGTGCCCATGTAGGTTTATGTGAAATAACATATTTTGATTTTGAGTCACGGTTTCGTTTTTGACTACCCTTTTCACCCCGTGAGGGGTAGATATTTGAAAAACTTTGGTACACGTTATTCTATATTTCTGGTTTTAAGTATAAATACTGAGTGTCGAGTTAATCGGACTGCGAGTTAAAATTCTTCTATACAAACTTTGACATCCCCCAAACCCCTTCGGGGGAACTTTTAAAAAACTAAAAATGGAAAGCTTTATGATTTACTTAGGTAAGTATTTGTGCCAAGTTTCAAGATTATCAACTTTATTGTTTTTACTTGAATACAAAATTTTGCGAATAAACAACTTCAATACAAAACTTTGACCCCCTTTTCACCTCCTTGTGGGTTATAATTAAAAAAAAAAACGATTTACGTTGTATAAGCCAACCATACGCTGAAATATTAGTGATTTAACTAAAAAAATAAAGAACTTTAATTAAAAACAAAATGTCATCCCACTTTTCACCCATCAAGGGTTCACATTCTAAAGGACTTTCCATAGACAACTTCATCCCCCTTTTTAACCCTTCGTGGGTGGAATTATCAAAAACGCTGAGACACATACAAATTAAATTTTATTCTTCAACCTAAACACAAAATTTGATCCTAACTTAAAAACTGACGGACTTTCATATAAACTTCCATCCCCTATTTTACCCCTTTAGGGGTAGAATTCCCAAAAATCCTTTCTTATTCCTTGTCTATATTATAAAGAGAACCTTTGTACAAAATTTCAGCTTTCTAGGTCCAACGGTTTGGGCTGGGCGTTGATGAGTCAGTCAGTCAGGACTTGTCTTTTAATTTATAGATATATAGATTTAAATAAAAAAATAAAACAAAACTTGAATTAAAAAGAAAATTTCATCCGCCTTTTACCCTTTATGGGTTGAAATTCTTACAACACCGTTGCGTAAGCTTTCAACTATAAGCCTAGATAATAAATTTAGTGATTTTCACTTCGAAGATTAAGGACTTTCCATACACAACTTCATCCCCATTTTTGACCCTTCGGGGTAGGAATTATCAATAACGCTGAGATACGTATAAATTCATTTTCAAATCCTACGGGTTGTTCCAGAGATTGGCACGTTCAAACACCAAAACAAACTTTTCAGCTATATTATTAGTACTTACAGATAATATTTTATTCGAATACAAGTTTTCCATTAAAATACTCGTGTGTTACTAATTTGCTAAGTGCGCGTTTCCAATTTATTTTGTTGTTGATATCATTAATTGAACTTACAAATGTATTATAACCCAATGGCAACTCCTCGTTCACATGCCAGACTCGCTCACACGTTCACAGCTCATTTTCTGTTACTGAAATTCTACAAAGAACGACTTTAGTTACTCTAAAAATTTGTATCGTTAACAACATGAAAGACTCACAAAAAATATTGATAAACGAAGACATATTGAGCATTTGCTACCCTTTTTACTATATCAGATCCATATTATGTGTCCGCGAGTACAACATCAATAATAATTATGTTCAAAAGGTTTCTTTTAAAAATATCATCTGTACTATAGTGGCGAATTGTATAATGGTTTATCTATTTATCTCAACTATGATATATACAAGTTTTAGTATGGCCCAGTCTATGATTACCTACAAACTCATGTACAGCGAGTTCATTTTTTATTTCTTTGCAGTTTCTATACAGAATTTGTTCAACAGTACCGCAAGTGTTCGTTTACTATCAATAATGAATGAGATTAATCGAAAACTTCATAGCAACAGAGATTTGAAGAAGTTCAAGCTCATTGCTCGGGCATCAGTTTATTTCATCGTATCGTGTAGCTTCATTTTCTTTGTCGTCAAACTATTTTTTGACTTGCACTGGTCATGGATGAGAATCGTATTCGTGTTAATAATGCTATTCTTAGATTTAGAAATAGTTCATATGATACTATTCATTTATATTATAACTTGCAAAACAATTAAATGGAACGATGATATAGAAAATATAAATCTTCGTAATAATAATGAAGTTCATGCAACCGAAGTAGTGACTACAGCCTTGCTATTGATGACAGTATAATTAAATCAGATTCTCAAGTCGCCGCGGCCTTTGAAAATTTCTTTGCAGAGATTCCTGTATTGACTACTAAATCTCTAAACTCATCAACCACTGCTGCAGAGTCTTTACTTAAGGAAAACGTTCCAGTTTGTGATTCTGAATTTCATTTCGAATATGTCACCTGTAAAGATGTAATTAAAATCTTTCACACATTAAATGTTAAAAAGACCGCAGATCTATGGGGTAATTCTGTGGACGTTGCTAAGTCGATTATAAACATTGTAGCACCTACTTTAGCTGTTATTTTTAATAATTGTATTGACCTTGGTGAGTTTCCTGATCTTATGAAAAACAGTAAAATAATACCGTTGTTTAAATCGGGTAGTACATCAGACCCTACTAATTATAGACCTATTTCAGTGCTACCTACCTTTAGTAAAATTTTTGAAAAACTTATTTTAGATCAAATGCAAAGATTTTTTAATAAACATAAGTTATTGCATAACAAACAGTTCGGTTTTACAAAGGGTCGTTCGACTACTGATGCCGGTGTTGAACTTTTAGGACATGTTTATAATGCATGGGAGGATAAATGCGATGCTTTGGGCATCTTTTGCGATTTGTCCAAGGCATTCGATTGCGTTCTTCATGAAACATTAATCAGGAAACTGCACCACTACGGAATCCGAAATGCCTCTCGGGATCTTCTTACTTCATATTTAAGTGATAGGATTCAGAGAGTTGATGTTAACGGAAAAAGATCTCCCGGATCTGTAGTAAGAATGGGGGTACCCCAGGGCTCAATTCTTGGCCCATTTTTGTTTCTTATTTATATAAATGACTTGCCTTACCTCATAAAGGATAAACATGATATAGTGTTGTTTGCAGACGACACTTCACTTTTATTTAAACTCAAACGTCAGCAGTTGGTTACTGACAATATCAATAGTGCCCTTGAAAAAGTAGTTAACTGGTTTAATGTTAATAACCTACTTCTTAACGAGAAAAAAACTAAATGTATTAAGTTTACAATACCTCATGTTAGACAAGTAAAAACTAGTGTGCTCATAAAGGGTGAAGAGTTGAAACCCGAAGATTCTACAGTGTTCTTAGGCATAACTTTGGATGCCAAGCTTCAATGGGGCCCCCATATAGATAAATTGTCGAAAAAGCTTAGCTCTGCAGCATACGCCGTTAGAAAAATTCGTGATTTAACTGATTTAGAGACAGCCCGCTTAGTATACTTTAGTTATTTTCATAGTGTAATGTCGTACGGTATTCTGTTGTGGGGAAATGCCGCCGACATTCAGACAATTTTTGTTTTACAAAAAAGAGCAAATCGTGCAATTTATAAATTAAGTCCCAGGCACTCCCTCAGAGACAAATTTAAAGAGATTAATATACTGACTGTAGCTTCTCAGTATATTTATGAAAATCTATTGTATGCACATAAAAATATTAATCTGTTTAAAAAATACAGTGATATCCATAATGTAAATACTAGGAACAAGCACAAATTTGTTGTTCCTAAAACCAGGCTTAAAAAAATAGGTGGCTCGTTTAGATGCCAGTGTATACGTTTTTATAATAAACTTCCTAGCCATATTCAAGAATTAAGCCTTAATGTCTTATGTTACACAGTTCGACATAAGAAAAAATGCTCCAAGTGTTTTAAGTCGGACAGTTACACT
This sequence comes from Tiliacea citrago, assembly GCA_963921375.1. NCBI lineage: Eukaryota > Metazoa > Arthropoda > Insecta > Lepidoptera > Noctuidae > Tiliacea > Tiliacea citrago. Next base: position 3,303,419 of record OY992801.1, read on the forward strand.
TAAGGGCTTGGTCAAGATTGGTCGCTAAATATCTGTAGTTGTGTTGCAAGTAGCAATATGTTCTGTATTTATATGAAAGAAATGGTTCATTCACTCTTAATTTTAATATTTTTCAACAGCAGAAACATTATTTTGAACGAACTAAAGAATAAATAAATTCATCTGACATTCCAGTCACGGCCAACGTCAAAGTGTATAAATTTGTGCGTAACGAACGGAGAAATAAACGATGAATAGAGGCAGAAAACCATAAGTTTTCTTATAAGAATCTAAATAGAATTACTGAGAAATAAGTGTAGATTCCGTATTGAGTAATTGTTTTTCAAAAAGTAATGATTATATAGGCGAAAAAAGTAACGAAAGTTTAGACTTAAAATTTTTTCCAAAATGGCCGTTGTGTTATAACATGTTTTTGCTAAAAATATTCTCGTAAATAGTTTGTAAGTAATATATACTTATACCATCACGTATTAACATCATTATTGTGTGTCTAATTAGAAAAAGTCGTCAAATTGGCGCCAACCATGACGGTTGCGGGACAAAGTACGTTACCGGCCAGGCAGTTTTGCCGCCGGCGCGCGCCGGCGTTCGCAGAATTTTTATCGGTTGACAGAATAAGTTGTTGTGTCATGCAAATAGTGTATTTAGTAGTGATATTTAGTATGTTATGAATGTGTAAACATATGTGCCATCATATTCTAGTGAAGTTTTAGTGAATATATTTGTGGATTCGACGTATTGTGATAAAGTGTGTAGGTTATGTGAATGAATATTATCAAAATGAAAACATATCACGCCACTGCAATATCAGGTCAATTTTATTTCACTACGTAGCTGTTTTATTAGATAGGAAAACTAATGACGATTACGGGAAGGTATCATTTATAATTTGTTATTATCGATTTAACAGTAAAATCTTCCTTTTTCTGAAGGCCTACCTACCTATATTACCTACTTGTAAAAGTACTGTCATTTACGTAATGTGCGTTTTCCGGAAGCCGACTTTCGAAAGGTTAATAAATTCAAATGTTTTATAAAACGGAAACTGTGCCAGAAAGCATTTTATACTGTTAAAGACTTTATTGAGGACAAAAAGGCTTGGGATTGAGCTGCTCCAATTTACAGTGAATCTTGATTTGATTTTTTTTGCCAACTATTTATACTATTTATTGATTGAAATTTTAAAATACCTAAACTATGACATGAATATTTACTTTGTAAAGTATTATATTATTTTTTCCTTTATTAATTTAAATACATACAAATTATATTTTTAAATATCAGAATATAAAAAAAAATATAAAAACATTTAAAAATATAAAAAATAGTTGTCCACCGGTATCGGGAGCAGGGTCCAAGCTACCGGTGGCTAGGGCTGCAGAGATAGGAACCTCCTCACGATGCGAGCCGTATCGAGGAGTACTGCCTTCTGAATCAGGCCCTTGATCCAACCACCTAACGAGAGCCTCGAAAGATGTTGCTCGAGACTTTCGGCCATCAGGCCATTGGCCGATACGACAATCGGCACAATGATAGCCGAGCTCACATTCCACATGTCAACAACCTCGTGTGCTAAGTCAAGATATTTTATTTGTTTCTCTTTCTCAGCTTTCACGAGGTTCTCGTCATGCGGAATGGTAACATCGATAATCATTGCGCGGCGCGCTAATCGATCTATCACTACTATGTCGGGCTTATTCGCGACAATAGTCCTGTCAGTAATGATAGACCGATCCCAGTACAACGTGACATGGTCATTTTCGAGAACTGGGTCGGGTATATACTTGTAATACGGTACCTCAGAATCCACAAGTTTATATTTCAAAGCAAGTTGCTGGTGAATAATCCTGGCTACTTGGTTATGCCTGTGCAAGTACTCGCCATTAGCAAGACGAGAACAGCCAGAGATAATATGTCTGATGGACTCACCCGGACGGTGGCATGCCCGACACACGTCAACCGTCCCGTCCTTCATAATATGTCTCCGGTAGTTATTCGTCAAGATAACTTCGTCCATAATTGCACAGACAAAACCTTCGGTTTCCCCGAAAAGGTCACCAAAACGTAGCCAGGATACGGACGCTAAGAAATCTACACCGGGTTCATGAAGAGCCCGATAGAAGCGTCCGTGAAGCTCCTTGCTTTGCCATACCTCCTTGCGGTCATCGGTAGTAAGTATTACAGGTTTGCGCCAGTTCTCTTTAGCCATGGAGAGCGGGGTGAGTCCCTTGTCCACTGCGACCACATCACGGTGCATACCCAGTTCGGCTTGTAAAAAATATTCCCTGAGACTGCACACCTCGCGGTTATGGAGGGTCTTTGCATTTAAAAAGCCTCGACCCCCGCACTTCCGCGGGATGTACAGTCTCATCACCGATGATCGTGGGTGATGCATCCGATTTGCGGTCAGCAGTGTACGGACCCTCCTATCCAGGGCGTCTAGTTCGGTCTGAGTCCATTTAAGTATGCCAAAAGAGTACATCAAAACCGGCATGACCCAACCGTTGAAGGCGCGCACCTTGTTTCCGCCTGAAAGAAGACTAATAAATACCTTCTTCAGGCGACCAAAGAAGCGCTCCTTCAACGATTGCTTCATGTCAGCAACGTTGATCCCTAACGCTTCTGACATACCCAAATACTTATAGCTTTCGGATGAGGAAAGGGATCTAAGGTGTATGGAATCCGAGAGTTGGGTTCCTTCGGATTCCATAATCTCTCCTCGTTTTACATGCATGACTGCACATTTGTCCACACCAAATTCCATCCTGATGGCGCTACTGAATGTTTCAGTTACCTTCAGTAGCTCGATCAGTCGCAATTTGTTGGGGGCAAAGAGTTTCAAGTCATCCATGTAGAAGAGGTGAGATATGACCTGACCTCCTCTCCTCAACCGATAGCCTAGACCTGAATCCTCCAACAGTGTACTTAGAGGATTCAGGGTTAAGCAGAACCAAAGTGGACTTAAACTGTCGCCCTGAAATATTCCCCGTTTAATCCATACAGGCTCATCATTCCCCTGGATCTGCCGACATCCTGGATAGCGAAGGACCGTTCTCCATTGCCCCATACATGACATCAGGAAGTTGCGCAGAGTTGTATCTATCTTGTACAACTCCAGCACCCTCATGAGCCATGTATGTGGCACCGAGTCGTAGGCCTTCTTATAGTCTATCCAGCATGTCGACAGATCCTTGCGGGATCGACGAACCTGTTGGCTTATGGCCATGTCGATGAGGAGTAGCTCCTTAGTACCGCGGGACCCATTCCTACATCCATTCTGAGAGCCAGACATAATGGAGTTATTGTCAATGTGCGTATTAATTTTCACTCTCAAAATGGATGTAAGAAGTTTATAGACCGTTGACAAACATGTGATCGGTCTATAATTCTTGGGTTCCGCGGGACTACCTGACTTATGGAGCAGGTGGGTAACGCCTGTTGTTAGAAACTGTGGTAGCGACCCAGACTCTAAGGATGACTGGAACTGAGATGCCAGGCAAGTGTGTGAACTAATTAAACATTTCAACCAGAAGTTGTGCAGTCCGTCCGGTCCCGGTGATTTCCAATTTGGTAACAGACGGACTGCTCTGGCTACGTCTAATGGGGTGATTATGACTGCTTCCATTTCTGGTATAGTTTCACACACTCGCTCAACTTCCCGCATCCAGTCAGCCTCTGCGTGACAGACGGGCTCCGACCAGATGCTGCGCCAGAATGCACTCGTGGCTGCATCATCCGGGCGGCACACGTCTGTCACATTTTGTTCAGGTCGCTCCCAAGCTCTATATACCCACCTTTCATTGCTCTGGAACATGCGATTCTGCGTGTATCGATCCACCCGCCGCTTATACCGCCGAATACGGCTCGCCCATGCACAAACTTTCTGCTTCAGGAAGTCGATGCGCTCTGTGACACGGGACATGTATTCTCGAGGGCTGATTCCAGTCCCCGAGAAAGCCCGTCTTACAAAGCGCATCACTCGTGGTCGTGTATTGCCCTCCCTGAAGCAGTATAGTTTGCCGATGAGTACCCTGGCCCCATCAATACGGCGCTCGATCCTGCACTGCCAGGCTGGTACGGCTGGTTTTGGTCGAGTAGCTCCGTCACAGTTTGGAAATTTGACGTTAGCTAAACGACATGCCGCAACAGCCGCGCAATACAGAATCGAGTGTGTATCAATGAGATCCTCGCTGCTTTGGAAGAAATTCTTAAGCTGCGAGTCCAAGGCACACACCAGCGCCCTATTTTTCTTGTGCATAGGTAGGCGTGGTAATCGGGGTCTAAGTTCGGTCGGAGTGGACCTATACTCGCCAAATGCATCCTCCAGTGCGCTCCTCAATCGGGCGTTGCATTGGCTACTTACTGTGGCAACCCTATCATCCTCTTCTTCAACATCATGATTGGACCGCGGCGGGATTCCATCAATAATTGACATTCGTACCGCGGTTTGTGCCGGAGTCGAGACGATATGGTTGCTAAGTACCTCTGAGCGCAGCCTATCAAGTGCAACATCGTCCAACCTATGATCGCGTTGGATGACCCGCACCTGATCCGATAGTCGTTGGGCCGAGATGTTGATGGTTGGTTCTAGTTCCTGAAACAGAGACAGCATCCTAGCACGGTACGCAGTGAGGTTAGTTCCTCCCTCTGTAGACCCGTAATATGCGCGCATGACGTTCTCGTTCATAGATTGAGTCCATCTCATGCGCTGCACACAACCACCGGCAGCGGGGACCCGGCTCGGGGCCGGATGGCCCCTAAGTCCCAAGCTCCTCGGTGGCCGGCCTCTCCCCTGCCGACGTACAGGTGTTGGCGACGTCGGCGGGGAAAAATACTCGTCGCTCGAGCTCGACGCAACTACCACGGCCAGTGTCGTCACAGCGCTTACAGTGAGGCTGGATACCGGCGGCGGCGAGGCGGAGCTGAGCGAAGAGTCCGGAGGTGGTGGGCGTGCTCGTCTCGTAGCTGATCTATTAATATATTATATATTAATATTATTTTAATTATTATGAATGTGAGGACTATGTGAATTGTTTTTTTTATTTTTATTCTCAATCAAAACAATTTTTAATGCAGGTCTGGCAGTTTGAGTACTTTATGCGGCCTAACCAATTGTCCTTTCTTTGGTATTGTTCGTCGAATCGCTGAGCTCCTTAAGTTTTGAGTTGAGCTGCACGATAACTGACAAATGCGTGCACTGACTGGACAGGTCCACTCAAATCTGTGTGGTTCTTTCGTCAAAAGACCATGTCAGACACCAATCTACATGGTTCTCAAATGATCTGACCAAGATTATATCCGTATTTTATATACACATTGACAGTGATTAATTTTATATATACAATGACATGAATATTTACTTTGTTAAGTATTATATTGTTTTAAGTATTGTAAATGTGAAGACTATGTGGGTTTTTGTTCATTTTCCTTTTTTTTCTCATTTAGTTTTTATCATAGTCTGGCAGTTTGAGTGATTTTATGCGGCCTACCCAAATGTCCTTTCTTTGGTATTGTTCGTTGAATCGTTGAGCTCCTTAAGTTCTTAGTTGAGCTGCACGACTACTGACAAATGCGTGCACTGACTGGACAGGTCCCCTCAACCTGTGTGGTTCTTTCGTCAAAAGATCATTTCAGGCACCAATCTACATGGTCTTCACATGATCTGACCAAGATTATGTCTGGACTTTAAAAAGAGACTGTGACCTCTGAGTTTGTTTCGGCCTTTCTTCTCAGAGTAGTCAGATACGAAACGCCGACCTCATCTAGTTTTTTTTAATATGATTGACGTGTAAAAGTGTTTGTACAAACCTACTTACAGAAATAAATCATTTATCATTTATCAAGTTGTAACGATTGATATTGATTCAAACTTGGAAGATATGCATGATTTGTTGAACTCACTTATTGAAGCTTGGAATCTGCTGACTGAAATTTCTGGTTTGAAAGTAAATACTAATATAACACTTAATATGAAGCGTAAAGAAGCGCTTTAAAAAGTAAAAGACGGACAAAACTAAATAAAATTTCAATGAATCGTCAATATTAAAATTGATAAATAAGTTTTACCCACTGATGATAGTGATAATAATAATTATATATATTTCCAGGTGATGTTACATTTTATTACAACGTTTACACTGAGTTTGGTTTATTAAATGTTACTGTGATGACATTTTGGTTGAAAGGAAAATTTGTAAGTATTTACTGGTGACCCATGATAGGTTGACGGCTATGGCCATTTGCTATCTCAGTTACAATATTTCCGGAATTTTGTCACTTTTATTGGCTATTGCGTAGGTACTAGATACGCCGTGTCCTCACGGAGGTGGTCGGCGGCGGCGATCTCTTGCGACCGGCCCTGGTTCAGGCCATGGTTCGGAGCGAGAGTGCATGGGAGGCCGTCACCTCCTTCTGCGAAGCAGTAATGCTCGCGAAGGAGGAGGCGGAACGCGTGAGGGAGAGGCAGGGATCGCGCCCCCACGCCCCTAGTCGCTGAAGGAGACGCCCTGGGCGTCAGGAGTCGCAAGCCGATTTCCGGCCACCGTAGGCGCGGGCTTGCGGACGGTGAGCGATGGGTAGCTCGCCGTCCGATAAGGACCAGGCCCGGGCCGATGGCGCGTTGTGTTCCACGCACGCCTCAAAGAGACGTCAGCACGAATTGACGGGGACCATTAGGGCCAATGCCTGCCAGGGTTGCGAGTTTGTCCGAAAGGGATATCGTGGCCCTGACACACAGGCAACTGAAGGAACACGGGTGGGTTTTAGTCAGTAAAAGTCTGCAGTAAAGCTCCGCCCAGAGCGGGAGAAGTTATTTGATAATTTCCCACCCAAAAAAAAAAAGGAAAAGGTACTAGAATTGTCAAGTTTGCGAACAACAGTTTATTTTTACATTCAGAGGATTTAGGACCCTTTAAACTTCCTCTTCTTTCATCGTGTACGGAAATTAAGGAAGTTCCTTCAAAAATTTAACTTTTTATTTTTATCTTGTTAATTTTCAGTTCGACCATGGCTTGGCTGTTAGCCACATATTAGGAATATCTCTGATCTTACCGAAGACGATCTTGGTTGAACTGGCACTGTCCTTGAGTTGCGAAGCGTTTTATAATGAAATTGCGAGAGCCAAAAGTAATATTATATTTAATTCATCACAAGACTGTGAGTATGAACTTAACAGGCAGATGAAGAAAGAATGTAATCTATCTATCTAGCCTGTTTCCCACTGCTGAGCTTTTCCACACACTTCTGACATTTTCTATGTCGTAATGGCCTCGCCTCTGATGCATGAGGGTTAAAATCCGGGCAAAAACCAATGTGACTTTTTCCTGAGTTTATCGTGGACTCTGACATCGGTGAAGGAAAAACATCGTGAGGAAACCTGGTCTTATAGTTAATTTAAGCCTGAAATCACCAACCCGTCGTGAGCAAGCTTGGTGATCAATGCTCGTGCCTTCTCTGTATAAAACTTGCCTTTGTCCTGCAGTAGGACATTAAAAGGCTGGTACAGTCCGCGAGGCCTAACTTAAGCTTTGCATTTGTGTGGGTGATTACCAGTACAAGAGGTTAAGTGTGGAAGGTGCGCAGCGGAGTTGCGTCGCGCGAGTGACGCACCGTGCCTCAGGCTGATTGTATAAACCGGTTTAAACTAAGCATTTAAGCAAAGGACGCGTCGTGTTGTAGGCCGACGTCGCACCTAAAAAAAAAGAAGAAAAAAAATACGTTTATTTGCGGTAAACATAACGCAAATAAATAAAAACACAAACACGAAAGAACAAACACTATCCATGTGCACTCACACAAATGCAAAGCTCAGCTTAAGCCTCGCAGGCTGTATTATTATGTATTATTTGTTATAATATGAACAAAATAAATATACAAAGCTGCAGACAAACAATTCGTCGATTTTTGATAGTCTAATATCCAAACTATTTTATCTGGTTTCAGTAACATCAAAAAGAAGATGGAATAACATGCAACGAGTATTGGATACAGATATTCAAGAGATGACTGCTTCTGGAGGGTTTCTCGTGGATGCTGTCTTAATGGTCCAGTTCATCAGAACCATCACAACTTACACTGTTGCGTTACTGCAGTTTGCTTTCTTGTGATTCACGATAAAGCACCAATAACTTTGAGGTGTTATTTTGATTCAGAAAACAAAAAATTGTATGATTTTTTTTGCTGTGTTTTAATTTTAGGGTTTTCAAAAAAGTATATCTACATAATTATAAATGTATTTTAGATTACAATATAATATTTTCCATTCCCATTAAGACACGGTTTAATGTATCATGCAACCTCGTACCCTTTTACACGTCACATCAGTCTTAAGTACTTAGTACCAGAGGTTATCTTCACCACACCACAACACATCTCCACGCATGCTCACGTGCTAGAAAATAATTATTTCAAAGGGTTGCCGTAATTGAAAACGATAAGAACTATACATAACATAACATCCTCCCTGTATCTCCCAAAGGGTAAACCAGACATGTACACCTACTACACCCACGAAAACAATAATCGACTCGAGAAAACCACGAGGAAGAAAGTCTCGAAACCTGGATTGAGTGAGAGAAGGTATGAACGAAAAGGGAAGAAATGATAACGTGACAGTACTGACAATGGAACTAACCAGGGAGAATGGAAGGGGAAAACATTTTGTGTTAACAAGATTTATTTTAAAACCAAAACATCTTTTGCAAAACATTACAAAAAAGCAAATTGTAGTAAAACAATTGTGTAAGTAGCTACAACGTTGCAGAAGTTTAGCAAAGTAGCCGCGTCGACGGTGAAAAATCCGCAGGCACTCATCTTCCCGAAATCTTTGTGTAGCACCCGAAAGATATTCTTCCAGACTTTTTTTGATGGTACTAAAATTAAAAAGATGAATTAATTCTACGGTTATTACATAAAATCAGTGTTGCTAAGGGTTATCGTATTAACCAGTTACTGGGTTGTAAGGGTCAGAAAGGTATGTAAAAAGACCAGTATCTTTTCAGTCATTCAGCTGCATCTGGTTAGACTAGAAGCCGAACCCGTATAGTTTGGAGAATGCTAGGCAGATGAATGGGATATCGCATTAAATATTTAAGAGTTCATTAAAAGAATAAGTGACCAATAACGATACAAAAAAAAGTCTAATACATCAGGCATCCTTACTGGCAAAGATGTGTATGCCTTTCATAGGTGAAGCACTTCTACTTTCCCTCTAAGTAAATATTCTTAAGTCAGTAGAATCATTTAGATTTTCAAAGTTCTGAGATGTGCGTTTTGTTTTATACTCACAGTCCTGTGATACTTTTCTGACAACATTGCACCGTGCTTTCCCAAGTTCTTTATAAAACGCTTCGCAAGCGAGACATAGTCCCAATTCCACAAAGAACACCTTGGTTAACCACAGAACTACTCCCATTGTATGACTCATAATAACTTCCAAATTCTCCTGAAATTGTAATTAATTCATTTTAAATTAATCGTCAAGGATGGTTCTATACGTGTGGCCATCAAGGTGTATCAACGATCTGAGAGCCTAGACAAAGTGACATTCTATCAGCGATAACAATGATGGGAAAGTCAAAAATATATGGGAATGACATACATACGCTACCGAAAAGCTTCTGTCAATCCTATTGAAAGTCGTTGTAGAATTAATATGAAATGATTTGAAAGCTAGTGCCACTTATCTAGCCTCTCTGGGGCCTCTTGTGAAGGTCGTGGGAACCCACTGGATGTAGGAAAGACCAGTGGTTATGACAATGCTAGGGAGAGGCCTATGTTCAGCAGTTGACTTTTTTTTTCGGCCCAGATGATAATGATGGTGATGGAAGATAAGGAAGAGGATAAAGATGAAGATTGCCTCTATCATCATTATACTTAATTGGCAAGAATTTACTAATAACAACAATAAGTACGTTTAAAACATTGGTCAGGCAGGGGCCATAGTCCTTCCATAGGTTTAGATAACCAGTCCACTTTAGCCACCCCAATTTATCGTTCAATATCTTTGTTCCCATATCCTGAAATAATCCTACACCAACCGGGGCCCGGGGTTGTCCTTGGTTGCACTTGCATATTGCGTACAGAGTTAATCGTCTGGTGGTGACTCATTTCATTGAAAGCGTCTAGCAGGCCTCTGCAAGTTGGCTTCGGCCCCGTGTACGCCTTTCAAAGCTCCGGGACCCCAAGGTCCCGAGATATGTCAAAGACACAACAATAATAGAAACCAAGAGGGCGTTGGTATTAATTTACTTGGCATGATTCCGTAGTTAACTTTCATATCAATGGATGTCGTCTATTGTTATCGCTATCCGTACTATTAACAATAATGCTGTTGATACTCACAAAATGCGCTTTAGACCATATTATCAGAACTCCCACATAAACCAGTGTCTGCACAAATGTAGTTATAAAGTGGAACAAAATCTGAAAAAGAGTTTTGCAAGTAAATATCTTTTTTACAGAAAGTATGTTTACAAAATTAATTTGAATGTTTTTAATAAGGGAGAGAGTTTCTGTCCCTAATGGTTATCCTGATAATGTTGTTATTATTACACCATTTGGATATTATTTAGTAAAAAGCAGATACTTATCCTTTTCCCCTAGTTCTAAACAACTGTAAAGATAATTACACTAAATCCAGAAGTTTTCAATGTGAGATCCCAAGCACCATAAATTGATATCATTGTATTTTGCATTTCCTCCAGTACTATTTCTCTATCTACAGCTATTTCATCATTGCCATTTCCAAAATTAATATTCTTTATATTATCATTCCATCGAATAGTTTTGCAAGTCAGCATATGAGTGTATAGCATGACTTGAATTATCTCTAAATCCAAGAGTATCGATGTAGATACATAGATTCCTCTTAACAATGTCCAGGAAGGGTCGTAAATTATTTTAAAAACTACCAGGATAAAACAAAATAGTAGCAGTGTAACTGTCAAGAAACACGACATGGCCTTGAATTTTTTTGTATCACTGCTGTTGTAAAGACATTTGCTAATCTGGTACAGAAGTGCGAGTAGGCGCACGGTTGTTGTGCTGTAGTACAAATTGATTGCACATACTCCTGCAAAGTTGAACAAATACTCAAAATATATAATGTTGTAAATACTCCCGTATGTTTTTACACTAAACTTGGTGTACTCCATGATTCCGTAATAAAAACCAATCATAGCAGACATCATGATTACAGCGTACACTAAATTTTTTCTCGTAACATTTCCCACATAATTATTATTGATATTATATTTTCGCATACAGCAGATAGTATTGACGTAGTAAAATGGATAGAAAATGCTCATAAACTCTTTGTTTATGTAAATTTTTCTGTGATGCACATTGTCGAAGAACATTTTTTGTTATTGAAGTGATCCGTTGCAAAAAAGTTACCGTAAAAAGCAATTCTGTTAGAGTACTCGTAAGCGCGATATATAAATATCGCTGTCAGTCAATCATCGCTAACGATGCACTGGTATTTTTCCATACAATATTTACTAAGCAATTATCTTGAAAGCGGGCTCAATGTATACAAAGTTTGCAAACAGTAAAGTATGTTTCAACTTTTTTATTAATTTCATAATGGATGCTTTGCCTTAAGATATGACGATGGTAACATATTCTAAACTAGAATCGATAAAAAACTATGCATAATTTAATAAGTAGTGCTGATGTATGCTTTATTAAATGAAGTAACACGCAATGTCAATGGGGCATATTAAATTTGTCAATATTATCATGATCCTAGTATCGCTATATTTCAAGATTTCCTTAAATATTGTGATATTATCACGATATTTAAGGATTATTATTATTATTATGGATTTTTAGGAGAGAATTATTATTTATTACACCATCAATATTGCCACGGTATCGTGATATTATTGACAATGTAACCCTGTAATGTGTCCTTTCAATCCAAAATTTAAATCTTTTGTTTAACTCTGTGCTAATCGAAAAGAACAACAATGATAATTATTATTAAGGGCAATAATTCTTAATAGAAAATAATAATAAACCTAAATTACCCACAAAATATTTCACCTTTTATTGTTGGAACAAGTATAATACATACATACATACATAAACTCACGCCTTTTTCCCATGGGGGTAGGCAGAAACTATAGAATGCCACCTGCTACGCTCCTTACATACTCCTTTTGCTTCGCCTACGTTCATACATCTGGTCATACACGTACGCCGATTGCGAGTACTACGCACCTGACCTTTCTGAAGAACATCACCAATTTGGTCACTATATGTCCTCCTAGGGCGTCCCCTCCCGGCGTTTCCACTCACCTCTGCTTTATAAATACCTTTTGTTAGTCGCGTTCCACTCATCCTCTCAACATGACCAAACCATCTAAGCATACTCTTTTCAATTTTTCTTACTACATCTTCTTTTAAACTGCACCGTTGCCTTATCACCTCATTTTTCAGCCTCATTCATAGTCACGCCAGACATGCTTCGCAATGAACGCATTTCCACTGCATTTATTCTACTTTCATGCTTCTTTTGCCACACCCAACATTCACTTCCATACATAAGCGTAGGCACCAGCACACCATTGTGAACAGCCAGTCGAGCCTTTCTGGGCATCGACTGATTGGTTACAATCGCATGTATAGCACCAAGTATAATGATACCATTTTTATCGTACTTACAAGTAAATGCAGTTGTTCAAACTAAAATACAAATCATTAGTTTTACTAAATTTTAATTAAATAAATCAATGCTACAAAAATCACCACAACTCTTAAAGGTCCATCTTTCCTGCCTCTATAGCTACTACCTTTTCCCTCTCTATCCTCCTCTCTTTCTTAGTCTTCAAGTCTTCATAAATCTCTTCCAAGATTCTTTGTTTTGTCTCTGGCACATAAATAAACACATAGACCGTTGTGCATAGACAAACAGCTCCATAGAAGTAGAATGCCACATGAGCTCCTACTGCATTTACTAGAGGCCTAAAGAACAACGTTTGTAGGAAGGCAGCAATTGACGCTGCTGACATTGTCGTTGCCATTACTGATCCTCGATACTGAAAAAAAAATTGATGAGTTTTTGTTGTTAGAGAACATTATCATAATTTTGAAAGGTACATGTTCACTCTGGTCGATATAACCAAGTCTCACAGTCATAAGTTTTGTAAAGAACAAGAGATGGATTTTAATTAAATAGACTGTTGATTTTGAGCTTGGTGCTTATTGACCAGACGGACGATGAAGATCCAATTCATAAATTGCGTTTAACAAAAAACATTATAAATGGTTTGCTCCAAATAATTAATTGACAAATGCTGAACAAGACCTTTTATTGACAAAAAGTGATCTAAATGAATTATCAAAGTTGAAATGGCCACAAACAAAGCGTTGAGCCGACGATTCGTAATCACAATATTTTTTTGTAATCAGGCAGCAGGTTAGAAGACGCTGCTGCCTATCTTCTATCTGATGAAATGATTTCAATATCTAAATTTTTTTAACGTGTGGAGTTACCATTGACACCTACCTTGAAAGAAAAGATCTCTCCAGTAACAATGACGGAGACAGGTTGCAACCCAAGCGCATCACAGAAGATGCACAAACAGAGAGCGACGACCGGCAACCAGGCTGGGGTGAAGACGTTATAGTCTCGAGCCACGTACCAGGAGGCCAGGGCACACATGCTCAATCCTGACGCGAAGGCTGTAACTATGAAGAGTGGCTGTGGACGGTAAAATAAATAATTATGATCATAAATAATGTTTTAGTGTTACTTACCCAAAACCCAAGCAGGGATTCTAATTTGAGAATTTTTTTCGCTATCTGTAAGTGTGATTAGTTATGTTTCGAAAATTATTTTCTAAATCGGCCTAGTTAACAGTTTCATCAAGATTTTTTCAAATCAATTATTATAGGGAAACACAGTTTCACAATTTAGTCTAAGATGATTTAAAAGGATGAAACAAAATCAGATGTTTTGTTGGTGACCAGAAGCACATCATTTGAAAATAATAATGATATAAGATATAAAAGAGATAAATGGAAAAACTGGTAACCAGACAGTGGTGGTGGTAGGACCCATTTTTTCTCTAAGAAAGAATAATTAATGAAGGTCTCTCACCTTTCTCCCAGCTTTCTCTACTGGAAAAGACGCCAAGGCTGCTCCAATTACTTGCACAGCACCCAAAGACATTGCTTGTTGATTGGGAGTCAGGACCATGCCTGATCCTTCAGAAGACTTCAAAAATATTTCCCCAGCAAAATTTAATACCGGGCTTGAGCCACACGTTTCTCTCGCTAAAGACATTACCATAGCTATTATGAAGGCTCTGATCAGGATTTTATCTTGTACTGTAAAATAAAACGGTATAGTGAAAAAAAATTGACAGTGTTGATTTGATAATTCTTGAAGATACAGAATTTAAAAAGAGGTTTGGCGATAAGTATTAAGGGAATTTAAAGAAAGAAAGAAAGAATAATAATTTTATTTGTCTCAGAAGCACGTGCAAGATATAATTAATAATTGAAGTCCTCTATCCTACCGCTCTGGAAATTACACGCGTGATGTTATGAAAGGTTAAGAAAGCGTAGTACCTACTACGCTTTCTACGTATTTTTTGCCCATCCTTCTCCATAGTTACCTTTGGAGAAGAACGGGCATGAAACTCCACAGGCACTATTTTGAATCAAAATATGGTAACAAAATATTGGTTACATCATTCATGTTAAAATTATACACACGAGAACGATGCAGAACGTTAAAAGTGTAAGATGTAAAAAAAGTTGAAGAAACAATTAAAATTTTAAACAGATTAAAACAAGGCTCCCAACATGATTTATGAATCAGCACCATTCAGGTCAACCATTTTGAAAGGATGTAATCCCACACCTACGCCACCATCAGCGACATATTTGAGTGAGCGTGACATACTCTCAGCCGCCATTCAAGTCAATGAAAGACGTACCCCGTAAATAGTAGCTATAAAGTAGGTAAGAGATTGATTTTATACAATGCAAAAATAGTTTATATAATCTTCAGTAACTCCAACAATATTTTCAAATGCTAATAATCAATTTGTTTATTTATGCGCCCTTGTGGAGCAGGACCAGCCAACCATTTTTATCAGCGATCCCCCAACTTATAATAATATGCTTGGCTGCAGTAGTGTGTTTTTTATACAAGATTTAAATTTCATTTAATTCAATTGAATTATGTGGGGAGGTATTTTATTGTAAAATTTAAATCAATATCCCACGAAAGATAAGTCTACTTTCGCCACACAGTGGGCCCATACTGAAAATTAGTGGACTTAGGCAACAAAGTTCCTATATCGATGCGATTTTTTTTTATATGACGTGTTATATTATTCCTGACAACTTTAATTCTTATAACATTTCTTCTAAAGTTGATAGTTTGTCTTGAAAAAAATTAATTAGATTTTTTTGTATGGAGCGAATCACGTTTAATTTTTTTTCTTCAATTGTACTAATATGTTGAGTGTGTGGCGTGAGTATATGATAGCTAGGGTCATTCTCTATCCACGAAAAAAAAATCAGCACCGGCCATCTGCGGCAGCGCGAGTAATCATTCGGTAAAAAAATAATAATTTGGAAGAATTTTTTTGTCATTAAAAATAAATTCAAAGCATATTTTTTGTCTCATTTGGCTGTTTTCACCTTCTTTTTAGTTAAATAAATAGTTTTAATAGCGCATACGTACTTAGAACTAGTAATTCTGGTAGAGATTTAGTTATTATTGCATGTTATCGGTACAAATGAGTCATCAATCACAATGCAGGTGCTCTGCATTGTGATTGATGACTCATTTGTTTGTGCGCGCATAACTAATGAGTCATCGAAAAATGCTCGTCTCTGATTGGCTGTGTTATTTTTTAACTGCACGTTATCTATTGTTGAATAAATATATCGTAATGTTTCAGGTTATACTAATTTTGTTAATGATAGGTGAAATAATTTAAATTTGTACGGGCAAGTCGTTGATAATTATCTACATAATCAACTGTATGTATATTATTATAGTATAAGTTATCGTACGTATGATCAATATGAAACTGTGAAGTAATTGTAGCCCTGAAAAGGGCTGTTTGTCATATTCCTAACCCTGATGGGCTTTTATGAGAATAATTTAGAGCCGGATCACATTATTTCTTGTTCCAGAAGTGCTAGTGGGTCCGGCAAATTTTCGGACTCTGCTATGAGGCATTCTTCTTCCTCCATAATTTCACTGTCACAGGGAGGCTCAGTAGTCTGTACCAACTGAATTGCTTCAGGCAACAACTCATTATGAACCTGTTTCATTATTTTAGGCCTTATGTAGGATATGTGGGGATCAGAGCTTATTAGAAGTCCATGGAGGATGTCTTCGTTTGTTGCTATTCTCCCCGTTTTCCGAGTGTGCCACTCCCTGACGTTTCTGAAGTCCTTATTACGGGCTTCCGAAGCTTCTTCAGATAAGGTACCTAAAACGAATAAGTACATACATTTTAATTTCAAAACGCAATCGAGTCAAATAATACATCAAACTATATTTATTTTTTACTTACCGATTGGCAAAACACCAAAGTGGTTACAGATGTCTGCACCGTGCATTAGAAGTTTATGTACACTAACTAGTGTACTATCGGCCAAAGTTCCGCATGCTCACCTTAAAGGCGATAATCGCATAGCACGACTCACGACTCGATCGCACAATGCACGAGTTTTGACCAATAGGATGCACAAAGCGTATTTTAGTGGTGTTCGTATTAGTATAATCATGTATAGAATGTGTGACACTCACACTAGGAGCGTACTATGCTCACTTGTTTCTGCTAAGAGACGAGTTTTTAATGGGCACGGCCAGCGCGGCGCGGCGGCGGCGTGAGCTCTTTGTTATTGAATTGAATTGTTATTTTATTATTGACAAGAATTAATTTTAGTACTCATATCTTCTGTTTGTTTGGTTTAGAAAATGAATTATTGATATTGCAGTATTTACAAAAATAATTTGTAATAACTAATAAACTACAATTTATATGTATTAATCCACTTTAATATTTTCCTCTCTCTATCGGGTCTATAGATATAGGTTATTTATGAACACTTTCACTGCCTCTCCAATTTTCACCATATCCTATGTGATGCCGCATGCCGCAGCAACCGCACCATATTCCCTTCACAATAAGATGAGACATTGAAACGAACCGTTTTATTACAGTCCGTTCCACCGATTTTGACTTCTATTCCGTAGGCTTATGGATGGCATTAAAGGCAAAAAAGTGGTTACAATACCAACTGTTTACTGCAGCTGCCATTTGTCATGCCACGAATTGTCATTGAACGGACATTTATGGTTTGTTTACCTTTTATCTCACGGCTCCCTGAATACGTTAGGTATAGGTGCGTTGACCGGCACTGCATGAAGGTATCAAATGTTTATATTGAAATTTTTTGTGTTTAATCGACTTTATTAAAAGTAAATAACTATCTAAATTTCTATGTGTTTGTTTATACTTGGGCAATTTGGGAATACTTGAAAATTACAGTAATATTTGAACCAATACTCTGCGCAGTTCATACAATGTTATCAGAGCTTTTTGTTTGTAGCTAACGCAAGGCCGCAAGCCGCACAACTCTTGCAACTGAAATAAAAATAAGTTCATTATCTAAGACCCATTGTTATTTAGTGGGAATGTCTGGAAATTCGGTTAAACAATAGAGGACGGCTTAATACAAGGGCCATACGTTTTTTTATTACCTTAGGATTATCTCAAATGTTTTGCAGTTGTTCCTTGTATTTGGTTTAATACTTTTAACAGTAGGTAATTGTAATATTACCTTTTATTCATTAAAATAATACAGGGTGAAATTGAATTCATGGGCATCCTTTTAAGGGGTCATTGTACTCATCATTATGAACAACTTCAACTATGAGACCATACCTGAAATCGCGAAAAAAAATCAGCTGTTCCCTACATTTATGTTTGCATAACTCGACAAAATGTAGGGAACAGCAATTTTTTTTTCTCGATTTCATATTTGTTCCCATAGTCAAAGTTGTTCATAATGACGAGTACAATGACCCCTTAAGAGGATACCCATGAATTAAATTTCAGCCTGTATAACGAACAAGGTATCGTTGCAATTAAAATGCCCAGGCATGCCGTGCAGGATGAGCACTTTAAGACTGGATTATAATCAAACCAACACTTTACTCTTTTATAATTCATGCTCTAGTCAAAGTTTGACAATTCATGATAAGCGAAATCAACGCTACAGGCGCGTTACCGGCATTGCATGTCAAGTTTTTTTTTGACAAATCTAACAATGATTCAGTTCCTACGCCACTTTAAAATTCAGAAGCTTATCAAGTAATTAAACTAAACTATAATTTGTGCCTTGGCAGCAGTGACAGTGAAAGGATTGAAATAAAATGTTGGGTACTAGTGAAATATATATTTTTAGTTTGTGTTCATTTAACATTATGCAGGATTAAAGATTTATTTAGGTTAATATTTAAATCTTATCTGTATAATAAAAGATGTATAGTAAGTGCTTTTTGTATGAAACTATCGGCTGTAATCTCAGTGTGAAAAAATAAACAGTTAGTTAAAATCTACTTGAGAACAATTTTAAGGATTTGCTGTTGTAGAAAAAAAAACAATATAAGTAACTTAATTTATTTTTAATAGACTTTTTCAAAACATTAAAGATTCATCCAGAAATTAACATATTATAACAAAAAAATACACAGAAATTATCATCAAAATGCAAAATATTATAAGTGAAAAGATTCTTACTCATAATATCATTTATAAACTGTATTTATCTACACTTATATCGTAAAGTTCAAAATATGAAATCAACACAACAATGACAAACAGACAACACAACAACAACAGGCAAAAAGCCTGTCAGTAAATAAGATTAGGAGAATATTGCTCGTGCAGTTCTAATGAAATTGAAAAGTTTTAAGATTAGTACAATTTAAGAATCTTAATAATTTTTATAATTTGCAATAATTACATTACACTACAGACTAGGTTTATCAAGCAAATGAGATCAATTATTTATGAGGTGGACGGATATGATGACACTACTGAATATGTAAAATAACAAACTAACGAGATCGGGGCTTACGACAACATTGATTGTAAATAAAACAACAAATCCACCAATAAAGGCAACATGACACTAAATTGACATCAATAATTTTACAAGAAGACTTCAAAATCGTTGGCAATATTTTAAACTATGATTACGGTCTACAGTCTACCCTGTGACATTAATCAACGAAGTAATATAATACAAATTGGAATAATAAAAATAAACCTAATAAAAATAGCTATACAGGGTTATTTGCAAGCCGCCGGAGTCGCGGGTTGTTCGAAAGAGATACCATGGCCCTGGCACAGGCTAGACCTAAAGCACTTTTCATCAGAAAATATGGCGTAAGAGAAATCGAAGTCCCTGTAGTCACGAGCGAATCGCACGCGAGCAGCTTTCTGCTCCTGCGTCAAAATAATTTTTTTTGCGGGACGTCTGTGATGGACTCCAGCTCGATGCAACTCGTTTCTAATAGTTTGCATCGAAACTTCGTATTCTTGTGCGAAACTGCGAGTGGGTGTGAACGGGTTCTCTTCATACGTGGCTATCATATTATTTAACTCGTTTTCGTTTATAGCCCGGGGTCGAGGTGCACGAACGCGTTCTGTAATTTCTCCTTCTTCATATCTTCGCACCCAGCGGCGCACCGTTGTTCTCTAACGAAAAAAAAAAAAAAAAAACAATTAGCATCGATTTTTTACATAATATAGGAACTAAGTATAATAATACGAGTACACTACAAAAGTCTTATTCAAAGGGCACAACTAGTACACTATAAATAAAAATTATAAGTATTGAAATACTTAAGGTGTGCATTTTGGTTGACTTCATGATAAATAAACTCTTAACTTTTCTATAACTAATTTAAGTAGTTATAACATTCATAACTATATTTTAAAATACAAGTTGTAAATGCAATAACTGAAAATCTCTTAAGGGGTCATTACTCATCATTATAAACAATTTTTACTATGAGAACCAAACCTGAAATCGCGATAAAAAAGCAGCTGGTCCATACATTTTGACGAGTTACGCGAACATAAATGTAGGGAACAGCTGTTTTTTTTCGCGATTTCAGGTTTGGTCCCGTAGTAAAAGTTGTTCATAATGATTAGTACAATGACCCCTTAAGAGGTTTTCAGATATTGCAATTTACACCTCGTATACCTATGAGTAAGAAAAATGGCATAGCGTAAATTCCAACATTGTATGAAACTGTCCCAAGCAAATTTGTGCTTTATCTCTACTATTTAAAAGTGTTTATCCCGTGCGGGCTGGCAACGTGGCATTTCTAAAGGTTTTTCGTGGTTAAATACCAACGATCTAGTGCTTGGCCGAAAAAATAGTAAGTACTTGCTATTTTATCGGCCAGCCAAGCACTAAATCGTTAGTATTTAAAACTATGTGTGCTATTTTTTAAAAGTTTTTTTGGTAAGTATTTACGAGCACTACTAACAAAAATTTACATTATTGTCAATTACTTTCCATCTGCAGTATTATGATAAAATAAATGTTAAAAATAATTATAAAAAACAATTATCTTGTGCTTGGGCGAAAAAAAATTGTAGTTTGAAATATAATGATCAAGCCTCTGGAAATGCGACGAATGCGCTCTGGTTTTTCTAATTAAAATGCGGCAACGACGCTGTGAGATAAGGCACCATTGTTTAGGTTGTTTTGGTTTAGGATTTATTATCGGGTCATAAAAGGCTCCAACAACGTCTTTGAAAGCAAAAATAAATAAAAAGAACAATCTTATTTGAATGCATTACTATAAGTAGGTAATATCTTATGAGACTTTTAAAAAGAATCCATCTGAAAGTTATAATAATTTTATTATTTTTATATATAAATCTGCCTAGCCTTTTCCCAACTATGTTGGGGTCGGCTTCCAGTCTAACCGGATGCAGCTGAATACCAATATTTTTTATGGAATTTGTTTTTAAATTGCAATATAAGGAAAAATGCAAACTATGAAATAATAATATTACTATCACTTTATTTATTTCTATATCTCTCCCTCTATCTGAATACAAAAACATAACTTACTTGCATGTTCAACTCCACTGCTATTTGGGATATATTTAACCCTTGTCTATGCAAAACAATAATTTGATTCCTTTCTTCCTGAATCAGGTTTCGGGTCGTCATGGTTGCACCACGTTAGTCACAGCCCACACACAATACACACACAGTCCAGGATACAAGCTAGGGTCAAGAAGAGGCTTTCGATCACAGTCCGGTATACAAGCAGAGGTCACAGTTAGGCAGGCAATCAGTCCGATAGAAATAAACAGGTCGTAAAATGAAATGGCGATAGGAATTTAAGGGAAGCGTCAACAATTAGCGAGAGCAAATTGGCACTGCCGCGCTCTAGCTAATGTTTGTTATTTTATGCTCGCTCATTACTCACACAAATGCATATTGTCTCTAATTGGGGGAAACTAGGAAGGGGTGTGGTTTGTCACTAGCTGCGCTCTCGCAGGAATATTTTCTTAAGTGAGCATGCTTAACTTGGGCCGATAGTACATAAACAGAATAGTGTTGCACGTACACATCAGCTGTTTCTCTACAGTATCTTCTAAATTTTTCACAGTCAATGTTTTTGCCTGATGATATGGCTTGTAGAATAACGGAAAATCTGAAAATCAGATTTTCGTCAATTCCCGTTATTCTGGAAGATCTTTTGTAATCTTGGAAAAAGCGCCTCGCTGTATTCCCGTCGTTTGTAGTTCCAAAACCCTAAAATGGGAAAACAATACTGTAATATACAATACATAGAGATATAATTCACAAACAACATAAAGAGAGCGAAAATTAAATACATACCTGTTTGACTATATCAATCAGCATTCCAGTTTGCTCACGAAACTCATGCTGTGTGGTATTTTTTTTAGCTTGTTTCAAAGCCTTATGTTCGCCGCGAGGGTCCATCGTTGAAAATCCAGATTATAAGATATATGGAGAAGACATTCCATACACCGAATCTTCATATGCAGTGAAGAAATTCCTTGTTTGTAAATTTCTTCACGAAGTGGTTTAGAAGTCAAAGCATCTAAAGTATTCATCTCACTCGGTTTTGCCAAGCAAATGGGACACGTTGCATATGATGGTACTCCAGCAATAATATTGGCCACTTTTCCATCAATCATGGTCATATGCAATTCATGTGATACAATAATATTTCCACACTGTGTAGATATTCGTTCATCAATTTGTTTTTTCATCTCAGACTCTTCAGACTTTATAAAGTCAGCTGTCTCCGAAGTGAAAGTGAACTTCACTGGTCGACAGTACAGAGTTGAGCAAGGTGTGGGGTTCTCCCAAACTAGATTTTCATTCCCAGATGATGGCCTAGTAGACACTAGCCGAAGAGGGACGATGCTTATCATGACTACTGATGAATCATCGAACTCTGTAGCTGTGTTTGACGTTTTCTGTTTATAGTTACTCTGCGACGAAGAACCATCAAGTCCCCATTTCCAGGTCAACTTGAGTTCTTCATTTTGAGACCTATCAACAGTATTTATATCAAGTAATATCCTTTCCACAGTGTGGTCCAATAGCGCTTGCAATTTAATGTGAGCTCCGTTTTCGGTAATCTCCATACTCTCTTGTGGTGGGTAACATCTTTTCTTGGCATTTACAAGCTTTGGATAAGATGGAAAGGCAGCACAGTTTTCTTCTTTCAGAAATTGTCGAAGAGCTAAGTACTTCCATTTCGAGAGCGCAACTGATGTATAAAGAGCTAAACACTTATCTTCAGAGACAGTACTTAAGCTCTGCTTTTTGAATAGTCTCTCTTCTACTTCGGATAGCGCATCTGGATTACTGGAAAGGTATTCGACCACTTTTGCCAGATTCGTTTTGCCGTTGTCTTTCAATTTTGTTATGTACCAGTGCTGCAACTCTTCCTCGGAATTTTCTTCTACTATGGAAGTAGAACGTCTTTTCTTTTGCTTATTATTTAACTCTTCGAACGGTTTTCTGTGATCCTTTTCTGTAGATGTTCCCGCTTCCGCAGTACATACTGCAAGAGTAGGAACATGGCAATCTATATCCACAAGCTCAGATAAGGCTGGGTCCGAAAAGCCCATCACACTTCTCAGATCAACACTGTCACAAACAGGCCAGTTGATGTTTTTTTCCAACCACTTGCGATTAATTACACGATTCATAAAAGTTTTTTGATTTCTACTTGACTCTATCCACTTTTTATTTAAATTTACACAAAAAAGTCGACAGAACTCCTTGATTCGGTTTTTGTCTTCTTCAGAAAATTCGGTAGTCAAGACAGAAATGATACTTTCATACAGAAACATATGATTTTTCAGATCACCGCCACTTCTTAATTTCACAAAAAGATCTAGGTTGGTACAAAATCCAGCCATAGTTCTAATGTAAATATAAAAATACAAGTATTTCACTGTGTTCACAAACAAGCGACAAGAGCGAAACTAGATGGACTTAATGAATGTCTTTATATTTATAGTTAGTGTTAATTACTCAAGTAGTGGACATAACAGTGAGTGAAAATTATTCAGCCAATCAGAGACGAGCATTTTTCGATGACTCATTAGTTATGCGCTTAGCCGAGTGCACAAAGAAATGAGTCATCAATCACAATGCAGGTGCTACCGATAACATGCAATAATAACTAAAACTCTACCAGAATTACTAGTTCTAAGTACGTATACGCTATTAAAACTATTTATTTAACTAAAAAGAAGGTGAAAACAGCCAAATGAGACAAAAAATATGCTTTGAATTTATTTTAAATGACAAAAAAAATCTTCCAAATCATTTTTTTTTTACCGAATGATTACTCGCGCTGCCGCAGATGGCCGGCGCTGATTTTTTTTTCATGGATAGAGAATGACCCTAGCTATCATATACTCACGCCACACACTCAACATATTAGTACAATTGAAGAAAAAAAATTAAACGTGATTCGCTCCATACAAAAAAATCTAATTAATTTTTTTCAAGACAAACTATCAACTTTAGAAGAAATTTTATAAGAATAAAAGTTGTCAGGAATAATATAACACGTCATATAAAAAAAAATCGCATCGATATAGGAACATTGTTGCCTAAGTCCACTAATTTTCAGTATGGGCCCACTGTGCGCCAGTTTGAAACTTGGTTGAAATAATCCTTCTAGTGATATAATTGTATCTTTCACCTCTTTTACCAATAACATGTAGATTTTGCCTTACGTACAAGATGTTTTCTTAGATATATTGACAAGGTACCATCGTAAATCGTATTGTTAATATCGTTAAACACTTCCATTAGAAAGTCGCGTCTGCGGAGGCCATATTATGACTTGGATGGCTCTTTTCTGCAGAATAAAAATATACTCAATGTCTGAAGCCCGTCCCTAACGTAAAATACCATAAGACATGATACTATGAAAGTAACTTAAATAGATTAGCGTCGCGGTATCTACATCAGTAAATTGACGGATTTTTCGCATAGCATTGCTGCTGAACCACCCGTCCTGCAAGAGATGTTAAGTGAGGACCCCATTAAAGCCTTGAGTCGAGCCTGATCCCCAGTATAACAGCTTTTTCGACGAATTCTAGTTTCTCTTGATTCAATAATACTATGTCACAATCACTAATTTTGACATGTGACAACCCCCCCTTTGTTAGAGGCCTATGTCCAGCAGTGGACGTCTTTCGGCTGAAATGATGATGATGATAATTTAAAAAAAACAAACACCCGACTGCAAATAAGAAAATACGTCATAGTTGCGTATATTTTTATTATTTTAATAGAATTTTAATTAATATTCTAGTGATATTTATTTTAGAAGTATGTATTTGTGTGTATGTATGTATGTATATTATTTGTTTAGTTTTATTAAGTAAATTGTTTTTGATTATATGTATTCTATTTTCTCTTCTACTCTTACACACGGTGTCTACATCTCTTTATCGACTTTCCTATCGCAGGTATGCTGGAAGAGATTTCTTTAGAAATAAGCATCACCTTTGTACGTATTTTTCTGTTCCTTTCTTCTTGTATGTTTATAATGTGTGTACATAAATGGTTAAATAAATAAATAAAATACCTACAAAAAATTTTTCAAACTGTACCGTGTAACATATCAGATGTTGTTGTAAGGATTTCAGAAATTTTATTTTTTATTTTAAAATTATTAAAGAAAATAGATGAAAATTAACCAACCTCCCTTTTCTCCGAAACTGCTGAACCTAACATTTTGAAAAAAATACAGAATATATTTCTTTACTTATAGATTACAGGAAAACCTATATGAAGTCTATGATCTTAAAATAACATGGTTAATCTCTCAATATTGTGCGTACAAACTTTAATTTGCAGTTGGAATGTATGAGGGAATATGTTTTTCAACTACAATGTTAAGTATACTCTTAGGATTTAAACGACACGCACTTCGCCAGTTTTTTTATGTATTATTGAACTCGGTGGGCACTACGCGAAGAAACATGATGGCGGTTTTGGTGGCGAAGGTGGCTGACCACGCGCCGATATATCCTTGTAACAATGTTGAATATACACGCTGTCAAACAGTATTCAAGCAATCAAAAACAATTGAATAACACGCTTGAACATCTCTCAACATTAAATGAGCTTGATTAAAATTATTAGAGCCTTGAGCAACCAAAATAATATCATTGAGCGAATTAAAACAGTCTGATAATGATAACTGACGGCATGATATTTTTGTGGCTATTTCCAACATTCTATTTTGGTAAAAATCGTGAAGTTCTGTGAAATTAACATACCCACATTGAACTTATAACAATAGCATTTGTGGTTTGAATTTAGGAAATTACCACAATTATAAAATTTCAAACAAGGCAGCACGAAAACACTTAAGCTTTATGCTTTTAATGGACTGAGCACGTATGATGATGGATGAGCGCTTGTATGGCACTCCCATGCTTTACACGTCTCAGGGGTAAACAGAAGTATTTGGCGAATACAGGCGTGTTCTTAATTCTTTAAAAGATCGCTTTAGCGATAAGACTGCCCACTGTGTCATCATTTGTAAAATGTCTACATTTGTATCTGTAATTTACATAACGTACATAATAAAGAGTATTCTTTTCTATGTTATTAACCTGGATTTTACCTTTACCGTTCCTTATATTATTATTTGCGATAACATTCATAAACATTGCTAGATTTTCATCAAACTTCATCAAAATTAACATTATTAGAAATAAACTCACTATCACATAATTAATTTATCTGTCATGGCATCATTTTTAATACTTTTACCTATAGTTTTTTTTTTATTGTGTTAATAAGAACTAAAGTTCCAAATAATTTATTACAATCTAGCCTAATAGATTAATAAGCAATTTAACTCTAACTTAATATTTTACGTGATAGAAGACGTTATAACTAAGAATAGTGTCAATTTGCACTTTTAAACAATTCAGTAGCACTTTCTTAGAGTCTAATAATTAATAAAAACATTTTGTTCATGTGTTACATGTATAGCACAGCATTGTTACTATTATTCATTCACTACACTAACTCAAATGGTTTAGTTCTCTTTAGCCTACGCTCTATGTCCGTGTTGTCTAGCAGCTGAATTGCCTCGACATTCACATGTCGGTGAAGTCTATGTTCGTGGGCTTCAGCAAATTTTTGGGTGATGGTGGTGACGAGTTCCATTTTAAGGTCTCGGTGGAGGTCGTCATTTCTAATGTACCATGGTGCATTTACAGCGTCCCTGACTTTATTTTGGAATTGTTGGATTATTTTGACGTTGCTTCGTTTTACCTATAGTAATTCTATTCTAGGTGCATCGTATTCATTTAAGATTATATAAAGAGTAACGGTGGAGTTTCTTGCCCATTCTTCTCCATACGAAACTACCTTTTGGAAGGGGCGACTAGAATCAATTCAATTTATTTGTAAATTGTGACGTTCTAAAGTGCCTTTTACGTGCCTATTTCAAATAAATAATTTGACTTTGACTTTGAACTTACGTATGGCCTTTATAACGAATCGGTTGCTGTCTTCATCTTTCATTTGTTCTTTTTTGATCTGGTTTACTTCACTTATTACATTAGGGTCATCTTCTTTTCTGCATCTGAGCCATGCCATAGACCTAACTGCTTCCTGCAAAACATAAAAAAAAACAAATCCTCAGATTAAAACGAAATATCGAACTTCTAGGCATCATCACCATCTGCCTAGCCTTTTCCCAACTATATTGGGGTCGGCTTCCAGTCGAACCGGATGCAGCTGAGTATCAGTATTTTACATGGAGCGACTGCCTATCTGACCTCCAGAACCCAGTTACTGGGTAACACGATATCCTTTGGTAAGACTGGTTGTCAGACTTTTGGGCTTCTGACGACCCGTAACAACTGTCAAAGATCTACAAATGACAGCCGGGACCAACGGCTTAACGTGCTTTCCGAGGCACGGAGGAATCTTGGTATGAACAGATGGTCACCCATCCACGGACCAACCGCGGCAAGCGTAGCTTAACCTGATCGATCGACTCGTGCGGCAGTTATTATTTAGCCACAAGCTCCTCCGAACTTCCTTCCATCGAACTTCTAGGCATGTCATCAAAAATTGTTATTAAAGAAAGTTCTTTCGAGTCACAAGCAAGATAGCGTAAAGGTTTTGTTGAGAACGGGTTTCTCCGGGTTGAAAAATGCAATTTAGTTTTTCCTTTAGGGGCCAGTCACAGTCCGATATATGGATTTGAGAATGGAGGTATAAAGTTACTGAAGAAATGTGGCTTACCCTTTGTGAAATGCAAGCTTGAAGATAACGTAATTTGTTTTAGAATTATACCATTGTTGCTATCAGTCAACTCTGAGCATGCTATTTATTTGACAACGCGTATTTTATTGAAGATATCATTTATTCAAACATTAACAGCACGTTTGAGGACCTTATCACATTTAATTTTATCTAATTACTCAAATAATATGATTGCCCCTGTCAGTATTGTTATACAGAAGGAAAATTAAAATAGTTATCTTTATTTGGAATGCGTTGTAGCGAGTTATTTACTGCCTTTATTGTCACAATCGCGACTGCTGAGATAGAGCTGAGCTTACCTGGTACTGAACCGAAATTTTGAAGGAAATTCCTATGAATAATTTGTCTGATCGACCACGTAAATAACGCAATGAATATTAATTGTTAAATTGTTGAAACGCAGCATTGCTATTTTTATTGTGTCACGCAATTACCCCGCCTGATAGTGTTATTTGGAAATTCCAAGTAACAGCCTGGAACATGGATTTATGGCCTTGAAACGGAATTAAGCTCATCTCCTTTTACATGACAAGAATGACTTGCACCTCCATTCGTTCGGGAAATACAGGCGTAATTTAACAAAACTAATGCTCTTTTTTCATATAAGGGCTAAGTCTAGGCTCTCATGCATTAAATTATGTATGATGGCCAAGAACGATATGGTGGTTTCCAAAATATATTAGGTCCTTAAACTCAAACTCAAAGCATTTATTTCAATTACAGGCACTTTTGAATTGTCAAGAAGTCGGTCAGTTAGAAATATGAAGCTAGTTGCCCATTCCAAAGAGTAGTAGGTTCCTATGGAGAAGAACGAGCAAGAAACTCCACGGACATTCTTTTAAATTAAAAATAAATAATAAATGACGATATGTCAATGTTTTTATTTACCTTGAGAAATAATGTAATACACGTGTTTCATAGTATAAGCCAAAATAACAATCAAAATAATAATAATTGAATAAACACAATGACATGCCAAACGAAATAGAATACAAAAACGTATCTAGAGATTATAAAAATATTGATCTCTTACCTCGGTATCTCCTTTTTTAATCAGGTACGATGGTGATTCGGGCATCATAATGAAGAGCACCAGATGAACTGTCGGCAACGTCAGACAAATCCACAGGATAGTGCGGTAGCTTAGTATGTCACCAATAACGTAGAGGAACAAGTTACCCGTTGTATGGAATAGGATTACCTGGAATAATAGTTACCGATGAAAAAAATATAGAAATATTAGAAACTGCCCGCGACTTCGTCTGCGGATGCTTTCTACTGGTCATAGTCTACTCATGTGCCAAATTTCATTAAAATCCGTTCAGGTGTTTTAGCGTGAACGCGTAAACAAACCACTACTGGATATAGACCGGTCCCAAGTTGCGCCAGTACATCTGTTTCTTAACCTCCCACATCCACTGTACGGCATTTTACATCCACAGTCATCGAACTAGGTAGGAAGCTTCTCACGCTACGTTGTCCTTCTTGGTACTACTCGTACGTACCCGAGAATTCATCTGCTCCAACCCAAAAGTTCTTCGACAGTTATGGCCACTTAGCTTTCTAGCTCTGCAAGCTATGACCAACATAGTTCTGGTTCTTTTCCAGATTTTTTAAATCCTGATCTTATCCTTCAAGGAAACTCCAAGCAATGCATGCTTCACAGCGCAGTGCTTATACATTTAAGATCAACTTACCAATGTGCCAAGCATCCCTCTAACGTTAGCAGAACTAATCTCCTTAGTATAAAGTGGACATGTGACGTAAGCACCTGCCATTGTGAGACCAAACAATGCTCTGGCCAGGATGAAAGCCCACACTTCCATGGATGCCAGTTTGATTGCCCAGGATGCCTGAAAATTTGGTATCATTAATGTTTTGATAATAATTATGTGGTTCAGGATATAATGACAACTGTTCAAGACTGATCATGGGAGTTGGTTAGTTCATTTGTAGACTGGAGTGGATCGTGGATCTGGTAACCATCTTTACCCCTCCGTGCCGAGGAAAGCACGTGAAGCCGTTGGTCCCAGCTGTAATTCTTGGATCTTTGACAGTCGTCAGAAGCCAGAAAGTCCGTCAACCAGTCTTACCAAGGGGTATCGTTTTATCCAGTAACTGGGTTTTGGAGGTCATATAGGCAGTCGCTTCGTGTAGAATACTGGTATTCAGCTGTATTCGGTTAGAATGGAAGCCGACCCCAACATAGTTGGGACAAGGCTAGCCATATGAAATGATCGAATTCCAAGCCTACATGCGTTGCCTTTCATGTAGTTAAAATGCCGAACCTAACCATGTACGTAGTCCCATACAAATTTGGAAAGGATGGTGGGAGGATGATGATCGTAGTACCTATTAAGTAGCGAAGTGAATATTAGAGGGTTCGCTGAGTTTTGAGTTAGTGCTTAACTTATAACTAATTATTCTATACTTACGAATGTTACACCAGATATGAAGAATAAAGTTACTTTTCTCCCGAACTTATCACTTAGTATCGCCATTAAATAATTTGCTGGTATGCATGTTAAGTATGGAGCCGCTGCTATCCATGAAATCTGAGAACAAATTAAGAGTATTAATTGATCACGGGGAGCAGTGGTGGCCCAATGGTTAACGGCCTCGACTTACGAGTAGTAGGTCGTAGGTTTGAACTCAGACAGGCGCTTTACTTTGTGTGTTTGAACAAATCATACACACCACGAGCCCTTGTTGGGAAGGCCAACTTTCGGAACATGATGAAGTATCTCTTAATAATAATTTAATGCTAACTCAAACTATCGTATTATCAATCAAAACATTTATAATACCAAATTTTTAGACTTGCTGGACAATCAAACTGGCGTCCATGGAAGTGTGGGCTTTCATCCTGGCCAGAGCATTGTTTGGTCTCACAATGGCAGGTGCTTACGTCACATGTCCACTTTATACTAAGGAGATTAGTTCAGCCAACGTTAGAGGGATGCTTGGCACATTGGTAAGTTACT
The DNA here is from genome assembly GCA_963921375.1 of Tiliacea citrago. NCBI lineage: Eukaryota > Metazoa > Arthropoda > Insecta > Lepidoptera > Noctuidae > Tiliacea > Tiliacea citrago. The sequence goes on from OY992801.1 coordinate 3,334,279, forward strand.
CATTAAAAAGTATTCTAATAGTTGCAAAATTTAATTTTGAATAAAACGGTGAACAAAAACATCGTGAGGAAACCGGCATGTCCTAGAACTAAAAATTCGAAAACATGTGACATCCACCAACCCGCACTGGGCCCGCGTGGTGGATTACTGCCCACCCCCTCTCACAGAAAGAGGAGGCCTGTGTCCCAGCAGTGGGAACATTATAGGCAGATTATGTATGTATGTAATTGATCACATTTTCGTGCGTCATTATCAACATAACTGGCGAAACGTGGGTGTACTGTAGGTATACCTCTGCCTAACCCTTCGGGGATTACAGGCGTGTTGTTATGTTATGTTATTATCACAAAGAGAGAAATGGTTTATCAAGTAAACCTTAACAACTATTCAAGGCTCATTTTACGCAGATAAGCCTATGTTCGGAGACTCCGCTCTGCCATAACTTCAATAAGAGTATCATTTACTGGTTTTATGCAAATAGGTACTACAGGAAATAAAAATATTAAAAAAAAGATGGATAGACTAGTCCACCTCATATTTGGCCAGTTTTTAGGCCCTTGTTACAGGGCGTGACTTTTACGGGTTCAAAACGATACACCGGGCTTCTACTGACGAGTTATCTGACCGTAATTCGAACTCAGGAACTTAATCTTTAATGTGGCGCCTACGACGGCCACAATGCTACTCTGCAGCTTCTACCTCATTGATCTAATCAACGATAAATAATTTACAAAATAATTGTACAAATTGTGATAATGTAATAAATACCGTATAAGTAGGTACCGTAATGTAATAAACATAATGTGATAAATACCGTAATTCAAATTCAAATTCAAATTCTTTATTTCAGACTAATATTGTCTCATAGCTATAGTTAAATTCATCAAACGCAGCCCTAGTCATCTTTACAAGCTACTTTTTACTTGTGATTTACACAGAGTAGCTAATGCTGTAAGATTTTTAATGTGTAACATTTTTTCCTTTTAGCTTTCTATGGGAGTAATTTCGTGAAAAGGGACGGAAGTGTGTAACAGGAAGTGACAGCTTGAGCATGGAATAAAAAACTACTTTATAATAGCATGAAATTAGTGTACTCATGGAATTAGTAAGTACGGGGTCAAATTTAATTACCTAGTGAAACTCCGCAGACGTATTGATTACCGATATCTGAACACGATTTAATAAAGAAAAACAGATTTGATGTTTTTTTCGGGGGTCAATGACCACTGGCAGTGAAGTTACTTGAAGCGTTTGAGTTTGTGTTTTTTGATATAATTTAAATATCGATACCAATCACGTCTGTGAAGTATATATACACAGAAAATAACTAAGTCGATGAGCCCAAAAACATACAATGAATATTTTTTTTTTTCGTTTATCGTATTTACATATACCTAGAGAAAGAAAGGAAGAAAAAATAAAATTTATATGGACGCAATTCGTGAAACACAAAATACAAACAACAAAAAAAACAGTGAAAATAAACAACAATAACGTCACGACTGCGCGAAAAAGGTTCATTTCAGCATTAATGCCAGACAGCAGGGGCGCAGCTAACTAATAACCCGATTCCTGTCGGCTTCCCTTAGGAAATTATGACAGTCAGTAGTTATCAGCAGTATTTAATAATCACACTGAATGTATTTAATACTTAGGTAATAGGTACACCATAAAATTAAAGTATTACAATACCCCAAACTACATTAAAAGAATTTTCTTTATATTCCAACGAAAACAAAACATTTAAATTGCGCGCAAAACTCCCGCGCCACTTGCCGCGCAAACATTTTGCTCCAGTATAACTCGTTGTCCGCCCGGGTTATGAACACATACATTTCTATACAAAATAATCTCATCATGACGTCACTTCAGGTCACGTGACATGCTGTTTTTTGAGGCAGTTGTAAGCCGGAAAAAGTCGAGTTATGATAGGTACATTCTGAATATCGGTCCATTCGTTGAATTTCGTAAGCGCTCGGGTGTCTTCGGGGGGCCGAACCTCACTCGAGTCTCGACGCTCTCGGACAATAATTTTGTCATTTAAAAAATGTTTGTTATTGTTGCCCGTTGACGTAAATAGTTAATAGAATTATAACCTTTTATTTTGTTGATACTTGTAGTTAATTAGCATTTTTTTCGTTGTATTCATATAAGTTATTAGTGTAGAATTAGTGTAACAATTTGAATTTGATAATCGTGAGTTTGTTGAGAAATTGTGCGTTCGCCGTTGATGTAATTAGGAATTTGTGGTAAGTCGATAGATTAGCAAGTTGAAATTAGTTTTTTAGAGTAGATTTGAAAAGTTATTAGTAGGATGGCATTAATAGTTTTAGATTGTTGTGTGACAGATCATTTGCTTCGTGAGGAAACATGCTTTTCAAGGTTAAGTTTTGAAAATAAGAAACACATAATTAGGCTAGGTCATGCTCGACCAGATATGACTATAAACTGCAAACGACGCGATGGGTTTTTCAAAAATTTTAATGTTTCCCTTTACGATAAATATCAATGGCTGACTGGTAGTTGTAAATTAAATATGATGTTTTGTTTTCCATGTTTACTTTTCTCAGATTCTAGTAGTTTATGGAATGTAGGGGTTTTACAGATATTAATAATCTGACGAATTCATCAAAAAAACATGTGCAGACTGAAAAGCATATTCGTAGCTGTTTAGATTTACATGACTTCGGGAATAGTAGGATAGAACCATTTTTCAGTAATTCGCATGAACCTCATAATAGGAAAGTAGCTCGAAATAGGAATTTAATGAAACGGTTTATTGACACCGTTATTTTGTTAGGTAAACAAGAAGTAGCTTTTCGCGGCCACGATGAACGTCCGAATTCTGATAACCGCGGTAACTATATTGAAACCTTGTTAACCTAGTTATATCTGAGCAAGTATAACACCGTAGTGGACTCTCATTTGGAACTATGTTCTTCAGTTCAGAACCCCGCGTTTTCTGGTCTCTCAAGTGATATTCAAAATGGTTTAATACATAGTAGGTATTGCATCCGTTTTTCGAGACCACATTAGAATCGAGATAGATAAAGCTCAATTTCTGTCTGTAATGATTGCCGAAAATCCCGATGTCAGTCATAGGGAGCAATTGACTGTAATTTTTCGATATTTATCTGAAACTGGAATCGAAGAACGATTCCTAGGTTTTTACGATGTTAGCGGAAGTCGAACTGCTGAAGTTTTATCCAAACAGTTGTTAGAAATACTTGATCAGTATCGGTGTAGAAATAAGTTAGTTAGTCAGTCTTACGACGGCGCGGCAGTAATGTCTGGCGAGCACGGTGGAGTACAAGCAAAAATTCGCGATGCATGACCTATGGCAATGTTTGTCCCATGTTACGCTCATATATTAAATTTAGTACTTAGCCGTTCCCTTGAAAATATTCAGGAACTGAAAACTTTTTTTGGACACGTAAATAGTATTGTTCGGTTTTTCAACAAATCAACTAAACGGTAAACCCTTTTGAAGAAAATAGCTGACCGCCGTATGCCTGGAGTATCAGAAACCCGTTGGCACTATCACTCAAGCATTATTAATGTAATTTGTAACTGTAGATTAGACTTGATTAATACTTTTAATTCGATGTTAGATAACCCGCAATCTTGGGATAGTGAATCTCTTTCCTTGGCAAAATGTTTCCTCAGTAAGTTAGAAAACATGCATTTTTTTTTGCATGTCGTATCTGACATTTTTCAAAAAACCGACGTTCTTTTTAATTTATTGCAGTCAAAACAGATTGATATCGAAGTGGCAAACCGCGAAATTGATTCATTCAATAGTTGGCTTGCGAATGATTTTATAAATAATTTTGATTTTATTTATGACAGTGTCCAGGAACTCCATGAGCCGCCGCGACAGCGTAGACGACTAAATTCAGAAGTAGACACTAGAACTATCTATCGGCGTCTTTTCATTGAAATAATAGACAATGTTAAGACGCAAATACAACACAGGTACTAATCACTTTCTCAAATGAGATTTCTTAATTTACTTAATAAATCTAAGTATAGTTTTTATAGTAGATCATTTCCTGCTATTAAAATTTCCGCAAATATTTGAGTTCACTGCTTTAAAGAACGAGTTGAAAGTCTTATACACAACTCCGTCTTTGAACAAACTAGATTTTAACGAGCTTTATCTCAATTTTCAAAATTCATTATTGTGTGACACTTTTCCACAAATTACAAAATTATGTAGTATATTTTTGACACTTCCCGTTACAGTGGCATCCGCGGAGAGGTCGTTTTCGGCTTTGAAGAGAATTCATACGTACTTGCGTAATTCTCAAAAACAAGAACGATTATCTGATCTAGCCATTTTTTCTATAGAAAAACATTTATTGCTAAAAATTAAGAATGATCCCGGTTTTTATGATAATGTCTTAGCGCACTTTGTACGAAAGAATAGACGAATAGCTTTAGAATATAAGTAGAATAAGTCAGTAGTTATGTCTAGTAGACATCATACGTCAACGTCATCACACTGATCACACCACAAACGGCTTTTTTCAAAGCCACTTTTATTATACTTGCAAGATACTGTTTCAATCTATCAGTGCTTACACGTATGGTAAAGGTGGACTGAAGACATCTGCTTATAGAAGACTGAAGCCAGGAAGTCAGTCACAGATTTTAGGTAACTGGACTACGTGCGCCACGTCCGGGCTAGGTAAGCATTTTTTTTGCTCCGGCTTACCTTTCTCATAAACCCACCTTTCGCCACTGCCAGACAGATGCTGTCTGACGTTTCAGCATACCTAATAAATATTTTTTGATACTTATAAATAGATAAATAAACTAGAAATCAAACGAATATAATTACAATTACAAAACCAAAAATACAAACAGAGAAAAAGTATGCTAGGGTGTGCTCCATTATATTTTAGTATTTGAAATAGTATTGTTCACTATACCTGTTTCAATCTCTATGATAATTAATGTAATTGGTGTTACCGTTTTAGTTACCAATAAATAAATAAATAATAATAAAAAAATGTGAGGACGATTTATCAAAAAATCGCGTCCATATTACAGCAAATAGAATTTAAATATAAACTGCTTAGTAACTATAAAATTAAGAAATCGTCCAGTTAATACTATATCTACTCGGAAAGTACCCTAGCCTTTTTTGTTTATTTATCAAAATTTTCAATATGTCTTGTGTATACGATCTACTCGAATCGAAATGCCGTCTGGTAGTGATAACAATTTTAATATAAACTTCACTTAAAAAAATTGTCTTTTATTTTCCTCGTAGGTATAGTTTTTATCACTATGTAATACTCGAAAGAATGTGCGATTCCCAACTCGTGTTGGGAATCGGGCCTCAAACTACACCCTCGTTAGTAATCGATCACTTTCTCCCCTTGGTGAAAAATGTACTCTCATAATCACTCTCTCGGAGTATGCAATGTTGCAACATTGATTAGAGATAGCTTTACCTCATAATCTGTAAGTGGGGCCCGCGGCGAGTCTTTGGACTGAAGAAGCAGTGACATCGGAGACACCCATCCGATACTGGTGCCGTACGCAAATACTGGCAAGTTTACTGCAAACAACAAACGATAATTTGGACTTATTCATATTTTTTTGGGGAGCAGTGGTGGCCCTGTGGTGACGGCCGCGACTTACGAGTTGTAGGTCGTAGGTTCGAACTCTGACAGGCGTTTTACTTTGTGTAAATTATTTCATCACCACTGCTCTCAAAACGGTGAAGGAAAACATCGTGAGGAAACCGCCATATCCTAGAAACAAAACATCGAAGATATGTGACATCTACCAACCCGCATTGTGCCCGCGTGGTGGATTACAGCCCACTCCCTCTCACAGAGAGGAGGCCAGTGTCCCAGCAGTGGAAAGAGCCTATAATGAGGCTGATTATGCTATGTTATTCATATTTTTTGGTAGAAACTTAAACGTTTTCTAGATAAAACAGTAGATCTATTTATCACTTTGTAAGACGAGCGGTGGTTTTTTTATGGCGAATTTTACAGAAAAGCACTCTTTATTAGGGCTAGTGTGTAAATAAAACCAGCCAAGTGCGAGTCAGACTCGCGCACGAAGGGTTCCGTATTATCTATAAAAACCGCAAAAAAACTCACGTTTGTTGTATGGGAGCCTTCTTAAATATTTATTTTATTCTGTATTTTAGTATTTGTTGTTATAGCGGCAACATAAATACATCATCTGTGAAAATTTCTACTGTCTAACTATCACGGTTGATGAGATACAGTCTGGTGACAGACGGACAGACAGACAGACGGCGGAGCCTTAGTAATAGGTTTCTCGTTTTACCCTTTGGGTACGGAACCCTAATAACAACCGCATGGGTCCATCTTCAAGATTAAGCAACTCTTGCCGAGGTTCGTCGAGGATGCTCACCCATCCATGGACGAACATACCAAGACCGCTCTGTGCCACGGAAAGCATACTAAGCCATTGGTCCCGGCTGTCATTCATGGAATTTTGACAGTCGTTACGGTAACGGGTCGTCACAAGCCGAAAAGTCTGAAAACCAGTCTTGCCAAGGTGTACTTATTGTTAAAAAAAAATCAAAATTAAAAGTCATTTATTCAAACTAGGCTGAGAATCAGCACTTTTCGAACGTCAAAAATTACATAAGACAGTCCCCCAAAAACGCCCACCCTTCACCACTTCCTAGTGCTTTAGCTGGGAAGAAGAAGTGGTGCAACAAACTCCCCAGCGACTGGTCAACCCAGTGACTGGGTTATGGAGGGCAGATAGGCAGTCGCTCCTGAAAAAGTACTGGTATTCAGATGCAGCCAGTTATACTGGAAGTCGATAGCTGGGAGAAGGATCGGCAGATGAGGATGAGGCTTCTTACCAACGATTTCGGTTCTTTATAATATTGAAAATGACCAGCAGAAACCTATGTCCAGCAGTCATGTCATGTCAGCCATGACATGACTGCTGGACATAGGTTTCTCTAATGACATGGCGTTTAGCTTGTCAGCTTGTCTCATCAAGCCACCATACGAAAATCATTGAAGGTGTCCAGTTTCAAGATTCGCTACTGTTATAAGTTACTGGAATCACCGAAAAGCTCGGATAAGAGTGACACTGGCTGCTGACAGTCACTAGCAGAGCGTCGCATCTGTGGTTGCGTGGTGGCTGTCTTCTGATGACCGAGATGATGTCGCTGCCGTGCCACGTCCACGACGAACTGCTATATTCCGGAAAAATCATGATGATATTGAAGCAACTGAACCTAGTGTGTGATGCCCACTTCTGGTAAAGGCTATCCTGCACCATTAGATTTAATGTCATAATATGTGTAATATTTTTACCCGACTACATGACGCAAAGGAGGGTAATGTGTTTATCAGACTATGTATGTATGTTTGTTCCTTTGTGGTACTCTAGAGACCAAACGCGTGGGCAGATTTTGATGATTCTTACGTCAATCAATTTGTCTTAATCTTGTGAGTATTACTAAAGACATGACAGTAATCAAAAGCCAATATGGCGACAACCGGACGCCTTATTGTGAATAAGAAAAAAAAAAAGTCGACGAACTATGTCAAGTGGGTATCATTGGATAGGTATTGGAAAATCATAAATCTAGGTTTTTTTCGAATCATTTTTCATTTTTAATGACCATTTAGGATTTAAAGTTGGTAACCAACCATTCTCACTTAAATTTTCAAAACTTATAATAAAGCTGTGATAAAGTTCTTATAATATATAATCGTATAATAGATCCTATTAACGTTAAAAATAATTATTATAATTTATATTTCTTAAAATCGAGTGACATACCCCGAATTTACTTGCTTTGAAAGATAATTCAAATCTATCGATTTTTTTATTTTGTGCCCGGTTGATGGCAATAGGCTCGCCACCTATTACATGGCACATAAACATAACTGGCGAAATGTCTTTGTACTATAGGTACACCTCTGCCTGTCCCTTCGGGATTACAGGCGTGATGTTATGTGTTATGTGTGAAAGATAATAAATAATTTGATCGACCGTTAACCTAAGCGTTACTACCTACCTACAGTGAGAGAAAAATACCCTAATTCAAAATAAAGGCTTGTACTTAACGAAGTATATTGACTTGGACTATGTAATGTTAAAACAATTTACTGGTATTTTGAAATCGACCTCTTTTGATTTTGGTAACATAATTTGTTGCAAATATGGCGTAGGTGGTTTGCAGTTTGTGATACCTATATATAATCATTGAATACTGAGTCTTCCGAGAAAAGTTGTCGCCGATATAACTAAAAAATGTGAAATAAAAGAAGTAAATGATAATCATCATCTGCCTAGCCTTTTCCCAACTATTTTGGGGTCGGCTTCCAGTCTAACCGGATGCAGCTGAATACCAGTATTTTACATGGAGCAACTGCCTATCTGACCTCCACAACCCAGTTACTGGGTAACACAATATCCCTTGGTATGACTGGTTGTCAGACTTTTGGGCTTCTGACGACCCGTAACAACTGTCAAAGATCTACAAATGACAGCTGGGACCGTGCTTTCCGAGGCACGGAGGAATCTTGGTATGAACAGATGGTCACCCACCCATCCACGGACCAACCGCGGCAAGCGTAGCTTAACCTGATCGATCAGCCCGTGCGGCAGTTATTATTTAGCCACAAGCTCCTCAAGCAAGTAAATAATAATATAACAGATAAATAAAATTGTCATTGTTGTCGGGGGACCGTTGTGAGGAACACTTTATAGTCTAAAAGGTCCCGCCGACAGCAATAACAAATTTATTTATCTGTTTAGTCAGCGAGTAAATGAGTGACCTTTCGCTTAGTACAGATTAACTAATACAGCTTGTTTTTTACTTTTTGGTTCGTTTTTTGGCAGGTCAGTCGTGTTTTATTTTTATTTAAATTGTATGTTCACTTTTTAAGCTGTCGGTTTTTTTTGATATTTAAATTTATTCTTATGAACTTTTAGCTAGTTCTTAAATTACCATTCATTGATTTTAATGTGACCATGAACTTCAATTGAGATGCAAACATCAAATAACGTATGTATCTACGTCATACTCACCAGGAAATATTAAAAAAATCATTCGAAAAGAAAATCACTAAGTATATAACAGTAAATTAGATAAATTATAAAGTGACCCACTAAAAAGTGAAAAATAAAAAACATAAAAAAAAAAAAACAACCGACTTCCAAAAAAAAACACTACAAAGTGAAAAATAACTTTAATTTCGAAAGTCGGTGGCAAAAAACTAAAATACAGATCCAAAGACACCGACTTCCGAAATTAAAGTTATTTTTCACTTTGTAGTGTTTTTTTTGGAAGTCGGTTGTTTTTTTTTTGTAAAAAGTTTTTTTATAAGTTACGAAACTCAGTAACTGCAGGTCATTTCAGAAAACAAAACTTGTAATTGGCACTTAAGAATAAGAATAAATTTATTTCGCTGTTTACATTCAAGTGGATTGAATTCCTAGAGCTCACACTAGGATTCCCTGTGTTGTGAGATCCAGGCTCCTTCATTCTGTGCACAACGGTGAGTTCTGTGCACAATTTTATCCTTAAAATAAAAATTAATGTACATTATTAAAACATAAAATGGATATAAAAAAAGTGTATGTATAGTGGTGTGATTTGGTTGGGTTTTTTTGGGTGTGGTGTGGTGTGGTTTGGTGTTGTAAGGGAGCGTCTGTATGATAGACGTATGTTAGTGAGTGCACGTGTTTTTGTGAAATGTCAATGTACTGTTGGTTTATACTTAAACTATGAGACTTTCTATCATGTCGTAGTCCAGTGTAAGAAAGCAAACTTAGCAGACTTAAAGTAAGATGAAAATAATTAAAATGGTACTTACTAAGCACTGCACATATGATTTGGTTGATCTTGCTCCCCTCGCCGAACAAAAAGTAATATTTCGTCATTGCTGAATATTAAGTAAAACTAATAAAATTACTAAATTCTCTTTTTAATATTTTCATGTACTAAAAACACTATCTCACAGATTTTTAATTCCAAATAATATCACTTTTGATTAATCACTACAAAAAAATACGTTAAAATAAACGGGTCACCGTTTATTTACTGTAACGTAATTTTGTTGTCGTTTTTCTCATTTTCACTGAAAACTATTATTATAAAATAGTTTACAAAAACTTAATTTTAATCTAAAAAAGGACGGCAAAACTGCTCGTTGCTCCGCTTTCGCGTTCACTTGCAAACTGAGTTGCGAAACTCAGTCTATTCTTCCTCGTATCTAAAGACACAAGGAAGCTCTTTGATGTGCTATGTAATGTTTGTTAATATTATCAAGGAATCAAACGTTGATGGTAACGGAACGTTTCTTTGTAAAAAACAAAATAGGTACATACTCGTACAACTTATGTACATTTTATAAATTAAATTCTCTTTTCATGTCTGTCTATGTAATCTTACATGTTGTAATTTACACATTGTAATAAAGAAATTTCAATGTTTTGTTTTTTTTATTAAGTCGTTTAAACCATGCGAAGCTGTTCAGGTCGTTGTTAGTATGTAATAGTATAAAACAGACTCGGTTTAAGTGTCTGTCTGTAAGACCGCTCAGATCTTCTAAATTACATAATGAACTTTGATGCGCTTTTCACCATCATTTAGAGCAGAGTTTCCCAATCTTTTTTGTGTCGAGTCACCCATCTACGGACCAACGTCGGCAAGCTTAGCTTAACCTGATGTATCGACCCGTGCGGCTGTTATTACTTAGCCACGAGCTCCTTAACCTCAGAACCTCCCTGATAAAGTACAGTGGAGACAAAATGTTTGTATGCAGCCTAATCTGTATACCCTTTCTAGAAGTTTCTAGTACAATGGCATGAGTACAAAATTAGACTGTGAAAGCTAAACAGCGTTCAAATAAAACAGTGTACATTATTTATTTCTGGAGAGTCGCAACAACGTAGCCCGGAAAATTGTCAAAGTTAAGTGGCAGTGGGCAGAGCACATTGCTCGCAGAACAGATGGTGGATGGAGCCGAAAGGTTCTTGAATGGCGAAGGTGTACCGGAAGACGTAGCGATGGAAGGCATTCCACAAGGTGGACTGATGACTTTGTGAAGGCCGCAGGAAGCCGCTGGATGCGGGAAGCATAGAACCGGTTGAAGTGGCGGTGCTTGGGGGAGGCCTATGTCCAGTGGACGTCTTTCGGCTGAAATGATGATGATCTTCAACATACTATCCATATCCATATAATCTAGACCATCCATACTAATTCATACTACCATGTTATAAATGCCAAAGTAACTCTGTCTGCCTGGTGGTTTGTCTGTTACCCTTTCACGCCTAAATGGCTGAACGGATGTGGGTTTTATTTGGCACACGAATGGACCTGAAATAGATGACTTGGGTTAGGTCATACAAACCACCACACTTAATTTTTATACTTTTATTTTAAATGTGATTACAACTAGCCCTCCGGCTCATTGTAACGTTACAACATCTCCGCCATAAGGATGTGTTCAAGAGGCATCTAAGCGCTTTCATTATTGATCAAACAGGCCGGCACTAGCCGGGGATCGAGTCACATATGATCCCATGATCCCCGGTGCAAGTTTGCGAAGGGAACACCGGTGTGGTTTTTAGTCGGTAATAATTTGGATTTTCCAACCCCGGAAAAAAAAGGGTTAAATTTTCATGCTGGTTCAGTACGTTTCCGTGAAATACAATCCGCCCTCCACGCGAGCGAAGCCGCGGGCCAAAGCCAGTGTTTACATAATTAAATATTTGTCTTATTTTATTTTTTTATTTACCGAACTGGTCAAATGTAGTTACTTGATCTGCGGTATCTTTAATAGTAAGCATAAGATTGTGTAAAATTACTCGGTAAATAGTGATAAAACTGTGTTACATTTATTTAACATGTTTCTTTAATTATATATTACGACGTTATAAACGGATTTGTAAAAGGTACTTTTCCACTGCCACCAACTTAGTGCCAATTCCACCAATGAAACTGAACGCAATCAACACATAAACCACGTTTAAGAGCTGTCAGTGTCTATTCTATTCTATTTTTGTTGTATGGCAAGCAAAGCCGGTGTCGACTATTCTGCCAATGTCTAAAGTGAGTTGGGAAAACAAGTCTGCATGAAAATAAAAATAAAAATAAAACAATTATATGAAGAAAATAAAATAAAAACTAATAAAACTCTTCGATTGATTGATACAGTTGAACACAATGTAGATCTTGTTGGATTAGTACGGGACTGAAACAAACAAAAAATAAATAAATAAATATTATAATTGTTAAAACATAAAATATACGCATACCACAACCACACAAACGTAATAGTTCATAACTTTATGTTATTGTGACGGATGAAGGTCATCAGCGCCACAAGCAGATCTTGAGAGGAATATGTTAGTAAGGAGGAAAAATTTGTCGGAAGAGGGATCTTAAATTTAGGGAGGCGACTATATAAATCTAAAGGTGGAATGTTGTTCGAGCACTCAAAGAAGATGTGATCCAGAGTGCCCTCTTCCAACCCGCACTCGCAGAGAGAGGAATCCCGAACACGGATTTTGCGCAAAAAAACGGGAGTACAACTAAAACCTAAACGAATTCGACAAAGAACGGATATACTCGTAACGGTTTTGGAGACTTTTTTGTAACTGTGGAACCAAGGCTTTGTTTTTATGACTGGTTGTACTGCATAATAAAACTTCCCCTTTCTTCTTCCAGTGATATTCCATTGTTCCTGCCATGAAGATTGGAGCTTAACTTTTGGAAGGCTCAACAAGTCGTATCCCTGATGAGTATTGTGGGTGAGATCAGCTACTGCTGATGAGCAAGCATCTTTGGCCAAAGCAACAACGAACTCATTGCCCTTAATACTACAATGACTAGGTATCCAAACTAACTGAACCTCTCTTTGACTAATAAAACAGGATAATAAAGACTTTTTAATTTTTAAAACAAGGGAGCTGTGCAATTTACTTTTGAAAGGGTTTTGTATTAAGGCTTGCAAAGAGCTAAGAGAGTCTGTGAAAATTACGGCTTTGTCAATATTGTGGTGTGACTATAGAGTCACACCACAATATTGACAAAGCATCAGCAGTATTGGAAGCTTGTCTTTTCATAGGAAAAGACAAGCTTCCAATAAAGCCACACACTCGCCCGTGAACACAGAAGACTCCTTAGGGCATTTATACTGTAGAATTATTCTGGAGCTTTGGTAATAAACCGCAGCGCCCGTACAACTCGGATCATTAAATTTTGAAGCATCTGTAAAAAACCTCTGAAATCCAGTCCATCGTTCCCCTAACGCCGCATTGAAAGCCGAATCCGCCGAAGGGGACTTTTTAGAAATACCAATATCAAAGAAAATTTGTGGAATGAAACATAAGACTTCATAGGGAAAGTTAAAAAGAGGTAATCTGGGATACTGTTCTATTGGACATTCTAAATTATTAATTTGACGAAATGCTTTTAGAATTAAGGGAATTTCTTTGTTTTTCCAGTAATTTGAGCTTCTGCATATGGCATCTAACTCATTCAACCTTGCTAAAAGAGGATGGGAAGATCTAGATGATAACCTAGCCACAAAACGGGAGCAAAGATACTGCCGTCTTAGGGCCAGGGGAGGTTCAGCACACTCAACCTGCAACGCGTTAACGGGAGAAGACTTCATACAACCAGAGATGATCCGAAGGCATTTTGACTGAACCCTATCCAGTCCAGCCAAAGCACCCTTGTTGCATGGAACTAAATGGAACGTACCATAGTCTAAAATACTCCTAATTAAGGCGTTATAGACTAATTTCATAGTATACGGGTGGGCACCCCAAGCTGTCAGTGTCATTATTTTCTTTGGAATATTGACACTGACAACTCTTGAACTTGGTTTAGATGTACTGATCGCGTTCAGTTTCATTGGTGAAATTCACCCTTAGACATTAAATTTCAGTTAACTTTGACAGATTCATTCATTGATTGACAGTTGTCTATTTTGTTAAAATAGTTTTGGAGGTTTTCTCTGGAGACTCTCTCTTTCTAAATACACACTTAAGAACGAGACAGTGATATGTGTTTTCTGTGTCTTATGTATGTATTCAGAAAGAGAGTCCGACCACAGACAGTCGTCTTCACTTAGATATTTAGAGTGATATAACCCTTGTGCGAAAGAGCTGACCCGGAATTATGAAAAAAATACCTACATTTTATAATATAAATCCACTGCGTGGCCTTTTTCCAATTATGTTGGGATTGGCTTCCAGTCTTACTGGGTCGATCTGACAGATAATATGTAAAAAACAGAAAATTACAGTCAGCAAGAAAATGGCGTACAGAATGATGAGGGATACCCTATATCAATATCTAAACCATATCGCCATTGGATTCATAGACCACTTCCTCTAAAGATTCACCCAGTCTCTTTTCGATTTATTTATAAAATAACCTTCCAAGCGATCATTTGTAATAAGCAGTGATAAAATAAGATTAGTATTCTAGCGTAATCAGCAATCAGGTTTTGCTGTCATGTTGTTCCAGCCTGTCGAAAGTTTAGTAGGCCACAAGCACGATTTTTGAAAACGTCAGTGTGAATCAAGCATCTGCTGCCGAGGCTTGATTTATGACACTTGCTGCGAAGCCAACCACGCACTACGTAGTAGTTGGTTTGTTTTTGACAGCTCCAGTTTCCAGGTAAAGTGCTAAAAGGATCTTTTGGCGCTTGATTGACGTTGATAAGGAAGCGTGCGTGAGAGTGCTCTATTTCCAACAAAAATCGTTTCGTTATTCTCAATTATTATACATAGAATTCATATTAACAGAGAAGTTTTTAAAACTTTAGAATTTATACATTTTGTGATAGATATACCTTGATATATTTTAAATCTCCGTATGGTGCCGGACGTAAAGAATAGCACCATCCCATTTCTTCCCGTGGGTGTCGTAAAAGGCGACTAAGGGGCTTACTAGAGAATGGGCAGCAGCGTTCTCTATGCATTTTAACACCATACTGCGATCGCCTAATCGCCTGGCAAGAATGGCGATTATGGCAACCCCCCCTTCCCCCCTACTTTTAGGGGAGGCTTATGTCCAGCAGTGGACGTCTTTTCGGCTGAAATGATGATGATGATCATGATATTTTAAAACAAAAAATGTAATTAAATAATTACGTGTAAGTAGTGCTTTCCGTACAAACAGACACACTCCGTGTCTGTTTGTACGTCACGTACACGTCACGATTCACGTCGTCATACACAATGGATTAATCTAAATCTGCTTCTATAAGTTTTTTTTATCCTTTCGTATGAGCCCAGTTGATTTTCGTTATCAAACTCGTAACCGTTCAAAAGATATTAACAAAAATCGATGAATTTTCTTAGAAAATCTAAGAAAATTTCCGTATATTTATTTTAAAAAAAAAATGTTCTTTTAAGCAAAACAGATGCTTGTATTAGGACATTCCGCCCTTCCAATGGTTACAGTATTAATTTTATTTAAGTTATTGAATTATAGAACTTAATTAAAAGCAAAAGAAAAACACTCAATTTCAAAGGAGTCTAAACTAAACAAACAAAAAGCAAAATGAAAAGAGGGTAATTTAAGAGAGCGCGCGCACTCGTGTGTATGTGTGAGGGTGTGTGTATGAGTGTGTCTTTGTACGTGTGTGTGTATGTGTGAGTGTAAGGGCTATGATGTGGATTATATAAGCGAGATGATTGGCTTGCGTATTGTCTTTTTGCAAATGTTGATATAATAGTGATTGCTGGGGCAACCTTATTCTTGCCCTAAAGGGGTCAAATGTGAGAGATTTATGTTGCTTTAGAATTATATGAAGTACGTACATCTTTCTAACTCTCAAGAGGTCAGATATTTTATAAAGGCTTTCTGTCAGAAATCTATAGGGTTTGAAAAGCATGACTTTAAGCAGAGACCTCTGGGCTCTCTCTAGCTCTAGCTATGGGGCGTGCGTTTTTGGATTTTCCCATTTTTTTTGCAATTGCAATTGCAACACCGAAGATCTTTGTACAGCTTTATCACCTTACACCAGTTTAGCATTTTTTTTTTTATTCGAAGCTACCTCTTGTTGCTTGAAGCATGTTTGAAACTATGTAACCGCTTGGGTTTCTGTAGGAGGAGCATCCATGTTTTTGCAATTATTAATGACGCAGATTTTTTTTTTTTGTTTTAATTGGGGTGGGTTTGCTCTTGAACTTAGTCTAGGTCAGAGGTGACAGAGACAAAGTCGAGAGGTAATCCCGGTTACCCAATTAATTGCTAGGCCACAATGGTTTTAAACGAATATCTACTTATTGTTCCTAACGTTCACACATTTATTACAACGATGATAAATTCGTTTAATTTTAGCTTAGAGAGCTGTACAAAATTCAAATGTTTTATTTAAGAAAGGTTTATTTTAACCATAAAAAACTGGTTGAGACTAACACATTGCTAATTTAAGGAGTAGGAAATGGTGATTGCGTGCTTAATTGAATGAAGTACCACGCAATATCAATATTGGGCTTTTAAGAATAAATTTACATGTTTTGCTTCTTTCTGTGCTAATCAAAAAGAGCAACAATGAGGCAAAAATTCTAAATACAAAATGACATTAAGACAATCATCATATTACACTTCTTATTGTTGGAACTAGTATAACGGTACTATTTTATCGTACCTATAAGTAAATCCAGTATTAGAAGGTTGAAGAATTCAAACCAAAATTCAAATAATTAGTTTTACTAATGTTTAATTAAATAATATTTTTTTCCAAAATCAACCACAAGACTTTAAGCATCCATCTTCCGTGCCTCAATAGCCATCACCTCTTCTCTCTCAATTCTTTTCTCTTTCTTAGTCTTCAAGTCTTCATAAATCTCTTCCAAGATTCTTTGTTTGGTCTCTGGCACATAAATAAACACATAGATGGTTGTGCATAAACAAACAGCTCCGAAGAAGTAGAATGCCACATGGGCTCCCACTGCATTCACTAGAGGCTTGAAGAACAACGTTTCTAGGAAGGAAGCAACTGACGCTGCTGACATTGCCATCGCCATTACTGAACCTCGATACTGAAAAGAAGATAGAGTTGATGAGCTTATTATTGTAATTTGAAAGGTGCATATTTGCTAAGGTCGATGTAACCAAGTCACTCAGTTGTAAGTTGAGTAAAGAAAAAGAGACGGATTTAAGTAGATTTTCAGCTCAGTGCTTATTGACCAGATGAATAATGAAGATTAATTTACTAAGTTGCCTTTTACGAAAAACATTATTTGGGTTTTTCCTAATAATGAACTGACGAATGCTGAACAAGAGCTCATAATTGACCAAAAGCAATCAAATTGAATTATTGAAGTTGAAAAAGCCACTAATAAGTCGTTGAACAGACGATTGGTAGCCACAGTTTTTTGTTATCAGGCAGTGGATTAAAAGACGCTGCTGCCTATCTTCTATCTTAAAGACGAAATTATTACAAAATCTAAAAACATATTACGTGTGGAGTTATCATTGACACCTACCTTAAAAGAAAATATCTCTCCAGTAACAATGACGGAAACAGGTTGCAACCCAAGTGCGTCACAGAAAATGCACAAACAGAGAGCGACGAGCGGCAACCAGGGTGGGGCGAAGACGTTGTAGTCCCGAGCAACGTACCAGGAGGCCAGGGCACACATGCTCAACCCTGACACGAAGGCTGTGGCTATGAAGAGTGGCTGTGGATAAGAGAGATAATGTATATTAGTCGCTATACATAGACACATGACAAAAATTTGAAAGTAACTCTTGTACCAAAGAACACTGAACCATCTTTAGAGTCCAATCTGTCTAAGTGTTGCTTGAACACGTTGTCAAGAACAAAGGTATCAAAGAAGGCAAGTGAAATCAGGAAGTGGTTATGTGGAGAATAATGTGCTCAAATGTCCTGCCCATTATTAACAAAGAAAAGAAAGAGAAGTAAGGATTTCTGCGTTGTTATTAGGAAGGAAAATAAAACACTAGAAATCTTACCTTTCTCCCTGCTTTTTCTACCGGAAAAGATGCTAAGGATGCTCCAAGTACTTGCACAGCTCCCAAAGCCATGGCCTGTTGATTAGGAGTTAGGACTATGCCTGATCCTTCCGAAGACTTCAAGAATATCTCTCCAGCGAAGTTTAGAACCGGGATAGAACCACACAATTCTCTCGCTAAAGCTAATACCATAGCTATCGTGAAGGCTCGTATCAGGATTTTGTCTTGTACTGTAAAATAAAATGGTAAAATGAACAAAGTGTAAATAATATTGATGCTTGAAGACACAAATAAAAATAAGAGGTTTGGCGATAGGAAAAGAGAGAACTTAAATTTCACCATCTAAATCTAGCCTACTATGTTGCCAACCATGGTGGAGTCGGCTTCCAATCTAACCGAAAGCAGCTGGATATAGTATATAAAAGATAGGACTCGAATTTAATGAAATATAAAACAAAGCATTGAAAAAATGTGATACCTAATTATTTCTACCATGAATTTACAGAGTCCTAAGAATCATATGAAATTCATCTGAAACCAATACTGATAAGAGTGTTAAGAGTACTAAAAATTAACAAAGAAAAGTAGTAAATCATTCTGATCCCCTAAATAATCATTATTCACACGACGTGTGACGCAAATACGGCAGACTGCTATCATAAAAACATTAAATACGATTATGATTTCGTATTATACAACACTTAGTTTAGAAGTCATTTCGACATAGTCCAAGGGGAAAACCGAATCCTACGCTTCCTGTGTTGATTCTATTAAGTGTTCTTGATTGATTTTAGTTAGTCGTCTGGCAAAATGAGTCCATCCAACGCCCAGTGCCACCAGGTGGTGATCCTGACCAGACGATGGCCCACTTGTTGGAGTGTCGAGAGTGTCACTACTCCTGCACATTTGAGGTCGTCAAGAACGATACTTAAGCTTCGATCAACGTGGCCAGCTAGGTACTGGGCAAAGTAATCTAATTATCTAGCTAGATAATTGTTGTATCGATTCAGAAAGAAAAATAAGTTTCTTTGGTGATTGGCTGGATATCGATATTTAAACTGTTAGAAATTATAGCTATTGTCTGCCTCGTTATTTACGAGTAAGTGATCGAAAATGTGGCTGTTGAGCGTGTTATTTTATCCCAGAGTTGGATAGCGTCATTGCAGTTTTCCATTAGGAATTTCTCAGTAACAGCTCGTAGCCTAGATTTGTACCCGGTGAAATTAATAGTAATAGGCTCGCCCCTTCAATAGGGAATATGCATGTAATTCAAAACGTATCCATTATTTTAATATACATTGTGTAGGAGTCAAGAAACAAATTCCAATATTTTTTACATTTTTTAATGCATTACTTATTTTACAATTTATTATTTTTTGTTGCGTTTTTTTGGTGAAACGGAACGGAATCTGAAAACGCGTCCGCTTCGAAAATGCCGGAAGTGACGAAACAATACATGTGAATAAAATCTATTATTTGCTAAATACTTGAAATCTCGCTAAGGTAAATATGTAAGTGCGATTTCTACGTGAATAAAGCATAAACAATAATTTAATATATAAGATTTGGGGCTAAAAAACAGATGTTAACAAAGCAGTTTCGTGAACAATGACGTCACATCATGACCGCGACAGAAACAGACGTTTGAACTGTAGTAGAAAATTGTTGGAGTTTCATAATTTTTTTGAGCATCAATCAGTAGTTCAATTTAACTTTCAATACTTTTCTTAGGTTTGTATTACTGTCTATTATTGATTTAGTGAAAAAAAAAATACATGCATATTCCCTATTACGAGACTCCTATCATAATTGACAAAATGGTACTATACCTATAGTTCTACTTATACGCCTTTCGATGAAAACATGCGTTCCTAACTACCCGTTTCGTTCTAACCTTCTTTTTATGGTGTACATAATAAAGAGTATTCTATTTTATTCTAACAGCTGTCAGTGAAACACAGTCTTTTTATTACAGTTATTTTACATAAGACAGGAACCTAATAGCAACGACAGTAAAAAATCACTTAGATTCAAAATCAGAGGTAAAATTAATGGGAAAGGACTGCAAACGCTGAGTACAAAAGAATACGTGATTTACGTGAGTTTAAACTCTATTAGTTCATAATCGTGTCCAACTGACAGATGACAGGAACGCATTTTTCCGGTAGCCAGAACATACCTCTCTGGAGGTTACACGTGTGTTATGTTTTAAGAAATAAGATGAAATCCAATTATATGAAAATAATAGCGGCATCAACATCGCCACATGTGAACTACGCGTCACATTGACGTCACGCAAATCCTGCATCGTGCAAGCAGAATTTACCGCGCAACTAGCATATATACAACGTCCCGACATCAACCGTCGGGCAGTTGCCTACTAGACACAACACCCGTCAGGTCGGAGGATCCTCCCTTTTCTATGGTGGATGAGTGAACTTTACACCCTGTTCCTCATACCACCAAAGTAACAAATACTTGTGTCTATTAATAAACAGCTTTATATGCGCAATGAGATACAATTGAATGCTTGGATATTTCTCAATGAGCTTGATTGAAATTATTAGAGTTGTTAGCAACCCGAATATCATTGAAATTAATCAAAACAGTATGATACAGACGACTGGAGTATTAATAGATGTCTGTTTGTTTAAAAAGTTATATCATTTGATTACATACACTGCTTACTCGCATCAATGAACGGTATTTTATTTTATTTTATTCAGAGACAATAAACAGCTACAATATGTGGTTGGAACATAGAAAAGATAATACAAAATTTGACAATATTGCAGCCCACTACATTATCCGCATATTAAAAAGAAAATATGACAATGAGTGCCACTAGATAGGCAATAAATAATTACATCACATTATAATAATTAATAAAATCATGCAAAATATAAATTCCAATTGATTGATTGCTTGGCAACAGAGTAATAATTAACACAAAAAAATAAATAAATAACTAGCTAACATTCCTAATAACATTATTGGTTTATAATAATTTTCATAACATTACATTTAAATTTAGATTTAGAGCATACAAAAATATCAATATCAACAAAATTACAATTATAAGATTCAACCATTCGACGGATAGGGCAGCGCAAACCAGAATTAGTTCGACAGGAATTGACAGCAAATAGATTACAAGCACGGATACTACGTTTATTAACAGTGCGTGGAACTACATAACAGAGTTTGCTCGTGAGGTTGATACAATCAAAATCCCCATGAACAATACTATACAGTACAGAAGCTTCTAGATACTTACGTCTAGATTCAAGGTTGACCTGCTTATATATATCTAGTTATTGTGAGTACGACAAAAACGTTTTGTGGCATCTGTAATGCATGGCTCGTAGAAACTTCCGCTGGACTTTTTCAATCTCGTCTATGTATTTCTGGTAAAACGGGTTCCAGATTGGGACGGCATATTCTAATTGTGATCGTACAAGGGTCTTATATAGGTAAAGATATGTGGAGACGCGCTTGAACTCAGTGGACGATCTCATAACGAAACCATACATTTTATATGCTTTATTTACAATTTTTTCTACATGTTGGTTTAGGGACAACTTATCATCAATTAACACACCAAGATCTCTCACAGTAGATACGAGTACATTACTGAGTGTTGTGTCGTGCAAAGAATATTTAAAATTAATAACTATTTTATTCTTAGTGAAATTGATGCAATTGCACTTGGAGAGACTAAGGTGTAGTTTATTGTTTAGACAGTAGTCAGTGAGACTGTCCAGATCTTGTTGAAACAGTCGACAATCCTCCACAGTCTGTATAGACCTATACGCTTTTAGATCATCAGTGTATACAAGAAACTTAGTATTTTTAAAACATTTGTCTATGTCGTTAATATATAAAATAAACAATAGTGGCCCCAGGATTGAACCCTGTGGAACACCCGAGGTTATATGCACTGCATCAGACTGATGACTATTTACGAGAATCTTTTGAGTTCTATTTTTAATATAGGATGAGAACCAGCGAAGCAAATCCCCTCGTATACTATTAAACGCAATCTTATGTAGCAGGATTTTATGGTCGACCTTGTCAAAAGCTTTTTTGAAATCTGTATAAACCGCGTCAACTTGCAACCGCCTGTCCATGTTTTCAAAAAGATAATTAGTAAAAGTTAATAAATTTTAAACGGTCGAACGTCGCTGAACAAACCCATGTTGCTCTGGGATGGACGCTATGTAAGATAGGGTAGATTTCATTGTGTACGAGTCTCTCAAAAAGTTTTGACAAGGTCGACAGAATCGAGATAGGCCGGTATTACTCTACGTCATGTTTTGAACCATTCTTGTGTACAGGCGTGATGTTGGCCCGTTTCCATTAATCCGGGAAAACACCCTCGCTTAAACATTTATTGTAAATAATAAAGGCCACTCTTTATTATTTACAATAAATGTTTAAGCGAGGGTACAGACACTACCAGCGGTGGTCTTAAAGAACAGAGCTGGGTACCCATCGGGACCCGCTCTTTTGGATCTAAGTATTTTGTCTTCTTCAATGAACAAGTTATCGATCTAGCTAACATTGGCATAACAGTGTGAAGGCGGGGTCCACGCGGACAATGAGGGTGAACTAGGTTCAAACACAGGCTGAAAAAAGTCTGAAAACATATCACAAATCTCTTCTGGGGCACTTGCCTTAATGTTATGATAGTGCATGGTGGATGGAATACCTGATTTATTTTTGCGATTTGATATATATGTCTAGAAGTACTTAATATTTGTGGTAAGTTTATCTTCAACTGATTTAATATAGCTTGAGTAGCACGTCTTACAGGCTTCTTTAAAGGTTACTCTGTATTCCGAAAACTCTTTGTAGTCTTTGATGTTCTTATATTTTTCCATTTAACCCAAAAACGTTGCTTTCTCTTGTAAATTTTAATTAATTGTGCTGAGAACCAAACCGGAAAATCAAGTGTCCGGGACTTAATACGCGGTACATTGCGTTCAGGAATGCCACCAAGAACATCATAAAATCATTGCACGGCCTCTTGTGACGGAAGGCGCTCTAACAGGTTCACCCATTCAACCTCACTGGTTTGTTCGTTAATCATATCATAGTTAGCTTTGCGAAAGTCATATTTAGTCAACGGTTTTCTTTTTAGAGCTTGTGTGGAGATACTTGCAGGGGTCGTAGCAACAAACGGGGGATGATGTGTGTCTATAGGTTACTACCTATAGACACACATCATCCCCCGTTTAATGGAGTCTAATGGAGGGCTTATAGTACTAGTGGTGTTAGAAATAAACAAATCTAAGATTTTCCCATTAGCATTAGGTATGTTATTAAATTGGCATGCATTCAGGGTAGACATGAGCTGTGCCAATTGTGAACACACAGGAGACGTTCCAGAGCATGACATACCATCAAGCTGATGCGGCCCAACAGACTGTCCGACCTTCCATGTAATGTCAGGGAGATTATAATCACCAACAATAAATAAATTTACGACATTAGGTTCAAAAGGTTGAAGTGTAAAAATTATATGAACACTGCAAAATTTCCCCCTTTTTAGGGTTCCGTACCAAAATTGTAAAACGGAACCCTTATGGTGAGACTAAGTCTGTCTGTCACAGCTGAATATCTGAAGTAGAACATATCTGAATAATAATAATATCTGAATATCTGAATAAGAACTACTAATGCTATCAACTTGGAATAAATTTGGAATAGTTTTAGATGACGTTTACCTAACTATTTTGCCAACAAAAAAGAATTTAAAAAAATATGTCTTTTTTGCAACAGGGCCTGAAAGGGGGTCTTAAAAATTCTAATGGAGTCTACTAGGGCATGTGGGATCATATTATTATGAATAAACACTGTTTGCACATTGTCAAACATTTTTTTTTAGCCATCATAATTTTCGACTTTTGATGAAAAATATAAAAAAAAAATACCGTCCCGTCCCCTTTATCTCCGAAGTTTGCATAGAAAAAGTCTGAAATTATTCTATGTGATAGAAGTTTATGTAAAGATTACAGAAAACATAAAACGATGTCTCTAAATAGCACAGTTTTTCAGAAATCATCAACATTATATATTATATACGTACGGAACCCTCGGTGCGCGAGTCCGACTCGCTCTTGACCGGTTTTTATTTAGAACTCACAAGTTCTAGCTTTTACAGGTCAAACTAAGTCTAACATTACGCGTCCGTACGAAGTTTTCTTTGTTGGGTTACCAACTCCGGTCGCAGATAATCATTTGTCACTCAAAATATTTGAAAAGTTTTTTTGGAATTGCATGGAATTGTTTTGAAACAATTTCGTAATTACCGTAACACAAAATAAGCAAGTGCTTCCATATTTGTAACAGTTCTATATTAGATCTTATCATCGCGCGTTTCTACTTAGAAGACAGACGATGATGCCCAAAGTGAATACTTTTCTTGGGATATCTGTATTTACCTTCGTTGTCTATCTTATTTGCGAGGCGCGTTTACATCTACTTTAACATAATCTGAAAGTTACTTACGTATAGCCTTAATAACGAAGTGGTCGCTGTCTTCATCTTTCATTTGTTCTTTCTTGATTTGGTTTATTTCACTTATCACTTTAGGATCATCTTCTTTTCTGCATCTGAGCCAAGCCATTGCCCTAACTGCTTCCTGCAAAACATTTTATCCAAATATAAATACACAGATCAACACTTTTCAGGACACTGAACGAGACACAATAGAAGCTTTATTGTTATGACGTCTAAGGGTGTTTAGTGTCACAGAAACTTTTAACACGTTCAGTGCCGGGAGCCCTCCTGGAGAGTTCACTCAAGTCGCTGATGGGATGCCGGGAGTCCTTGCGGAGGGCTTATTTAAAATATCCGTTTTTATTAGCGAATACAGCATTATAAACTGTAGAAATAAAATCAGTTATGTTTATTTTAGCAAGATTTAATATTATACTCCTTGGTTTTCAATTACAAGCATTTTTATTTATACGTATTTATATTCATATTTTTTTTCTTAATTATAACTTGCTATATGTATGGCGGTATGGCGCATGAGCTCTACGAAAAGTGGGTAGAGTCGAAAGTGTTAAGAATGAATGTCGAACTTCTACGCTTAATAGGCATTCTTCAAAACATGTCACTAAAAATCATGATCATAATTATTTTCATTTTTGAAACATTTGACATGACATATTATAATTAGTAAATTTTGACGTTTCATTCATAAATAAAAAAATGTACTTATAAAACTTGACAATGTACATACATATTTTTGTTTCAAACTTTATAATTATATTATTTGTACTTCAATTTTAATATTTCTACACCGGCAACGGTTACCATACTCAGAAATAAATAATATTCTATTCTATTATATTCTCCATGTCGAGATATGTAATGAAGATTTTCTTTTGGGGTTTTTCAGACACAGACCGTAGTCTGAGTTTGTGTACAGTTAGTGAAAATATTGGCCTACAATAAAGGAGCACTAGTGACGGAATCTGACCTACCCCTTTCGTAATATGCAGACGTAAAGATGATGCAGTGTGTATTTGTTTAAGTATTATACCATTGTTGATATCTGTCAAATCTAAGCACGTTATCTGTTTGGGAAAGCCCATTTTATTGACAGAGATTCTCTTGTTCAAATATAAACAGTACGTTTTATCTTAATGCTCAAATATTGTGGTTGTACCTGTCAATGTTGTAACACGGAAGGAAAATTTACAATAATTATTTATAAATACATTAGAAAACGGCATCATGTCAAAGGATTTCCTTCCACTTTTCTTTTTTTTTAGGGTTCGTTTTTGCTATTTGGAACGGAAAATAAGGTCTCTCTACTAGGTCAACCGCAATGCGTAAGTAGGGTATCTAACTCTCGACTTTTTTTTTTTGTTCCAGGGTGATAAATTGTCAAGGATGTCCTCCGCCCTGGTGCGGGCTGTGGGGTCTATCAGACTCTTACTGACTAAAAACCACCCCAGTGTTCCCTTCTCACACTTGTATCGAGGATATGGGATCTTGTGCCACTTCCGCGATCCCCAGCTGGATGGTATCTCTACTAGGCCAACTGCAATGCGTAAATAGGGTCTCTCCACTAGGTCAACTGCAATGCGTAAATAGGGTCTCTCTACTAGGTCAAATGCAATGCGTAAATAGGGTTTCTCTACTAGGTCAACTGCAAGGCGTAAATAGGGTATCTCTACTATGTCAACTGCATTGCGTTAATAGGGTCTCTCTACTAGGTCAACTGAAATGCGTAAATAGGGCTCTCTACTAGGTCAACTGCAATGCGTAAATTGGGTCTCTCTACTAGGTCAACTACAATGTGTAAATAGGTCCTGTCTACTAGGTCAACTGCAATGCGTAAATAGGGTCTCTCTACTAGGTCAACGGCAATGCGTAAATAAGTTCTCTCTTCTAGGTCAACTGCAATGCGTAAATATGGTCTCTCTAGTAGATCAACTGTAATGCGTAAATAGGGTATCTCTACTAGGTCAACTGCAATGCGTAAATAAGTTCTCTCTACTAGGTCAACTGCAATGCGTAAATAGGGTCTCTCTACTAGGTCAACTGCAATGCGTAAATAATACAGAGTGTAAGGGACAACTACGCGCAAACTGTTACCATGAATTCAGTTGTAAGATGATTTTAGAGTCTATCACCAGTAGCAAAATATTTCGCCGGTTATTAAAAAAAGAAAAAAACGGTTTCTTAAAGGACAATGAGCAAATCACTATGGGAAGTTGGCATTTGGTTTTATGCCGCGGCTATCGTTGAAACCTTAGTAGGTATTGGAAAATTCTGTCACGAAAAGGAATTGATAAACGATTTTTCTACAAATGCAGCCAAAGGTGATATATTTGAGCCAGATTTTTTATGTAAAAAACAAACTAAGCTGTACAAACCTGCTTCTTTATAATCTATTTATATGATGAATCAGTTAAAAAAAAAAATATTATCTTTATAACTCCGTTCAGACTGATGTTAGGTTATGTTACCGCGTATTAACTTTTGTTCGTCATATTATTCCGCATCTAATTAATAATGTTTGAATGAAGGCCGCGAGAAAAAAATAAATTGCACCATTTTTGGTCATTGGGTTTTGGACTGAGTAGGTTTTTTTTTATAACTTACGATACATTTTTACTAAATAGCGCGTCGATGTAAAAAAAATTAGCTAAGATCTATAAAAAAAAAATATCCTACCTCTGTCTCTCCTCTCTTAATTAGGTACGAAGGTGACTCGGGCATCATTATGAAGAGTATCAAGTGTACTGTTGGTAGCGCCAGACAGATCCACAGGATAGTGCGGTAGCTTAGTATGTCACCAATGATGTAGAGGAACAAGTTACCCGTTGTGTGGAATAAGATTACCTGGAAAAGTAAATGTAGATTCGATTAAAAATTAATCGAAACAGATATGTTATTCATATTCCTGGCTTTGTTAGATTGGTGGTCGCAAGCTTGCCTGCTAGGAGTGGATTTTGGGTTGGATCTCCGGGTAAGGAATAATGTGCAGTAGCTGTAAGTCCAAATTTGTGCCCTTTTAAAGTAAACGGCAAGCATACAAACAACATAGCAAACGAGTCCTTTTTATAACTTCCATAGTTTCTATTTTTAACTTTAAATCTATACCCGACTTAAAGTCATATTTTTGACTTTGGATTATCTCTTTGACTGTCGTTTTTTTTTTTTCTTTCGCCGTAGTCAGCCATAGTTAACCGTAATTAAGCAAAACCGAACATTCGGCCGATACTTCAGTTTAACGCTTCGGAGTAGACCCCCTGGAGTGGAGACCGCGTATCGGCAAGCTTAGTGTTCACGCACTCTGACTAGATGGACCGACGACCTAAAATGGTAACTGCGACAGAGTGAATGCGGAATGTGGAAGACAGGATATTGTGGCTCAGCCTGCGAGAGGCCTATGTCCAGCAGTAGACTGCAATAGGATTAGTTAATTTGTTGATGTTGAATGGCTATGGAATAGAATCGCCTCTATTACAAAGGACTTATATCATAACTTGGACCCCAATGTTCATTCAGCAGTCGCGCTTCCAATCACTGGATAACTAGACAGACTGACAAATACTTTTTCCATCTTTATTATCAATATTCGTCAATGAATTACATAATCAGCCTAAAATGTTATAATGCTATAGTGTTATGTGCTATAATGTGCTGGGGCATAGGCCTCCCCTTTCTGTGAGAGAGTAGGCCGTAATCGACCACGCGGGCCCAGTGCGGGTTAGTAGATGTCACATGTCTTCGAATTTTTGGTTCTAGGACATGCCGGTTTCCTCACGATGTTTTTGTTCACCGTTTTATTCAAAATTAAATTTGGCTACTATTAGAATACTTTTTAATGAGTAACTTACCAATGTGCCAAGCATCCCTCTAACGTTGGCTGAACTAATCTCCTTAGTATAAAGTGGACATGTGACGTAAGCACCTGCCATTGTGAGACCAAACAATGCTCTGGCCAGGATGAAAGCCCACACTTCCATGGACGCCAGTTTGATTGTCCAGCAAGTCTAAAAATTTGGTATTATAAATGTTTTGATTGATAATACGATAGTTTGAGTTAGCATTAAATTATTATTAAGAGATACTTCATCATGTTCCGAAAGTTGGCCTTCCCAACAAGGGCTCGTGGTGTGTATGATTTGTTCAAACAGTATCTGATGAAAAACCTCACGTTTGCGAAAATGTCTTTTTGTAAAATGTGAGGTTTTTATCATTACTGTAGGTATATTATAGCATAAATAAGTTTAACACATTCATTTTCAAAAAAATTAATCCATTGCTAGGCGAGAACAACTGCCGACAAACGCATACAGACTATTATGTATGTTTTTGTTATTAAATATTTTGAAAAAAAAAAAACAAATAAATGGATGAACGTACAGTCGCCAGCACATCAGGTTATACAGGGTGGAAGAGACATCGACGCGAAGCCTGTTACCATGGATTCAGTACATCATTCTTGACACCCCTGCGCTAAAATTTTTCGTCGGTTATTAAAAAAAAAATTCGCTGTTCCATACATTTTGAACGAGTAGGTATCGCACTTCTGTTGGAAACAGCTGTTATTTTTTTTAAATTACCGACGAGAAATTTCAGCGCACGGGGGTCAAGTATGATGTACTGAATCCATGGTAACAGGCTTCGCGTCGATTTCCCTTCCACCCTGTATAAATACCAAACTTTAAAATTTCTCCATGATTTTAAACCATAAAATGTTGATCGTTAAGTTTAAAATCTAATGGAAAAATTGGACAGTTTGTGGTAAATTTGTAATGCCTCTTAAAAATTTGAGTGCTTTGATTTGATTATTTGAATACTTAAAACCGAAATTCTTATTTTATATCATCAATTTCCAAAGATGTTTATCGTTGGGCAATACTTAATTGAGGATAATTTTACATACATAGTATACAATACATAAACTCACGCCTCCTTCCCATGGGGGTAGGCAGAAACTACTGAACGCCACCTGCTACAATCGGTTAATTTTATAACCACAATTTTTGTCGAAGAAATGAATGTATTACTAATTCCCATTTATGAATGACTGGGTAGGAATGTAATCTGAATAGGGTTCGTCTACCGTTTAATCAGAATTTTTTGAAACCGACTTTATGTATTCACAAACGTTTTTGAAACCGATAGACTGCGAAAAAAAAGTGTGTTTTATTATTTTTATTAATTAATTCAGACATAATAATGAAAAACAAGCTAATGCTTGGTTACTGTATTGTATTATTGGATTTTTTTTTATTAGCATGTAAATCTTTTATAATAGCATGGTATAATGTTTTGTTTTTAATGTAGGTATTCTTAATTTTAATTATGTGTTCAGAGCATGATTGTGTACTCGATAATATGTGACCTGTGATTACCTGTAATTGAATGTGCATTACAGGATAATGTATTTTTTTTCAAAACAGTTGAAACCTCTATTCATAAAAAAAGGCTATTAGACCGTTGAGGAATTGAAAACTGACAAATTGTGAATCGATCGACCTTGTAATAATGTGTGATGTTTGTGACTAAAATGAATGAACAAATTGTTATTAATGATTTATTTTAAAATAATGTAATAAATTATTTACTAATGTTTAGTATAATGTAATAAATTGCAATAATTAGAATCAATATTATGTAATTTAATAATAGTAAATCGATATAAATATGCAATACCCTTACAGGGTGCATGTCTTAATACTGTGTCATGCAATTTTGATATACAGGGTGTGGCGTAAATAGTAGTCCAACGTTAAGGGGTCGACACGCGATATGTTCAGCTACCACATATCACAATTTGATTTTTATTTTTACCATGGGTCTCAGAATAAAACATTTTTTAAATTATTTTTGTTAAATTAACACCTCGCGTTACTAATTTGGTTCTAATTTCAACAAAAAACATTATTTTCCTGTTTTGTTTTTGGTTTATAACTGCTGAATCCATGTGCTATCTTATCCAAATAACTGTTTTACTGTAAACTTATAGATATTAAAGAAAAAATGTGTTTATTTCAAATTTTAAGTATAATCTTCAGAGAACCATGAGACTTTGGGCGCGAATGGTTTAAAAGAAATGTACTACACTGTCGGTGCCCATTATTGAAAAAAGTTGTCCATTAAATGCAGATTCTAATCTCGTATAATAATAAGTGATACCATAATTTGAAATAAAAATATTGCCATTTGAATTGATCCCTTGAATTGAGCTCCTTAGCTGAATTTAAAAAAATACATTATTTAATCTATAAGTTTACAGTAAAACATGTATTTGCATAAGATAGCACATGTATTCAGCAGTTATAAACTAAAAACAAAATAGGAAAATAATGTTTTTTGTTGAAATTAGAGCCAAATTAGTAACGCGAGGTGTAAATTTTACAAAAAAAATGTTGTATTCTGAGACCCATGGTAAAAAAAAAACAAATTGTGGTATGTGGTAGCTGAATATACCGCGTGTTGACCCCTTAACGTTGGACCACTATTTACGCCACACCCTGTATCCCTACTAACCAATGTTTAACATGTTAGCAAATAAATAAATAACCTCAAAGTTTAAAAAAGCCTAATACTAAAATATTTATTCGAATAATTATTCATTATTGGTCGCTCACTGGTCGAAATTTGATCCTCTCTACTTACAATCTATATAGAACTTACTAATTCCAAGAGTACACTAATTCCGTGCTAGTATAAAGTACTTAACTAATGCCACGCTATTAAAAGTATTACAATTATAATTCCATGCTATTAAAAAGTAGTTACTTATTCCGTGCTCAAGTTGTCAGTTCCTGTTACACGCTTCCGTCCCTTTTCACGAAATCACTCCCACAGAATGCGAGAGCAAAGATGGTACACATCACAAAGTATTAGAGGATTTGCTGAGTTTTGAGTTAGTGCTCAACGATTTATTTTATTATACTTACGAATGCTACAGCAGACATGAAGAATAGAGTCAGTTTTCTCCCGATCTTGTCACTTAGTATTGCCATTATATAGTCAGCTGGTATGCATGTCAAGTACGGTACCGCTGCTATCCATGAGATCTGAGAATAAATAAAAAATATTAGGATAAATCAATATTGAGCTAATTTTATGAACTTTTATAAAGCAAGGTTTATTTTTTTTGGCAAAGACTCGGGACTTCTACTGAACCTTTTCTAATTTTTTTTTTTTCTTTACATAATTATTATCAGTATCCATCACGCGTGCAGTTTCGCTAGCTAAGTTACAAAGAGATACATGCGTGATATTTTAATACTAATTAGTAATTAATTAACACTGACCTCATAATCTGTAAGTGGAGTCCTAGGCGAGTCTTTGGACTGTAGCAGCAGTGACATTGGAGACATCCATCCGATACAGGCGCCGTATGCGAATACTGGCAGGTTTACTGCAGAAAACAAAAGACGATTTAGAAGGTCTGTCATCAACGGTTTCTAGAAAATACAGTATCCTCTAAACTGAAAATCACTTCACAAACAGTGGTTTTAAATGAATTTTCAACAATAGGGTTTTTCAATTGTTGAAAAGCTCAAAATTGTTGATGAGCATATTGTAACCAACTTTTCTAGTGAACATATACAATCAAACAGTGTCCTATTAGCTACTGCTAATGTGTTAGTAGATAGTAGGAATGGTTGCAAATACGTTGTGAGAACTTTGTTAGACCAAGGGTCACAAGCTTCGTTTGTTACAGAGGCAACAGTACAATTATTGAATTTTAATCGTAAATCAGTGAGTGGTTGGGTGTCAGGTGTGGGAGAGAGGCAAACGAGAATACCAAGAATCCGGCTCGAAGGACCATATGTTTATAGCAATAAGGTTGTGTTTAGGTTAACAGGGATTTTTGCTATAAACATATGGTCCTTCGAGCCGGATTCTTGGTATTCTCGTTTGCCTCTCTCCCACACCTGACACCCAACCACTCACTGATTTACGATTAAGATTCCGGCGTTGAAGAACATGGGTATGCAGACTGATACCTGGGATATGGTAACTACCTACTTAGTTGCATCGAAGTTAGATTCTGAATCTATTAAGTTGTGGGAACAGCAAATTAGTACGACACGTAATGCCGATATACCCACTTGGTCAGAATTAAGAGAATTTTTGGAAGCAAGGTTCAGAGCTTTAGAAATGATAGAAAGTACTCAAGTTAAAACGGTGCAACCCAAACCAGTAGCTAAACCTAAGGTTTTCCATTCAAATGTTACCAGCAGCGACGGAAAAGGGCCCGAAACAAAATGTGCCTTATGTAGTGGTGATCACTACATCTATTCCTGCATGAAGTTTGGAGATAAGTCTCCAAATGAAAGACAAGAATTTGTACAGACGAACAAGTTATGCTTCAATTGTTTGGCGCCTACACACTCCGTGAGCAAGTGTCGACAGTCATCGTGTTGTAGAAAGTGTGGACGGCGGCATCACACCCTTCTGCATTTCGAGAGAGGACAGCAGAACGAGAAACCGAAGGAAGGTGAAACTTCAACTACAGGTATAGCGAACGACAAATCTACAGGTATGCCTATTTCTGTATCTAATGATGAGCATATTGTAACCAACTTTTCTAGTGAACATATACAATCAAACAGTGTCCTATTAGCTACTGCTAATGTGTTAGTAGATAGTAGGAATGGTTGCAAATACGTTGTGAGAACTTTGTTAGACCAAGGGTCACAAGCTTCGTTTGTTACAGAGGCAACAGTACAATTATTGAATCTTAATCGTAAATCAGTGAGTGGTTGGGTGTCAGGTGTGGGAGAGAGGCAAACGAGAATACCAAGAATCCGGCTCGAAGGACCATATGTTTATAGCAATAAGGTTGTGTTTAGGTTAACAGGGATTTTTGAAAAAATCCCTGTTAACCTAAACACAACCTTATTGCTATAAACATATGAAGTAGCTCATCTTCTTTAAGCTGAACATGCAGGCTGGTGAAGTTCTTCTCTGCTGAAATGCATTCTCGTGACATCCTTCCTGATAGAACCCAACCTAGAATTGTGTTTTGTGTCTACTAGTTGTTTAATTAAACTAGCCGAGGTTCAACAGCAACGCTATTATGAAGATTTAATTTCAACTAACTTGACAAGTAATTTAAGTGGACTGTATGTGTGATTTATTAGCACCAATGCGGAAAGAAAAGACCCGTACTTTGAGAAAGATATTTATGAGGTATTTCAAGAAACATACATAAACTATAAATCAATATTAAGAGAAGCTCTTCAACCTTTTTTAGAAGAATCAAAATTTCAACCTGCTTTATCTCAATCCTCTTCAATTAACGACGTGCAAGATTTCAAGAATCGAGGAATAAGGTTGCCCAGCATACAGATATCCACATTCACGGGAAAGTACGAGGAGTGGCAACCATTCTATGACCTGTTCTGTACTCTAATTCACGACAATGAACATCTGTCACGTGTACAGAAGCTGCATTACCTAAAAAGCAATTTATCTGGAGAACCTGAGGTACTGTTACGTAACTTTTCCATAACAGATGCAAATTATGATGAGGCCTGGGATCAATTAATAAAACGTTACAATAATACGAGGTTCAACAGCAACGCTATTATGAAGATTTAATTTCAACTAACTTGACAAGTAATTTAAGTGGACTGTATGTGTGATCATCAACATATCGATAGCTAGCTTTACATTCATTCGTTTGTAAATACTTGCTTAAACATTCCGCCCCCCAAAGAACGCAGTTCTTTAATATGAGTTTACAAACAAATTTGATAAACAACTATAAATTTTAAAGTAACAATTAATTATAACATCTAACTTGAGGTGATAAGGTAAGTTTTACAACAATACACAATTTTATAGTACATACTTTAGTAATACAACGATAACATAATGACAGATATCACTGCAAAAGGTAAGGTTTACAACGTTACTACATTATAGGTATATCACTATATCTATGAGAGCGGCGCGCGGAATACGTCCCTCACACGGCTACCTTGGTAAGTTACTTATTTATTGCTTTTAACAAAGTCAATCCAACAATTTATTAGTAAAAGGTAAGTATCTAGTTCATTTACATAACATTTTGTAAACGTTAAAGTTAAAAATTTTACGTTAAGTTATAAGTTTTTTATTTTATTTTATAAGTAGTTTAAATAATTAAGTACACATTATATTAGTTTTACAAAGAGTAGTTAGCACTAATCCTAAGTTTATTTAGTTAAGATACATATTTTATTCACAGGACGTTTAAAAACATTGTTCTTACATCTAATTGATACAACTCGAGTAAGATTATCGGGACCAACATGTTTTTGAATGACTCTTCCTAATATCCACTTACTAGGTGGAATATTATCATCTTTTAGAATAACTATGTCATTGATTTCTGGCTCAAGTTGTTTTGTGTTCCATTTATATATTTTATTAAGATTAACAAGATATTCTTTATACCATCTTTTCTAGAAATCGTTGACCATTTTTTGGACTAACCTCCAACGTTCGAGATTAGTGATATGTTCACAAGGTGTATAATTCTCATCTGATAGGTTCAATAAAGGTTCGCCAACCAGAAAGTGACCTGGTGTCAGTGGAAGAGGGTCATTGGGGTCATCACTTAAAACCGAAATAGGTCGCGAATTTAAACAGGATTCAATCTGTGCTAACACAGTGGTAAGTTCCTCGTAGGTGAGTGTATTATTTCCAATTACCTTTGTTAGATGTGTTTTTGTACTGCGTACCCCAGCCTCCCACAAACCCCCAAAATTAGGTGCATGTGGAGGAATGAAATGCCAAGTAGTTCGTTCTAAAGTTAACAACTCTGCTATCTCACTAGGAATAGAAGACTTGGCCTTATCAAACATATCTCTTAGCTGCTTGTCTGCTCCCACAAAATTAGTGCCATTGTCACTGAAAGCAGCGATGAATCCCTTAGAAGTCAGGTCTGTGACAGCCTCCAGGTGTACAGCACGTGTTGCCATGCAAATGAAGAGACAAATATAGCCCTTGTAAGATTTAGCACCTCTGCCTGGAGAAAATCTGATATTAATGGGTCCTGCATAATCTACACCAGCTGATCTGAAAGGTCTGCTGGGTTTTACTCGTACCTCAGGTAGTTGGCCCATCAACTGTACCGCATTGTTTTTTGCATATCTAATACAAGTTGTACATTCTCGGTAACATCTTTTTGCTTGATCCTTAGCTCGTAATATCCAGTACTTCGACCTCAAGTAATTAAGAATTACTTGTGGTCCACCATGCATAGTGTTCTGATGGGCATCTTTAATTATTAGTCTACTAAGATGGCTCTTAGCAGGTAAAATTATAGGATGCCTTGTGTCATACGCAGCTTGCGATTGTTGAATACGTCCGCCAACTCTTAAAATGCCATTATCATCGATAGTGGGACAAAGATTGCGTAGTTTACTCCTTTTGAGAACACCGCTTTGAGATTTTAACTGCTTTATTTCTTGATTAAATTCTAGACCTTGAATTTGTTTAATGCAAAAATTGTAAGTTTCATGAAGAATACAGTAAGGTTATGAAGGAATACATTAATCTCTATCACATGATTGAAGTGGAGTCTGCCGATATTAACAACCCTAAAGCGGTATATCTTCCTCACCATGGCGTAGTAAGAGAAGATAAGGATACGACCAAACTTCGGGTGGTTTTTGACGCTTCGTGTAAGGGCATCAATAATGTTTCCTTGAACGACAATTTGCTTGTGGGTCCTAAGCTGCAACAGGACTTACGTCACATACTGATGAGATGGAGGACACACAGAATCTGTATTACGGCAGATATTATAAAGATGTATAGAATGGTGCGCGTAGCTGAAGAAGACATAGACTATCAAAGGTTATTGTGGAGACCAACAACGACTGAGCAAATTAAACATTACAAACTGGTGAGATTGACCTTTGGTACCGCATGTGCACCATATCTTGCAGTGAAAACATTACAGAGATTGGCGGATGATGAGAAATCAATATTTCCAGCTGCTGCTAAAATAACAAACACAGATTTTTATATGGATGATCTATTGTCAGGATGTGAGACGGAGTATGAAGCTATTAATATTTACAAGGACATGAATAAACTACTGAACTTAGGAGGCTTCGAGTTACAAAAATGGAGTAGTAATAATGAGAACGTATTAAAACATATGGGTATAAATAAAAGAGATGATCATGAACTGCCTCTTAAGGTCAATAGTTTAGTTAAAGTACTAGGAGTTAATTGGAATCGAGACACAGACAGTTTTGTGTATTCCCTCAACTTACCAGAAACAAAGGAACCGATGACCAAACGACGTGTTCTTTCTGATGTTGCTAAATTGTATGATCCGCTAGGGTGGATAGCTCCTGTTGTTGTCATAGCAAAAATGATGATACAGAAGTTATGGAAAATAGGACTAGGATGGGACGATACCATTAGTGGAGAGCTGCTAGCAGAGTGGTTACACTTCAGAGAGAATTTAGTTCTCATTAAAAATGTTTCTATACCAAGATGGTTACAATGTTTGCACACATCTATAATAGAGTTACACGTCTTCGCAGATGCTTCCCAGGCAGCATATGGGGCAGCAGTGTATATTCGAGTAGTTGAAGGAGACAGAGTTTACGTTAATTTAATATCAGCAAAAACAAAGGTTGCTCCTATTGAGAAGCAATTATCTATTCCGAGGTTGGAACTTTGTGGTGCTACATTAGCAGCTAAACTGATTTTCGAGATGGCGCAAGTAATGAACATAGCTAAGAAAAACTTACACGCATGGACAGACTCGACCATAGTTCTAGCTTGGCTAAAAGGTGGGGCTAGTCGATGGAACACATTCGTCAGCAACCGAGTCTCTGAGATATTGAACATTCTAGATTATGAGCAATGGGGTCATGTGACTACAGACACCAACCCGGCTGATTGCGCCTCAAGAGGCTTACAAGCCTCAGATTTGATAAATAACTTGCTGTGGTGGAATGGTCCGGCTTGGTTGTCTGCACTAGACCTAAACATGAATTTAATTGATGTCGAAGATACACAAGAAGAAGAGAAAGCCAGAGTTTTCACTGCTTTATTAAATACTGAAGAAGAATTAATTTGGACTAAGTTCTCTAATTTACGGAAAATGTTGAGAGTAATTTCATACTGTAGAAGATGGTTTGTAAGGTTAAATAAACACAAATTTAAATATAATACTAAATTTATTACGACACAAGAAATTAATGAAACTCTAAATAATTGCAAACTAACTTGACAAGTAATTTAAGTGGACTGTATGTGTGATCATCAACATATCGATAGCTAGCTTTACATTCATTCGTTTGTAAATACTTGCTTAAACAGCGATTTACAACATGTCACGTCGTCGTCATCAGCAGCTTGGGGCAGGCAGAATTAAAAAAAAAAATGTAATAGATTTTTTAAAATTTCTAATTTTTACTTTTTATAAATAATTTTTATTTTTAACAAGTCATTTTTTTTTATTTTTGACTTTTTTGCAGTTTGACTTTTACTATTATATATTTGACATTTTTTTTTTTTTGTAGATTCTGACATTTTTTTTTGGCAATTTTTCATTAATTAATTATAATTTTACAAATGTTTACATTTTATTGGTTACAATTTTATGTTAGTGTTATACTGTTGTTTGTGATTTGGATGTGTATGTTTGTCAATGGGTGTTTTTTTACCTAAAACAATGTTTTTTTTTTTAATAGTCCATAGCTAGACTTAGGCCTTACAAATCGCACGCCATTTAACTTAATTCTCGACTAATCTCGTGCAGCTACTATATACCGTCCTACAAAGCTGGGTCCCTCGGGCCGTCCATGGCATGTAACACAGATTGGATGAACTTGTCTTTAAAATCATCTGCCTAGCTTTTTCCCAGCTATGTTGAGGTCAGCTTCCAGTATAACCGGATGCAGCTGAGTACCAGTATTTTATATGGAGCGACTGCCTATCTGACCTCCACAACCCAGTTACTGGGTAACACGTTCCGACTACCCGTCACGACTGTCAAAGATCTACAAATGAGAGCCGGGACCAACGGCTTAACGTGCTTTCCGAGGCACGGAGGGACCTTGGTATGAAAAGAAAATTCAAGATTTACCTAGAATAGTAAGTAAAGTAGAGCTAAGCTGAAATTTATATAAGTACCCAATGTTTTTCGTTCCATACTTGAAGACGCAAAACGTTAATGGCTATTGATTGATTTTAATGTGACCATGGACTCTAATTTGGATGTATATATGGAATAAAACGTGTGTTGAACTAACCACAAAATATTAAACATTCGTCGCAGTATAATTTATTATACTATGCAATCGTGGCAAAAACGAATGGATTTTTTTTTTTTTTTGTATTATTATTTATTTTTATGTTTACATTATCTCGAGACTATGGGGTCCCGGTCCTTTGAAAGTACGAGGGAACAGGGGGATGGGGGGGGGGGGAGTAGGGGGAACTCGCAGAAGCCTCTTAGACAATTTTAAATGTAATGAGCCCGACATCGACATGTGAACTTTATAATTATTACCCGACTGCGGCAAAGCCAAATAAGGAGGGTTATGTGTTTGACCTTATGTATGTATGTATCTATGCATGTGTAAATGTATGTATGTATCTATATATATATGTCTGTCCCTATGTTCCATCGTAACTACTAAGCGGCTGAACTGATTTTGATGAATATGTCGTTAGATTCGTCTTTATTGCGCGAGTGTCGGAAAAAATGGCGGATTTTTGGGGCCAAAAGGTGTGTTTTCGAAAAAAATATGTTCTAAGCCTATCGAGTGGGGAATTGGGATTGGATTTGGATCAAAATTAAGAGTTTAAAAAGGTGATTACAAAAATGTATACAAGTTATTTGTTTGAATGTAATTTAAATGAGAAATGATAAAAAAAACTATCCCGAACTTTTGGAGTGAGTGAGTAAGAAGTCGTTATCACTTGATTATAATTTAAGTGACTAAATAACCTAATTTACCGTCTTATAATCCTAACTAAAAAGTGAAAAATAAAAAAAATAAATTAAAAAATCAAAAACCCGACTGCGTAAAAAGTGAACATAGAAAAAGATAGAAACAAGTTTTATATAAACTAAACCATCTCATGCGGAGCAATAATTCTATGTTCACTTTTTACGCAGTCGGGTTTCTTTTTTTTAAGATCTTGTACGCACATGAGATATATGCAATAAAGATTTGTATTTGTATTTGTATGAGGCACCAACAGTTTTTTTTTATTTTCATAAAATATTTTGTAATAGACACAAACGCCGACTATACAGAGTTACGAATGGGTTATCACAGTAAATAGTACAGCGGTTATTACAAGTCGTTATCAGTCTGTTATAATAATAAAATAAACATTTTAGTAAAAATATAAACCTGAATGTTTGTAACAAATTAAATAACGTAAAAATTGGCACGAAATAAACACATATATACATTTGATAATAAGGCACTAAAACATGCGCAGGATGGTTTCAATAATTCAACACAAAACTTTATAGTTGTGTTACCAAATAATCACAAATTAAATTTATTGTTGTTAAATACTAAAACAAAAAAAAAATATCCCACGACTAAAATGTTAATTGTTATTAATCATTCTAATTTCTTATGTTTAAAATACGTAATGTAGAACACGTGGTTTCAATTAATGTGATACCCCACCTAATCGCGACACTGTATTTTTCACAGGTGTATTATTAAGATGTGGATTTGCTACCATATGAAATAATAAAATTGTGACTGTGGTGAAGTATCGATCCACATGCCGTCATTTATGACCGATTCTCTTTTTGATCTTCGTCAATGACATTGTTCATTCAATACGGCACTGCAAATGTTCCATGTTTGCAGATGATTTGAAACTGTACAGGGAAATTAAAACAGACTGTGATATTCTTCTGCTTCAGGAAGACCTGGATGCGGTGCATGAATGGTGTCAACTTAATATGATGACTCTCAACGCAAGTAAATGCTATCACATAACTTTTACGCGAAACAAACAAGTACGATTATCGTCTTATAGGTTGGATGGAGTTCGTCTGCAAAAGGTTGATACCATTCGTGATTTGGGTGTCCTACTCGTACTCGACAGCAAGCTAACGTTCATCAATCATATTGACGCAATTGTGGCCAAAGCTTCGAAAATTTCGGGTTTTATGAGGAGAACTTGTTCGGAGTTTCGGTCCACATCGACACTAAAAGTGCTTTACTACACCCTTGTCAGAAGCATACTGGACTACGCATCTCCAGTTTGGAATCCCTTATATCGTGTCCATATTAACAGGATAGAACGTATACAGAAGGCTTTCACGAGGTACTTACGTTTTAGATGCCCTAGTTGCCCTCGTGACGCTAATTATTCCCAAAGGCTTGATCACTTCAATATGTTACCACTTGAACAACGTAGAAGCAATTCTGATCAGCTCTTGTTTTACAAAATTATCCATAACCTGGTGGATGTACCTGAGTTATTATCTGAAATTAATATAACTGTACCTAGGCGTACCGTAACTAGATCTTTACACAAAATAAATACCTTTGCACCGTCCTCATCAAAAACCAACCTTGGTCTAAATGCCCCATTGAATCGATTAATGACTAATTATAATAAAATAGATAACTGTAACAATATTGATATATTCACAAACACATTTTCCCAATTTCGCAGAAAACTGATAACCATTAGCGACGAATCACAATCATAATTTCTTAACCTACTTTTCATTTTTTACTATTTGTTTTTTACTATTTATTATTTTGGTTTTTTACCACATATATAATTTGTGCCTGCCACTTAAATAATTTTGGAATGTTATCTTATTGCACTGGTTATCACGTTCTACCGTTTTGATTTTTTAATTTGAATTTTACTGTTTATTTTTTAATTTAATACTAATGTTTTAATTTTGATTCTAATAATAATTATGATTTTAATATTTGATTCTAATTTGGATTATGATTTTGTTTTTACTTAATGTTTTGTTCTTTGTTTATAATTAATTTTTCTATCCTCACTACGAGTAAAAAATCTTGTTTAAACATATATTTAAGAAGCTATTTTTTATGTAAGTGCTGTGTACGCCTGTAAGTGACTTATTCACCATAACTCAATGCATATGCTATTTTTTATTATGTTAATGTTCTAGTGAATGGGTCGTTGGTGTACCTTTCAAATAAAAAAAAAAAAATAAAAAAAAAAAATAAAAAAAAAATGCTCGACGTTGGGTACATACTCGTACGATATTTATATATTTGTTTTGAAATAAAACTTACTAAAAACTGTCATGTGTACCATCAGACACAAAGGACATGTTGATTTAGAAAATAAATGTAGGCTGACACTTGAGATTTTTAAAAATGATACGTGCTTTATCAAAATAATAAGATACACGGAAGTTTTTGGTATTCAAAGTCGCTTTTCAAATATCAGCAAAAATTATTTTCGACAAATTTTTCCTTTTTAATTTGCAACGACAATATAGGGTGCCTGGTGTGGATGAAATTAAATAAAAAGGTACTTACTAAGCACAGCACATAATATCTGGTTGATCTTGCTCCCCTCGTTGAAAATAAAGTAATATTTCGTCATTGTTGAATACTATGTAAAACTATTAATAATACTAAATTCTTCTTAAATATTTACGTCAACTTAAAATACTATCTTACATTAAAAATAAATATTTGATTCTAAATTATATCACTTTACAGTAATCACTGCTAAATAAATAATATTACATTAAAATAAACGCGGTAACCTAAAACGGTTATCCTTTAAAAAAAAATGGTTTATTTGCAACCCATTTTCACTGAATAGTTTTCACATTAAGTCTAAGAAAGCACGACGAAACTGCTCGTCGTTCAATTTTCGCGGTCAGTTATAAACTGAGTTAAGATACAAGGAAGTTCTTTGATATACGAGTATGTGGACGTTTTATTTGTGTTAAGATCAATTTCTTATCAAGGAATCTAATGCTGATGGTAACAGAGGTGTCTGTGCAAATAACAAAATACTATTACGTCGTATTACACTAAACAGACTTATTATAAAATAAAGCCGCTTTTAGTGTGTCTGTTTGACCGCTTATATCTTCTAAACTACACAATTCATTTTGATGCGGCTTTCACCATCATTTTAGGGCATTTTTTTGTGTATAACTTCTCTCACCCTACTTAACAGGGATATCCTCTGAATTTCCATAATATAAATACACGTAGTAACATGAAATTGTGATACCCAAATTTGGATTAACTAAAACAAGCAAGTCATTTCTTATACCTAAACAGTATCCGCTTCTATAACAAGCCAGAGCCAGCCAGAGCATAAAACTTATGAACTAAGCGACTACACACTAAGGGCACCATACCCCTGAGGGGTATGGCCTAAGGTATAAACCTCGGCTTAGTGCGTCGCGTCACTAGGGGAGGGCAACAAGGGACAGGCTGGATCGGATCGTGATTATTTAGGGATGAATTTAAAGCTACAGGCTCAGCGATGCGGGATGGCTTGAGCGAGGGTCGGGGCAGTCATTTTAGAAGGTTCTGGAAGGTTTTTGTTTAAAATACATTAATCTTTTGCTACTACTTCAAAATTAGTGACGATGTTAGTAGGAGCTTCAAATTGTAAAAGCTAACAACGTACAAACAAACCAGTGTGCAAAAATTGTTTCTCTGGTTTTAGTCGTACTGGCGTGCGACATTTACGCCTCTAAAACTAAACAGACATACTTAAATATTTGTTTTATTTTATTTTATGTTTACCCAACAGATAAAATGTAGTAACTAGATCCGATGTATGTTCAAATGGTAAATCTGAAATTGTCAAAAAAAAATCTCAGTCAACAGAAAAAAGCCGTGACTTTTCCATGGTTAAGAATGATGTAATTTAAATAGGACATGATCACATTGAAATAAATGTTTGCATAACTGTAACACAATTTTGGTTACTGCTTACACAAAAATTGTGACTTGGGAACTAGGTGTTATCTGTTACATAACTGTTTTGCTACCTATTCAAAAATCAGTTGGTTTTGTAAAATGTAAGCAAAATTTTTTTCCTTAATTATTATGTAAAACCATAAATGGTGCATGTGGTGTTATTCCTGTAAGTGATTGTTGCACTAAAAATGTATCTACTATTATTAAAATTATTGTAAATGTATTGTGTAAACAATTGTTGGCTAACCTAAATAAATAAATAACTCAATTTGAGTTATTTTTGAAGTAGTGATAGTGGTAGTAGTGTGGTAGTGGTGTGTGAAGTAGTGATTAGTTCGGCTAAAATCTCTGTAAACTTTGAAGTTAAAAGGATTATACTGTCGCTGGTCACGTTATATTGTAATCATACCGTAACTTTTCTAGTTACTAAAAATAATTTTAATAATTTATTATTTTATTTATTTATTCATATAACAATTCGCATTGTGTTTGAATTAGGTAGTACATTAATCCATATTTTCCCGCACAAAAAAAAAAAAAAAACAATAAATTATGAATATCAAACAGTAATTTCACTAAAAATAAAATCAATAACATAATATAAATTTTGTGTCAATAGAATGTAAATAGTAATTATATAAATTATTGTAAATTGTAAATATTATCATGTCAAATGCTTATAAATCTAATCTATTAAATGCATAAAATCGGATAATGTCTTGAATATATATTTAATGTCAAAAAGGTAAATTAATATAAATACTATTCACCATCATTTGTCACCAATTCAGATATAGAATATAAACATTTATCTAACAGGAATGCTTTATGTTTGGCTTTGAATAGAGTACCTTTGTAAATCAGTGATCTTAGGTCAGTAGGCAACTTATTAAATAATTCCACTGCTTGGTATTTAGAGCAATGTTTAGCAAAATTAAGTTTCGGTGCAATTTTATTTTTTATAACGTTTCTTCTAGTTTT
Source organism: Tiliacea citrago (assembly GCA_963921375.1). Taxonomy (NCBI): domain Eukaryota; kingdom Metazoa; phylum Arthropoda; class Insecta; order Lepidoptera; family Noctuidae; genus Tiliacea; species Tiliacea citrago. Next base: position 3,378,676 of record OY992801.1, read on the forward strand.
TTCCCTAAGTTCACGTGCTTCTTGTGATTCGTGCTCGTGTATGTATTTCGCAAAGCGGCTGAGTAATACTAAAACATATAAACTTGGTACTGTTAAAATACCAAATTTTTTAAAATATTCTTTACATGATTCTCGTTGTGGGATTCTGACAATAGTTCTTAGTGCACGTTTCTGTAGTATGAATGCTCTTTGGCAATTATACCCGTAACTGATAATCAAGACAGGTTTCCTGACTGCGCTTCCTCAGAAGCGGGGACTGGTCATTGTGGCCAATTTTGGGGGGGTACCTTTGTCCATCTCTATTATATCGAAACCCGTCCGTGCCTCGGTAAGCACGAAACTTTTCAGCCCCGGCTGTCATTTGTAGATCTTTGACAGTCGTCACGGGTAGTCAAGCCCGAAAGTCTGACAACCAGTTTTAGGCTGCCTGAAGAAAGAAGAAAGAAAGAAAGAAAATACGTTTATTTGCGGTAAACATAACGCAAAGAAATAAATACACAAGCACGAAAGAAAGAGTTGAGGGAAAATATTCGTCACATTCACGCAAAACGGCCATCGCTCAGCATAATGCTGCGACCCTATGCGAGACAGAGCCCCAGCGCTGGTTTTCAGTGACAGCCGGCATTGACGTGATGACGTCAACCGGTGCAGCATTAAATGAGATAAAAATAAACAAAATAAAATAAATGCAATACTTCGTTATCTATGTTTATATAAATTTAATCGATCGAATTAAATCGATTTAATTTAATTTATATAAACGGAGAAATATTAACCAATAGGATTGCAAGTGGACAGGGATTTACAATCCTATTGGTTAATATTTCTCCGTTTCTCCGCTCCGCAGCCTCGTTCTGCTCCGGCGGACAGGCAGCCTTACCAAGAAGAAATGTTCTTAAATGTTCATTTAAGAATGATGTAATAGGACGTGACCAGTGACGTAAAATCTCTGTAAACTTTGAAGTTAAAAGAATTATACTGTCGCTGGTTACGTTATTTTGTAACCATACCGTATTTTTTCCAGTACAAGGTAGTCGCTATTTTCTAGTAAAAAGAAGCATGTTGCGCATGAGGTCCTGGGCTTCATTCTCGGATCGGGCAAAGTATTATTGGGCCTTTTCCATCTGGGATTTCCCAGTAGCAGCCCGGAGTCTGGATTTGTGCCCGGTTGATGGCAATAGGCTCGCCCCCTATTACATGGGACTCAAACATAACTGGCGAAATGTAGGTGTACTATAAGTACACCTCTGCCTAACCCTTCGGGGAATACAGGCCTGATGTTGTGTTATGTGGGAACCTTAGTTTTCTCACAATGTTTTCCACCGTTGGTAAGTATTATGTTTATCGTTTTAAATTATAAAAAATACAACCTTGTTCCTCAAACATTTTCCGCCTTTGAAAATCTTTGATCTGCTGACAGAAGTGTCAGGATAACTATTATGTCATCTGCTGTCAATAATTTCCAAAATGTAGAGCATAAACTCAAAGCCTAAAACATAATGCGCCAAAATGAAGAAATACGGACATAATTCACGCCAAAGATATTTAAATATACATACGAATTCACGCCAACCTTGGTCAGTATTCTTTTTAATTAACGGTCGTTGGACTGCGCTTGGTTAATGTCAACGGGCTCGCTCACTGTACGTGGGACTTTAATCGTTATAATAAATAACAATAATGCACAAACCACGGCTTGTCCTTGAGGACACAGCACGGCATACGCTGGCAGTGTGGCGCTAGGGATTTGCTGCGCCGTGCTCTCATCTCAGGAGTAGGCAGCAACCTGTCGCTGCTAGTCGTGGTTGTCTCGATGGTTGACAGCGAGGAGTCCTGGGATGCGGTGGTATAATTCTGAGAAACAGTCATGTCACAAAAGGAGGCTGTGGAAAGGGAGCGGGAGATCTCTCTCACTCACCCGGCCCGCAGCAGAGGCAACAGGCGACGTCAGAGGACAGATAATGCCCTCTTCCGGCCCCCCTAGATGGGTCCAGGGACGGTGGACTCGGGAACGTCTGCCATGCGTAGTGTTTCCACGCGCGCCCCTATTGGACGTCGTAGGGGGAGTCTCATACCTCACTTCCCCTGTGGGCCTGTGGCCCGCTAAGGCGGGCCAGCCGGGGATCGCGGAAATTGCACAAGATCCCATGATTCCCGGTGCAAGTGTGCAAAGGGAACACTGGGGTAGTTTTTAGTCAGTAAGAGTCTGACAGACCCGTCACATCCATGCGGATTTTAAAACAAGGAAAAAAAAAAAAATTGGTGCACTTGCCCAGTGCATGCAGGGATTGTCGTTGGTTGGTGCCTCATTTTATTAAGTCTAAAGGGCCTCTGCGAGTTGCCCCCGCGTATGTACTCCTTCCAAAAGTCCCGGACTCCAGGGTCCCGAGACAAGTACATTTAAAGATAATATAAATAATCAAGACATGTTTCCTGACCAGCGCCTCAGAAGCGGTGACTGGTCATTTTGACCAATTTTGGGGGAAACCTTTGTCCATCTCCATCATTCCAAAACTCCTCCTTGCCTCGGAAACCACGATAAGCTGTCAGACCGGCTGTCATTTGTAGATCTTTGACAGTCGTTACTGGTAGTCAGAAGCCCGAAAGTCTGACAACCTATTTTACCAAGGGGTATAGCGTTAATCAGTAACTGGGTTGTGGAGGCCAGATAGGCAATCGCTTCATATAAAATATGCTTATATACTTCATGTTACTTCCGGTTCGACTAGAAGCCGACCGCAACATAGTTGAGAAAAAGCAGATAAAGACCGTTGTCCAGCTGTGGAATATCTCTTGGTTAATATGATGACGAGACTACCGGGGCTTACAAATGCTCAGGCCTACCTAACAGTTCAGTGTTTTTGACTTCATTCAAACGACACAGAAATATAACCAAATCTTTTTCAACAGATAAATCGAAGTAGCTGACATAATATACAATGGGATACTGGATGTGGGTAGCTTTATATGCTGTGATTGCAAGTAAGTTCTTTGAAAATAATAATATTATGTTGTATCATGCCTGGAAAATTATACAAGAAAAAAAAATTACTAGTGCGCAATTTTTTTTTTTGGTTGCTCAGTATCAATAATAGAACACATTTCCATTATTTGTTAAAAAAATCCTAATTTGAATTGATCTTGACTTTCAAGTAAGGAAAAAAAATTGAATAAAATATCTCGAAACAATGCTAAAAACCTACAAATTGCAAATCCAGCGAGCGCATAGCTGTTTCGCGCGTCCCATTACACCGCATACACGCGCCTGCCGGCAAGTCGCCACAAAACTAGTTCCCAAGTAAACATCTTTCGTTAACTACAACTTTATTTTTTTGTACTAAAGACTTAAACAAAATAAAAAATATTATTAAAAAAAAAAAAAATTGCTTGAGTTTAATTTGTCAAAATTTGCGCACTGGTTATTTTTTTTTTCCTGTATGAAGAAGCTCTCTTTGTCCCTCAATTTATCCATCAATATTGCCCTACGGAAGTGTCATTGACGGTATCTAGTTTTCTACGTCGGATACGTATCTGTCCAACAAATTGGAGGTTGCGCGACATCCCTGCATGTGGACTGCCCAGGACTGGCAATTATGGCGAAATTATGGCAATTCTTGGTAGAGATCTGTATCCAGCAGTATTTTGTTTTTGGAAACATTGCATTTGTAAGCCCCGGTAGTCTCGTCATCATATTAATCAAGAAATGTTCCACAGCTGGACAACGGTCTTTCTCTGCTTTTTCCCAACAATGTTGTGGTCGAATTCCAGTCAAACCGGAAGCAGCTGAATACATGATGTATATTAGCATATTTTACATGAAGCGATTGCCTATCTGACCTCCACAACCCAGTTACTGATTAACGCTATACCCCTTGGTAAAATTGGTTGTCAGACTTTCGGGCTTCTGACTACAGATGTTCTATGTCACGAAGTCCGTTTGGCTATGAATGTTGTCAAGCGTGCACATGCACATTGTTTTTGTGTGCGTAACCTCGAGAGCGCTCAGTGTCGATCGGGACACGGTCCGGATCAGTAGTGGTTTTTAGTTCGCGCCAAATTGTTTCACGGAGTAAGGTCAGCATGGCAACAAAACGAAGAAGAGTTGTCCATAGTGTGGTAATATTTATTTATACGTTTTCAATTAAAATGTTATACAAAGATACTTAATATAGCAATAGAAGTATTTATAAAATGAATGTTTTTTTGTGTTATAAAATGTTTATATTACATAATTATTTTGATTACATTTTGTTTTAGGGTCGAAACATGATAGCTAGTGTTTATCATTTTCTGCGAGAAGAATATGAATTTACAAAATCATTAATGGAACTCAACTGTGATTTGTCTCATTTACGAGACATTACACGCCGTACAGCTGAAGCTACGGGTGTGAGCCAAAAAACAGTTCAAAGAATATTAAAAGAAGAGAAGGAATTCCCATCCACTTCATCAAAATTCACTTCACCTATGAAGAAAAGGAGAAAGCGAGATAATAAAGTGGATATAGATAATTTTACAGCCGATGTGGTTCGCAGTACTGTACAAGATTTCCATATTGTCCATAAAGAAATTCCAACATTAGCTAAGTTAAGAACAGCATTGAATGAAAAAATCGGATTCGAAGGTTGTTTAGAAACTGTTCGCAAGTTACTGTTGAAATTAGGTTACAAGTGGCGCAAAACAGAGAACAACCGTAAAGTCTTGACGGAGGGTCATGATATACAAATGTGGCGTTTAAAATATTAAAAAAAAATAACAGAGTACCGCTCTCAAAGTCGGCCCATTGTCTACACCGATGAGAGCTACGTCCTTTCGACACACGTGCGAAACAACACCTGGGCAAAAAAAAAAGGAAAGAACTTCGTTTTAAAAAAAAATTAGCACAGGCACTCGCTTTATTTTAGTGCACGCGGGAACCAAGGATGGTTTTATTGAAAATGCTTCCTTGGTTTATAAGGCCAACTCAACAGCTGGTGATTATCATTCAAATATGAGCTATGATAACTATGTAAAATGGCTAAATGAAAAGTTGCTACCCAATTTACTTCCGCGCTCTGTCATTGTCTTAGACAATGCATCTTATCACAACACACGGGCTGAACGACTACCGACGCAATGAATAATAATAATAATACAAAGAAAGCCGATATGCAGCAATGGCTCAGGGATAAGGGTATAGCATTTGATGAATCTCTTCTTAAATTGGAATTGTACGATACAATAAAGAAGTACAAAGCCCAACACGTAATCTACAAGATTGACGATTTTATAAAAAGCAAGGGTTTTGATGTCTTACGCCTTCCCCCTTATCACCCAGAATTAAATGCGATTGAAAATATATGGGGGATCGTTAAAAATTATGTCGCATCTAAAAATATCGAGCAAAACATGACGAATACGGAAAGACTGATCAATGAAAGTTTGGGCCAAGTTAGCAGTGAAACGTGGCAAAAAACTTGTGCTCATGTTGAAAAAATTGAAAAAGACTACTTGAAATATTTTGATCTCGATTTTGAATTTATAATCAATGTACAAGATGATTCTGACGACAGCAAAACGGAATCGGAAATCGAAAATTTATCTGATAGTGATTGAAAATACTGAATAGTCCTACTTGTTTCGTTTCCATTCTGTAACACCAATGCTTAATAAATTGGCTACATATTCTTAATATTTTTGTATTTATTGCAACCTAATCTAATTTATTTACAAAATGTATATACTTTTAAAACCAAAATTTTATTTAGATTATTAAATCTCGACTTGAATATATATCAGATTTTTTTGCTAACGTTACCTACTTTTACACACACAAGCGCGCTTGTCGGGATACGTCACTACTACAATCAAAGCCGAACGGACTTCGTGAAATAGAATATCTGTACCAGGAACGACTGTCAAAGATCTACAAATGACAGCCGGGACTGACAGCTTATCGTGGTTTCCGAGGCAAGGAGGAGTTTCGGTATGATAGAGATGGACAAAGGTTTCCCCCAAAATTGGTCAAAATTACCAGTCACCGCAGGAAGCGCTGGTCAGGAAACATGCCTTGATTATTAATATTATCTTTAAATTTACTTGTCTCGGGACTTTTGAAAGGAGTACCTACGAGGCAACCAGTACCTACGATCGCAAACAACAGACCTTCTGGAACAAATTCTCAAAATTATGATGAAAACCGCATCAAAAATCATTGTATAGTCTAAAATAAGTAAGCGTATACACAGACAGACACGAAAAGCGATTTTATTAAAAGAAATATAAAAGACAAAGATCTAATCTAACATCATTTCCATCTACAGGTGCAATAATGACCTATAATGACGACTTCAGGATGGAAGCTTTAGAAGGATTCACAGCAAAATTCAAGATCCTGGTGGAAGAGCTGGCAGTCTACTTTAAACCAATCAACTACCCCTACGACCTGGTCTCCAGGTTGTGTATGGAAAAATAGCCGAAATAAACTCAACGGTAATCGAATGCACCGTGGTGTTCGGTAAAGGCCTTTCCCAAAAAAGCCACTCTCCTAGATAGTGTCGTTAAGGGCGGCCAACCCAACATACTTTTCATACAAACGTTCGTACGTGATTATGGCGTTGTAACACATCATTCTTTGAAAAAATTGAACTAATAGGTATCTTGTGCACTATATCTAGGTTTCTATGCAAGCAGAAAATAAAATTTTTGAAAAAAAAATCAGTTTATACCTGCAAAAATCTGCTTTTTTGCACAAATTTTACCTGAACTTTGGCCATTCATAATGTACTCATAAATTGTAAATGTTGAGAAAACATTAGAATATAAACCTTGCAAATGTAATGGAGATTCTAAATGACCAACATTTATTTCACAAACTGATAAGGCTTACTCAAAAACACGTATTTCCTGGAACAAGTTTTATGAAATTTCCGCACATTATTTTTCGTTCAATGTTATCGCGTTCTCACGCGTTTGTTAATAGTTTTCACTTGCGCTGGATGAAACAACAAACTTTTCGACCATGCTCACGTTGACGATAGACGGACCGGAAAGGCCCCTCTTAAAGGCGACTTATCAATTTTGATCAGAGGATCCTTTAGACACTAATAACAATAAACCACGTTCAGCAATGATCAGTACAATATAGTTATGGAATTTTGCCCAACACGACCTATGGGGTCGCTGAGGTTGCATATTTGATAAGTATAAGATTGTTTAGTCTAAAATTTAGTTCATTAGCCAGTTCGTGAATTACATCCCAATATGTAAGACTTCTCATTATAGAGTTAAATCATTAATTCATTTTTTTAAAGTCCTTTAAGGCGCTCCCAATCCTGACTGGCGCAGCCGGTAGGATCACTGAGGAAGCCGTCACGCGTTAAGTGATTTTTCGTGATTAAACTTTTCCCGATTTTCACAACGGTACGCGTGGTGTACGGCAAGGTGATTCAACGAACCAAATAAATATCGACGGTGACGAGGAGTGCTGAGAGCTGATGATGGGCGTGGCAGGCTGGTAAGTACGACCTTTCACCTCCTTGATATCCGTGTCCACCTTGAATACGCATCTCAAGTGTGGAACCCAAAATATGAAGTGTATAAGTCAAGAATAGAAAGCATTCAGAATTTTTTTTTAAGATATTTAGATTATAAGACAAAGCAATGCTCAACGGATTACACTCATCGTTGCAGAAGATACCATTTTCTACCGCTGGAAAACAGACGCCAAGCTAATGATATTACTTTTCTGTTAAATATTTCCTAATAGTTCCATCGATTGTTCCCAACTTCTCTCCAAAATATCACTCCGAACCCATCACGTAGGCTTCAGGCAACGGCCACTTCTTCACATTCCGTTCGCGTCAACTAACTACCGACGCAATGCCTTCTTCTTACGTAGTGCAGCGAACTTCAATAATCTGCCCTCTCACTTAGATGTTGACCTATTTAAAACCAGCCCTAGCACATTAAGGAGAACTATGAATAAAGAATACTTTGTTATAGAGCGCGATAAGTAGCATTATTTATTATTTATGATTAAATAACATGTTACAACACATGAGTGTACATTATCCTTCTTTTTACTGTTTTTAGCACAACTAATAAACTGTCACGATTTTAGATACTAATTACAATGAATAAATTCCAAGATTATTGATGTTTTGTTTTTGAGAAGAATTTATTTTGTTTTGTTTAAAGAAGAATTTGTTAAGTCATCTATAAGAAGATTCTGTTTTTTGTTTTTGTATGTTTCTTTTCTTTTTAATCTTAGGTACATAGTTTTTAATTTGTGGAAGCTTGTAAATGGCAACTGTAAGCGCTATTGTCCATAACTTACCTGTACAGATGTTAGACTGTAAGCTTTCCGAAGAATAAATAAATAAATAAATATCCTTTCGGTAAACTTAGAATTGGAAGTTTTCCATTTTGACTGTTTTATGGTTTTCTTAAATAACTAAGTATTTATTATAAGTGTAATTTAAGAACACAACTTAACATACAACTGTTTTAAACACTAAATAAGTATAAGTATTCATATTGAGTTCAGAAACAATTAATAACTATACTAGTAGGAATTATTGTAATAAGTAATATTGGTAGAGTTCATAGAGTTAATTGTTACTTAAGAAATAATTTAAATAAGTACCAAAATGTCAGAAATAAAACTTATCCCAAATGAATTGTACAAAATTCTACCCAGTTTTGATGGTAATAAACGTCATCTAAATTTATTCTTGCGCAAATGTGACTATATTATTGATAAGTTTAAGTCATCAGAATTACAACAGGAATACTTAATGCATGTTGTGACTAGCCGCTTAACGGGTGACGGAGCCGCGCTTATCAGCGAGCGCGCAGACATACAGTCGTGGCCGGAATTCAAGGAACTGCTAGAGTTACATTTTGGCGATCCGCGAACCGAAGAGTGTTTGGCTATTGAATTAGAAACTTTAAAGATTAAAAATAATGAGAGTCACAGTGATTTTTGTGCACGTATTCAAACAGTAAATTCAGTGTTGTTGTCAAAGGTTAACCAATCAAAAGATCAGAATTTGCGAGTAAGTAAGACTACTATTTATAACAACTCAGCCCTGCAGGTATTTTTATATAACTTACCAGAAAACATGGTACGCATTGTGCGTCTGAAAAATCCACGCACATTGGAAGAGGCCTTATCTGTAGTTTTAGAAGAAGTTAATTCCTGTGATCAGTATCAGATGCGCAGCAAAATGTTAAATCAAAACCATAATATTAAACCGCACGTTAGCGGCACCGTTGCGCCACAACCAACATTTAAATTTGGTTTATTCCCGCAGCCACCAGGTTTCAGGCCGATGCCAATGATGCAACAAAATCAATCATTTAAAAAGAATGCTGGTACATCACCTAAATTTAATTTCGCAATTCCACCTAATAGGCCAATTATCATGCCAGGGCACAATCAAGGCCAACTGGGTATGAGTAAACAAAATTTGGTGCCACCGCAATTTGGTTACCGACCTAATTTTGGTTATAGACCCCTTGGTTATCAACAAATGATGACAATGCTTCCGCATCAGTGTGGTAGTAATAATCGTGCTCCGATTCCACAACAAAATAAACCTCAACCAGATATCACCGATGCTACTATGAGAACTGCTCCGCAAAGAGCAGCTCAGCAAGGTTTCCCTATAAATGAATTAGAACTCTATCCTTCTTATGATGACTATTTTACTCACCCTGCGGAATACGAATATTGTTATGATGTATATGAATATTTCCCTAGTGATGGAAATTATTTTCCAATAGACTCTGTACCTGAAACCCCTACACAAGACTTAGGAAAAAACGAACAGATTAAAAATAAAGATAATACTACTGAACCAGAACAAGTAAAAAATTTTTACATGCGAGCCTCCATAGACCAGCACCTGAAAGAATAATATTAAATTATAATACGGTAAAATTAAAATTGCCACATATTTACGGAAATAGACGGAAAATTCATGATCGACACTGGTAGTGCTCGTTCATTTATACATCCTAGAATAGCGACTACCTGTTTTCCTAACAACATATCATACGAACCATTTAAAGTAGTAAGTACGCACGCTTCAAGTAAACATAATCAGGTAATGCAAATTCCCTTGTTTTCTGTATTTCAAAGTAAAGATCATCATAAGTTCTATGTATACAACGTAGACTCCTTATACAACGGGCTGATAGGAAATTATCTTTTAAAACAGTTAGAAGCTGTTATAGATTAAAAGAAACATGTTCTAACAAAGACAGCTAAAATACCTATATGCTTAGATACGGACATTAATATTATACATGTTGTATTACCTCCACCGGGATCAGAAATTAGAGCAAAATTACCAACCAATTTATTAAATGGTGTAGGAATATTAGATTATACGAAATTTGGTGTAGGAGTACGAATGCCTACTGCTCTTGTGAAATGTATAAACGGTTTTGCAACTACCATCATACAAATCTCTTGATAAACAGATATAATTATGTGTCATCAAGCCATTCTTAGTATCTATATACGAGGAAAATGAATGCCATATAAATTTCATAGATGACCAAAATATAGAGACTGACCAATTATTACGTGACAATCTAACTAAATTACGACTAGACCATATGAACGATGAAGAACAAGCATCTATACGACAATTATGTGAAGAATATAAAGACATATTCTATTGTGAACAAATACCTTTAACCTTCACTAACCAGGTAAAATACTGTATTAGGACAAAGAATGAAGACCCGATTTATACTAAACCATATAGACAAGCCCCTGCTCAAGCAGCAGAAATTAATAAACAAGTTGAAAAACTTTTGAAAGATAACGTGATCCAAGAATCCTTTTCCCCCTGGAGCTTACCAGTCCATCTCGTTTCCAAACAGTTAGATGCTTCTGGTGAAATTAAATACAGAATGGTAACCGACTATAGAAGACTTAACGACATTACAGTTGACGACAAATACCCCCTTCCTAACATTACTGACCTTTTTGACAAATTGAGCAAAAGCGTTTACTTTATAACGCTCGATTTAGCCAGTGGCTAAATCGATCGAAAACTGCATTTAGCACCCAAAACGGACATTATGAGTTCTTAAGGATGCCGTTTGGACTTAAAACGGCTCCGGCAACTTTTCAACGAGCCATGAACACCATTATGAGAGGTCTCCAAGGAATAAATTGCCTCATTTATTTAGATGACGTCATTGTGTATTCTTCAGGACCACCTACAGAAACTTAGAGCCGTCTTTGACAGACTACGACAGACTAACTTAAAAATACAACTAGATAAATCCGATTTTTTACGAAAAGAAGTTTTATACCTAGGCCATACGATAACAAGAGACGGACTAAAACCAAACAATGATAAAATTAAAGCTATTATTGATTATCCTCTCCCTAGAACGACAACAGAAATAAAAAGTTTTCTTGGGCTGGCCGGATACTATAAAAAATTCATAAAAGATTTCGCTAAAATCACCCAGCCCCTAACGTCTTGTCTAAAGAAACGAAAAAAAAATATCATAGACCAAAACTACATAGATGCCTTCGAAAAATGCAAAAAAGTACTGACTAATACACCTTTACTACAATACCCTGACTCGACTAAACCCTACATTTTGACCACTGACGCCTCTGATGTGGCACTCGGTGCTGTCCTATCTCAAGGACCTATTGGAGCAGACAAACTAGTCCCATATGCTAGTCGAACCCTTAGCGACACTGAAACACGTTATAGCACAATTGAATTAAAGAAACTATGGTTAGAATTTGCAGAAACTATTATTGGGAAATGCAAGATACGGTAGCGGCAATTATAAATATATGTGAGCCTTGCAAACTAATGAAGTATGATAGAAAGCCCATGTTACAATGTTACAATTAACACAGACACAAGATGGCCTTTTCAAGAAATATTCATTGACTTATTTAATATAGAAAGTAAATATTACCTAACGCTGGTAGACGCATTCAGCAAATTAGGACAGGCTATTGAAATTTCAAGTAGGCAATCGACAGAAGTAGCGCGAGCTCTATTAAAGTATTTTTCAATAAACGGTGTTCCCAGGAAAATATCCTGTGACCCTGGCACTGAATTCAACAATTAACGTATGGGCTAACTTTTGTCTATGTACAAAATAGAAATTCACATAAGAACGCCAAATAATCCTAACACTACTGGCATCGTAGAGCGATTCCATTCCACTATAATAGAGATATATAGGCTTGCAAAGTATGAACGTAAATGTACAGATGCCGCTTCTGTCATGACCTATTCCATAATGGCATACAATCATTCAATAAACTCCACCACTGGATTTACACCTTTTGAAGTAGCATTTGGACACACTGACTCTAGTAAAACATTCGATGTAGACTTAGAAAAAGCGTACACACAGCAATTAGTTAAAGATCATGCAAAACGAAAGAAATATCTGTATAAATACTTAGCTGAAAAGATTCTTAACACTAAACACAGGCCAGAAAAAAGAAAGGTGGTGAAGTTGAGTTAAGCTTACAGGAAGAAGACAATATATTTGTAAAGGACATCAATATAAGAAAAAGTAAAGATAAACCTAGATACCATAGAGCAAAAGTAACAGGAAAAATCAATAGTAACGTAGTACCAATACAGATAGGTAAAAGACAAAGTAAAGTGCCTCTAAAGAACGTTAAACGTCATTCACAGGTTGTGGCTGATCGTGGTGATCTTGAAACTACAACTACTAAATCCAAGGCCTTCAACTTCAAAAGATTAAAAATAACTCTGGTATATTACGGGACAGGACAGGACAGGCGGTAATAGAGAAAGATAAGTGGCCATAGTTAAGACATTCGATTTTAAGGCGATAGATTATGATTTAGTGTTAAATATTAATACATACAAAGAATTTAGTAATATAATTGACATTCATAAGCCCTACGAGATTGAGTTCCAAAATATGAAATTACAGGTAGAATACTTACGCAATTCGACAGTCGGAAAATTCAGGCAGCTTATTCCATCAAAACGTTTCAAACGTGGCCTCATTGATCCTCTTGGCTCAATGATTAAAATACTTACCGGTAATCTAGCCCATGAGGACGCGATTCGCGATCGTTAAAAGAATAAATTTGTGTATCCAAGAGAATGGAGCCCATTTCGAGCAACTAATTAGTTAGTTTACCATTTTTTGTAAATAATTAAATTAATTTAAGATTTCCTGGTTTTCCTTTCATTTAATTTATCATGTTTGTTAGAGAGATTTCATCCTTATAATTGACCCTAACGATCGATGCAATAAAAGTACAGGGTATAATTTTTTCAGATTTTAGCCGGTTCGATTCCCGGGTGTGGGAGAAGAGAATTTTCGAAAATCTTTGAATGCAGTTTGCTTTCTATTCAAAAATAAAGGAATGTTTCCTTTGAGTAAAATTTTCTATCTGCAGTATTAAGAGTACATTCCCTCCAGGTGGCATTACAAAATTCCACCCTGTATATGTTTTAATATGTTTGATATGTTTATAAGTCATTTTAGGTCAATTTATACTGTTTTAAATGAGATCGAAACTACATTATCATTTACAAAAGTGTCTGTTGTACATCAAACCATTGTTGAGCCATCTGAACTCTTAGCATTGTTAAGAAATATTTCTGAAACTGAAAGCCTAATTTATCCTGTTACAGAAAAAAACGTTATTAATGTCTGTTAAAGCTTATGTAAAAGAAAACCAAATAACATTCATTATCGAAATTCCATTAATAGATAAAAATACATATAATTATTTCAAAATTTATTCACTGCCAATTTTCAATGAAAACAAAACGACCACCATTATCCCTAAATATCCGTACCTTATGGTGAAAGGTCCAACCCATGTGAAGAGATGGCATCCAACCAGTTCCTGTGCAAGGAAAACGATGTTGTATTGTATCCTGAAAGTACGTGCATACAACAATTAATGAATTTTGCTTCAAACCTCAGTTTGTGTAAACCCCTCGCAGCTAACCTGGAAAGCCTAAAAGTACAGCCTATTGACTTCTTGTAACTGGATAATTACGAAAAGATATTAAGAAAAAACACAAGAAATGAAATAATGCTTACCGAAACATGTGCCAATGATGTTATCAGGAAACCGATAAAGGGGACATATTTATTGGAAATTGATGGAAATTGCAACTGTCTATCTGAAAGACATTAAATTACACAAAAGGCAACATTATTTTTTTAGGGATTACATTATTTAGGGAAAATACAATATCGGATAACTCCAGTCGCGGTTCTACCCAAATAAGAAGAAACATCTATTAATTGGAACAAAACAGTGAATCTAAACAACTTAAACTTTGACGATTTAAAACATCTATCTTACACATTAAAAAGTGAAATAGTGGAAAGTGATAGTGCAGTTAAAACAAATAGTATTAGTTTAGCAACTATATTACTCTATGTAATCTTAGCTATAGTATGTCTTAGCATAGTACTTTGGAGAAAATTGTCTTGCATGTGGAATCATCGGAATCCAAATATTACCGATAATTTCGCACTTGGTGAGGGAGGAGTTATGGAACCACAGCCCTTACAGATTTTGCGTGTATAAGCACTTTCGCCCAACACGACCTGTGTGGTCGCTGAGGTTGCATATTTGATAAGAATAAGATTGTTAGTTCATTAGCCAGTTCGTGAATTACATCCCAATATGTAAGACGTCTCATTATAGAGTTAAATCATTATATTCATTATTTTTATTTTTAAAAAGTCCTTTAGGGCGCTCCCAATCCTGACTATATTTTACTGATAAGTCAAAGTCAAATTATTTATTTCAAATAGGCACATAAGAGGCACTTATGAACGTCAAAATTTACAAAATAAATCGGTTGTCTGTAAAGTCGGTTTACTGACGATAGTTGAACGTGACAACGTCATAAGCCGTAGATGGAACGCCTCAGAGCGAGGTAACGCCGCATGACAGGTAACGCCGCATGAGAGGTAACGCCGCATGAGTCATGTTTTTTCGTGCGTGCAGCCGGCTCCATCGAATTATAAGACGTTGTCACGTCAAAAATAGAATTGACTCTAGTTGCCTCTTCCAAAAAGTAGTTTCTTATGGAGAAGAATGGGCAAGAAACTCCACCTTTACTCTTTAAAAAAAAAATCGGTTGTCTGTAAAGTCGGTTTACTGACGATAGTTGAACGTGACAACGTCATAAGCCTTAAATGGAACGCCTCAGAGCGAGGTAACGCCGCATAAGAGGTAACGCCGCATGAGAGGTAACGCCACATGAGAGGTAACGCCGCATGAGAGGTAACGCCGCATGAGAGGTAACGCCGCATGAGTCATGTTTTTTCGTGCGTGCAGCTGGCTCCATCAAATTATAAGACGTTGTCACGTCAAAAATAGAATTGACTCTAGTTGCCCCTTCCAAAAGGTAGTTTCTTATGGAGAAGAATGGGCAAGAAACTTCACCTTTACTCTTTAAAAAAAAAAATCGGTTGTCTGTAAAGTCGGTTTACTGACGATAGTTGAACGTGACAACGTCATAAGCCTTAAATGGAACGCCTCAGAGCGAGGTAACGCCGCATGAGAGGTAACGCCGCATGACAGGTAACGCCACATGAGAGGTAACGCCGCATGAGAGGTAACGCCGCATGAGAGGTAATGCCGCATGAGTCATGTTTTTTCGTGCATGCAGCCGGCTCCATCGAATTATAAGACGTTTTCACGTCAATAATAGGAAAATGAGGTAACGCCGCATGACAGGTAACGCCGCATGCGTCATGTTTTTTCGTGCGTGCAGCCGGCTTCATCGAATTATAAGACGTGGTCACGTCAAAAGTTTTACAATATTGTGTTATATTTTGGGATCACACGAGTGTTTATACAGCATTTTTTTTTACCCGAATGTACCACGTATTGTATTGACGAGTGATGACAACATTCCGTTGTAAAATATCGCACAGTACTACAGCAGCTATTATGACGAATATGGTGGTTCTGGCATAAAATAATGTCGGGGCTCAGTGGTTCGCTCAAGTTAGTATGTGCGACTAAGGGCCATTATTCAACCTCGACGCCGATACGGCAAGGGTCGGGGCAGAATAAATGGCGTAGAACAAAATGTAGCCAGCATTGAAAAATATTGCCAAATTAGCCGGGAATTTGACGGAGGGTTCTCGACATGTAATGAATAGCCACCCATCTACAAACTAACCGTGGTAAGCGTAGCTTAGCCATTGATTGACCCGTGAGGTTAGTATAATTTCAGAAAACTTCAGAAAACTGTACTTTATCGCGATTCCGTTTACAAATAATGGAAATTGAATCCTAGTATAAACTTCAGGATTTTACAAGCAATTTCTACCATTGGCATTCATGCAACTGCAACCGCGTTAAAATACTGATGACTATATAAATACAAAGAGAATTTATATTTAAAATTTTAATATATATGACGGCGCAGCAAGTGGCGCCATCTATGTTTGTTATGAAGTTACTGGCTGCTGACAGTCACTCTAGCAGAGTATCGCATCGATGGTTGCGTGACGGCTGTCTTCTGATGACAGAAATGCCAGAGGTGCCGTTGTCGTATCAAGTCCACGACGAACTGCTACATTCCGGCACAATCCTGATGGTATTGAAGCTGCTGAACCACTAATACGATGACCACTTCTGGTAAAGGCTATCCTGCGCCGTTATATATAATTTACATAACCTGCCTATAATGTTCCCGCTACTGGGACACAGGCCTCCTCTTTCTGTGAGAGGGAGTGGGCCGTAATCCACCACGCGGGCCCAGTGCGGGTTGGTGGATGTCATATGTCTTTGAATTTTTAGTTCTAGGACATGCCGGTTTCCTCACGATGTTTTCCTTCACCGTCGTGAGATATAACATTTAAATTACTATTTTTGCCTCGATAGTTTAGAACCAGCCCAATACTTATTAATGTTTTTAAGTTGGTTAAAAGTAAGAAATAAATGCGAGTCATATAAAACTATTAAAAATAATTGAAGATGATTAAATTAAATAAGAAGAATTTTCTGAAGAATTGGCAGAACTTTGCTCAGTAGTGGGAGAATAAATAAAGGTTGAAAAAAAAAAGAAGAAGAATTGTAAAATCTTTTATTGGTTTTGTTATTACACCTGGCAATACACGGTAGACTATGATTATAGAGTATAAAAAATGTTATTGAAATGTAGTATATTTGTAGATAAATTGAAAAAATGCAGTTTCAATATTGACTAAAAAGTACAGTTTTTGTTCAATTATTATTAGGCTAAAAATTAAAAATAAATACGTAAATCTATGTTATTTGTATTTCGATTAAAATCGTAAAAAAAACCATTCGGTTTGCTATCAAAATAATTGATTCATTTATACAATTTGCAAAGATAGCATCTTCGTTTGACGTTTGAAGTGTTCTTAAAAACCTTAAATAATGAAATTATTATCAATTGTCTAACTTGAAGTACAAGTAAAATGCAAGGGTGTATTGACATTATGTGTTGTGAATCTACGAAAGCACTTCGCAAGATTCAGACAAAATTCGAGCGAGGCGTATTTGTAAGCACCCGAAGACTGTGTCAAAATATGTGTCCTAATACAAGCAATCGTCGAGGATGGTCGCATCGCGTACTCGTGTCAGTAAGTCACATTTCAAAATGGATGTTGGAAACGCGTAGTTTTTACTATCGGGCAATATATTTTACCTTGCTGAGCTAAAGAGTTTTTACTTTTGTTTCCCACGAACAAACAGCCTCTGTGACGTTCGAACGAATGTCAGTTATAGGCCACCTGTTTGGTATCAGTATGTTTGATAGCACAATCGTATGAACTAAACTCGCGCGAATTAGTAATCAAACATTTTAGTCGCGCAGATACGCCGCACAAATGTCAATTAGGACACCAGTTTGACTCCGGTAACTTTTATCGCATGTTTGTACGAACAACGTTCGCGCGAACTAGTGATGGTCGCGTACTCGCTTCCTATTAGAACGCGGGGTAACATTTTAACGATTTTTTTCAAACGTCAACGAAAATATGAAACAGTTATTTCAAATAGTGGAATGCTTGAAAACCTATCTTAAATAGGTGATAAACGCACACAAATGTCTCCAATTCGATTTAAAATTCTTATTGTCATAATTGTTAAATAATAAAGTCTTCTTCTAAATGCATCGATTCTTATGAAAAAAATAATAAATACGTCGAAAAATTCACTAATTATTTACAAAAAATAATGATCTTACACTACGCACAGATAATAAATAGAATAAATAAACAGTCAAATATTAATTCTAAAATCACTAAACATTATTTAAAGAGTTTTTAGTAAGGTCGGCCATTTTTTTCGCCATGATGCGAATTTGTAGTTCATTCGAATGTTTGTACTGATCTATTTTTTTTATGTAAATGTTCGTATTAAATTGCATAGTTTAATCGATTCTTGGTCTCGACATAAGACAAATAAGATCGCCACATTAATTTATACGAAGCAGAAAGATCCATAAACCGTTACTATTAAAAACCCAAAATGAAGAATTATTTGCGATTGATTAGTGTGGAATACTTTTCGATTTCTAATCGATTAAACTATGAACATAAATTAAGTGATACTTAAATTTATCGATTATTGGAAGACGAAGATTGGTCGCTTAAATTATTTTACAGTATATTTTTACTTATAAAAAGTTGGCACTAATAGTGGGACTCCACTCCCCGAGAGTACGATTATGGAAAGAAAGCGATATATCGATATGACTGTGATAATCGATTAGTTTATCGATAAAGATAGTTTTTCGGTTCTTCCGCGATGGGGTCCGTGCATGTGCCCAGGTGTTTTAGTTGTACCAGACTCCTGAAAAGAAAGAAATAATACGCATTAATTTAAATTCATCCGCGTCGAGTAGAAACTCGAAGTTAATGTAGCGTAGGGAATCAATATTCCCTACGCTACATTAACTGTGTGTGAGTGACGAAGCTATCATGAGGTGTAAATTATCGTTAGATTCGGGTGTCCGAATGAATTTACCCGCATTCGGGAGCCCAACACGATAATTTTACACTCTGACAGCATTGACGAATTCAGGCGTCTTTGTAATTGGACGAGAACCCTGGATAACCCTGCCCAAATTCTACACGGATCCGAATACGGGTAAACGATCAAGAATAATTGCACAATTTTTGTCATTTAAATATGTCAATATCAAAGGCAATGAACGACCGTAAAGAGTAAATAGCACAAAGAAATCATGACAATAAAATAATTAAACTATTTAAAGAGTAATCACATATTTTTCTTGAGTCGATTACGAAAGATAACTAAGGCAAATAATGTTCATAATTTACCAGACTTATTTATGTGTTTAAAAGATAACCAAGTTAGGTAACCAGTCACTTTGTGTTTGTACAAAGCAGGTGGTTTGTGTTATTCTAAAAATCACAATGTAAATATATATTTAGATTTTAAGCCAGTATTGCATCAGCTCCTTAAGATCATAGAACGTTTTAAATATCTATTCCACCATGTATTCCACGATCGGCGCTCCATTATCGTGGATCGTGGAGCGCCGATCCAGATCGGATCGGATTAGATCGGATGGATCTTCCGGTGTGAATCCAGCTATTTAATCATGGCCATTAATGGGTATGACATAATTATGATGTTGACGAATGAAGAACATGTCGTGAAGATAAATTTATGACTAGAGGAAGACCAAAGAAAACGACAAATTGATTTTGTGAAAGATGATGTACGTATAGTGTCACAGTACATGTCATAGTCACCAGAAAACCAGCTACCACATATTACCAAACCAGTTACCTTACCACATTTTTGACAGTCCGCAAGAGCAATCATCTTAAAAAGACGAGTACGCAACGGTACACTAAGAAACAAGATCAGTCAATCCTGAAAAGTTTTATTTGAAATAACAAGAGTACCTACTAATACACACCACGCTAAAATGATAATTACGGCTGACAAAGAAGCTACTGAGATAACGGCTGACAGAGATATATGGAAGACCCTGTTGGCCTCTGGTGTCGTTGGGTTTAAATAAAATTTCGATAAAAGACACGGATAAAAGCAAATGCTTGCAAACAGAATATGGTATTATCATTGCAGAACAATAGCCTTGACGTAAAAGGCAATCCCCACAATACTCTTTCATCTTGGGGATTGCCTGTTGTCTATTTGATTTATTATCTTGGTCTAGCCATTGGCGGGAATTATGCAGTTGGAAATACCCACTGATAGAAGAACATTAAAACCTAGATATAGGACTAGTCTGTTCTCAGTGATCACAAGCTTTTATTTAGTTTCACCTGTCCGGTGTCTGTCTGAAATGGAATGTTACAAGTAAAATTTTACCCACTTCCCGGTTTCCAATTGAGATGAAATTTTGCATGCATAATGTAAATTTGATGACTATGCAATATTATTATGACACAGAGCTGATCTGATGATGGAGCCGGAAGGTGGCCATGAGAACTCTGTAATAAAACGACGCAACCACATCGAGTATGGGCTCTTTGATCGGGTCCTAGATAATATCGAGGGTCTAAATAAAGGTTAAATAAATCTTCTTCTTTGTTCTGTTTCCGTCAATCATTTGAAGATGACAGAGACAAAATGATGTTTTGAACTCCTTTTATCACTAAAAGTAAAATTCATCATTAACACTCAGGTGTTAAGACGCTGACAACAGCTAAACCCCGGTCATTATCAGACTGCATACAAAAGAAAGAGAAGCGTAATGATACAACGCTTGTAATTTATTGCAAAATATGAAGCAATTATCTATTTACTCAAAAGCGAGTTGAGTAATCGAAAATAAAAAACAACTAAGTTCTGCATACAAATAAGACGTTCTTGTTATTAATTAAATACCAACCGTTGTTATATTTAATACAGATATTTTGGATTGAAACTCCAAGTAAAGGGTTAGTTTACCGTTAATTTGTATCTAGATTTTTTTTCTGTACGTGTTTTGGTAACAACCAAGTTCTGAGAAAAATGTTCAAGAATAACATATATTTTTTCCACTACCACAAACTATTTAGGGTGTATCTATTCATACACGAAATCTCTTAAGGGGTCATTGTACTTATCATTATGAACAACTTTTACTATGGGACTAAACATTAAATCGTGAAAAAATAATCAGCTGTTCCCTACATTTATGTTAGCTTAACTCATCAAAATGTAGGGAACAGCTGATTTTTTTTTCGCAATTTCAACTTTGGTCCCATAAAAAGTTGTTCATAATGATGAATACAACCCTATAGGAGATTTCGTGTATGAATAGATACACCTTTTAAAGATTAGGCAATTTTTTTGTTTCAAGACAAGCCTACTTTTATCATTTGCCTCGTTTCAGCGCCTTAATGAGGAATTTTGTTCATTTTACAATTAGATCTTCATACATCTGAAAAATTTCCATTGCTGGACATAGGCTTTCCACAAGCATCGCCACAACGTCCGATTCTGTGATTGCCTAACACAATATCAGTAGCAATGGTTTTAATTTTGACAGTTCAACAATATTCATTGCGTTATTTACGTTGTTGTGCAGACAAAATTTTCAAACATACGAAGCAATGGATTAGCAATATCCTTCAAAATTATTCAGATTGTCCTTGATAGTGTGTTACGCGATTAGGGTGCTGGTCATCGGTCCACCTTGTGGGAAGCCTACCTACGCTGCGCCTTTTGGTACGCTATCGTCACTCCATTTCAGCCATGTCTTTTTCATTTCTCATACTCGGAAAGTAGTGTTTGTTTGATCTGAGTAGCGGGTGGAAAGCGCTGCTTCCCACCCTAGGATGGGAAAGACTCATAGTAATTGCTTCCCTCCCTAGGGCGGGAATGAATTTTAAAAATAGAACTAAATTTGGTTAGGTAGTCGGCTACGAAAATTTTTACAATCACAATAAACAAAAATATCAATAAAAAAAAAAACTGCGGTCTTGAGAGTGTATAAACAGCCAGTGTGAATTAAAAAAAAATACCTATTAAGCCAGACGGCCCACGGCGGTGAAGCGGTGTGTTCTATATTTAAAATTTAAAAAGACTATTATAATTTGACGGAATACTAACTCTGTAAGCTGTACCGAAATTCAAAATCTGGGTTTTATATAGACTAATATTTGATTAAATATGAGTTCAAGCGATGTTGAAATGTTGACCCCAGATTCGGTTAAAGACGAGGCAAATACAGTAATCGAAAATCTTTTTCCAGAAATTTCAAAGGAAATATATTTAAATAAGTACATACAGTGATTTTATGAAGTGGCGAGCAAACAAGAAAATAAAATATTTTAGAATAACTATTTTTTTTTACTTTCCTTATATTCGAAATGAAAAGTAGAGTGTTTAACACGGGTGAAAGTCACCAATTCTTTGGAATTGATTTCTTTCGACCCTTGTATAACAATCTACTATTGCCAGTAATGTGCCCCACCCACTGCCACAATGTTATAGGGATTGGCGGTGCAAAGCATTCGTGCATTAACAAACACATCGGAAGAATTTCTTCAAAATCGATAATAATAATAATATGAACAGCCGAGTCGACCAACACCTAATATCTCGTTGGGCAGCTGGATTAAGGGCCTGATTCAGAAAGCGGTACTTCTGGACACGGCTCGCATTGTTAGGAGGTTCCTCTCTCTGGAGCCCTGACCTAGCCGGGTAGCTTGGACGCTGTTCCCGATACATGTGGGCTACAATTTTCTTAATATAATTCTTTTCAATGATTTTTTCTATTCTAATATATAAAATTTAAAATTATGTTTACTTAATTAAATAAAGGAAATATAATAATAATAATTATCATGATGAAAAAAGTTTGATGTTAGAGATATTATGAAGTGAAAGTACCAGGCTCCCAGAAACTTAAAGAACTCACCTAGACCGGCAGTTCTCCATCTCCAGAAAGCATTTGTTGGAGTATGTCTTGTAGTCAGTGCCGCAGACGGGGTCATACTCGGGCGGGCACACGCGCGCACAGCCGGAGTACTGGAAGCGCGCCAGGCAACGCTTCAGAGGTACCACGAACACGTGCTTGCTGTGAATAGAGAATAGCACTCTTTGTTCAATATGTGCTCCTGGTATCCGGTGTTTTGTGCGCTAAGGATATTTTTTTTTCGAAACAACATGTGTGACAATTTGTGACGTTTGATATTTGAAATTTCTTTATTTTGGTATGTAAACCCATACGATACCTACGATTTACTATTATACGAGAAAGAATGGAATGCTAAGGTTTCGTATGACGTGTTCTAATAAAAACACAACATTACCACCGTATCAGCCAACTTTCGTTTTAGTTGCAGTCCTAAAACGCGGGAGCGAGATGACACGAGACTCAATATAGTACCTATTTTTCGAAATGATCGTGCCTACTCTTCACACTATGGTTTATGATCACGACTGCCTGGACTGGGTCTTGTATTGGCGTTCAGCATATTTGATGAGAAATTATTTGTAACCAAGCTCAAACTCAAAATAGTTGGTTTTCGAGATTTGGACTGGCCATGACAATAGCCATTCATTTCACTTAAAAGCAGTGTCATTATCATTTCAGTAGGAAGACATTCACTGCTGGTCATAGGCATCCCCCAAGCGTCCACATTAACCGGTACTCAGCTTTTTGCATCCAGTGGGAAAAAAACCAATGGTACTCACCCGCAATTCTCCTTCTTCATCAAACACTCGTTCTTATAAAACCGGTTGTCGGAACCGCAGATGAAGGCGGGGGTGTCGGGGCAGTCTTCGTGGCACAGCGCCGTGGTGCGGCAGTGGGGCGCCGCGACCGGTACCACGTGCTGTCCGCATGTAGCTAGGCGGAGCTCGCATTCTGATCTGGTGGTAGAGAGGTGGATTTTGTTTAAAAATAATGTGGGAGTGGGCCATGAAATTAAGGTCCAGAGCAAGATTGAAGGTGTGGTGGGAAAGCTGGAGACCATTGGCCCAAGTTTAAGTCGGACCAAAACAGAGTATTAATTGTTTGGTGAATTTGGCGGTCTCTCCAGTCTTGTGCCCATATCTCTCACCGAACTGCTCCGACTTTCGGTAACTTGGATCGCGTGTCCAAGGGGATGGCGAAGTAGACCTGTGAAGTAACGCACCGGACCAACTCAAGAGTGGATGAAATGGCGACGAGTTAGAGGGGAAAATTTACAAGTCCGTAGTAAGGCCTGTCGTACTGTATGGATCGGAATACTGGGCCGTGAAGAAGACGGATGAAAAAAGAGTGCATGCAGTGGAGATGAGAATTTTGAGATGGATGTGTGCACTGACGAAAATGGATAAAGTAAGAAATAAATAAAAGTGGTGCCAGTGACAGAAAAGTTGAAAAGAAATCGTTTGGCTTGATATAGGCATGTGATGAGGAGGGAGGAAACGCATGTGACTAAAAGAGTGATAAATATAAATGTTGATAGGTGGAGAGGGAGAGGAAGGTCAAAGAAAAGATGGATGAGTTGTGTGAGGAATGATATCAAAGAGAAGGGAGTGAATGATAGCGTGACGGCTAAATGGGGAGAATGGATGAAGGAAACGTGTTGCGCCGACCCCGAGTAATATGGAACAAGGGCAGGAAGATGATGATGATGATGGGCCTTGAAATGGTGATGGATTTTTTGGAACGACGTTAGTTATTGCGGCTTGCAGTAGGAGTTGACTGGTAGAAAACGTCACGTAGCAAAAAAAGTTATGCGCCCTACATGCGACACTTTTCCCTCTCTCTCTCTCTCTGTCTCTTTCTATTTTATATAATAGAAAGAGACAGCGCGATAGAGAAAGTGTGAAGTTTTTAATACAGAGCCATCAAGTATAACAAAAGACTCATAAATATACATAAGATGGCTCTGTATTTAAAACGCGTCTGTGGGTGGGTGAAACTAAAAGCTAAAAGAAACTTCGAAAAAAAATCAGTTTCAAGGTCTCAAGTTTCAAGTGTTAAAGTTTTTGTTTTTGTTTTAAATCATACGTGAGAAAGAAGTTCGTTTCTGACGGAGGAGCGACTGCACACGTTTTTTTAATGACCACAAATTTTCGGGGCAAATAATCGTTATGCGTCGAGCTGCACGATTACTGACAAATGCTTGCACTGATTGGACAGGTCCACTCAATTTTGTGTGGTTCTTTCCTCAAAAGACCATTTCAGATACGGATCTACATGGTTCTCACATGATTTGACCAAGATTATGTTTGGAATTTAAAAGAGACTTTGACCTCTGAGTTTGTTTCGCCATTTCTTCTCACGGTAGTCAGATAGGAAATGTCGACTACATCTAGCTTATTTTTTACTTTTTAATATGACGTGTAAAAGTGATTCCTATATCCTATTTACAGAATAAACGATTTCATTTCATTTCATTTTATGAAATAAAACAACTTGATTCTAAAATATTCTTCTTATGTTTCCTCAATGCACTCACTTGTAAACATTTCCATCGGAGCCGCAAACGGGTTGATCGACCACGTTCTCGCAGGTGTCGGGGCAGTCCTCCTTGAACCGAGGCAGTAGTGTGCAGTTGCCGAAGTGTGCTAGCTGAATTCCTTTACTGTAATCAATCCCACGATATTTTTTTAAAGAGTTGGTAAAATCCTAGCAAATGATGATGATGAATGTCTTATGATTTACAAAACATTAATCATCGTAGTGAATGGAAAGGATTATGAACCTTTCGGGAAGTTGGCTTTAAGATCGAATGAAAATTGATCCTTTTAAGGTAAAGTTGGCGTTAATATATTAAGTAGAAACAAAAAAAACCCACCAAACCATTTCATGTAAAATAGGGTGTCGAGACTTACATAACGCTTTCACTGTTCAAAAGTTATTAGATCTAATGTAGGCTCGTCTTTCCTTCCACCTTAGTAACCTCTACCTTAGTGAATAATATCAGACTAGAATGTTTTGTAGTTGCTAAATTATAAAAGTTCAGCTTATGCTATGGCTCTTACCAACTATATCTTATATATTATTAAAAAACAGAAAATTTCGTCATTAAAAAAAGTTTAATAAAATCATATTATATTAAGAATTTTAATATAATTGTTCAGAGCCAAGCTATAGAACATTAAATAAAAACAGGAAATACCAACACGTAAAAAAAAAATCTACTAGGATAACATAACTCAATACTCACAGGCAAGTAGCGACCTTCAAGAAGCAAGGGTTGGTGTACACCTTCTGGTCGGTTCCACAGACGGGGTCAAGGTCGGCGGGGCACTTGACCTTCATGCATCTGTTCATTTTGCCGCGACACTTCTCCATGTCCACCTTCTTCACAATCTTTCGGTTGCTCACACTCCTGTTGAAGATATTAAAAAGTTCGTATTATAGATACCAGCTTCCTAAGAACTGGACTTTCTTAGTTTTCTTCAGAACTGACACTGGCAGCATCTAGAGATGGTACTATATAATTCGTGGCGCCGAAATTGCGTTGAGCGCACACTATCTGTCACGGATCGCCTTCAAAACCGTCAGTTTCTATACGTCATTAGTGTCGCAGTGCGAGGAAACGGTCTCACGTTTGGAAAATGATTTAATTATTTTTTTGTTTTTGTGTTTTTTGAATTATTTTTTAGATTTAATTTTGTTTGATGTATGGAAAATGTTGACAATGCCGCCGCCGCTAGAAACGGCCGCCAATGCGTCTCCGTGCTCCGTCATTCAGAATTTCAAGTCCTTGTTTGCAATATCAGAATACCAGCGCTGACACACTTATTTTTAAATGTCGCTGCATCGTGCTGAGATATGAGCCTTTTGGCCTCCTACAGGCCTATTATATTTTTTTTTTGAGGATGTGTTTAGTTTCATTTGTGATCTTCCTGTGCGAGTTCCAAAGAGAGTACCTATTTTACCGCACATTCCGTTGTATGGTGCGTAATTTTTAACTTTCGAACATTGTATACAGGTTCGTAAATGCATTTTTTGAGAAAATTGTGTTGAAAAACGTTGTATGACACACGTGCGGAAATTGGTATTTTCAAACTCGTGACTATGATGGTAAGCCCTCTACTTCGTTTCGGGCTTACATTCGTCTACTCGTTTGTAAAAACCAACTTACCGCACTAGTATTATAAATAACTATTTCTTTTTTATTTCTTTCATTATTTGGAAACAAGGATCTGAAATTCTGAATCAATTAATATTCTCGTTATTTCCACTTAAACAAATATCAACTGTATTAAAGTGTAAATGCAGTTGATTTCAGAATTACTAAAACTATTGTAACCTTAACCTTATTGAAAAATGTGAGCAAGCGGTTTTTACTTATTTATACCTATTTCTGCTTTTTTTATAGGTTACATGCTTGGTTGCCCTTGTATCCCTGTTGCAGCTTGCCGAATGAGTGGTGCAATGAGTAAGTTTTGTTAAACATTTATTTCACAAACTTATAAGGCTTACTCAAAAACATGTATTTTCTTGAACAGGTTTTATGAAATTTCCGCACACTATTTTTCGTTCAATGTTATCGCGGTTTCACTTGTTTGTAAGTAGTACTCACTCGCGCTGAATGAAACAACAAGCTTTTCGACCATGCTCGCGTTGACGATAGACCGACCGGGAAGGGCCCTCTTAAGCTCATAATACACGGTGTAAGTGACATGACGGGCAAACTATGTTCACGAAATCAGTACATAATTCTAACTAAATCGGTACAATTATTCGTCGATGAAATTTTTCGTCGGTTATTAAGCTGTACCATACATTTAGATCTTGTAGGTGTACTTTTGTATGAAACAGCAGATTTTTATAGATAATTTCAACGTTTAGTGTGTCTAAAATCAAGTTCTGAATTCTTGGAAACAGTTTGCGCGTTGATACACCGTGTATAATTGTAGCTCTAGTGCTCTAATGTATTATTTATGATAATAGCCACACACAGACTATAAATAAATCAAACCATATTTGTGCATGTGACTTTTTCATCAATTCCTTTGGAACTCCTTTTCGCTTTCTCCCTCTCTCTCTTCACTACTTACCCACAATTCAACATCTTCATTTCACACTCGTTCCTGTACACCATTTCATCAGAGCCGCAGACCAGCTTCTCTTTCTGTCCTATACAGTCTTTAGGACATGACTCCCCTCCTGATGTTCTCTCTTGTGAAACGCAGAACGACATTGGTACTTCAAAGACGTGTTTTCTGGAAACATAAATGATCATAAAATGAATAAGATGGCTGAGCAATTGTATTTAAGTCACAAAACATAATGAAATTGAAAACACTTCAGAATGTAGATTTTTTAAAAAGGACGTTTTTGCATTCCCTACATATAAATAAAACTGGACTAACGGTTTAAAAACAAATTCAGTTCCAGTAAGTTAATAATCAGTCGAAGTATCTAATTGAACTTTAGTGTTCCCCTACCATCAAACATGTTATTTCAAAATCAAAATCAATATATTTTATTTCACATAAGCCTACATGGGCACTTATGAAACGTCAGAACTAGGTGCACGGTTCCAACTGGTCGTTTCCTATGGAGAAGGGCCGGCAAGAAACCCCACGGTTAATCTTTTAAAAATAATTGGCTTTTACAATGTTTTCAATAGATACGGGAGGACAGTGTAGGCCCGTCAAAAAGTGGTACTAAACAAAATAGAAAATGTCTACAAACCTTCAGTCTATTATGCCTACAACGTTCTCACATTCACAAAATATAAAATAATTGACTTAATACCTATATCAATAATATACTAAATCTATTTAAACCATGACATGATTGCCATTACAACTGTACCAAATCTCAAGTAATATCGTGTCTACTTTCAAAGTTGTATCTTAATTTCAACAAGGACCAAACTGATACAGTTTACTCTTCACTTGAAGCAAAATGACCATATAAATTCTCTCTCCCTTCCAAAAGTACATACCCGCAATTGCTAGCCTTCATCCTGCAAGCATTGGCATACAGCTTTCCATCAGAGCCACACGTCGGTCTGGCGACGCGCCAACAAGATTCGCGGCAATGACGAGTCGTCTGGCAATGCTTTTTGTTCGTTCGTACTACACCTTGCCTGAAAATTTTATTTAAAATTATTAATTTGGGTAATTCGGAAAATGTTCAGTCAAAGGTTTTGGTTTTCATATAGGTATTGAGAAATCCTGCCAGGGCAACGATATCCCTTTTGGAAACTCGTAGTTTGTCCGAAAGGGATATCGTGGCCCTGGCACACAGGCAACGGAAGGAACACGGGTGGATTTTAGTCAGTAAAAGTCTGACACGCCCTCCCGCGAGTTATTTGATAATTTCCCACCCAAAAGTACTGAAAAATGTGTCCCGTCAGGAAAATTAATCGTTCATCAAATAGACACCCTTCATCAATTTGCCGTGATAGAGCGAGCGAGCACTGCGACTTTTTATTGCGCGATTTTGTCGCAGAAATGCAACATAATTCAGCGCGGTCACAGTACTGTGACCGCGCTTTTAAAAGTAACTGACGACATCCGCTGGGCAATGGAGAAAAAGTCCCTCACTGTTCTAGTATTGCTTGACTTTAGTAGCGCCTTCAACTCAGTGGATTTCGATATTTTACTTGGTATCCTCAAATCTATAAATTTCTCTTCTTCCGCTTTAGCTTGGTTCGGTGCTTACCTACGGGAGCGCTCTCAGTGTGTTCGCCTGGAGGAATCCTTCTCCGATTGGTGTAGCCTCACGGAGGGTGTTCCCCAGGGTAGCGTCCTCTCTCCTCTTCTTTTTTCTATTTTCATAAACTTTGTTACCAGAGTAATCTCCTCTAGTTTTCATCTCTATGCAGATGACTTGCAGCTTTACCGACATTTTAATGTAGCTGACGCGGGTTCTGCAATTGCTGCTATGAATCATGATCTGGCTTGCATCAGCGTTTGGGCTAAGTCTTTTGGTTTGCAAATTAACCCAACTAAATCCCAGGCCATGATCATAGGTAGCAGATTCTTTCGCAATATGGCTGCTGTTACATCTCTGATGCCTTTATATCTCGATGGTGTTCGCATTGACTATACCGAAACCGCCAAAGATCTGGGTGTCATTATTGACTCCAATCTTTCATGGCGTAATCAGGTCAACGAGGTCAGTCGAAAGGTACATTTCTCCTTTCATTCGTTGAGAAACCTTCAAGGTCTCCTGCCCTTGAAGACTAAAATTCATTTGGCACAAACGCTTATTCAGCCGATTATAGATTATGCCGACGCCTGCTATCTGGATGCTACTGAGGAGCTACTGAACAAGCTCGAGCGCATGCAAAACTTGTGCATTCGCTTTGTTTTTGGTCTTCGAAAGTATGACCATGTTTCTCACCTTCGCAAGGAACTCAAGTGGCTCCCAATCCGCCTTCGCAGGAACACTCGGATTTTATGTCTCCTCTTCAACATCTTACACAACCCGTCTTATCCTTCTTACCTGCGGGAGCGTTTTTCTTACGCTCGTCCTAGCGACGCTCCATGTAGATCGCACCTTAGATCCCTCCTTAAATCTCATCCTCATAAAACTAGCTACTATTCTTATTCCTTCTCGGTGCATGCTGTAAGATTGTGGAACTCACTTCCGCCTAGCATTCGTGATTTAAAAACAATTTCCTCATTCAAATATCAATTAAAAGAGCACTACCTTTCCTCTCAACTGTGAATATTTTTATATATATGTTTGTATATATATGCTTTATGTATTTGTTTAGGTATATGTAAGTTTTTTGCACGTGTGTACGTGTACGTATTCGTGTGTAAATTTTATATGTATAGGTTATATTTATCATTTTAGTTTAAGACTTCGCATATTCATATTTTTCTCTTCTTGTTCTCACACACTATTGTCTACATTTCTTTTTCATTTCTCCTTTCGCAGGTCTGCTGGAAGAAATTTCTTAAGAAATAAGCAGTACCTTTGTACTAGTATTATAATTATGTCGTATCTCTCTGTATTTTACTGTGTGTACATAAATAATAAAATAAATAAATAAATAAATAATTTGTGTTTATGGCAGCGCATACACGGAAAAAATGACGCCGCGATATTTAACATTGTGATTTTGTCACATTTTGTAAATTGCAGTATATGAATTTGTATGGTATGTACGCTAAACTTGGAACATTGTTAAACGTTAAATAAACAAAATATGTAATGCTTGAATCTTCATTCTATAATAGCCATACAATTTTCTGGAATATAGTCGATCGAATATCATTGTTTCATATAATTATAAGAAACCTTTGAAATATCTTTCAGCTGTGAAAGGATGAATCCAATATTGATGAATTCTGTTTTTCTTCCTCCATCCCTTTCGAAGAAGCAAGGCAGGACATGCAACTTGTACATGATTCATGTTGAGAATGAATAATTATCCATCGATATTTTCGTTGCAGTGCGCGCAATCAATTTTCTGTGATATTTTACAGCGCGATTCTAAAACCGTGTCGCAAAAAATAAAATCGTAGTGCGCGCTAGGCATTAAAGACGTTGTATTTCATACAACAGTCACAGAATGATAGTTAAAATTTGAATATACGGACAGCTCTAAGTTGTTAGTCAATTTAAAAAAATATTATTTTTCCCTACCAGTGCAGCAGTGGTAGATTTCTACACATTGGATTTTGCTGCTTTTATCTTAATTCAAAAATAATCATTTTGTTCGGTTATAATCAAAAACTGGTACCAGATCCAGAGCTACCTTTGAAAAACTTTTGCTCGATAACAGTCTACCCAATAATTAAGCTATGAGCACCAAAAACGGTAACTCTTATAGGCGCGCATCCCTCTTTTTACCAAACTTCTCAATGACAGGTACAATATTCTACAAATTGTTTGTGTTGCCTGAATGAGATACCAGGGCATCATAAAACAAAGATACACTCACCCACAAGTTAACAGCTTCATCTGACAAGTGCTTTTGTACACGTTTCCATCAGAACCGCAGATGGGACCATCGAGAGGAGCCTGGGAACAGTCGACAGGGCAGTTTTCTCGGTGAGCACTGATGTTGTTGCAAGCACCCAAATGGGACAGTCCAATACCGACTCTGAAAAAGAAGAAGCAAAAGTCGTTGAAGATATTGATATTAAAGCTATTAAGATAAAAGCTACTAAGATAAAAGAAAATGAAAAAAAAAAAAGAAACTGTGAATGTCCTGAAGAATAACGCCAATCATAACAACTGAAAGTTTATATAAAAAATTGGAACAACTTAATCTATTTTGTAGTTTTATTTTAAACTAGCTTCTGCCCACGACTTACTCGTGGAAGTCGTAAGACACCACCGCATCATCTTCATCTACCTAGCCTTGTTCCAACTATGTTAGGGTTGGCACCAGGTAGGTATAACATGATATTTATTATAATGACAACTTACCTGCAAATCTCAACTTGTAGCATGCATCTATTGAGATAAGTCCTGCCATTGGTTCCGCAGACTGGGTCCCGCTCCGAAGTACACCGATGTTCGCATTTAGACCCCTGGGCTCGGGAGCAAGATGTCTGGTCCTGCGCTAGACGTACTCCTGAAAATATTGGAAAGGAATTTTATAGTTTTTGATAAATGGTGTTTATTTGAGCAGGTAGGTTTATAATAATAATACTCGTACCGTTTATTTCAGGCGGCACAGGCCCATAGAAAAATACATTAACCTAAACATACATATTGTAATATAAACAAAACTTGTACCTATTAATAAAAAGGCTTAAGACTATGTTAGTAGCACTTCACTTTGCACTATATTAAATTGTGCTGATCTGTGGAACTTGTCCGCGGAAGCGACGGAACACCACGTCCTGCAGCCAAAAGTCTTCTTCCATAACGAGGGGCAGATAACAGTTTAGTACGCGCACGACGAACGCTTTGAAGTTGACGTTCCGGTATGACTCCAGTAACTGCACCCTCAGCGTGTACCTCGTCTTTTGGCGCACGTACTCCACGATGTCCTCCGCCTTAGTGGTGTAGTGCAGTCTGGAGATGTACACCAGTGTGTTCGGCTTTGCGGCACGCAGGCTCACTTCGGGCTCCGTAGGAGTTTTTCCGCACCGGTTCTTATTAGTTCGCGATCGGCGCTTTCTTCTTTGCACCGTCACGAAACCTTCATCATTAGCAGCCCTATTCGGCGCCTTTTCTGACATGGGCTTGATACTAGGAGCGCCAGGAGGGCACTCGCGGTGACGCTAGCGAAATCCTGTTGTAGGGGTTTCGCCTGGGCTGCAGATAGTGGCAGCGGGATGGGGCGAGGGGCTCGGGCGGCGTTGCGTGGAAGAGCCACCGTGGCGAGCACGGAGCTGCAGGTCGCGCCGGCAGCGGCGCGGTGCTCTGCAAGCTCAGCAATCGACGGATGCGCTGACGACGAAACTGCTGATGTGGAATTTGACAACGATATATCGAGGCCGGCTCCGCGACATGCGTTCACGTTTGACGCATCGACAGGTGACCTAATTACCGCCACACTGTTGCGCAACTCGCTAACTTCTTTGCGCAAATCAGCGACGGTTTTTTGGGATGCATCTAATTTCGTTAAAACATCCGCGAGGCGAGCTTTCAGAAAGACAATGTCCTTCAGAAGGTTCGTTAAATCGATGTGATCGAAGGTGACAAGAGGAAGTTTGTGTAGCTCCTTCGCCACAAACGTTGGCACGTCGTCAGAATCGGTTTCCTTGAACAGCGTGATTATATCTTGCAGGCTCCTCTTAGTCCCGTCACGCCGGCGAGGCAACGTCTGGTCGCGCTTATTCAGCACACTGAACAACAACAGCTTGGCAGCAGCTATGTCATCCTCGCTGAAGTTCGTTGCGCAGATGTGGACAGCAGACACCTTGTCCACCACATCCAGCTTCTGCTGCAGGAACGCCAGCAGCTCATTCGCCACTAGTTCATTACTCATGGCGGGTAATTTACGAGCGACAGCTTCCACCGCGCTAATCAAAATAAAGAATATGCGTCCGAATCGTAGCACAAGCGAGACTCAACAACACACACTCTTTATACAAACAACTTTACACATCAGTTATATTTTAGGTGACGTCAGTATTTCCTATCTGACTCTTCTGAGAAGAATCACTGAAACAAACTCAAAGGTCGTGGTCTCTTCTGAAGTCCAAATCTGAATCAGCCCAGTCTGAATAAATTTTATTGATTAGTTTGGTTGCCTGTTCACTGAGATGGAAGATATTTTTCGTTTTTTTTTAAATCAAAAGTGCATTACTTTTGAATTGGTACTGCTCTAATTTTGTATTAAAACGTAAGTAAGTAGTAAGGAAACGTTAATATTATGCTAAGTAATATACAAAGATAGCAATAGCATCATACTGGTTTAATGTGTCTAATTTTTGAAGCTTTCCTGCAAGTATGACTGCCTTTAACGACCTTAAATCATAAGCATACTCCGCCTGTTCGATGGAAATCAACTGGATCACTTTGCAACACAGACAGTACAGGCCAAAAATGTTGGTAATATAAAAGATATTCGTACCTTTTCCACAAGTCTTCTTCCTCATCTCACAGAGTGAAGGGTAGATGTACCCGTCAGTAGCGCAGACCGGTTCACTTTGCAGTGAAGGCCCACAGATCCTGGGACAGGTGGCGTCGCGGGCACCCTCGCACCATGATGCGGCTGTAACGAAGAAATCAGAAGGTGAGTATGGAAAGTAAGTAAATAAAATTTGGAACATCCAAAAGTGCACTCACAGACAGATATGTTGACGATATATTTTGCGGAAAAAAATCTAAGAAAACTCATCGATTTTTGTTAATATCTTTTGAACGGTTATGAGTTTGATAATGAAAATCAATAGGGCTCATCCGAAGAATGAAATAAAACTTATAGAATAAGATTTAGATTAATCCATTGTGTGTGACGACGTGAATCGTGACGACAAACAGACACACTTTCCCAACGGAAAGCACTACACGTAATTTTTTAAATAGATTTTTGTTATACATGTCAAGGTATGTCTATCTAAAAATATATTAATCTTATAATGTCAAGTCTCTAGTTTTTAAAACTTCCCGATTTTATGTTGGATAATTTTGATAAGGCGACATATCGAGAGCAGAGCACTCACACGCGGTAGCGTTGTGAGGCGTGCAATTGTCATGAACATGATGAGGCTAGTGATGTATTAAACTATCGCAGAGAAAAGATGCCTGAGTTTGTGTCAGGTCAAGGTCATGATAACCGAGAAGCAATTGCCGTATTTTTAGGAGCCTTCGCAATCTAATCTCAGTCTCCATCTGTCAAAATTTTGCGCAAGCGTCCCTTTTAGGACGAAGGCGAGCGTTAGTTTTTGAAAATAAATCCCCTAAAAGGGGTTAAATAAGGGATGCTTATAATTATGGAAGTTCGTAATTTTTAGGGTTCCGTACCTCAAAAGGAAAAAACAGAACCCTTATAGGATCACTTCGGTGTCCGTCTGTCTGTCTGTCAAGACCCTTTTTCTCAGGAACGCGTGGAGGTTCAAGTTGAAATTTATATCAAATACGTAATTCTACGGTCCCTTGGTGCTAAAAAAAATCAAGCTTCTAATGTAACGCAATAAAAAAATACTGTCATTTATGCGACATATTTTGATATTCGCAAATAAATCAAAACCTAGGGTACTTCTCGTTGATCTAGAACTATGAAATTTAGTAAGAAGCAAGGTCTCATAGCATAATTAAAGGAAAAAGTCCGAAAATCGTTAATTTGTAGTTTTATCACATAGAAAAATAAAAAACTCGATTACAAACCTACATTTGCAGTTGGAAAATTGATCGTGGCTTATATGTATGGGAGAACATGTTTTTCAACTACAATATTAAGCTAGTTGTTAGAATAAATTAATCTCCAGTACGGAACCCTTCATTGTGCGTTGTCCGACACGCACTTGGCCGGTTTTTTTCCGATGGGAAGTCCCACTGGGTGCACGGCTTGTTTGTGTTCAAATTATAAATTACATAAAACTGAAAAGTGTTTATTAAGGAATCCAACAATACAGAATTCAGCGTTCCCCCAGAATCCCCACAGTGTAAGGCCGCTTGTAGACGCCCGTTGTTTCCATCAGACCACGGACCGTGTTTTTCATATTTGTATGAGTTGGTAACCAAGCCGACGCAGCGGCGTCCAGTGCATGTACATCACATCAGACACTTCCATCGTAACGTTAACATCGCAAGTCCGGTGGAAAACAACGGTCCATTAATCGGTAAAAAAACCTGACGTGTACAAGCTAAGCCCGCTTGTACACGCCCGTACACCGTAAATTGGACTTGCGGTGGTGTTAAGGTTACCATAGACATGTGTGATGTAATGTACATGCACCGGACGACGCCGCCGGACCGGTTACCAACTCATACAAATATGAGAAACACGGTCCGTAGTCCGATGGAAAAAACGGGCGTCTACAAGCAGCCTTAGGATGCACAAAATAAAATAAAGGCCCGTTGAAAGTCTCTAGATACGTAGTGAGACCAAACTGAATCTGAACAATACAACACTTAGATAAGACACCGCGGATATAAAATACGAGATGCACTGTGGGGCCAGGAGATATTGCAATAATGCTCGCTACAGGTACCTAAAACATTATTTTATTAAATTTCTTGTATTAAAGTAATTAGGCCACCCTTTTTTTTTGGGTGGGAAATTACCAAATAACTTCTCCCGCTCTGGGCGGAGCGGGAGGGCGTGTCAGACTTTTACTGACTCAAACCCACCCGTGTTCCTTCATTTGCCTGTGTGCCAGGGCCTCGATATCCCTTTCGGACAAACTCGCGACCCTGGCAGGCATTGGCCCTAATGGACCCCGTCAATTCGTGCTGACGTCTCTTTGAGGCGCGTGTGTGGGCCTGGTCCTTATCGGACGTCAAGCTACCCTATCGGACGGCGAGCTACCTATGTTAACGTTTATAGAAGGATAATTCAAAAAAGGGGCGTAGAAACACCCCCGGGTCGGAGGCAGTTTGGAAACGAAGCTTCTAACGACATCTTATAGAAAAGCATCGTTGGTGATACAGTCTCTTCCGTTATTACACCTTTGACAGCAACCTATCAGCAACCTTATGGCAACGAGAATAAAGATCACTGTGGTTTTGACACTGATGCAAAATCAGAGGTGAAATTACTGTAAATGGACTGTACATATATTAAGCCACATACGGCTGAGATAGAAAATATATTATGGCGATTAATCTAGTGAACAAAGAAGAATTTTAAAATATTTATTTTACACAATCATGCCATGATATTGCCAGATATTAATTTAAATATCTGCCATTAACATGATTGTGTTGCTTGGCAATAACTAAACTAAAATAATTAATAACTTTAATTGTAAATATCCTTTTTGGCTTTGTAATATTATGTAAAACCATAAATGGTGCATTATAAACATACTATTAAGGAAATTGTATTAAAATAGCTGCGCCCCGCGGTTTCACCCGCATAAGTCTCGATCCCGTGGGAATATCGGGATAAAGAGTAGCCTATGTCTTAATCTAGGGTGTCAGCTACCTCCATACAAAAGTTTATCAATTACACACACACGCACACTCACAAACTTTCGCCTTTATATTATTAGTGTGATGTATTGTGTAAACCATTATTGACTAACCTCATCATCATCATCTGCCTAGCCTATTCCCAACTATGTTGGGGTCAGCTTCCAGTCTAACCTGAATACCAGTATTTTACATGGAGCGACTGCCTATCGGACCTCCACAACCCAGTTACTGTGTAACACGTTATCCCTTGGAAAGGCTGTTTGCCAGACTTTTGGGTTTCTGACGACCCGTAACAACTGTCAAAGATCACTAAATGACAGTCGGGACCAACGGCTTAACGTGCTTTTCGAGGTACGGAGGAATCTTGGTATGAAAATATGATTACCCATCCACGGACCAACCGCGGCAAGGGTAGCTTAACCTGATCGATCGATCCGTGTGGCAGTTATTATTGTGTAAAAAGTCAACAAATATTTTAACGTGTACTATAACTTTAAGCGAATCAATCATCTAATTCTAAACTAATCGTGTTTCGTTGCTGCTCATCAGACATAGCTCGAGTTTTGTTTTCAATTAAATCGTAAAATTCTTACACGTCTTAAAGGCCAAAGGCTATTTCTCAGCCACCTTTATCCTAACCCGTGCATTTTCTCAAAAATCTGAAACCCGAGACCCCCCCCCCCCGGAACCGGATACCCGAAAAACCGTAACACATGAAACCTTTCTCGATATTTTCACAACCCGCTCATTTCACAGCCATACCCATAGCTAGCAAGTCGCCGCGGGCTCGCCCGTGACTAGGGAAGTCCATTAGCACAAACCGCGGACCGACACACCCGCACTTATCTCAAGATAAACCTTGTTGCATAAAAATGTTAGGGTAAAAACGAAAGGATTTTGCTGTTTTGTGCCTTATATCGCGATAATAGATGCTGTTTCGTTTTATTTTACAGATAGACTGTTTGGAGAGATAGAGTACTTTTTAGGGTTCGTCCCGTACCCAAAGGGTAAAACGGAACTCTATTACTAAGGCTCCACCGTCTGTCTGTCTGTCCGTCTGTCATCAGGCTGTATCTCATGAACCGTGATAGTAAGACAGTTGAATTTTTCACCGAACAAATACTAAAAAACAGAATAAAATATATATTTAAGGGGGCTCCCATACAACAAACGTGATTTTTTGCCATTATTATAGATAATGGTACGGAACCCTTCGTGCGCGAGTCCGACTCGCACTTGGCCGGTTTTTACTACATACGTGTACCAAATAAAGGACGAGAAAATACAACCATAATAATATCATAGTCACATCGCTTTTCGAAAGAGCGATTTATAAAGAAATGAAACGTCGTAGCTGCATACGCTTTCAAATAAACACTAAACCTATGGACATTTGAAACGCCCATTTTCGATAAAATACGACATTTTTGTGATTATGACAATATACATTTAATTCATAATACATTAAAATTATTTTTTTAAAGTTGGGAAAATAACATTACTTACTTATTTTTTTAGACATTCGTTAAGGGTGGTCGAGCCTATGCCTGCTCGTTTAGTATGAGCAAATCAACGTTGCGTAGTAATTAGATGTAAGAATTATCTGAACTTGCTTGTCATTTTACTTACATTTTTGTTCGTTTGAATAAAAATCAGCATATTTGGAATTTCTTTGAAGAGTCACCTAAACCTCCCCAACAATAGGCACTCAAGAAAATAAAACGGTGATTTGCGAAATAATTGTAAACGAATCACGAATCAAAACCAATTAAAAGCACAAGCGCTAAATTCGACAAAATATTTGGCACAGTAGACAATGCTGAAGCTGTTGCAGGTATATGAAATACTACCAACAGGCTAGAGAGCATTTCACCTTCTAAGAGAAAATACTCAAGAAAGATAAACCAAAGCAATCAGTTAAAAGCTAGACATAGAAAACGGCACCAGTAATAAAGTTTATGAAAATTGTAAATTGTAACTTATTGCAATGTTACTTAAAGTAAAAGT
Organism: Tiliacea citrago; assembly: GCA_963921375.1. Lineage (NCBI taxonomy): Eukaryota > Metazoa > Arthropoda > Insecta > Lepidoptera > Noctuidae > Tiliacea > Tiliacea citrago. Next base: position 3,418,113 of record OY992801.1, read on the forward strand.
AAATTACCCAGCTATACGATGAAACTGCAAACCATGTTGCATACGATCAGATAATGATAAAATATGAAATTACTGTAGAAATTGTATGAAACTTGCCAATCAATTTTGAATAGGATCAATATTGCTGTAGAACATTTAGTACCTACCTATAATCCTCTGTACTAGAGATCAATTTAAGAAACGAACACTCTTCTCCAATTGTTCTCTTATCCTTAAGCAAGAAAGTTTCTAATGTCCGCATTCGAAAAATTGGTAACTCTCTCCTTGGTAACTAGAAAAAAAAGCCGGTCAAGAGCGAGTCGGACTCGCGCACCGAGAGTTCCGTACGTAAATATGATGTTGATGATTTCTGAAAAACTGTGCTATTTAGAGACATCGTTTTATTTTTCCTGTAATCTTTACATAAACTTATATCACATAGAATAATTCCAGATTTACCTCTATGCAAACTTCAGAGATAAGGGGGGTGAACGGTATTTTTTTAACTATGATGCCGAAAAAAAAAATGTTTGAGAATGTCCAAACAGAGCTCTTTCATATGATACCCCACATCCTTCCTTCCCCACATCATAGTTCCTTTTTCCCATTTTGGTACGGGAACCTAGTGACTCCCCTCGTGTGAGTGAGCACACATACTGCATCAGTATGTTTGCTGTCATTCGTTAAGTCAATTTTGTTTGAATTCACTGTTAAGAAATCTCTGAGTTTATTCAAAACTCAAAACCCAAAGTTCTCGTCTTCTTACTTATTATTTCATCCATTACTGATCCAAAGACATAAACACATCTATGTAATTTATCTAATAAATATTTAACTAGGTGATCATAGATTGTGCAGCGTACGCTCGCCCTTGAGAGATAGAATTAGGTCACATCCCTATTGGTAGCCTGCAATGTATGCAGCTGCAGTCCAAAGGGTCTGATTGGGGTCAAGTTCTTAGTATTGAACTAGCCTGTTCTATAAAGAACACTCTCGCGTTCATGATTGCCTGGTAGTCGTGTAGTTTATTGTTGTTTATTGAAAATAATATGAATATTGCGAAAATAGACTTGATTTGCCTCCGTGTGGGTGTTAATTAAGATGCTACTCAGAACTCAAGGGAAAGAGACAAACGCAAGTAATGAAAATGCAAAGCGCATAGAAAAATTAAAATGACTGGAAACGAGCTTTGCAAAGAACCCTGACTTTCAAGTACCCGTACTATTTATTACAACAATTTAATTTTATAACCGGCATTCAATAGCGAATAAAACAATTTACGTAATTGCACAAAAGCCTAAAGAAAAACAATTTTAACAACAGTAGACCTAATTTTCAATAGAGTCTAAATTGCCTAAAGAGTTTAATCACACAATAAAACTTAGCTTTGTCGAGATAAAGTGATTCCTAATTATTTATTTCTATAATAAACGTAGTCTGCAACAGGCAATCATGAACGCGAGAGTGTTCTCTATAGTTTGTAATCAAATAAATTGTGTGCAGTATCATCGTTTTATTAACTGCACGCTTTAACATTTTTTCAATGACGTCTGAGAAATGGAGCATCACTTAATTGTTATGTGATCTTTGTGTACGGTTTTAGATTTTTTGTATGCATCTATATTTATGCTACCCTAGTCCCTGGTACACAAGAAGTTATAAATTACCTTGTTAACTCGCTCGCAGTGTGTACTAAAACTTAAATTCATGACATAAAAATATATATTTATGAAAATATAAATGAATTGTGAGCCAAACCTAGCTGCAATTAGACGATCGTAAAACTGAAATAAATTCTGTCGATGACTGTCCTAATTGCCTTTACATTAAAATTTGCATGAGGCTGTTAAAAAATATTGTTCTTGACTTTTGCCCGCGGCATCTCTTGAAATACAGTCACTAACAAAAGACAATTTGCAATAACTATGATTAAGGCTTAATAAACCCGGTATGAGTAATTAGTACGAATAAAAATCGGCCAAGTGCGTGTCGGACCACGCACAATGAAGGGTTCCGTAGTTGGAATGAATTTATCCCAAAAACAAACTTAACATTGTAGTTGAAAAACATGTTCTCCCATACATCGATATACGTCACGGTCAATTCTCCAACTGCAAATTTAAGTTGGTCAAGTATTACTCGTTAACTTGTAAAGCCAACTTAGCTGTGCGTTTATACTACTGCCATGATTTTTTTCACATAATTATCCAGAATACCATTATTATCATTTAGCTGGCAAGGGGGGGTCATAAGTGTCCCCCCCTCTAACGCACTGTAAAGCTTATTATTATACAAATGGATCCCTGAATCGAAAAATTGTTTTATTAACCCAGCAATATTTTTGAACGGCCTATCCAACGATAGGCAACGATAACAAAAGGTACTTACAAAGCAGAGGTGAGTGGAAACGCATAGTGACCTAATTAGTGATGTTCTTCAGAAAGGTTAGGTGCGTAGCACTCGCAACCAGCGTGCGTGTAGGACCACATGTATGAACCTAGCCGAAGAAAATGGAGTATGTAAGGAGCGTAGCAGGTGGCGTTCTAAAGTTTCTGCCTACCCCCATGGAAAGGAGGCGTGTATATGTATGGATCCAACGATACCCCACACTATGGAATAGACGAGAAATAAAAACATCATTCCCACTTTACGTACAAGGGAGTTACCCCACAATTATTTTTTTTCAAGATTTTTTTTGACCGCTTCGTTGGCGTGGTTAATATATCCATGCCATATTACAGCTTTCTAGTACTAAGAGTCTCTGAGCTAAGCCGCGGACAGACAGACAGACAGACGGACATGGTGAAACTATAAGGGTTCCTTGTTAACTACGGTACCCTAAAAACTAAAAAAATGAATCGATCGTATGGATGGTATCAGTTAATTTTTATTTTGATAATTTTGCAGTATTTTGCAGCTCGTTTTTTTTTCCCATTCTATAAGTACTCACTTAATCAGCTTTGCCTTTCGTTCGTATATTTAGGTTGGCTTCCCGTTTTAAAACTCGTGTAGACTGACGCGATATCGCGGGTGCGACACTTTCCATGAAGTTCATAGAAATTGTGCTACTAGTGTCGTTTCGCACCAGTCTGCGGGAGCCTTTACTTGATGTGGTTGAATATGGGGACTTTAAACAGCTTAACCAGCTTCTTACAAATATTCCGAAATATTGTTAAGTCATAAAAAAAGTATACTCTATAATATTGCTGGCAGTCATTCAATATGTTGATACTATAATTATAGTATTTTTGGATATACTCGTAGGAACCCTTGGAACACGGCAATATACGACGTGCCGCTACAATGGCGACATTAATAAAATTTAACACACGGGTAGCGACCAGTAATTATAAAAAATATTATAAGATAAAATAATTCGTACATTGAAAACTTTTAATTTCTAAACAAACTTAATAATAAAGCTCTCTCTTTCCTTCAATTCGCCTACTCTTTCCGATCCCCGGCAAATGGCCTCTGCGCTACAGTTGTTTAAGTACAGGTTGCTCCAAAATACTATTTTAGAAAATTATTAAATAATAAATAAATAATAACGTTTAATAAATTGAAATATCTTCATAAAAAGAAAACGCGTAAACGTATAGATGTATTAAATCAATGTCGCAATTAAAGCGGCACGCTGTAGATAGTAAGAAGAATAGATCCAATATTTTAAATCGAATCACAGTTAAATTGCCTTCATCTGATTGACTCCTTTGAAAGGATTCATTTGACGTCATCAGAGCCAAAAAACTGGGTCAGCCCCGTGATTCCGAATAAAATATTGCACTTCACAATTTTTCATTTCTATATTGGTCCTGGGTCCTACAAAAGTAATGGCCAGAAAAACGATCCACTCATTCCATTATCTGTCACTTCCAGAAGTTAATAAATCGGCCTGATTTAATCGAGATCGTTGATAAATTGGACTGATTTAATCAAAAAGGCTGATAAATCTGACTTCCTTTCGTTAGTGAGAAGCTTGTCTGTAACTGTCAGGTCGATCAATTAGATTTTCTCTATTCACTGATTTGAAGTAGTTGCACGAAGACTGCGCTGACGTTCATACTGAGGTTACCAGTTTGGGGGTATGAGCAACAGGGTGTAAAAGTTCACTCATCCACCATAGAAACGGGAGGATCCTCCGACCAGACGGGTGTTGTGTCTGGTGGGCAACTGTTGTATATATGCTAGTTGCGACGAAACACTGCTTGCGCGATGCAGGATTTGCGTGACGTCAGTGTGACGTGTAGTTCGCATGTGGCGATGTTGATGCCGCTACATATTCAATAGGAATTTGAAAAATAGGGCTGAATTAGGTATTACTCTTCATCTTTAACATCTCTGCCATGTAAGAAAAAGAAAAGAAAACCGGCCAAGTGCGTGTCAAGAAGAAACTGACGCAGGTCCTCACCGGACACGGTTGTTTCGGGAGGTTCCTGTTCAGGATAAGGTAGGAGAAATACGCCCGGGTGTTACCACCGTGTGGATCACCCGGAGGACACGGTGGAGCATACGATGGAGGTCTGCTCGGCTTGGGCGGAGCATCAGAGGCGATCAGCGGCGGCGATCTCTCGCATTCGGCCCTGGTCCAGGTCATGGTTTGGAGCGAGAGTGCATGAGAGACCGTCACCTTCTTCTGCAAAGCAGTAATGCTCGCGAAGGAGGAGGCGAACGCGTGAGGGAGAGGCGAGGTTCACGCCCTAGCGCCCCTAGTCGCCGCAGGAGACGCCCTGGGCATCGGGAATCGCAGGCCGATTCCCGGTCACCGTAGGCGCGGGCTTGCGGACAGTGAGCAATAGGTAGCTCACCGTCCGATAAGAACCAAGCCCGGGTCAACGGCGCGTTGTGTTCCACGCGCGCCTCAAAGAAATATCGGCACAAACTGACGGGGTCCGTTAGTGTCTGCCAGGATTGAGGGTTTATCCGAAAGGGATATCGTGGCCCTGGCACACAGGCAACTGAAGGAACACGGGTGGGTTTTAGTCGGTAAAAGTCTGACACCCCTTCCCGCTCTGCTCAGAGCGGGAGAACTTATTAGATAATATCCCACCCAAAAAAAAAATGGGCAAAACACTTGGCTCTAACAAAAATGAGCACTTTAAAGCTTAATATTACGCAAACGGATCCTTGAATGGAAAAATGGTTTTCACACATATGCAATTTTCTTGAATGACGCCGATTGAACCTCGGTATCATACCCTTTCAAGCTAAAACAATGTTCCCAAAATCGGTCCACAATTTAACCTAGAAATCGGTGAACATACACAAAAAAAAAACAATCATACAGACAAACATTAAATAATCTTCTCCTTTTTGGAAGCCGGTTAAATAAATTATATTGTAGGTACTCGATAACTACGAGTACATGTAGTCTGAAGGACCAAAAATAAATAAAAACGTCATGCTGATTACTTACGGTCACCTGGGGGCCGATCGCGCTAATTTTGAACGTTAATACCAAAACTAAACCACAACCAAAACGTTTTTTTATTTATTTAACCATTTATGTACACACATTATAAACATACAAGAAGAAAGGAACAGAAAAATACGTACAAAGGTGATGCTTATTTCTAAAGAAATCTCTTCCAGCATACCTGCGATAGGAAAGTCGATAAAGAGATGTAGACGTTACGTTAGACACATTTCGTATCGCGTTAATCATTTCAACGGAAACGATTTAGCTTTAATTTGGAAGTTACGTTGGAGGAACGATCGATCGAACAATACTCTCACAAAAAAAAGCGCGATACCGTTTCTTACACCAGCTAAACCAAAACTAAACTAAAACCAAAAACGTTCCGTTCGAACGGTAATTACGTTGAGAAATAGCGCGATCGGCCCCCAGATCTCAAACTCATCAACCAGTAGGATATAAATATAACTTACTATGGACAGTATTAAAACAGGATTTACTGATTGTAACAGTAGGATTGAACCGATTCGTTATACTAACCCGTTTTATGAAATCGAGTTAAAAGCAGGAAGATCAATCAGTGCAGTACCCCAAGTGTAAGTTTGCAAGAGAGTAAACGTAACTATTTCGTTTGCGTTAAAATTTGACCGATAGATCATAATGCTAAGAATATAAGGGTGAGAATAAAAATCATAACGCAAACGCGCTAGTTACGTTTACTCTCTTGCAAACTTACACTTGGGGTACTGTTCTATTTTTAGCTAGACTGAAAAAGGTCTGTGGTTTGAAAATTTAAGATGAAAAAAGTGTTCGCACCAATCGGCAATCAAAAACATAACAGCTTGGTTACACTTAAATTCGTACCTTCATTAGTTTTTCAGGCTATTTCAGAATTTGCAGATTTTTTACCCGACTGCCCCAGGGAAGGGTTATGTTTTTCGAGTGTATGTATGTATGTCTAAGTCTTTAGCACGCTCTGTAGGCTAAACGGCTTGATCGATTTTAACATTATATGAGATATCATTTGATTCTTTTTAATTGCAGGAGTGACATAGGGTATAAAATTTGAACATGGCATCTGCAAATCAAAAAGGGAGGAGAGGGAATAACAAAATATATTTTGTGGATTATAATAATATCGGTATCAAATAAAAGCTAGTAAATAGCCAATTTCACATATATATAATTATATTTTAACACTTTTAGGCAATTATTTTGACACTAACTAAAAAAAGTACCTACATTTTCTTTTCTAAAACCTACTATACTTTTTTTCTAAACTTACTTTACCGTACTGCGTATTTACTTAGGTACCAATACTTTACTGATCATTAATAACACTAAATAGCTTAAAATAAAAATAAATATTTCAAAAAACAAAAAAAGCTCGACTGAAAAAAAACGAACTGAAAGGATGGAAACAAGATGAAAATAAGGCAAGGCACATTTTAAGGGGTTAGGATCGTCACATCCTAAATGCCTCCGACCGCATTTATTTATTTTTAATTCTTAAAAGGATAGTTTTTCTTACGTTTTTCTTTTAATTTGTTTCCTTTTTGCAGTTAGTTTTTTTTTCTGTTTTTAATTATTTCTGTGCTGTCCAATCAAATCAATGCGAGAGTTGATTCATTGCGTTGTTTGGTAACGCCTTATTGATAAAGAGTAACGAAATAACTCAGTAATATATAATCAAGTAACGTGCTTTTCATGACCAAAAAAGATCTTTTTTTTCTAATATTTTGTGGAACACGTTTTCATTTTTGGGACACCTAGGCTGTATCACACAGGTTAAGTTCGAACGTTGACACACTAAACGATTTCTAACACTTCCACATTCGAAAGTGAGTGTTTAAGGCTGAATACCAATTTATCTCAGTCTAAGTGTGGGAACCATGTCCTTCTAGATTTCTTTATGCTATCTGGCTTTTTGAGATACTCGTAAGTAGGTCTTTTAGTGAATTTGCATACACAAGAGCCATTTATTATTAATAGTGGTCGCCCAATGGGTGAAATTCGACCCCCTCTACTTACAATCCTAATAGTACTTACTAACTCCATGAGTACACTAATTCCATGCTTTTATAAAGTACTTACTAATTCCATGCTCATGCTGTCACCTATCTAATTTCAAGCCATGAGGCCCAGATACTATGTGTGTATGTGTGTCAAACGTATTGTATTGTGTGTAATGTTTTTTTATTTATCTATTTTAATTCTAGTGCATATTTTATAAAAATATTAGCTTGCTGCACTTTCCTCCATATAAACTTTAACTGTGCCTTTCATACTACTCCGTCCGCGTAATTTTCGTAAAAAGGGGTACAAAATTTTCGCTTTACGTATTAATATTGTTTTTCTATTATTATCGATTATTATTATTCTTAATTTAATATTATTTACTATCACAGACAGGTCCTTCTGATGCAAATTATGTTACATTCAAATACCTTATACACGTCACACCTAACACCTAGTGTTAATTATAATTATGTCATATTTCCATAAACACTTAGCAGATGGATAATAGTGGATTGTGTCATAAGTAGAGATCGGATATTCGGATGCATATTCACCTAAAGTTTGAGAGTTGACTAGTATGGAGTGCGCTTCGGTACGGGAAAAAGTGTCGGTTTCCAGGACTGACAAGTTTTTAAGAACTACTCTTTTGTACTGTGTATCCCCGAATAAATATATTTCATTTTAGAATAAAAGGTTTTGAAGAAATATTAATGTGTTTTTTAAACGTGTTATATTTTCCACAAAATTCTTGCCTAGTTCTAAATAGATAAGAAATATTTTTTATACTCAGGAATACAAAATTGTGTAACCTACACACTGTTATTAATGAAACCCCGCGATCCCGGAATAAAAATATATTTTATGAAGCCGTTTCCGTATTTTGTATCCTTTGCCGGGAAAAAAACGTACTTTAGGTAAATATGCATTCGAATATCCGATCTCTAGTCATAAGGGACCAAAATAATGTATTGAAGGCGAGAGCGATTGTTTGAATCCAAAGCGAAGCGCTTCCTCTCTGCTTCCTCTCTCCTAACTCACTTATTTGCTGTGCCCGACAGGGTCCATGTGATCTAATTTTAAGTTTTACCACCTAAGTACTACATGTGGAATGCAATAAAGTATTGAGTATTGAGTATTGAGATTCTAGAGTAGAATCCTGAGCGTTGTGAGGGATTCTAGAGTAGAATCCTAAGCGTAGCGAGCCTAGGGATTCAAGTACGTCGCTCGAGGTTAAATAATTTTGGTACCGTAGTGCACACTCTGCTTTTCATCCCCATCTATGAGAAAAATAAATAAGAGATGCTTTTAGTAGTGGGGAATATTTATATTTCTCTCGATTTGTTCGGTAGTAAATTGTTTAAGACAGTTTCTGCGTTTAATTTTACATTTCAGTTTCACTGCTAGAACTCATATTTTATTGTGTGAATCAAATTAAAATTGTCTGTAATATTTTGGTAACAAGTACTTAATAAAAAAAACAAATAAGAAGCTCCCGAGTTTGTTTGGTCAACCAATGCCGCGTCAGCAGGCGCGCTTTTTTATTACCAACCAGGACTTTATCGTAGCGAATTGCGTTCACCCTTTTTAATTAAATAGTGTTCCAAATTCAAAAGTCATTTCGTCACTGTTACTAAGTGCGACGGAATTACCCATTTTGCTCGCACTTATCGAGGAACCTTTCGGCTCTTTTCGAATAGATGGGATGAAAAAGATTCAATGCAGTTAAACAACAGCCAACAACAACAGACAACAGTCGTTATTATTAACCTAGTTTAAAAGGCTAGTTGATTACCTTTTGCTACACCCATGGATGGCCAGCTGTCTAAACGGTACCCGTACCGGTTCTTAACCGGAAAAGGAACTAAACACCAAGCCGTTAACTCTTATAATTATTGTAATTATAAAACTTTAAAATACCTACCAACATATTTCTAATTACTGTGTAATAAATAACTTATTTTTAAACGCAAACACTATGAAAACCAAACCCTTTTTATTGTTTAAAATAAAGACCGAAACAAACAAGCAAAACCCTTACTGTTAAAAATATGTCCAGTACAATTTGAACTCCAATTGAAAACGTGGGTCTTAGATTTTAAGGACCAGAATATACTGGTCTCTCGTAGTGTTTTAAAACAAGCAAATGTAACTTGAGCTCTGAGTGCAAAGCGTGGTGTTCGCAGACAGGTTGCTATCACCCTTGGTGCGGACAACCCGTTTAAACTATATCACAAGTAGATACAGGATAAATGTACTGAATAATGAGTGTGTCGCTTAGAATGCTTCGGAGTTAGGGCTGTGCTGAAATCAATTACGGTTTTAATCTATTGAATAGATTTTTGTTTTTATATTGGGTCGCATTTATCAACTATACCCACTTGATTATATTTTAATATGCGCTGATGTACCGTGTGGATGTGGTGAGGATGTGTTTGCTACATTTAGAATACTTTGATATTTCTGTTCAAATATTTTTTTACTTGTGAACCATTTGCCTTAAGTTGAATCTGGATCATGCTTGAAACATTTTCGGCAGGCATTTAGAGGTAAATTAGCGTGAATGAATTATGAATACAAATTGAATTTTTGTCTAACTAACCTTACAAACTACGCAAGCTATCCATGCCCTGCGGTAAAAATTTGGCAAACGGCAATATAGCAAGGTTGAGTGAGGCACTTTGAGCTTTAAAGCAGAAAGATAAGATTTTGGGAAATTAAATAATTGCCAACACGTTTTGTCAACCCTACACTATCGTCATGCAACGCGCGAGCCGTGGGCGACTACATGCGCCGCAACCTTCGCTTAAATTCAAATCTGTGCGCGCTTTAAATGTGATGCACGCGTAAGGTGAAAGACCCCGTATTGCCCGCGAAAATGGTAATTTACGCTATTCAGCAATATCTCGAACAGTATGCAGTCCTGGTACAACGGGACTTTGTTATGATGTCATTGCTCAGCAGCATTGACATAATAGATCGCTTATTTATGAGGTCCTTGTCTTAAATAGTAACTGCAGCTAAAATGTACTGGGAGTCATTTGTACTAGGGGCTCAGGAGATGTGAGGTGATGTATCATAAGCCTATGCATAAGTTCTTAGTCCTGAGTGACCACATAAGCTGACATTGTACTACATTGTACTAGTAGTCATTGTTACTAGGAGTTTATATTCCATGAGTATGATAATAGTCTGTTACTCTATTTTTGCTGGTCCTTAGAGACGGCGGCGGGCGGCTCGATGCGCGGTGATTAGGATTGATGATGAGTTGACGACCAAGTGACCAAATTATCTTTTCCGATCAAATACCAAAAGGTACCAACCAAAAATAATCCACGATACAAAATATTGTAGGCAGTTTAATCAATTGTTGTTCATTTGTAATTCGGGTAGCAGACGTTCATAACCCAATATACATTTATGGGCTGTTCAGACATTGTACGCGACAATAGTCATAAAACTAGGAATGGTATCTTTACCAGTATGCTGTCCTGGTACAACGGGACTGTTATGATGTTATGACGTGCATAGCTGAGTTTAGTAGATATGCTGAATATTCATTGTCACTACTGGTGGTATTGTGGTCTTTTAGTACGTTCTTGACTGCTTGTGTGGTGTTGAGTTGTTGCTTTTTGAGGCAATATTGGCTTTGAAGTGTGATTGTCGCGTAAAGAAGCTAAGCCCTGTTTGTAACTGTAAGTGAAGATATCAAGTATTCAACGTTGTTCCATAACCACCCCTTGGCATTTTTTTTTCTCGTTTTTGTTAGGTAAAGCTTCCAGAAAACATAAGAAATCACAATCAACATTGTGTGTTATTTATATCAATACAGTAGAAACTGACAACAAAGAAAATGTGTTATATAATATATTTAAAAAAAATATATATATTTCACATAAACCTACATGGGCACTTATGAAACGTCAGAAGCTAGGTGCACGGTTACAATTAGCTTATTAATAGTTCAGAGTAAATACTACGAACTATATAACACATTTGCTTTCCGAAAATTCACGACTTTTAATTGCCAAACTTTCTACGTTTCGACGGCCTTCAAAATTCACTATGCACATGTGAAAATGAAGAATCCAATAAATCTTCGTACATTTTACATAGATGCGCTAAAACAAAACACTACTGCCACTAAAGTCGCGTCTTTGTGTGTCGTACATGTGTTTATTAAGAAGTACTACGAACTATATAACACATTTGCTTTCCGAAAATTCACGACTTTTAATTGCCAAACTTTCTACGTTTCGACGGCCTTCAAAATTCACTATGCACATGTGAAAATGAAGAATCCAATAAATCTTCGTACATTTTACATAGATGCGCTAAAACAAAACACTGCTGCCACTAAAGTCGCGTCTTTGTGTGTCGTACATGTGTTTATTAAGTACTTGAGCGCAGTTTCTCTGACCAAAATTTGAAAAAAGAATTTTTGGAGAAGCCATTTTCATTATTTATCTTGTCACCAGTGTGTGTGTGATTCATAGAATTATTTTCAAATTCAAATGTTTTGGTACTTATTATGCTAAGATGTAGAATTTGAAGGCACACTTTTAAATACTACATCCTATTGAGAATACCCGTATGAAGCTCTATGATCCTTTTTTATAACTGAACGGTTGAAGCCACAATAAAATTAGTCTCTTACGTTCATTGTTTTGAATGATATATCACCGTGGCATTGTAACTGTCTTACAACGGCAGCCCACTTCATGTATCCAATGACTACTAATCATGAAATCATTCGAGAAAGTATTTTTTTTAATAATTAAAATTATATATATTATTATTATGACATAGACACGATATAGTTTGAAAAACCCTGTTACGAGCACGGTGCGAGCCTTGCGTTCCAAGGACGGTGCGAAATTATAGCGCAAGGCTCATAACACGTGTTTCAAACTACATCATGCGTCATATTTTTTATTTTATTTTATTTTTCAAATGTTAATAAAATAAAAAATACTTTCATTAATGATTAGTAGTCATTGGATACATGAAGTAGGCTGCCGTTGTAAGACGACTAAAGTGGGTCTAGACTATATAATTATTCTAAATCTTGAAGCATAATAATGTTATGTTAAGATTAAATCGACTTCATCAATATGTTAACAATATGCAAGACTATCTTGCAAATATTTTAACCATGTTAAGGATCCGCTTTGACAACATTGATTTAGGTGTTAAGATATAAATTTCAAGCCGATCAATATTCTGCTTGACGGAGAAATTCGGCTCGAAGGCTCAAAATCATTTTGTTAACATTAATTTACGAGTATGTGTACCTATATAAAAATTCATCGATGTCAATGTGTATATAAAAATCTGGACATAATCTTGGCCAGATCGTTTGAGGAACATGGAGATTGGTGACTGACACGGTCTTTTGAGAAAAGAACCACATAGATTGACAAACAATAACAATAGCTTATAACAAACTTGTAATAAGTTCGGTAAAATTGCGTAACATATAACATAAACAATATTCATATCATTTTTCTTTCGGCTTCCTAGGTTTTGGTTTTCATTTAAACATACAGAAAATATTAAAATATGTCCATCTATCCTTCACTTATAACTAACCCTGAACAGTAATAAACTGTACCGCGTAACTGTTCAGATATCGTACGATATAAAGTATTTTTTGTTGGAAACAGAAAAATAAAGAACAAACTTTTGAAATGAAAACCTGTTTAATGTTATGTATTGCTCGGATAGAATACATAACTTTCTCAGTAGGTACTTTTCAAGTTCAGGAAATGACCATTAATTTACCCATCATAAAAGTGAAATCAACGTTTTTGAATGCGACACATGACGTTGAGACAAGATCGAAAGTACCATGTCAATTACCATCACCTTGTACCATGAATAATGTACCATGTAGGTAGGTCCTCGTAAAACATAGGTCCCTTTCACTTTTTCTGTTGATGAGCTTTCTGAGACCTGAAAATGTGATTTCTTATCATCAACTCAAATTTTAAAGTTTTGATAAACAGGACCAACGCCGTAAGGACTAAAAAAACTTCGTACGTAAAGCTTAAAATTGACAGAGCTTTAAATCCTAACAATGTGTGTACTAGGAAAACATAACGCGACAGAAATTTCAAGAAGCTAGCGCAAACAATTCGTGCTGTTCAAAGTTTATCCCCGCATCAAATCTTATGTACCTGCGAGCTTATGCGTTCCTGGTAGGTATTTATACAAAATTGTCTTTACTGAGAAAACGTTTTGTGAATCTGGAGCGTACGGTACATCCAGTCCGTGTTACAGTCTCTTTCTCGCATCATGTTGTCCTTGTTAGGCATCAAACTTGAAGAATGTCGGTATTTGGTTTCATCAGCTGTTATTTTGTTTGAACGAGTGCAGTGGCCATGATTGATGATGGAGCGAGAAAGATCCTGTTTTCCGATTTTGAGTAACGAGTTGTCTCGTTAAGAATATTTACATTGTGGGTACATTAACATTCCTGAGTGTGTATTGCAGTAAAGGTAGGTACATAAATAAACCAAAAGGTATTTGCAAGTTAACAGGAAAGTGTATTACATGTACCTACCAAGGACTGTCATTGAATGCAAACGATATTTGGTAGAATATCCGTGAATCATTTTTGTTCATCGATTTTAGCACATTTACCGTTTAGGTACAATATTAAGTGTTACTTATATGGGTTACCCTTTGATTATTTATAATTATGTCTAGATAGAGTGTCGCGCTGCAAAAGATATGGTCTCAAGTTTCAAGTGTCAAATGTTTTTGTTTTTTAATACAGAGATATCTAAACACTTATACTAGATGGCGTTGCATTAAAAACATAGGGTCAACAGAGCATAACGCTTTTTCGTTACGTGACGATTTCTGCCAGTTTACTCCTACCGCAAGCCGCGGTAAAGAACGTCGGTCCAAAAATGTCTCCAGCCATCTGATGGAAACTCACGCGCGGTACAAGTTTACCAATTACAATAATTTTATTAAATAATAAATTGTCTTATTTTTATTGTTATTTCACTCATCTATTTTTTATTTTATTTATTTATTTCCCTATCTATCCGTGACATCACAGCGGACTCTATCAGAATACCAGCGGTGCGATATTTATTTTTAAGTGCCGTAGCATCATGCTGAGCTAGGGGCCTTTTGGCCTCGTACAGGCCTTTCTGTTTTTATTTTTTACTTTGTTTTATTTTTGTTCTTTATGTTTCTTTGAGTGTGTTTTAGTTTAATTTGTGATCTGTGCGAGTCCCAATAAATGCTTTTTCTTTCTTTCTAAACTAGTCACCGCTGTGCTGCCTACCAAACATCTGCAAAACCAAAGAATTTTCCGACTCGCTGCCAAATAAAGAAAGCAGCATTGATTCAGGGTTTCAACTTGGTAGCACTATTTAAATAATGATGATTATTTGGAAATATCTGACAGGTCTATGACAAAAGCCTGGCTTAAAGCCTATAATGTTGTTGGCCCTCTGCCTGCAACATCATATTAAAAGGAATTTATTTAATTCTGTTGAATTGCAGGACTCGTGGTGAATGATAATCAGGGGTATTACAGGTTCATCCAATTCTTTGTTCATGCTACGTGATGGATCACTGATTTTTGTTTATTTATGTTGTCTTTATACTTCACTTATCCTTAATGTAAAACTGACAAAATACTCTCGTGTTGACACGCTCTGCACGAAAAAGAGAAAGAAAGAAGTAGAAGAACAGTTCGTGAAACACAAAATACAAACAACAACAAAAAAATACAGTGAAAATAATGTTTTAACAACAATAATGTGTGCCTCACGGCTGCGCCAAACAAAACTCGAATAGCGCCTCAAAGGTTAATGCCAGACAGATGCTGTCTGACGCTGGTTTTCTAATGAACCTTTAGAGACAAGTGACCGGAAGTAGGGTAAAACCAGTTTCAACATACCTAATACATATTTGAAAAATGCTCATGCCATGCTAAATAAATACTCAGTTAACTTTAGTAACGAGGTTGACTGCAAATAGTTCGTCAGACTGTCATCGTCAATCGTGAAGATTTGAAATGAAGCCAATTTATATTGAACACAATATCTACTTTAGTGACTTAATCATACCTTAATATTGGACCCAAAAACAGACAATTTATATAACACAACGCCTGTAATCCCCGAAGGGTTAGGCAGAGGTGTACCTTAAAGTACACCCACGTTTCACCAGTTATGTTTAAGTCCCATGTAATACGGGGTGAGCCTATTGCCATCCACCGGGCACAAATCCAGAACCTGGGGGTCTACTCCGAGGCGCTAAACCGAAGTATCGGTCGCTCCTTTACTACGGCCAACTATTGCTGACTACGGCGAAAAAAAAAAAAGGCAGTCGAAGAGGTAAGCCAAATTCAAAACTGTGACTTGATGTCGGTTAAGGACTCAAGTCAAAAAAGGAAACTATGGAAGTTATAAAACGGCCGAACATTCGGCCGATACTTCGGTTTAGCGCTTCGGAGTAGACCCCCTGGGTCTGGATTTGTGCCCGGTTGAGGGCAATAAGCTCACCCCGTATTACATGGGACTTAAACATAACTACTAACTGAGAAATTCAATTCAATACACAAGAACACAGAGACAGTCCATTTATTAAGAGTAAATAAGCCTAATGTTATGTATGTATGGCAAAATCACCAGCTGTTGACCTACAAACCACTTCAGTCATAAAAGAAATACGTGTTAATGAAGAAAACAATCAATTAAACGATTGTTCCGTCAGAATAGTAATAGCATGGTCTTACTAATGCCCACATTACTATGCAGTGTGATAGCTTGAGGCTTGAATAGTATTAAATAATTATTGATCTTATATGTTAATGTTGCTCACTCGGTCAGAGAAAGAGAACACAATTTAATTTACATTCGAATGACACCTATATTTCGCCGGTTATTTAAAGGTCCCTTGGAAAAAGAGGGTGAGTTAATCAACAAAATAATGTACAATGTAAGATATAGGAGTTAGATGAAATCTAATCCATTATGGGGTATGTTTATACACGTTGATTTAAGTTAAGTAATGAAAGGCTGCCCAACTTAAATGGGACTGGGAGGGACATGTCTGCCGCATGACCAACTGTGGGCCCAAATAGCACAGAATTGGTGCCCGGAGACAGTGCGACGGGGTCGCGGCAGACCACGCAGATGGCGTGGCGGGACGAACTGGATACTTGGATAGGTTCCGTCAAATCTGGAAGGAGGATGCGCGGGCTCGCGAGAGATGGAAGGACTGGAGGGAGGCCGTTGCCCGGGCGTGGGACAGCAAAGGCTAGAGAAAAAAAAATGATTAACGACTGTTTAACCACAAATATTTGACGTTTAAACGAACTATCGCAACTGGAAGTTTCAGTAGTTCGGTCAACCGGACTAACAACCGAACTACTGCTACTAGAGGCTTTAAACAACGTTTAAAAAAGCAGTACCTGTCTCTTGCAAGATTACCTACATAATTATTTAAGTTGTCATTTTTTTTTTAATCGTCAGAGCTTATGTCCTATTCCAGATACTTACAAATCTAAATCAATCACACAGACAGACAATCACAATTTCCCATCTTAAATTAAAATATGGAAGTTCTATTTCAAACTACAGTACTAAACGTCATTCCGGATAGAAAAAGTTAATCCGTTCCAGCCGCATAAAATTTACTAACACAGAAAACTAGGGATTATACCTTCCACTGTTTATTACAACATAAACTATCTTTTATGACAACATGATCATAATACGAAATATAAAATATTATATTTTACCTTGCAAATTCTCAATAATTACCCAGAATGAGCCGACTTTAATAATTGTGTAGAGCATTTTGAACTTAATGTCTTATGTTATAACGTTTGGATTTTATGGCTGAGTTTGTACCGACCGTAGCTCAGTTAGATTTTATTAAAATTCAATTTAATTATAAAGTTTAAAAGCCTCTTTTATTAATTTAAATTACATTCTTAACCTACTCGTTTAATAAATAACTTTTGATCTTATTTTCTCTACATAAAATGTGAGTAAAAGCCTGTAACTTTGCTACTGCGGGGTAAACGCCATTTTTTCTATAGACAAGATGTAACATAAATCTGCTATTCCATACATTTATGTTCTGATAACTCGTCAAAATGTAGGGAACAGCTGATTCTTTTTTCGCGATTTCATGTTTGGTCCCATAGTAAAAGTTGGTCATAATGGTGAGTAGATAGAATGACAATTGTACAATTGACTATTTTTTTTTTTTTTTTTGTTATATACAGGTATATAAAAGTCAATGTTTGTTTGTCCTCTACCGACTCCGAAAGGGCTGGACCGATTTTGATTAAACTTTGGTGAGTTTTTCTGCATACGCCCGCGACAGTTTATGGAGGTGAAAGGTAGGGTCGGGTTGGGGTAGGACACCACGCGAACTTTTTCATTTTTTTTTTCCATAAAAACTTAACTCCGACAATGGTCCGAATTAAATAAAAAAAAATTGAAAAAAATGAATGAAAGATGATGATGATGAGTGATGATAAATGGTAAATGTTCGTAATAACGAACATTTTGAAACAAAAAGTTGCCAAATCGGTTCAGCCGTTCTCAAGTAGCAACGAATAGCATATTTTAATTTTTATTTATATTGATAGATTATGCACTTGACATAGAAATACGACAAAAATAATAAATATAAAATAAACCAACATCTTGGAAATCAATAATTTATAGCAAATAATAATAATAATATTATAAATGCAATATAAATGTTAGGTCTTATTTATTATTATAATTACGCTATCTTGCATCATATCCCTTATAATTATTAAACTAAACTAAACTTCAGCGGATTTAATTATTTTCTTGGCAGTTATTAGTAGACAGCTTAATATTATTCCATTAAAACTTGAAGTAAAGCAGGAAGTTTTATCAAAATGTGTCAAGCTGTTTCCAAGTTACATGCCGAATGATAAAATATTCCGTTTATAATCTTGATTTCTATTGCTGGGGAGTTTGTTGCGCCACTTCTTCTTCCCAGCTAAAGCACTAGGAAGTGGTGAAGGGTGGGCGTTTTTGGGGGACTATCTTATGTAATGTTTGACGTTCGAAAAGTGCAGATTCTCAGCCTAGTTTGAATAAATGACTTTTGATTTTTTGATTTTATTGGTTGACGTTATAATACCATGTTTTTGCCAGTATATTGTTGTTGACGTTGTGTTTCACGAAATGTGTTTAGATAAACGTTATTCTTTCTTTTATTTTTGTGTTTAGTTTAAATTTATACATTAGCTATAGTGAAGGTAAAATATTAATTGGCAGCTTTGCCAATTGGGCAATTTTTGGGTGGGTCAGTACCCACTGCTGAGAATAGGTCTCCTCACTTTTGTGCCATGCTTCCCTGATCAGTTCGAGACTCATCCAGGCCTTCCCTGCAATCTTCTGTAGGTCGACCACCCACCTGTGCATTGCCCAACACTTTCGATCACAAATTATTTAAATATGAATAAGGTAATGCGTTAAATTACTTTATGTTACAAAAAAAAATACACAGAGTAGACAGCTTATGACTCCTGCCAGGGTTACAAGTTTGTCCGAAAGGGACATCGTGGCCCTGGCACACAGGCATCTGAAGGAACACGGGTGGGTTTCAGTCAGTAAAAGTCTGTTACGCCCTCCGCTCGTTTCGTCCAGAGCGGGAGAAGATTTATTTGATAATTTCCCACCCAAAAAAAAAACGAGGGTTTTGACGGCAATCCATTGCTTCGTCTGTTTAAAAAATCACCTGGTCAACAACGTAAATAACGCAATGAACGTGGCTGAATTGTCAAAATGAAGGCATTGCGATCGATTTTCTCGCTGTATAATTATGGTCTATGGAATCGTACTTATTATAAATAAAACAGTTCAGCTGTTTCATACATAGTTCGTAGTTAAAGGAGCACAAATTATGTACCAAAGATTTTTTACTGTCTTCCCAAATAACCTCTAAAACAGTAAAATCAAAATATTTTATTTCACATAAACCTACATGGGCACTTATGAAACGTCAGAAGCTAGGTGCACGGTTCCAATTGGTCGTTTCCTATGGAGAAGAGCCGGCAAGAAACTCCACGATTACTCTTTTAAAAATAATGGGCTTTTACAATGTTTTCAAGTTACCGTGTTAATAGGTATGGGAGGACAGTGTAGGCCCGTCAACAAACTTAACAAAATAGGAAATGGTTTACAAAGCTACAGTCTAAAGCTACAGCGTTCTCACATTCACAGTAGCTAACTCAAACCACTCCAATCTGTGATTGAGTCTTTCTTGGCTTCAATCAAATCAAATTAAAAAAACCGGTCAAGAGTGAGTCGGACTCGCGCACCGGGGGTTCCGTACGTAAATATGATGTTGATGATTTCTGAAAAACTGTGCCTTTTAGAGACATCGTTTTATTTTTCCTGTAATCTTTACATAAATTTCTATCAATATAATAATTTCAGATTTTTATCTACGCAAACCAAAAAACCGTCCCCCCCCCTTATATCCGAAGATATAAGGGAGGGGACGGTTTTTTTTTACATTTTTCATCAAAAATTGGAAGCTATGCTGCTGCCTAAAAAAAACGTTTGAGAATGTGCATACAGCGTTCTTTCATATGATACCCCATATCCCCTAGTAGCCCCCACTTCAAGTTTTTAAGTCCTTTCAGTCCCCTTTACAAAAATATTTTTTTTTTCTTGTTTGTAAAATAGTTGGGCAAACGTCATCTAAAACTATTCTAAATTTCAAGTTGATAGCATTAGTAGTTCTTGAGATATCCAAGTGTGACAGACAGACATACTTAGTCTCACCATAAGGGTTCCTTTTTACCATTTTGATACGGAACCCAAAAAAGATACTTAATGCAACAATATTATAAGATTTTTTGTACTAACTGACTTTTATAAATCGTAGCACATTACTAGGACAGCATAAACGTCAGAAAGATGACTACAGATTTATCTATTATCGGACATAAATAACATAAATAGAGATCAATATGAATGATCCGTGGTTACCAGCTTTTGATCGATGGGTGTTCTAAATGATTTATTGAGGCTGAAGTTAGACGGGTATTAATTAAAGTGCGCCTGCAATCTATGTGGTCTTAGCTAGGACTTGTTTAGTGATATTTCTGAATGGATTTAAAATAGAATATAAGAAAGACCTCGTATATCTAGATGAGGTTTATCACAAATAATTGGACACTAAACGAAATCTCTGTGACATAAATGCAAATCTTAAACCAAACTAGGTACTTATTTTTTTCTAAACGATTAAATTAATCATCGCTAAGCTCTCGACCAAGCAATAAACAAAATTACAATTACAGTAACAGACTTGCGATAAAACGTAGGAAAACAAACAAAAAGCGATCCATAAATTGACAATCATCTGAATAACCAAAAATAAACTTTGCATACTTAAGGACCAAATTTTTTAGCCTAGACAAAGTAAGATTCGATTAGCGATGACGCTAGTAGAAAAGCCAAAAAATGTATGGGGTTTGAAATAAGCTATCGAAATGTCACATGATCATAGGTCAACAAATAGAAATTAACTAGACAATGTTATCATCATTCGATTCCAAACGAATCGACAGCGTCGAACGATAACTTCCATAGAGATGCGTAGCCAAGTGGCATTTTTTGACAAGCGCTATCGTCTGCCAATCGAACTTCGTTATCCTTGAAACGATAGCGATTGTAGAAATAGAATCGCTCCGAAGCGAATGCCATTTGTCTACGCCCACAGTTTGTAAGTTGTAACGTTTTAGCATATGGACCAAAAGAAAATTTTGTTGAAACTTTCATTGAACATTTTACTCAAAAAAAAGGTTGAAACCCAAAGAAAACCTATATTTATCGGTGCTCGGTTCTTAATGTATAAACGTAGCACCAGCAATTGCGGCTACATGACCAGAATTCATTATCTGTTGGTATCTCTCCTTATGTTTTCCATAATCGATTGTAGGCTGTGATACATTTAAATTGTGTATCCTCATGCTAAATGATTTGAAAGTTAGGCTGGGAAATCACGCCTGGCTTTTGTTTTATTTTCTTGATGACTCTTTTGCTCTGTGTCATCCTGGTAGTTTGATGGCCTCAGACTGTGCCCTCTATTAATTAGTAAAAAGCCACATAGCATGCTTGAATTTATACATTACATTTTTTTGCATAATGTCTGCATTTTAAAACAAAAGTGACCTCAAAATTTTTATCTTCTCAGAAAAAGCATACGGCAGCTAAAAAAATACTTTTAAATTGACTTGTTTACATGATGAAATAAATTAATACCTAATATTTCTCAAGCGTCCCCGTCCCGTCCTTTGCCGCGTATCGGTAAGCGTAGTGTGGGAAGCCCCCCAGCAACTTGGACGATCGACTTTAAAAAGGTGGCTGGGACAGATTGGATGCGGAAGGCGGAGGACATCGTGTTATGGTGCAGTCTGAGAGAGGCCTATGTCCACCAGTGGACTGCGGCTGATTGATTTTGATTGGTTGATTTCTATAGACTTTTACTATTTTTTTCTAAGACAAATAAATTCCTAAGTAGGGCTTACATTTAAAAGCGTATTTATAACTTGGCTACCTTAAGTGAAGGTAAACGCAGCGTTCTACTTTCTTCAGAATCTTACTTTCATAGATAATGGCAATCATTAATCAAAACGTCGGATGCTTATTAAGATGTGAGATTTTATAATAGATTATGCTAAGCTTACTTACTTCTGTTTGGTGTTACTTTTGCCGTAAGTATGAGTTGTTATGTCGGTATTCAGATATTTTTAGGTGGATCTGCATTATCAGAGATACCCCAGGTACGTTGTTACCCCGGACAAAAAGCTGCAATGTCTCATCATCAACACCCATAAAACAAATACAGCAACTGTGTTTATTTATCGGCAGAAATTGGTATGGTGGAAGTACTTCCCTCAACAAGCTTCTGAAAGAGCTGTACCGGTAGTAGGTACAGCCTCTTTCAGAAGCTCGACCTCCTCTGGAACAGAAGTTTTATAGTTCAAGTTAACCTTCGTAACCGCTTTCCATCATAGAAAAGCTTACAAAAAGGTTCCTGAAGGTTGTATTAGAAACTCCTTATAGAAATATTCATGTTTACAAGTGTTGACAATCTCGTATTGACCATTGGAGCATAAAATAATTACATTTTATTACCGTGTATCTTTTAATTGAAAACTGGTTTAAATGAATAAATTGAAATCCAAACGATAAAGATGTCAACTTCGAATTATAATCCACTAAGAATTCGTCGAAATTATCGTTCCATTAAATTTGATGTGTGATGAATAATTTATGGCTGCGTTTTGATCAGCAAATGAATGAATTGATTCATAATGAATGAATGTGAAATTTTAAACGAGATAGATTTTTATATTTACGTGAGAATATTCATAACAAGGTAATTGGCCTAGTCCACATATGAGTTTGAAGACTATATTTTAGTTTGTTTCTATTACTCGTAACATGTTTCTAAGGTAGCCGCCAGTCACTTGGGTACATTACCAGTCGACAGTGATGTGGAGGAATAGGCATTTTTTAGTTTTAGTTAGGTAAGGATACGATAGCATCCAGACGGGGCCTGCAGAGGCGGGCCGGCCAGTCGGGGGCTGAAGAGCGTTGAAGAGTGCTTTAGCGTAGCCTCCGGTGCAAGTGTGTGAGGGGAACACGGGGTGATTTTAGTCAGTAGAAGTCTGACAGACCCCTCCGTCCGCCCCAGGGTGGAGGCCATGAGAATTTTAGATGGGATATTTTTATTTCAATAATCTGTTAGTATGAATAAATTGTGGTACCCGGCTGTCGAGAGAATGCGTTCTTGATACCTGTCAGTTTCATACTAACGAATATGTGTTTTGTGAATTTGATCCTTATTATCATCAGCATCGTTTCAGCCGAAAGACGTCCATTGCTGGACATAGGCCTCCTCTAATGGGGTTTGCCATAATCGCCATGCTTGGCAGGCGGGTTGGCGATCGCAGTATGGTGTTTAAATACATTGAGAACGCTGCTGCCCATTCTCTAGTAAGTCCCTTAATCGCCTTTTACGACACCGACGGGAATAAATAGGATGGTGCTATTCTCTACGTTCGGCACCACATGGCACAATCCTAGAATGTTTCCAACTGTCAGGTCTCAGGAGCGCATTCTCTCAACGGCCGAACTCTAATTATTTGAAACCAACAAATGATTCTAGATGGTTATATAGGCTTCGAAATTAATAATCCTCGATGAAAGTTGCAAAACTGTAGAATAAGGTAGAGTTAAAATAAAATAACTCGTGGTTCCCAAAGTACGAAGGGCCAGTTATATTCCTCGTTTTACTGGTCCTGCGAGTCTCACCTACTTTTTAAATTTTTAACCGACTTCCAAAAAGGAGAAGGCTATAATAATAATAATATATCCGTCTGTAGGTTATAAAAAAAAAAAAGAGTTTTCACTTGTTACTCAACTAGAATCAATTCAATTTTTTTTTTAATTTTGACATTCAAAAGTGCCTCTTATGTGCCTATTTGAAATAAATGGCTTGACTTTGACTTTGACTGATTGTGGACCGATTTTGAAAATTATTTTTTTGGTCGTTTTACATAACGTTTTGCTCTTTTTTAAAAATTTACGTAATTCTAGTATTAAACAATATATAACTGTAAGTCGGGCTGTAATAATGATCTCTTTGGAAAAAACTATCTTTCTAACCATCACTCTTTGCAAAAATCAAAGCCATACCTACCAGGCTCTCATAAAACATAGCAGTCTAACACAAAAGCCTCAGGTCAATAGGTTACCAAAACAGTTAAAACAAGGTAAAAAGTAAACAAATGCACGCTCGATCGGAAGACGTTGTATCTAAATCGTGTTTATGATAATCTGCATGCACGTAGCGACAAAAAGTCGCATAGCAGCCAAGATCGGCGCAAAAAGTCGTGCGTCTGTAACGGTGCGGTACTTAATGTGATGAAACTGTACCTATTTTGCATATAACATGGCGCCCTGGGGAATGGGGCAGTAATTCGTTGAGTGTCAATCTTGTTTAATTTGGTAATTATAGTCGGTAAAATGTTTACCGACTATGGTATGTGTGGTGGGATACGAATGGATAAAATAAGAAATGAGTAATTATGAGGAAATCTGAAAGTGGCACCGGTGACTGAAAAATTGTGCGGAAATCGGTTGTCATGGTATGGGCATGTGATGCGGAGGAATGAGGAAAATGTCGCCAGGAAAGTTTTGAGTATGAATGTCGAAGGCTATAAAAGTAGGGGAAGACCAAAGAAACGATGGATGGACTGTGTGAAAGATGATATGGCTAGATAGGGAGTGACTACCAAGATGACGACTAATAGAGAATTATGGAAGAAAGGGACATGTTGCGCCGACCCCCGATGAATTGGGATAAGAGGAGGAGAATGATGAGTCGGTATAATGTTTATCTAGAAAGAAAAGAAAAAGAAGAAAGAAAGAAAAATTGATTATTCTGCACAAACAAAATGCACATTTCAACAAATAAACATAATTTATAATACACACATACAAAGTAGCCAAAAACCTCGTATCCAATTCACTAAACATTTTGACAATCTTATCCATTGGTCTTATCCATTAGTTATCTGTAATGCAAGCTTGGACTGGGTTCCTCCATTTCAGATTGATTAATCTTTTCATCTTGAAAAAGTGAGCTAAGATAACCTTCTATAGATATTCTATGTCCGTCCAGAGTAAGACTTTTGGCCGTCAGCCCTGCAAGTTCCTTGACTGGCTGATTTTTACAAAAGGACATTTTATTAATTAGTTAACTAGCTGCTGCTCGCAACGAACACGTTCTAAAATAAAAGAAAGCCTGAGTTACTCCTTATAAGATCAGATATCTGCCAGTGAAAGCCCCGTCAAAATTGGTCCAGATATTTCGGTGATTAGCCGGAACAAACAAATGGACAAACACTACAATTTTTTTTTAAGTTAAAAAAAAAAATGTCTTGAAAAATGCATATCCAATTTCATAATGCATTTAGTGAAAAGCTGTTATTTTGACATTATAAAAACAGACACTTCAATTTTATTTATTTATATAGATCAAGGCAGCAATGTGAAAAGAAAACTACGAACCAAGCCATTTCCCTCACACAAAAAATAATACGTGCATTATTTGAATAGTGCAAAAAATGTAGTACTGATACACAAAATCCTTGTTAAGTGCGTCGGCATCACTCAAAGCAACTGAAAACGTGTCGGGTCTAAAGATCACCTCTGACTTACCGTACGTGAGTGGCGACGGGTTGAGTTGAAGTCTACCTACTCTTTAATAATAACCTACTTCTCACTGACTTCTTACAATTTAGACGAGATATATCACGCGCGTTTTTGTTACGTGTGAAACATTTTTGGACACACATCACGAGAACCAATAAAATTGTTTGTGTCAATTAGGTACCTAATTCTTATACGATGCATAAATGCCAAAAAATTAATGTAAGAGCAGTAGGCTAAAAGACGATGTGCCAAAAAAATATCTGCTCCTTGGAAGTAAATTATATTTTCTCAAACAGTTAATGTTATTTTTATGCCGATTTTACTCTTTAGCAAAGTCAAAGTCAAATTATTTATTTCAAATAGGCACATAGATGGCACTATTGAACGTCAAAATTTACAAATAAAATAGAATTGATTCTAGTCGCCCCTTCCAAAAGGTAGCTTCGTATGGAGAAGAATGGGCTAGAAACTCCACCGTTACTCTTTTAAAATGTTTTACAATATTTGGTATTGGTACATCAATTATATAATTATATGTGAAGACGATGTACCTAGAATAAAACTACTATACCACAATAGGTAAAAATAATTAATAATGAAGTAATGAGATAAATTAATTATGTGATAGATAACATGGTGCTCACATATTTACAAACATTGTAAAAAAAAAAAAAGTTTTCCTAAAATAATCAGTGTGTGAGTTAAGGTAATGGTAAAGGTAGCGCAGGTATTATTTATCTATCTATTTTATCTACATTATATTTTTTTTAGTAACTATTGGCTAAAAAATCCCAAAGAAATGCGAAAAAGTTATCATTTTTTACTCTAACGAAATAATAAGGTCATTTTTGTTTTTTAACACGTTCAGACCTGGCCCTGGTTATATGCTGTCCTACGGGGCAAATCTTCTAATGGCCATCGGATGTACAGACGCCAGCACATCAAGTTACTATAAACTTTCAAATTTCTTTAATAGATTTTCAACTTTATCCCTACAGTATAAGGTTCAAGGTTGATTTCCTGAGCTACACTATTATATATGAATATTTGTCAATTTTACAGGTCGGGAACGTTAACTACAACATGTTACTCAATATATGGATCCTATTATAATAATATAATTTAACAACTTATTTTTTATGTACAGACGCACATCAAGCTACTACAATCTGTCAAATTTCTTTAATAGGTTTTCAACTTTATCCCTACAGCATAAGGTTCAAGGTTGATTGGGAAAATTTGACAGTTTCGGGTAGCTTGACCTGCTGGCGTCTGTATCTACATTCTAAGCAAATAAAGACATATTCTATTCTATTCTATATTATTCAATATACTCGTTCAATACTCAATACGTTTATTGCATTCCACAATGTGAACTTAGGTGGTAGGTACATAAAGACATACATTCGTTTTGGAGCATTGTGGGCCCTGTCGGGCATAACAACATAAAAATTAGGAGGAGGGCTATGATAGATATTTGTTAACAATTTTAATATTAGTCTACTCTTTCGTTTTGTGTAGGTAGGCTGATAACTAATTGTGTACATATAATTTTTACCACTCATTACTGGATTTAAACATTAATATTTATTTAAATTATACATATATTATTATTATCATTGGTAAAAATAAATAAATTATTATTGCGTTTTTTTTTTTTTTTCGTTCTCTCGTTCTCTCAAGGAGGAGCAAGTCTAGTGTGATGTGACCACCACACACGCCGCCATATCAACGAGTCCTCCGTGCTCCACCGGTGGTACTCGCCGCCATATCAACGAGTCCTCCGTGCTCCACCGGTGGTACTCGCCGCCATATCAACGAGTCCTCCGTGCTCCACCGGTGGTACTCGCCGCCATATCAACGAGTCCTCCGTGCTCCACCGGTGGTACTCGCCGCCATATCAACGAGTCCTCCGTGCTCCACCGGTGGTACTCGCCGCCATATCAACGAGTCCTCCGTGCTCCACCGGTAGTACACGCCGCCATATCAACGAGTCCTCCGTGCTCCACCGGTGGTACTCGCCGCCATATCAACGAGTCCTCCGTGCTCCACCGGTGGTACTCGCCGCCATATCAACGAGTCCTCCGTGCTCCACCGGTGGTACTCGCCGCCATATCAACGAGTCCTCCGTGCTCCACCGGTGGTACTCGCCGCCATATCAGCGAGTCCTCCTTACTCCACCGGTGGTACACGCCGCCATACCAACGAGTCCTCCGTGCTCCACCGGTGGTACTCGCCGCCATATCAGCGAGTCCTCCGTACTCCACCGGTGGTACACGCCGCCATACCAACGAGTCCTCCGTGCTCCACCGGTGGTACTCGCCGCCATATCAGCGAGTCCTCCGTGCTCTACCGGTGGTACTCGCCACCATATCAGCGAGACCTCCGTACCCCACCGGTGGTACACGCGCCATATCAGTGAGTCCTCCGTACTCCACCGGTGTTACACACCGCCATAATTATTAGCGAGTCCTCCGTGCTCCACAAGTGGTACACGCCGCCATACCAACGAGTCCTCCGTGATCCACCAATGATACACGCCGCCATTTCAGCGAGTCCCCTATGCTCCACCAGTGTTACACACCGCCATAATTATTAGCGAGTCCTCCGTGCTTCACCGGTGGTACACGCCGCCATACCAGCGAGTCCTCCGTGCTCCACCAGTGGTACAGCCTGACCTGAACGTGTTAAAAACCCGTCTTGAATTCACTGTTTTACTCTCACACCTATACCAGTGCCTTCATTAGACTAATGAAGCATAATAAATGTAATTATTTATACTTTCACATGTTTGTGTCGGATAGATTCGGTTATAAACACGTGTTAGTGGGTTGGCGCTTACTGATGTAAAGCGCGTTCGTAGTTTTAGATACAGGATGATTTTGTGTCGAATTGATGAAGCGAACTAAAGTTTGTTTGGAGATCGGAATAGATTTTAGTAATTTACATAAGCAATGGAAAAATAATGTGTATTTTTCTTATTCTTTTTTAATAAAAAATAATTATTTTTGTTTGCAAAAAATAAACAATATAATTTACTTATTTGATAACGTGGGTACACGTAAAAGGCATTTAAAAAACCAAACATGTATGTCAACTACATATTTATTTTCACACACGTTGAATACTAACAAACTGATTACATCTTTATTTTTCTTCGAAGGGGTTAAAACGTCGCTCTCATTTTTCTGCATTTATCTGCTAATGGCTATCAAGTCTGAGCTACATTCTGAATAAGGACTGTGATCTGATAAGACTAGTTTTTATTTTAGTTTTAATTAGCACCAGATTCCAAGATATTAGTGCCGATTCTGTTGTCACAAAATTCTCTAAACTAGACTAAAAATCACCAAAATTTAGTTTATTCCTGTCAAACGACGTTTCCCATTCTGAAATTGACTAAAGTGACGCAACTTAACTATTATTATAGTTTGACAGCACTAATGTCATTTTAGTTACTCAATTTAGTGAAAATGGCAATTTTGCTATTCTGAATTTGACGTTTTTCACCTAAAATTAGGATTAGTGCCGATTCTGTTGTCACAAAATTCTCTAAACTAGACTAAAAATCACCAAAATTTAGTTTATTCCTGTCAAATGACGTTTCCCATTCTGAAATTGACTAAAGTGACACAACTTAACTGTAATAAAGTTTGACAGCACTAATGCCATTTTAGTTATTCAATCTAATGAAAATGGCAATTTTGGTAGTCTGAATTTGACGTTTTTCAGCTAAGATTAGGTTAAATCGACTATTTTTAATCGCGATTAAAAAGGTGTGGAATAAAATTAGTTGTCATGAACTAAAATTTACAAAGTACATTTCTCTTCTAGTTCTTGAACGTTGGGATGCTTTTGTTGATTTGGGAGTCTTTTTTGACTCGACACGGGTAAAGCATTCCATAACCATACTCGGTTATGGAATGCCTTACCCGTGTCGTTATGGTGTGCTCAATCTTTGTCCACTTTTAAAATTCTGGTAAAAAAATACTTCCTCTCTCCTTAAACATCAACGTTACAGAATACAGTTCCTTGCTCTTGTTTCATGTTTATTATTGTTTATATATTCATATAGATAAGTGTATGCTTTATGTATGTATATTATTGTATAAGTAAATGGTACACCACTGACTACCTGTAGTATTCTCGTCTTCTCCCTTTAATCCATCCTAAGGCTGTAAAAGGTTGCTTTTAGCGATAAGTCCACCCATTGTGTCACCCTATGTAAACTTTTAACATTTATTTCTGCAACTTTTATGGTCTGCATAATAAAGAGTATTCTATTCTATGCTTGTGAGTTTAGAAAATCTTAAATCATTTAAAAAGCTGTTGTCAATTTGCCAGAAAGTTAATAATAAAATTATTGTTAAGTATTAGAATACAATACCGCCTACTACAATAAGATTTAGGAACGAAGTGGATAAATCCATTTTTCAGATTCTGTGAAATATGAAATAACAATTTTTTTGAAACTATCAAGAAAGAGTTAAGTTGGACATTACAAGACTGTTCTAACCCATCGAAAATGGCAGAAGAAAGAAAAATATTTAGACTCCCTAGATCAGGAGTTTGCTGAAGCAATAGATAAATAAATAATTAATTTAAGTTACTGCAACGCACCGGGCAGAGGCTACTTATTTTCTAAATTTATTAATTTCACAAAATCGTATGGGTAAGCTTTAGTTAAATATACCTGGCACCCACACAGGCACTTCACAAGAAAAAAGAGCACATGAGCGCATGTTATTCAAGGCACATATTTAATGTCATTTGTGGGTAGTTGTAACAGTTACACAAAGTAAAATTAATTTGCTCTTATTTGAAATTCAATATAATTTAATAGAAACATTATATACAATTATATAAGCTATATTTTAAAAGTTCATAGTTAGTACCTGCTTGTGTAGCGTTATCTCATAATTATTCTCTTACAATCTACTATCACTCCACTTCATCACAATGGATCCTCTAACAAGCACTCTGAGTAAATTAAAGGAGTTGTTTCACACATAGATGTCCGCCTTTGAAGATAAACTTCAGAAGGCCCCTCCATCACCACACCCACCCATCCACAACTTCTTAGGAGTTTCACACACATCACACAGGCTCTCAGCAGTGTTCGGCAATAGGTGGACCTACTTGCTCGCAGTGTCAACCAAATTGAGATGTAGGGACGAAGGAAGATCTTAGGTAATAGGTAAAACGGGCTGGTTTCCGCAACTCCACGTCAATATGCGCGTACTACAAGGAAGATCTTGCTGTTGCATGGTGTCACCAGATGGGACGTGCAGTAACTAATAAAATCAGGCCTATCCTGTTCAAGCTAGGCAGTCTTGCGCTTTGGGATAAGATTTGGTTTTCCAAAGCCAAATTAAAGGCTATAGGCGACACCATTAGCCAAGTTCCTAACAAAGGGGGTGGCATGATTTGTTCTTGGCTGCGAGAGAAATATGCGGTGTCACCAAGAGCTGGACTAAGGATGGCTGCGTGTATGTCTTTGGCCCCAATGATTCGCGGCATCGGGTTGAGACCCTTGCTGAATTGGACAAGATTGCGCCGAATCCCAGTGAGCCCGAGCGGAGTGATCCAATAACGGATGTGCCAGCTTCTGTCCCGTTGCTGCTGCGAGGACCGCTAGCTTAAAGCGTGCTGCTTTTTTGAAGCAGTGATTTCTTTGTGATGTTTTATTCAAAGTCGGGGTATTATGTACATTTTATATCTGTAATTTTTATGGTGTACATAGAATAATATAATAAATGTTTTGTACTGTGCTGTCTACGGTACTGTGCTAAGTACGGTATTGAACCACAGATAACTATATACTGTATTGAACTATTGATTCAAGTCACAATGTTGTCACTGTCAGCTGTCAGTGTCAGTCATTACCCATGTCAGTTTAATTCCGTGCGTTCCGTTTTTCGTAAAGGTGGAATGGCAGACTGTGTTTTGTTTTCTTGTTGTTTTATCTCTGAAATGTGTTACATATTATTTTTATATGCTTTTGTTTAACTCTTTTTACCCGGACTGAGTAAGTAGGTTTTAATTATTTTGATTGAATAACGCAACCGGCAGGTGGACTAGTTATTGCTCCTACAGACTGGTGCGACAGGCATTGCGACCATTGTCGCGCCCGCGATATCGCACCAGTCTGTAGGAGCCTTTATACGATTTATTTTTATTAGTCTGGTAAATATTTGTCTATCGATGAAAGCAGTGATAGTAGTAGTTTTTTCTCTATAACAAGTAACGACGACGACAGTTTCGTGAGTACTCTTCTCTTGCAGCGCAGTGTTCGGATGTTCCTAGGAATTTTAACGCTCAGAGCATTCGGGCTCATTTCCACGATATGCCGGCAAGCTAACTGTAAGAACGTATACATGAATGCATAAGTCATGGCACCGCTAAATCCCTGAACTTATTTTTCCTTATTTTTCTGTCGTATTAAATTCGTCCACCTAAGGCTAACGCTAAGAATCTCATGCAACGCAATTTTGGTGGAATGATCTTTGCAAGGATGCCAATAATATAGATTGGTGCTGGACTGATTGCCTCTGGATCAGTCAATGAGCAAGTTAATATTTTTATGGCTAAACTTATCGAGCTTTACGATCACCACGCATCTGTTCGAGCAGTTAAGGTTGACATTTGCCGGCGCCATGGCTCACGAATAAGATAGCGCTACTACACTAAAAAGTTATGGCAAAGTTTAAATTTAAGCGTGGTGCTAATGACGCTATTTTTGTCAAAATTCAAAGATTTCTACAAGCATGAATTGACTCCTATTCACCTTTTATGTTAATTTAAACAATATGGCCTAACCTCCAAAGTGGAGCTGGAAAATTGCAACCAGTAAAATTTCACAATCATTAACATCGGTTTCCCAGTTCGATTTCGTGGACAGACCTTATCTAGAAATGTGATTTTGAATTTCCCGCTTTCGCGAGTTTTCGGTATCATCCACCAGGACGCCCCCAATGCCGTACCATTTTATTTGTACGGACTTTTTATTCTTCTCTCCAGAGTAAATATGTTTCTTGCCACCAACCAATTGATATGGCAAACAAACAGACAAATTCAAGATGTCCTTGATAGAGCTTTCCTACGGTGACGAGAATACTGGAGATTTTCAACTTACTGAACACCAAACCGGATTTTCTTTTCTCGAGATCACATTTTTATTAGAACATTTTGCTTTATTACGCTGAAATAAAAAGCAAGATAATCATGCTATAAAGACGCCGTTATTATGTTCTCTGTATTTTATTTGAATCATTATTGATAAATAATAGATGATTATTATGATTTTACTCAGGTTTTTATGCATTTCGGATCATTTCGTTCAGTCTTTATTTTATTTCCCAACAAATCTTGGTCTATGGTTTATTCAACTTAGCGATTGTCAAACTCGATTATAGTTGTGTCTAAATTGTTTTTAAGTTTAGTGAATCTTGTTTTCAGAATAGCTTTTAAGAATAACTAAACTAAAACTAAGAAATTTTAGTGATAGTTTAGTTTAGTTCGGTGTACAAGAGAATCGGCACCATTGCCGGCTTAACGGAGAATTAGCTGTTACATAATGGATATCGATATGTCGAGTATCTATTGAGGAAGTGAGAGATTACGGTTTATGCTGGAAAAAATCGAACTAAAAAAAGCTTGTCTTTATTTATTAAACTTAATAAACGTAAAGGTACAAAGGGCGGTCATAATACCTTTACGATGAAAATATGATTAGAATGAAAACATACTAGCGCGACTTGTTGCGCTACGCAGCACCGGTAGAACAATTTCCTTGAATTTTTCATAGAAATTGTTCTACCGGTGTCGATTCGCGCGACAGGTCGCACCAGTAGGTATGTAGAAGCCTTTAGTTTTACCACGATATCTATATAAATATAATTAAAATGAAACGCTGTTCGTTGGTAAGGGTATCACTTGAGAACGACTGGAGCAATTTGGCTATTTTTTATTTTAAGATAGATAAGATAATTTATTTGCATTTATAATGTTCGTAATAAAAATGTTCAAATTCGGGGAAAAGTGAACGTTTTTTTTTCTATGGGATTTTTGTATGAATTATTAAATTTTTTCAAGGTAATAAATTAGTAGATTTTAAAATTACCTACTTCTAGAAATATTCTCGACAAAAAGAGAGTAAACTGTTTTCACGACTATTTTAAATAACAAGTAAAAGAACAGGAAAACTTCAAGAGAACTTTGGTTTCGAAATGTCTGCCAAGTAGCGCATGTCTACTGACCGATATAACTTAAAATTGCTACTCGCACAATCTTCACAGATATTTTATGAGCCATATGTAGCCCATAAGGGAAAAACATTACATATTCTCCACATCCAAGTGAAAATATCAAGTTATTGAAGAAATGCTAATAATGATAATCAACGGTGTTATTAAAACCGGACTAATTTCACACTGTTTATCATTATTTACAAGTTTTAACAAGAAATGTCCGGTCTTTAACGATCTACGTGAGATTAAAAAACAAGTTTCAATGATGCTACTGATTTTGCTCTAGTTTTAATATCGTATTCAATGCGAGAAAGTGGAGTTGTAGTCGTTTGTTAACAGATTTATGATGGTACTCATTCTCATGTAGGTCCGTGTAAATACTATGGCGCCAGAGGCTATATGCGTAAAATAAATAGGTACGAAAAACGTGTTTTGAAAATGCGGTAAGTAGAGTGAAGGCTGATCGAAATAAGTCCAATGTTTTTTTTTTGTTCGTAAAACATAATCTCAATATCATGCACTCATTTTAGCATATAAATAACTAAAGTTACGTTTTTTTTTTTTTGGAAATGTGGTAAATATTCGTTATTTATTCACTATATTTTAACTATTCCTCTGTAACTGATGCTTAAGCATCAGTTTGATAAATGGCATTATCGTAATAGCTAAAACTCCACAGTTTCGAAAAACAAATAGACAGTTATTATAACGACCTTTCCCACAAAAACAAATCTAGAAAGGTCATCGGCTTAAGAATAAAGAAAAACTTTGACCGATTACAAAGTTCATGACAGCATTTAACTTATTTTAATAAAACGTGCAAAAATAAAACAAACAAAAATGTTAACAGCCTGTATAAGCTGATTTACCGCTAAGTTTTATTCGTCGTGCAAAAAAACAAGCTCAGTGTAACACAGTCGTACGTGCGAGCATGCCTACTCAGCTTTAGCGGGAAAACGTGCAGTTTTGTGCAGAACAGCGTTTTGGCACTATGCAGACAATTTTAGCAGCTAGTTGAAAAAGGTGACTTCATTTTATCCGCATGGAGGTCTGAAATTATCTCACGGGAATGTAATTGTAATAACAAGTATTAACCTAACCCAGCATGTCGATTCTGTAAAAATCTCACCGTGAATTCTTACGTGGAGGGAGCTGTCAGTGTCATTCCACTGATGCTAGGGATTGACCAAGGATTGCATTTACAATCATAATCTAGATTTTAATAATATTTTTATGCTAATTCTATTGATCATTTTATATTATTTCAAAGATTACCATTTAGGGTGATTTTAAATAAAATAGCAAAACAGAAATCTTGTCAAACTCAATTTAATGTAAAAAACTAAATTGAGTTTATGTTCAAAATCTCGATTATGATTGTCAATGTAATCTTTGGTCCATCCCTAGCATCAGGAGGGATGACACTGACAGTTCACTCCACGCTCACTTCATCTAAGTTTCCAAGGTGATATGGTTACAGAATGGCAGTGCTGGTCATAGTCTATCCGTGTGCCAAATTACTTCCAACTCTGTACAGACGGTAAGGAGTGAAAACCTTCGCATTTATAACATTAAATATGGACTACTGTGAAAAGAGCGGTGGTGGCGCAGTGGTGACGTCCTCGACTTACAAGTAGTAGGTCGTTGGGTCTCACCCAGACAGGCGCGTAACTTTGTGTAAATTATTTCATCATTGCTCTCAAAACGGTGAAGGAAAACATCGTGAGGAAACGCATATCCAAGAACTAAAAATTCGAAGACTGTAGCATCCACCAACCTACACTGGGCCCGCTTGGTGGATTACAGCCCACTCCCTCTCACAGAAAGAGGAGGCCTGTGTTCCAGCAGTGGGAACAGTTTATGCTGATTATGTATTACTGCGAAAAAACTGTAAGAATTTTTTTTAGGTCATAAAAGGAGTAGACGATAAAAAGATATATGGGGTATGGTGAATGTACACATACATCGTGCTGTAAATACAAAGTAGTAGGAAAAACTTTCACTAGTTCTGAGAAATAGTTTTTTTTTTTAATAAGGCATTACAATAGTTGTCTGTGTGAAGTTAAGAAAGTAGTAAAGACCTACCTAAATGATTTTATTCAATTTTAAACTCTCATAAACTGATTACAATATTCTAAATATTCGTCCAAACTAATAATAAGCATTTTTAGCAAAAACTAAAGAAATTTGTAGGTAACGGTTTAATAAAGCCTGAGAACCTATGCAAAAGTACTCAAAAGAAGCCATTAAACTTGGTTCTACACAAAAAAATACATAAAAACGTAAGCCAAACTAGTTTCAAGCCAAATTCCGTGGAACTAAAAGTGCTAAAATTCTTGAACAAGCTGAATTTCGGTACTAAACCATGTTTTTGCAATTTTCGTATTTAACGCTAGAACTTTTAAAAAGCTTTTTTGAAGCTAAAGCTTAGTGCTATGTCGATAGCACAAAACTTTAGCTTTAAAAAAGCTCTTGCTGCCGCATTGCACAGAAAATCGTATAATCTCAAATTGAATTGCAGTATGATTTTTAATGACCCATTTTGAGAGTGCAGTTTGTTATATCACTGATGGTAGATTAACTAAGTCGAGTAATATACAATTATTCACATAAGATTCTACACTTTTCACTTGCATGTTTGGAAATACAATGACAAAGCAGATAAGTAGTTATTTTGTAAAATAACCTAACATAACATCACGCGTCTAATCCCCGCAGGGTTAGGCAGAGATGTACCTTTTAGTAGCTCCCAAACTTCCCTAGTTATGTTTAAGTCCCATGCAATAGGGGCGAGCGTATTACCATCAACTGGGCTCAACTCCAGACTCTGGGCTGCTAGTAATAAATTTCTGATGGAAAAACACAATTAGCAATCTTTAAGCTAGTTTTCTACACCCAAAACCGCATAAATGATAAATGACAACTAATAAATAAAAAAAATTTGTAAAGCCACACACATGTTCCTAGATCATTAATAACAAAAAGAAAGAATGGAATAATAAATCAAAACAAGTGTCGTATTAACGGTTATTGACGGCCGCGCACGCGTCATCGATCAAGATCTATAGATCATTGATCTAACGTCGAATAACATTAGCGCCATTATCGACTGTCAAGTAAAGGTGCAGAAGTTTCACTAGGTACACGTATTTAAGAAATCTAACATAAACGAAGGTCCAAGGCAAATCGATAGCAACAAATATAATTAAAAGATTATTTTGGTTGGACTGAATGGATCTGCATTACTAGGAATCACCCAGGGTGCCAGGGTTACGAGTTTGTCTGAAAGGGATATCGGGGCCCTGGCACATAGGAATCTGAAGGAACACGGGTGGGTTTTTTAGTCAGTAAAAGTCTGACACGCCCTTCGCGCGTTTCGTCCAGAGCGGGAGAAGTTATTTGATAATTTCCCACCCAAAAAAAAAAGGGGTCGCCCACTGGTGAAAAGTGCTGATTCTCAGCCTAGTTTGAACAAATGACTTTTGATTTTGGGTCGAAATTCGACCCCTCTTCTTACTAGTACTTACTAATTCCATGAGCAGTACTTACTATTCCATGGTCAAGCTGTCACTTCTGTCACCTATCTATCTTCAAGTCATGAGGCCCTGGTACCAAGAAGCTTTTATATAAAAGTGGAGGCAACACTCTAAATACCTAAGTGAAGACGACTGTGGTCGGACTCTCTCATTCTGAATACTTACATAAGAACGAGACACTGATGTGTTTTCTTTATTTTTTCCTCCTTCATATAAACTTTAACCGTGCCAAATTTCATATGTACTCCTCCGACCGCATAATTTTCGTCGGTTACAGAGTCAGAAGGTAGGTGCTATGAAGCACAGAATAGGGCTTGTGTTTTGTTTTGAGTATGTTACAGCACAATTCGGCTGGAAATTGAAACTTTTGCACTTCTCGCTTGCCGTCAAAGCAGATAGCTTTCTTAGCTTTCATGCCAGTAAAAACACAAAGTAGGTACATAAACATAAATTGTGAGAATTTTCCGATTATAATTACTTAGTTTAGCCTATTCCAATCGCCTCATACCTTTGCATAGTATGAAGACTGGTCCTTCTGTATATTTTCATTATTATCTTGGATCGAAATAAAGCTGAACGTCAGCGCCTTGAGCAAGAGCAAAACAAATTAGATTATGTTTTAATTCATTCTCTGTTTTTTACCGACATGTTAAAATGTTAAAGTGCATACATATAACGGCGTAGGATAGCCTTTACCAGAAGTGATTATTGTATTAGTCGTTCAGCAGCTTCAATAACATCAGGATTGTGCCGGAATATAGCAGTTCGTCGTACACGTGGTACGACAGCGGCTTCCCTGACATAATTTTCTGTCATCAGAAGACAGCCGCCACGCAACAATCGATGCGACGCCGACGCTCTGCTAGAATGACTTTCAACAGCCAGTGTCATTCTTATCCGACCTTTTTCGGAGATTCCAGTAACTTCGTAACAAAACTAAACGGCAACATTTGCTGCGCCGTAAAATATGTACAACAAAATGCCAAATATTTCAACTCATTCCGATTTGCAAATCAAAACCAAACTCTCACGATACAAATCCGCCACATAAACACGTCTTAAAACCTTTATTTCATTCAATTTAAATATTTTACATGCCAATAAAAATACCTCAAAGCATATTAAAAGATAAAAGTCGATGCGAGCCCAAGATTCTGTTCCGAAGAACTAATTACTGCCTAATTAAGTACTGTTATGTTCGCAAAGTGTCATGGCCGCCTTATTTTATAAGATAATTGGTGCGGCTCGATTTTTATATCTTGGTTTATGGTGCAGCCACACTTAAATGATTTGGCAAGCTTTGGTTGAGTTTTGGAGAAAGATATTGTGTTTATGGCTGATATCGAGTCTGGTTTAGAAAAGAAGCTTTTGTCATCTCTCGTTTGACTTCTCATCTGCGTTTGAAGAATTAAAACAAGTCAATCTGAACAAATAACATAAAAAAGTAAATTGATTGTTGATTTGAAAGCTGGAAGTACTGATCTGATTACTAAAATTATTTCACTGAGAAAAAGCTAGATTATATTGTCGAGTGCCATATGAAATGGCATATTTTATGTGTAAAATAGTAACTTTATGCGGATAAAGTCGCAAGCAGAAGCAAGTGATTCTTAGAGTGTTAGGAGTAATTCCATTATGAATCAGCCAATCTAACGATGATATACAGTGTGAGTCTTGATAATGTGCACATACCGGGGTGAGGGAAACTAAGCTTATTTTTATCTACGGAAAAATATAAAAAAAAACAAAAAGCTATTAAATTTTTTATAGCATTTTTAAAATTCTTGTTCGCTGCTGTGACCCCTGTGTAAACAAATCGGTATAACTATTAAACTGAACAATCTATCACGATGAAACAAACTCAGTAATGACTGGAAATAATAGGTCGTCTTCATAAAATAAAAACTAAAGAAAAAACTCCCTCAATTGAGAATTAGGGTGATTTTATAACAAAAATATGATATTTTTTCATCAACTTTTACAATAATTGTAAAATATCTCAATAAAAGTCCCGATTACTTACCCTTTTTTATTACTTTAAATTATTCTCCATCGTATCAGCTTTTTAAAAGTACAAATACCATGTTTATAACTCTATCTCATTCTGCAGCATCTCGTTCTGCCATAAGTGGAATAACAGCAGCTGCTCTCTTCACCTAAGCTTTCACGTTGAGATCTTTACAGAATAGATCAGCTGTTTGCCGAGTTTGGTGGTCTCCTTGAAAGGTCTTGCTCAGCAAGATACCTAAACAGGTCAATCTATCTGCCTAGCCTTTTCCCAACTATGTTCGGGTCGGCTTCCAGTCTAATCGGATGCAGCTGAATACCAGTATTTTACATGGAGCGACTGCCTATCTGAGCTCCACAACCCAGTTACTGAGTAACACGGAACTCCTTGGTAAGACTGGTTGCCAGACTTTTGGGCTTATGACTACCCGTAACAACTGTCAAAGATCTACAAATGACCGGCAGGACCAACGGCTTAACGTGTTTTCCAAAGCACGGTGGAGTTTTGATATGTAATGGATGGTCACCCATCCACAGAACCATCGCGGCAAGTGTAACTTAACTTCGATCGACCCTTGTGACTGTTATTAATTAGCCACGAGCCCCTCATAAACAGGCGAATACAAAGATATATTACAAGAACACACATCAATCACACTAATATTATAAAGGCGAAAGTATGTGTGTGTGTGTATGTGTGTTACTTCTTCACACTCAAACGGCTGGACCAATTTTGATAAAATTTTGTATGGAGGTAGCTGACACCAACTTTTTTTTTTTAACGTAGGTATAGGTTACTTTTTATCCCGATATTCCCACGGGATCGAGACTTACGCGGGTGAAACAGCGGGGCGCAGCTAGTGATAATATCATGTATATTAAAATTACAGCAGTGGGAACATTATAGGTTGATTAAATATGTATTACAAAGATATCGTAATTAAGTTGTGTTCGCAGCAAAGTAATTTGTTTAATGTCGAAAACAGCAAAATAACATAGTTATTTTATTGCAAATAACTAATAAAATTAATGACTACAACTTATTATTAATGTAATTAATTAAATATGAATACTGTTTAAATGCAGTTAAGTTTTCTTGCAACTCGAAATACACAACGATAGCGGTGTTTAGAGTTTATTGAATATTTCGATTATTAATCAATAATTTTAATTAAATAGTTATTTTATGCCTTATAAAACTTTCGTATAATTAAACAATTATGAAGCAAATGTAAAATATATTGAAGTAATAGCTGCGCCCCACGGTTTTTGCTCGCATAAGTCTCGGTCCCGTGGGAATATCGGGATAAAAGTATCCTATATTAACCCAGGTCTACTTATGTGTCCAATTTCAGCCAAATCCATTCAGCCGTTTTACCGTGTAGGTAAGGCGCTGGCTCCACGAGCGAGAGAATCGCGGCGATATTATCGTCGTGCCACGTATTTCTATACACTCTCTATGGAACCGTCTCCACACGGCGATATCATCGCCGCGATGCGACGAGTGGCAATGAGCGCGCGAAACGTCATTACGTCGTCGCTAGCCCGCCGCGACTAGCAGCGGGCCCGCCGCGCGCTCGCGCCGAGCGCGCAGCGGGCGCGCTGTCAAACGCAGCGTCATTTCAGCGTTGCCTCTCGTCTGGCACGTAACTGAATTCTTTCTTTCGCAACGCGTCGTCAAGGAAACGTGGCGATACCGTTACGAGTCGCCGCGGAAACGCTGCGATTCCGTTACGACTCGCGACGATACGCGGCGGAATTATCGCTCGTTCGTGGAGATTATCCGACGATATAAGGGCGGACTCGTCGCGATTCTCTCGCTCGTGGAGCCAGCGCCTAAGAGTAACAAACTCGCTGTCACGTTTATAATATTAGTTAGTATTACAGGATTTTCAGAATAATTGATATTGGGAAAAGATTAATTATCTTTGCCCAATTAACCAATTCTTGAATGGAATTGATTTAGCTGATCACTGGGCAATTA
The DNA here is from genome assembly GCA_963921375.1 of Tiliacea citrago. Lineage (NCBI taxonomy): Eukaryota > Metazoa > Arthropoda > Insecta > Lepidoptera > Noctuidae > Tiliacea > Tiliacea citrago. Next base: position 3,459,563 of record OY992801.1, read on the forward strand.
AACCATGACCCGAGGGCCTAGACTATGTGACATTCTATCAGCGATAACTAACTATTATGGAAAAATCAAAAAAGTATCATTAGAATAGAGTTATGAGTAAGTATATTGTTTTTTTGTTTTTTTAGGGTTCCGTGGTCAACAAGGAAGCCTTATAGTTTCGCCATGTCCGTCTGTCTGTCCGCGGCTTAGCTCAGAGACTCTTGGTACTAGAAAGCTGGAATTTGGCATGGGTATTCATATTAATCACGCCGACAAAGTGGTAAAATAAAAAAAGGGTACCTCTAGTGTAGGGTTTCGTTGATATAGGCCGTTCAAAAATATTGCAGAGTTGTGAAAACCATTTTTCGATTCAGGGATTCGTTTGCGTAATTTTAAGGTTTAAAGTGGACATTTTTGTTAAATTCAAGTGGTTGTTTTTGTATATGTGACAAAATCCATAGCTTAGGTCAATCCTGCTGAAAGTCTTTGTAGCAATACGAAACTTTTCCAAAGCGATATTCACTTGTTTAACCCTCAGAAATTGTTTTAATAATCTCATAAGAATATTCAATCAGTGAATTAACAATTTAGGATAGATTTTGTTATATACCAAGACCCCGCCGTGCCTCGGAAAGTACGTTAAGCCGTCGACCCCGGCTGTTATTTTAGCTCTCAAAGATCTAAAATAACAGCCGGGGTCGACGGCGTTGTTTTAGGTCGTGAGAAGCCCGAATGTCTGACAACCAGTCTTACCAAAGAGTATCGTGTTACCCAGTTACTGTTTTGTGGTGGTCAGATAGGCAGTCACTCCATGTAAAATACTGGTATTCAGCTGCATCCAGCTAGACTGGAAGCCGATCTCAACATAGTTGGGAAAAGGCTAGTCAGATGATGATAGATTTTGATGATGCCTGCAATATGAATTATTGAACTACCGTTTTAAATCATGAAAATGATGTCACCAAACTTGTCCAAACTATCTATCATGATCAAAATTATGTTTTAAAAATACATACACCAATCAGTCAAACCGTTTAACTATTTTAAACACCTTGATAATTTAATATAATTGTAAGCTCGTAAAAACTTTGTGCCAAATTCAACTATGTATAATGTGGCCATACCATTATCGAAAACTGGTTATAACCAATTACTTTATGCAGTCTATATGTTACGAGGTTTATTAAAAGTACTAAGCTTTCTTTTTAAAGCATCATCTGTTTTTTGCTTATGTTATTATTGGTAATATCATTTGAGCATGCCAAAAAGTGAGGAGTTTTTTATCATGAGCACTCAATTGAAATGGTGATTTATTTTTAAGTGACAGTGTTTTGAGATTATTGATTATGAATGAGATTTGATTAATTTAATTTTGGTAGTTTAATGTAGTTCTTAGTCTAAATAAAAAGTTAAGTAAAAACCGGCCAAGTGTGAGTCAGACTCGCGCACGAAGGGTTCCGTAGTACCATCACACTAATATTATAAAGGCGAAAGTTTGTGAGTGTTTGTGTGTATGTTTGTTACTTCTTTACGCTCAAACGGCTCGACCAATTTGTATGGGGGTTGACCAGCTGACACCCTGGATTAAGACATAGGCTACTTTTTATCCCGAAATTCCTACGGGATCGAGGCTTACGCGGGTGAAACCACGTGGCGCAGCTAGTTATCTAGTTAGGCTTATTATTATCATTTTTTTTTCTAAAACACAGTCTATTTTACAATGTGGTTTTGTATGGGAGCCCCCTTAAATATTTAATTTATTCTGTTTTTTGTTATAGCGGCAACAGAAATACTTCATCTGTGAAAATTTCAACTGTCTAACTATCACGGTTCATGAGATACAGCCTGGTGACAGACGGACAGACAGACAGACGGCCGGACAGCGGAGCCTTAGTAATAGCGTTCCCGTTTTACCCTTTGGTACGGAGCCCTAAAAATTGTAATAACAATTACTTACATTTCCGATTAACAATTTCTCGTTTTTATTTACAGAAAAACTAGCATATCATGATCAGCATAATAATGTTCCCACTGCTGGGACACAGGCCTCCTCTCTTTGAGAGGGAGTGGGCTGTAATCTACCACGCGGACCCAGTTCGGGTTGGTAGCTGTCACACGTCATCGAATTTTTGGTTCTAGGACATGCCCCTTCTCTGTTTCCTCACGATATTTTCCTTCACCGTTTTGAGAGCAGTGGCAACTGGCTGGGTTCGAAACTACGACCTACAACTCGTAAGTCGGGGCCTTTACCACTGCGCCACCACCTTATGGAAATTAATTTTTTATTTTAATATATTTTGTAAGTACCAAAACTAAAAAGTCTAGCAACTTAACACCGAATTCTGAATCAGGAATAAACTTTAGTCTTGCATGCATGTAATAACAAGCACTAAAGACTGGAATATTTATTTAAAGATCGTCTTTAACATCCCTGATGCTTGTTATAAACATATTGAACAAACTACAGATTGTGGTTAAACAAAGTAAAAAGATTACTTTAACCGCATGACTGGCACTTTGTAGGCTATTTTTATACAAGTAAAGTAAGTTATTTATAAGTTAGGTGTTACTGGTTGACATGTTTTTGACCGCAGGATATATTTAAAGTATTATTTGACAAACTATGAGACATCATTTTGTATGATGTCTCCTATGAGTAAGTAGTCTGAATAAATTAATTGAAAATGAAAAATTTAATTGATACATCTCTCTGAGTTAGTTTTGTTCCCCAATTTCATGACTTCATAAAAAGGCAAAACAACAAATCTAACTTAGAGAGATGTATTAATAATTCTAATGATTATAATTCTGTAAAAACATATATGTTATGGTCGCGAATCATATTTTGATCAAGGTGCAACCTGCCAATGACCTTCAAATTGCAAAAACGTAAGACAATTTGAATTTCGCGGGCTATAGCTGCGGATTCACCTTAAGCGAAGTAAACCATAGAGGGGAATTATTACTCGAAGTGAGCAAGCCAATAAAGCGAGGCTCATAACTTCTATATGTAGAAAGAGGCATTTGCACTGCTATAAGAATTACAGAGCCCGTATTAAAAAATACCAAAGACATCTTTGATCCGTTCCAAAAAAGACATGGTGCCATTACGGCTATATATCCTGTATAGTTCTATCTTTTTCTGGCTTCAAGTCCATTCATGTACGACTAGCTTTTGCCCGCGGCTTCACCCACGTGGATGTACGAAAATAACCCATGGGAACTTAAAAAGTACCTTAAGTGTTAATCCAGGTTATAAAATATCTGCGTGCCAAATTTCATCCAAATTTACGCCAATCCGGAACATACATCCAGACAAACAGACAAACGGACAAAAATTCTTCGTTACGATTTTATTATAAGTGTACAACAGATAAATAATCACTTACCAATTATAAGAAGCGCGGCAGCCGCAAGTATATGTGTCTTGGCCTCCATTTTGTATAAACGAACACTTGAACACAATTTAACACTAGTCAGTCTTTAACAATAACTATAAATTAAATAACACTGAGCAGTGCAGTCAGTCGTCCATGATGTTGAGATTCTGTAACAAAAAGAAAGATTTTGTTAAAATCGTTGGAGAAGTTTGAAGTTATTAGGAAAACTCTATCAAAACAGAGCGCCGCCACCCAGCAACATCACCATCTGCTTGCATTTTCATCATTCATCATTTCAGCCAAAAGACGTCCACTGCTGGACATAGGCCTCCCCTAAGGGGTGGTGTTTGCCATAATCGCCACGCTTGGCAGGCGGGTTGGCGGTCGCAGTATGGTGTTAAAATACATAGAGAACTCTGCTGCCCATTCTCTAGTAAGTCCCTTAGTCGCCTGTTTCGACACCCACGGGAAGAATAGGGTGGTGCTATTCTTTATTTCTGGCACCACACGGTGCATTTTCCTTACTATTTTTAGATAAATAAATATTACTAGAAGAATGCATACAGTAACTCTCTTTAAAAACTAATTTGGTCTTATGTTATGTGCACTTAGGTGTCAAAGTATTGGGAGTCAAAGGAGTGCTTTGGCACTCGTACTAGGATTACCCTGTATAACGAATGCCATCACCTTCCTCCGGACCAATAGGATAGTTCTTAAAATAATTTAATTTTTAATGATTCCGCGGTCGGCTTCCAGTTTAATTGGATGCAGCTGAATACCAGTCTTTTACAAGGACCGACTGCCTATCTGGCTCCCACAACCCAGCTACTGGAAAACTCAAAATTTCCTTGGTAAGACTGGTTGTCAGGCTTTTAGGCTTCGACCACACACGATACGACTGTCAAAGATATGACAGCCGGCGCCCGGCTTAACGTGCTTCCCGAGGCACGGAGGGTTGTCAATATGTAATGGATGGTCACCCTACCACGGAGCGAGTAAGCGTTTCCACACCTGCAGCTTTCAATTAGCCATGAGCACCCCGAATCGACAAGATAGTCCGGCGCAATAAATTGCTCTAGCGGAGGTAGTATGTACCGAGCGGTGTAACCTAGGAAAGCCGCCAAGCTTGAAGAGAAGTTTAATTGCCTCATCTTGAGGGGGTCTTAGATTCGAATCGACCCGGGGTGGTCAGGAAAAGAGTTCTTGAGTTAAAGATTATTGTCTGTAGCAGCAATTAATATACAAGAAGCTCGTTACCTATACTACAATACTGGAGACCAACATGGCGAAATGTAGTTTTCACTGTACACCTTACGTCTGTAATTACATGAACAGACAGAAACTTACAATGTATTTATTAGTCACTACAAACATTTAATAATAGTATTGTTGTACGAATAACAGGCTTCTACTTAATAACATGGTATTTACCATTTTCTACCTACACGTTGAAGTGTAGGCTAACACAATGTTGGAAAGCACTGGGACTAGAGGTTACTTTACATGCATTACATTTAAAGCTTAACGTTTGCAGACCGAAAAGTTTTAATCAACATTCGTTAGAATCTGATACATTTATGCTTTCTCTGTTTCTATACGAGTATCTAGTTTTACAAAATTTTCTACATGATGACTTATTTTAAACTAGCTGTTGCCCGCAACTTTGTCTGAGATGCAGGATGAAAAGTAGGCTAATAATAATTATTATGTCCTTCGCCAGGTCACGGTTTACCCATGTGGCAAATTTCATTCAACTCGATTTAGCCAATTTAGCGTGAAAGCGTAACAAACTCACTTTCGCATTTATAGTATTAGTTAGGATAATATTATTTGTCTTATATCATAAATCGAAAAAACTATGCCTTAATTCTAATAGTAAAATTAAGCCATATTTTTTTCGGTTCCGTTCGAACGTTCGGTTCAATACGATTGCACACTTCTTTTGTTTTTCATTTCTTGCTGTCTTTTACAAAGATTATTTTAAAATGATGAATAAGCTATGTCTTTTCACCTTCACCTCTACCGACCGACCGTTTGACCATCACCAAGATCTTCACCAAGATCGACCATTAGCATGTATTTCTATCTTAACAAACGCAAAACAATTACTGTGCAGAACGCCTTACAAGTCTCCAGTGCTTTGCTAACTTTCTAGTACTTTAGAATGGCCCTTCCCTCGCGACGTCTCACGACTGTGACCTTGTATTAAATGCCATTTACCATGTCTTGCTATATAGCTATCCACTCAATACATTTTGTGGACTTTCCCCATTTCGCTGAGAAGATGTATTAGATTCTATTTAGTGGCGTTAAAGGCATAATGATCGTGTTTTGTTTCAATAATGTTCTTGGGAGGTCAAAAGCGAGAGTCTATTGAATAGCTATGAAAAGATCGTATTTTGAAATGATCACATTTTCTTGTAAAGCGTTTTACACAATTTGCTCGTAAGAAAATCGTTGAGAACTTATAGACGGATAAATAGTTTTACGAGATTAGCCAGTAACTTCAGTACCAACGGTGCTGACTCAGCATGAGCTGTTTTCACAAACAAAGGTCGTAATGTTATGGGAAAAAAGAAGCATACCGACCAAATAAATTTATAGATCTAGCTTTATAGAGCAGAAACTAAAAGGCCACCTTACAAGGCCAACATCCCTTTAACTTCTGCATGCGCGTAACACACTATCAAAGTGTTTTACATGTTAGCAAATAAATAAATAAACATGATCGCCGTAGAAACGAAAGTCAACATTTGTGACAGATTGTAGAAAGATCTCTAAGGCGCGGGCGCACCTAACAAAAATTAAGAAAAGAACTGCCACTTTGTATGGAAAGAGGTGAGTATATTCTTCGTAGAGTAGAATTAGAAGTGGTCATGTGCTAAACGTGCTGGCTGCTATAAAACCAGATACAAACATTAGGACAGTAAATAATACACAAGAGAAGCCAGACAATTTCTCGTATTTCCCGTATATTATGTGTGTAACCGGGCACCACAATGCATATTGTTCGATAGTTCCGCCACAGCCACAGATACCGCTCGGAATGCTAGTATTAATCTCGTTGTCAACGGTACTGTTAGGGCTGGTGGCCATTGAATTGGTAGAAATGATTATAATTATCATTTCATTAGATTATATTCATTAGAATATATACGATCGTCAGATATGGCTAGATATTTACTAAAATAAATATCTAGCCATATCTGACGATCGTAATCCTCCATAATTATCTTCAGATTAAAGACAAAAGCGATGAAAATGGAATTTAGGAGATGGTAAGATTTAAATTGAATACTAAACACTTCTTATTTTAAATGTAGTACTAAAACTATTTCATAGGACCAGAAACCCATGTGTATTACAATTATATGAAGATAATAATTATAATGAAGGAAGAAATTATTTATGCAGGTACTGGTGAATCAATTAATGTAACTTTGATGCTGACGCAACGCAAGCTCTTACAATAGCTTATGGACTGATTTTTCAAGGAAACTCCGCCATTTTGCTTCAAAAAAAAACTTTATTTTGCCAGCCCTGCTGCTCATCAGTATGTCACTCGGTCGGGCATGCATTTAATCTGAGCTTAAACCGTTCTCTGAGAAACATTCCTTTGAGAACCGCCGATCGCCCAGCATTTTATATTTTGAATGTCCAAGATTATAACTTGAATTATGAAATTACGGTCAGTTCTGGTACCTCGATACGGTCAACCGTATGTTGGAATAATATAACTACTACGATATAATGCTGTTGTCAATGTCAAATTGTTACCATGGACGTGCAGTCCCTTACCGTCGTGATCTTGTCAGAATCTACTAAATGTTGCTTCAAGATAAACCAACGCCAATTCAGGGAGTGCATAAAATTTATCTTTGCTGGTCGTAAAATTAAGATCAGAATAAGATTTCAATGTTAGTTTTAACGTATAAGTTTACAAGCAAAGTTGTAACTACAATACTTTCATGATCTCCATAATATGACTTACTTCATTAATGAATCTCTGAAGCCGGAAAATTAAATGGTATTTATGTCCAAAGACCAAGACATCGCAAAATAACATTCGTATGTTACACAGTAACAAAACGTACAATTCAATCATTCAGAGGTTTTCTTCCACATCTTATTAAAGTCAATTGCGTACTTAATATTGTACTATTGTTCTGTGTTAATGGTCTTTTCACCGACCCACATTGTGCTAAACTTAACGTCTATACCAGGATTGCAGAAACATAAAAGCGTTTTAACTTTCATCTCTGATAGTAATAAATTGTTGCACTACGTGGATAGTGGGATTATTGTTACTAAGGAGTTATACATGTGCAGGAGTATATTTATTAACTTATTCCGCCACTGGGTCAGTACAGTAAAGTAGTTTGGTAGATATAGAGGCAGCAGCTGTGGCCAATAATACTGGTACATGCATGGGTGAAGATAAACTAAACACAACAGCATAAGGATGACGGAGAACTTTAGACGATACAGACAAAGTCAATAATGAAACAAATGTAGGTGGTAAAGAAGCATAACAAAAGACTGTGAACTTAACATACTTTTGGAAAAACCCAGTTGCAGGAATGCCCAAAGAGACCGCGTTCAAACGGAAAAATTCGGTTTAGCTTTTGAATTTCATTTGTTTCATAGTGGTCATTGAAAACACCACAAACTGTAAAAAATAAAACATAACAAAATCGCATCTAAAACTTCCCAAGCCTTCTAACTCTTCACAGATTAAATATAAAATTAACACCTCGATCACAACCAGGCATCAAAGAGAAACGTCAATACTAATCACGTTATAAGTCAACAGCCTATGATAGTTTACAATATACGATTCGAGGTCACCGACGGTTATGCCGTAATATTATCTCGCTAACGGCACTAAGACCTTGACATTGGCTTTGAACGGATAAAAACCTTCACGTCGGTTGATTCAACTAATTTTTTTGTGGGTCAAACGTCGATGACTGTCTGAGGTTGGATTGTGGTCACTTGATCAGTTAAATTCTAAATTCTTTTTATTTTAGAAATTATTGTCATATACATATATATGAAATTAAATATGTCTTTCGACGTAGGCCGTACAGCAGGCATTATAAAAAAATACCGTTTAAGAGTTTACAAAGAAAATAAATAGCGTGAAGACAGCCTTTATGCATACACGGTATCAATAAGGCAAAATACAAGAAGATAATGCACGCACGAATTAGTGTCAACAACTTCAGCCGTGTACAATGTACTAGGTAATCATAAAATCAAACAGGTCACTGCATTGACCGATCAACCTTGAGTCCGCGTGACCCATGACCCGGAAGAGTGCAACGAAAGTAGTTCTTCGCACAATACCTTGAAAGACTTTCACGAGTTTCATGCCGGCCTGGTACGCACACGTTTAAAACGGTTTTTGCACAATTTTGCAAGCTCCATAATTGCCTTGGGTTTACTTACAATCGGTTCTATACGGTGATTTTGTTAATGACAACGAACAGACACTACTTCAAATATCGTAAATCGATGTCTGCAAAGGAAGTACCGTATTTAAATCCTTGGTAATGGATATTTTGTGCAGAGTACAAAACAGTAATTAACCGATCGTTCAAAAACTTTTTGTATATCCACAGTAAGCCGTATGTGAGGTTAACATTACATAAAAAATAGACATGGTCGTTTAAATTATGCTGTACTCCATCGATATACATCATCATCATCAACATTTCACCCGAAATATGTCCACTGCTGGACATAGGCCTCCCCCAACATTTGGGGAGGTTTGCCATAATCGCCACGCTTGGCAGACGGGTTGGCGATCGCAGTATGGTGTTAAAATGCATAGAGAACGCTGCTGCCCATTCTGTAGTAAGTCCCTTAGTCACCTTTTACGACAGCCTACATACAAACAAATCAATAAAATTGAAGTGTTTCTTTGTAATGACAAAATAACAGCTTTTTACTAAATGCATATGATAGTACGAGTATACGGTACAATAACAAAAAAAAAAAAAATGTATGTTCCGTCTAATCTCTGAAACGGCTGAAACGATTTTAACGGGACTTTCACTTTCAGATTAAAAAATAAAGAAAGAATGAAAGAAAAATATTTTATTTGTGATACGCACAAGAAATACAAAAGATGCACTTTGAAATTTACAAAAAAAAAAACAATCAAGACGATGTTTGTGCGATGCCAAAAAGAAACAAGAACAAGAAGAAGTAACTAAGGCTACTTTTTTTTTTTTTTTAAGTCACGCGGGCGGTGCCGCGGGCAGCAGCTAGTACAAAAATAAAACTATATTTTGCTTTTAGCTTTAACACTCTATCAACTGCACGTGTTTGGCAAAGTGCACTTCAGTTCTCGCAAATTATGCTGGTACATTCAACATGATAAAGTTACATTGATCGTTTAGATTCGATGCAAAAATGCGGGTGTGGCTCCAACATCGCATAATGAATAAGATTTAAATATAGTGCTAAAAATGCAACCACAACTAACAATACACATGCTTAAAGAGGACAAGCATTTGACGCATCATCGCCTAACGGGTGTTGACAGCGACCTCAACAAACATCGTTTTAGAATTTGAGGAGAATAATTTACCAAATATTGAGAGAAATAGGTACTTGACATATTTTCTCTAAATTACTGCCCTTTCCACGGAAACCCACAATAGAAACAAACACTTCGATCACTGTGTGATCCAGTTTTTTTAGTGGTTCATACCTCGAAAGGAAAAAAATAAACCTTTTAGGATCATTCGTGTGTCTATTTGACCGTCTGTCACAGCGAATTTGCTCCGAATCTACCGACCGATTAAGTTTAACCAAATTTAAACTTAATCGGTCGGTAGATTCGGAGCAAATTCGCTACACATATGAATTTCTATACCCCGTGAACGGACGTGAAACGTAAATTAATGAATTTTGAATATGGGGGTAACTCTTAGGGGCAAATTAAATTTAAAAAAAAAAATGTAAACTGTACCGTGTGACTTATCAAAAGAAAAGGCTTGTTGTGTAAAGATTTCAATTTTTTTTTATAAAATACTTTTGTAATTATTTAAGAAAATAAATGAAAATTTACCACTCCCCCCCCCCCCCCTTATTTCCGAAACTACTGAGTTGAAAATTAAAAAACAAATACAGGAATTGATCTTTACTTAGAGATTACAAGAAAACCTATAAGAAGTATGATAATATAGTATCAAAATAACATGGTAAATCTCTCAATATTGTGTGCACTAACTTACATTCGCATTTAGAATGTATCAGGGAACATGTTTTTCATTATTAACTAGAATTTTCAGTTTGTTCTTAGGATAAATTCATCCCAACTTCGGATCCCTTTATTTTGCGTAGTCCGACATTCACTGGGTCGGTTTTTATATTAAAAGTTCGCATCCTTCTAAGAGGTTTGTCATAATTTTCATTTTATATCAAATAAGATTTGTTTAACGGTTTTAGAATTATTTCGTGATTCAATTTTGGAACCTGTTTTTGCCTGCATCAATATAGCTGAGAAGTGTGTCAAATTAGCTACGATTAGTATCGGTTCGTTTGCGAATATCTTTGTACGAACGTCCGTAGTACTATGAAAAAAGTTTGCTGAAAATAATCTGAAGTAAAATCCAAGTGAATTAATAGATTAAAGAGAACGAGCAAAAAGTTTCGGAAATAGAAAATTGCTAGAAATGATTGGGATTTATGTAAAAAGCTAGATGAAAATAACTGCAGTTGACCATAAGAAAGACTAAATAAAATAAAATGTGTAAGCTCTTGAGTTAGACAATATAACAATAGCTTAAACCAATAATGCAATGGTTATAATTCCAAAAATGCGATCAATCATGTTAATTATATAGAAGAAAGTAATCCAGGACGCATCTATATTCCAATTAGAGGCAAGAACAGAGTCTGATTACATTTTGCACCAACAAGACTAAACATATTAAGAAATTCCTGAAACCCATATCATAATCACAATGATAGATGATTTAACCATTCTTCTAAATTCAACAAAAACTATTACCCAAACAACAGTAAAGGAACATAAAGTCATAACCATTAAGTATGATATATACAGAAAAACAGAAGTGGGCGAACGACGATGACCCAGACGGACGAAATTACCGCATTATTGGTTTTATAAACATCCGTTAAAAATGTATAAAAGTTATTTGGACGACCTAATTGCAGTTGGAGAGGCTGAGCTTACTAAATGCGTGAAAATTAATTTGACGAGGGGAAATTGTTAGGGTTCTTCAGATTCAAATCATCATCATCATAATCAACTTAGCCTTTTCGCAACTATGGTGGGGTCTGCTTCCAGTCTAACCAGATGCAGTTTAGTACCAGTATTTTACATGGAACGACTGCCTATCTGACCTCCACAACCCAGTTACTGGGTAACCCGTAACATGATACCTCTTGGTAAGACTGGTCGTCTACTGAATACCCGTGATGGGTTACCTTCAGTAGACAGTGAGGACAATCTGTGACAATCGCCAGCTTATTTAATTTGACCCTGTTACATATTTTGTTGGGTGTTTGGTATGTAACGGCAAGTACAATGCAGAGGATCTTTGTGATCGTGAACTTGTGAATTACATTGAATTTCTTTGTGAATGTCATTAGACATCCTTTAATATTTCGGTCACAATGGAAGGAGGTCGAATTGATTTTTACATTTTGTGATCCATTCACAACGTGTTTTATGAAATCACAATTGAATAATAATAGTGTTGTGCTCTACTGAAAACGACACGACACGACACAAGATAATAAATAAAAGAATATAAAACCTGAAAAGATTAAATGCTGACACAAAGGTAAAGAAAAAAGAAAATATGATAACTTTTCCGATACTGGAAGTGTACAATTTCAAACAATAAATGAGTAAAAATAAAGAAGATGGCTAGCAAATCAAAATAAGAATCCTCATTTCCAATCCAATTACTTCACACCAAAATTGATAGATGGCGCCACCGTTCTCAGGACACGTAAAGATTTAACGAGTAAAAGATTTTAAAATTGCTGTACAATACGATGACCTAGTTCACAAGATGGGGCCCATTAAAATGGTATTACGACATAATGATGACTCTGTGTGGTCGTGGGATCGAGGATACGGGTAATATGGAAGTAATACCGACTGTGGTTTACCCACCGGAGAAAGCGTTGCACTTAGTACTACGTAAATTACAGAGGCTAAAGTGTTTGTGAATCCTTTTGAGATAATAGCAGTTGCAAGAGCTCTCCAAAACTCTCTGGTTCGAAGTCAGCTGTGTATTTGGTAACAGTTTGCTAGTTGTGATGGTGTACCTATTAGCATAAAACAAAGTGTCCCTTACGAATTATGATCAGTAGAAAATGAGTTGTACTGCCAAACTTGTTAACTAGATTAACATCATTGGGGTAAATTCCTCTATAGCCATATCTTTCACACTGTTAATCCATCTTTTATTAGCCCCTTTTCTTACAGATATCAAAAATATTATACTTGGCACTTTTCTTGGTACAAGCTTCGAATTTACACATAATTTAGCGATTATTTCATCAACGCTCTTTGCTAATTTGATAATTGCGTCCCTGTTATTAATTTCATCCTCCTCGCTATTATGCGACATTGTTGGTTGTTGCTGTATTATGTTATTTAATTTTTATTCATCTGGTCAAATAAATTATTGACCATTGTTTAAAGAAAAACAAAGTAAAGAAAAATTGTTTATTCTGCACAAACAAGACACACTTTACAAAAATAAAAATAAAAGTTATAACGGTGCGGGCGTGATAGTGGTGGTGTGGTGTGGTGGTGGTGGGTGGTGTGGTGTGGGTGTGTATAAAAGTGATTGAAGAATTCCATGGCCATGAGGAAGAAAGAAAGAAATTGCCACAGGAGTACACGAGCGTAACCACGTTATAATAATTGTACCAGAGCCACATAAATTACAGGCAGTCGAGCTCCACAATAGATGAATTAATTACAATTATTCCTCAATCTTACGGCTAAACTATCTTGTTAATAATGGTTAACGGTAATCCGAGGCAACGGCACCACGGTTAACTGAATTTTGACCGTTAAACTAACCTTAGATTTACAAACTGTTGCTGTGTACATCATAAAGGTAATGGTTTTAGTTTTTTGGGGTATTACATGTTAATTAGGTTACAAATCTCGGTGTGCTTTTTTGTGCGGAGAACAGAGGTACGAACATGATACGAATTACTTTGGCAATAGGTACTTCGAGAAGATCTAACAGTGGTGGACGTCTTTCGACTGGGATGGAATAATGATGATGATGAGGACAAATGCAAACTTTAAAAGCATTATTTTGCGTTAAAACATCAGCAACACTATTTAATTGACAGAAAAGGTCACGGTGTTGAAAGTTATTTGATTAAAGTTTGCATTGATACCCTCGAAGCTAGTGTTCCTTTGTTTCGTAGACTGCCTTATTACTTTCAACAGCACAAAGTTTTAAAGCTTTTAAAAGCTAACATTTTTAATAACGGGAATTCTCACAAAAACAGTCTATGCAATGTCTGTGAAAAATTAATGAGCAAAAGTTAACTTTCCTCTCACCCGAATTTGCATGCTTTCAACTTTTTGCAAATCTTCACTTTATCAAATCATTGTGTGCAAAATCAAGGTATTATCATTCAATCAGTGACCACATTGGCTAAATTGTTAACTGACCGATAAGTCTAATTTCTCACCGCCAACGTTCATCACTAAAAAGTGTCAAGTACCATCTACTTTTTGCCACTACACTATCTTGAATGGAAACGCACACAAAGAGCCAGTTTTTGCTCAATAATGACTCGATGGACCTCGAATAAAGACGGCTCCACAAGATCTATTAAATTAAAAACGTATTTTTTGCGACAAATTCCGCTTTAGAAAAAGTCAATGAAGAAAATTATTGATACGATTTTCGCAGTGTTGTTGTGGTTGTGCTTTATTATTTTTATTTATTTTTAAGCTTTCTGTTAGTTTGGGAACAAATGTGCATTTATTATTGACAAATGAGCAGGAAAAGTGGAAATTGGAGATCTTATTAGGTGTTCTTTGTCAACTCAATTCCCATGCTAGGTAAATGCTTTTTTATTTTGTTATTGTATTTTAGTCCAAATAAATGTTATTGTTTCTGTAAGTATTTCTTTCTTTAATTAAATAAATTGTGAAAAATTTTCTTATTCGAAATAGGTGGTTCAGCTTGATTGGGTTTCATCCACATATAATAATGTATGTTTAAGAGTGGTTTGTTTGTAGCTCTTTAAAAATAAACCGTATTTCGAGTAAAAAAACAGCCTGCTTATCTATGTATATATACATAACTCCTAACTACATACTTTCGCATAACTTCAAAATGTAATCTAAGAAATCTTTAAGACGAAAGCTAAATCCTCTAAATCTATCAAAAGCTAAAGCCGCTAAATCGCTAGTTTGCAGCAAGCCTATTAAAATAAGAATACAGCTGATTTGAAAGCGAATTAAGAGTGCTTTTAAAAAAGAAAGTATTAAACAAACTCGCATTTTTGACATGTGAATTGGCAGGTACTCATTTAGCTTGATGAGTACTCGATGATGGTGGAGCGGCTGTCAAACTTAGCAAGTGATGAATTATATCTTATTTGAAATTGCTACTTGTATTTTTTTAGAAGATCATTGTGCAGCTGATTGAAGGATATACTGATTATTGGCTTGCAGTATATTGTAAACTTGCTGCGCTTCGTGGTTTCACCCGCGAGTCTAGATCCCGTGGGAATATTGGGATAAAAAGTAGCCCATAATTATGTTAATCCAGGGTGTTCAGCTACCCGGGTGTCACCACTGTGTGGATCGCCCGGAGGACACGGTGGAGCATACGGTGGAGGTCTGCCCAGCTTGGGCGGAGCACCGCCGTGTCCTCACGGAGGCGATCGGCGGCGGCGATCTTTCGCGTCCGGGCCTGGTTCAGGCCATGGTTCGGAGCGACAGTGCATGGGAGGCCGTCACCTCCTTCTGCGAAGCAGTTATGCTAGCGAAGGAGGAGGCGGAACGCGTGAGGGTGAGACAAGGTTCGCGCCCTCGCGCCCCTAGTCGCCGCAGGAGACGCCCCGGGCGTCGGGAGTCCAGGCCCGGGTCGACGGCGCGTTGTGTTCCACGCGCGCCTCAAAGAGATATCAGCACCAATTGACGGGGTCCGTTAGGACCAATGCCTGCCGGGGTTGCGAGTTTGTCCGAAAGGGATATCGTGGCCCTGGCACACAGTCAACGGAAGGAACACGGGTGGGTTTTAGTCAGTAAAAGTCTGACACGCCCTCCCGCTCCGCCCAGAGCGGGAGAAGTTATTTGATGATTTCCCACCCAAAAAAAAAAGGGTGTTCAGCTACCTCCATACAACGGTCCAGCCGTTTGAGCGTGAAGAAGTAACAAACACACATACTCACAAACTTTCGCCTTTATAATATTAGTGTGGTTAAATGTGATAATGTGGTGTGATGTGATGATGAATGCACAATCGGAAAGTTAATCATGTTCGAAATATGAAAAGGAATAAAGTCCGTTTAAAATAGTACATACAAAAACAGAGTCGCTAAGCTTTCATGTTTATCTGTGTGACCCCTTAGTTCTTCTAATTTATGTGGGTAATTTAATTTTTATTATAATTATATTTTATCCCCTATTTCTTCCCGTGGGTTTCGTAAAAGACGACTAAGGGACTTACTAGAGAATGGGCAGCAGCGTTCTCTATGCATTTTAACACCATACTACGATCGCCAACCCGCCTGCCAAGCGTGGCGATTATGGCAAAGCCTTTGGGGAAGGCCTATGACCAGCAGTGGACGTCTTTCGGCTGGAGTGATGATGATGAAACTAATATTTATCTTAGATCTAGCACAGAAATCTCGTTCTTTTTGACATGTCGCCACTTCAGTAGATTGTACCCGATAGAAGTTATAGTGAAGTGAAGTAATATATTTTTTTAATTTGAAACAACAACAAATTGACATAATTACAATAATAGCGCGGACCCAATTCGTTGATGATTTCTTGGTAAACCTTCATTCAAAGTAAAAGCTTTAAAATAATGATAAATTACATGCATTTAATTCTTCTACCTAACATGGGCATGATTGATAAGATTATTAAAATGTTGCATAAAATTATTTCCTCATTACTCTTTGGGAACATTGAAATATCTTTTTACCGGTTCCTTCTTTTAAAACATCTCTTTATCGTTTACTTTATATCAAAAACTGGTTTTTGATTGAAACCTTTAATAATTTTGATGATCGGCACTCATTAATGATAAAATGCGCTTAATAAGAAACGAAGTATTGGGGTTTGGGGGCGAAGACCTCTTTTGCAATGGAACTTTTTCGTAAAAGGTTGTTCATTTCGTATTGGGATTCTGGGAGCATCAAGTCCCTCATAATGTTTTCCTTTAACGGAAGTTCTTTTTTTAAACATTTCTATTAGCCGTCATCTCAGTAAACATCCATCGTTTGTTTGGTATTCCTCTGCTCTTATGGATGGCTATCTACTCATCACGACACTGGAAAAGTTATAAGAAAATATTTAAACCGCAGCATGCATAACATTCAGCTTAGGAGGGCAGGTCTATTAATTAATCTCCGGACCACAATACTTGTGAAATACAGGATCATAAATAGTTTAGAGAATTCTGTTACAAAAATAACATAAAAAATTATATTTACAATTACAGAACCAAGGATTTCAAAACGCCACCAAGATTTATAACAGTTATTTTTTTACTCAAGGAATCTGCTCAATAGTTAACGTGCAAGATACCAATAGATCACTTTCTCGAAGTGAACTGTTTAACGCTGCGGGGTCAACCGAGCCGGTCAGTGTAATTTAATAGTGTTAGTGAACGACGAGTCATCCATCACTGATGTTAAGTGCGATGTTGTATTTAAGATTCATAAATTAACCTTTATTGATAGATACTGTAACCCGGTCCTCGGTATGTTTTTATGAAGAATAGAAGAGGTTATGGGGAATAAATATTGATTTTATTGCGTGCTAAAATGAGTCTCTACGATACTTAAAAACGTCAGAATTTCTTGGCAGTTGGACCCAGCAAAACCTGCTGGCTGGCTCATATTTTATCTATGTCACTACACACTATTTGTTATGACAGCTTCTTGGCGGGAAAGTGAGTGTCATGTTTAGCAGTTTTGTTTTATTTTCAGAGATTTGTGTTTAGCCGAATATTAATGTGTAATAATGTTGGATTGGGAACCATTGAGTGTTTATGAACGTGCATTAGTTTAGGTAAATGAAACAAACAGTGCAACATCACTCCAAGTTCTCTCAAGAAGTCCGCGTGAGGTCTCAGTAAAGTCAAGGGGAGCGGGCGTGCGGGGATATCATCTATCATGCATTGTATATTTCATCATTATTTAAACAAACTTTGTAACTAAATAAAGACTTGGCTAAATGGTCCCAGCAACCAGGCGATTAAAATATTATAAAAAAAATATTATGACATTAGAAAATTTACGGCCAACTATCGACAGATAACGAAAAGGAATGTTATAATAACTGAAGTACAGCTATTAGCATAAATCTCACGCTGAAGAGACGTAAATTAGATCAGTCTGAAACCTTCCAGTGCTAAACATGAATCTCCTGAAATAACAATAAATAGAACGTCCGCTTCGTATAAAAACTCTTCTTTTACAATTTTTTATTTAAACCAAAGATGCTACTTACTGATCCAACATAAAAATAAAATCAGGTTACACACAATTCAGCTTTTTATTTACATAGCAATTTTTTCGACGTTAATCTGAGTAGAATTTGCGTTGAATCAAAAAATCGCAAGCCGCAAGACCTCACCAAACATTTCCTCAAAAGGTATTCTTGACGACTCAACAACATCCTTAATCACCTTATTGATCAAAACACTACAGAATGAGGTTTCTCAAACTCGGAATTGTTAATCGTTAAATACCTCTTGGGGCGGCATCATCACCCAAACTTGATTACATTACAGTACATAATTATAAGTATTCTAACTGTCAGACAATCCGTTCCATCTTCAATTTTTTTGACAGCTAGTGTACTGGAACAAGTGAAAGTGGTATTTGGAACTGTTATTTTTTTAACTTTCGTTTTCACATCACTACGATATGTGAAATACTTGAATTAGTTCGAGTGACTTTTTCCTTCTTGACGCATTGTGTCGATTAGAATCGAATTGTAGTCACTTTGAATTCGATTTTTCGAATTAGGAGTCGATTTAGCAGCAGATGAAAAAAAGTCAATTCTTAAATTGATTTGTTTCAATGGTGATTTTAGTTACTTTCTAAGTCTCGTCTTTTACTTGAATTTGAAATTGAATTTAGAAAACGAGACTGAACGAATTGTGCTGTTATGACATTAAATGATTCATTATGACGTTAAAAGCCGTGACTATTTATTTTAAAACTTAATTATTCAACCACAAAATAATTGTAAATATTATAGACAACATGCTTCTATTTACAGCAGTTTGCACACTAGAAAATGTGAATTATCAGAAACTATTTTTCCATGCAACAACCTCCCATTTCGCATAAAAGTACCAGGCAAGCATAAATTCCCAACAGCCACTACTTAATGAATTGTTTGCAGAACCATCCTTCAATTTAGCACCAACGAATAAAAAAACCGTTTCATCATTACACACAGCCCCAGGAGACTTATCTTCCAATATCACCAATAAGTTCCTCTCCTGACAATAGTACTTTTAAGACCAGATAGTGGAGACCAGTTTAGCTTGACTTCAGCCACCTCTGTCTTGCAACTGACTGATGAAGAAAATGAGAGGTCTTTTAAACTGGATGGTAGATATAAATGGTTGGCAGATGCCGTATGTATTGAAATACGCTACGGCATTCTCGTGTGACTGCATTGAGTCTACGTTCCAGTACAAGATGATATTATTCTTTATTAAGTATGAATGTGTGCATAATTTAAAATGATTATAGTTATGGTTTTGTGTGGTGTATCTCTCTTATATTAATTGCATTTATAGCATAAGTGCTGTAACTTTACAAGCTACTTACTTGGAATTGGAAAAGTTTATTTTGAACCGCTTGCTTGAAGCGGGTTGTTAAAATATATATGATTACCATTTAGTATTTTGAGAGACTATTATGGATATATTTAGGTCAAAGTAAGAGCGAAAGCATGTTAAGACATCATTCGTTGATTTGAAAAATGGTGGAGATCGTAGCTTTTCACAATCTGTCATCGCATAGCTCTTTTGTGGAGTCCAACTAACGTAACTTCTTAACTGATTCAATGCTATAAAAATGTTGTTACGAATGTCACATGTTCATCCTATCAGCAGAAATATGGCCCTTAAGATTGATGACAAATATCAATAAGATAAAAAGCAATCGTTCAATAAAATGCCAACGTAAATAAAAATAAACAAATGTTCAAAGGACTCCTGGCCTCGTACTTTAAGAATTTGAAATCAATTAACGCCAACTGTATGTTGCAAAATTGCATTACAACAACCTTTAAGAAAAAGATAAAGATAAAGATAAGATAAAAAAGATAAAAGATCTGATCAGAAGACTAAAGATCCAGATCAAATTATGCAGAATATCAATTATTCCTGCCATTTTTTTACCAAAAAATAAGAACTACAAATACATTTTAATGGGCATACCTTTTTCGTGGAAACCATAAAATACTTGTTATAAAAAAAATACTCCACAATAATCGCGCCAAAAGTGTACATTCACGGTCTGGTACAACTATCATTGTCTTTGCCTCTTGCCATTGTCCATCATGATGTTTTTTTTTATATGCTCCCGCCACCCCGGCTCAGTCATTAAACTTTTTAGTATTTTTATTTGCGGCCAGCGTAGATTACTGTCCGGTTAGGTTTTAGTTAAAAGTTTATAAATAGAATAAAAGGCGTTCTGTACGCGACTGCTAATTAGTCACATAATTATGAATCCTACACAGGCCTTCGATTGTTCCATTTTGGGAAATAACACTGATTCCAAAATATTCCTTGATTTAATTGGTATTGGATTGGATTGGTGGTTGTTTTTCCCCGCATTAATTTGCCGACAGCTACTGATAAAATGATGGTAATTTTTTCCACAAACTATAAAATACTTCCAGTAATCTTGAGCCATAAAATAATATGAAGTACATCAATTAATTGATATTTCCACAAAGCATCACAGGAAAATAGTCTTTATCATCATCATCTGCATCGCCTTTTTCCAACTACATAATTATGTTGTGGTTGGCTTGTAGTCTAACCGGATACAGCTGAATACCAGTATTTTACATAGAGCGACCCAAAATCAGAATATTTTATTACAAATAAACATACATGGGCACTTATGTAACGTCAGAAGCTAGGTGCACGGTTCCAATTGGTCGTTTCCTTTGGAGAAGAGCCGGCAAGAAACTGCACGGTCACTCTTTAAAAAATAATGGGCATTTACAATGTTTTCATGTTACAGTGTTAATAGATATGGGAGGACAGTGTAGGCTTGATTGCTTTGCTGACCCCCACAACCCAGTTACTGGGTAAGACGATAAGAATGGTTGTCAGACTTTCGGGTTTCTGAGGACCCCTAACGACTATGAAAGATCCACTAATGACAGCCGGGATCAACAGCTCAACGTGCTTTCCAAGGTACGGCTTTGGTATGTAAAGAAGGACTTACCGCGGCAAGCGTAACTTAACCTGACCGATCGACCCATGTGGCTGTTATAACTTAGCCACAGCCGTACTAACTAGTCTTTATATAACTAAAAATAATTCAGCATAACATAATAAACTTACAGCGAAATAAAAGCCTAGATCATCTTGGAATATTTTCATTCCCGACTGATTGAACAAAAAAGTCTATCCAACGATACCGTGGCGTAGACGAGAAAAAAAAATATCATCCCCACTTTACGTGCAAGGGAGGAACCCGGAAAAAAATTGAGCACTTTGTCGGCGTGATTAACATTTGTATACCCATGCCAAATTACAGCTTCCTAGTACTAAGAGTCTCTGAGCTAACCTGGGGACAGACGGACTGACAGACAGACAGACAGACGGACATGGTGAAACGATAAGGTTTCCTTGTTAACTACGGAACCCTAAAAAGAATGACAATTGGAAACATGTAAGTAGGTATCCTACGACTGTCTTAAAAATGGTTGGGGAGGTCATCAGATAAAAACAAACGAAGTCGCAGGCAACAGGTAGATTATTAATAAAAGATAACTAACAAAAGATTAGGGCATCAAAATAATAATATACGTTAATTCTACAGAACGACTCTCTTGTATTGCTTTTACAATAAATAAAACAGACAAAGGCTCCATGTATTCAAACAGACCCAATTCTATTTCAATTCCGATATATTTAACAAAGGAATTGTTTCCGTTTAATCTAACTGCAGTTTTACTACAGAACAGAACAACAAAAGTACCTCTATATCCAGTAAATATATTGCTCGTTCATTTGTTTTTGTGTTTTATTTATGTTAGGTTATATAGGTTTAATTAAACTTTTCAACGATTTAAAGCACATCTATATTATTTTAATTAATATTGTAAATGCGAAAATAAGTTTGTTTGTTACTCATTCACGCAAGAACGGCTAAACGGATTTGACAGAATTTATAACCGCAGGCAAAAACAAGTAATATAACCCCTGTGTGGCCTGTGTGGTAGTAATATTATAAAGAGTTATATGTGAGTTTTTATGTAAAGGGTAATCTTCGGAACTACTGATCCGATTCCGAAAATTATTTCACTAATAGGAAGCTACGGTATTGCCGAGTGTCATTGGATATTTTATGCTAAAACAACAACAAACACGGATGAAGGCGAGGGCAGAAGCTAGTACATATTAGATATATATGAGATATGATATCTTTCCATTAACTTAACTATGTGTGAGTCCGCGGCAACATTACAAGGATAGACAGCGCTTACTGGAACTTATTGATTATTTCTTAACCAGTTGAATGCCGTTATTACAGAAACAATTATAAAGCCATTGTGTCTCGCGTGAATCCACGTACGAAAGGTTAATAATTAATCTTGTCTCTGACATCTTCATTGCATACAGCAGTTCACATCACAGCTGGACTGACCGTTCCAATAGAGCTCAATCCTTGCCCACTCTCATCCATCCATAACCAACCATCCAATTCTACAATCTGTTCATCTCAATATCTCATTAACCTTTATTCGTATAATACTTAAACCAAACACATTGTCACTATTAGCTACTCCTCCATTTAAAACTGGCACAAAATTTACCGCCCTCATAGCAGAAAACGATCTAAAATAAAAATAAACAGCGAAGTCCACATCACCTTTACTTAGTGCATCAGATTCTATAAACTTTTATAGGGACATTAGCGTCTTAATGGCTATTGTGATAGTTGACACTAAAGCTACAAAGTAGTGCGATAGAGCCGACAGATCAAGCCATTATTGGTACAATGGCAGTCTTAAAGCACGAACTGAACGGATAAAATGATAATAATATACTCACAATTCAATGGTAATAGTAAAATGTTCTCGATATGAATCTTACTTTTAAATGTTTCGAGATTCGCGCTTAGGCGTTAAATATTCTGCTTCATATATACTCTCGAAGAGGTTTTAATACTCCATTACATTTTGTGCTAACTAAGATTTTAGCAGGACAGTTTCATTTTTGGGTTCGTGATTATGTCAAAACCGTTCGGTCGGTGACCATCCATTTCATAGGGAGACCTCTCCGCGTTTTAGAAAGCGCGTCCCAGCTTTCATTCGTAGATCATTGACGGCCGTTAGAGTAATCAGAAGCCTGAAAGTCTGACAACCAGTCTTACAAAAGGTTCGTGTTACAAAATAACAGGTTGTCAGACAGATGAAATTAATTTATCCCATCAATGCTAATAAGGATGCATTACTTCAAATTAAAAAGAAATAACACTTTATTTTGAACATAAATAATCGCCAATTAAATCTATCTCATACACTTAACTAAATAGATAAACATTTATATTAAAACTGGACATTTATGTTTTCATTCATCAGAATAACAGTAACATAAAAACTAGTTCTAAACTCTAGACATCCTTCACAATTAATTATTTAAACGCAATTAAGAACTGAATGAAAAAGTCGCCGCAAGCGTCAAGTCATTAGTTTATATCCTGTGTGAATTATGACTATTATCATAGTTGTGTAATGTTTAACATTCTAGTAAATTAGATATCTCCAGGGCTTTAAGAATGACATTGTAAATAATAAAATACCGTATTTTAACATTAGTATTTTTATAAGCATTTCTGGTTAAGTCTGGACTTTTGGCCAGATTGATGTGGCAATAAGCTCGCTCCCTATTACATGAGCCTTAAAATGTGGGTGTACTAATAATACACTTCTGTCTATCTCTTAGGCGAAAATAGGGTCAATGTTATTTTATGTGTGATAAGGAAAGATGGTTGTACTCCTTCTAGGCTACTTACTTTCTCCACTAAGCATCTTTAGGTAGTTTAAATTCTTATTCTATGAGTCACACAACCTAGAGCATTCATTTCCTCCTCAAGAATTCGTCAGTAGTCAATCTGCACTAATTTATATCTTTAAACATGCCTAGACTAACAATTTGAACACTTAAAATTCAAGCATCGCAGATTTGTATTTCGGAATTCAGTGAAATTCTAGAATTACATTTTGAACGTGGAAAGTAAGACGTTGGTCCTAAAAGCTTCTTCTTGGTACATTAACATGCTTTCGACACTGTTTATGTGGGTTTTTACGTTTCATTCGCTATGTACGGAAGGTCAGAAACGCTTTTATGCATTTATTTGGTTCTGAATGTACTAGGAAAGCATAACGAGGTGGCGATTAGTATTCAGCACTCGTAGTTGATGAGCACTGGGGCGGTGTGCCGCAAGGAGTTGTGTTCGGTCCAACAAATTTATGCAGACCACACGGTTTGTTTACACCGATCATTTGCTAATTATCTCGTTTTGATGTTTGTTTTTCACACTTAGGATTTAAGTCAGTTGCAAATAAAATGGGGGGTCACAACACCATGTAAATATTTTTAGATATTTGCAGATGAGAAGGCTTTGAAAAGATTGTTTGACTTTAAAACTACCGTAATTCAGTTTATAAAGGCATCGCTGCTAAAACTAGTTACTGTTGACCATTATTTTTGCAATCAAAAGATCCACTTAGATAAAAGACTTCTTAATAAAATATAGACTTATCCAGCTTGCACAAAAACGAACACAGAGTTTTGTTTATATAACAATATATTAAAACAACTACATATATACTATTCAGTTACATCTTATATTATTTTAATGACTATACATCAAATTCTGCTTTCACATAAATTGTACAAAGTTTATAATAAAAATTAAGCCTCGAAAAATATTTATCTACATTATAAAATGCAAGTAACGATTGAAATAAACCGTCTCTTTAATTAACATTTACCTGCCTCGTTGGCAAGTAAACCAACTTTCGCGAAATTATTAATCCGCTGTTACGTGCTATTTATAACAGAAAGTTATATAGTTTAAACTATAGATATATTCTTACTAAAAAGGTAAATGAAAACACGGACACGCACAAGAAATACAAAAAGTTAAAAAGGAGCATTTCAAACTAACAAAATTTATATATTTATTTAACGGATCGAAATACGAAAAACCGGCCAAGTGCGTGTTGGACCACGCACAATGAAGGGTTCCTTAGTTGGGATGAATTTATCCCAAGAACAAACTTAACATTGTAGTTGATTGTGGTTGACATGTCCCCTCATACATTCCAACTGCAAATGTAAGTTTGTACGCACAATATTGACACATTTACCATGTTATTTTAAAATCATAGACTTTTTATAGGTTTTCCTGTAATCTATAAGTAATGACCAGGAAGATTTTCTGTATTTTTTTCAAAATTTTAGGATCAGTAGTTTCGGAGATAATAGGTTGGATGGTAAATTTTCGTCTATTTTTTAAATAAATTTAACAATATTTATTTTAAAATTATAAAAAAAATATATCTGAATTCCTTTTATTTGATATGCTCTTTTTTTTCGTTTTTCTAATTTTCCCCCATATTCAAAATATTTTTTTTACGACACACGTCCGTGTTTGGGTCATAGAATTTCATATTCAAATATTTTATTTCAGATAAAATCCTTAAATTGTTATTAGTAGTATAACTTAGCCTAATATGCCTATTAAAAGTGTACACACGGCTACACATCAAGTTAGACACCCTATATACCCATAACTACGCTACCAGCAATACAGAGAATTGTAGGAAAGGGACTGAGTATCGTGGCATCGGCCAATCACGTTATTTGATGTGTTGCGCGTACGCACACAGATGCACTTTTTTGCCAAAAAATTTAAATTTCACTAGTGTCGCGGTGTTCTATGTCAATGCCAGTCACACTGTCACAGTCAGTTCTCAAATATCGTCCGTCCGGTATTCGCGCATATTTAAGTATCTCGGCCGGGGCTGTTGTTCCCATGAGCAGTGTTTTTTTTTTTATATTCCGTGGTGTGTAGACATAATTAATTATTCTGTTTCGTTACTGTGCTAGTGCGTGGTGCAGCAATATTAATGGCACCACAATTAACTCCACAACAGCGGCAGCTGATAGTAGTGTTGCGAGAGGGTGGCTATACCATCAAAGAAATTGAAAGGAGGACGGGGATAACGGTGAGTGATAATTTTAATATATTATATATTTGCTCTGCACGGCGATAGATAATTATTTAGTCACTACCCAAGAGTCTCATTGCATCCAAGAAAATGGCTCCATTTTTAACATCTTCTTTTACAAGGCTGCGCCGCCACCGCCGCGCCGGGCGGCGGCGGCCGTTTAACAATAGATAGGTAATTAGTTAATTGTTTCTCATTACTCAATAGTTAACGCTTCAAAGGTATTTATTTACATTTACGCGACAGCGCCACAGCGCGCCTTTCATCGGCCGGCGTGCAAAAAAAGGCCGCGCAAGATAACGATAACAATTATATAGGTACCCATAACTTACCTGATGATAAGTGACGATGAGGTCGAGCACGTAGTCCACTGGTTCAGCAAAAGCCTATTCACTATCTATTTATTTATAGAAAAAATATGTCAGTTTCGCCTTTTACACAAACATAGGTAGGTTAATAAGCGTTCTTGTGCAACAATATTTACTAATATTTAGGTAGTTAATAAATGATAAAAAATTCATGTTATGTATAATTATTTTAGAGAACAACAATCAACTTTTGGTTGCGACGGAATGAGGAGACTGGGGGTGACCTATCGGCTCACCATCGGCAGCTCTATCAGCGCGCCACCACCACTGAGCAAGATGCTGCCATTATTGCGGGGCATACTAACCAGCCATTCTTGAACACGCAGATTACTGCCACACAATATAGCGTAAGTTGAATACATTTATATAACTACCTAAAATCTGAAAAACGAGACACATGTTCACAACAGTCTTCCAACAATAAACTACTAACAAATCAATGTTGACGCATCCAGACATAAAACAGTAATTATATGACCCAGGTGTTCGCGTATATAATGCAAAAATCAGACTAAAACAGCGTTTTATTAAAATCAATACTAATTACTGTTTTTTGCATCCTACACGCTAAGGCGCCAGTCACAAATGGCAGATATCGACGTTTTTTATGCCTCATAATAACTCATTATCATTGTGCATTGCTCTGAACACACATTGTCATAAACATCATATTATGTTGTCTAAATTTATTTGACACTAGCATAAAGGCTCGTACGGGCTGGCGCGATATCGCACCAGTCTGTACGAGCCTTGACGGTCCGCTCTACAGATTTATTATACATAATATGATAGATTACTAAAGGTAAAGTACGCGTTCTCGTAGTTTTTCACCTAAAATAAGTTTAAATCACTTTGAAATGGTTAAATCCAAATAAATCCGAAACATCATGTGAATTTAAAATAACAGAAACAAATACAGTCGCGTCTACTTATTATTTCCAAAATCAAAATGCATAATTAAAATAGCAACACCTTCTGTCAAAATTACGTCAAAGCAATAAAATAATGTAAAACTTGAGGTTATATTTTATCAAACTTTGATCTTTTTTATTTCCAAAAGTATATATTTCCAAGACTTGAAACTTCGTGAGATTGCTCAAGATAATACTGTGCACAAAAAAAATCAAAGCGGATCCCGTTTAAAAGAGACGAGCCTTATTACTTATTATAATTCTATCAGTGATTTTTTTCAAATATTCATAATTTCGTTAATAAAAATAAATAATATTCCCTATTAAACCTAACGGCGCGCGGCGCGGGGCGGGTGGCGATGGTGCGGCGGCGCGGCGCGGCGTGGCGTATGCGCGACGCGCATTTGTATGGCCAAGGTCAACGGTGATTACCCGACCCTTAATGTGCAATGAGTGTTCACGCGTAAAATTAAAAATGTGAAAAAAATAGACGTTGATTTGTAGGTATTTATTCTGAGACTATTTGTAGCATTTTTACAGTTTTTTCCCCACCATTGAGTTTAACCATTACCACCCGCTTACCGCCTTTTTGGAGATCTGTATTTTGTTATTATTAGAAGAAAATGTTCTGAAACTCAATCCGATATCATCAATATTGTGTGAAGAGGCAACGGAAAATAGTTTTTAATATTACTTACCTACTATTTTTAAATTTATGAGTAGGTTGTTATAATGTTAAAATAAATTAATTTACAACCTAATCGTATCGCAAGAGTATTGAAAAATGTAAGTTTATTATTATATCATATTATTTTTATAGAAAATGTGTTTTGCTATTGTTTCAGGTATCAACCCAAACAATCCGACGTAGGTTGCAAATTGTCGGAATGAAAACAAGAATCCCGGCAAAAAAAAATGTATTTTCTCCGGCCCATGCTGAGGCTAGAGTAGGTTTTTGTTTAGAACTATATAATTTCGACTGGGAGAACAATGTTGTCATATTTGTCGATGAAAAAACGTTCAAATCTGACAAAGATGGGAGAAAAATATTAAAGCGGCGAGACAACAATCGATACCACATTGACAATGTCATACCCAACAGATCGAGTGGTCGGCTGAGCTTGGGATTCTGGGGATGGATGAGTTCTGTTGGTCCTGGCGAACTTGTAGAGATATCTGGCCGCATGACTTCAGAACAGTATGTGGATATTCTGAGAGATGTAATGGTGCCGACTGTGCGATTACACCATCCGACAGGCACTATCTATCTTTGCCAGGACAACAGTTCCATCCATAGTGCTAGAGTAGTTCAGGCGTGGCTCCAAGCTCAGCCGGATATTCAGCTTATACCATGGCCTGCGAAGAGCCCCGACCTCAACCCAATTGAGAACCTCTGGGGACAGATGGTTCTCAATTAGGATGTATCAGAAGTGCGCAACGTGGAAAACTTGCGGCAAGCGGCAATCCAAACGTGGGAAATGATGAGGGGGATCTTCGTGATATGTGTTGGAACATGGTTACTGGAATGAAAGCCAGGTTGGATGCAGTGCTAGACGCTAATGGTGGACCCACCAGATATTAACGATCTAGCATTGGAATACCTGCGGCTTTCATTATTTTAACCAATTTTCACATAAACGCGTATTTTCTTTCTATCTATCTATACTCCATTTGAAATAAGATTAGAAATTTAAATAAACTTTTTTACAGTCCGTTCAACCGATTTTGACTTCTATTCCGTAGGTATAAGGATGGCATTAAAAGCAAAAACATGGTTACAATACCAACTATTTATTACAGCTGCCACTTGTCATGCCACCAACGCAATAGAAGTCAAAATCCGTTGAACGGACTGTAAAAAAGGTTTATTTAAATATCTTATCTTAAATTGAGGTATACGTATCTAAGGGATATTTTACGGATTTCGTTTTACAACACCAATGCCATTTACCATCTTGCACACTTCTGATATTTAGTATATTACTTCGTAGGCAAACTAATTAGGTTAATAGAATTGTTTCCAAATTTTTGTTTTGTTCTTATTCATATGAAACGCTTACTTTGCTTCGCAAAGTAGTCTTGCGTGCGGTTTGTGTATCTCGCCCTAAGTCATGATTATAAATTACACGAAATGTTTCTATAAATGTTGATTTGTATTACTTGTGTAGGAGTATAGAAAGTGTTGTTAACTATTATTTTGTATTGACATGTTTTTATATTTTGTTACTATTGTTGGCTCGCGAAGTAACTCGAGCTACGTTCATTTTGATTGTAGTCATAATCTATTATTATAATATATCATTGTTAAATGCTTGTTATATGTTAATACTTCACTTTTTTTTGTTGTGTCTGTTCTTTTGCAAAAATCATAAATATAATTTAACTAAGTAAAGTACTTACTTAGATAAATTATATTTATGACTAGCAAAAGTATTTACTCATAATTACTCTAGCGTGAGGATATTTCTCATACCTATTACTTAGCATAGACAAATAAACCATGACAAGTTATATTTTGGCATAGGTAGTTCAATAAAGAATAAAGTCACTGGATGATTTTTTATTATTATACCTATTTTGTTGCTCACATTTATTTTTAGATTTTTAACCATTGTTAGCTCCTGAGGTAACTTGTAGTTAAGTTTATATTATGATAGTTATGGTGAATCCGCAGCTGTACCCTGTGAAATTCAAATTTTCTTGCGTTTTTTACAATTTGCAGGTCTGTTGTGAATCAGTGAATTGAATCACTTTTTCATTAAATCATGACATTGGGGAACAAATCTAACTTAGAGAGATGTATTAAAGATTCTAATGATTATAATTCTGTATATGTAAACATAGGTATCTGTTATAGTCGCGAATCATATTTTGATCAAGACCACCTGACACTTACCTGCAAATTGCAAACACGTAAGAAAGTTTGAATTTCTCGGGCTACAGCTGCGAATCCACCTTAATATTAACCATAAAAGCGTTAATTAATAAGACAAAATAATTTATCTTTGTTCATTGTTACGCGGACGCCCGCGGGTGGCTTTGTGAATTAAGGCTCGTGTAGACTGAGGCGATATCACGGGCGTGATGCGACACTAGTAGCACAATTTCTATGTCGCTGCCTGCCAGCGGTATCGCACCAGTCTGGACGAGCCTATGAACAACCTTTAGGTATATAAATTGATAATTCTGTTTAGCCTACTTTCTTTGACTGATTTCGCTCCCTGTCGGGTAATTCCGAAAACACATGGATGGTCCATGCAATGAGTGACTTTAGCTTAGGCAACATGCATAAAGGCCTATTCAGTCAGATATAAGCGGTAATTGTGTGAACTCTAGCGGCTAGCGCGAAACCAGAATACAAATAGCCGGCGGATTACCGCTCGTATTTCGTTACTCACAACGGTATCTATCGAATATCGCGTACCTATCTGAAAAGGCCTTTGGCTAATGTTTTTAGTAAGTTTAAGTTTTATTTGCCATTTATGAGGTAGGTTACTACCAGTACGGTACGGTTTAATGTTGAATAAAGAGTCGATTTTTAAAACGTTGTTTCAGTATTTAACCTAACTATGAAAAATAAAGCAATAGGTAAGTAATCAATTTTGACCCATTTGGAAACAATCCTATGGGTTCAAGCTACCCCTAATCAATTCAGTAGTTTTGCTGTGAAAGTGCATCAAACAGGTATACTTGCAGGCAAACAAACATACATTTTAATATTAGTAAGGTTTTGCCATAGAGAATGAGATATTTTCCAAACTTTCAATTATGTCGGTGCAAAAGGTTCGTCGACACGGTTGGCGCAGTGGTTAAGCGATTGACTACTGCTCTGCGTGTCGCGGGTTCGATTCCCGCACGGAACAAATATTTGTATGACCTACAAGTGTTGTTCCGGGTCTGGCTGTTTGTGTATGTGAGTTTAAATGTTTGTAAACGCACCCACGATACAGTAGAAATTCCTAGTGCGGGGCAACGTTTAAAAAAAAAAAAAACACGTCGATGTATTGATTGCTTAGTTGTGTCGTTAAGAAGGGGTAAGGGGCAAACAGTTTAAAAGTTATGATAAATAAGTATTATAATTATTTTGGTTGAAAATAAGGAAGAAATACGTGTTTCAGTGTTTTTGTAAAGGTGGTGGTGCTTAAGGTGGTAAAATAGGGGTTGAAAGTTTGTGATAATCCGATATGATGTAGATTTCCGAATTACACGGGTGCGAACTACAGGGCAAAGCTGGAAATATATAATAATTATACATAATGGATGTATTGGTGCTCACTCACAGGCGCAGCACAAATCGAAAAAACTACCCATATTATTATAAACTGAACGCAACGAGCTCAACTTGTTTACCTAATACTTGATACACGACGTATTTATATATAGGTATAGTATAGTAAGGATAGAGCGCCGCATGGTGGCAGCAGGGGTGCGTGCCACGCACACGCATGCAGGCGACGAGGGCGACGTGCGTGAGTGGGACGAAATAACAAAACACATAGCACCCTCTCGCACGATTCGCTGCGTTCAACTTCTAATAGTTCAAAGTCCAAACAGTCTAGGTTGATGCGTAGCCGTGTGTACCAAATAACAACTAAATCGGTCCCGTAGATTCTGAGAAAATCGGCTTTGACAGACGGACAGACAGACAGACACACGAGTGATCTTATAAGGGCCCCGTTTTTTCTTTTTGAAGTACGGAACCCTAAAAAACAATCAAGACCTGTGCGACGCCGAAAGGCTCATCTCAGCATAATGCTGCGATATTCAAAAAATAAATACCGCAAATCATCTACTTCAATTGTAATATGTAGAATAGATAAAACTGTTATAGAAAATGGAAAATTATAAAACGAACGACAAAAAAAAAACTTAGCGACTGATGATGAGAAACTGTTTTAATAACTTAACTTTAACTAAATGTGGGTTGTGATTAATCCATTTCATATATTAAAATTCTAGCCGTTTGACTAAATGACTAAGTGAGCGACTAGAAATACAGAGAGGGTGCTGATATTGAATCATTTGGGTTAGGTTAGGTTAGAACAGTGACCATTAACGCGCGAAGGCGAGCGAGCGAAGTGAGCGTGCCGCAGCAGCGGCCGCCGAGCGCCAGATTTCCCTCTATTCTTGGTGAATCATTTGGGTTAGATGAGGTTGTGAATATGAAAATTAGGTCAAATGGACGTTATAAATATAAATAAAAGCTTCTCATTTTGTATATTAAGTAACTCAAATTGATGTTTGTAAGTCGCTGTACTGTTGATTTCTCGTCACTCGCAGTCAGTCGCTCACTTAGTAATACTAGAACGTAAATTAATTATTTTTAAAATACGTAAAAACGTAAACACGTAACGTAAATACGTTTAAATACTACCCATAGAAAATCATGTTAATTCTAAAATATCCCGAAAAATACGCCATAGATAGAACACGTGTACTTAATGTTACCAAAATATTTTTTTTTATAGATACAATATTGCATTACTGTCATCCCGTAATTCAATAGGAACCTCATTGACAAACAAACAAACCACGATATTGGAATAACGCATTTTTCCGATTAAAGTACTCAGAACGTTACTGTACGCCAATGAGCATTGCCCAGTGCATACACCAGGGTCACTGCTCTCTGCCATAATTGAATTCTAACAAAACTATCGAACCGCTAAATCAGTACCGTAAAGCGCTAGCCGCTAGCATTGAACAAAACTGTTCATTGTTAAGTTTATAAGTAACAAATAATGCAGCGATACAGCGATTGATTTACATAAAACTAAGATGGAGACCGATTTTGGTGTGTTATTTGGAGCAAGACTTCTGTTCTGCTAGTTTGGTTGGGAATTTTGAGCTTGGAATCCAGAATAACCTGCTTTGTGCGAATTGATAAAGGAATTATTTCCAAACAGTTGTATCCATAATTTAGTTTCTACGAGTAATAAGTTTACAATACCGTCGTGGCGTAGATTTAAGTACCAGTTTTAAATAAGTACCAGATTGCTAGTTCGATGTTTGTATGTTCTAGCTTAACCTTTAATATATATAGTTGTGGAAACTGTCATGAAATTGCCCAGATCAAACAATCTGAAATTTCCAATTAGCAAACATGATGAACAATACACGTTGCATGTTTGTATGGAAAAAGGCTTTGCAACAAGTCAATATACCATCAAACGGGACTTTAAAAACTCCATAAAAATGCAATTGTAAAAAAACAATCATTTATACTCTGCAGAAAGTTGGGTCTGGTTGAAAGCACACAGCCTATAAACAATTGTAGTTGTTCACAACAGCGCCAACTATTACACAATACGATGCGACATTGTTTTTAAAATCGGTCACCATGTTATTTTTTTTAGCTCAATTGAATTGAATCCCGTGGTGAATTAAAATTCAGTTTGCGTAAAAGGCATTTGCGAGCAGCGATACGGAAGAAGGAACAAAAAACAGTTATATTTAATGGTATACAGCTTTCGATAAACGGTTAATAAATTGTACAACATAACACGCAATGTAAGGAAAAGTATATGTGTTTAGTAAATGTAATAGATATCATGTTGAACCAATCCAGACTCTGGGATGCTGCTGTTTTTGACAAATGTTTAATGGAAAAATCCAATCACACTGCGAGACCTGGGAATTGTAAGCAAGACTCGAAGCTCAGTAGTCGTGCTTACAACCGCAAGACCAAGGAGGCTGTCAATAGATTGTAATTCAATATGATATGCTGAGACATCAATATAATCAAACTTCTAACATTTCTGTTCTCGACTGTTGCATTTACATATCCAATCTGCATCGTCTTATCTTGTGTACCGTTTGTAATTAATGATTATGATGCTGCTTCCAATCAACATAAAATATGTTTGTATAATATTTAACTAGACATATGAATTTACTCCATACTAAACATGGTAAAAATTGCGTCTAAATCCATAGTCAAAAAACCGGCCCAGTGTGTGTTGGACCACGCACAATGATGGGATCCGTAGTTGGGTTGAATTTATCCCAAAGAACAAACTTAACATTGTATTTGAAAAACATATTCTCCCATACATTTCAACTGCAAATGTAAGGTGGTCGACTATTCGTTAACTTGTAAAGCCTACTTAGCTGTGATAGTTTCTCTTTTAAATTCGTTATTTATACTACTGCCATGATTTTTTTCACTGATCCAAAAACAACTATTTACCATGGGGGGACACTTGACTCTAACAATATTACCCAAAAGAATTCCTGCATCGAAAAATTATTTTCACAACCCTGCAATATTTTTGAACGGCCTATCCAATGATATCCCAGAGAATGGGATAGATGGTAAAAAAATATCATCCCCGCTATACGCACAAAGAATGTGGTACCCAATTATTCTTTTTTTACCTTTTTGTCGGCGGTATATGTACACCCATGCCAAATTACAGTTTTCTAGTACTAAGAGTCTCTGAGCTAAGCCGCGGACAGACAGACAGATAGACAGACGGGCATACCGAAACTACAAGGGTTCTACGTTCTGTTGACCACGGAACCCTAAAAAGGGTTTGGTTTATACAATTATATCTAGAAGATTACAAAACCTTGCTGACTGACGTGAACTTTTGTCATGTAGCTCATGCCAACAAAATTGAAGGGGAAAATGTTATATTTATTAATTTGTTAACTTTCATAATTAGTCAAAACTCTACCTCACTGCGACATGAAGAATTACTAATTTAATGACACGACTAACCATTCCCCTAAAAACTCTCTCTCGCCCCCAGGCACTAACAGAATAAAAAGGCTTAGCCACTTCGTTGAGGTCGTCGATCTAGCTGCGTCCAATATTGATGCGTTGCCATAGCTAATCAGTTTACTATTCGACCAGAAAATTGTCTGTCTGATACTGGGTGCAAAAAAAAACTGGCTTAATTGGCTTAAGTTTTGAAGCGCAAAAAAATACAAATTTTTATGAGATGTTTTTCAAAAGATTAATTTTTAAGGGAAGGGTGGGTTTTTATTTTTAATTTAATACGTGCTTGTGTTTTGTGGGTCTTACTTCAAAATACTTTCTTTCAATAGCCAGTTATAGCTTAACAGTTATGAGGTCGGACTTGGGAGCGAGAGGTTATGGTTTCAAGCTATTATACTCGTTCCATTATTGACATAAACTTATTCCTATTACAAGCATATAATTTAGCTCAATTGGATGGTTTTACAGAAATGTTAAAGTCTATTCTTACTCAGCACAATTTGTACTCGTTGTTTTGCAATCATTAAGCTTGATAACAAGCAGTTCTCTTATTAGATACCGTTACTATTCTTTATTTTTTTCCAGAAATCATCCACGCGTATTTATTATTTCCCCAATAATAATAATACGGAAGCTTAAATTTCTCGTAACAGCACATTTAAAACGGAGCTTTTTGTCAATGATTAACAACTTTAAGTACTTGCCGCTGCATTGCGTTGAAATAAAACCTCAGATTCATGAATATTTATTCTAATAGTATGCTTAACGCTTTGTAGTTTCCTGTTGAACTTATATTTAGATATATATACTGCACTGCCACCGTTATCTTTACGTATGTAACACAGTTACGCATAAATTTTAAGTGGAGATATTCGGATTTCTTGATTTTTATCTGCATTATGTTTTGTCTGGTATACAAGTTTATAATCTCTCCTATCACCGTAGTAAGATTCGTCATTACTGCACCTATTGCTTCCGTAAGATCTGTGAATCATCATCATCTGGTCTGCCTCAGCCTTGTACCAACATGTTCGGATCTGCTTCCAGTCAAACCAAATGGAGCTGAATACTGGATCCGTGATTACACAACCATATTTCGCCAGTTATGTTTAAGTCTCATGTAATAGGGGGCAAGCTTATTGCCACCACCGGGCACAAATACAGAGTCTGGGCTGCTACTGAGAAAGAGAAATTCCAAATGGAAAAGCCCAATAATACTTTGCTCGACCTGGAAATCGAACCTAGGACCTCAATTGACCTCATGCTCAGCAGCTGCAATAGTGCTTACGACCACTAGATAGTGACGAGACACAATCGTGATTACTATCACGAAATTGTAAACTTACAATTGGTTTGGATAAGTCTAGATCTATTTAGTTTCGATAATTTAACTGAATCCTACCAATGATGACTTAGATAAATCTTGTCTCACGAAGATCGTGAATACAATCTTGATTTTCAAAATTGCTACGCCATCCGTTGTCTTATTGACAAGAATTCAGAACATGAAAACATTTTAGCATATTTGTAGTGCATCCTAGATCAAGCAAATAAAGAGTTAAAATGACATATCTTCACAATTGACTAGAAAGTGTAAAAATCGACACAAAACACATGTAAAACATTCCACAAAGAAGATTTCGATTGGAAGATTGGCAATTAACAGTTGGACCCAGAGGGCTGAATGGCTATCTAAAGAATACTGGCCGAAACTAACGTCAAAATTATTTGATTTAACACAATTCTACGGTCCTATTGCACAATGAAACATGGTAGCGTTAAGCATCGATTGCTATTCAAAAAGAATTCTCCCAACTGTGTGGCACTTTCCAAACATTACTTATACTTATTGAAATAGCTTTACTGCTTTGTGATTATTTATAATGTCTAGATAGAGTGTCGCGCTGCAAAAGTACTAAAACAAACAGACCAACTTTGTTGAACTGGTGCGGGACAGGTACGTCTTAAACCCGCGCCACGTCACTGTGCTGTCATTGTGTTATCCTAACGTGTGTGTATTTTACGGCCAACGAAGTCAAAGTCAAAGTCAAATTATTTATTTCAAATAGGCACATAGATGGCACTTTTGAACGTCAAAATTTACAAATAAAATAGAATTGATTCTAGTCGCCCTACAGCCCTAAACAGTTGGACGTATTATTTTTCGAAGAGTTTTGATTGCCTATCTAGACATATTTATATCTTTGTTACTACTATTGTTACAATGGCTTCAAAGTTTGCGTCTAAATCCAATCATGCAACAGGTGAAGATTGTACTGAATGTATTTCGATTATTAGTTCATGTAAAATGTATCTGTTTAGTCAGTTATTACAGAATGAAGACAACAATACGACAATAAATGAAAACAATGGTAATACTAATGCATGGGAGTACTTTAAAACTGTTGAATCAACATCAAATAACGAAAAATCTAAATAAAAAAAGTGATATTTTCAAACAAAGTAAATAATAGTAACGAGCCGAATATGGGTTTTGCCGATCTTTTACATGCTCGGTATTTGTGATTAAACTATTGGATATGTATTTGACAGATTTTTTGTAAGTAGACTGGGAACGTGATAAGTTAAACGAATTTTAATGTATTATCGTATTTTTGTCTCCGCCTTGTATAATATCCTTCTGTCTGAATTTCAGTCACAGAGGCTAATCTCAATGAAGACGAACTAAATGTATGCGCAGACACAGGCCCACTCTCTCTTCACTCACTCTCATAGTCCGATTGTCAACTGTTGCTGTATTTTTCCTATTATTCTATTAGAGCTAATCTTCATCACTCTCTCTTCCTATAATTAATAAGAATCATCTTTTCAACATCAAGTTTTCATCTCCGCCATTTCATTAGCAATTAAAATATCGATCACTATCTCAGCCTTGTTAAGAATTTCTTGACACAAATCAGTAATACTTATCTTGTTAGTAAAAATAATAACAGTACAGTCATCCACAACCGTGTAGTTACAGATGCTGCACATAACAGTCATAACACGCAAGCTGATAATGGTAACATTATAGTTATTACTACTGCCATTATTCCATCTCACCGTATTGAAGTAAGTCATTACGTTCGAAAGTATATTGATACGATTTTAATTCGCCTGCTCATAGTAGATGAAAGTTGTGATTACCGTAGACAAGGTACGGACGTTCCAATTCGCACACAATTTGCTAGGTGATTAATAGCTAGATCGATCCAATTCTGTGGGATCAATTAATTGCACGTTGAAGTGATAATTTGCACTGATATCATCTGTTGCTCTGTACATCAGCTGGCGCTATCTAAACCGGAACCGCCAGAGATATACATTAGACCGTCAGTAGACTTTCCTTAGCAAAAAACCCACATAATGATTTAGCGTATGAAGTCAGTAAAATTTTATGAATAGTCCCGGAACTTCCCGACTTAAATAACAGTTCTACAACAAATTCTCTAATCAAAGAGTCACTGGACACGATAGATCAGACAAAAACTCGAAACCCATCAAAACTAAACAAGAGACTTGAATTAAATCAATTTACTCAATAAAAAAAGGTCTACCAACGGAATTTCTTGCTCTACATTCATTCAATTGATACCAATAAATAGTTGAATTAATTCTTAACGAGCATCGAGAAATTACTTGGGAGTGACCCGAAGGCCTGAATAACGCGATTAAGGCCATACATTGTATTCATTTACATCTTGGACTTGCTCCACCACATTACATGGCTGATGATACATGCTTTCTAGTTTTTAATGGGGATTTCTGCAGTCGATGTTTTGTTTTTTTACACAATTATGCAATAGCAACCTTAGGCCGAGATTAATAAATGTAACAACCACGTGCTTTGACAAAGGATTATTACTGTATTTACTATCACTGTCGCATAACTGTCCCAAACTACAAGTGCAAGATAGACAAAATCAAACTGGTTGCGATTTTAATGGTATAATTTATATATGGTATTATTTTTTATGACAATTATTTTACTTCTGTGATACTGATTGCCTTAACTTACACACGTCAGTGTGTGAGTTAAGGCTATTAGATTATTTTTTTTAAGAAAACTTGTCTTTTGTACAATATTTGTAAATACGTGACCACCATTTAACTATCACATAATAAATTGATAATATATCTGTCATTGATTCATTTTTGTTTTATTTTACATATTGTGTAATAAAATGACTATAAAATTTTATTCTAGGTGCATCGTTTTCACATGGAAAATTATATTATTAATTATATACAAAATATTGTAAAACATTTTAAAAGAGTAACGGTGGAGTTTCTTGCCCATTCTTCTCCATACGAAACTACCTCTTGGAAGGGGCGACTAGAATCAATTCTATTTTTTTGTAAATTTTGACGTTCAAAGGTGCCATTTAGGTGCCTATTTTAAATAAATAATTTGACTTTGACTTTGATAGAGACGGGAACGTTTCTCAAGTTCTCAATTCTCAATTCTTTATTGCATTCCATATGTATTACATAGATGGTATAAAAAAGTAAAAGATCAATATGGACCCTGTCGGGCACAGCAACAATTAGGAGAGAGGAAGAGTGCTAAATAACAATAAAATTCAAGTAATTCAATATTATTATAAATTATTAGATGTGTTTAGTTGGGTGTAAAGTTATGTCATTATGTGTATATAGGTATATATTATTAGGTTTGTGTATACAGGTATAGTATATTAGTTATTTTTATTTTATCTATTGCATAAGAATAATGTAGGTAATTATTATGAAATTATTATTATTAGTTATTATTAGAAATATTTTCATTATTATTTAATTATTTTATTTATTAATATTTTCATATTTATATTTGATATTCTATATTCCATATTTATTTATTTATATTTTATAATGCTTGGTTTATGAAGGAAGATTAATTTTATTTTGCAATAGATTTGTCATCTAAAAACTCAAAGTTATTGCACGTAAGCGCTAAGTAACGTTCTTAATCATCATCTGCCAAGCCTTTTCCCTGCTATGTTTGGGTCGGCTTCCAGTCTAACCGGATGCAGCTGAATACCAGTATTTTACATGGAGCAACTGCCTATCTGACCTCCACAACCCAGTATTTCTGGGTAACACGATATCCCTTGGTAAGACTGGTTGTCAGGCTTCTGACGACCCGTACCAAACTGTCAAAAAGATCTACGAATAACAGCCGGGAGCAACGGCTTAACGTGCTTCCCGAGGCATGGAGAGTCTTGGTATGTAATTGTAAATATCGGCCTGATATTGATCTAGAATAGAGTACAAGTTCTTCATTTGATGACCTATAGCTTTGCACGTAACTGCTCTAAAAACGCCGTTCTAAGTGAAATATCTCATTGACGAAGCATTTCAATTCCATTTTCCCTGTTTATGTTCGCATAGGTAGTAAAGTTTGATTACAACAGCGATTTATGTAGCTTAATAGACTTTATGATACGAGTTTTCAATCAGTTTAAATGACCGGCGTTATGGGAATACACTTAAAATCAATTATACTCCTCTTAAGATAGAATCAACAAAATTACTTTTACTAGAGGCTGTGGTTATGCATTATTATTAAATATGTATGTATGCGTGTCTCAAACTCGTGGTAGTGTGTTACTGTTTTTTTATTAATTTCATTTATTTTTAATGCATTTTATACAAAAATATTTGCTTTTTGCACTCTTCCTTCATATAAACATTAACTGTGCCAAATTTCAAAATCCTCCGACCGCGTAATTTTCGTAAATGACTTGATTTAGAGCTATGATTTAAGAAAAAATTTCAGGCGTTTGAAGATTATCAGCCCTTATTTAGTTGATGAATGGATGTGAGCATCTTCAACAGGTCTGATCAAGTTATCAGAAGAACATAGTATCCTTGAACTGATATTACAGCATCAAATGAAATTTGCAGGATACCTAACTCCTTCACCAATTTACAGCAGAGGTATACCTCTAGCCTAGATATATCTAGGCTCATTGGAACGGTCTCAATAATAATAGATAGATGGTAATCAGGGTCTGATGATGGAATAGCAAAGAGAAATGAGGATAAATAACTAACTAACTTTACTGTGGGAAAAATACGTACTGCTACCGTAGATTTTAACGCACATGTCGATCGTAGAGTGTCTACTAGTAAAAATTATAAAGTTTAAAAAGCAGGAAATAACATTAAAATAAAAAAAAACCCTCGATACAAACAAAATCATTTAAAAAGTAAAAAAAAAATGCAAGTAAGTAAGTTTAATATAAGTTTTAGGTAATATTTTGATCCAAACGTTATCGCGTCAGGGTAATAATTTGATCCAAGAGTCGAAGCATCGGGGAAAAGCTAATGAAAATGCCAAACAGACGAGACTTACGAGTATACCCTGCAATAATGAATGTATTCTAATACAGAAAGGATACTTACTATTTTCATTAGCCGTCCCCCGACGCTATGACGCTTGGATCAACTTATATTAAACTTAAAGGACAATAAATTTTTTTTTACTGTTTAAACGATTTTAGATAAAAAGTATTCTTCTGTCAGAAACCAACAAACCATCTCGCCTGTATTTCCCAAAGGG
The DNA here is from genome assembly GCA_963921375.1 of Tiliacea citrago. NCBI lineage: Eukaryota > Metazoa > Arthropoda > Insecta > Lepidoptera > Noctuidae > Tiliacea > Tiliacea citrago. Next base: position 3,501,206 of record OY992801.1, read on the forward strand.
GTGGGCAACAGTACACAAATATTTGACTAGTGTTACATAATATGATTATGTTCCACGTCAAAAAGCCGAAAGACAATGGCCGCTTACCAAGCACAAATACAGCGTCCACCAAGCTGACGAGAAAATTGTGGAAAGGTACAACCCTGATCAGTTAAAAGCTTACCTTAAAATCAGATTACTTTAATTTAATCTTTTGATTCTTAACTCCGGCTTAATTTATAAAAACATATATAAAAATAACATCGTGAAGCTATAAGAGAAAATAGACCACAAAAGAATAAGTGACGAAGACGACAAGAAAGGCAAGAGAAATTAATTTTAAACTGCTGTCGTGTGGTGTTAAAAATATCAGAAAAGGGCATAGACAAGCTATAAAACCATAAAAGGTTTACTGTGCAAGAATACAAAGACAAGAAAAGAACCGCTTTTAAAAAGAACAATATTACATGCACTTGCTACCAATATCGATGCTTTGAATGACGCTATATTCCATCAAATCTTACGTAAACTGATAAAAAGAAAGATATTCTATGCAATCCAAACAACAATAAAGACATTAAGGTTATGGTACCACAAAACATCGTAGACCAACAATCACTCAAGTATATAAAAACGGACAGTTCTAAAACCTATAATTGTCATGTCACCCCAAATGCCTATAATTTAAATCATTCACTTGACCTTTCACTATCAGAAGAAAAGGATCATAATAACTTTAAAGGAGACCAGCAATATACCAATTGTGGTCCACTTGCACACCGTTAAGATCGCAGCAGGCATCAGTAACGCCCAAACACAGAATAGATAGGTACAGAAGATGAACTCCATCCAACGAGAAAAAACTGACGCACGCACACATAGACGCTTACGGTCGGAGATCTCAAACGAATGCCAGTCGCGACTGCGCTTGCAATCGCTGTACGTGAAGCATAACTATGCGTGCGTGCGTTTTCACTCATTGTATGTAACCGATCTTCTGTACCTATCTATTCTGTGGCCCAAAATATCGAAATCATTTTAAAAGTGTGCCAGAATCTGACCCAAATCTTATGAACAATACTTGTAATTTTTTGCTTTACCGATTGATGGTTCAAGTCTGAATAGGATATCGATCCTTAAAGATTGGTGTAACGGATTTTTTTGTTCAACGTTTTTGAAATTTGATCGACAGATGTATTTCTTGTGTTTATTATAATGGAGTGTTGATGTTTTGTTGTGGTTTATTAGATGTTCAGAATATGCAAGTTCATTTTTGATCTTTATCATTCGTTAGTCGATTTGTACGTCATATTTTATTGGAACTATACTTACCTTAAGTATGTTCAGATTACTTTATTGAATGACTATTTTATGAAATCGTGATATTTGAGGTCAACTCTTGCTTCTGATGAGTTGTAACGATGAGTTTGATCATTTGAAGTCTATAAAGACATATTTGTTACGGTCACGAATCATATTTTGATCAACATACAACCTGATACTGACCTGCAAAACGAAAAATACTTAAGAAAATTTAAATTTCACAGGCTACCCTGTAGCTTTCACCTTAACTAATACTTTACTGTCCTCTCATTCGAAACCACAATACTTTAAACTGACAACATGACTTAAAGCTTCCATAAATTAATTATATAGATCTTAAACCGCTATTAGTACACCCTTGACACTTCCTATTTTAAAGTCTAGATTTGATTGCGCAGAACTGACATTACCAGTTTCAACCAAGCTAGATTACTTTTTATTACTTCCTTGCTCTGAATGAAGGGATCAGCTGCTTGTTATCCCACCATATAATAACCGGAATCTTCTAGTTTAATGTGTGATAAATGAATAAAGTCATTAGCCACATTTATCAAGTAGGAGCAGGAACTACTCCAGTATAAAAAGAACAATAAACGCCGTTGATTGAAGACCTGGATTTTATTTTCTGCTTATGATGAACCTAATTCTCACGGATCATCTCCAAGTCTTAAATTAAAATGGTCTACATAAGAATCCTTGTTAAGTTATGAAAGAATCAATAACTGCTATGCTTTACCAAGTTAAAATTGAAAACGATACTTAGCAATTGGCTTCCACAGAACTTCAAATCGTAATGGGAGAGTTCTTGCTTTGTAAGAGTTTAGGTTTATGGCCTGTGAACTCAACATTGATATTGTATGATGACCAAGGTAATGTAATTTTGCATCATCAAGCTACTCAATAACAGTTGAAGATGGATGGTATCTCGAAGACTGATTAACGCTTTTTTTATTTGATAAGCTTGCGGTTTGAATATTATCTGACCTGATGGTAAGCGAAGCTGCAATCTACAATGGTGTACGCTTAAAAGTAGGGAAGGAACCTATTTATCAAAAACTTGAAGGCTCCCAAACTTATACGGTGTTTTAGTCTATTGCCTTGGTACCCTAATGAAAACCTTTCGCGAGTGATGGCACTAAGCTTTCGTCTATACCTTGGGGAGTCAGCGGGGCTACTAACCTGCAGATTGGCTAATCGTTTTATCATGCTATGAGCTGATTCTTTTATAGCCCTTACTAACATTAGAGAAGAAGAACAAAAGGTCATTAAGAGGATAAGAGGGCCTAGACAATGAAACATTCATATCAGCGATATCGATGAGGGAATAGTCAAAAATGTATGAGACTGACATATGCTACCGAAGAGCTTATGTCAACCCTGTTGAAAGTCATTATAGAAACATAGCACCATATACCTATTTCTTCCCGTGGGTGTCGTAAAAGGCGACTAAGGGACTTACTACAGAATGGGCAGCAGCGTTCTCTATGCATTTTAACACCATACTGCGATTGCCAACCCATCTGCCAAGCGTGGCGATTATGGCAAACTCCTCTTTGGAGGAGGCCTATGTCCAGCAGTGGACGTCTTTCAGCTGAAATGATGATAGAAACATGAAACGCTTTGAAAGCGATTGCCACTTGTCTTAACCTTGAAAATAGGTGAACTATTATAAATGACTGTGCAGCTGTGTTATTTTTTATTAAATTTATTGATTATTTTTTATTTCAAAAATGTTTACCCGTCCGACGTCACTGCCTCTGATAAATATTCCCAATTGTCCAGCATTAACAGATTCTAGCAGACGATATCTCTGCAATAGTAACACCACAGTAAAACATAGCCGTCAACAAGTAATTCAACCGCACGCTTATTTGATTGTTTCTAATGCTTAAATTGCCGTGTCTAGACCGCACAGACAGTACCGTATACCGTTTGTAGATGAAGCCTTAATGTCCGTAAATGATTCGTAACTCGTACTTTATGGTTTTATAGTGGTAGTTGGTTATTAGTTGCTTTGTATTTAATAAGAGATGTTTCTCACAATATTATGTGGCGTATGTAGTTGTTGGTAATCAAAATGCACTTTTGCAGTCTTGAGATCTATTGTATGGTCATGCAAATGATATACCTACCATCATGTTGTATTCTTTGAAAATGGATTAGTTAGTTTTTTTTTTTATCAATAGGTATTCATCTTTAGTTTACTGATACTATTCTGAAGAGCTTTAGAAGAGTGAAAAGTTAAATGTTCATTTTTCAAATGTGCATTTCCATTTCCTCATTGTCGTTTTCTGAATTCAGTGTTCTACTCATGTGGTAACTAATTCAAATTTGTTTTTGTTATTAGATTTCACAAGATTTTAATTGCATCCAGTGCGCACAAAATTCGAAAGGCTCTCAATACGAGCGAAATTTTATTTTACAACTTTTTTCCCAATCAATTATCGACTACGGAGTAAATAAGCTTTACAATCTTATAATCTTTAAATTAAGAATAAACCTGTCAGCTTTAAAAATATTCTCCATTTGAAAACGGCATATTGCGGTTAATAACTTTTTTTTTAATAGCAAGTATCCAACAGTAAGTATTCAATGAACATCATAGATTATCCATGGCTTTCCATGAATACCAATGTGGGTAATGAGCACTACAGAACTCGTTTGTGATTAAAAAATAGGCGTTTTAAAGGCCAGGTGAACTTAACTCACATTCATTGGTCAATTTTATTAAATGCATTTTTTGCGTTGTTGATATTAAATATCGTAGAATTGGCTTTATTATAACTATACTTTAATATTTGCAGTTCAGTGGAAATTATATGATTTTATATCTGCACCCATTTTAATTTCTATTAAAAGCTTTTCAGCGTCTGTTTTAATTATAAAGTTAACTTAAACATAAATTATTTCAAAGAAACTCCTCTTCAAAAAAGCTCGATGACTTCCTTAACTGTTTAACTTTAAAACTTAATCGGCTAATTATTTTTAACTACTTCGTTAAACTTTAATTTCTTAACTATAAAAAAATATAAAAGAACAAACTTACTCAAAATAATTCCCAAAGCACGCTTCAACACACAAACACAGCCAAGTTCCAGCAAAATTCAAATTTGGAACGCTCAAACGCGATCGTGATTGAGAAGAGCGATAAACACGTGCGGTTCCGTCCGCGGACGCTTCGCGACTGAGCCCGCGTTCGCTTCACCACAAGCTAATATATCTCGTATACTAGTTTTCATCGTCTTTCACTGGTTTAGCTTCGAGTCGACGGCCACCACTTTCTGGGTTAATGAGGAGCCTGACGGAGCCCGCACTCGCCCGTTTTCTACGTTTTCGAATACGCGTTGGGTGCCGGCAGTAGTTTTCGAACTGCTGCGTTGCTATGCACTCCTGGTACATAGCTGATACTTTTTTGACGTTTTTTTGGTAAAAATATAAAAAGCTTCTTGTATAACTAACTCTTCATGCTGTGTTGACTTCCCGAACTTCTGCGAAAAATTAAAACATTATTAATATGAAAACAGAGAAGTTTTTTGAATTTTGAATCCTAATCCGTCTATTGGTCTGTCCAATTGAATATTTAATCAGCATAATCAATCTCTTTTTCCAAAAAACTTAGTTTTTTTATTTTTGCTATGACAATGACAGGTTACAACCAACGGTTTAGTAATTTATTATAACAGACAAAACGAAAATAAACTAAAATGCATTTAAGACAGGAAATGCGAAGAAAATCAAATCCATTTATTTGGCTGTCCTTCACTGGCAGTTAAAAGTTTTAGTGTCAACTAGATCACTATTTACCCACTTAGATAAAATACTAATATAGAATTAAATTACTGCGTTAATTTACAACTTCCCTGAAGACTTTACAATACAGAGCTAAGCTAAACAGACGAGGCATATAAAAAATAAGGACAAAGACATCACATGACTCGTTGGTCAAGTGGAGCAGTTACTGAGCGCAGAATCCTGCGTTCAATCCCCAGTTTCAATAAAGTGTTATTGGAGTTTTCAGTTAAATTTTCGGTAGCAGACAGTGTTGGCGAAATAACTACTATACAGGTCTTTAGTACAACGGAGTAGCTAGAAGTCTGCATAAGGAGTGTTTCACAACGTTATTCGTATTCTCTCGTATCAGCATGAGGTATGCGGCAATTATAGTTTGCTAGCTTTTTCCCGCGGCTTTCCTTTCCTAGTCCAGGTCATAATTTATCCGTGTGCCCATCCAAATACGTTCATCCGTTTAGGCGTAAAAAGGTAACATACCAACAGGCAGACTTACTTCCGCATTTATGATATTATAGTATGGAAGTATGGATGTCCTAGAAAATAGTTTAGCCAATCAGTAAAGGTGGTCAGCAGTCACAATCGAGAACTAGACCAACGAGGCAGTCAACTTTAAACAATTCTCATCTTAGATATTCAAATCACTTGTAAGATACTACTTGAGAATAACAAACATAAAATGAACTGTAATGAACCAATAAAAAAGACTCCACGTAGACTGTGCATAGACTGAGTACAGGCTGTCTTTAGACTGGCTTTCGATCTATCAAAAACAAACTATCACTCTAGACAAGTTGCTCCATGTGGTGCCGGACGTAAAGAATAGCACCATCCTACTTCTTCCCGTGGGTGTCGTAAAAGGCGACTTAGGGACTTACTAGAGAATGGGCAGCAGTGTTCTCTATGTATTTAAACACCATACTGCGATCGCCAGTCCACCTGCCAAGCGTGGCTATTATGGCAATCCCCCCCACTGGGGGACGCCTATGTCCAGCAGTGGACGTCTTTCGGCTGAAATGATGATGATTAGACCAGTTAAATATAGGGATCCAAAGTCAATATATAGAATTTTTGCTTAGACCTTCATTTTGTTTTCTAAAGACAAAATAAAAAGGCATACATAATATAATTTGTACCTTCTTAGCATCATTACAGAATACAGTTCCTTGCACTTGTTTCGATCATGTTTATTATTGTATATATATATTTATATAGAAGAGTGTATGCTTTGTGTATGTATGTATTTATAGTACACCACTGACTACCTGCAGTATTGTCTCTACTTCTCCCTTTAATCCATCCAAAGGTTGTCTGTAAAAGATCGCTTTTAGCGCTAAGACCGCCCATTGTGTCACCCTATGTAAAATTTTAACATTTATATCTGTAACTTTTATGGTGTACTTAATAAAGAGTATTCTATTCTATTCTATTCTTCTTAATGGCAGGTGAAAGGCCCAGACGCTGATGGCGGGATGAGCTGGTCTCCTTTAATAAGTCCTTAGCAACTTCAAATAGAGAAAAGTGGTAAGTGGTGGTGGTGGTGGTGGTGGTGTTGGTGGTTTTTGGGATATCGTTCATCGAGATAATTCGTTACCCTATGAAAATAATCAATAAAACAATCTTACAGGTCAAGTTTTCAAAGTTGAACTGAAAACCTGTTTTGACAAAAAACTATTCTATGATAAACACAACCATTTTGTTTATAGTGTGCGCGCTGCCTTAGAGTGTCTTACAATAAGATATGGAAGATCGTATATCATAACGAAATGGAGCCGATGAAGAGCTGTTACGTTTAAGGGCCAGGAAACTGGGTTGATTTATTTATATCTTGGCCGAGTTACTATATTTTACGGACAGGTAATGGTTAAGGCTAAGTGAATATTTCCACGAACCGATTGGTTTTAAAATGGTTGCCCATTCGTCAGCGCAGACAGTTGAGGTGTTGTTTTCCATACTCGACAAACCCACTTCTCCTTCTAATCTAACTTCCCATGTCCAATACTTGTGCTCTGCCCTTAGTCAAAATCTTCGTTCCACCAACAATCGTCTTCTACGATGTCCTTCTCACCGCTCTAGTTTCATTCACTCTTGTTTCTTTGTCCAAGCGGTTTTTCTTTAGAATGCGCTACCTCAGAACATCAGTATGGCAACCAGTTAGTTAACATTTAAAATGAATGCACGGGAATATATTCGTAAGAAGATGGCAGAATCGTCCCAGCGCTGACTCGTTTTCTCCTCTACTAATCGTTATTTCTCCTGGCACTTTTTATTTTGTTTATAAGTATGTGTGTTGTTTTCGAGTTATCTATCCCTTATATTGCACCTACCATGTTTTATCTCTGCATCGTCCTGAGGTTGACTGGCAAAAAATGCCTCAGGTTAAGTCCGCCTTTGTACAGTATTTTTTTTACTATAAAGTTTTAATAAATAATTATGTCACAATACCGCCGACCTGGACGCCCTGCGCGTACAATATAATAATGCATTCAGGATGTTGTTGCGACTGCCCCGTTTCTGCAGCGGTTCGGAAATGTTTGCTGAGACCCACACAGATGGCTTTCAAGCAATAATTCGTAAAAAAAAACCGCGTCGCTGCTGAGCAGAGTGCGAGGTAGTCGCAACTATATCCTGAGAGCTGTGGCGGAGAGCTATACTCCAAATATTCGGCATTTTATGCGGAGGTTGCTCAGATAGGAAACATGTTATTTTTTTTTATAAATAAATAAATAAATGTTTTCTTGTCTGGTCGTCTTTTGCGTGGAGTGTGCATTATTATATTAAATTTTACACCTACCTGCTACTAACACTAAAATATAAGTTGTTATTTTTTTGTAAGACTAACATAATATGGATCACTGTTGTCTGTGATAAATGAATTTTACTTTAATTTCATTTAATACAGAAGAAAGCTCATCTATGGATTAAACTTGGTTGATGTAAGCAGCTTTTCGATGAAAAAATCTATATACACATTTCCTATAGTATTAACCATATGGTATTAGATACTTCTAAGCAGGTTGCAAAGACTATAATATGGCAGCGCAGTTACTCAATAAGTGTCATTCTGGGAAAACTTCATGTTGGAAATTCATAACGCTAATGGCAGTTTTGTAGTTCTGATAAAGCGTACTTCGTTGACAGAGATGTTAAGTTTACCTTAAAAGAAACATGTTGTCACAAACAAATATCAATCACCATTGGTAAGTATAACGATTCCTTTAGGATATAGCAACAATGTGAAAGTATTCAATGTATGTTTACAGTACAAAGCTGTTATCTCTTAACGGGATTTATTTTCGTGGTATCCAGTTCGGACAAGGTGACTTGTGGAGTTTTTTATTAAAATAAAACCGGCCAAGTGCGAGTCGGACTCACGCACGAAGGGTTCCGTACCACTATCTATAAAAACGGCAAAAAAATCACGTTTGTTGTATAAAGCCCCATATATATTTGTTTTATTTTAATTTAATTATTTATTTTTAATGTGAATATATAACTAAATATTCTGTGAATATTTCAAGCGTCTACCTGTTGCCGTTATCTATATCGAGCAATAACGAGCAAAAAAATCACGTTTGCTGTATGGGAGCCCCCTTAAATATTTATTTTATTCTGTTTTTTAGTATTTTTTGTTATAGAGGCAACAGAAATACGTCATCTGTGAAAATTTCAACTGTCTAACTATCACGGTTCATGAGATACAGCTTGGTGACAGACGGACAGACAGACGGCGGAGCCTTAGCAATAGGGTTCCCGTTTTACCCTTAGGGTACGGAACCCTAAAAACCGGCCAAGTGCGTGTCGGACTTTGCACAATGAAGGGTTCCCATAGTTGGGATGAAATTTATCCCAAGAACAAACTTAATGACAAACATAATGTAAGTTTGTACACCCAATATTGAGTGATTAACCATGTTATTTTAAGACCATAGACTTCTACGGTAACACGGTACGGTTTCGGTTTACCTAAAATCTATAAGTAAATAACAATTTTCTATATTAAAAAAAAAATTGGCTCAGTAGTTTTGGAGATAAGGGGATAGTCAATTTTAATCTATTTTCTTAAATAAATAAAAATATGTATTTTAAAATTATAAAAAAATATATAAATGAAATCCTTACAACAAGCTCTTTCATTTGATATGTCACAAGGTACAGTTTCGAATACTTTTTTATTTTCTAATTTTCTCCCCTAAAAGTGACCCCTATATTCAAAATGCATTTATCTATGTAACACGAACGTGTTTAGGTCATAAAAGTACTTAAGTGTACCAAATTTCAACTTAATCGGTCCAGTAGATTCGGAGCAATTCGGCTTTAACAGACGGACAGACAGACACACGAGTGATCCGGTAGGGGTTCCGTTTTTTTTCCTTTTGATTTGTTGAACCCTAAAAATCAGAGATAAGACAAGTCTTACGGTTTAGTGGTTGAGCGTAGTGGCTGAGCGTGAGGTTTCAATACCAATTCAGTTCAGGTTATTTTTTTGGGATTTCCTGTTAGGAAACGAACAGCTTAGAACTACACAGTTACTGGGTTGTGGAGGTCAGATAAGCAATTGTTTCATGTAAAATGCTGGTATTCAGTTGCATCCTGTTAGACTGGCAGCTGACTCCAACGTAGTTAGGAAAAGTCTAGGCTGATTTTTTTATTTATCTGAATTAGAGTTAATAAGAACAATGTTTTCTACACCATTTTTAACACGACTCCCTAATCATCTCTTAAGAGCGGCCAACCCGTCATACTTTTCATACAAACACTCGTACGTGATTATGGCGTTGTAACACATCTTTCTTTGAAATTTTTAAACTAATATGTATCTTTTGCACTATATCTAAGTGTGTATGCAAGCAAAAAATTTTTTTTTTGAAAAGCGAATTCAGTATAGGCCTGCAAAAATCTGCTTTTTACACAAATTTTACCTCAACTTTGGCTGTTCATAATGTACTCATAAATTGTAAAAGTAAAGAAAACAGCGTAATAGAAACCTCGCACATGTAATGGAAATTCTAAATAATATATATATATATATATTTATTTCACAAACTTGTTACGTTTACGCAAAAACACGTATTTCCTGAGACAAGATTTATGAAAATTCCGCACACTATATTTCGTTCAATGTTATCGCGTTCTCACTTGCTTGTCAGTAGTTCTTACTTGCGCTGAATCAAACCACAAACTTTTCGACCATGCTCGCGTTGTCGATAGACGGACCGGGAAGGGCCCTCTTAAAGATGATTGAGATGGTGAAAGGTGTCGTAAAGCTGGAAGCAAACAGTGATGGCATGTGTCAGAGAGATCTCTGTATATCAAATAGGGAAACGGATACAGCAAAAGGATATTATGATATGAGAAAGGATATTTGAATTTCTGTACATTTTTCATACTTTTCCTTCATTTATTTAACCCAGTAGGCTGCGCGTCAGTGGCAACAAACCCAAAATATGCCTGCCTTTTACATAATCATCATATAATGTTCCCACTGCTGGGACACAGGCCTCCTCTCTGTGAGAGGGAGTGAGCCGTAATCCACCACGTGGGCCCAGTGCGGGTTGGTAGATGTCACAAGTCTTCGAATTTTTGGTTCTAGGACATGCTTCCTCAAGATGTTTTCCTTCACCGTTTTGAGAGCAGTGTTGATGAAATAATTTACACAAAGTAGAGCACCTGGCTGGGTTCGAACGTACGACCTGCAACTCGTAAGTCACAGCTGTTACCACCACTGGGCTACCACTGCTCTGCCTGCCTCTTATTCTATTGAAACTCCCTTCTACGCTAGGCCAGCTCAAACTCAAAGTTATACTATTAACGTGCGAACTACTTAAATGAAGGAACTATAAGAAACTGTGTTACTAATGTTAGCCACTTACAGTCTAGGGTGCGCCAAACATACCTTAGATCCACTGGAGTATATTTTAATGCACATTGTATATTCCTCCAGACTGAATTTTAGTCATGGCGACCAATCTCAGCGGAGACCAGCCATCGGCGCGGGAGATATTATGCTGCACAAGTGTGTGCGCAGGCACAGGTGCACTCTCTCTTCCCTCACTCTCTTAGTCCGATGGGATGGCAATCCGACACGACTGGAGAGAGATCAGGCGCAGGCACAACGTCTTAACCTGCTTTCCGAGGCACGGGGGTATCACACCGCCAACTTCCAAACTCTGGGCTGTTACTAAGAAATTCCTAATGGTAAAACCCAATGACGCTTTGCCCGACCCGGGAATCGAACCCAGGACGCTCGGCAGTCGCGCTTGCGACCGCGAGACCAACGCACTATGGGACCAAATGGTGTGTTCCATCTCAAAAATCTATAACTTTATTGTTTCTTGACATTTTAATTGAAATTTTGTATACCTATTCCTAAATACGTATGCTTTTGCATTATTAAAACACCGCCACATTAAAAACCATATTTATGTAATAAAAAAAAAAGATTACGTACTTGTAAACTAGAGCTCCTGAGCAATCCAAAAATCTAAAATACTTATACGAGTATATTCTCTTGAAGAACCTAGAAAATATCTTAAGTTGAACTTCCACAACGAGTCATCATCATCTGCCTAGCCTTTTCCCAACTATATTGGGGTTGGTTTCCAGTCTAACCGGATGCAGCTGAATACCAGTATTTTACATGGAGCGACTGCCTATCTGACCTCCACAACCCAGTTACTGGGTAACACGATATCCCGTGGTAAGACTGGTTGTCAGACTTTTGGGCTTCTGACGACCCGTAAAACTGTCAAAGATCTACAAATGACAGCCGGGACCAACGGCTTAACGTGCTTTCCGAGGCACGGAGGAATCTTGGTATGAAAAGATGGTCACCCATCCACGGACCAACCGCGGCAAGCGTAGCTTAACCTCAACGATCTACCCGTGCAGCAGTTATTATTTAGCCACAAGCTCCTCAACGAGTAATCTAGTTATTATGAAATTATCAAAGTTCAAAGTTTGAATGTAATTTTATATACCTACCTAAAATAGTTTTTTTTTTTACTATTATATCGGATGGCTCGGTTATCTCATATTATAAAATAATTGAAACGGTTTCAGTAACACTACTTTTGTCCGAACCATTTTTGAGATGGAAAATACCGTTTGGTCCCATAGTGCAACGGGGCAGTCAACACATTGTTTGCTTAGAGAGTGTTAAGCGAAAGTGCTCAAACCTATGTTAAACATTGATGTTAAGAATCTTAACACGAACTAATCTCGGTGTAAACATACCTGTGAATAAATTGCTAATCATTCACCTATAGGCAGCCATAACCTACTTCCCACAACTATTTAGCTGATTAACGTCTTTAATTGAATAACCCGTTTGTTTTATTCAATTAATTTATTTAGTTACTACTTCTAAGAGTGACTCTTGGCGTCAAAAGCTTCCGGCTAAATTTAAAAACCATAAAACAGAGCCCGGGGCGGTGCACGAAATCGACTGATTTAGATCAATTTTGTTAATTGTTTGTGGGAAGGGGAAAAAGAATTTAAGCAAAATTATTTATGATTTATAAAGTCGAGTTCTTTGTTATGCATGTGGCGGAAAGGATTTTTGCAAAATAAATTAAGAATTCCTAGAAAATTACAAAAATTCGCAACAGGTGTTCCAAAAAATGATGCGAGAGTAACCTTTGATCATCTTTTTACAAGAAACTACTTTTGAGTATTACATATATACATTAAAAAATATCATAAACATCATAATGTGATCTACTTGCACATGGTAAGTAGATCATATAATGATGTTTACCCACTTTTTTAAACTTCCATACAAAATATAGCAGAATAAACCTATTTTTTTTTTAAAACCCTGTCGGTAATGTATTTTTTTCCTATTATTTAGCAAACCATATCAAGAAATTTAAAGCTCATACACTGGGCTTCACCTATCCTAGAGGTAAAATCAAAATTTTATTTTATGATTAGTAATAATTATCTTCATAAAATAAATCGAAGGCGAAATAAACTATATTTACGGAAGACTCAAAGATAAGGCTTTAGCAAAGCTTTAAAAAGTTTCTAAATATTATTTTAAAACTAACTAAACCATCAAATCATAATTTTGAAGAGATTTTCATTCTGTATAGACGTTGTTGGATGAACCTAAAAAAATCCATCAGAATATTTTCCAAAGCCCAGTTAGACATAACAAAGCACCGTTTTTATTACACCTAAGAACCACACGAAGTTAATTTTATCTTTCCCACACAGTTTATTATCAAAACCGTTAACTGAATAACTTCTAACAGCTAAGGGATTATAAACTATTACAATCTGATCCCGTGCCGGTTAAACTAAACCAATTAAAGTTAACCAAACATTAAATATCGGGTACCAGGCATGCAGAGACTTGAGTAACGTTAATCACGTTTTGGAAGTTGTATCGCCTCGTGTGCTTATGTGTTGGAAGTTTTAAGGGTAGTTCCGGTGATTTGTGTTGATTGTTATTTTACGAAATGGCAGGCTGCTCCTTTATTGCGTGAATGATGGTCAAATCAACAAACCGAGCCATTACCGACTTATCGTAAGCGACACTTTTTCCCAAACAGCGTTTTTCATCGCAAACGACATTTTAAACTATAACGGACACAGTCTCGTCGAGATTTCCCGCCAAAATACAATAAATTTAAAGTTATACAAAAGGTAAATTTATCGTTAGCACACAGTTTTATAAATTTTATAGTAACCGACACTATTATCGTAAGTTGCGTAATTATCTAAGAATTGTATTGTAAGCGACCTTACTTGTTATCGCAACGGACACAGTGATCAAAATTTCATCAAAATTTTGTCGTTTACTATAACAAAGTGGCCTAAAACTGCGACGAGTTCATATGAAAATTGAGTGAAAATTGTGATGCAACTATCTCTCTGCACTGTAGTATTTTCAAAACCGATTTTAATTTAGGATTCCATTTGCTCAAAAAAGATAAGTGCATTTTTGTAAGAAGTACAAAAATTTATCGCCAGAAACAAAAACTGATTTTGAACAAACTACAGAATATAAAAATCACATTTTGGATAAAGACGAATGCAGAAATCTGTTTTTAGAAGAAAATTAGCAAAGCTGCTAATTCTACCTCTCTTTGTGCACGCTTTGACTTAGAAAAAGTCCTCAACATATGGGGCATAGGGCTATAGTATAATAGAGCAATAATTTACAAAAATATTAAAAAAAACCTTCTGTAAAATTTGGTTTTTGTCGGTTACACTAAGACGGCTCGATTATTTATGCTAATGGCTCAAAAAATTATGGTGCAAATCTCAAACTTGGGTTATTAACCGACTTCGAAAAAGGAGGAGGAAATAATATGTTCGTCTGTATGCTTTTTTTAATGTAAACATCATTTCAGCCGAAAGACGTCCACTTCTGGACATAGGCCTCCCCATTTGGGAGGGGGTGTTGCCATAATCGCCACGCTTGGCAGGCAGGCGGGTTGGCGATCGCAGTATGATGTTAAAATGCATAATAAAAAAAGTTTTGCAAACCTTACCGTGTGACATCAAATGTAAGGGCTTTTTGTAAGGATTTCAGAAATATTTTTGTATCATTTTTAAATTATATAAGAAAATTGATGAAAATTAACCATTCTCCCCAATTATCTCCGAAACGACTGAGCCTAAAATTCTGAAAAAAATTAAGAAAATAGTTCCTTACTTATAGATTACAGGAGAACCTATAAGAAGTATATATCAAACTGTTTGAACCAGCTTATTTGATCAAATTACTTGAAAGTCTATGGCGGCCATACAGTTTTTATGTCGTTACAGAGATAGCATACATTATCATAATTTTGTATGAAAAAACGTGTCTTAAGAATGGACAAGGAATCTACCACGAAAATATTGGCGATCGCAGCAAGTTTGCATGAACTGAGGTTGCAATGATACATTCCAGCACAAAAAAATTGACAAAATATCAATGCGTTCGGTCGGTCATGTCAATCCTACCTATATTTTTTATATACAACCAGCCTTGCTTTATCCTTTGTTTTGGGTCGTAGAAACAGGACATGACCAGACCAAACATTCTAGAAGTAACGTGTCTCGATTATCAGATCAAAGTCGTGGCATTACTAACAGAATTAACTCACAAAGATATTTATCTTCGAATCAGCAAGTCTAAATCAAACTGCTTAGCAACTTTGCTAGAAATCACCATGGAAGTGTACCAATACTATAGGATTCAGGCTAAAAGTATGTATGTGTATTCAATTGTATGTATGTATAACATCACGGGGTATTCCTCGAAGCGAAAGACGGAGATGAACTTGTCTGTCTGTCTGTCTGTCTGTCACACCTAGATATCTCAAGAACTGCTAATGCTATCAACTTGAAATTTGGAATAGTTTTAGATGACGATTGCCCAACTATTTTGCAAACAAGAAATAAATTAAAAATTTTATATATTTTTTGCAAAAGGGACTGAAAGGGGGTCTATGTGGGGGGGTATCATATGAAAGAGCGCTGTTTGCACATTCTCAAACTTTTTTTTTTTTAGGCTGCATAGTTTCCGACTTTTTATGAAAAATGTAAGAAAAATACCGCCCCCTCTTACCTCCGAAGTTTGCATAGATAAAAATCTGAAATTATTCTATGTGCTAGAAATTTATGTAAAGATTACAGGAAAAATAAAACGATGTCTTCACAGAGAACAGTTTTTCAGAAATCATCAACATCATAAATACGTACGGAACCCTCGGTGCGCGAGTCCGACTCGCTCTTGACCGGTTTTTTTATATAGATTATAGTGCGATAAATGCCAATAGTTACCTAGAACCAAATATTCTCATTTTTAGGGTTCCGTACCTTAAAAAGGAAAAAACGGAACCCTTATAGGATCACTTCGCTGTCCGTCAGTCTGTCTGTCAGTCTGTCAGTCTGTCAAGACCATTTTTCTCAGGAACGCGTAGAGGTATCAAGTTGAAATTAATATCAAATATGTAAGTCTATGGTCCCTTGAAGCTCTAAAAAAATCAAGCTTCCAAGTCAACGCAATAAAAAAATACGGCGATATAAGCGACATTATTGCGACATATTTCGATACTCGCAAATAAATCAAAACCTATAGGGTACTTCCCGTTGACCTAGAATCATGAAATTTGGCAAGAAGCAAGGTCTTACGGTAAAAATATAGGAAAAAGTCCGAAAATTGTAAATTTATAGTTTTATCAAATAAAAAAAAAAATTGCGAATATGTCGCACATAAATCAAAACCTATAGGGTACTTCTCGTTGACCTAGAATCATGAAATTTGGCAAAAAGCAAGGTCTTACAGCACAAGTAAAGAAAAAGTCCGAAAATTGTAAATTTGTAGTTTTATCACATAAAAAAAAATTGCGAATATCTCGCACATAAATCAAAACCTATAGGGTACTTCCCGTTGACCTAGAATCATGAAATTTGGGCAGACGCAAGGTCTGACAGCACAAGTAAAGGAAACAGTCCGAAAATTGTTAATTTGTAGTTTTATCACATAAAAAAATCATTTTTTGCGATTACAAACTTAAATTTTCAGTTGGAAAATTGACCGTGGCGTATACCGATGTATGGGAGAACATATTTTTTAACTACAATGTTAAGTTTGTTTTAGGGATGTATTCATCCTAACTACGGAAACCTTCTTCGAATATTTACTTATATATTAACTTTAAAAATAAATAATTAAATTAAAATAAAACAAATATTTAAGGGCATATATATAGGGCCGTTTTTATAGATAATGGTACGGAACCCTTCGTGCGCGAGTCCGACACGTACTTGGCTGGTTTTATAAATTATGGTAAAAACACTATCTCTGTCCTTAAACATCATTTATTTTTTGTGTTTTGCGCTTGTTTCATGATTATTATTCAATATAATTATATAGATAAGTTTAATATGTGTTATACCTGCAGTATTATCTCTCCTTTCTCCTTAATCCATCCAAATATTGTCTTTATAAGATCGCTTTTAGCGATAAGACCGCCCATTGTGTCACCCTATGTAAAATTTCTACACTAATATCTGTAATTTATAAGGTGTACATAATAAGATTATTCTTTCTATCTATCTATCTATATTTTCAAGCCGTTATTTTCACATTACAAACAGACACATCAATATTATTTATTTGTATCGACTTTTGCCTAGTACTTATATTATATCATTATTACCACTGATAACAGATGATATGAAATAACTCATTTTTTTTATTTACCAGCCAGTGTACCCATGGACCAGCATTAAGAACGACTGGAAGTCAGAGAGAAAAAATTAAGAAGAAGATAGTATTTTTTTAAGTGTGATATATAGTTCATGGTTTTTAAAATGGGTGTGTTATACCAGATTCTTGGCACAGCGATAAGTGAGTACAATTTTTTATACTAAACTAGGTAAACTCTCTTTATAAAATCCAATTGAATGACTATTTTTGAAATTAATAATCATTCAGTAGGATTTTATGAACATAGAGAGTTGTAATGCTGATTATAATTCTGTAAAGCCATATTTGTTACGGCCGCGAATCATATTTAGATCAACATACAACCTGTTACTGACCTGCAAATTGCAAAAAACGTAATAAAATTTGAATCTCGCGGGCTACCTTAGCGCACCCCCCTTAAGTTAAAATTGTAAAATACTTTAAGATTTTCGTATTCAAATCTTCTTGATTGTCCGTATTATGAAACATCAGGTCCAAAGCTTGGCAGCGCCAGTGTGACTCAGACTTTACGAATAAGTCTTTCGGTGGGCTAAAATATTGTGAGGCAATCTAAACTTACTGGGGACTGTCAGCCTGCATCATCCTAATGCCCTTCCATTTGGGCAATGGCGTTCTCCCCCTTATCTTTACTAATGATGCGAAATAGCAAATAAGTATGCTCGTTCTTTAAATTCTCTTCATTAGATTGCCCTGAAATACAGATCTCAAGTGACCACTAAGTAGTTCTTTGCAGCTTTTCAAGGCTGACACAGATTTGGGTGGGTCGAAATGTGTTGCAAAATTCTCCACATCATGGGGTGCACCGCACTTTTTAGGGTCCGCATGTCCGAATGAAAAAACGGAACCCTTATACGATCACTCGTGTGTTTGTCTGGCTGTTTGCTCTGAATCTACTGGACCAATTAAGTCGAAATGTGGTACACATCATCATCAGAAACTGTATCGTGTGACTTATCAAATGAAAGGACTTGTAATATAAGGATTACAGATATTTATTTTTTAATGATTTTATCATAATTAAAGTTATATAAGTAAATAGATGAAAATTAACAATTGCCCCTCATCGCCAACCCTACTGTACCTAAATTAAAAAAAATAATACAGAAAATAGTTCTTTACTTATAGATTACAGGAAAACCTATAAAAAGTCTATGATTTTAAAATAACATGGTAAATGTGTCAATACTGTGCGTACAAACTTCATTTGCAGTTGGAATCTATGAAAGAACATCTTTTCCAAATACAATGTTAGGTAAGTTAAGTTTGTTCTTGGGATAAGTTCATCCCAACTACGGAATTCTTCATTGTGCGTGGTCCGACATGCATTTAGCCGGTTTTTTGTATGAAAATTCATTGCCCTTAGCATTATTTCACTTCCTTTTTTTTTGGGTGGGAAATTATCAAATAACTTCTCCCGCTCTAGGTGGAGCGGGAGGGCGTATCAGACTTTTACTGACTAAAACCCACCCGTGTTCCTTCATTTGCCTTTGTGCCAGGGCCACGATATCCCTTTCGGACAAACTCGCAACCCTGGCAGGCATTGGCCCTAATGGACCCCGTCAATTCGTGCTGACATCTCTTTGAGACGCGCGTGGACAACGACCCGGGCCTGCTCCTTATCAGACGGTGAGCTACCCATGGTTCACCGTCTGCAGGCCCGCGCCTACGGTGGCCGGAAATTGGATTGCGACTCCCGAAGCCCAGGGCGTGAGGGCGCGAACCCTGCCTCTCCCTCACGCGTTCCGCCTCCTCCTTCGCGAGCATGAAGCTTTGAAGAAGGAGGTGACGGCCTCCCATGCACGCTCGCTCCGAACCATGACCTGAACCAGGGCCGGACGCGAGAGATCGCCGCCTCCGTGAGGACACGGTGGTGCACCGCCCAAGCCGGGCAAACCTCCACCGTATGCTCCACCGTGTCCTCCGGGCGATCCACACAGTGGTGACACCCTGGCGTCTCCTCCCGCTTTATCCTGAACAGAATAAAGCCCCCGAGCATTATTTCACTTACAGTACAGAGAGAGAGTACATCTTCCTCATTCCATCGCACTGTTTACTTCATATACTACACCCAATAAAACTATACATGTGCTAAGATACTATACGTAATAGTGAATTGTAAACATTACAATCATGTTTATTTCTCTTTTTAAGTGGTTATCATGAGTGTTTTGTCTCTTTAAGAGCCATATTAGACTATCATAGAAATATAATCAAAGATGTCATTTTTACCCGACAGCGGCGAAGTCCAACTTGAAGGAAGGTGTTTGACCTGTATGTATGTTGTGGTATTTTGCTATTCAAAACCCATCTTTATTATCTTTTATACCTACATTTACCTTTTAAAGCGCTGCTGTGTCCAACAGTTATTGATAAATCTATTCTTTATTTTCAAACATGAAATAATATTATGACATTCACTTATCATTCTCTTTACATATTACTCTTGAACACTACTAACGCTGAAAAACAGAACCTTTAGTCACTTTTAACTGTTTTTGCATACACATACTGTACTTTATAGTATTAATATTGTAAAAAAAGTTAGAATATTTGTGACTTTACCTGTCAGCGTTTTATTTTCTAATCTAATAATTAATTTCGAATATAATTCATGTGTTATGGCTAGGTTCTCATTGTAAGCCGTTCTTATTGATTCTAGCCGATAATAAATGTAACAAAATCAAAGTAATTTAAAATTGTACGGTTGTTTGGAAGCTTCTATAACGTCGGCTGAGAATCTACAAAAGCGGACATCAGACCTGATAAAGGTTTAGTTTTATCCTAGTTTTACTCGAGTTTACTTTTAGTTGGACTTCAGTTTTGAGTCTTAGTTCAGTGCATTTTGCTTTAGTGGAGTCTGAGTTCAATTTAAGCTTCCTTTTGCTTTAATTGATTATATTCATCATCATCATTTCAGCCTAAAGACGTCCACTGCTGGACATAGGCCTCCCCCAAAAAGAGGGGGATGCCATAATCGCCACGCTAGGCAGGCGAGTTGGCGATCGCAGTATCGTATTAAAATGCATAGAGAACGCTGCTGCCCATTCTCTAGTAATTCCCTTAGTTATTCCCTCTTTTACGACACCCACGGGAAGAAATGGGGTGGTGCTATTCTTTACGTACAGCACCACACGGATTGATTATATTTGATTATAAAAGATTAAATTTGACGACATATTGTGTAAATAAACAAATATAACTGTTCCAAACAACCATTCGTGTGTGATGTAAGACCTTTCTCCTCCATTACCACTGGCCAATCGCTATTATACTTAAAGGACTTATTACCCCTAGATTGTTTTACAAATTAAACCTAGGTTAGTTTTGAGTTAAGCATCTGTAGCCGAACTAGACAAAACCAGTATTTTGGCTATCAGCGCCAATCCCCTCGGATAATTTTTCATTTATCTTAGTCATTAAGATTAATTTTTACAAGATAACTAACAGAAGTGTTATTTTACACATATTATGTTTAGTGTAACAATGCGTGACCTCTCACTGTGTGGAATGAAGTGTGAGTGTGAATTGATAGAGGGTGTGTATAAGTGTGAATTTTGTAAGTATCAATCAAGAATATTATGTAAATCTAACATTACCTATCCTACATAAGTCGAAAGTAATGTTTAGCAAACAGATCAGTGATAATTGTTCTACCCGTCCCGGGAGGAATGACGATGAAAAATTAAAGTGGTTTTTTAATTCCTCTCGAAAATATCAGGTACTAGCTGTGCCCCGCGGTTTCACACGCATAAGTCTCGATCCCGTGGAAATATCGGGATAAAAAGCATCTTACGTCCTAACCCACATTTACCATGTGTCGATAGTTAGATTGTGATTTGGTGACAATGGGACTACCTCGAGAGCATATCCCTTCAATCAAAAAAAGAATTTTCATAATCGGTCCACAATTTACGGAGAATTTGTGAACATACTTTAAATAAAACACGACATCTGTTCTCCAACGTCGTCGTGGCTTATCCACCACTATAAGGCTGCCTGTCCACCGGAGAGGAGCGAGGCTGCGGAGCGGAGAAACGGAGAAATATTAAGCAATAGGATTGCAAGTGGACAGGGACACTGACTCCGCTCCGGTGGACAGGCAGCCTTATTTCAAATCCCTGTCCAGTTGCAATCCTATTGATTTTTTTTTTTTTTTTAAACGTTGCCCCACATTAGGAATTTCTCCTGTATCGTGGGTGCGTTTACAAACATTTAAACTCACATACACAAACAGCCGGTTCACCCTTGTTTGGTTTAACAACGTTTTGTCGAAAATCGCTCCGGCTAATTTTAGTTACAATAAAGTCATTTCGTATAATTATTCATTTGACCGAATAATTAATTGGTAGATTTTTATTTAGCATATTTATTTCTATGAAATAATGTCAAATGACCGAATTTTCAAATGCACTAATTTTATTTAAACTAATGATTCACTAGACTAATAATGATTTAGTCGAAAGACACTTCATATCGACAGTCATTAAAACGCAGAACTATCATTTCTCAGAAAGTTTACAGTTAGAATCATCTTTTGGCATACATTTCATACCCATAAAATTGAAAAACTCAAATATGACATTACAGAAAAAAAAATCTATATAATCTAGTCGTTTCTGGCACTCGCCGGCCGCTGCCGCGGCACCGCTCGCTTCGCTCGCTCGGCTCGTGCGTAGGAAGGAGGTCACAGTTTTAACCTAACCTAACCATTTATTTTTACAATGTTTACAATGAAAAACATTTACAATGTTTTCTTTTCTGCATTACATTACACCAATTGAATATTCGATAAAATACATGTTATACCACCTGAACATTACATCAAATGAACATTATACCTTTTGATCAATAGCGCAAATGTTGTTATCGCAAATAAATATTCGATGAAATGAAAATTGTGTTAATCGATATTATACAAATTGATTATTTTCTTAAACGTTGTTCGAATTAGTAACATTACATCAAAAATTGTTATACCAAACAAGGGTGAACCCAAACAGCCAGACCCGGAACAACTACTTGTAGGTCATACAAATATTTGTTCCGTGCGGGAATCGAACCCGCGACACGCAGCGGCGCAGCAGTCAATCGCTTAACCACTGCGCCAACCGTGCCGTCAATAATTTAATATGTCTCAGTTCAGAGCTTCATCAGTCCGAGTGCGATTATAAAAGCCATAAAGTTAATCTTCCCATTTGACTCGATTTAAAAGGTTTTTCGTCGATAAATATATCAATCAACCAATCAAAATCAAGATATTGTCATGAAAAATTAAGGCGGGTAATTTTGTGGTGAGGTTTGAGTTTCACTTTAATTGCATGATGTTTGTAGTGTAGCCCCGCTCGGTGCAATCTCGTCGAACCGTCCGAGGACTCACATCATACAAAGCAACAAAATGACTAGTGAGTGTGAAGCCGTGCTCTTCGTAATGTCGAACCATATCACTTATTTTCGCAGCGGCTGTCGTCCTGAATTGCTTCTATGATCAGTTATTTGCCCCTCTTCCCATGACGCCGTATATCCGCATATCCGTTCTCGTGATATAGCACTTAAATTCAAGCCATCTTCATGGAGAAATCATATTTCATTGCAGGGCTAAACTTGCCATTTTATTTAAATTAATCAATTTTTGTTATATTCCACACTTAATATTTTTGATAGATTGAGGAATGCAATGTTTTATTTTATTTTTGCGTAAACGATTCATTGTTGTGGTGTTCCTAAATGCTCCGAAATTGGAGACCACCATTTTCCGAGAGACTTTAAATTTAGAAGATTGTGTGAATTAAACAGAGTTTGAGGTTATGTCGTAAACATTTTGAAGAAAGTGATTACGAGGAAATAAACAATAATTAAGGGTTAAAATTCCGACACTTTCAATGTTGAATATAATATATTGATTTAAACTATTAAAATCACTGAAAATAACGAAATAGTGAAGTAAAACCAAATGAATTAATCATTGAATGAACACGAAATGGAATGAAAGGCATTGAATGGACTTAATGTCAAATTTAGGGCCCGAACACACGTACAGTCAGTGACCTGCGTAGCCTGACCCCTCTTCCATTATTTTTGTAAGAGGGGTCAGGTAATGTAGGTCACTGACTGTACGTGTGTTCGGGCCCTAAAGACCGCGGATCGGCAAACATAAGGTTGGAGGCTAGGTGGCAGTGGCGAAGGGTGATTTTATGAGACAGGTAAGCCGGAGTAAAAAAATCGTTTCTATACAAAATAAACTCGTCATGACGTAGACGATATAACGACAAAAAATGTAATGTAGGCATTATGTAATGTCTTTTTTAAATTTTATGGTATATTAAATTTTATGGTGTAAAAAAACCCCCCTTTGGCCTATGTCCAGCAGTAGTCGTCTTTCGGCTGAAATGGTGATGATGAAATACCTACAGGGTGAATTTATTTTATTATTTACACTACTGACTGTGCCATTTTTCAATGACGATAGAGTGGTTGTGTTCCGAATTTCCGAATGGAAGCCGGTAGGAATCGTGTTATACGGAGCTTTCGCCCCTGCTAGGTGGAGTGATGGTCTTCCCAAGGTGCCTGGTAGATTAGAAGAGATGCGATGTGGCGTGCGACAAAATGTGGGCAAGATGTGATTAGGTGTAGCGTTTTGCAGTTGCGTTATGGTAACTACAAAATTTCAATGTGGTTACGTTGTGGCTAGTGTTTGCAGACACACAGATCGACTCCGGCACTCAAAATCAAAAATCAAAATATTTTATTTCACATAAACCTACGTGGGCACTTATGAAACGTCACGTAAGGTGCACGGTTCCAATTGGTCGTTTAGAGCCGTCAAAAAACTCCACTTTCGTAGAGTTGTGTTCGCGATGCACCCGGGCTAGTGCGCGGTTTTGCTGGTGATTGCGACGTTGCCTTCATGTGTTTGGTATCGCCATCGCGGTTGATTTTGACGGCCAAATTTGAGCCATGTAAATAAACATTTCCATACAAATTAGCGCCCATCGACGTGTTGACGTTGTGGTGTCGTTGTAATGATGATCGATGTGGTGCTTGTGATCGGGCCCTAAGGACTCAAGAATACCCCAACGGCCATCGGTTCTACGGCTACCATAATATGGCCGGCCAATTTAGCTTGCTTATTCTGTGGGCTATGTTGACTATTTTGGTTCTTTGTTTGATCATTTCATCATTAACTGTCAGTCAGCCGTGTGGTGCCGGACGTAAAGAATAGCACCATCCTATTTCTTCCCGTAGGTGTCTAAGCGACTAAGGGATTTACTAGAGAATGGGCAGCAGCGTTCTCTATGCATTTTAACACCATACTGCGCTCGCCAACCCGCCTGTCAAGCATGGCAATAATGGCAAAGTCCCCCTTGTGGGAGGCTTATGTCCAGAAGTAGACGTCTTTCGGCTGAAATGAATGAATGAATGAATGATGACTGTTACATGTTGTAAAAAGATTACGCGTACTCAGGTTAAAATCACATCATAAGATAAACCTAAACCACAACAGGGAAATGTCTAAATAGAATTTTGTAGCTAAACTGCACCATAACCTAAGTTTATGAGCTAGAAATCACGATGATGCGTATCATCTTAATTACCTAATCCACGCTCATTTTATTTATGTTTGCCAAGTAATTTATATCATTATTACCCCTGATAACAGGTGATAATAACTAAAAAACATTTTATTTACCAGCCAGTTGTACCCATGGACCAGTATTGAAAACGTCTGGAAGTCAGATATCTAATTTTATTTTTTAAGTGTGATAGTTTCTTTTAAGTTTTCAAAATGGGTGTACTATACCAGTTTCTAGGCACAGCGATAAGTGAGTACCTACTAGTTTTCGATATTGGAACGAAGTTTTTTAACGTGACTGCGGTAGGAGTAAACTAGCATAAACCTTGGCCCTGTATTAATACATAATATACAGTGAAAGGAACTTTCTTCCAACCAGGTGTCCCACGATTTAATCTTATAGGTACAATGTTAATAGGTAATTAATGGTTGTGGTGGTGGTTAATAATTCGTTAGTTTTCTTCTCCATTCGCTAAGGAGTCTTCGGTCAGCTGGACCCGCTCGCTACTGGACCCACGAGTTCACATGACCACATAATTTATTTTCTGTATTTTTATTGGTTAACTGGACCTACATTCTAACTTTAAAAAAAACATCTATTTTTTAAAACTACCTGTGGTCACAGTCAGGAATTTAAACTATATTCTTAATCAAAATCTAAAATCTTATTCAATTAGGAAAAATGTACTTATTTGAAATCAAGACAAATCTTTTTATAACGTGAATATTAACTAAATCTAATACTCAAATACATAACACGGTAAAAAATAAGTACTATTTAAAAATCACAGACAGTTAAAAGAACATTTATGAATAAAATTATACAAATCAACGTAGTAGTTGCATAAATAAACTATTAGCGGCTCGTGCACTTAAATTAGGTATTATTACAGCAAAAAAATATTTAGTGTTAGTGAATAAGGGTGGTGCGTTAGTGAACACCTACTTGAATAACATTGGTATATTTTAAGTTATAAAAATAAAACTAAAAGATTCGACTTTACTCCGTGACTGTACTAATAATGAAATTGGGCAGTAGGTCCTGTTTGCCTTTAAAAAATGAGATTGGGTTGAATGATCCCGCGGGTCCATTTCGAGTGGTTCCAGTTGGCCAAAGACTCGTCAAGTGAAGTCAACCCGATAAAAGTTTTTTATTTATCATTACAGATATCATAATACTCATTTATGATAAATTAGAATTAGAGGTAAAAAAATAAATAAATAAAAACCAGTCAAGTGCGAGTCGGACTCGCGCACGAAGGTTTCCGTACCGTTAACTATAAAAACGGCAAAAAAATCACGTTTGTTGTATGGGATGGGAGCCCCGCTTCAATATTTGTTTTATTTTAATGTAATTATTTATTTTTAAATTGAATATATAACTAAATATATTGTGAATATTTGAAGCGTCTACCTGTTGCCGTTATCAATATCGAGCAAAAAAGAGCGAAAATAACACGTTTGTTGTATGGGAGCCCCCTTAAATATTTATTTTATTCTATTTTTTAGTATTTGTTGTTATAACGGCAACAGAAATACATTATCTGTGAAAATTTCAACTGTCTAACTATCACGGTTCATGAGATACAGCCTGGTGACACATGGTGGAGCCTTAGTAATAGGGTTCCCGTATTAACCTTTGGCTACGGAATCCTTAAAAGTGAAAACTCGTCTTTTATTCTCAGCTATTTTTTTAGTCGTGGCCAATATATTATAGCCAAAAATATGGCCGACCAAGAGTATGTTTAGTGTTCCGTACCCAAAGGGTAAAACGGGAACCCTATTACTAAGGCTCCGCCGTCTGTCTGTCTATCTGTCTGTCTGTCTGTCCGTCTGTCACCAGGCTGTATCTCATGAACCGTGATAGTTAGACAGTTGAAATTTTCACAGATGATGTATTTCTATTGCCGGTATAACAACATATACTGAAAAACAGAATAAAATAAATATTTAAGGGGGCTCCCATACAACAAACATATTTTTTTTGCCGTTTTTATAGATAATGGTACGGAACCCTTCGTGCGCGGGTCCGACTCGCACTTAAAGTATATCTATTTGTCTATCCTATTTGTTGCAATGTCATGAAACCAAAGACATTAAACTATTTACTTAACAATAGACGGGACATAGCGAACAATAATCCGATACGTTAACGTATCGGATTACGGTTTTGTTTTTTAGTCCTAGTGGGCAAAAGACTGCGTGTCAAGTCGCAACTCGCATTCATGTCCACCAAAAGAAAATTATTTTCGAAGATATGGTATTAAAAGTGTAACGTGTCAAACTTAGCTTTTATTGAATTTTGCTATATTACGCTAGATGGCGGCACTGAGACATGGGATCACAATTTTTTTATGACATTACTTCTGATAGCCTCTCTCTATTATCTATCTTAAATCTCGTTGCGTGAAACGAAATGGAAAATCCGAATGAAGGACTTCTAATTACTTACGAGTTTTAAAAATGAGATAAGATATACCTAATTATTAAGAGTGTTTGTAAAGCCCATAAAATAAAGATTTGTAGCATTAAATGTTCAATCAACAACAACACATAGTATTTTATCAGAATAACCTACATCAGTAAATAGATAATTAATGATATTTACCTCTGTAAATAGGTTAAAAAAAAAACATTTAAAGGCTCGTAGAGACTGGTGCGATATCGCGGGCGCGACAGGCACCGACAAAGAAATTGTGCTACTAGAGTCGCGTCGCGCCCGCGATATCGCACCAGTCTGTACCAGCCTTAACACGTCTAAATTAAATTATGTTAACTATATGAGTTCGGTGTTTTCTAACTGACTACTCTGAGAAGAATGACCGAATCAGATTCAGAGGTTACAGTCTCTTTTAAAGTCCAGACATAATCTAGGTTAGGAATATGAGGACCGTGCAGATTAATATCTGAGATGGTATTTTTGGAAAGAACCATACAGATTTGAGTGGACATGTCCAATCAGTGCAAGCATTTGTCAGTAACCGTGTAGCTCAACAAAGCTGCGCTGCGTGTCGCGGGTTCGATTCCCGCACGGAACAAATATTTGTATGACCTATAAGTCGTTGTTCCGGGTCTGGCTGTTTGTGTATGTGAGTTTAAATGTTTGTAAACGCACCCACGATACAGGAGAAATTCCTAGTGTGAGGCAACGTTTTTTTTAAAAAAAAAAAAAAAAATTAAACCATTCCTAACAAAATACTTTACAAAGTGTAAATATTCATAGCATAATTTTATTAGCCTATAATGTTACCACTGCTGGGACATAGGCCTCCTCGCTGTGAGGGCCGTAGGGTACGCGAGTCTGGGGCCTTACACGAGGTTGGTCACAGTTCTAACCTAACCTAAACCAGTAGGGCATTTGACTGCTATCAAAAATATATAATGAATTAATGCTTATTTTTATAGGTGTTACTAAAAAAGACGATTTGTGAAAAAATAAATAAAATCGGTGGAAAAATGGGGAAGTTATACGCATTTGAAATTATTCTACTATCCTTAATTATAACGCAAAACGACCATTGTACTGAATGGCGCGAAGTTAACATGGCGTTCCAGTGTTGTGACGTCAGGTCGCAGTAGTACTGTCTCTGTCTACAATAGACTATAAACGCATACAATTTCGGCATTTTTTTGTTATATTAAAATCATTTATTTTTAGTGTGAGAAAAGATTAGAAACCCAAACCAAAGGAAAAAAGCAGTCGGGCAAAGTGTTATCAAATTGGGATTTTCCATTAGGAGTTTCTCAGTGGCAGCCCGGAGTCTAGATTTGTGCCCGGTTGATGGCAATAGGCTCGCCCCCTATTACATGGGACTTAAACATAACTGGCGAAATGTGGGTGTACTATTATAGGTACACCTCTGCCTAACCTTTCGGGGATTACAGGCGTGATGTTATGTGTTATGTTTAAAAGATTAGAAGCAAATCCGAACTTACTGGTTACTGGCCCTTTTTTTTTTTTTGTTGCTGGGGTGGAATATCGTCATGGATGTCCTCTGCCCTGGGGCGGGCGGAGGGGTCTGTCAGATTCTTAATGACTAAAAACCACCCCAGTGTTCCCTTCCCACACTTGTACCGGAGATCTTGGGATCTGTTATTACGTCCGCAATCCCCGGCAAGTGCCGGCCGGTAGTAGGGTGTGTGAGGTGTTTGACATCCCCCGCGACGTCTGAAAGGGGCGCGCGTGTAACACTACACGCCGCCACCTCGGGTCCAGTGTGATAGGGGTTGGCGGACATCCCCGAGTCCGCCGTCCCTGGATCCATTTGGGGAGCTGGAAGAGGGCATTGTCTGCCCTCTGCCGACGCCCAGTGCGCCTACTGTGGGCTGGGTGAGCGGACGAAATCTCCCGCTCCCTTTCCGCAGCCTCCCTCTGCAACAAGACTATTTCACAGGAGGATACCACCGCATCCCAGGACTCCTCTGCCGATCATCGACTCCACCACGGCCGGCAGCGACAGGTCACTGCCTACTCTTGAGATGAGGGCACGGCGAGGCTCCTCCCAAGCGGCAAACTTATCCAGCGTATGCCACGCCGTGTCTACCCGACATCAACGCAGTGGTGACACCAGGCCCCTGTTTATGCGACACAGGTACTTCCCGAAGCAACCATGCCCCGAGAGCACCTGCGTCACCCTAAACGACAGGGAGCCGTGCCTCCTGCCGAGCCAGGGTTCGAGTACCGACTGAATCGCCTCGATGGTGACGAGGCGTGCACGCCTGTCTCGCCATTCCGCCACCAGGGCTGCGCGAAGCTATGACCGACTCAACTTCACATGTCGCTGCATCAGCCACTCGCCCCACGCCCTCACTTCCTCGCACCACCGATACAGTTACGCGAGTACTTTCGCCTCGAGGTCCCAGGGCGGGGATCCGGCCAGTACGCAAGCCGTAAAAGATCGGGCGATATCCTCTGATGACTCTGACGGCCATCGCTCTCTGCGGCTTTCGCAGAACAGCGATGCTCCCGGCCGTCAGGTCAGCCGCCCAGATCGGGGCCCCCTACAGGGCCATCCGTCAACCTTTAGCTGAGAAAAGTCCTTCCCTCTAATCTTTACTTAGATAACATCAAGTCTGTAATCCCCGAAGGGTTAGGCAGAGGTGTACCTATTACACCCACATTTTGCCAATTATGTTTTAATCTGTACTTAATTGGCTTAAGACGCTGACAACAGCTAAACCGCGGTCACTGTCAGACTGCATACAAAAGAAAGAGAAGCGCGATGACACAACGCTTGTAATTTTTTTGCAAAATATGAAGCAATTAACTATTTACTCAAAAATGAGGTAAGTAATCGAAAATAAAAAACAACCAAGTTCTGCATACAAATAAGACGTTCTTGTTATTAATTAAATACCAACCGTACGTTGATATTTAATACTGATATTTTGGATTGAAACTCAGTTACCGTTAATTTGTATCGAGATTGTTTTTTCTAAACGTGTTTTCCGTAACAACCAAGTTCTGAGAAATTATGTTCAAGAATAACATATATTTTTTCCGCTACCACAAACTGTATAGATTTGGCATTTTTTTTGTTTAAGACAAGCCTACTTTTATCATTTGCTTCTTGTCAGTGCCTTAAATACATAGCAAATTTGTAGTGTACGTATGGATTGAGGAGCCATGTCTCTTATTTAGAGAGCAAGCATGGTGATCAATTCTCGTTATTTCTCATCACGAGATAACTCTGAAACTCTACAGATCACAAGGGACCACTAATTCTTTGTAGCTTTTAAAGGCTTACAAAGATTTGGGCGGGCCGCTCCTACATTACTTTCGTTCATTTTGTATGAACCATCGCACATTACAGGCGGGTCGCTCATATATAAGAATACGTTGCGCTTAAGTGCGCGTAAGTGCAAACTACTGACTAACTGCAACCAAGGAGATAACTTATCAAAGAATTTAATTATTTAAATTTCTAACTGGCCCAAATAGAGCTGTTTAAAATAAAAAAAAATAAACACATGACTTTTAATTGGCGCATGAAAAATTACTGTTGATCGTTCATTGATTCTAGAATTTATAATTATTTACTTAGTATTCCCGCGCACTGGAAGACGTAGCGTTGGAAGGCCTCCTACTACCAGCGCATTATTTGAGAAAAGTACTATAAAAGCCTTGGCCGCAACCAAGTATTGATGGAATCACGTCGTATATTTGTGTCTCGGCTTTGCCTCGGCCCACATTTTCTCATTCGTCCATCAATTCCCCTTTTGCAGGCCGCGGCAGTAAGTAATAAAGAAAAAAGTGTTCTGCATTCAAAAGTGCCTCCTATGTGCCTATTTGACATAAATAATTTGTCATTTTTTTTTAAAAGAAAGAAAGAAATAAAAGTAATTTTATTTGTCACAGAAACACGTGCTTACGAAAACATAATAAACTCGAGTAGGTAAACATTACACAAACACATCTACATATAATCACTAGCAAAAAAAAACAAATAGTCGACAGCTGCACGTCATGACTGGTACAAGAAGGCTTGCACTCAGCATGATGCTGTGCTATGGGGGACCCACAGCACAGCGCTGATTTTCAGCGGTCACCCGTACATAAGTAAAAAATAAACAGTACTTAGAATATAATGCTGGAGACAACCAATTGTCCAATATATTTATACATACTATAGACAACACTAGTCTACATGTGCTAAGATAACTACTGAAGATAAAATAAAATTTACTGTTATCATGAATGTGAATGTGATTTGTAAACTTTACAGTCGTGTTTATTTCTGTTCCGTGGTTATCATTAAAGTGTTTTGTTTCTTTTAGAAGTACCTATAAAATTTGAGGATTTTCCTCGATTTCCATGGGATCCCCTCATCAGATTCTGATTTGGTGGCACTAAGACCACCTCGGGAGCATAGCCTTTCAAACAAAAAAATAATTTCTGCTTGTTTTTGCTCGATATTGATAACGGCTACAGGTAGACGCTTGAAATATTCACAGAATATTTAGATAAACATATATCCACTGTAAAAATACATAATTAAATTAAAATAAAACAAATATTTAAGGGGGGCTCCCATACAACAAACGTGATTTGTTTGCCATTTTTGTAGATAATGGTACGGAACCCTTCATGCGCGAGTCCGACTCGCACTTGGCCGGTTTTTTATTAATATTTATTGAGTCTAAAATACGCTCACATTGGTGCGTTACATCACCTACGCTCACATTGGTGCATTGGTGCGTTACATCACCTATTACATCAATTATTACGTAGGTACATATTTTTTGTCCCATATGTACCTTATGATTAGAATTAAAAATTAATTAATAGAATTAATAATTATTTTTAAATTAGTTATTATTAATAAAATGACACCTGTAAAAGTACATACTTTGTATGCTATACCTACTTAAATGTTAAAAATAACATACCCTCGTTATTTTTAAGTACTTTTATTAATATTTATTGTTTTCACAACTAGTCTTTGAACATCTACACCATTGTATCCAATCATCATCGAGAACGAGACAGCAACGAGTAAAATTGAATAGTCAAACGACCTTACCTGTAAGTGAAGTTCGACGGTAATTATACTCGTTGCCGTCTCGTTCGAAGATGATGAGTCCCACCCGACCCAAACATTCCATGCTATATACCTAGATATACGAGCATGGGCCCTGTGTAGTAAAACCAATAAATCGCTAAGAACTTAATGATCTTTTTCGCAGTCGCGAGTGACAGTACGCGTCAACTAAGACAGGACGCCTTCATTTTTTAGTTATTTCTTTAAAATTATGTGACGTAGAGACTCGATTATGTAACTATACTAAGCTTTTTGCAGATATTCCTAACTAAGCTTATCCGTCTTTAAGTCCGTTATAACCCACAGTTTTGTCCACAGTAAGCACGATGGGTATTAACATGGGTGTAATCTTCGCGTGGCCAGCCTTCACCATAACCATGTTCCAAACGACAAACACAACGCTGAACAGGCCAATGACAGACACAGAGAGTTCACTGTTCGGCAGCTTGTCTTCAATAGGAGCTCTTCTCTCCACACCGACTGCTGGTTATATGTTAGAGAAGTTGGGGCGAAGATATTGCTCTATTCTGAATACCTTGGGTTTAGTTGTAAGTAATCTTTCGTTTATATGGTCTTTAGTAACTTAAATAAGTCATGGTTTCTTGCTGGTCCTTTTCTTAAGAACCAGTTTTTAGTCTTTACATACAAGAAACCAAATATTTGGCTCATTGATAAAATCTTTTTACGTTTTCTATTTATGCTTTTGCATCTCACAAAGCTGGTTAAACATTTGATTCTCACTATGACAGTTTTCGTATTAATTGAAGAGGTAGTCCTTTATAGACAACTAGCTCATGCCCGCGACTTCGTCCATGTGAAATTTCTTGCCCCTCCGACCCATTGCGTTGCATTGCATCACCCACCCGCGCTATTACTTAGTTTTTGCGTAGCATTCTTTCTGACTTTTTTTTTTTTTGGTCGGCTCCTAAGGATTTTAGCGTGATGTTAAAATCAGGGACCATTTTGGTTACCCATTGAAAGGGTTTTCAATAAAAACCCATACGATATGGGTAACCCTTTTGACTTTAAGCCATTCAAAATTACTCACACCGTGTGGGTTTTTGATTAACTGATTAGAAAACCCCTATCGAAAACCCGTTCCATTTAAAGGGTTTTCGATAGGGTTTTTCTAAAATGGTAAACAAAATGGTCCCTAGGTAGAATAGAGATAGAATTGGTCATGAAACGCGTGCTGGGCGGAAATCAAAATAACATAATATTATGATTTTTTCATGTCACTGGGTTTCAAGTAGGTATAGAACCCATTGAATGGGTTCTCATGTAACCCTTTCATTGGGTTTCGAGTATAAAACCCATTCAGTGGGTTACATCATGATAAAGGTAACCCATTGAATGGGTTACCCCTTCGAAAGGCTTAACCCTTAACCGGGGTTGTACGGTCCCTGGTTAAAATAGCCTTAGATTACAGATTACCTCCTACACAAACTTACAAAAAAAAAAATCCTCTTTATAATATCAGTTTATATAAAAAAAATTATTTTGTTGACAGCTCGTCTGGGTTCTATTAGTATGCAGCAGGAATGTAGAAACAGTCCTAGCAGCCGTATTCCTTTCTGGGATCGCCAGTTCTGTGGTACTAGTAGCCACGGTGTACATCAGTGAAATCTGCCAAGATTCCATTCGAGGTTCCATGACGGCTACTATGATGGTGTCATATGGAATAGGAATGCTGTTT
Organism: Tiliacea citrago; assembly: GCA_963921375.1. Classification (NCBI taxonomy): domain Eukaryota; kingdom Metazoa; phylum Arthropoda; class Insecta; order Lepidoptera; family Noctuidae; genus Tiliacea; species Tiliacea citrago. The sequence continues at coordinate 3,535,318 of OY992801.1, forward strand.
TCCTATATGCTGGGAGGATTTCTACCTTACGATATAATGTTGTATGTTGGATTGTCCGCGTCCATTGCAGGGGCATGCTCGCTGTTCATTTTGAGGGAATCGCCCATGCACTTGCTCAACAGTGGGAAAGAAAAGGTGATTAGCTCTTTTTCTTTTGGAAGTGTTTTTATCACTTTGTGTTTAAGAGTAACTCAGGCAGGACGCTTTAATAGTAAGACATTTTGTTCGGATATTGGAAAGTATTGATCGCCTTTACGCTAATAACAAAATTATAATACTTTTTTAGGGTTCCGTACCCAAAGGGTAAAACGGGAACCCTATTACTAAGGCTCCGCCGTCTGTCTGTGTGTCTGTCCGTCTGTCACTAGGCTGTATCTCATGAACCGTGAACAGTTAGACAGTTGAAATTTTCACAGATAATGCATTTCTGTTGCTGCATAACAACAAATACTAAAAAACAGAATAAAATAAATATTTAAGGGGGCTCCCATACAACAAACGTGATTTTTTTGCTCGTTTTTGCTCGATATTGATAACGGCAACAGGTAGACGCTTGAAATATTCACAGAATATTTAGTTATATATTCACCGTAAAAATAAATAATTAAATTAAAATAAAACAAATAAAAACGTGATTTTTTTGCCGTTTTTATAGATAATGGTACGGAACCTTCGTGCGCGACTCCGACTCGCACTAGGCCGGTTTTTTTTTTTTTTTGGTTCTATCTGAATACCAATAGCCATGTCTATTTTGGTGTGTACGATAATATCTTTTAAATTATTACGTCAGGAGCATAAAAAATGCATAAAAATTCAGTCATAACTATGCATAAATTGCAACAAAATGATATGCTTCCGCATATTTATTTTGGTACTGTGACTAGAAGCTCTGCGGAACCTAAAATGTGTACTATTGTGCTAAATGTAGAAATTAACGATCTTATTAACTTTTTCAGGAAGCAGCACAATCTTTGGCCTTCTATAGAATGTGGAAGTTGGATTCTAAAGAGCTTTTGGATGAAATGAGCAGCATGAAACGCGCTCTGAACCCAGATCTTGGAGGTATGTCTCTATATTTGTATCTATATTTATATACAGTACAAAACAACCCGTCCCTATTCATGTCTGTCTGTCTGTGTGACCGCTGAGTTATTCTAAACTACATTTGTGTAGTTTGATGCGGATTTCACGATTTGTGTGTGTATTAATACTAATCTTTATTATTATTTTTTGTCTGCTGTATATTATATTGTGTGCCTTTTAGTCTGTGCTAAATAAATGTATTTTATTTCTTTCTTTCTTTAAACTTACAAATAATAAAGAAATCTTTACATTTTGTCATATTTGGTATACATATGAATTTCTGTGACTCAAACACGGACGTGAAACTAAAGTATTTTTTTATTTTAAAATAAATACTTTCAAAAGTTTTTTAAGAAAATAGCTGAAAATCCAACCCCCTTATATCCGAAACTAATGAACCTAAATATTGAGAAATATAGAAAAAATAGTTCTTAGAACGTTCGTTCGTTCATTCTTCGTTGTTCTTAGTTGGTTTACATAAAGATTACAGAAAACTTTAAGAAGTCTATGGTCTTAAAATAACATGGTAAATCTCTCAATATTGTGCGTACAAATTTACATTTACAGCTGGAATGTATGAGGGATCATGTTTTTCAGCTCCATTGTTAAGTGTGTTCTTGGGATAAATAAAATTCATCCCGACTACGGAACCCATCATTTTGCGTGGTCAGACATGCACTTGGCTGATTTTTATTTATTTATTCATTTAATGCACAATGTAAATACTCATACACGTCCCTGTTAGGGCGCAGCAAGTTAAAATATAACCAGGTTAATACTGTTACATAAAATATGGCACAATAAGTAATATCTTAACATTTTGTTACTTGTAAGATAGAACATTTATATTTTGTAATTATTTTTTTCCACAGAGGAGACGCCCGAAGAAGAAAAGTTGAAACCTGATATGAATCCCGCTGAAAAAATGTCTTTATGGAAGTTCATTAGTAAGTATTTCTAACCTATTAATAGTTATAATAGATAATAGTATCATATGAGTGTTTTAATGCCTAATTATGTACAGTTGCATACAAGATTTTATCTACACCCATGTTATGAATCCTCTATAAAACGTTCTGAAACCATAGGGTGTTGTACAATGTTGTAAGAACTCTATGTAAATTCATGGAAAGTTTAATTGCTGAGTATCTAATACCTACAAACAAACTATGTATAGGTAATAATAGAATTATTTATTGTAATAATTATTTACATTTTAGATCGTACAATTATTGAAATGCACTTGAATATTTGCACCTTGTTGAATGTTGGCAGATCCTGATGTACTTGGAATATTTATATTCACCACTTCATTATTTTTATTTTCTATCGAATTTGAAATTTGATTCGACACGTGGATTTTGTTGACTATAGAGTCCTCAATGTAGCCTTCAGCCACAGATGTCGACTTCCATCCACCGTGCCATTTTAAACTTGTTATGTCTCCTCCGGCATCAACTAATAATGTGGCAGATGTTCTGCGAAAGCAATGTATACAACTCCGGATTGGGAAGTTGTAAATATATTAGTTAGCAATCGCTTTGGCTAAATTGCTAAATGTGTTTAAGCCGATCCTCTGCGATATACATTTTCCAGATCTGTATTGTAAAAAAAACACGGATTGCTGCAGCGATCCGGACGCAGTGCTATATATTTTTTGCCAAGTTCTAAATATTATATTTGCCTGTAATAGTAAATGTGCGGTTTATTTTGGTTTTTCTATTATTTATATTGACCACAATTATAGCTTCTTTTATCTGTACGTCGGTATATAACAAAGCGTATAATTCTTGACAGCGGCATGCGCCCATGGTTCCGAATATTAGCGCAGTCTGTAACAATAACAAGAACAATTTATGATATTGTAATTTATACATCGTATTACAAATAAAATAAGATTATAACATAATAAATGAAGTAAATAACTATGATACCTTTACTAATAGATGTAGTTGATCAGGCGCTTCGCTTAAAAACCTATTTATTTCATTAGGTAAAAGCGTTTTCGATTTCTTCCCTGTATAGCCTTCTGCTTTACGTTTTAATAAGGCAATTAATTTTGAATATTTTGAGGTATCCACGTTGTGATTAATACTCAGCGTACTTTTGAGCATTGAATAGAAAGTCCATAAGGATGAAGATTTGAATTTTTCTGATAATTCTTGAAAATACACTAATAGCACATCTTCAGAAAAGGATGTACTACTCTTTGATATTTTCCAATTCATGAAATCTTGGTACGCCTTTTCATATCGTTTTCGCGACTTTTCTGGTAATAATTGGTTAGAAATGTCCTTTGCTGCATTAGAAATATCTGGTGGTGTGTTGTCAAAGCTTGTATCACTCATTTTTGTAAATAACAAAGTACTTAAAAAAAATTACAAAATTAATATTGACCACAAGTGGCGGGATAAGACGATAATTCGAATAACCAATACGTTTTTTTTTTAATTATGGCGCTATGGTAGTGAAACGCGCGGCTATGACAATGTTCTTTTTTTGAAAAGGAGATGCATAATGAAATTTAGTACAACATTATAACTCCCGTTTGGATGCTATTATGGTTACTATGACACTGGGTGTTTTAATGTTGGCAATAAGCTAACTGTTTCAGAAACTTTTATAGAGGATTTATAGCATGGGCGTAGATAAAAAAATATATAGCAGGAGACTTACTAGTAGTTTTCCGAATACTGTCTGTAACTCTGGCTTTTGAAAATCAGAGGCAGGGTCTGCTTTCCGAAGCGCAGAGACAGTTAAACAAATACCAATTTTGATGATGATAATTTTCACATTCATCACGAATCATTAACAATCCGTCTTTATTTCTACAGGAAAATCAAAATCATCGCAACAAGCTTTCATCGTAAACATGGTAGTGATGACAGCAGCCATTTTCCAAGGTTTAGTCGTGGTCCAAATATATGCGGAGCCCATATTCACTGAAGCAGTGCCTACTGTGTCTGCAACTCTTTTAAGTGTCATGTTGGCTGTTACGACTGTTGTCGCTGGGATGGTTGCTGCGTACGGCACTGATCTGCTTGGAAGACGGGTGAGGCTCTTTTGTTTAATGTTATCCTGGTACTTTTATTATGGTCTCCGACATAGTTAAATTCCCAGATTGAGCCAAATACAGTCTTAGAGCTCCTACTAGGCAAGTATTGCCTAGTAGGTGCTCTAACTGTATTTGTGTCGGTTAATGTCAATAATGGGGTTAATGTCAATAATAGGGTTAATGTCAATAATAAGGGGCCTTAAACATTACTGATGAAAAGTGGGTTTGACTATTACCTACACATCCTACCCCGGGAAAAATAGGCGTTCTCTAACGTAGATTTTGAATGCGTAATCCCTTCTGCATGTAGCAGTTTTAGCTCGTAAAGCAGCCTGCGCGATCTATTGCTTCTCGCAGATATGCATTATCAAAAGATATTATGGCAAAACTCATGCAAAAAAAAAACCCCGACTGCGTAAAAAAATAACTTAATTTACTTTTTTATTTTACACTTTTTAGTTAGGATTATAAGACGGTTGGTTTTTTTAGTCACTTATAATCGGGTGATAACGGCCTCTTATTCACTCACTCCAAAAGTTCGGGATAGTTTTTTTACCACTTCTCATTTACATTTAAACATATAATTTGTATATATTTTTGTAATCACCTTTTAAAACCCTTCATTTTGATACTCCACTCGATAGGCTTGGGATTTTTTTTTTCCGGAGACATACCTTTTGGCACCAAAAATCCGCCATTTTGATTTTAAATCGTTTTAATATACCCAGCGACACTCGCGCAATAAAGACGAATCTAACGACATATCATTCATCAAAATCGGTTTAGCCGTTTAGTAGTTACGAGGGAACATAGGGACGGACATACAAACATACATACAGGTCAAACACCTTTTTTGGCTTCGCCGCAGCCAGGTAAAAACATAAACCTCCTTTTTTGGTTTGGCCGCAGTCGGGTAAAAAGTTGATAAAGCAATACGATTAATTTCAGCCTCTCATGATCTACGCATCTCTGGGCAGTGGAATAAGCTGTGTTGTACTAGGAATACAGATGCAGCTTCACTGGGGACCGAGCTGGTTGACGGCACTGTTCATCTACGTGTTTGCAGTCATGTACACCTGTGGCGCGGGAACTGTGCCCTTCGTTCTTCTAGGCGAAACTTTCTTGCCTGAGGTGAGTGATGCTATTGTTTTATGTGATCCTAGTAGCTTAGAAAAGAAGAAAGAAGAAAAGATCATAGGCGTTCAGATTATGTTCCCACTGCTGGGACACAGGCCTCCTCTCTTCGAGAGGGAGTTGGCTGTAATCTACCACGCGGGCCTAGTGTGGGTTGGTAGATGTCACATGTCATCGAATTTTTGGTTCTAAGGAATGCAAGTTTCCTCACGATGTTTTCCTTCACCGTTTTCGGAAAGTAAAGCGCCTGCCTAGGTTTGAACCCAGGACTTGCAACTCGTAAGTAGGGCGGTTACCATTGGGCCACTTTAATTTCGATTCGAATAAAGCATAAACAATAATTTAATATATAAGTTTTGGGGCTAAAAAACAGATGTAAACAAAGCAGTTTCGTGAACAATGACGTCACATCATGACCGCGACAGAAACGGACGTTTGAACTGTAGTAGAAAATTGTTGGAGTTTCATAATTTTTTTGAGAATCAATCAGTAGTTCAATTTAACTTTCAATACTTTTCTTAGGTTTATATTACTGTCTATTATTGATTTAGTGAAAAAAAAAATACATGCATATTCCCTATTAGTTCATAAATGAAAAGTACTACGAGTACTAAAAGTGTTCTTTCGTTTGTTGGCAACCGAAAAAAAACACTTTTTATTATACTAACACTAGCTGTTGCCCGCAACTTCGTCTGTGATCCAGGGTGAACAGTAGCCTATATCCGTCTCCAGGTCATGTTTTACTCATGTGCCAACAAACAAATTCACTTTCGCATAATTATATAACGTATTATCTCTTTTACAAAAACGACTGATGCAGCAATACAAGAGAACACTTAATTTCTTTGATATCCTCGCAGGCAGCATACGTTTTGTCTTTTGGCTCATACTGAATAACACAGTCTAAGGGCCCAAAATAATTGTTTCTTCTCTTTGCAGGTCAAGAGTTTCTTCTCCATGGTGCTATTCGAATACGCGTGGCTCTGCAACTTTGTAATCCTCTACATCTTCAACCCTCTCCTCAAGGCTCTCGGCTGGGGTCCTGTCTTCTACATCTTTGCCGTCATTTGCTTCTTAAGTTCCACCTTCTCTGCCTTTTTCTTACCAGAGACAAAAGGATTGACTGTTGAAGAAATTCAAGCACGATTCGTTAAACCAAAAAGAAAAGCTCCGTTGTACTAGGTTTGAGGGTGTAATAAATTATTTTTGTTTAAGGATTTTTTGTGCTTTATTAATTATATTGAAATTTTCTGACTGTGCTCATTTTAGCATTCAATTGAGTGTTTACTCTAGCAAGCAGGCTAGATTGTGCGTTTGTGAGCCACTGCTGTAAAATATCGGCTGGGCCTGTCACCTTGCAGCAGTGATGTCACAAATTGTTTCTGTGTTAATGTTTTACCAACATAGTTTGTAAGTATTTTGTTACTAACACAAGTGAATCTTGTTGCTTCAACTACCCGATAAAAAAAACAATACTTTGTTCGATTTGTCTGATTCAGTATAGTGTATAAAGAAAAGAAAAGAAAGAAAGAAAGATTGTTTATTCTGCACAAACAAGACACATTTTACAAAAATTAAAATTAAAATTGACAAAAATACACACTCTAACTAATACAACGTAGAAAATAGTACAATAATACTTTAACAGGATAAATACTCAAAGTACTTTAAGACTATAATGTAAATATTAACCAGAAATAAAAATAAGAAAAAAATTGCTAAATGCCTAGTATTCAAAACCTTTAAAGTTTGACAATGTTGTCCATTGGCATGTCAGATAAACACATTACGAGTTGCGATTGCGTAATGGTAAATGACAACAAATCACAACAAACAAACAAAACAAAACGCCGCAAGACACTGTATGACGCAAGACACGATCAATTTCGATTTATGTCGATCAAAGGTGTGTAATGAATATCGAATGACCGACGGTCAATCGGTCACTCGACCATCTTAACATATCAAGACCCTCCGTGCCTCGGAAAGCACCTTAAGCCGTTGGTCCCGGCTGTCATTCATGGATCTTTGACATTCGTTACGGGTCGTCACAAGCCCGAAAGTCTGACAACCAGTCTTACCAAGGGGTATCGTATTACCCAGTAACTGGGTTGTGGAGATCAAATAGGCAGTCGCTCCATTTAAAATACTGGTATTCAGCTGCATCCGGTTAGGATGGAAGCCGACCCGAACATAGTTAGGAAAAGGCTAAAGAATCCACAAAAGTTGAAAGTAAAGTTTAGCAAATAAATCGATGATTGCTCTATGAAGTTTAAAGTGGCTTTAAATCTTAAAAAATCTATAAAAAATATCTTATATTAAATAAATAATAATTATAATAATCTTATATTATATAATTATTAGATTTGCTTATTAAACCGCCGTGTGCGGTCACAGACTTTTTAAACGGAAACGACAAATTAAAATGGCTCTAAACTTCCCATCTGAAACATCAGGTACGAAGCTATAGCGCGTGATTTAATCCACCTGTTTGAACCACTCAGCCAATAAAACTCTAAAGTACAATCATGGTTTTTAGGGTTCCATACCCAAAGGGTAAAATGGGAACCCTATTACTGAGGCTCCGCCGTTTGTCTGTCTGTCTGTCCGTCTGTCTGTCACCAGGCTGTATCTCATGAACCGTGATAGTTAGACAGTTGAAATTTTCACAGATGATCTATTTCTGTTGCCGCCATAACAAAAAATATAAAAAAAACAGAATAAAATAAATATTTAAGGGGGCTCCCATACAACAAGCGTGATTTTTTTTGCTCGTTTTTGCTCGATATTGATAACGGCAACAGGTAGACGCTTGAAATATTCACAGAATATTTAGTTATATATTCACTTTAAAAATAAATAATTAAATTAAAATAAAACAAATATTTAAGGGGGCTCCCATACAACAAACGTGATTTTTTTGCTCGTTTTTGCTCGATATTGATAACGGCAACAGGTAGACGCTTGAAATATTCACAGAATATTTAGTTATATATTCACTTTAAAAATTAATAATTAAATTAAAATAAAACAAATATTTAAGGGGGCTCCCATACAACAAACGTGATTTTTTTGCCATTTCTATTATAGATAATTGTACGGAACCCTTCGTGCGCGAGTCCGACTCGCACTTGGCCGGTTTTTTAAATTTGAAGTAATATCTGTCGCTGCTCAGTTGCTTATTAGATTTCAGATGACATCATAATATGCGACTACTGTGACTCGCTTGTTTTTTTTTAATTTTGTGGCTTAAGCTGCTTTTGTCTGCAACAGAACTGCTTCATTATAACTTGTATTGATAGAACAGCCATATTAAACTTTCTAACCACGAAATCGGAACTACAAACTCATCTTCGCAATTATCGAACAGCAAATATTATGACCTCTTAAACCAACACAAGTTCCATGCACTATGGTGCAGTCGTTCCATTTGCCTGGTCATAAAGATTTACAATGGAACAAACAATGTTAGCCATGGTTGCATGCCATTGGCCCACTGCCCCGGTTTTGTATAATTTCACCTTTATTGAATGGTTTTCCATCTTTGTACTACATGCGTGTTATGAGAGTCTGGTACTATCAGTTTTGTGGGTCTTTGATTTATAGATTAGTTATTGAACTTTCTACCTGTAAACCTAGCATGAAACATTATATTGTTTACTTTCGCAAAAGTGGATGTGTATTTAGGGTTGCGTAGGCAACAAGGAACCCTTATAGTTTCGCCATGTCCGTCTGTCTGTCTGTCCCCAGCGTATCTCAGAGACTCTTAGTACTAGAAAGCTTTAATTTGGCATGGATACGCCAATTATTAATCACGCCGACATAGTCGGCTATCTACTAACCTAAAAAATAAAAAATGGGACTGTTTTGCATTAAAACAAAACAGTTATTATGTGTGTGGAAAAACACACAGCATTTGTGAAGAGACGTTCGTCAAATTAAGCTTAAAAGATCACGCAATTTCGTTTCATACCTGTTTCTCTTCGTGTTACCTGTCTGTTTCACTCCTAGCAGAGCGTTGCAGTTTTCCTGAACTGTAGCGCACCTGTCAATGTCATAGTCTTCTACAACCACCAGCAAGCGCCTTGCTTCAATGCTGTGTGTTTTTCCACACACATAATAACTGTTTTGTTTTAATGCAAAACAGTCCTATTATGTGTGTTTCCAAAACACACAGCATTTGTGAAGAGCTGTTTGATATCTGCTGGTGAAAAGAAACCCTGTAATAGGTACAGGTATAATGAACGCTATGTAAAAAAAAAAATCCTATTAATAAATTTGCAATTATTTCTATTCCAGATTATGTCAACTTTTTTTTTTTTTGAACAAAGTATTAAGTAGGAAAACTACTAACTAATAATTCAATGAGAACATACTTATGAATTTCTCTAAAAATCAATAACAGAAAAACAAAACAAAAAATAAAAACAATCTTTCAAGGCACTCCTACCTCATAACTTAATCAAATAATTTATCAAGCATATAAAATATTATGTGAGGTAATCTTATGAGATCAAAAAGAATAACTACAATACAATGCCGTTATCTTCATTAGTATTTTAATAATGATGTTTATCACCTTACACCACCTATTACTCAAATGTTATATAATTAAGAAGTTATTCGAGAGATAATCATTATTATCATTACTAATTGTTTTCTGTACTGTTCGACAGTAGAACTTCCTGAAAGTGTTAGAGCTCTTCCAATTTGCTCTCTCTAATAATTTCTTCTATAGGCCTGTTTTCCAAAAAACTTATTGAAGCTACTGCTGATCTCACACTGCCTGGTGATGCATCTATTCCAGCTTGATTAAAGACATTCCTTGTCCAACCAGCTATAACTGTACGAGTGGCTGGTCTAATTTTGCCTGTGATTGATATAAACAGGCTTGTCAAGTTACCACCTTTAGAGCGCCTAATTTCTGTGGTCTTAATTAGTTTCATGATATATCTGACTGGGCATAGGTTCTCATTAGGATGTTGTTTCAATAACCATCCAGATTGTCTGCTTACTGCATTATCTGTTTTTGAGCCAAATATTGGCCACAATGTTACTTCATGCCTGACGTTATCCATAATAAGGTTGTCTTTAGACAACTCTAAAAGTGTCAAGTCATGAATTCTTCGACCTGAAGCTAGTAATAAGATTACTGCAGTTCTTCGAGATATGTCGAACAAAGTGTCTGACCTTGGAGTATTCTTGAGCCATTTGAATAGTAACTCGGTATCCCAGATAGGTGTTTTCCTTTCTGGCGGTTTAACTAAAGATGTAGCCTTTAGGATTTGTTGTACAAAAAAAAATTTAGATATTGCTTCGCCTGCTGCTGTATATGTTGATATCGCAGATTTATGTAGGAGTATAGTCCTATGTGCAAGTTTGTCTTCGATGCATAGCTTGGCCAAAAAACGAGCAACATCATTGCTTTGCGGACAATTAGAATAGATGTTGTTTTGCACACACCATGCAATCCAACGCCTTACAGGCGCTTTGTAAGTTGATAATGTAGAGCTTCTCCAGCTCTTGTTTAGGAGTTCTCTTTCCTCAAGAGACCAGTGAGCTACTCACCCTCCCCCAATTTTCCTAGAAGTTCCAACTTCTGCACTTGAGGAGGGCTCCTGCCTGTTGTCAAGTCTATCAGGTTGTTGTGTAGCTCCCGTATTGGTACTGGCTCCGATAGAGCTCGCGCCTTGAGATCTGCTAGCCAGAAGCACTGTGTCCAATGTGGCGCTATCACGACGTAAGTCCCGGTTGCCGTGTTGAGGTGGTGCAGCACTCGTGGAATTAGATTCGGCGGTGGGAATACCCAAGCCAGCTCGAAGTTCCATCGTCGACTGAATGCGTCGTAAAACATTGCTGACCCATCTCTGAAGTCCCATGTTACATAAGAGGTTACGACCGCGCTTTGCCTTGATGTGAACAAGTCGACGTCTGGTAGGCCCCAAATTCTGAATACGGCCTCCGAGGCCGGGGGCAACAAGTGCCATTCCGGCACTGGTCGATTCCTGGACAGGCGGTCGGCAATGCCGTTGTACCTCCCCGGGAGGTAAGCCGCCGAGAGCGTGACGTTTAGGTGCTCGGTCAGTTCCAGAAGCTTGGTCGTCAGCTCTAGTAGGGCAAGGGATCGCGTCCCTCCCTCGTTCCTGATGTAAGCTACGAGAGTTCTGTTGTCTGATTGAACTAAAATGTGTGCATTCTGCAGGAACTTTTGACAACGAACACTGCAAACAGTTCTTTTACGTTTGAATGCCAAGATCTCTGGTGCACTGTCCACCTGCCTGTGAGAAACTTTTCGTTTAGATGAGCGCCCCAGCCTGCATCTGCAGCGTCTGTGGTCAAAAAGTGAGTCACCTCTTTTTTGTGCAAGACCACTGAACTGTGATCAATGGCGTTTCGCCACCAGCGTAGTTCCCGCTGCACACAAAGAGGAAGATCTTTCTTTTGAGATCCCTTGAGTCGACTGAACCTTCTTAGGAATCTTTGTGTTCGGCGACAATGTAAGCGCCCTCTCAGTGTTGTCAAGTTTGCAAAATTCAATTGACCTAGTAAGCATTGACTCTCCCGAAGAGTGCAACGACCTCTCTGTAGAAGTCTCGTTAGAACGGTCTTTATTTTTGTCACCTTTCTCGGTGGTAAGGCCATGGTGTTGTTTCTGGTGTTCCATAACAGACCTAGATATTCCAGTTCTTGAGAGGGTGCTAGCACTGACTTTTGGTAATTTACATACCAGCCTATCCTTTCCAGAATTTTTAAGGTCTCCGAGATCTGATTCTGTAACATATTTCTGTCTTGACTGACTAGGATGTAATCGTCTAGGTAGACCAATAGTCTTATTCCCCGAGCACGTAAGATCTCTGCAATCCAGTTGGACAGAGTGGCAATAGTTCGGGGGGCAGAAGACAGGCCAAACGGTAGTGCTGTTAATTGAAGCACTTGGTTGTTGTAACAAACCCTTACAAAACGACGATGGGGTTCTGATATTGGCACATGAAAATATGCTTGTTGGAGATCTATTTTTGCCATCCAATCGTTCTCTTGCAAGAAGTCTGCGACATCTGTCTGTGACACTAACTGAAAATGCTTGGTTGCTATATGTCTGTTGAGACCCCTGAGGTCGAATATTGGACGAATGCCCCCATCCTGCTTCTTTACAGGAAACATCTTGGAAAGGAAACCGGAATTCAAAACCGGAGGCACTTCCAAAATTCTCTTTTCTTTTAAGACGTTTATTACAGCTGTCATCTCTGCGGAATTTCTTGTGCTGAACTTTTTCAATAAATTTGGTGTTAAATGTTGAAGAGGTGGTCTTATCTTGAAAGGCAGGCGGCCCCTGGTTACTATATTTAGAATAAATTGGTTTGCCTCATGTTCCTTCCATGCTTGTGCATGGTGCTTTATGCATCCCCCCGGAAGGCTTGGCAGCGTTGTACATAGTCAATTTTGTTTTGTGTTCTGATCGGAGTTTTTCTTTTTGAAGTGGTTTCTACGAAAGTTATGACGTTTTTAGGGAGCCTGAGTACTATCTTGCTTCAGCTGCTTGTTGTCATATCTAGTATTTATATTATAAGATTTGTGTCCTCTTCTTTCAAGTTTGCCTACGGGGGTACGGTTTGCTCTTCCTTCCTTAATATAATCTGGTTTGTTTAACCATGACTGAGTTCCACCTAAAGATTTAATGACTGGTTGCAAAGCCTCACGGCTAAACAAATATTCACTACTTGGAGGAATCCCCCTTAAGGTCACTTTTAAATTCGGATTATTAACTTCCTTCATTATCCTTTCTCTCCTAATCTCAATTGATTCTCCCCTCCTACCACATATAATCTGCATGATGTTCTCTGAACATCTATGCAGAGGGAAACCCGGTCCCAGTAAGCAAGTAATTTTTTCAAAAAGAGAATTAGGGTTTAATTCTTTTGGATTTACTGCGGCCCAGTTCAATAAGTTCTGCAATCCCTGTTTTAACAATTCCTGTTGTTCTAATTCTGCATTAGTCAATCCGGCTAGGACATTCTCTGCAGAAGCTAAAGAATCCTTTGTCCTATTTAAGTGACAAAATTCTTTATTGATTTTTAGTGGTACAAAGCCTGGAGTCGCTAAATAAGTCTGCAAAGTGGACTTGTATCTCATTCCTTTCCATGCCTGTGTATCAAAATGTTGCAGTTTAACGAGCTTCTCCAGCCTTTCTTTCTTGGCAGGAGGCACAACTTTTCTGTCATCAAAATCTGTGCTTAGCTCCCCTAAAGTAAACTTATCGGAGTTGCATGGGTTAATAAGAAATTCAGAATATTCGGTTCCCTTACTAGGCCCAGGAAGGGTTAGGGTATCGGTACTCTGATTACGATTAATTAAAGGTAAAGTTTGTTGCAAATACCCAGAAATGTAACCTACTTGGCTTATCAGCCCTTCAATACGCGGGTCAGAAATAGAAGTATGTTTGTACTTACGACGTTTGTTTGGCGGCGGCGAGGCATAGCCCTCCTCATCTTCCGAAAATGAGGAAGAGTTGCAGTCGCCACCAGAGGATACCGGATGGCGCGGGCGTCGAGAAGGCTGTTCTTCATCCGAAGCAACAACAACCGAACTACCAGGTTCACTAACGCCCTTGTCCATATCGTCAATACCATTCCCCTTGTCAATATTACTCACCGACTGAGTGCTCATACTCACAAATAAACTATACAATCACTTGTTTGCACTTGAAAAACGTTATTTATTACTATAATATTCACCCTGAGAAAATTTTGCGTGATTTCGCGGCAAAATTTATGAACGCTATGAGTTGACATTGACAGGTGCGCTACAGTTCAGGAAAACTGCAACGCTCTGCTAGGAGTGAAACAGACAGGTAACACGAAGAGAAACAGGTATGAAACGAAATTGCGTGATCTTTTAAGCTTAATTTGACGAACGTCTCTTCACAAATGCTGTGTGTACTTCCCTTGCACGTAAAGTGGGGATGATATTTTTTTTTTCTCGTCTATCCTATGGTGTAGGGACGGGACTGTAAACTATCGTTGGATAGGCCGTTCAAAAATATTGTGGGTCTGTGAAAATCATTTTACAATTCAGGGATCCGTTTGCGTAATATTAAGCTTTAAAGTGCTATTTATTTTTTTAGTTAGAATCAAGCGTGTGTGTGTCCCTGTCAGCTAAATGGTTGTTTTTTAACGTGTGAAAAAATTAATGACAGTAGTATAATAACGAAATTATAAAGAAAACTATCACAGCTAAGTAGGTTTTACAAGTTAACTAGTAATAGTTTTGACCAACTTAAATTTGCAGTTGGAGAATTGACCGTGACGTATATCGATGTATGGCAGAACATGTTTCTCAACTACAATGATACGTTAGTTTTTGAGATAGATTCATCCCAAATACGGAAACGTTCATTGTGCGTGGTCATTCGACACGCACTTGTCCGGTTTATCAATAAAAACTTGGTAAAAATACAATATGGGAAGTTCTATCATAATCATTTGACAGGTCACTTTTGTGGTCAAACCTACTGGTTTTAAAGAAAGAAAATACGCTCACATGGCGTAGTTACGTTTAATTATTTTCTTCTATTCATGATTTTGGTCCTTCAAACCGGGTTGTTGAATGCGGAATCTCCCAACATAAAGTACTAACTTACATAAACTGTGTAGTCAAGAGAGACCCCCCCCCCCCCTAAACCCCCCCTCCCCCCCCCTCTTATTGGCCTGACTGTATCGTGTGCGAATTACAGTACTACCGACCTAAAAGCGATTTAGACAAAATGCAGTGCCCTGGTGAGAGAGTCGGCCATTAAAGCTATTAAGAAATTCCAATTCCGGTAGATAATTACCAAGAGAGCAATTAATGAAATGGAGACCTTATTTGCATTGAAAAACCCTCATCAGACAGTATCAAATTAAATACTCGTTTTCCCCAACCTAAATAATTTATCACATGCTTAAAGACATTACTAGCCTTGCATAATCTCATAATAGTCATGCAAATAAAAAATAACACTATCCAAACTTCTCCGGTTACAATCGTCAACAGATCGTTGTACTAGGCAAACATAATAAACGTGAATATCACTAACATTACGCAGTACAATGTACGCAACCACGCAATAAAACCTAAGCTTTATGTGTTTTCGTGTAAAACTGCTCTTTTTAACGTCTGGTTTCCTGGTAAAGAGTGTCAAGTTCAAGATTTTTTTTTTGTTTTTTGTGACGGAACTAATAAATTAATAATGAAAACACTTTTCTTTTAATTAATAAAAAAAATATTATATTAACAATTTAGTCTTTTTATTTTTTATTTATTCTGGAGTCCCATGATGGATAAATATTTTCTCCAGTCTGAATAAAAATTACAATAGTGGGTTACTTACTTTTACATAATTAGGAGAATGAAACACATTATTAAAAAATATAAATTGTTTTACTTAAAAAGAAACACAGTTTTTGTACCTGCGGTCGTACATAAAAATACACTGTAGGTATGTGTTTATTAGACATTCGAAATGTAAATAATTTCGATTTCTTCTACAAGCTGGGGTAACCTAGATAAAATATATTTTTATTTTACACTTAAGAGGACCCTGAAGTTATAGTTAATGTAAGTATTAAACCCGTCTTGGGCAAGTGTGGGGAAATTATATTCTTTCAAAGTTATAATCATCTCTCTTTAATTTTTTCATGTGACTCGGTTATTAAAATAACTTTATCTCTATGC
This sequence comes from Tiliacea citrago, assembly GCA_963921375.1. Classification (NCBI taxonomy): domain Eukaryota; kingdom Metazoa; phylum Arthropoda; class Insecta; order Lepidoptera; family Noctuidae; genus Tiliacea; species Tiliacea citrago. Next base: position 3,551,300 of record OY992801.1, read on the forward strand.
TAAAAGGTAGGTATTATAAATCTAATTATGTTTGTCTAACAAATCATAATTTCAAGTTTATCTTACTAAAATATAAATTCACATGATGTAGGTACACATATCTTTTTAAGCCTATGACACATACAATTTTATGCATTAAGAATATAAATAATACTACAAAATAATCCGTATGATATTCGGCTGAAACCTGATTTCAATAAAGTTGGGTTGCTTAAAGTTAAGAGACGTTTAAACGTCAAAATTGTATTAACCATACAATTTTGACGTTTAAACGTCTCTTAACTTTCACAGACACTAATTATTACTAAAATATAAGTAACTTTTATAAATAAGGGATTAAAGTCTACCCTTTACCCAAATTTATTTAAATCAGCTCTCAGCAGCAGGGTAAATAATAATTATTATAACGACAGATTTATATTTCATTGGAAACAAAAAAAACACGAAAAAGTACTGTTTATTTTTCGGTCGATTTATAGTTCAGATCAAATTATTATTGTTACTGAGAAATGACCTGAAAAATAAATTATTTCTATACACAGGATACAGGCACTCAATTAAAATTATAAATCCATTCTCTCTTACTTAACAATATTTCATTAATAAATTCGTCGCTTAATTAATTAATCTCACAAAGTTTCCGATATTGCTATCACATAACAAAATAAAATAAAAAATAAAATGCTTCACAATACGTCGCCTATATTATCAATCAATTAAATTGAGCAAGTCTTCATGCTCTCTTTGAAATAGCACAACATTGGAGCAGGGGCGGGTAAGTCTGCTATTTTCAATGATTGGTCATTATGACGACCATACCAAGGCAACGCCATGACCATTGTGCCAATAGTTTGTAACCTCCTAAATTCTTAATGGCGTGACAGTGGTCCATAAGTCAAAATAATAGGAGCTTGTCAGTACGAGATTACCAAATACAGACAATTTTTCCAATGTAGTATCAGTGGCACGTCATTTGAAAATCATAAAGACGCCTTTCAATTAGTAGATTAGCAAAACTGTCAAACTCTACAATTGCGGTGCCAATGATCGGACACAACTGCGTTAGCAGACTTGGCCCCCAGTATTCATAGTACGCACTTGCGCTCAAAATATTAAACATAATCGGTACTATGAATCGAACCCAATATTTTTTAAACGGATTCAAAAATTTATAAAAAAAAAGTCTAATCTAATTCTTCTTTCTTGCTCTAAAAAGATCTTGAATCTGTGCATTGGAGAGTCCTTTCGTTTCTGGCACTATTATAAATGATAAGATCGCATTTACAAGGCTCACAGCACCAAATATATAGAAACATCCAAAGATTCCGAAAGCGGTGAGCATGTATGGGAACACCGCCAAAATAAAGAAATTGAGGAACCACACCCATTCAATGATCATCATCGATGCTAAGCCTTGGACCTGGGAATAAAGAAATACAACGTGGCGATTAGGTTATCACATTAAATAGTACAGCGGTTATTACAAGTTGTTATCAGTCTGTTAAAATAATAAAAATAAAAATAGACCTAAAAATAGAAAACTGAATTTTTCTAACAAACTAAATAGCGTAAAAATTGGCAATAAATAATCCACCCTTGATACTACGGCGCACACGCCAAACGACAGTGAGACCAGCGGAGGGTAGGTACTTGCGCTCACGCGCGGGGCGTTATAATACATGATGTTGTTAAATACTAAAAGGGAAAAAAGGTCTCACGGGTAGAATGTTAACTTTTATTAATTATTTTATTTATGTATGCTTAAAATACGTAATGTAGAATACGTGGTTTGAATTAATGTGATAACCTAATCGCCACGGTGTATATTAATTAAACGCACTGTTCCACATACGTGTGTATAAGTTCTTCTAAGTTATACTAGATACTTAATTTAAAATAATAAAGAAATTATTATTATTTTACATATAACATCACGCCTGTAATCCCCAATGGGCTAGGCAGAGTTGTACCTATAGTACAGCCACGTTTCGCCAGTTATATTTAAGTCCCATGTAATAGGGGGCGAGCCATTGCCATTAACCGGTCACAAATCCAGACTTCGGACTGTTATTGAGAAATTCCAGATGGAAAACCCAATAACACTTTGCCTAACCCGGTAATCGAACCGAGAACCTCATGCTCAACATAAGCGACCACAAGATGAACGAGGCAACTTTTTTTATAAAAATGTGGCTGTTAATAATTACTGTGGAGCCTTACGACTTCCACGTGAACGAAGTCCCGGGCAGAAGCTAGTTAAATAATAAGATTCAAAATAAGATTCGAACACTTCCTTTTAACTTCGTTTTATACACTACTGCCATGATTTTTTTCAAATACCTATCCAAAAACAACCATTTAGCTGAGGGACAGACACTTGACTCTAACAATAAAAACCAGCCAAGTGCGAGTCGGACTCGCGCACGAAGGGTTGCGTACCATTATCTATCAAAACGGCAAAAAATCACGTTTGTTGTATGGGAGCCCCCCTTAAATATTTGTTTTATTTTTATTTATTTATTTATTTTTAAAGTGAATATATAACTAAATAATCTGTGAATATTTCAAGCGTCTACCTGTTGCCGTTATCAATATCGAGCATAAATGAGCAAAAAAATTACGTTTATTGTATGGGAGCTCCATTAAATATTCATTTTATTCTGTTTTTTAGTATTTGTTGTTATAGCGGCAACAGAAATACATCATCTGTGAAAATTTGAACTGTCTAACTATCACGGTTCATGAGATACAGCCTGGTGACAGACGGACACGGACAGATAGACGGACAGACAGACAGACAGACAGACGGACAGACAGACAGACAGACGGCGGAGCCTTAGTAATAGGGTTCCCGTTTTACCCTTTGGGTACGGAACATAGCACTTTATGGCGAAAGCGTCAGGGTAGCCCCCGAAATTAAAAATTTCTTATGTTTTTTGCTATTTGCAGGTCAGTAATAGGTTATCTACCTTTACAATTTTAATTTCGCGTTGTCTGTTCATAGAATCCTATTGAATGACTATTTCATGAAATCTGAGATCCTAGAGAGTTGTATTGCTGATTGTAATGATTATAATTCTGTAAAGCCATATTAGTTACGTCCACGAATCATATTTTAATTAACATATACAACCTGACACAGATCTGAAAATTACAAAAAACTTAAGAAAATTTGAATTTCGTGGGCTACCTTAGCGCATCCCCCTTAAAGCTTAATATTACGCAAACGGATCCCTGGATCGAAAAATAAACTATCCGCCCATCGGTCTTATTATTTGAAATAAGCCAAAGATGAATCTTTTCTTTATGAAAATGTTAGGCTTTATTGTACCACAAATCGCCAAAAACGTTTACCGCTAAACTTGTTTAAAACATCGTTCAGTTTCTGTCAATCCTTTGATGATTAGAGAAAGAATAATGTTTTAAATATTTAGCGCTAAAGGCATTTAGTGATTTGTGGCCCTTAGTACTCAGTAACTACTCCTTAATAAGAAAACAGTTCCAAAATTTTAAAATATACGTTCTCCATCCTTACCTCAGATTCAAAAACTTCAGCTAGCAGCACATAAGGAATGGTACCGGCTCCAATGAGGAATGAGAAGCAGTACGCCATGAGTAGCACCACTGTGACCCACGCAGGAGCTGACTTCGTCTGCAGCAGGAATCCAAGAGCCACCAAGCTCAGGCAGACCAGCACTGATGAGCATATTATTAGAATCTGAAATTAAAAGGGATTAATTAACAAACTTTCATAATAATATAACACTAGCTGACCCGTGCCCACTTCGTTGGGCGGAAAGTCTTTTCATTTTTCGGATATTATGACATTATGCCTATGACACTCACAAATAACGTGGCTTTCTATGGGTATTTTTTTTTCAAAATCGGTTCCGTAGACCCAGAGATTACCCCCTACATCCTCACAAACTTTACCTGTTTATAATATTATTAATAACTGCTGTTCTTCTTTAAGGACTTGAGCTGTATATCCATTACAGTTACACGGCTCAAATTAAGACTGATAACACGGTGCAATTTAATTTTATTGCAATATTCAGAAGCAATAATGCCCTAATTTCACTATTCTTAGACTAAGAATAATTAAAGCAAAATATGACCATAAGCGAACTGAAGCAAAAAAAAAATGGACATCAAGTTTTGCTTGTTACCAAACTTGACAAAATTTTTGGATTTAATATGAAGATTTTTTTTGAAGCCAACACCGTGTTTACGAACGATGACTATCGAAAACCACGTTACTTATGGTGAATCCGCAGTGTTAGCCCGCGAAGTTCAAATTTTCTTACATTTCTTGCTATGTGCTGGTTAGTGTCAGGTTGTATCTTGATCAAAATATGATTCGCGACTATAAGTGTCGCCGCACACGGGCTTCACGCCACAGCCACAAACGCCGCCACGAGAAGCTAGTTTACGTATAGTATACGTAGCGTGTGGCGGCCACCGGCGTCAACCGTGTGCGGCGAGTCCATAGAAAATGTATGAAAACTACAGGAAATATGCCGGTGGCGTCGTCTTGTGGTTGGTGGCCGGTGGCCCGTGTGCGGGGACCCTAACTGATATGTATTTACAGATTTATTGTATAGAATCAATTATAGTACATCTTTAGATTTTAAACCCCAATGTCATGATTTCATGAAAAAGTCATTCAATGGATAAAATCTAATTCGATTATGAAATAAGGGGATTCACCTTAAACGTAACATTGATTTAATATTCGTTCTGAGGGAATTATCTACGCAGGCTGTGGTAACAGGGCAATTACTGTTATTGGCAAATAAAATCTCCCTCCACAAAACCAGAAAGAATCGCATAAATTTAAATTCAAAATAATCTTACCCTCCTGCCAGCCTTATCAGCAACTAGAGCCGTGGACATGCCTCCACAGAACTGTATGACGGCGAATACCACCGTGTACAGATCGGACTTGCTCGGGTCTGTCTCAGTGAATACTGTCTTAGCGTACACTTGTACTGGAACTAAGCCCATGAACACCTGGAAAAGTAGATGAGATAACGATCAAACTCAAACCCAACTCAAAGCATTTATTTCGCTTAAACCAATTACAGGCACTTTTGAATTGTCAAAGAGTCGGTAGTTAGTCAGAAAATTGATGTTATTTGCCCATTCCAAAGCGTAGATCTCTAAGGAGAAGAACAATCAAGAAACTCCAGAGACACTCTTTTATATCAAGATATTACAAAATCCTGGGAACATTATTATTGTTACTTCTTTTTGTGAGAACAATGTAAAAAAAAAACAAAATATAAAATTAAAAATAAGCCAGTCTGACGGCGCCCACGAACATGACGCGTGGATCAGCACCATCCAGCTCAATCATTTTGTAGGGAACCGAATGATCCAACACACGCGCCACCATCAGCGAGACATTTAAGCGAGCATGACATACTCTCAACTGCCAAGCTTTTTAATATACATGACTGTAAAAAAATTAAATGGTAAACAAGTTAAAAGCTTGGGGATCAATGTAACTATCCGCATCACTGTCAAAGCAGGTGAGAAACTGGACCATGTTTCATCCCAATCGGTTCAAAGGTCAATTATCACGAATTGACAAGTAGAAGCACAAGTTACGTTGAGTAAGATCTTCGGGATAAGTTCAAATCTTACAGAGCCTATTATTACCAGACGAGTATATGACTGGAGAAACTTTATTTACCTGCATTGTCATCACTGTCATCACTACGAAGAATGCCCGTCGTGAAACCGGTGAAATGACTGGAGGAGAAAAACAAATCATTATTAAAACCCTGAACTTAAAAATCCTGTTTGAAACTAAAACGTGAAACTTTCATTGTATCCACAGGAATTAAACCGCATTCATAAATCGTATACCTAATTAAAAAGTTTTCAATACATCAAAAACGGACGGCAAAACCAAACGAAATTTGTTCAAAAAAAGATACTTGTAGAGTTTAATCTCCAAGTCAAATAATGTGAAGTCTGTCTGAGCCTATAAGTAGAGCAGATGCTTACATAATAGCTTGATTGGAGACAATGCTTTCGGTTGCTCCGGTATGATGTCTTCGTTGTTCAGCTTTTGTTTTTCTGCTTCTTCTGCTTTTGGATCTGTATCTGTAAAAAGACAATTAATGATAATCGACACTTACAATATTATTTTGATGGAAAGTGATTACAGTTTACGAGAGATTCGTCAATGACCTTGCTGCTTACCATAGTTGAAAAGTCCACTTTACCAGTACAATTTACCAAAAAGTTGGATCAAACTAAGGTCCACCATCTTCAGTTTCGTCAACATAATGGCCACTTTCGTGATTTCGTCGCACGATGCCAAAAACTGCAGCTGGCTAATGCAATGGCTAGTTCAAGCACTGGCGCTAGCATCTAATGTAGTTAATAATTTTCACATTTGCCTAGCAAAAAGATTCTCACACTGGTTTAAATATTGGCAGATTCTGAAAATGCACTTCTTACAAGCTCGTTCTTCTTTAGTATCTGAACTATGAAGTAAGAGTACATACCTGTAACAGAAATAAGTTCAACAGCCGGCATGATCTGATGCTTCAACCTCGTCAGTTCATCTATCACCACCATTGAAGAGGCGGGCACCCCTCGGTACTTAGCTATCGCCTGTCTTGCATCCTGAAATTTCAATAATCATTGTGTTAGCCTTGTGCGTTATTACCTGAGTGCCAAACAAGCAATTGTTTTCAAAGCGTTTCGTATTTCCACGACTTTCAACAAGATTGACATGAGCTTTTCGGTAGCTTATGTCAGTCCCATACATTCTCCAGTTTTCCATCATGGTTATCGCTTATAGAATATCACTTTTTCTAGGCCCTCTGGTTCCTAAACTATATTATCATCATCTTCAAACTCAAAACATTTATTTCATCTTTTCAATTGTCAAAGAGTCGGTCAGTTAGTCAGAAAGTTGAAGCTATTTGCCCATTCCAAAACGTATTATATATCCTTGTCCAATGTTACATGAGAAGCTAGGCCATTAACCACTGGGCCATCACGTCAACATTATTGTTATCGAATAGTTACATAATTATCTTCACTTGATTCCTTTGCACGCGAGTTTTATAACAAAATAGGTCCTGAAAGGTGAAATCATAATAACTTACTGCATTCCTGTCATTAATACCAAAACAGGTATAGGTATAGCTGACATTCCCTATATTATTCTCGATACCAGGTAGGTCGCGCAGCGTGCTATGGAGCGGGCTATGCTTGGAGTCTCTTTGAAGGATAAGATCAGGAATGAAATTATCCGGAAAAGAACCGGAGTTACCGACATAGCCTGCAGAGTAAGCAAACTGAAGTGGCAGTGGGCTGGCCATGTTTGTCGAAGGACCGATGGCCGATGGAGCAGACGAGTCCTGGAGTGGAGACCGCGTATCGGCAAGCGTAGTGTGGGACGCCCCCCAGCTAGATGGACCGACGATCTTAAGAAGGTGGCTGGGTCAGACTGGTTGCGGAAGGCGAAGGACAGGGTGTTATGGTGCAGCCTGGGAGAGGCCTATGTCCAGCAGTGGACTGCGATAGGCTAAGTTGATTGATTGATTCTCCATACTACTATACTGTACTATATTGCTAATTAACGGCTGAACGGATTTCAATGGGCATACAGGTAGACCATGACCTTTTTTTTTTTTGGGTTAAATTATCACATAACTTAAAACTAACAAATAACTACTGACTAAAACCCACCCGTGTTCCTTCCGTTGCCTCTGTGCCAGGGCCACGATATCCCTTTCGGACAAACTCGCAACCCTGGCAGGCATTGGTCCTAACGGACCCCGTCAGTTGGTGCTGACATCTCTTGGAGGCGCGCGTGGAACACAACGCACCATCGACCCTGGCCTGGTCCTTGTCGGACGGCGAGCTACCTATCGCTCACCGTCCGCAGGCCCATGCCTACGGTGGCCGGAAATCGGCTTGCGACTCCCGACGCCCGGGGCGTCTCCTGCAGCGACTAAAGGCGCGAAGGCGCGAACCTTGTCTCACCCTCACGCGTTCCGCCTCCTCCTTCGCTAGCATAACTGCTTCGCAGAAGGAGGTGACGGCCTCCCATGCACTCTCGCTCCGAACCATGGCCTGAACCAGGGCCGGACGCGAGAGATCGCCGCCGCCGATCGCCTCCGTGAGGACACGGCGGTGCTCCGCCCAAGCTGGGCAGACCTCCACCGTATGCTCCACCGTGTCCTCCGGGCGATCCACACAGTGGTGACACCCGGGCGTTTCCTCCCGCTTTATCCTGAACAGGAACCTCCCGAAACAACCGTGTCCGGTGAGGACCTGCATCAGGCAGAAGGTGAGGACGCCGTGGCGCCACTCTAGCCACTTCTCAAAGAGGGGACTTATCGCCACAATTGTGGCGTGCCCAGATAGACCATGACCTGGATTTAGGATTAGAACATAGGAAACCTTTTATCCAGGTAGTACGTCCCCGTGGGATAATTTTCGATCTCGACAAAAGTTCAGCAAAGCCTAGTGTGATGATAAACCAACTCACCTCTTCCCTTTTCTGCCTCAGCAAATACACAGGACTCTCCACAACCAGCAATATGATTAGTGTGCAGCATATACTTAGTATTAACTGTAGCCAGATTATAGTTCTATACGTCAAGAACCAGCCGAAGAGGTATGACATCAACGTGCCCATGCAGTACAGGAATATTGAGGCTGGAAGATAGAGAGAGAATATGATTAGTATTGATCAGTCTTTTTACAACTCTGTTAAATAACTCTAACAGCAACTGCATTTACTTATTAAATGCAGATGAGTAGTTTCAGTGTAACTGAAAGTCAAAGGAAACTACCACTTCCAGATAGAGAATTTCAAGTCTGCAACTGTACATCGGCCGACAAATTATCGCTGCTATAAACTGTATAGATACCTTCATCACTACGGTTCAAATTGACTTTACTTTATATTGTATGACAGCAATGCTGATCATCACGGCACAAAACGGTGAATGTCCTCAACCGTTCTCTTTCAGATTATTTAAATAAGAATATGATTGATCCTAACCTAACTAAAACTATTAACAAACTAAAATATGGCGTCGAAAAATTCCTCCGCATTGCTGTCGACTGGTAATGTACCCAAGAGACTTTGCCATGCAACGTCTGGCCAAATTAAAAGTGAACACGGGAAGTGTCAACCAAGCGTTTGGAGATTATTATCTCTCCTTCACATGGACTGATACTCGTTTTATATTACACAAAGTATTAAAAATGTCTAGACACACCGACATTCTTTCAAACTTTATATTCTGAGAATTTTTATCTAAAACTTCTAATTTCAGAATTATACATTTCAGTTTAGTACGTTTCACTTTAATCTTAAGATTTGTGAAATAATAATATGTTATCATCTCTTTACACACATGATGCGATTTTATCTTTCCGGATTGTAATAAGAGAAATGGAGGCTGAATCACTAATCCTTTGTCTGTAGTTATCAATACTACAGACAAGAATTTCAAATCTCAAAGATTTTCCTTTAACTTGTTAAAGTTAAAATTATTTACAATATGAATCCAGAATAGATATAATTATGCTGTGCTGACCCTAAAACAATTAAATGACATTAAGGGCAGAATGATGATTTATTTTAAAAAAAAACGAATTTAGTAGGACAAAAAAAATATGTGAACCAAAAAGCTTGCAGCGCTTACAATTAATTTACATTTTTCTCAAAGAAAAATCCACTGTAGTCGTATCCTAGAGAAAGTAATTAAAGCATCTATCTCACCTGAAGCTAATCCTCCTCGAATAGCATCCTCAGCGACTTCTGACGTGAAGATAGGCGATAACACCAAGAAACTTCCACCAGATATACCGGCCAAGAACCTCGCAGCTAGAATCAGGTTTATTGAAGTCGATACTCCTACTATCGCCCAAGATAACTGAAAAAAAATAAATACTGATGTCACTAACTGTTTCTGGTCCAAAAGTTTATTCTTGCAGTTGAAGAGGCATTTTCTCTGCAGCGGTACAAGTAGGCTGGTATTATTAGTTGACCTAAAAATAGTTTACCTAGTAGACCTAGAAATTATAGCATTTAAAATTAATTAAAATCTTTAACAGTGCCTTAGTTCGTCTGACCCGGGCGGAAACTCAGTCTTCATCAGTATCCTTGTCAATGTTTAAATTTGGTTTCGACAACAGACCGTATAAAACATGTATCTTAATCGAAGCAGAAGGTAATATTGCTTTTAAAGCATATTCTCAAAAGCCAATTAACTCAGCCTATCGCAGTCCACTGCTGGACATAGACCTCTCCCAGGCTGCGCCACAACACCCTGTCCTCCGTCTTCCGCATGCAGTCTGACCCAGCCACCTTCTTAAGGTCGTCGGTCCATCAACCTGGGGGGTGCCCCACACTAAGCTTGCCGATACGCGGTCTCCACTCCAGGACTGGTCTGCTGCATCGGCCATAGGTCCTTCGACTAAAACATGGCCAGCCCATGTCGGTAACTGCGGTTCTTTTCCGGAAAGCATAAGCCAATACATAGAAACAAATATCTCTTACCACAAACGGCAAAGACAAAATAACACCACCGTTTCTTCTTCCTAACGAATTAATTAATAGGCCAGCTACAGCTGATCCAACAATTGCTCCTAATGAAGGCAAACTGCCCAACAACGCCTCTTCAGCTTTAGTTATGGGTGCTGATAGAGGAGTCGTTGTGTTTGAGGCATATAGCTCTGATGTGTATGAGGGCCAGACGTTGAGAGCCCCCATGACAGTGGAGCCGAAGCCACCTAGAAATAAAAGAAGAATACGTTAGAGTAGGCTATGGCTAAGAGTGAGATAAAGAAAAAGTTTGCTGATGATCCATTAATGGCAAGGGAAGAAAAACCTAAAATGAACCTGCCAGTGACTATACCACAACAGGACTATAGAGGCATGAGGAACAGGGTGTAAAGTTCACTCATCCTCCATAGAAAAGGGAGGATCCTCCGACCAGACGGGTGTTGTGTCTGGTGGGCGACTGCCCGATGTCGGGGCGTTATCTCTTCTGTGAATATACTAATCGCGCGAAAAACTATATATTTATATTTTAAGTTAATGCAAATTGTCTGTTTTTTTATTAATCTGTTTCTTTTGTAATATTTTACTTAACTAACTATTTACACTAGATATTAAATTAAATGACTAACTAACTATACAAATAAATACAAAACAAAAGGACAGTTAGGCGTCGAAGTACTCGTCCGCATCACTGTCATCCAGAAAGGTGCCCAGAACACTGGCAGCAATGCCACGTTGAATGGCAATGCTAAAATAACCAGCCTTTAAGTTAATGTTTTTATTTGTCTGTAAATCTTCCCATAAAAAATAAACTAACTAAATTTAAAGAAGAACCCGCGATCCCAATGTTCTGGTTCTGATGTACCTAAGTATGTACTGATTTCAAATTTTTATATTACTACGGTATATGTACAAGTACCAGTGCCACATAATTTCACTATCGAATCAGACAAAAGCAGACTACCGGAAGTGTGTGATACTGATAATGAATAATGTCCCAACTTTGTTTATCAGTTCAATTTAAATTTTGCAGGACACATTTGTATGGCACGCTCTCTAAACTTAAAACGTTTACATTCATAATCATTTATTTGTCAGAATATAGTACATTTTATGGTTTTACGATTAGTCTATGGTATCATCACATTCGGCCAAGTGTGGCGTGCAAATATTAGGTACATACAATTATCAGGTTACTACTATAATTACAATTTAAGATGTGTCAGTTAAAAATAATATCTTAAACACACACAATTTATTTATGATGATATTCATATAATATAGGATAGGATATACATTCATATAATGCAGGTGTAATTATTTGAATCAGTAAGGCCTAGCCCGCAATGCGAAATCTCACCGCGCGTTTTATATTCAGTGTACGGAATTGCAACTAACACGCAGTGCGAATAAAATTCCTTGCTATTTTGTCAATTTTATGCAGATCTCAGCTGAGACGCATATCTACAATGGGCAACAGAACTAATAAAATATATTTATTTATTTATAAATCCCACAATTCTATTGTGGTATTTTGCATCAAATTTGTCCCACAGGGGGAGTTCTCATATACATAACGATGTACTGAGCGGTGAGCGCCCATTCGCGTGATTTATATTTCGCAATACGTGGAGCAACATGCAACCCCATACTCCGCAAAATATCCTCTCAAAAAAAATTCGCACCGCACCGCGCCAAATCATTCATTCGTATCAAATCTTATCAAACTACAGATTTTTTACCGCGCGAAATTTTTATCTATAGTGCGTGTACATACCTATACCTAATACCTAGTGTTACAGAATTACGATAATAATTTCGTGTGAATAAACCTCGCAGCGCGGGCTAGGCAAAGATTCATCTCGACAAAATTCGTCGATATAAATGCTAGGGAACCAGCAAACATATCGGCTGCACATGTGATACATGTGTAATTAATAGTTTGCTAAAGAAATACTTGTCTTGAATTGCGTCGCTTACGCATAAATATTTTGTATTTATAGCCTTGTGTATTTATATGTATGCTTGTTCCTTTGTGGCGTTCTAGAGACCAAACGCGTGGGCAGATTTTGATGATTCTTCATCAGTAATCAAAATTCAATATGGTGACAACTACACGCAAAAAGAAAAAAAATAAGTCGACGATCTATGTCAAGTGGACGGTATCATTGAACAGGTCTTAGAATTCAGGTCTTAGAATCTTTAGGTTTCGCTTAATCTTAGGTTTACAGGTCTTAGAATCTTTAGGTTTCACTAATCATTTTTCATTTTGAATGACCATAGGATCTATAACGATTTAAAGTTGGTTAGCAACCATTCTCAATAAAATTTACAAAACTTTTAATAAAGCTGTGATAAGTTCTTATATAATCGTATAATAGAATAGATCTTATTACGTGAAAAATAATTATTATAATATAATTATTAATATCGAATGACAAACCTAAAATGTTACTGCTTTGAAAGATAATTTTAACGACCGTTACCCAAAGCTTTACTTAACACAGTCAGAGAAAAATAACCTACCAATAATTAAAAAAAAATGGGTACAATGTTGCCGAACGAAAAAAAAAGTTAATTTAAAAAATTAAAACGCCCGCTTGCTTATAAAGTGAACATCTTTTTAAATTTAACAATAAACACCTTGCCTCTGACTGCATCAGACTGTTAATATAATAGTATTAGATGGGATTGGAGACAGAAATATTATGTCATCTTGTTTCCATCTTTTTAAAAGTTCACATTTTACGCAGTCGGGTTTTTAAATTATATTCATGAGGTTCCTCTTCATAAAAAACTAAAATGAAATATCTCACACTATTTTTAAACACTCTTTGTTTAAACACAATTTGAATTGGATTGAAAACATCTCGATACGATGTTCCATTGATTTTGTAATTAAATCACGTTCCTAATAAACACGGTTATTTTCTTTTTTTTTCTTACCCTTTCTCCTTCATCAATATCACCCTCTTCCTTCATTGTCTCTCTCTCTAGGACTTCTTGTTTGAATACCCAATGACCTACACTATGATTGTCTTTGTAACTCACAAAAAACACACACAACACATCCATGCTCGTAAAAAACATATCGAAACCGTTTAAAACGTCTCTAAGCAATCACTGTTTATTTCCAAATAACTTGGAACAAATATTTTTTATCTCTCGACCGAGAAGCCTCGGTGTCTGGTTCCGAATTCAAAGTCGCGCTAAAAAAAAGTTTTTTTTTATTTCTTACCGGCCAAAGCGGCATGGAACTGCCTAAGTCTTCCTTTATTCATGTTGATTCACTCCGAACTAACGAGAATCGTAACTATACGCTCAACTAATAGTAACATTTCGGCAAATAGTTTATTACATAAATGAATTAGAATCCACAAGATATGTAAACAAAACCTGTGTGTAAATATTTTATCTTTTGATAAGAGTCTGTCATTCTTATCATTTGTGGAGCAATACGTCTGTTTGTCTGAATGTTCTGATATTAATTAAAGATTTCCAAAATCAACATTTTGCTAAATTAATATTTAGTTTGGTATATTTAAATTTCCAGCGTGATTTTGCTAATACTCTGTAAACTGGAAATCTAAGTGTAAGTCGGTCCTCCCACCACATAGACAGACATCCAAATGAAGGCCACGATCAAAATTTTAGCAAGAGTTATTATTATTAGAGTTATTCATTTAATCTCTCAAGTTACATGATTCATATTATACAATATTTAATACATTATGCACACAACAGACAATACATAACATTACAGTTAAATACAATACAAAACAAAACCATCGCAGTATCAAAACTTACATTAGTGACCGACGACTGTAGGTGCCGTACAAGTGATGCCGCGTGTAATGTATGGACAGTTGAGCCTATTCTAAATCTGTGGTGGAGCCTGTCCGCTATCATCATCAGTACGCTGTTGGGGCTGCCGCGCACCATGCGCACCAGAGACGCGCTCCGTTTACGCATCGTTGCGTAGAAGCAGTCGACGCTAGCTTCGGCAAACATGCCCGGGCTTCGTATGCTTTTTGGGTGTGATTCACCCACATGCTGCACGCGTACATTGTTATACATAGTAAAAACCGTTAGGAGTTTATGGAAATTTATTTCGATATAAATAATAATCTTTAATACAAAAATTATTGTATATTATAAATAATAATTATGAAATATTTTATTTTAATTCGTTCTTCAATCAATATCTCCGTAAAAACAGCATTCGTGTATTCATGGGTGATAATTACTAATACTTACTTATGTTATTGTATAATATTATACTTATTAATACCTATAGGAGGAGCTTGTGGCTAAGTAATAACTGCTGCACGGGTCAGTCAATCAGGTTAAGCCCCGCTTGCCGCGGTTTGTCCATGGATGGGTGACCATCTTTTCATACCAAGATTCCTCCGTGCCTCAGAAAGCACATTAAGCCATTGGTCCCGGCTGTCATTTGTAGATCTTTGACAGTTGTTACGGGTCGTCAGAACCCCAAAAGTCAGATAGGCAGTCGCTCCATGTAAAATACTGGTATTCAGCTGCATCCGGTTAGACTGGAAGCCGACAACAACATAGTTGGGAAAAGGCTAGGCAGATGATAAATAAATGATAAATGATAAATGATTTATTTCTGTAAGTAGGTTTGTACAAACACTTTTACACGAAAAAAACTAGATGAGGTCTGCGTTTCGTATCCGAGTATACTACTCTGAGAAGAAAGGCCGAAACAAACTCAGAGGTCACAGTCTCTTTTTAAAGTCCAGACATAATCTTGGTCAGATCATGTGAAGACCATGTAGATTGGTGCCTGAAATTATCTTTTGACGAAAGAACCACACTGGTTGAGGGGACCTGTCCAGTCAGTGCACGCATTTGTCAGTAGTCGTGCAGCTCAACTAAGAACTTAAGGAGCTCAACGATTCAACGAACAATACCAAAGAAAGGACATTTGGGTAGGCCGCATAAAATCACTCAAACTGCCAGACTATGATAAAAACTAACTGAGAAAAAAAAGAAAAATGAACAATAACCCACATAGTCTTCACATTTACATTTTGATGATGATGAATACCTATATACTTATATAATATTTATATTATACTTAATACATATATATATATAATTTCTATTTACTAGACTGTTGTCCTCGTGTATAAATAAGCCTAATGATTTCTCAATGTCAATGTTATTACACTAAGGGCACCTTGCGCAACTTTAATTATAAATACCATTTTGTTTAATTATCTTGGTCTAGGTTTTACGTCAAGTCTTCGAGTAAGGTTAGTACTAAGTGTATCGAGCAAAGCATCTTCAGTTTAAAAGCCTGCATTGATAGCTACATTGAATTTGCTATAGTCACCAGATCCTCGTTTGGCATAAGGATATACAGAGTGACAGGGACATCGACGCACAACCTGGTACCTTCGTATAGAAGTATGAGGAACAGGGTGTAAAGTTCACTCATCTACTAAAAAAAGGGAGGATCCTCCGGCCAGAGGGGTGTTGTGTCTGGTGGACTACTGCCTGACGGTTGATGTAGGGATGTTGTTTAATTATATGTCAGTCGCGCGGTAAACTTTGCTTGCGGTATGCAGGACTTTTGTGTTCGCGTGTGGCGCTGTAGATGCCGTCACAATGGATTCAGCTCATGATTCTGGACCCATTCCATTCCATTGTTTCTGGGCATTTATATTTTTCATCGGTTATTTTAAAAAAAACCGGCCAAGTGCGAGTCGGACTCGCGCACGAAGGGTTCCGTACCATTATCTACAAAAACGGCAAAAAAATCACGTTTGTTGTATGGGAGCCCCCCTTAAATATTTGTTTTATTCTGTTTTTTAGTATTTGTTGTTATAGCGGCAACAGAAATCCATCATCTGTGAAAATTTCAACTGTCTAACTATGACGGTTCAAGATACAGCCTGGTGACAGACGGACAGACAGACGGCGGAGCCTCAGTAATAGGGTTCCCGTTTTACCCTAAAAAACTGCTGTTTCCAACAAAAGTAAAATGCTTTTTAATAATAACCGACGACATATTTCAAGGGTGTCTCTGCCACCATGTATAACTATAAAGTAATGCTTTAAAAAGGATAATAATTTTCCAGGCGACTAATAACTTAAAGGGCGACTAACTATTTGCTACTAAAATAATAACTTGGCAGCGATTATTAGTCATCTACTGTTATTGAATCATTTGGGTTAGGTTAGGTTAGAACAGTAACCATTAACAAGCGAAGGCGAGCGAGCGAAGCGAGCGTGCCGCGTGCCGCGGTTTGCGGCCGCCGAGCGCCAGATACCCTCTATTGTTGGTAAATTCAGTTACCAAAACAAAAATTCGATGCCAGTTTAAATTAAAATAAAGCTAAAAACTGATTATTGAGCTGCTACTTTCTACTTAAAATAATACTTCGCTGTAGCTGCCAACCTATTATTTTTGCTGCCAACCTATTATTTTTGCTACCGGCTTTAATTATTTTTTAATCCCTAATTCAGATTAATTTATCGCCGTGTTAAATACATGCCCTTTAAAAATGCACATCTCCATATCATTTATAATTTGAATGACTTTACTAAATCTCTAAAAACTTATGAACTTCTAATAATGGACGCTTTTTTTAATTTAAAAACTTTCTAATTTTCTAATGATGCACCCTTTTTTAATACTTGAGCCTCTTTTAATTTTGTTGGCCTTTTCTCACAGTTGGTCACAGTAATTAAGCTAGGGTACCGTAACCAAACGGGTAAGATTAGATTGGAACTGTGACCAACCACGCGCGAGCTGAACATCCGGCCGGTGCTCGATGACTGGCTTGGGAAGAGGCACGGCTCCCTGTCATTTAGGGCGACGCAGGTACATTTGGGGCACGGCTGCTTCAGGAAGGACCTGTGTCGCATAGGCAGGGAGTCAGATGCTCGGTGTCATCACTGCGTCCATTGTCGGGAGGACATGGCGTGGCATACGCTAGCAGAGTGTGCAGTTTGGGAGGAGCCGCGTCGTGCCCTCGTTTCGGAAGTGGGAAGTAACCTGTCGCTACCGGCTATGATTCGTTCTATGGTCGGCGGTGCAGCGCCGTGGAACGTAATGATCTCCTTCTGCGAAAATGTCATGTCGCAGAAGGAGGCAGCGGAAAGGGACACGGAGTTTTCGAGTGCTGCCATTTATAATATCACCCTCGTCATGACCACACATCAACAGACGTTTTATCCCGCTGCTTCTGTTTTCTGCCAGTCTTCTCCAGGTTTTTCCAAGAAGACTCATTATGTTATTATTGTGTTCTTACTCTACATGTAGCGAACAGCGGTTTTTGTTTTCATAGTTGGTCTCATCGTGGAAGTTGTTCGTAGAAATCAGGAAGAAACCTAGACTTATAAAATTAATGTAAAACTGAAATCGAAAATCTGAATTGATCAAGCGTGATGATCAATGCTCATATCTTCTCAATATGAGACCTATACCTATGGGTCGTTGCCCTTTTTTTTCTGTAGGGAAAAGGTTCCCAGGTTTCGTCTGGGAAGAACGGAGGGTAATGTCGGACTCCTACCGACTAAAACTCCACTGTTCCGTCTAGTACCATGAGTCGAGGGCCTGGGAGATACTTGTGCATTCGGCGCACCCCCGACTGGTATCAGCCCGCCATGCCTAGCAGGCCCCATCTGAGACTGCACGTACTCCCATTAAGGCACGTATATAATAATACGTGCCACCTCTTTGATCCTGACTGCGCAGTGGGACAATACATGTAAAAGTTTTTCCGGGTATTTTGTTTGACTTGTTGAGCTTCTGCCTTTAGTTCTGTCCAATGTCACATCAAAATTATCAATCCAAACGACAGACAGCCAGTAGCTATTTGTGCAAGATATTATAACTGGTAAGTTTTATTCAAACAACGGTAATTAATAGTATTATTCGAGATTTTACATAAATTATGGTTTTAATGCTTATTTATATTTGCCACGTGGCAAGGTGTCGCTGTAGATCGGAGGTTCTTACACCCATTATCCTTTTATAGGTGACTACCTTCTGCCCGCGATCTCATCCGTTTCAAATGTCAGCCCCCAACCCAACACGTCGCATCACATCGCCCGCCTGCGCTATTACTTCATTTTCGTTTAAAGTTCTTTCTGACTTTTTGTCGTTCTGCTCGTCTCCTAAGGGGTTTAGCGTGATGTTTAATAGCCTATAAGCTTCCTCAAGAATTGGGCTATTAACTACAAAAAGATTGAATCCGACTGGTAGTTCCAGAGATTAGCGCGTTTAAACAAACAAACAAAAACAAACTCTTCAGCTTAAGGTTTTTTAATTAGTAGATTTTAATCGATTTTAATTCATAGAGGTATCTAGACAAACGGGCGAGGGGTAGGTAAGGGCAGAGAGAAAAACAAGGGGCGGTTCAAAAAGATGAAAAGTAGATTAAAATAAAAGCTGATTTATATTATTAAAAACTTTTTACAAAAAAAAAAACAACCGACTCCCAAAAAAAACACTACAAAGTGAAAAATAACTTTAATTTCGGAAGTCGGTGTCTTTGGAACTGTATTTCAGTTTTTTGTCACCGACTTCCGAAATTAAAGTTATTTTTCACTTTGTAGTGTTTTTTTGGGAGTCGATTGTATTTTTTTTTTGTAAAAAGTTTTTTATTTTTTACTTTTTAGTGGGTCATTTTGTAATTTATCTAATTTACAATAGCCTAATGTCAAATGCTCATCACCTTTTACAAAATATTGCTTTTCCCGATGCAGGGGCGTTAATTGTTGAGGAGTTCTCCTGGTAAGAACCAGGAGAACTCCACCAAAACCAGGTGACTTCACCATATGCATTTTGAAGAGCATAAATTGCTTAGCAATCATATTCAAGTGGCTAATCGAATCGCAACGGTGAAATACTAAGTAGTTCCGGTGGCCATCTGTGGTCTTCATCATCAGTTCCACTTTACCAAATGGTGCTTTTGAAGTGCAAATGCACGAGTTACTATAAAAAAATACTCAAATCGCTATAGGTATGCCTATAAAATTTGAGGATTTCACTCGATTTCCATGGGATTCCCTCATCAGATTCTGATTTGGTGGCAATGGGACCACTTCGAGAGCAAACCCTTCCATACAAAAAAATAATTTTCAAAATCCGTCCACAATTGACGGTGTAATCGGTGAATATACATTAAAAAAAAAACATACAGCCGAACATAATTATAACCTCCTCCTTTTTGGAAGTCGGTTAAAAATAGGTATTTATTTCTGCAACCTATTCTATTTCTTCAATCCTACATATATTAGATGTCATATGATAATTTATTTTAATATCTGAAACGTTACTGACTGATAAGCCTGGTCGCCCAGCGGTAACGTCCTCGACTTACGAGTGGGTGAAAGTAAGAGAGTTCGATTTCAGGTGGGCGCGTGTGATGTTTTGTGAAATATGAGCATTTCTTCACGGTAGGAATTGCCGAATTTCGGACTTTAAACTTTTCTTTACGAATAGGACAGACTTTTTTCTTCTTTTTTTCCCTTTCTCTTTAATGCAATCTGTTCTGGGATGTTCAGCAATACGTAGATGATGGTTGCGGAACTTTTAAAGCACGGTTTAAAGCCATTGCCCCATCCGATCGATACTACAGCTCATTCATGCTGGCTGTAAGAAGGTCTTGCGGTGCCCTTCTTTTCAGTCTTAAGAAGGGAACTGGGTTGGACATTAGTTGCATTGCCAATTGATTTGGGTGGACTTTTAATCTGGTGGAATATGTGGTAATATTAGTTGAAATTTGAAATTGAAACTTTTGAAGAATTTCGATATTGGACTTCACTGCAGTTCGCCAGAGCTGGATACCATAACACCAGATAGGCTTGAGAATGCATTTGTATAGAAGAAGTTTGCTTTCCAGAGACATTTGGGACTTTTTGTTAACCATCCAGTGTAAGCCGCGTAGTTTTTGCCCTAGGGCTTTGCGTTTGGTAAATATGTGATGTCTCTACGTAAGGCGTCTGTCAAGGTGTATTCCAAGTTATCGTGTGACCTCGGCTCGGGGTGCCTGTATGTCATTTAAGGTCACAGGTGGGCATGTTTCGTTGCGTGTGATGAAAGTCACCTGGATTGACTTTGTTTCATTGGCTTTTATCTTCCAATCTTTAAGCCATTCTGAGATCAGCTTGAAGCTTTTTTGTAGTCTGGCAGAGGCCTCTCTTAGGCAAGCATCAGTAGCCAGTATGGCCGTATCATCGGCGAAGGTGCCAATTAGGACATTTCTATCCAACGGCAAGTCGGCAGTAAATAACAGGTACAGGGTTTGACCCAGGACACTGCCATGAGGTACTCCCGCCTGAATCACACGCAGACCTGTGACCTTCATCTCCATGCTTAACTAGGAAAAATCTCTTACTGAGGTAAGAGCGCAAAAAAGGTAGAAATTTGTTGAGATAGACATTTTTATTTAGGTTAGAAGACCTTGGTGCCATACACAATCAAAAGCCTGAGAAATGTCTAGAAAGATTGCAGAGCAGTACTCCTTATTTTCAACTGAGGTGTTGATTTTTTCCACCAGTCTACGTACCTATTCTATAGTCCCGTGGCCCTTCTTGAATCCAAATTGGTGTTGGGGAATAGACAGACTTTTTGAAGTACATTTCCTGAGTAGGTATACAGGCCAAAGCTAGTTTCCTGTTCTGATATTGAAAAGTAAACAATTGTGTGTCTCTATTGATACATATCCAAATATTTATATTACAACTTATTTACATAACAACTTCTATCAAAAAATATATATAAAGAAAAAAAAAAAGAAGAAAAATAATATTTATTGGGACTCAATACAGGAGATCACAAATTAAACTACTCGTAAAACACACTCTTAGGAACATAAAAAAACAAAAACAATAAAAAAAAAACAAGTAGAATGAAAATAAAAACAAAGTCCTGTACGAGGCCAAAAGGCCCCATCTCAGCATGATGCTGCGATAATATGAATGTCTGTTTTCCTCACGGAGGTAGGCAAACGTATGTATATTAAGTCGGTACATCCACATTACACCAGATAAGCTTTGAGTCCACCGACTGGGCTGAATCTAGACTCCGGGCTGCTACTGAGAAATCCCTAATGGAGAACACTGTCTGACCTACGGATATAACCCAGAACCCAATGCTCATCTATCATACTTGCGACCACACGACCAACTAAGCAATCAAAGTAATAATCTGGCACGTGCTTAAAGAAAGACTGCGGTAAAAAGATGACCAGTAACCGTTATAACCGCCTGTAGTCTAGTCGTAAGACCACCTATCTCAGACCCAGAGGTCTCATAACAACAATATTAACAGCATTTTTGTGTTACGGCAGTTAGAGGTAAGATAGCCAGTTCCTCTATTTTTGAGGATTCCGGGTGTAGGTCGCTCCACCTTTGGCCTTATCATCACTTACCATCTGGTGAGATGAAAGCCAAAAACTTCCTGGTGTGGATAAAAGTAGCTACTCCCTGATTGACCAATTAGCATTGGTAACGTCAATGACTTTGATGAGCAAATCGCATACATTTCTGGTGGAGTTTCAGAGCTAACGCCTAGTAGTAATAATTACGAGTGATAATTAAGAGGAATGAGTTTTTTCGAACAATTCAGATACTGTATTTCATCAATCATCGATTTAGGTTCAGCGTTGTCTTTGTCAAAACAGTGAAGGAATACATCTTGAGGAAACCGACATGTCCTAGAACCTAAAATTCAAAGACAAGTGACATTCACCAACCCGCACTGGGCTCGCGTGGTAAATTACGGCCCACTCTCCTCACAGAGAGGGCAGTGTCCCAGCAGTGGGAATATCATAGGCTGAATATGTTGTCTTTATTAATATGGATTTCGGCTTATGTTGGTAATTATATTTGTATAAACGATATTATTAAAATAATACACAACTGTAACTATGATATGAATATAATTTATTTTTCAGATCTCCTTATTCTAAATGTTAGCATTACAGGTTATATTATAACTGCCCAATTCTTCGATGTTGGTACTATAATCGCTATAAAAATTTAAATAATACTTTTCTTTCGGCTTGCAACCTTAATTATAATAATAAAGACTATAATTAAATAATATATTAATCTCTTTCATACATCTAATTATACTCACTCCTCTTACTTTCACAATACGTAGGATTAGGCGTCTCGCAAGGACTCATACTAGGTCCACTATAATTAATGCATACGTTATAAAATTATGTAAGCATATAACTGTACATGCGTACCTACCTATGCCGCTTATTTTCGCGTCTACCCATACTATCCATTTATGTATCCAACCCTCTTTGTAAGTTGGAAGTAAGGCGCAATTTCGCACTAGCTAAATATGTTTTTATGGTGTTTCGTGATATGCTGAATAATCCCCAAATACAAATCTTTGGGATTGCTCGTTCCAAATAGTAGGCTGCGGCAAGGGCCGAAAGAGAGCCTGTTTAAAGTCCCGGTGGCCCGTACAACCTCCGCCGGTGCACGGTGGGGTGGGTAAAAAAGATATTTAATGCGTCTCTCTGCGATTGGATATGTTTAATTGCTCTTTGGCGGTTATTCAAGAGGGTGGCACTTAACATATTGTTCTCTGTGTGACTTGTGCCGGTAGTCGTTACTTGGGACTTGTCAGTTAATCATCCACGTTAATCGAAAGGTAAATTTTGGACCTTTTCAATCAAATAAGACAGTTGAAAAAGATTACATTTTTGTTGCTGGTGGTGACTAATTGGGTTTTGGGTGACGGCTCTGAGTGTGGAATCTGTGACTTTTCAGGTGGTTCCTACCTGTAAAAACAAATGTAAGTGATAATAGTAAATAAATAATATAATTTCGTTTTGCAATTCTTCAAAACATTACGGCTTTCTACTATAGAAAATTCTTATTTTGTGACATATATATATATATATATTTTGTGTGTGTCACATTCACATAAAAGCTTTAAAGTATAGCATGTACCAATTAAACGTAGTAGTAGTTATAATGTTTTCGATTATTCAAAACATTTTTTTTACAATTATTTACAATTATTTAAAGAATTGAATTGATGTTAATCGACTTTCGTTGATAATTTTTATGGAATAAACATTACTTATTGCTACGGAGATAGACCAACATTACAAAATTGACCTTATTAGTTTCCCACAGTTACGTTCTTCTCAAATCTATTTTCTTTACACACCCAATGTAACATTTTGTCTCAATTTAAGGCTGGTAGACAAACGACTAGCTATAATTACATTTGTATCGATTTTCCGCCGACGAAGCGAAGGGTTATGAATTTTAATCCCTGTTTAATATGCATGCAGCATTTTGCTTCACATTGTGCGACCGTAATCATTTTATACAAGAAGTCATTTGTTTCATTTTTGAGAGTAACTATTTTGATTTTTACAAAGAATTTGTGCTAAATTATTTTTCATTATTTCTTTCTTTCTTTTAGCTTTATCATTATTTAAGTTACCTACGTCTATAAAAATACACACAATTATACATACTACACAATTATGATACAATTAAATTTTAATGTGACAAAAATCTTGTAACATAATATATAATTCTGAATATCATCTATTTTCCGTATGAACAGATGGCAAGATCTACTATTGGGCGTTAAAATATGATTATAAAATGCTGCCAATATTACTACAACACAATTTCGATAACAAAGTCACCAGACTAGACTGAAGGTCTGGTGACTTCTTTATCGAAATGTGTTGTAATATTTGCAGTATTTTACGACACATTTCAAACTCTGGTATCTTTTTTGACATTAAGAATACCTACTGACCGATAAGAATCAGTATGATCAAGTGCAGTAAGCCGCACGTCAGTGGTAAAACAGTTTACGCTGGGCTCTTATTCTATTGAAACTCCGTACTATGCTAGGCCAGCTCATGGTCAAAATGTTCCCATCAATGTGCAGTCGACTGTACAAAATCATGAACAAAGTTCTTAATTCAATTCATTACTTAAATCTAGCTCTCTAAGCTCCAAATTTCCTTTTAGTCTTCTTAACAAACAAAGCTTGGATAACATCTACAGATAGTCCTTTCGTTTCAGGTAGATAAAACACGGAGTAGGCAGCTCCAATGAATCCTACTACTGAGAAGGCATAGAATAGTGGAGCAAAGCCAACCGCTTCGACTACTGGAATGAATATGACCATAGTGATGAAATTCAAGGCCCATCCGCAAGTCATGACTATGCTGCCGCAGAGACCGCTAACCTGGAAAATAAATTGGAGATTGAGGGTTGGAATTATTTTAACAGAACCAATGACTGAAGAAATCAAAGGTAAGAGAAAAAAAGCAGTAGCTGGTGGTAGGGTGAGCGGAGTTTTTTGTCTGTTCTTCTCCATAGAGATCTACGTTTTAAAATGGGCAAATAGCTTCAACTTTCTAACTGACCGACTCTTTGACAATTCAAAAGTGCCTGTAATTGGTTTAATTGTAATAAATGCTTTGAGTTTTTCGTTTTTTTTTCTGCTGTGTTTATACGCTCATAGGGATATATTGTTGAGCATGGACTTCAGATTGCTGCTGTTTATTATAATTACAACTGTCATATTCATACAAATCCTTATCACAGTTCACGAAATCAATAATCGCAGTCGGGAATCAAAAGATTTGGTTTTTCTGCGTTCGACTTCCTCTCGTCTTTTACAACGAACCAGAATCTAGTACAGCAAAGTTCGTGTACCATTGATACAGATCCTTAAAGAAAATTGTTGATTTCTTATGAAACCATGACCCAGATTTTATTCGGAAGTAAATAATACATCAAGATAAAATTATGTTCTACGAGTTGAATATTTATTTCGCAATTATAAAACTCAATATATCATTCGAAACACTTGATCAGTTCAAGTGTTTCTAATAACAAAATCAAGTGCCAGAATATGCCTAATTATAATATCAACCTAACCTTAAATCAAGGTTTTAATTTATTATAATTATGAAGAAAAGGTTGTACATAAAATCCATATCTTAATTATTAAAGTACTGCGAACTTGTCCGACCGACCCAAAGATTTCATCCTTAGATTTAACTAATTTACTAAAACTTGGGACACGTGTTTAAATTTTCGTATTCATTTAGTAATGCTAAGTTCTAATGAAGCCGAGATTAGAATCAATTAATTACCCAAATTTGCGGTTTGTAAATGAACGATTACTTACTGAACAGTTTAAATTCATTCAATTCGCGAACAAATGCTAAAAGTAATTACAATATTCTATGTATACTTACTTCAGGCAAGAACAACTCAGCAATCAACACATAAGGTATAACAGCGACTCCCACGTTGAATATAAAGCTGTACACATAAATAATTACAGCAGTGAACCAGTGAGGAGCCCAGTGCCATTGTATCTGTGTGCCAAGCAGCATTGTGCAGACACTGGCCAGGATCGATGTACTGATCATCAGGGGCTGGAACAAACAGTTTGGATTTATGTTAGCCTAGTACGTTTTTTATCGGAACGAGATATTCCACTTAGATCACCGATTTGAACTGCACTTCAAAGAACGGGCGGGACCTGTTCAATATTAATTTTTAGGTGCTATTCCGTATGTTGTAACTTTAAGATCAGCTTTTTATATGGTGCAATTTTGTAAAAACTTTCTTTAAAGAAATAGCATATTTTTTTCTTTGGAATACTTGGAATGATCAAATTGGTTTATAGCCACTGCAGTTAACATTAATTCAAACTCAAACCATTTATTTCAAATAAAACAATTACAGGAACTTTTGAATTATCAAGACTCGGTGAATCAGAAAGATATAGCAACTATACAATGAGCAACTACCCATTCCAAAGCATAGTAGGTATCTACGAGTATGGAGAAGAACGGGTAAAAAACTCCACCGACTTCCAAAAAGGAGGAGGTTATATGTTCAGCTGTATGTTTTTTTTTTTATTTTTTTTTTTTTTTTTTTATTATGTATGTTCACCGATTACTCCGTCAATTGTGGACGGATTTTGAAAATTCTTTTTTTTTGTTTGAAAGGGTATGCTCCCGAGGCGGTTCCATTGCCATCAAATCAGAATCTGATGAGGGGATTCCATGGAAATCGAGGGAAATCCTCAAATTTTATAGGCATACCTATAGCGATTTGAGTATTTTTTATAGTAACTCGTGCATTTTCACTCGAAAAGCACCATTTGGTGAAGTGGAACTGATGATGAAGACCACTGATGGCCACCGGAACTACTTAATAATAAGTATTTCACTGCTGCGATTCGATTAGGCACTTTAATATGGTTGCTAAGCAATTTATGCTCGTCAAAATGCATATGGTGCAGTCACCATCAGTTCTCCTGGTTCTTACCAGGAGAACGCCTCAACAATTAACGCCCCTGCATCGGGATAAGCAATATTTTGTAATAGGAGATGAGCATTTGACATTAGGCTATTGTAAATTGGATAAATTACAAACTGACCCACTAAAAAGTGAAAAATAAAAAACTTTTTACAAAAAAAAAACAACCGACTTCCAAAAAAAACACTACAAACTGAAAAATAACTTTAATTTCGGAAGTCGATGGCAAAAAACTAAAATACAGATGCAAAGCCACCGACTTCCGAAATTAAAGTTATTTTTTACTTTGTAGTGTTTTTTTTGGAAGTCGGTTGTTTTAAATCAAAATAATATGGTTACAAAATATTGTTTACATCATTCATGTTGAGATTTGATGTTTAATTATTTGTGTGAGAACGATGCAGAACGCGTCCGTAATAAAAAAAAAAAAAATACAACTCAAATATTAAATTAATATTTAATAAGCCGTGGCAGCTAAGAGATGACCAGACCCTACTGACGGCGCCCGTTCTCGAACATGACGCATGAATTAGCACCATCTACCATCATTGAGACATTGAGAGTGAGCATACTTTCAGCTGCTCGTCAATGAAAGACGTACTCGGTACCCAAAAACTGATCAACCCTAAGGATTTGAATGACGAGAGACGATAATGAACCGAGAGTTATACCTCGAAAAGTTATCTGCCCTTGAAAAACTTTTTTTTGTAAGTATAATAATTTAGGTAAGCGATATTATGTTAACACAGGTTATCGCATTTTTGTGAGGTATTTATAAATCAACTCGCTATAAATGAACAATAGGGTATTTGACTGTTTTATTTAATTTATAATTTCGAAACCAACAAAAAAATTAAGCCGCAGTAAAAAAATATTGTTTTAATATCTCAAATTAATACCGAATTTGTATGCGTTTTAAAGTCTAATTATAGACTGAGACAGCACTGTGTTTTTTTTGGTGGGAAATTGTCAAATAAATTCTCCCGCTCTGAGCGGAGCTCGAGGGCGTGTCAGACTTTACTGACAAAAATCCACCCGTATTCCTTCAGTTGCCTATGTACCAGGGCCACGATATCTCTTTCAGACAAACCCGTAACCCTGGCAGGAGCACTGCTAGCATCTGACGTCACAACACAAGAACGCCTTAGTAACTTCGCGCCATTCAGTACAATAATTTCAAAAGCGTGCAACTTCTACATTTCTCCACCGATTTTATTTATTTATTCACAAATCGTCTTTTTTAGTAACACCTATAAAAATAAGACATTTATTCATATTTATATTTTATATAAAATATATATATATATATTTTTATATATTTTTCATAGGACTATTTCAACCAACAACTCAGTTAAAATACCAACCTTTCTTCCAAACTTATCAATAACGAAACAGCATAACACACTCGCGACCAACAGATCTATCGCCAAGAAGATGGAACACTGGTTCGAGTCCATCGACGGTACAGCTTCCTTGAACAACGTCTCAGCGGACACTGGGAGTGCGCTGTTACCCATCAGGATCATTATCGCCATGCATGCGAGGCTGGTCAGCAGCGCACGGATTGAGGTTTGTGATTGTTCTGCGAAGGTATAATTGATTAATACCTGCTTCTATATTTATGTGATACACTGAATTTTTACTATTATGTTTGGAGTATTGTTAATTTATTACATCAGTTACACTGTTTGTGGGAGAAAATGGTGGTCAAATAACTTTACCCATGCACACAGTCGCACACAGGTCTAGCGTAAAGTACTTTGGTTTGTTTTGACCGTACAACGGAAGTGTAACTGTACTTTTATTACCCACCTACGGCGAAGCAAAAAGGAGGGTTATGATTTTGACTGGTATATATGTGTATGGGTATTACTGGGTATGTATGTTTGTATGTCCGTCTGTTCCCTCATAACTTCTAAACTCCTTATTATAATTTGACAAATGAGACTTCAAATCGTTGGAAGCGTCTCGATCGCTGGTTATAGGTTATGTAACGTCTCACTTTAATGGATAAATATGGCGCCTTCTCGAGAACATAGTCATGTACAAAAAAAATCTTATGGTGTCGTGTTGGGTTTCAAAGGAAAGGGCTTCACATAGACTCGCCACAACACATCCCCAGGTACTCTTTCAAACGCTTTCTTCAAATCAATGAACACCATGTGCACGTCTGTATTTGTTCACAATTGGCGGGGTGCAAAAGTGGCGTTCACTGTTCTTCGACCTGGTATAAACCCAAACTATATAGTTCGGGGTAATCTCACTCTCATTTCGCAATCTTCTCTTTATCACTTTCTCCCATATCTTCATATTATGTGACATGAGCTTTATCTCTCGATAGCTGTTGCACCTTAGTTGTTTACCTTAATTCTTGAAGATGGGCACTAGCGAACTATTGCACCATTCTTGTGAGATCGCTCCTTCATACAACAATTTTTTTAATAATAAAGTCAGCCACATACGTCCATCTTGTTTTAAACACTTCTATACTTCTACTGGTATGTCATCTGGGCCCAGATCAATGAGTAAACCATAACCTCTAAAATAGCTTCTAGATTTAGATCTACACTTTGTTTACGACGCGATACTTATTGAATAAGCTAGCGCTTAGTGTTCTATCTTATAAATTACTAGCAACAGCTCGTGTTCTGTCCAGCCCACGATGTTATCAATACCACTAACAAAATCACTACTCTATTTTACTGACAATAAGTTTTGTAATTTAGCAATTATTGGTATTGATAAATCATCTTTCTAAATTTATTTTTCAAGTTTCTGCGATCAGAATAAATCGATGCTTCATATTTAATTTGATATTTAACCAAAATATCTTCAAATTACTTACTCAAAAACTGCCATTCTGTTAATCTCTGCGCTGGTGGTGGTGTTTTTATTAGCTCTTTGGTAATTAGAGGATCTGAAAAACATATAACAGTTAGATTATGACACAATGGGTGGAAGTGGCACGGTCTTTCCTCTGTCAGGACCGATAAGACAGGATTTAGAGCCTTTTGAATCCTGCATATAGCCTCTTCCCACATCCATATTCTTATAAAGTTGTGCATATACCGCCCACTTTTCTATGACACGTATATTTTCAAATAAGCATGCTAGACAGTCAATTTAAAACCTTATGTCATAGCATGCTAGACAGTCAATTTAAAACCTTATGTCATAAAAGTCACGAGACGCTTTATCTTGTAGGACAATTAATATTAGACATTATAAAGTTAATATTAGACACCAAATTCTATTCATATATTTGCATAATTCAATTGTTGTATGACGTATGGACCTTGACACACAGTGTTTGACGTCACGGAAAGATGTTCTGCTTTTATGATGTAGAATGCCTGCTTATCATAAGGATTGTGGATTCATTCATTCATTTATTTATTCATTAACAATTAACATTGTGTTGAACATTACATTAAACCTGTATTTTAATAAATACTTCATTCAAATCTCGATCAAAGGTCCAATGGCAAGAAGTCATTTACTTTTTATATATTTTTTTTTATATATATTTACGAGTTAATATTTAAAGTACTCACTTGATTTTAATAATAAAAATATTCAGCAATATAATGGTGTTTTACTTACCTATAACATAATCATATCTAAGCTGTTAAAGGGAAAACAATATAACTAAAACTAAAAGTGGCTTAATTCATAGTTTTGTATTAATTTGTCAGTTAATGAGTTCTTGCAGTAAACCGACGATATAAAATAAAATTATCACATGCAGAAACAATACATTTAAAAGCCTAATTAAAATTGATGTAAAATGTTTAGTTCAAGAGTCAATTAATTTAAAAAAGCGAACTTTTAAAAAGTCAGAAATAATCCTTGAGCCATCAAATTCGATTGAGTAATACCTATATATATTTCAATTATAGAAATTGATGGATGGCACGATACGGTTTGCAAAAACAAAAATATTTTGACAAGTAAAGCCATAAATAATGAGTTGAAATTGACCAAGAAAGCTGTATAAGCTTTATTTATGACACAGTCGTCGTGGTGATTGGCGAGCGTTTTGAGGGCTGTCTTAGTTAACTTTGACATACAAAAAAACGCTGATTATCAGTGAAAAATGATTATGATCTTTCTACTTTTATCCAAATTTATTTCTTCGTCCAAACATCTCTATCAGCCATCATCTAAGTATTCAACCCCGTTCTATTCAAATCATCTTTCACACTATCTTATCTTCATTTATCCTTGGTAAGAGTATGTAATTTCGAATTTTTTACCATTAACCACATGGCACATCCAAGCACAATGATCTCCTCTGCTAAAGAGCATAAAGTCGCCATTTTCACTATCATATTAATACAAATAGCCACATGTTTAAATAACGTTGTGATAATATGCCATAAATAAAGCTAAAATTAGCAAATAACTCCTCCGTCTGATTTGAACAAATATGATTCTTACATCATACTGAAGCATTTAATGTGTTGTTGTACTAAGTCTAGAATCAATCGATCTACGAGAGCATAATGAATTTGAGACTCATTACAGAAAATCGACGGCCTCGTTGGTCTCGCTACTGGTCCTGGGTTCGATTCCCAGGTCGGGCAAAATATTGTTGGGTTTTTACATCAGGATTTTTTCAGTAGCAGTCCGGAGTCTGGATTTGTGCCCAGTTGATGGCAATAGGCTCGCCCTCTATTAAATGGGACTAACACATAAATGGCGTAATGTAGGTGTACTATAGGTACACCGCTGCCTAACTCTTCGGGAAAACAAGGCGTGATGTTATGTTATGTGTAACTTGATATAGCAGACAGGTATAAAATATCTAAAGTCGATAAATCAATCGATCTACGAGAGCATAATGAATTTTATAGGAAATGAGGAGCCCAAAGACCTGAACGTAGAGCCCAACATAACCGAGGGAAATTTTGTGCTGTTATTTTCGGTTTTCGGAATTCAGAAGCCAAAAATCAAACAACATGTTTACAAGACTGGAAGCTATTGTACTTGAAGAACAGGTGCTGCCTATTTATGTATTTATTGTGAAATACGCCTGCACTAGTCTTCGGTCTCGCTTGATGGAAAGCGATGGATGGGGTCTACGATGGAACCAGGGTTACCAGAAGATGCCTGTTCACTTTTGCTTTAATGTTGAGGGGTTATATGTGGAAGGGAACACAGACACCATCCAGGCAAGTAACGTCATCAAACGGAACATTTCAGAAGACATTGCTGTAAAATGAAAGAAATAACTATTCAACGTTTCTGTCTTTCAACTGTACAAGAATAACTCATGCAGTTCATAGAAATATTATCGCTTCATAAGGGTAGCGAGGTTGACAGTCGATAATGTGAAAGTCACCTGCTCGTGAAGGTACCTGTGAATATTGTAGTATGTTACGTAGCTAAACATTACCATCTCCTTCCAGTATCTTCTCCAGTCTCGGATCCAATTGAAGTCTAATCTTGGCTAAAGCGACTTCCACTTCTTTTGAAGTCACCTTCACTTGCCGGTAGAATGCTATTGACTCTGCAGCTTCCTGTAACATAAGATTTTGTAAGTAGAGTTTTTTTCAAAAATATTCTTCGTAAGCTTCGTAAAACCAATCGCAGCGAATTGTTGACAGCAATAAATAAGTTCAGCCAATTAAATTTGACATAATCTGTGACTGTGTTGGTCATATACTGTGAGGTTTTCAGTAATCCTGGAATATGGGGAAAATTTTCAGTTTGGGGTAAAAATTATAAATAAAAAAAAAGTTTTGCAATCTGTACCGTACATAAATCAAATGAAAGTACTTGTTACAAGGATTTGTTTTTTTAATCATTTTAAAATTAGTGGAACATGTTTTTCTACTACGAAATATGAATTGAGACTTACTATTTACTTTAATGCTCGAACGCGATCAAAAAGCGCACGCGACATTCAATTTTATTGCTAACGTGTTAGCGTTTAGCACTTATCGGAGTGGCGGGGAGCAAGGGGCGGAGTTTGCGTGGAAATTTGATTTAGACTGCCTGGTCTTATCGACAGTTAATTTTAAATTCATCCCAACTACGGAACTCTTCATTTGCGAGGCCCGACACGCACTTGGCCGGTTTTTTCATGTAACCCTTGATATGTTTGCAAAAATGTCGGGTACATTTTCTTAGATTTTTTTGATTGCCTGTCCCATTTGACTTAAAATATCAAGTAATTATTCGTTTAAGCTAATGGATGCCGCTTTCAATGACAGATTGCGGGAAACTAATAAAGTTTATTATGACCCATTGAAAATAAAATTATTACAATACAATTTCAACAACCGTCCTCGACCCGAAAGTCTCGAGACCGCTAAATGTACAAAAGGACCCACATCCTTACCCTTATTAATTTTGACATTGGAGGCTCACCCCTTTCAATTATATGTGAATACTACTGAACCTGGACCCACTTTCAGCATTTAGCATTACACCAACGAGGCATTCGTTAAATTATAATATTTATTAACAAATAATAATTGAATAAACTAACCTTCTCCTTCCCCCTCTGCATCAGAAACACCGGCGACTCCTTCAAGAGTGTCAACATCACAATATACAGAATCGACATCGACAAAAGAAGGTAGACCACCACATTATAATTCAAGTATCCTCCAAAGATATAGGAAACCAATATTCCAAAGAAATAGGAGGATACTACTGTAGACATCATGGATCCTCTTATTGAGTCTTGTGAAATTTCTGATATGTATATTGATGATATCGTTTGGCCTGCCATTCCTAAGCCAGCTAGGGCCATTGATATGAGTATCAGGGGTACTGAGTTGGTGATTGAGATTATCATCCATGCCAACTGAAATAGAAGGAGGGGTGGTTGTTAGAATAATTGGAACAAAGATAAAGTACCTAATAGTGTAGAAGGTTATATAATTATTTTACTGGTGTCATTTTCACATAAACAAATTTCTATTCATGTAATATTGAGATTTGTATTATGTATTACAGGAGAAAATAGGAATGCAATAACACCTCTAACAGAATAAAGACTAGGTACGGGACCTTTTTTTTTTCAAATTAAGATAAGGTGACATATTTTTTTTCAAATTATTATTAGGTGTCATATTTTTTGCAAACACTCTCAGAAATTTTAATCTTTTATCCTTCTCCATAGACATTAAGTTATTAGTATCCATGATAAATATAAACGTATTTTAACCAAAAAAACAAATTTAATAAATTACTTACCACAAACGGTAACCCAAACAGCATCGCGCCGTACTTCCTCCCCAACCAGTTCACAATATACCCGCAGAATGGTGTGGCCAACATGGCGCTACCGTTGGTCAAGCTGTCCAGTAGTGTCACGTGCACTGAAGACATTGGCTCTGAGAGGACTGTGTTGTTGGACATGAAATTAGCCACATTATAGGAAGGCCAGGAGAAGACCAGGCCGGAGAGGGTGTAAATGTAAGCGACTGGAAAGTATAAAAAGTCTGGATTGAGAATTTGAACTACACTCGGGTAGGGTTATGACATGAGGTACTATCGGAAAAACTTCCGCATGCTCACCACTAAGACGATAATTGCATGGCACGGCTCACGATTCGATAGCCCGATGCATGCGCTTTGACCAATAGGATGCATGAAGCGAGATTTTAGTCATGTTCGTATTAATATAATGATGTATAGAAGTGTGACACTCACAGTAGGCGCGTGCTATGCTCACTTGTTTGTGAGGTGATTTTTTAATGGTCACGCCCAGCGTGAGTTTTTTATGAATTATTTATGTACACAGAGTAAAATACAGAGAGATACGACATAATTATAATTTTAGTACAAATGTACTGCTTATTTCTTAAGGAATTTCTTTAATTTTCGTTTATATATTTTTTTTGTTTTATCGGCGTGAGAGGGATTTGTTACTTGTGCAGTGCTATTGAATAGTAAATATACCACATTTAAATTTGTTTAAACTAGAGTATTTGAAAAAAGAAGCAAGTTAAAGGTGCAAGTATTGTGTAAACAATTAATGTTAGCTAATCTAAATAAATAAATAAGTTACGTGATTTTGTTAGAAATTGACAACATTTGGTATCCTTTTCTTTTATTGCTCTATGTTTTGATTGGAATAGTACAATATCAGTAGTATTTGAACCAATACTTGGCGCAGTTCATACAATGTTATCAGAGCTTTTTGCTTATTGCTGTCGCAAATTTTGCAACAAAGAAATACATTTTTTTTCACTATCTAAGTACCTACCATTGTTATTTAGTGGGAATGCCTGAATATCTGATTAAACAATAGAATAACTTAATAGCAGGGCCATAAAATACGTTCGCGAAAAATATCATAATATTTTTATGTTTTTTGTTATTTCTTTTAATACGACCTGCACTCACACAAATGGATATTTGTCTCTAACTGGGCGAAACCAGAAACGGGTGTGGTCTGTCACTAGCTTCGCTTGCCGCAGAAATATTTTCGAAACTGTGCATGCTTAAATTTTGTCGATAGTACAGTCAAGAGTAACATAGTAAGGTAACCCGGAGTAAATGATCTAAATTCATTAACACGCAGTAATTAGTGTGCTCCTATTCTATCTGTATGAAAGATACCTACGTGTGCCTGTAAGTTTGTAGTTTGGAAGTATTTATTATAAATGCCTTATTTAATTTTATATGCAATAATAAGAATGTAATAAGAACGCCTAGTGTTATTTAAACGCAACGGTTTTTTGAGACATTGATATCAACTTTGGACAGGCATCTGTTATCAAGCAAAACTTTGCAGTCCATTGAAAGGTAATCCTTATACATACGAAAAAAAAAGAGTTCATAATCATACGGTGACATAATACATCACAGCCCTTTTTCTTACATCTGATTACTGCTCCCTAAGGTAAGAATATCGTCATGATCAATTACTATATTGATTGATGAGGTCAGAAAGCAGAAGCTAAATGCAAGTTATTGACAGTCTGCAGTCTAGGAACTAGCCACATTCTGGTAGGGAAATGGAAAGACAGATGAAGAATAGGCGCAGCCAGTTGTTGCAAAATTTTGCAAATTTGTGACAGGCACTTATAAAAGATTATTATTATTCACCATTAATTTTGTCTGTATAATACAACATGCTTTACAGACTAGCATAAATAAAAAAGGAGCTATGTCTAACACCAAACTCCTTTGCAGTTTGGCAGAGGTAATTTATATCTTATAAAAAATATTTCGTAGAACTCGCAACAGACGTGCGTGTATGACCGTGCGTAAACGAAGCAAAAGGAGTATGTAAGGAGAGTAGCAGGTGGCGTTCTATAGTTTCTGCCTACCCCCATGGGAACAAGGCGTGAGTTTATGTATGTATGTAAAATAGTTCTTTGAATAAACAGTTTTTTTATTTATTAAACATTATAAAAAGAAATTCAGTCTCATCATGAACACGTTGAGTTGTTTTGAATACAAATAAAGTGTGTCCTATCTGGGAACTCCTAATCACAGATAACGTTTTGTTCTATTTGAATGGGTGATACTGAACTTCGCTTATATAATATGTAGTAATACTATTCCGAGTAATACATAGTCTTACTGCATGGCCTATTCTCATAGTGAAAGAACTATAGCAACTGCTTGCTTATTTGAAATAACCGTGTTGGCAATAAGTCCTCTAGCTCCTACGAGGACGCAGGAGAGTCAGGAAGGCCGAACTGATAACGACAACCCAATGGTTGTCCC
This sequence comes from Tiliacea citrago, assembly GCA_963921375.1. NCBI lineage: Eukaryota > Metazoa > Arthropoda > Insecta > Lepidoptera > Noctuidae > Tiliacea > Tiliacea citrago. Next base: position 3,587,865 of record OY992801.1, read on the forward strand.
AACCCTATGCGTAGCAGGGCGCGCAGCAGTAGCGATCGGCACGAAGTGATCGATAGACGACACAATATTCGGGAAAGCGCCGGATAGTAACGTCTTATTTCTGTGTATACAATATAGTTTGTTATAAAGTATTCATAGTTTAATTTCCAGACCCAACAGAATTCTGGTTTTAAAACCAGGGACTTCTTCTCCATCACCCACCTATTTCTTCTAGTCTTCTTCCTTTACAACAGTGACTTGTTACCAATACGCACAGTGAACAAGCATGCGTGAAGCGTGAAGGTAATATTAATTGGCAGTAAGACAATATTCCTACAGGCCGATGTTGTTATTAATTAATATTAATAACAAGATTAATTCAACTAAATAGGTATCATAATAGTTCTTGAGAATTTTCCGTTGTAAGAAATAGTATGCATGTCCACAAACACCACTTTAAGAAGTCACATTTCTGATCACAGTGTGCTTTTGCACAGAACAGGAGACTGCTCGAAAGAGCAGTTCAACCAAAGAGTTTAACCCGTTAAATTTTTATGACAAGAGAAGTATTATTATTATAGTATTTAGCCGTCACATACAACACCAACGCAAAGACACGGGTTAAACTCATCCATTTTAATCCGCAGCCATACAATAAAAATAAACTTAATCCAATACTAACTTGCTAAAGTCGCAGCACCCTGCACGAGAAATCCTCTCACAGTCACTTTATCACCGTCCATTCTTAACAATCAGAGATTTCAGATCAAATGACTCCTTACTAGATGTTACTCAATATAAAGAAGTAAGGATTTCATAAACAAATAGATCATTACTCTTTATGGCTGTATAATAAATGATAGTGTAGGGTGGGCGGAATAGTAACTGCCTGCCAATAAAAATTGTTATGAAGTATAAATGACACTATTAAAGTGTTATCTGAAAAGGTTGATAACAGGTAATAATCCACCTTAAGACGCTGACAACAGCTAAACCGCGGTCACTGTAAGACTGCTTAACTACACAAGAAAGAGAACGCGATGACACAACTCTTGTAATTTATTTCAAAATATGAAGCAATTATCTACTTATTTACTCAAAAATGAGTTGAGTAATCGAAAATAAAAAAACAAGCAACTTCTGCTTACAAATAAGACGTTCTTGTTATTAATTAAATACCAACCGTACGTTGATATTAAATACAGATATTTTGAAACTCAAAGTAAAGGATTAGTTTACCGTTAATTTGTATCGAGATTTTTTTTTCTAAACGTGTTTTCTTAACAACCAAGTTCTGAAGAAATATGTTCAAGATTAACATAATATATTTTTTTCGCTACCACAAACTTGATAGATTTGGCAATTTTTATGTTTAAGACAAGCCTATTTTTAGGGTTCCGTACCCAAAGGGTAAACCGGGAACCCTATTACTAAAGCTCCGCCGTCTGTCTGTCTGTCTGTCCGTCTGTCACCAGGCTGTATCTCATGAACCGTGATAGTTAGACAATTGAAATTTTCACAGATGATGTATTTCTGTTGCCGCTATAGCAACAAATACTAAAAATCAGAATAACATAAATATTTAAGGGGGCTCCCATACAACAAACGTGATTTTTTGCTCGTTTTTGCTTGATATTGATAACGACAACAGGTACACGCTTGAAATATTCACAGAATATTTAGTTATATATTCACTTTAAAAATAAATAATTAAATTAAAATAAAACAAATATTTAAGGGGGGCTCCCATACAACAAACGTGATTTTTTTGCCATTTTTATAGATAAAGGTACGGAACCCTTCTTGCGCGAGTCTGACTCGCACTTGGCCGGTTTTTTCATTGATGTCATCAATTAAACTGCGTTTTTAATTAACTGGCTTTCCACTCCATCAAAGTTCAATCTTCGACCTCCTACTGTGTAATGAATAGGTAATTACTAGTAAAACATTTCGTGGGGTGCCGGACGTAAAGATTAGCACCATCCTATTTCTTCCCGTGGGTGTCGTAAAAGGCGAATAAGAGACTTACTAGAGAATGGGCAGCAGCGTTCGCTATTTATTTTAACACCATACTGCGATCGCCAACCCGCCTGCTAAGCGTGGCGATTATGGCAACCCGCCTCACCCCTTTGGGGGAGGCCTATGTCCAGCAGTGGACGTCTTTCAGCTGAAATTATGGAATTAAAACATTTTTATAGCGCAGAAGGTTCTACCTCAACAATATATGATGACATCAGAAAGCATAATAATTGTGTAGGTACCCAGTCAAATGCAGTCTTAGATTGATGGAAATTAGCTTTTGCCAATGTCACACTGCTGTGACTACGCTATGACGACATAAATGAAGTTTCATGAGGCCGTACATTACAAAATTTGGAGATATGTATTTTTGGGCGCACTATACAGAAAATCTGCTGAAATATTTTCTTTGAAATTTTTGGGCATATGAAGGTTATGAACCCTAGGAAGGTTAGGAATCATGAAGGATTAGGTTTCCTTCAAATTCCGTTAGTTTGTGGTTGAAAGTCTGTCGCAATTGAGGTGCTGATGTGACACGGCCCCCATAATCCAGCCCCAAATACGGCGGCCGGGGTATGGCGCTTACTTCACCTACAAACATACCCTGTAGCAATAAATAATTTGAGTTATGTCTGGTAGATGTAAGTACTAACATAAGGTTCTTAGTTAGCTATGTGAATACTAACCAAATGCAGTTTGTGGGTCTGAAATAAAAGATTTATATTTTGATGTGTAACATCTCTCCTCTCGCTTCCTGTCGAAGTGGGACGGAATTGTGTAACAGGAAGTGACAGCTTGAGCATGGAATAAGTAAGTACTTTTTAATTGCATGGAATTAGGGTATTCATGGAATTAGTAAGTACTATATAGATTGTAAGTAGGTCGAATTTTGACCAGTTGGCGACCACTAGTAATAAATAATTATCCGAATAAATATTTCGGTATTTAGCTTTTTTAAACTTTGAGGTTCATTTCTGTCACTGCTCAGTTGCGTATTACCAAGGTGAGATGTCAGATGTTACACATCATGAGCGACTACTGTAAGACTCGCTCGTTTTTAAGGTTCCGTACATGAAGGGTCCAAACGGAGCCCTGATGCTGTCACTCACGTGTCTGTCTGCCACACAGGTTTTACAGCCAAAGAGCTGGAGCTACAGTCTTCAAATATTTACAGAATAAGCATCTTGTTAACCCAAAGCCATACAAATTGTCAAAATATATGTGTAAATGTTTTAAAGGGCGGATCCAATACAGCTTAAGGAGACGCGAAAAAAATTACCTACCCCATCGAGTGGGGTATCGCTATATGAATATGAATACATACATAAGACGAAGGTTCAAATTCGTATGAAATGCTTACTGTACTTTAGTAAAATAAATTGAAAATGTGACCTGCGAATCTTGCGCCTACTGTCTAAAACCCAAACGGTGTTTCAGACAGTCGGGGCGTGAAAGTGCGATATACCTGCTGCTACGAGTACATGCTCCATACCTCGTCAGGTATTGACCTGGCATTCTTATCAGGGCCCAGCATCCTCGCTGTGTGTGGGCTCTGTCCAGTAGCAGGACACGCAGACACATTCTCTTACAGATTTTTTTTTCACAAGCGATGTAGCGACATGTCAAAATATCAAGTTTTCAGTGCTATAAATTAGTTAAATATTATTTATCATTTTATTTATTTAAACTTCTCGCACACAAAGGCGGACTTAATGCCCTAGGCATTCTCTACCAGTCAACCAAGGGTGGCGAAGATATAAGATGTGAGAGCTTTTAATTAACTAAAAAGTACGAAATAAAACTTATGTAAACATAGAACTTTAAGGCTCGTACAGACTCGCTCGATATTGCGGGTGCGACAGGCACCGACAACGAAATTGTGCTACTAATGTCGCGTCGCGCCTGCGATATCCTACTAGTCTGTACGAGCCTTTAGTATTTTCTTAAAACCTTGAGGCTTATCTTTAAGTGTAAGAACAATATTCACGTATCAAGCACTTATAAAGAAAATATTAAAGTTCGATATTAACATAAGTTTTATTTAGTACTTTTAAGTTCATTAAAATATTGATCTTAAAAATATTTTTACCTATATTTTATTTTGTATTTTTTAGCATTAGAATTTGTTTAAATATCTTTTCTATTCTAATTTTCAAAACGAATCCAAATGGCAGAAAGACAACAGAGCTATCTTGTTTAGTTGAGAAGTTCATATGGCCACCTTCCGGCTCCATCATCAGACATTGAACATCACCTAGTGTCAATACATAAACAATGAGTCCAAACACGATGGTGCTACCTTGTTTGATTGAGGAGTTCCTATGGCCAACTCCCGGCTCCATCATCAGACCCTGGACACCACCTACAGAATATATGCTTTTGATTTGATTTGACCTTGAAATATAAACTTATTAATCAGGAGTATGGATTATTGAAATCAAACCGGTCGCCTAGGCATATGTAATAAATAAATCGAATTTTAAAAATAATTAACTTAACAACTTTTAATATATACAATCTAACTTCTAAAAACATACCCATAAATCCGGGAATTACGCCCGTAATTCCCGAAAAGTTAGGCAGACTTGTATAATAGGTACACCCTCATTTCACCTGTTATTGTTAAGATCCATGTAAAAGAAATGAGATAAGTAATAAGTACGGTTTTGTAAAACAGCGGATTCGACAATCCATATGCGACAGTGATTCAATGTGATTTAAACAGAGCAGCATCTTCTTGATTGGATTCTGCTTCTAAACTAGTCCTGCACCCTAATTGTGTAACACAGTTTGAATCGGAATCGGAATAATTTTAAGTATATTGCTAATCCGTTGCTTCATAATTAACATCGGATATTCGGATGCATATTTACCTAAAGTACGTTTTTTTCCCGGCAAATGATACAAAGTATGGAAACGGCTTCTTAAATATATATTTATTCCGGGATCGCGGGGTTACATTAATAACAATGTGTAGGTATACAATTTTGTATTCCTAAGTATAACAAATATTTCTTATCTATTTAGAACTAGGCAATAATTTTGTGGAAAATACACGTTTAAAAAAGCACTATTAATATTTCTTCAAAACCTTTTATTCTAAAATGAAATATATTTATTCGGGGATACACAGTACAAAAGAGTAGTTCTTAAAAACTTGTCACTCCTGCAAATCGACACTTTTTCCCGTACAGAAGCGCACTACTAGTCAACTCTCAAACTTTAGGTGAATATGCATCCGAATATCCGATCTCTATTCATAATGTTAGAAAAATTTGTCTGCTCAACAACGTAAATAACGCAATGAATGTGGTTGAACTGTCAAATTGAAACCGATTCCTACTGACAGTGTGTTACGCAATTAGCCTGCTGGTCCCAAGTAAGGATCAAGTTTATAAGGATTTGCCAAGCTTCGCTTCAACCTAGATTTATACTAAGGATTTTATCAGTGTAGACTTAACCAAAAATAAATGTCAGCGTATTTAATTAAATAAGCAAACACGATAATATTAAAATAATACACAACAATAATTATGAAATAAAATATAATTTATTTTTCATATCTCCTTATTCTAAATTTTAACAATAGAAGTTTGCAGATTGCACCAAACCAATTCTTCGATTTCAAATAGTATAAAAAGTAGTTATTATCGTTATAAAAATTTAATACTTTCATTTGACTTTCAAACTTAATTAAAATTAAGACTATAATTAAAAATAATTTTAATCTCATTCAAATATCTAAATATACTTACTCCTCTAAATTTCACAATACAACGACTTATTCTTGGTCCTTACAAAAGCCAAGTTTATACAAAATTTGTTAATTTAGGTAAACTGTAATTTTTCAAAAGTTGTAATGTAATATTTGGATTTACAATTCCTCAAATGCTTTAGCTGCATCCGGTTAGACTATAAGCCGAACCCAACTTAGTTGGAAAAAGGTTAGGCAGATGATGAATTTCTCAAATCCTTCTTGTAACAAGAATCTTGTTCCTTTGTGGTATGTACAGATTGATATTAATAAAATTAAAAAAATCTAAAAACCAGACTGCGTAAAAAGTGAACATAAACAAAGTAAATTAAAAAATCTAAAAACCCGACTGCGTATAAAGTGAACTTAAAAAAAGATGGAAACAAGATTTATATAAATTAATACTATAAATAATCTCAAGCAGTCAGTCATAGGTCGATATTGTTCAGAAGATAGGCCTCCGACTGGATGAGATTGTTTATAGTATTAATTTATATAAATCTTGTTTCCATCTTTTTAGGGTTCCGTAGTCAACAAGGAACCCTTATAGTTTCGCCATGTCCGTCTGTCTGTCTGTCTGTCAGACTGTCTCCGGCTTAGCTCAGAGACACTTAGTAATATAAAGCTGTAAATTGGCATGGGTATACATATTAATCACGCCTAGAAAGCGGTAAATAAAATCATGAAAAACAATTTTTTTTAGGGTACCCCTCCCTCGTACATAAAATGGGGATGATATTATTTTTTCCCTTCTATTCCATGATACGGGATATCATTGGATAGGCCGTTCAAAAATATTGTGGGTCTGTGGAAACCATTTCTTAATTCAGGGATCCGTTTGCGTAATATTAAGCTTTAAAGTGCTATTTTTTGCTAGAGCAAGTGTCCCCCCCCCCGTCCCTGCCAGCTAAATGGTTAGTTTTGGATATGTGAAAAAGTTCATGGCTGTAGTATAATATATATAACGAAATCAAAAGTAAAACTATCACAGCTAAGTAGGCTTTACAAGTTAACGAGTAATAGTCGACCAACTTAAATTTGCAGTTGGAGAATTGACCGTAACGTATATCGATGTATGGGAAAGCATGTTTTTTAACTACATTGTTAAGTTTTTTTTTGGGATAAATTCATGCCAACTACGGAACCCTTCATTGTGCGTGGTCCGACACGTACTTGGCCGTTTTTTTTTAAACTAAGTTCACTTTTTACGCAGTTGGGTTTTTTGATTTTTTTTATTTTACACCTTTTAGTCAGGATTATAAGACGATAAATTAGGTTATTTACTCACTTAAAATCAGGTGATAACTACTCACTCACTCCAAAAGTGCGGGATAGTTTTTTTTTTTTATAATTTCTCATTTAAATTACATTTAAACATATAATTTGTATATATTATTGTAATCACCTTTTAAAACCCTTCATTTCGATACCCCACTCGATAGACTTGGAAGATATTCTTCTTTTTAAACGTACCTTTAGGCGCCAGAAATCCGCCATTTTGATTTAAAAAAAATATATACTCAGTGACACTCGCGCAATAAAGATGAATCTAACGACATATCAGTCATCAAAATCGGTTCAGCCGTTTAGTAGTTACGAGGGAACATAGGGACGGACATACAGGTCAAACACATAACCCTCTTTTTGGTTTCGCCGCAGTCGGGTAATAAGGAAAACACGATACGAAGGAATCACAAAATATATCATGTACTCACAAATAAGGTCTCATTCAACTTCTTTGTTCGCCCAATGTAACATTTAGTTTACATATAAGGCTGGTAGACAAAAGGCTAGCTATAGTTAAATTTTTATCATTTTCTGCCGACCAAACGAAGGGTCATGAATTTTAATCCTTGTTAATATGCATGCAGCATTTTGCTTCACATTGTTGTGCGACCGTAATTATTTCATCCATATGTAAAATTTCTACATTTATATCTGTAATTTTTATGGTGTAATATTCCATTCTATTCTATTATACAAGAGGTCATTTATTACATTTTTTAAGTGTAACTGTTTTGATTTTTACATTATTCTCTTTTTCATTATTTCTTTTAGTTTTCTCATTATTTAAGTTACCTATGTCTATAAACAGTAATTTACATAATTACATGGACTGTACATTACAATGAGTAACATCGTCAGCACTAAAATATGATTTATTTATAATTATGATACAATTAAATCTCCACGTGACAAAAAGTCTTACAATATCATTCTGACTGACTCTTTTCTACAAATTCTAAACCAACTTTCATGTCTTTTTTTCGTATGAACAGATGACCAGCTTATTTTCTATTGGGCGTTAAAATAAGAATATAAAATGCTGCCAATATTATAACACATTTCGAAACAGTCACCAGACTCTAGTCTAGTGAAAAATCAGCCCAGCGCAATCAGACCTCCTACGTCTGCTGATTTTTTTATCGAAATTTGTTGGCTTTTCAACGTTTCACGTTTCAAAGTCTGAAGACTTTTTTGACAATAAGAATACCTATTGACCGATAAGAATCAGTATAATCAATTGTAGTAAGCCGCACGTTAGTAGTAAGAAAACCAGTTTGTGCTGGTCTCTTATTCTATTGACACTCCGTACTACACTTTGCCAACTCAAAGTCAAAGTGTTACCATTAACGTGCAGTCGACTGTTCAAAATCATGAACAAAGTTCTTAATTCAATTCCTAACTTTAATCTAGCTCCTAAGCACCAACTTTCCTTTTAGTCTTCTTAACAAACAAAGCTTGGATAGCATCTATAGATAGTCCTTTCGTTTCTGGTAGATGAAACACGCAGTAGGCAGCTCCAACGAATCCTACTACAGAGAAGGCATAAAATAGTGGAGCAAAGCCGACCTCTTCGACTACGGGAGTGAATATGACCATAGTGACGAAGTTCATGGCCCATCCACAAGCCATGACTATACTGCCGCAGAGACCTCGGACCTGAAAAAGAAATTGGCGATTTAGAATTGGAATACAACCAATGGTTGCAGAAATCTGAAAATAAGAATTGCTGTAGACGACACACATGTTAGAAAGTATCCAAAATATATCTATCGATAATCTACTCATAACACAGACGCCTCGTCGCCTCTAGCAGCGGCGGCATTCATATAATGCATGTGATTTTATGTGCCGCATAAAATCATATTATTTGCAACAAACCAGCAGCCACATTTCAGTTACAAATACAGAGTGGAGATTTGGTTATCACATCAAATAGAACAGCGGTTATCACAAGTTCAATGTAATAGGTTGGGGAAAAAGTTTCTTCGCATTTAAAAAAAAAATTCAAAACATTTTTTAATATAGTTTATTTACATTTAACTAAAGTATGTAGGTACCATTTTGTTGGATAACTTTTTGCCATATTGTAGGTAGGGACATGATCCCATTGCTATAGAAATTTTGGGACTTCTGATCAAAATACCGCGACAAGTGGTTTGGCATTCCTCTCGTGATGTTAACCTGACACTGCCTAAAGAATTCTGAAGAGACCGAAACAGGTGGAAATCTGAAGGTGCAAGGTCATGACTATACGGCGGATGCATTAACACCTCCCAGCCAAACTATCTTAAGTTTTGCTGAGTGGCTAAAGATGTGCGAGGTCTAGCGTTATCATGATGAAAAACCACACCCCTTCTGTTGATTAATTCCGGCCGCTTCATCTCAACTTCTTGCTTTAATCTCATCAATTGTTCGCAGTAGAGTTCAGAATCGATGGTCCTGCCTGGTGGTAACAGCAAATAATGAATAATGCCCTTCCAATCCCACCACACACACAGCATCACCTTGTTACGAGTTTACCCGGGTTTCGCCACGGTCTGTGAAGCCTGACCGGCCTTTGACCACGACCTTTTTCACACGTTCTTGTCGTTCGTGATCCACTTTTCATCACCAGTTATCAGCTTCTTCAAAAATGGTTTGGTTTCATTAGGTTGTAATAAAAAATCACAAATGAGTACACGGTTCATTAGGTTTATTTCAGTGAGCTCGTGAGGTACCCAAATATCGATCTTTTTTGTGTACTCAGTTTTTTTCAAATGTGTCAAAACTGTTTTGTGGTCAATTCCCAGTTCTTCAGCTACGTCGTAACCATCTACTGTTCTTTAAAATTTAAACTTTCAATGATACCAAAACCAGCCAGATACAAATAGTATAGCCAAAGAGCATTTATTACAAGTTCATACATACTATAATGCGAAAAGACTTTTTCCCCAATCTAATATATCTGTTCAAATAATAAAATATATATTTAACCATTTAATTTAAATATACATTTAGACATTGAAAGGACAAGAATAATTTATTTTATTAATGATATGTCAAAGACTAACAATATTGTACCGACTTTTAACTTCGAATTTACCATTCCGATACTTCTTCCAAGAAACTTTTATTAGTAAACTATTCTAAACGAATAAATTGTATTCTGTTTTTGAGAAATAATTAATGTCTTAAACCATAATGGACCTATATATTTACCGTTTATACTAACATTATTTTCATGGGATTCGGAATCATAATTATCTTTTTGTATGTCCATTAATTTTTTGTCTCGTACATAATTCGTATTTGGAATTATGTCTAGTCATAGTGACAAATTCATTAATTAAAAAATCATCATCATCATCATTTCAGTCGAAAGACGTCCAGTGCTGGACATAGGCCTCGCCTAAGCCCCACCACTTCGACCGGTTAATCTGTGCTTCTCGCACCCAGCGGATACCTGCGGCCTTCACAAGGTCATCGCTCCACCTTGTAGGAGGCCTTCCAACGCTACGTCTTCCGGTACGCGGTCGCCACTCCAGAACCTTTCGGCCCCATCGGCCATCAGTTCTGCGAGAAATGTGCCCTGCCCACTGCCATTTAAGCTTGGCATTTCTTCGGGCTATGTCAGTTACCTTGGTTCGCCTGCGGATCTCTTAATTTCTGATTCGTTCACGTAGGGAAACTCCAAGCATAGCCCTCTCCATTGCCCTTTGGGTGACTTTTAGCCTTCATATAAGGCCCATTGTGAGCGACCACGTTTCAGTGCCATGCCATAGGTTGCACTGGCAACACGCACTGATCAAGGACTTTCGTCTTAGACACTGCGGTATGTGGGACGAGCAGATATTGCGTAGCTTCCCGATTGCTGCCCAGCCAAGTCGGATTCGACGATTGACCTCTTTCTCGAAGTTGGCCCTCTACCTAACTGGACAGTTTGTCTGAGGAAAACATACTCGTCCACAACTTCAAAAATAATCTCAGCTTAAAAAATCATAACTTATATTTAGCTGTAAAAAACATCGAATTCTAGTACTTACTTCAGGCAAGAACAGCTCCGCGCTCAACACATAAGGTATAACAGCGACTCCCACGTTGAATATAAAGCTGTACACATAAATAATTACAGCAGTGAACCAGTGAGGAGCCCAGTGCCATTGTATCTGTGTGCCAAGCAGCATTGTGCAGACACTGGCCAGGATCGATGTACTGATCATCAGGGGCTGGAACAAACAGTTTAGATTTACGTTAGCTTAGTACTTTTTTAAAACGAATCGAGGTATCCCACTTAGAGCACCGATTTGAACCGCACTTCAAAGAACGGTACCGAAACATATTCCACTTAAGGCACCTATTCAATCGTTGTTAGGTTAGGTTCCTTAAGTTGTAACTTTAAGATCAACTTTTTTGATTGTACAATTTTCTAAAAACTTTGTTTGAAGAAATAGTATCATTTTTTCTTTCTAATTAGAATTACAAAATTAGTTTTTAGCCACTACAGTTCATTTTAATTCAAAAACTGACCAAACCAAATTATTTAAGTGACGAGAGACGATAAAGGATCTCAGAGTCATATCTCCAAAAGTTGTCTGCCCTTCTTTCTACCTGATAAACTTGCTGCGCCCCGCGGTTTCACCCGCATAAGTCTCGATCCCGTGGGAATATCGGGATAAAAAGTAGCTTATGTCTTATTCCAGGGTGTCAGCTACCTTCATACGAAAGTTTATCAAAATTGGTCCAGCCGTTTGAGCGTGAAGAAGCAACAAACATACACACACACACACACACACACACACACACTCACAAACTTTCGCCTTTACAATATTAGTGTGATGTGATGATTCGCTATACATTAACAATTTCAACCAACAACTCAGTCAAAATACCAACCTTTCTTCCAAACTTATCAATAACGAAAGAGCATATCACACTCGCGACCAACAGATCTATCGCCAAGAAGATGGAACACTGGTTCGAGTCCATCAACGGTACAGCTTCCTTGAACAACGTCTCAGCGTAAACCTGAAGTGCGATGTTACCCATCAGGATCATTGTCGCCATGCAGGCGAGGCTGGTCATCAGCGCACGGATTGACGTTTGTGATTGTTCTGCAAAGGTGTGATTGTTCGATTAGTGTATCTACTTCTTTAAGTATGTACATATACAGGCATTGCCTTATGATTACGTCTGTGTCTACATAAATATCGTCGAATTTCAACAAAGAGTCAATGATATTAACTTTCCAATATGTTGTTTAAAACCAATGCTGGTGTTATGAATTTTACGACCAGTAACCTAATCTACTCCGTCCGTTACTTGAAATAACCCACTAAACCTACATCTATGAGTAAACCATAAACTCTGAGATGGCTTCTAGATTTAGATCTACACTTTCTTTACGACGATACTTAATGAATAAGCAGGTGCTTAGTGTGCTATCTTATAAATTATTAGCAATAGCTCGTGTTCTGTCCAGCCCAGGATGTTATCACTACCGCCAACAAATTCTGTACTCTATTTTACTAAGGATAAGTTCTGTAATTTATCAATTATTGGTACTGAGAAATCGTGTTTCTAGATTTATTTTTCAAGATTCTGCGATCAAATTCGATGCTTCATATTTAATTTGATATTTAACCAAAATGTTTATATTCAAATTACTTACTCAAGAACTGCCATTCTGTCAATCTCTGCGCTGGTGGTTGTGTTTCTATAAACTCTTTGGTAATTATGGGATCTGAAAAAGACATAACATAGTTAGATTATGATTTTTTTTTTTAATCCGTAACAAATAAAGAATCAGACTCACTTTCGCTTTTATAATATTAGAAGATGTAAAAATAAGGAATTGACCCTTATTTGCAAGGAAAGATAAGATAACATAATATCACGCCTGTAATCCCCGCAAGATTAGGCAGAGGTGTACCTATTATAGTATACCCACTTTTCGCCAGTTACGAGTATGTTTAAGTAAGGACCGAATATAATGCATAATTTTGGGATTTTTGAACCTTGCCTTTTTCCATATTCTTAGAAAAGTGTAATCCTGCTTACATTTTTTATCTGAGGCTGCTTGCTACTCAAATTTAAAAAGCGTGCATAAACCGCCTGCTTTTCTATGACACGTATGTTAGAAAATAAGCGGTTCACTTTGTCTGATGCAAGCAATACGCTAGACATTCTAGTTAAAACCTTATGTCATAAAAGTCCCAAGACGGCCTTATCTTTTAGGACAATTAATATTAGACATATTGTAAAATTAATATTAGACACCGAATTCTATTCGTATATATTTGCTCAATTCAATTGTTTTACGACCTTGACACACAGCGTTTGACGTCACGGAAAGACTTTCTACTAATATTGACATTTATACATTTAATCACTTTAAATAAGTCACCGGAATATATTCGTAAGAAGTTGGCAGAATCATCCCGTCGCTGATTCGTTTTCTCATCCACCAATCGTTATTTCTCCTAACAGTTTTTATTTTGTTTATAAGTATACAGGGTGGAATTTTGTAATGCCACCTGGAGGGAAAGTACTCTTAATACTGCAGATAGAAAGTTTTACTCAAAGGAAACATTCCTTTATTTTTGAATAGAAAGCAAACTGCATTCAAAGATTTTCGAAAATTCTCTTCTCCCACACCCGGGAATCGAACCGGCTAAAATCTGAAAAAATTATACCCTGTACTTTTATTGCATCGATCGTTAGGGTCAATTATAAGGATGAAATCTCTCTAACAAACATGATAAATTAAATGAAAGGAAAACCAGGAAATCTTAAATTAATTTAATTATTTACAAAAAATGGTAAACTAACTAATTAGTTGCTCGAAATGGGCTCCATTGTCTTGGATACACAAATTTATTCTTTTAACGAATTCATTTCTAGTAACCTTTAATAAAGTGTTGTGGTGAATATTATAAATCGTATTCTGAACTTAAACTCTCAACTCGTTGTCATTCGCATAAGATTTCATGTAAATTTGATTTTTTACATATCCCCACAAAAAAAATCTAAAGGGGTGAGATCTGGCGATCTCGCAGGCCATCTGATTGTGCCGTTTGTACCAATCCAGGTATTAAAATGGTTATTAATGTAGGCAGTAGTGATTCTGCTGTTATGTGCTGGAGCACCATCTTGCTGTAGAATTATTTGGTGTCGCTCTTCCTCGGGGAAACCATTTAACTCGTTTCTTAAGAGATCCAGTATTTCAATATACTTGACAGTGTTTAAATGACCTTCGTACACGTGAACTAACACTACATTATTTCTCATAATTCCGCACCAAACGTTGAAACAAAATCTTACTTGATTGTTAGTTTCATGAACACGAACAGGATTCACTCGAGACCAATAATGGTTATTGCGGGGATTGTACATGCCATTATTGCTGAAGTTGGTTTCGTCAGACCATACAATGTTACTCAAAAAATTAGGGTTTCGGTCAATTTCTCCAAGCATGTTTTCACAAAATTGTAATCGTCTGTCACGATCCCCAATATGCAATTTTTGCACCAACCGACCTTCACGATAGCATTTATACTTATACTTTTTCAGCACTTTAAGTACGTGAGTGTGGGTTGTTCCTAATTCATCGGCAGCATCTCTACTTGAAGCCTTTGGAAATGATTCAAAGTATGTTAAAACATCTAGTTCAAAATCGAAATAGTTTTGCTGAATAGTTTGCCGTCTCTTCTTGAAACCACCCGCATTCTTTAAATTTTCTACCATTATTTTCAATACGAACCGAGTTGGTGCCTGTCGGTCTTGATATCTCTCTCCATACCACCGCAGAGTTAGATTCACGTTTTTGTTATTTAAAAAATAAGCTTTCATTAAATCAAACTGTGCTTGATAAGCCATTTTCACCGTGAGACAAAATGTGAAATGAGTTGTAAAAACAATCAAATGTGAATAACAACTATGACAATCTAATTTTCAAATTTTAATCTAATATTCCATATTTAAATTACCTCATACACGCAGCTACGAGTATGTCGCAAAGGAGTCTGCATTACAAAAGATGGATGTTAGTTAAAGAGCTTTAACTTGAATTGAATTTGTAACTCCAGATTTCCTGGTTTTTCTTTCATTTAATTTATCATGTTTATTAGAGAGATTTCATCC
Source organism: Tiliacea citrago (assembly GCA_963921375.1). NCBI lineage: Eukaryota > Metazoa > Arthropoda > Insecta > Lepidoptera > Noctuidae > Tiliacea > Tiliacea citrago. The sequence goes on from OY992801.1 coordinate 3,603,022, forward strand.
TTATAATTGACCCTAACGATCGATGCAATAAAAGTACAGGGTATAATTTTTTCAGATTTTAGCCGGTTCGATTCCCGGGTGTAGGAGAAGAGAATTTTCGAAAATCTTTGAATGCAGTTTGCTTTCTATTCAAAAATAAAGGAATGTTTCCTTTGAGTAAAATTTGCTATCTGCAGTATTAAGAGTACTTTCCCTCCAGATTCCCTGTATATGTATCTATATATTACTATATATTTTTGATTTTCGATTTATCTAACCCCATGTTGCACCTGCCACGTTTTGTCTCTGCATCACCCTAATGTTGACTGGTAGAAAATGCCTCAGGCATTTAATCCGCCTTTGTACAGTATTTTTTTTTACTTGTGCATAAAGTTTTAATAAATAAAAAATATGTTGCATCGGATGTTGATTCTCTAACTATAGACCATGATCAACATACAATTTAAACGTATCCCCCTGTGCAACCCAACGAAATTTGCGTTTGACTGCATGGACACAGTCCACTCAACACTACAAAAGTACTGCATAAAAAATAAAAAACTTTTTACAAAAAAATAAGAACCGACTACCAAAATATACACTACAAAGTGAAAAATAACTTTAATTTCGGAAGTCGGTGGCATAAAACTCACATACACCAAAGACACGTTTTTTATTTTTCACTTTTTAGTGGGTCAGTTTTGAATTTATCTAAGTTACAATAGCCTAATGTTAACTGCTCATCACCTTTTACAAAATATTGCTTTTCCCGATGCTGGGACGTTGATTGTTGAGGAGTTCTCCTGGTAAGAACCAGGAGAACTGCCACTCACCATATGCATGGTGACGAGCATAAATTGCTTAATCGCAACCCGTTAAATAGGGGTACTCATTATTATATTGTTCCGGTCACCATATGTGGTCTCCATCATCAGTTCCACTTCACCAAATGGTGCTTTCCGAGCGCAAATGTACAAGTTACTATAAAAAATACCCAAATCGCTATAGGTTTGCCTATAAAATTTGAGGGTTTCCCTCGATTTCCATGGGATCCCCTCATCTGATTCTGATTTGGTAGCAATGAGACCACCTCGGCAGTATACCCTTTCAAACAAAAAAATAATTTTCAAAATCGGTCCATAATTAACGGAGTAATCGCGTAACAAACATACAAAAAAAAAAAACATGCCACCGAATTGAGAACCTCCTCTTTTTTGGAAGTCGGTTATTAATGTTCGGCATAAAGACTTTATTTTTCTTTATTTGTGTCATAATATTTAGTTTGTTATCTTTCTGAGCGTTTTCTTTTTCTCTTGACATTTATCTATACCTCTTTACTGCAACGTTATTCGTGCAGACTGTTAATGAGCCCAATCTTTCAACACTTTGAACTTGATATACAATGTACTGTATGGTGATTGTGTGTATCTGTGTAATTTGTACAACATAAAGTTGAATGACGTCACAGAATGGAACAGACTGCTCATCTAAACCTTTTGTTTGTTAATTTTACTCAAAGTACTAACAAGCTGTATCTCTAAAAATCATGTGGTAAAATTGTCCTGTCACCATTATGGTTCCTGTATCGACGTGTACAGAGAAATTATCATCACCATGTGATCGTATTTGGAATTAAACAAATATTTGCTCAAATAAGTAAATATAGTCTAGGACAGACGGAATATCCACAACCAAAAGTAATTTGAACATAATGTTATCATAATCGACGAACTATAAGTCTGAATGATTAACAGTAATTAGTTTACTAAAGTATTTAAATATTATTCTCATTTAATTGAAATATAAATTTCTTTATGATAAATAAAATTCTCTTTATCCAGACATTAACCAAAAAAGCTCCATAAGAAATCTCTCGATAAGACAGGTCCCACGTTAAACTCTTGATTATATCCGAATATTCCTAGCAGCATCTCTTTCTCCGTCGTGTCAGTATTCATTCCCTTTCTAGCCATATCTTTCATAAAATCATCACACATCCCTTATACCCATCTAATCACGTATACATAGTATAGCTATCTCTTTTTCCTTTACCCAAAGAAAGATGCTGTATAGAATTTATATTTTTCGCAGGATTCCACAGGGCACAGACCTACAGATACAATGATCTCATGTAGAAACGAGCATAAAGTCGCAGTTTTCACTATCATATTATGCAAATAACCATGTTTAAATAACGTTGTGATAATATGCCACAAACAAAGCTAAACTTAGCAAATAACTCTTCCGTCTGATTTGAACAAACTCATTCTTACATCATACTGCAGCATGTAATATAATATTGCTATACTTGGTATAGCAGACAGGCGTAAAATATCTAAAGTCTTTCTAGACTTTATATATTTTACGGCTGTCATTCACATGTCATTTACGTGTGTCAATTCATTATGCTCTCGTGGATCGATTGATTCTTTAATCGATCTACGAGAGCATAATGAATTTGACAGGAAATCAGGAGCCCAAAAACCTGAACCTGGAGACCAACATAATCGAGGAAATCTTATGCTGCAATGTTCTGGTTTCGAAATACAGAAGGCAAAAATCAAACCAAATGTTTACAAGACCGGAAGCTATTGAACTTGATATAGAGCTTCTACCTATTTATTTATTGCGAAATACGCTCTTAACCTCGCTCTCGCCTGATGGAAAGCAATGGATGGGGGTCAACGATGGAAGGAGGATGACCAGGTGATGCCTGTTCACTCTTGCTTTAATGTTGAGGGGTTATATGTGGAAGGGAACATAGACGCTATCCAAGCAAGTAACGTCACCAAATGAAAATTTTCAGAAGCCATTGCTATAAAATGAAAGAAATAATTCCACTATAAAACGTTTCCGTCTTTCGAATGTACAAGAATAACTCATGCAGTTCATAAAAATATTGCCTCTTTGTAAGGGTAGCGAAGTTAACTGCCAATAAGGTGCAAGTCACCTGGTCGTGAATGTACCTGTGAATCTTGTAGGTAGCTATACATTACCATCTCCTTCCAGTATCTTCTCCAGTCTCGGATCTAATTGAAGTCTAATCTTGGCTAATTCGACTTCTACTTCTTTTGAAGTCACACTCACTTGCCGGTAGAACGCTATTGACTCTGCAGCTTCCTGTAATATAAGATTTTGTAAGTACAGTTTTGGATGTGAAACATCTATTGGCGCACCTTGGGGGTAAGACCGACTCGTATACCATGACATGATCTCTTATTGGCATCCTCTCTTTCACCGCCGCTCTTTTTAATGTTTCGCATCTGCCGGTCGTCCCGTGACGGCCATACATTTTTTTAAGTACAAGGTTGAAATTATTCTTCGTAAGCTTCGTAAAACCAATCACAACGATTGGTTGGCAGTAATAACTGCAGCCAATGAAATGTGCTTCAGACAATTTAACATAATCTGTGATCAGGCTTTCAGAAACCCTGGGTTAAAGTCTTACATTTTATTGTATATCTGTGAAAGCACATGGGGTTTTTAATAAACCGCACAAAAATGTATTCTCTTAGCTTGACCCATTTCCACTGCAGTGGAAATATACACTAAATAACACCACAATATAATTCGAGCGTTATATAACATTGTGCTTCGCGGTAAATCAAAATGTTCATAATAAAAATTAAGCTTGACAGATGGATTATAAATCCTGTTGTTATTTTGCAAACAAGACGATGCTGTCGGTGCTCTCGATGCTTTCGAGCCAAAAAACTATAATATTAGTTGGAATAAAATGTAATCTGACTCACTATTGAGTCGTTCCACTGTTACGTTCAAATAAAGAGACTATTAGCGCCATCTATCACATTTTGACTAAACTAGATACACAGCGTAAAGACATGGTAAAGACCTTTAGACTCATACTTTGCTACCGCAATCCATTGCACACAAAATCTTAGGAATTAAAATTAGACCATTTTTTTTTTTTACGTGGATAAAGTGTTAGTTCAAAATGATTTATTAATTACCCTTATTAATTCAAAGGGCTACCCCTTTCAATATGATGTTAATCAAAATCAAAATATTTTATTTCACATAAACGTACATGGGCACTTATGAAACGTCAGAAGCTAGGTGCACGGTTCCAATTGGTAGTTTCCTAAGGAGAAGAGCCGGCAAGAAACTCCACGGTTACTCTTTTAAAAATAATGGGCTTTTACAATGTTTTCAAGTTACAGAGTTAATAGGTATGGGAGGACAGTGTACGCCCGTCAACAAGTACCAAGTACTTGTTACTTATTATACAAAGTTTCACATTTATATAATATCTTTCTTTATATTATTTGCGCAGATATAATGTGTTACTGTTTGTTTGTCCCAAATAAATAAATAAATAAATACTTAACAAAATTGAAGATGGTTTACAAAGCTACAGTCTATTAAGCCTACAACGTCCTCCCATTCACAAATTAAAAAAATACTATTGGATTTTAGCATTAGACCAACAGAGGCAGTGATTAAGGTATATTAACAAAATAATCAAATAACTGACCTTCTCTTTGCCCCTCTGCATCAGAAACACCGGCGACTCCTTCAAGAGTGTCAACATCACAATATACAGAATCGACATCGACAAATGAAGGTAGACCACCACATTATAATTCAAGTACCCTCCAAAGATATATGAGACCAACAGTCCAAAGAAATATGAAGATACTACTGTGGACATCATGGATCCTCTTATTGAATCTTGTGATATTTCTGATATGTATATTGATGATATCGTTTGACCTGCTGTTCCAAAGCCGGCTAAGGCCATTGCTGTGAGTATCAGGGGTACCGAGTTCGTTATTGAGATTATCGTCCACGCCAACTGTAAAAGAAAAAGGAGTAGTTGTTAGAATAAAACAGTAGAAGGATAAACCATAAACTAATCATTCTTTCGTTGGTGTTATCAGATCGACATTTCGGTTTTTAGAACTTTTTATATTATAATTGTCACATTTGTCCATATTCAAGCAAATTAATTATTGGATTTGTTTTTTTTTAAACGGTACTTACTCAATCTAATAATGGTTTATTATATTATATAATAACCGGGCTAGTGAGGGTTTTCATGCAAATTCACGCCAACATTTGGCGCCACTTTGACAAAGGTCTTCCATTTCGAAAATGAATATAAAATATAAGTGATGACGTTCATCATTCGTTTCATTAATTCGTTCATCATTCAGTCACGACCAAGAAGCTTATAGATAATACCTTCATGGTCACGACTAAGGAAAATATAGGCCCTTAGACAGTTTTGATAGGAAAACCCTCATTGTGACTAAATTGTTAGATGGATACTTAGTTACCCCAATGAAATTAGTGAATTATAAAATGAGGTAAATAATTTATCTTAGCCACAAAACTCTCAAATATCTCAAGTCTCTTCAATCATCTAGTGTTTACAATATATAATTGACATAAACATATATAAACTATATATAAACATACATGCTCCTTTTGCTTCGTTTACGTTAGTAAAGATATATAAGATATTAATAAAACAAAGTCCTTGCCACAAACGGTAATCCAAACAGCATCGCACCATACTTCCTCCCCAACGAGTTGACGATGTACCCGCAAAAGGGAGTGGCCAACATGGCTCCAACGTTGGTCAAGCTGCCCAGTAGCGATACGTGCACTGAAGACATTGGCTCTGAGAGGACTGTGTCGTTGGACATGAAGTTGGCCACATTGTAGGAAGGCCAGGAGAAGACCAGGCCGGTTAGTGTGGTGAGGTAGGCCACTGGAAAGTTTAAGAAAAATAAATATTAAGAAAACATTCATACACATGAGGTGAAGGAAGCATTGTGAGAAAAACTCGACTATATGGCCCGTAACCAAAAGAAAAGGAGGCGTGGTACCCTATGCTTGTTCTACCTCTGTATACAAAGTTGGAACAATTATAGGTTTCTGTATAATGCCAGTTAGATGGCAAATAAATAATAAAAAGCAACTTTATTTGCCACAATTATCAATGTAACCATAACCATGCACAATTGCACAATTCAACTCAAGTTGCCAATAACCAATGAGGGTAGGTAATTGTTAGTTCGAGCCGGGTTCGGAACCGATAGAAGTCAGTACTTATTATGTTAGTAAGTATGAGAGTACCCTGTTCCACGTACTAGTAATAAACTGTATTAAGGTGGAACAGTTTTCGTTCTCTGTATAGCAGAATTGAGACAAAAAAAAAATAGAATAGTAAATTGGCAGCAAAATCTATCTTCAAGCTGAATATGTACTATTTTGAAGCTCTTTTATAGTCGTAGGTATTTATTACTAACGCCTGATCCAATTTAAACGCAATTATTTTTAAAGAAGTTGCTATTAAACATTGTGCAGGCGTCTGACATCAACAATTCCTTCGGTCAGTACATTAAAAGTTATTCATTGTATATGTTACGGCTAATACCCGAAGTGCGGCTACACCTAGTTTTAGCCGGTTAGAACTAGGTGTAGCCACTTACTCTTGGTTAAACCTAGTACGAGCCGATTGTTTTCGGGTAAAATCATTTGGGTTAGGTTAGGTTAGAACAGTAACCATTAACAAGCGAAGGCGAGCGAGCGAAGCGAGCGTGCCGCGGTAGCGGCCGCCGAGCGCCAGATCCCCTCTATTGTTGGTAAATTGGTTTTATCCAACAGGGATTGTCTGGACCTATAATTCTAACCGGCTAAAACTAGGTGTAGCCACACTTCGGGTATTAGCCGTAACATATACACATCATGGCCCCTTCTGTTTTGGTTAGTACAATCGATCTTTATCGAAGATTTGATTACTGCTCCTAAAGTTAAAAATATCATCATTATCTGTTGTTTGATTGATGAGGTTAGAAAGCAGAGTGTGAGAGGAAGCAAAGTGCAAATGACTATCGACACTCAGCCTGCAGACCTGGAAGCTAGCCAGAAAGATGACGAGTCTAGGTGCAGCCAAGGTCATTCAAGAATTTTGCGAAAATAGTGACACACTTAATAAAAGTTTCTTAGTTGTCAATATAATATGTTTAGTTTTCTATCATACTTTACAGACTAGCATACTCGTACTTTATAAAAATAAGTTCAGTCTTATCATGATCACGTTGAGTTGTTGTGAATACAAATAAAGTTTGTCTATCTGGGAAATCCTAATCACAGATAACATTTAGTTCTATCTACATACTGATCTTCGCATATAGTGATACTGTCCTGAGTAACAAATAGTCTCACTGCAGGGCAAAGGCATATTCTCAAAGTGAAGGAGCCAGCAAAGATTACCATGCCTGCTTATTTGAAAAAACGGTGTTGACAATAAGTCCTGGTTTCCTTTCAATGGTTTTCTTCACTATCAACTATTCATTGCTTCTTTTCATATTCCTTTACAACAGTGACTTGTTGCCAACAGGCAGTGATGACGAAAGAAAACTCTTTGCCGATCTTTAGGAGAAGAGGCCTTGCAGTGGCACAATTTCATTTCCATCTCATTAAAATTATTTTTTTATCACAATCACCGATCACAACTATAAATGGGCTTCGTTATAATCTTATAATCCACTGAAAAATCACGGTTGAGATAAATATTGACACTCATCACTTTTAGTAGTCACGTTGCTAATCACAGTATGCTTTCGAATACAGGAAGAAACTGCCACTACTTTTGAAATCATCATATTGCCGCCACTTACTACACCAACGCGAAGAAAGGTACACTATACATCCTTATTATTCCGGAACCAAACGCCAACATAAATTTAATCCAATACTAACTTGCTAAAGTCGCAACACCCTGCACGAGAAATCCTCTCACAGTCACTTTATCACCATCCATGCTTAACAATCACAGATTTCAGATCAAATGACTCCTCACTAGATGTTACTCAATATAAAGAAGTAAGGATCTCATAAACAAATAGTTCATTACTCTTTATGGCTGTATAATAAATGATAGTGTAGGGTGGGCGGAATAGTAACCGCCTCCAGATAAAAATTGTTATGAATTATAAGTGACACTATTAAAGTGTTATCTGAGAAGGCTATTATCAGGTATGCACCTTAATGGATAATTTATGCGACACGCAATTACCACCACTAACCATTACTAGAAATGGCATCAGTATGTATCCGTGATTCCATAGAAAGACTTTATTTCACAATCGGTAAATCTATATATATAATAAGTATTCGACACATTATTCAAAGACATCTATCCTACCTGAGTCTTGTCAGTTCTTAACTATACTGTCGCTTTACTTGAAATATTTCGAATCATATTAGCTTTATGATTCTCAATTTCAATCAATTTTTAATGACTGTACAATCCAATAAAGCTCCGTTCGATCTACCATTATGTCTTGAAATTTTCCGAAGCAAGCCAAGAGACTAATATCACTTAGTCAAATACGGTGTCGGTTTGATGTAATTTAGCTTTTTCACGACCAAGGCTAAAATTCTATGGCTTCACTATGATTACAGTTACTTTAATAAACGTGATACGTCACGAGATCATTGGGTACCATTGTTTAGTAATATTTTAACGCAATAATTAAACTGAAGATCTTTTCAATGGCTTGGATTACGTTATCCATGACACCTCGGTTTTTTTTGGCTAAGTTTCATCTTAACTAAGAATGTACTGAGCATTTACGCCAAAATAATATCAAACTAAAACTGAATATCAAGCAGTAGAACAAAAAAATATATGTAAGTATATGGTTTTCTAATAAATATAGTTTTCTTTCCCAGGGAACTATACTTGGTTCTCAAACGTACCTATTCCAATATTTAATTATTGGGGAATTATACACGCCATTTTTAGAAATGTTTTATTAATATTAAACATGTAGTGCTACACGGACGACAACAATACACTCCACCCTACCCGATTACTTATACATCAAAATAACGCTGTATACTCGTAAATCTATGAAGTCTATTTGCAGACTAACCTAGATAGAGATAATTGTTAACTTGTATCGCAGGACTCGCTATTTTAAGTTCACATTATCTTCAATGCGAATGCACTTGCATTACAATGTCTATGATTGTGCAAGCAAATAAACGATTTTATTTGTGTGTGTAGCTTCCACGATCTGCTATATTTATTTTCAACCCGCCTTGAATAGTTAGCTTACGAAATGAATGAATTTTATTATAGCAAGTAAGACTGTCATAAATTATGTGCTTTATGAGTTTATCTTGGACATTATTAACATCGGAGAAGGAAAAATATCATACTGAAACCTGGACTTACCTGTCTTCTATCTATCTATTATCATTTCAACCGAAAGACGTCCACTGTTGGACATAGGCCTCCAAACTCAAACTCAAACTCAAAGCATTTATTTCAAATAAACCAATTAGAGGCACTTTTGAATTGTCAAGGGGTCGGTCAGTCAGAGAGATGACGCTAGTTGCCCATTCTAAAGCGTAATAGGTTCCTATGGAGAAGAACGGGCAAGAAACTCCACGGACACTCTTTTTAATCAAAATATTGTGACAAAGTATTGGTTACATCATTCATGTTGAAATTATACATGTGACGACAATATAGAAAGTCGTGCACGTTAAAAGCGTCCGCAATAAAAAGATAAAACCATATAAAAAACAATTAAAATAAGTTAAGATAAGCCGTGGCAGCCAAGAAATGACCAGTCCCCACTGACGGCGCCCGTTCACGAACATGATGCATGGATCAGCACCATTTAGCACAACCATTTTGAAGGGAACTTAATGATCCAACACACACGCCACTATCAGCGAGACATTTGAGTGAGCATGACACACTCAGCCGCCAGGGCACATTCAAGTCAATGAAAGACGTACTTAGTAAATGGTAGGTACATAATGCTCACACATGTGCTATGAAATTATACAATACTAAGATATTGAATTTATACAATATAAAGATAGTATTTACAATCTTCAGCAGCTCCAACAATATTTTGAATGCTAATCAATTAGTGTATGCGCCCTTGTGGAGCAGGACCAGCGTTAAGCCAAGCATTTTTGTCAGCGATGTAATCCCCCAACTTATAAAATGCTTCGCTACATAGTGTGCGTTTTATACAAGATTTAAATTTCGTTTCATTTAGTTGGACGATGTGGGGAGGTATTTTATTGTAACATTTTGAACAGTACCCCATGACGGATGAGTCTACTTTAGCCAGTCTGAAACCTGGTTAAACTAATAGGTCCCTATTTCTAGTCCCATAATTGTGTCTTCCACCTCTTTTACTGAAAAGACTTAGATTTATTCTTACGTACATGATGTTTTCATATATATATTGACAAGGTACCGTCATGATGTTAATATCTTTAAACAGTTCCCTTAGAGAATTGCGCCTGCGGAGACTATATATTGCTCTGATGGCTCTTTTCTGCAGAATAAAAAAATAGACTCGATATCTGCAGCCCGTCCCCATAATAAAATACCGTAAGACATGATACTATGAAAGTAGCTGAAATATACTAGCCTCGCGTTATCTACATTAGTGAATTGACGGATTTTTCTCACAGCATATGCTGCTGAACTTAGCCGTCCTGCAAGAGATGTTAAATGAGGACCCCATTGCAGCCTTGAGTCTAGCGTTATCCCAAGGAAAACAGTTTTATCGACGAATTCATGTTTCTCCCTATTCAATACTAAGTCACAATCACTACTTTTTACATTCGGTAAAGCAAATCTTATTCGCATTTAGTTTTCTTCCCATTTAATACTAAATCATTAGCAGTGAACCAATTTTGGACCTGCAGTAGGGCGTTATTTACGTCGTCAAGATTTGATGCCCGTCTATTTATCTTAAAGATTAAAGAAGTGTCGTCAGCAAATAACACCATTTGTGGTTGGTTTTTTAATAAATGGGGTAGATCATTAATATATACTAAAAAGAGGAAAGGGCCTAATATTGAGCCTTGCGGAACACCCATTTTTACTTTTAAACGAGTGAATTGACACCATTTATTTGAACTTGCTGTTGTCTATCATTTAAATAAGATTTGACTAAACTTAGCGCAAGCTTACCTAGTCCGTAATGCTGAAGTTTTAAGAGTAAGGTTTCGTGATTTACGCAGTCAACTGCCTTGGAGAGATCACAAGAGATTCCTATGGCATCTTGGGCCTCCTCCCACGCTGTAAATATGTGTTTTAATAATGTGACACCGGCGTCAGTCGTACAACGTCCTTTGGTGAAGCCATATTGCTGATCGTGTAACATTTGGTTGGTGTTAAAATGATTAAGCATCTGATTTAGCATTACCTTTTCGAACACCTTGCTGAATACCGGCAACACGGATACTGGTATATAATTGTTGGTGTCTTTACTGTCCCCAGATTTAAAAAGTGGTATAACTTCACTGTATTTCATTAAATCTGGGAAGACTCCTTCTATGTTCTATGTTAGCGGGTTTGGTTTCCGCACTTAGTCCTTCATGTGGACCATTGTGCGTGGGCCATGGCGGCCGTCGTTGTTTATTCCAACCAGCCCACCTCCCTCCAGAAGCTGATTAGGTCTCCTGGTCTGCTTAAGATATCCGTGAAAGATCTGGGTGACCCGAGGGTTTCTGTTCTGATCTGGGTGACGCCTGTGCATTCAAAGAGCACGTGCGCAACGGTTTCTTCAGCCTCCATGCAAGCCCTGCACAGAGGGCTGTCCGTTATGCCTATTGTGTGGAAGTGCTTATTCAGTGAGCAGTGTCCCGTGATGGTCCCCGTCACTAGGCGCAGGCCGTTCCTGTCCAGGCGTAGCAACCGCCTGGTTAGCCTGCCATCTAAGGACGGCATAGCTTCCCTGGATTGCCTGCAGCCCGGTGTCGAGGTCCACCAGTTCTGTGCTTGTGTGTGGGTGAACTCTTGTAGCCACCTGCGTAGTTGGTTGAAGGGGATGGGTACGATAGGTTCGGGTCCACAGACTGACGTGCTGGATGCTCTCCTAGCAAGTTGGTCAGCTGCGTCGTTACCTAGTGATCCGCTGTGTCCTTTTATCCATTGCAGTGTCACTGTATTACGGTTGCACACTGTCACCCGTTCCAGTGCGTTGTGACATTCTAGTGTTAGTCTGGAGGTAATATAATTTTTCCCCAAGGATTGCAAGACTGAGGCACTATCGGAGAGTATACGTATACGGGTGTCCGTAACTCTCCTGGCTTCTATGGCGTAAGCCGCTTGTATAATGCCCACACATTCCGCCTGGTAGACGGTGTTGAACAATCCCAGCGGGCTGGATATATTTATGTTGAAGTCATGTGAGAAAACTCCGACTCCGGTTCCGGAGTCGGTCTTTGATCCGTCGGTGTATACTCTCATCTCCTTCGGGCCTGAGTAGTCACACCGTTCTTCTGTGAGTATGATGTTGTAGTGCTTCTGAAAGAAGTGTAGTTTCGGGGCTTTGTCGCAGGGTGATGCCATCATTGGTTGTCGTTTGATTGCATCTTCCCTTATGCGTGTGTGCTTGACCCTAGAGTCTCTGCTCAGGGTTCCCGATATATATAGCCTGAAGGCTGCCAGGGCTGCCTCCTCTCGCACGATGAGGTGCAGGGGTGGCAGTCCCAGCATTACTTGCAGTGCGGCAGTGGGTGCAGTGCTCATGCTGCTGGTTATTGCTACACAAGCGAACCGCTGCAGTTTTTCGAGGTCTTTTTGGGCTGTGCTCAGGTCCGTCCTGGGCCACCAGACCAGTGAGCCGTATGTGATAATTGGTCGAATGACTGTGGTGTATAGCCAGTGGGTGACTTTGGGGCTGATACCCCAATTCCTTCCAAGCAGTCGCTTGCACTGCCATAGTGATATGCTGGCTTTTGTGGTGATGTAGTTGGTGTGTTTTGCCCAGTTCAGCTGTTTGTCCAAATAGATGCCCAGGTATTTGGTTTCAGTTGCCAGGCTTAGGGTAGTTCCAAAGAATCGTGGCAGTTGTAGTGTCGCCAACTTCCTCTTTTTTGTGAAGAGAATCAGTTCGGTTTTTGTTGGATTCACCGACAGTTGGTGTTTATTGCACCAGTCCTCTACTATTTTCAAAGCCTGGCGCATTAGGTTACATAAGGTGTTTTCGTGGGTGCCATTTATTATTATGGTTATGTCGTCGGCGTAGCCTACGGTAAAATAACCTTTGTCATTTAGTGTTTTGATGAGGCTGTCTACTACCAGGTTCCATAGAAGTGGTGAGAGGACACCTCCTTGCGGGCAGCCTTTCGCCACGATGGCCCTTGTAGTGTCATTTACCGTGACTTGTACAGCTCTCATTTTGAGCATATTGGTGATCCAGCCGCTTAGGGTCGAGTCTATATTGTGTCTATCTAACGCCATGTTAATGCTGTTGAACATGGTTTTGTCGAAGGCGCCCTCGATATCAATGAAGGCAGCCAGTGATGAGCATTTGTGGTCCACTGCGCATTCAATCTTAGACACCACGCTGTATAGCGCGGATTCTGTTGATTTGCCTGTGGAGTACGCATGCTGTTGTTTATGGAGTGGTTTTACCCGGAGAGGTCCGTCTCGAATGTGTCTATCACAGAGCCTCTCCAGGGTTTTCAGTAAGAAGGATGTGAGGCTAATAGGCCTATAAGCCTTGGGTTGTGTGTAGTCGGTTTTGCCAGGTTTGGGTATGAAAATGACCTTCACTTCGCGCCATGCTAGTGGTATGTGTCTGAGTGCTAAGCACGCTCGATAAATCTCCACCAGCCATGGTGTCAGATGATCTATCCCCCACTGTAGCAGGGCTGGGAAAATGCCATCCAGCCCTGCGGACTTAAATGGCTGGAACGTGTTGATAGCCCACTTTATACGATCTTCTGTTGCTATATTATGGGCTCTTGACCAGTCTTGATCCGTTGGGGTCCATTCTGGCACAACCTCCCAGGTCCTGTCTTCTAAGAGCCTGCAGTCTGGGAAGTGAGTCTCCAGAAGGACCTTACTGGCTTCATGGTCAGTTATTGTGTATGAGTTGTCGGGCTTTTTCAGCGCGCCGAGGGTTCGGTCCTGGTCAGTTGATAGGATCTTCCTTACCCTTGCGGCTTCATTATTTGTCTCGATGGATTCACAAAACTTCCGCCAGGCTGTTCTCCTGGCAGTCCTGATCTGTTTCCTGTACAAATATTGGGTTTCTTTGTATAGCTCCCAGTCTTCCGGGAGTCTGGTGTTCTTGGCTCTGTTGAATTGCTTACGAAGTGCATCTCTGAGTTTACTAAGTTCGGCGTTCCACCAGGGGTTTCTCACAGCCTTGGCTTGTGGCGACCTTAGTTTGCAGCATGCATGGTAAGCTTCGGTTATGTATTCTGATAGCTTTGTCACAGTGTATTCTAAGCGCGCAGGGTCAGTTATGGTTGTCAGTGTAAGGTGCCTATCTAGCATGGAGGCTAGGAGACGTTTATATCCTGGCACATTAGTGCGCCGTGGATTTCGTTTTGGTACGGGTTTTTTGGTGTTGGTTGTGAGTTTGAAGCGGATTCTTCTATGGTCTGAGCAAGAAGGCTCGTCTGACACGTGCCAGTTTGTGATGATGTGTGTCACATTTTCTGTAGCAAGCGTTAAGTCTATGATCGTTTGTCCTCGAGCTGTGACCCAAGTGGGTTCTGAGCCGCGGTTCACGATGTTAAGGTTAGTTGAGAATAAATAGGTGGATAGTACCTCTCCCCTGGAGTTCGGTGCGTCGCTGCCCCAGAGCGGGTGGTGGGCGTTCGAGTCCGTGCAGATGATGAGATCTAGGCTGGCTCGCTCACAGTGCTGTACTAGGTCGGCCATCTCCTTCGGTGGGCAGTTTGTGTCCTCGCCTGGCATGTAAACCGAGGCCAGCACAACATCTGGAGCATCGCCTTCTGTTTGGAGCCTGACAGCTGTCAGATCTCTGGAACAGAATTGGGTAAGTGGTGCGATAGGGATTTCTTTGGGTATGTAAGCGCAGGTTCTTGGTTTGTCTGGGCTGTGTGTGTTGAGGATTAGCTTACCTCCGATGTTACCGAGGCCGCATACTCTATTGTTCCTGATCCACGGCTCTTGGATCAGTGCTATGGTTCGGGGCTTCACCTCCAGTGCCCTGCGTAGACTAGCCGTGGCAGCCTGGCTATGCTGGAGGTTGGTCTGGATGATGTTGAGGGACGGTGGCGGTGATGAAGTGGAGTTAGTCGCTGATGGATCCATCGGACTGTCTCTCCACCACCTCCTCTCTGTACTGGCCTTCGTGCTGTTCGCCCGGCGACGAGGCGAGCAGTTGCTCGCTCCAGCCAGGGGATGAGGGTGGTATGGTGTCATTGTCATCGGCCATTGCTGCTCTGGCCATGACCTCCTCAAGTTTGGTAATGTCCGTGTCCTCTGTCGGTGCCGGTTGTGTCGTAGTCGTGTCCGTGCTGTCAGTCTGGGTGTCAGGTGGTTGGGTCGTGGGCCAGAAGCGAACATATATCGAACCAAGCAGGTAGGATATACGTCGCTCCCGGGCTAGGACCTTTACGACTTCCTCCGGCGGCACACCCAGGGTCAAAAATGTCCCATAGTTGTCGCCGCCGACGGCCGTCGCCCTGTACAGTGACCACCTGGCGATGTCGTACCAAGTATTCTGACGAATCAGAAGACTCTGGAGCCGGGCCACGTCACCATCGTAACGAGGGACGAAAAGCGAGGCTCGGACTCGGGTGGGCACGTCAGATTGTCTCAGTACTGTCAGCGTGAGGTCAGTGTCTGGGAGTCTGATTCTGGGCACATTCTGGGTCAACCAAGTCAGGGAATTGTCGTCCTCGCACCACATCTGCACGGTCCCTTCCGCTACCCGTGGGTATCCGCGGAAGGCCGGGAGCGGCGTTGACGAGTCTGTGTCTAATAGCAGATTCTCGAGATCTGTCTTTACGTGCTCGGCCTCTTCCTTCGTCAGGTCCCTGGAGGGAGGCGGGAAGCAGATTGCTACGGCCAGCCGCGCAGGAATGTCCTTCGTGGCTCGCGCGTAGGTCCTTTGCTCCCCCTGAGCTGAGTGGATCCTCGAGCGTTTGGCGTCCCCCTGGAGCATGCTTGGTGAAGCGGTCTCATCAGGGCGCGCCCTCTTTACCGGCCCTGTACCGCTCGGTCCAGGCTGCGGCTTGGAGGTGCCTGGCTGGGTGTCTTTTGCCGGCAACGCCTTGTGCAAGGCTCTAGATCTCTTACCCCTGTTGTGTCGAGGTCGAGGTCGGTCGTGGGTTACGTCAGTGTTTTGGGGTCGGCTGTCAGCCCCGGCGGACTCTGTCGCTTGCGGAGGCTTTTCGCGCTGGGTTGCCCCTTCGCGTACTTGCCCCCGCTCGCTTGATTCCACGTCCTGCCGTTTTGCGCGCTGGGTTTCCCCTTCGCGTACTCGCGGCTGGTCGCGTGGTTCCGCGTCCGGCCGCTTTTCGCGCTGGGTTTCCCCTTCGCGTACTCGCGGCTGGTCGCGTGGTTCCGCGTCCGGCCACTTTTCGCGCTGGGTTTCCCCTTCGCGTACTTGTGGCTGGTCGCGTACTACCTCTTCGGCGTTCGATCGCACATCGCGCTGGCTAGTGCCGTGGCGGGTGTCGGGCTTTCGAACGCCTGCTTTTCTCTCCCGGGCCAAGATTTTTCCGCGCTTTCTCAGCAGGCGTACCGAATCAACTTCAACCGGGAGAGAGGTGGAGCTGCCAGGGCCGTCATCTTTCCCCATCCCTCTCTGTCCATGTCGGTCTTGGTCCTTGTCTGGGTAGGCGATGCTTTTCCGCACGATGCTCTGTTGCCAGAGGCTCGCAGGAGGCGTGCATTTCGCAGTGGGTATTGGCGCGTCAATCGCAGCCGAGTTCGGGTGTATAGGCGCGTTGATCGCAGCCAGTGTTGGGTGTATGGGCGCGTTAGTCGCAGCCTGGGTTGTGGGCGCGTAAGTCGCAGCCTGAGTTGTGGGCGCTAAAACAGCAGCCGGCCGCGCTGAAAAGCGCGGCACCAAAGAAGAGTTTGGTGCCCCCCCCAGATTACGATGGGGGCTGACCGCCGAGGCGGTGTGGGATTCCCCGGCTTGGCCGGGACCCACCTGGGTAGAATTTTCCTTACTCTGCATGATTTTGGTATGGGGGGGTGGGCTTTTTTGGAATCGAGGTTACCCCTCCTCTAGGACCGACAGGATGTAGGGATGGGAGGGAAGATATTCGTGGGTAAGGGTGTGGGTTCTTGGGGGTCACCCGAGGCTTGGGATTCGGCCTAAGGATTTAGGATCAACAGGATGTATGGATAAAGGAAGGATGGATAATTAGGTGATAGGTACATAGGAAGGGGTAAATGGGTTAACCTGAGCCTGGGGTTTGGCCTTCGGAAACTTCTCTTGTCCGGGATCTCTTTGAGATGCTCCGGGTACAGGATCGACCTTTAACAGTCGGTCCCGCAGCCGGAGTTGGGCTATCCGCAACCTGCCCACCCGCTCGGTTGCAAGAGAAGAAGTGCCTGGCAGCCTGGGTCGCCCCACCACGGATGTACGTATACACCCGCGTTGGAGCGATCCAGCCAGCCCCGAGGGGAAGACTCCTTGATCCACACACAAATTAAATATTAAAGCTAAGTATGGTGCTATAGTCTCGATAATGGATGTGCAAACTTTGATTGACAATCCCCATAGATATTCGGTCAATTTGATTTTTATTTGCCGAAAGACTTTAATCCCCCTAAAAGGAGTAGGGGATTTGGGGGGTTGGTGATCGCAGTATGGTGTTAAAATGCATAGAGAAGGCTGCTGCCCATTCTCTAGTAAGTTCCTCAGTCACCTTATACGACACCCACGGGAAGATACAGGATGGTGCTATTCTTTACGCACCACACGGAATCTAATCGGAATCTATCTCTATCTAATAAAACGTAGGGTTTAACTAATAAGTAGTTATTAATATTTTTTTCTAGCTGCCCTACAAATTTTTACTCATAATTTTTCCTTACCATGTTATTCTAAACAAAAAACAGGGTAAATTTAATTATTGCAAAAAAGTTTGTGCTCGTTTAGGTCTACTGTTCGCAGAACTACTAATGTAAAGAAAAAGTTACCAAAATCAAAATCAAAAGTAATTTATTCAAACTAGGCTGAGAATCAGCACTTTTCGAACGTCAAAATTACATAAGACAGTCCCCCAAAAACGCCCACCCTTCACCGCTTCCTAGTGCTTTAGCTGGGAAGAAGAAGTGGCGCAACAAACTCCCCAGCAGCACAGCTGTCTGTTCAACTGTACCCAGACTTTTTCCAAATTTGGGAAACCACGTGAGAAAGCATGGTTTTTTTTTTCTTCTACCGAATGTAAATAACCTTTTGCACTACATCAGGTTGTTAGGCAAATGATCTTATAAAAGTTTCAGGAAACGCCTCGAATCATCAAGAATAACAAGAAAGGACGCCTATAACTAGCAGCAGGTGTTTACGGCTGCAATGATGATGACGAAGATGAGATGTACTTATAGGCTCCACACACCAATGAAGAAAATGGCGTTTCATAAAAAAATAAGAACCCATTTTTCGTCTTACATCTTCCTCCAGAAATTGTTAGGATTGCCTTAGCTTTTTTTATAGTATTGTGTTAAGCTATCACTTTAATTAAAGGAAATCGCTATATAATTTTTTTTTTCTTGCCTGTTTCATGAGAATGAAAAGGTAATTCAATTGGTCGCAAAATACGAGCCGAATAAAGAAGATATGGACGCTCGTCGCGCGCCGTTTAAAGGAAATTTAGAAAAACAGTGCAAATGATTTTTCTTCTGTTTAACTCAAAATCAAATCAAAATTTATTTTTATAGACAACAGAGATCCATATTGTTAGTAATACCTTATAGCTAGTGTTAGTAAGCAAAACAAAATATCATTAATATAAGAGTTTGAAGTACCTTGCGCAGAAGATGACCAAGCAGGGTACGAGTTTCTCACCTGGCCATGCTCTCCACAAAATGCCTCAAAATGGGAGAATAGAAACTCTCTGACACTGTTTTCAGAATGCTGTTGCTACTGGCCCGTGTTCTAGATACTGACGCTGAGATTTTTTTTCGAATGATCGCCCGAAAGCCATCTGTTCGATTCTGTGCAAACATTAACTTACCTGTAAATTTTCAGGCAAATATTGTAGTTGTAGCTTAGCTTAGTTGATAATTAAACTTTATAATAATTTGAATGTTTGCATTTATACTTTAAATTTAACCCTTTTTTTCGGTGTCAGCGCGAACTATTAGCTGTACAAGGAACATTTGGCGCATGGCCAAATTCAGAACTTTAGTTCCAATATTGGCGAAACAAGATGGTGGCATTGGGTCCCCTATGTTGTTTTGAACGCCGCTGTTGCGACACACGCTGTTGCGAATTATTTTTCCACTGCCTCACAGGTTCGAAAGCTCATGGACTCGAATGAAGTAGTCGCGAAAGACGCTGTTTCGAAAAACATTTTCACTGCCTCATACGCTCGAATGCTTGTGATTTCGATTTATTTAGTCATAAAGTGTACAGAAAAGTATTTAAGCAGTAATTAAATAAAATCAACAAATTCGGTGTCAACATCATCATTTAATATAACGTATAGTAATTTAGTTAAATTGGATATTGATGAAGAGTTTTTGTTTTGGTAACTGAATTTACCAACAATAGAGGGGACCTGGCGCTCGGCGGCCGCTGCCGCGGCACGCTCGCTTCGCTCGCTCGCCTTCGCGCGTTAATGGTCACTGTTCTAACCTAACCTAACCCAAATGATTAAATACTTTTCTGTACACTTTATGACTAAATAAATCGAAATCACAAGCATTCGAGCGTATGAGGCAGTGAAAATGTTTTTCGAAACAGCGTCTTTCGTGACTACTTCATTCGAGTCCGTGAGCTTTCGAACCTGTGAGGCAGTGGAAAAATAATTCGCAACAGCGTGTGTCGCAACAGCGGCGTTCGAAACAACATAGGGACCCCGGTGGCATTAGTAGCCATCTTGTTTTTCGAATGCATTTCACAAAACAATTGCACAAAATTTTACCAAGAGCGCCCCCCTGTTAACGTCATTCGAGAGCCATAACTACAGCTATAAGGTAGGTTGAGCTGAATGGTGCTGATCCATGCGTCATGTTCGTCATGCGTCATCTCTTAGCTGTCACGGCTTATTTTAGTTTTGAATTGTTTTTTTTTTTCTCTTTGCTGTAGGTACTATGGACGCATTTATTTTTTATATCGTCCTCACATTAGTAACAATAGTTTTGTAACATTATAGTTTAAAAGAGTGTCGATGGAGTTTCTTGCCCGTTCTTCTCCATATTGAAAGAAAAAGACACTAACAATGTGATACTCGTAAATCCTTTTTTAATAACACTATACTTTATACACTTTAACACTTAGTCTGTACTTGTACAGCTCGGCAGTCCAAAATATAATGCCCCAGAAAACATTATTCGATTTACTTGACATCTCTGTGTCCACGTTACAAAGGGGGGGAAAGCGCGCGAATTTTAAGTCAATAGATAGACGTTAAACTTATATAAACTGGTAACTATTTATTATATTAATCATTAATGTTTAGTGTATGGATTCAAGTTAATTTTTACGTATTTAATCATAACATAATATAATCATAATCATAAATCTTTATTTATCTCAACATCATATTACAGGCACTGGTTAATAAAATGTACAATCTTAAATAGAGAAAGGTGTCTGAGGTAGGAGGGTCCTGAGTTACAGATCACCCGGCTCTCTTAGATAGGACATGTTAATTTACAAAAACAGTTATAGTCAAGATACTATAGGGATAATAAAAGTCTGAAATTGTAGTTTAGTATAAGCAGAACTTATAAAACTAAAGATATAGTTAGAAATGTACATAATGTTTTTGATAATCATGAAACTGGGGAAAATTGCAAATTATATTGTCTGATAACTAATTTGACATATACATAATTATTATCTGGTTGTTTGAGTTTACAAAATTCAGCAAGTAAAGCAAATCAACTAAAATTCAAAGAAATAAACAAATTATGTAGGTAGGTACTTATATTGATATTAACTAATACACATTTAAATTATTACGAGTATAATAATAATGAGCATAACAAAACATGAAGAATGGAAATGGGGAAAATGAAGAATGTTGTGTGTATTGTATGTTTGTAAGAGTAGGTGTGTGAGTGTTAATAAGTGTGAGTTAAGACACTGGTTTTAATAAGTTTTCAGTGGCATTGTAATCTAGATTGAATAGCCAAATGTTTAATTTTCTTTTACAAACAGCTTTTGTATGAGTGTAGATAGATATTTTGTTATTAATTGAGTTATAAAGAAAAGTGCTAAGAAAACAGAAAAACTTTTGGGAGAAACTAGTGTTATAACGGATGATTGAACAAACATTTGTTGATCGTCTATTTTGTGTTAGTAAATCGTGATCTAAGGGGAGTTCAGTGTTTTTTTTTAGTATTGTCATGAGAATGAACAACTGCCGAACCG
The DNA here is from genome assembly GCA_963921375.1 of Tiliacea citrago. Lineage (NCBI taxonomy): Eukaryota > Metazoa > Arthropoda > Insecta > Lepidoptera > Noctuidae > Tiliacea > Tiliacea citrago. Next base: position 3,624,348 of record OY992801.1, read on the forward strand.
TTAGCACTTGGCAGTGTTGGTAAAGTTCGAAATTTGGATAGAGAATTGGGAAAAAGCAACTAACTTTTAATATAGCTCTTTGGGCTCTCTCTAAATTTATCATAAAACTTTTAGATGTACCGCCCCAAGTAGTAATGCAATATACTAGCAAAGACTGGCAAAGTGCAAAGTAAACTGTCTTAATAACTGATGTATCAGATATATGTCTTAGATTTTTAAATATGTAAATTAATTTTCGAATTCTTTTAACTAGGGCTTCGATGTGTTGTTGGAAGCTGAGACGGTAATCTATGATTATGCCAAGATATTTGATATAGTTTGTTTTAATTAATACAGGACAAGAACAATAGTTGATGAAATTACATGAGTGGGCTTTCAAGTTGAAGTTTGGTTGATCCTGGGGTCTAAGGGAATATGTCATGTATTTTGTCTTATCGACATTGAGTGTAAGCAAATTGGAATATAACCATTTATACACCGTATCAAGACCTTGTTGAGCATAATTATTAACTTCATCCCACGTATTAGCATCGAATATCAAGGCAGTATCATCGGCGAAAGTGATGATTTTACCGTTTTGCAGCTTGATGTCGCACAAATCGTTTATATAAACTAAGAATAATGTCGGACCGAGGATGCTACCCTGAGGAACGCCGTACTGATTAGGAAGTTCGTCGCTAATCCAATTATCTACTTTAGTACTTTGTGTTCTGTCAGACAAATAGTCTATGAATAATTGAAGTGGTAAACTTCTTACTCCCATATTCTCTAATTTTTTTATCAAAATCGGAACAGATACTGTGTCAAATGCTTTAGCTAAATCTAGGTAAATGGCTAAGGTCTTTTTTTTATTATCTAGTTTGTTGACTATGTAATCTGTCAGTTCGTGGACGGCTTCAGCAGTTGATTTGCCAGATCGAAAGCCAAACTGTGACGGAGATAAAAGAGAATTTTGTTCCAGGAATTTAGTAAGTCTGGTGTTCATCAATCGTTCTAAAATTTTTGACAACGTTGGTAGTATGGATATTGGTCTATAGTTATTAACACAGTATCTGTCTCCGGACTTGAATACGGGTACAATTTTGGATTTTTTAAAGGCACGTGGAAATATTCCAGCAGAGAAAGAGAGATTGCATATGTATGTAAGTGGAGGAACAATAATATCAGCAAATCGTTTTAAAAATGATCCAGATATATTATCAACTCCAACTGCACACTCGTTTTTTAAATTAATAATTAAGGATCTTATTTCTTCTTCATCGGTAGGAAGAAGAACAAAGGAATTTTGAGAAGAATTAGTTGGTTGACTATCGAGTTCTACATTAGGAAAATTTATATTTTGTGAGAGTAATTTTTCTGACAATGTTTTACCTACGTTTGCAAAAAATGAATTTACTCTATTAATTGATTCCATCGGATTGTCTATTGAAATGAGCTGTGTGGATTGCTGTTTAGCTTTATTAGTATAGGTTATAGTTTTAATTGCTTCCCAAAGTTTTTTGTTGTTTTTCCCTGCTTTTTTAATGTTATCTTGCTCGTAACTTTGTCTAACTTTCTTTAATATATCATTGCAAAAATTCCTGTATCTTTTGTAAGTGCAAAGTATTACCTCATTATCTGGATTTTTAATGGTTTTAATATGTAATTGATCACGGTTTCGCATGCATCTTAATAGGCCTGGCGTTATCCAAGGCTTCAAAATTATTTTACGTCTAGAAGTCGTGATTAGTTTTGTGTTATCATTTATAGCTTGACCTAGGGAGTGTATAAAAAAATTAGTTGCCTCGTTGACATCTGTCATACTGTAAATGTTTTCAAAATCTATGTTCATAACGTACGATTCAAGTCCTGCGTCATCTATTCGTTTAATAGTTTTGGGGCCTTGGTTAAGTGTACGGTCTAAAAATAGTATAACGCTATTGTGGTCTGTAACTGAAGTTTGAGCAACATAACAGAACGCTGATAATCTTGTCTTTAACATTATATGATCTAAGCACGTGCGACTATGAGTAGGAATCGTGTGAGCTGGAAGCATACCATGAGAAGCGATAAGGTTGAGATATGCGTAGGATCTATTATCTTGGGAATTTTCAATAATGTCAATATTAATGTCGCCAACTAATATGATATTTTGAAAGGATGAAAGATTGCTTAGACAATCGTTGAGGGATATTAAAAAGTTGTTTATTTTTAAAATAAGGCAATTTGATTCGACAATTTCGTGTTCATCAACACTGTACTGTTCTGTGTTTTTGCAGTAAATGACCACACCTTCATTTTGAGTTTGATTATTGCGTGTAGTAAATGAAACATAACCATCGAATTCAGGAACGGTAGGATTTCGCTGCAACCAGCATTCTGTTAGCACAATTATATCCCAATCAACTTTTGACCTTGCAAGCAATGTTTGAAAGTTGGGAGTGTTGCAATTAATACTACGTATATTTTGGGTTAATATTTTTAGGGTTCTCGAAGAATTTTTTAACAAAGAGTGGCAGTCATCAATGTCACAAGTGGCGGATTGAGCTACAGAAACAGAATCCAAATCATTATTTAGTATCACGTTAAAGTCATCCATTTTTCAAAACATAATATTTTAGGGTGCAATTTAAGTTACCAATGTGTTTTACCAACCATTGAGTGACACTACCTCTCACGCATAAAATCGTTACAGAAAATATTAAAACAATTAACCCAGCAAGATAACAGTCTGTGTTTGTATATAATAAGTGTGTGTTTGTGTGTGTGAATGAGTATAATGAGATGTTGTTTATATCAAATTTAAAAAAAAATGTAAAGTGAACATAACGTAAGGTGTTTTGACTTAGTACTAATATATTTTTTAAAATTATAAAAATCAACATATTAAAGTATTGACTAGTTATTAAAAATATTTTTAAAGTTATTAACAAAATATTAAGAATTAAAATAAACAAAGTTATATAAAATTGAATAAAATAGTGTAGCAAAGAAAAAGTGGCTAGTCAGAGTTCACACTCTGATTTAAGCTTATCTAAATCAGCCTCCGAACTTATACGAATACGATTATCTCCTTCATTTTTCCGAATAAATATCTTGCCGTAGGCGGCCCAACAATATGCAAAGTTATAGGTCTTAGCAAAGTCACACGCTAAGAAAAACAGCCTTTTACCTTTGCTCGTAAGATTTTCAGCTATGAAGATTGGTTTACTGGAGCCATGGATGTGCAGATGTGATGTATTCAATTTATTGTCTTTATGTTGGTTGTTGAAGTATTTTGTGTGTTCCAGAAATTTTTCTTTAAGTAAAACTGAGTTGAAGTCCAAGATAATAGGTTTGTTTCCTTCAGTTTTTGTATTAATTCGGAAGACATCTTTTATGTCACTATTTTGAATAGTAAGATTTATGGCTCGTCCGACTGTATTCATTAACTTAGCTTAGAAAAGGAGAAACGAAAGATGATCTTCATCTTTCGTTTCTCCTTTTCTAGGGGGAATATTTCTTATCTCAATGCTGGAGATTCTTTGCGCATTTTCAAGGTGTTCAATTCTAGTCTCAAGGGTGTAAATGTATTGTAAATTATCTCGTTTTTCCTTTTCGATTAATTCAAGCTGTTTTTTCAGGTTATTATAATCTTCAGATAGATGCTCAATAGATTGTATAATTCCAATATTTTGTTTTTTAATATCACTTATCGTAGTTTGGAGAGCGTCAAGCTTACAGTTCTGTTCATGTTTAAAATCGGCAATTATGTTCCTTATTTCCGACATAAAATCCACAGAATCAGGCGTTTGCTTACGCGAACGCGTACGACTTGCTGTGCCCGTAGTGTCCGTATTGCTGATGTTAGCATGTCAGAAGTACAGTTTTTTGTCGTCTTAGCCGTCTTAGGTGTTGTTGGTGGTGTTCGTTTAAGAGGCATAGTTATACGGTGAAAAATATGAATGTTTAATGAAATATTACATATTATTTTATAAAATAGTTCAAATTAATCAAATTCAATGTTGACAATAATATTCTGTAATAATATTAATACAAAAAGAGAAGGATTTCGTAAGATTCGATCTCAAACCCACGTACACGGCAATCGCGCACTTTCGTGTAAAGTCAATGTGGGAGTTATCTAGCAGCGCGAAATTCACGTTCTGTATGATTTATGTTTTTTAAAGTTCGTTAGAATGTCCGTTAGCTTTCATTTCAAAAACCGACGCACTGTTTGAAAATTCTTACACTGGTTATTTATATGATAATGTTAGTTTAAAACTATTAAAACATGCCTGTTTATGTACTCCCTCAGTTAGTATTTTGGTTGTAAGTCACTTTAAGTCACTTTTGTAGCACAAACACAATTTTTGGATCACATAATTATGAACAATAATAGGGTTGATAAGATCACTATTTATAAGCCTACAGAGTTTAATAACTTTGGATAACACTAGGGATTATTGCATGCACTAAATGGATTGTATTTATGTTAAAATCGGGACGAAAATACTATTTTAAACATTTTTTTTAATGAAAACAAACGGAGCGCGATGTTTGCGTGATGACAGCGCCATCTTTTTGATCTGAATATTTAAACACAGTATCATCTTTAATGGAACCAAAAATTACAATTACTAGTCAAGTTGCGTACTAATAACATCTTAAATTCACATTAAAATATCTAGATTTATTTTTTAGTTGCTTACATTCGTCCATCCTAACCCATGAGTCGCGCCCTCGCGATATAAATTAAAAAAGTACATATATACCAACAACTTTTAAAACAAAAAAAAATATTTTTATTTTTAAGTACACACAAAATACATCAAATTTTGGTTTAAATAATATCGTACATTACTTTCATTGCTATATGAATAGTAAATAATAAACAAAAGATAAATTAAAAAAATAACAATACATTTTCCATTGATTTATAGTAATAGATATTTATGTAATATCCCTATCAACAACCTATTAATAATAAATATTATCATCAAAAATACATTTATAACCAGTCTGCTACATTAACAATGTTCTAAAAATAGAACCAAATTAAATCTTTACACTCGTCCCATTACACTACTGGAACCATATCACAATAATACTACATTAACAATATTTTCTAAAAATAGAACCAAATTCAATCTTTACACTCGTCACACTACTGGAACCATATTATCATATCACAATACTATCACCCTGCCATACTAATACAGCAACATACACCAGAACACAGAACACATCATCACAGAATACAGTTCCTTGCTCTTGTTTCATGTTTATTATTGTATATATATATATTATAGATAAGTTATGCTTAGTGTATGTATGTATTTATTGTACATGTAAATAGTTCACCACTGACTGTCTCTCCTTCTCTTTTTAATCCATCCAAAGGTTGTCTGTAAAAGATCGCTTTTAGCGATAAGACCGCCCATTGTGTCACCCTGTGTAAAATTTCAACATTTATATCTGTAACTGTTATGGTGTACATAATAAAGAGTATTCTATTCTATTCTAATACTATCATGTCAGTCGAATCTCGCCAACAAGTGGTATTTCACCATACTACCATACTACCATTCTACCATACTAGCTATAAAAGCAGATTCTAGCCTGTTATAGGCGTTATCCTCTACTACCATACTATCTGATTAACGAAGCTATACTCGTACTATTTGCAACCACTAATAACGAAACTGGCCTTCTAGAAACTCACTTAACTGCAGGAGGACCTTCACTGTTCTCGTGTTGGCTCTGTAATATTAATTATTTATCGTGTTATTTTTTTTAAAAAGGTCGATTGTAGCTGTCATTTTGGTCTAGCAAATTAAAAAGCAGAGTTTAGATAGTTAAGAGATTAAGACCAGGCAGTCTAAATCAAATTTCCACCCATCTCCGCCCCATGCTCCCCGCCACTCCGTTATGTGCTAAACGCTAACACATCAGTAATAAAGTTTAATATCGCGTGCGCTGTTTGATCGTGTTCGAGCACGAAACGAGGAAAAAATGGCATTAGTCTCAATTCTTATTTCATTTATAACCAAAGTAATAATTGATCTACAGAAAAAATATTGGTGGCTGGATAATAAACTATATTTTCTTGCTGTGAATATTTATTTTAGACATTAAAGCCAAACAATCTTCTTTGTTTTTTTTTTTATAATTATCCTTAAAAAGACATGATTTTCGAATAAAAAATGTATCGAGCGAAAATATTAGAATTACGTAACTGTCTTCAACCAACATAGAAAGAGATCCAATAAATCATATTATACTAAAGTTTAATTTTGCTTATACGTGACTGTTTCAGAATATTCATGCAATTAACATAAAAATACCCCCCTAGCCTCCTCTTAAGCAAGCTTGTAGTTATCACTAGACAGAGTTAACATCTAATCTCACATATTTTATCTTTTACAAGTGTAAGATATAATTTGTTTGAAGTCTACCTGAGCAAACATATGATAAATCGTTAATGTCCACAAATATTTATGTAAAACTAGAAAAAACTGCAATGAGGAAAAATAATATAATTAAATATTTAATTATACTTTTTCTTGTGTAGATACCATAGATAGGTGTGTCGGAGTTATTGACTATTAAGTGTTCATACACACGAGCGGCACGCGTCAACGGCAGAGGTAACTTTAGCCGTCGACGCGTCAGCGCCTGCTGTCGACAACGTGCCGCTCGTGTAGTGGAGTACGGTGCTCAAATACACGATTGGCACGTTGTCGACGGCTGCAGTTGCCTCAGCCGTTGACGTGTGCCGCTCGTGTGTATGAGCACTAAGGTGTCACAGACCGCACATTTACTATACTTTTCTAGGTAAAGGATCATTGCCTTTAGTTCTACGGGTTTTTTTTTTAAGAAATCTTCGTTCGTTGCCCGTGGTACTACCAGTAGTACCACGGGCAACAAACGAAGATTTCTGATACTTTAATGAATCATCTTCTACATGAACATTACAATTATTTTCTTTGATTTTTGACTACCATTGGAATGGAGCCATATGAGAATTTTTTCATAGCAACAATACCAGGACACAGAAACGGAATTCCATGGAAATCACTACTCATGTCTGGTATTTTAGGTCTGATGATGTTGATGATTGAGCATGATTCTAGAAAAGCAGACATAAGCATTGCCACTCACAGATGACTCCTCAAATGGATTAGGATGCATTGGCATGCAGAGAGGATATGATAAAAACTCCTTTGTCTGTTATTTTTAAAGTGATCAATGATAAGTATGATAACTGAACAAAAAAAAAACACTGGTATTTTAAACTATTGTTTGCCAAATCAGTGAAACTCAAAGTAAATAACAATATTCAATAATCATTTATTTCAATAAAAAAAATATTATCACACGCACACAACCAAACTTTTAACAAATATTGGTCCCAATATTGGACCGAACCAGCGATCAATCAAAAACATTTTCCATCAATCTTAACATTTCGTCTTAATACTCTGTCTCCTTCCTTTCAAGAATAAGGCTTGAATGGCATCAGCCGATAGTCCCTTAGTTTCTGGGACACAGAACTGGCTGTACAAGGCTCCCATAAAGCACACGACTGAGAATAAGTAGAAGACAGGTCCTAATCCAACAGCCTCTACGAGGGGATTGAAGATGACTAGAGTGATGAAGTTGAAGATCCATGTGAAGGCCATCACAATGCTGTTGCAGAAGCTTCGAACCTGGAAAGAAAAGAAAGATTTTATTAGAATAGAGTCTACGCGACTGCTGCTTATTCTGCTGTGTTCCAATTTTGAAGTCTTCGATGTTGATGAAATTACAGTTACATAGTTCAATCAATCAAAATCAATTCAATCAACGATTCATCATTTTGCTTGCCTGACAACGCTCCCGCGTGTGAGACTCACGATATGTCGCCTTGTCAAAATTTTCCAACATAAAATTCTTTCTATACTCTCTTGTAATTATTCGTGGAATTCATATTAGCAGGGCCGTTTTAAAAACTAGTGACTTGACATTATAAGATTAATATATTTTTAAATAGATATACCTTAATTATATAACAAATAAAAAACTTTTTACAAAAAAAAACAACCAACTTCCAAAAAAAACGCTACAAAGTGAAAAATAACTTTAATTTCGAAAGTCGGTGGCTTTGGAGCTATGCACACTACATATGCAAATGGTGCTTTTCGAGTGCAAAGGCACGAGTTACTATAAAAAATACTCAAAATCACTATAGGTATGCCTATAAAATTTGAGGATTTCCCTAGAACCTCGGAAGAATACCCTTCCAAACAAAAAAAGAATTTTTAAAATCCATCCACAATTGACAGAGTAATCGGTGAACATACATAAAAAAAAAAAAAAAAAAAAAAAAAAAACATACAGCCGAACATATAACCTCCTCCTTTTTGGAAGTCGGTTAAAAATGACATTAAAAAATTACGCGTAGTAGTTTCCGTTGGGAAGTGTCCGTTTGTCGTCACGATCAACTTCATCACACACATTAATGGATTAATCTAAATCTTCTTTTATTTGTAAGTTTTCTTTCATCTTTCGGATGAACCCGGTTTTCGTTATCAACTCATCCTTACAAAAGATATTAAGAAAAATCGATGAATTTTCTTAGATTGTTTTCCGTAAAATTTATCGTCAACTTGTTTATGTCAGTGAGGATTGTACTTTTGTATTTTCAATATTTTTTAGGGTTCCATACTTCAAAAGGAAAAAACTGATCCCATATAGGATCACTCGTATGTCTGTCTGTCCGTCTGTCACAGCCAATTTTCTCCGAATCCACTGAACCGATTTAGTTGAAACTTGAATCACAATATCAATTTCTGAGACCCAGACGTGAACGTGAACGTGTAACGTAAATAAATGAATTTTGAATATGGTGGTGGAGTTTTGAGGGCCAAATTAGAACCTCTAAAAAAAAATTGCAAACGGTACCATGTGGCATATCAAATAAAAGGTCTTATTGTACGCTTTATATGTTTATTTTTTTAATTATTTTAAAATAAACACTTTAAAAATTATATATGATAATAGATGAAAATTGACCATCCTTCATCGCCGAAAATTTAGAGCTTAAAATTTTCAAAAAAATACTGATAATAGTTCTATACTTATATATTACAGGAAAACCTATACAATATTGAGTGATAGAGCAAACTTAAATTTTCAGATGGAATGTATGAGGGAACATAATATCATGTCTTTCAACTACAATGTTATGCTTGTTCTTGGGATAAATCATCCCAACAGCGGAACCGTTCATTGTACGTGGTCCGACACGCATTTGGCTGGTTCTTTTTTCTATGATGTATAATGTAAATGGCGTGTTTTAGACATAGGTGACCTGCAAACTATTTCATTACATTCTACTTGAAGTTAAAGATTAGGAAAAATCAAGGGCATAAGAGCATAATTCGGGAATTTCTCACAAAAGAAAAGTTATAGTGACATAACAGCTTTAAGTGTAATCGGCACAAGCCGGTAGTTACTACGATTTTCTCTGACAAGCACTAATACTCGAAGCTTTACATTTTAAGTAGACATAAATAATGAACTATACGTACCTCAGGCAAAAACACTTCTGCGGTCAACACAAAAGGTATGACAGCACAGCCCAGTGTGAACACAAAGCTGAACCCGTATATTAGGAACACGGTAAACCAGGCCGGCGCCCAATGGAACTGAAGCTGGGCACCCAGTAAGACCGTGAAGACGCCAGAACCAGCTGAAGTCAGGATTAGGAGGAACTGTTAAAATAAATTAAAGGTGTTTAGAATAAGCTATAAGAAGACAACAAAACTTAGTTCAGTCTTAATTAATCTTAATGAACTAGAATCTAATAAGAACTAAGTAAAAGCAAACAATTATTTTAGAGTTAACGTTAATAATTCAGAAACATCAATTTCATAAAGATAACCAGCAATTACTTCTTTGGTGTATCTGAATACCAAATAGGGCTTTGTCCATGCTGGAAAACTTATCCAAATTCTCACAATCAATAGCCTGAACTGATGGCTTCCATGCAGTGATTCGCGAAAAAGTCGCATCACTGATGCGTAGAACGCGGGTCAGTGACAATACCATCCTGAAAACAGTGGTGGAGAGCCCTTACACCGCATTTCTGAGGCACTATGTGGGGAGAATGGTCAGGTAGCATATTCCTTGCTTTATCGTTCTCTACACATCATGCCGCAGCCACCAGCTATTGTTATTTTTGTTTTTGTGTATTACTAACACTAGTGATAAAGTATTTTACTAACAAATTGGATCATATTGTTGTCAGAACTTAATAAATAAATAAAAAACAGCTACAAATTTGACAAATATATGATTCACAAATTTTTGGGGGATGTAAAATATCCAATTTTCTTACCCAAGCCACTTCTCTTCCAATTTGAACTCCTAAAATTATTGTATTGAATCAACAAAACAGATCTACTTTCACATTTCCAATATTAATTATATTTAGGTCTTACCTTCCTCCCACACCTATCAATAGCCAACACACACAAAATACTGGCTATCAGGAAGTCCAAGGCCAAGAATACAGCGCACTGGTTGGCAGGCATGGTCGGGGCAGCTTCCTTGAACAGAGGCTCTGCGTACACCTGTAGAACGACACAGCCCATCATGGTTGTCAGGCCCATTATGATGAGGACCGTAGTCAACGCACGCTTTGAAGACTTTGATTTTTCTGTGGATAAAAACTTGGGTTTGATTTTTGTCTTTGTAAAGTGCTAGAGGAAATATATCAACTTCAACTATTCCAATATCACCAAACTTAACAGACATATTGGTTCACAGTTTGTCGTTATCAATAGAAGAAAGGACTGTCTGCCATCTTCTTAAATCTTGTCGCTTTTGTGAGAAACATGTGAATTGGCCTATTGCTGCTTGAAAGTCAAATTGACACTAATATACAACATTATTTTTAGTATATGCGAAACCTGAATATAGTTTGTTCAGAATAAGGAACTGAATATAATTAGCTTCTGGAGGGGGTGGGCTAGTTGGAATAATTACCGACGGCCGCCATGGCCCACGCACAATGGTCCACATGAAGGACTAAGTGCGTAAACCAAACCCCTAACATATACAACATTATTTTTAGTATATGCGAAACCTGAATATAGTTTGTTCAGAATAAGGAACTGAATCGATTTCAATAATTTTTACACCATGTTATATTTTGTCCGAAAAATATTTAAGTGTGATGGAAAATGTTATCACCGTTTAATTACTTACAATACAATCGCCGTACGGTTAGGTACCTACTGCCAAATTATTATCAATGAGCGCAAGACGACCTTGGAGGCGCGAGGGCGCCGTTAGCATGTTTTTGTACGGACAACCCGGTAACATAACAACCTTATAACTTTGTGATTTTTTATGATACAGTTTTGAAATTTTGTACATAGATTCTTAACATAAAAATACTAGACACGTGTTTCGGGTTTCGGATATTATAATATACTAAAACTAATATTGTAGACGCTTGCTGTGATACTACTTTAATAAACAGCCTTTTAACAAGCATCTTAGTTACTTACTGAAATGTTTCCATGCTGACTCACTCTTCCTTTCTTCTGGTGCTTCTAATTCCTCTCTTACGAGTTCACCGATAATTTCGGGATCTGGAAGCAAAAAGTACATTTATGAGTTTGTGGTTGCAATACTTGGTACTTAGGTACTATTGTGTATTTTTCAACGTCACTATGTTCTTCCTAAGTAAGAATTCACTATGTGGTTCACTAATGATTCTAAGAATTCACTATGTGAATCGAAGGCTAACTCTGGCATACAAATCTAACCAGTAGTTTATTTATTACTGGAATTATGACGTGGGCAGTAAAAAATCTATTTAGTTTCCATTCCAATCCACATACAATCCAAAACCCACACATTTTTTTTAGGAAAAGGTATACTTTTACAATGTTTTAAAATATGTGGGCGCCATGTCATTGCTTTATTTTTAATTATTTTTACCTATTGTGGTATAGTAATTTGATTCTATATTCTAGGTGCATCGCATCATCTTCACATAATTATAATTATGTAATTGTTTTTTTGATATGATTTTTTTTTGGTATAGTGGCGTGTGCTAGCTTACATAAGGCAAATAATTTAATGTAATGTTCTGTGTTGCGTAATGCAAATTATTTTACATTTTATTGTATAGATTCAAGTTTTATATCTGAACAGACAGCTGTGCTGCTGGGGAGTTTGTTGCGCCACTTGTTCTTCCCAGCTAAAGCACTAGGAAGTGGTGAAGGGTGGGCGTTTTTGGGGGACTGTCTAATGTAATTTTTGACGTTCAAAAAGTGCTGATTCTCAGCCTAGTAATATCTGACTTTTGATTTTGAATGTACCAATACAAAATATTGTAAAAAACATTTTAAATAAAACACAACAACAGAACATTTTAAAAGCGTAAAATTATTTATTTCAAATGGGCACATAAAAAGCACTTATGAAAATCAAAATTTACAACAAAAAAAAAATTCTAGTCGCCCCTTCCTAAAGGTAGTTTGGTATAGAGAAGAATGGTCAAGAAACTCCACCGTTAAGGCTCGTACAGACTAGCGCGATATCGCGGGCGATACAGGCACCGACAAAGAAATTGTGCTGCTTGTGTCGCCTTTATGTGACCATTTGAAATAAATAATTTGACTTTGACTTTGAATCCAATAAAGCAGCACGGTCCCAAAGAAAGTCATGCCTGATTTTTCGCCAATTTTTTTACGATCTGCACGTAGAGATAGTGGCATACCTGCTTAATCAAATATTATTCTTTTGATTATACGTAATTTAGCTTTAAACACAAATAAATATTTTTAAGCCAACAAATACCTTACTTTAATAAGCAGAGGTTTTCCCCACGTCAATCTAAATTACCTACCAGGCGCCGAGATAATACTAGCAAATACACGATATCTCTTAGTAAACACAGTAATAAAGTTATCTCAGACGTATTATGTGGTTGTGCGTAGTTTATTATTCACTCATTTAGCTGGTAATGATCTTCAAATATAAATGTCATTAACACTTTTTGTATTAGTATAGGTTGATGCGTCAGTGAACTATCAACGTAATGTAAGTCATTTGAAAAAAAGCTGTTAAGAACTTTAAGTTTTAATAATAATAAACCATTTATTTACAGGTTACAAAGACCCATAGATACTTAACCTTATATTAACAAATGTGTTAGTAAATACAACTTAAAACAATGTAAATATCACTTAGATGCACTAAGTCTTTGTGCGTTCTGATGGCATTTGACCGTGAAAGCGGCGGAACACCACATCCTGAGGCCAAAAGCTTTCTTCCATCACCTGATGCAGGTAGCACATTGGTATGTGCACCACAGACGCCTTAAAGTTGACGTTGCGATGCGACTCCAGCAGCTGCACTCTCGGTGCGTGCGTCAGCCTTTGGCGCACGTACTTCACGATGTCTTCCGCGTCAGTGGTGTAGTAAAGACGGGAAATATACACCGGAATATTCGGATTCGCAGCGATTCTTACAGCTACTCTGTCGGCGCTTCCTCCTTTGCACCGTCACGAAGCCGTCATCATCAGCCCGGTTTGTTTGCCCGCGGCTGTACCCGCGTGGATGTCGGAAAATATTATCCCATGGCAACGTACTACCGGGATTAAAGTATCGTTATATAAACTAGTCTGTATGTGTGTATCCACTCAGCCATCTTTGCTCCAATTCGGAACATACATCCAGACAAACAGTCAAACGGGACAAAAAATCTTCGTTACTATTTAATTATTATCACACGGGTCCATCCATCAGGTTAAGCTAGGCTTGCCGGGGTTGGTCCGTGGACGGGTGAACGAGACTCCTCCATGCCTCGGATAGCCCGTTAAGCCGTTGGTCCCGGCTGTCATTGGTGAGTCTTTGATAGTCGTTACGGGTCTTCAGAAACCCGAAAGTCTGACAACCATTCATACCAAGGGGTATAGTATTACCCAGTTACTGGGTTGTGGAGGTCATATAAGCAGTCGCTCTAGGAATTACTTTAGATTCAAAATTACAATGGGGTGCTCACATTAGCTCTTTCAAGTAGATTAAGTTCAGCTGCATATGCAGTAAGAAAAATAAGGCAGTTAACTGATACGAGTATAGCCACAGCTAGGTTAGTGTACTTTGCTTATTTTCTCAGTATTATGTCATATGGCATTCTTCTGTGGGGATCGGCTGCTGATGTAGATTCAATTTTCATTTTACAAAAGAGGACAATCCGCGCGATCTATGGAATGGGTCCTCGTGTGTCCCTTAGAAACAAATTCAAAGAAATTGATGTACTAACTCTGCCTTCCCTTTATATCTTAGAAAGTATTTTATATGTTCGCAAAAACTTAGGACTTTTCAAATTAAGAAGCGATTTCTATAATATAAATACACGTAGTAAACATGAAATTGTGATACTCGTACCCAAATTTAGATTAACTAAAACAAGCAAGTCATTTCTTATAAACAGTATCCGCTCCTATAAAAAGTTGCCAAAGTCAAGGAATAACGCTTTCAATACCTACCAACGACCCTATAATAAAAAATATGACACAAATGACAACTCAAAAGAGACTTTACAATAAACAAAATATGGAAGCGTTCAAAGCTGAACTACGGAAAGTAGATTGGAGTAATAAAATTGACACAGATCAAAACACTAACACAAATTACATATCCTTCCATAACCATCTACGAAAAATGTTAGACCAGTGCATCCCGAAGAAAAACATAAGAATTAAAAGTACGCCCCCTAAAACGTGACTAACTACTGGTTTAAAAGTGGCATGCAAACATAAAAGGTTACTAAAAGCACTAATAACTACAACCAATAATGATATACTACATAAACATTACAAACAATACGAAAAAATACTCAAGAAAACGGTAACCTACTCCAAAAGACTAAACTATATTAAAAAAATAAACGAATCTGAAAATAAAACCAAAACAATGTGGCAAATAATTAAAAAGCGTACAAATAGACAAAACAAAAAAACAACAGGTAATATGCAATTGCGCGTGAATAATAACCTTACAGATAATGCGAAATTCATAGCAAACGCTTTAAATGACTATTTCATATCAGTTGGCAAATCGGACAGTACAAGCGGAGATTATGCTGCAACTGGCCGCCCAGGGCCCTCACAAAGCGAAAACTCTATTTACATTAGCCCAGTGGACCCAAACGAAATAAAACTTATAATTAAAAAACTTAAAAATAAACGAAGCTATGGACACGACGAGCTACCGCCAACACTAATAAAATTATGCGCTGAGGAATTATTAATGCCACTGACTCTACTTATAAATCAGTCCCTTGACGAAGGATGTGTTCCCGACCTGCTTAAAGTAGCAGTAATAAAACCGATCCATAAAAAGGGAGATCAGACCGATACAAATAATTTTCGGCCTATAGCCGCATTACCTACATTCGCGAAAATTTTTGAGACAGCAATGTCAAAACGACTTTACTCATTTTGTGAAAAGTACAAAATCTTCAACGATAGTCAAAATGGTTTTAGGAAAAATAAATCTACTACACTGGCAATATTCAAATACATACAAGAAGCATTAAATATAATAAATAATAACAAACACGCAGTAGGGATTTTACTAGACATGAGCACAGCCTACGATAGAGTGTCTTACAAGATCCTTCTAAATAAATTATATGAAATAGGTGTCAGGGGCACAGCCTACAAATGGTTTTGCTCTTACTTAGAAAATCGGGAACAATATGTAGAAGTAGATTATAAAGATGCACAGACTGGCCAGATAACGCGTGTTAAATCTGATAGAGCAAAAGTAACCATGTCAATTCCTCAAGGTAGTGTTTTAGGGTGCCTTTTGTTCCTAATATATATAAATAACCTCCCTAAAGAAATAAATTCATACAGCGTCCTATTTGCTGACGACATTTCAATATTTTTTCCTTATGATAATAACGGGACCCTAAATGAAATCTTATATGACATTCTTACTAATATAGTAGCATGGTTGAAGGACCATAATTTAGAAATACGAGTAAATTTCTCGAAGACGAAGCTGATGCAATATAGACCATATCAGAAAGAAAAGGTAGATATCGACTTCTCATATAATAATACAAAATTACAATGTGTAAACGACTTTTCACTGCTAGGCCTGACTGTCGATACAAATATAAACTGGAAAGGTCATATACAAACCCTATCAAATAAATTGGCGAGCTTTACATGCGCCTTAAGAGAACTAAAAAAAGCAACCGACCTCAAAACAGCTCTTTCAGCCTACTACGCATACGCATATTCGTGGCTAAACTATGGAATTATATTGTGGGGAAATAGTGTAGATATAGAGCGACTATTTATTTTACAAAAAAAATGCGTTCGAATCCTAGTAAATATAAGGTGCTAACAAATTAAGTACCAATATTTTAAGAGGAGTTACATTACATCAAAACAATTAACTTTATATAGAAATTAAGAAAACTTTTTATATGATATTTTTGTTTTAATTTACGGAACAAAATAAATAAATAAAAATTTCGCCCAAACATAATCATCCTGTGCTTTTAACTGACAAGACACACTTTCTGTCAAGTGAACATCGTCGTTTGTGACTAACGTCAATGATTGTTGACTATCTATTAACAGGGTGTTTTTAGGCAGTAACGTTGTTTCCCTAATTATCTCCAAAAAGTAACATAAACTTTTCAATGTTTCATACTTAAGTCTACTCCTAGAGACGAGTACTATCAGCTCTAAAAATATTGGTACCTAATTTGTTAGCACCTTATATAGAACGTATGGAAAGTTGCAAACAATACTTTATAGAACATAAAATTCTTACGCTAACAGGTATTTATATCCTAGAAGCTAGTATATTTGTGAGAAAATACCCATCGCTTTTTCCGCTAGCAAAACAGCAACGCCCACAGCAACGCAGTCTTAGAAACCGATATCTAAAGGAATTAGCGGTACCAACTTCAAGACTAGCTATGTTTCCTTCTGGGCCTCTGGCCATGTGCGTTAAAATCTATAATAAACTCCCGAATTCAGTTAAGGTACGACAACAAATTCAAAAATGACCTACAAAACTACTTAAACTTAAAATCATATTATAGCCTAAAAGAATTTTTAACTGAGAAATAAATAAATTACTATCGACTCGAACACATTACACATACATAACTAGGTACTATATAAGACATCAGTCAGAAAATGATAATTTATTTATTTAGTTTGTAAGAATGACATAATGTATAATAATAATTAATAATTTTTAAATTAATCTATATCAACAAATTGTATTAATAATGAATAATGATAGCATGTTCAATTAATTAAAACCTGTCGCCTATACATTGCTGTGCCCTAGCAGGATTCATTGTTTGGAACTATCATAATGTAACAACCTGTAAACAACATGAAATGCAATTAATGAATATGAATATGAATATGAAAGTCGGTTATAGAACTTAGCGATGGAAAGTTCAAAACCCACATCAAACGTGTCCTAATCAAAAAAGCATACTATAAGATTAAGGACTACGTTGAAGACAAGGAAGTTTGGAAATAATTCCTTCTGCACATGTGGCTTCCCTGGTACCTCATTAACGGCATAACTATGTAAACGTCTATTAACTGCTCCTAAATTACGATTTTTATTTCTTTTTTTTACATTTTTTGACATAACCTACAATTTTAATTTAAAAATTTATTAGTGACTTGTGGACAGAATATTTATTCAGTTTTGTTACAGTTGTAATGACAATGTTGTCATTTGGTTTAAATATGTAGGTTTTTCTTTTTATTATTTTAGTAATATTTTATAAGTATAGATTCTTTTTTAATTTGTGAATGTGAGAACGTTATAGGCTTAATAGACTGTAGTTTTGTAAACTATCTTTTATTTTGTTAAGTACTTGGTACTTGTTGACGGGCCTACACTGTTCTCCCATACCTATTAACACTGTAACTTGGAAACATTGTTAAAGCCCACCATTTTAAAAAAGTAACCGTGGATTTTCTTGCCGGCTCTTCTCCATAGGAAACGACCAATTGGAACCGTGCACCTAGCTTCTGACGTTTCATAAGTGCCCATGTAGGTTTATGTGAAATAAAAAAAAATGAGTTTGATTTTTGATTTTGCTCCATGTAAAATACTGGTATTCAGCTGCAACCGGTTAGACTAGAAGCCGGCCCCAACATAATTGGGAAAAGTCTAGACAGATTTAATTTGATAAAAATTGTCGAAAGCCAATTATTGTATGATAAGTAATATCAACTTAGAACTCAAGTAATCTAAGTTGATTTTTGAATGAAAAAACTATCGCTAAACGTCATAAAATAATTTTAGTTGCAATGGAAACTGAACCATACGCGGTTTAGTTGAAGTGTTTAATCCCAAAGCACGAATCTTATCTCGTGTCGTTGGCTTTAGTACACAAATCATCGCCTTGTGCGCGAAAAATAAAACGCCTGAATGTTTATGAAACGCAACGCAACAACTGATATTCAACAGTCAGATGTTTTGTTTAGGCGCTCTTTAGAGTTATGCATTATAATCCTGAATCATTCGTATATAGTTCTTTATCTACCTTAATTTAACGTCTGATGTTGGTACTTTGCTTTGTTATTAAAAACTAAAATTCTTTTTGCTACTAAAATAATTATTATGTCACAAGTCTGCTACTCTAAGTACGTTACAGAGAACGAGGAAAACTGTTCCACCGTAATACAGGGTAGATTAGTACGGGGAACAGAGTGAATCAGTTCCGTTCTAACAATCGTAATGTGAATCAAAACACACCAATAAAAAAAAAATACCTACCTTTGGGGAAAAAGCCTTTTCGCATTATAGTATGTATGAACTTGTAATAAAATCTCTTTGGCTATACTATTTGTATCTGGCTGGTTTTGGTATCATTGAAAGTTTAAATTTTAAAGAACATAATTCCAAATTCAAATTAGGAAAATGTGTTATTTTCATTTGTTTTTCGTACTGTCAAGATGAGTGAATCTAATGAAGAAATTCGATACATTTTAAAATTTTACTACAAAAAAGATAAAAATGCAACGCAAGCCGCGAAAAAAATTTGCGATGTTTATGGACCTAGTGCAATGTCTGTGAGGGTAGCACAAATTTGGTTTAAGCGTTTTCAATCCGGAAATTTTAATGTCAAAGATGCACGTCGCTCTGGTCGGTATTACGGATAAAATGGATGCCATTTTTGAAAAAGTGGAGCAATATCGGCATATCAGTAGTTACGACGTAGCTGAAGAACTGGGAATTGACCACAAAACAGTTTTGGCACATTTGAAAAAAACTGGGTACACAAAAAAGCTCGATATTTGGGTACCTCACGAGCTCACTAAAAGAAACCTAATGAACCGTGTTCTCATTTGTGATTCTTTATTACGACGTAATGAAACCGAACCATTTTTGAAGACGCTGATAACTGGTGATGAAAAGTGGATCACGTACGACAAGAACGTGCGAAAAAGGTCGTGGTCAAAGGCCGGTCAGGCTTCACAGACCGTGGTGAAACCCGGGTTAACTCGCAACAAGGCGATGCTGTGTGTGTGGTGGGATTGGAAGGGCATTATTCATTATGAGCTGTTACCACCAGGCAGGACCATCGATTCTGAACTCTACTGCGAACAACTGATGAGATTAAAGCAAGAACTTGAGAGAAAGCTGCCGGAATTAATCAACAGAAGGGGTGTGGTTTTTCATCATGATAACGCTAGACCTCACACATCTTTAGCCACTCAGCAAAAATGAAGAGAGTTTGGCTGGGAGGTGTTAATGCATCCGCCGTATAGTCCTGACTTGCACCTTCAGATTTCCACCTGTTTCGGTCTCTTCAGAATTCTTTAGGCAGTGTCAGGTTAACATCACGAGAGGACTGCCAAAACCACTTGTCGCGGTATTTTGATCAGAAGTCCCAAAATTTCTATAGCAATGGGATCATGTCCCTACCTACAAGATGGCAAAAAGTTATCGAACAAAATGGTACCTACATACATGTTAAATGTAAATAAACTATATTAAAAAATGTTTTGAATTTTCTTAAAAAATGCGAAGAAACTTTTTCCCCAACCTATTATACCGTAACTTACATGAATTATATATATATATTTTTTTTTTTTTTTACTATTTGTTATAATGATTCGGCGAAGATCTTTTTAGGGTTCCGTACCAAAATGGTAAAAAGGAACCCTTATGGTGAGACTAAGTCTGTCTGTCTGTCACAGCTGGATATCTCAAGAACTGCTAATGCTATCAACCTGAAATTTGGAATTGTTTTTGATAACGTTTACTCAACTATTTTTCAAACAAGAAAGAAATTTTAAAAAATATACCTTTTTTGCAACAGAGCCTGAAAGGGGGTCTTAAAAATTCGAATGAAGTCTACTAGGGCATCTGGGGTATCATATGAAAGAGCGCTGTTTGAACATTCTCAAACATTTTTTTTTAGGCATAGTTTTCGAATTTCGATGAATTAAAAAAAAAAATACCGTTCGCCTCCCTTATCTCCGAAGTTTGCATAGAGAAAAATCAGAAATTATTCAATGTCTTGAATTATTCAAGTGAAGTTTATGTAAAGATTACAAGAAAAATAAAGCGATGTCTCTAAATAGCACCGTTTTTCAGAAATCATCAACATCATAATTACATACGTACGAACCCCCGGTGCGTTACTCCAACGCGCTCTTGACCGTTTTTTTATTTTGGAGTTATACGCAATTTTTAAATTAAATCGCGACGTAATTTTTTAAACCTGTGACTATGAGCCGTAAAATTTTGTATGTCGGGATCAGCGGTCAAAGCCACTGGATGAAGCCTTTGGATATGTTTAACGTAACCACAACACAATTATTACACCTTGCTGCTAACCATTGTCTCCTTCAAGTAACTTCTCCAGACTCGGGTCCATCTGCAGTCTGATCTTGGCGATCTCAGCTTCAACTTCTTTGGATTTTACGTCTAACTGCCTGTAGAATGATATTGATTTTGCTGCTTCCTGTAAATTAATTGTATTAGGTCATATTTTTTTGTCGACTATTCAGAAATATTATGTTTCTTAGATTTGTGACGTACAAGCACGTACGTGTAAGCATATTGAACATACTTAACTATACTCCATTGGTTTAGGTAAAATAAAGGTAAAAAAATCGTAAAAAGGGTTTTTTATTTTATTTTATTTGAAAGGTACACCAACGTCCCATTCACTAGAACATTAACATAATAAAAAAAAAATAAGAACCGACTACCAAAATTAACACTACAAAGTGAAAAATAACTTTAATTTCGGAAGTCGTTGTCTTTGGTGTATTTGAGTTTTTTGCCACCGACTTCCGAAATTAAAGTTATTTTTCACTTTGTTGTGTTAATTTTGGTAGTCGGTTCTTATTTTTTTGTAAAAAGTTTTTTATTTTTCACTTTTTAGCGGGTCAGTTTTGAATTTATCTAAGTTACAATAGCCTAATGTTTACTGCTCATCACCTTTTACAAAATATTGCTTTTCCCGATGCTGGGACGTTGATTGTTGAGGAGTTCTCCTGGTAAGAACCAGGAGAACTGCCACTCACCATATGCATAGTGACGAGCATAAATTGCTTAATCGCAACCCGTTAAATAGGGGTACTCATTATTATATTGTTCCGGTCGCCATATGTGGTCTCCATCATCAGTTCCACTTCACCAAATAGTGCTTTCCGAGAGCAAATGTACGAGTTACTATAAAAAATACCCAAATCGCTATAGGTTTGCCTATAATTTTTTTTTTTTTTTTTTTTAATTTGAGGGTTTCCCTCGATTTCCATGGGATCCTCATCATCTGATTCTGATTTTGTAGCAATGGGACCACCTCGGGAGTATACCCTTTTAAACAAAAAAAGAATTTTTAAAATCGGTCCATAATTAACGGAGTAATCGCGTAACAAACATACCAAAAATATAAAAAAAAAACATCCCGCCGAATTGAGAACCTCCTCCTTTTTGGAAGTCAGTTAAAAGTAACATTTATGCATTGAGTTATGGTGAATAAGTCACTTACAGGCGTACACAGCACTTACATCAAAAATAGCTTCTTAAATATACGAGTTAGATTTTTTACTCGTAGTGAGGATAGAAAAATTAATTAGAAACAAAGTACAAAACATTAAGTAAAACCAAAAACATAATCTAAATTAGAATCAAAAATTAAAATCAAAATCAAAATTATTATTAGAATCAAAATTAAAACATTAGGATTAAATTAAAAAAAAAAACAGTAAAATTCAAATTCAAAAATCAAAACGGTAGAACGTTTAGGTAGATAACACTTTCTTGTTTAAAAATACGTTGTAACGTATAACCAAATTAAAGTTATTTTTGATGTTAGTTTGACGTTTGAGTTTGACGATAGTTTCCTCTTTTATTTATGTATCTTAAACTTTATCATTTTATTCTTACACTTTCGTAGATGTCACTGCTTCTGCTTGAGCACAATTTTTATTAGATTTTTTTTAAAAGACAGGTTCTTTAGACGTCAACGAATTATAAAGTTTATAAATTGAAGAATACAACTGTCACAAAGTTGATAAATTGAAGAGTACAGACGCCAGCAGGTCAAGCTACCCGAAACTGCCAAATTTTCCCAATCAACCTTGAACCTTATGCTTCAACGATAAAGTTGAAAATCTTTTAAAGAAATTTGACAGATTATAGTAGCTCGATGTGCTGGCGTCTGTACAACTGTCACTAAGTCAATAAATTGAAGAGTACAACTGTCACAAAGTTGATAAATTGAAGAGTACAATTCGCTGACGTCTAAAGAACCTGTCTTTTTGGGATCTCTACAAATAGACATATTAAAAAATATTATAGTATTGTTATAAATCTAACGAGAATTGTGCTCAAGCAGAAGCAGTAACATCTGCGGAAGTGTAAGAATAAAATGATAAAGTTTAACATACATAAATAAAAGAGGAAACTATCGTAAACATCAAAAATTAAAATTTGGTTATAAGTTACAACGTATTTAAAAAAAAAACACGTGTCACGTGTTTTTTTGTTTAACTTTATTTAACCACCTAACTAAACCAACGGAGTTTATGCTGCTTGGCGGTTTATTACGAGAAATACGAAGAAACCTTTTCTTGGTATTACCGCTGATTCGATTAAATTAGAATGTTACCTCTTCTCTTCCCACAAGGACCAGGAACACAGGAGATTCAGGCAGCAGTGAGATCAAGAGTATGCATAGTATGGACAGCGACAAGTTCGTGTATATCACTTGCATGTACGTAAAGTATCCACCCAGTGTGTAGGTCATCAGGATGCCTGAAAAGCACAGAAAAATGAACCCTAAATGCCGCATATCATAATGTACTAAGATCAAGTCTATTATTGATAACCAGGCACACTAAAGGCTGCTACTGTGGATGTTCTAATGAAAAACCCAGCTGACCTGGTAATCGAACCCAGGACTTCACACAGGCAGTATTGTTCGCGGTCCGACCATAGGCCAACGGATTTTGAAATTCACCCCATTGATGGCAATAGGCTCGCCACCTACATGGGGCTTAAACATAAATGGCAAAATGTGGCTATACAGTACACCTCTGCCTCATCATCCCTTCGAAGCATTTATACTCCATTTGAAATAAGAATAGAAATTTAAATAAACCTTTTTTACAGTCCGCTCAACCGATTTTGACTTCTATTGCGTTAGTGACATGGCAAATGGCAACTGTAATAAACAGTTGGTATTGTAACCACGTTCTTGCTTTTAATGTCGTCCTTATTTATGCCTACGGAACGGAAGTCAAAATCGGTTGAACGGACTGTAAAAAAGTTTATTTGAATTTATAATCTTATTTCAAATGAAGTATAGTTATGTTGAAATACCAACTTTTGCCCGCGGCTTTGGCCGCGTGGAAGTCGGAAACTAACCCACGGGAACGTACCGGGATAAAAATATCATCCATCTAAATAAAAATATGTCGAATCTCAGGTCATAGTCCGTGTGCCAAATCCGTTCAGGAGTTAAGACGTGAACAGAGTTACTGTCGCATTTTTATTACTTAACATAATCAGCTTATAAAGTTCCCACTGCTAGAACACAGGGTCTCCTCTTTCTGTGAGAGGCAGTGGGCCGTAATCCACCACACGGGCCCAATGCGGGTTGGTCGATGTCACATGTCTTCGATTTTTTAGTTCTATGACATGCCGGTTGCTTCACGATGCTTTCCTTCACCGTTTTGAGAGCAGTGGTGATGAAATAATTTACATAAAGTAAAGCGCCTGTCGTCTGTGTGGTGCCGGACGTAAAGAATAATACCACCCTATTTCTTCCCAAGGGTGTCCTAAAAGGCAACTAAGGGACTTACTAGAGAATGGGCAGCAGCGTTCTCTATGCATTTTAACACCATACTGCGATCGCCAACCCGCCTGCCAAGCGTGGCGATTATGGCAAAGCCCCCTTCGGGGAGGCCAATGTCAAGCAGTGGACGTCTATCGGCTGAAATGATGATGATGAAAGCGCCTGTCTGGGTTTGAACCCACGACCGTCGTCGAGGCAGTTACCACGGGGCCACCACTGTTAGCAAGGATTATTTACCCAAGAAATATCCTGAAGCCGAGCTAGCTGTGAGTCCGCCTCGGATGGAGTCGTGGGAGATCTCGGATATGTAAATGATGGCCACATTCTGGCCAGCAATGCCCACGCCAGCTACACACGTGGCTGTTAGAACTAAAGTCACGTTCCCTGTCAGTGATATTGTTAGCCACGCGAACTGGAAAGAAGAAATGTATTGGTTAAGTGGTTAGTTGCTGCTGGGGTAAATCCACGTAATGTCTGATGAAATCTCCATAAAATATTAAGAACATAACAAGCACAGAATTCTACTATGTATTGCCAAACTGGTCTTTTGAAAACCCTGATGATCAGGAAAGAGATTATACGAGCATAGTCAATCAATCTGACTAGACTTTTTACAACTATGTTGGGGACGGTTTCCAGTCTAACCGGGTGCAGCTGAATACGAGTATTTTACATGGAGCGGCTGCCTATCTGACCTCCACAACCTATTAACTGGGTAATACGATACCCCTTGGTAAGACTGGTTATCGGACTTTCGGACAAACTCGCATCCCTGGCAGGCATTGGCCCTAACGGACCCCGTCAGTTAAGGAAATACATCCCTTTTTTTTTGGGTGGGAAATTATCAAATAACTTCTCCCGCTCCGCCCAGAGCGAGGGCGTGTCAGACTTTTACTGACTAAAACCCACCCGTGTTCCTTCATTTGCCTGTGTGCCAGGGCCACGATATCCATTTCGGACAAACTCGCAACCCTATGCCTGAGAGGCATTTCTCGATGGCATTATAACTCTGACACCAGATTAGTCACTAACCACACGAAAAAGAAAGAAAGAACCGTCTTCCTGTGTTTTATCCCCTGGACCGTGTGACAAATTCCTCGGCACCAAGTTTCTGCGGCAAACCTCGCACTTGCTATCACAATAAATACGCCGCGTCATATTGAAAATATTTCTCAGTAGCTTTTACCCGCAGCTTCGCCCGCGTGGATATCGGAAAATATCCCACGGGAACGTACTACCGGGATTAAAAGTAACTCCTACTTTATTTATACATGGTGATGCCAGCGGATTAATTTATATGTTTTTTAATCATATTTATTCTTATATGTATATTTGGTTGTATAGGCATTATATTCTAAGTAGTTTGTTCTATTTTATTTTGTTAGGTATTATTTACAACTCAATAAACCTGACTTGACTTCCGTACGTATTTTTCGGGTGACCACTGAAAATCAGCGCTGTGCTGTGGGCCCCCATAGCACAGCATCATGCTGAGTGCAAGCCTTCTTGTCACAGTCATGACGTGTAGCTGCCGACTATTTGTTTTGACCTATTCGAGTTTGTTTTCATATGTTTTGCACGTGTTTCTGTGACAAATAAAACGATTTTTCTTTCTTTCTTTCTCGTAATTATGTGTTGATAGAATAGAATAGAATACTCTTTATTATGTACACCATCAAAGTTACAGATATAAATGTTGAAATTTTACACAGGGTGACACAATGGGCGGTCTTATCGCTAAAAGCGATCTTTTACAGACAACTTTTTGATCCCGGTTATTAAACTATAAATTAGTACTTTTGACTAATTTGAACAAAAAACAGTTATTGAGAAGAACAAAGAAGGTGAAGGTGGTGTGTTGGTGGTGGTGGTGGTGGGTGGGGGTTGAAGGTGGCTGGGTCAGACTGGATGCGGAAGGCGGAGGACAGGGTGTTGTGGCGCAGCCTGGGAGAGGCCTATGTCCAGCAGTGGACTGCGATAGGCTGAGTTGATTGATTGATTGATTGAACTATAATATAATATGTAGTTAAACATACAGCCTCGCGGTTTTTTTTGTTGATAATGATGTACTATTAGCATGTAGTACATTATTTTATGTATCATCAATAGTTTATGCAACGCACGCCAAATAATGACTTTCATAGGCAAATTTTTGATACCTTGGGTTACATTATTGTAATTTTCGTAGGTATCTCATTTTTTTTTAAATAAAATTCAGCCCATGTTACTCGCTGATAATGTAGCTTTCTATAAGTGAAATATTTTTAGGGTTCCGTACCAAAATGGTAAAAAGGAAACCTTATGGTGAGACTAAGTCTGTATGTCTATCTGTCTGTCACAGCTGTATATCTCAAGAACTACTAATGCTATCAACTTGAAATTTGGAATAGTTTTCGATGACGTTTACCCATATCTTTTTTGCAACAAGGCCTGAAAGGGGGTCTTAAAAATTCGAATGGAGTCTACTAGGTCATGTGAAGTATCATATGAAAGAGCGGTAATTGTACATTCTCAAACATTTTTTTTTTTAGGCATTATAATTTTTGACTTTTGGTGAAAAATTTAAAAGAAATCATTAACATCATATATACGTACGGAACCCTCGGTGCGCGAGTCAGACTCGCTCTCGACCAGTTTTTTTTTATCAGTTAATTTTTTTTTAGTTTATCCATTACATACACAACCATAAATCCAATATTTTCCCTTTATAATATTAGTTTAAGTAAAGATTTAGATATCAAAAAAACTCACCACATATGGCAATGTAAACAACATAGTAGCATATTTCCTCCCGAACGTATTGAACGCGTAACCACAGAAGGGACTGATAACCAACCCGCCGATGTTGGGCAGACTGCCCAACAGTGATACATCCATCGAAGACATCGGCCTTGATAGCACTGTTTCATTGGACATGAAGTTGGCCACAGTGTTTGACGGCCAGGCCATCACAAATCCCGTTTGACATGCTTGGAAACATACTGGAAAATAAAGAAAAAATTAGACAAAATTAGTTACAAATGACTATCAAAATTCCCAATAGGGAATATGCACGTAATTCAAAACGTATCCATAATATACATTGTGTAGGAGTCAAGAAACAAATTCCAATATTTTTTACATTTTTTAATGCATTACCTATTTTACAATTAATTAATTTATGTTGCGTTTTTTTGGTGGAACGGAACGTAAACTCAAAACGCGTCCTCTTCGAAAATGCCGGAAGTGACGAAATAAAACATGTGAATAAAATCTATTCTTTGCTAAATGCTTAAAATCTCACTAAGGTAAATATGTAAGTGCGATTTCTACTTGAATAAAGCATAAACAATAATTTAATTTCTATGATTTGGGGCTAAAAAACAGATGTAAACAGAGCAGTTTCGTGAACAATGACGTCACATCATGACCGCGACAGAAACGGACGTTTGAACTGTAGTAGAAAATTGTTGGAGTTTCTTAATTTTTCAGAGCATCAATCAGTAGTTCAAATTAACTTTCAATACTTTTCTTAGGTTTATATTACTGTCTATTATTGATTTAGTGAAAAAAAAAGACATGCATATTCCCTATTAGTACAAACTGTTCCAACAGTTTGCCATTATAGCAATTTTAATGTTTGAAACTCGTACAGGTCATTGGAATGTTTGGCTTTTTGCCTGAATCTGCAATGGTGACAAGCAAGTTGGACGTAGATTAATCGCTTTTTTGATACTTCGTTGCTATATTGCACGCCTCACAACACTTCACCGGGTGAAAGCTCTCGATATGTCGCCTTGTCAAAATTTCCCACCATAAAACCGTTTCTATATTCTCAATTATTCATGGAATCCTTATTAGGAGAAGAAAAATTACGTGTAGTGCTTTCCGTTAAGAAGTGTGTCTGTTTGTCGTCATGGTTCAAGTCGTCACACACAATAGATTATTCTAAATCTTCTTCTATAAGTTTTTCTTTCATCCTTCAGATGAGCCCTATTGATTATCGTTATCAAACTGATAACCGTTCAAAAGATGTTAACAAAAATTGATGAATTTGATTAGATTTTTTTCCGTAAAATTTATCGTCAATATGTTTCTGTCTGCGAGGCGTGCACTTTGTGGTCTTCCAATTTTTTTATAAGTACTGCCGGTCCCGTATTATAAGCATTTTTCCGAAGCCAATATTATTATAATCTATGAGCTCCGTTTACATTTAACTAAACTGTTATTCAATAGTTTAGTTACTTTTTCCAACTTGTTTTTAAAGTTTGCGAGGCCTCCTACAAGAGTTCTCATTGCCAGGAATAGTATTGTTTAAGGAAATATAACTATTTACATATTCAGCTATCTATCAGCTGTTTATAATGAAACAACACCGTATTTGTTTACTTGTAACGATTCAGGTAGACTTGTGATAAGAAACACCACTCGTGTCTTTCAAATCTTATGCAAATGCAGGCGCAATCTTAACACAGTACCCATAAACGAAATTCTAGCTAAACAGTAGTGTCGTAAAGTTTCACAAGAACATCTGTGTAGGGATACAGCCAATCTATTCTGTAAAAATCTCACCGTCAAAATTTGTCTCACAAACTTAAGCATAACGACGTCGTCCAGAATTTAGGGGTGACAGGTCACTTCAAACTCACTTCTCCTAAGTTATCACGGTGACATTTTTACAGAGTAGTACTACAGATCGTGTAATTAGGTATATTTCCTATGAAAGAAATCACACATAGTAACAGCACCCTAATTGCGTAACATAGTTTGGATCCCAATCCGACAGTTTTGAACTATATTGCTAATCCATTGCTTCATAAGTTTGAAAAATTCCTCTGCTCAACAAAGCAAATAACGCAATGGACGTGTGTGAACTGTCAAAATGAAACCCATTGCGATCATTTGTCCTTTTTTAATACGAAATTACGCCGCAGGTCACACCTTCTCTTGGAAAACTTTCCCTGAAGAATAAAATACCTTTACAAGAACATATTTTTCATACAAAAGCTGTTAAACCGCAATATTAAGTCCTCAGATAAAAGTTATGTAACCATTGAAAAATCAGCCCTTAGCCATGTAGCTTTTAAATACAGTACACCAACATTTTCAATATACTACCAGATAAATATATCGAATTATCCTGATCCATAGTATTTACCTCACATGTTACTTAATCTTTTAAAGCTCTTCAGCTTTTCCCCCACATCTAAGACTTAGGATCAGAATGGTCGACTACACAAATCATAACTTAAAACCTAAAACTAACCCACTTAAGACTAAGTAGTTCTACGAACAGTAGACCTTGCGAGCATAAACTTTGCTATAATTAATATACCAACCGATTCCACTGGATAAAATCTAAAAGTGAGCAATCTACTGCATTATGAGGAGCTATTCTGCTCATCACGCCGAAGATCATCATCAGATCCAAATTTATACAAGACCAACTTAAAGTTATTACCTTTTCAAATAAAAAAGAACTATCGAAATCAGATTTCATAAGGCGGATATATCTAGTAGCACTCTTTTTGCCCCTTTTTGGAGGAAGTACCCCCTCCAATCAAAAATCCTCGACTGCAAAAAAAAACTATAAAGTCATAAAACCTGTATACCAATTTTCGTCCAAATCGGTTGTATGATACGACCTGTAGAGTAATACCAACAAACTGACAGAGTAAAGAAAATTTTGCCAGGCTTGAAGCAGAGACACTTCACTCGCTTGGTCAACTATTCCTTAACTAGCCAGGCGGGTTCACTCACAAACATAAATAAAAACAAAACAAAAATACTCACTAACAGCCGTAGCCAAACTTTGAATTAAAAACTCAGAATTTTTCACTTTTTCCTTTTCCATTTTGTCAAAAAACTGCACTCACTGTTCCCCTTTTATTTCCCTAGCTGAGCGTCAAGTGGCAACTTTCTATTAATAATTATCATCTAAATAAGGAGATCATAATTATTATGGTATCTTTTGTAGTATTTGCTTCCACGCTGGCAAGCAAACAAACTGTGAGGCGAATGTCACAATTGTCTTCCTTGTTATCTTATTATTCATTTTAAGGATCGCGTAAGTGTGTTTAATGGGTATTATCTTCGGTAAGTCAGGAATCGTTTGGAGAAAGAGGTACGGTGTTGCTATAAAAGTCTTTCAGGGCAATCCACACCTTGTGGATTAGGTACCTTGCTAAACGTAGTTTACTAGATAAAGAAGGCAATCAAAGCAATCTGACACTACTGCTTACTGAATACAGTAAGCAGTAGTGTCAGATTGCTTTGATTGTAGATTTGTAGAAAATTTTCTATTTTGTTAAGTACCTGGTAGGTACTTCTTGACGGACCTACACTGTACCATACCCATAGGCAACACTGCAATTTGAAAACATTTTAAACGCCTATTATTTTTAAAAGAGGAATCGTGGTGTTTCTTGCCGGCTCTTCTCCATAGGAAACAACCAATTGGAACCGTGCACCTAGCTTCTGACGTTTCATAAGTGCCCATGTAGGCTTATGTGAAATAAAATATTTTGATTTTGATTTTATGAGCTCCTGGCTAAGTAATAACAGCCACACGGGTCGATCCATCAGGTTAAGCTACGCTTGCCGGGATTGGTCCGTGGATGGGTGATCATCTCTAAATACCGTGACTCCTCCGAGCCTCGGAAACCACGTTAAGCAGTTGGTCCCGGCTGTCATTCGTGGATCATTGACAGTCATTAGGGGTCATCAGAAGCCCGAAAGTCTGACAACCAGTCATACCAAAGGGTATAGTATTACCTAGTTACTGAGTTATGGAGGTCAGATAGGCAGTCGCTCTATGTAAAATATTGGTATTCAGCTGCATCCAGTTAGACTGGAAGCCGACCCCAACATAGTTGGGAAAAGGCTAGTCAGATCGAGCGATTTATTGTCATATTATCATAAATGACAATAAATTACGCATATGAACTACTAAAAAGGTCGCACCGGCGACAGAAATGATAAATTTCAGGCTACATAAAAAAGCTAAAGTTATTCTGAGAATGATAATTTGAAAATTATAGTCATGTTTCCCGGCGCCAAGTCTGCTAACGCAGTTGTGTCCGAATGGCTGATCATTGGCACCGTAATTGTAGAGTTTGTCAGTTTTGCTAATCTCCTCGTCTTTATGATTTTCCGATGACGTGCCACTGATACTCCATTGGAAAAATTGTCTGTATTTGGTAATCTCGTACTGACAAGCTCCTATTATTTTGACTTCCTTATGGACCACTGTCACGCCATTATGAATTTAGGAGGTTACAAACTATTGGCACAATGGTCATGGCGTTGCCTTAGTATGATCGTCTAATGACCAATCATTGAAAATAGCAGACTTGCTGCGATGGATTTTTACTAGAATGTGGCCATAATTTGACAAACTGTTGAATAGTGTAAGCTTTCTTAGGTCGAATTCGACTAAACTTGTATACCTAGTATCCTGCAAAAAAGTCCATCAGAAAACGTGTGACAGTTTTTCCATAAAAAAAACTGGCAGACGTTTTTTAATATAAATTTAATTCCTCAGATTAGAAAGAAAGAAAAGAAGAAAGAAAAATTAATAAAACGCTAAATAAAACGCTAATTTTTAGTGGTCACCCGATTAAAGATATCTGACTTTGTTAAAATTAACCCTAAGTGTTTCCACGGCTTAGCAGAGCACACATAGTCCATTATTGGTGAACCAATAGGATACTGCATAAGTCAACGCCTATGCTGAGAGGACTGCTCCGATGCTTGGAGTTAAATCACTTCCACCGATTGGAAAGCCCTTACTTGTGTACTGAGATACAACAATGCAAACGGACACACTCTGTATCTTACTTTTGCAAGCTTATTTTTTGTATAAGCAATGCTATCTGCAAGCTGTATCTATAAGCTTGTCTGTGTGGTGCACTACAAAGTGAAAAATAACTTTGATTTCGGAAGTCGGTGGCTTTGGATCTGTATTTTAGTTTTTTGCCACCGATTTCCGAAATTAAAGTTATTTTTCACTTTGTAGTGGTTTTTTTGGAAGTCGGTTGTTTTTTTTTTGTAAAAAGTTTTTAATTTTTGAGTTTTTAGTGGGTCAGTTTGTAATTTATCCAATTTACAATAGGCTAATGTCAAATGCTCATCACCTTTTACAAAATATTGCTTTTCCCGACGCAGGGGCGTTAATCGTTCAGGAGTTCTCCTGGTAAAAACCAGGAGAACTGATGGTGACTTCACCATATGCATTTTGACGAGCATAAATTGCTTAGCAACCATATTAAAGTGCCTAATCGAATCGCAACGGTGAAATACTTATTATTAAGTAGTTCCGGTGGCCATCTGTGGTCTTCATCATCAGTTCCACTTCACCAAATGGTGCTTTTTGAGTGCAAATGCACGAGTTACTATAAAAAAAACTAAAATCGCTATAGGTATGCCTATAAAATTTGAGGATTTCCCTCGATTTCCATGGGATCCCCTCATCAGATTCTGATTTGGTGGCAATGGGACCACCTCGGCAGCATACCCTTCCATATAACCTCCTCCTTTTTGGAACGCGGTTAAAAAGCAAACACTCCAATAGTATTAACATTAAAATAAAAGACAAAAACATAGAAGTCTTTGTTTTTAGTTTCATTTTACTATGTTTTTTTTTTGTTTAGGTATATTTTTTATGTTTCTAAGAGTGTGTTTTAGTTTACTTTGCTGTGCCCGACAGGGTCCATAATTGATTCTATGTTTAACATACCAACTGTTATATTATGTACTCATTATGGAATGCAATAAGGTACTGAGTACTGAGTTAATTTGTGATCTCCTGTGCGAGTCTCAATAAATATTTTTTCTTTCTTTCTTTCTTTTAGAAGAAACAGAAAGTATTACATTCTTAAATATAACTAGACAAATTTTGAATTTGGAAACAAAAAATTAACAACGTATGCAGTAAACTAAATAAATTTGTGCATTAAGAAAACTTCGTATTGTGTCCAACGAAAAAACAGCCCGTATAGCATATACTCGTAGGTATGTTGGGTATGTTGAATCAATATTATGATACGAACTAATAATGTGGGGCAATTCAACAGACAGT
The DNA here is from genome assembly GCA_963921375.1 of Tiliacea citrago. Taxonomy (NCBI): domain Eukaryota; kingdom Metazoa; phylum Arthropoda; class Insecta; order Lepidoptera; family Noctuidae; genus Tiliacea; species Tiliacea citrago. The sequence goes on from OY992801.1 coordinate 3,657,752, forward strand.
GATAGGACATTTATTGTACAAAAGAAATGTGTAAGAGCTATACGGTGTCGATCCATTTAAATCTTGTAGGCCTTTATTAAAAAAAAATTAAACTATTGACCTTAACTTATAAATATATTTTTATGTGAGGTATCGGTTTTCGTGAGGAAACATAGTGAATTATTTGGATTAACTACACCAAACAGAGACCAAGAAATGCAACAAAATGTTTGGTTCCTTTTTGTAATACAAATCTAAGTAAAAATAATGTTTATCATAATAATATGTACATTACAATTTGTAATAAATTACCGAAGATCTGGGAGCTCCCATTTAAATATTTTAAAATTAAACTACTTAGATGGTTATTAGAGAATTGTTTTTATAGTTTACAAGGATTTTTGCAACATAATGAAAGAAATATGTTTTCACTACTCTTGCTCACAAAGTCCGTCATTTTAGCGTACCGAGCGGGGCTAAAATAAATTATCAGCCTCTAGGGGACTAGAAAAACTACCTCGTATATAATGGGTCATTTTAGCCACTTGTATAACAATCTACTATTTAGGTTTCATATAGTTTAGTTTCCTTTAGGATGTGGTTTGCTTAGTGGTTTGTGTTTAATAGTTTAACTTCAAAGATTTTTTTTGCTACGTAAAGAAAAATATTATTTTAAGATTTTGAGTTTGGTTATGTGTTTGTATATTTTATTGTAACTTAAAATTTATCATAATTTAAAAATCCTAATAGATTTATTTTCCTGTATATTCCACATATCTTAGTAAAACAAGTACCTATTAGGTATTAATGTAAAATTAATTTGCATGTGTAAACGCATGGCAAATTGCCTAAACAGGCAAAATATGGACTGTAGTTAAACCATCAACTCTTACAACTGGTAACACCAATATTTTGTACAAATAAATGTATTGATTTTTATTCTTATTCTTAAAGTAACCCTTATTGTTTCGCCATGACCATCTGTCTGTCAGTCTGTCCCCGGCTTAGCTCCGAGACGCTTAGTAATAGAAAGCTTGAAATTGGCATGGGTATACATATTAATCACGCCGATACAGTGGTAAAATAAAATGTTGGAAATGTTTTTAGGTACCTCCGTTACACGTAAAGTGGGATGATATGTTTTTTCTATCCAATGATGTGGGGTCAGTGGAGTATCGTTGGATAAGCCGTTCAAAAATATTGAGGGTCGGTCAAGACCATTTTCGATTCAGGGATCCGTTTGCATAATTCTCATTACATAATTTAATTCTCCACTGTTGAAGCAGTGGATGAGTGCTCATGCGATGAGCTCTCGGCCCTGGCGTATGCTTTAATTAAATTGCATGAACAAACTGTACTAACACTAGGCTAAGTTTATTGTTACTAAAACCTATGGATATCATTTTTGAATCTGAAATAAATATATTTGATTTGATTTGATAATCATCATTCTCCTGCCCTTATCCCAATTGATTTGGGGTCAGTACAACATGTTTCTTTCTTCCATACTTCTCTATTAGTCGTCATCTCGGTAGTCACTCCCTTTCTAGCCATATCATCTTTCACACAGTCCATCCATCGTTTCTTTGGTCATCCCCTACTCTTATAGCCATCGACATTCATACTCAAAACTTTTCTCTCGACATTTTCCTCATTCCTCAGCATCACATGCCCATACCACGATAACCGATTTCCGCACAACTTTTCAGTCACCGGTGCCACATTCAGACTTCCTCTTATGTACTCATTTCTTATTCTATCCATTCGTGTCACACCACACATTCCTTTTAGCATTCACATCTCAGCTACATGCAATTGCCTTTCATTCATCCCTTTAGTGGTCCAACATTCTGATCCATACAAGACAGCAGGTCTAACCATTGTTTTATATATCTTCCCCTTAAGTTTAAGGAGAATGCGGGAGTCGCATATTGTTCCCGTGACCTGCCGCCATTTCATCCGTCCAGTGTTAATTCTGTGCTTAACCGTCCGATCTACTTCGCCATCGCTTTGCACGAGTGAACCGAGATACCGAAAGTCGGAACAGACTGGGAGAAGCGCGCTATCAAGCTCTATGGCTCCAGAACTGGAGAGATCGCCGAAATAGCAAGACATGTATTCAGTTTTGGTTCTGCTGATTTTCAAGCCAACATTCTCCAGCTTCTGTTGCCATTTCTCCAATCTGCTCTGGATCTCAGGTCCATCTTCACCAACAAGACCAATGTCATCGCCAAACAGCATGCACCAGGGTGCCTTTTCCTGTACGCCCGACGTCAGTATCCATTTGCGTAATATTAAGCTATACAGTGATTTTTTTTGTTAGAGTCAAGTGTCCCGCCCTGCCAGCTAAATGGTTGTTATTGGAAACGTGAAAAAATTCACGGCAGTAGTATATTATATATATATAACGAAATTAAAAGGAAAACTATCTCAGGTAAGTAGGCTTTAAAAGTTACCGCGTAATAGTCGACCAGCTTACATTTGCAGTTGGCGAATTGACCGTGACGTATATCGATATAAGGGACATGTTTTTTCAACAACAATGTTAAGTTTGTTTTTGGGATAAATTCATACCAACTACGAAACCATTCATTGTGCGTGGCCCGACACGCACTTGGCCGGTTTTAATTTTTAATACATTTCACAAAACAATAACATGCACAAATGTTTACCAAAAGGGGCGCTGTTGGTAAACATTTGTGCATATTATTGTTTTATTATTATCCCTGTTAACGTCATTGAAAGAAAGAAAAAGAAAAAAAAAGTATTTATTGGGACTCGCACAAGAGATCACAAATTAAACTAAAACGCCCTCATAAATACGTTTAAAAAAAAACACAAAAAAAAACAAGCTGCCATCTCATTATTGGGTCAAATATAAAAATTATATTCAACAAAATGATAAACCCTATTGTAACTTGTCACATATTATTTATTAATTCGCATGACTGATAACTGGGGCACTCATCCTTTAGTCTCGTTTATAACTGATACGCAAACAATTGCAGACACCCGTATATGTTTGATACTGTCTCAATTTATTACATTTATTATTATTATGATTGATTGATGTAAAATATAAAATGTGTTTAAAAAACACCCCGACAAACTTTAAGGAGTGCTTTATACCATCGAACTGAGTAAGTCCCATAGTAAATGTTACGCGGTTTTTCACGGTAAAAAAATAACTGCTGTCCCATACAGTTTAGAGCAGTAGGCATAAAATTTTGTCACGTTTTGTTAGTGTTGTGTAGCCCGTAGAAAAAAGTCAAAATGTATTAAAATTATAATTATCTTTACATTTACAAACTAATCTTAGAATATTTTTATATATAGATAAAACAAGTAAATATAGTATAGTTTTCGCTAGTCAACACACGTCTATATAGTTTTATTGTTAAGGATTATACCCGCTACCCGGTCTGTCGACGTGGCGATATTTTATTTGCACAATAATATTTTTTATTAAAACTAACTATTCGTTTGTATATACTTACGTAAAATGATTCATAAAAGTCTCCCAAACGTGTGCTAACATGATCGAGCTTGGTTCGCTCGTTTATGCATCCTTGCATCCTACTCTTTGTTAATTCTTAAGCTTTTTTGCATAAACCGACACAGTTAGTCGTCTTCCTTTATGAATGGACCAAAAACCTATCTCATTTGAGACGAATGCAAAAATGTTCGAACTCTCTTCGCTCACTCTTACATCCTACATTCTCTTAATAAATTGTTAAGCTTTCCTGCATAAGTCGAGAAAGTTACTCCTTGTATGATTGGACAAACGATAACCTAACATATCAGAGATGAATTGCAAAAAAGATCGAGCTCGTTTCATCGAGCTGAAGATGCACCCCCCTGAAAATAAACTTGCCGGTGCGACCATGCGATTCACCATACTGTAGTGCTATTCTGTAAATATCTCACCGTGAAAGCTTAGGTGAAGTGAGCATCAATACATAGTGTCCATCCCTAGCATCAATGGAATGACAGCTCACATCACCTGAGGTTTTACGGTGAGACTTTTACAGAATAGACCGGCTGGATGTATGTTAAGTGTGAGTCCGTAAGCATTTCTAAGCTAAAAGACAACGTAACAATGTCTAATATACCTGTTATTGTGCCTGCACCTATAGACTTTCCACACTGACACTGCGGAGCACAGCATTGCTTGGCAGCACAAATAGATATGTTGGTAGCTTCCTAGACGAGCCCTTTCACGATGGCACTTTCATCGTCATTATTGGCAGCCTTGTTCCCCTTCCTTCACCCTTTTCTGCCATACATCCCTGCCCATATCCATGCCATGTGCCATGCCCTCTCACAGAGAGGTCAGTGTCCCAGCAGTGGGATCATTATAGGCTGATTATTATGCTATCCCTGCAAGCTTAGCATGACGCTTTTCATTTCTACTCTACTGTAGAATAGAAATCACTTGTCTACCCTTTTCGGTAGAAAACTGTCAACTGTATATACAAAGCTAGTCTCAACATAATGAACGATAATGCTCTACTTACTATTAATAATCCTGAATGATATGATCGTTAATGACCGATCTGTATACGTAATTAACACTGTGTAAAATATTGTTGTCACAGAGATAAAATAATAAACAAACTATTTAATATCAAAACAATGGTTCAGTTCACACTTGCATTGGAGACTGATAACCGATTGATATACTGTATTCATTCAGTTTTAGATTATTACAATAGCAACTGTGTTACCATTGATCTCAATAATTTATTTGTTTGTCATTGTATTTCTTTTTTATGACCACTAAGAAAAGAATTCTTTAAAATTGAGCTTTTTAGATTCCTCTTACTTACAGCCAATGTGAAAGCGGCGTTTGTGCAACTAAAAACCGATTCTCATCAACTTCCTGCTCTTTATCCCGATTAATGTGGAATTGGTGCTGTACGTCTTTTTCATCCAGACTTGGTTATATATTAGCAGTCATCTCAGAGCAGTTTCTACTTCCTTTCAATTTATCATCTGTTCTTTAGTCTGCCTATAAAGGTAGCCATGCACATTCATTTTTAGGGTTCCGTACCCGAAGGGTCCAAACGGAGCCCTATTGCTGTCACTTACGTGTCCTTCTGTAACACAGGTTTTACAGCCAAACGGTTACAGCGACAGTCTTAAAATTTTCACAGTATACTCATCATGTTAACCCAAAGCCACACATATTGTTAAAAAAATATTTTTAAATGTTTTCAGTGGGGATCCCATACAGCTAAAGGATGCCGCACAAAACTTTAAAAATATTTTTACTCGTTGAGTAGATAAATACTGTATTTTATATTTTAAAAAATATTGGAAAACAAAGGAATGAGAAGCCAGTAAAGTCAGCTTTTTTTACATAATCTTGTTCCGAAGATTTTTTTAACTTCCCATTGACTTATTAACTTCAAATTTGGTGATAATGTTTATTATTACGTATATTTTAATAACAGATACCAATATTTTTATCTATAATAAAAAAAATATTGATAAATCAGAATTTTTCTTTTAATTCCCTCATTTTTAAGGTTCCGTACCCAAAAGAGTAAAAAATTTACCGTAAAACGGGAACCCTATTACTAAGGCTCCGCCGTCTGTCTGTCTGTCAGTCCGTCTGTCACCAGGCTGTATCTCGTGAACCGTGATAGTTAGACAGTTCAAATTTACACAGATGATGAATTTCTATTGCCGCTATAACAACAAATACTAAAAAACAGAATAAAATAAATATTTAAGGGGGCTCCCATACAACAAACGTGATTTTTTTGCTCGTTTTTGCTCGATATTGATAACGGCAACAGGTAGACGCATGAAATATTCACAGAATATTTAGTTATATATTCAATTTAAAAATAAATAATTACATTAAAATAAAACAAATATTTAAGGGGGGCTCCCATACAACAAACTTGATTCTTTTGCCGTTTTTATAGATAATGGTACGGAACCCGTCGGGCGCGAGTCCGACTCGCACTTGGCCGGTTTGTCTATTACAGTAACCAATCCGACACGCACTTGGCCGGTTTGTCTATTACAGTAACCAATCCGACACGCACTTGGCCGGTTTTTCTTGTCACCTGCCCCTCATTCCTCCGCATCACATGTGTTATTCTTCTTTATTTCGTCAGAATGCAAATAGATATAAATATTCCCTATACTATCCACTCTCGTCACAATGCACTTAACATTCTCACCTCAGCTGAATGCCTTTCATTCATGTCTTTTGGTGTCCAACAGTCAGATCTCCTACGCAACAGTAACTCATCATAGTTTTGTAGATTACATTTTGTACATTTTGATGATGATGGTGATCTTTGATCGTTACATGGTTGAGTGTGATCGCCCTGCCCTCTACCTGACACTATTTCAAGCTGTTGAGGTGTGATTGATAACTAATATCGTTTAATGTAAAAGTTTTTTTTTTTACACTCTTTCTTTGAATAATATTTATGTTTGAGAATTCATAGAATATTTTGCATTAATGTATTATTCCACATATGTATTTTAATATGCATAAAAGAACAGAAACTATTATTTACATTAAAAAAAAATATTCAGATTCATTTTATTATGCAATATTTGATAGCTGTTACGAAACACCAGGAAAAGATAAAACTATTCTTAGCAAGGAGACTAAAAAATAATAAAGAAGCGATTGTTTTACAAATAATGTTTAATACTTATAAAAACTAAACTCTAATATTTACACATAGAAATAACTTATTTCAATACATACTTATTACTTACAATATATTTTTTACAGCTACAATTAATCTAAAAATACTTTTATTATAGGTTATCTTTATGAAGAAAAATACTTCACATGATTTATTTTAAAATAAGTTTAGATGAATCTTACATACATTTACACAACCAGCCATGGTGGCTACTTAAATACGTCTCTTTTCAAAATAGCAAAAGTCTATATGTGCTTATGGTAATTGGATCAGGACTAAGGCATTCTTTGTCAATGAGAAGAAACTCCTCAAACGACTTAATATAGGTACAGGATAACAATTTTGGATACAGAAATAACAGATATGAACTTTAACATAATCATTCAAATTCAAAGTGATTTAAATCTGATAAGAGTGATTACAAGTCTTTTTAGATATGAATGCCAAAAACTCATCTAAATAATAACAAATTATCAATGGTAAGTTCAGAAAAGATCGCATTTATGATGTTTGAGGGACACACACAGCAACACACTTTTGCAATAATATTTTTAGACCTGAACCAGAAGTCTTCTCATATTCCAATGATGTAATTAATATTTGTTCTCTTAAGCCGAATCTATTGGTAATAACTTAAATAAATCGCATTTTGTCGGCTATATTATTTATTAAAATGCTGAATACATTTTGATGAAGTGAAAGATTTGAAACAAGTGGCTATGAATAAATTTAAAATTCTACTTTACATAACCTAAGTTATGTCATACTTTGAGATAAAGGAAATGATCTTGTAAATGTAATATTTAAGTTAAATGGACAGCACAGAATGATTGTATTTTTCATCGAAATAAATAATTTCAATACTGTATTTCATAAGAATCACATTGACAAAGAAACACTAGATTTGATGCTACTTTAAATTAAGTAGACGATACAAAGCTACCTTCGCCAGTACATGCAATTTTACTGACGGAAAACAATGACAGCAAAAAAGAATGCATATAAAAAACTCGAATAGCGCAAGACGCGGTATCTCACGGAGCAATCAAACGTATGGAATACTGTGGGTTTTCCCATGGCAGACTTACTATGTGAGAGGCAGTGTATTCTTGTTCCTAATGTCACTACATTCTGATAAAATTGCTGGTTGTTTAACATTTTATACGAGTATTATATCCTTAGATCTTTAGACATTACCTACATGAGTATGATCTTAATCTGTCATAGTTTTAGGTTTATTCATTAATACTATCAAAAGTGTTATTTGTGAAATCTACATCATCTTCGTAAACTTTAAATACTTTGTACCATAACTTACTCTTCATATTTCTGCATAATCTTTACAACATTCCATATTTATAAATAGTTATCGATCTATTGGTATTTCAAAGAATCATTGTCGAGATTTCAGCAAAAGGTTCATTTCGCTATCTCTATAAATAACAGAAAGATAGCTAAGCCCAAATAGATATAGATTGCTTACAAAAACTTAGCGGAACCTCGAGATTTCTGCCAACAGTATGATACAAGGATACTGCTCATTAATGACGCAAATAGTACTAGACTACCACCCCATAAAGCTGCTGGAGGTGACATGCAAAATCCTGTAGGTTGTGGAAGATCGTCTGCCAAAACAACCCTTAATCCTTTACCAATAATCGTTGAAGGTTCTTGTACAGTACTGTTCCCAATATGGATAATATCTCGTCTCCTCCTTCTAGGCTCTATACTTCCAGGGTTAGGACAGACATCGCAGTCAGTCTTGCACAGTTCGACCTCGCATTGAATAATCAGGTCCATTTCATCAGGGAATTTGAAAGCGTTGAAGAAAGCGAATGCTATGACTGAAGCTCCAGTGTTTCCTGTGTCTCTAGTCTTTTGGAACGCCCCGAAGACCTTCGGTTTTAGGACACAACCATTGTCATCAGTCAGAGGAACAACATTGCGACTTTCGGAGTCTCTAGCTATACATTCTCTAACGAGGATGTCGAAACCAGCATCTCCTGTCACTGACACTACTAAAGTCATGGTTTCTCCGATCTTGACTAAGCCATTTGCTTCGGGTGCGAAAGGTCCTCTTCCAGTTTGTATATCTAATCTAGCCATAGCAGTATCTCCGCTAAAATTGCTGGTGATCTGGTTCAACATGCCAACACTGAGAGAATGAACCAGCTGCTTCTTCAGATTTCCTTCCCATAGACATCTGACTCGTCTGATGTGATCCCAAACTTCTTGGATGCCGACTTCGTTTTGGAGAACAAGGACATTCTCTAAGTAAGCTTGTCCTTCATTCTCGAAGTCGCTGTAGAATCTAGTACCACAAGTGTTCAGGCTGACTGTGAAAGAGTACTTGGCTTGGTTGGAGTTCTCTCTGACATAAACGCAGTCGGGTTCGTTGTAGTGGTCTTGAGAGTAGATGATTCCGTTGTATACCTTATTGAATTCGATATTGATAGTCATCATTTCTTTGCCACAGTCGACTGTGATCTCATGAATGTGAGGAGGATGACGGTCATCATCATCAGTTTGAACTTGTGTTTGTGTAGTTTCCACAACTGTACCACTGACGGTGCTGGAAATTGAGCTTGAACTGGATCCAGTACTTACACTACCACCAGTTTCTTGTGACACGTAAATCGCTTGCGTCGTTTGATCGGTCTGGCTGGGTTGGTAACCAGGTTTTGAGTAATCGTAACCAGGTTGGGATGGTTGGGACGGTTGTGAAGGCTGGTAACTTGGAGATGAAGGCTGGTAACTGGGAGAAGAAGGCTGGTAACTGGGAGAAGAAGGCTGGTAGCTGGGAGAAGAAGGATAACTTGGGGCTTGGGATGGTTTTGATGGTTGGTAGGATGGTGAAGACGGTGAATTTGAAGGTTGGCCTGATTGATAACTAGGAGTTGATGGACTAGGAGAATAGGAAGGCTGAGACGGTTGGTATGACGACTGAGACGATTGGTACGATGGCTGTGACGGTTGATAAGCAGGTTGAGTTGGCAGACTTGGCTTATAACTCGGTTGGAATGGCTGCTCAGGTTTGTAAGGAGACTCGGGTTTGTAGGGTGACTCGCTAGGTTGGTATGACGGCTGGTTCGGCTGGTATGTTGGGCTTGGCGACGGACCCTCACTGTAGGTCGGTGAAGGTCGGGTGCCAGACGCTGGGTATCCGGTCGCAGGGGGCAGGTATTGGTTCGCCGGTTCAAAAGGTCTCGGTTTTTCTGGTTTCCCTCCGAAGTACTGACGAGCTGAAAGTATATAAAGAGTAAATTAGTAAATATACTATTGAAGGATATTTCCATTATGACCCAATGTGCTTGTGCCTAGTGAATGCTAGAAGATGTGATTCGTGCAAAAGATTTGGTGTTTGAAGGTCCTACGATTAAAAAGATATATCTTTGATATTTATGGCATTATACTAATGTATCGTCATTTATTTTAGAAAATATGTCACGTATAAAAATATGATTGTATAAATTATTGATTGCGCTTTTATTGAAACATTGTCCTTAAGTTCAGATACAATAACAAACATATACCTAGAAAAATCCTTAAAGCTAATTACGATCTAAATCTTAAAACTAGTGTGCACCTTTCCTATTCTTCTGTTGGTACAAGCCCTGTATCCACTGCAAGAGATTGTTCACCATATCGTCCACCTCCGCCTGCTTCTCCGGCTGCAGGTCCGCTGGAAACCATGGTCTTCATCAGCAACCAGGAGTTGGTTACCCCCACCAACCATTCTACCCACTACTAGTTAGCTCTTGAAGATATATGCTGTTATTCGACAGGTCTTGGAATTGTTAAAGTCGATGACAGAATTGAGCAGTAGACAAAGAAAATGAAAATTAACAAGTACAATGAAGGCCTATTTATATTTTCATCAGAGCATGAATAAATACGAGTAGTAATTGATATAATCATAGATCTGAAGGGGGATTTTGAATGAACAAAATCTAATAAAAATGTAAATAGGTCTTTACAAAAGAAAGAGTAAAGTTACTAAGATATTAGTAACAGAATAAGCAATTACTAAATACAAAGAATCCTATTAATTAGATAAAAAACAGTAATTATACTACAGTATTAGTTGCTAAGTAACTATGTTAAGAAAATAGTAACTAAAAAAAAGCTACAAAAAGTACAAGGATAAAAATATTGTAGACAGATTTAAGAAAGAAAAGATTTACTAACTACAACTTACAATAGAAGACAAAGTAAAAGGAGTGAAATTAATCAATTCTACTCTAATAGAAATACTCAAGAAAAAGAAAACAAACCAGTATTATTGTTTATATAAGCACATTCTTAGCGTGTACAAATAAATTAGACTGAAACACTTTTTGATGTGAAACATCTATACACGCACGTAAAACCGATTGCTGGCGGGGCGACGCATGCCACGTGGCGATCGGCCACTATACAGTCTGTATGTAGTAGTGTGGAAATGTGTGTGTAGTACGATGTTTCACATCTGCCAGTTTACTACTAGGCAGGGCCCAAAGAAATCGAATTTATCTGAACACGCATTGAAAGATGACAATTTAAAGCTAAATTAGAGAATTTACGTAAATTGTAAATATTTTTGGCAAGTAAAAGTAACTTTTAAATTTCTTGACTGATTTAAAGAAAAAAAACACAAATTTACCAAATTATTAGCCAATGAAATATTTGCAATTTTTCAAATTATACGTCATAAAATTAAGTCAAGCCAGTTACGTTTATGACATGTATAGTCACCATAAATGGAGACAGATTAAGAGTCAAAGCAAGTTATAAACGAGAACTTAAAGACAAACTTATTATAACTAAGAATTAATAATTAATTTGTTATTTACATGTTTTTAATATTGTATTAATTTACACCTGCTGGAGACACTATGGATTAAATATGTATATTATGAAGATTTAGAAGATAATAATTTAATAAATAAGTAAAATAATATAACAAGTGAAGACGTGAAGGTAATTATATCGCTAATAAATTTACTAAATCGTAAAAGAGCTATCATTTAAGTAGAAAAAATAAAAAAGCTAGAAAGTGAAGACAGATCGAAAGTAGGAAGAATTAATTGCCACCGAAATATTTTGAATAATAACAGAGTTATATACCGTGAAAAATTATGAATTGCGTAAACAATTTGAATTTTATCACGATTAGTATAAGCAAGTACAAGCATACAAAAAGTTTGTTTGCAAATGTGATTCGTTTTAGCAATGAAATATAATGAACAATATAAATATATTCGGCTTGGTAATTGATTTAGAATCTAAGTTTGTTGTGTCAAGTCACAGGTATTTATCGTCAAACTCTGTGAGTACATATAAACTTAGATTGTAGGTCTATAACTCATTATATCGGCTATTTGTATTGCGATAACAAAAAATAATATTTAAGCTATAACATAAAAGAAAAAGAAAGAGGTGCTACGCGAGTGCAGCTGCGGGTAAAGCTGTGTAAATGTCCAGAAATGTCAAGAAGTATCAAGAAGATTGTAATCTGAATGTCATGAAGAAGGGACGAGATAGTTCCAAAAGCGTGGAGTGAGTGTAACTTTAAGTGCCCTCTGCTCGTAAACATTTTAAAATGCTACCATAGTAACTTGACAAGGGCCTGAAAGAGCAAGTCAGATAAACGAACGGCTTGAAGGGAGCAGCAGTAGCAGATAATTTGTCTACCTAACGACCAGCATTTGACTAAGTAGGTTTGTGAGAGAGTATATTTACTTTCAGAAATAGTCACTCACGCATTCAATGAATACAATGTTCTTAATTTAATTCTGCCCAAGATTCAAAACTGAAGGCTGAACAAGGGGATCGATTGGAAATCGAATGGTCTCTATTTAAACGAAATGTTAATACTCGTATGTTGTCTACAAGCAAGGGGCTGTGTAAGTGTGGCAGAATGTTAAACTACACATTCAGGTACATGATGCGTTGATTATATTGATGTTTAATGAAAACGAACTTAGAAATACCGTGAATTCAATTTCTATAGAGACCAAGAGTCTTCTTAGCATAACGAATTTGAGAAAAACAATTCGGCTCGAATAATATTTTTCTAAATAATTATTATTATATTATCCAACAACCTTTTAGATTTTTTATAAAACGCTTTCAAATGTAACTACATTTTTTACTATTCCATGGATTTATCATGCATGGATTGCATTAATGCATTCGTTTTGCAACATGTTGAGAAAGGAGTACTTTCTGTTCGAAGTTTCAACAAATATTTTAATAAGTTAACCATCGATAAATCAATGCTGTACCCGAAATAATAAGGTTGCACATAAAAGGCTGCTTTATATGTGTACGTACCAGTCTTGCGTTTTCTTGGTTCTGTAAAACATATTACAATTAATCTAAATACACAAAAATACATAAAAAGAAATTCTTTACACACATAAATATTTATATACATATTTTTACAAAATGTACACTAGACTAAATATACAAAAGACTTAAAAACTAACATGCATCTTGATATTTACACAGGCATTTTGCAAAAAATGCGTCCGTTAGAAATAATTTATGTGCAAAGAGAGAGGAAAATATTTACAACTTTTCACCGTCTATTAACAACTACCAAACCATTTTTATGAAAATGGCTACTATACTTGCCAGGATTACTACAATCAGGGACCAAGATTTATTAAAAATAAAAATACATCAAAAATATTCATCATCATCATCATTGCAGCCGAAAGACGTCCACTGCTGGGCATAGGCCTTCCCCAATGGTTACCAAAAATATTACACAACACCATTTAAGATTTTTTTCAAAATTCTTAAGATGTTTTTAATGACATAACTCAAAAAAAAAATAGATTAATTACAATTTGTGTGTATTCCTCCAATCGATTATTTATAATCCTAATTAATTTGGCTGTGCATGATCATGTTAATTACGATGTTGCATTTTTAGCTTACATAAAAATAAATTGTAATTTGCAAAAGCGTGGCGTCTGGCAGCGAGTGAATCGCAAAATTAATCGATTACATATACCATGTGCAAATTGAAGAATCCTAAACCAACAATAATTTTATTTCTTCTTTCTATGTTGATGGATGGAAATGAGAAGAGTATAGTACAATACAGTTTATGAATTCGAATTAAAAAAAAAAAACAATTAAAAAAAAAAAAATCTGTAAATTTTACATAGGGTGACATAATGGGCGGTCTTATCACTAAAAGAGTGTGAATGTGAGTGACGGCTGACAGTGGAGAATGGAAGAAAAACCCTTGTTTATTTATTTATTTATTTGGGACAAACAAACAGTAACACATTATATCTGCGCAAATAATATAAACAAAGATATTATATAAATGTGAAACTCACACCGTTATCCACAGCATATACAATTCATATAACTTTACTAATGAACAATCTATGCGAGTAAGACTACAAGACTGTTCAAATAACTATACATCGGAATCCTTAAGTTTCTTTAACAAAGCAGAACGAAATCTATTTACTGACACTGAGAATAAATCTAACTCTGTAGTTTCTGAACAAAAATCATTATAGTTTTTGCACAAGCGATACTTGTAACGCTGATCCCAAGTAACATGGGCCTAGGGCAGGAAGATTATGAATAATTATCCGTCAAAAAATTACCAACAACAAAAAAAGTATTGAATAATGAGATAACTTTGACAATATCTATCAGTTGTTTTTACGATCGCACAATCGACGCTCTATTCACGCGATTAAAAATTACATAATGAACCCAAAAGTCTGATATTGTTTACCTATTGTGTGAAACGCGTTTGTGTGAAGCTTATTATGCATTCTAACGTAGAAGGAGTCGCTTGGTCGTTAGATATTTGGCCATCCTTTATTATGTGTTTCTTGACTACCCGGTTCAAGCTTTTGAATCAATTCTCTACGTTAGATTTGTACGTTTTTATTATGCAAAGATTGTCCATAATTTGTTATACTCTCTCTTCGGCCTATAATAATGAAAGATTTGGCGTCCTTTTGTGTCGTAAGTGCGTTTAGTTTTTTTCTTTTCTCCCCTGTCAGTCGTCACTCAATCATTCACTCCTTTTTCTGTCAACAATCCACAATCCATCCATCCTTTCTTTGGTCTTTTAGCGATAAGGCCGCCCATTGTGTGACAATGTACAAGGTACAAGTAAGTTCAAGCGTTTGAATGAATTTGTATCGCTTTTGATACGGCAGGATTCTCCACAGTAATTTCTACTCTATGAGCTGCTTAGGCTATAGGTTAGTATGATGACAGCCCATTTCATGTAATCTATAACTATCACTACAATCATTGGCTCTTACGACCACGACAGTGTGGTTGACCTTAAGAACGGCAGCTTCGTGTAATTGACTCTGTGATCACCCGCTTAGCCAGACATTTAAATAAAGAAAATCCTTCCGCTACTTGACACACTTCTTATACTTTAAAATCTAAGGCCCGTATTACAGAATCTCTCTCTGGACTCTCTATTACTTAAAACTAGTTTCAACCAATCAAATGGCTCTAAACTAATTTCAAGTAATCCTTGAGTCTAGAGTGAGGTTCTGTAATACGGGCCTAAGTTTTGGGGTGTTACTGATATATGAATAGGAATGGAAGCTCGTTCCAGGCTTGATAAACTCAGACTATGTGATAACTGGTTCAGCTGTTTATAAGCGAAATCCTGCAGCAACTATTCAGTAGGCAGACTACCATAGTCACAATCTCCAAGTCAAAAAGATGATATGAGAGTTTTCGTAGATGATAATAGAAACAAGAATCTTGTCAATACAAAAAATACAAAAAAAAAATCGGTAAAGGAAAACATCGTGAGGAGACGTTTTATTATAAGAAAAGTTTTATGCCTGAGAGATATTTCTCGACGGCATGTGAAGCTAACAGAGGCCCATAGATGGTATAAAAACTCTGACACCAGGATAGTCACTAACCACATGAAAAATAAGAATACAAATACTGCAATAAATGATTGAGTATTGAGTAGTGCCTCCTTACTCAATGAAGCTATGTGTTACAAACCCATACACACGTGAAAGTGTCTCTAAACTAACAGATAATTCGTCAAACTGTTGCACTAGGCTACCAGGATGTGCATAAAGCATTACAACTATGTTGTTAACAATAAATCGGTGAGCATGTGTCAATAAACATGCGTTTATGTTTAACATCGTGTGTATGTTAAGTGTGACATAAGTTACCGGACGTGGCTTCAGTGCGAAGTGCATGATGTTTAAACTTTTACTTATTGTGTCATTATTATTGTGAAGGCAAGGGTTTAGGGAAACTAATGCTCTGAAATGAACAGTCCCCATTTCAAGAAGCCAGGGTATGATATTTTGATCGCAGTGAATTAAAATTTGGTTGGTGGTTTTGGGATTAAAGCTACTTTAATAATCTACTGCGTCGTTGGTCTATTGGCAAGTGCTACTGCTGAGCATGAGGTCCTGGATTCGATTCCCGGGTTGGGCAAAATTATATTGGGTTTTTCTTTTAGGAATTTCTCAGTAGTAGCCCGGAGTCTGGATTTGTACCCGGTTGATGGCAATACGCTTGCCCCATAGTATTACATGGGACTTAAAAATAATTGGCGAAATGTGGGTGTACTATAGGTACACACCGCTGTTCGTGTTTAGATCATTCAATTTAAATAAATATGCGGGTACTTACGGAAACGAGATGAGCTCTCAGCAGCGCCGGCGACCGCGACGATGGCGCACAGCGCTACCACAGCGCATATGCGCACCATCTGGAATTAACAATAGATTTCTGATAAATAAACAATGTTTTTAAAGACAATCCGATATAGGATGTCTAAAAAGTAACTGATGTAGTTGAAAACGATTTGTGCGAGACCCAATAACTGTTTTTTCTTTCTTTTAATAAATGCATATGAAAGTATACGCGTACTTAGACAATATTATAACAAAAAAACTATTTTTATTTTGTTTTATTTCTGTCTGTTTGTTCTGGCATTTTGAGCACTTTATGAGGCCTACCCAAATGTACTTTCTTTGGTATTGTTCGTCGAGTCGTTGAGCTCCTTAAGTCTTGAGTCGAGCTGCACTATTACGACAAATGCTTGCACTGATTGGACAGGTCCACTCAAATTTGTGTGATTCTTTCCTCAAAAGACCATTTCAGACACAGATCTACATGGTCCTCACATGATCTGACCAAGATTATGTCTGGACTTTAAAAGAGACTTTGACCCCTGAGTTTGTTTCGCCATTTCTTCTCACGGGTAGTCAGATAGGAAATGTCGACTACATCTAGCTTATTTTTTACTTTTTAATATGACGTGTAAAAGTGATTCCGATATCCTATTTACAGAATAAACGATTTCATTTCATTTAAGATAATCTGTAGATAGCTTATAATATACGGGACAACTTAGGCTGATTTTATCAGCAGCTGGTTTTCATTATAAACAACACAATATGCAATTACAAACACCTAATCAAGTCATTAAATCAACACCATTCCACAACTACCCTCAATTCCAGTCAAAAATCAAAGTAAAACAAGTCAAGGTCTAATTAGCATAACAGCCAAATAGATAAACCTATTGTTTGATAAGTCTGGGAATCGAACCAGGGACCACAATGAACAATTACTTAACTTGTAACGTGAGACGCCTGACGCAACGTTAACGTAAAAGTTAGCGTTAGATTTAGGCTTAGAATGTAGATCACGGGATAGGAATATGATGCTCAAGTATTGTGTTTGTGGGGCGATGCCAATCAAACTTGGAAAAGTTAATTACGTAGCGATTATGGTGTAAAATATGAATTATTATTACTGTTTTTAGGGTTCCGGACCCAAAGGGTAAAACGGGAACCCTATTACTAAGGCTCCGCTGTCTGTCTGTCTGTCCGTCTGTCACCAGGCTGTGTCTCATGAACCGTGATAGTTAGAGAGTTGAAATTTTCACAGATGATGTGTTTCTGTTGCCGCTATAGCAACAAAAAAACTAAAAAGCAGAATAATATAAATACTTAAGGGGGCTCCCATACAACAAACGTGTTTTTTTCCGTTTTTAGGGTTCCGTACCCAAAGGGTAAAACGGGAACCCTATTACCGAGGCTCCGCCGTCTGTCTGTCTGTCTGTCTGTCCGTCTGTCACCAGGCTGTATCTCATGAACCGTGATTGTTAGACAGTTCAAATTTTAACAAATGATGTATTTCTGTTGCCGCTATAGCAACAAATACTAAAAACCAGAATAACATAAATATTTAAGTGGCTCCTATACAACAAACGTGTTTTTTTTGCCGTTTTTATAGATAATGGTACGGAACCCTTCGTGCGCGAGTCAGACTCGCACTTGGTCGGTTTTTTATGAATTGGTAATTTAATTGTGATATGGGAATGTCCTAGTCTTGATTATTATTATTGCAAACTTCGAATTTATTAAATCACTTCTTTTTTTTTTCACTGCCTCGTTGTTCTAGTGTTTGCAAGCACTACTGCTGAGCACGACGTCCGGGGTTCGATTTCCAGGTCGGGCAAAGTGTTATTGGGTTTTTCCACCAGGAATTTCTCAGTAGCAGCCCGAAGTTTGGATTTCTGCCCGGTTGATGGCCATAGGCTCGCCCCCTATTACATAAACGTGGGTGTACTATTGGTAGACCTCTGCCTAACCCTTCGGGGATTACAGGCGTGATGTTATGTTTTTTACCTTGTGTTTTTGATAATTCTAAAATCTTTGATTGAGTTTTGTTTCAGGTTTTCATAATATTTATTTTTTCGGAATTATTTTATTGCCATTCTCAGATCTACCGCGGTTACTTTATTGGAAATAGCTTATACCCGCGACTTTCGCGTGAAATTTCTTGTTTTAACTTAAATATAATATTAATAGTGTATGTTTGTATATTATTATATATTCTCATATTATATGTTTCATTTTATTAAGTGAATTGTTTTTGATTTTATGTATTCTATTTTCTCTTCTACTCTTACAAACGGTGTCTACATCTCTTTATCAACTTTCCTATCGCAGGTATGCTGGAAGAGATTTCTTTAGAAATAAGCATCAACTTTGTTCGTATTTTTCTATTCCTTTCTTCAGGTGTGTAAATGGTTAAATAAATAAATATATCCTATGACACTCGGCAATAGTGTAGCATCCCAATATTGAAAGAATTTTCGGAATCGGAGCAGTAGTTTCAAAGTTTACCCCCCACATACATACTCACAATAACTCTTTATAAAATAGACTGACATGTATTGCATTTTTTTTAAAACGTTGCCCCACACTAGCATTTTCTCCTGTATCGTGGGTCCGTTTACAAAACATTTAAACTCACATACACAAACAGCCAGACCCGGAACAACTACTTACAGGTCATACAAATATTTGTTCCGTGCGGGAATCGAACCCACGACACGCAGCGCAGCAGTCAATCGCTTAACCACTGCGCCAACCGTGCCGTCCGTTTACTATTTAACACATTATTTTTCGATAGTTTATAATCTATCCATGGGGAAACGACAAATTGGGAACTGGTATTAAATTGGCATGCGACAAACGCACCTTGTGCTAATACTAAATAGCCAATTGCGACTAACTTGGAAGAAACGCCATCGCGGCACCGCTCGCTTCGCTCGCTCGGCTCGCGCACGGTTGCTCTCAGTTCTAACCTAACCCATTTGTTCGGGATGCCCTGGCTTAGATACTGCGACCAATTCGGCTACCGCCAAGATCAACAATCAGGGACGGTTCACAATTTTACGGGTGATAAAATAGGACAGATTATAAACCATCAAAAATAAATGCGTTGTATTATAAAAGCTCGTACAGACTGGTGCGATATCGCGGGCGCGCTGCCTGTCGCGCCCGCGATAATGCTCCAGTAAGTATGAGCCTTAACTGTTTACAATTTTTCGATAGTTTATAATTTCCCTAGATAGATAATTACTAACGATGGTCACAATATTTCGATGACAAGTTCAAGTAACAGTTTACATAATAATTAAGTTATGTACTGCAGTGTAAACTAGTGTAAATACGCCTATAAGTACTACTCAATATGCTTTGATTCGCTCAAAATTGGGTGTATTGTCAGCTTTGTTATCGTTTCTTTCTGCAGCTATTTTAGGTCTGATGAGAATCTATGATGGATGTACCTAATAGAATTGACTGACTTTTTTTTTTTTTTTTTTAGAAAAACATACTTTTACGATGTTTGTAAATATGTGAGCACCATGTATCTATCAAATAATGAAGTTATTTTTCATTGCTTAGTTTTTAATTCTTTTGACCTATTATGGTATAGTAATCTTATTCTAGGTGCATCGTCTTCACATATACGAGTAATCATATAATTATTGTACTCAAACAAAATATTGTAAAACATTTTTAAAAGAGTAACGGTGGTGTTTCTTGCCCATTCTTCTCTATACGAAACTACCTTTGGAAGGGGCAACTAGAATCAATTCTATTTTTTGTAAATTTTTGACGTTCAAAAGTGCCTCTTATGTGCGTATTTGAAATAAATGGTTTGACTTAGAATTTGGGTCAGTCAAAGTGCCGTATGTGACATCTACCAACCCGCACTGGGCCCACATGGTTGATTGCGGCTAGAGAATACAATCCCGAGCATGTTTTTCAATCCCGGGCCTACGGGATTTTTGAAGCCTTTTCCCGGGATCCCGGGCTCATCCCGGGATTAGACTATGTGGTTTCTAATTGGGCTAAAATAAAAAAACACGAGTAATTTAAAAAAAATGTCTTTAATGTCTTTGCACAACACAAATCAGAATAATAATAAGAAAAGAAAAAACACAAACCAAAAAATACTATACTTTTGCAAGAAATTAAAAAACAGCACAAAATAACTATTTAGAATTTCGAAAATATAATCGCAGAAATATCAAAGCATCCAATGTTTGACTTCCGAGCCTGCTTCGTAGTTTATTGCCAACATAAGCAGCAGCTGAAAACACTCGTTCAGCTTCTACGCTGGTTGGAGGAATAGACAATAGATACTTATATGCTGTTTCTAAGTGATATCCACGAACACCTCCATTTTCGAACAGGCTCATTTCACGTCTAATACTATTTGCCAACCCCAATTCATTTTGTACTTGTACTTCAGGATCTGGGGATTTCATACTCTTGTTAATTTCCAGCTGTAACTTTTCCTTTGATGTCAATTGGGGTTGGGAGGTTTCTGACCTTAGCTCATCATCTGTTTGTGATACTGACCTTGCTTCTTCTTCCGTGTAATCTCGACTATTAAGTCTTTTAACAATACTCTTTATTTGCTTCCTCACTAAAGCCTGTGTCGGAACTGGAAATAAGTCGTGCCATTCCAAATCCGATAATAACTGATTTTCAACATCCATTCGTGGATTTTGTAAATAATTTAACACGCCAGTTAAATCATCACTTCGTCGTTGCTTTATACGTTCCACTAAGGATGTTTTAATTTTTTTGGCAAGTGCTGAGTTTTTGCTAGACAGTTGTTTTATAAGAAATTTCAAAGCGGCATCAGCTGTGCATAAATTAGCATCTCGCCGACAGATTGCTTCTACTGTCAATTTAATTGGGGTCAGCACATCAACAATTTTATTTACCAATTCAAAATCAACATCTTCTAAACGAATTGGATGATTGAGATCTATAAGAGCTTTTTGAATGCATGCTTTTAAAAGATAAAATCGCTCCAGCGTTGTTAAAAGACTATTCCACCTGGTTTTACAGTCCAAAAGAAGTGACAACTCTTTTCCATGTTCAATTTTCACATATTTTTGAAGTACTGTTTCATTTTTCAATGGAGATCTTTTGAAATACACTACAACTTTGCGGATTTTCTTTATCAGCTCATTAATATTTTTATATTGTGTTAACTCTGGTTCGTGTTCTGGCGCAAGATCATTTTGTGACATTACGATTAAACCTGATTCTGGACAGTCTAAGTCTTCTAAATGGTGTTCATCATCGCTGTCGTCCATATAATCAACAGTCACAGCTGGTTCATTTATAGTATCATCTGAGGTATCTTGCAAATTATTATGTTTTTCATAAAGCACATCACAGACCGCCAAATTGATACCATGTGCGAGACACAGTTGTTGTTCAGTGCAAATAAGCCGCCCCACCTTTATCATAACATTCGGTCCATCGGTTACAATAGCCACGATGTCAGTTTCTAGGGAAATGTCAAATTTACTTAGACGCTCTTGCAATATACGAAGACAATTTTCAGCTGTCATACTATCGTAAATAGGAACAAGTCCTAAGTTCCAAATTTTTTTTATATGAATGAACGTTGACCGCCATGTATCGTTTATTGGAAGTTGAAGTCCACTCGTCGAAAGAAAGACTAAATCTTTCACCTGCACTTTTCAAATCAAGCAAGCAAGAAAGGAAGTAACTACTTGCTTTCTGATTTTTTCACTGTAATTCATAACACGTTTTCGAACAGTGACGGCTGACTTTGGTAAATCCGTGTATTTGCTAAGAGCAATTTTCTCAATCAATTTGATTTGAGAAAATTATTCACACTGAATGGAAATCCATCTAATGCAATCATTCTTGCCAAAATATCATCCAGGCTATCGTCGGCACTTTTAGTAAAATAATTATCTAACTTTCGCTTGGCTGGCGGCGGTGCTGTGTTCAGATTTTCAGAATCTTGACTTGTTGAAGCTGATGACCTTGATGTTATGGTTTGATAACAAATGTGTATGTAATCCCTTAGTTGATCCACCCAAAGTCTTGAGGATGGCTGGGCATTGCTTATATTTAGCACTATTCCCGTCCTTCTCAACTAAATAATAACTCCACACTGACGTCGTATCACTGTCTTTTTTATGTCTAACACAGTCTCCCGCCATTTGAAATACTTAATTTCAAATAATTGACTTTTAAATTTTAATGACGTAGCCTACGTAACCCGTCGTCACTGACGTAGCCTACGTAACCCGTCACTGACAGAACAATAAATGAAAAAAATAAAACCTGATTTGCATATTTATACTTTCGTACAGGGAATCCCGACCGACGGGAAATACCCGCAACAATATTATGACATGAGATGATCGGGGGATTCCCCTGTTGGTTCGTTGGGGTACCTTAAGAGTATTGTATTAAAGTATTCCGAATGGGGAAGTCCCTTCTAAGTTCTACGACAAACATATTATTAGGACTGTACCTGTGTAGTAAATAGTGGGTACCTACGTATTGTACGAGTTGCTTTTTGTCGTAATGTATTAAAATAATCTAGGCAAGGTTATTTTCAAGGCGCAACGGACTACGGAATACAAACTAGACTTGTAAAAATTATTAATTATAATTATAAAAGTTAGAGCTGGAAATTAACAAGAGTATGAAATCCCCAGATCCTGAAGTACAAGTACAAAATGAATTGGGGTTGGCAAATAGTATTAGACGTGAAATGAGCCTGTTCGAAAATGGAGGAGTTCGTGGATATCATTGTACATTTATAATATAATTACCTACAGTATAGTATTACTTTTGTATTATATAATGCAATGGCCTGTTGGTCCCAGTCAGGTCCAGTAACTCTTCAATAGGTTGCCTAGTGACCTTCTAATGTCACAGTTTTACCCATTACCTTTGTACGGGTGATTGGGACATCAATGCTTCACAAGCATTATCTCAAGATACTAGGCATAAAATAATAAATGGTATCTTGAGTTAAGTATCTCAAGATGGTGTCTTGAGCTAAGTATCTCAAGACGGTGTCTTGAGCTAAGTATCTCAAGACGGTGTCTTGAGCTAAGTATCTCAAGATGGTGTCTTGAGCTAAGTATCTCAAGACGGTGTCTTGAGCTAAGTATCTCAAGATGGTGTCTTGAGCTAAGTATCTCAAGACGGTGTCTTGAGCTAAGTATCTCAAGATGGTGTCTTGAGCTAAGTATCTCAAGACGGTGTCTTGAGCTAAGTATCTCAAGATGGTGTCTTGAGCTAAGTATCTCAAGACCCATAAATATGGGTAATTGATTGACAGCAAATAGTTAATATCGGCACCAACTCCATATATTTTACACGATTACGGGTCTGGAGCTCTACAGCATTTATGATCAGTGATGTTTATAATGCAATGGCCTGAACATCCCAGTCAAGACTAAGTAAGTCCAATAAGTAAGTAACTAAGTACAATAAGTAAGTCCAGTAAGTCTTCAATAAGTTATTATCTAATCTCTCTAAGTTGCCTAGTGACCTTCTAATATCACAGTTTTACCCATTACCTTTGTACGGGTGATTGGGACATCAATGCTTCACAAGCATTATCTCAAGATACTAGGCATAAAATAATAAATGGTATCTTGAGTTAAGCATCTCAAGACGGTGTCTTGAGCTAAGTATCTCAAGACGGTGTCTTGAGCTAAGTATCTCAAGATGGTGTCTTGAGCTAAGTATCTCAATATGGTATCTTGAGCTAAGTATCTCAAGACCCATAAATATGGGTAATTGCTAACTTAAAGTTTAAACTTTAAGGGGGATTTGATAAGGCTTTTCAAACTGAATATTAGTAATAATAGCAGAGCAACAATAATTTCATCAATTATCCTCAAAGATTAACTTGAAGCCCATCTCCCATGCTCTTTGAAAGACTGGTGATTTTCATTTATTACACAAAATTAAAACTCTAAAAGCAGGCTTAGCATGATGCTTTCTATTTCTACTCTATTGTAGAATAGAAATCGCTTGTCTATCTTTCTTCGTAGAAAACTGTCAGCTGTCTACACAGAAGCGTAATTTTTATCTACTTTAAAACACTTCTCTACGGTTCTCATGCTAAGCCTATGGAACCAGGAATGGTTGGTTAAGTTTCTTTTAGTACTAACCTAATAAGCAATGTGGAGATATGAATAAGCAGTTTTTTATACATGTATAAGATTTTGCAATATCAGGTGGCGATGACAAAGATAGGGTCAAAGTAGGTCTAACAAAGTCTCCCGCCATTTGAAATACTTAATTTCAGATAATTGACTTTAAAATTTTAATGACGTAGCCTACGTAACCCGTCGTCACTGACGTAGCCTACGTAACCCGTCACTGACAGAACAATAAATGAAAAAAAATAAAACCTGATTTGCATATTTATACTTTCGTACAGGGAATCCCCGACCGACGGGAAATACCCGCAACAATATTATGATATGAGATGATCGGACGATTCCCCTGTTGGTTCGTTGGGGAATTACCTTAAGAGTATTGTATTAAAGTATTCCGAGTGGGGAAGTCCCTTCTAAGTTCTACGATAAACATATTATTAGGACTGTACCTGTGTAGTAAATAGTGGGTACCTACGTATTATACGAGTCGCTTTTTGTCGTAATGTATTAAAATAATCTAGGCAAGGTTGTTTTCAAGGCGCAACGGACGTATTCTCTAATTGCGGCCCACTACCTCTCGCAGAGAGGAAGCCTTTGTCCCAGCAGAGGCAACATTATAGTCTGGTTATGCTAAAGTGCCGCCCGCTGCGCCGCCGCGCCCTTCAAGTCAATCCTAGTGATGAAAGCCCGTAATTTGTTTTTAAGATGATAAGGAACTTGCCAAATATTGTAGAAACTTAGGTACTGAAGCTAATAAGCTAAGCTTCGGAGATACTGTCAAAAATGAGAACATTTCTATAAAAAAAAACAAAAGTAACAACATAATAATATGCTGCCGATACTTCGGACCTTATGTCTCATTTCGACGCCCATTGATAATTTCCGACCAAAAAATGGGCGTTAAATTACGAACAAACGTGGGCCATTATGTGCAGAGCCATCACAATGGTCACAAGTTAATTTTTGTCACACCCGGATGAGCATGACACCTTCTTTAATAACAATTCAATAGGGTTACAATTTGGTATCTTAAGAGTGAGAACTATGTGAGGAGAAAACTTTTGTTTTTGAGTTTTGGTCCATTATGACCTCTGATGCAATAAACTCTTAAGAGTTCATTGAATGCAGACGAGCGTTTGTAACGCGGCGTTTGAAACGTCGCATTTAAGAATTTGTGTTGCTCATCCGTTTATTTGTTTAAACAAAACAAACTATCATTACAGGATAGCCCAAGGCAGTCGCGAAATAAAATAGGCACGCATAAGTTGATGAAAAGTAGGTAAATAATGAGAAAAAACAGTAACAACATTTTTTTTTAATTTATTGCTTGAGTAGCCGATAAGTCAAGCTCATATAATCATCACCTATTCCCTAATCCTTTTCTAACTATGTTGGGATCAGCTTTTAGTCTAACTGGATGCAGCTGAATACCAGTATGCCCATAAAATCATTTCAAATAAATAAATTAGTGCCTATTCATATAATTCAATTGTTAAATAAGTAACACACTAAACCAATAAGGTAGTTATTACAAAAACGAATAAAGCATGTAATTATAGTCACTACACATTACTAAATCGATTAACGATAACCTGAAACAACACTTCATTGCACGAATATGCATATTAATGTATAGGAAAGAACATAATTCATTTCCCACACGTTAAGTTCACACATAGTGCTATTGTTCGTATAATCATATTAATAAATTCAGACCACCATCAATCTTGTTACAACATTTGGCTCGTAAAACGGTTTTATTATGTTATTCTTAACCTTTTTATGTGTGGAAGAGAATTAGGTACTGTATTATTTTATAGCTTTTTTGATGGATTTAGAACTAAAACTGATTGGAACTGCATGAGACGTTATTTAGTTATGTTTTAGCAGATATGAGGTTGGGGTTTAGTATTAGAGCTTCTAAAAAAGCTCGTCTGAAGAAGAATTACCTTACCCATTTCTTCCGCCATACAGGGTTACTATTAGATGAATAATAAGGTTAGAATCTAATTATTATACTAGTGTTAACCCGTCTTGAGCGAGCGTGGTGATCAATGATCTTGCCTTCCTTGTAGGAAGAGGTCTTTGCCCTGAAGTAGGACAATAATAGCTGGCTAATTTTATTACTCATACGTGAACAAAAACTAAATTACATTTGCTAAAAACGTTCGTCTACTTCCGACAAATTTACTGTAGATTACATAAAAATCCTAACTACTATTATAAATGCGAAAGTGAGTTTGTTTGTTTATTTGTTACGCTAAAACGGCTGAAGGGATTTGGATGAAATCTGGCACATGGGTATACGACCCGAAAAAAGACATAGGGTATTTTTCATCCTAGATCACAGACGAAGTCGCAGGCAACAACTAGTATACTAAAACATACTTGAGCAAAGTAACATGAAAAAAATGCTTGCCCTCTTTACAAACACACAATCACGGCGACTGACTGACTGACAAAAACACAGCCTAGCCCTAAATGACTGAAGATAAAAATATGAAATTCGAACTTCGGTAACAATAATAGTACCCATTGTAAAATATTATTATGTAAAACGCCGGCTACAACGCAAAGATGTACAGTCAGTTACATAAACAAGATGTGTGCCGAGAACACTCTCAGTATCACTGTTGCACGTCACATTACGTAATAGTGCGTTGTCATATTATGACACTTGACCTCACGACTGTACACTTTTAGAAAGGAAGCGATTTTCTATCAGATATTTTTATTTTTTTATCGCTTCCATATTTTTTGAGAGAGATTATTATTAAAGATTAGTTATTTGAATCGTGTTAGATAATATGATTGGATGTGATACGAGGGCGACACTGAAAGTTTTTAGAACTGGCCACTTGTAAACGATATAATAAAAAAATAAGTTCAAATTTTGAAAATGGAACTCTTTGCCTATATTATTGTGTATGTATTTTATTCATTTGTCATTTGTTTACGATTTGCCGGCAAATTGTCTGTGTCACGTCAGCATGATTTTAACGCGAGAAAATTTTCGTACAATGATTTATTATGACTTTCGATGTCATTTAAGTCAACAAGAAAGTTATGATAGTCTTCGATTTCACGACGAATGCCCATCTTGTGCCACTGTTTACAACTGGTTTATTGAGTTTAAACGTGGTCGCACTAATCTCACCGATGATCTGCGTGAGGGACGGCCTTCTACGGCGACGACTGAAGATAACATCAGTGTTGTGCGGCGTATGATAGAGACTGACAAAATAGTGACTTATCAGCAGATTCGGACAAGCTTTAGGCATCGGTATGAGTCAAGTGCACAAAATCCTCCATGAACATTTAGCGGTCAGGAAGCTTTGTGCCCGGTGGATACCGCATAATTTAACAGAGGCCCAAAAAATCCGTCTTGTTGATTGGTGTCGTGAAATGCTTCCAAGATTTAACGGAGGTGACTCAAATACTGTGTTCGATATAATTACGGGTGACTAAAGCTGGATTATTGTTATGATCCTGAAACTAAGAGACAGTCTGCTGTCTGGGTGTTTCCTTCCGAGGAGTTGCCAACTAAAGTGAAGAGATGGTGGCCTCGTTCTTCGGAAGGACAGATCATTACGCAACAATTGTATTAGAGGATCGAAAAACAGTCACTGCAGAGTGGTACACTAACAATTGTTCGCCACTTGTCTTGGAAAAAGTTCGGGAGAAACGACCTCGCAGTAGGATCCTCCTTCACCACGACAACGCCTCGTCGCACACCGCCAAACAAACAATCGACTACTTGGCGACGCCAGACGTCTTTTAGCTGAAATGATGAATGATATGGAAGTACTCAGATGCCAGCACATCAAGCTACTACAATCTGTCACATTTCTTTATGGATGGTATTTAAAAGAACTTCAATTTATTCCCATTTCATTTACCTAATTTTGCCTGTGTTCCACCAAATATACTGAATGTGCACCAAAATATGTTCATTAAAATATGTCATAACGAGCATCTATTTAACAACTGTTGCAAATTTGTAAAAATAGTAATACACCTAATTTTAAAAACAAGCATTTATTTTTTTAGTTTTACTTCAGATAATGCACTGCAAAATGTATTTGAATCAAACACCAATTAATGTCCAATGTAGCTTTATTAATAAAAAATAAACACATTATAAAATGTAATGCTTACTAAAAATGTTTTTTTAATACTAATCAGTACGAACCATAATAATTCAAAATGTTAAACAAAGTCTTTACTCCTACAATGTTCACATTATCAGTCCACTCAATCTCTGCAGTACTTCTTTAAATTATTGCACAAATAAAGCGCACTTTGCCTTTGTAGGACGCCCACGTTTTCGTTTTTGCCCGATGGCTATGTTTTTGGCTTCTACTGGAGGTGTTATGTATTTCAGCCTGATTTCAATATGTATAATATTCTTTTTATATAACATTCATTTGACCTAATGTTCTTTTGACCTAATTTTCATGTTTAATGGTCTCAGTTCTAACCTAACTCAAATGGCACCTAACCAAATCTTAAAATATTCAATGCATGGTTGAGGGTGGGCTTGGTCGTCAGAGCCCCGCTACGCGGGGCTCCTACTTCTGGATGGTTTATAAAAAAATAACCACGAAGGGGATGGCAATTCTAACCTAACCTGTCCGAGTCGGGGTGTCCTAAAGTCCAGATTGCATCCAATTTCTACTGGTTACAATAGTTGAGGGTGGTAGGTGTATAGGGTATAAAGCGAAGAAAAAAAAAACTATATAAAATTGTAATAAATTCGTGTGTAAGATCTATATATATAATAATAAATTCGTGTATAGTCTACCCACCTCACGCATAAAAGCAAACTTTTGTAGCAATTAATGCTTATGCGATGCATTTTTGCTAGCACCATACTAGCAGACGTTTAAAATCGTATCAGATTTTCTAAATTATATTAAAAGTTATTAGAGATTATGAATATTATAGTAAATGAATAATATACTACATGAATATTATGTCAAATGTGCATTATAGGAAATGTTTATTATATCATAAGAAATTAGATAAAATGAAATTATATCAACAATTCATTATCTCAACTGATCGTTATATTAAACAAAAGTATATTAACTGAAATTAGGTCAAGTGAACGTTAGATTTTTTGTTATTATATCAACCGTTACACACCCCCGCCGCGCGCCGTCTCCGTCGCACAACAGAGAGCAATAGGCAGGCATATGCGCGTCGCAAGCGCGCCAAAACCATTTTCAGTAAAATAAATATAAGTCTTAGAAGTAATGTTTTACGAAATGCATTATTTGTTCTTCAATTATAATTATTTCAGTAACATAAAAGTTGTACAAAACCGTTTTAAATGGGTATACGGTACTAGGATGCATACTAAATATTTTGTGTAACATTCAGGAATATTTGGTGCACGATCAGTATTTTTCGGGGAAGAATAAAATAGTTATTGTTACAATAGAATATTTGCAGCGCACTATAATAAAAAAGTGTTATATCTTGGTGTTAATTTGGAATTTGTTTGATGTAACATATTTTGTTGGCCGAGTAGTTTAATTATAGTAAAACAATTAAACGGGTTTAAGATCAATATTTTAGAAATGCATACATAGATGTACCTTTAGATTTTTGGTGAACACAAAAATATTATCCTTTCTTTATTAGATTTTCAATTTTATCCATACAGCATAAGGTTCAAGGTTGATTGGGAAAATTTGACAGTTTCGGTTATAACAAAAAAAAAAAAATTTTTTGTTCGTCTGTCTTTCTGTTTGTTCCGGCTAATCTCCGAAACGGCTGGACCGATTTTGACGGTACTTTCACGGGCAGTTAGCTGATGTTATAAGAAGTAACTTAGGCTTAGGCTACTTTTATTTTAGAAAGAGCCACGCGACTGAACCCACGGGCAGCAGCTAGTGTGATAATACTATTCAAAGGTTAAAGAAAGCCCGGTCTGGTTTGTTGGCCTTGAACTTATTCCGCGCGCACGACTAGGTCATTCATCTTTGATACCGCGAGTCTAACTACATAATATAGTGATCCCAACTAACGTTCCTTAGGAGTCCATAATAACTCTGTGCCACCTCACACTTTATCTCGCTCGCTCACTACTGCTGCGGTTACGTGAGCAAGTGAGACTGTGTGGGGTGATGGACAGCAGGGAGAAGGCTCCAAGGCGCCGATAGTTTACGTAATTTTCTTTTACGGTGAACATAATGGAAATTTAAAAAAAACATAGTATCTGCTTTATATTTAGTTCAGTTATTTACTATGCAAAGTTTCATGATCTATTTTGAAGTAAATTTTTTTCTGTAGATATTTTTTTATGGATTCGTGATTTCGTCAAACATAGCAGATACTCCTGATCAACGATAATCCTGAACTTTACCATAATATTATGTTATAACTCAACCTTGACAGATGACAACAAAATTAATCAATCTGCCTAGCCTTTTCCCAACTATGTTGAGGTCGGCTTCCAGTCTAACCGAATGCAGCTGAATACCAGTATTTTACATGGAGCGACTGCCTATCTGACCTTCACAACCCAGCTACTGGGTAATATACATACGATAATATTATCGTGATATTCGGTATTATTAATAATATGGCGGCTAATCATCGGATGTAAAGATTTCAGCATACCAATGATTAATGATCAAGACGATCATAAACCTTTTAAGCACATTCCTTACGAATGTGCTTAAAAGCTTTATGATTAATCTGAGTATTATTTATTATTCTTAGAACGTAATTTTATATACCTTTTTAGGGTTCCGTACCCAAACGGTAAAACGGGACAGACAGACAGACAGACGGCGGAGCCTTAGTAATAGGGTATTACTAAGGCTCCGCAGTCCTCCGTCCAATTTTCTCAGATGATGTATTTCTGTTTCCGCTATAGCAACAAATACTAAAAACCAGAATAACATAAATATTTAAGGGGCTCCCATACAACAAACGTGATTTTGTTGCGGTTTTTATAGATAATGTTACGGAATCCTTCGTGCGCACGTCAGTCTCGCACTTGGCTGGTTTTTTTTTTATAAGTCTTCGTGCGGTTTGCACATTTAGCCAGTGTCAAGTAAAATTAGGCAACAAAATCAAAATCAAAAAAAAATATTTCACATAAACCTACATGGGCACTTATGAAACGTCAGAAGCTAGGTGCACGGTTCCAATTGGTCGTTTCCTATGGAGAAGAGCCGGCAAGAAACTCCACGGTTACTCTTTTTAAAAAAAGTGGGCTTTAACAATGTTTCCAAGTTACAGTGTTAATAGGTATGGGAGGACAGTGTAGGCCCGTCAACAAGTACCAAGTACTTAACAAAATAGAAGATATTTTACAAAGCTACAGTCTATTAAGCCTACAACGTTCTCACATTCACAAATTAAAAAAGAATCTATATAAAATATTACTAAAATAATAAAAATAAAACCTACATATTTAAACCAAATGATAACATTGTCATTACAACTGTAACAAAACTGAATAAATATTATGTCCACAAGTACAAAGTTTGTTTAAATAATGATGAAATGAATATATTCAATGCATGATAGATGATATCCCCGCCCGCCCGCTCCC
Organism: Tiliacea citrago; assembly: GCA_963921375.1. NCBI lineage: Eukaryota > Metazoa > Arthropoda > Insecta > Lepidoptera > Noctuidae > Tiliacea > Tiliacea citrago. The sequence goes on from OY992801.1 coordinate 3,689,781, forward strand.
CTTGAGTTTCAGTAAACATGTGGCAGTTTACGGATTTTGTATATTACTGCTGTATACGTGGATGACATTTTTCATCAGTCCAGGTGCCGTATTATGACGTTTTAATGCCATCATGATTCCAGTGCAAGAGAGAGATGGATCTATACATGACCGCTAGCACCGTCCCTTTTTCGGTCTGGAATCATAATGGCATTTATACTTCATAATACGGACCCAGTTCAAAAGTTTCTACGGTTCCTGTCAATTTATATTGACACTCTTTGTAAGAAGAACCACACGTTCTAATGAAATGAAGTCACCATACCTATATAAGTACTGCTGCTACATTACATGACATTATTACTATTGCTTCGTGTCGATGTCGGTATAAAGTGGCTTCATAGTATCATAGGTGAGGAAACCACTACACACGTGACGATCATATCAAAATTATGCAATCGAAACCAAAATTACAAATAAGGAAACCTATCAAATCCTTCCTTCTACCACATTTCCCAGCGACATGATACCGAAACGAAGTAATTGTAATATTTCACACTGCATGGCGGCACTTTCCCTCCATAATCTAGGTTCCTAGGTCATACCTGTGTACCTAGTAGAGATGGGCCGACTATGACTTCGACTGACCAGCCGGCTGATCGACTAATCGGTTGCAAAAAAGACCGACTAGTCGGCCTACCTGATCATTCCTGTCGGTGGAATTTGTGTGTACCAAAAACAAAACTGTGATTCTTAAATAAATAAATAAATATAGCTTACGTAGGTACATTCTTTATAATCCGAGTTGTGAAGCACTCGTTTAGATTTTTTTTTGTGTTATAATTATGTTTTTGTTGATGTAAGTTTAATTATTGACTATCAAATAAACAATTCCTATTCCTATTTTTAAAACAAAGCCGAAACTATTGTTTATTAAAAATATAAACAATAGGTTCCGATATTATCATAGAAATATACATAGATATATATAAAGTAAAGAGCTGACTTATCGGCGCTTTTAGCCGACTAGATGCCGACTACACTGAGACTTTTAATTAGCTAGTAAAATGACACTCAGGGCGAATTTTACCAATGAAACTGAACGCGATCAGTACATCTAAACCGAGTTCAAGACCTGTCAGTGTCAATATTACAAAGAAAATAATTACACTGACAGCTCTTAAACGTGGTTTATGCGTTAATCGCGTTCAGCTTCATTGGTGAAATTGGCACTTACTGTCCTTTCATCAATAACTTAGAACATTTTACAACAAAATTACAGTACGAAGTGACTTTTTACTGCCGCTAATTAAAAGTCCGAGTAAAACTCCGACTTTACTAAGACCGGATAGTCGACTTTACCGACAGTCGGTACATCTCTAATACCTAGATTTACCTAGGTCTCGTGGGAGCTCGCTGATAGCATCTTAAAGCGCTAACAAGACGTGTAGAACGTTTTGTCGTCTGTCTAACCAGCATCTTGCTTTCAATTATACCTTAAATGGTAGTCTTTTACTTCGAAGATAATTTGTTGGTCTTACACTTGGCTTGTGTATGTAATCTCTTGTTAATCTGTGACTGAAGTTGGTGTAGTGGTCGCACGCGTGACTGGCGAGTGAGAGGTTCACCGGGTCGGAAATAGAGTCTCTTCTGACATCAAGCAATGGACAAGATTGTCAAACTTTTATTGCTCGAATACGAGGCTTTTGGCTACTTTGTATGTGTGTATTTTATGTATTTTTTTTGTAATGTGCATTTTGTTTGTGTAGAATAAACAATTTTGCTTTCCTTATTTCTTTCTTTTCTTTGTCTTAGCGGGTCGATGGCAAAATAAAACTTTTTTTTTTCCCCAAAATTTAGCAAACCTATACCGTTTGCTGACGCAGCCCTTAGGTCCTCACGTGTGCAGGTGACAGGACATGCGGTGCAAGATGGGAGGTCGGCCATTGTCTGTGGAGAGACGCCGCATACGCACCGGAGATCTGAGCCGTCCATGAACCCAACTTGTATAGATAGTCTTTGCTGCGGCCGACTTGGGTACAAAGTATTTAAGCAGCTCTTGCCAAAGATCACATCTTGCTTTGCAGGGTTTGCCACTGGACTCACGCACCCAAGAAAACTCTTGCAGCATTGGGTGGCGTGGGTCATCCTGTAGGTTCGCCCTCTCGATGCGGCTGGCTATTGTCCTGCGAATTTGTGGAGGCGCAATTCCAGTCAGTGGATACAGCATTCGCACTGGGGAAGGTTTTAAACAACCAGTAATAATCCGGCACGTCTCATTAAGTGCTGTATCCACTAATTTAGCCCGGGCTAATCGGCCCCATACTGGACAGGCATATTCACGAGCGGAGAAACAAAATGCCATTCCAGTTATTCACAGGACTTGAGGTGAGGCTTCCATTTGGTGGATGTTAGGCGGCAGAGTGGTTTCTGGTCTGATTTAAGTATTCACAATTATTTTTGTAGTTAAGTGATCTATCCAATGTGATACCAAGATACTTTGGGTGGGGAATATGGCTGATCGGCACCCCCTGCCATTCGATGTTGAGTTTATACATCTCTGCCTAAGTGCCTTCCCTTCGGAGAATGCAAGCTTGATGTTATGTACCTATGATAGTTCCTCTTCTTCTATTAGTAACAAATCTACAAAGGCACTTAAGTCAATCTTCTTTATTTGAACTATTACAAAACTTACAACAAAAAAATAACTCTACAACATACAAAATACGCAATACATTACAATACAATAATATCGTTCATCATAACTTATCGACGATATATCGCCGCGCCGATATAATTCGACATGTCATTCAATGCAACGCTCTTCCTGCTGAGCAAGCGTGTGGTTTGATAAAAGTGATGGCTCAAGATTATGTAACTCATAATGTAAAATGTGCTTTTTGAATGGTTATATAAATAAGGTATTGTGTTTTTTAAAACAGTGATTGGGAATTGTATTGCAACACTTTTAAATAAGATGGGTATCGCTTTATTACAAACATTATGTATTATATGAAATGGTATCTGCCTTATCTTTATTGACATGAAGTACAAAGCAAACATAGTATTTATTACTACTGTTAATGAAGTAATATTATAATTTATGTTTATAAAAAAAAAACACCTGAAAAAGCCTCAATTAAGCGAAGAAACAAAAGAATGCGCTTAGTTCCGATGTGAAAATGATTACACGTGGTGATACAGTCGGAAAAAAAAACAATAACAAAGTAATCTTTTTTTTTAAACATTATTTTCCCGCATATCGCGCAAATTCTACCTTCTCGAACTTTGAGTTTCATTAAGGATCACGTTCATAGTACTGGAATAAAACCTGTTCAATTTACGACTTGACTCTTGGAACACACCATGGCATCATCACCATCTGCAGCATCACCAGCTCCCAGTCTAACCGGATGTAGCTGAAGACCAGTATTTTACATGGAGCGCCTGCCTATCTGACCTACACAAAGCAGTAACTAGGTTATACGATGCTAAGACTGGTTGCTAGAATTTCGGGCTTCTGACTACCCGTAACGACTGTCAAAGATCCACGAATGACAGCCAACGGCTTAACGTGCTCTTAACCAACACAGCTTAAGAGTGCTAATTTCTTTGACAAGAACCACATTTCGTAGAACATTCAGTGCGAAACTTAAGTACCTAATAATAATTATGAGCTCTCATAACATAACTCTCACTTAATTCTCTTTGCCATTACAGATATTAAAGAGCAGAGAGGACTATCTCATACATAATGTATGGCGCACTGATTAATATGGTAATATATCACAGTATGGTAAATATGATAATTTTCTCTGTCCAAAGCATTTCCGGTTTACACTATGGCTGTGGTATATTTAGATTACATTAATGCAGATTTAGTTAAGTGTACTTATCATATTTTATTTGCAAACTATTTAGGGGTTTGGTGTGATATAATTTTAATGTGTGTTACCTAATGAGTTTTGTGAGTCATTTAAATTGCATCTTGTTTTTAAAATAAGTCTGTTTGTTACTGTTAGCAGAAACTTCGAAAATGATAAAGTGAATCGCAGCTGCAGCCCGCGAAATTAATTCAAATTTTCTTGCGTTTTTTTGCAATTTGTAAGTCAGTGTCTGGTTGTATCTAGATCAAAATATGATTCGTGACTATAATAGATAATTTATTTACAGAATTATAATCATTAATATATCTCTCTAAGTAAGATTTGTTCCCGAAGTCATGATTTCATGAAAAACTCATTCAATGGAAAATTGCAAAAACTTAAGACGTGGGCTTATCCCCCAACAAGCCTTTTTAGTCATAAACAACACACAATGTTGAAACGTCGCCAATAAGTAGGTACTATAATGTTAATTCCGCAGTAATTGTCCATCTACAAAGCAAACTCCTCTTTACATACAAAAAAAAAACCGGCAAATTGCCTGTCGGACCACGCACAGTGAAGGGTTCCGTAGTTGGGATGAATTTATCCCAAAAAAAAACTTAGCACACTGTACTTGAAAAACATGATCTCCCATATATCGATATACGCCACGGTCAATTTTCCAACTGCAAATGTAATTTTGTAATTGCAATATTTTTATGTGATAAAACGCACTTTTTCTTTTGCTTGTGCCACAGCACATTGGACCTTGTTCTTGCCAAATTTCATGATTCTAGGTCAACGGGAAATACCCGGTTAGGATTTATTTGCGAGTATCAAATTTGTCGCATAAATTACCTACCGTATTTTTTTATTGCGTTGATTTAGAAGCCAGATTTTTTTATTTTTTTTATGTTCCAACTAGGGGCCGTAGACCTACGTATTTGATTTTAATTTCATACCTCCACACGTTCCTGAGAAAAAGGCTCTTGACAGACTGACAGACAGACAGACGGACAACGAAGTGATCCTATAAGGGTTCCGTTTTTTCCTTTTGAAGTACGGAACCCTAAAAATAATGTGCAAGGTCACTGCGTATAGAATATTTCAGACAGTAGGTAAGTCAGTTATGTTAAGTGCATATGAAATCTTCAGAATCTTGCAATGAATTGTGAAATATTGTCACCTAGACAAGGACGATGTTCATGGCTAATGCAGTGTGCAGTAATTGACCAATATTTGCAAGTTTCACAATATCGAGGACTTTGTGCCGGCTGCATCATGTCAATATTTGTGTTTGTTTGTGCTAATCTGCGTGGAATTGTGAGAGCTTTTAGGTTTTTTATCATGTAGGCATTTAATGGCAAATCAGCAGGTGCGAGATTCAAGTTCTCTACAAGTCTGTGAGACATGCAAATTTTTAGATTGGAGGACAGCTTTTCTATACCTCCTCGAGTTTCAGGGAGCATAATTTTCTTACCTAAACTTTGGTTTACCGTATTCAAAAGCTGGGTCTTAGGTTTAGATGCAAAAGTTCAAAATACAGACGGCATCTTCGTCAAAAACCTCCTTTATCAACTATCTTATTCATTTCCTTATTAAATTAGATCCTGTATTAAAATGGAGGGTCGAAGAAAATACGAAATCTTTGCGAGTTTAAACAAGTCACATTCTGCTTATCATCATTTGGCTACCTGGTGTCGTTAATACGTTATTCAATCAATCTGCTTGTTGTTTTCCCAAGTATGTTGTGGTGCGACACGGGCGAAGTCGCGAGCAAAAGCTAGATAATAATAATAAGTATTGGTATTGCATTGATCTGGCAACTAAACAGCAACTATCGGGCAACAGTGGCGCAACATTCGTATAAAACGTTGATAAAGCGCGTTGTATCCTTGAGTTGCATTAAGCTGTGGCCACACTGAGGTGAACAAGCGACTATTCGCACCAGTTTCAAAACTTTCAAAGGCTTGCAGTCTAACCAGATGCAGCTGAATACCAGTATTTTACATAGAGCGACTATCTGACGTCCACAACCCAGTAACTGGGTAACACGTACGATACCCCTTGGTATGACGTTAATACATTATTCAACTCTCATTAATGATGTATTGTGATGTGTGAGGTTGTGGATGTTTTCTGATCCTCGTCTCCATTGCTTCTACACTACGATGCGCCTCTCTAATGCGCCGGGTGCGGGCCAGCCTCAACATTATACTGCAGTGTATCGCGAGCAGACTGGGGGCCAAGTCTGCTATTTTCAATGATTGGTCATTATGACAACCATACCAAGGCAACGCCATGACCATTGTTCCAATAGTTTGTAACCTCCTAAATTCATAATGGCCTGACAGTGGTCCATATGGAAGTCAAAATTATAGGAGGTTGTCAGTACGAGATTACCAAATACAGACAATTTTTCCAATGGAGTATCAGTGGCACGTCATTGGAAAATCATAAAGACGCATTTCAATTAGGAGATTAGCAAAACTGTCAAACTCTACAATTACGGTGCCAATGATCGGCCATTCTGACACAACTGCGTTAACAGACTTGCCCCCCCCTGGACTGCTTGTCTGTGAATCGCTGCTGCAAGCTTTCCACATCAGTTGAGCTTGTAGCAGGGATTCTCATAACTATAGGGCAGTATTAGATTATATTGTTAAGAAATATTTTTACTAACACATTGAGTCCATTGTTACTTCTAAATTTATTAAATATCATCATCATTATCATTTCATCTGAATGACGTCCACTGCTGGACACAGGCCTCCCCCAAAGGGGGGGTGACATAATCGCCACGCTTGGCGATCGCAGTATGGTGTTAAAATGCATAGAGAACGCTGCTGCCCATTCTCTACTAAGTCCTTTAGTCGCCTTTTACGACACTCACGGAAAGAAATAGGATGGTGCTATTCTTTACGTCCACCGGCGCCATACAGACAATTTTAAATATTTTAATATATATCATTCTTCTGTACGTGTATTTGTCACCTAACTCCTCCTAAACGGCTGGACCGATTTGGTTGAAATTTTGTATTTATATTTCAACGGGTTCCTGGATGGTTTGAAAACACAATTGGACCCGGTAGGTGGCGCTGCTGTCGGTATAAGGCGGTACGAAGTTCGCCGGGTCAGCTAGTTAAATATATATATTCATTATTTCCTAGTCCACTTCCAAAAATAAGAGCACACCGTTTTTTACCCACTTCCGAGCTTAATTTTTATTACGCGAGCAACTCACGACTCTCCCACATAACATAACATTATTATAAACTTAGAGAAGCACATCTGCACATGTAACGTTATTCGTACTATAAAGATGCTTCGTCTTTAACAAAAACTGTGAAAGGTCACCAGCTTCCGCGTGTGTCAGTCATTATGTTACGTCATGACTCGTGGTGTACCGAAAGCTATGTTGATGTGAATGTTGGGATCAACTGTGCCTTCTATACATAGACCCGTATTGTAGAACGATGTTCAAAAATTAGTTCCGATTAAAAGCTGTTTTAAAATCGATGCTCAAATTTTGAAATCGAGGCTCATCATTGAGCATCATTTGTGAGTCCGTTAGGTGCTTGTTTAATAGTATGGTGAACCCAAAAGGAAGCTATTTTATTAATGTCTCAAAGTAGGTATGTGTATGCATGCGAGTTAGTTTAATGTTATCTGTTAGTCTCAACTACTAAACCAATTTCAAGGCTAAATCATTGACATATGCAATATTGCAACAGTCTAAGTTATACTGGATTCTAGAAATAATGGTTTGTCTTCGTTCTGCTAGATTTTTAACCGACTAAATAAAGGAGGAGGCTCTCAAGTCTACACAAATTAAAAAATAACAAATGAAGGCAAGAGTTCAATTACTATTCCATCAAAACCAGATCACAAGATTCCAATCATACAGTTTTCAAGATTAATTCATTTGAAAAAACGTTATCAATCATCATTCAATCAAATCGACTCCCACGCACGTAGAATGACGTTATGAAAAATCGTGACAGTATGATGCATTGTTTCATATTAATACTATTAAATAATGTTACAAAAGTCTTATTTAAGATGAAGAAGTGAAATTCAATCTCATAGGGAAAGCATTATTTAGAAAGCCTTCTTGTTTCAGTTCTGTATGAATCATTATACCATTTCTCTCCGTGGACATTGGACGTGGCTGTATGTTAAGTCAACTGAGGGATTATGTACGAACATAATTGTACGATTCTCGAACCCTAAAGCCATCTTCGTACTGACAATTTCCCGTATAATTTATGGTCATTGGTCATATTTTGTCATCATCATTATGTTAATACGTGAAGCAAAAACTTTGTAAGTACCCCTTTTCAGAAAAATTAGAGTATGAAATTTGACACAGTTAAAGTTTATAACGAGCAGTGCAGAAAGCTAATAACTAATAAGTAAAGAAATAAATTAAATTAATAAAAAAAGACATTACACACACTACCATACGTTTGACACACACACATAGTACCAGGGCCTCATGATTTGAAGATAGAAAGGTGACAGAAGTGACAGTTTGAGCATGGAATAAGTAAGTACCTACTTTTTAATAGCATGCATTTTAATTTGTTGCATTGCATTTGAATTTATTTTTATAGTGACTTGTGCACAGAATATTAATTCAGTTTTGTTACAGTTGCAATGGCAATCTTTTCATTTGGTTTAAATAGGTTTGAATTTGTCTGACAACCAGTCTCACCAAGGGATATCGTGTTACCCAGTAACTGGGTTGTGGAGGTCAGATAGGCAGTCGCTCCATGTAAAATACTGGTATTCAGCTGCATCCGGTTAGACTGGAAGCCGACACCAACATAGTTGGGAAAAGGCTAGGCAGATGATGATGACTGAGATATGACATCATCAAATTAATTACAAGAAGACACCGATATCTTAAAGCATCTTAAGGTTCGATTGTCAATTGTTCAAATTTCATTACAGCTGTTCAAAACAAACTGCTCATAATGATCAGTGGTAATTAGAAACAAACAGATGTAGATGCTACTTCACATCCATCTAAGTTATTTACATAAGTAGGGCAATTACCTTTCCATACACACGCAAGTCATAACATCATACACACTCATACATGACATGTACCCATACACCATGTCATCAATGAACAATTTGTTACAAGTTTTCTCTCCTTCCTACAATTGACTTAAGAAAGTATCACCTATGACCTGAGGCCAAAAATGTGCATACTAATACATCATTACTTATATTCCTTTACACATTATTTTCTCGCAGAAATGTTACATAATAGTTGCGTAAATAAACAATGTTCCGCTGTGAGATTTTCTGAGTGTTTAAACAATTATTTTGTGGGTCAACAATTTAGGTAAATATATTTGCTGGCGTGTGTGGGCTTTGGGTAAATCTTGCTACCGTGTTTAATTTGTAGGATTTAGGCAAACAGATGTTTACTTTGTAGGATTTAGGCAAACAGATGGCGTTTAAGGAGCTAAGTGGAGAAGTGTCAGGGAAGGAGAAACCCGGTCAGATTTGTAGGAAGCCAGCTTTTGTTTGTTAGATCTATTGTCAGGCATAATCCTCATACAACTAAACAAGTAAATGCTCTGAGAACACGAGTGTTAGCAGAAAATGATTTCGTAAATAAGTACCTACCAAGGATATTGTATAACTCGAGGGCAATTTTGATTGCAAAAACAAGATAATTATGTGTATCAAGAATACAAGATGAGTGAAGATTGCAAACACTACCTACTGAAGAGAGAGAAATACTTTCTTGCCACGAAAAGTGTTCCATCTGACATCTCACTTTGGTAATAAGCAACTGAGCAGCAACAGAAATTACCCTCAAAAAGCGAAATACTGAAATATTTATTCGAATAATTATTCATTACTAAGTGGTCGCACACTGGCCGAAAATTCAACCCCCTCTACTAACAATCTATATAAGTACTTACTAATTTCATGAGTACACTAATTCCATGAGTACACTAATTCCATGATATTATAAAGTACTAACTAAATCCATGCTATCAAAAAGTACTTACTTATTCCATGCTCAAGCTGTCACTTCCTGTTAAACACTTCCGTTCCTTTTCACGAAATGCCTCCCACAGAAAGGGAGAGGATATGTTACACATCAAAAACTGGACGCATAAAGTGGAAAGTCTGTCAAGGAGGGCGATGTAGAACGTAGTGCGGTTTCAAGAGATCCAAGATCGGAATATCAACTACAGATAGACAGATTAATTTCCACAAAAACTACTATAAGGCGCTGACAAGAGGCAAATGATAAAAGTAGGCTTGTCTTGGACAAAAAAAATGCCAAATCTACAATATAGTTTGTGGTAGCGGAAAAAATAATTAATATGTTATTCTTGAACATATTTCTCAGAACTTGGTGGTTCCAAAAAACGTTTAAAAAAAACTCGATAGAAATTAACGGTAAACTAACCCTTTACTTTGAGTTTCAATTCAAAATATCTGTATTAAAATCAACGTACGGTTGGTATTTAATTAATAACAAGAACATCTTATTTGTATGCAGAACTTGGTTGCTTTTTTATTTTCGATTACTCAACTCATTTTTGAGTAAATAGATAATTGCTTCCTAATTTGCTATAAATTACAAGCGTTGTGTCATCGCGCTTCTCTTTTTTTTGTATGCAGTCTGACAGTGACCGTGGTTTAGCTGTTGTCAGCGTCTTAATACACTAAAACCATGTACTAAGTCAGTCACAGCCCTTTTTATCAACAAAGTCATTAATATATAGATCTATGGCATTAACTGTATCGTGAAACAAGCGTGGGAGACTACGGTTCTTGTACAGATATCATCGCAAACTGTCGTAAGGAACCTCATTATTTAGATTAATTATTTGGGTTGCATTTACACGCATAGGCCTGTTTTCATTCTGAATGACGGTATTCAAGTCTCATTGATTTAGTCTATGATTCAAGTGTAGTAGGTATAGGTACCTACTGGCACAGCGTATGCGCAGTTAAGTAGTTTACTCTACCTTCTCTTTCTCTCGTATAAAGGCCATAAAACGGTAACGAAGAGTTTTCCTGCCGAGGTTAATCAAATCAAATCATTTATTTTTGCAAACATGGGTAATAAGTACATAGCTGATGTTTTCTTAGTCCTCCATATTCTGCCGTCTCATGGGCATGCAAATAATATTCAATTTCTAAATTAAACAAAGCTTATATTGATATCGAATAAATATAAATGTCAAATCATTAGAATTCCAAAAAAAAAAAAACAAAAACAGACTAATATCAGTAGTGACATTTTTACAGTAATGTCGAAAAAATAATAAAGTATGTCAAAAAGAATAAAAAGTGTCAGAATAGGAACATGTACCTATGTCAATCTTATTAATAGTTTATAAATTAGTGCAGAGATTTATCATTAAGGACGTCGTCAATTGTGTAATAGTTTTTCTCAATTAATATTTGGTTTAGTGCCCTTTTTAATTTTATTACTGTCATATTTTTAAGTATTTTTTATTACATCAGGTACTTTATTATAAATACGTGGGGCAATACCAAAAATACTTTTCGGCATAATGGTTAGATTTTGTATGTGATGAACGTTTCCCAATCAGATTCTAAAATAGTTTTAAAACAACGGCCAAGTGCGAGGTATGGAACCCTAACGAATTTTTAAGCAAACGGCCTACCAACTTAAATTGTCCGTTTATTCAGTCCATTTGTTCCCCAATGTCATGATTTCGTGAAAACGTCATTCAATGGAACAAATCTAACTTGGAGAGATGAATTAATGATTCTAATGATTATAATTCTGTATAACATATGACATAATGACTATAACAGATAATTATTATGTATTTACTTTTACAGTCTGATATTTATTTACAGAATTATAATCACGGCGGATTCGCCATAAACAAGTGTCTTCAATGAGAAGAGGTAATAAATCATGGTGACCTATGTCAACGTCAACAAATATTGACTTATAGAGGCTTTGCAAAAACGCAACCACTCAGATTGAAATTAAGCGATCGCTGAGGGTTGATGGGCATAATTGCGCTTAGTCGTCCACTGATCGAAATTCGACCCCTCTACTTACAATCTATCTAATACTTACTAATTCCATGCTATTAAAAAGTACTTACTAATTCCATGCTATTAAAAAGTTTTCACTAATTCCATGCTATTATAAAGTACTTACTAATTCCATGCTATTCAAAAGAACGTACTATTTCCATGCTATTAAAAAGAACTTACTAATTCAACGCTATTAAAAAGTATTTACTAATTCCATGCTACTATAAAGCACTTACTAATTCCATGCTATTATAAAGTACTTATTCCATGCTCAAGCGGTCACTTCTATCACCTATCTAGCTTCTACTAATTCCATGCTATTAAAAAGAACGTACTAATTCCATGCTATTAAAAAGAACATACTAATTCAACGCTATTAAAAAGTATTTACTAATTCCCTGCTATTATAAAGCACTTACTAATTCCATGCTATTATAAAGTACTTATTCCATGCTCAAGCGGTCACTTCTATCACCTATCTATCTTCAAGACATGAGGCCTTGGTACTATATGTGTGTGTGTGTGTCAAACGCATAGTAGGGTGTGTAATGTTTTTTTTTATTATTAATTTTATTAATTTCTAATGCATATTAAATAAAAAAAATAGCTTTCTGACCGCCTCCTCCATATAAACTTTAACTGTGCCAAATTTCATACTCCTCCGTCCGCGTAATTTTCGTAAGGGGTACAAAGTTTTCGCTTCCGTATTATTATAATAATGATGATATTGATAATGGATATTTTTGTGAGACTTTTCCACAAATGAATAGATTCGGTCATTCTTTGAAGATCTAAGCAATAAAGATTTAAGAAGACGAGGATACTTCATACATTACATAGTTTTGCAAACGCTAGGACTGAATGATGGAAACAGCTTTATGAGGCTCTAATGATGCCTTTATGTACAATTACTAACACAATTATATATCTTATCTTAACACCAATCTGTTATGCTTAAGTGCAACTTAACCACTTGTAAGGTAAAATCATCTACGACAAATTACTTAAATGTCAGAAGGCTATTGACTGAAAAAAATCTGTTATTTTTATGATATTGATTTTACATTCTGTGATAACCTATACTCACACACTGACTTATTTTTTTAGAACAACATACTTTTACGATGTTTGTAAATATGTGAGCACCATGTATCTTTCTAATAATTAAGTTATGTTTCATTGCTTAGTTTTGAATTCTTTTTACCTATTATGGTATAGTCACTTTATTCTAGGTGCATCGTCTTCACATAATTATAATCATATGATTAATGTACTCAAACAAAATATTGTAAAACATTTTTAAAAGAGTAACGGTGGAGTTTCTTGCCCATTCTTCTCCATACGAAACTACCTTTTGGAAGGGGCAACTAGAATCAATTCTATTTTTTTGTAAATTTTGACGTTCAAAAGTGCCTCTTATTTGAAATAAATGGTTTGACTTTGACTTAAGACTTACTTAATGTATGACTTAAGTATGCTTAATGTTATTTATGTGCACTTGTATCAGGTTTTACTTTGAATCCGGTTTTCCGGTTTGAAGAATCTTGAAGATTTTACGAAATATTTTACTTACATCGAGATGTAAGTAACATATTTCGGAACAATGTTTTTGTAAATCTTCAAGGTCCCGGGTATCATCTGAATCTTTGACAGTCGTTACGGGTCGTCAGAAGCCCGAAAGTCTGACAACCAGTCTTACCCAGGGGTATCGTATTACCCAGTTATTGGGTTGTTAAAAGGTCAGATAGGCAGTCGCTCCATGTAAAATACTGGTATTCAGCTGCATCCGGTCAGACTGGAAGCCGACCCCAACATAGTTGGGAAAAGGCTAGGCATATTGAAACGGATAGTGTAATATTTAATTGACCCAGCAGGAGAACCTCTCGAATTGAAGATGTTATGACATTTAAGTACGAGACATTTTTACAAATATTTGTGCGAAGTCATTGTAGTTACGTAACATTACCATTACGTTATCGTCTTGCCCCGAAATGGTGGATTGATTGATTGATTAAATAACCCAATGAAAGGTTAAATTACTACTTATGGTGTGAGGATTGATAGAATTTTAACGTTACAAAGATGGAAGGAGTGGAGGGAGGCCTTTGCCCAGCAGTGGGACAGCATAGGCTAGAGAAAAAAAAAACCTATTTAGATAGTTTGGTTCAAACTTCATGAGTCGTAAGAACGCTTAATCGGTATTTATGGGACTTTAAATGAATTGGCTTTCACTGTCTCGAAAGCAACTGTCATTCTCTGTACCCAAAAATGACTGGAGTTCTTCAGGGATAAAGCCTTCGTTTTTGGGTATACAGCGCGGCGTAGTTATAGGAACCTTATCCGGCTTTGGGGCTTGGTCGGCTTCCAGTCTAACTGTATGCAGCTACCAGTATTTGAAATGGAGCGACTGCCTTTCTGACCTCCTCAACCCAGTTACTGAGTAATACGATAGTCCTTGGTAAGACTGGTTGTCAGACTTTCCGGGTCAGAATCCAGAATTTGATCCGGAAAATAAAATATTTACTCATTTTATTTGTAACAATAACATTAGATTCAGACTTGCATTACGCGGTTTGTTGCTTTTCGCAACAGGGTCATGAAAGATACCAAAGGTCATGAAAGATAACATCGATAACTCCAAACGGAGAGAACTGGTTCACCCAACTAGGTATTTGGTGGTATGAGGAACAGGGTGTAAAGTTCACTCGTCCACCATAGAAAAGGGAGGATCCTCCGACCAGACGGGTGTTGTGTCTGGTGGGCAACTGCCCGACGGTTGATGTCGGGATATTGTATATAATTATGCTAGTTGCGCGGTAAACTCTGCTTGCGCGATGCAGGATTTGCGTGACGTCAGTGTGACGCGTAGTTCGCATGTGGCGATGTTGATGCCGCTACAGGTACATAATAGGTATATTTTTTACAAAGTGATGCAATTTTCTCTAAGAGGATTCGGTAAACAGCTACTTCCTACATGACAATAATGACGAGCAGCTTCACCATCTTTCGTGAACCATCGTCATTATTCGTGTACCGGTAGTTCACACACAGGTTGTAATGATTACAGTCATGGCGTTGATTGTATGTATTATGTCAGAAAGGCGTGCTTGGTAGCTTCGGGCTATGAGGCTAAGTGTACTCTTAACTACGTTGTGTGGAAGTTAGATAAATATGTATGGTAGGTTTAAGGTAGTCTCTAGTAGAGGCGTAATAACAGCCGCACGGATCGATCGATCAGGTTAAGCTACGCTTGTCGCGGTTGGTCCGTGGTTGGGTGACCATCTTTACATACCAAGACCCCACCGTGCTTCGGAAAGCACGTTAAGCCATTGGTCCCAGCTGTCATTTGTCGATCTTTGACAGATGTATGGTCGTCAGAAGCCCGAAAGTCGGATAACCAGTCTTACCAAGGGGTATCGTATAAGCTAGTAACTGGGTTGTGGAAGTCAGATAGGCAGTCTTGTCAGGTTAGACTGGAAGCCGACCCCTAAATAGTTGGGAAAAAGCTGAGCAGGAGGTTTGAGGGGGGAGTCTCTGTGATATTTTGAATTGGATATTAAAGTAAATGGATTTAATAGGGTCGAACTTAGAAATAAATCTTAATCACGTCAAAATTAAAGTAATTTATACAAACTAGGCTGAGAATCAGCACTTTTTAAACGTCAAAAATTATATGAGACGGTCCCCCAAAAACGCCCGCCCTTCACCACTTCCTAGTGCAGCGTGGCGAACCAATGACACGCGTGCCTTTGCCTCGCGACAAAATAATTTGGGCACTTCAGCAATTAAGGAATTTAGGTGCCTATGTCACAGTAACAAACATAGAAATCTGAGCGTGATATTTTCATCTACCTTTGCCTGTAAGTCGTTATTTTCAGGAACCGTTTATCACATGATTCCAGTTCAGCTTGCATTCTGCTAATAATATTAAAATATGAACCTGCTATACATTATTTGCTGGCACCTAGTTTGCAATAGCAGAAGTTGCACTAATTTTGTTATTTCATTTTTTTTTTTTTTTGTTATTTTTAATATTTCATAATATTATTATTTTCTCTCCATCAGAGCACCCGCCATCTAATCTCTTCGCCACCTTTGGTTGACTGGTAGAGAATGCCTAAGGCTTTAAGTCCGCCTTTGTACATAATTGTGTGTGAGAAGTTTAAATAAATAAATTTTATAAATAATGCGGTGAGATGTTGATTACTCTACAATAGTAAAAGTCTATTTCAGTTTGCTTTTAAAGAGTACCTATTATTGTGAAGGTATTTAGTTTTTTTCCAGTTGTTGTCAAGATTGTTTGTTGGCACGTCATTACATATTTTTTTGCAAAAAATGACACGTAGATGTATAGAAGCTCGCCACCCCTGTCCTAGTGCTTAGCTGGGAAGAAGAAGTGGCGCAAAAAACTCCCCCCAGCCGCACAGCTGTCTGTTACGTAAAATGACAGCTAAAACAGTGGAGGAAAGAATAAACCTACACAGAGTCAGATATTTTTTTGTGACATATTAAGGGTCAAATAGTAAAAAAATCTGCTATTGAATTAAATAATGTGATAATAATATGAAAAATATGGAGCCTTAAGTATCTGCTTAGTACTTGCTTACTATTCTAAATTAACTTAGCATTTAAAACATAAACTCAAACTAAAACTCAAAGCATTTATTTCAAATAAACCATTTACAGGCACTTTTGAATTGGCAAAGAGTCGGTCAGTTAGTCAGAAAGTGGAAGCTATTTGCCCATTCCAAAACGTAGATCTCTATGGAGAAGAACAGGCAAGAAACTCCAAGGACACTCTTTTAAATCAAGATATTACAAAATCCTGGGTACATTATTCTTGTCGCTTCTATATGTGAGAACAATGTAAAAAACAAAAATAAGTATATTAAAAAAAAAAAAACCATTCAAAATATAAGATTAAAAGATTACAAAATAAGCCCTGGCAGTTAAGAGATGACCAGCCTCAACTGACAGCGCCCGTTCACGAACATGACGCGTGGATCAGCACCATCCAGCTCAACCACTTTGTAGGGAACCGAATGATCCAACACACGCGCCACCATCAGCGAGACATTTAAGTGAGCATGACATACTCTCAACTGCCAGGCTTTTTTAAGTCAACATACATCATAACATAATAAACGGCTCCATGGTACTCACATTTACAAAAATTAAAAAATGCTTTTAAATTATACAAAACTATAGCTTGCAATGTATTTCAATGATTAATAAAATTTTACTAGCAAAAGGAAAATCGTTGTTACCTATTGAAGTATTCAACAACTAAAACTTGATTATGTACAAAAAAATAAACGATAGTTACGAATGTAATGTCAAAACAAAAAATAAAAAAGGGGGGAAGCATCACTTCCAAATATTAAAATTCTAACAAGTGAGCCCAAGTTGTTGTGGAGCAGGACCAGCATTAAGCCAAGCATCTTTATCTACGATATAATCATCCAACTTATAATATGCTTGTCTACATAGTGTGCGTTTAATGCATGTTTTAAATTTCTTCTCATTTAGTTGAAGAATATCTAATGGTATTTTATTATAACATTTAACACAGTACCCCATAAAAGAAGTGTGTACTTTTGACAATCTGAAACGTGGTTGATCTAATTTGTTCCTATTTCTAGTGTTAAAATTATGCCTGTCACTAATCTTACTGAAAAGATGTAGGTTTTTTCTAACATACATAATATTTTCATATATATATTGGCAAGGTACCGTCATGATGTTAATTTTTTTAAACAGTTCCCTTAGAGAATCGCGTCTACTGAGGTTGTAGATGGCTCTGATAGCCCTCTTTTGCAGAATAAAGATAGAAACAATATCTGCAGCCCGTCCCCACAGCAAAATACCGTAAGACATGATGCTATGAAAGTAACTAAAATAGACCAGTCTCGCTGTATCCACGTCTGTTAATTGGCGGATTTTCCAAACAGCGTAGGCGGCTGAACTTAGCCGCCCTGCAAGAGATGTTAAGTGAGTACTCCACTGCAGCTTTGAGTCAAGCGTGATTACCAGGAAAACAGTCTTTTCGACGAATTCTAGTATCTCTTTGTTCAATACAACGTGACATTCACTACTTCTAACATTCGGTAACGCAAATCTTATGCATTTAGTTTTCTTCTCATTTAATACCAAATTATTTACAGTAAACCAATTATGGACCTTAAGCATAGCGTTATTTACGTCGGCAAGCTCCTGTGCATGTCTATTTACTTTAAAAATCAGAGATGTATCATCAGCAAATAACACCATTTGTGGTCGGTTTTCCAGTAAATGAGGTCATTTATATATACTAAAAAGAGGAACAGACCCAAAATTGAGCCCTGCGGTACACCCATTTTGACTATTAAACCCAATGAATTCACACCGTTTATTTGAACTTGCTGCAGTCTATCATTCAAATTTTGATTTTACTAAGTTAAGCGCAAGTTTACCCAGTCCGTAATGCTCAAGTTACAAGAGCAGAGTTTCATAATCAGCCTAAAATGTTCACATTGCTAGGACGCAGGCCTCCTCTCTGTGAGAGGGAGTGGGCCGTAATCCACTACGCGCCCATTGCGGGTTGGTAGACGTAACATGTCTTCGAAATTTTGGTTTTAGAACACGCCGGTTTCCTCGCGATGTTTTACTTCACCGTTTTGAGGGTGATGAAATATTTTACACAAAGTAAAGCGCCTGTCTGGGTTCGAATCTACGACCTGCAACTCGTAATTCGCGGTCGTTACCACTGGGCCTCCAGCTCACCTTAACTTAACACCTCAAATTAACTTGAAGACACAAAATAGACATGACATAAGACAAATTTGACCTCACACCATAAAAAAGAAAATAACCGTGACGAGAATATAATAGCATAATAAATGGGTGCTTCATAACACTTTATCTTTATGACTTCAAATCATCACAAACTTCAACCGTAAATTATGTGTAACAATTCATAATACCTTTTTAGATGAAGTCGGAGAAGCCACGTTAAAGTTATCTCTATGGGAATGTTGACCATAAGGTAACTATAATGTGGAGAACATTGTTCGTTGAATTTGAGGTCAATTGTTTTGAAGCAGTGCAGTGGGCTGTATGAATATGATTACATTTTCGCTTGGCATTTAGGTCATAATTTTTTAAGTAAGTATGGATAAAAATTACAAAGAATAATGATGGAAAAATTACAAAAAATAGCATGACATGCTGTTATCATCACACTAATATTATTAAGGCGAAAGTTTGTGAATGTGTGTGTATGTTTGTTACTTCTTCACGCTCAAACGGCTGGACCAATTTTGATAAAATTTTGTATGGAGGTAGCTGACACCCTGGATTAAGAAATAGGCTACTTTTTATCCCGATATTCTTACGAAATCGAGATTTACGCGGGTGAAACCGCAGGGCGCAGCTAGTTTTAAATAAAAAACTTAAGCCGGGACAGGCAAAATAATTAAAAACATAACATTTCTATACGAAATATTTATACAAAAGTACAACAAACTAAAATAAATCAACCTGAACAAAAAATGTAATGGAGATTTAAAAAAAAAACACTGGCGTAGTTTTTATTTCAGACGCAATTATTAATGTAAAAAGAGTTTTCTATTAAAATGTGAGTATTTAGAGACAGAAATAATTATTTCTCTTGCCTATACAGCACCCTAATAAATTGCGTAACGACTATCAGTAACAATCTGAATGATATTGAAGTATACTGCTAATCCATTGCTTCATATGTTCGAAAAATTTGTCTGCTCAACAACGTAAATAACGCAATGAATGTTGTTGAACTGTCAAAATGAAACTCATCGCTACTGATAGCCGTCACTCGTCTGTAGGTACCCATATCCCAATACAATTTCAACCATTAACACCCTGGGAAACGACCATCACACACGCAAATCAACGAACATTATTGGTGGAAATCTTTCAACTCGTGCTGCAGCTCGCCAATTAGCCAATCAGGAAACGTATTCTTCTAAATGCCTGACGCAACGTCAGCGGGCATCCTCACGATTCGTCGGTGAAATGAAGTGTTATTATGGTAAAAACGGTAAGGTCGTGACAGGAAGATGGACGGGAAATAGAATTATGGATGCAGTGGACAAGAATTGATTATATGGGGATCAAGACGATTTGAGACATTCCAGATGCTGGTTTAATTTTTATGGTGCTTCGTTAAGACGGCGAAACTGTACCTACACCTTATGATTTACCAACCCACTCCTGTTTTTATATACTTACCATCTGAGGTGTAATTGCGTACATTCACTTACAGTAGAGATTAACTACGATAATATGGCCCGCCCCTCCAAAATTCAAAACGTTTGAAAGTATTTGTACGCATGCGTGCATAATGAGACGGCCGTCAAAAAAAAACAAATCCTGGATTTGTTGCTCGACTAGTGGCGTCATTAATCGCTCATTATTATTAGTATGGCGCTGCACTGACGTACTCTATGAAAACGACACGTGCGTTGTATTGCGCGATCGGCTAGTTATGATTAGTTGACCAACAAATCTGGTAATAAGTGAGATATTACTAGTACTTACAACTACATACAAAATCTTTCGTAAGGATGTGACTACACACATTGAAACAGTAATTTGGGGGCGAGTCATGTTATCGTAGTTTATCTCTAGCAATGGCTTTAATTTTGACAGTTCAACAATTCATTGCCATTCACGTTGTTGAGCAATGATCAGACAATTTTTTCAAAATAATCAAATTGCAATATCCTTCAAAATCAATAAAATTGTGGTTGAAACTTTGTTACGCAATTAGGGTGCTGTTTTCAGTCAGTTTCAACCGAAATATTTTACGGTTTTTATTTTAAAGAAAATACGACGTCAATCTAAAGTCTTCTCACTATTTACGCTGCAAGATTTAATTTAAATTATGATTTACTGACAACGCTCTTTACATAATATCACGCTTGTATGTACAAGCGTGATATTATGTATCACGCTTGTATTTCTCGAAGGGTTAGGCAGAGGTGTACCTATAGTAGGTACACCCACGTTTCGCCAGTTATCTTTAAGTTCCATGTTATAGGGGGCGAGCTTTTTGCCACTAACCGGGCTCCAATCCAGACTCCGGGCTGCTATTGAGAAATTCCCATGTTATTTTGAGACTTAGGAATTTCGGAGATAAGGGTGGGGGAACGGTTAATTTTCATCTATTTTATGAAACAACTTTAAAATTGTCTATTTTAAAATTATTAAAAAAATAAACTTGAGACCCTCACAACAAAACCTTTCATTTGATATGTCAAACGGTACAGTTCGCAAACCTTTTTATTTAATTTCCTAATTTGCCCCTCAAAAGTGACCCTTATACTCAAAATGAATTTATTTACGTTACAAGTCCGTGTTTGGGTCCCAGGAATTCAAATGTGTACCAAATTGCAACTTTATCGGTCCAGTAGATTCGGAGCAAATCGGCTGTGACAGACAGACACACGAGTGCTCCTATAAGGTCCGTTTTTCATTAGGACGTAGGGAACCCTAAAAAAAATCTGAAATAACGGTCAATCGGCAGTAACAATTCTCGTTTCCCACACTCAATAAACAAGCAAAATGCCTTATTAAATAACGAGGAATCTACCATATAAAACCAGCCAGGGCCTTTAATATGCACGAACGAACAAACTGGTGAAAACGAAAGGCATGAACTGTCGGGAGGTCGGGGGTCGGGGAAAGTTCCCATAGGACCTGTTCCTAGGTCCAAGGTCTAGTCTAGCAAGATGAGCATACCGTAGTACAGGTTTGAAGCGATAAAATTGAATGAAGTGAAATCTTTCGATGGCTGGATTTTAGTTTCCGAGTTCCAAGTTTGCGTCGAGAGTATAGGAAGCGGACGTTCTATTTTTAAATCGGAAGACGTAGCTACTTTTGCATTTTTACCTACAATAAGTATTTTTTTTTAAGTCGCTGGTTTATTTTTTCCTAACGTTACTTAATTTTCCAAAATTATTCTGGCTACATTTGTACTAGTTCTAAGCTACGTTTTCTTTTTACTAGGTACTAAGATTTATAAGCTGCCAAAAAATAATCAACCTGTATGTAAAAAACCAGTTAATTTGCTACAAAATACACAAAGCCATAAGCATAATTAAACCATTAACTACCATTATATAGTTACCTAAGTCGCCGCCAGAGGTCGCCGTGTCGCAAGATTGATGATTCCAAATGTATATTAATATTACAAACATCGCAAATTGGCTTTAATTAAATGCAATAATAACTTCAGAAATTCATAGATATACAATAAAAATGGGCCTAAGGTGATTTTTATTGCTTTACGTAATATTTTTTTGTATATGATTTATGTATGTCATTACTACTTGTTTCTTGTTGCAACCGTATTTCTTCATTTCTATTGATTGGGGTTCCGCCATACAATGTTTGGTCATTGGCAATGATTAAGTGATTCGTTAAAATCATAACCATAATTATACCTACATATTGGTTCAACAGCTTTTCAGCTATTTCAAACTGGGACACTGCTGATATAGGCATAATATAGTGTTAGAATTAGGTAAATTATATCACATGTAGATAGTAGAACTTCCTAACGAACTTTTACGAAGATTGCCATGATCAAAATGCAGCCATATCTATGTTATGTTCTATACAATATCAGTTTTAGTATATGCGAAACCCGAAACACGTGTCTAGTCTTTTTATGTAAAGAATCTATGTACAAAACTGTATCATGAAAAATCACAAAGTTATAAGGTTGTTTGTTACCGGGTTGTCCGTACATAAACAACGGCACGACCCCCGCGCCTCCAGGGTCGTCTTGCGCTCATTGATAATAATTTGGCTGTAGGTACCTAACCGTACCGCGATTGTATTGTAAGTAATTAAATGGTGATAATATTTTCCATCACACTTAAATATTTTTGGGACAAAATATAACATGGTGTAAAAATTATTGAAATCAATTCAGTTCCTTATTCTGAACAAACTATATCCAGGTTTCGCATATACTAAAAATAATGTGGTAAATATTAGAGGGTTTGGTTTACGCACTTAGTCCTTTATGTGGACTATTGTGCGTGGGCCATCGCGGCCGTCGGTAATTATTCCAACCAGCCCACCTCCCTCCAGAAGCAAATTATATCTCCTGATCTGTTAAGAACATCTGCAAAGGATCTAAGTGACCCGACACTTCTGTTCTGATCTGGGTGCCTGTACTGCCTGTGCATTCAAAGAGCACATGCACAACGGTTTCTTCAGCCTTCATGCATGCCGTGCACAGAGGACTGTCCGTTATGCCTATTGTATGGAAGTGTTTGTTTAGTGAGCAGTATCCCGTGATGGTTCCATCACCAGGCGCAGGCCGTTCCTGTCCAGGCGTAGTAGACGCCTAGTTAGCCTGCCATCTAAGAATGGAATAGCTTCCCTGGATTGCCTGCAGCCTGGTGTCGACCAGACATAGTTGATTATGATTTATATGTACGTCATGTCCGTTGATCATAATTTATGATAACAGTATATTGGAATTTGGAATCAACACGCCTATATAACTGAACATCTAAAAATAACCTAATGAATAATCCACTGAGATGGTTCTATTTTTTTTTCAAGAATCTAGAATATGCGTAGTCGTGGAAGTAGGTGAAAATATGATTACAAAACTAATTCTCATGCAGATACAATGTAACATTATAGTGGCTATCAAACCGTGTGATTGTGTGAAGATGTACTTAGTTTCGTCATTACAAAGGTTATTTATCGAGTTCTATTCAATAGGCCGACATTTATAATTAATTTTGTGTAAGATTATCGAAGATTTTCTGCCTTTGATGATTTGACATGGTTGGCATAAAGTATGTTCTTTATTGACCTCGTAAAGTATAGACAAAAAACTGCTTTATAATATTTTGGCAAGGACACTGTTTCTTTATTTTACGAGGTCAATTGAAGTGCTTAGTTAATTGAATTCTACGTATGTCAAAACTATCTGCGGCAAGTGCAGCTTGACCTCATAGATTGATCAATACATGTGGTTTTTATTCAGAGAAAATGTCTGGATTTGCGTTTGTATAATTTAATTCTAAGTATTGAACAATACAGTGGCATCATCTTGTAATCATAAAACCATAATTATATGGTAGTCCAACCAAAAAGGGTGACGTATTAAGTTAAGACTACATTCGGTATACATCTGGAATAGTCAATAGATAATACGGATTAAAAAAAAATATTCAAAATCTGGCACATTTTTTTTTTATCAGACATTTGAAGTTGAAACTCAGAAAAGGCTTGATTTGAGAAAAACTATATGAATTGGTAGATAATTGAGCATTAATGAATAAACAATTAAAATTTTACAAAACTGCTTATTAACTCGGAAACTAAATGCCGAGAACAGGGGGCTGATCGCGCTAATTTTGAATGTTAATACCAAAACTAAACCACAACCAAAAACTTTACGTTAGACACATTTCGTATCGCGCTAATCATTTCAACGGAAACGATTTAGCTTTACTTTGGAAGTTACGTTGGAGGAACGATCGATCGAACTTTCAGTATTGGGAAACCTCAACGATTTTGTCGCTCAGAAAAAATAGCGCGATACCGTTTCTTACATCAGCTAAACCAAAACTAAACCAAAACCAAAAACGTTCCGTTCGAACGGTAATTACGTTGAGAAATAGCGCGATCGACCCCCTGGACCCTTTTTGCCTGGACGCCCAGAAATTATTATTGTTGTTCTAAAATTGGTAGAGGGCCAGTTTTTAATTGATCAAAAAATTATAATCTCCAGTAAAGAATCTGAAGCATGGCATAAAATAAGCAGTAGGTGGAACCAGGCAATCAATGGTGATGATAAGACTCCAAAATTAAGTAAAGAAACAATTACTTACAACTCCATTCCCTTTTTTTTTCTAAGAAGCCTCAAATTATCGACTAACATTCACCGACCTCCCAACCAGCCATAATTTCAACTCTAAACTCCAGTGATAAGTACTCATTTGCAATAACGTATCTTGCGCAAGAGTTCAATTATGTATGTCAAGTGAAGATTGATGGTCCAGTTGTAGTTTAGAGACGTTATTTTCTTAATTCTTGACAAGTTTGTCATAATGATGTGTTTTTGATAATGGAGATTGATAAACATGAGTCATCTAGGAAATTGCTTGACAGTTTTTGGTGCAGTATTTTATGGGAAGTAGTGACATTATGAAACTTTTAAAAGTTGAGGTTAAATGCAAGCTTGGCTGTTTTTAACAGACTTAACAAATGAGGAGGTATTTTTGTTGCGCGATTACTCCGCCAATTATGAATTGATTTTGATGATTATTTTTGTTTGGTGGGTAACACTTCAAAGGTCCCATATAAGTTTTATTGAAATTGATTCAGCGCTTTTTGAAAAAATCAACAAAAACAAAAAATATAAACACAGTGATGACTGATGACGTTTTGGTCTATGGTTCCCTTCAGCAAAAGTTTTGATGAGGAATTTCAATCACTGTTTTAATTCATCGATATTTTCGTCAATTGTGCACCGATTTTGCAAATTCTACTTTTTTTGGAAGCCGGTTGTTGTTTTTTATAAAAAGTTTTTTTCTATACATTTATTTTAAGGAGGTAAACTTTGTGAGGTTGTTTGTAGGGTAATTCCGGTGATTCCGAAAATTCTTTGTCTGATGGGAAGCTACAATATTGCCGAGTGTCATAGGATTTAAAATAATATTTTATGTTAATACAAGAAAATTCACGCGGACGAAGTCGCGGGCAGTAGCTAGTCTTTGATAATTCGATTCACATATCGACGAGTAGTTTGGTGACAAATAGGAGCATTTTAAAGTGTTAACCAATACAACCCCGTCTCACGGAAAGTTCGTCGTACCAAAAGGTCAAACTATTTGTAAGACTTTTATCAAAGTTGCCTGTGACAACTGTTACCATTTTCAAGAGCATCAGAACGATGGTTGAAGAGAAAACG
The DNA here is from genome assembly GCA_963921375.1 of Tiliacea citrago. Lineage (NCBI taxonomy): Eukaryota > Metazoa > Arthropoda > Insecta > Lepidoptera > Noctuidae > Tiliacea > Tiliacea citrago. Next base: position 3,715,650 of record OY992801.1, read on the forward strand.
CAGGCGCCAATGATTCCCATGATCCCCACTGCAAGTGTGGGAAGGGAACACCGGGGTGTTTTTTAGTCAGTAAAAGTCTGACAGACCCCTCCGGCCGCCCCAGGGCGGAGAACATACATGAGTGTTTTCCACCCAAGGCACAAAAAAAAATGTCCGACTTAGTTTTGACCGGTTTTAGAAATAAAGTGGATAGAAATAAAGGATAGCGTTATTTACGATTTTAGTGATTTCGTGTTTGGGCGTGGATTACAAGGATCATGAGAAATCTAGTCAGATATTCCTCTAGCAAAATCGTGAACACACATTAATTAGAGCAGTGGTGGCCCAGTGTTAACGGCCGCAATTTACGAGTTGTAGGTCGTAGGTTCGAACCCAGACAGACGCTTTACTTTGTGTAAATTATTTCATCACCACTGCTCTCAAAACAGTGAAGGAAAATGTTGTGAGGAACACGGATGTCCTACAACCAAAAATTCAAAGACATGTGGGAACTACCAACCCGCACTGGGCCTGCGTGGAGGATTACGGCCCACTCCCTCTCACAGAGAGGAGGCCTGTGTTCCAGCAGGCACTGGGAATATTATAGGCTGATTATGCCACTAAATTTAATCTGTGGCTATCATGGCAGTATGGCAGAAACACTCCTGCAATCACGATCAGATTCTTATAATTGTCTACTGAGAATTACTAGTGAATTTGTAACGATGTAGATACGCAATGGAAGCGTGCTCATTCTTTTTTTTAAATCATTCGTTCTAGTGATGTGAATGTGAATAAAGTAATCGAGAGACAATACTCGTAATCAAAATATGTTCGACCATTTGATTATTGTCATGTTGAAGAAATTATTAAAAAAAAAGTAAGAATATATTTTTGTTTCCGTTAAATATGGTATAATAAGTAGGTAGTTAAGTTTGGACACATAGCGGTAATTTCAATCAATAACTACAAGAGTTACATTGATATATTTTTCAATTATTTTTACGATAATTTTAAAAGAGGTTCTTTTTACGGATTGGACAAAAACTGGATTATTTTTGCATCAGGTTCTACACAAACACTCACTCTACTAGGTAAATTTTTAGGGTAGGAATAAATAAAACGGATGAAATAGGACCGGATGCTCAGCTTTTATGTCAGTATTTACAATTTAAACACTTTTACAAAAGCTTTGTTTTGTTTCCAATACTTTCGTTTTCTACGTGTGTTGTAATAACGTGTAAACAATGTTTTATTATGCGGTAGGTAACCACGGAACAATTGAATGACTAAAGTTTAAAAAACAACACCAACATACGTACCTGTGTTAAAGTTATGATAAATCCGACAGAGTTAAAATTATAACAAAAGGCTTGAATAATGTTGATCTAAAAGATTTAAACGCACTGAGAATGTATTTTTCTAGTAGGTACCTATAATAGTTGTTTTTGAGTGTTTATGAAATTAATTATTCACTATAGGTAGTTGATAGCTACTATTTGCTTCAATAAATCGCACCATAAAGAAATAAAATGTAAAAACTTACCTTTGAATTTCTTCTTCAAAAAATAAACACCGATGAGATAAACTATAAAAAATAAAACGAAAAACCATTAAAATTGAAATAACTCACAGCACTACAATCACTTTCGGCGTAAAAAAAACTCACGTTCCAAAAATGTATTTGAAAAAACGCGGCAAAAATTCAAAAATAGAATGCGATTAGAGTCTTCCACTCAATGGAGGCAAATGCACGCGTGCGAACCATAGACCACGCTTATAACGCTCTCCCATACATAGACACCATTTTATGCCGACCCCGTCATACAAACTTTCACCCAGCGACATTAGGCCACAGTATAATGGATACGTATACCATTCTTCTTAGACCCCTTCGCTAGAAACGTCACTTTAAAATACAAGTTCTACATAAAATTGGCGGTTTCTGCCTCTTGCCAACATTCGGGGGGTACCTATTACCACCCAAATTAATGAAGATTCAACAATTAGAATAAACGCATTATGTCGGCACTAGGTTCTGCTTGCGTAAAATAAGACAATAAGAACACCCGAAGGCCATGTCTATTCAAACGTCTCGAAAATTAGCGTCCAAAAGATTTCGCAGCGACTGACATTTATTTAGTGAGGTCCTAAATCGTATAGACGTGTTGATCTGATACGGTTATTTATAAAAAGGGTGATACAACCTCCTTTGTTTGTTGGTATAAAAACTTCTTGGGTGGAAACGTGTTCTTTTTTAAACCACAATGTATTGGAAAAGGTCATTGCAATGCGTATGAATTGAGAGGCCTTTTATAATTACTTATGTAAGAGCAAATCTGCGTAAGAATGTAATTGGTTTCAGCTATAAATTATCATGTTTGCGCGAATTGCAGAAGTTGAATAAAGACATACTTCTTATGAAATAAGCAGTACCTTTGTACTAAAATTATAATTATGTCGTCTCTCTGTATTTTACTGTGTGTAACATAAATACTAAAATAAATAAATACTTTATCAAAGCCCTTTTAAGTATTATGGGTTCCTTTCAAGAGATTACTTTTATTCCTGGTAACTCCTTCCAATTAAGCTAACTATGCTTTTCTACGAGTTGGTTCACATCAAATGGGTGGGTATCAAAATCACGACCTCTAGCTCGCCAGTTCACGTTCTTAACCATTGAGCTCAGAGCTATTGCGACTAGGATTAACAATATAACTTCTATTGGGGAAACGAAGGATTATTACTGAAACTATACAGACGGCAAGTATATAATTTAAATTAAATTTACTGCAGAACCACGATCACCACGCTCGTTTACTTCGTGGGCCAGAGTTCAGGCCAAATTGTGTCCAGGCTTTTCCCAAGTTTTCCTTCACTGTAACCCAGTGTTGTCTTTTATATTCCTAGAAAGTGAATACCTGCATGTCGATTCTGTAACCATCTCACCATGAAAACTTAAGTGAAGTGAGCGTGGAGTGAATTTTTCAATCATTTCATCATTTACAATCATAATCGAAATTGTAATAATATTTTTTATGCTAATTCTGTTGCTAATTTTATATTATTTCTTAACATAGTAATGTTTAAAGAGTTTTATAGGAAAAAAATGGATAAAAAACAAAATTCTATTTTTGACTGAATTTCTGTTTTGCTATTTTATTTAAAAACCTCCTAATTAGTAATGTTTAGACACTTAAATACTAGCTTTGAAATAATATAAAATGGTCAACAGAATTAGCATAACAAAGATGATTAAAATTTCGATTATGATTGTAAATGTAATGCTTGGTCAATCCCTAGCATCAGTGAGATGACACTGACGGCTCACTCCATGCAAGATGTCACGGTAAGATATTTACAGAATAGCACTACTGTACTTGGAAATTTTCAGTACCTACACTCAATATTTTGTACTTGCAACTAGCCGCTACATAACCCCAGTGCTAATAGATACCACGTATATTTTGACTAGAGGAAATTTTACCTTTCATAAGTTTCAACACATCATAAATTACCTTCCATTCCGCTTTGTTGCATTTCGAGGGCTGTCGAATAAACCCCACAAATAACCATTATATTTAAACGCAAATTTTATGGAAATCATTAAGGAAACAAATTAATTACGATGCTGTAACTATGCAAAAGGGGCTCATAACTTCTTAGCTCAATCGATTGACCTACGAGACCCGGATTCTAAAAGCCTAATCAATTTAATACGTTGTTTACTCATATGATTGGTTTTGGTCATTTTGGATAATCCTACAGCTGACCTAGGCAGGTTTAAAGCCAGCCAAGCACTTTCATAATCGAATTAGTAATGAATAGATCCGCAGATGAACCAAGGTAACCGACATAGCCCGAAGAATTGCCAAACTTAAGTGCTAGTAGGCAGGGCACATTGCTCGCAGAAGTAATGCCCAATGGGCCGAAAGGTTCTGGAGTGGCGACCACGTACCGGAAGACGTAGCGTTGGAAGGCCTCCTACAAGGTGGATGACTTTGTGAAGGCCGCAGATATCCGCTGGATGCGGGCAGCACAGAACCGGTTGAAGTGGCGGTGCTTGGGGAGGCTTATTTATTTATTTATCCTCTCACTGGAACGCCATACAGCAATTACACCAACGGAGCAAAAATTACATTATGTGCTGCTATCCATCCATCCTGTCCGCGATGGATATCGAACGGGCGGCGATGGATCACGCACACTCACGCAGCGTCAAGAGATTTCTCCATATTTCCATTACTCCATCCATATAGCGCACATTCTTTGCGATTTTTGAGACTTAAAGATTGTTTTAAAATAAATACAATAAATTGAAAAAACTGAAAATTTAGATGTGTCATCCTGCCTGACAGATGACACTATAGGAAACAACCTATGTCCAGCAGTGGACGTCTTTTGGCTGAAATGATGACGATAACAGCTTTCTTCCTCTTCATCTTCTCTCCTTTCAACTACTACTACTAATTTCAACTACTTCTCTCAAACGGTGGAGGACAACATCGAGAGGAAACAAGCATTAATTATGTCCTAGAACCAACAATTTGAACACATGTGACATCCATCAACCCGTACTGTGCCCGCGTGGTGGATTACGGTCAACCTCACACAGAGGAGACTCGTGTCTCCGTGGTAACGGCTGTTTATGGTTATGCTCAGCTAATATAAGATTGAACAGTAGATTCACTGATCCGAGATTTAAACAGGGTTTAGAAATTGAAGGCATCATCAAAGAGGACCGATGACCAGATGAAAGTAACCGGAAATAAAGTCGGAAAAAACCACGCTTAACAAGATAACATCATCATCATCATTTCAGCCGAAAGACGTCCACTGCTGGACATAGGAGGGTTGACATAATCGCCACGCTTGGCAGGCGGGTTGGCGATCGCAGTATGGTGTTAAAATGCATAGAGAACACTGCTGCCCATTCTCTAGTAAGTCCCTTAGTCGCCTTTCACGACACCCACGGGAAGAAATAGGATGGTGCTATTCTTTACATCCGGCACCACACGGTACAGAACAAGATGTTCAGTAGCATAATCACTCCTTTGAGTCAAGCCTCCACTCCGTCAGAGGAAGTGGTGTGTAATCTACAACGCGGGGGTGCGGTTAGTGGATGTCTCAATGTCTTCGAATCCTGGTCCTAAAACCTACTAGGTTTTTCGGTTCCTCACGAGGTTTTCCTTCGCAATTTTAAGAGCAGTAGTAATGAAAAAAATTGTACATAGTAAACTGTATGCCTGTCTGGGTTCGAAACAATGACCTACAATTTGTAAGTCAGTGAAATTACAACTGGGCCTCAAGTCTGCTATTACAATAGTGTCCGAATGGTCGATCATTGATTTCATAATTGTTGATTTTGACAAGTTTGGTAATCTACTATTATAATGGCGTCATTATGACTTTCCAATGGTCGGCCACTGACACTACATTGAAAGAAATTGCATATATTGGTAATCTCGTACATAATGACAAATGAATGACATTTCTACTAATGGGTTTTATAATAATGGCAATACGACAATGCCATTATAATAACACAATTATATTACGAGAACATTGACCGACCAATGATCGACCATTATGAATTTACCAGATTACGAACTTTTAGCAAAATGACAATGGCATGACAATGGGATCGTGTTGGAATGACTGAATTTATAAAAATAGCAGACTTGGGCCCTTGCTCTCACCCCAGTACAGCAACACATAACATCACGTCTGTAATTTCCGGAGGGTTAGGCAGAGATAGAATAGAATAAAATTAATTTCCTTTATACAAAGGCGACAGGTTATACTATGAAAATGTTAATTTTAAAAATTGCATAAATCACTGATTATTACTTCCGGCACCCAAGCTAAGATTAAACGTGTGTTATGGGTGCCAGGACTATCTCTATTAATAAAATTGTTCAATTTATACAAACTACTAGCTGCGCCCCGCGGTTTCACCCGCGTAAGTCTCGACCCCGTGGGAATATCGGGATAAAAAGTATATTAGTATATAGCCTATGTCTCAATCCAGGATGTCAGCTACCTCCATACAAAATTGTATCAAAATTGGTCCAGCCGTTAGAGCGTGAAGAAGTAATAAACATACACATTCACAAACTTACGCCTTTATAATATTAGTGTGAAGTGTGATTACGGAGTTGCGTTGGATTAGTAGCTATCGTTTGAGTTCAAAAATAAAATAAAGTTATTAAATTAAATTAAAGAAACAGAATAAAAAATATATAAATAAAAAATATATAGCCTCTCTCCAGTGTGAATTTGGGTGTCTAAGTGTATGTGGCATGTGTATGTGTCGTGTGTGTGTGTGTGTGTGTGTGTGGGTGTGTGTGGGTGTGGTGTATGTTTGAGTTGTCTAAAATAAGCAGCAACTGTTAAAAAGCTTTCCGCTCAACTTTCCTATCTCCTCGTACTTAGGTAAGAGTCGTGAGCCATTGACTATTGAGATGTACCTATAGTACACCCACATTTCGCCAGTAATGTTTAAGTCCCATGAGGGCGAGCCTATTGCCATATTTGCCATCAACCGGGCACGCATCTTCGAGTAATTTTGTCTAAAATAACCCTTGAAATATCTCCAACAACGAACCTCCTTGCAATGTCATAATGTCAATGAGTATACTTGTTAACGTATTACATAATGCGTCAAGATGAAACTGTGTAAATGAGGTTATGTTAACGATTTTTTTTTTCTTGTTAACTTTTTAGAGACTGCTTTTTAGAGTTTGATGTCCGTATGTAGATTAGTAAGGATTATGTAAGTTGTTAATTAATGAGCATGTAATTGTCTTTGCCCACAATGGTTAAAAATATATCTCAATCAGCTATCTTCGTTTCCGAAGAGAAAAATGTATTAATAACAAACAACACTAGCTTATTCTCTGATATTAGGTCCGTGTGACTTCCTAACCGATTGTCATTTTTGTTTTTTTTAATAGCATTACCTACATGTTCCACAGGTGTTTGTCTTAGTAAAATAGAAGAAAAAAATAGATCTTATTACCAATGATATTACAAGGAAGAAGAGGTATAGGTAGGTAAACTCTCCGCAAGTGGCACGTCAAAATATGGCTAAAGTTGTCAAAAAATAATAGGCCTGTTTTGACATTTAACTTGAATCGATTTATCGTGAGTATCGAGTACCGAGTCGTATGGTTACTTCTCTAGTTACGTTTTGATTGACCATCAGAAGCACTTACAAAGTTTATAATTTAGAAACTTTCAACGTGTGAACGTGGGCAACGTTTAAAAAAAAATGTATAAACTCAATTCTCGCTATTGCACGTACCAACTGTTTATCTCTGCATCATCCAAAGGTTGATTGGTAGAAAATACCATTTATGTGCTTATATTATCTAATAAATTTCAATTCAATTCCTATTGTCAGGTAAAGTAATAATAAATAGACGTGACAATAGCAAACTTAGCATTCCTAGATCCAGGACAGCTCTACTGCGTAAAAGTATATTCTGTCTGGCACCAATTCTTTATAAATCGTTGCCAAAATACTGGATCAGTATACAACGGAAAAATTAAGAAGTTAATAAAATAAATAAATAAAAAGCCTTCTATTAGAGAAAGCCTAAATTCGAGCCTAATATCTTAATGAAAAATTCATCTAATTTGTGTATTCCTAATTATTTTGACATTTCATTAAATTGACTAATTTTACTATCTATGACGAGTTGGTGACACTGCTCTGTAGTACATTTTAATTTTTAATTTATTATAATTTAGATTGTTAATTTTTTGAATAGTAGATAAATTTGTAATTATTTAACGTTAATTTAGTAACCTACCTATTTATATTTGTACGCTGTTATGGCAAAACATGACTGTAATATAATTTTATTGTAACATCTTGCATGCCTTAAGTGTGTATACTCATGTTTTGGACAAATAAATAATCTTATCTTATCTTATCTTCGTGTATTTCAGATAAATTATAATCGTTATTTATTAGAATTATTTATTTATTATTTATTTAAACATGTATGGATGATCCATACATGTTTAAATAAATAATAAATAAATGTCACTTTTCCAGACCCAAGAATCTAACCATAAACCTCTAAATTAGCAGAAATCTAAGGCATCGTTCACACTTACATAACAGTCGTGAACCGTGATAACATAATATTACACAATGTTCCACGAACTGCAGATGCATAATATTATGCTAAAATTAATAGGCATGTTTAGCACATGCTGTTTTTACACACTTTCGTTTTTACAGAAACTATGGTAATTTTGTTTATGCACATTTATGTGTATTTTAACATTCAAATGTGCCTATATTTGTCGTTTTTTCGGGGCTAATAAATAAGGCTAACAAAGTATTTATGTTTGCGGTCTGGCCAACAAGCGGTCGTGAGTTTGAACCTCACCTGTTGCAGTTTTAACGACAAAATACTTGATTTTACTATTTTATACTTACCTACTTGGTCATCTTGGACGTCGCAGTGTAACACTAACTTTTGTAATAGAGGAATAATGTTTTTTTAATTCATGTATTTCAATTTATCATCATTTGCTTAGCCTTTTCCCAACTATGTTGGGGTTGGCTTCCAGTCTAACAAGATGTAGCTGAATACCAGTATTTTACATGGAGCGACTGCTTATCCGACCTCCACAACCCAGTTACTGGGTAGTACAATAACCCTTGGTAAGACTGGTTGTCAGACTTTCGGGCTGTCAAATATCCACAAATAACGGCCAAGATCAACGGCTTAACGTGCTTTCCGACCCACGGAGTGGTCTTGGTATGCAAAGATGGTCACCCATCCACGGACCAATCGCAGCAAGCATAGCTTAACCAGACGCGTGTGACAAATTTATATAATGGTTAAATTACGATTTCCCAAAGTATTTGTCTGCCAACAATGCTTCCTTCTCCATCCTCAGATATATTTAAATACCAACTGTTGCCCGCGATTTCGTCTGCGAATCAAGATGAAAAGTATTTTAAGTCCTTCTCCAGTTCATGGTCTACCCATGTGCCAAGTTTCATCTAAATCCGATCAGCCGTTTTAGCGTAAAAGCATAACAAACTAACAAACTCAGTTTCGCATTTATAATATTAGTTAGGATTTCAAAATTATTATATTATTTATTTAACGAGGCATATCATTATCACCATCATTTCAGCGGAAAGGCACCCACTGCTGGACATAGGCCTCCCCCAACATTTGGGGGGGGTTGCCATAATCGCCACGCTTGGCAGGCGGGTTGGCGATCGCAGTATGGTGTTAAAATGCATAGAGAACGCTGCTGCCCATTCTCTAGTAAGTCCCTTAGTCGCCTTTTACGACACCCACGGGAAAAAATATGATGGTGTTATTCTTTATGTCCGGCACCACATACTTATAGGATAAAATAATAAAGTTATAAAAGTGAAAGTATGTACTACAAAATCCTTTCAGTTATTATAATTAAAAATACACAATCTGTAATGTTATGTATATAGTTTTAAGAGCTAATTTACATTTTAAAATTATGCTTTAATAATTATTTATATAATTTACTATTGTAAATAAATCGTGAATTTCGTTTCCCTGCAAAGCATAAACAATTGTGTTATGGTTCTTTTTTCTTTTATTTCGTGTACGTAAAAATATTCATAGAATGGGGTATTTATAAACAGCATAAAACATTTTTTTTTAATTATTCCATGCGTATTTCCTCTATAAGTTGTGGGAGATAATAGTACATTTTGATACAAGTGGAGAATGGTTGTTAAAAAAAGTCAAACCATTTATTTCAAATAAGCACATAAGAGGCACTTTTAAACGTCAAAATTTACAAAAAAATAGAATTGATTCTAGTTGCCCCTTCCAAAAGGTAGTTTCGTGTGGAGAAGAATGGGCAAGAAACTCCACCGTTACTCTTTTATAAATGTTTTACAATATTTTGTTTGAATACATTAATATATGATTATATGTGAAGACGATGCACCTAGAATAAAATTATTGCTTGTTATTGCATTCGAGGCGGAATTAACACCTGAGCCGCGCAGGCGACGTTGTTTTTGAGCCGAGAACTGCAATAACAAATGCCCACGTGTATCAAACGACGTTTTTCAATACATTTTTTAAGAAATAACTTAAAATAACGAAAAATATTTTTGTCATGAATTATTAGGAAACTATGGTTTACTTTTCTTTTTTTCCGCGCTTTGCTTTCGACAGGTTGAAGGAGAAGCAAAGGTATAAGCCGATAAAAGAGCCTAATATGAAAAATGGAAAATTCAAATATTTTTGAGTTTAGAACACAAATAAATGTTAATTTGTTCGTAAACGTTTTTTTTATTGTAATAATCATGGTATTCTTTTTGTAAACATTATTTAAATATTCCAAAAATATGAACGCCGTAAAGACGTAACTTTGCCAAGATTAAAAAAAAAATCACCTCCGAATAGAGAGGACCGTCTTTGGCGCGAGACGTTGTGAATAGAGGCATTGAACTAATTTTGACTAAGTATAGGTATAAGTTATTTTTATTCCCTGACACATGTTGGAAAATAAAAAATCGCATGCGTGTGACATTGCATTGTGAACCAGTTTTCGAGGAAGTGTATTGAAAAGTCTATTTTAATCGGTACTTAAAAACATAAACGGATCAAAATGTAATAAAATACATAAATTTGAATCCGACACTTTATTATTATTAAAGCCAGCAACTAAATCCTCATAATAATTATTATAGTGTAGTTTGCAGTGACTACAGATTATATTCATTAAAATTAATTATGCATGTTAATTGTTTTAGTTTAATTTTTCAAACTTTTTTTTGAACCCTGTTTTTAAAGGTTCAATGTTCAGTTTTGTAGCAAGTGAATTCCGTCGTGCTCACATTTTAATTTAGATACGTATTATTATTGTAGGGGGGGCTTGTGGCAAAGTATTATCAGCCGCACAAGTCGATCGATCACGTTAAGCTACGCTTGCCGCGGTTGGTCCGTCGATCGGTGGCCATCTTTACATACCAAGACCCTTCCGTGCCTCGGAAAGCACGTTAAGCCGTTGGTCTCGGCTGTCATTTGTAGATCTTTGACAGTTGTTAATGGGTCGTCAGAAGCCCGAAAGTCTGACAACCAGTTTTACCAAGGGGTATCGTGTTACCCAATAACCATGGGTTGTGGAGGTCAGATAGGCAGTCGCTCTATTTAAAGTACTGGTATTTAGCTGCATCCGGTTAGACTGGAAGCCAACCCCAATATACTTGGGAAAAGGCGAGGCAGATGATACGTATTAATATTGTACGTACAACAATATTGCAACAAAAAAAAAATTTGAAAAAAAAATGTATAAAATAAAATAAAAAATAGATATAATTTACCCATCCCTGAAGTCTGCAACGAAAGACATAAGTCTTTCGTTGCTGACTGTGCCTGCATTACACAAGTGCCAAAAAATATACCGTAAAAAGGTCACAGTCAAACTTCTATTTGAGCCTGACATTTTGTCATAACTTCCATTATGAATTGAATTTTGTATCTCTGTCAAAATCACAGTGATCTTTATTGCCGTTAGAATAAGGTTGCTATTGGGTTGCTGCCATCAGACGGAACTGTGAAAGGACTGTTCTGAATTCCAAAAATTACCAATACACAATGAATGACTTTCTTCTTAATGCTCTATTTGAACCTATTATATAATATAATATTTGCATAATGGAATTATTGAATGTTTAAATGAGGTGATCTTCAAAGAATAAATTTATTTGCATGAATGGCTATGAATCTACTCATGTACGCATCTTATGCATATTATAAGTTTTCATTTCGCATACTCGGAAAGTAGTGTTTGCTTGATCTGAGTAGCAGGTGGAAAACGCGGCTTCCCACCCTTGGGCGGGAAACATTCATAGTAATTGCTTCCCTCCCTAGGGCGGTAATGAATTTTAAATATAGAACTAAATTTGGTTAGGTAGTCTGCGGTCGTGTGAGTGTAACAACCTAATTAAAAAAAATACCTATTAAGCGAGACGGCCCGTGGCGGTGAAGCGGTGTGTTCCATATTTAAAATGTAAAAAAGACTATTATAATTTGACGGAATACTAACTCTGTAAGCTGAACCGAAATTCAAAATCTGAGTTTTGACTAATATTTGATTAAAAATGAGTTCAAGCAATTCTGAAATGTTGACCCCAGATTCTGTTAAAGACGAGGCAAATACAGTAATCCAAAATCTTTTGCCAGAAATTTCAAAGGAAAGATATTTGAATACATACAATGATTTTATGAAGTGGCGAGCAAACAAGAAAATAAAATATTTAAGAAAAACTATTCTTTACTTTCCTTATATTCGAAATGAAAAGTAGAGTGTTTAACATGGGTGAAAGTCACCGGTTCCTACTCTAAATACCTAGTATGGGAATTGATTCCTTTCGACCCTTGTATAATAATCTACTATTATATTTAATGTACTGTTATAAACTTATAAACTAAGCGGCTACACGCTAAGAGCATCCCCTTTGCGGTACGGAACTCGGCTTAGGGCGTCGTCGCAGGGGGAGGACAGCAAGGGACAGGCTGGATCGGATTAATATTATTTGCAGACGAATTTAAAGCTACAGGGTCGGGGCGGGAATGGACGGGGACGTTGCGGCGGGCCTCAGCGGCGAGGACGTAAGGCCGGAATATTTCAAATACTAACATAATAATAGAGGACACCCTAGCATACTTTCTCTCACAAACAACAGACATACATGCATAATTCTACTCCATTCATCAGCAAACAGATCACATTCAGGATTGGTTGTCAGGAGGGCGTTAGGCATCCTTAACGTAAGACACACAGGCGACTCAGCTTTGGCGACAGTTTTAGTAATAACCAGTTTCAGTTGCAGTATTTATAATATTAAGTTAGATTATACACATATAAACCTTTCGACATATTATATATTCTCTAAAAAAATATAGTAAAAATTGCATCAAAATCCTTTGCTTAGTTTAGAAGAATAACGCGGTCATACAGACAGACATGAAATGCGACTTTAATTTATATTATGTATAAAGATGAGAGAAGAATAATATATTGTTATATCAGAGATCATCGACCTCTTAGGATATAAACTGCACTGCATACATTACGTATGCATCAATGCGAACTCTACGAAACCACTTTATTCATGCACCAAAGTGACTTCGATTAAACCATTTGATTTTAAATCAATCTTGTCGTCTAGCCACTTAAGTACAAAAGAATAGCACTTTTATTTATGTATCTAGTACATTTACATATATACAACAGTCTGTTTTTACATAAGTGCTCATTTACGGAGACGCGGGGCGTCGGACGTTTCTTCTGTTTACAGAGAGGCGGTGCGTGCACGCCCCGCGCTAAACCATTTACAGGCACTTTTGAATTGTCAAGGACCGACTCCTTGACAGTTCAAAAGTGCCTGTAAATGGTTTCAGTTAGAAATATGAAGCTAGTTGCCCATTCCAAAGAGTAGTAGGTTCCTATGGAGAAGAACGGGCAAGAAACTCCACGGACACTCTTTTAAATTAAAATAATGATACAAAGTATTGGTTACATCATTCATGTTGAAATTATACATGTGAGAACGATGCAAAACGTCAGTAGCGTCCGCGATAGGAAGATTAAAAAAAAAACAATTCAAAACTAAAACAATTATAATAAGCCGTGGCAGCTAAGAAATGACCAGTCCCAACTGACAGCGCCCGTTCACGAACATGACGCATGGATCAGCACCATTCTGCTCAAAGCTTCAGCCAAATGTCTGGTATTTTTCAAAATTACTGGTATTTATGTACAACACACTAATACTTGTAATAAGTACTCGTTTATTATAATGATAACGTGGTTAATTCTTAATTGTTGCATTGTGCCAATATTGTCATGAAAAACTAAAATGAGTAGCAGAGTAGAGCAGTGAGTAGTAGTAGCAAAGTAATGCTAACAATATTTTGATTTATTAAAAGAGTGTCCATGGAGTTTCTTGCCCTTCATTCTCCAACAGCAGTGATCCCGAGTTCAAACCCAAGGCACACACCTCTCACGTTTCGGATTCATGTGCGTATTGTATACTCGTAATTATTACTTGCTTAAAAAATGGCGAAGGAAAACATCATGAGCAAACCACAAACAAATGCCTGAGAGATATTTCTCGACGGCATCTGAAGCCAAGTCAGAGCCCCATGGACGGCATAAAAACTCTGACGCCAGGTTAGTCACTAACCAGACCAAAACGAAAAAAGACTTCTCCATAAGATCCTACTACGCTATGGAATGGGCAACTAGCGTCATCTGACTGACCGACCCCTTGATAATTGAAAAGTGCCTGTAATTGTTTTAATTGAAATAAATGCTTTGAGATTGAGTTTATTTCGTATCATTCTACTCCTCTCGCAAAATAAGAGATAATGTGACGAGAAAAAACATTACCTCTTTGGAAAAACGTTCGGAGAAGAAGTGCTTCTTTATTTTGCCTAGAACACACGCGCTAACCGTGCTTTAAAAACGGACCATACCCTTCTCTTAAGGTAAAGTAGCACATTTGATATAATACAATACATAATCCCGGTGTATACCAATCCTTACTGCATTTCGGCATGACATAATATACATTAACTGCACTGCGCTCTCGTGTTTGTGACGAATTCATTCATTGTTAGCAACTTAACAAAGTGACGTTTTGAATGGTCTTCGAGCGAAGGAGATTAGTTGCTATTATGTCATGTTATGTAATTGAGATGCAACTTTTTGTACCACGTCTATATGCAGTTTATGTAATATATATAAGTATATGCAGTTTTATGTTTGAACTTGCTTTCTTTTGTTTGATCAAAATGTATGCCAATCTTGTTAAAGCGTTAGATAAAGATTAATGTGTCTGTTTTGTAACTAACTGAATTTATCTTAATACACAGGTTTAAAAAGCTATGAGGGTTTTCATGAGAATTCACGCCACAAGTTGACGCCACTTTGGCTTTTGGGTCTGCCATTTAAACAATGAATATAAAATATATGATCACGTTCATCATTCGTGTCATTCATTCGTTCATCATTCAGTCATGCTCACGACTAAAGAAAATATAGACGTCAAAATCAAAAATCAAAATCTTTCTACTTCTTTTTTATCTTTTTGTTTGTTTCAGTCCAGTACTAACCCCACAAGATCTACTTAAAGTTCAACAGTAGGTACTTCTTGGCGGGAAAGTGAAGCGTCATGTTAGCAGTTTTGTTTTATTTTCTAAAATTTGTGTTTAGCCGAATATTAATGTGTAATAGTG
Source organism: Tiliacea citrago (assembly GCA_963921375.1). Classification (NCBI taxonomy): domain Eukaryota; kingdom Metazoa; phylum Arthropoda; class Insecta; order Lepidoptera; family Noctuidae; genus Tiliacea; species Tiliacea citrago. The sequence goes on from OY992801.1 coordinate 3,730,907, forward strand.
GTGGATTATTAACCATTAATTGTTCGTGAACCTGCATTAATGTAGGTAAATGAAACAAAACAGTGCAACATCACTTTAAGTTCTCTCAAGAAGTCCGCGCGAGGTTTCAGTAAAGTGCCGCGTCTTTACTTAAACTCAAGGGGAGTGGGGCGGGATATCATCAATCATCTTTATCATGCATTGAGTGGAGTTCATTTCATAATTATTTAAATAACTTTGTACTTGTTACCTAATTTTACATGACACTGGCTAAATGCACAAACCGTGCGAAGCCAAAAAGAAAAAAAAAAGAAAAAAAAGTTCAACAGTAATCAAAGATTTTTATCATTCAACTTTTTTTTTCTTTTCTTTTTTTTATTACTACAATGCAGACTTGCTTTTCCAATTCACTTTAGACATTGGCAGAATAGTCGACATCGGCTTTGTCAACACAGAAAATTATCGTATTAACGATCATTGAATAAGGACTATCCTTATTCAATGATCGTTAATACGATAATTTAGTTGACAAGTTATCTTACTGTCATCATATATCATGCGATGTAATAACACTTATCAAAAATGGTATTTGCACCGATTTCGAAACTACAGAAGAAATGTTAAGAAGAGCCAATGACAAAAATTCTGACGGAAAGCAGTTTTATTGAACAGATTGCAGAAATCGATATAAATGTTTAATTTACTTACTTAACTTAAAATTACCAATTAATCATTCTAAGGTAAGTAATAATAATAAATAAATCATTTATTTTAGGCCACTTGTACAAATTTTATAAACCTGCCAAACTGCGTGACAGTTTGTCGGCAGCAAGTGATAAATTGATAATTAATTTAAAGTCTAACGATTATTAAATTGTGTCTTCTACATTTTCTTGGTTACTTTATTTATTCTTCCTCTAAAGTGTTATACTGGGAGGGATTATCGTGTTTGAATCTGTTTTTCCAAGATACTATACGATATTTTTATACTATCTTTTTTAACGAAATGTACAATATTTTTTATCAGTCCGATTCCAACACTGGCTCTCGGTACCAACCGAGACAATGGCGAAGTCGGAAGTCAGTGTGTGTGTTATGTGCTGATGCTACTCGTCCTCACGCACACATTCAGAACGTTTCTGTACACTTGGTTACCACAACTAAAGCGCTCGTGGCTTCGTGAGATAAGAATACTGTAATATAACCAACCACCGACAAACTCTTTCAAAAGGAAATCCACAACAAAATATACTACTTTATAGAAACAAAAATTTCTCCAAAACTCAACTCAAAAATTTCTAACACTACGTAACTTATAATTGCTTACTGTTAAAAAACAAGTTCGCATTCCGAACTTCCAGTTCTTGTAAGAAAACATACGATGATGCCCGATGATTTCCGATCAATTATCAATTAGTACACGTTATTCGACTCATACTGTTTTGTACTTTCACCCTCGTTGTTGTTTGAGAAGGTGGGGTTGATGACCTGCGAATGTTTTTTTAATTATCGATAATATCGATGTAGCAGCTTTGAAGGTTTTTGATAAAGATTTGTGCATAGTAACATTAATTATTGTACCTAATTAGCAAGTCACCGTTTGACTATTTGAAACGAGAAGTTTGTATCATTAGATAATGATAACCAGCACCCTAAGTGCTTGAAAAATGTGTCTGCTCAACAACGTAATTAACGCAATGAATGACTGTCAAAATTAAACCCATTGCTACCGTGTGTTACTCGCAGAAGTTCTTTTAAGGCGAGGTTGCAGAACTTTTTAACTTTTTTAAACCTCTGTAAATTTTGCAAAATGTAAATTTTGCGCAAAAAGAAAATATTTTAAGAAAATTGATCAAGCACTGTGTGAAGATAGAAACATGAATTAAATTAATTGGCTCGATAAAAAAAAATCACAAAGATGACACTAAATCGCTATTTAAAACGTGTACCTTGAAGAGATTACTTCGTTAAACCATGTAAAAGTTATACCAAAAGATAGGCCTTATTGTTTTTTAGTACTTGGTGAGAACACATTTTATAATGTCCTTACTATTTTTTTCTATGGAACAAATATACACAAAATCTAGAAGTTCAAGAGCTCGGCCGGCCAGTTACAGCCGGCTACACACCGCACTACAAGACGGCCTTAACAGAGCTTTCATGAGTGTACAAAGTGGTAGAGTAGGTACCTACGTCTAACGCACCCTGTGTCATCCTCGCTAAACCATGTTATATGGCCAATCTTATCACTACGGGCGGCGTTGGTAATAAAATTGGCCGATCACTGTTCTTACTCAGCTCGAGCCAAGTGACAACGCGATACATGCTTTCTTCTTGATCGAATGGCACGAAAATATCACTTGGTTTTCATCCCATAGCCTCTTTTGTGCAACTTTGTTGTTATCACTTGACGTAATATTTATGATTGTAAATCCATAATTTCATCATATTTCCCACCAATTTACCTTCTTATTGACAGTAAAACAAAAAAAACCGGCCAAGTGCGAGTCGGACTCGCGCACGAAGGGTACCGTACCACTATCTATAAAAAAATCACGTTTGTTGTATGGGAGCCGCCCTTAAATATTTATTGTATTTTAATTTAATTATTTATTTTTAAAGTGAATATATAACTAAATATTCTGTGAATATTTCAAGCGTCTACCTGTTGCCGTTATCAATATCGAGCAAAAACGAGCAAAAAAATCACGTTTTTTGTATTGGAGCTCCCTTAAATATTTATTTTATTCTGTTTTTTAGTAGCTGTTGTTATAGTGGCAACAGAAATACATAATCTGTGAAAATTTCAACTGTCTAACTATCACGGTTCATGAGATACAGCCTGGTGAAAGACTGACAGACAGACAGACGGCGGAGCCTCAGTAATAGGGTTCCCGTTTTACCCTTTGGGTATGGAACCCTAAAAAAGACAGGTGTAACACATCGTCTATGAAATGTTATTAATACACACATTAAAATGCGACATTTTATTTTGTTCTCACATCAAGGCGAATAATTGCAGCTCCATGTTTTGAAAAGTCAGCCACAGTCGACATATGGGAAAACTTGGAAGTCTGAAAACCGGACTACCCTCAGCATATAGGAATCTCCAAGTTTTGATGCTGGGGCGTTTGTTGCGCCATTTCTTCTTCCCAGCTAAAGCACTAGGAAGTGGTGAAGGGCGGGCGTTTTGCGGACTGTCTTATGTAATTTTGACGTTCGAAAAGTGCTAATTCGAAAAGTGTTAATCTCAAATGCGGGCCCTATCAGAATACCAGCGTTGCGGCACATATTTTTAATTGACGCAGCATCATGCTGAGATAGGAGCCTTTTGGCCTTGTACAGGACGTGTGTTTTAGTTTAAGAGCAGGCAGTCTAAATCAAATTTCCACGCAAGCTCCGCCCCTTGCTCCCCGCCACTCCGTCATGTGCTAAATGCTAACACATCAGTAATAAAGTTGAATATCGCGTGCGCTCTTTGATCGTGTTGAAGCACGAAACTAAATAGCGTAGGTTTCAATTCTTATTTCGTTTATAACTAAAGTAATAATTGATCTAGAGAAAAAATATCTGGTGGCTGGATAATAAACTATATTTTCTTGCTGTGAATATTTATTTTAGACATAAAAGCCAAACAATCTTGTTTGTTTTTATAATTATCCTTAAAAAAGACATGATTTTCGAATAAAAACTGGATCGAGATAAAATATTACAATTACGTAACTGTCTTCAACATGGAAAGAAAAGATCTAATAAATCATATACTAAAGTTTAATTTTGCTTGTATGCTGTTTCAGAATATTCATGCAAATTAACATAAAGATAGGGAGCCTCCTCTTAATTTGTGATCTCCTGTGCGAGTCCCATTAGGTAATAATTTTTCTTTCTTTCTTTCTTTTGATTTTTTTATTTTAAATTTGCAATTATTCAAATTCCAATCGCCCCAATTACCTAAATGGTGATTAGACTAGAAGTCGACAATGCTGCAACAAGACGTATAAAGTTAAATACATTTTGTACAAGTGATAACCATTATCACCAGCTAATACCTGCAACACCAAGGGATTGCCAAGATAGCCAACCTTTGAAACAACATTGAAGACTCCTATGGAAATAACCATAGCAGAGATGGAAAATTTTATGTCTCTATCAAACATTCCAACTCGGACAAAAACCTCAGATTAGCGACTATTAAAAATGTCGTAAAGCTCCGAGTTAAGGACATTTTGCCACAGGGTTGACAAACAGTAGGTCGGCTAGTTATCAATTGTACGCGCTGTGTCAAAACTGTCTAATGGTTCGCCAACCGCATGACTGATGCGTTTGTACTGACACGCACAGAAGGGGTTTTAACTTTTTTTTAATAGGTTAAGATTTTATATCGTTTTATTATTTTGTAGAAAGTTATATGGCACAAAATCGTATGGGAAATAATTGTATTTGGGTTAAAAACAATGCTGCGAAAGAGGTACGTACAACTTATAGCATAATTATGTTAGAAAAAATATTAACTAAATAATTATTATTTACAGTGAGCATTGATGGTAACGGCCGCAACTTACGGTCGTAGATTCGAACCCTGACAGACGTTTTACTTTGTGTAAAGTTTCATCACCACTGCTCTCAAAACGGTGAAGGAAAACAACGTGAGGCATGTCCTAGAACCAAAAATTCAAGGACATGTGTCATCTACCAAACCGCACTGGGCCCGCGTGGTGGATTACGGCCCCCTCTGATCAAGAGGAGGCCTATGTCCCAACAGTGGGAATATTATAGGCTGATTACGCTATTTATTATTTCATTAAATCATTATAAAAAAATAAAAAAACATATTTAAAAAAAACAAAAAAAAAGGGGGGCCGAAGGGTATTATAAAAATACTCTAATTACTAATAATATAAAAAAGTTAAGAAAAAGATGATCATTCGTTTGGAAATAATTAAAAGCATTTATTTGTTACTTTGCTAATTTGAGTCCTACTTTCATTTCATAAGTTTGTGCTGAAAGTACTAGTCATTTAGGAATATGAACTTATGTAAGATATTCGTGTCGAGAAAATAACTTAAAATTTTGTTTTGCCTAATGCACAATGTCTTTGTCAATTAGTAAAATGATGTCTCTTTGCCGTTGTCAACATTCTCGTTAATGGCTAGTCTTTAAGCTTAGACAATACTTATCCTAAACAATTGGCAGACATTGAGAATAAGAAGTAGGCGTAGCTTGTGAAATACCTAAAATCTTTTGCACATACCAAATATTTCTCGTCTCAAAATACTTCGAATTTTCATTTTCTATAGTGTATTTTGTAGGAGAAAATACGAAATTCACACGAACGAAGTCGCTGGGTACGTCATCATCATCATTACAGCCGAAAGACGTCCAGTGCTGGACATAGGCCTCCCCTAAAGGGGGCGGTTGCCATAATGGCCACGCTTGGCAGGCGGGGTGGCGATCGCAGTGTGGTGTTACAATGCATAGAGAACGCTGCTGCTAATTCGCTAGTAAGCGGGGTAAGTGCTAGTAAAATATTGCATAATGTAAAACCATTTTTTTGTGTCAGAAACTGATATTTACTACGAGTATTAAGCAAAATTATAAAATGCCTATTTAAATTCTCTCGGTATTCTATTGGTAATTGGTTAATTCCTATGTCACGACTTAACGAGCATGTTGCAATATTAGGCTTTGATTGCTTGTCTCACATTCAATTTTCTCAAACCTTTTATGGGGTTTCAAATCAAAGAGTAACACAAGCATAAGTGAATTTTAATTCTTAGTTAAAATTCTGATTCTCTCATTGATTTCGTAATAGTTAGCTTTAAAACGTAAGATAATTTTGACGTGTAAAAGTTTTTTTTTTTTGTTATCTATTCACCGAAATATAATAGAATATATTTACTTTGCACATAAACAGTTTTAAATAGGTATGAATACTGAATAGTTCCACATATTATTTGCTTACTTTATTATAACAGCATGAAAAAATTACCTTAAAATAAAAATTATAATCAAAAACACTAATTATTACTAAGGCCTAAGAAAAAAAAAACTGTGAAAGTACTTTTAATTATGTTCCTAGTGATATCACATTTGGAACTTTGCTGAAAATTTTATAAATATCATTTCATAACCATGCACCAGAATTTTATACTTTATTTGCATGTTATAAACAGCATGATGGCAAACGATTGATGGATTGGCTGAAGGATGGTATGGTTTATGGCTTGATAGGAGGTGCTGATTGAAATATATATATATATATATGAAATATATATATATATATATATATATATATATATATATATGAAATATATATATATATATATACTCGTATATATATTTATTTATTTAACAGACAACAAAAGGTCCACACTGACAAAAAACAAATACCTATTAAAAGAATGTTAGAAACAATCATAAAACATGTTAGTACTTATAATCTAGGATTGACGGTGACGGTGACGGTGGTTTGACGGTGGATAGAGATGCATGGAAAAGAAGAAAATATTGCGCAGACAACAAATTAATTGGGATACGGCCAGAAGAGGTATCATCAAATTAGATGCAACCGTTTGCTTATAAATATTTAAAAGCTTTAATACCTAGATATACACATTTATTACATAATGAAGTAGTCTCTCATAAATAAAAGCATAAATTGTTAATATGTTAATCAAATAAAAACTGCCAATATCATGAACACGTAACGGAAGTATTATTTATGAAACATTATATTTATAATAATTATTATAACTTCCGATGCTTTCGTTTATTATATTTTTATTTAAATTATCCTATTGAGTATTATATTTCAACTGAATGCAGTCTCTTTTGGGTCAGACAACAAATTACTTTTAATCATATTATTATAAGTTGTGTAGCTATAAATACTCTAGTCGTTACGTATCACCTAACTAAGTAGGCACTACCTAATTGGATACGAGCAAACTGCAATCACTAAAATCCGTGCGTCAAAAATAATTATAGCGATTAGGTACCTATATAAAAGAGCTAATAATAATTATATCAGCTAAATCGTAATTATGGCAAACACCCCCCCTTAGGGGGAGGCGTTATTATATTATCATCCATAATAAATGAGTAGATAATCAACATACACTAATACTCTCAAAAACCTCCTAAACCTTTAGTAATGAAGGAAAAAATCTTTTATAAGATCGAGAAAAAAGCTTCGATTTTGAAGAGATGACTATTATATATTAATAACTATTAGCTTTTGCCCGCGGCTTCGCTCGCGTTAATTTAGAATTTGACAATAATTTCGGGTTGTACTTTGCCTTTTTAAATTTAAAGTGCTATTATTAAATACATAGATATAGATAGGGGTATCATAATTCAATCATGATTCGAAAGTCACGTGGCGCCATCTATTATCATGAGAACGTTATTGTTGTTTTCCTCGGGAACAGTACTTTTATTCAGGATGAAAGGTACCCTATGTCCGTTTCTGTACACCTGACAACGTATATGCAAAATTTCAGGATGATCGGTTCAGTGGTTTAGGCGTGAAAAGGTAACAAACAAACTTACTTTCGCATTTATAATATTAGTTAGGATACGGAATAAACACAGACAGGGCTTTCTGTGGCTTCATCGAGCTTTCAAAAATATTTTCCCTAACACTTGTCTCTCCGACTGTTCAAGTACACTTGCCTACACATATCGTTGATAGGCAACCGAATGACCACAGAGGTCGCGACTGAAGGCTGAGCTGACCTCGACACACTGTTTACTTCGATGTTAGCCGAATTCGTATACATATTGCCAAATAGACTATGTATTATACTAACGAAAGGTACAAAGAAGTTCCATTTAGCTTCTTCCTTCGTGTTTTCACGAGCTATCTCACCGTCAGTAACGTCCTTTCGCAATAGGTCACTCTGTAATGATAGATGTAAGGGTAAGAAAACATAACGCGCGAGCGTTTCAGTAGTCGCATAAGATGTGTAACATCTGACATCTCACCTTGGTAATAAGCAGGGACCGTACAACCCCGGTTAAGGGTTAAGCCTTTCGAAGGAGTAACCCATTCAATGGGTTACCTTTATCAGGATGTAACCCATTGAATGGGTTTTGTACTAGAAACCCAATGAAAGGGTTACATGATAACCCATTGAATGGGTTTTATACTTGAAACCCAGTGAAAGGGTTACATGATAACCCATTCAATGGGTTCTATACCTACTTGAAACCCAGTGACATGAAAAAATCATAATATTATGTTATTTCGATATCCGCCCAGCACGCGTAGCATGACCAATTCTATCTGTATTCTACCCAGGGACCATTTTAGTTACCATTTTAGAAAAACCCATACGGTGTGGGTAAGTTTGAATGGCTTAAACTAAGCCGTTTAAAAGGGTTACCCACACCGTATGGGTTTTTATTGAAAACCCTTTCAACGGGTAACCAAAATTTAATTTAAGCCGTTCAAAAGGGTTACCCATATCGTATGGGTTTTTGTTTAACGGCTTAGAAAAACCCTATCGAAAACCCTTTCAATGGGTAACCAAAATGGTCCCTGGTAATAAGCAACGGAGCAGCGACAGAAATTAATCTAAATTTTAAAAAGCTTAATACGGAAATATTTATTCGAATAATTATTCATTGCTACCACCACTGGTCTACCCACTGATTGAAATTCAACCCCCGACTTACAATCTATATAGTACTTACTAATTCCATGTTAAAAAAAATATTTAGGTAATTATTTCATGCTCAAGCTGTCACTTCCTGTTACACACTTCCGTCCCTTTTCACGAAATCACTCCCACAGTTAGTTATAGGAAAGATGTTAGATATCAATAAATAAATAATTACAGCCGAGACATCCACTACCTCCCTCATATCAAGCGTCGCCACTTCGGATCCCCGTTACCTTCACCAGCCGATCTATTCCGTAAAAATATCATCGTTTAGGTAAATTAAGCTGTGTTTTACCGCGCCGGAGTCAGGGCTTCGTTTTGTTTGTAGCTAGGTACACATTTTTTTTGTGCCAATAAAGAAGTAAGTAATAGTTTCAATCCGTAAAGGAGCTCGTGACTAAGTAATAACAGCCGCACGGGTCGCTCCATCAGGTTAAGCTAAGCTTGCTGGGGTTGGTCCGTAGATGGGTTACCATCTAGGGTTGGTCCCGGTTGTCATTCGTGAATCTTTGACAGTCGTTACGGGTCGTCAGAAGCACGAAAGTCTGATCACCAGTCTTACCAAGGGGTATCGTATTACACAGTTACTGGATTGTGGAGTTCAGATAGGCAGTCGATCCATGTAAAATACTGGTATTCAGCTGCATCGGGTTAAACTGGAAGCAGATCCCAACAGTTTTGGGAAAAGGCTAGGTAGATTGAATAGCGTCAATCCCCAGCATCAGACAGTCTATTTTGTAAAATTACAGCTTACAGCACTTAAGTTTTCCCGGTGAGAAGTTTACAGATTCGCCTGGCTGGTGATCGGTCCTTCTTGTGCACGCTAAGCCTTCCGGTACGCGGTTTCCACTCCAGAAATTTCAGCCCCATCAATCCACCTATTCTACGAGATATCTCTAGCCGACACCAAAATAGGAAGGCCTTATTAAAGTAACGTTAGCTTAAGTCATTAAAATCTGGTTAGCACAAGCAAAGTTTGCAGTAGGTACCAATTTTGGCATGATATGCGAACTAGTTCCTTTTACTATTAATCTTCGTTACAGACAATCATAGCGTTCATAGTAGTAAAAAGCTTAAGCTTTTGACCTTCAATAACACCTGTCGTAGGGAAATGGTGAACCAGGTATATAGTCACTAGAATGGGTGTTGTCTTGCCAGGGGCCCAAGTCTGCTATTTTTATAAATTCAGTCATTCCAACACGATCCCATTGTCATGCCATTGTCATTTTGCTAAAAGTTCGTAATCTGGTAAATTCATAATGGTCGATCATTTCCTTTGCAATTTCTTTCAATGTAGTGTCAGTTGCCGACCATTGGAAAGTCATAATGAAGCCATTATAATAGTAGATTACCAAACTTGTCAAAATCAACAATTATGAAATCAATGTCGAAAGTCTGCTATTACAATAGTGTCAGAATGGTCGATCCATTCTGACACTATTGTAATAGCAGACTTGAGGCCCTGGTCTAGGACTTTAACAGTGTGCGAAAACGTCAAACAAATAGTTTTCTGACAGCTGCGTGCACAGATTGCTTTAAAGTAGCAGCAGTAGGCTGAGCGATGTCGAGCGTCTTGCGTGGATGTGACGCATATTTTCCCCCAACTTGATTTTTTCGTGTGTGTGTTCCTTCTCTGCGTCAAGTTTACCGACAATTAAACGTAAGTATTTTCTTTGTTTTTTAATTTTTTTCACCAAGACGATTTCGGTCGTCATACAAATGAATTTCAAGCGTCGGAATTTTCAATATCCTTTCTTTGAAGAGAAAAACCTTTTAAAAGGATTTGGTGTTCCGAATTCCTTAATGAGTAAACTAACCTTTTTTTTGGTTGTGGAATTATTAAATAACCTCTCCAGCTCTGGGCGGAGCGGGAGCGCGTGTCAGACTTTCATTGACTAAAACCCACCCGTGTGCTTTCAGTTGCCTGTGTGCCAGGGCCACGATACCCCTTTCGGACAAACCCGCAACCCAGGCAGGGAGTAAACTAACCTGCGGGGTAATTTGCGTAACACACTATCAGTACTTCAGTAGCAATGGGTTTGATTTTGACAGTTCAACAACATTCATTGCGTTATTTACGTTGTTGAGCTGACAAATTTTTCGAACATATGAAGCAATGGATTATCAATACACTTCAAAATCATTCAGATTGTGAATTAGTTAAATATTGTACTTTTTAAGAGCTGTTTAGAAAAGTTGAAAGCTCTCATTGCACTAATCAAGTCTTGATTGTTTTTTTTTTGTATATTGTTAGTTCTAAATGCTATTTTTGTGTTTCTTGTGCGTGTCCTAAATAAAGTATTTATCTTTCTTTCTTTCTTTTATCGCGATGAGCCTTCTATAAATTTTTATTTTGTAATAGAAATGTGTGTAAGTGCTAAAAGCACGCCCTTTATGGAAATGAAACGTTTACTGCGCCTTCGTTTTTTATTGTGAGATGAAACTAATCTCTTATGTTTGGTACAACTTCTTAGTTGCGTCGTCGTAACACCGACCTTGGCATGATGAAGTTTTTGATTGATGAGTGTAGGGATTGATAAAGAAATTTCCTAAATACTGAAACTTTTTTTTATTTCGTATAAATCTATGATTTGAATGCATTAAACAAATGAGGAGGAGGTCCTGACCGCCGCTAATGAACATCTTCCGTATCCTACCAGAGATTTCTCAGGGGCATGAACAATAATGATTATCCAAGACAAAAAGCTGAAATGTTTTATGCGCCTGTAAAATTGTAAATACATCGGCCCCCATACCTACACTTAAACTCTAAACTCCGTACATAGTATTATACACATTATCTCACGTATAACAACAAACGAAATTAAATTAAATTGTTTATTCTGTAAATGATAAATGATTTATTTCTGTAAGTAGGTTTGTACAAACCCTTTTACAAGTCATTCAGAACAAGCGCTTAAATCAGTACAATTATTGGTTGAGCCATTTTGAAGTAACGGGTTTTTTTGATTGAATGTTGATAAAGTACTATTATCTCACGAAGCGACGCGTGCTTTAATCGTTGTAACCAAGTATACAAACACGCTATGAATATGTGTGAGACGAGTAGCGCCAGCGATAGAGTTGTAAAAAATGTTTTTTTTTCTGAGATGTAAAAAAGCGTTGAAAAAAACATGAAAACAAACAGTTTTTTTTTCTAGATATTTTTTTTTCCAAAATTACGAAAATAAAAATATAGTAAGATGGATATAATTAAAAATAAGCTAATATTAGATTTATTCTGGTTAATAAAGAAATACCATTTTTTTTTATATTATAATTAATATTAATATTATATTCTACTTAAATATCTCAAAATAATTGACAATACTCATTGAAGTTTATTTTTAGGGATGGGGATTCCCCAATCTTCGTTTGGTTTATATTTTGTTTGAATTGATTGCAGACTGCAGATGTAAATAGGATATCGGAATCACTTTTCGACGCCATATTAAAAAAATATATAAAAAATAAGCTAGATGGAGTCGACATTTCCTATCTGACACCCCTGTGAAGACATGGCGAAAGAAACTTAGGGGTCAGTCTCTTTTAAAGTCCAGATATAATCTTGGTCAAATCATGTGAGAGTGTAAAAATGATTGAAATCGATTCAGTTCCTTAATCTGAACAAACTTTATTCAGGTTTCGCATATACTAAAAATAATTTTGTCTACATAATGATGATTTTGCATAATAATAATAACGCTATACTAATACAAATCAACTCACACATACACATGCACACAACACACAGTCAAATCCACTCTCAAAATTTTCTTATTTGTAGTTTATTTGTAACCAAAGCTTCTTTGTAATTACAAAGTTTGTACATATGAAGCGCCGTGGGGCCCGTGACTTGTACAACTGACAGGCGTTCCTTGCAATGCCTATTTCAAGCATCAGTCTCTCACAAATGCAAACTTATCCACTACTAGTGTACATTTGTGAAGAGAAAATAAATATACATAGAAAATGTTTTTTTTTTTTTTTGTGAAATGCGATATTTTTTACCCGACTACGGCGAAGCAAATAGGAGGGTTATGATTTTGACCGGTATGTATGTATGTATGTATGTTCATCTGTTCCCTCATTACTTCTAAACCGGTTGTCATAATTTGACAAATGAGGTATTGTTGGAAGCGTCTTAATTGTCCGCTGGTTATAGGCTATGTGAGGTCACATTAAATTCAATATGGCGCCCTCTAGCGGATATAAAGTCAAAGCCTAAAAACAAAAAATTGTTTATTCATACCTTGTTGGGTATCAAATGAAAGGCCTTAATTAGCACATTTCAAAAATATATATATTGTCAGCTGTTGCTCATGGTTTTGCTTGCATGCACCCAATTATTAGGTATAATTTCTATAAAATCATAAGCAACATTAAACATAATTTTATCTGAACAGTAGGTATTTATTTTATAGTTTACTTAGCACAATTAAGATATAGCATAATAAGTTTCAATATTTGTAATACATCGCTAGACGAGAACTTTTGCCAACAAACAGTTATGCAGTTTGGCAGACTCTATGTATGATATTGTTATTACAGATTTTGAAAAAATAAATAAATAATAAAAAACTGGCCAAGTGCGAGTCGGACTCGCGCACGAAGGGTTCCGTACCATTATCTATAAAATCGGCAAAAAAAACACGTTTGTTGTATGGGAGCCGGCCCCTTAAATATTTGTTTTATTTTAATTTAATTATTGATTTTTAAAGTGAATATATAACTAAATATTCTGTGAATATTTCAAGTGTCTACCTGTTACTGTTATCAATATCAAGCAAAAACGACCAAAAAAATCACGTTTGTTGTATGGGAGCCCCCTTAAATATTTATTTTATTCTGGTTTTTAGTATTTGTTGCTATAGCGGCAACAGAAATACATCATCTGTGAAAATTTCAACTGTCTAGCTATCACGGATCATGAGATACAGCCTGGTGACAGACGGACAGACAGACAGACAGACAGACAAACAGACAGACGGCGGAGCCTTAGTAATAGGGTTCCCGTGTTACCCTTTGGGACGGAACCCTAAAAAGCATCAGTCTCTCACAAATCCAAATTTATCCCTAGTAGTGGATAAGTTTACATTTGTGAAGAGAAAATAAATATACTTAAAGTTTACGGCGGACACGTGTAAAGAAAGATAATAATTATGTAGATATGGCAGAAACTGACATCGTAAGATAGTGGTAAAAAATCAACAACAACATAAAATATTAAGCAAATCTTAATGATAATGATAAATGACCCAATGCAATCTCCCTAGTGGGTCTATTGAAGAAATACTTGCGTAAATAGCACGTTGGTCTTGCCCACAAATGTCATACGATATACGAAGTCATACTATTATGATAAGTTTAGTAACCTTTGATGATTTTTTGCCATACGTATGTATGGATGACGAGAACCTTTGGTAGCTCAATCAATCTGCATACTAGCCTATTCCCAACTATGTTAGGGTCGGCTTCCAGTCTAACCGGATGCAGCTGCATACCAGAATTTTACTTGGATTGACTGTCCATCTGACCACAACCCAGTTACTGGGTAACACGATACCCCTTGGTAAGACTGGTTGTCAGAATTTTGAGCTTCTGACTACCCTTAACGACAGTCAAAGATCTGCGAATGACAGCCGGGACCAACGGCTTAACGTGCTTTCCGAGGCTCGGAGGGTTCTCGATACGTAATGGATGATCACCCATAAACGAAGCGACCGCGCCAAGCGTAGCTAAACCTTTGATGGATCCGTGCGGCTGTTATTATTTAGCCACTAGGCCCTCTACCTACCTAGACAACTACTTTTATTTTGTGTGGGAAATTATCAAATAACTTCTCCCGCTCTGGGAGCGGGAGGACATGTCAGACTTTTACCGAATAAAACCCACCCGTGGCGTGTTCCTTCAGTTGCCTGTGTGCCAGGGCCACGATATCCCTTTCGGAAAAACTCGCAACCTTGGCAGGCATTGGCCCTACCAGACCTCGTTAGTTGGTGCTGACATCTCTTTGAGGCGCGCGTGGAACACAATGCGCCGTCGACCCGGGCCTAGTCCTTATCGGACGGCGAGCTACCCATCGCTCACCGTCAGCAAGCGCGCTTTACGGTGGTCGCAAATCAGCCTGAGACTCCCGACACCCGGGGCGTCTCCCGCGGCACCTAGACACTTGCAGTCATAATAATTTTAATACCACCCTGGGCAGTCCCACTGAAGTGCAAAAGGCTTTTTTCATGCAGAGCAGTGAGCACGGACCTATTCGAACTGGTACCTAATGTCACTCTCTTATTGAATTTATCATCTACTTAGCAGGTCGATAGGATATCTAATTAAAGATGAACCCGCAGCTGTAGCCCGCGAAATTCAAGCTTTCTTGTATTTTTTGTAATGTGCATGTCAGTTTCAGGATTTATCCTGATAAAAATATGATTCGCGACTATAACAGATATGTATTTACATAATTATAATCATTAGGAGCGAGTGGCGGTTATGGCAAACCCCCTATTTGGGGAAGGCCTATGTCCAGCAGTGGACGTTTTGCAGCTGAAATGGTGATGATGATAATAATGAATCATTAGAATAATTAATACTCTCTCTAAGCTAGATTTGTTCCCCAATGTCATAATTTCATGAAAAACTCATTCAACGAAACAAAGATCAAGATACAACCTGACACAGACCTACCCTAATTGCGTAACACAGTTTGAATCGGAATCGGAATGATTTTCAAGTATATTGCTAATCCATTGCTTCATAATGTTAGAAAAATTTGTCTGCTCAACAACGTAAATAACGCAATGAATTTTGTTGAATTGTCAAATCGAAACCGATTCCTACTGATAGTGTGTTACGCAATTAGCCCGCTGTAAATAGCAAAAAGCGTAAGAAAATTTGAATCTTGCAGTTTTGTAGGATTATCAGTAGCGTCAATTAGTTCCTTTCCTGCAGCTTTCAAAGCACACAGGAGGTTAGTCCTCATCTTTGTCCTGTATTGTTTATGGAACAGCCCTCATGTCAGTCTATAAGAGCTACCCCACCCCACGGCAGGAATCCAAAAGGCTATGTAACAAACGAAGAAGGAATCAGCATTGATTACCTACCACTCTTGCTCTCTTGCAATAGGCCTAAATAGATCAAGTTTTCTGGTTTAATTGAAGCCGGTACTAAGCTGTATTTAGTGGCATTGCTGACACAAGCTGACCCCGACCCCAACATACTACTATTTGAGAAGGTGAGGCCAATGATGATGAACATGAAATTGCGGAAAACCAGTGAATATTTAATTATGATTAATTATCAATTTGACTCTAACGAGAGCTTTTGTCTCGTTAAAACTACAACATAAGTTACGAAGGTCACAACTAATGAGGCAAAATCTATTATTCCATTTTCATTATACTCTCATCTCTCATAACATTTTACTATGAAGCTTTATTCGACAATATCCAACAATGGGCCCGCATTTTAGAACGATAGGTAGGTCTTCAATCATCATCTGCCTAGCCTCTCCCAACTATGTTGGGGTCAGCTTCCAGTATAACCGGATGCAGCTGAATACCAGTCATGGAGCGACTGTCGATCTGACCTCCACAACCCAGTTACTAGGTAAGACGCTACCCCTTTGTAAGACTCGTTGCTAGGTTATTCGGGCTGTTGAATACCCGTAACGACTGTCAAAGATCTAAGTACGAATAACAGCCGGGACCAACGGCTAGAACGATTAGAATTAACTGCAGCAAAGCCTAGACAAAGACCAGAATTCAACAACGGGGTTCTACCCCGAGTCAAGCAGTTTTTTGGACATTTCCATGAGAATATTCTCTCCGGATTCTTGATATTTGATGCCTTGAAAGATACCCAATCATTTCAAAAGAAATCTTCAGTTTATCAAAATGCAAATGCAGACATCACAATTGTTTCCACCTTTGAGATCAAATCGCTTTCGCCGAACCTTGATAATGACTTTAGTCTCAGACTGGACCGGTGTTTCCAGTTAATAGTGTTAGCTCTGCACATAACTGTTAACGATTATAGACTACTAGCTTCTGCCCGCGACTTAGTCCGTGTGAAATTTCTTGTGCGACGCATTGCATCGCCCACCCGCGCTATAACTTCATGGTCCCTCAGCGTTAGCGACTTTTACTTGTTTTTACTCGGCTTCTTAGGGTCTTAGCGAGATGCTATACAGCTTAGGTAATAGTTAAAACGAGCTGTTGTCTGCAACTCCACGTCAATATGCGCGTATTTTGCATACGGGTGGGAAAATCGATTATTCGATGCACCCCAGCTCCTTAAAGAAGGCCAGTATGCAGCGGTGTATTGGAGTGTGGGTGCTGATAAGGTGCTGGTAGCGTTAGTGCCGAGGAAGAAGAAATAAAAAGGCGGACAATTAAATTTCACGTCTGTATTGGACCAGGTGTCGCAGTAGGAAGGGGTCTGTGTTGCCACAGATCAATAATACATTATATTTTAATGTTGGTGTTGCAATCTTAATACTAAAATATCCAACAGCCAGCAACGCCTTGGTGTTACTGACAATCTCACAGAGGGTACCTGGGTTACCGAAGTACTTTGCCCTGTATGTAGCGCATCCTCCATGCAGGCGCTGCACAGCGGACTGTCTGTGACTCTTATGACAAAGAGGTGTTTATTAAAAGACCCATGGCCAGTTATAGCTGCTGTTATTGTACGCAGCTGTTGCTTGGTTAGTCGGAGATCCTGTTTCGTGAGGCGGCCATCAATTGTAGGGAGTGCTTTCTTAGCCTGCCTGCACTCACCTTGGTCCGACCATAGTTTGTGATGTTTGTCCCTGGAGCGTTTCCTTACCAGAGTGCCCTATAAGTTAATCAGCTTATAACCTTCCCCAAGAATAGGACTATCAAACACAACTAGATTTTTTTTTAATCCGCCTGGTAGTTTCAGAGATTAGCATGTTTAAACAAACAAACAAAGAACCTCTTCAGCTTCATTATATAGATAGGTTATAACCATCTTCGTCTACACGTTGGTAACTTCGTAATAGACGGAGAGTGAAAGCTTTGTGTGGCTGTTGAAACAGCGAGACATAAGCGAATTGGTGGCTCAGTTTTGTGCGGATTTGGTAATCGATTTTGACACTCTATTGATTCGATAGTGAACTTCAATGTGTTTTTCTGTCGAGGATTGTCATGTACCAATGTTGTTTATGTAGCACCAATGTGCTTTGTGGCGATAATCTGATATTTAAAACTTCTTGAAATTTATTACTTTGTGGATTTAAAACCGATTTGGCTTTTAGTTTTCTTGTTAACCATTATTGAAGGGTTTCTTTTGGGTTTTTTTACAGCTTTTGCAGATAATATGCCAAACTGCCAATTATTATTTATTCTTCAGATTAGGTTATCTGACGATTGAAAAATCGGCCTTAAGCTTAATTTAAAATACTACTTATAATGCAGTAAGCAAGCTTGCTTGATGATCAGTATACTGAATACTCAACCAGGGTATAATAGGTAATACGGGCTGGTGTCCGCAATTCCACGTCTATGTGCGTATTTTGCGTACGGGTACACGGAGGGTACCTGGTTTTTCTAATGACTTTGCCCTGTATGTGGCGACCAGCGGACAGTTTAGTAGCTCATGAGCTGCTGTCACGTCGTCCTCCATGCAGGCCCTGCACAGCGGACTGTCTGTGACTCCTATGAATAAGAGGTGTTTATTAAATGACCCATGGCGAGTTATAGGTGCTGTAACTGTACGCAGCTGATGTTTAGTTAGTCGGAGAACCTGTTTCGTGAGGCGGCCATCAATCTTAGCGAGTATTTCTTGGCTGGCCTGCACCTTGGTTCGAGCATAGTTTGTAATGTTGGTCCCTGGTGCGTTACGTTACCAGAGTGCGTAAGTACCCGAAGGGGAGTGGCGCGATGGGTTCAGGTCCCACTGGTGCCATGCTCGACCCCCTTCTGGCAAGTTCATCGGCTGCATCGTTGCTTAGCGAACCGCTGTGTCTTTTGATCAATTGAATGGTTATGTTGTTGAGTCTATCCACCTGGTTAAGGCCCTGGTACATTTTGTGATAAGAGTTTTTCCTGAAAATAGCACATAGGCCTTAATAGGCTGGTAAGTCATCATCATCATCATCATTTCAGCCGAAAGACGCCCACTGCTGGACATAGGCCTCCTCCAAAAGGGGAGGGGTTGCTATAATCGCCACACTTGGCAGTCGAATTGGCGATCACAGTATAGTGTTAAAATGCATAGAGAACGCTACTGCCTATTCTCTAGTAAGTAGTTACAACAATTATTTTGATTGCCTCGTCAACTTTATTAAAGGCAGATCTAATTTGATTATTATAACCGTTACATTAAGAAGAAATGACTAATTTTATGATCAATCGGAGGAAGTTGAAACCTCCAAAATTTGAGGTCAATTACAGAACTTTGATTGCCATTCATTGTTCCCATGATGATCATGATAATAATCTGTAGAAAAACTTTGAATAAGTTAGTATATCAGCTGACCTTGATTGTAGGTACGTGTTTTTCACAAATCTTGTTACATTACAATGGGCTATTTATTTACTGTATACTTACCGATATGGTTATATAGCTTTTACGTAACCGAACTTGGTCTTATCTACATTACAAGGCAGTTAGAGTCAAAAGCACAAGTCATTAATACTAGGCTCAGTATTAGCACTTTCTGCCAGGGTTGCGAGTTTGTCCAAAATCCTCGTGGCCCTGGCACACAGGCAAATGAAGGAACATGGGTGGGTTTTAGTCAGTAAAAGTCTGACACGCCCTCCCGCTCCGCCTAGAGCGGGAGAAGTTATTTGATTTCTCACCCAAAAAAAAAAGTATTAGCACTTTTCGAACGTCAAAATTACATAAGACAGTCCCCCAAAACACCCGCCCTTCACCACTTCCTAGTGCTATAACTGGGAAGACGAAGTGGCGCAACAAACTCCCCAGCAAAACAGCTGTCTCTTCAGTTAGAAAAACTTGATTCCGTATAATAGTATGCAGTAGTACCTATCCCTAAAATTACAAAATAGTTATTTAATATTATATGAAAAATGTTTGACTCTGGTTTGGTCTCGGAGGTTCGGCGAATGGTTGAGATGCTCCAAGTTACTTGACATTGTTAATTTATTTATAAGACCGGTTCGCTTCAAGTTCGGAGTCGTGCTTCACGGAAGTGTTTCGGGACATTACCTACATACGCTGGGGTCCCGCAGGATGCTTAAAGGTTACATTAAGTTATTTACCATATTATTGTCAGCTAGCAAAACTATATCACAACTATACCTAAGTATAAAACCTAATTGATTAGCATTTGGAAATAGGTACTGTTGGAGCTGCTGAAGATTTCAAAAACTATCTTTGCATTGTATAAATTCAATCTATTAGTATTATATAATTGCATAGCACATATGTGAGTACTATGTACTTACTATAAAGCTACCATTTACTGGGTACGTCTTTCATTGACTTGAATGTGCCTTGGCGGCTGAGAGTGCGAGTATGTCATGCTCACTGTAATGTCTCGCTGATGGTGGCGGGTGTGTTGGATCATTTAGCTCCCTTCAAAATGGTTGAGCTGAATGGTGCTAATTCATGCGTCATGTTCGTGAACGGGCGCCGTCAGTAGGGACTGCTCATCTCTTAGCGGCTATGGCTTATTTTAATTTTTAATTTTTGAATTGTTTTTTTTTTATCTTTATATTACGGACGCTTTTGACGTTTTGCATCGTTCTCACATTTATAATTTCAACACGAATTATGTAACCAATATTTTGTAACCATATGTCAATTTAAAAGAGTGTCCGTGGAGTTTCTTGCCCGGTCTTCTCCATAGGTACAAAACAACTAAGCTTTGGAATGGGCAACTAGCTTCATCTTTATGACTGACCGACCCCTTGACAATTCAAAAGTGCCTGTAATTGGTTTATTTGAAATAAATGCTTTGAGTTTGAGTATGCTTCAGCAGTAGGTACCACTTAGTGCAAGAGCTGCTAACTCTCTTTACTCTTAATAAAGAAATAAAAAACTAAAACTAAATAAACTCTTTCTTCTAGGGCTGTAAGGTTGCAAACCTACCAAGCTTGACGTTGAGATCTACCACTGCGTAGAAAAAACAAGATATGGAATAAACCTGTTTCATTGCAAACCGCATAAGCAATTTATGAAGTTGTTGTTTTGTTATTCTAAGTCAACAATCAGTAGGGGTAGATATACCCAGTGGGGTAACTTTAATATCATGGAATTAGTAAGTACATAATAATAGCATGGAGTTAGTGTACTCATGGAATTAGTAAGTACTGTATTGATAGTAAATGTAGAGGGTCATTTCTGTCGCTGCTCAGTTGCTTATATTACCAAGGTGAGATGTCAGATGTTACACATGCAACTACTGTAATAAGGCCCACTCGTTTTTTTTATTTATTGAAGAAGTATACAGTAATAAGTATCATATACACACTATTATTTGCTTACTTTTCGAAATCGCTCGCTTCTAATACTAAATGCCAATCTTAACGCGGATTTCATGGCCACACAATGCAAACATCTCTAGATAATAACATGCAACTTTATTATCGTGACTGTTTGAACTGGGAATCAGTTTATCTAGAGGTTCTACTTTTTAGTCCCGGGTTTTCTTGGCAAAATAGGAGATTTAACTCTGATTTTTAATTTACTAGACCAAAATGACAGCTGCGATTTAAAATAACGGCTATAAATCCTTATCCTAATCCTAATATAAGTTGTAATATTATAAATGCGAGAGTGAATTTGTTTGTTTCTTTGTTACGCTATCAGGTCCTAACTACTCAACCGATCATCATGAAATTTTGCATACACGTTGCCAGGGGTACAGAAAAGGGCATATCGTAGGTACCTTTCATCCAAAAAAAAAAAGAACTGTATCCTAATTGCGTAACACAGGTTGAATCGGAATCGGAATGATTTTGAAGTATATTGCTAATACATTGCTTCATAAGTTAGAAAAAATTGTCGGCTCAACAACGTAAATAACGCAATGAATGTTGTTGAACTGTCAAATTGAAACCGATTCCTACTGATAGTGTGTTACGCAATTAGCCCTCTGTTCCCGAGGAATAGACACTGAACGCGAGCGAAGCTGCGGGCAAAAGCTAGTAATTAATATTACAGAGACAACACAACAACAGGTATGGGGGGACCCCCTGTGGAGAATAAAATTTAAAATTAAATTATGATTGTTATGATTGTGGCGAATCTCTCCTATTATTGACATGATTATGATTGACATTTATGATTATTTTTTTTTCATTGATAAATTGACTTTTGTTTTTAAATTCAATAATACAATTTTAAGGGGATTATCTGTTGAATGACTGCATTATGATCAATTCATTTAAATAAAATATGTAGCTTTATTTTGTATTTGCACGCCGAAAATAAAGGCAAAATAAGATATCATTTTTGTACGTTTTACCAACCTTCTGTACCTTATTTAGGCAAATAAATGATTTTGATTTGATTTTAATGATTCAGTGGTCCTTGATGAGGGTCACTCGGATATTAGATTTTTTACTAGGGTATTTTTATGTCGACCCGAAATTTTATTTTAGTTTAACAAATTAATAATCAGAGTAGGTATAGATAGGTACAGTCAGGGAAATTAATGTAAAGGTAAACCTTCAGCTGTAGCCCGCGAAATTCAAATCTTACGTTTTTTTGCAATTTACAGGTCAGTGTCAGGTTGTATCTTGATCAAAATATGATTGGCGAAATGGCGACTTTAACTGATATGTATTGGATGGAGATGTCTTTGGATCTGTATTTTAGTTTTATGCCACCGAAGAATTTTCCAAATCGGTTCACAATTGAGGAAAACATCGAAAAACACACAAAAAAAAAACATAAACAGTCATGGGGACTGTGCATGGTCAGAAGTGAACAGAAGTTTTCACTTCAATGCATTAATGACTATTAATAAAACAATTTAAACAATGCACACAAATTAAACTTTCACGTGGTCAGTAACTTCACTTACTGCTACAACAGCATGTCGGCGAAGCATGTCAGTGACGCGAACCCATAAGTTTATCCCTACCAAAGATCGCTCAACGTGCCTAAAAATTTTCACATAAGAAAGATACATAAAGACGAACATATAACTTCCTCCTTTTTAGGATTCCGTACCCGAAGGGTCCAAACGGAGCCCTATTGCTGTCACTCACGTGTCCGTCTGTCTGTCTGTCACACAGGTTTTACAGCCAAATGGTTGGAGCTACAATCTTCAAATTTTCACATTAAGTATAAGCATCTTGTTGGCCTAAAGCCTCACAAATTGTCAAAAAGTTTTTTTATGTTTTTAAGGGGGGCTCCCATGCAGATAAAAGGGGCAGCTTTCTAGTAGGTACTAAGAGTCTCTGAGCTAACCCGGGGACAGAAGACAGACAGACTAACATGGCGAAACTCTATGGGTTCCTTGTTGACTACGGAACCCTAAAAATGACTACAATGGTTGCATTGCATTGCATAAAAAATCATGTCCTCTTCAGGAATGCCAGAAGAGGTGGGCGGACATGATTTTTTGTTGAGAACATCGCTGACTGAACAAAATATTTCAACCAAAAAAACATACTAGAAGATATAAATGAAATGAATGTGTATCTAATAGAATTTTTTAATTTGTTGTAAGAAAAAGCAGTTGAATCCTCTAATTCCCACTATTGCCAGCTGTTGCGAAAGCGAATTTCAAAGCAAAGAAATATAATCCTAAACTAATCCAATCGTGTGGCTGGTGATAGATGGATGAGAGTGACCGACGATCGAATCGAGCGTAGGTACCTACGTAGTACGGTACTGTGTGTACCATAGTGTTATGATTGGAGAAGCCTGTGTCCAGTTGTTGGTATGGCTGAACAAAGATGATGATTAAACATTGCATTGTTCATGTTTTTTAGAAAGAAAAGCACCTATACTTTCTTAGATTGCAATTAAATTATACCGCCTTTCAAAAATGAACTAGCAAATACTTTACAACTGGTTGCTAATACATTTTTGGTAGGCGGTATGATTTCATTACACAATGTAAGCTGGCACCATAAACAACGAATTATTTTATAGAGAATTAAATAATATTTATAATACCTACCTATTGCAAAAAAAATATTATTATTTATTTATTTCACACCAATAAGTACAACATCTTACAGTATATCCAAGACGATGCTATACCAACCTATTACACTATTTATCTATAAAAAATACATATACATAAACAAAAATCAACGATAAAAATAAAACTAAAATACTTAATAAAGTAATCTAATATGTTTGGGACTAAAATTATGTAGAAAGCAAAAAGCTATGTTTCCGCCCGGGATCGAACCGGGGGCCTTCTGCGTGTTAGGCAGATGTGATAACCGCTACACCACGGAAACGATGTTAATAACATCCAAATTATTGATTTGTAGAAGAAAGTGTACACATTTATTTTTAATGTTGACCATTTTCGTAACAAAGTTGCTTTGTATACATTTTTCTTTTTTTAAATTATTTCAGTATTCTTCCGGTTAAAATTAAAAAAAAGAATACAAAACAATTACACAATTAAGCTTTTTATTACATTAAAAAAATTGTTACAAAATGTAAATAATAAATCTAACATACCACATTTCATATTTTATAAGCTCGCATTATTATTTCATACAGCATTTACATACAAACAATATTTAAATGTTTAATTTTAATTTAATAAAAAAGAAAAGGAATGATTTATGTAATGAGCAAATTGATATAATTTTTGGAACACCGCATTTTTTTATCTACAGGAAATCTTATATATATTGGACAGATCCGAAATGAAAACCCAATCATAATTTTTACTTAATAATTATTACTATCTATATAACATGACCAAGTTTTTCTAAATTAATTGAATTATCGGTGTGTAATGAAACAACATTTCTTTACACTATTTACATTGGATTTTCGAAAGATTCACATTGAGAATATAGCTTACAAAAGGACTATGTTTTTAAGAACACTGCAGAATATTTTAAACTATTTCAGATAATTGGAATTCACTATTGAAGCAAAAATGGTATAATATTGGTAAAATGTACTTAATACATTTATTTTTTATGTTCCTTTGTTTGGCAAAGGCATTGCTTATTTAATTTCTATATTTCAAATATTGTATGAAAGCTTTGGCTCAGATTAAACCTTTTGACTGCAGTCACAAATATAGGACCAGCCAAATTGTGCCCAAAACATCAGTCTTCGTCGTTTTTCAGTCGTGAACATAGTGTGTTCAGCACAATTCTCCTTGTCAAGTATTTGTGACTGTGGCTTTTAGAATGCCTTTGCCAAGCATGCAGACAATTCTCTTGCATATCATTCAAGCATGTTCAATCCTGGATATAGCTACGTAACTATGTTTAGTATCCATATCGTAGAAACCAACGGGACCTGCATCACAGTCTGCACAACTTAGGTATTTGCAATTCGCTACTGTGTGAGTGAAACCGATGTTTTCAAACGTGTACATATTTTCTACATGGTAGAATTCTTTTACAGGTTCATTCTGGATTTCTCCTTCTTTTCTGTTGTTATCTTGCTGCATTAGCGGTAAATCTTTCTGTAATTTAATAAATTGAGGTTATAGTATCAATATAAATAGTTGATCAGAAGGTAAAGGTTATCTTAATGGACCATATAATACTTGGAGATGTTATTATGGGATATTTTCCCATAAGACTTGGGTCTTAAAGGATTTTTAAGTATTTTATCTATTAGGTACAAACAATGTGATGAGACAAGAAAATTGCAGAGCTGAGTATATAGCTATGAATGTAAAAGATAACGCCAAAATGAAAGTAGACTCAGACATATTACCTCTAATGTGATATACTTCGCTGATTTCTTTTCTAATATCTTTGAACCGCAATATTTGCACTTTACAACCAACTTATTTTTCCCATCTTCGACATAGTCTTTCTGCTCATTTACCAACAATACTTCATCATTTTCTACTTCAGACATGTTGTAACGATATTTATCTTTCTATTTCAACTTGTAGTTGTCAAGAAAGTTCATTTGAAATTATAATTATGTGAAAACTAACCGGCTCGCTTGGCTGAAATCTGAAATTCTGACGTTTCCAAATTTTCAGTGTACGTTTAAGAAGCCTGAACTTGACGAAAATTATAAACTTTTAAACGATTTATTTATCATAGAAAAAGCATCACGATCAAATAAATAGTTCTCATAAAAACTATTCAGATGAGTTTTTTAATTAAAATAGTTTTCAGTTTACGTTTTTGTCCTTAAATTATACATTTTTACAAGATCTATGAACATGCCCACAGAATACGCCTCAAATCAAACCTCGTAAACACACGGTACTGTCAAAACTTTTACGTTCCGTTTTAATTTATCTTGATTCCACACACACGGCCTATCTTAGGAATGTTGTTTTAAATGTATTGTATTGTGTGTGATGTTCAATATTTATTTATTTGTATAAATATTTAAATGATAAAAACTAATAAATTATCAGGTAAGTTATTATGAAATCTTTCCATATTATTTTGTGTGAAATATTTTTGTTCTGTGCCAATTCTGGAATAACGTTTGAATTACCTTTGCCTTCAAGCAACCCATCATCAAATTCCCTATTAAAAAGTTAGGTTACTATACTAAACAGGTGAGAAAGTTCAGTGTTTTTCGTCAATAAAATATTGTTTCAATAGAAAATGAGTTCCGGATTCATATCGGAGTCTGAAGCATTGGAAGCAAGACGACGACGACAGGAGGAATGGGATAAAGTACGCACTGAAGACCAGCCTGAAGGTACGAATCCGAATCTATGAATCTAATATGATCACTCCTAAATAAATCACTAGCACTATGGTTGGCATTGATAAAAACGTATTATTTTGCTATCAAACGATATCTTTTCCCGTACATTTGGAGTTTTAATTAGAAGCACGAGATAAGACCTCAGTTTGTATTACGAAATCGTATCAAACGGCAATTATAATGCTATTTTGCTGCCTGCATATTTTTACAGTTGTATACTTGAGTGCCAATTCAATACGCATGACTTTTAACTTGAGGGGTTAGGGATGAATAATGAAGCGGTAAAGAAAATGTTATTATAAGTATGGAATGTGTATTGAAGCTATAAAATCGAAATCTAGTGGCACTGTTTTAGACATAATAATCATCACCATACTTACCTAGTATTGTTGACTGCCTCCTTGGTCTAATGATTGCAAGAAGGTTGGTTGGATCCCCTGGCTAGGTAAAGTAATAACCACTGTTATTCCGGAATTTTACAGTAGCAGCCTAGAATCATTTGTACTTAGTTTATGGCTTGGCTGGTGAAAAAACTCAAAACTGGAACATTTTCTCTCAATTTTTACTTCCCCATACTATTAACAAAGTCAAAGTCAAATTATTTATTTCAAATAGGCACTTTTGAAAAACCCAAATTTACAAAAAAATTGTATTTATTCTAGTCGCCCCTTCCAAATGGTAGTTTCTTATAGAGAAGAATGGGCAAGAAACTCCACCGTTACTCTTTTAAAATGTTTTACAATATTTTGTATAGGTAAGTACATTAAATTGTGAAGACGATGCACCTAGAAGAAAATTGTTTAGTAATTTTATTACACACTATGTAAAAAGAAATAAAAATGAAGTAATGATGGACGAAATTAATTATATGATAGATACATGGTGCTAACATATTTACAAATATTGTAAAAAATATACGCTTTCCTAAAAATTTTAAACGAATAGGTCAGTGTGTGACTTAAGGCAATCAGTATAACAGAATGTAAAAAAATGTCATAAAAATAATAAATTATACAATTAAAATAGCAACCAGTTTGATTTTGTCTAGTAACTGTGGTGAATAAATATTTTTTTCAAAGTACAGTGCAATTATGTGCAATTGTGATTTGGACCAACTACCTACAACACGATCAGATAGAACTGTTACCACTGGGCCACCAGGGGACACCTTCATGTTTACATATTATGAAGACACTCATTTGGTTTTGTTTAATAACTTCTTATGGAATTTCCATTGTGTTCAAGCTAAGTTTAATAACTAATATGTGATAGCAGTCATATCACAGACAGTCCCATGGACATAATATAATAAATAGCAGAGTATTATTGTAACAGCTCTTACAGCTCCTATAAGTTCAAATGGCAAGAATTTGTGCAATGTGATGCACAAATTCTGGAGAGATTGTGGTCAAAATCAGGCCCATTCAAGTCTAAAAAAGGTCACAGGATCCTTGAGTGTCCTTGTTTGTGAAAATCCTACTGTATGGGGCATGGTATAAAGCTCTCATTTCAATGCTTTCCTTTGAGTTGAGTTTGTATTGAGTTGATAAATCTTTAGATAAGTCGAGTATTTTAACCATTCTTCACGACAGTAAATAATTTTGCTGACCCATCTTGCTATCAGTCTTCCTATACTGTTCGTGTCACATCATATTTTTACTTACTTACTATGTCTTTTACATTCAGAGGCGCCAGAGGAGCCCTACGACACGCGGCCGCTGTACCAGCGCCTGGAGGAGCAGAGGATTCAGAAGGAGGCTGAATATGAAGAGGCTCATAAGCTCAGTAAGTATCTTAGAGGAGCATCATGGCTTTATCTTATTAGTTATTAGCTTTAGCCCGCGGCTTTTCCCGCGTGGAAGTCGGAAATTATCCCACGGGAACATACTACCGGGATTAAAAGTATCCAGTACCCTAATTGCATAACACAGTTTGAATCACAATGGGAATGATTTTGAAGTACCTAATTGCTAATCCATTTCTTCATATGTTAGAAAAAATTGTCTGCTTCAGTGGAGGCTCCCTATTTTTATATGTTAATTTGCATAAATATTCTGAAACAGTCACACATACAAGCAAAATTAAACTTTAGTATAATATATGATTTATTACATGTTTTGCTTTCCAAGTTGAAGACAGTTACGTAATTGTAATATTTTCTCTGGATACATTTTTTATTCGAAAACCATGTCTTTTTTAAGGATAATTACAAAAAACAAACAAGATTGTTTGGCTTTTATGTCTAAAATAAATATTCACAGCAAGAAGATATAGTTTATTACCCACCCACCAGATATTTTTTCTCTAGCTAGATCAATTATTACTTTAGTTATAAACGAAATATGAATTGAGACTTACGCTATTTAGTTTCGTGCTCGAAAACGATCAAAGAGCTCACGCGATATTCAACTTTGTTATTGATAAACGCGCTGTTAGCGTTTAGCACATAACGGAGTGGCGGGGAGCACGGGGCGGAGTTTTCGTGGAAATTTGATTTAGAATGCCTGGTCTTAACAACGTAAATAACGCAATGAATGTTGTTGAACTGTCAAATTGAAACCGATTCCTACTGATAGTTTGTTACACAATTAGCCCGCAGGTCATGGTCTTAAAATTTTTATTGAAATCCGTTAAGATGTGAAAAGGTAACAGCAAGCTTACTTTCGGATTTATAATATTAGTATATAAAAAGTTTAAGTAAGAGCATTAATATGTTTTTTTTTCTGTTTCAATTTATTCCAAAATGATATAAAGGCTAGTATTGAGGAAAGAAAAAGAAAAAAACCGGCCAAGTGCGAGTCGGACTCGCGCACGAAGGGTATTTCACGAAGGGTAGTATCACGTTTGTTGTATGGCAGCCCCCTTAAATATTTATTTTATTCTGTTTTTTAGTGTTTGTTGTTATAGCGGCAACAGAAATACATCATCTGTGAAAATTTCAACTGTCTAGATGTCACGGTTCGTGAGATACAGCCTGGTGACAGAGATTGTTTCATATCGTCTTATTTACATTACCATATAGCAGTAGCGAAGCTACAACTTCCATTAGAGGGAAGCCGAAGAAAAGTTGTCCAGTTCACATAAATTCAAGATAACATCAAAATTACCTCAAAATGTTAGCCATTCCTTTACTTTTCTTAATTTAACGCCATATAAATTTGTCGGAATTCTTAGTTAAAACAGAAAATGTAAACTGCGTTCGCGATTTAGGATACCTATAGTCTATCCTAAACTCGTACGTACCTAGGTACGCGTTTTTTATCTTATGATTTACTTATTAAATAACTGTAATGTGTACTATATTATTTAGTAATAGTAAACTCAGATAGTCTTTGTCCCGAAGGGAAGCCGGTAGGAATGGGGTTGTATGAAGCCGTCGCCCCTGCCATATAGCCTGGGTAATTTACGCCGAAATTTAGGCTAACTTTGCATTAATTTAAAACAAGGTTTTTTTTTCATTTAGGGATTTAATTCTGAAAAATATGTTTTACCAATACCAATTGGTTACATATTGTAACAAAAAATTTCCTGTTAACAATTTTGCCCCAATTCTTATTTACAAAAACGTGTTTTTTTTTAACCTTGGTTCGGTCCTGGAAAATGTTAACTTTTAACCGACTTCCAAAAAGGAGATGTGTTGAGATGTTCACCGATTTCTCCGTCAATTGTGGACCGATTATGAAAATTCTTTTTTTTGTTTTAAAGGGTGTGCTCTCGAAGTGGTCCCATGGTCAGGAAATCGAGGGAAATCCTCAAATTTTATAAGCACACCTATGATAGCGATTTGGGTATTTTTTAAAGTAACTCATGTATTTGCACGCGGAAAGCACCATTTGGTGAAGTAGAACTGATGATAAAGACCACAGAATATGGCCACCGGAACTACTTAATAATAAGTATTTCACGGTTGCGATTCTATTAGGCACTTTAATATGGTTGCTAAGCAATTTATGGTTGCCACAATGCATATGGTGAAGGCACCATCAGTTCCATTTCTCCTGGTTCATACCAAGAGAACTCCTCAACAGTTAACGCCCCTGCATCGGGAAAAGCAATATTTTGTAAAAGCTCATAAGCAGTTGTCATTAGGCTATTTTAACTAAGATAAATTACAAACTGACGCACTAAAAAGTCGAAAATAACCTAAATTTACCTAGATAACAAAAAAATATAGGAAAGTTACAATCAACATAAACAAAAATATAATTATCACTAGAGATCGGATATTCGGATGCATATTTACCTAAAGTACGTTTTTGTCCCGGCAAAGGATACAAAGTATGGAAACGGCTTCTTAAAATATATTTTTATTCCGGGATCGCGGGGTTTCATTAATAACAGTGTGTAGGTATACAATTTTGTATTCCTGAGTATAACAAATATTTCTTATCTATTTAGAACTAGGCAAGACTTTTGTGGAAAATATAACACGTTTAAAAAACACTATTAAATTTCTTCAAAACCTTTTATTCTAAATGAAATATATTTATTCGGGGGTACACAATACAAAAGAGTAGTTCTTAAAAACTTGTCAGTCCTGGAAACTGACACTTTTTCCGTACCGAAGCGCACTCCATACTAGTCAACTCTCAAACTTTAGGTGAATATGCATCCGAATATTCGATCTCTAATTATCACAACACAAATCAATGTACGTAATTAACATCAACATATTTAAAAATATTAGTGGTCGCCCACTGGTCGAAATTAGACTCCCTCTACTTACAATCTATATAGTACTTACTAATTCCATGAGTACACTAATTCCATGCTATTAAAAAGTGCTTACTTATTGCATGGTCAACCTGTCACTCTCTGTCACCTATCTATCTTCAAGTCCCTTCAAGGCCCTGGTACTATGTGTGTGTGTCAAACATATAAAAATATTATCTTTCTGCACTCCGTCTCAATGGAAACTTTAACTGTGCCAAATTTCATACTCCTCCGTCCGAGTAATTGTCGTAAAAAGGGCTACAAAGTTTTCGTACCTTGATGCTGTCCTGGAAAATGCTAATGTTTAACGGACTTCCAAAAAGGACGAGGTTATATATTATTTTGGTTGTTGGTTTGTTTGTGGCTGTATATTTGTTTTTTTTTTTATATGTGTCCCGTATTCATATAATGATAATCTAATTTACCCATTTTACTTTTAAGAATCAACTTTTATTATGTGAATTTAATGTTTTTTTTTCCACATGATTTTTAATTAGGTTTGCGATATCTCAGGAGTTTTCTATGGTAATCAGGCTTTTTGTCAGGACTTTTAAAATTTTCCATAATGGTAACCCTATCTGACTAAATCATTTATTGTTTGTCCGGAACAGTTTAGTAGTTTGTAAATAAGAACGGAATAAACCATTGCCCTAAAATACAGTCCACTCTTTTCTTGCTCCCCGCGCTAACTTTGGGGTTTGATTCCCAACACTATCATTTACAGAAGTTGTGCGCAAAGCTCTATTTCAGCGCCACGAATTTTATTAATTCTGCCGGATGTAGACGCCGCCGGTGCCGAGACTCCGTGCTCTGTGGAGGATACAATCCCTGTATTCTCCTTTTACGACACCCATTCTCAAAGAATACCAAATAAATAAAACACTATTGTCTATTCTAACAAATATCTCCATCTCTTTTTTTTAGAAAACATGATCCGCGGTCTGGACGACGATGAGGTCGGCTTCCTGGACCTGGTAGAACGCTCGAAGGCGAATGCGGCCCAACAGATCTCTATTGAAGAGCAGAGGGAAATGAGAGAGTTCAGGTAACATGGTATTTTATGTCTACGCGTCAAAATGTTCCTGATAAGCCGAAAAGCGCTATCTCAATCGGAATAAGTTTTGAGAAAATTTACTATTGGTAAATTGTATTTTCGCTAAAAAACAAATTTAAGGAAAAATTGAGATACAAAAAAACTTCTAACTGGTTTTTTTAAATGTTTTAAATTAGATGGCGCTATTAGGGAACCATTAGATGCGAAATTGTTATAGGTATTGAATGGTATAAAAAACCAATTGCCGTATCTCAGAGCGCCTTTTGGCTTAGCAGGGCAGTATTGTTAGTTACTATTATGGTTTTGCATCTTGCTGAAATATTTTTTATTTAAGATTGTATAAATACAGTCCAAACACATCTGCCCAACCCTTTGGGGGAAAAAAAACTGGCGTGATGTTGATGTTGTTAAATAAAATTCAGTAATTTTATTTGTTTCAAAGTCAATGTCATTTGAGCAACACACCTGTTACCGTTCTCATGTTGCATAAAATATGTTGTTCTTCTAGTATTGATTTATAAAACTTGCGTAGGTATTATGTTCGTGTATTATTCATTTTAAGAAAGTGTACACAATATCTAACTAACATAAAAACTATAACTTCCTCCATTTTTGAGTGAAATAAAAACAAAACCACACATTTTTTTTAACGGTACAATCCTATCATTGACTTTAAAAAAAGCGGGTACACTACATAAATACGAAAAACTATTCCGACAGTCACAAATACGAATTTCAAAATACTGATTTTCATAATTCCGAATGGTTCAAAATGCCTAATATAACATTTTTTTCCTAATTTATCATTCATCCTATTTTTATAATTACAAAATTTCAATATTCCTAAGGTTTATAATTACTATTCTCAAAATACCGAGTTTCAATAGATCGAATAACAAAAAGTGATAAGCCGAAAAGCGCTATCTCAATCGGAATAAGTTTTGAGAAAATCGACTATTGATAAATTTAAGGAAAAATTGACATACAAAAACTTCTTACTGGTTTTTTTAAATACTTTACTCGACTTAATGATAATTCGAAATATCAACCCAAGTAATTCACCAACAATACAGGGGATTTGGCGTAAATGGCCTCTGTTCTAACCTAACCCAAAGGATTCAATAACAGTAGATGGTACCCGACGCAGGTATAATTATAACCAGAAGAAGAAAACACAAAAAAATAATATTAATAACAAAGCAGACGTTTTTAAATTACATTAAACGCTACTTATAGATTTTGAATTTATATGCGTAATTGAATATTATACTAATTGAACCAGAATCAGAATCCTAATTTTAGCAGTTTATTCGAAGTATTGAAAATCGGAATGTCGTTTTCGGGTCGAGAACCCATCGAGCATTTGATTCTTCGATGTATGAAAATCGGAAAACAAACGAAATCACATTTACGACTTTCGGTAAAATTAATTTCGTGATTTTTAGTAATAGACATTATAATTATTCAGTTGGTCATTATTATGAAATTCGGACTTTTGAAAATCGGAACATTAAAATTCGGAATAAAATATTTCGGAAAATTTGGGCGGTACCGAAAAAAGCCTGTATTCTTTCCCCGCGTTTACTCTTAAGGTATAAAACAATGTATTCTACATGTTGTGTCTACTAGTCGCATATCGTTTACACCTAAAACAATTTGTAAACAAAACTTGTCAATAAGCTGAACAAAATAGCTAACAATACATTTCTGAAGCAACCTACCTACATCCCACACCGATACCTACCCGGCCGGTGCCGGTATCTGATACCTACATGTTTTTTTACAATCCTTGCCGGGGGAAATGCGAGCGATAATTCCATTATTCCGGGATTTTAGAAGAGGTATTATCCACTCTATGTTACTTACTCCCTCAAAGTTTGGGTAAATATACTCTACCTATTCCGATCTCTGCTAATTAGACAATATCTGCCCGTTTCTAGGGAGCGGGTATCCAACCTAGCTGAAAGTGAGGAGTTGACCCGTCTGCGCGCTCAGTTAGCACCGGCCCGTCAGACACAGAACACGTCGCAAGCACAGACACAGAAGAACAAACTACAGGGGGTGAGATACTAATACTTTCCGTGTGCATAAAAAAAATCGGTTGTCTGTAAAGTCGGTTTACTGACGATAGTTGAACGTGACAACGTCATAAACCTTAAATGGAACGCCTCAGAGCGAGGTAACGCCGCATGCGTCATGTTTTTTCGTGCGTGCAGCCGGCTCCATCGAATTATAAGACGTTGTCACGTCAAAAACGATTGAGCCTTACAGCAGTTGTATAATGATATGTAACATCTGACATCTCACCTTGGTAATAAGCAACTGAGCAGCGACAGAAAAGAACCTCATAATTTAAAAGCTAAATACTGAAATATTTATTCGAATAACACGACGCAACAAAAAAACCGGCCAAGTGCGTGTCGGACCACGAACAATGAAGGGTTCTGGAGTTGGGATGAATTTATCCCAAAAACAACCTTAACATTGTAGTTGAAAAAGATGTTCTCCCATACATCGATATCCGTCACGGTCAATTCTCTAACTGCAAAGTTGGTCGACTATTACTCGTTAACTTGTAAGGCCTACTTAGCTGTGATAGTTTTCCTTTCAATTTCGTTATATATACTACTGCCATGATTTTTTCACATATCCTCAGTCAACCATTTAGCTGGCAGGGGGGGCGGGGGACACTTGACTAACAAAATTTTGCTCTTTAAAGATTAATATTACGCAAACAGATCCCTGAATCGAAAAATGGTTTTCACAGACTTACAATATTTTTGAACGGCCTATCCAACAATACCACACACCATGGTATAGACGAGAAAAAAAAAAACATCCCCGCTTTACGAGTAAGGGAGGTACCCTAAAAATTTTTTTTCAAGATTTTATTTTATGACTGTCGGCGTAACTAATATGTACACACGGCTATACATTTCCAGTATACGCTGACCTCTCATTGTACGGAAATCCTATACAATGCGAGAACAGCTTATACTGGTAATGTATAGCTTGATCTGTAGCCGTGTGTACATCCATGCCAAATTACAGCTTTTTAGTACTAAGCGTATCTGAGGTAAGCCGGAGACAGACAGACCGACGGACAGACAGACTGGCGAAACTATAAGGGTTCCTTGTTGACTACGGAACCCTAAAGAGGGGTTTTCATCAAGTTGTCCAAGTCTTTAGTTGTATTCTTAAAGACGGGTGCGCTGCGCCATGTTTTCGTGTTTAAGAAACACCTAACATTGTTAGCTCAATGATTTGGGGGCGTGGCCTAAATAAAAAACAAACATTTAACCTAGTTTGCCGCGACGAACCGATAAAATCACGTCGCGAATCATATTTCAATCAACATACAACCTGACACTGACCTGCAAATTGCAAAAAAACGTAAGAAAAATTGAATTTCGCGGGCTACGTTAGCGCATCCCCTTAATATAGTTTATATTCTCTGTAGGTGGTGGTAAGGAAACGCAAGGCCAGTGAGATGGAAGGTGATAAGCCTGAGAAGGGCTCCCCGCCACCGAAGACTAACGGAATTGTACCTAGCAGCCCTAACAAGTAAGTAATACATACAGGGTGCCCGGTAATTAATGGATAACCTTAAAATGGGTCATGGTACAACTAATGGCCATTCAGAAAAAAAAACCAAAAAAAAGAAAAAACAAGTAGTATCTAAGATATGATTTTTTTAATAATAATCGGTGTTTTTTGTTACCCTATATTACATTTTTGTACACCACGACCACAAATTAAAGAATTCTATCGGTTTTTTATTGTTATAGTAAATTACGTTAACTGAGCTGATAGATAAGCAATAAATAGTATGACTACTATTAAACTGTTTTTTTTTTTAAACAATTTGAATGTTTGTTCTGGGGAAAAAATTGTGAAAAATATTCATTTTGACAAAGTTTAAGAATCCGTAGCTTAAAAAAAAAGTATGCAAACACAAGTGACCAATTATTTTAAAATATTATACGCTTAAAGCAGATTTCAAAATGGTATTATTCATTATTGTATCTAATGTAAATTGTGAATTATTGCTATTTGTGTAGGTAGAAAAGGTGCGAATTTTGGTTTAACAACAAAATTTGCAATATTGGAATATTTATTTACATTAAATGTACCTGACCATTGCGGTTTAATAAAAACATTAATAGACGTTAGTAAAGAATAGTAATACTTAAATAAAGTCGCTTTAAAACCAGAAATATTTTAACAAATACAAATTGGGTTTGAAATAAATGTCGTGTGTGTGAGTTGTGTGACCGTCATTCTGGCTACCTTAGCGCACCGCGCACCACCCGTCTTTTGTACATGTTAGACAAAGAGGATATGAGTTAGATGAGTGCGAGCGAGATAGTAAATGTGAAAAAAACCGGTAGGGACTTAGCTAGCTTAATAGTTCAGTAGTATAGTGCATCACTCGACTTGCTCGAATTCGCATGTGTTTATTTCGTTCCTGGTTGCTATTGTTGCTATTTACTGTGAATCAGTGTTAAAACGACGACCTGGCTATTTTACTGGACTATTCGTTTTGTTTACTGATTTGGACTTGTTTTGTGTGGTGATATTTGCGACGACTTGGCTTGTAACTGGATTGTTTACTTTGTGAATCAAAATTCCACGTATTGAGTATACGCCACAAGAATATGCAAACATGCATTTTATTTACGGGGAATGCAGAGGCAATGGAAATGCAGCCGCAGCTCTTTATAGGGAAAGATATCCTAATGCGCGTCATCCAGATTACCGCGTATTTATAAGAGTCCACGATTGTTACTCAGAAGGAAGAATCCCTGGTAGAGGTGTTGGTGGTACTAGCGGTGGAAGAAACGCTCGTGCTGGTGTAGAAGACGTGGTGCTTGAGGAAATTGCGCAAGACCCTTCAATTTCTACGCGATCAATAGCTCGACGCACGGGATTAGGGAAATCAACTGTGCGTGATATTTTAAAAAATAACAAATATCACCCGTTCCACGTTACGCGCGTGCAAACTCTTGAACCAAGAGATTACAATGCAAGATTGCGTTTCTGCCGAAAAATGCTCGAGAAGATGGAAGTTTTTTAATAAAATTCTATGGAGTGATGAATCAACACTTAAAAGAGATGGCTACATGAATTTACACAATCTCCATAGCTGGCAACTAGAGAACCCCCGTGCTATGCGTGAAGACAGGTCACAGTACCAATTTAAAATAAATTATTGGACTGGATTTCTAAACGGAAAAATAATAGGCCCATTTGAATTACCGGGTAACCTAACTGGCCAAAGTTACTTAGAATTCCTTCAAAATGATCTTCCAAACTTATTGCAAGGGGTGCCCGAGGAGGAGAGAGAATCTTATTGGTTGCAAAATGACGGCTGTCCTGCACATTATGCTGTATCTGTTCGTGCATATTTAAATAGCACATACCCAAACAGATGGATTGGCCGACTGGGGCCAATCTTGTGGCCCCAACGTTCACCAGATCTAAATCCACTTGATTTTTTTTACTGGGGCTGTCTTAAGGAAGAAGTATACGCAAAGCCGATCCATTCCTTGGAAGATTTACGTAGCCGTGTCCGGGCAGCGGCATCGAAAATAAGTGAACGACGCTACACGCGACTGCTCAGGAGATCATTTATTCGTAGATGTAGAGCCTGTATCAGACGGGGTGGCCGACAATTTGAACATTTATTGTAATTTATAACGAATACAGTGTCATTAATGACAAATATTGTTTTTTATTAAACCCCAATGGTCAGGTACATTTAATGTAAATAAATTTTCCAATATTGCAAATTTTGTTGTTAAACCAAAATTCACACCCTTTTCTACACAAATAGCAATAATTCACAATTTACATTAGATACAATAATGAATAATACCATTTTGAAATCTGCTTTAAGCGCATAATATTTTAAAATAATTGGTCACTTGTGTTTGCATACTTTTTTTTTAAGCTACGGATTCTTAAACTTTGTCAAAATGAATATTTTTCACAATTTTTTCCCCAGAACAAACATTCAAATTGTTTAAAAAAAAAAACAGTTTAATAGTAGTCATACTATTTATTGCTTATCTATCAGCTCAGTTAACGTAATTTACTATAACAATAAAAACCCGATAGAATTCTTTAATTTGTGGTCGTGGTGTACAAAAATGTAAAATAGGGTAGCAAAAAACACCGATTATTATTAAAAAAATCATATCTTTGGTACTACTTGTTTTTTCATTTTTTTTTTCTGAATGGCGATTAGTTGTACCATGACCCATTTTAAGGTTATCCATTAATTACCGGGCACCCTGTATAAGGTGTTTAAAAATTAACCCGACAAACTTTATGGAGTGCTTTTAGACCATCGAACTGAATACCATAAACTATTGGACCAACTTTGAAATCGCGATAAAAAATCAGCTGTTCCATACTAAACTTGCGCTGCGTAAACCATTAGTATATCATTATATGTAAACAATGTATTACGGAATTAATGTTTACGTGGATTTACACATAGGGTACTTTTAATCCCGGTAGTACGTTCCCGTGGGATATTTTCCTAAATCAACGCGGGCGATTCCGCGGGCAAAAGCTAGTACAAAACATAAACAAACGCCAAATACACATAAGACGAGATTTTTAATTTGTCATGCTAAAATGGTCTTTCCCTAGCAGCACCGCACAGAACGGCAACAGCGCCACAACAGAGGACTGCGTACTACGCTGCGTCGGCGTACTGCCGGGGCTCGGTCACTACGACACGGACTCAACTTCTGATACCGACGACTCCAGTGACCATGATTCTGTGAGTAGCTGAGTATAGTAAGTTTCTGACTAGTTTACTTATTAAGCTTTCGACTATTATCTTACAGGTAAACCAGAAAATATATGCGGTTCGGTAATGTTCGTGTTTCTGAATTAGCACGAACGTCGCGCCACGAAGTAACCCCCCATAGAGGCAAAAAAAGAAAGAAAAAAATATATATTTGTCACAGAAACACGTGCATACGAAAACATAATAAACTCGAGTAGGTAAACATTACACAAAACACATCTACTGCACGACATGACTGTGTCACTCCGGCGTGCGCTCAGCGTCATGCTGTGCTATGGGGGACCCACAGCACAGTGCTGATTTTCAGTGGTCACCCGGAAAATACGTACGGAACCCAAGTTAGTTTTAATGAGTTGTACATAAGTAAATAGGTAACAAAATATAATTAAATAAACACTACTTCCAAAGTCCAACCAACCAAAGATTCTTTACTTGTCAAAAAATAATAGGCCCGTTTTGACATTTAACTTGAATCGATTTATCGTGAGTATCGAGGACCGAGTCGTATTTCGTACTTCACTAGTTCGTGAAGTAAACATACGACTCGGTACTCGAAACTCACGATAAATCGATTCAAGTTAAATGTCAAAACGGGCCTATTATTTTTAGACAACTCAAAAAAAACTCAAAGCATTTATTTCAAATAAACCAATTACAGGCACTTTTGAATTGTCAAGGGGTCGGTCAGTCAGAGAGATGAAGCTAGTTGCCCATTCCAAAGCGTAGTAAGTTCCTATGGAGAATAACGGGCAAGAAACTCCACGGACACTCTTTTTAATCAAAATATTGTGACAAAGTATTGGTTACATCATTCATGTTGAAATTATACATGTGAGGACAATGTAGAAAGACGTGCACGTTAAAAGCGTCCGCAATAAAAAGATAAAACCATTAAAAAAACAATTAAAATAAGACGTGGCAGCCAAGAAATGACCAGTCCCCACTGACGGCGCCCGTTCACGAACATAACGCGAACGAACTTTAAGTGTTGTACCGCCCCACTTTGCTGTAGTGCACCTAAAGTGCGTTCACTATAACTTGACGGGAGACGCGATTGGTAGCACTGAATTTTGGAGTCTTAGTTTCAATGAATTGTCTTTATAATAATATATTTATTCAAAATTACAAGGTATAAAAATGTGTACAGTTTTGCTTAAATGTAAATTATATTCTTATGAATTACGTGCCTGAACTAGGTAATCCTGTGTTTCAGGCGAAAAGTACGGTACAATACTCATCATTTCAGCCTTCCAACGTCTTCCGGTACGCGGTCGCCACTCCAGAATTCCATAATCGACCATCAGTTCTGCGAGCAATGTGCCCTGCCCAGTGCCCACTGCCACTTAAGTTTGGCAATTCTTCGGGCTACGTAGGTTACCGTGGCTAAGTAATACCAGCCGCATGGGTCGATCCATCAGGTTAAACTACGCTTGCCGGGGTTAGTCCGTGGATGGGTGACCATCTTTACATACCGAGACTCCTCCGTGCCTCGGAAAGCACGTTAAGCCCTTGGTCCCGGCTGTCATTCGTGGATCTTTGACAGTCGTTACGAGTCGTCAGAAGCCCGAAAGTTTGACAATCAGTCTTACCAAGGGGTATCGTATTACCCAGTTACTGGATTGTGCAGGTCAGATAGGCAGTCGCTCCATGTAAAATACTGGTATTCAGCTGCATCCGGTTAGACTGGAAGCCAACCCCAACATAGTTGGGAAAAGACTAGGCAGATAGATGTCGGTTACCTTGGTTCGCCTGCGGATCTCTTCATTTCGGCTTCTATACTAATAGAGTTCAAAATGGCGACTGACAGAACAAACTACCAATCACACGACTGCAAAATTCAGTGCGGCCAATCACGTCACGCGTCGGGTTATAGTGAACGCACGTATCATTGCGCATTTGTTATGAATTTTCCCCGTCGAGTTACCTATTCTTGTCGCAGATCGTCATAATATGTCACTCGAAACTTTTGATTTTATTTTGCAACTAGCTTCTGCCCACGACTTCGCCCGCGTGGATTTTCTTGTTTCCCCGACCCACTGCGTCGCATTGCATCGCTCGCCCGCGTTATTACTTTGTTTTCGCTTAGCGGTCTTTCTGACTTTTTTTTCTTTTTGCTCTGCTCCTAAGGGTCGTAGCGTGATGTTGAATAGCGAATAACCTTCCTCAAGAATTGGGCAAATATAATTAATGTACTCAAACAAAATATTGTAAAACATTTTTAAAAGAGTGACGGTGGAGTTTCTTGCCCATTCTTCTCCACACGAAACTACCTTTTGGAAGGGACGACTAGAATCAATTCTATTTCTTTGTAAATTTTGACGTTCAAAAGTGCCTCATAAGTGCCTATTTGAAATAAATAATTTGACTTTTTGACTTTGGGCTACAAAATGAAAAAAATATTTTCCAAATCCGACTGGTAGTTCCAGAGATTACCCCTAATTACAAACTTACAAAAAAAAAAATCCTCCTTATAATATTAGTATAGATGGCCTAGAGTTGTTCATCTACAATTTTGTTATCATGGTAACACAAAATAGACAAGTACTTTCATGGTTGTAACAGCTCTATGCTAGATCTCATCATCGCGCGTTCGTATTTCCGAAGACAGACGATGATTCCCGAAGCGCATACTTTTCTTGGGATATCTGT
Organism: Tiliacea citrago; assembly: GCA_963921375.1. Taxonomy (NCBI): domain Eukaryota; kingdom Metazoa; phylum Arthropoda; class Insecta; order Lepidoptera; family Noctuidae; genus Tiliacea; species Tiliacea citrago. Next base: position 3,772,629 of record OY992801.1, read on the forward strand.
ACCAATTTTGCCACCTCACCTGCCTTGCCTTTTGGGGTCGGCTTCCAGTCTAACCAGATGCAGCTAAATATCAGTATTTCACATAGAGCGATTACTTATCTTTCCTCCACAAGCCACTTATTGGGTAACACGATACTCCTTAGTAAGGATCCTTGTCAGACTTTCGGGCTTCTGACTATCAGGTAACGAATGTCAAAGATCCACGAATGACAGCTCCGCGGGACTGACAGCTTATCGCGCTTTCCGACACGAAGTGACTATTCATGGTTTTTATTATTCTCGTCGTACTTTAAACAAACCGGCCAAGTGCGTGTCGGACCACGCTTAGTGAAGGGTTCCGTAGTTAGAACGAATATTTACGCATGAAAAGTATTGATTTTTATCGACCGCAAAAAGTAAGTTTGTATTTCATAGTATTAGTCGATAAAACTATGAACAACAAAGTTATTTCTGCGGTTGTAACCGAAGATATCGTATAATCAATCTATTAAAAAACAAGTAATTGCCACGAGGTGTTGGAACGAGTCTGATGCCGAACGTGCAGTTTTTAGATTTTTTGTCCGTTTGTCTGTATGTATGTTCCGGATTGGCGCAAAACAGTCTGAACGGATTTGGATGAAATTCGGCACACAGATAGTTTATAACCTGCATTAACACATATGATACTTATTATCCAGGTAGTACGATCCCGTGGGACATTTTCTGACATCCACGCGGGCGAAGTCGCTGGCAAAAGCTAGTTTTCAATAAGTTGTAGTGTCGGACTTACTTTTCTAAAACTGTTCCTAATTTGTTTAAAACAGGGACCATTTTGGTTACCCATTGAAAGGGTTTTCGATAGGGTTTTTCTAAGCGGTTAATCAAAAGCCTAGTTTTAGTTAGGGTTTTCTAAAATGGTAACCAAAATGGTCCCTGGGTAGAATAGAGATAGAATTGGTCATGCTACGCGTGCTGGGCGGATATCGAAATAACGTAATATTATGATTTTTTATGTCTGGGTTTCAAGTAGGTATAGAACCCATTCAATGGTTATCATGTAACCCTTTCATTGGGTTTCAAGTATAACACCTATTCAATGGTTATCATGTAACCCTTTCATTGGGTTTCAAGTATAAAACCTATTCAATGGGTTATCATGTAACCCTTTCATTGGGTTTCTAGTATAAAACCCATTCAATTGGTTACATCATGATACAGGTAACCCATTTAATGGGTTACCCCTTCGAAAGGCTTAACTCTTAACCGGGGTTGTACGGGCCCTGGTTTAAAACTTAAAATAATTTAATTTATCTTTTCCAGAACGACAATTGCTGCGCTAAACGGGACATGCTGGGTCGCCGACCTGAGGAGAAGGCGAGGAAAGATAGTGACAAAAGTTAGAAACGACTAGATTTGTTGGCCCGTAGACTCTTTGCTATACTATCATCCGCTTCCTGAATTGAGAATTTGAAGTTGAAAACTTGTCAAACTAGCATTACTGTAAGGTGATAATTTCTCCACAAAAAAAAAAAAAAAAAACGTAAGAAATTTAAAATTTCGCGAGCTACATTATCATAGTAATAAAAATAAAATCTTTATTACTAGAAGAATGGGTACAGTAAATCTCCTTAAAAACCAATTTGGTCTTAAGTAATGTGCACTTAGGTGTCAAAGGGGTGCCTTGGCACTCGTCTACAATTCGGTATGTAAAGTAAAAATTATCCTATGCCGATTCCAAAACCATTTCGAGATTTTAAGCTTTTATGAGTTATTTTTCCATTAATAGGTCTTAAAACTATAAGATCGTATTTATTTTCACAAAAATACTTAAAATCACTTGACTTTTATTTGACCTCTAAATGTCATCCAAAGTAGCCTGAATTGGGAATTTTCAGTGCCTCTTGTAATTGAATAATTAAAGTTGTTCTTTATGTGTCAAGTGTCAATGTCAACAACAAATTTACATGAAGCACTTATTATTATTCTATTCAAATAGGTAAATAGTGTAGTTTTTCACCAGCGGCCGACAGTACAAGTCGAATCACATCGATGTATCGCCTCAGGAAAACTTAACTTACGTTCAAATGATCTTCACAATAAAATAGACGCCGCACAGACTAGTACTCAACGTTTACTTCCTCGCACCATTTCTTTTTTAAGGTTTCTTTTACTAACAATCAATTTGTGTGGGCTATTTGTTGTGGTGTTTATACTTGACGGTATGAAGCACGCAGCAGAAGTAGTCTTTTTCATCCATTCATTTTATTAATAAGCTATAACTTTAAACTAAGGTACGGAAATCGCTAAAGTATGAAATTTAAACAAATCAACTGTCAAATTTGACTGTTTGACTTTACTGAATTTTGTTTTTAAATAAGTGTTAAACGTGGCAAACATCCTAAGCTATTCAGGCTACTTTAGAAATCAGCACGAACACATACATACACATACATAAACTCACGCCTTCTTCCCATGGGGGAAGGCAGAAACTATAGAACACCACCTGCTACGCTCCTTACATACTCCTTTTGCTTTGCCTACGTTCATACATCTGGTCATACACGCACGCCGATTGCGAGTACTACGCACCTGACCTTTCTGAAGAACATCACCAATTTGGTCACTATATGTCCTCCTAGGGCGTCCCCTCCCGGCGTTTCCACTCACCTCTGCTTTATAAATACCTTTTGTTAGTCGCGTTCCACTCATCCTCTCAACATGACCAAACGCACGAACAATACTTTAAAAAAATATATAAAAATAACTACAGCTTGTAAAAACAAAAAGATGAAATTATGTGTTTCAAATACTCTTATCTTTAAAATAAAAATATAAAAAACATACCTGAAAAATACTTTACATACCGAATTATTACCTTGTATCACGAATGCCATGAATATATAAATTGAAGGAATCAGCTTAAGCCGATATCAGAGACTTCACTCGAGTGAATGTAATTTTTTTTGTTCCATTCCACGTTTACACGACATCGGTTCACTAATGAATTCATTTTATAATTTTGATTAATTTTGTGTTTCGCTTCACTTCGAGTGAAACTGTGGCGGCATCTACATCGCCACATGCGAACTACGCATCACACTGACGTCACACTAAATCCTGCATCGCGCAAGCAGAGTTTACCGTGCGACTAGAATAAGGAACATGTCCCGGGATTAAGGTACACTACTAAACACCCCAATTCGAATATAATGATATAATCGTTATACATTTTAATTAATATACACTGAATTTTTACTATTATTTATAAAACATAGTTTATTTATTAAATTAGTTACACTGATTGTGGTCACATTACAAATCTACACACGCACACCGTCGCACATTTATAAGGGTCTACTGTTGTAGGTTCAGACGCCAGCACAACAAGCTACTACAATCTGTCAAATTTCTTTAAAAGATTTTCATCTTTATCGTTAAAGCATAAGGTCCAAGGTTGATTTGGAAAATTTGACAGTTTCGGGTAGCTTGACCTGCTGGCATCTATACATCGTTCATTTTGTTTTGTTTTGACTGTACAGCGAAAGTGTGACTTTAATTTCTGTAATTTTAATTATGTTTGGGATGAAAATATTACGAATATTAAAAATGACCGAAATCTATTCAGTAAACGATTCTGAACAAACTACTGTCATTGTACATCAAGTCAGTTACACGTTGTGTACAACATACCGACATCAACTGTCGGGCAGTAGCCCACCAGATACAACACCCGTCTGGTTGGAGGATCCTCCCTTTTCTATGTACACCCTGTTCCTCATATCATACGTCTAAGATGCCAAATTTAAGGCTAAAATGAAGTGTCTTATGTCGGCTTTAGTAATGTAAAAGTAGACTTTGACAAGTTCTCAACTTCTAATTCTCAATTCGGAAACCGGGTTTTGACATGTTATGTGATCTAATCTAAGTTATCGATAGTACATATAATTTTAAAATTTAGTGTTGTTTTATTTTAGGTGTAATGTAACTGATCCTCCAAAACATTTTTTGACCTAATCATGCACAGTTTTTGAAGTGAAAACTTCTTTACGTCACCGACATGCTAACCGCGTCATGTGACGTTTTGCGCCAGACTGGCGACGCGCAGCGGCCTGTGTACATGTATACGCATATAAATGTATATAGATATGTTATTCCAAAGTTTTAAGTTTTCTGCCTGCGCCCACCCCAAGGCGGAGGACATCATGAGGATTTTCCAAACCGGGAACAAAAAAATTTGGATTTGTGACCAACCACACGCGAGTAGTGTTGCCCAAATTCAGTCTTGGTCTTGTTCTTGCGTTTTTGCAAGACCAAGACCAAGAACAAGACCGCGTATTTTTAGCAAGACCAAGACCAAGACTGACCGTGCAAGACTTGAGCAAGAACAAGACATAGCCTGCAAGACTCTTGCGTCTTGCAGCTAGGACTTAGCGCTATTTCACTGAGTAGTTAGGTGTAACAGTTCGGTGTATAGGTAGGTACGCTTAGGAATTCTATGAGACGCAAAAAACTGTATCAAAGAATATGAAAAACTGGACCTATGCGCATTACGACTAATACCATAAACATAGCGAATAAAAAAATATCTATTAAAATCAAACTGAGTGCATGCATAGTTATGTTTTAACCATCGGCACTTTGATAATGCGGCATCAAAGGTTTTGTACTTACTTCTCAAAGAAATTTGCCGCTTTTCGGAAGTACATGGTTATGATACACGCGCCGGCGGCTTCTTTTGAAATCTAAAACAATCGTTGCCGCCACGCCGAAATCATAACATTTGTGACACTATTTGATTGCCGCCATAGGGCGTAGGTATACTCATGCAAAATAATTTCGAATTTTTTTAAGAGTACCTACAGGTGTTCCAAAGAATAAATAAGTTTCAGAGTGCTTAGAATGAAAATGAATACATTATACTGATCACGCAAGTAGTATTATGATTAGGATAAAATGGTAAGGATAGGTAGTAGATGTCATATTAATTCATTCTAGTAAGTATATATTATAATATTGATTACTTATATGGTTTTAAACTAATTACTTAGGTACTATTATTGTACATTTAGTCATTATATTTCTTAAGTTTTTACAAGAAAAAATAGCAAAAAAGTGTTCAAATATCACCCGTTTAATAAATATTGTAGCCACTTTTAAATATACTTGAAACGTGTAAAAAAATTCTACAAAACTAATAAAATAATATAAAAAGCGTAGGTACTTACCTACTAATAAAATAAAAAGCCTGCGATAAGAGTTTTGTATTACTTACCAGCCCGAATATCTCTGAGAGAGATGATGAGAGTAAGTATTTACTAGCTGTGCCCGCGACTTCGTCCACGAGGAATAGTAACTTTGGAGGTATAGTGACGTTCAGGACTTATTTATTTATTTTAAAACTTCTGTCATCAAACATACAAACGAACTCTTCAGCTTTATAATATTAGTATAGATGTACGCCAAAACATTCACTTATATGTAAAGAATAGTGATTGGCACTAATTCTATTTTATTCACGCGTCGCGTCTGTACAAGTAGGTAATATTTAGTGTGTGTTTGTACGCCGCACGCGGCATTGTTTGATTTGCGGCGGCATCCTTTTCATAGAGCCGGCACGTGGCGAGGCGGCGCGGTAGAAAGCAAGGAAACGTACTATAAATAAAGGAATTATTTTAATTCCAGTCATTTCCAATTGAGCTGTGCTTCGAGTCTAACTTAATAATTGTTTTTACTAATTCTCGTTGTTTTCTAAAAACGTATCACGTGTACAATTTAATATGAGTGACGAAGATTCAAATTATTCTAGTCCGAGTAACGAGAGTTTGAGTCACAGATCTAAATGACCCAAAAGCAAATTTGAGGAGTTTTTCGAAATAATTCATGCATCCCAAACTGCCTTCTGTAAATTGTGCCAACATAAAAAGATTGAAATAAAAATGAAAAACAGAAACACTTCAGGCTTAAGGAAACATCTAATATCTTTCCACAAAAAGGAATCAGAAATATTTCTTCCTGTTAAACCAAAATTAAGTGGAGATATCACAAGCTTTTTAGTAACCGCTGGAAGAAGTGGACAGGTAAGAATATTTTTTTAACAGTTAAAAGAATTTTAACTCCGCGTAGCTATTCATGCGATACTTTCAAAAACGCCATTAACTTACGTAAGTATTTTTGAGTTAGTGGTGTTTTCATCTAGGGGTGCGACATATTAAGTATGTAATTATCGTCTTAAATATTTTTTATAAACACCCATATTTTCATTTAATCGGCCAGTAACAACTAAGTACTTTATTTTGGTAAATTACAGTACAGTGCAACCTTAATATAACAAATATCAATTTAACGATTTTCTCGATTTAACAACAACAAACCTCCTCCTCTTATACGCTCAAACCTAGTATGTTTTAAATAATAACACAAGATTTATTGTTTTGTTTCAGTCGGAAAACAGCAGTGACAACATCACGACAGCTACAGTTGATTGGGTGGTGAAAAAATATCTTCCCTTCTCATTTTTATATGACGAAGCTACACAAGTATATTTTCGACGTATTTGCCCTAATATGGTGTTTCCTAAAAGGTCTACACTTAGAAGGAAAGTCAAAGAGCGATTTGAAGAGCTCCAATTGAATCTCAAGGAACGACTTCAACAATTATCATCTAAAATGTCTTTTACCATTGATGGGTGGACGTCAATTGCTGGTAGGAGTTACTACGGGGTTACTATTCATTATATAGACAACGAATGGAAGTATCAATCTGTAGTTCTTGATTTTATACCATCACGCGGTCGACATACTGGGGAAGATATTGCAACGATTTTCCATGAATGTTTATTGGAATATGGCATAATTGATAAAATACAAGGTATCACGGTCGACAACGCAACTGCAAATACCAAATTTATGTATGAACTGGGCAAACAGCTGCCGCCACACTTTGATTCAGACAATCAACATTTCCGGTGCTTTGCTCACATTTTAAACCTTGGTGTACAAGATTTATTAAAGACCTTAGCATTACACTGTGAGTCTGACACTAACGCGCAAGATCAGCAGTACGAAGACTATGCAGACGAAACTGAGGATGAGGAAGATGAAGAATCTGCACCAAATATTGCTGACTCGCGTACATCTGTAACAAAGTTACGCAGTATTTCCAGTAAAATAAAAAGAAGTGAGATAGTGAAGAAGAAGTTTCAGTCTGCTTGTGAAGCAGCTGGCGTGCCATCAAATCTAAATGCCATTCTTGACTGTCCAACGAGATGGAATTCCACACATGATATGATTGGATTTGGTTTAAAAGTGAGAGCGGGCATTGACATATTGTGCAGTTCTGTCACCGAATTAAATGATTTTCAAATCACAGCTAATGAATGGCAGGTACTCGAAAAATTACATAAATTTCTAATAAACTTTAAACTTTTAAGTACAAAACTTGGTGGAGACAAATATGTTACATTACCGCTAGTCATTGTATCATTCAATCTCTTGCTAGATAAAATTGAATCCATGGTAAAACAGTTAGATGAGAAACCTAATCGATCTGAAGTGGATGAAAGGCTCATTCTAGCTTTCCAAGCAGCTCGAGACAAAATGCTTAAACATTACAAGAAGAGCAACTGGATTTATTGTACTTCTTTAATTTTAGACCCAAGGCATAAGGCTCAGACTTTTGACCTGACAATGTGGGGGAAGCAACTTAAAACAGAAAGTCTGCGCAAGTTCAATGAACTTTATGAAGAATATAAAAGTCTACACTCACTGAACAAATCTCTGGAATTACCAGAAAAAGAAAATAAAGTATGTGATGAAGATGAAGACGTAATAGACTTTGATAAACTCTATGAATGTCCCTCGACGTCATCTGGATCTTGTCTTCAAGGCTTAGTGATAGACGAGTTGGAGGAGTACCTGAGAAAACCAAGAACTGCCAGCTCGGAAGACATTTTAGATTGGTGGAGGACGCATGAGACAGAGTATCCGATTTTATCGAAAATGGCCCGTGATTTTCTCTCAATACCTGCAACTTCAGTACCTGCTGAGAGGTTATTTTCTAAAGCATCATTAGTAATTAGAAAACATAGAAATAGGTTAAGTGATGAGTCAGCCAGATGGTTACTTTGTATTAATTCTTGGTCAAAAAAATTGATATAAAGTATCATAACCTAATGATAAAGCTGTTGATTTGTGTTGTATTTTATTTTTTATTCAAATAAATGATAAATCGTAAAACTCTTTTATTAAATTTCTTATAAGTTGAGGGTTCAATCTCTTTCTAGACAGATAAGTATTGTTCTTTAAAATACAGTCAAGTTATTGTAATTAATTTGTTTTTTTACATGTTTTAGCAAATGTAAGCTTATAAATCATAAATGTTTATTAAGAAACAGTTACTTCCATGGAAAACGACATATAGGTCAGTTGATTTTTCGAATTTCTTATCAAATCTTCAGTTATTTATTAATCTGCTTGATCTTTACTATGGCTATGTTAATTCAAGCTCACAATGTTTCAATTCTAATACGTTTTTCTAAGATTTAAAGTAAACTTTAATAAATAGTAATAGACTAATAGGTAATTGCAAGACTTGCAAGACTCTTGCTGCAAGACCAAGACCAAGACCAAGACTGGGAGCGCAAGACCAAGACCAGGTGTATTGGCGCAAGACCAAGACCAAGACTGGCTAAGTCTCGTCTTGTTCTTGCATTTGGGCAACACTACACGCGAGTCGAATTGGTTGCAGTAACAAAGCTAGGACTCCGACCAAATGGGTTAGGTTATTAGTTGGTCACAGTTACTTGGCTATTTAAAACCCCAAAATAGGATATATATGAGATTCAAGAAAAGAGGCGCAGTCATTAAAAGTGTTCAATTATTACTTTTATGAAAGCAAAATGGTACTTATTTGAGATTCCATTAGATAAATCCCTTTTATTTTTAATGAAAGTGTTTATGGTAGTTAAACACGTATGTAACTTTGGTTTTGTACGTACAGGTTAGCTTTGAATTCATTGGTAGTCTTGTAAGTGATAATACTCATTATATAATACTAGCTTTTGCCCGCGTGGAGATGGGAAATTCGTAGGTTCGAACCCACACTTTCAACGTCAAAATTTACACAAAAGCAGAATTGATTCTAGACGCCCCATCCAAAAGGTAGTTTCGTATGGAGAAAAGAATGGACAAGAAACTCCATTACTGTTTTAAGGGGGATGGGTGGGTAGCCCGCGAAATTCAAATTTTATTAAGTTTTTTTCAATTTGCTGGTCAGTAACAGGTTGTATGTTGATCTAAATATGATTCGCGGCCATAACAAATATGGCTTTACAGAATTACAATTATTAGAATCAGCATTACAACTCTCTTAAGTTCATAAAATCCTACTGAATGAATATTTCAGAAATAGACATTCAATAGGATTTCACGAAGAGAGGGTTGTTGCCGATTCTAATGATTATAATTCTGTAAAACCATATTTGTTATGGCCGCGAATCATATTTAGATCAACATTCAACCTATTACTGACCTGCAAATAGCAAAAAACGTAATAAAATTTGAATTTCGCGGGCTACCTTAGCGCATCACCCTTTAGCAAGCTTATAGATGATTTTATGCAAGGTTATAAATGGTTTAGTTTGAAATAAAACAAATAATAAATTCTTACAATTTAATAGTCACATCAATAGATTTATGACAATAAAATAATCGAGACATTCTTCTACACAAGTCATTCTTACATACACACATTGACTGGTAAGGTAGGATATTTAAATTAAGTTATAATTTAATATTGGTACATAAAATCAAAAACAAAAGTCATTTATTCAAACTAGACTGAGAATCAGCACTTTTCGAACGTCAAAAACTACATAAGATAGTCCCCCAAAAACGCCCGCACTTCACCACTTCCTGTTCATCCTAAAGATTTTGTCCCTGCTCTGTACAAGCATGTGCTTGTGCAGAGCAGGGACTTAAAAAATATGCATTATTATAAGATGGTGTAGGAACATCGAATCGTTGGGTGATTTGCTGTACACAACACACAAGAACGAAAAACAAAACCACCAACTATGGGGTAAAACCTTAAATGGCGAAAAAAAAATCTGCTGTTCCCTACATTTTGACGAGTTATGTGAATATAATTAATGTAGGAAACAGCAGATATTTTTTTCGCGATTTCAGGTATGATCCCATAGTAAAAGTTGTTCATAATATGAGTACAGTGATCCCTTAAGAGGCTGTGTGTTATTTATGTTACGTCTAGTATACAGGCGGGTTTATTTCTTTTGGTTGGGAAATTATCAAATAACTTCTCCCGCTCTGAGCGGAGCGGGAGGGCGTGTCAGACTTTTACTGACTAAAACCCACCCGTGTTCCTTCAGATGCCTGTGTGCCAGGGCCACGATATCCCTTTCGGACAGGCTCGGGACGCTGGCAGGATACAGGCGGGTACTGTATAATATATTATATTTATATTCTATCTATGAATTAATGTTATCTTGAGGAAGAATGTCGTGAGGAAAGTTTTGAGTATAAATGTGGAAGGCGAAGATGTTGAGTATGAATGTGGAAGAATAGGGAAAGACTAATAAAACGATTGTCCGTGGGGTGCCGGACTAAGGGACTTACTAGAGAATGGGCAGCAGCGTTCTCTATGCATTTTAACACCATACTGCGTTCGCCACCCCGCCTGCCAAGCGTGGCGATTATGAACCCCCTCCCTCCCATTGAGGGAGGCCTATCTATGTGATGATGATGAATAAAACGATGGAAGAACCGTTTGAAAGATGATATGGCTAGTAAGAGGGTGAATACTATCTGATAAAAATGTATGGACGAAGAAGACAGATAGTCAATTTTTGGGTATACGGTTGCCGCAGTCGGGTCGTGGATGGGTTAAAGCACGTTAAACCGTTGGTCCCGGCTGTCATTCGAGGATCTTTGACAGTCGTCACTAGTATTCAGAAGCCCAAAAGTTTGAGAACCAGCCTTGGGTATCGTGTTACCCAGCACTTAACTGGGTTGTAGTCAGATAGGCAGTCGTTCCATGTAAACTACTGGTATTCAGCTTTATCCGGTTAGACAAGAAGCAGACCCTAACATAGGAAAAGGCTAGTCAGATTGAATTACAACAGTCTTGGCTCATGGAACAAAACTTTTAGGTATCAACAAATGATACAATCGTTTTTTTTTTGCAATTATTCATTATATTAATTATACATGCTGTGGGCTCCTGTAATTGACGGAGCACACGTACAAGAACCTTTTTTATTATTGTGATTTTTAATGTATATGCTTTGTTGGAGATCCTAAATAAATAAATATAGTCGCGAATCACATTTTTATCAAGATACAACCCGACGCTGGCCTGCACATAGCAAAAAAACCTAAGAAAATTTGAATTTCGCGGACTACAGCTGCGGATTCACCATATGTAAACAGAAGCACTGTAAGTGTGTTATGTAATGTTCCCGTTAATGTATCCAACCTTATTTATTTTAGGTATGGTAGGATACAATGAGCTAAGGGTTAGGAGGGATCTTGCACTCACCTTATATATATTTAAATTAATAAGAGGGAAGGTGCATACTGCAGTTATTTTAGCGCAGGTGAGCCTGTGTGTTCCGGACAGGTACGTGTTGTACTGCTAGTGGACGCGCGCGAGCACCAACCTTGTAAGGGAGGCGCCGCTGACGCTCAACCTCATAGCGATTGAGACAGACTTATTCTGTTGTTCTCTGAGTGAATTCACAAGGAATGCATTGTATGTAATTTGTTATAGGTAGGTACCATGAATGTTAGTACTTACCTATTTAGAATAATTAAGTTAGGATAAGCGCATTTACCGCACTGGGTTACTCTGTAATGGTAGATGTAAGAAGGAAAATAAATAAATAAATGTAATTACCCTACTGGTCATACACGCACACATCATCCTTATCTATTGAGAAAAACGTTTCTATAACGTAACGAACTTCACGTGACCTTCCCCAACCTACGTTAGGGTCAAATAATGCATATTTTCGTCGCTCGGTTTATCGGGCATAACATCGGACACGGGTTTGACCGCGTGGACTTCGGGCAACTCCGGCTCGAGGTCGGGCAAACTGCTGTCCGATTCGGAGTCGGTGTCTGATTCGTCGGCGTCAGCTGTTTTAGGCTCGTCTTTGTTTTTTCTTCGGTTTCTGAAAATAAATTAGGATTTTGTGATCGCAAAGTGCTAACAATATTAAGATACTTTGACCCAAAAGATTTTTTTTGTAGACCCTGGAAGGGACCACGGGTATTTTTTTTACCCATGGTCCCTTCGAGAAATACAATGCTGCCAAATTAAAATGGTAGACCGTCTCGTAGTCCCTGGAAGGGTGTTCCCTTGTTTCGCAGACAGAAATTTCATAGAATTTTGTTTCATAGAAAATGTTTCATATAATATTTGGTCTGTGTATTTTTATTTCGAATAATATTGTTTCAACGACTATTTAGTTGAATGAAACATATTTCACAGAAACACTATTCAATGAATTTTATAGTAACATTTTTTTTTAGAACAAACTTATCAAACAGTAGAATTAGTTTTTAACGAATATTGTTTGTTCGGTGTATTTTTTCATAATGCGTCAGATACCATCTACTGTTATTGAATCATTTGGGTTAGGTTATGTTAGAACAGTGACCATTAAAGGCGAGCGAGCGCAGCGAGCGTTCCGCGGCAACGGCCGCCGTGCGCCAGATTCCCTCTATTTTTGGTGAATCATTTTGAATGTTTCAAGTAACTAAGAGCTAAAACTAACGGTCTACCATTTTAATTTGGCAGCATTGTATTTCTCGAAGGGACCACGGGTAAAAAAAAATACCCGTGGTCCCTCCAGGGACTACGGGAGGGGACCACGTGTAATAAATTAAATATAAGCGCAAACTCCAGTTTTTAGGGTTCCATAATATGTCCGAATGAAAAAAACGGAACCCTTATAGGATCACTCGAGTGTCTGTCCATCCGTCTGTCAAAGACAATTTGCTCCGAATCTAAATGACTGATTAAGTTGAAATTTTGGTACACATATCTATTTCTGTGACCCAAACACGGCCGTGCAACGTAAATAAATGAATTTTGAATATGGCGGTCACTTTTGGGAGACAAATAAGAAAATTAAAAAAAAATGTTTTGCACACCGTGCAACATCCTCCACTCCGTGTGACATTTTATGTGATCGTGTGGAAGATGTGACTCATCGTAAGTATTTTTTAAATATTTTTGAGAATAATGTACCGGATGATTTTTTTTTAGTCTTGAAAAAAATTGGGTATATTAGGTGAACGGAGTAGAAGCATACGGCATAGTCCTTTTTTTTCTTTTTATAATCGCGCGCGTAATAATTTATCAATGAAATCGTAGCGCGATCATATCCTTTGAAGCCGGCCGATAGTTACTCGCCGCGCATTTAGTAGGGTGCGTATGATTTGAATTTCGATATTTTTTTATCGTTTTTCTTTTTTTTTCAAACTTTTTTAATCGTTCTAATATGAAAAGTTTACTTCAAAAGTGTAGTATTTATTGATAGATCAATTTCTTACTACGTTATAAAAAAAGGACTGCCATAGGCTTCTACTCCGTTCACCTAGTATACCCAATTTTTTTCAAGACGGTAAAAAAAGTCATCCGGTACCTATATTATGTAACATACCTCTTAGGATACGGCTCTTTCAGATGGAAGGTGCGATAGTGAAGTTTCATACTGTTGCTTTGTGTAAAACGTTTGTCGCATAATGAACATGAGTACGGTTTCTCTCCAGTGTGTGTCTGAAAGGAAATGACATGGTTACATCGGTGCCTTCAAACATATCATAATTTTATACAGTTTTGCAAATTCCTAATTTATAAATAAGTTACTTATTATTAGATATTTTTTGACAAGTACTCTAATTAATTTGAAAATTAAAAAAAACACTTAATTTCATAGTTTTAAGTTTTCACTTCTGCCGGCAGTCCTAATGGTTGCCTACGTTTTTTTTTTTTTTACATAAGAACGGTTATTAGGAAATGGCGACATTAACAAATAAAACTTATAAATAGCTTGGTGGTTGTAAAACGATATAAATGACTCGGTGTACGTACTGTCCAATATAATTATAATGTTGTCTTTGCCAACTTACCAGTAGATGTCGCTTCAGTCCCACAGTAGCATGGAACTGTCTTCCACAAGTGTCGCAAGTATGTAGCTTTTCTCTTGTATGCATGTTCTTGTGAGTACGGATGCTGCCAGGCTGAAATGAGAGAATAAGGGTTCGGTCAAACAGCATCTAAGGTCAATGTAAGGTCAAAGAGACAGATTTGTAAGATAAACCGAGTAAATACGTGCGTGTAAGTCAATCTAAATATTTCAAACAAATATAGTTAAAATGTAAAGCGGAAAAAAAAACCGCCCAAGTGCGTGTCGGACCACGCACATTGAAAGATTCCGTAGTCGGGATGAATTTATCCCAAGAATGTGCTAACTATTTAACGGGCTTCAAATACAATGAGGAGGTTCTTCTTTCATGATTGATTGATTGGTACATTCAACCCGTGCGCATTAACATGGCACCTGGCTCGAAAACAAGGAGGCCCTCCCCCCGCATGCCCGCGCGGGGCCCAGCTTTAGCATCACTGTTGCACGTATCCTTCCGTTTTTGTTTCGGAGTAATTTGTTTGCTGTCATTCATTCGAGCCAGGTGCCATGTTAATGCGCTCGGGTTGTACGTACATACATAAACTCACGCCTTCTTCCCATGAGGGTAGGCACAAACTATAGAACGAGACCTGCTACGCTCCTTACATACCCTTTACCTCGTTTACTTTCATACATCTGGTCATGCACGCACGCCGGTTGCAAGTACTACGCACCTGACCTTTCTGAAGAACATCACCAATTCAGGTGATTGATTGGTTCTTTATTTTTAAGTCGATACAGTACAAGAATCGAATGAAAGATTTAAAATCAGCCAGTATACTAAATGGATTGTAGACTCACCGCTAGTGAAGATCCACAAATCTCACAGATGTATCTCTCGGTGGGCGCGTAAAACGAAGTGCGTGGGTGTTCTGACAGGTGATGCTTCCAACATGCAGCTTGAGTGTCGAAGTGTTTGCCGCACTACAATAAAAATACAAGCCAAATTAAGCTAGAGAAACTCCGCAGAAATGATGAGTATCGATATCTTTCTCATGTCGTGTCAGAGTTGCGAGTTTGTCCGAAAGAGTTATCGTGGCCCTGGCACACAGGCATCTGAAGGAACACGCTTAGGTTTTAGTCAGTAAAAGTCTGCAGACACGCCCTCCCGCTCCGCCCAGAACGGGAGAAGTTATTTGATAATTTCCCACCCAAAAAAAAATTATCACTGAGCGAGTTCGCAAGGGTAACGTTACATGTGTGTGGATATTAATATGTGGTCAATTATTTCATGAACTGTTAATTAACTACACTATGGGTAATGGTAGCGTATGTATACATATAATAAATAAATAAACGTGGACTTTCTTGCCGGCTCTTGTCCATAGGAAACGACCAATTGGAACCGTGCACCTAGCTTCTGACGTTTCATAACTGCCCATGTAGGTTTATGTGAAATAAATTATTTAGATTTTTGAATAAAATAAAAATAAAACTTTTTTTTGGAGTCAGCGACCGTTGGTTGTGTGTTATTACTAGGTATGAGTTAAGAAAATCTGGTTTTTTATTTGATTGTGTTTAGTTATTGATAGTCATCACGTCTGTGAAGTTTACACAATAAAAAACAGATTTTTTAAACTGATATTTCAAGTGACTATACAAACTAATACTATACAAACAAAAAATACAGGGTAAAATTAAATTAGCTAGAGGAACTCCGTAGACGTGATGGGTATCGTAGCTTAACATGATCGGCCTTATTACAAAACAAAGTTTATCTTTAGACCCCAGGTTTAAAGTGATTTTTTTTTTAATTTCGAGCCTTATTTTGTCTGAGATAAAGTTCTTAATACAAAGTTGACAACTCTTAGACTCGGGTTTAAAATCAGTATTTGCATTAAGAACTTTATTATATCAGACGGAATCAGGTTTGAAATTCAATTGAATGGCCACAATCATGTTAAGTTAGATGGCTAAAAATCGCTCAATATCTTCTTAAAACTTATTCTTTAACTCCAAAGTTATATTCATAATTTCAGCCGAAAGACGTCCACTGCTGCACGTAGGCCTCCTCCAGGGGGGGGGGGGGGGGGGTGGTTTGCCATAATCACCACGCATAATTGGCAGGCGGGTTGGCGATCGCAGTATGGTGTTAAAATGCATAGAGAACGCTGCTGCCCATTCTCTAGTAAGCCCCTTAGTCGCCTTTTACGACACCCACGGGAAGAAATAGGATGGTGCTATTCTTACGTCCGGCACCGCACGGAACCTTGTATTCAATCAACTCAGCCTATCGCAGTCCACTGCTGGACATAGGCCTCTCCCAGGCTGCGCCACAACACCCTGTCCTCCTCCTTCCGCATCCAGTCTGACCCAGCCACCTTCTTAAGGTCGTCGGTCCATCTAGCTGGTGGGCGTCCCACACTAAACTTGCCGATTCAAGGTCGCGCAGCGTGCTATGGAGCGGGCTATGCTTGGAGTCTCTTTGAAGGATAAGGTCAGATCAGGAATGAAATTATCCGGAAAAGTACCGGAGTTACCGACAGAGCAAGCAAACTGAAGTGGCAGTGGGCTGGCCATGTTTGTCGAAGGACCGATGGCCGATGGAGCGGACGAGTCCTGGAGTGGAGACCGCGAACCTTGTATTAAATAGTATTATTATAACTCACCTGGTGACACGTTGTGGGTTTCCTATGTTCTCTCCTATATTTTGTCTTTACTTTTCTATCTTTCGTAAACTTGAATATATCTTCGTCTTGGCTATAAAACACAAGAGACCATTTGACCATTTCGTTCAAACATTATTTTTAAATACAGACTCAAGTATCTTAAGAATTGACAGAGCTATCTATATATATAATAAAAATAGTAACGAAGTCAAAACTGCACATTAATTGAAAATATAGTTTTTAGTCTTAATTTTTGTCCGTTTGTCTGCTTGTCTGGATGTATGTTTTGGATTCGCGTAAAAACGGCTGAACGGATTTGGATCTTATTTGGCACACAGATAGTTTATAACCTGGATTAACACTAGGGTATTTTTAATCCCGGTAGTACATTCCCGTGGTTTCCGACATACAGGCGGGCTAAACCACGGGCAAAAGCTAGTTACTGAATAGAATAATAATAACGAAACAAACCGTTTTCTTAAACGCCTTGTAACCTGAAATAAAATGGACAAAATGTTTATTAAACGTACATATTTATTATGTAATATTTTTTTTTATGTAGGTAGGTGCATACTTTGGCTTGTTGCTTTTTCCCTAAAACTTTTCTGTTCACCGTCTGTTTGTAGACACTGAAACAAAAACAAAATATTTTTTAGAGTTCCGTACCTCAAAAGGAAAAACGGAACCCTTATAGCATCACTCGTGTTTCTGTCTGTCTGTCCGTCCGTCCCAGCCGATTTGCTCCGAATCTACTGGACAGATTGTTGAAATTTGGTGCACATATGAATTTCTGTGACCCAAACACGAACGTGTAACGTAAACAAATGAATTTTGAATATGGGGTTTTTTTTTGGGATATTTTTTTTTTTTTTTTTAAGTTTGGCCGCTTGTACTATGTGACATATCAAATGAAAGGATTTTTTATGAGGATTTCAAATATATTTTATTTCTATTCACATAGGTTACGATATTTATTCACCTTTTTAACTTTATCTCAGCGTACAGTCAACAAAACTGTACGCTGAGAGAAATCTCACAGTCTCACTCATAAATTCATGTTGACAGTGCCACGATACTAAACCACTGACGTGCAGCCTGCTACCACCACTGTATAACTGCTTAGAGCCTGTTCACAAGAATTCAAAGATTTCTCTCTTTCTTCTGCCGCACAAACAACTGAGCGGTGCCGCTCCGGCGTCGCAACGCGTACCCCCCTCCCCGCCTCGTCTCGCGGGTTGCAAGTCCGTTGTATAAATAAACTACGATCACATGGCCCGCCCCTCCAAATTACTGTTTCAGTGTTTGTAGTCACATCCTTACGAATAAATAAATCCTTGAATTATTTTTTTGGTCGACGGCCGTCTCAGTACACACAAAATGCGTTGTGAGTCTTGGTGGCGCTTCGTAAATACTTTCAAACGTTTTGAGTTTTGTAGGGGCGGGCCATGTTATCCTAGTTTATCTATACGTGCGGTGAGGCGCCGGAACGCACCGTGTGGCATACCATGGGTATTTGTATGCAGGACGCCGCAGCGACAAGTGTCCATCGGCTCTTACGACGGTTAATCTCCCATTAATTTAACATGTCCTGAGTACATTATAGCTACTTAAATTATGTCCCGAACTGCATATGTATGGCAGTTCGGGTCAGCAATATTGCTCTGCAAAAACGCTCCCGTTGAAGCGCTGTAAGTAATTACCTACACTGTTCTTGTACCCTCTTGCTACTAATATTTTAATATGGCTAGTATTATATCACAGCAAGAGAGAGAGAGAGAAAATTGAGAAGCTTACCTCTCTCCTTCACTATGAAGTGCTGAATGAAACAAATGTTCTTCGTAAGCCTTCCGCGTCTCGAATGTGATGTCACATCGCTGGCAGTACGTATTCACTTCCTCATCGTCGTCAGGACTATCCTGGTACGGGAAAATGAACTTTAAAATCGTAGGAGTAAGGGTATTTTTTGTGTGTTGTATTTTGTGGATACAATTTTATTCGTAGTATTTTTAAACTTTATCTCAATTGGTCCAATAGTGTCTTGATCATTATACCAATAGCAGGACCGCAAAATAAATAAAATAACTGTCATTTTTCTTGCTGATTATACGATATTAGTTTTAGTATATGCGAAACCCGAATCACGTATTTAGTATTTTTATGTAAAGAATCTATGTACAAAATTTCAAAACTGTATCATGTAAAATCACAAAGTTATAAGGTTGTTATGTTACCGGGTTGTCCGTACATAAACAGCGACGAGGCGCCCGCGCGCCTCCAGGGTTGTCTTGCGCTCATTGATAATAATTTGGCAGTAGGTACCTAACCGTACGGCGATTGTATTGTAAGTAATTAAATGGTGATAACATTTTCCATCACACTTAAATATTTTTGAGACAAAATATAACACAGTGTAAAAATTATTTAAATCGATTCAGTTCCTTATTCTGAACAAACTATATTCAGGTATCGCATATACTAAAAATAATGTTGTATATTTATCTCAACATTTCCTGAAGTTTTCCTGTAACTCATGCTAACTGTAATGTAATGGTAAATATCGGGATAAAAAGTATATTATGTCCTAACCCAGGTCATGATCTACCCATACGCCAAATTTCCTCCAAATCCGTTCAGCCGTTTTAGCGTGAAAGCGTGACAAACAAACTCACTTTCGCATTTACATTATTACTAGCTGCACCCCGCAGTTTCACCCGCGTAAGTCTCGACCCCGTGGGAATATCGGGATAAAAAGTAGCCTATATGTTAATCCAGATGTCAGTTACCTCCATACAAAATTTTATCAAAATTGGTCCAGCCGTTCGAGCGTGAAGAAGTAGCAAACAAACAAACACACACACACTCACTCACTAACTTTCGCCTTTATAATATTAGTGTCAGTGTGATTGGATTTATCTCAACTAAGTAGTCATCACCATCCTCTGCCTTGCCTTTTCCCAACTACGTTGGGGTCGGCTTCCAGTCTAACTGGATGTAGAATACCAGTAAAACACGGAGCGACTGCCTATCCGACCTCCACAACCCAGTTACTGGGTAACACGATATCCCTTGGTAAGACTGGTTGTCAGACTTTCGGACTTCTGACGACCCGTAACAACTGTCAAATCTACGAATGATAGCCGGGACCAACGGCTTAACATGCTTTCCGAGGCACGGAGGAATCTTGGTATGTGAAGATGGTTACCCATCCACCGACCAACCCCGGAAAGCGTAGCTTAACCTGATCGATCGACCCGTGTGGCTGTTATAACTTAGCCACAAGCTCCTCCAACCCTCCACATGGTTAATATTGAAGGTTTTATTACAAAAGTAGTGGCGTACTTACAATTTCAAGAATAACATGTTTGACCCTCTTGTGTTGGTGTAGCCCCGCCTTACTGACGAACGACGCGCCGCACAAGGTGCACACATGCTCGCTGCGGTGTGTGCGTAAGTGAGTGTAGTATGTTGACGAATGTCTTGAAAGAAATAGCAATGACAATTTATTTTTTATTTTATTTATTTAACTGGTTCACCAACAATTATATACACTGGTTTATGCAATTGAAAAAGAAGCTACAAATAAGAATAGAGTGTAACAATCACTTATAGGTAAACTCTGCATGCACACAAAACATTGTTGAACCTACAAAAAAAAATATAAAGAAATATAAGACTATATTATAAAGTTGCACTGAATATAACTTATACACTAAATTAAAACAAAAACCAATTAAAACAAAACCAAAACAAACAAAAACAAACCCAAGTAAACAAAATTAGGTAATACAAAAAAATATATATATAAGTAGCCTAAAATCACCCACCCAGTGAGATAACGCAGGGTCAAGAAACTCAACAATACATTTGGTCTAAATAAAATAGGGAAATAAATTAAACAGGGTCAATTTTGGAGAATAAAAAAAAAAAAAGTTTTCGTTCGGGGGACCCCCGTTACTGCATGAAATCCCGTCTACTGAATAAGCAAGAAATTCGTAGTTTCAGCCGAAGTTATTCCTATTCCTTGGGGTCTACTCCGAACCGCTAAACCGAAGTATCGGCCTAATGTTCGGTCGTTTCTTTACTCGGCTAACTATCACTGAATACTGCGAAAAGAAAACAAAAACCATCGACGAGATAAGCCAAAGTCAAAACTGTGACTTGAAGTCGGGTAAGGACTCAAAGTCAAAAAAGGAAACTGTGGAAGTTATAAAACGGCCGAACATTCGGCCGATACTTCGGTTTAGCGCTTCGGAGTAGACCCTCTTATCTCTTACGGGCATGTGATAAGTTCGGGACCAGAACTAAGAATGAATGACAGCACGGTTTGAAAGTTGTCTCTCTCTCTATTACCGATACGAATTTGCCTGTCCGAAATTTTTTATTTGCCACTTGTTTTAACGTATCATTTACTTCCGGACGGGCTCGCGATCTTTGCTGACGGAATTAGAGGGTATAACCCCAGGAACGAAGTTCCTTACGCGATACTCGCACGCACACACACACTCTTCATACAAGGTGGAGACGACAATACAACAATAAATTAAACTGCTTGTATGTTATGCCGTTCCCAATCTGCATACGAAAATTCAATCAATTATATCCAACATATTAGTCACTATAGCTAGTCAAAGATTGCCAAAACCCATAGTCGGCACATCACTACTATTCGGTTTAGTTTGGAAAAATCATTTTTTAATTTCGATGTTATGATTTATTCTGTGATTACCTTCACATTCTGTGAAAAAAAAAAAATAAGTCAGTGTGTGAGTTAAGACACACTGACTTATTTTATTTTTTTTCAGGAATACCTAAATACTTTTACGATGTTTGTAAATATGTGAGCACCATGTATCTATCTCATAATTAAATTATCTGTCATTGTTTTATTTTTAATTCGTTTTACCTATTGTGGTATAGTAATTTTATTCTAGGTGCATCGTCTTCACATATAATTATTGTACTTATAATTAATGTACCTACTTAAACAAAATATTGTAAAAAATAATAGAGTAACGGTGGAGTTTCTTGCCTATTCTTCTCCATACGAAACCACTTCTCCATACGGAAGGGGCAAATAGAAAAAAAGTGCCTCATAAGTGCCTATTTGAAATATATAATTTGACTTTTGACTTTATTTTATAATAAGTTTCAAAATACTCTCATGCATTACGACGTAAGAACAACGTTCGTGCAAAATTGCAATGGTCTTTTATAGGAAGTTAAATTAGTAACTACGAAATCTCTAAAAGTTTCACGGTTCGCCTACTGTTAGCCAAAGTTCGATGTTAACCTTTTAAGCCGCAGTCATGTTTTGACGAACAATGACGTAATCAACGATCTTTTTTTATGGCCTGTCATTGTTATGACAGGGGCCGCCGGAGCTCATTAAAAACTCTTTCAATAAATAACAAAAGATATGTCTTTATAGCCGTATAGAGTATTTTTTTCCGAGAAGCTAATTAGACAGGCCATAATAAACAATGGCAAGAATGGATCTGGGAAGTGTATTGTTTTTCTAAACAAAATATGATTTCAGATAACAGCTGCTTTTGTTTTGGGATTACGTTATTTCTATTTCTGGTAAAACGGCTGTTTGAATTTACACGAAAGTTTGCACCTTGCATTATGAATAGATAAGTAATTAAACAACAGCGTTTTTTAGAGAGTTCTAGGTAAAATTTGCGTAATAATAAAACCCAAACATCACAGTGCATGGGGCCGCCTTTAGACGTATGCTTTTTCGAAACATTTCATATGTATTTATGATATAATTAGTGATATTATTATCTAAAACGATGTAGAAAGTATTATTTTACGATTATTCATCTATTTCCAGGCGATAAAACACAAAATGAGCCATATTTCGTAAAAAAATGTAGTCGGCGTAACGAATTTTCTCGTAACATTTCTTTGTTCAAAAATTTAAATTTTACGACGTGATTTCGTGCAATTATCATCTAAAACGATGTAATAATAACATATAAATGAAAATAAGTCCACTTACCCCGATTTCTAATCCATTTAGGGCACTAACACAATAAAATCACTTCACTGCACTCCGTTTCACAACAACAATGGCGGACCCGAGCACGCGAAACTAAAATATTATTTTTTTAAGTTGCCACGCCGTATTTCGTCTATGGGAATGTTTAATTTTTTAGAATAGTTGTCAGGCCCGACGATTAAAGTTACCACACGCAAGATTAGGCTTAATGTTAGTAGAAATTCAGCTGATAATGGCGTGTGTGTAGAGCCTCTCTAGAGAGGCAATGCAGTTTGACAGTTGGGGCGACGAGTCCTACGGGAGAGGCAGTGCAGCTTAAAAGGACTGACTTAGGAGCGATTGATTTGGGAATCTTTAAGAGATAGTAAAACCGAAAAAAAAAAAATAGGCTGCCTGCCGACAGGAGTGAAAACTTAAAACTTTGGAATGACATAAATATGTGGATTCCGGGTACATAGTATCGTTATACATAGACACACTCTTAGTGGAATACAAAGTGTCAGATTTACAGACGTAGGCACAGAATTGGGATGCGGGTAAAAGAGAGAAATTGTTGCTATAACCTCTACACAGTTTATTGTTATTGAGGCAATTACTAACACTACTGTAGTAATTAATACTCTGAACTTAAAAGGAAACACTGAGCAGTTCCTAGGTCAGTACATGTCGCGACCACGTCTCAACGATCACTGTCGCTCGCGTATACATGTGCAGTCACAAAGCACTAATATGTATATACTTAGCAACTTTTAAAAGTGATTTCCTCCATCTATATTGATTGTAATTTTATTTTACTACGAACATAGTGTTTTGGAACCCAAACTATTATGAAATAGATCTTTTCTAAAAATTGTAATAGTTATTCCACGAGAAAATCGGTATTGAATTTTGCTAAGTGTTTACATATCTGATCATGACTGTACACAGGCCGCTGCCCGTCGCCAGTCTGGCTGAACACGTCACGTGATGCAGTTACCATGTCGGTGACGCAAACCCATAAGTTTTGCCCCTACCGAAAATAGTTCGACTATACACAGGCCGCTGCGCGTCGCCCGTCTGGCTAAACACGTCACGTGATGCAGTTACCATGTCGGTGACGTGAACCTATAAGTTTTGCCCCGACCGAAAATCATTCAACGCGGCTAAAGAAGTTTTTACTTTAAAAAAACCGAAATAGTAAGGAATGTCATCATCATCATCATTCTCCTGCCCTTATTCCAATTTATCTGTGGTCTTCGCAACATGTCCCTTTCTTCCATACTTCTCTATTAGTCGTCATCTCGGTAATCACTCCCATTCTAGCCATATCATCTTTCACACAGTCCATCCATCGTTTCTTTGGTCTTCCGCTACTCTTAAGCCATCCACATTCATATTCATTCCTCGCCATACCATGACAGCAGATTTCCACACAACTTTTCGGTCACCGTTGCCATTTCCAGACTTCCTCTTATGTCCACATTTCTTATATCCGTTCTCGTAACAACACACATTCCTCTCATTCTCATCTCAGCTGCATGCAATTGCCTTTCATTCATCCCTTTTTTGGCCCAACATTCTGATCCATACAAGATAGCAGGTCTAACCATTGTTTTATAAATCTTACTTAAATAAAGGGAATGCGGGAGTCGCAGATTGTATAGTCACTTTATTCTTACCTAAATTCTTCACCACAGTAAGCACATTTTCTCGTAATTCCACTGTGGTACTCATCGTGAAGAAGGGCTGAACTTCTGAAATCAATTTAGTTTTTCGATCAAGAATAGAAAACACATACCAGAAGTTGCCAGTAAAAGCTAATTTACACGAAGAGCGTTTCTCGTGCATTGATAGGCCAGAATGTCATATATCTTGTAGATCAGACTCGCCAACTGTTTGTGTGTGAAACTACGCCAAGCTACTTTCTCGAACTGATTGAAAAAGCCGAAATAGGACTTTTTTTTCACGGACTCTTCTACTTTCTAAAGCTAGGGGATTGTCGCCTTTCGCCCATGCGAGTATCGTTTATCATACGACAGGTTTACAGCGATAAACTTTTTATTTCCTTTCGAAATTTTTCTATTCGAGGCGAGAGTTTGTTCTCGTGTAAATGAGCCAATATAATATACAACGTCGTAACTAGGAGCTGGCCAGGCGGGCCGCTGCCAGGGGCGCAACCTTCAAGGATTTTGGAGACACACAGCCTGCCCCAATTATTGTATGAATGGTCAAAAAATAAAACCGAACCTATCCCAGATGGTCCAATAAGCTTGCTCTTATTACACAATTATTATTATCGTAATCCCCGCACCCATGGCGACCCCTTGCGCCTGTCTGCAAACTGTGATTGTTTTCAGCAAATTAAAAACTACCTCTCTCGCCTCAAACTAAACATAGAAACCATCCAATCAATCTAATTAAACCGCCTCGGTCTGGTCTAGTGATCGCAAGTGCGCTATTGCTGAGCATGAGGTCCTGGGTTCGATTCCCAGGTCGGGCAAAGTGTTATTGGGATTTTACATTAAGAATTTCTCAGCAACAGCCCGGAGTCTGGATTTGTCCCCGTTTGATGGCAATAGGCTCCTCCTATTACATGGGACTTAAACATAACTGGCGAAATGTGGGTGTACTATAGGTATACCTCTGCCTAACCCTTTTGGCATTACAGGCGTGATGTTATGTAAGTGGAAAAAAAAAATACAATCGCAGACTGGTCAAGAACGATATGATTGAGCAATATCGATATACTAGGACACCAGCCCGTATTACCTATTATTACCAATCGATATACTATCGATTGAGTATGACAAAGTATTAATGTTGACCATAGCACAATCTGTTCCCACTGCCGGGACACAGGCCTCCGCTCTGTGAGAGAGAGTGGGCCGAAATCCACCATACGGGCACGGTGCGGGTTGGTAGATGCCACATGTCTTTGAATTTTTGGTTCTAGGACATGCCGATTTCCTCACTTGTGTTTTCCTTCACTGTTTTTTGAGAGCAGTAGTGAGTGGTGATGAAATAATTTACACAAAGTAAATTCGTAAGTCGCACTGCTCTTATGATGCTGACCGTATAATTGACAACTTAATTTGGCCTCAGAAAATACAGAAGAAATTTAACGCGTTATGCGTAAATGAACAAATCGTGTTGTACTGTTTCCCTTTTTACCTACCAGTAAAAACAATTTTTATGCTTACGGCGACGATAACCGACTTTTAATGATTTTATACTGAAGATCACGTCTAAACGAGTAGTGTTAATGATTTGAAAAAAAATATATGTTAATTTAGAACTTTTTCTCAATAACTTAATATACGAATATTTGAGATTATGAAATTATTTTTTATATATTATTATATTTTAGATTATTAGTGAAATTAATTTGTAAAAAACTGAGAATGGCGCAAAATCTACCAAGCGTATTTTTCTGAAACCTTCACCAATTTAAAGGTAATTTAATTATTGATCTTTTAGTATACGCGTTTTATTAAAATACCTTTTGTTTTGTGTATAATAAATTAATAATGCGTCAAATTGGGGACAGCGCTCCTTGATGGGCGAGTCCTATTACTGGCTGAACCTACGACGCGTAGCGCTAGCTCAGTACAGAATACGCAAGCTAACCACTCAAGGTCACTGGCATATATCTGCGTCTTAAATGGATAGGTACATAAATTACAGTTCCATAATTATTACGTCGTATTGGGGGGTGCAAAACTCTTAAATCTTGCCAGAGGCGTTCATGAGCCCATAGCTACGCTGATAATATAATAAGCAAATGAAGATACTTACTCTAGAGGACAGATTAGGTGACAGCGCAAGCACTCGTACTTGAAATAATGCTGTCTGATATGTTTTCGTAAGTGACAGTTCAGCTTGTAGCGCATTCGGCAGAAACGACACTCGTATGGACCCAGCATCTGTTGATAGAAAATGTACAAATCAACTTAAACAACATGCTAGACATTACGGCTGCATTCCGAATTAAGACCATAATCGCTGTAATCGATTTTAGGGCGCTAAACGGTAATAAGGAACGCGTTTTAGCGCGCTAAAGTCGATTACAGCGATTATGGTCTTAATTCGGAATGCACCCCACATATAATTTAATAACACACCTGACGTTATCTATACCAATATTCTATAAAGGTAAAATTTGTTTGTTTGTATGTAGGGAGTAATCTTTGAAACTACTGATCCGATTTCGAAAATTCTGTCACTAATGGGAAGCTAGCTACGGTATTGCTGAGTGCCATAGGATAAATTTTATGTTAAAAACAAGCCATTTCACGCGTACAAGTCGCGGCCAGAAGATAATTATAAATAACTGGTGAAATGTTATGTGGGTGTACTATCGGTACACCTCTGCCTAACCCTTCGGGGATTACAGGCGTTATGTTATGCATCTAGAAATTATAGCTAACTTATTTTAATGTTGTACACAATAATATTATTAACAAGAAATTCTTTCTAGCCCACAATCACACTAATAATAAAAAGGCGAAAGATTGTGAGTGTGTGTGTGTTTGTGTTTGTTACTTCTTCACGGTCAAACGGCTGGACCAATTTTGATAAAATTTTGTATGGAGGTAGCTGGATTAACATATAGGTTACTTTTTATTCCGATATTCCCACGGAAACGAGACTTACGCGGTTGAAACCGCGAGGCGCAGCTAGTTAATAATAATATTGATTATTGTGTTAAATACGGTCATAAAAAGTTGGACATAAATTCAGAGCGTAAAACCTAATTTTTGTTGCTGGTATGCAATGACAACATTACATACTATTTATGGCAATCTCGTACGTGCGGAGACGCGCTTAAGAGGTCGTATACTCACGGGTCGTCTTATATCCAGTATTGCTACTGGTTATACAAATGGTGAATTCTAGCAAAAATTAGCTAATAGTTATAGGTTCAGAAAACACGCCTTTAGCCAGAAGCAATTAAACAGATACAACATGAGAATCAATAAAATTAAAAGTTTTTGAATAATAGGGAATATGCATGTTTTTTTTTTTCACAAAATCAGTAATAGACAGTAATATAAACCTAAGAAAAGTATTGAAAGTTAAATTGAACTACTGATTGATGCTCAAAAAAATTTAGAAACTCCAACAATTTTCTACTACAATTCAAACGTCCATTTCTGTCGCGGTCATGATGTGACGTCATTGTTCACGAAACTGCTTTGTTCACATCTGTTTTTTAGCCCCAAATCTTATATATTAAATTATTGTTTATGCTTTATTCAAGTAGAAATCGCACTTACATATTTACCTTAGTGAGATTTCAAGCATTTAGCAAAGAATAGATTTTATTCACATGTATTGTTTCGTCACTTCCGGCATTTTCGAAGAGGACGCGTTTTGAGTTTACGTTCCGTTCCACCAAAAAAACGCAACATAAATTAATTAATTGTTAAATAAGTAATGCATTAAAAAATTTAAAAAATATTGGAATTTGTTTCTTGACTCCTACACAATGTATATTAAAATAATGGATACGTTTTGAATTACGTGCATATTCCCTATTATGTTACTGACCTTAACATGCCTCAGCTTTATATGTCTAGCCAGCATTTCCTTCTTTGAGAACCCCTTAAAACAATCCGTACACTTATAAGCGGCATCTTTATACTTCCTATCTTCAGCTCGTGCCCTAAAATTCTTCACAGCTTCTTCCTCACTCAATGTAAACCTTTTCCAATGAACCTTGTCCAAAATCTTGCTACGTATCCATGAGTCCTTGCCGCCATAATTCTTATCATTTATTTCTTCGCATTCAATCTTCATAATACCTTTTTCACCTCCTACGTAAACTGCTGAAGGACTGAGCGGTTCCATATCCAATGTATCATTATCAACTTTTATCTTTTCTTCTTCAAAGGTGACTTCTAAGTCTTCAATTATCTTTTCTTTAACAAAATCTAACATTGGATCATTATCTCCTGTCATGGATGTATCACTAAAGTAATCCAGTTCAATGTTTTCTATCTTTTCTACTTTCTTTTCTGTGCCAAAGATTTTGTCTGTTTCTATGCTATCTTTTGTGATATAGGTTTTAATTCGGTCAGTGAAGCTGACTACTGTTAGTGGAGATATGAGCATTGTGTTGTTGCGATCTACTTTATATATTGTTTCGTAGGTGATCTAAAATTGATGAAAGAAACAACAAAGTTTATTTGGACCCAGTTTGTGAAACACAAAATACAAATAACAAAATAAAATAGTGAAAATTATGTTTTAACAACAATAATGCAGAAAAAATAATGCATTTAACAATAGAACAAGAGCAGTCAAAACAAGGAAGTTAGTGGCTAGGGGCTACTAAAAACCAGTCAGGAGGTACAATAACGCGTGAGAGAGAGGCAAAATTCGCGCCCTCACGCCCCTAGTCACCGCGGGAGACGCCCCGGGCGTCGGGAGTCGCAGGCCGATTCCCGGCCACAGTATGCGCGGGATTGCGGACGGTGAGCGATAGGTAACTCGCCGTCCGATAAGGACCAGGCCCGGGTCAACTGCGCGTTGTGTTCCACGCGCGCCTCAAAGAGATGTCAGCACGAACTGACGGGGTCTGTTAGGGCCAATGCCTGCCAGGGTTGCGAGTAAGTCCGAAAGGGATATCTTGGCCCTGGCACACAGGCAACTGAAGGAACACAGGTGGGTTTTAGTCAGTAAAAGTCTGACACACCCTCCCGCTCCGCGCAGAGCGGGAGCAGTTGTTTGATAATTTTCCAAACAAAAAAAAAAAGGAGGTACAATAAAAATGATATTATATTTTATAAAATATAAGATGTTAATAATACCATTTACTTACATTTACACACTTCACTTTATTCAACTTTTCAGTAGTGCAAATATTTAAGTTACATAAATATGTACAATTGAACAAATACAGCCACATTATAGAATTACATTACCTACTTAAAGCATATTGATTTCATTACAATTAAGTTAAATCATATCAAAATTAAACAAAAACATTTGAAAGTTTATTTAACATAATGCTCTTTGATACAGCAGTTTTAATTATTATTTTTAGAAGAAATCTTATGTTTGTATCTTTCATAATCAGATCCCGCTAACAGATACATAGACATGGGACCAGCCACTGTGGATCTACTTAGGGGAGGCCTATATTCAGCAGTGGAATTGCAATAGGCTGAGTTGATTGAACATAGGAATTTAATAGAACCCGGACGAAGCTGGCACAGGAGCATGGAGATTGGCACGGACAAAGAGAGGCTTGTGCCCAGAAGTGGGTGAACTCAGGCTGTGGATGATAACAATGTTTTTATACTTACAGGTCCTCTCCAAGCCAGTTCTCTGAGAATCTTCTGCCCACTGAAACATTTCTCCTTAAACCTATGAAACTTGTGTAATATTGTGGCACACTCATAACAGAAGTACTGAGGTAGACCGTCTTGTTCATTCAGCTGTTTAGAAGAAAAACAAAATCATGATAGCATTTCAACTGCCTATAAATTATTAGTGTGATTTTATTACAGTCAAAACTGTTTATAACTACTTTGAAGAGACCTTCAGATCAGGTTGTTATAGCCGATAGTTCTTATAACCATAAACTATGTTAAGTAAACAGAAATGCCGGGACGGGAATAACCGGTACATCGTTTTAAGCGATATCATTGTAAACGGATTTGACTGTATATGCAAAGGATATAGAATGCTACTTAGAACTACCATAGTAGCCTAAAGGATTTCATGTCCTGCGGTCAGTACAGTGTGGTTTCATATAGGATAATACAGGATGACAAGCATAACTTAACACAGTATGCATGGACCTATAAAAAAAAGTAGGTCCATGACAGTATGTAATCGAATAAAAATTAAAGCGAAATAAGAAACTGAGCGAAAAATTATGTTACATTTTCTATTGAACTTTGGACGCTATTATAAGTTCGTACCGCCTGTGTCGTATTGCATGCGATCGCAAAGACGTTAATTTTATTCAAATATCTTTAAATATTTATGTAATTAATTAATTATCTTGCCTGTAAAGCCATAACTTCTTCGTAATAAAACTTGAGTTGATACAAATGGAAATGGTACATTTTCGCTTCCGTGCGGAGGCATATTCTACACACTTTTAGGTCCGACATACTTTTTTTATTTTACATAGAGCCTATTTAGAGCTAAATTGTGGTTTTCACTATATAAAAACCCCGAAAATGCGCACAAAAGGCTTCGGGGCACCGACTAACGCCATATTTGTTTACCTGTCAATGTCAAAGTCAAGTCAATAAACAAGTACTGTAGTACTGTCATAGAAGAGTCGTTCTGTAAACATTCAAGATTTTGTATTTTTTTAGGTTTGAAACTTAGCTTCTGAGCTACTACTTTTGTTGTGCACTTTATTAGCCTAAAGGCTCTAAGGACAAAATTGAAACCAAATGGCGCCAAATCTCCGCTATTCCTGCCTTTCTTTTTGTCAAAAGCTCCAACCCTAAGAATGTGACTGCTTTGGAACCATGAACCCTGCTCGAGTAGTTAGGCCCGTATTACAGAAGGTCACTCAATACTCCAGCATTATTTAAAATTAGATTCAAGCCATTTGATTGGTTGAATCTAGTTTTAAGTAATGCTTGAGGTTTGAGTGACGTTCTGTAATACGGGCCTTAGATTGTAAATTGATACAGTACGTGGAAAACTTTACGAGGTCTCAGAAGAAATAGGTATTTAGGTACTATAAAAAATTATGTAAGTAGCTCTAGCTTTTAGGAGTAGCCTAAAAGTTAATTATTACTCTGTGGGCCACTCGGGTGCAACATCAGGGAGCTCAATAAAGCGCTTACTGTACTTGTGAAGTCTTCTATTGGTGGGGATGTAGGAAAAATAACATTTTCTTCTGGTGAAGATTTGAACATTGTTAGGCTTTTCTTCAAAAATGACCTTATTTAATGAGATAGGGCCAAGTAGGGAAAATAAAAGCAAAATTATGAAACACATTTCAGGCAATTTGAAATTTTGAATGATTGTTTTCCATAGGGTGCATTCCGAATTACGACCATAATCGCTGTAATCGATTTTAGCGCGCTTAAACGCGTTCCCTATTAGCTTTAGCGCGAAAACGTTGTCGCGTGAAACGTCATAGATGACGTCATGACATGCGCCATCTTGCGATAACGCCGACCATGCCCTAAATTAATATCACCGTGAGCGCTGTCAAATATGACAGTTGCGTTGTTTTGTTTTAAGGTTTATCTTATTTATAATAGCGTGGCATTTTCGGAATTGAGCTTCTGGCTACCGTCGCCATCTAACCAAAGAAGAAGAAGTGTACAAATGTGTGCGTGTGGTGTTTAAACAAAGAAATACTGTAATCAAACCGTGAGCGCGGTCACGAGCGTACCGAATTGATGACAGTTGTCGGCTGTCATAATCGTAATAACTAATTCGGTACGCAAATTATTGATGTGAGCGCTGTCAGCGATTAAAGTCTAACACGGAATGCAGCCATAGTCTGAAACTTGTTTGATGATTCATATCTCTTGACGATAGATGGCGCTAACTCTTTTAGTTTTAAGCCATTGATCAATGACAATGCGAATGCGAGTCGATACATCGAGAGAAAACAAAGATTTCAACACATTATATTTGTTAGTGTTTTGCCAGTGCAAATGCACAATTATGGCTGACAGGCTTATTACGTACGTAATAGCAGTCAGCAACTATTGCGCAGTCATCACGCGATCAATCGCTTTACGTTACAAAAATTGGTTTAAATCGTTCGCGAACCGCTCGCCGTTTGTAACACTTACGACACTAGCGCCAAAACAATTAAGAAGCAATCTTCGGAATTAACTAAGTTGTAAAGTCAACTGAGAAACAAGTGTGAAAAAAGTTTTGATTAAAAAAAAACAAAAAAATCCTTTAAATCCTCCAATCCAATCCACCATTTTTAGTATAAATTAGCGTTTAATTCAATTTGTGTTAATTGTTGATGAGCCCCTTCTTTCCCTGTGCCCTTCATTTACTTACAACAATAGGCCTGCACTGTGTCTTAGATATACGAAACGTAACTGGCTATGAGAGAAAGCGAAAGAAAATATGTGCTCGCACCTCTCTTGCCCCTACAGTATTAATTATACGAAACGGTAACTCTCTCTCTTTCTATCTTCACTAACTTATATCTCCCTCTCAACTTCCGTTCGTTCGCTTCCGTAACGCTCTCGTCACGCATTCGCCAGCTTACTCCCCAAGTCAAGCGTGCATAAAGAAGTTTTACTTCAAAAATCATAACGCAATCTTTCATAAATCAATTATTTTATAATTTAATGTATCACTTATGGATAATAAGCTAAATCTGTGTTTTATAACTATTTTTATTTTACTTTGTTTTTATTTTTTTTTCTCTATACAATTAGATTTATACTTTTGCATATTTACAGACACTTCAGAATTTCCTGAGCCTGTTGCCGGCTTGGTAGAATTTCAAACACAAGTGCCTGAGCCACACCAGACAGGTAATATACCTCAAACACTTTAGATAAAGGTAGCTTCTGTAAGATACATTTTAAGTGAAGCCATTATTTTCCGAATCTTATTTTACAGGAGTAGACAGTCCCGTGAGCCAGCCTCAGCCTGCTAGACGTCGCCCCCGCCTCAGACATAGACCCAGTCTAAATTCTAATAGTAACACTAGTGAGTATGTTTTATAGTGTGTAGGTACCGTTTGGTGCCGGACATAAAGAATAGCACCATCCTATTTCTTCCCGTGGGTGTCGTAAAAGGCGACTGAGGGACTTACTAGAGAATGGGCAGCAGCATTCTCTATGAATTTTAACACCATACTGTGATCGCCAACCTGCCTGCCAAGAGTGGAGATTATGGCAAACCCCTCAGGGATGCCTATGTCCAGCAGTGTACGGGTCATACTCAGAAAAAGTGTACTTTTGGTATATTTTCTTGTCCCGTTACTTCATATTACAGTAAATATCGTATAATATGATATTTTTTCTTTTTTCACCCCTTGTTGTTATATTAGTCTATTAATATAAAGATTTTACTGGTATTTTAACTGTAATTTTCATTAAAATAGTATATTATTTTAGTGTCAAAACATTGTTATAAATATCATCATACATTTTTTCAGTGTCCCAATGACCGTTACACATTTTCAGAGATGAATTGTTACGATTATTCATCGCTTTACTTAACATTGACTGTGGCTATATTATTCTTGATGAATCAAGTAACTAAATAGGATCAATTTTATTCGTAAATCATAAATAGAAGAATTTATTTCAATTAGTCTAAATTTGTCCCAAAATTATAAAGTTTCGTTACTCAGGGTTAGTAACATGAAATGGGGCTTGGTACTAAAATAATTGAAAATTTAAACAGCCTTCTGACCTATATAGGCTGAAAGAGGGTAATTATTTTGATGTCTGGGCATTTAATTTTTTTTACAGCCGCCCGTTTTTTTTTAAACAAGTGTTAAAAAATAAAATGTTCTACAAGCATTATTTATATTTTAGGGATGGCAGCCCTGTGGCAAATGACGTGACAATGACAAAGTCAGTCAGCAGGACTCGGCTTGACATTTACAACGGATATTTAGTCCGAGTTTACAGCTTTGACTTTTTTCGATACGTTTTGTTATTGCATTGTCATGATAATCAATATTTTTTGTCTTGATTTCATGGAGCTGCAGCTAAAATTATAAGAAAATCTCAAAGTATTTAATAGAAACGGAAACATTAGCCACATAAAATAATTATATTGCATAGAAATGAATAAATAAAGACTATGTGCGTTTTGTTTGTATTGAAACATTTTTCACTTTTTCACAAAAACGGGCGCCTGAAAAAATCAGATTTAACTATAATCGAGTAGCATAATAAATAAGCTTTCTAATAAGGTACATCACATTAGCGTTTAAAAATCGTCGGAATATTATACCAATTTTGACCTCTCCTTTGAAACGCAATTATTTAAAGTGGTATAAATATTTTTTCCTATTCTGGCAACACTATTACTTACGTCAAAATTACTGTCGCAGCAGCCATTATGTTCTCGCCGTAGTCGTGAAGTCAAGATATGTATCAAGTGAATATTTACAAAAAAATACCTCAGGGTGATAAACGACTAATAATGGTTTAATTTATTATATTTTTTGGTTGCTTACTATGTTATTTTCTTATTTTTTGTATTGTCTTAACGAATACGCTCAGTGCTAGCGTAGCAAACACGTGGTTTACGTAAAAATATTTTTAATGTTTATAATTTCTCAGATTTTGTTCTCATTTTCGTTATATTGCGTTACGCTACGAAACTGAGAAATTGTTAAGCTTAGTTCACAAAAACAAAACGTACGTAACTATAGTTAAATAGGTCAAAGCAAGGCCCATGAGTTGGCCAAAGATTTTGTAGTGGGGGAAGTTCGCGCACGCACAATTTCATACATTTTTACATGCGCAAACTTCCTCCGCTACGAATTTTTTTAACCAACTTACGCGCAGGTAACTATACCTACCTATGTACAACATATTCATAGGTATATGTTAATGTGGTGATCACGAATACCTAACTAAGTTTTCTGTAGTTTCTACCTTTACTTTAAAAATAAAACAACGATGGCATAAAATAACAAAATAAAATAGTAATAGGTACTTTAATTTATAAATAAGTAAAACAAAAGCATAGTTTATAAGACAATCAACAAACCACATATTCGTTTCAGTAAAACACCATGGCTCCTGTGTCAAATGCCGAAAGACCAAAAAAGATACGATAAAAAAATGCATGGTTATTCGTTTGTTATTCCTGGTAAAACTTTTTTTCCGTGTTTATTAGTAAGAGGGTAGAAGTTTTTTTGGAATTAATCTAAATAAGATTGATAAGCCAGATATAACCAAGTGTTTTATTCGCCCAATCCATGTGTACTATACCTTATGACATCAGTTTTGTGACGGAGATTCTCAGTATCGTTACTTATCAGATTAGTTACAAATTGAAAATGTACACTTTTTCTGAGTATGACCCGTACGTCTTTCGGCTGAAATGATGATGATGTTTTAATGACCCTATGGATTCAAATTGATTTATAAGAATTAAATGGAATGGAGGAGCTTAGTGGCTAAGTACTAACAGCTGCACGCGTCGATCCGTCATGTTAAGCTACGCTTGCCGGCGATGGTTGATCATCTTTACACACCGAAACTCCTTTGAGCTTCGGACAGCACGTTAAGCCATTGGTCCCGGCTGTCATTCGTGGATCTTTGACAGTCGTTACGGGTAGTCAGAACCCTGAAAGTCTGATGACCAGTCTTGCCAAGGGGTATAGTGTGACCCAGTAACTGGGTGGTGGAGGTCAGGTAGGCAGTGCTCCATGTAAAATACTGGTATTCAGCTGCATCCGATTAGACTTGATGCCGACCCCAACATAGTTGGGAAAAAGCTAGGCAGATTGATTGAAGTATTAAATGTAACAATTTTTACTATACATTTATTGCATTGGTTGTTGGACTTGTGTCACGCTTGTGATTAACACACGTCAGCGGGACGAGCACGGGCGTGCCCAAGCTGTTTGTGACAAGCATGATAAATTATGTCATGTCAATTTGTACTAGCATTTTATGACAAAAAAGTTTTATCTCTCAAACTGTGATAAAATGTGTGACTCAAGTCATGTCACAGTAGGCCGTGCTCGCCCCGCAGGTGTGTGCCCGCGTTTGATTCTCGGGTTGGTCAGTGTTATTAGTATCTTTTGTCGGCTTCTCTGGACGCTTTTAACGTGTACGTCTTTTTTTTTTACATCTGCCTCACTTATAATTATAAATTCAATATTAAACATAATATTTTTATGCCAATATAGTTTAAAAGAGTGTCCATGGAGTTTCTTGCCCGTTCTTCTCTATAGGTTATTACGCTTTGGAATGGGCAACTATAGCTTATATTTCTAACTGACCGACTCCTTGACAATTCAAAAGTGCCTGTAAATGGTTTCATTGAAATAAATGCTTTGAGCTTGAGTGACTTATTTGCAGCCAGGCGAAACATGGCAGTAAATAGCAATAGACTTACTCCCGATTTTATACATGGGACCTAACAACGTCACTGACAATCTGTGGGCTTAGTACGACAACTGTAGACAAGCATTTTGTCAACGGAAGAGTAGACAAAAATTACGTTTCCGTGTAGATAGTAGGTAGAACATTTTCGGTAGACAAGCGATTTCTATTCTACAGTAGAGTAGACATAGAAAACGTCATGCTAGCCTGCTGGGTATACAAATGTATACCTCCAATTCTTATTACAGTTTTATTAACAGGAATCGACCGCAAATGGGTGATGGAATTAGAGAGGAATAGAGTACCTACGGGCAGAAAACATGATGGCTGATGCTACTCTCATGATTGCTAAAGCTGTAAATAAGATAGCTGAGGCGTCTCTCATGAATGCCGAGACGAATCGTATGAATGCCGAGACGAATCGCATGAATGCTGAGACTTCTCGTAAGCAGTTAGAGGTCATGAAGGCGCTCATGGATGTTGTGGGTCAGCCAAGCAGTGTGTGTCTTCCTGCAGTAGGTGTCTTTAGTTTTGTATTTTCGTTTTTAGGGCTCCGTACATCAAAAGGCAAAAAAACCCGCCATGTGTGAGAAGTGAATATATAACTAAATATTCTGTGAATATTTCTAGCGTCTACCTGTTGCCGTTATCAATCAACTCAGCCTATAGCAGTCCACTGCTGAACATAGGCCACTCCCAGACTGCGCCACAACATCCTGTCCTCCGCTTTCCGCATCCAGTCTGTCCCAGCCACCTTTTTATGGTCGTCGGTCCATCTAGCTGGGGGGCGCCCCATACTACGCTTGCCGATACGCGGTCTCCACTCCAGGACTCGTCTGCTCCACCGGCCATCGGTCCTTCGACAAACATGGCCAGCCCACTGCCACTTCAGCTTGCTTACTCTGCAGGCTATGTCGGTAATTCCAGTTCTCTTCCGGATAACTTCATTCCTGATCTAATCCTTCAAAGAAACTCCGAGCATAGCCCGCTCCATAGCACGCTGAGGGACTTTAAATTTGTGGACCAGCCCGACTGTTAGTGTCCACGTTTCGGCACCGTATGCCATAACGGGCAGGACGCATTGGTTGAAGACCCTAGTCTTCAAACACTGCGGGATTGACGACGAGAAGACTTGACGAAGTTTATCATAATTTTAATGCCGTTATCAATATCGAGCAAAAACGAGCAAAAAAATCACGTTTGTTGTATGGGAGCCCCTTTAAATATTTATTTTGTTCTGTTTTTAGGGTTCCGTACCCAAATGGTAAAACGGGAACCCTATTAATAAGGCTCCGCCGTCTGTCTGTTCGTCTGTCACCAGGCTGTATCTCATGAACCGTGATAGTTAGACAGTTGAAATTTGCACAGATGATGTATTTCTGTTGCCGCTATAACAACAAATACTAAAAAACAATAAAATAAATATTTAAGGGGCCTCCCATACAACAAACGTGATTTTTTTGCTCGATATTGATAACGGCAACAGGTAGACGCTTTGAAATATTCACAAAATATTTAGTTATATATATTAACTTTAAAAATAAATTAATTAATTAAACTAAAACAAATATTTAAAGGGGGCTCCCATACAACAAACGTGATTTTTTGCCATTTTTATAGATAATGGTACGGAACCCTTCGTGCGCGAGTCCGACTCGCACTTGGCCGGTTTTTTTTTGTATTTGTTGTTATAGCGGCAACAGAAATACATCATCTGTGAAAATTTCAACTGTCTAGCTATCACGGTTCATGAGATACAGCCTGGTGACAGACGGACAGACAGACAGACGGCGGCGGAGCCTTAGTAATAGGGTTCCCGTTTTACCCTTTGGGTACGGAACCCTAAAAACGGAAACCTTAAAAAAAAAGGAAAAAAACGGAACGAAGTCTAGATTAAAATAAATTATTTAATAAAGAAAAAAAAACTTTGTGGTTGTTTTTTTGTAAAAAAGTTTTTGGTTTAAATTTTTGCGGTAAACCGAATGAGTAGCACCTAGGGCTTGCAATCCGGATATTCGGATATTCGTATTATCCGGATATCCGCCGATTTTCAAATCCGGATTTTACTTGCATCACCATCCGGATTTTTCGGATGTTACGGATAGTTGTATTTCTCTTTTAAATATTAAATAAAAAGCTGTCATCTGTAAAGTAAATAACTGTTATTACGTTATTTATTATATTAATATAGTTAATCACTCTTGCAATTATTTATTCACTTCAAAAATCAATTAAAACACAAATACTAGAAGAAATCATCCGGTTTATGAGACGGCCATCTTCAGCGCAGCGACCGACTTCTTCAACAAATGATTTAGACACCACAATTCGAATAGAGATGGCACTATTTGATGAGAATGGTCAGAGAAGCAGGAATTTAAAAAGGGTTTACAATCTACTTTTATCAATACCACCGACCAGCGTTGAAGCAGAGTGTTCACTGCTACAGGATATTTATCTAACCATTAAAGAACTTCCATGAAAGAAGATTCATTAGATAGTTTAAGCTTTAGATCATATTACCAGAATTTGGATAAAAAATAATTTAAGACTTACCTAATATTATATTATAAAGGGTTATTTGATTATTTTGTTAGTTTTTGTTTTATTATATTTGATGAACAATAGTTTATCTATTGTTGTTTAATAATTGAGCTGATTTGCCAGGGAAAGTTATATTTTTATTTCATTATTATGTTTTAAATAGGTTGGATAGGATTTGATTGGGATGTTGTGATTTGTGTTACATCTAAGATCTCATTTTTAATGAGATTTTTTTTTAGTATGAGTGCGGTATCGGTGTTTTATTGGATAATTTTCTTATGTGTGTGTTACTTTAAATATTGATGTAGTTTATTCTTTCTTTGTCATTTTGCTTGAGATACTGATTAAAACGTGTTACAAAAGCTTATTAGTTTTATTTATAATAAAAACAAAAAATATCCTTATTATCCGGATTTTCCGGATAGTACTTTTTTAATATCCGTATTATCCGGATAGTAAAAATGAACGGATATTGCAAGCCCTAGTAGCACCCATAGATATGAATAAAAGAGTATAAGTACAAGTAAATCAACGGGGTGGAGCCCGCCCGTACTACTCGTCGCTATCCCGTATTCCAGTACGATGATCAGTGTAATTAATGTAGGGTGCCCGAATTCGAATAGTCTTTCGAGCACCCGAATACGGGCTAACGACCATGTGTAATTGCGCCTTTATGGAACTTAGAACCTGACTTCTCTTGTCAAGGTCAGCCAACGGACTGCGCTGGCCACCAGAGTGAGTGAGACGGCGGCACTTCAGATACAGAAAGAGGAAAAGGGACGGAATGCAGACAAGCGACAGGAACCGCCTGAGAAACGACGCAGGGCTCGGAAGAGATCTAGACAGACGGATAGGTATGTGTTAACAATGTTTTACTGTATTTTTGAATAGTACACAGTAGCGACATCTATGTCACAACATGGATACCTCTAAGGAAAACGGTGAGTGAAATTGTCGTCACCAATAGATGGAGCCACTGAATCTTGCCTCGCGCAAGCAAAGTTTGAAGCTAAAGTTAGGAAGGAGAAGCCTTCCTGTTAGTTCGTTCGCTTAATTTGAATAGTAGGCCTCAGTCTCTTACTAATGACTAACCCTGTAGCGTTGTTGCTTTATAGAGTATAGCCTATAATGTCCCCACTGCTGGGACTGACTGGGATGTAGGCTTCCTCTATTCGAGAGGAAGTGGGCTGTAATCCACGACGCGGGCCCAGTGCAGGTTGGTAGATTTCACATGTCTTCGAATTTTTGGTTCTAGGACATGCCGGTTTCCTCAAGATGTTTTCCTTAATCATTTATATAAAGTAATGCGCCTGCTTAGATTCGAACTCAGGATCTACAACTCGGAAGTCGCCTTTACCAATGGGCCACCACAGCTCTATGATTGATTAAGAATGTAATAACTGCAAATATTTGTCCTTTTTTAGGGTTCCGTACCCAAAGGGTAAAACGGGAACCCTATTACTAAGGCTCTGCCGTCTGTCTGCTGTCCGTCTATCACCAGGCTGTATCTCATGAACCGTGATAGCTAGACAGTTGAAATTTTCACAGATGTATTTCTGTTGCCGCTATAACAACAAATACTAAAAAACAGAATACAATAAATATTTAAGGCGGCTCCCATACAACAAACGTGATTTTTTTGCTAGTTTTTGCTCGATATTGATAACGGCAACATTCAAAAATATTCACAGAATATTTAGTTATATATTCACTTTGAAAATAAATAATTAAATTAAAATAAAACGAATATTTAAGGGGGGCTCCCATACAACAAACGTGATTTTTTTGCCATTTTTATAGATAATGGGTACGGAACCCTTCGTGCGCGAGTCTGACTCGCACTTGGCCGGTTTTTTTTTTTTTTGTTTTAGAAAAAATAACTTCAATATGGATTGTATCTTTGTTTCAGTTCAAGCGAAGAATATAGTTCGGATGATTATGACGACGATAACGAGCAATCAAGTAACTATCATGAGTGAGTTACATCAGAGGGGCAATTCTA
This sequence comes from Tiliacea citrago, assembly GCA_963921375.1. Lineage (NCBI taxonomy): Eukaryota > Metazoa > Arthropoda > Insecta > Lepidoptera > Noctuidae > Tiliacea > Tiliacea citrago. The sequence goes on from OY992801.1 coordinate 3,813,994, forward strand.
CTAATTTTAAGAACGTTCACAGTCTGATCTCAGTCTCAATCTGTCAAAAATACCTCTTATTTCCCTACATTTTGACAATTTTTTGACGTTTGTTTGTCGCCAAGATGAGATTGCGACTAGATTTTGAACGTTTTAAAATACGAGAATTGGCCTTCTGTTTTTTAACCAATTAGGTATACTACATAATATAAAACAGTCTCCCCGCCGCGTCTAAAAAAAGAAAAAGAAAGAAAGAAAGAAAAATTGTTTATTCTGCACAAACAAAACGCACATTTCAACAAATAAACATAATTTATAATACACATACAAAGTAGCCAAAAACCTCGTATCCAATTCACTAAACATTTTGACAATCTTCGCGTCTTAGCGTCTGTTTGTCTGAACGCGATAAACTCAAAAACTACCGAACAGATTTTCATACGGTTTTCACCAATGGACGGAGTGATTCATGAGGAAGGTTTATAGGTGTATAATTCATTAACGTTTTGTGTAAATTGGCTGAAGTATTATTATTATTAACATGTCTTTGTCCTATCTCGGGACTCTGGGATCCCGGACCTTAAAGGCGTACCAAAGCCAACTCGCAGAGGCCCCTTAGGTAATTTTAAACGAGGAGGCTTTAACCGACGGTTATCCCACTATGCTCTATGCAAGTGCACCCCAAGGGCTACCCCCGGTTGGTGCAGGACTATTACAGAACATGGAAACAAAATATATTGGGCAATGGGTTTGGGTAGCTGTAACTGGTTACTATTATTATTCATTTATTTCAGATTTTCAAATACATCCATAAACTTGTTAGGAACACAGAAATGCTTTTAATAAACTAATGTTAGTAATGACAAGACAAGACACTTTAAAAACCAAATACAAACAACATTTACGGAAACTCCGATAGCCATGCGCGTGTTTACTTGACTGCGTGCAGTCGTATCCAGCGCGCGAGCATCGGAGAATCCCACCGGTCCGACAATACACACAGGATGCTGTTGTTACTAGCACGCATGCGCGTTAGGACGGAGGTGCAGCGCTTGCGGATGACTGCAGCAAATCTGTCTATGTGTGCCTCGGCAAACATGCCAGAGGCACTGCAATATCGCGGCAGTCCCATCAGCATCCTAAATGCATTGTTGCACTGTACTCTCAGGTCACTGTATGCCCTCTGCAAATAGTCAACCCACAGGCTGCACGAGTAAAATATTTGTTTTATTTTAATTTAACTATTTATTTTTAAAGTGAATATATAACTAAATATTCTGTGAATATTTCAAGCGTCTACCTGTTGCCGTTATCAATATCGAGCAAAAACGAGCAAAAAAATCACTTTTGTTGTATGGGAGCCCCCTTAAATATTTATTTTATTCTGTTTTTTAGTATTAGTATTATTTAGTCTTTGTTGTTATAGCGGCAACAGAAATACATCATCTGTGAAAAATTCAACTGTCTAACTATCACGGCTCAATAGATACAGCCTGGTGACAGAAGGTCAGACAGACGGACAGGCAGACAAACAGACGGCGGAGCCTTAGTAATAGGGAACCCTAAAAAGGCAGTCGAAGAGATAAGCCAAAGTCAAAACTGTGTGAAGTCGGGTAAGGAAAAAAAAGAAACTATGGAAGTTTTAAAACGGCCGAACACTCGGCCGATACTTCGGTTTAGCGCTTCGGAGTAGACCCCCTGGGTTCGATTCCCAGGTCGTCCAAAGTGTTATTGGGTTTTACCATCTGGAATTTCTCAGTAGCAGCCCGGAGTCTGGATTTGTGCCCGGACGATGGCAATAGGCTCGCCCCCTTTTACATGGGACTTAAAAATAACTGGCGAAATGTGGGTGTACTATTGGTACACCTCTGCCCAACCCTTCGGAGAAACAAGGCGTGATGTTATGTATGTTATTTTAATTTCAGTGGAGAACCTGAAATTGACGTAGGATCGGCAGCTGTGAAGGTAGAACCCAGCGATATTGAATTCAACAAGTAAGTCATAACTTAGGTGCGGTCTGTCTGAACACACACCGATCGCGACCGACGACAGCCGAATCCTATGTTCATAACTATACAGGCGCGGTTTCGCTCGCGCGCCGCCCGCGACGGACAGATACGTCGCCGTCGGCGGCAACGAACATTTTGGCAACCGGCGCGCGGGCGTGTCGGTCGTCCGCCTGGGCGGACCGGGAGGGCGTGTCAGACTTATACTGAATAAAACCTACCCGTGTTCCTTCCGTTGCCTGTGTGCCAAGGCCACGATATCCCTTTCGGACAAACTCGCAACCCTGGCAGGCGTTGGCCCTAAACGGACCCAGTCAGTTCGTGCTGACACCTCATTGAGGCGCGCGTGGAACACAACGCGCCGTCGACCCGGGGCTGGTCCTTATCGAATGCAGAGCTACCCATCGCTCACTGTCCGCAAGCCCACGCCTACGGTAGCCGGGAATCGGCCTGCGACTCCTGACGCCCGGGATGATACCCCTAGCCTAACAGTAGACTTTTATATTTATGAAATAGTCAAGCAAACCTCCATTGGATAAATACTGGTTTTCACTAGCTAGCTGCAGAGCTTTCAGTCATTTTACCTTTGACACCAGCAAAGCAAAAGCAACCATATTGCAACGAAAATAAAGATCACTGTGAGAGTGCATCTGACGTTTCAAAGAGACCTAACCTTAGTTACTTACGGGGTTAAAAAAAATTACTGACCGACCGATGGGAACTCCCAGCGGTAAATATATATATATACAACGTGGAGACGACAATATAACAATAAATTCAACTACGTATATCTAATGACGTTCGCAGTCTGCACACGAAATTTCAATCAAATATATCCAATAGTTTAGTCGCTATAGCTAGTCAAAGATTGGCAAAACCCATAGTCGGCACACCACTGCTATTTAGTTTATTTGAAAAAATCACTTTTTTAATTTCGATGCTAGAATTTATTTGATCGTTCCAAAATACTCTTATGCATTAGTATTGCCAGTGTTTTCATTTATTGTCGTATTGTTGTCTCCACATTGTATATATTTATTTATTGACTCAGACAACAATGATCTATTTGTTAGTTAGGTACAAAAACAACCTTAAAAGCTATGTTAGTGTGTTACAATAAAAAATACAGAAATAAAATACAAATATGATAAAATGTCGATATACTATACAAACTTTCATCCCCCATTTAACCCATTTAGGGGATGAATAATAAAAATCCGTCCTTATTATTATTAATAATAAATAATTAAAGACTTGATTCAGTAAGCGGTACTTCTGGACACGTCAAAGTCAAAGTAAAAAAATATTTATTTCAAATAGGCACATTTAAAGAGGCACTTTTGAACGTCAAAATTTACAAAAAAATTGAATTGATTCTAGTTGCCCCTTCCAAAAGGTAGTTTCGTATGGAGAAGAATGGGCAAGAAACTACACCGTTACTCTTTAAAAAAAAAAAGAATAGTTTTACAATTATTTTATTTTATTTACACGGCTCGCATTGTTAGGAGGTTCCTTTCTCTGTAGCCCTGAGAGAGGAGAGCTTTTTATTTGAAGAAATTTCTTAAATTGAATAGAATATGAAAGAAAATTGAATAAATAATAAAAAAAGTTGTTGCAGTCCACATGATCCATAAAAAAACAATACAATAAAATGGCATACAAACATAAACTCACGCCTTATTAATATTTACCAGGCTATTTCCAACCACCGCTTGTAGGTCTTGGTATCATACATAACGTGTCAGCAAGGTCCTTAGCTATACTATTTCTTGGAACATGAATTATTGCTCACCTTCGATAAACAGGGTCAAATTAAATTAGCCAGCGAAACTCCGCAGACGTGATGGGTATCGATATATAAGTACACGAAAAAATAAAAATGATTAGAAGATTTTTTTGGGATCAACGACCGGTGGTAGTGTTATTACTGGAAGTATGAGTTGAGAGTCTGTTTAATTTTATCGTGTTTATTTATTGATACCCATCGCGTCTGTGAAGTTTACACAAGATATATTTAAACATACATTTCAATTTACTACACTACAACTACACTAGGTTGATGACCCCTTAAAAAAACTCATCAAATTAATTTCTTTTTTGTTTTATCATGTTTAGATATCGATTTCCATCACTTCTGCGGAGTTTCGCTAACTAATTTAACTTGACCCTGTATAAGCAGCTCTTCGATCCAGCTGTTTGGGCTGTGCGTTGTCAGTCAGTGAATGAATGAAACAAGATTTTTATTAAGTTGACATATTTTTTTGTATTTCCAGGGACCACGCGCAAACTGATCCAATTTCTTTAGACGTGAAGACAGAACCACGGAGTGATGGAGTGGATAAGTAAGTAATCTTTATCACACTAGTATTATAAAGCCGAAAGTTTGTGAGTGTGTGTGTGTATGTTTGTTACTTCTTCACGCTCAAACGGGCGGACCAATTATGATAAAATTTTGTATGGAGGTAGCTGACACCCTAGAATAAGACATAGGATACTTTTTATCCCGATATTCCCACGGATCGAGACTTACGCGGGTGAAACCGCGGGGCGCAGCTAGTCACACTAATATTTTAAAGGCGAAAGTTTGTGAGGGTGTGTGTGTGTGTGTTTGTTTGTTACTTCGTCTTTCGTTAGTCGTCCAGTCAAACAAGCTACTTACAATCCGCTTAACCAGTGTGTAACTGAATTAATGCACATGATGAAAGTAGTTTGTTCAGAATCGTTTACTTAATCGATTTTTGACATATTTAATATGTTATGTAATTGTTTATCCCAAAAATAACTACGTAAATTACGGTAACACTTCCGCTGTCCAGTTAAAAACAAACAAAATGTACCGTAAATCAAGGCTATAAGAGTTTTTTTTTGCGACTGGTGACCACAATTTTCTCCCAAAATCAGTATACTTAACTAATTTAATAAATTAACAATGTTTTATACATAATAGTAAAAATTCAGTGTACCTGTATTATGATTATAACATAATATTTCAATGGGGTTGTTTGGTGATTTGCGTTAAATCCGGGTCATACTCACGTATGGGGGATGCGCTAAGGTAGCCCGCGGCCATAACAAATATGGATTTACAGAATTCTAATCATTAGAATCAAAAAAGCATATTTTTTTTATGGCCGCGAATCATATTTAGATCAACATACAACCTGTTACTGACCTGCAAATTGCAAAAAAACATAATAACATTTGAATTTCGCGGGCTACCTTAGCGCATGCCCCTTAAAGGTATATTTTGGCTACTAATAATTTCATATATGATCCATCCTGTTTAATTTATCCAATGACCCGAAAACATGTGTCTGGTAAAAAAAATGTGCCAGTTCTTGAATTTTTTTTAAATCCTATTCTCAATTGACTATTCTAGATTCCGAATCTAGTCTAACTCAATACCCCACTACTGGATCGTTTTTGCTGGGATGCCGACATATTTTTACTTACAGTCATGAAAAATTAATTGTTAACTAGGTACTGTCAAATAATAACAGTTTTTTTTTTCTTTTTGGCTTCGCACGGTTTGTGCATTTAGCCAGTGTCATGTAAAATTAGGTAACAAGTACAAAGTTATTTAAATAATTATGAAATGAACTCCACTCAATGCATGATAAAGATGATTGATGATATCCCGCCCCGCTCGCGCTCCCCTTGAGTTTAAGTAAAGACGCGGCACTTTACTGAAACCTCGCGCGGACTTCTTGAGAGAACTTAAAGTGATGTTGCACTGTTTTGTTTCATTTGCCTACATTAATGCAGGTTCACGAACACTTAATGGTTAATAATCCACCAGTATTACACATTAATATTCGGCTAAACACAAATTTTAGAAAATAAAACAAAACTGCTAACATGACGCTTCACTTTCCCGCCAAGAAGTCCAATAATAACAGTTGTAAAGTGATTATACAATTTAACCCTTACATGCATATTGTTGCCATATGTAATCATACCGTTTTTCAATTTATAATAGAAAGAGTGAAAGTTATGTGATTCTGAACGAAACGTAACAACTGTCATGTAACCACAGATTATTGAATAAAATAAAAAAAAACTCGGTTTTGGCGCGAATTTTTTGACAGTTTGTATTTATTTTCAACAGAGTTGAAAAAGCTACAGATTACAATTTGTGACTAATTGATTTTTTTATTTCGAATTACTGCTGGTGGTACTTTGAGTGAAAACATTGTTGTCGAGTTAGAAAAAAGGTTAGTTATCGATATATTATACAGTTTTTTATGTATTTATTCGGAATGATGCGATATCTTGCTAAATTGCTATGTTGCCAAAAGTCTACATTATGCGTTCACTGCTTATGATTTACTTGCTTTTGAGGATTTTGGTTTTGGGTAATCTTGCAATATTTTTCAGCTTGCTTGACAAAATGCTAGACAAAGACATAGAGGAAATGTTATCAGCATTAGAAGACGGTTACATATCTGAAGACGATAATGATATGGGCGATGATAATGAAATTGATTATTATATGAGCCAAAGGGAATTATTGCACGAGCTGGAGAATGATGATGTCGACTACCATGAAGATGAAAATATCCCAGATGACCCTCCCCTAGTTGCCGAAGAGCATCATGAAGTCCCTTCCACAGAACCTATTCCAGGACCTTCGTCTAGTCAACCAGTTGCAGGTATGATCGGTGTGGCAGCTTGGAGATCACGAAGTAGGGATCTTATATGGAAAAAACGCCATCTGGATTGGAATGAGGATCGCATTAAATTTTTAGGAAACTCAGATCTTTGCTCAGAAGTTGCCCAACTAGAGACTCCATTTGAATTCTTTTCCCAAATTATAAATGAGGATATACTTACCAAAATAATAAATGAGACAAATTTGTATATTACCCAAAAGGCAATTAGCAACTGTCCCCCTGTAAATGCGTTAGAAATTCGCCAGTTTCTTGGTATTATCATATTCATGTCTGTATTCCACTATCCCAGCGTGAGATCTTACTGGTCAAAGTATGGTTTTTCTAACATCATGCAGACAATGACTGTGAATAGATTTGAGAAAATACGATCAGTAATTCACTTCAATGACAATGCAGAACATAAGCCTGTTGGTCATCCTCAACACGATCGTCTTTACAAAATACGACCTCTGGTAGAACATCTCAATACCACATTTACAAGAATTGCCCCATATGATCAGAGGTTGTCACTTGATGAGCAAATGTGTGCTACGAAAGTAGCACATTTTATGAAGCAATATCTCCCCAATAAACCGCATAAGTGGGGCTTCAAGCTGTTCGTTCTATGCTCTCTGTCAGGATATGCATACAACTTTGAAATTTATTCTGGGAAGCATGACCTTGACAATCTGCCAGGCGAACCAGATCTTGGTGCTGTAGGAAACACGGTAATTCGATTGTGCCGCTACGTCCCACGAAGTGCAAACCACATTATTTATTTTGACAATTTTTACACGTCAATTCCCTTACTGCATTACCTTGATAGTCAGGGCATTTATGCTCTGGGTACGATCCAAAGAAACCGTCTTGGTAAAAACTGTAAATTACCGACACAAAAAGATTACATGAAAGACTCTGTACCCCGAGGGTCCTATGAAGAGCAAGTCGCCGACTATGAAGGCGTGGACATTTCAGTGACCTGTTGGAAGGATAACAAGCTCGTTACTTTAGCTTCTACATATGTCGGCGCTGAACCAGTAGGTTCAGTAAACAGATATGACAAAAAAGAAAAGAAGACGATCAATATCTTATGCCCGAAAATAATCAAAGATTACAACGCGCATATGGGAGGTGTCGACCTAATGGATAGTTTTTTAGGAAGATATAGGATTAGGATAAAAAGTCGAAAATGGTATATTCGTTTATTTTACCACACGATTGATATGGCTATTATAAACTTATGGGTTTTATATAAAAAAGCCAATATCGAAAGGGGAAACTACAGAAGCCTTAGTTTGGGTGACTACAGATCCGAATTGGCAGAGGCTTTATGTAATTATAAAAAAAATGGCGAAAACAAAAGAGGACGACCCTCTTCCAGTAGTATTGATAAAGAACTGGAAGCAAAGAAACATCGCGGACCTATGAAAGCTGTCCCACCTAAAGATGTTAGGACTGATGGAATTGCTCATAATGAACGAAGATGTGCTTCTAAAAATAGATGCAAACTACCAGGATGCAAGGGTTTCTCACGCATAGAATGCACAAAATGCAAGGTTGCTCTTTGTCATACCTATGATAGAAATTGCTTTGCTGCATTCCATTCATCATAAATAAGTATATACATAGTTATTATATAGTTATATGCATATTGTACCCAAATGGCAACATACTGTTTTTTTTTTTTAATAAACAAATGAGTTTGACTATGATTTTTTTTATTATTTTTCCCGATATCTGTATATAATAACGTACCTAATAATATTTTTTAAATTAAAAAACAAAAAAACATGCAGGTAAGGGTTAACACTCTCCCTGCCATGGGAACCGCCGCACAGTGGGCCCATACTGAAAATTAGTGGACTTAGGCAACAAAGTTCCTATATCGATGCGATTTTTTTTTATATGACGTGTTATATTATTCCTAACAACTTTTATTCTTATAAAATTTCTTCTAAAGTTGATAGTTTGTCTTGAAAAAAATTAATTAGATTTTTTTGTATGGAGCGAATCACGTTTAATTTTTTTTCTTCAATTGTACTAATATGTTGAGTGTGTGGCGTGAGTATATGATAGCTAGGGTCATTCTCTATCCATGAAAAAAAATCAGCGCCGGCCATCTGCGGCAGCGCCAGTAATCATTCGGTAAAAAAAAAATGATTTGGAAGAATTTTTTTGTCATTTAAAATAAATTCAAAGCATATTTTTTGTCTCATTTGGCTGTTTTCACCTTCTTTTTAGTTAAATAAATAGTTTTAATAGCGCATACGTACTTATAACTAGTAATTCTGGTAGAGATTTAGTTATTATTGCATGTTATCGGTAGCACCTGCATTGTGATTGATGACTCATTTGTTTGTGCATTCGGCTAAGCGCATAACTAATGAGTCATCGAAAAATGCTCGTCTCTGATTGGCTGAATAATTTTCACTCACTGTTATGTCCACTACTTGAGTAATTAACACTAACTATAAATATAAAGACATTCATTAAGTCCATCTAGTTTCGCTCTTGTCGCTTGTTTGTGAACACAGTGAAATACTTGTATTTTTATATTTACATTAGAACTATGGCTGGATTTTGTACCAACCTAGATCTTTTTGTGAAATTAAGAAGTGGCGGTGATCTGAAAAATCATATGTTTCTGTATGAAAGTAGCATTTCTGTCTTGACTACCGAAGTTTCTGAAGAAGACAAGAACCGAATCAAGGAGTTCTGTCGACTTTTTTGTGTAAATTTAAATAAAAAGTGGATAGAGTCAAGTAGAAATCAAAAAACTTTTATGAATCGTGTAATTAATCGCAAGTGGTTGGAAAAAAACATCAACTGGCCTGTTTGTGACAGTGTTGATCTGAGAAGTGTGATGGGCTTTTCGGACGCAGCCTTATCTGAGCTTGTGGATATAGATTGCCATGTTCCTACTCTTGCAGTATGTACTGCGGAAGCGGGAACATCTACAGAAAAGGAGCACAGAAAACCGTTCGAAGAGTTAAGTAATAAGCAAAAGAAAAGACGTTCTACTTCCATAGTAGAAGAAAGTTCCGAGGAAGAGTTGCAGCACTGGTACATAACAAAATTGAAAGACAACGGCAAAACGAATCTGGCAAAAGTGGTCGAATACCTTTCCAGTAATCCAGATGCGCTATCCGAAGTAGAAGAGAGACTATTCAAAAAGCAGAGCTTAAGTACTGTCTCTGAAGATAAGTGTTTAGCTCTTTATACATCAGTTGCGCTCTCGAAATGGAAGTACTTAACTCTTCGACAATTTCTGAAAGAAGAAAACTGTGCTGCCTTTCCATCTTATCCAAAGCTTGTAAATGCCAAGAAAAGATGTTACCCACCACAAGAGAGTATGGAGATTACCGAAAACGGAGCTCACATTAAATTGCAAGCGCTATTGGACCACACTGTGGAGAGGATATTACTTGATATAAATACTGTTGATAGGTCTCAAAATGAAGAACTCAAATTGACCTGGAAATGGGGACTTGATGGTTCTTCGTCGCAGAGTAACTATAAACAGAAAACGTCAAACACAGCTACAGAGTTCGATGATTCATCAGTAGTCATGATAAGCATCGTCCCTCTTCGGCTAGTGTCTACTAGGCCATCATCTGGGAATGAAAATCTAGTTTGGGAGAACCCCACACCTTGCTCAACTCTGTACTGTCGACCAGTGAAGTTCACTTTCACTTCGGAGACAGCTGACTTTATAAAGTCTGAAGAGTCTGAGATGAAAAAACAAATTGATGAACGAATATCTACACAGTGTGGAAATATTATTGTATCACATGAATTGCATATGACCATGATTGATGGAAAAGTGGCCAATATTATTGCTGGAGTACCATCATATGCAACGTGTCCCATTTGCTTGGCAAAACCGAGTGAGATGAATAATTTAGACGCTTTGACTTCTAAACCACTTCGTGAAGAAATTTACAAACAAGGAATTTCTTCACTGCATATGAAGATTCGGTGTATGGAATGTCTTCTCCATATATCTTATAATCTGGATTTTCAACGATGGACTGCTCGCGGCGAACATAAGGCTTTGAAACAAGCTAAAAAAAATACCACACAGCAAGAGTTTCGTGAGCAAACTGGAATGCTGATTGATATAGTCAAACAGGTATGTATTTAATTTTCGCTCTCTTTATGTTGTTTGTAAATTGTATCTCTATGTATTGTATATTACAGTATTGTTTTCCCATTTTAGGGTCTTGGAACTACAAACGACGGGAATACAGCGAGGCGCTTTTTCCAAGATTACAAAAGATCTTCCAGAATAACGGGAATTGACGAAAATCTGATTTTCAGATTTTCCGTCACTCTACAAGCCATATCATCAGGCAAAAACATTGACTGTGAAAAATTTAGAAGATACTGTAGAGAAACAGCTGATGTGTACGTGCAACACTATTCGTGGTACTACATGCCAGTTAGTGTACATAAACTTCTAATGCACGGTGCAGACATCTGTAACCACTTTGGTGTTTTGCCAATCGGTAAGTAAAAAATAAATATAGTTTGATGTATTATTTGACTCGATTGCGTTTTGAAATTAAAATGTATGTACTTATTCGTTTTAGGTACCTTATCTGAAGAAGCTTCGGAAGCCCGTAATAAGGACTTCAGAAACGTCAGGGAGAGGCACACTCGGAAAACGGGGAGAATAGCAACAAACGAAGACATCCTCCATGGACTTCTAATAAGCTCTGATCCCCACATATCCTACATAAGGCCTAAAATAATGAAACAGGTTCATAATGAGTTGTTGCCTGAAGCAACTCAGTTGTTACAGACTACTGAGCCTCCCTGTGACAGTGAAATTATGGAGGAAGAAGAATGCCTCATAGCAGAGTCCGAAAATTTGCCGGACCCACTAGCATTTCTGGAACAAGAAATAATGTGATCCGGCTCTAAATTATTCCCACAAAAGCCCATCAGGGTTAGGAATATGACACACAGCCCTTTTCAGGGCTACAATTACTTCACAGTTTCATATTGATCATACGTACGATAACTTATACTATAATAATATACATACAGTTGATTATGTAGATAATTATCAACGACTTGCCCGTACAAATTTAAATTATTTCACCTATCATTAACAAAATTAGTATAACCTGAAACATTACGATATATTTATTCAACAATAGATAACGTGCAGTTAAAAAATAACACAGCCAATCAGAGACGAGCATTTTTCGATGACTCATTAGTTATGCGCGCACAGACAAATGAGTCATCAATCACAATGCAGAGCACCTGCATTGTGATTGATGACTCATTTGTACCGATAACATGCAATAATAACTAAATCTCTACCAGAATTACTAGTTCTAAGTACGTATGCGCTATTAAAACTATTTATTTAACTAAAAAGAAGGTGAAAACAGCCAAATGACACAAAAAATATGCTTTGAATTTATTTTAAATGACAAAAAAATTCTTCCAAATTATTATTTTTTTACCGAATGATTACTCGCGCTGCCGCAGATGACCGCTGATTTTTTTTCGTGGATAGAGAATGACCCTAGCTATCATATACTCACGCCACACACTCAACATATTAGTACAATTGAAGAAAAAAAATTAAACGTGATTCGCTCCATACAAAAAAATCTAATTAATTGTTTTCAAGACAAACTATCAACTTTAGAAGAAATTTTATAAGAATAAAAGTTGTCAGGAATAATATAACACGTCATATAAAAAAAAATCGCATCGATGTAGGAACTTTGTTGCCTAAGTCCACTAATTTTCAGTATGGGCCCACTGTGCGCCGGCGACCCCCAAAAAATTTTGTTCAGCAGGCCAAAGCACATTTCTTAATACTTTTATTAGCGGGCCATAGGGTCCGCCGGCAGCCCTCTTGTAATAATTTTAACTATTGACTCACGGCGTTCACAATCAGCAAATTTGGGGCCCGCCGCGCCGGCGACCTCCATGGCCTCCTGAACTTAAAAAGCTTTATATATTGTCGGCAGGGAGAGTGTTAAGCTGGTAGTCTATTTGCTTAAAAAAATATTTCTCTGACTTTATATATGGTTTTTCATTCCCTCACAGCACCCAAAGGGCTGGTACTATCAGCCCTATATCTATTATTATTGAAGTGTTATTTTTGAATTTAGTGTTATTTTTAGTTTATTATCGAAATGTATTTTAATTATTGAAGTTTTTACAGCCAGTGTATTGCAGTTACAATATTTTGATGACTTCCTTCGAAGTTAAAATCTTCTTCATTTCAGAAGCAGTCTGTTCGGAGAGACAGAAATGAAAGCGGAGGAAATAGGGATTCATGAAGAAGGATTTAGTTAATTTTAAGATTGTCAAATTCATAAGAAAACTGTGATCAAAATAAAAAAAAAATCGCCATATTTTGTGAATTGGTTAATTTTGATGTTTAGAATGAGCAGTTACAGTCAATCTATCGCCTAGCCTTTTCCCGAATGTTGGGATCAGCTTCCAGTCATGCAGGTGAATACCAGTATTTTACATGGAGCGACTGTCTATCTGACCTCCACAACCTAGTTACTGGATAACACGATACCCCTTGGTAAGACTGGTTGTCAGACTTTTGGGCTTCCGACTACCCGTAACGACTGTCAAAGATCTACAAATGACAGCCGGGACTAACGGCTTAACGTGCTTTCCGAGGCACGAAGGGGTCTCGATTTACGTAATGGACGGCGTCGCCGCGTCGGCGAGGACTCAAGCGAATACTGGTTGAGTAATTGTATTGATACAAGATATTACTAAAATTAAGTCTTTTATTCCGGTGGCTCATTTGTCGCAAGTAGTCGCAGGAGGAAAATTTAAAATTATACTTTTTGTTTGGAAATAGGTGGGGGATGTGCAAACGATTTTTTTTTCTTCTGGTGAAGATTTGGCTATTCTTTGTGCCTTTTCTTCATGAGTGCAGTGATTTGTTTAATAAGACAGGGCCAAAAGTTAAAAATAAAAGTCATTCAGTCCGCCTTTATACCTTATTGTGTGCGAGAAGTATATAGAGGTATGAGGAACAGGGTGTAAAGTTCACTCATCCTCCATAGACAAGGGAGGTTGTGTCTGATGGGCTATTACTCGACGGTTAATGTCGGGCTGTTGTATATAGGCCAGCCGCGCGGTAAACTCTGCTTGCGCGATGCAGGATTTGTGTGACGTCAGGTCTTTGATGTGTAGTTCACATGTGGCGATGTAGATAAATACACACAAGTATATTTATACTTGTGTGTTTTTATTTATCTACTTGTTATTTATCTACATCGCCAAATAAAAGCAAAATCATAAACCACATTTTAGGCGGCCATTTAATTTAATTATTGTTTTCCTTACAACTAAAACAACTAGCGCCATCTATCATGTCTCTGGGTTTCCTACGAATCTTCTTCATTCATTCTATAGTCTTCTATTTCCTGCTGGCTACCAGCATTTTTTCTTCTGTTTCTGAAAAAAAAACATTAGCTTTTTTTACCAGATTACAGAAAAGGAAGTCTGACGTGTTCTTTAGGCAGACGTAAGGTTGGTTCTCGTATCGGCAAGCGTAGTGTGGGACGCCCCCAGCTAGATGGATCGACGACCTTATATTAAGAGGGCCCTTCCCGGTCCGTCTATCGTCAACGCGAGCATGGTCGAAGAGTTTGTTGTTTTATCCAGCGCAAGTGAAAACTATTAACAAACGAGTGAGAACGCGATAACATTAAACGAAAAATAATGTGCGGAATTTTCATAAAACTTGTTCCAGGGAATACGTGTTTTTGAGTAAGCCTTACTAGTTTGTGAAATGAATGTTGGTTTTTTAGAATCTCCATTACATTTGCAAGGTTTCTATCGTAATGTTTTCTTAACATTTACAATTTATGAGTACATTATGAATGGCCAAAGTTCAGGTAAAATTTGTGCAAAAAAGCAGATTTTGCAGGCTTATATTGTATTTGTTATTCAAAAAATTTATTTTTTGCTTGCATAGAAACCTAGATATAGTGCACAAGAATTTCAAATAAAGATGTGTTACAACGCCATAATCACGTACGAGCGTTTGTATGAAAAGTATGTCGGGTGGGCCGCTCTTAAGAAGGTGGCTGGGACAGACTGGATGCGGAAGGCGGAGGACAGGGTGTTGTGGCGCAGCCTGGGAGAGGCCTATGTCCAGCAGTGGACTGCGATCGGTTGAGTAGACAAAGTTGGACACCTTCAGGCTATACTTGAATACACAATCTTAGATAATACAACTATCTACTTAAGCTATGTATTCTAAGTTGATGAAATGTTTGCAATTAAAAAAGGCTACAGTGTTTTAACTTGTCATGTTATCATGTATGACATTCAATTTATCTTTCCAAAACTCGATAATTATCTGAGATTCTGAATTCAAAGAACTTACATGAACTTCGTTGCTATGAAGGAACGAGCACAGCAGGATCGTAGCTGGACGAGAATAGCCGAGGATTTTGTAACAGTGATCTTTATTGTCGTTGTTATAAGGTTCATAATAGATTTCTGTCAGAGGTAAAAAATCCAGTAGTGGGTTGCTATAGGCTGATGATGAAAGCTACCAGCCCTATCACAGTTATTTTACCTCTGACAGCACCAACCCAACAGCAACCTTATTGTAACGAGAATAAAGATCACTGTCATTTTGACAAGGATTGTAAACTGCCAGTGTCAATGTTCTTGTATCTTACCTCTTAGGATACGGCTCTTTGAGATGGAAGGTGCGGTAGTGTAGCTTCAAACTGCAATTCTGAGTGAACCGCTTTTCACACATTGAGCATTCATAGGGCTTTTCACCGGTGTGTGTCTGAAATATAAAATATTTACAACCTATTTAAGGTATAGTGGACATCGTAATTGCTTTATCACTTCTCAACAAACAATTCTCCGTTAAATGAGGGTTTTCTGAAATGACGTTCACTAGGTGGCAGCACTGACACGTCAGGTCCGGGCACCTGTCTGAAGTGTCAAAGCGCATGTATTTTCTTTAGTCGTGACTGAATGATGATCGTCAATTATATTTTTTTTTACTAAAGTCTTTCAAGTATGCATTTATGCCTACACTTTTTTAAATTATTGTAAATTAGATGATAACATGGTGATAGGAAATAGAAATTCCTTTTTTTATGACTTATTTTGATGTTAATTTATTGTTTTGAAAGTCGTAATTAAAGCATTTTAAAAATTCGTCGTCTTTAATTGAACTCCACTTTTCTAAACATTGACTCTTGGACTAAGCATAAATATGTACGATCGGGAAAAAAAAGTTCCGTTCGTCAACACTGAATGAACGGAACTTATTTTTCCCGATCGTCAACAGTGTTAACGGCAGGGGTATTACTGATCGGGAATAGTCGAAAAATAGTCCCGTTCGTCAAAATTATGAACGAATGGGACTTTTTTCCCGTTCGTCAACAGTGTTGACGACAAGGTGTTACTCATCGGGAATAATCGTAATAGGGCGAGGCGAGCTTATTGCCATCAACCGGGCACAAATCTAGCCACCGGGCTGCTACTGAGAAATTCCTGATAGAAAAACCCAATAACACATTGCCCGACCTGGAAATCCAACCCAGGACCTCTTGCTCAGCAGTAGCGCGTGCAACCCCTAGACCAACGAGGCAGTCAAAAACCTCTAGGAATCTAGGATAAACAGAAATGTTCTAGTGAATCTTACCAGTTGGTGTCTTGTCATACTGCTTTTACTATTGAACTGCATGCGGCAAGTAGAACAATTGTATAGCTTTTCTCGTGTGTGAGTGTTTAGATGAGCTGCCACGCTGTTGGCCTGTGAAGAAATCTGTACATCAATACATACAAATAAAGGCTGCATTCCGAATTAAGACCATAATCGCTGTAATCGATTTTAGCGCGCTAAACGGTAATAGGGAACGCGTTTAAGCGCGCTCAAATCGATTACAGCGATTATGGTCTTAATTCGGAATGCACCCTACGTGTCTGTTTGTAATGTCAAAATATCAGCTTTTTACTAAATACATATGAAATTGTTTACGATACATATAACAAAAAAACTATTTTAAAATTTTTTGTCTGTCTGTCTATTCCGGCTAATCTCCGAAAGGGCTGGATGGATTTTGACGGGACTTTCAATGGCAGATAACTGAAGTTATAAGGAGTAACTTAGGCTTAACTTTTATTTTAGAAAAAGCCACGTGGGCGAAACCGCAGGCAGCTGCTAGTCTATATGTCGCAGCCGAATTGCCGCGGGCCCAGTGTGGGTTGGTAGATTTCACATGTCTTCGTATTTTTTGGTTCTAGGACATGCCGGTTTCCTTACGATGTTTTCCTTCACCGTTTTGAGAGCAGTGGTGATGAAATAATTTACACAAAGTAAAGTGCATGTCCAAATTAGAACCTCGTAAGTTGCAGCCGTTACCACTGCTCTTAGGCCCGTATTACAGAACGTCACTCAATACTGAAGCATTACTTAAAACTAGATTCAAGCCATTTGATTGGTAGAAACTAGTTTTAAGACAGTAATGATCGAGTATTGAGTGACGTTCTGTAATACAGGACTTACGACTTCTCAAGTCGCGGGCAGAAGCTAAATAATTAGATAAACCTCTGCGTACCGCTAGTGAAGCTCCACAAATCTCACAGATGTGTCTCTGTTCTTCTTTTGAAGGAAGAGGCTCATCCTTATGTTCCGCTGTGTGATGTTTCATGTAGGCTGTCAGACTTGAGAAGTTTCTGTTACACTGAAAATAACAGTTTATTACATACATACATAAACTCACGCCTTCTTCCCATGGGGGTAGGCAGAAACTATAGAACGCCACCTGCTACGCTCCTTACATACTCCTTATGCTTCGTTTACGTTCATACATCTGGTCATACGCGCACGTCTGCGAGTACTACGCACCGGACTTTTCTGAAGAACATCACCAATCAGGTCACTATATGTCCCTCTAGAACGTTATTCCTGGCGTTTCCACTCACATCTGCCTTGTAAATCTTCCTAAACCTTTTATTAGTCGCCTTTCATTCATCCTCTCAACATGACCAAACCATCATATTTATTTATTACATACAACATGAGAAATCTCCAGAATAGGGATGATGACTTATATTCGAAATATTCGCACAAAATATAATGTAATTCCAAAGGCATAAAAAATTAGAAAAACCGATGGAAATATGGAGAAGCTTCACGCTTTAAAAGTTTTTGGAACGGATTATTCCCGTCCCTGTCGAACGGTACGGACAATGTATGGCGCTAGTATGAAGTTACATAGTCGTGACGTCACTTCTGTGATAGTGCCGTCTTTGTTTGGCAGTTTTATTAAAAAAAATATAACTTGGCAATTTTCTAAGCTTTTACACTTTATAGAATATTGTTTGCATTACTTGCAAACAAATACTTTATAGAGTTTTACATTTATAAAAATACCTTCATCCATATTAGGTGAATGTATATTAATCACAGTAGATCACATATTCGAGATTTTCGAGACATACATGGAAATCTTATAACAGACTTTACTTATGGTAGTTGCAAAGAGGAATGAATGGAAGGCGATTGCATGCAGCTGAGATGAGAATGCTAAGAGGGATGTGTGGTGTGACACGAACAAGAGGAAGTCTGAAAGTGACACCGGTTACTGAAAAGTTGTGTGGGAAAAGGTTGTCGTATGTGATGCGGAAGAATGAGGGAAATGTCGCCAGGAAAAATTTGAGTATGAAGGTGGATGGCTAAACGAGTAGGGAAAGACTAAAGAAACGATGGATGGACTGTGTGAAAGATGATATGGCTAGAGAGGGGGTGACTACCGAGATGACCACTAATAGAGAAGAATGGAAGAAAAAGACATACAAATACACACAGACAAAGACAAATAAATTGGGATAAGAGCAGGAGAAAGATGATGAGTTGCGAATATATTTGTAATTTTGTCTCCCGAATTATCTCTCAAAGGCATAGGCAAAGTATTACAGCTGATATTTTTACCTCTTAATTGTAAGCAGCTCAGAGGTAATAATTATTTTACAGCGAAGTTTAAAATGGTTTCGGGATGTGTACTGGCAGCTTGCTGGAATAGGTAATTGTGAAATACTTAAAACATACTAAGGTACAAGGAGTGAATTTCCGAGGATTTCTTCGGAGACATTTTCGCCCTCGCTTCGGTATTGATGGGGCAGGGGTCTCACATGCCAAATCCCTGAAACAGAACATACAATATTAGAAATAGTTGTAATAGCTAAACCTTAATAGAGCTAAAGATTACGTGCCGTGCACATCGACTTATTAAAATATCCTTAAAAACTGTCGATAAAAATTCAAACTCTTTATAGTACAGGCTTTGAATTTTTGAAATCTTCTTTAGGCGCGTTGAGCGATTTTTGGTAGGGAAAAAACTTATGGGTTCGCGTCACCGACATGCCCGCACCCGCACGTGCTGTAGTAGCGAATAAGTGAATTTAAATTGACCACGTGATTAGTATAATTTTTGTATACTGGAGTTCATTGTTTAAATTGTGTTTTAGATAATCGTTATTTTTTAGAAGTCAAAATTCTTTAGGCGCGTTGAACGATAAGTTTTCACTTCTGTCGGCAGTCCCCATGACTGCTCCAATCCCTGTAATTAAAAACGTTTAAAATCTAGTTACAATCTCATCTCAACGACAACCAATGTCAAAAACCCCATATATTTTTTGACAGATTGAGACAAATTATAATACGAACGTTCGTAAAAATACTGGAATTGCTCTTTTGATTTGTACCCAACCTTTACATTCTTCAGTGTAAATCTACATGAATTTGAAGCGTAACTTACTCAACTCCTTCGGTATGCTTTGCAGAGTGAAAGACATGTTCTTGGTAAGCCTTTCGCGTCTCAAACTTGATGTCACATCGCTCACAATATGTGTCAGTATGTGTCACACCTTCAGGATTCTAATAATCAAAAAAAGATGATGTTACTCTAAGACTCTTTTATTTTCATGTACATGGAAACACGGACATGATATATTACAACAAGAGAGGACCAAGAATTGATCCTTGTGATACTCCGCAATATGTTACACTAGAGTCAAAGCAAAATATGCTCTTTAATTTATAAACGTTTATAACAACAATTGCTGTATTAGATTCGGCGCAATAAATTCGATCGGCTCCTAGAAATCATTTTTTTTCCCAGAATATCATGCTCTACTCTATTTAACGCTTCATGGAAATCGAAATAGAGTTTTCATCTGAAGTTTCTGATAGCATAAGATATGCTGCAGTCGTAAATAATAATAAAAAAATGCTTTATTTTCAGGCAACTAAGGTCCATAGATAAAATACACAAAATAATCTTACAAAATAAAATAATAAAACCAACACTACAAAATCTAGTTACTACGTTTGGTCGGCGACGCTGACGCTGCGTTGTTATTAAATATTGCGCTGAGTCGTGGTGTTATGTAGCCTTCCGCGAAAACGCCGACACAAGACACCCGTCTGCCAAAATTCCTACTTCATGAAAGTGCCCAGGTGATGAGTCGGAACCCGCACCACAAAAGATTTGGAATTAATCATATGAAGCGACTCGAATCTCAAGGTGAACTTGTCTTCATCCTGATGTACTGCACGGCCTCCTCACCCAAACGGCTGTATCTGTAGTACTTACAACCACATTTCACCAGTTATGTGTAAGTCCCTAACTACTCGTAATAGGGGGCGAACCTGTTGCCATAAACCGGGCAAAAATCAAGAATGCGGGCTGCTACTGAGAACTTCCTGATGGAAAAACACAAAAATACTTTGTGCTCGACCTGGGAATCGACCATTAGACCAACGAGGCAATATACAAAATTATACTTACAACAACAGTATTTATATGCATGGTTCTTTTATGCATGTTGAGTCCTATTGTGCTGACGAATGACGCGCCGCATAGAGTACACACGTACTCGCTGCGATGCGTGCGTAAGTGTGTGTAGTATGTTGATAGGTGTCTGGATGAGAAACAAAACGTATTTTAACGTAATGATATCTAGAGAAAGAAAGACATAATATTACTAAGACAGGCTTCAATTAGGAAGACTTTAAGAATAACAGATTCGCAATGTGACTCCCTGTCTCACTCCAGCATGAGAATCTGGGTAGGAGATCTGGGGATCCTGAAATGCAAATCTGTTAAATCGGATCACTGATGACATACTTTAAGAGAGAGAGTTAAGAATAATAATAATCTTTACTTTGCAGTTTTACGATTAAAGTATACCTGAATTCCTCTCCGCAATGAATGCACTTTCTTACTACCCCATTGTGATAATCATTGTGAAATAGAGCTGTATTCCTGCAAGTGAAAAAATACGTATGAAGAAAATAATTGAAAAAGAAAACATATAATAATATGATTCTACTGAGTAGATGCTACTATGAATTAGTGTGTCTTTTTTGTTTTTGGAACGAAGTTTTTTAACGCGGCTTACGGTAGGAGTAAACTGGCAGAAATCGTCACGTAACTAAAAAGCGTAATGCCCGAAAAAGTCAGTTTCAATATGATAATACTAGATGGCTCTGTATTTAAAAACAAAAACTTTTTTATTATTATAATAAACTACATTACGGCCGATGAATCGTGGCCAGTCCGAACTTTGCACAGAAGGCTGCGCAATGACATTTTTAGGAACCAAATGACAGTGACATGAGGCGAGTGTGAGTAAAAGAATATGCGCGAATGTTCGGAGGGCCTATGTTCAGACCGGACATGATTCAACGGTTGTATTGAGCAGGACATACTCACTTCAATGGGCACATGAGATCACATCTCAGGCATTTGTACTTAGTGTAGTGTTGCGTTATATGCCTCGTTAGGTGACACTTCAACTTAAAACGCATGCTGCAGAAGCGACACTCCACTGGGCCTAGTGACTGGAAATATATTTATAACGAATAATGATTTCGATTATAGTTAAATGATTATACAGCGTGTATAAAAATGCGTGGTCATTTTAAAGGTTGTGGTACAGACCATCAAACTGAACAACTTTCTCCATGGGATCAACAGTATAATCGCGAAAAAATATACATAATACAATTACTGTTTAATGAGGGTTTTTCGAAATGACGTTCACTAGGTGTCAGCACTGAGACGTCAGGTCCCATTGACATAGAAACCTATGGACTAGCCATATCTACAAAATTAGCCTGACTACCTACAAAAATTGAGCTCTTAAAATGGCCGCCTTTCGTAGGGTTGTTACTGCGAGTGCGAGAGAGAAAGTAAGCAACCGTTTGACAGCACATTGCCGGGTTTTGTACCCAAAACTTGGCAATAAACATGGCGTCCGGTCACGCATAGACAGATTTTGACGTCACACAAAAGTGTTGCCAAAGGACACGTTCACGAAATGTATGGGGCTTGGTACTAAAATAATTGCAAATTTAAACAGCCTTCTGAGCTATATAGACTGAAAGAGGGTAATTATTTTGATGTCTTTGGGCATTTAATTTTTTTTTTACAGCCGGCCGTTTTTTTTAAAACAAGTGTTGAAAAATAAAATGTTCTACAAGCATTATTTATATTTTTGGGATGGCAGCCCTGTGACAAATGACGTGACAATGGCAACGTCAGTCAGCAGGACTCGGCTTGACATTTACAGCCGATGTTTAGTCTGAGTTTACAGCTTTGACTTTTTTCGATACGTTTTGTTATTGCATTGTCATGATAATCAATATTTTTTGTCTTAAATTCATGGAGCTGCAGCTAAAATTATAATAAAATCTCAAAGTATTTAATAGAAACGGAAACATTAGCCACATAAAATAATTATATTGCATAGAAATGAATAAATAAAGACTATGTGCGTTTTGTTTGTATTGAAACAGTTTTCACTTTTTCACAAAAACGGGCGCCTGAAAAAATTAGATTTAACTATAATCGAGTAGCATAATAAATAAGCTTTCTAATAAGGTACATCACATTAGCGTTTAAAAATCGTCGGAATATTATACCAATTTTGACCTCTCCTTTAGTCCTTGACAAACATTTAGATGTCTCTTATTTCTTATGTAGCTCTTGATTAGTAAGAAAGAAACAAAACGATTTATGACATGACTGTGTCGATATGATAGATATTTGTATTACTATTCTTCATATAGTAGAATATGCCGTCTCCATAGTATTCCTACCTCAATGTCAGGTCCAGGCACCTGTCCAGTGTCAAAGCGGCTATATTTTCTTTTTATCGGTAGTTGTGATTTAATGATGAACGAATGAATGAAAGGAATGATGAACGTCATTAGATATTTTATATTCATTGTCTAAATCCGGTATCTCTCTTTCGTGTAAATTGGCGCCAACTGGTGGCGTGAATTTTCAGGAAACCTCTCATTGGTCGGAATAGTTTATGCATTGAACAGCTAAGATAGGTCAAATGGAGAAAGAAAAAAAAAACAGATGTAGAATAGGTATGTATTAGATTTGTCAATAGTTATAGTGACGTCGCTGTCATTTCAAAAAGTCGTATGTTAGATTTATTCTAAAAGAAAATGACAAAAGTAGGTACGTATTGTTACAAATATCTATGTTCTACTTCATTTTGTTTACAGGGATATTACATTTGGATAGACACAATAAAAATATACTTTTCACATATATTTTTTTTAAATTGGTAGTTTTTTTGTGTTTCCTGAAACAGTCGTTTTTACATACGACGTTTCAGAAGGGTTTTCAGTAGTTACGTGTGGATAGTGTCAGTGCAACTTCTTGCAGTTGCGTTGTCGCTCGTAGTTGCGATGTGATTATGTGGTGGCTAGTGTTTGCAGATAGACCGATCGTTGTGTTTGGGATATGACCAGCTGCTAGTGCGCGGTCTCGCTGGTGGGTGCGTTGTGGCTGCCACGTGGTCTTAATGTATGTGTATGGGCCGTGTATGGGCACACGGTTGATTTTGACGGTCAAATGTGGTCCGTGTGAATAAACTATTCATTTTCATACACAATTAGCACCCGTCCACGTGTTGGCGTAGTGTTACGTGTTATCGGGCCCTTATAATATAATTGTTTTTAAAACTAGGGGTCAACTTGGTAGACAAATGCATGGAGCTCATCATTCGCGGTTGACCGATTAGTAAAATTGCAAGTACCAAGTAAAAAAGAAAAATATTATATTTTTGGACACACACAGGAAATACAACAACAAAAAAAAAAACATTAAAACTAACAAAATTGTGAAAACAAAAACAAAAATAAGAACTGTGCGAGGCCAAAAGGCTTCTATCTCAGCATGATACTGCAATATTTGAAAAAATAAAACAAATACCGCAGCGCTGGTATTCTGATAGGGCCCGTAGTAGAGATCAAGAAACTAAGATCAAATGATGAAGACAGATAGCAAACAAACAAAGAGAACTGCAAAAGAAGCCTATTAAACATCTTGCAGGTAGACCAAGAAAGTTAATTTACTTAATAAAAATCTTAAATTCATTGACAGACAATGCATAGCCTAAAGCGCTGGTTCTTCCCAAGGTGAACACTACGGAAGGATTATTGAAAACTAGCTGCGCCCCGCGGTTTCACCCGCATAAGTCTCGATCCCGTGGTAATATCGGGATAAAAAGTATCGTATGTCCCAATTTAGGTCATGGTCTACCCATGTACCAAATTTCCTCCAAATCCGTTCAGCCGTTTTAGCGTGAAAGCGCGCATTTATAATATTAAGTTAGGATTATTTTATGAGTTAAGAATCCCCTACAGGGGTTCATTTCAATCCCATCGGGTTCACGGCGTATAGACAAAGAAAAGGAGTATAAAAACTTGATTCATACCTCACTATGCCTTAATTTCATATGTCTATTCAGCATATCCTCTTTAGAAAACCCCTTATAACAATTAGCACATTGATAAGCCGCTGACACGTACTTCCGATCTTGTGCTCTCGCTCTGAACTCTTCCAGAGCTTCTTCTTCAGTCAAATTGATCTTCAACCAATGATTAGGATCTAATTCATTCTTTTTAGTACTAAAAACTTCGAATTTCTTCACTTTTGTGTCACTAAAATTTGTTTCAGCTTTGTTTTTCTTTCTCTTTTTTCCTTTGTGGTTTTTAAGAACTATTTCATCGTCATTGTTTGCTTGATCAGTATTGAAGTTTATTCTCTCTTCTTCAACAGTAATTTCATCGCAAATTTCTTCCTTGATAGGTGGTTTATCAACATCATTAACATTTTCTGAATTTGAATCATCATCATCACTAAACCTTCTATCATCTTCTAAATCTGGTATCGCCTTTTCTTCTGTACTTATGCCAATATCAATATTTGTTTTTCCATCTTCAATTGGCTCTGTCTGTGCGTTAATCATTTCATTCTTTATTTCAGCTAGGTTTTTATCCAAAGAGTTCTCACTGTCATATTCTACTATATATTTTTCTATTTCTGGTAATTCATCTTTTTTTATTTCTTGTAGCAGAGTTTTTGTTAGTGTTTTGTGTTTAATTATGTATGTTCTGACTCTTTTACTGAATGATATAATGTCTATTGATGATTGAAGATTTTTTTCATGTCTGTCTTTTTGAGATATTGAAGATAAGGTGACCTGAAAAAATAAAATTGTACTGTTTTATTATACAATAGCTATACAATATTAGTTTTAGTATATGCGAAACCCGAAACACGTGTCTAGTATTTTTATGTAAAGAATCTATGTACAAAATTTCAAAACTGTATCATGAAAAATCACAAAGTTATAGGGTTGTTCTGTTACCGGGTTGTCCACACAAAACCATGCTAACGGCGCCCTCGCGCCTCCAGGGTCGTCTTGAGCTCATTGATAATAATATGGCAGTAGGTACCTAACCGTACCGCGATTGTATTGTAAGTAATTAAATGGTGATAACATTTTCCATCACACTTAGATATTTTTGGGACAAAATATAACATGGTGTAAAAATTATTGAACTATATTTTTCTTTCTGATTATTCAATAGTTGGTTGATGGATGGTTGTTTAAATATTTTCTATTTTTAAGCTATTATTGGATGAACAGAAAGCAGCTTTGAATTACCTTTAGATTTTGATCTTCACAAACTAATATAAAGAATTCCACTTACAGAACCACTCCAAAGCAACTCCTTGAGAGCCTTCTCTCCCATACAGCATTTCTCTTTGAATTTATGAAACTTGTACAAAATAGCTGCACACTCGTAGCAGAAGTAATTGGGTAAGCCATCTTTTTCATTTACCTGTAATAATAATAATGTTTTTTTATAAGCTTTTTGAATCTTTAGAGAGATGATACTGAATACTACTGAAGATTTCCAGTGTAAACATAACATATAAACATGCTTAACACATTCAGGGACACTAACCACCCATGATAGGCGTCATAACAATAAAACTTCTATTGAGCCTTGTTCAGTGTCCTTGAAAGCGTTAAACATAACTGGCGAAATGTGGGTCAGGTACACCTCTGCCTAACACTTTGGGGAATTTAGCCGCGATTATATTTTATTAACAGTGTTTGCAAATAACCAACACTTATGTTAAATGTTTCTCATAAAAGAGCTCTTTCTCATATGAAGCTATAAAAATAAAATTATTGAAGGTTCAGATAGTATACAGTGTATCAATAGATTTTATTTAAGATGTACAGTTTTAGATGAGAATAGAATTACACATGCAAGAATAATGGTCTCTATAATAGACCTGATGTGTAATGGTGTGATCTAAATTCTGGCTACGGCACAGTATAATAAAGTAAGCAGTATTACGTTTTCATACAAACGGTCGAAACAACGCGCTTCGAAATCTCGGTTTACTTCGGTACTCAACAGTCGCGAGCACAGACTAAGTAGTACAGTCGCGAGTGTGTCGCAGTTACGCACGGACGCGGACGGTGCGAGACGCTCCCGCACATTTCATCATTCATCATCATTTCAGCCGAAAGACGTCCACTGCTGGACATAGGCCTCCCCTAAAGGGGTTTGCCATAATCGCCATGCTTGGCAGGCGGGTTGGCGATTACAGTATGGTGTTAAAATGCATAGAGAATGCTGCTGCCCATTCTCTAGTAAGTCTCTTAGTCGCTTTTTACAACACCCACGGGATGAAATAGGGTGGTGCTATTCTTTACGTCCGGCACCACTCAGACAGCACATTTATTTACGTAATATATGGCACGAACTTATCGCCTGTATTGTTCAGTGCATGAATGTTTGTGTTTTAATTACCAACTCAGTTGGCAAGTTTAGCCTATAGTAAAAATAACATTATTCTGTTTGTGATAATTAGGTATTTATTGAAGCTTAGCGAGCATAACTTGTTGTCAGGTACTTGTGGTGGTTCATGTAAAAGGGGCGTGAAGTGTGTGTGAAAGTGAAGGAACAAAATATACCTATACAAGCTTCTGCGCACGGCTTCGTCCGCCTAGTCGTTCGTCTGCGTTTGTTTTGGTCTATCACAGAAAGTCTTTATCGCACGTCCCGTGATCAAAAACGTGCTTGATATCTAAACTATTCTTCCCAGATTTAGTGTAAAATGCAATTTTTGTCTACATAAAATTTCTCCAACAATAAACAAATTTATTTCAATAAGGATTTAACGTTACATTATTTAAGTTACCCTAGACAAATTAGCATAAATTTATTACCTACACAACTCTGTCATATTTTATCAATTTGTGAATTTACCTGAGCATTTAGATATGGCCATTGTGGACTCTATTTTGTGACTTATCTATAGAAAGTATTTTATTTTTTAACTCGAGCAAATGGATAAAATCTATTTTTATTAGAGACTACTCAAACAGCTTCCACTGAAGTGCCGAAATGATATAGCAAACAAACGTAACACCACAAGCTACTGGATTTGTGAAAAATATTTTAATGTACATGACACTACCTACATAAAAATGCAAGGAGTTAAAAAAGAATTAAAGAAAAAAAACGATATACTATACTTAATGAAAACATAATAGGGCAATTTAATAGAGCATTATAAAATACGTAACCGTAAGAGACACAGTCAGTCGTGGGCAAGCCTAGTGCGCGTTTATTTACCGAGCGGCCCTAGATATTTATATCTAGGACACTGCCGAGACATAAATACTGCCTACTTTAATATACTGTGGCTAAGGCCATAAGAAATAATGGTAACTCACCTACTGTAGATATACCGAATGGCAACGGTTCAGAAAAATTGTAGGTGCATTATTAGGTTGATTAAAACAAGGTTTCATTCTTAAGTAGTTTAATTTAATTAGATGAATCCAAAGTCCAAAATCAGTTTTAAATAGTAAATATTGGGTAAAAACTTAAATAATCTTGGGAAGAAAGGGTTGTGCTAGAGATTTCATAGAAATAAAACCTTTAAATATTATAAATACTTGCTTTTCTGGCCATTATTTCTTCATAATATTGTTTTAGGTGAAAACTGTCGTAATTATATATTTTTACGCCTTTGCACAGACATATGCGGCAAACTTTGAGATCAGACATTTTGCTACATTATTATTACGCTTAGAATTAACATTTCAAACAATATTGCACATATTTTTTAATAAAAACTTTAACAAAACAATAAGATTTCCCTCTGAGCAACGATCTCAAATCTATCAGTCAAGTGTCAAATTCAATTTGACAATTACAATTGGCACATGGCAGTAAGTGGTTTTAACCTAAAATGGAACATAGGGTTTTTAGTTTTTACCTTTTTCTTGAGTGGAAGATGGGCCAAGATGGTATAAGGTAGGCAAGACAAAGAAGGTCACTTCGTCGTCATACAAATCTTTCCCATAAAGTGTTAAGTCATAAAACTGTAATGTACTGAGATGCCACAAACTCTTTCGCAGAGAAAAGCTAACACTAATAACGAGTCATGGCTACTGCCCATCTGTAAGTGCATTTTTGTTGTTTACGATTTAATTTCTAATTATTTTCATTGGCAAGACGATCTAGGCTTTTACATCTCATACATACTTTTGCTCACGCCTCCTTCCCGTGGGTGTAGGTAGAAACTACGGAACGCGACCTGCTACGATCCTTCCATAGTTTTGTCTCATCTACGGTCTGTGGAAGTTAAGGTTTCAAGGAAATAGCGGAGTGTGTGAAATTCTTATGATTACTCCAATCAGGCCAAACGGCTAAACTGTCATCACAATCGGTCTCTCACTTAGTCTCTCAATGTAGTGTTCTATAGCATTTAACCTTTCAAAGTGTAGTGTGCTTTGAGTATTTGTCCTAGTAGTTTGGTATGGTTAGAGAGGGTTAGAGGAAACGCGGTCACGTGATCGTTGGTATACTTACTAAAGATAGGCTATGCCAGTATAATATATTATTCTGTGGGCTACCCTATATAAAATGTACTCTGTGCTGTGGGCTTTGCGAACAAATGTCATAGAAAAATTGTGATGTCGTGATGCCTTTTCTCAGTGACGCCATCTAGCGTAATATAACAAAGTTAGAGTGGAATGCAGGCGTACCACACTAGACTGAGCGACTTTTGCCCACTAGGACAAATGTAGGGTTACGATTTTGTTCGCTATGTCCCGTCTATTGTTAAGTAAATATTTTAATGTCTCTGTTCTATACTAACTTGTTCCTTAGTTTTCGCCCTGGTTAGTAGTTGATACTAGATCCCATGGTTCTAGCGGGTGAAGGGAGATGCGGGTAAAAACAAATAAGGGGCACCCGACCACTTATGGTATTGCGTTGTCAAAGATGAGTCTGCAAGTATAAAATATTTCGTGATTTTCTTCTGCTGAACGAAACTTCAGACATAAAACGATTTTAAATATAAGTATTACAAGTTATTTCCAGTCATTACAGAGTTTGTTGATGGCGCTGAATCACCTATAAGTTTTCAAAGGACGATTTACTAGCTGGTTTACAGGAAATCAAAATACAAAAAAGTAGAAATAATACTTTACTAGAAATAAAATAAACATTCTTATAAAATGTACACTTACCATTAATTGCATTAGTTTATAATTATAACATAATTATTAATTACGTAGCTACACGATCATTTAACGTTCACTCTCATACAATTAATAATTACTAAAATTGTAAAATATTTTAGTATTTAGAGATCTATAGTTAATATTAAATACAGGATGTAAATATTAGTAAAACCATGAGTGGCAGTGAATGATTTCGGAAGATAAGCAACTGAATAAGTACCGATTACATAAAAAGTACATTTTATTTTAGTTTATAATAAAATAAATATATTTATAAATAATATATTTATAATAATATATTTATAAATAATATATTTATAATAATATATTTATAAATAATATATTTATAATAATATATTTATAAATAATATATTTATAAATAAATGTATTTATAATAAAATAAATTTTAATTTTGCAATGCATTCGTGTAAATTAGAAAAACCGTATAGGACAACCATTTGTTTCTATACTAGCTGACCAGACAAACGTTTTCCTGTCGAATTTCCAATAATTCATACAAAAACCCCATGGAAAAAATGAAATTTAGTTTTTTTTCAAGCTTGAAAATTTCCGGGAAACATTTCCAAATTTTTCTTTCAATAAAAACTTCATTCGGACTATTACAAACATTAAAAAAAAAAAAACTAAATCGGTCCAGCCGCTCTCAAGTGATGCTCTTATCTACGAACAGCATTTCATTTTTATTTAAGTATGTAGATATTAACTTGATTTTTAATACTCGCGTGAAAAAAAATAAACACCACATAAATAATGTTGCATGCTTATGAAGGCTTTACAAACCGCGTAAAACACAATGGCGCCTATCATTTTGACAGATGAACAAAGTACACTGCGTCGTAGGTTCTAAAAATACGCCTACCCTAAGGCCCAGCGCCCATTGGCGGCACGGCATGGCAATACCGAGGTATGTACTTACGACCGTTAACATTGAAGTTTCAACTTTATTTCCATACTATTAAGTTATATTTTTATTCATCGCCTAAAAATGCCTTGCCATGCCGTGCTGCCAATGGGCGCCGGGCCTTAGCCAGAACAACGCAGTGAATAACGCTGAACTGTCAAAATAAAAGCTATTGCTAACTGCACACTAAATGCGTAACACACTGCGTCAATCACAATATGTCAATCAATGATTTTGAAGTATATTGCTAATCCATTGCTTCATATGTTCGAAAAAAAAATATGCTCAACAACGTAAATCACGCAATGAATGTTGTTGAACTATCAAAATGAAACCCATTGCTACCGATAGTGTGTTAGAGATCGTCTAATTTAAAACTGCACGCCCTTCCACAAAAATGTCTATGGAACAAGCAGTGCAGGTACTTAAATTAGAGGATCCCTACGCAATTACCCCACCAGCTGTCATTTCTAGATCTCTGGCAGTCGTTACGGGTAGTCAGAAGCCAAGTCTGACAATCAGTCTTACCAAGGGGTATCGTATTACCCAGTAACTGGATTGTGAAGGTCAGATAGGCAGTCGCTCCATGTAAAATACTTGTACGCAGCTGCATCCGGTTAGACTGGAAGCCGACCTTAACGTTGTTGGGAAAAAGCTGATTGATATTTGATTGACCAATTACAGCGGCTTACTTGGATTTGCCAGAAAATACAATGATATCAGAGTGCATTATCTACAAGTGCAAGTTATTAAGTTCGGGTATCTAATCAGGCAATCTCGTTACCAACCTAGCTCACTTATTAAATTTCTCACCAAGACACGAGATACACTCGTACAACTCGTGCCAACTCGAATTACATAACTATTGTACTATTTCTTCTATACAAAATATACTATATATAGTTAGTTAGGAGGCCATGTTTCAATACTTTCGCGCGTAAAAGTTGTCGAGTGTCATGTTGTCATCAGAGTCCTCGTGGCCGTACTCATCCTTTGATAGCTCGTCGTTTTTCTTTTTTCTGTTCCTGAAATTGAATTTAGAATTATGAATTAGTTACACGCAGTAAAATTCTTAGCTCGAAATATACGATTATCACGACTCGTGTAAATAGTACGGACGATACTCGCAAGGGGAATGGTGGGAAACGTCTTTCAAAATTAAGGCAGCGTTTACATCAGAAAAGATCTAGGAAGCGTAGCGAGGGATGAGTGTGATACTAACGAATAAAATCGCTTCATTTTATTGCTTAATACCTTCGGCGCCATTTGTATCTTTTTGGCAAACAGTGTTTGGAACATTGTATATCGAAAAGTATACAATACTACTTGGTAAAAGTGCTGTGTGTCTTTTATACATTTTTTATGCAAAAAAGAAAGCTGTGGTCTGTCAGATTTTTTTTCGGTATAAATGTTGTGGAAATCGGGCCCCATGTATCTAAATGTTACACGAATAAAAATTCAGTAAAAAAGGGAGGGTGTCACAGAAAAATACGATAATTATGAAGTTATAAACACATCCGAACAGTAAAAAAAAATTGCAAAAAATTAATGAACGGCCACTTAGGGTCTGGCGCTGCGGGTGTTAAGCTCAGCTAGTGTTGTCATTGGTTAGTCTTACGCACATTCCCCGCTACACATCCTCGCACATCTCTAGTGGAAACGCACACTTACAGCGTCCGTATAGACAAAAGGTCGTATATAAAACGTAAAGTTCGAATATTGTTCGAAAATCGCAAAAAATGAAAGACATTGCGATCGATTTCCATTTTATGTGTGTTACACAATTAGCCCACATATAGGCTTGCTTAACTTGCATTGCATTGACATTTTATTCTATTCTATTGCAGTATTGTGAATTTAATTTATTTATTTAAACTGAATGGTTGTTGGGACATAAAATTGGGGGCTTTTTTTCACATTATTTCCGGCCAGTCTAGATTTGTGCCCGGTCGATGGCCCCCTATTACATGGGACTTAAACATAACTGGCGCAATGTGGGTGTACTTTAAGAGTACAACTCTGCCTAACAAGTTGCCAAGCAATCAATTGGAATTTCTATTTTGCATGATGTTATTAATTATTATTAATGTAATGTAATTATTTATTGCCTATCTAGTGGCACTCATTGTCATATTTTCTTCTGTTAATATGCGGATAAAGTAGTGGGCTGCAATATTGTTAATATTTTGTATTATCTTTTCTATGTTCCAACACATCGAGCCTGATATGGAAGAACATCGTAAGCGACATAATGTAGGTATTTAACTTTTTCAATAAACATAAATTACCTTGAATCTACCGTCCGTACCGGAGTTAACAAACAGCTCGCACAAACAATCAACTCGTTAACGCCTAGTAATTATTGTAATAATAAAATGATCTGATGAATAATGAAATGATGAAGTGTTTCTAGCCTCCAAGTTTCACGAACTACAAAAATACAACGAAATAATTATGTGTGAACAGTGACCTAACAAAAGTGAAATAAAAACTAATAGCGACAATAAATCTCAGTTCATACAATAATAATCGTTCAGTGCTGTAATCAGTGAATATTCATAAAGTGAAATAAAGTAATAATAGTGTAAAAACAATAAGAACATTGCCCTGTCCGCCATGTTGTCTTGTCCTCACTGCCCTGGGTCTTCACGTGCATTTAGCTCGCATGGGCTCAAGGTCCATATTGGCCGTATGCACAACGCGCGAGTGTGCGTCAGCCGGTCGCCACTCCTCGGACGTCGTCTACTGTCTCTCTTTCCCAGCCAGTGAGCCAGGTGTCGTCGGTTTCGCGCCCTTGCCCTCTGGAGAGGCTCTCGGCATTGAAGGTGAGTACGCCAGTACTTAGGCACGTTCTTAAGGGTGCGCGGAACCAGGCGGCGGGCAAGCTGTGCAACATTATTAATCAGTGCGTTAGCTGTAACGGTGTGGAGGACTGGGGCGCGCTTCTCACTTTTGCGTTTGGTGGGCTGAGGGTTCTTTCGAGGGACGCACCTGGAAACATGACTGCAAAGGTGAAGGCAAACATCGAGTCGGTTGGTGCTGACCAGTTTGTGGATGAGGTTGTGTGGCAGGGGTTGCTAAGTCGCGCGGGGTCCGAAAAGCCATCGAGTCAAAGGTGTTCGAGGGAGACCTCCGAGCGGCGGTTCGGTTGCTGGTTTCGGACGACTCGTTTGCCCAACACGATTCTGACACGCTAAGTGCCCTGGTCAAGCACCCAAGCCCATCGCGTCCGCTTAATTTTCCATCGGCGCCGGAGTCGTCGTTTCCAAGGGTGACTGTGTCAGTGGAGGACGTCGCGCTGGCCTTGAGCTCTTTTTATAGTGGGTCTGCGGCAGGCTTGGATGGAATTCGTCCGGGGCATTTGAAAGAGCTAATATCTGGTTCTGCTGGGGAGAATGGGCGGCGTTTGCTGGAGTGTTTGACAAAGCCCGCAAACTTTTTAATGAGTGGTCAGCTCAATCCGGTAGTTTGTCCTTATTTGTATGGTGCTTCTCTTTGCGCACTCAAGAAGAAGGACGGAGGGCTGAGACCAATAGCCATCGGCAGCGTGTTCAGAAGGTTGACAGCTAAGCTGGCGTGCCGGTCCGTAAGAGTAGCTATGTCCGAATACTTGCAGCCGTATCAACTAGGGTTCGGGACGCGTCAAGGGTGCGAGATCGCTATCCATGCGACACGTGCATTTGTCATGGACCCTGAGAACTCGGACTGCGTGGTGCTGAAACTTGACTTGCTTTTAACACCCTAGAAAGAGACGTTCTTTTGAGTGAGGTCAAGGATAAAATTCCTTCTCTATACCCCTTTCTCTATCAGGTATATTATACCCCTTCTAATCTATTATTTAATGATAGTCTCATTCCGTCTCAAGTGAGAGCGCAGCAGGGGGATCCGCTGGGGCCACTGGTTTTCAGTTTAGCCATCCACAAAGTCATCTCTGGATTGAAATCGTCTCTAAACCTGTGGTACCTTGATGATGGCTTTATTGGTGGGACGCCGGAAGAGGTTTACCAGGACCTGGAGGTTCTTGTTCTTCAACTTAAGGAGCTGGGTCTGGAGGTGAATCCCTCCAAGTGCGATTTTTTTCCCTGTGGCGTTGGAGCTCGTACACACTTCTCACGCTTTGGCTCTTATTTACCTGGCCTCAAGGAACTCTCTCAACTTTCTTTCTCCCTTTTAGGATCTCCCATTTTTCTTGACGGAGTGCCAGAAGCCATTTCCTCCCGTAAACAGCTTCTCCTCAATGCTCGGGAACGTCTGAAGGATCTCGCCGCACATGTGGCGATTTTGTTATTGCGCATGTGTTTTGCCTTACCTAAGGTAACATATTTCTTGCGGACAGTTCCTACCTGGCTTTGTCCTGAGGAGGTATGTTTTTTTGATTGTGCTCTAAAGGCAACGGTTGAGTCGATCCTGAATGTGTCTTTGAATGATGAGCAGTGGAGGCAGGCGGCTGTTCCTATCCGGTACGGGGGTCTGGGCGTGCGGTGCGTGCATGATGTGGGCCTGCCGGCTTTCCTGGCGTCGACACATGGGGTGGCTGACCTCGTCGCTGTAATTCTAAATTCCAATGGTGACGGGGCAAACATACCATTTATGTTGGATCAGCTTGGTCTGTCCTCAACGGGGGGGCAGCGGGCCCTGACGCGACACATGCTCAGCGCGCTTGGGACGACGTCACGTCTAAGCAGATCCGGGAACAGATGTTGGTGGATTCCTCGGGGGCTGATTTGGCCAGACTCAGGGCTCTATCGCAGCCGGAATCGGGGGCATGGTTGCACGCGCTTCCTTCACCTCACTTGGGCACGTTGCTGGATGACGACTCTTTGCGTGTGGCCTTCCGCCTGGGCTGCACGGTGTGTGAACCCCACAGATGCACCTGCGGTTCCATGGTGGAGGCCGATGGCCATCACGCTTTGAGTTGTCGTCGTTGCTCTGGGAGATTCCCGCGTCAGCATGCCCTCAACGATATTGTGCGGAGGGCATTTGTATCGGCAGATGTCCCCTGCATGCTGGAGCCTCCGGGTCTGTGCAGGACTGACGGCAAGAGGCCAGACGGGCTGACCCTGGTGCCTTGGGGGAACGGCAAATGCCTAATATGGGACGCAACTTGCGTCAGCACTGTTGCCGCCAGCCACCTTGGTCGCACCGTCCTCTCACCGTCGGCAGCAGCGGAAGACGCCGCAGAGAGGAAGAGACTGAAATATGCACCGTTGGTGGAACGGTACCATTTTGTGCCCATTGCCGTAGAGACCATGGGTAGTTGGGGCACTGAGGCCAGGAAGCTCATTAGGGAGATAGGGCATAAGCTCCGTTTAAAAACGGGTGACTCCCGCGCCGGCTCGTTCTTGGTGCAAAGGTTAGCCATTGCCATCCAACGTGGCAATGCAGCAAGCGTTATGGGCACCTTTGCGCCGGGAACAGTTAGGGGCGGGTTATTTGATTAAGTTTTTTAACGTGTTGTCTTATGTATGTGTGAGTTATGACATAATATTGCTAATTAATTAATTGTATGGGATAAAGTTGTTCCTTTTGTAAAAATGTGATTATCATGGAGCCGTTTATTATGATACGATGTATGTACGTTGACTTAAAAAAGCCTGTATAAATAAATATAATATAATGAATAAAGTAATCAATAAAATACCTCTCCTGTAAATTTTAATTTATGTCGCTTACGATGTCCTTTCTTATCAGGCTCTATATTGTAGCTGTTTATTGTCGCTGAATAAAATAACCTTTTGGGGAAAACAGGCGTGAGGTTATGTTATCATTTGTGATAACATAACCTCACAATGATTTATCGTGAGTATCGAGTACCGAGTCGTATGGTTACTTCGCTAGCTATGTCGCGATAGTCAATCGCAACGTAACTTTTACGACGTAATTTTTGACAAGTATAGCTGCTGCCCGCGCTTCGTCCGCGTGGCTTTTTCTAAAATAAAAGTAGCGTCTGCCATCAAAACCTAGTGCTATCTACCAGTGAAAACCTGTCAAAATCGGTCCAGCCGTTTCGGAGATTAGCCGGAACAAGCAGACAGACAGAAATTCTAAAAAATACTTTTTTTTTTTTATAAGTACCGTATCATCATCTGCCTCGCCTTTTCCCAACTATGTTGGGGTTGGCTGCCAGTTTAACCGAGTGCAGCTGAATACCAGTATTTTACATGGAACGACTGCCTATCTGACCTCCACAATACACTGGATAACGCGATACCCGTTGGTAAAACTGGTTGTCAGACTTTCGGGCTTCTGACGACCCGTGACAACTGTCAGAGCCTTAAATGACAGCCGGGAATAACGACTGAACGTGCTTTCCGCGACACGGAGGGGTCTTGATATGTAAAGATGGTCACCCATCCACGGACGAACCGCGGCACCTGATGGATCGACCCGTGCGGCTGTACCGTATATACTTTAATAAATATGCATTTAGTAAAAATTAAATTAAATTGTCTCTTTTTAATGTCAAAATATTTTATGACATTAAAAAGAGACAATTTAATTTAATTTATTTGTATAGATGTATAGTTACCTCTTAGGATACGGCTCTTTGAGATGGTAGGTCCGGTAGTGTAGCTTCATGCTGCTGGATTGCTTGAACCGTTTGTCGCACAGAGTGCAAGCCACTGGCTTTTCACTGGTGTGAGTCTGAAACATATAGTAACACTAAAGCTACTGCTTTAATCATTTAGATGAGCTGGGATTTGTGAACATTTAAAATACCTATACTACATAGGTTTAGGTAGTTAAATAAAGGTAAACAAATCATAAAAAGGGTTTTTATAGATGACACTCTCTTGTTCAAAAATATGTTGTAACTTATAACCAAATTAAATTTATTTTTAAGATAGTTTCCTCTTTAATTACTGTATGTTAAACTTTATCATATATTCTTAAACTACTCTTCGTTGATGTAACTGCTTGAGCACATTTTTTTTGTTAGATTTATAACAATACTATAAATATTTTGTAATCTGTCTATTGTAAAGACCCCAAAAAGAAAGGTTCTCTAAACGTCAACGAAATAAAACGTTGCTAAGTTGAAGAGCACAACTGTGACGTAGCATGACAACTGAAGTGACAGGTATTACGTTGAGCCCCTCGGGTAATTTTGACGTTTTGACGTTTAAGCGCTTCGGTGTAGTTTAGACGGTTACTTGACAGCTCTCTGTCGTCAAGTGTTTTTTTTTTTTGTTTACCATTATTTGACTACCTAAACCAACGCAATATAGATTCTACCACACTGGCATTGATACAAAGCAGGCACAAATGCATTGGATACGGAGCTTGATTTGGTGAATTGCGACGCAGTAATGAAAGGAAACTACGGTTTACGTAAACACTTTATTATTTTTAGGGTTCCGTACCTCAAGAGGAAAAACGGAACCCTTATCTTATAGGATCACTTGTGTGTCTGTCTGTGTGGCTGGTTGTCTGTTCGTCTGTCACAGCCGATTTGCTCAGAATCTACTGGACCGATTAAGTTAAAATTTGGTACACATATAAACTTTTTTTGTCAATTTTTATTTTTATTTATATTTTTTGTAAAGTGTCTTGTTTGTGCAGAATAAACAATTTTTCTTTCTTTAACTTCTGTGACCTAAACACGGACATATAACGTAAATAATTGAATTTGGAATATGGGGGTCACTTTTGGGGGGCAAACTAGGATATTAAAAAAAAAATGTATTAGCATCTGTACCGTGTGACATATCAAATGAAAAGGCTTGATGTAAGGATTTCAAATATATATATATATATTTTTATAATTTTTAATAAATACTTTTAAAATTATTTAAGAATCGAAAAGGTTGATCTCTCTTTATTGCGCGTACAAACTTACATTTACAGTTGGAATGTATGAAGGAACATGCTTTTCAACTACAATGTTAAGTTTGTTCTTCGAATACATTCATCTCAACTACGGAACCCTTCATTGTGTGTGGTCCGACACGCACTTGACGAGTTTTTTTTACTTTAACTCAAACTCAAAGTATTTATTTCAAATAAACCAATTACAGGCTCTTTTGAATTGTCAAGGGATCGTGACCCAGGGGGGTTCACATCGGCGTCGAGTCGACGATGAAGTACCTGGGACTCGTCCTCGACAGCCGGTTGAACTTCGTGGAGCACTTCCGACGTTTGGTTCCCAGACTGGAGCGGGCCGGCGCTGCCTTGAAGCGGCTTCTGCCCAATCTGGGGGGTCCAAACGCCTCCTGCCGGAGGCTCTACGCGGGAATCGTGCGGTCCATGGCTCTTTACGGGGCACCGGTGTGGTCGCGTTCTCTGAGGCTGCGACAGTCCTTGCCGGACTGCCGCCATGGGATCTGGAGGCGAAAGTCCTCGCGCAAAACGCGAAACGCCGAGGCATAACTCCGCTGCCGCAAGAAATCGCGGCGCAGCGGACGGAGCTCCGGCGGGATCCTATGGGGACATGGAGAGTGCGATTGTCGCAACTCAGTGCTGGGCACGCCACGATTGTGGCGATAAGTCCTCTCTTTGAGGAGTGGTTAGAGATGCGCCACGGCGTCCTAACCTTCCGCCTGACGAAGGTCCTCACCGGACACGGATGTTTCAGGAGGTTCCTGTTCAGGATAAAGCGGGAGGAAACGCCCGGGTGTCACCATTGCGTGGATCGCCCGGAGGACACGGTGGAGGTCTGCCCAGCTTGGGCGGAGCACCGCCGTGTCCTCACGGAGGCGATCGGCGGCGGCGATCTCTCGCGTCCGGCCCTGGTTCAGGCCATGGTTCGGAGCGAGAGTGCATGGGAGGCCGTCACCTCCTTCTGCGAAGCAGTAATGCTAGCGAAGGAGGAGGCGGAACGCGTGAGGGTGAGACAAGGTTCGCGCCCTCGCACCTTTAGTCGCCGCAGGAGACGGCCCGGGCGTCGAGAATCGCAAGCCGATTCCCGGCCACCGTAGGCACGGGCTTGCGGACGGTGAGCGATGGGTAGCTCACCGTCCGATAAGGACCAGGACCGGGTAGACGGCGCGTTGTCTGCCACGCGC
Organism: Tiliacea citrago; assembly: GCA_963921375.1. NCBI lineage: Eukaryota > Metazoa > Arthropoda > Insecta > Lepidoptera > Noctuidae > Tiliacea > Tiliacea citrago. The sequence goes on from OY992801.1 coordinate 3,853,469, forward strand.
GCCTCAAAGAGATGTCAGCACCAATTGACGGGGTCCGAAAGGGATATCGGGGCCTTGGCACACAGGCATCTGAAGGAGCACGGGTGGGTTTTAGTCAGTAAAAGTCTGACACGCTCTCCCGCTTCGCCCAGAGCGGGAGAAGGTATTTGATAATTTCCCACCCAAAAAAAAAGGAGTCGTGATCTACCCCTTGATAATTCAAAAGTGCCTATCAGAGAAATTAAGCTAGTTGCCAATTCCAAAGCGTAGTAGGTTCCTATGGAGAAGAACGTGCAAGAAACTCCACGGACACTAATATAAACTTATTTCTAACAAAGTATCTTATTAAGAAAGGTCGATCATTTAAATATTAACGTTAGTTGACTAATTAAAACTGACGGCGTTCTGACCCATCCACCAGAGTTTGGTCCTTCAAGCCGGATACCATCGGATCAAACCCGTGTGAAAATATTGTTTCTTATACATTGTCAAATTAAATCAGCTAGCGTAACCCCACAGACATGATATCTAAACATGATGAAACAAAAATGATTTGATGACTTCTTTTTGGGTCAACGACCGCAGGTAAAGTTACTAGAAGTATGAGTTTATTAAATCAGTTAGGAACAGTTCCGATCCCCGTCATAAATGGTGGACTTATGATAGCACGTGTTAAAATGTATATAGTAATCATTACAGCAAGCTAGGTAAAAACTAAAGATACTAAAAATCTTTAAATCTAGAAAACAACAATAAATAAACTTTTAGCGGTAGTTGACCCCAAAAAAGCCATAAAGTATTTTTGTTTAATCTTTTTTAGAAATCGATAGGTACCCAACACGTCTGTGGAGTTCTGCTAGCTAATTTAATTTGACCCTGTATATTTTAGCTTGAGTTTTCCGAATTCTGAGCTAAACTCACCAGCTGATGTGTAGTCATGCCTCCTTTGCTGCTGAACTGTCGTCCGCAAGTGTTACACGTGTACATCTTCTCGCGGGTGTGAGTGTTCAGATGACTTGATACGCTGCCCGGCTGAAATAATAGAGAGAATTATTTAGTTTATCGCCATTTTGATAAGCAGTTGGTTCATGTAAAATAATCATCATCATCATCATTTCCGCCGAAAGACGTCCACTGCTAGACATAGGCCTCCCACAAAAGGAGGGGAGGGTTGCCATAATCGCCACGCTTGGCAGGCGGATTGGCGATCGCAGTAGTGTTAAAATGCATAGAGAACGCTGCTGCCCATTCTCTAGTAAGTCCCTTAGTCGCCTTTTACGACATCCACGGGAAGAAATAGGGTGGTGCTATTCTTTACGTCCGGCAAAACACGGAGCCTACAAAAAAATACGGTAAAACAATGTTGTTATATTATTATTACCATTATTTTACATGGAGCGACTGTCTCTCTGAACTTCACAACCCAGTAACTGGGTAATACGATACCCCTTGGTAAAACTGATTGTCAGACTTTCAGGCTTCTGACGACCCGTAACGACTGTCAAAGATACACGAATGACAGCCGGGACCAACGCCAGTAACGTGCTTTCCGAGGCTCGGAGGAGTCTCGGAATGTAAAGATGGTCCAACCCCGGCAAGTGTAGCTTACCTGATGGAGCGACCCGTGCGGCAGTTATTACAAACAAATGAATAGAATAAGGTAAATTATAAATTTTTCGGTACTCACCGCTAGAGACATGCCACAGATCTCACAGATGTGCCTCTCGTTTGGCGCGAAGAACGAAGTGCGCGGGTGTTCCGCCAAGTGATGCTTCCTGCATGCAGCCTGCGTAGCGAAGTGTTTGCCGCACTGCAGGACAAGAATATAATTATGTTGCTAAATGCTTGGCAGTCCACTCCGGGCGCATTGAATTTAGATATTTTGATGGTGCCTGAACAAAATTAAATGATCACTCAAAAAAAGTGAATCTGCGGCTGTGGCCCGCGAAATTCAAATTTTCTTACGTTTTTTGACATTCGTAGGTCAGTGTCAGGTTGGCAATCAAGTCTATCTGACCACCACAACCTAGTAACTGGGTAACACGATACCCCTTCGTAAGATTTTGATTAAAATATGATTCGCGACCATAACAAACATGTATTTACAGAATTATTATCATTAGAATCGTTAATAAACCTCTCTTAGTTAAAATTATGGAAAAGTTCTTAAGGAACAAATAAAACTTAGAGAGATGTACACATACATAACACATAATCAGCCTATAATGTTCCCACTGCTGGGACACAGGCCTCCAAATTCAAAGACATGTGACATCTACCAACATGCACTGGGCCCGCGTGGTATATTTACAGCCCACTCCCTCTCAAAGAGAGAGAGATGTATTAAGAAAAATTGTTTATTCTGCACAAACAAGACTCTTTACAAAAAAAAAAAGACAAAATACACTCTAAACACACACACATACTCACTTTCTTTCTCTCTATTAATGATTATAATTCTGTAAATACATATTTGTTATGGTCACGAATCATATTTTGACCAAGATACCACCTAACACTGACCTGGAAATTGCAAAAAAAGTAAGATAATTTGAATTTCGCGTTCTTCCACTGCGGATCCAACTTATGCAATTTTCAAACAGATTTTTAACTGTCATTTTTAGGTTCAAAATACTGGCAGTACATACTCTTTTCATTCCTCGATGGCATCTATTGTGTTGCTTAGAGCAATAATTTAACTATGCCAAACAATTTTACAGCATCATTACCAAAAAGCCAATAAAGAAAAAGAATCTCAGTAAGTACTTTTTTTTTGTAATAGTTACTGTTTATCAATGTCTAAAAAGACTTATACCCCAATACATTTCTCAAATTAAAAAGTTATTACTCACAATATGACAGTCGGTGGGTATTCTGGTCAGCCTCTTGAGATTCTGCCGCCGTTTCCTGGGGTTAGAAGTTATAGGTGCATTTATTTCTAAGTCTCTGCAAAATATAAAAATATACATACATCTTAGAGAGGGTACCCCGTTGCCGGGGAGTCTTTGGACATTTTACGAGTTAATAGGAGCTCTTCAAGACAACCGGAATCCAATCGGTAAGGGATTCTGCGGGGTAATCGCGTAACACACTATCAGTATCATTTTGACAGTTCGAAACCATTCATTGCGTTATTTACGTTGTTGAGCAGAATTTTCGAACATAATTATGAAACGATCTCTTTCTCCTGCCCTTATCCCAATAATTTATATGGGGTCGGCGCAACGTGTCCCTTTTTTCCATACTTCTCTATTAATCGTCATCTCGGTAGTCTTTCTTTCCCTTTCTAGCCATATCATCTTTCACACAGTCCATCCATCGTTTCTTTGGTCTTCCCCTACTTTTATAGCCATCGACATCCATACTCATAACTTTCCTCACGACATTATCCTCATTGCTCCGCATCACCGATTTCCGCACAACTTTTCAGTCACCGGTGCCACTTTCAGACTACCTCTTATGTACTCATTTCTTATTCTATCCATTCGTGTCACACCACACATCCCTCTTAGCATTCTCATCTCAGCTGCATGCAATTGCCTTTCATTCATCCCTTTTGTGGCCCAACATTCTGCTCCATACAAGACAGCAGGTCTAACCATTGTTCTATATATCTTCCCCTTAAGTTTAAGGGGAATGCGGGAGACGCAGATTGTTCCCGTGACCTGCCGCCATGTCATCCATCCAGTGTTAATTCTGTGCTTAACAGTCCGATCTACTTCGCCATCGTTTTGCACAAGTGAACCGAGATACCGAAAGTCGGAGCAGACTGGGAGAAGCGCGCCATCAAGCTCTATGGCTCCAGGCTTAAAAATCATTCAGTGTTACGCAACTAGTGTGCAGGATAAGCCATTTCAGTCATCTTGATTTCAGAAACAGATAGTCCCGATTTTTCAACGCTTTTAGAGTCACTGGTCGATTATATTCAGGCGAGGCCTACGGGCAACTTTAACATTATGTTGTTACCGGCTGAACTAAAGTTCGTTTTTTAATCCCAGAGACTAACTTGACATTTCAAATTTGGAGTTTGACATTTGCATCTGTCAAATTAGCATATGGGATTAAAAATTACTAAAATTCTGCTAACGTAATACTTGAATGGAATAATTTGAATAAATGACATTTGATTTTTAATTTTGAATAGGGTTATTTTAAATAATAATCAAGATTTTCAGCCATTTCAACGCTTAAGTCCACCTATACTAATAATGAAGTTCTATGGCTATAAACAACTCACTCAATTCCGTCGACATGATTGGCAGAATGTATGAGATGTTCTTCGTAAGCCTTTCGCGTCTCGAACTTGACGTCGCATCGCTGACAGTACTGTTCCTCGCCCTGAGGTAAGTCCTGAATGGGAAAATTAATTTAATAGGAGTTGCTACGAAATTTGAATTCGATTAATGGCATTAAAGTATAGACCAGCATGTCGATTCTGTAACCATCTCAGTGTGAAAACATAGGTGAAGTGAGCGTGGAGTGAACTGTCAGTGTCATCCCACCTGATGCTAGGGATGGACCAAGTATTACATTTACAATCATAATCAAGATTTTAATAATATTTTTGATGCTAATTCTGTTGATAATTTTATATTATTTCAAAGCTGGTATTTAAGCGTCTAAACATAGTAATGTTTAAAGACGAGTCTAGGAAAAAATAGGATAAAAAACAAAATTGAGTTTCTGACTGAATTTCTGTTTTGCTATTTTATTTAATAACCTCCTAATTAGTAATGTTTAGACACTTAAATACTAGCTAGAAATTTCTCGTCGGTAATTTAAAAAATAAACAGTTGTTTCCTACAGAAGTGCAATACCGACCCCGTCAAAATGTATGGAACAGCGAATTTTTTTTTTAATAACCGACGAAAAATTTTAACGCAGGGGGGGTCAAGAATGATGTACTGAATCCATGGTAACAGGATGCGCGTCAATGTACTTTCCACCCTGTATAACAAGAAAGTATACTCACAGTATCAGCATTAACATGTTTAATCTTCTTATGTATGCCGAGCCCGGTGACACTGACGAACGAGGCGCCGCACAACGTGCACACATGCTCGCTGCGATGTGTGCGTAAGTGAGTGTAGTATGTTGTAAGATGCCTGATATACACAGAAATACTAAGTTACATAACGTCGGCCTAATTCTAATTCAATTCAAATATTTTATTTCAGATAAATTACATTCGTTATTATATTATAATTATCCATACATGTAGGGTGCAGACCGAAATGAAACTTGAAAATTCGTTTAACGTCTTTTAATTAAAATATAAATGAAAAAATACTCTTCTTGGATCTCACTTCATCTTTAACGTCTTATATCCTGTCACCGAGTACCTTTTTTTATCTCTGCCCACCCTTTCAAATTTCGAGCTCACTCCTGCTTTATATGTTATTTTAGAATAAAGACAATACAGATAATAAAAATGTAGATAAAGCTACATTCAGACAACAGGCTACTTCATTAAAATTCCCACATACATGATTATTCATTTTTAACAATATAGACACACAATGACGAAGTACACACACAATGACACAACAATGGAAACATTGGATCAGGACCGCACTACTCGTACATGGAGTTGTTCCAATGCTCCATGAAGGAGCAATCCACATCCATTCTCCCTACAATAAGCTGCAGGAAGCTGTACAAACGGTTAATAAGGCGTCAATCCGATTTTGATCAATCTAGTGTTTTAAGTAATAAAACCTTAAAAATAAAAAGCAGATTTGTTTAGTCATATTTTGGTAAAACATTAATTTTATGTTTCCTAAGAACTTCATAGAAACAAAATGTTTTTTTCGCGTCCTGATGAATAGTTGCCAATTTAGACTTACGCCATATTAGAATAAGGTCGACGATAATCAGCCTATAATGACCCAACTGCTGAGACACAGGCCACCTCTTTCTGTGAAAGGGAGTGGACCGTAATCCACCTCGCGGGCCCAGTGCGTGTTGGTGGATGTCACATGTCTTCGAATATTTGTTATTATAATACACTATGCTTTTATCAAGTTTCCGAACTCTAGGTGACACATGACCGTTTTTAACTGTATTTTTTATGGTTTACATAATAAAGAGTATTCTATTCTATTTTAACAGTTCAGAATACTTACTTGAACACTTCGCCACAGTGATCGCATTTCCTCGTAACACCATTATGATATTCTTCATGGAAGAGTGCTGTTGTTCTGTAATCAAACAATTGATATTATAACAGCACCTTAAGAGGAGGCTCCCTATTTTTATGTTAATTTGCATGAATATTCTGAAATCACACATACAAGCAAAATGAAACGTTAGTAAACGATTTATTGGATATTTTTTTTTCCATGTTAAAGATAGTTACATAATTGTAATATTTTCTCTCGATACATTTTTTTTTCGAAAATCATGCCTTTTTAAGGATAATTATTTAAAAAAAACAAGATTGTTTAGCTTTTATGTCTATTTAGTTTCGTGCTCGAACACGATCAAAGACCGCACGCGATATTCAACTTTATTACTGATGTGTTAGTGTTTAGCACATAACAGTGTCGGGAAGCAAGGGGCGGAGTTTGCGTGGAAATTTGATTTAGACTGCCTGCTCTTAATTGCGTAACATACTATCAATCACAATCTGGATGATTTTGTTTTGCTAATCCATTGCTTCATATGTTCGAAAAATGTGTCTGCTCAACAAAGTAAATAACGCAATGAATGTTGTTGATCTGTCAAAATGAAACCGATTGCTACTGATAGCGTGTTACGCAGCTTGCCCGCAGGCTGCTTTTATCAAAATTAATTATTATGGTAACACAATCCATTGATTTCTGTGACTATGGGATAATTGACGAATATCAGAAACTGTTATTTTAAGCCAAAACAAATGTTAGAATTGGCCTCAAATGTCATGATTTCACGAAATAGTGATTCATTAGGCTAATTTGAACTTGAGTTTGAACTTAGATGACTTTAACAATTATAATTCTGTAAATACGTGAGGCGAACATTTTGGACCCCTTTTACGACAATTACGCGGACGGAGGGTATATTTGGCTCATTAAAGTTTATATGGAGGAGTGCAGAATATTTTGCACGTAACTTTTTGCGAAGTTATTCAGTTGTTTATTTACACTGCTGGTTTGATTGGGTCGAGAGATGTAATTCAACAAGTAAAACTCGCAATGTATGAATATGATGAAAAGTAATATAGTGATTGGGTGGTCGAATTGTTTTTATCATTATAATTATTAATCAAATCAAATCGAATCAAATATATTTATTTCGGATTCAAAATGATATCCACAGGTGTTAGTAACAATAAACGTAGCCTAGTGTTAGTACAGTTCATTCATGCAACTTAATTTAAGCATGCGCCGGGCTGAGCGCCCATCGCATGAGCACTCATTCACTGCTTTAACAGTGGATTAATACGTGAAGCAAAAAATTTGTAGGAGTATGAAATTTGGCACAGTTAATGTTTATAAGGAGCCTCGTCCTAGTGCAGAAAGATAATATTTATTTTTATATAATAAGCATTAGAAATAAATTAAATTAATAAAAAACATAACACACACTAGCATGCGTTTGGAAAACAAACACATAGTACCAGGGCCTCATAACTTGAGATCTTGAGTGTCAGAAATGACAGCCTGAGCATGGAATAAGTAAGTACTTTTAATAGCATGGAATTAGTAAGTACATTATAATAGCATGGAATTAGTGTATATATGTAGATTGGTGAAGGGCAGGCGTTTTTGGGGCTGTCTTGTGTAATTTTGACGCTCGAAAAGTTCTGATTCTCAGCCTAGATTGAATAAATGTCTTGATTTTGATTGTAAGTAAAGGGGGTCGAATTTTGACCAGTGGGGGAGGAGCACTAGTAATTATAATTCTGTAAATACATATGTGGTACGGTCGCGAATCATATTTTGATCAACATACTACCAGAGGCCCAAGTCTGCTATTTTTATAAATTCAGTCATTCCAACACGATCCCATTGTCATGCTATTGTCATTTTGCTAAAAGTTCGTAATCTGGTAAATTCATAATGGTCGATCATTGGTCGGTCAATGTTCTCGTAATATAATTGTGTTATTATAATGGCATTGTCGTATTGCCATTATTATAAAACCCATTAGTAGAAATGTCATTCATTTTTCATTATGTACGAGATTACCAATATATGCAATTTCTTTCAGTCTAGTGTCAGTGACTGACCATTGGAAAGTCATAATGACGTCAAAGTCAAAATGAAAGTCAAAATGAATATAATAGTAGATTACCAAACTTGTCAAAATCCACAATTATGAAATCAATGATCGACCATTGTGACACTATTGTAATAGCAGACTTGAGGCCCTGATACTGGCCAAACTTATGAACATTTTTATTTCGCGGGCTACTCTACCGCTTTCACCTTAAAATACTGTATTTGTTATAAATGATAAATGATTTTTATTTCTGTAAGTAGGTTTGTACAAACACTTTTACACGTCAGTCATATTTTTAAAACTTGATGAGGCCGGCGTTTCCTATCTGACTACTCTGAGAAGAAAGGCCGAAACAAACTCAGAGGTCACAGTCTCTTTTAAAGTCCAGACATAATCTTGGTCAGATCATGTGACGGCCATGTAGATTGGTGTCTGAAATGGTCTTTTGAGGAAAGAACCACACAGATTGAGTGGACCTGACTAGTCAGTGCACGCATTTGTCAGTAATCGTGCAGCTCTACTCAGAACTTAAGGCGCTCATAGTTAGTTCATACTCACTCTAAAGGACAGACGAGATCGCAGCGCAGACATTTGTACTTGGTGTAGTGTTGTCTCATGTGTTTGTTGAGGAAACACTTCCATTTGAACCGCATGTGACAGAACCGACACTCAATTGGGCCGTTAGACTGAAAACCAATACCACTGTTTTGTAAATTCGAAAATTGTAGACAAATTTATCTGAATACTAGCTTTTGCCCGCGAAAATTAGAAATTTTGCCACGGAAACGTACCACCGAAATAAAAGTCATGGTCTACCTGTTTCAAATTTCATCGAATGCCGTTCAGCCGAGGCGTGAAAAGGTGCAGATAGACTGAGTTAGTGTCTTATACAGCGTGGCGCTTTGGTGGCGGCATTAATTTAACACACGTATACGGTTTCACCTTAACGTTTTGATGTGAAACATCTATAGGCGCACGTAAAACCGATTGCTGACGGGGCGACGAATGTCGCGTGGCGATTCGTCGCTACTATACAGTCTTTAAGTAGTAGAGTGTAAATAATTTCGATGTTTAATATCTGCCAGGCGTCCCGTGACGGCTCAATTTTTATGAATATATTTTAATTTCATAAACGTTATTATTTATTGATTTATTTACAATTTTCTCAAATAGCATCTTGGAGCAACCTGTACTTAAAGAACTGTAGCGCAGAGGAAATTTGCCGGGGTCATGGATCATAACATCGCATCAATGAAATTAAAACAAATAACGTGTAAGGAGTAGGCGAATTGAAGGAAGGAATTTTTTTATTTTTTATTTTGTAATTATTTTATCTTATTTTTTTTTTATGATTACTGGCTACTAGCCCTACCCGTGTGTTGAATTAATGTTGCAATTGTGGCGGTACGCTGTATAGTATGGATACACATGTTCTATTAATTCCTGCATTCTAGTATTAAATATTTGCTGTAACGTTTAAAACTAATCGAAAAAGAAATGAAAATATCTAGAATGACCTTCATTTCAGCCGAAAGACGTCCACTGCTGGAAATAGGCCTCCCCTAAAGGCGAGGGGTTGCCATAATCGCCACGGTTGGTTGGGTTGGCGATAGCAGTATGGTGTTAAAATGCATAGAGAATGCTGCTGCCCATTCTCTAGTAAGTCCCTTAGTCACCTTTTACGACACCAACGGGAAGGAATAGAGTGGTGCTATTCTTTACGTCCGGCAACACATAGACAATAAAAAGCTTAAAAGTAAGTAATATTCAAGTAGGTTTGCTTTGAAGGACATGCTCTAGAAAATTCTTTTAGATTTCCTTATTCATATTCTTTATTTCAGACAATGAGTCCTTAGTATTAGTATCAACAAAATAACAAGCAAGCACCAAAAATTGTTAATTCATTCATCCATTCATTATTTTAACCTCATAACAATTCAAAATAACTCTTACCTCACTATGTCTTAATTTAGCATGCCTCTTCAACATATCCTCTTTCGAAAAACCTTTGAGACAATCATTACATTTGTACTGAGCGTTCAAATACCTCTTATGTGTACCTCTGGACTTAAACTCAGCATCAGCCTCTTCTTCCGTCAAATTGATCTTCAGCCAGTTATTAGGATCCATTTCGGCCTTCTTAGTAGTCTTAACAGCGAATTTCTTCTCCTTCGGTATTGTATCTTTAGCTTTTTTCTTTTTACTGTTACCACCGTTTCTAGTTCTTTTCTTTTTAACTGGCTCTTTTGGTTCAGAATCTTCATCGTCGTCGGATACAATTTTAATGTCATCAACGAAAACCTTTTCACTATCACTTGGCATATCATCATCAGAGTAGATTTTGTCTATGTCTAAAGTTACATTTTCTGTTGGTTGTATTTTGGGTATAATATCATCTATATCTTTTTCTATCTTTTCAGGTTCTAGGTCTTCGTCTTCTTTTTTTTCTTTTATGTCTATCTTTTCTATGTCTATTTCTTCTACTAAACGTTCTTTGCTGTCGTGAATGTTATAGTCTCCGTCAAAGAAATCGCCGTCGTCACTTAAAGACGCTACGTCTACCTCTTCAGGTTTTCTTTCATGAAGTTTTAGTTTGGCTGCAGTTTTAACGATGCAGGTCCTTACTCTTCTGTTTACAGTTATTATGCTTATTGGTGTACGCAGGTTTTTGCTTTTCCTGTCTATACTTCGGACTGCTTTTTTGGTTAGCTGAAATTAGATGTTCTAGATATGTTATTCAGAGGTAGGAAATAGGTTGTTGACCCTGACCCTTTGACTGCTATTGCAACCCGCGTGTCGCTAGTGATTCAAGTGTGAATTGTGGGTGTGTCTATGCCATCCCTAAATGGCAAGCTTCCATTCCTGTCCAGGCGTCTATTACGCCTAGAGAGGAACGGCGTGCGCCTGGTGAAGGCGACCATCATAGGACACTGCTCACTAAACAAACACTTCCACACAATAGGCATAATGGACAGTCCTCTGTGCAGGGCATGCATGGAAGCTGAAGAAACCAATGCGCATGTGCATTTGAATGTATAGGCTTCACCCAGATCAGAACAGAAAGCCTCGGGTCCCCCAGATCCTTTACAGATATTCCAAACGGACCAGGAGATATAATCAGCTTCTGGAGGGAAGTGGGTTCATTGGAATAACCACCAATGGCCGCTATGACCCACGCACAATGGTCCACCTGAAGGACTAAGTGCGGAACATAGAGTGGGTGTGACTAGGGAAACACTGGGGTGATTGATCAAGCTGTAAATGAGGTATTGTAATTGTAAAGTTGTTGAGAATCAATAACCACAGGCAGCAGGTTTTTTTATACAAGCACTAAACTTTTATATGCTGCTGATCTTTTTAACATTATCTCTACTATCTTGACACCAGTTCATCATGTCAAAATGCCCTATTTTGACATGATAAACTGGTGTCATTGACTTTTTCTCAAACAAATTAATAGGAAAATTGCTATACTGGCTGTTGCCCATGACTTTGTATGCTATTCAGGATGGAAACTAGTCTGTCTTTCTCCAGGTCATGGTCTACCCAATGTGTCTGAAATTTCATCCAAATCTATTTAGCAGTTTTAGCGTGAAAGTGCAACAAACAAACAAACTCACTTTCACATATCAATGTGAAAGTGAGTTTGTTTGTTAGTTAGGATTTAAATTCAGAATGTTAACATTAAAATTGCTCTTACTCAATTATATACTTTACAGTTATGTATTCTAAGTTGATTTTTGAGTGACTACTTTTATTAAAAGGTCCGAAGTTAGTGATTGCAATGGAATTTGAACTTTGTTTTGTATGATAGTGAGTTAGTTGTCCCAAAACTTGTTTATTAGCTGAGATTCTGAATTGAAGTAAAGGTCTTTTAGTACTCACTTGTCCTTTCCAAATGATTTCTTTGAGAGCTTTCTGTCCAATGAAGCACTTTTCCTTGAACTTGTGGTACTTATGGATCAGTGCCGCGCACTGGTAGCAGAAACATTTAGGCAGGCCTGATCTTTCATTTACCTGAAAAATAAGTATATTTTTTTGTTGATTTCAGTAGAAGAGGCAGGGGCTAGAGCAACGCGACCTTACATTTTTCTTATAGCTTAGGTTCAGTAAACAAATCAGGGCTAATTTATAAACATTTGTTAATAACATAACCATTCTTGGTGATTAAAGACATTGTTTATTTAAGAATTGGTAAATATAATCATTTTCTTTGTTTTAGTATATGCATTATTCAAATCTATACAATAAAAATGAAATGATGTTTGTTAGTAACTTGAGATTGGCCGGACCAATTTGGCTATTTTTTGTTTTAAAATGTTCATAATACTCCGAATCTGGTTCTTACGGAATGAAATAAATAAAAAAAAAAATATTTTCCCTCAACTTGTTCTTTCGTGTTTGTGTTTTTATTTCTTTGCGTTATGTTTACCGCAAATAAACGTATTTTCTTTCTTTCTCTTTCTAAATATTTTAAAAGTTGCCAGGAAAATTGGAAGATTTGGGAAAACTTAAAGTGGATTTTCTTTGGGAATATTGTATGAATTAATATAATTTGGACAGGATCGGTCATCGTCTGTCGGGTCAGCTAGTACAAAATAGATTTTTTTACTATGTAGACAAAATTGATTGCAAATTCTTTTCAATATAATAAAAATTAAAGTATTATAAGTTCTAGGCTTTTACAACCTAGTTAGCTTTCTTTTGACTTGATAGAGTCATCAATTTATCTTGAGGCACCCATAGACATGTACTGTCAACATTGCTCACTGTTTTAAATTAATTTGTTAACTTGCCCAACTCAATAGCTTGTAAAGTTACTAAAGTGAATATCACGTATCATTAGACTTCAACTGTAACTCTATTTACCACTCCAGAGATCGTAGGTGTACATACATGTCTCATTTAAGTATAGGCGTAACATGAATCCGATAAGACTACTTTCTCACTGTACTCTGAGCATGCATAACACAATACCAAGAAATTATAACAATTGGCAACAACAAAAGAGTCTAAATACAACAAAATAGAACGAAAATACAGCAAACATTCTCACTTTTGTGGCCATAATCTCCTCGTAGAAACTCTTCAACTGAAATTGATCGTATTCATACATTTTCACATCAGTAGCGAGGCATATTCGACATATTTGTAGGTTCGACATCGTGCACTGTTTAATTTAAAAACGAAAACACCGATTTTGATAGATAAAACGCGAAAATTGGCGTACATAGAATAATTGATAGCGCGGCATCAGTCAGCACAGCTTTTTACTATAAAAATGACAACTGCAGTGTTGCTAGAAAATAACTTGTTTTTAAGTTCCCAGTAGCTATTTATTACTCAGATATAGAATACCTTATTAATCTTTTAGAATATAATTTTTTAGACACAGAGTTTTAGTAACATTTACACTTGTGTTTTAAAAATCCTTCACAACTAATAATGTTGCTTGGTATCGCTATTTTTGTAAAATAATGACGTGTGTTTATTGTCGTGCATTCGCGAATCACGGAACAATTTTTATCGAAGGGTATATCTTTTTCTATGGTAACATTGTGAAAATTAATGACAGATGCGCGAGTTTAGTTTTATACGCTAGTTTTGGAACAAAGTATTTTGAGAAAAAAATATTTGATTAAAATTCATTTATTGGCAGCTGGGACTGGAATAATGTATCATGGCTGACTAAGCTGTATGGGGGTACGAGGTGATAAAACTAAATGGTATTTAAAGATATTTCTGTAGATTTGGGGCCGTTCAGGACCGGAGGCCCGGGGCGGACCACCACTGCCGCCTTAGTCCGCCAGTGGTGTTTTTGGGCACTAACAAGTGGTCTTTTGGATTACAATTATTAGGCCTATCTTCTACATGATGATTCTTTTTATTAAAATATTTGAAGTGGTGCGTCATGAACTCATGACTGCCTGCCGAGTACTTACATATGTTGTACAACCTAAACCATCCAATAGAAAACGGTACCTAAGTCTTTCGCATTCTCAACATTTTACCCAAACTTTTTCTGTACTTCGATTTACCGAACTTTTTATTTACTCTATAAAAAAAGATTAGAAGATTAAATTATTAGATTCTACTTACTTTATTTTCATCTATGAAGATACTGACCTATTGCAACCCTTGTAACTATCGACCTTCCAGTCTATTACGAGTCGGACGTCTACGCCGAAATAGCCTACCCTAAATTGACCCTGACCAGTGTTTTAGTGCATTAATAGGATATAAGGGAGTCTACAGACAGAAATACTGACTATCAATGACAGTGCCAGTTCTAAAGGGGCCCTGTATAAAAAACCAAGGGGCGCATTTAAACCCGATTCTAAAGTACACAGTAGGTACTACAATACCCTCTATTGTATTTTTTTTACAAAAATATATAAAATATAATTCTTTAACAAAAAGAATTACAGGTTGTGGATAACATTCTTCCGATTTTTCGGTCTGGGTTCCCTGTAGTCCCATATTATCTTTGATACGGCTGGTAGCTACGTCTTTGATTACTATCCCCTATCATATGGTACTACATACGATTTAGAAAGTTCATGTCGTTTTTAGGGTTCCGTACCCAAAGGGTAAATCGGGAACCCTATTACTAAGGCTCCGCCGTCTGTCTGTCCGTCTGTCAACAGGCTGTATCTCATGAACCGTGATAGTTAGACAGTTGAAATTTTCACAGATGATGTATTTCTGTTTCCGCTATAACAACAAATACTAAAATACAGAATAAAATAAATATTTAAGGGGAGCCCCCTTACCATACAACAAACGTGATTTTTTGCCATTTTTATAGATAATGGTACGGAACCCTTCGTGCGTGAGTCCGACTCACACTTGGCCGGGTTATTTGCATTCTGCTGTCTCCTTATCAAAGAGCTTCAGGGCGTGTTTCACAGTTGCTGTATAAACTAACATTATTAGCAAATGGAACAGTGTTTGTTAAAAATTATGATCACACGATCTGCGAGTTTATGTGAACACTTATGAGTTTCTGAATTTAAAATATATTAAATACAATGTGTAGGTACATTATTATTAATGAATGCACATTACGAAAGTACCTAACTAGTTTGGTCAGAATCGATTTCTGTAATTTTTAATTTAGGTATCTAGGTAATTTTTTATCCCAAAAATAATGAAAACTACGTAAATTACAGTCACATTTCCACTGTAGTGTGTAGGTACAGTGGAAACAAACCAAAATGGACGAAGTACCTACCTACCTACTACGCCAGCAAGACCCTTAAGTGTGCGACTGTTTGCGTGTGTAGATTGCTGTGTGGTCCACAATTTTGCCCTTCAATCAGTTTAACTAACTTAATAAATAAACAATGTTTTATACATAATAGGTATTATGATTAGAACAGAATATATTTGGAGTGTTCGATGGTGTGCGTTAATTTCGGGACATGTTGTACAGTTGGCTGATGACAGCTGATGAAGACTGGGGGTCTACTCCGAAGTATCGGAAGAATGTTTGGCCGTTTCCTGACTATGTCTGACTATGACTAACTACGGCGAAAGAAAAAATAAAACAACAGTCAAAGAGATAATTCAAAGTCAAAAATGTGACTTGAAGTTGGGTAAGGACTCAAAGTCAAAAAAGGAAACTTTGGAAGTGAAGAAACGGCCGAACAGTCGGCCGATCCTTTGGATTATCGCTTCGAAGTAGACTCCCTGGCGCCGAGTGTATGCGATTCAGCGCCGATTATACGCGATTCAGCGTCACCGACTGGAGCCGACTATTACCGATTCAGCGTCACTAACTTTTTTTTTTTCATGTATGGCATCTCGCAGTTGACCTTGAGGCCGTGACTGCTTAACCGGTCTTTCCTGTGGCTGCCCTAAGGTGTGAGCTTAAAGCCTCCAGCCAGGAGTTTAAATATAAATATTACAAACTAAACGACAGCGCTCTAAGGGCACCCTCTGTGGGGTACGAACCTCGGCTTAGGGCGTCGTTGGGGAAAAACAGCAAGTTGGGGACGGGCTGGATCTAAAGTTTAATTCATGATTATTAACGGGGATTACTATTAAATGCTACGGCTCACTCAGCCTCGGGGCTGGCGGTTCGACGTGCAAGGGACGGGGGGAACAATTAATTCTTGAACTTCGCGTGGTATCTCGGCGGCGAGGACGGAATGACGGTTTGTATTTGTGCACTGTACTTGTGGCCCTATTGCTTTCCTGAAGGAGAGTAATGGGGTCATCCGGATCTAAGAGAGTATGCCTAGGTCAGCGAGTCTGACTAATCTGAGAAGGCCTATAGCTAGCTGCCTGCACAACCAAGGGGTTGCGATGTCTATCTGGGCGTCACTAACGGTCACAGAACATTTATATACTCAAGAGCTAACGGTTCAGTTTCGTTCACTGTTAAGAAAGAGCGCAATTAAGTGCGCCTAAAGAAGTTTTCACTTCAAAAATCTACCAGATAAAAAAAAAGAAAGAAAGAAAATATTTTATTTGGGCAGAAAGGCAAGAAATAGCATTAATTTTAAAACTAACGATATACAAAAAAAAAATATAACAATTGAACGAGTTCCCAATTTCATTTCAGCCGAAAAACGTCCCCTGCTGGACATAGGCCTCCCCCTAAAGGGGGGTGTTTGCCATTATCGCTAGGTCAGGTTGAGTTCCCAATTTGCCTTCGGCATATTTCATAACTGTGAGCGTTTGTAAAGGGACAGCGCCGTATGTATAATGACAAATCATACAATCTGCTTGCGACATAATTATATAAAACATTTTCAGCTGCGGTAGTCGGGTAAAAAATGGCATCTACAAGCACCTTAACAGTGACCAAATCAAAAAAACTGCCGAGTTCATTTTATTCTAGAAAAAGTCTTAGTCATCACTTAAATTAAGCATGTCTTGTGCCTGTCCAATGTTGGAAATAAGATAAGGTCCCTAACTTAGACAGACAAAGGAGATAGTTGGATGATTTAGGAGTGGAATGGAATACCTAAGTACCTAGGTAAATAGTCTAGTCAAGGTTGGTGTGTTTAATAATAAATGGGAATATTATAATGATGCTACGGCTACATTGTCGCGTTATGGCGAACTGCACTTCGCGCGCTCTCTCTCGCACACCGCTGAACGTCACGCTGTGAAACAAAGAGCGCGCGAAGTGTAGTTCGCTTTATCGCGACAATCCCGGATTTAAGCCTAGGCATACAAGGCCCTATCCTAGGGGCCCAGCCAGCCTAGGGGCCATACCCACCCTGCTACCGCGACCAGGGCCTCAAGTCTGCTATTACAATAGTGTCAGAATGGTCGATCATTGATTTCATAATTGTTGATTTTGACAAGTTTGGTAATCTACTATTATAATGGCGTCATTATGACTTTCCAATGGTCGGCAACTGACACTACATTGAAAGAAATTGCAAAGAAAATGATCGACCATTATGAATTTACCAGATTACGAACTTTTAGCAAAATGACAATGGCATGACAATGGGATCGTGTTGGAATGACTGAATTTATAAAAATAGCAGACTTGGGCCCCAGGTAGCTTGCCTACTGGCAGGCGGACAAGGCTTGGTTAAGCGCGGAGCAGATGTAACAGATAGTACAGGCCCCGCGCTCTTATCATGGTACACACGGCTACATATCAAGCTATACATTTCCAGTATAAGCTGACCTCTTATTGTGCGGAAATACTATACAATGCGAGATCAGCAAGAATGGCCGCTGTTTGTTAAGCAGTCTGAGACTGCTTTACAAAATGCGGCCATTCTTGTCTGAAAAGCTTCGCGAACAGCTAGTCGAAACACTTGTCCTGTCTAAATTAAACTATGCTGATACGGTTTACAGCCCATGCTTGCTGGCTCGTACCGATCGACTCATATAAATAGTCCAGAATGCATGTGCACGCTTCCGTTACTCTGTTCGGCAGGAACCGCAACTTCGACCGGTTCTGTGCTTCCTGCGGCCTTCACAAGGTCATCGGTCTACCTTGTAGGAGGCCTAAGAACGGAAATGTACTAAGCGTTATACAGTCTGTTAATTAACGAAAGGCGTTCTCATTTAACCCGCAATAGCAAAGCGACCATACATGCAAAAAATAAAATTACCATACCTACTTTTTTTTAAATAAAAAATGGTACAATTTGTACACCGCACGTGTCTTTCAACGTGGCAATACAAGTGCTACAAGTGCGCTTTACTCAAAGCGGAAATTATCATAATCATAGTTCTCAGTAAAATAACAAAGGCAAAAAAAAAACTTTCATTAAAATATGTCTCGAAAAGGTAAATTCTTGTTCGTACATTTGAATATTAATTAGCTACAACGGCTTTTACAAAAGGGAAACTCCTTGCCAAATTTTTCGAGGCCAATTAAATTTCTGAAATTAATCTTTAGCTTCAGTAATAAATGTCTAGTTATTAAAATGGAGAGTAATTATTATTATCTACGAAATACTTTGTTTTTTTTTGTAAATAAGTAAGTACTTTTGAAGGAAGTGTGTCTGGAAATGATGGATGAACTAGCGTAGCTATAATAACGTGAACCAGAACTAGTCCAGTCCATACTAATAATAACAACTATGGTAACTCTGTCTGTCTGTCTGTCACCTTTCACACCTAAGGCACTGACAAGAGGCTAATGATAAAAGTGGCTTGTCTTAAACAAAAAAATTTGCCAAATCTATATAGTTTGTGGTAGCGGAAAAAATATAGCTATGTTATTCTTGAACATATTTCTCAGAATTTGTTTGTCACCAAAACATGTTTAGAAAAAAAAAAACTCAATACAAATTAACGGTAAGCTAACCCTTTACTTTGAGTTTCAATCCAAAATATTAGTATTAAATATCAACGTAGATACGGTAGGTATTTAGTTAATAACAAGAACGCACTATTTGTATGCAGAACTTGGTTGTTTTTTTATTTTAGATTCAACTCAATGTTGAGTAAATAGATATTTGCTTCATTTAAGCAATAAATTACAAGCGTTGTGTCATCGCGGTTCTTTTTATTTTGTATGCAGTCTGACAGTGACCGCGGTTTAGCTGTTGTCAGCGTCTTAACAGCTGAACGGCATTCGCTAAAAGGCACACAGGTAGATCTGCGGGGTACTTGCGTAACACAATATCAGTAGCAATGGGTTTAATTTTGACAGTTCAATAACATTCATTGCGTTATTTACGTTGCGGAGCAGACAAACTTTTCGAAACTAAGAAGCAATGGATTGAATCTGAATGATTTTGAAATATATTGCATATTTCAAAATTATTCAGATTTTGATTGATAGTGAGTTATGCAGTTATGGTGCTGGATAAATAATTTACTAATTACTAATTATTATTATATTTTTAAGTCCTGTCCTGATTGAATTGTAAACATTTCCCAATGTCCAAAACTGATATGCGTATGCGAGGGACGCGTAGCGTTACTGCTACAAAGTGTAGCGTAGCGTAGTGACATTACACTTTCGCGTAGCATCGCATGAGGGCCCTTCCCGGTCCGTCTATCGTCAACGCGAGCATGGTCAAAAAGTTTGCTGTTTCGTTCAGCATAAGTGAGAACTACTAACAAGCAAGTGAGAACGCGATAACATTGAAGGAAAAATAGTGTGCGGAAATTTCATAAATCTTGTCTCAGGAAATACGTGTTTTTGCGTAAACCTTACAAGTTTGTGAAATAAATAGTTATAATTTAGAATCTCCATTACATGTGCGAGGTTTCTATCACGCTGTTTTATTTACTTTTACAATTTATGAGTACATTATGAACAGCCAAATTTGAGGTAAAATTTGTGCAAAAAGCAGATTTTTGCAGGCTTATACTGTATTCGTTTCACAAAAAAATATTTTTTGCTTGCATAGAAAGAAACCTAGATATAGAGCACAATATACCTATTGGTTCAAAATTTTCAAAGAAAGATGTATTACAACGCCATAATCACGTACGAGCGTTTGTATGAAAATTATGACGGGTTGGCCGCTCTTAAGCCGGGTCCGCTGCGCCATGTTTTCGTGTTATAAAAACTTTTCTTGAACGGCTTAATCTTCCACCCTAAATAAAATGAAATACAACTGACTGAAATCCCTACATTCAACCACAAAATTAGACCTTACACTATTACCAAATTCTGGTCAGCGTGATAAGCTTATCTCACACTTATGTAAAACATTCAACATTAATAATGAAGTCCCCTACAGAATACAGTTCCTTGATCTTGTTTCATGTTTATTATTGTATATATATATTATGGATAAGTTATGCTTAGTGTATGTATGTATTTATTGTACATGTAAATAGTTCACCACTGACTACCTGCAGTACTGTCTCTCCTTCTCTTTTTAATCCATCCAAAGGTTTTCTGTAAAAGATCGCTTTTAGCGATAAGACCACCCATTGTGTAAAACTACAACATTTATATCTGTAACTTTTATGGTGTACATAATAAAGAGTATTCTATTCTATTCTATTCTATTCTATTCCAATAAACAGTTGGAATGCTAATCTTACTCCAAACTGTTCGGACTAATTGTGAATACACACTGTTACGTGTGGTGAATAAATGGAGCTATAATATAAATTTTCTCAAACATACCTGGAAATTAGAGCATTATTTTGACAACCTTCTTCGAGATAAATCGAAAATGCTGTACTGGTCAAATACATGCGAGCAGGGGACCAAGTCTGCTGTTTTTATAAATTCAGTCATTCCAACACGATCCCATTGTCATGCCATTGTCATTTTGCTAAAAGTTCGTAATCTGGTAAATTCGTAATGGTCGATCATTGGTCGGTCAATGTTCTCGTAATATAATTGTGTTATTATAATGGCATTGTCGTATTGCCATTATTATAAAACCCATTAGTAGAAATGTCATTCATTTGTCATTATGTACGAGATTACCAATATATGCAATTTCTTTCAATGTAGTGTCAGACTTGAGGCCCAGGGCCTCAAGTCTGCTATTACAATAGTATCAGAATGGTCGATCATTGATTTCATTCAATTGTTGATTTTGACAAGTTTGGTAATCTACTATTATAATGGCGTCATTATGACTTTCCAATGGTCGGCCACTGAAACTAGAGCACTGCAGCAAATGCAGCTCTTGATTTACTAAGATCATACCTAAAAGATTGAAAGGTTAAAGTTCAAATAAACGGCGTTAACTCATTAGGGTCTGAAATGGCAATGGGCGTTCCTCAAGGTTCGATATTGGGTCCATTCCTCTTTTTAGTTTACATTAATGATTTACCCCAATTACTTCAAAATCAACCGAAGATGGTGTTATTTGCTGATGACACATCATTGATCTTTGAAATAGATCGACGATCACAAAATCTTGACGACGTGAATAACTCTATTCTTCAGTTCCAAGATTGGTTTACGGTAAATAATTTGGTACTAAATGAAAAAAAAACCAAATGTATTAGATTTAAATTACCTAATGTTAATAGTAGCGAATGTGATATTATATTGAACGCAGAAAAACTGGAATTTATTAATCAAACGGTTTTCCTAGGAATCACTATAGACGAGAAACTGCAATGGGGACCACATATAACCTCTCTGGCGGGGCGGCTAAGCTCGGCCGCTTATGCTGTTAGAAAGATAAGACAGCTAACAGATATAGAAACCGCGCGTTTCGTTTATTTTAGTTACTTCCACAGCATTATGTCGTATGGCATTTTACTGTGGGGTCGGGCTGCTGACATTGAGTCCATCTTTATTTTGCAAAAGAGAGCTGTCAGAGCAATTTATAATCTCCGTCGCCGCGAATCTCTTAGGGAACTATTTAAAAGGATTAATATTATGACGGTACCTTGCCAATTCATTTATGAAAATATTATGTATGTAAGGAAAAATCTACATATTTTTAACAAGATAAGCGATAGACATAATTTTAATACTAGAAATAAAGATAAAATAGATCAACCATTTTTCAGATTATCTAAAGTACATACATCTTTTATGGGGTACTGTGTTAAATGTTACAACAAAATACCTTGTGATATATTGAAATTAAATGAGAGAAAATTTAAAACACATATTAAAAGTACACTTTGTAAACAAGCATATTACAAGTTAGAGGATTATATCCAGGACAGGAATGCTTGGAAACATGCTGGTCCAGCTCCATAGGACAATCTAGAGTCTTGACAAACTCAAACTGGTTGCTATTTTTATGGTAAAATCTGTTATTTTTATGATATTGATTTTACATTCTGTGATAACCTATACCCACACACTGACTTATTTTTTTATTTTTTTAGAAAAACATACTTTTATGATGTTTGTAAATATGTGAACACCATGAATCTATCTAATAATTAAGTTATTTTTCATTGCTTAGTTTTTAATTCGTTTTACCTATTATGGTATAGTAATTTTATTCTAGGTGCATCGTCTTCACATATAATCATATAATTAATGTAATCAAACAAAATATTGTAAAACATTTTTAAAATAGTAACGGTGGAGTTTCTTGCCCATTCTTCTCCATACGAAACTACCTTTTGGAAGGGGCGACTAGAATCAATTCTATTTTTTTTTGTAAATTTTGACGTTCAAAAGTGCCTCTTATGTGCCTATTTGAAATAAATGGTTTGACTTTGACTTTATTTATTAACATTTATAACCTTGTCAATAGCTGATGTTATAGTACATTACTGCAGCGACCTGCAAAAGGGGCATTGATGGACGAACGTGAAAATGTGGGCCGAAGCGAAGCCAAGGCACTCATACGTGAGTCCATCAATGCCTGGCTGCTGCACCCAGGATTGGCTCCAGACGAGGGAACTCCTCAACAGTCAACAGTACAGGCACGAAAATTTCAAGTACACCAGATAGCCCCTAGCACAAGCTGATGTCAGGGTCTCACGATGGTGCCAGAACAAACCGATGGTGGCCATATGAACTCCACAACAAAATAAGATCGCACCATTGTGTTTGGTCTCATTGGCTTTGTCTTGACAAGTACTATAGCCTAAGGTAGTATCATAACCGGGGTCTGATAATGAAACAAGGAGGTGGCCATAGGAACTCCTTAACCAAACAAGATAGCCCTTTTGTGTTTGGGGTCGTTGGGTTTGTCCTGCCAAGTACTATAGCCCAAGGTGTAGTCCAGGGTCTGATGATAGTGCCGGAAGGTGGCCACAGGAACACCTCAACTTTAAAAGATAACCCTGTTGTTTTGGACTCGTCGGATTTGTCTCGATAAGAACCTTACAAGTGAAGATGATAGACCAGATTCCAATGACCAATTCTAATGATAAAAAGTACAAAATAAAAACAAATGTAAAACTAAAAATGAACAATTTGTTCAATAATAACACTAAAAAGCTCAAAATAAAACAAATTATTAAAAAAAAACAAAAACCTGACTAGCATAGAGTATCCTTTAAGTACCTACCAAAAATAAATAAATGCAGTCGGAGGCAAATTATTTTAAGGCGTTCATGCTAAATGCCTCCGACTGCATTTATTTATTTTTGGTACTTAAAGGATACTCTTTTTCTTTTCATCTTGTTTCCATCTTTTGAGTTCATGTTTTTGCTGTGGGGGTTTTTTTTTAATAATTTGTTTTTTTAAATCAAGCTTTTATTGAACTAAAACGTAGATACTAAATAAAACTTACGTAGGAATCGTATTTAACTTTAACATTTTCTTAAAAGCTGGAGGCGTGAACGTCCTTCTTACACTTAAAGAATAAATAAGCCTTGTCACAATTCCAGTAATCCAGTTCTATAAGTTCTCCCAAGAACTGTTACTTCTGAAGTAGACTTAAGTAGGTTCCTATGTGTGTTTTTTGCGCAGTAAAACTTAGCCATTTCGATCGTCACACTAAAGTACTTATGTGACGTCATGAAGGTAAAAAAAAGAACCGGCAAAGTGCTTGTCGGACCACGCACAATGAAGGGTTCCGTAGTGGGGATTAATTTATCCCAAGAACAAACTTAACATTGTAGTTGAAAAACATGTTCCCTCTTACATTCCAACTGCTAAAGTAAGTTTGAGATTTACCATGTTATTTTAAGATCATAGACTTTTTATAGGTTTTCCTGTAATCTATAAGTAAATAACTATTTTATGTATTATATTTCAAAATTTTAGGCTCAGTCGTTTCGGAGATATGCAAACGTCAATTTTCATCTATTTTCTTAAACAATTTTAAAATTATAAAAAAAAATGAAATGCTTACAACAAGCCCTTTCATTTGATATGTCACACGGTACAGTTTGCAAAACTTGAAAAACAAATCTATTTTGCCCCCCAAAACTGACCACGTCCATGTTTGGGTCATAGATGTTCTGTAGATTCAGAGCACATCGGCTGTGACAAACGGACAGGCCGACAGAGACACACGAGTGATCCTGTATGGGTTCCGTTGCGTCCTTTAGAGGAGATACGGAACCCTAAAAATAATAAAAATGTGTTCACATAAAAATTCTGACAGGTTGCGAGGTAGCACGCAATACGTAGGTACCTTAATTAAGATTAGTTGGGTGCGAGGTTGGAACTAGTGTTATAATTTAACATAATTTTATTAAAACAGTGTTATTTTAATGAGTTAATTAATAGAAAAACGGTACTAAATGGAGTGCTCCTTGAATATATTCATAAACATGTACTTTATTTAGTTTTTTATGGGCAAGGAAAGTAAAATTCAATTAAAAGTTATGCTGGATCCAAAACGAACATTATACGTATAAAAATTTAATAAATTAGAGATCGGGGAATAGAATTGTGAATTCTACGCATTAATTTTTCATGGAATACTTAGGTAGATATTTACCGCTACGTGCCGGTAGGGTACCTAAGTACATATAATAAGCCTAAGCAATCTTGATAGAATCACACAAACCACAAGGTTCTTGTGATTTTATCAAGACATAAATTCTGCTTAAAGACATCATTGAATCACAGTTCAAGTTTCATTAAAAAATCCATTCATATCAAGATAAAAATCCCCACAAAAACGAACCTCGATATTAATAACACTTTTCAATATACCTCCCACACAATCCCACGTTCAGGAAAGAGTAATACCTATTCTTATCAAAGGCAAACCTTTGAATAGCGTACCCGAAATCCTTTAGAAGGGGATTAGAGGTAAAAGTCGCTACGTAGAGATTGTCGTTAGATATATGTTACAAAAAATACCTTAAGGTTTCCATCCATGAGCAGTTTTAGCTTCAGGTTTGCCTCATCCCTTTAAAATAGGTAGGGTTATAGACTGTGTACGGTTGTATCAGGGTACGGTTGTAACAACTCAAAAGTTTTAAAGACTGTACGCGGTAGGTGACGGGTATAAGAAGAGAAACACGCAGGTTACATAAATGTCCGAATACAATTCTTTCTTACGTCCCGTTTCACGCATTGTATACGAATCCAGATAGGCTGTGATTTCTCGACCAAAATTAAGTATTTTTGAAGAATTTCAATACAAACTAGCTTCTCATTAATATAATTGAACGGTGTGTTTGCATACGTAATTATTGTACTTGAGAGATTATAAAATACTGATTCGCTTGTGTGTAAGTTATTCGGCTTCAGGATTCTGCACTGTGGTAGAATAGACTCTAGGGTGGAAGTTACGGTTTACGCTCTATATTGTGCAGTTACCGGAGTGACCTCTACGGTTTGATATCCGTTTTAATTCATTTATTGGAACTTTTCCATGTAGTGTGCACGATGTGTTGTTATGTGCCTGATAAAGCCGAAATGTCGCAGATTCGCTATTCGCTTCAGTTCTCCGTGTGTGGGTAGCTTAACCGTTTTCCGGATTTGTCGAAAACCAATAATAAGATATTATTTTGATTTTCATATTAAATTATTAAGGTATGCTTTGGTTACAAATATTATCTTGTTCTGTTTTTATTATATTAGTTAAACACACCATAATATTCATCTCATCACCTGCCTAGCCTTTTCCCAACCATGTTGGGGTCGGATTCCAGTCTAATCGGATGCAGCTGAATACCAGTTTTTTTCATGGGGCGACTGCCTATTTGACCTCCACAACCCAGTTACTGGGTAACACGATATCTTTTGGTAAGACTGGTTGTCAGACTTTTGGGCTTCTGACGACCCGTAACAACTGTCAAAGATCTAGAAATGACAGCCGGGACCAACGGCTTAACGCGCTTACCGAGGCACGGAGGAATCTTGGTATGAAAAATGGTTACCCATCCACGGTCCAACCGCGGCAAGCGTAGCTTAACCTAATCGATCGACCCGTGTGGCAGTTATTATTTAGCCACACGCTCCTCCACACACACAAACACACCATAGTATTATGTTCCTTTATTCATTAAAAATAATTATATAAATATTAAAACATAATATTATGTTATCTTCAGAAAGGTCAGGTGCGTAGTACACGCAACCGGCGTGGGTGGACCAGACGTATGAACATAAACGAAGCAAAAGAGTATAGGATCATAGCATAAAGTCAAAGTCAAACCATTCATTTCAAATAGGCACATAAAAGGCACTTTTGAACGTCAAAATTTACAAAAAATATAATTGATTCTAGTTGCCCCTTCCAAAAGGTAGTTTCGTATCGAGAAGAATGGGCAAGAAACTCCACCGTTACTCTTTTAATTTTTTTTTACAATATTTTGTTTGAGTACATTAAAAAAAAAAGAAAAGAAAGAAAGAATTATATGATTATATGTGAAGACGATGCACCTAGAATAAAATTACTATACCATAATAGGTAAAAAGAATTAAAAACTAAGCAATGAAAAATAACTTAATTATTAGATAGATACATTTTTTTTTTCTTTATTAATAAGGGGTTTTTATCCACACGGATACGCCATACACTTTAAAATTATACTATATTTTACTACACTACTATCCACCACCGTTATGAAAAAATAAAAATAATACTAAAGAGAATCACTGCCTCGACTTCTGCATTAAGCCACAAATGATGCGCTTAGTTCTTTCTGATTTAGGGTATGCCAAAATATTTTGGATAAGTCCAACAGCCCACATGTTCAGTTTAAACTCCCTAGCCAAAGATTCCCTTTCATTCTTGTTATTGGCACATTTCATCAGCAAATGTTGCACATCTTCAATTTTATTACATGTCTCACAATTGGGCGATGTAGTCTTTCGCATTAAGAAAGCAAACTTTGCCGATGGAAAGTGGCCAGAACGACGAACGTCTTATCGCTAACTTAACATAACTCCTAGTGTCCGATGCGGTGAACGCCTGGAAAGTGGCTTGCCCGGATACGGTTCAGCCCGAGAACCCGTCTTCCCAGAGACAGTGGGATGAGCCGCTCTGCAGGTTGGTACGGAATAAAATCATTAATACGTCCACCAATACTGCTGAGCGTGCCCGCCTGCTGGCTGTGGGTGAATGGGAGTCTGGCCTCTGGACTCAGACGCTACCGTCACCCAACATAGGCACCATGCTGGGTGACACCACATTCCGGCTCGCTACATGTTTGCGTCTGGGCGCCCCTTGCGGGGCTCCACATCGCTGTCAGTGCGGTGAAGGAGTCGACTGCCTCGGACACCATGGCCTATCCTGCAGCAAGAGCGCTGGTCGGATGGCACGGCACGCCAGTATTAATTACATCATCCGTCGGGCTCTTGTCACCGCCGGAGTGCCAGCTGTTTTAGAACCCAATGGCTTGGCGCGCGACGATGAGAAGAGGCCAGACGGAATGACCATAATGCCATGGAAGTTGGGTAGGCCTTTGATGTGGGATGCAACCTGTGTTGACTCCCTCGCGCCATCCCATCTTGCTGGCACGGCGGGTTGTGCTGGGGCGGCAGCTGCAGGAGCAGAAAACCTCAAACGGCGCAAATATAACAACCTTATCGGGAGCTATATGTTTGAGCCGTTTGGGGTTGAAACACTAGGGCCTTGGGGTCCGAGTGCTCATCAAGTATTTCAGGACATCGCCAAGCGGTTGGTCGACTCTTCACTGGACCAGAGGGCTAGCCTATTTTTAGCCCAAAGAATCAGTATTGCCATCCAACGTGGCAATGCTGCCAGCCTTTTGGGCACTTTTCCCATTGACAGCGATGCGGACGAATTTTTTGATGCCCAATGAGCACTTCCACTTTTTAATTATTTTATTATATACCTACTTGTACATATTATACATATTTTAGAGTTAGCTTGTATATTTTAATTAAGGACCAATTGTTATAAATAAATAAAAAGTTAAAAAAAAAAAAACTCCTAGTTAAACATTTATCATCAAACCATGGCTCACGAGGTGGCTCGTTTTGAATGACTTTATACCAAATGCCTTTTTCTTTGGATATTTCATTAATATATTCTTTCCAATTGTCGAAACACACATTCTTAAACCTGGAGAAATATTCCCAATAATCGGAGATAAATGGGGTAACATTGCCCATCTCCACTGCAGTTTTGACAGTCTATCAGCCTCCTCGTTGCCTCGTAACCCTATGTGCGCTGGAACCCATTGCAAGATAATCCTAATGTCATCTTGGTTGTAGCAATGAATTAGTTTCAGAATGTCATAAGCTATCGATGCACCTCTGCAACCAGAGGCGCATCGAGCCACATGTTGTAAAGCGCTTTTGCTATCTGTAAATATAACTACTTTATTTAGATTTTGACTAAGTGAATATGATACCGCCTGGTGTATTGCAATGAGTTCTAGGGACATTATACATATATTTTCATTAATTTTATACATAGCCTTAAAACCTGTACTTTGTAGGAGGTAACCTGTACTTTAGAGGATATACAATGTTACGGCTAATACCCGAAGTGCGGCTACACCTAGTTTTAGCCGGTTAGAACTAGGTGTAGCCACTTACTCTTGGTTAAACCTAGTACGAGCCGATTGTTTTCGACCAACAATAGAGGGGATCTGGCGCTCGGCGGCCGCTGCCGCGGCACGCTCGCTTCGCTCGCTCGCCTTCGCTTGTTAATGGTTACTGTTCTAACCTAACCTAACCCAAATGATTAAATAACAGTAGATGACTTTGCAGCGAACACCTAGTTCTAACCGGCTAAAACTAGGTGTAGCCGCACTTCGGGTATTAGCCGTAACATATACATGATGCTCACATATTTACAAACATCGTAAAAGTATGTTTTTCTAAAAAAAATAAGTCAGTGTGTGAGTATAGGTTATCACAGAATGTAAAATCAATATCATAAAAATAACAGGTTTTACCATAAAAATAGCAACCAGTTTGATTTTGTCTAGACTCTAGATTGTCCTATGGAGCTGGACCAGCATGTGATGTTCTGTAGTTTCTGCTACCCCCTGGGAAGAAGGCGTGAGTTTATGTATGTATTAAACATATAAAAAACTCTAGGCCACCGGTATCTGGAACACTGTATTATTTTATTGTTATTAATGTCATTTCAGATACTTCATCCATAGATAGCATGATTAAAATTGGTATATCTGCACACTCTAGAAAATATTGTGTTCTTACAATTTGAGTGCTCTATACAATCAACTTATTGAGGCACAAGTCGTGCCCGGTGCGGTTTTCCATCGGCTACAGACGAAACTCCATAGAAACTTTTATCAAGTAATCCCTTTAGAGAGTGAAGTTTTACAAAACCATCCTCATTGCTCACTTTCGTTATACAGGATCAAATTCTCCAGACTAAACTCTTCAGTTGTGATAGGTAAACTCATCCTGTACATTATACAAAGTTATATTATTATGTTGAAAAGCCAAATTCAAATTAATGAAAGTATCTACCTAATACATTATTTAGTTCTGTAGTATTATCATAGTGAGTTTGGGTACGTGGTGTCATTTATTGATATAAAACAACCTTTTTGATAATAATCTACTAAAATGAAGTCATTTCGAAATATCGAAAGAAAGTACGCTGTGAATTTAATTTCGAGCAATATAGTGGATAAAGTATATCATGTTCTGTCCTAAATATCGCATTAAAAATGATTGTATTACTACAAATAGCCTCACTTCCAATTTTATTTCGATGCTTGTAACACTAGTATTTATGTCTATGTATATACACTGCACCTTTACGGTGGTCTCGGAAAGTATTGGATTTCCTACTTTCATATATGTTTCGTCTTATACCGACTGTTTCTTTTATTGTTTCGGTTTTGCTATGAATTTCGTCACCGGAATCATTCGGACCAAAAACAATATCCACTTTGTCCTTAGTTTTCAAAAAGTGCACAGATTTCTCAACAATGCAACCAGTGTGAACCACTTCATTATTTGGAATTGGATTCTTGGAATCATGGCTCTGGGTTTTTATGTCATTGTTTTTACTACTTTATGCGTACAAATAAGTGTACCTTTCTATCCTGTTTATGTTTGCTACATTTTGGTTATTTTCGATTTTAATATTATTGTTGCCACGCGAGTCATTCAATTGTTGGAAAGCAAAGTTATTCTATGGAATATTCAAGTTTTAAATGCTCGAGAGTTGGAAGACAGAGCGAATTATGTCAAAAAAGTCTTTCAGGCTTACGCTGGAATACTGGAGTGTTATAATATCCACAAATTCAGCAGTCAGCAATTCGTAAGTATTTTACTACATAATCCATTAAGAGCGTTTTCGACGTACGGCATTTCATACAAACTTTCAAGCCCTTGTTTTTCGAAACGACTGAACCGATTCTAATGAAACTTCATATGCATAAGCAGGATACAAAGGTCTAAAAAGTTAGTTAAGGAGATATTCCAAAAATAGTGTTAAAGCCAAATTAGACCGATTTTTTTTTTATTTCCAGTTATTTGTTTTTAAATAAGACATTTGGAAAATGTTCTTAACTAACTTTTTAGAACTTTGTATCTTGCTTATGCGTATGAAGTTTCATTAAAATCGGTTTTTTCATTTCGAAAAACAAGGGCTTGAAAATTTGTATGAAACGCCGTACGTCATAAACGCTCTTAAATTGTAAGAGGAAAATGAAAGATAGAAAGAATAACCTATATAATATATTTCAATTTATAACCTATTTATGTACTTGAGTACCTATTTTATTTATTTATTATTCATTACGGTATCTTTTTAATATTTTTAGGGTACCGTAACTAAAAAAAAAAACGGAACCCTTATAGGATCACTCGTGTGTCTGTCTGTCTGTCCGTCTGTCACAGCCGATTTGCTCCGAATCTACTGGACCGATTATGTTGTGATACATATGAATTTCTGTGACCCAAACACGCACGTGTAACGTATATAAAAAAAGTTCAGCAAACTTTACCGGGTGTGAAGTCAAATGAAAGGGCTTCTTGTATTTCAGATATTTATTTTATAATATATAATAAAATAATATATAATAAAATTATATTATATAATAAAAACTTTTAAAATTATTTAAGAAAATTGACCATTTCCCTCCATTCACCTCCCCTTTGTCTCCGAAACTACTGTGCCTAAAATTTTGAAAAAAAAAATACAGAATATAGGTATTTACTTATAGATTACAGGAAAATCCGCGGATCCGGGGAAGTCCGCCTTTGTACATTATTGTGTGTGAGAAGTTTAAATAAATAAATAAAATCTATAAAAAGTCTATGATCTTAAAATAAAATGGTAAATCTCTCAATATTGTGCGTACAAACTTACATTTGCAGTTGGAATGTATGGGGATCATGTTTTTCAACTACAATGTTAAGTTTTTCCTTGGGATAAATTCATCCCAACTACGGAACCCTTCATTGTGTGTGATTCGACATGCACTAAGCCGGTTTTTATAATATTACTGAATGAATTAATGATATATTTATGTGCAAGAATATAGGTAGCTAACATGGGTTTCAGTATATTCGGCATTTCAGCTGTGCAAATATTTAGATTTGCCACCTTATCTCTTCACCCCGCTTAGTTGACTGGTAGCCCGGGCTCCGAAACCAGTTAATTTTCTATGTAACCTTGACCGTTATTATAAAGGTTTTCGAACATATTTCGTTAATTATTTAATATTTGTTACGAAATCAATGCTGAACTTAATGTGATGAAGCAATACACACAAACACACAGGAAATAAAAATTAACCGGTTTCATGCCCTGCTGGTAGAGAATGCCTTTTATTTTATTTTTTTGGGTGGGAAATTATCAAATAACTTCTCTCGCTCTGGGCGGAGCTTGGGAGGGCGTGTCAGACTTTTACTGACTAAAACCCACCCGTGTTCCTTCATTTGCCTGTGTGCCAGGGCCACGATATCCCTTTCGGACAAACTCGCAACCCGGCAGGCATTGGCAATAATGGACCCCGTCAATTCGTGCTGACATCTCTTTGAGGCGCGCGTGGAATACAACGCACCGTCGACACGGGCCTGGTCCTTATCGGACGGCGAGCTACCCATCGCTCACCGTCCGCAGGCCCGCGCCTGCGGTGGCCGGCAATCGGCTTGCGACTCCCGACGCCCAGGGCGTCTCCTGTGGCGACTAGGGGCGTGAGGGCGCGAGCCCTACCTCACCCCATACGTTCCGCCTCCTCCTTCGCGAGCATTACTGCTTCGCAGAAGAAGGTGACGGCCTCCCATGCACTCTCACTCCGAACCATAGCCTGAACCAGGGCCGGACGAGAGAGATCGCCTCCGTGAGGGCTAGTAGAGAATGCCTAACGGTCGAACCCAATAACCTATCTATCACCAGTTTTGGCGTACTGGATAAATAAAAACCTATATTAGAGATTAAGGAGTTTTACCGGCCAACGCTATCTATTGATGGGAGGGTCTATCGCTTACTACGAATAGCTATTTGTATGAAAAAGCCAAAGTATGCGTCCCAATAACGCATGTTGACAGCTATTTGTTTGACGGGACAATTACTAAAGATGACAGATTGGTCTATCCCCCGAATTGCAGGGATAAACGTAAATATATCTAAGCATTGTTTACTTTAAAAAAATAACACTTTTTAAATAATCATAAAAACAGCCGATTCAACTGAAAGTACATTAGCCGAAGTTGTCGACTCGAAAAGTGATTTTGGGGTCCAATCACTTGCATAGTTCACAGATAACTTACCTATAAATGCCGCATCGACTATAATTATGAGCCAATTAAGTTGGTATTAAAGAACAGCGTGTATGATTAATTAGCTTTAAGTATTATAAAAACTTACTTTACTTTTAAACGATGATATATTTCGGTGATTAACTTAATCACTGCTGTCTTATTTAAATTAAAGTGATGTTAGAAAACCCTATCTATTGTTTTCGTTAGATAGATAGCCTTTATCGATGATTGTGAGACGTCACACAAGGATAGATAGAAATATAGAATAGAATAGAATACTCTTTATTATGTACACCATAAAAGTTACAGATATAAATGTTGTAGTTTTACACAATGGGCGGTCTTATCGCTAAAAGCGATCTTTTACAGAAAACCTTTGGAAATATACTGTCTGTCATCAACAGCGATCTATCTGTAAACTGAAGATGGGTTATTGGGTTCAGCCGTAAGGCATTAAGTCCGCCTCTGTACCTTAATGTGTGCGAGAAGTTTAAATAAATACATAACATTTCATATTTTTTACTCAAAAATAGCCAACAGATCAGACAAAACACAATAAATGATAATTTTTTGAGTACTTAAATATTATTGAATTTTGACACTTTTCAGATACTATATTACATTTTAGAAGTAGTAATTCACTCTCTGAATTACGCTCAAGTGGCAATAGAAACGTTTAAAAAAGGAATAATGATGAATAACCCCTAAGGTTGACTGGTAGAAAATGCCTCAGGCATTAAGTCCGCCTTTGTACAGTGTACTTTTTACTTGTGCATAAAGTTTTAATAAATAAATAAATAATAACATGGTGAGTATATAATAGTAGTGTTTAAGGAATATTTTCGGGAGCCCACTCAATGAAACATCAAGTCAACGAACCAACTGTTTATTTGCGGCCTACCAGTGACTTACAATTATTAGACAGATACCACTGGTATTCTTTCTAAAATATTTCATGAGCATGGGCATTAAAATCCCCCAAAATGTAGAAAGCCTCAACACCACAGTGTTCTTCTAAAGCTATAATAGATTGTATGGTACTGAGGCACTCGGTAAATACTGGAACGTTCTCTGTACAGTTAGTAGGCATATAAATACTAAATATCACTATAGATGTACTACTTACAGTTAGCTTTATTGCAGCAATCCTAACGTTATCACAGACACTGATTGAAATGCACTTTTTCTCCACAATAACGCGACTCCACCGTACGGCCTGCCCTTCAGTAAACCGGCCGACGTGTCAACGGCGGACGTGCCTGTAGCACCGAAGCCGTCGTCGATTGTGCTCAGCAGTGGCAGAAACAGCATTTTCTGTATTTTTTTCAAACTTTTAGGCACAGTAGTTTCGGAAATAAGGCGAGAATGGTAAATTTTCACGTATTTTCATAAATCATTTAAAAAAGTATTTATTTTAAAATTATAAAAAGAATTCTGAAATCTTACAACAAGTCCTTTGATATTATATGTCACATGTTCAACTTAATCGGTCCAGTAGATTCGGAGCAAATCGGCTGCGGCAGACAGACAGAAATCCAGACAGATACGAGTGATCATATACATAAGGGTTCCGTTTTTTCCTGTTGAGGTACGGAACTCTAAAAAAAACATAAGTATTTTTACCGATTCCAAAGCATCCTACCAAAATGCTGCATTTGATGGGTTGTTAATTGTTATTTGTCATTATGTGGTGACATTATTGTATTTTTTTTTAAATTTGTTTATTATGATCATAACTTCAAAGATTTATTTTGTTACAGAATGAAACACTTTTCGTGTCGTTAACCGTTTTATCTTGGATGATAAAGGATTTGATGTGGCAAACATTATTGATCCAGCAATGCGAGAAATTCTACTTAGCGATCCGAAGTGTTCAAGATACTTGTGCACTTATGTTGAAGTCAACTTGCTCAGGTTATTTCTTTATTTGAGTACTAGCTTCTACCCACGAACTTGCTGCGTGAAATTTCTTGTTCCCCCGACCTACTGCGTCGCATTGCATCGTCCGCGCTATTACTTCGTTTTCGCTTAGCATTTTTTCAATTTTTCTTTTTGCACGGCTTCTAAGGGTCGTAGCGTGATGTTAATAGCCTATAACCTTCCTCAAGAATTGGGCTATCACAAGCAAAACATATTTTTCAAACCCACACTGGTTGTTCCTGAGAACAAAGTTAAAAAAAATAAAAATAAACATACAAAGTTACAAACGAATTTTACCTCTTTATAATAATAAAAAATAAAAAAAAAACATTTAATTCAAATAACTTGCACCATACAATTACAATAAATACACACACCGGCACAATTTAAAAAAAAAATTACACCTTTTAAAATTAAAATGAGATCACATTGAATATTAATTTTGCGAAAAAAATATTTTTTTGTGTAAAATGTATTTTCTTGTTTTTTTAAGGTAACCAAGAAAAGTTGAAAAAGCTAATTAAAAACCAATTTTTAAAATAAAAATAATACAAATTAATATCGCGTGTTTCCTCCACGTGCTGTGTTATTAAAGTTTCCGCCCGCCTAGACATGCTGAGAATGATTGTTATCTATCGTTTCCTGTGACAGTCTCAGCCATTCCTCAACTACGGCGATTCGCAGTTCACCTACATTATAGGATGGGTTTCTGGATTTTATTCATCGTTTCAGCAGGTCCCAGATGTGTTCTAACGGATTCATATATATCCGGCGATCTCGTCGGCCACCCCACCTGTGATATTCACATTATTAAGATATGCTTGAGTTGAACGAGCAGTATGCGGCCGAGCATTATCCTGCATCAAAACGAAGGCGTCACCGATAAAGGGGTCACACCGTACCCGGTACACATTTTCTTCTCAAATTTCTCTTATATGACGAGCTGCAGTCAGACTTCCACCATCGATCACCACCAGGTCCGTACGAGCTACCAAACATATCCCCCTCCCAAAACATTATTGATCCTCCATTATATGCCACTGTAGTTTTCAAATTTGGCTGACTATATCGTTTTCTTTTGCGTGTATATATTCTTTGCCTTCCATCAACTTGATTTAAAAGAATTCTGCACTCATCACTAAACAATATTTTATCCCATTTGGTCCGTTGTCCAAAGTCAGTGTTTCCGAGCAAAAGTTAGTCTGTTTCTACGATGATGTATCTCAAGTTTTGGAGCCTTGACATACGAACCAAAACCAGCTTCTTCAAATCTTCTTTGTACCGCAAGCTCACTTACTGTGACACCTCGAACTTCCTCAAGCTCATTTCTGGCTTGGACGGCTGTTAGACGTGGGTTCCTACGTACGCGAAGCTGAATGAAACGCTCATCACTGCTCGAAGTACGTCTTTTTCTGCCTTGTCCCGGTCTTGTCATAAAAGCATTAGTTTCCCTGAAGCGTTGGATACTGCGATAAATTGTTGAAACAGGTCGGCGAAGAACTCTTGAGTTTACTCTATAGGTTTGATCATTTCTCCTCACCGGTCTCCTCATCAGTGCCCCGGCAATCTCAGTTGCGTTCAAGTCGGGCATAATGAAGTCCTTGACTTTTAAAAAGATTGAAAAGTAAAAAAAAAAAAACAAATTAAACTGATTTTTAATGAAGATTTTACGAAATTATAAACCAAAACCATAAAATATTGAATAAGGGAAATTCGCTCAAAATAATGTAAGTACGAATAAAATTAAAACAATCGCATAAAAGGTGACCAAATCGATTTATTCCACTAATAATTTCAGAATACGTTCCTGACACTTGTTGACAGTTGGACATGATTAGAAACTAATAACGTTCAAATTCGTAAAACGTGTTTTATTTTATGCAGTCGCCAGCACATCAAATTTTCACAAACTGTCAAATTTTCTCGTTCGATTTTGAACTTAACCATCAACATTTTAAGGATTCAAATCATTTGGGGAAATTTGACAGCTTCGCCTGATGTGCTGGCGACTGTACTCAGCGTTTGTGTAGTATTTTCACAGTTCTTTTACCTCTTATTTTGGATCACAGTGATCTTTATTGTCGTTGCTGTCAGATGACCCACACAAAACAAATGTCGTAATCGAGAAAAAAATATCAGCTGGCCCATGCTGATAATTTTTTCTCGATTAAGATGTTGGTCCCATGGAGAAAATTGTTCAGTTTGTACCACACCCTTAAATTTGACCACACCTTTTAAAACATGCTGTATTACATGGGACAGGAACGCTTTCTCAAATCAATGGTATATTTAGGCAAGCCTGGTTATGTGACAAAACTTGGCAGGCGTCATCACTGGGAAAGTGATGACGCGATACTACGTGACCAAAACAATTAGGCGCATTACAGCTAAGACGTTGTTAGAACTAGACTACATCTAGTACTAGTTGTTAATCATAATTACCATGGAAAAAAAATACAAAAAAAAAACTACTAAAGTGTACTAGTTTGTAGTATTTAAAACCGGCCAAGTGCGTGTCGGACCACGCACAATGAAAGGTTCCGTAGTTGGGATGAATTTATCCCAAAAACAACTAGTTTGCAGGGCTTGACTTGACTCGAACAAAAAATAGCACTTTATAGCTTAATATTACGCAAACGGATCCCTGAATCGAAAAATGGTCTACACAGAGTCAATATTTTTAAACGGCCAAGAAATATACCACCGAATAATGCCGAGAAAATAAGGTTTTTTTTTCTAGATTTTATTTATCGTTGATTTTTTTACCGCTTTGTCGGCGTGATTAATAAGTATACCCATGCCAAATTAAAGCTTTCTAGTGCTAAAAGTCCCTGAGCTAAGCTGGAGACAGACAGACAGACGGAGATGGCGAAACTATAAGGGTTCCTTGTTGACTACGGAACCCTAAAAAAGTGTTCATGTACTTTATGTGTAGTTATTGAAAGTTACTAACTAGTAGTTACTAAAGCGCATTCTTGTCATGCGCCTAATTATTTTTGTCACGTAGTAGGTACGTATGTTTACCGGTTTCTTAACAATTTAGTATTTTGTTTTTTGACAGATGATGAGAAAATACTGTGCAAGAACGTACTCCGCTTGCATCGAGCATCATTCAGCAAGATGCGCGTGTGTGGCCTGTTCTATGTAGACGCTGCATTACAATTTAGTCTGATGAGCTTTCTAACTAACTATATTGTTGTGTTACTACAGTTCGCATTCTTGTAATTCAGGTTTCAATAAACAAATTTTGTGGTTAGTTAGGATTACTATATTTTTTTTCATTATGATTTTAAAACCTTTTTGGTGTTTCGATTTTAATTCTTGTAAGAAACAGCGTCATATGTACAGGCAGGTTGATCAAACAAGAGATATAATAAAATAAAGATGTT
Organism: Tiliacea citrago; assembly: GCA_963921375.1. Lineage (NCBI taxonomy): Eukaryota > Metazoa > Arthropoda > Insecta > Lepidoptera > Noctuidae > Tiliacea > Tiliacea citrago. Next base: position 3,891,920 of record OY992801.1, read on the forward strand.
CAAGGGGTTTTCAGAATTCGATTCTCTTTCCAAACAGGGACCATTTTGGTTACCCATTGAAACGGACGAAATGGTTTTCGATAGGGTTTTTCTAAGCAGTTAATCAAGGATCCCATACGATGTGGGTAACCCTTTTGAACGGCTTAAATTGTATACTTTTTATATAAAAAAAAACTACATAAATCAACATTAAATTCCACCAGGAATTTCTCAGTAGCAGCCCGGAGTCAGGATTTGTGCCCGGTTGATGGCAATAGGCTCGCCCCCTATTACATGGGACTTAAACATAGCTGGCGAAACGTGGGTGTACTATAGGTACACCCCTGCCTAACTCTTCGGGGATTACAGGCGTGATGTTGTTATGTTAAATTAAATCAAACGTATGTACCAGTGGGTGTAAGTATGTGTGTGAGTATATGTGAGTGAAAATGTAGTCTGTAGGTGTGACTGAGAGTACATGAGTGTGAGGGTGTGTGTCAAGGTTTCAGAAGTGTTTCGGTATCATTGTAGGTAAGGGTTTGTATACATTCCTTTTTTTTTACTGCCCGCGTGGATGTCGGAAAAAATGTCACGCGAACGTACTACCGGAATTAAAAGTACGTGTAGTAGTATGTGTTAATGCAGATTATAAACTATATGTATGTTACCAAATTTCATCTAAATCCGTTCGGGCATTTTGCGCCAATCCGAAACGTAAAACCATCCCCTCTAAAATTGAAAAAATGCTTTTAAATTATACAAAACTATAGCTTGCAATGTATTTCAATGATGATTTCAATGAAATTTTACTAGCAAAAGGAAAATCGTTGTTACCTTTTGAAGTATTCAACAACTTGTAGGAACGCTGACACAATCATATTGTATGCATGTTGTACGTGCAGCGATCGGCGACCGACTGTTTGGCCATCACCACCGCTCGCTATGGACACGCTAATTATCCATTCGCATAAGTACCTACATTGTATTACGTTTGTGAGTAAAAGAAATATCCAAATTCAAACAACGTTTAATTTCTCTCTGTACACACACACCTAGAACACTATATTCATGAACACACAAAATTGGTGACCCCGACGTGATCTAAAAAGTGTGACGTGACTTAAAAAAACAGTGTATACATGATTGGGAACGGGCAACTCAACCCAACTCAACCGTGTTCTATAGTGAGAAACTCTCGTAGTAGCAGTGTGTAATTATGCCAAACGAAGAAACAACGGCCGCCGACGAGAAGATGTCCGGCGAATGCTTGCTCTCACCCGTCTCCATAACCGACAAAATAGAAGATTTTTGGACAAGGGCACCGGAATTATGGTTCATAAAAACAGAGGCCATATTAAATCCTCAGAAGATGTCCGACGATTCCAAATATCGGATCATCTTATCCAAATTGAACCTCGAGGTCATGGAACAAGTGGCGGACATACTATTAGATCCACTCAAAGGAAAAAAATATGAGACCTTGAAGCGAAGATTAATTTCGGTGTACAAAGAGTCAGCGGAACGACAAATTAAGAAGCTGATTGGAGAGATGGAGCTAGGCGACCAACAGCCATCGCACCTCCTTCGAAAAGTGAGGGACTTGGCTAGAGCAAAGGTAACCGATGACACACTCAAGGTGATGTGGAAAAATCATTTACACCATCAGTACGTGGAGTTTTGGCAGTGACCGACGAGGAAAGCTTGGAAAATTAACTGAAATTTTGTTTTAGCTGCACCACCCCAGACAGGTGTACAATAGGAAAGTACTGACTGGACTAGCGCGACATAAATCTGAATGATTACCGGCAGTCTTGGGAATGACGTATCTAAGGGTCCTGAACATCCAGCTTAATTTCTTGACTCTATTGGCAACCTGCTCAATGTACCATGATAGTCTAGTATAAATAGGTAGACATTAAATTAATTAATTTGTCGCTGAAAGGTCACGTAGGTATATGTCACGGTGTACCAATATTTTGTTTAGCCAAATTAATTAAAATAATTGATTATTCGCTCTTTTCATAATACACATTGGTATCATAAAAGTAAACACATAAATGTAAGACAATTATTAATACAAAAACAAACTCCTATTCTATTGTAACACTTGCGTGCTGGAAAACTAGCTATGTCGAGGAAAATGAAGACATTTCGAAATTTCGTAATAACATATCCTGTAAATCTTAACTTAAACAATAAGGTGGACAAAGATTTGCAGTCTTTACTCTTGCCTTTCGATCTGATGCAACGTATCATGTTCTGTCCTAAATATCGTATCAAAAACGATTATATAACTCCAAATAGCCTCATCTCAAAATTTGTTTCGATGATTGCAACACTAGTAGTTATAATTTTATTAATTTACTGCACCTATATGGTGTCCATAAACAAGGAAAGGCTAGGATATGCAGCGCACATGGATATAATTGGTATTTATGTGTGCACCTACTATTGCTTTGGCTTTGCTATGAATTTCATGATCGGAATATTGAATAATTCCAAAAAATACATCCAGTTTGTCTTGACTTTTCAAAAAGTGCACAGATTTCTCAACAATGAAACCAGATTTAAGCAGTTAATTATTTGGAATTGGATTATCGTAATAGTGGCTCTGGGTTTTTATGTCATTGTTTTCACCTATTTTTATATACAGATGGATATACCTTTCCATTCAGTATATGCTGCATATCTTTTGGTAGTTTTCGATTTAAACATTGTTTATGTGATACGAGTCATTAACATTTTGAAAAATAAGATTGTCCTATGGAATATTCACGATTTCAACTCTCGAGATAACGAAAACGCTTATGAAGAAAATTATGGCTGGAACACTAAAGTGTTCCAGGCCTACGTTAATATATTAGAGTGTTATGAGATCTTTCAAGACTGTTTCCAGCAATTCGTAAGTACCTACTTGACTTTAAATCAATAGAAATGTAAGAGGTTAGTAGTTATTGAAAATAATTTTCATAAGTTATTAATAAATAAATGATAAATAAATGATTTATTTCTGTAAGTAGGTTTGTACAAACACTTTTACACGTCAATCATATTAAAAAAAACTAGATGAGGTCGGCGTTTCGTATCCGACTACTCTGAGAAGAAAGGCCGAAACAAACTCAGAGGTCACAGTCTCTTTTTAAAGTCCAGACATAATCTTGGTCAGATCATATGAAGACCATGTAGATTGGTGCCTGAAATGATCTTTTGACGAAAGAACCACACAGGTTGAGGGGACCTGTCCAGTCAGCGCACGCATTTGTCAGTAGTCGTGCAGCTCAACTAAGAACTTAAGGAGCTCAACGATTCAACGAACAATACCAAAGAAAGGACATTTGGGTAGGCCGCATAAAATCACTCAAACTGCCAGACTATGATAAAAACTAACTGAGAAAAAAAAAAGAACAATAACCCACATGGTCTTCACATTTACAATACTTAAAACAAGTAAATATTCATGTCATTGTATATATAAAATTAATCAATGTCAATGTGTATATAAAATACGGATATAATCTTGGTCAGATCATTTGAGAACCGTGTAGATTGGTGTCTGACATGGTCTTTTGACGAAAGAACCACACAGATTTGAGTGGACCTGTCCAGTCAGTGCACGCATTTGTCAGTTATCGTGCAGCTCAACTCAAAACTTAAGGAGCTCAGCGATTCGACGAACAATACCAAAGAAAGGACAATTGGTTAGGCCGCATAAAGTACTCAAACTGCTAGACCTGCATTAAAAATTTTTTTGATTGAGAATAAAAATAAAAAAAACAATTCACATAGTCCTCACATTCATAATAATTAAAATAATATAATACTTTACAAAGTAAATATTCATGTCATAGTTTAGGTATTTAAAAATTTCAATCAAAAGAAAAATATAAATAGTTGGCAAAAAAAAATCAAATCAAGATTGACTGTAAATTGGAGCAGCTCAATCCCAAGCCTTTTTGTCCTCAATAAAGTCTTTAACAGTATAAAATGCTTTCTGGCACAGTTTCCGCTTTATAAAACATTTGAATTTATTAAGGCTTAATTCTTGAAAGAGGACCAATATTTGATTAAAAGAGGACCAGCGTACACCTACGTTGCTCAAAGTTGCTGGGATAGTCTCTTGGGAAGGTTATCCAGCTCGGTAGATGTATATTGAACTGGATAACTTTCCATTGAAGGTTACAGTAAAAAAAATACAATAGTCGCATATGATGTGAAACATCTGACATCTCACCTTGGTATTAAGCAACTGAGCAGAGATAGAAATGACCCTCTCTACTTACAATCTATACAGTGCTAATTCTGTGCTATTAAAAAGTACTTATTCCATGCTTGTCACTTCTGTTACACCCTTTTCACAAAATAACTTCCACAGATAGTGAGGGGAAAAATTTTACACATCAAATATTACATAATCATTTGGCAAACTACGCTAAATCGTCTCGTTGTCTATACGGTAATGTTAGGAAGCTAAGTTTAAGCCTTTATCTCAAAAGAATACACTAACATCATCATCATTTCAGCCGAAAGACGTCCACTGCTGGACATAGGCCTCCCCTAAAGGGGACTGTCGCCATAATCGCCACGCTTAGCAGGCGGGTTGGCGATTGCAGTATGGTGTTAAAATGCATAGAGAACGCTGCTGCCCATTCTCCAGTAGGCCCCTTAGTCGCCTTTTACGACACGCACGGGAAGAAATAGGATGGTGCTACAAAAGAATATACTAGAATAGAATACTCTTTATTATGTACACCATAAAAGTTACAGATATATATGTTGAAATTTTACACATTTTACACAATGGGCGGTCTTATCGCTAAAAGCGATCTTTTACAGACAACCTTTGGATGGATTAATTGGAGATGGAGAGACAATACTGCAGGGAGTCAGTGGTGTACTATTTACTTGTACATACAATAAATACATACATACACAAAGCATACACTTATCTATAGAAATATATATATAAAATAATAATAATCATTTTTGTACCAGAATTGAACTAGAAATAAAATAAATCTTTGACGCTTTTCAGATACTTTACTACATCATTTTAATATTCACCCACTCTCTACGTAACATTCAATTTATAATTGACATCTTAAAGACGGGTCTGACGATTGACAACATTGTGAGTATTATCTTGATCGAGACACTTCTTTGTCATCATTATTGTGGTGGAAGGCATTATGATGGGTGTACTTTGAGTCAGACAAGCGTATATTTTGTTAATTGTTGTGGAATGTATTGGAATTGTAGTGTACAATTCCAATACATTCCGATAGCAAATGCTTATTTTGTTACAGAATAAGACAACTTTGGCAACACTGATCATGTTCATGTGGTTGATGAAGGATTTAACGTGGCAAACAATGTTGATTCAGCAATGCGAGAAATTCTACTTGGCTGTTCAAAGTGTTCAAGATACTTGCGCACTTATCTTGAAGTCAACTTGCTCTGGTTAGTCTTTACGAATACATTTTTCATTGCCATTTCATTAAGGTTTTTGGTCCACAGAATGATAACTCTCAATATTTTTAGTTACTTGATTATATTTCTATGAAATGTTTAAATTATATTTTTAACAGGTTATGAGAAAAAGCTATGCAAGAACGTTCTGCGCTTGCATCGAGCATCATTCAGCAAGATACGTGTGTGTGGCCTGTTCTACGTAGACGCTGCGTTACAATTAACACTAATGATTCTTCTTTCTAATTACACTGTTGTGTTGCTACAATTTGCATTTCTGTAATACTGGCTACAATAAATCGTTTTGGACACTAGTTTTATTGTATCTTATTTTCTCGTGGACTCGTTTTTAACATGGACTACTAGATTTTTGATTTTAAGATTTCTAGGATAACATATCGTTTGCGTATAATAGAAAATGTGAGTTGTTAAAATCAGATTTTAATGTTATTGATATAGGACTCAAAACTGACCCCTGAAAACAACACCATTATTTCAATGATAAAGTCAGATTCAGTACCGTTTATGACAAATTGTGCTATTTTGGTATAGTAAAATGATGCTAGATTTTAACCGACTTCTAAAAAAGGATGAGGTTCTCAATTCGGATGTTTGTACTTTTTTTTTAATGTTTGTTCGCGCATAACTCCGTCGCTTGCCAACCGATTTGAAAAATTCTTATTGTGTTGGAAAGGGTATACTACCCAAATGGTCTCATGAAAATTTTATCGAAATCGGACAAGCGGTTTTTGAAAAATCAACAAACATCTAAAAATGTATCTACATTAACGATCTTTTCGTTTACTCTGCATTGCGTTTTTTGTTCGCGCATAACTCCGTCATTTACGAACCGATTTGGAAAATTCTTTTTCGGCACTAAAAAGTGAAAAATAAAAAACTTTTACAAAAAAAATAACCGACTTCCAAAAAAACACTACAAAGTGAAAAATAACTTTAATTTCGGAAGTCGGTGGCATAAAACTAAAATACAGATCCAAAGACACCGACTTCCGAAATTAAAGTTATTTTTCACTTTGTAGTGTTTTTTGTAAAACGGTATTTTTTTTTGTAAAACGTTTTTTTTTTACATACATGTACATATTATTATTTTAAGTATGTTAGCGTATATATTATGTAAATATTATTCATAAAATAAAGGGTCACTTTGCTGGGAAACGGGAATTTATGGTTTTTGGTTGACTTATAAAATATCAGTCTTACCAAGGAGTATTATATCGTATTACCCAGTTACTGGGTTATGGAGGTTAGATAAACAGTATATATTGCATATTCTATTTTTATTTGGTTGGCTTATGACATGCATAAGCTTCTTTGTGTATGCTAGCTGTGCCCCGCGGTTTTATCCGCATGAGTCTTGATTACATGCGAATATCGGGATAAAAAGGATGCTATCCCAGAGGGCTAATTGCGTAACACACTATCAGTAGGAATCGGTTTTAATATGACAGTTCAACAACATTCATTGCGTTGTTTACGTTGATGAGTAGACAATTTTTTCTAACTTATGAAGCAATGGATTAGCAATATACTTCAAAATCATTCCGATTCCGATTCAAACTGTGTTACGCAATTAGGGTACAGGTCATGGACTACCCGTGCCAAATTTTATCTTAATCCGTTCAGCCGTTTTAGCGTGAAAGTAAAAGCAAAGCGTGTTAACAAAAAAACCCACTTTCGCATTTATATTAGTTTGGATATAGCTAGGATTCTGCTGGTTTTTTTAACTAATAGAAAACACTAGCTTTTCGCACAAAAAAAATTGCGTTCGATTGCCTTTGATGCGTAAAAAAGATTCGTTTACCTTCAAGCGGACCTCGGATTACTTATACTGGATATATACAGGGTGGAATTTTGTAATGCCACCTGGAGGGAAAGTACTCTTAATACTGCAGATAGAAAGTTTTACTCAAAGGAAACATTCCTTTATTTTTGAATAGAAAGCAAACTGCATTCAAAGATTTTCGAAAATTCTCTTCTCCCACACCCGGGAATCGAACCGGCTAAAATCTGAAAAAATTATACCCTGTACTTTTATTGCATCGATCGTTAGGGTCAATTATAAGGATGGAATCTCTCTAAAAAACATGATAAATTAAATGAAAGGAAAACCAGGAAATCTGAAGTTACAAATTCAATGAGTCAAGTTAAAGCTCTTTAACTAACATCCATCTTTTGTAATGCAGACTCCTTTGCGACATACTCGTAGCTGCGTGTATGAGGTAATTTAAATATGGAATGTTAGATTAAAATTTGAAAATTAGATTGTCATAGTTGTTATTCACATTTGATTGTTTTTACAACTCATTTCACATTTTGTCTCACGGTGAAAATGGCTTATCAAGAACAGTTTGATTTAATGGAAGCTTATTTTTTAAATAACAAAAACGTGAATCTAGCTCTGCGGTGGTATGGAGAGAGATATCAAGACCGACAGGCACCAACTCGGTTCGTATTGAAAAGAATGGTAGAAAATTTAAAGAATACGGGTGGTTTCAAGAAGAGACGGCAAACTATTCAGCAAAACTATTTCGATTTTGAACTAGATGTTTTAACATACTTTGAATCATTGCCAAAGGCTTCAAGTAGAGATGCTGCTGATGAATTAGGAACAACCCACACTCGCGTACTTAAAGTGCTGAAAAAGTATAACTATAAATGCTATCGTGAAGGTCGGTTGGTGCAAAAATTGCATATTGGGGATCGTGACAGACAATTACAATTTTGTGAAAACATGCTTGGAGAAATTGACCGAAACCCTAATTTTTTGAGTAACATTGTATGGTCTGACGAAACCAACTTCAGCAATAATGGCATGTACAATCGCCGCAATAACCATTATAGGTCTCGAGTGAATCCTGCTCCAGTTCATGTCACTAACAATCAAGTAAGATTTTCTTTCAACGTTTGGTGCGGAATTATGAGAAATAATGTAGTGTTAGTCCACGTGTACGAAGGTCATTTAAACACTGTCAAGTATATTGAAATACTGGATCTCTTAAGAAACGAGTTAAATGGTTTCCCCGAGGAAGAGCGAAACCAAATAATTCTACAGCAAGATGGTGCTCCAGCACATAACAGCAGAATCACTACTGCCTACATTAATAACCATTTTAATACCTGGATTGGTACAAACGGCACAATCAGATGGCCTGCGAGATCACCAGATCTCACCCCATTACATTTTTTTTTGTGGGGATATGTAAAAAATCAAATTTACATGAAATCTTATGCGAATGACAACGAGTTGAGAGTTGAAGTTCAGAATACGATTTATATTATTCACCACTACACTTTATTAAAGGTTACTAGAAATGAATTCGTTAAAAGAATAAATTTGTGTATCCAAGAGATTGGAGCCCATTTCGAGCAACTAATTAGTTAGTTTACCATTTTTTGTAAATAATTAAATTAATTTAAAATTTCCTGGTTTTCCTTTCATTTAATTTATCATGTTTGTTAGAGAGATTTCATCCTTATAATTGACCCTAACGATCGATGCAATAAAAGTACAGGGTATAATTTTTTCAGATTTTAGCCGGTTCGATTCCCGGGTGTGGGAGAAGAGAATTTTCGAAAATCTTTGAGTGCAGTTTGCTTTCTATTCAAAAATAAAGGAATGTTTTTTTTTGAGTAAAACTTTCTATCTGCAGTATTAAGAGTACTTTCCCTCCAGGTGGCATTACAAAATTCCACCCTGTATAGCTTGATGTATCGTCATGCATACATAATAACATGCTTAACATGTTATTATGTCAACATTAAAGTAATTCATTGTGTCTAGCCATCATCATAATAAATTTGATGTGTTCGGTAAATTCATTTACAATCTATCACTCGTGCCCCAATAAGCTATTGTTAATGATCTACTAAAAAAAGGCATTTCTAAAATATCGAAAGAAAATATTATGTAAATTTTATCATGAAGGAGACGGTGGATAAAGATGTGCAGTCGATGCTTTTGCTTTTGAATCTGATGCAATATTTTATGTTCTGTCCTAAATATCGCATCAAAAGCGATTTTATAACTCCAAATGGCGTCATTTCCAATTTTGTTTCAATGATTGTTACAATCGTTTTTATCTTTTCAATTATATTCTGCACCTATTTGGTAAACTTGAACAAAGAAAGTCTAGAATATACCATTTTCATGATTATCACTTCTAATTTCGAATGTATCTTCTTCAGTTTCGGTTTCGCAATGAATTTCATGATCGGAATAACCCAAACCAGTAATAACGTCCAGTTCGTCCTAACTTTTCAAAAAGTGCACAGACTTCTTAACAAGGACAGTAGTGTAAACTACTTTATTATTTGGAATTGGGTTCTTGGAGTCATAGCTCCGGGTTTTTATGTTATTATTATGACTTATTTGTATATACAGCTAGGTATACCTTTCTATACAGTTACATTTTGCTACCTCGAGATAAGTTTTGATTTAAATATTTTTTATGCCTCGCGACTCATCAAATTGTTGGAAAGTAAAGTAAACCTTTGGAATTTTCAAGGTTTAAATTCTCTGAAATTGGACTCACAAGATATTTGTTTCAATAAAAAATCGTTTCAGGCTTTCGATTATATTTTAGCGTGTTATAACATCTATAAAGTCAGTTTTCAGCAATTCGTAAGTACTTTTTTATATTTATTAATAAATTAAATCGTAATTCAAATTATCTTGATTTTTGGTAATCAAATAACAAATATGATAAAATTTTCAGATACTGTATTATATTTTATCGGAATTTTTTTACTCTATAATTTACACTGAAGTGGCAATTGAAACATCTAAAAAAGGCAAAATTAATATGGTGAGCATACTGTTTAATGTACTATTCTGAAGGCGACTAAAGACCGTAGATCGCAGCGGCAAAGCTGCCCAACCATAATGACAGACCGCAGCGACACTACTGGTTTCTATGTAACTCAATAAAAACGGGACATTGCAGCAGGAGGCAATATCACCATCTACATGGTTACGAGCGTATTCTAGCGGTTGTTTGCAGTCTGCGGTTTCCTTCGGAATTGTACCTTTAATTTACTATTATTTTCCATCTTGACATGAAACGTATAATTATTTTTGTAAAGCAAATATGCGATTAGAAATTATAAAGATCTTTAGGTACTGGTATGGTCACTGGGTAAACTGTGTGCGTTGGGCTGAGGCCAATTCTGATGAGTATAGGTTGCAGTGTGGGGGCAGATAGGGTGGGTGGACTTCTCCGATATTGTTTGTTTAACCTATACATAAACGAACTCATTAGTGAGTTCAGTAGCTTGCAGGGGCCGGCTGTTATATAGATGGAGTAGGGTTTAATAATATCAGCTACGCCGATGATATGGCGCTGTTGAGCTCATCAGTCTCAGGCTTAAGAAAGCTGTTGGATGTTCGTGAGGGGTATGTTGAGGAACGCGGTTTAAGATACAATACCAAAAAGAGTGAGGTTCTTGTTTTTGGTGCAAAGTGCTTAAAAAGTCTTCCTCCCATTAAGCTAGCAGGTAATATCATAAATCGTCTTCAACAATTTAAATATCTCGGCCATGTTGTCACCACGGGCATCAAAGATGATCTGGATGTAGAAAGGGAACGAAGAGCATTGGCGGTTGGATACAACATCCGTCCGTAGGTTTGCTCGTAGCACGTGTGAAGTGAAAGCTACGTTTTTTAAAGCATTTTACACGTGTAGCCTCTGGACAAGATGTACGCAGAAAGCCATCAATGTTCTTCGCGTTAAATACAACAATGTATTCAGGATGCTGCTGGAGTTACCACGCTTCTACAGTGCATTGAAAATGTTTGCTGATGCGCATACTGATGGCTTCGCAGCGATCAGACGTAAGCGTGCCGTGTCGCTGCTACAGAGGGTCAAAGTCAAAAGTCAAAGTCAAACCATTTATTTCAAATAGGCACATAAAAGGCACTTTTGAACGTCAAAATTTACAAAAAAAATAGAATTGATTCTAGTTGCCCCTTCCAAAAGGTAGTTTCGTATGGAGAAGAATGGGCAAGAAACTCCACCGGTACTCTTTTAAAAATGTTGGTCCAAAAAATGTTGGTGGTTTTAAAATTTAAAAATGAGGGTCCAGGGCAGCTCGAACAGTCTCCTGTCATTGCGGAAAAGTTTGACTGCCCGTTGGTCCGTTATTTGTCCAAACTCCATATTTACTAACATAGTTGTTAAGGGTAATGTTTACTAACAAATTATAGATGTTTTTTGCTGAAATAAAATGATTATTATTATTTGTTACAGGACGAAACAATATTCGTGTCACTGATTATTTTATGTTGGGCGATGAAGGATTTAATGTGGCTAACTATTTTAATTCATCAACTTGAGGGATTCTACCTAGCTGTGCAAAATGTCCAAGATACTTGTGCAATTATTCTGAAGACAACTGGTTCAGGTTATTTCTATATACAATCATAAAGAACATACTATCTATACTTTTGATGTTTACATGCTACATATGTCATGAGAACCTTTTTACCTAAAATCTTTGCCCACTGCAACATGAGACGCTTAACACTACAGCCTGCTTGCACCAAGGAGTATGTATGGAGCGTAGCAGGTGGCGTTCTATAGTTTCTGCCTACCCCTATGGGAAGAAGGTGTGAGTTTATTTTTGTATGTATGTTTGTATATTGTATACAAAGAAACAACACGTTACTCTCCCGCGCACTCCCGGATATTGTGTCGTCTATCGATCACTTCGTGGCGATCGCTGGTGCTGCCCGCCCTGCTACGCATAGCCATTGGGTTTTCGTTATCAGTTTTAATACATCATTTTATCTCTGTCATCTTCAAACGACTCACAGAAACAGAACGATGTACTAAATACGTTTAGCGTTAAACGTATTTACTGGTTTGTGGTGCAAGCAGGCCGAAATGATCATCAGTGGTGCCTAAATAATCACTAGATGTGAATGATATGATATTGTGTCAATACTGTTTTATAGCATTCACTATTATAGGTTTTTTTGACAGATGACGAGAAAAAACTTTGCAAGAACGTACTGCGCTTGCATCGGGCATCATTCAGCAAGTTACGTGTGTGTGGATTGTTCTACGTAGACGCTGCGTTACAATTATGTCTGATGAGTACTACACTGAACTACACTGTTGTGTTGTTACAATTTGCATTTCTGTAATTTCGGCTACCGTAAATAGTTTTTGTGGATAGTCAGTTTTTTATTTCTTGTCATCTCTTTACGTGGACCATAAGATTTCTATTTCCAATTCAAAAATATTCATTTCGTATGCGAACACTAGAAAATCTGAGTTGTTACAATTAGATTTGATGTCATTCATTTAGAGAATAGGACCCAACACTGAGCCCTTGGAAACCCCAGATGAAATAATGGTGAAGTCAGATTCAAAACCTTTCATGACATTAATTATGTAAGTTATGGTCCACCTTGTCAAAAGCCTTTTAAAAATCCGTGTTCAGATTATCCATCCATTATTACTTGAACTTGGTTATGTTGCTGCAGTTTCCATGATGTGTGTTGAAAGGCACTACTTACTTTTCATGAAAAGAAAAATGAAGACATTTTAATATATCGGAAAACAAATCCCTTGTATGCCATAGCGTGCCCTCTGTTTGACCTCAGTTTACAACAGTTTGTAATAAGATCTTGTTTCTGTGTCTGTGTAGATCTAGTAAATACAATCATTTAAAAAAAAGCTGTACGTGTGTGAATTCTAAGACCCTCACTCTCCTGACATTCCGTACTCTCGCCTACGTTTCTGGGAGGCCTCTGTCATCGGAGGTACTCTAGCCGTGTGACGTAAAATGACACAGCTGACCACCCCTGCATGCCGTAGGAGGCCAAAACACTCCTCCTGCTGAGCGTGAGGCGCTGAAAAGTGCCTCCGCTGTCTTTTGTATCGGCGTGAATTTAGACAACGCCATCACATTCTCTGCCTCAACCTGGACAGAGAACCCTTCTGACGTTAGGGCATAAACTCACGTAGTGCAAGACACCAACACGGCCTTCCTGCTAGCGTGAAGCATCATACAACGCTATAGTGAAATCTTCTACGTACGAAAAAACGATTATCACATTCATTCATTTTTTTTCATTTGATCAGGAGGAGGTTGTAAATATCCCTGTCCAGACAGGGATATTTAAAACGTCCTCCTGATCCAGAACGACGCAAGACACTGCAGCCTCGTCCTCGTCCTGCTCCACTACTGCCTGCCGATCCTGCTTCCTGTCATGCGAGCGACCCGAACCTTGCTTTAATAATGTGACTTACAACTAGCCCTCCGGCTATTCGTAACGTTACAGTGCAAGATCATTTTAATGGGGTTGAATTTTGTGTTATAATGACGCTCACTGTTGCTTTATTTCTATACAATTATAACCAGAAAAAGTCTCAAAATCAAAATCAAAATATTTTATTTCACATAAACCTACATGGGCACTTATGAATCATCAGAAGCTAGGTGCACGGTTCCAATTGGTCGTTTCTAATGGAGAAGAGCCGGCAAGAAACTCCACGGTTACTCTTTTAAAAATAATGGGCTATTACAATGTTTTCAAGTTACAGTCTTAATAGGTATGGGAGGACAGTGTACGGCCGTCAACAAGTACCAAGTACTTAACAAAAATGAAGATGGTTTACAAAGCTACAGTATATTAAGCCTACAACGTTTTCCCATTCACAAATTAAAAAAGAATCTATATAAATTATTACTAAACTATAAAAATAAAAACCTACCTATTTAAACCAAATGATAAGATTGCCATTACGAGAACGGTAACAAATCTGAATTAATATTATGTCTACGAGTCACTAATAAATGTTTTCAATTAAAATTGTAGGTTATGTCAACTAGTTATGTCAAGGTATGTAAAAAAAAGAAATAAACATCGTAATTTAGGAGCAGTTAAACATTAACATAGTTATGCCGTTAATGAGGTACCAGGGAAGCCAAATGTGCAGAAGGAATTTTTGCCAAACTTCCTTGTCTTCAACGTACTCCTTAATCTAATAATATGCTTTTTTGATTAGGGCACGTTTGATGTGGGTTTTGAACTTTCCATCGCTAAGTTCTATAACCGACTTTAACAACTTGTTTAGAAGGAGATACTGTTTATAAGAAATGACTTGCTTGTTTTAGTTAATCTAAGTTTGGGTATCTCAATTTCATATATTATGGAAATCGCTTCTTATTTTGAAAAGTCCTAAGTTTTTGTGAACATATGAATCGGCCAGTCACTCCTGAATATTATACCTCTCAGATTTGTCATGTTTTTTTGCCAGATTTGTACAATTGTTTGGGAGAGCATATCCCGGATCTACTTAAAATTTCCGCACAAATTACGTAGTAGAAAACAAGAGACGAGGATAACCGAATGATACAAATTAAACAAACTACGATTTTTACCTTTTTGGGTTCCGTACCTCAAAAGGGAAAACGGAACCCATATGGGATCACTTCGTTGTCCGTCCGACTGTCTGTCTGTCTGTCAATACCATTTTTCTCCGGAACGCGTGGAGGTTTCAAGTTGAAATTAATGTCAAATACGGTCCCGTGGAACACTAAAAAAATCAAGCTTCTAAGTCAACGTAATAAAAAATACGGCCATATAAGCAATATATTTAGATACTCGCAAATAAATCAAAACCTATACGATTTTACTGCGCGTCTTGATAAACCCTAAAGTAATTTAAAATTTGAATTTGCAGGTAAGTAGCAGGTTGTGTGTTGATCTAAATATGATTCGCGGGCGTAACAAATATGGCTTTACACAATTATAATCATTAGAATCGGCAATACAACTAACTCTCTTCGTAAAATCCTATTGAATGAGTATTTCTGAAATAATCATTCAGTAGGATTTTATGAACTTAGAGAGTTGTAATGCTGATTCTAATGATTATAATTCTGTAAAGCCATATTTGTTACGCCCGCGAATCATATTTAGATCAACATACAACCTGTTACTGACCTGCAAATTGCAAAAACCGTAATAAAATTTGAATTTCGCGGGCTACCTTAGCGCATCCCCTTAAACCAACACAGGCAACATACTCGACTGAAAAGCCACGTTCATTTTTAGAGATTTTTATTTTCTATGGGTAGTTTGAAATCAGATATTCGGTAGCGTCGAATGGTTCCCAAGCTCAATATTCTTTATTTAGTGAAATATTCTAGTAGCAGCAAGGATGTGAAGTAATTGTAATAATACGAGTATACAGGGTGGAATTTTGTAATGCCACCTGGACGGAAAGTACTCTTAATACTGCAGATAGAAAGTTTTACTCAAAGGAAACATTCCTTTATTTTTGAATAGAAAGCAAACTCCATTCAAAGAAATTTATTACTTTCCCTCCAGGTGGCATTACAAAATTCCACCCTGTATATAAGTGTATATACACAATATATGGGTGAATCTTGAGAGGCTCAAGATTATTATTATTGTATGTTGTTGTGGTAATTTTGATTGCGTGTTATTTCTGCGTGTTATTAGTGCTAGCATGACGACGACATTTGTTGTAGCACCCAGGTTTGGCTCATTAGGCGCAACTACGTTCTCAGCTCCAGTTTTTGGCTCAAGCTTGTATGCAAACCCGCCTACGCCGCTCAAGACATACATTTTCTAGCCCCATTTATGGTGCTTCTTAGGATTGTATCTTTAGAGCTTGTGTCTAGGTTTCGAACAAATCTGTTCATCCATGCAGAGATACTTCTCGAATGGAACATTCAGGCATGTTTTTGGTTTAGTTTTGTCCAACTGGCCTTGTACGAGCTACGCTGTACATTGACCTTTGTGGTAGTTTGTACGTCACACTCATTAATGCACATAAATATTGTTTAGATGTGCATTTCTCCAACATAGCATTTAAGTGTAATAATTGTGTAATTATATTTTAGTAGCAATAAATCCATCAAGGGAATCGTTCGTCTACTCATTTACATAACATAACAACTACATAACATTTTCACTGTTGGGCATTACAACCCCAACATTTGGTCCTTCGAGCCGGATAACAAGACACTCGACTGCTATTTGCCGCATCATGGCGTCGAACGCGCCGAGTCAACAACAACCAAGTACAGGGTTGTATTTAATGCATCCGCAAAAACGACTACCGGTTGGAGCTTAAACGATCTCATGTACAAGGGCCCAAACTTACAACAAGATTTACAAACAACATTAATACAGTGGAGGCAATACAAGTATGCTTACACAGCTGATATAGAAAAGATGTACAGGCAAATTTTAGTCGCCCACTGTGACCAAAGCCTACAACAGATTGTCTGGCGAGAATCACCGGAACAACCTCTACTTTCATATCAACTTGCTACAGTAACTTATGGCACCAAAGCAGCGCCGTTCCTGGCCATAATGACACTACGAAGATTGGCGGAGGACGAGCGTCAAAATTTTCCGGAAGCTTCAAAGGTAGTGGAGGAGTCATTTTACGTCGATGATCTCGTTCACGGATCACATGCTATTGCACAAGGACAGAAGCTAATTTCGGACCTAAAAAAATTACTCAAGAGTGGAGGGTTCAACCTTAGAAAATGGTCATCAAATGAACCCCGACTCTTGGAAAATGCAACAGCTCAACATAACAACGAAAACACTGTCTTCAACTTCAAAACGGATCAAACATCAAAAACATTGGGCCTATGCTGGAATTCGACGGAAGACAAATTTACATTCCAATGTTCGATTTCACGCGTCTACAAGAAACATACAAAACGCAGCTTATTAGCTGAAATATCAAAATTGTTTGACCCACTTGGCTGGCTAGCTCCCTTGTCAACAAAATTAAAATTGTTATTCCAAAAGGTCTGGGAGGTCAAATTACAATGGGACGACGATGTTCCCGACAACATATACAAAGAATGGTGCAAAATACAAACGAACATAAAGGCGATCAACTTGTGTGAAGTACCAAGATGGCTTAGATGTGACGGAAGACAAGCTATAGAACTACATGGCTTCAGTGACGCCTCCCTGGATGCCTATGCGTGTGTTATTTATGCACGAGTTCACCCATCAACAGACGTTACACTGGTCGCTGCAAAGTCTAAAATTGTACCACACAGAAAAGCCACGACATTGCCTAAACTGGAATTAAATGGAGCGCACCTACTATGCAAATTAATGCAAAAGGTTAAGGAATGCCTACATCAACATGATATTCGAGTTTATGGCTGGACTGATTCTATGGTGGTCCTGGGTTGGATACAAGGTGACCCAGCACGATGGAAAACATATGTGGAGAGTCGAGTCCAAAAAATCAACACTGTAATACCGCGCTCGTGTTGGGATTACGTCAAGTCAAGTGAAAATCTCGCTGACGCCGCAAGCCGAGGCCAGTACGCCGGTCAATTGAACGGAAACAAACTGTGGTGGCAAGGTCCTATTTGGCTATCATCTCTTGAAGTAAAGACCGTAG
Source organism: Tiliacea citrago (assembly GCA_963921375.1). NCBI lineage: Eukaryota > Metazoa > Arthropoda > Insecta > Lepidoptera > Noctuidae > Tiliacea > Tiliacea citrago. Next base: position 3,909,805 of record OY992801.1, read on the forward strand.
TCAAAAAAGTTTACACGTTAAATCAAGAGGTGAAAACAAAGGCAATGAAACAAGTCAATGCTGTCCAAACCAACACAAAAACCATCAACATTATCGAACAATTATTACAAAAACATAGCTCTATAAATCATGTCATTCGAATAGTCGCATGGATACACAGAGCATTGAACTTAACAGTTCGAACATCGGACTCGAAACATCGCCAATTACCGAGTTACCTTACGTTGCAAGAATTGAACAGTGCAACTAAGGCAATTGTGAAACAAACACAACAAAATGTATTTGAAACGGAAATGAGTCATTTACGTAAACATGGCAGAGTGACATCAAACAGCAAGTTACTGCCTCTCAATCCTTACATTGATCAAGGAGGCTTGCTAAGAGTCGGGGGACGATTGAACAACGCCACGTTAACTGAAGAGATGAAGCATCCGATGATCATCCCTCACGACAGCCACCTAACGCATTTGCTTATCGATCAAGCTCACCAAATGACATTTCACGGCGGACCACGACTCACATTGTCACACCTGCGCCAAAAATATTGGATCATCGGTGGAGTGCGAGTCACAAAAATGCAAGTCAGAAAATGCATAACATGCCGAAAAATTAGTCCAACCAAACAACAGCAAATCATGGGTGAACTGCCGACTGCAAGAATAAACCCTGCCCCGCCATTCTACCATACAGGAGTGGACTACACGGGATTCGTCGATGTTAAGATGAATAAAGGAAGAGGGGCTAAAACCACTAAGGGTTACATAGCCATCTTTGTTTGCATGGTAACAAAGGCAGTGCACATTGAGTTGGTCTCTGATCTTACAAGCTCGGCATTTTTGGCAGCACTTAACAGAATGGCAGCAAGGAGAGGCGCCCCCCGCCATATGTACAGCGATAATGGCACGAACTTTGTCGGCGCTAATCGACTGCTCATGGAACAATACGGAGAAATAGAGAACACCTACAGGAACGAACAATTACAGAAAGAAATCGCCGAGATATTCATACAGTGGCATTTCAACGCACCTGCATGGCCCTCGGCGGGCGGATTGTGGGAACGAGCCGTAAGAAGCCTGAAACACCATTTAAAACGAGTGGTGGGTGAGCAAAAGTTAACATTCGAGGAGTTCTCCACAATCCTAACAAAACTAGAAGCATGTCTAAACTCCAGACCTCTGTGTGCACTGAGTGAAAATGTGGAAGACCTAGACTGTCTGACGCCAGCTCACTTTCTAACAGGGTCAGGGTTGACCATCATCGAAACAAGAGAAGACGCCCGAACAAGATGGGAGCTGACTAGAAAAATATATACAGAAATCTGGAAGAAGTGGAAAAACGAGTACTTGTGCCAACTGTTAGCAAGAACGAAGTGGCAGAAACCTCAGAACAACGTGAAGATCGGTGACTTGGTTGTTGTACATGATGACCAGCGGCCCGCAGGAAAATGGTTGATGGGCAGAGTAACAGATCTTCACCCGGGGAACGACGGATATGTTCGCGTCGTGACCCTGAAAACAAGAAACGGCTCTATAAAGAGACCCATAACAAAGCTATCTATTCTACCAATAGACAGCAAGGAAAACTCTATTCCACAAAACACCGGAAATGAACACTTTACACAAGCTACAAACGAGACTACAACAAAACACCAACAAACTGCCAAGACAAGCAAAATAAACATGATCGGATTAGTAATGGCCCTGCTATACCTACTAAGTCCAGCAAGCGCGACATCAAACACAACAAACTTTATCGAATTGCAACAAGGCCTATATTTTGATAAAGAAATTGCCAACATGAAATTGATTCGCGACGAGTGGAAGATAGTTGTCTACTACGACGTCAAACCCTACTTTCATGGTACAGCAGTGTTCACCATATTCAACGATCATCTCGAAATCATATGTTCAAAACTAAAACAGAAGACTCAATGCAACGTTATTATATTACAATTACATCACGCGTTCGCTGAACTTGAACACTACAACCGCATTTTGCTGAATCCGCAAGGTCGGGTGAACATGAGAAGCAAACGCGGCCTTATCAACGGTGTCGGGTCAATCGCACGTTCCTTGTTCGGAGTATTGGATGACCAATTCGCCGAAAAATATCAACGGGATATAGAACTCATCAAGGAAAATGAGAAACATCTGGCTCTATTGTCTAAAAATCAGACATCAATAATAGAAGCCGAATACAACGTACTAAGAAGATCGGAAGAAACAATTGCAAAACAACACAAATTATTTAATCAACATCTGCTAAGCCTAGACAAGCTCACAAGCAACCTTCAGCAAGAAATTGAGTCTCAAGAACTATCAATCGAGTTTGTGATGTCTGCTATCTCTGCAAACAGCTATATAGAGCATCTAAGAAACTTTCAAGAGATTCTTTTGGATACCGTAACCAATATTTACAATGGCAAGATGAACTTACACCTCATTGCGCCAGAACAGCTACGGGACGAACTGAACATCATATCCGGTCAGCTATCAAAGGATGTGGCACTTCCTATCACCAACATTCAAGATGATTTCTCCCGCCTATACCACCTTCTACAAGTGAAAGCAAAAATGACAGAGAGATATCTAATCATTGAGATACGGGTGCCGTTAATTAGCAGAGAAAACTACGAAGTTTACCATGCCATACCTGTCCCAAAAAAGAATGGCGTCGACATGGTCACCCTACTTCCTATAGCGGAACTGTTATCAATCAACATACAGAAAGATTCATACCTACCGATGACTAGAACTGACCTACATCAGTGCATGCACTACGACAGTACGACTGTGTTGTGCCCCACGAGGTCACCAATATACCACATGAAGTCTGACGAGAGCCTCTGCAAGAAGAGACAAGACTCGTCGGGCTGCAAAATCAAACATGAGAGCTGTCAAAACACGTGGCTGGAACTTAGCAACATAAATAGCTACATGTACTTTTGCTGTGACGCTTGCAAAATACGCGTCATATGCGGAAATCAAGTTTCTACTGAAGTACTTAGCAACGCAGGGATAATGACACTCGGTAGCGACTGCACTATCAATAGTGAGACGTTCACTGTACATTCCCGAAGGCAACTCATGGACACAATGCATACCCAGGTTGAAGAACTCATGCTGGAAATCCCATTAATCAATCGGATCATCAATCTATCGGTACCGGTTTTGAAACATGAACCCGAGAATGAGACGGTAATGGAGCAGAGCTCATTACTGCAAGATCTGGGAAAACAGATAGAACAGATGAAAGCCGCGGCCGCAGAAGACATCATATCTGATCGGGCAACATACCACGATGTTCACCAATATGTCGTCATATACGTATTGGCAACAGTAGCAGCAACAGCAGGCGCAATTGCACGAGTCCAGAGAAACCTGAAGCACCACCTGTTCCCAATCCAGCGCCCCGAAGGAGATCGACTGCAAGCATCGTGGACAACGCAGCTGTATTTGACGTCACAGACGACAACGGCGTATTGCACTTATCGAGTGCACGTACACTCAACAAAGCAACGTCGCCTATTGCGCGTTGTGATTTATTTGTATAGTAGTACTTAACATTTCATTATTAACATAACTTTTTCATTTTTATTGTACAATTACCTTTTGTGAGTGGGCAATATGTACGAGCTACGCTGTACATTGACCTTTGTGGTAGTTTGTACGTCACACTCATTAATGCACATAAATATTGTTTAGATGTGCATTTCTCCAACATAGCATTTAAGTGTAATAATTGTGTAATTATATTTTAGTATCAATAAATCCATCGGGAATCGTTCGTCTACTCATTTACATAACATAACAACTACATAACATTTTCACTGTTGGGCATTACAACCCCAACAGGCCTGATTTTGTAGGTTTGTAAAAACAGTTTTACACGTCAATCATATTTTTAAAAACTTGATGAGGTTGGCGTTTCTTATCTGATTACTCTGAGAAGAAAGGCTGCAACAAACTCAAAGATCACAGTCTCTTTTAAAGCCCAGACATAATCTTGGTCTGATAAATATTTAGGTAGACATTATATATATTATATTATCATTTTATATTTTTATATATTTATATCTGTAACTTTTATGGTGTACATAATAAAGAGTATTCTATTCTATTCTATTCTATTCTATTATAGGGTGACGCAATGTGCGGTATTATCGCTAAAAGTGTTCAAGGTTCTGTACATTATAATAATCACATCTTAGCTAATCGCGTCCGGCCCTTGTTCAGGCCATGGTTCGGAGCGAGAGTGCATGGGAGGCCGTCATCTCCTTCTGCGAAGCAGTAATGCTCGCGAAGGACGAGGCGGAACCCGTGACGGAGAGGCAAGGTTCGCGCCCTCGCGCCCCTAGTCGCCGCAGGAGACGCCCTGGGCGTCGGGAGTCGCAAGCCGATTTCCGGCTACCGTACTCGCGGGCTTGCGACGGTGAGCGACCGGGTAGGTCACCGTCCGATAAGGACCAGGCCCGGGTCGACGGCGCGTTGTGTTCCACGCGCGCCTCAAAGAGATGTCAGCACAAACTGACGGGGTCCGTTAGGACCAACGCCTGCCAGGGTTGCGAGTTTGTCTGAAAGGGATATCGTGGCCCTGGCACACAGGCAACTGAAGGAACACGGGTGGGTCAGTAAAAGTCTAACACGCCCTTCCGCTCCGCCCAGAGCGGGAGAAGTTATTTGATAAATTCCCACCCAAAAAAGCTAATGCCTTAGTTTGACCGAAATTACAAAACCAGCCACCAAGAAATAGTTAGATCCTTCCAATGACCATTTTGCTGTATCACCTCATGTACCCATATTCAAGCAAATACATGATATGATTTGATTTGACTTGACCATGGCACCCTCATAGGGGTTTCTACCTTTTGCAACCACTAAGACCAACGAGGTAGACAATTCCACAATTATTATTTACTTTCTAAGTTAATTTAAGATACCAATGATGACATTGTGAAGGGAAATATTCCAAGGAAACATGGACTATAAATTATGCCCGATTCCTCGAGACAGATTTTAATTTATTTGCGGAAGAATGAAAGACGTTACTGTCAGAAGATCGTCTGTAAGATCGCTTTTAGCGATAAGACCGCCCATTGTGTCACCCTGTGTAAAATTTCAACATTTATATCTGTAACTTTTATGGTGTACATAATAAAGAGTATTCTATTCTATTCTATTCTATTCAGAATGTTTGAAGAATTTTCTGAAGATTTGATGTAATTTTGACAAGGGATTGATTTTATTTGATACTGTAATGCAGCCGTTCTAAATTTAATGTAAAGCTACGCATATAAAAAACTTAAAATGGCCGATAGTGGTATATTATCTCCAATATTTTCACCAATTTTGCATAGCATAATGAATGCTTCTTCCGTTTCGAAGCATTTACAGCTAAAACTGACCCTGCAATTATTTCGAAGGGCAAGTAAGGCATTTCAAACAATAGAACCATTTATAAGTTAAACAATCCATTATAAATCCATTAGAATTGCTCGTATTTAGTACTAGAACTATATTAGAAAATAGCGCACTTTATACATATAATTTTTTTTTTTTTTTTTTAAAAACGTTGCCCCACACTAGGAATTTCTCCTGTATCGTGGGTGCGTTTACAAACATTTAAACTCACATACACAAACAGCCAGACCCGGAACAACTACTTATAGGTCATACAAATATTTGTTCCGTGCGGGAATCGAACCCGCGACACGCAGCGCAGCAGTCAATCGCTTAACCACTGCGCCAACCGTGCCGTCATTACAGTACAATTACTCAAACACCATCGGTAGCGTTGAAAGATGTCACCGGAGTACTGTTGGCATCTTAATAATTCTGGTTCAGACGATGGATTATATCCGTTGAAGATAAGCTTATGAAATACAAAGCATAATGTTCATGAATATATGTATCACATAGACACAAGGAATTTATGTAATCTTAGTCTGAAACACAACTTACTTTGGAATTTGCCTTTGATTATTTGAGCTACAGATTACACGGCCTAGAAGTTATGATTGAGCGCTTAAGTAATGTATTCGAAAGCGATGCTCATTTGTATTATTATAATATTATTTATGCCCGTATTAATTAAGGCGCTGACAAGAGGCAAAAACAAATTATTAAAAAAACAAAAAACCCGACTGCAAAAAAATGAACTGAAAGGATGGAAACAAGATGAAAAGTAAACCAGTATCCTTTATGTACCAAAAATAAATAAATGCAGTCGGAGGCAACTAGGATGTTACGAACGAACGCCTTAAAATGTGCCTACGACTGCATTTATTTATTTTTGGTACTTAAAGGATACTGGTTTACTTTTCATCTTGTTTCCATCCTTTCAGTTCATTTTGTTGCAGTCGGGTTTTTGTTTTTTTAATAATTTGTTTTATTTTAAGTTTTTTAGTGTTATTTATGAAAAAATTGTTTAGTTGAGTATTGGTAAATTAATAAGCTATACGACATAGTAAGGTTAGCAAGACAGGATAGGTCAATTGGCTCCTTTCTTTCATAGAATTCTTATCGTTAAAACTCCAATTTAATACCTATTTCATTTACGATTTTGTCTATAATTGTATGTTACGGTTTAACTGACTAACTTCCATTAAATATTGGCATGCCATCAGTGCATCGCGGATTATATATTTGCACAGAATTTTATACATCTTTTGTACCCACCACATTTATGTAAATAAACGATTTTGATGGGAAAAACTTTTACTATTTCTGACTGTTGTAATGGCCAGTCTGTTCATTATAGCAAAATCTGGCCAATTGCATGTCAGAAAATGCACAATGAAGGGTTACGTAGTTAGGATGAATTCATCCTATCAAAATATGTCGCATTCAGAATGACCGTATTTTTTTATTGCGTTGACTTGAAGTTTGATTTTTTTAGAGCTCTAAGGGACCGTAGACCTTCGTTTTTGATATTAATTTCAACTTAATACCTCTACGCGTTCCTGAAAAAAAGGGTCTTGACTGACAGACAGACGGACTGAGGGACAGACAACGAAGTGATCCTTAAAGGGTTCCGTTTTTTTATTTGGCACCATCTTGCGTTTTGATTTTAACTCCATTATCGTCGTCAGCGCCCTCGAAAACCATGAAAACGACACCCATGATAAAAAATTTGCAAATTTTCGGTAACGCTATTTAAAATTTTGATTTTGTCTCCATTATTGTTACCAGAGGCCTCGAAAACGATAACTACGTTACCCATGACGAAAAATCATCACAAAATCACGACAACCATCTTTTCGCGCAAGTGTCTATAGCAGAAATGTCATTCGCGCAAGTGAACCAGATCCGATGCATCAAATCTTAGTTGATCTAACACTCTCATAAGAAACAGCTAGGATCTATTGGCATAAAAAAGTGAAAATTGCTCATTTTCTTGCTGGCTGTACATTTTTTTTTAATCTGTGAATGCAGATGTTATTTCACTAAACTATTTTTATTTTAGTTATTTCCGTGTCTAATCTATCCGTGACATCACAGCGGGCCCTATCAGAATACCAGCGCTGCGACACTTATTTTTTAAGTGCCGCAGCATCATGCTGAGATAGGGGGGCCTTTTGGCCTCGTACAGGACTTTCTGTTTTTATTTAGATTTTTACTTTGTTTTATTTTTGTTTTTGTTCTTTACAAATAAATGCTTTTTCTTTCTTTCTTTCAGATCAAAATGTCTCAGATGTTTAGGACAGTCGTCTAAGACCGAATTTGTGTAGATACAACGGTTAAGATATCCTTACTTCCCATCTTAAAAATCCGCCCTGCATATTATGTCATGATAATTGACTACTTAGCTCCATAAAGATATAGCATGATGGTAATCATTTAAAAGGTTAAATCTGTAACTGTTTGGCTCGTCTTTTTACAATTTACTGTAAACCTTAGAGGCATACAAACATAATGCAATATTGCGCATCCCTTATAGTAAATAGCGTGATAATATATAACCTATTGGTTGACCAGACTTATAGGGAATATATATGCAAAATTTGAACAGAATGTATCCGAATAGAATTTGCATGATGCTAGAACATACATTCAGAAAAACAGAAACAAAACCTAAAAACAATATTTTCGGCAATAGAACGATCTCAGACCTCAAACCAATTATTTTTTTCAAAAGTATTCAATGTACAATTTCAACTTTGCTTCGATTTTGTTTTTGTTTTTAAAGAAAATGTACTTTTTTGTAGTTTGTGTCAAAATAGTAGGTTATAAGTGTTATAAAATATATATATTTGGAATTGGCTATTTACTAGCTTTTATTTGATATCCATATTAATATAATCACAAAATATATTTTTTTATACCCCCTCTCGTTTTTGATTTGCAGTTGCCACATTAAAATTTTATAGCCTATGTCACTCCCACAATTAAAACGAATCTACGGATACCTCATATGTTAAAATCCATCACGTCGTTTAGCCTACAGAGCGTGCCAAAGAAATAGACATACATACATACATACACTCGAAAAACATAACCCTCCTTCTGGAGCAGTCAGGTAATAAAGTTGGCTTATCTTAAACAAAAAAATTGCCAAATCTATATAGTTTGTAGTAGCGGAAAAAATATATGTTATTCTTGAACATATTTCTCAGAACTTGGTTGTTAGCAAAACACGTTTAGAAAAAAATCTCGATGCAATTAACGGTAAACTAACCCTTTAATTTGAGTTTCAATCCGAAGTATCTGTATTAAATATCAACGTACGGTTGGTATTTAATTAATAACAAAAACGTCTGATTTGTATGCAGAACTTGGTTGGTTTTTATTTTCGACTAGCTTTTGCCCGCGGCTTCGCCCGCGTGGATGTCGGAAAAAATGTGACGACAACGTACTATCGGAATTAAAGTACACTGTGTTAATGCAGATTATAAACTATGTTACCAAATTTCATCTAAATCCGTTCAGCCATTTTTGCGCCAATCTGAAACATAAAACCATCCCCTTTAAAATTGACTACCCCTTTCCACCCCGTAAGGGGTAGATTTTTTGACAACCCTGATACACCTTTTCCTTTATTTCCGATCTTAAATATAAATACCGAGTTTCAAGTTAACCGAACCGCGCGATATATCTTTCCATACAATTATTTTCCCCCACAAAATTCAACACCCCCTTTAAAACGTTGTTTTCGAAAATGTATGTTTATGGTCGTTTTATTTATAAAAAAAATATACGGGTCAATTTTCAAGTTTATTGATCAAACGAAACATAATTTGATATAAACTGTGTCCCCCTTTTCACCCCAAAAGGACTTTATTTTTGAAAAATATTCAACATGTGTTATTCAATTACTTTTGTTTGGAGTTTATCAAGACGCACAGTAAAGTCCTTCCCTGAAACTTAAAAAAACCCTTTTGCCCCGGTAGAGTTACATTTGAATAGGCCCAAAACATGTAACGCTTTATATTCTGTGAGCATTAGGTATATATAAAATACCGGGTTTCGAGTAAATCGGACCGCGCGTTAAAATTCTTCCATACAAACTTTAACATCCCCCAATCCCCTTTAAAAAAAACAAAAAATTATTAACTTTATAATTTACTTAGGTTAGTGTTCGTGGCAAGTTTCAGATTTATTAACTCAAGGAATAAGATTTTTCATACAAACGAAATCCCCCCTTTTCACCCTTTTAAAGGTCAAATTCCCAAAAACCCCTTCTTAGCAGATGCCTACGTCATAATTTAGAGTTAATCAAGCCACGCCGTAAAATCCTCCCTTGTCAAATTGACTACCCCTTTTCACCCCGTCAGGGGTCAATTTTCAAAAAAAACTCTGATATATGTTATTCTTAATTTTTGTTGCTAAGTATTAATACCAATTTTCAAGTTAAACAAACCACGCAGTAAAGTTCTCCCTTGTAAAATTAACAACTCCTTTTCATCCCGTTAGGGAAAGATTAAAAAAAAAGCTGATATATTTTATTCTTTATTATTGGTTTTAAGTATAAATACTGAGTTTCGAGTTATCGGACCGCGCGTTAAAATTCTTCTATACAAACTTTGAAATCCCCCAATCCCCCTTCAGGGGGCAGTTAAAAAAAAAACAAAAATTACAACTTTATAATGTACTTCGGTAAGTATTCGTGCCAAGTTTCAGGTTTATCAACTCAAGGAATAAGATTTTTCATAAAAACAAAATCCACCCCATTCACTCCCTTAAAGGTCGAATTTTCAAAAACCCCTTCATAGCGGATGCCTACGTCATAATAAGTATCTATGTACCAAATTTCAACCCAATCCGTATAGTGGTTTGAGCTGTGTGTTACCTGTCAGTCATGGTTTCCTTTTTGACTACCTTTTTTTACCCCGTTAGCAGTAGATTTTTGAAAAACCCTGATACACGTTATTCTATATTTTTGGTTTCAGGTATAAATACTGAGTTTCGAGTTAATCAGACTGCGAGTTAAAATTCTTCTATATAAACTTTGACATCCCCCAATCCCCCCCCGTAGGGGATTACCATTCGGCGATTACCATATTCGTGCCAAGTTTCAAGTTTATCAACTTTATTATTTTTAGTTGAATACTTAATTTTGCGAATGGACAACTTCAATACAAAACTTTATCCCCCTTTTCACCCCTTTGTGGGTTGAAATTAAAAAAAAACGATTTACGTTGTATCAGCCAACCATAAGCCGAACTATTAGTGAATTTAACTTAAAAAATAAAGAACTTTAATTAAAAACAAAATTTCACCCCTTAAGGGTTAAAATTATAACTACACCGTTGCGTTAGCTTCCGCCCATAAGCATAGATAATAAATTTAGTGATTTTTGCATTTTAAAATGAAGGACTTTCCATACATAATTTCATCCCTCTTTTTAACCCTTCGGGGGTGGAATTATCAAAAACACTGAAACACGTATATATTAATTTTCAATCGTCAGCCTAAACACAAAATTTGCAGATCCTAACTTCAAAATGGACGGACATTCATATAAACTTCCACCCCCTATTTTACCCCTTTAGGGGTGGTATTCCCAAAAATCCTTTCTTATTCCTTGTCTACATTATAAAGAAAACCTCTGTGCAAAATTTCAGCTTTCTAGGTCCAAGGGTTTAGGCTGGGCGTTGATGAGTCAGTCAATCAGTCAGTCAGGACAGGATTACTCAACTCATTTTTGAGTAAATAGATAATTGCTTCATATTTTGCAATAAATTACAAGCGTTGTGTCATCGCGCTTCTCTTTTTTTTTGTATGCAGTCTGACAGTGACTACGGTTTAGCTGTTGTCAGCGTCTCAACATCAAGTTTAGCAACGCTTAGTTCAGTTTCACCATAATTTCTAAGTAGCCAACTCCTAAGCTTCAAAATCTACACTTTTCTGGGTTGTTCAAGCCACATTTCTTGCTTGCAAGTGTATTGACGGTGGCATACAAAAAAATAGAAGCAACAAATGACTAGCACACTCACTACACAGTAATATAGTCATGCGCCACGTGACTTCACAGGATTCGTGCGTCGCGCGCGCCGCAGCTACGCATGCGCGAGCGGGCGCCCGGCAAGATAACTACAGTCACAATACGTCATCACGCTCATAGACGCAATCGGGAAATGCAACTGTAGTCTTTACAGTTACCTTATTATTTATTGCGCAGGACAGGGTGCAAGCGAGACAAAACACTTGATATTCCCGTGTAACGAATGAAATAAATGTTTTAGGTAGGTACCTACTTTGTTTATGGATGGTGATGCCAGCGGATTAATTTTTATGTTTTTTAATCATATTTATTCTTATATATTTGGTTGTATAGGCATTCTATTCTAAGTACTGTTTGTTTTAGTTTTGTTAGCTATTATGTACAACTCATTAAACCTGACTTGGGTTCCGTATGTATTTTTCGGGTGACCACTGAAAATCAGCGCTGTGCTGTGGGTCCCCCATAGCACCGCATCACGCTGAGTGCAAGCCTTCTTGTCACAGTCATGACGTGCAGCTGCCGACTGTTTGTTTTACCAGTTTATGTTTTTATATATCTTGCACGTGTTTCTGTGACAAATAAAATTATTTTTCTTTCTTTTTCTTTCTTTCTAAGCACTGTTTAGAGTTGAGATGGTACAATATTTATTGTTGCTTCAACAACACACAGGCAATTAAATTGCAACGTGTAAACCAGACTTTAAGCCCTATTTACACGGTGCCAGTGTATTCCCGGTGGCATACAATAAAATTGAAGCAACGAATGACTTCCATTGTTTAGACGGTGCAACTTTTACCGTTGCTTCAACAACGTACAGGCAAAACGACACACTTGCAATTAAATTGCGCCATGTAAATCAGACTTTAAGCCCCTTTAACACGATGCAAGTTTATTGCCTGTGGCATAACATAAAATTGAAGCAACTATTGACTGGCACCGTCTAAACACCACGTACAATACGGGCAAGTTAGTTGCTGTTTTAAACTGATACAGGTGTAAACACCACGTACAATAATTGCATTGAATTCTGGCATGAAAATTTACCATCATTCAAACATGAGTGCGGTGAGTGAGGCTGTGTTAATCGTTGCTGCTAACGAAACAAGTTAAAAAAAAATCTTGAGACGATAGTTACCTCAACGTAACAACCGTTTACGCTGAGTACGCAGCCGCCAGCCTACGTATTAATGTGCAATTAGATCAATTACATGTTATTCCATATTATTGTTTGTGAAGTTAGTTATTAGATCAGCCTTCAGCTTAATACACTGTTTCTCTCTAATGAAAATAATTGTATTAAATAAAGTTTTTTTTAACTTAATTCCCGATCGCCGAAACATAACTCGATGTTCAATAAAATTTTAAAGAATTATTGAACTTTCTGTTTAGACGAGGCAAAACTTGCACGCGATAATCACCTGGCAATAATTGCCTTGGTGTTAATAGAAGTCGCATGCAATAATTGAATGGCAAAACCTGCATTCAATTATTGTATGCCATTTTATGGAAATCGCACGCGTGTAAACACTTGCATGCAATTCTTGAATGGCAATAATTGAAAATACTGTATGGTATGCGATTATTTCTTTTGAACGTTCCAGAAACTGGCACCGTGTTTAAGGCTGGCTTAAGGAGGCTTTAGTCAAGTTCGGTGCCCGTCAATTTTGTTAGAAATCTGTTGCTAGACAACTGCAAGAGTTGTGTTAACATTACGCATCGGTGAATCGGTGTCGCTACTTCAGAGCCTCCGCAGACTACAGATTTTCTATCGGCCGATAGTTTGGTCGGGTTAGGCTACTACTAGCGTGCATACTTTTTTTTTGCTCCGGTGTGGAAAATCCTTATGGAAGTCCTCCGCCCTGGGGCGTTCGGAGGGGACTTCCTACACTTGCACCAGTGGTCATGGGATCATGAGCGACTTCCGCGATCCCCGGCTGGTGCAAGCTTCTCCGCTACCTTAAGCCCGTGGGGGGAGTGAGGTGTAAGACGAGGAGGGACGTCCAATAGGGGCGCACGTGGAACACTACGCGCCACTGCCTCGGGTCCTGCTGCTGCTGCACGCGTAATGAACGCCATCCTGATTTAGCAGTCGGCTGATAGTTCAGTTTGAAGCGATACATAATCATTATACTTATGGTGGATCTGCAGCTGTAGCTCGCGAAATTTAAATTTTCTTACGTTTTTTGTAATTTGTAGGTCAATATCAGGTTTTATCTTGATCAAAATATGGTTCGCGACTATAACAGACATGTATTTACGGAATTATTATCATTAGAACCATTAACACATCACTCTAAGTTAGATTTGTTCCCAAATGTCATGATTTCATGATTGATGGTAAAAAAAAAATAACAAAATTTGAATTTCGCGGGCTGCAGCTGCGGTGGTATGCGCACTGGCATACATCTTCATACTGATTAAGAAACCGACTAAACTATTTCATCATTACATTTAGATGTTGCTTAGTGTTAGTTAAAACAGGCAAAGTTATTATATAAATTTAGAAACCGAATATTATAAACACGCGGCAGTCAACTGTTTCAACCATTCAATATAGCAAAGCTGTTAGTGGTAGGTCCATGTGGATATTATGATAGTCGGTGTATATTTCAAGAAGAACAGAAACAGAATATCAATGTTGCTAATTTCTCAATAGAACGCCAATTAGTATTGAAAGTTTGATTTAGTTGTTGTATCGTGATACGTTACTGTTTTTAGTGCTCACGATATTATTCACGTAGATTTTTGAACAGCGGGCAAAATAAAAGTTTTCTGAGAGTAAAACACCATATATGTATTTTTTCATAGACTATATTTGCTGTTGAATTGATCATCCTCAGCCCATAGCAGTCCACTGCTGGCCATAGGTCTCTCCAATTGCACGCCATTCAGCTCGATTCTCGGCAACTCTCATCCAGCTGCCATCGGCCACCCTGCAAAGATTGTCTCTCCACCTAGCCTGAGGGCGTCCTACCTTAAGTTTGCCGATTCACGGTCTTCACTCATGAACACATCTACCCCAACGGTCCTCGATTCTACGGCTAATATGGCCGGCCTATTGCAATTTCAGCTTGCTTATTCTGTGAGCTTATGTCGACAACTTTGGTTCTATCTATTCTAGCCGTATCGGCTCGTTCCGGATGCGATCCCTCAGAGAGACTCCAAGCATAGCCTGTTCCAAAGCTATGGAACGTGCAGTGATGTCATGATGAAATTAAAAAGTTTGATAAAGCAAATGAAAAAGCAATCAAATAGTCTTTTTTTGCGTCTTCCATTAATTATCGAATCAATCTTGTTGTGCAACATACTCGGATAAAATATTCCTCGCAGACATATTAAATTTATGAACACAGCTAGTCTCAAAAGCCAAGAACAGCCGACAGACATGAATGTGAATGAGCAGCATTATAAGCATGTATATACCAGCTGATTTAAAACATAGACTTCATATTTATGACGAGCACGAACTCTTTGCGCTCCTCGCAGTGTGTGCTTTGCTTATAGTATATATATCTCCCAATTATAAAGTTCCTTTGAAGAGTTATATCTTAGTTAGTCACTGCACCTGACTAGACAGTCGGGAGATTGAAGATATTATATAATAATAAAAAAAAAGTGTTGCTCATGTTTTATGAGTTTGGAAAGATTGATTTCTTATCCACTTCTGTCATCATCAAAAGAACTTCAGTATAATATATTCGAAATGAATTTGAGGAAATTGTCAACAAATGGGTCAGAAATATGTGTGTAGTGCCATTTACAAAAAAAGTGCTTTCATGTGGTAATTAGAAAACTTAAGCCCGATTCCAATTTAAAATCACCTTGAACATGTTTTTATTTCGCAGTTGGTATTTAAATTTAATAATGTTATTAAAACAAACATGCGGGACAGTCATTGGGGACTGCCGATAGAAGTGAAAACTAGCGTTCGTTGACGATGACGCGAGTTCCATGATCTTTGTTCACCCAAAAAGTACACAATACACAGTATACATATAGCTCATGGAAAGCGTTCGGTGACGATGACGCGAGTTCCATGATTTTTGTTCACCCAAAAAAAGCTCAACGCGCCTAAAGAAGTTTTCTCTTTAAAAATGTGGTGAGATAACATAACATCACGCCTTGTTTCACCGATGGATCAGGCAGTGGTGTACCCATAGTACTCGTACAGTCACATTTCGCCAATAATGTTTGTGAGATTTGAAGTTGAAATCTTGTAAATACAGATGAATGTGTTACTAATTCCCGTAGGTGAGTAATTTCGTAAAAATTTAACCTAAACAGGGTTTTTTTCATCACCACTGCTCTCAAAACGGTGAAGGAAAACATCGTGAGGAAACCGGCATGTACTAGAACCAAAAATTCGAAGACGTGTGACTTCTAACAGCCTGCATTGGCCCCGCGTGGTGGATGACGGCCCACTCCCTCTCACAGAGAGGAGGCCTGTGACCAAGCGGAGGTAACATTATAGGCTGATTATGTTAAGTCGTATAACGCTTTTGTTTCCGCTTTTTAATAACCAAAGGATGCCAAAGGGACAATATTACTAAGCCTAAACGTCTGTCTATCCGTCACAGGGCCTGTATCTTGAGAAGCGTAATAGGTCTTCAGTTGAAAATTTCAAAGAAAACGGGTAAATATTACCGTTATAATAGGAAAAAAAAAAAACGAGTGTGCTTTAGACCACAAGACTGAAGTAAAACTTACAGATAGTAATACTAATTATATTTACTTACTTACAACTATAGGTCTGCACTGTGTCTTAGATACACGAAACGCAACTGGCTATGAGAGAAAGAGAGAAATAAAATGTGTGCTCGCACCTCTCTCTCTTGCCCCTACAGTAATATACGAAACGTAACTCTCTCTCTTTCTATCTTCACTAACTTATATCTCTCTCTCAACTTCAGTTCACTCGCTTCCGTAACGCTCTCGTCACGCATTCACCAGCTTACTCCCCAAGTCAAGCTTGCGTAAAGAAGTTTAACTTCAACCATAAAAAGAGAGCAAGCTATACATGCTTTAACTAACCTAACCTAACCGCCAGTTGCACGTAAGATTTAATTCTCCATTAAAAGCAACGCTGTCTTTATCTAACGGAACGCATCAGAAAGTGACAGCATTACTTTTAATGGGGAATTAAATTTAATGGACTTACGTGCAACTGGCACGACTCGCACTTGCGATGGCCGGTCTATAATCAATGCTTTGTATAATGGCAGTAGTCATGACACAATAAGCATTGTATGGCCAAAAATAAAATGCCTTCATCAAAATTAAAGAACGCATGAAATCCCAATGAAAATATATCATACAATTTTCACATTTCAACTTCATATCGCAGGCACCCGTTCGTATTGTACACATTTCATTTATTTCAGAAATCTGCATTTTTTATCTCGAACAATAGCAAAGAATTCTCCCAAATAAACAAAATATAAAAACGTGTGGTACAGTTGTTTCATAAAGCCAGGTTCACATGTAAGTCGTCAAGAAAATCTCGTGATTTTGGCTGCAAGAATTTTTCCGATTGCCTTATGGTGTATATGGTGCCGGATGCCAATGCCTTTGTGCCACACGTGAGCACGCTGCCGTGCGGGAAAATAATCTGGCCTTGAAAATATTATTTGTGCTTTGTTTTCTAAATCTATAAAAGGTGTTTAAAAATTAACCCAACAAGCTTTAAAGCGTGCTTTAGACTGTAGCGGCATCAACGTCGCCACATACGAACTATGCGTCACGCTGACGTCACGCAAATCCTGCATCGCGCAAGCAGAGTTTACCGCGCAACTAGCATATATACAACGTCCCGACATCAACCGTCACTCTTCGTTCTCTCTCCCTCCGGTCGAAGACCCTGATTGTCCTCTAGACCCCGTCTCCCCGGACGAGGTTTACGATATAATCAAGGGTCTGAAACCCCGTAAAGCCCCTGGATCAGACGGTATCACCAATAGGGTGGTCCAGATGTTCCCAGCCCACCTGATTATGCTAATGACAACCATCTTCAATGGTGCTCTTAGTAATAACATTTTTCCACAATCGTGGAAAAATGCCACCGTCATCGGTATCCCGAAGCCCGGCAAGCCTAAGACCGAGCCTTCCAGTTACCGTCCTATCAGTTTGCTCGACGTTTTCGGCAAGGTCTATGAAAGGCTTATTTATAAGCGTCTCAGAGACTACGCCGAGACGAAGGGGCTCATCCCCAACGAACAGTTCGGTTTTAGAACCCAACATTCTTGCATACAACAGGTCCACCGTATCATAGAACACATAAGCGCCGGTTTCCAGCGCGGGTTCATGACGGGTGCTGTGTTCTTCGATATCGCGAAAGCGTTCGACAATGTCTGGCACAACGGCTTCTTGTATAAGCTATACAAATTCGGTGTGCCAGATCGTCTCGTGCTCATCTTACGGGACTTTTTGTTGGACCGCACCTTCCGCTATCGCATCAAGGGTGCGCTCTCTTCCCCTCATCCGATCCGCGCAGGCGTCCCTCAGGGGTCTGTGCTGGCTCCGCTCATTTTTACGCTGTTCACCAGTGACATCCCGAAAAGTAGAAAGGCGCAGTTAGCTCTGTTCGCAGACGACACGGCCATCTACTACACCGGCCGCAGTCAAGACCAGATATCCCGCATCCTACAGACCGAAGTCAACAGACTCGGTGACTGGTTCAGGAAGTGGAGGATCGAGGTCAATCCTGATAAGAGCCAAGCGGTCCTCTTTTCTAGGCCCCGGCGTAGACCGGACCTACCACGACAGATCAAAATGTTCGGCAAGCCTATCCCTTGGGAGAAGCGAGCCAAATATCTCGGTGTAATCTTAGATCATCACATTTCGTTCGCTGAGCACATAAAGCAAGTGCGTTCGCGCGCCGCTTTCGCTCTCGGTAGGCTTCATTGCGTTCTGAACTCACGCAGTAAGTTGTCCTTTAAGGGCAAATTGCGTATTTACACAGCGTGCATCCGGCCGATTATGACGTACGCGTGTGCCGCTTTCGCACACGCCCGTCCCCACCTCATTCATAGAATGCAGGCACTTCAAAATCGATTTCTCCGTAAAATTACGGACGCTCCATGGTTCGTTCGGAACGAAACCCTTCATGTAGATCTTAGAATCCCCACCATCAAGCAGTTTATGAAACGCGCGACAAAGCGGTTCTTCGAATCCGCAGATAGACATCGCAACCCCTTGGTTGTGCAGGCAGCTAGCTATAGGCCTTCTCAAATTAGTCAGACTCGCCGACCTAGGCATACTCTCTCAGACCCGGATGACCCCATTACTCTCCTTCAGGAAAGCAATAGGGCCACAAGTACAGTGCACAAATACAAACCGTCATTCCGTCCTCGCCGCCGAGGTACCACGCGAAGTTCAAGAATTAATTGTTCCCCCCGTCCCTTGCACGTCGAACCGCCAGTCCCGAGGCTGAGTGAGCCGTAGCATTTTATAGTAATCCCCGTTAATAATCATGAATTAAACTTTCGATCCAGCCCGTCCCCAACTTGCTGTTTTTCCCCAACGACGCCCTAACCCGAGGTTCGTACCCCACAGGGGGTGCCCTTAGAGCGCTGTCGTTTAGTTTATAATACTTATATTTACGCTCCTGGCTGGAGGCTTTAAGCTAATACCTTAGGGCAGCCACAGGAAAGACCGGTTAAGCAGTCACGGCCTCTCAAGGCCAACTGCGAGATGCCATTAAAAAAAAAAAATCAACCGTCGGGCAGTTGCCCACCAGAAACAACACCCGTCTGGTCGGAGGATCCTCCCTTTTCTATGGTGGATGAATGAACTTTACACCCTGTTCCTCATACCCCCAAAAGACCAACGAACTGAATAAAGTTAAAGTAAAAATTATTTATTTCAAATATGCACATAATATGGCACTTTTGAACGTCAAAATTAACAAAAAATAGAATTGATTCTAGTCGCCCCTTCCAAAAGGTAGCTTCGTATGGAGAAGAATGGGCAAGAAACTTCACCGTTACTCTTTAAAAATGTTTTACAATATTTTTATAGGTACATTAATTATATAATTATATATTGTGCAGACGATGCACCTAGAATAAAATTACTATACGTAGGTAAAAAGAATTAAGAATGAAGCAATGACAGATAAATTAATTATGTGATATAAACATGGCGCTCACATATTTACAAAAGTTGTAAGAAAAAAAAACATTTTCCAAAAAAAAATAATTACAGAATGTAAAATAAATGTCATAAAAATAACCAATTATATAATTGAAATAGCAACCAGTTTGATTTTGTCTAGAGCAACCAGTTTGATTTTGTCTAGCAATAACTTTTACTATGGGACCAGCTTTAAAAAAGCGAAAAATAGAAGAAGGGTCATGGCCATCAGGCTGGTACGGGGTTACCGCACGGTCTCCCGTGAGGCGGCGAGCCTCCTTGCCGGACTGCCGCCATGGGATCTGGAGGCGAAAGTCCTCGCGCACATTTGGGTGTGGCGCGAAGAGGCGAAACTCCGGGGCATAACTCCGCTGCCGCAAGAAATCGCGGCACAGCGGACGGAGCTCCGGAGGGATCTCATGGCGACATGGAGAGTGCGATTGTCGCAACTCAGCGCTGGGCACGCCACGATTGTGGCGATAAGTCCCCTCTTTGAGGAGTGGCTGGAGAGGCGCCACGGCGTCCTCACCTTCCGCCTGACGCAGGTCCTCACCGGACATGGATGTTTCGGGAGGTTCCTGTTTAGGATTAAGCGGGAGGAAACGCCCGGGTGTCACCACTGTGTGGATCGCCCGAAGGACACGGTGGAGCATACGGTGGAGGTCTGCCCAGCTTGGGCGGAGCACCGCCGTGTCCTCACGGAGGCGATCGGCGGCGGCGATCTCTCGCGTCCGGCCCTGGTTCAGGCCATGGTTCGGAGCGAGAGTGCATGGGAGGCCGTCACCTCCTTCTGCGAAGCAGTTATGCTAGCGAAGGAGGAGGCGGAACGCGTGAGGGTGAGACAAGGTTCGCGCCCTCGCACCCTTAGTCGCCGCATCGGGCGTCGGGAGTCGCAAGCCGAAATCCGGCCACCGTAGGCGCGGGCCTGCGGACGGTGAGCGATGGGTAGCTCGCCGTCCGATAAGGACCAGGCCCGGGTCGACGGCGCATTGTGTTCCACGCGCGCCTCAAAGATATGTCAGCACAAACTGACGGGGTCCGTCAGGACCAATGCCTGCCGGGGTTGCGAGTTTGTCTGAAAGGGATATCGTGGCCCTGGCACACAGGCAACGGAAGGAACACGGGTGGGTTTTAGTCAGTAAAAGTCTGACACGCCCTCCCGCTCCGCCCAGAGCGGGAGAAGTTATTTGATGATTTCCCACCCAAAAAAAAAAAAAAAAGCTGTTCCATACTAAATTTAATACATATTGTTCTAAACTGTATCCAATGGGACCAGCTGATGTTTCTTCGCTAGGTATTAGTTGATTTTGGTATTATGCTTCGAGCAGGCTTAGCGATTCGAGGACGTTTTCTTGTTAAAAGACCGTTTGCGGCTTAATATTCGGACTCTCTTGAGCTCTAAGTTCTAGACTTCTGTCTTAAAGGGTCCTAATAACTTATTCAAGTTTAAAGACCACTGAATTTGTGACAGCCTCGTTAGTTTAGTGGTAGCAAGCGCTACTGCTGAACATGAGGAGCTGGGTTCAATTCCCAGGTCGGGCAAACTGTTATTGGGATTTTCTATTAGGAATTTCTCAGTAGCAACCCGGAGTCTGGATTTGTGCCCGGTTCATGGCAATAGGCTCGCCACCTATTACATGGGACTTACAAAAAACTGGTGAAATGTGGCTGTACCTACTATAAGTACATCTCTGCCCAACCCTTCGAGGAAAAAAGGCATGATGATATGTAATGAATTTGGGTGAAGAAACTAGGAATTGAGTTTGAAATTATAAACACCAAGTGAGGGGGCTCCCTATTTAAATGTTACTTTGCATGAATATTCTGAAATAGTCACACATACAACCAAAACGAAACTTTAGTACCTATATGATTTATTGGATCTTTTTCTTCCCATAATGAAGACGGTTACGTAATTGTAAATATTTTCTCTAGATACATTTTTATTCGAAAATCATGTCTTTTTAAGGATAATTATAAAAATAAACAAGATTGTTTGTCTTTTATGACTAAAATAAATATTCACAGCAAGAAAATATAGTTTATTATCCAGCCAGCAGATATTTTTTCTCTAAATCAATTATTACTAAATGAAATAAGAATTGAGACTTACGCTTTTTAGTTTCGTGCTCAAACACGATCAAAGAGCGCACGCGATATTCGACTTTATTACTGATATGTTAGCGTTTAGCACTTAACGGAGTGGCGGGGAGCAAGGGGCGGAGTTTGCGTGGAAATTTGATTTAGACTGCGTTGTCTTAATTGTTCCTTCATTATATAATAAGACGACTTTTATTTCTTAGTTTAATGTTAATACATTTTCCTTTCGAATATTCGAAAAACATCATTCAACGTAAACATAAAAACGTCAATCAAAACTCATGTTATCCCAGCTAAATGTTACAGGTTTTCCAAACATTTTTTCGATATAAACGCACATCTTTAACGTTGCTCTTTTGATATCTCTGAACTGTTGAATAAGTTATCAAATCGAGGCAAATATTTGGGTTCGCGCGTTATATTCGAGTGGAGGCTTGCGCATATTAAGGCAGACCGCACCGCAACGCAAAAATCTTCATGTATCACTTTCGTACATACGAGTATTGCATCTTCTTCTTCGTCGTCGTTTCCTAAATGCTGAGGATCGCGACCACATACGACGCGTCTTCAAGATATGCGGTCTTCTGCAGTGTGGACCGCTCGGTAAATGCTACCTCCAACAGCTTTCTTGATCGCGTCTGACCATGGACCGCCATGAGAACGAATTAATCCATACTCAGTATCACCATGCGATTTTCTACAATATGCCAGGAGCGTGCCCTCAGCTTTAACAGACAATCTTCGTTCTTAGCGGTGTTTGAGTCCTTTTTGACTTTGGATTTATTTTGCCCCACAAGCGTCGATGCCGGTTGAGAAACTGGTGGTTTCTTCCTTGAGGCAGCGTCTGCACCATCACGAATCTTCTTTTCACTCTCAAAGGCATTCTAAGGGTTGTGGAAGGGATAGGGAAAGCGTAAGGAATTTAATGTCGCACGGATACTAGTTACAGTTGCCAGTAATTAGGCATGAAAAAACAGTTAAGTTCAAAATCGAACGAGAAAACTTGACAGTTTGTGGTAACTTGATGTGCTGGCGACTCGTCGTTCATTCTTATGTAATTTGTCGCTGTCGGTCGGTGGAATGAAACAAAACTTAACACTCATTCGAGGGAAGCGTCTGATATCAGCTTAATATACGCTTGCCTTTACACGGGGAGTTAACCTCCGTTGTTTACGTCGTGATCTTGCGTTCAATTTTACAGGCCGACTATCGTTTGAATTTTAGAAATGTGTCTGTTTATGTATTAAAGGGAAGATCTTGATGTGATAAAAAGGCATGCTTAGAGTTTTTGAGAATATTTTTAGGATATATATTATTTTTAGATCATTTTTATAATATTTTTAGATCATTTTATTTTTAACGGGGGCTTTATTTTTATGTATCTTGGTATACAACTAGTGTATTTATTCAAGTCATTTTGAGACCACAAACAGGCTCAAATAAAGAGTAGGTATCCCCTAAAACCAGGCTAAGGCGAGACATGAGCCTTACTTGTAAAGCCGCCTAGAGAATTGTAATAACATTAGATGAGGCACGAATTGTGGAATTTTATTTACTATAAAAATAAAGTGGAAGGTTATATCCGGGATTCCGGAGTATAAGGAGTACGCCAGTATGTTGTAAATGAATATAAAAAATGCAACAATTTTATTACAATGAATAAAGTAACGAACGTGTAAAATCCTAATTTATCCCGGTATATATCACTACGGATATCCGTAAATTATCGTACCATGGATTCCACTCGTGATTAATGTCGAATACCGCAATATTTAATGGAATTTGGCGTAAAGATCGATGGAGAATGTGAGGAGATTTCCTCTTCCATTTTTCTGTAACAATGGATCTACAATGTGTAACTGAGTAATGCAACTTAATGAAAGTAAATAGGTTGTTCAGAATCGTTTACTAAATCGATTTCTGTCAGTTTTAATATAGGTACCTAATTTTTTATCCCAAAAATAATTGAAACTACGTAAATTACAGTCACACTTCCGCTGTACAGTCAAAACAAACCAAAATGGACGAAGTACTTACTACGCTATACCCCATTTGAAATAAGATTAGAAATTTAAATAAACTTTATTACAGTTCGATCAACCGATTTTGACTTCTATCACAAATTCTGACAAAAATGTAACCAATAATTGCCACAGATAGATTACTCCTACATCTCCATTGGTAGTATTTTTTTATTAAAAAATGTTGGTTTATAATATTGTAAAAAATAATTTCCGTTGCCTCTTCACACAGAATTGACGATATCGTGTTGAGTTTAGGAATATTTTTCTTCAATATAATAACATAAATTTAGTTATTAAAAATATTTTATGTAAGCAGACATGTTCAACTCAAAAAGATAGTAGAAAGAACTATCAAAATGTTACAAATAGTCTCAGAAAATAATTTTGAAAAAACCTATATTTTTTTTAAAAACACTGTTGGTAATGCTTTTTTTCCTATTATTTAACAAACCATATCAAGAAATTTTAAAATCATACACATATACTTCAGCTATCAGTGTGATAAAATTAAAGTTTTATTTTATGATTAGACAATATCTTCATTAAGTAAATGAACGGCGAAATAAGCTATATTTTCGAGGCGCAAAAGTGATGAAACTATATTAACAGGTGCTGAGACTGACACGAATGGTTTATCACCACGAAAACTGTACTTTTATAGTTACACAGACTTAATGTTTAAATTATTTCTGCTTTCTTACAATTAGATAAAAAAATGACGAAAAACTTTTTTTTTGTTAGACTCTTAAATGTCTAATCTTATTTCAAATGGAGTATATACCATACGTATGCGACTGTATGCGTGTGAAGATTTGTAATGTGACCACAATTTTCTCCCACAATCAGTATAACTAATTAAGTAAATAAACAATATTTTATACATAATAGTATAAAAAAATGGTGTGCCGTTATCGAGAGTGCACTCATTCAAGTACCTTGGGCATATTTTAACCACTAGCCTTAAGGATGATGACGATATTGAGAGAGAGCGGAGGGCGCTGTCGGTTAGAGCGAATATGATTGCCCGCAGGTTTAAGCATGCTTCTACGGAGGTTAAAAAAACACTTTAGAGCCTGTTGTTCTTCATTTTACACCTGTTGCCTGTCGGTACATTTTACGCAGAGATCGTACAGTGCCCTTCGCGTGCAGTACAATAATGCTTTATTGCTTTTATGCATTAATGCGTAAAAGATGTGCGTCCATGGTGCGCAGGGTGCGAGCCAGTTCCAACAGCATCCTGGGAGTTATTGCTGACAGGCTGGACTGCTCTATTGTGAGTCGTTGCTCCAGTATATCAGCTGGACTGCTGAAGCAGTGATTATGTTGTTGTGTGTGTTTTGTAATTGTTATTGTAATTGTATCACTAACATAGTTATAAGTTTATTTTATTGTTACTAACACTGTATGAGTCTCATGAGTTGCTCTAAATAAAGAATTTAAAAATAATAATAATAAAAATCACACGTCAAATTTCTCACATCCCATATTTTCTTTATTTATTTATTTCCACAGCCACATTTTAGTCCCAGAAAGTTAAAGAAATACATTTAAAACCTTTAGAAACACATACACAACAAGAAAATGAAAAACCAAATAAAAAAATACGGAAAAAGCAAGATTGACGGCTGTCAAATTTGACCAATAAAATGTAAAATGTGAAGAAAACCAAGAAACGGAATGTTGACAAGATCAGCAGCTCGCCGTGCACGCCTACCACCTCCGGAGTCGTTGCTCAGCTCCGCCTCGCCAGTACCCAGCCCCATTGTGAACGCTGTGACAACACCGGCCGCGGTAGTTGCGTCGAGCTCGAGCGACGAGTATTTCTCTCCGCCCACGACGCCACCACCTGCTCGTCGACGGGGAGGACGCCGGCCGTCGGACGGCTTAGGACCTCGAGGCCCACCGGCCTCTGATAGGGTCCCAGCTCCCGGCGGAAGTGTGCAGCGCATGAGATGGACACAATCCATCAATGAGAATGTCATGCGCTCATACTATGGGGCTACAGAGGGGGGAAACAATCTGACCGCGTACCGTGTTCGGATGCTCTCTCTTTTTCAGGTGCTTGAGCCGGCTGTCAACGTTTCGGCACAACGACTGTCGGATCAGGTGCGGGTCATCCAGCGTAATCATATGTTGGATGACACTGAACTTGATCGCCTGCGAAATTAAATGCAGAGTAGCCATGACATCGCCCTCCTATCGCAGACTGCTGTAGTACCACCACAGCCCAACACAAGCCAAGCTGACGGGGGGAGTGATGACAGAGCTACAAATGTAAGTACCCAGTGCAATGACAAATTGAGGAGTGCCTTGGAGGATGCGATTCGGGACTATCGGTTTATGTCACCCGAACTTAGACCACGCTTACCTCGTTTGCCCATGCATAGCAAAAATAGGGCGCTGGTGGCGGCTCTGGATTCGCAGTTGTCAAACTATTTTGATGACTGCGAAGACCTCACTGATACTCATTCGATTCTGTACTGCGCGGCTGTAGCGGCATGTCGTGTAGCTCGTGTAATTTTTCTAATGCCTCTATAGCTACACGACCGAAACCAGTCGTACCAGCTTGGCAGTGCAGAATTGAGCGTCGTATTGGTGGGGCCAGAGCGCTCATTGGCAAACTAATCTGCTTCAGGGAGGGTAATACTCGCCCAAGAGTGATGCGCTTTGTGAGGCGGGCGTTCTCGGGGACTGATACCAACCCTGAGGACTATTTGTCTCGTGTCACAGAGCGCATAGACTTCCTGAAGCAGAAAGTGTATGCCTGGGCGAACCGTATTCGTAGGGCGGATAAGCGGCGGGTGGACCGATACACTCAGAATCGCACCTTCCACAGCGATGAAAGGTGGGTTTATAGGGCTTGGGAGCGACCGAACCAAGATGTGGCTGACACGCGCCTGCCGGATAATGATGCCATGTGTTCTTTCTGGCGCAGTATCTGGTCGGTGCCTGTCAGTCACACTGAAGGTGACTGGGCTCAGGAACTCGAGCGAGCCTGCGATCCAATACCAGAAATGGGGGCTATTAACATCTACCCCCAAGATGTAGCTCGTGCAGTCCGTCCGTTGCCTAACTGGAAGTCTCCAGGACCGGACGGGCTGCACAACTTTTGGATTAAATGGTTTATTGGGTCGCACCCTCGCTTGGCGGCTCAGTACCAGACTGCTTTGGAGTCTGGTTTGCTACCCCAGTTTCTAACGACAGGAATAACCTACCTGCTCCATAAATCAGGTAGCACCGTGGAACCCAAAAATTATAGGCCGATCACGTGTTTACCGACGGTCTATAAAGTTCTTACATCCATTTTGAGAGCTAAAATTAACAAACATATAGAGACCAACTTCATCATATCTGCCTCTCAAAATGGATGTAGGAACGGGTCCCGCGGTACTAAGGAGTTACTCCTCATTGATATGGCCATTAGTCAACAGGTTCGTCGTTCCCGAAAGGATCTGTCGACATGTTGGATAGATTATAAGAAGGCCTATGACTCGGTGCCACATACATGGCTCATGAGGGTGCTGGAGTTGTATAAAGTAGATACAACTCTGCGCACCTTCCTGATGTTGTGTATGAGGCAATGGAGAACGGTCCTTCGCTAGCCAGGATGTCAAAATATCCAGACGAATAGCGAGCCGATAAGGATCGAGCGAGGCATATTTCAGGGTGATAGTTTGAGTCCGCTTTGGTTCTGCTTAGCCTTGAATCCTCTAAGCACACTGCTGGAGGATTCAGGTCTAGGCTATCGGTTGAGGAGAGGTGATCAGGTTATATCTCACCTCCTCTACATGGAGGACCTAAAACTCTTTGCTCCCAACAATTTGCAACTGATGGAGCTACTGAAAGTAACTGAAACTTTCAGTAGCACCATCAGGATGGAATTTGGTGTGGACAAATGTGCGGTTATGCATGTAAAGCGAGGGAAGATTGTGGAATCCGTGGGAACCTAACTCTCGGATTCCATAAACCTTAGAGCCCTCTCCGCATCCGAAACCTATAAGTATTTGGGTATGTCGGAAGCGTTGGGCATCAATGTTACTGACATGAAGCAATCGTTGAAGAAGCGCTTCTTTGGCCGCCTGAAGAAAGCATTTAATAGTCTTCTATCAGGCGGAAACAAGGTGCGCGCTTTCAACGGTTGGGTCATGCCGGTTTTGATGTACTCTTTCGGCATACTCAAATGGACTCAAACCGAACTCGACACCCTGGATAGGAGGGTTTGTACGCTGCTCACTGTATATCGAATGCATCACCCATGGTCCTCGGTAATGAGACTGTATATCCCGCGAAAATGTGGAGGTACAGGCTTTTTAAACGCTAAGACCCTCCACAATCGTGGGATATGCAGTCTCAGGGAATATTTCCTAGAAGCCGACGTGGGGATGCATCGAGATGTAGTCGTGGTGGACAAGGGCCTCACCCCGCTCTCCTTGGCTACACTACAGAGAACTGGCGCAAACCTGTAGTGCTTGACACTAACGATCGCAGGGAGGTATGGCAAAGTAAGGAGCTTCACGGACGCTTTTTCCGGGCCCTACATGAACCCGATGTAGACTTTTTAGCATCCGTAGCCTGGCTGCGTTTCGGTGACCTATTTGGGGAAACCGAAGGTTTTGTCTGTGCAATTATGGACGAAATTATTATGACGAAGAATTACCGGATATTTATTGTGAAGGACGGCACGGCTGACGTGTGTTGGGCATGCCACCGTCCGGGAGAATCAATCCGACACATTATCTCCGGGTGTTCTCGTCTAGCTAACGAAGAGTACCTGCATAGACACAACCTTGTATCCAGGATTATCCATCAGCAACTTGCTCTGAAATACAGCCTTGTGGAATCGGAGGTGCCGTACTACAGGTATGTGCCTGACCCAGTTCTCGAGAATGGAGATATCACATTGTACTGGGACCGATCCTATATGGCTATTGTTGCCAATAAGCCTGATATAGTGGTAGTGGATCGAATAGAGCGGCGCACAATGATTATTGACATAACGGTCCCTCATGACGGGAACCTTGTGAAAGCCGAGAAAGATAAACAAATCAAGTATCTTGACTTGGCTCGCGAGGTTGTCGACATGTGGGATGTGGACTCAGCAATCATTGTGCCGATAGTTGTATCAGCCAATGGCTTAATTGCCAAGAGCCTCGACCAACACCTAAGGAGGCTCTCGTTGGGCAGCTGGATTAAGGGCCTGATTCAGAGAGCGGTACTTCTGGACACGGCTCGCATTGTTAGGAGGTTCCTCTCTCTGGAGCCCTGACCGCCGGTAGCTTGGACCTTGTTCCCGATACCGGTGGGCTACTATTTTTTATATTTTTAAATGTTTTAATATTTTTTATATTCTAATATTTAAAAATGTAATTTATATATGTATTAAATGAAATAAAGGAGATAATAATAATAAATGCGGTGTATGTATTATTATTATAACATAATAGTCTAATTGGGTTGTTTGGTGGTGCGTTAATTCCAAGACATTTTGTGTAGAAAAAGAGATTATTACCTATTCATTGATTGCGAAATGTGATTGTGGCAATGTAATTAATGTTGTGTAGATTGTAGAGGACCAGGGTATAAAGGGTGAACTTTACACCCTGGTCCTCATAACTATAAACATCATCCTCCATAGAAAAGGGAGGATCCTCCGATCAGACGGGTGTTGTGTCTGGTAGGCTACTGCCCAACGATTGATGTCAGGATGTTGAATATTATGTTAGTCGCGCGGTAAACTCCGCTTGCGCGATGCAGAATTTGCGTGACGTCAGTGTGATATTTAGATGGCATGTGGCGATGATGCTGCCAAAGTAGCGCGGAAAGAGATACGACCCACCCTACACTTTAATTTTATTGTAAGTACTTATATTCGAAAAGGCAAATAAATAATCATCATTTGTCTAGCCTTTTCCCAACTATGTTAGGGTCGGCTTCCAGTCTAACTGGATGTAGCTGAATACCAGTATTTTACATGGAGTGACTGCCCATCGAACCTCCACAAACCAGTTACTGGGTAATACGATACCCCCTTGGTAAGACTGGTTGTCAGACTTTCGGACTTCTGACGACCCGTCATCATTCATCACTCATTTCAGCCGAAAGACGTCCACTGCTGGACATAGGCCTCCCCCAAAGGTCGGATTTGCCATAATCGCCACGCTTGGCAGGCATTTTAGCGATCGCAGTATGGTGTTAAAATGCATAGAGAACGCTGCTGCCCATTCTCTAGTAAGTCCTTTAGTCGCTTTTTACGACATCCACGGGAAGAAATGGGATGGTGCTATTCTTTACGTCCGGCACCACACAGACAACCCGACCCGACGACTCGTAACGACTGTCAAAGATCCACGAATGACTGCCGGGACCAACAGACAAACGTGCTTTCCGTGGCACGGAGGGGTCTCGGTATGAAAGATTGTCACCCATCCACGGAACAACTGCGGCAAGCGTAGCTTAACCTGATCGATCGACCCGTGCGGCTGTTATTACTTAGCCACAAGCCCGTACGTATACTTAGTAACGTTTACCTATTAATCTCAGCCAAAGGTTGAACGTCCATATTGGCCATAATCACAAGAACCAAACGACTACTAAGCGTACAGAGACGGTACCCAAATCAAACAAATGACATAACGCCTAACTGTCAGCAGTTCTAATTGGAACAGTCATCAAAACGGACAGTTAAATCTGTGATTGCTACTATTCCTAGTCCTAATCAAACCCAGGACAATCGACTTACTAGGATGACTTAGGGTGTTTCCTAAATAAATGAGGGTGAAGCGTATAAATTCTAATTAGATTCGCTGTCTGCTTATAAACGAGGTATCTTTAGTAGAGATATTACGGAGGTTGGTTTACAGGAACCGGAGCTGGTTTTAAATTTGATAGTAAATAATAATTATACAAATAGAAAATGTTCTACAAATCTACAGTCTATTAAGCCTACAACGTTCTCACATTCACACAATTTAAAAATAAAATCTATGAAATATTATTACATTAATAAAAGTAAAAACCTTGTTGAAATTAAAATTGTGGGTATGCTAACAAAATGCAATGCTGGCTATGTTTAACAAAATAAATGATTGATTGTGGTATATAATGTCAAATAAAGAAAAGATTATGTCAAGGAAGCTTGTAAAAAAAATTAATTAAAATAAAAATCGTAATCTGGGAGCGGTTAATAGACATTTATATAGTTTTGCCGTTCATGAGGGAAAAGTCTACATCTTTTTAATGAAATAAGTGACATAATTTTAATACTAGAAATAAAAACAAAATAGATCAACCATTTTTCTGATTATCTAAAGTACATACATCTTTTATGGGGTACTGGGTTAAATGTTACAATAAAATACCATATTTTGCAATTAAATTAGAGAACATTTAAAAATTATAACATATTACAAATTAGAAGATTAAATACAAGATAAGAGTGCTTGGAAACACAGCTGGTCCAGCTCCATAAATAAATAATTTGTAGGTTTATTGAAATACACCCACAGTCATCGGCAATATTGAATTAGTTCAACTTTGGATTTTTCAAAATATCTACTAAAATTGGTTAGAAAGGTCAGGCGCGCAGTACTCGCAACGCGTGCGTGTATGACCTGGGGGCCTCCGAAGCGCTAAACCGAAGTATCGCCCGAATGTTCGGCCGTTTTATATCTTCCAAAGTTTCCTTTTTTGAGAAGCCATGATTTTAGACTTTTTTTGTAGAAAACAAATGGTAGTTATTTGATTTCTACAAAAAAGTCTAAAATCATGGCTTCTCAAAAATAATTTTTACACAGTAAAACAATTCCTTGAATATAAGAGTAATAAAAATTAGATATATTTAGTTTTTTTAATACAAATGTTGTTGTTGTTGTGATTTTTATATTGTTTAATAGAGTTTATATGTATCTTTGGGTCTATAGTCTAAGTGTTTTGTTTTGTAATATAGAGTAAAAGTAGTAATTGTATCGGTAAGTTAGGTTTTATGCCCTAGTGCAATATAAATATTCATATGCCGCTTGAAGCGGTGGATGGGTCCTGGACATAACTCAATTATCCAACTCTGTACGTAGGTACCATATCCTATGAAAAAAAGTCTTTGTCTTTGTCTAGCCCCTTATCCGACTTCAAATAATAGTTTAGACTTTGGCTTATCTCTTCGACTGTCTTTTTTTTCACCTTATTCAGCGATAGCTAGCCGTAGTAAAGAAACGAACGAACATTCGGCCGATACTTCGGATTTATGTTCGGAGTAGAACCCCAGAGGTTTGAACTTGAACGATGCGAAAGCAGTATTTAAGGAGCGTAGCAAAGTCAAAGTTATATAATTTATTTCAAATAGGCACATAAAAGGCACTTTTGAACGGCAAATTTTACAAAATAATAATACTTTAGCAAGGAATATACTACTCTCTAGTTCTGTAGTTTCTGCCTATGCATGGGAAGAAGATTTTATGTACGTATGTATATACTAAAACCCCATAACTTTGTAATAACAATTATAATATCTAACTAAAACCACAGCCAGAATTCCCTACAAACTCCACTCCCTATTAAATTATAACAATGGGAGGCAAGTCACCCCACATCAAAATAAGCCAATAGGCCATACATAGGGTGATCAACTCGAATGCATGAAACTTTAAGCTAATATTAGTTTTATAACTAACGAAAATAACTACGTAGATTTTTTTTCAAAATTATATTATTCAGGCTTTGCAATTTTTTATGGTTAATAACATCTGCCGAATCCTAACATCTGCCTTTCATCGTGTTTTTCATCTTTTCGCATAGGTACTTTATTAGGTACACTAACAAAGTTACAAATATTCTGCTTTTAGTGTTTCAGATTGGCCACGTAATTCGTAAAGATTTGTAAAAAAACAATCCGGTCTTCAGGATAAATTACTGAAGCTACTGCGATGGTCATGGTCTTAAAGACGGTTCATAATGAATCTGCCGTATTTTGACTAAGTAATGCTTCGAACAACTACATTTGTATCCAAATCAGAATAGTGGCATAAAAGTTGTATACATCCGAGCTGGGCAAACTCAAACTCAAAGCATTAATTTCAAATAAACCAATTGCAGGCACTTTTGAATTGTCAAGGGTTCGGTCAGTCAGAGCAATGAAGCTAGTTGCCCATTCCAAAGCGTAGTAGGTTCCTATGGAGAAGAACGGGAAAGAAACCCCAACCCATCCACAACCTGTATTAGTTACTGGACTAGTTTTTAGAAGCATACGTGACACTCACCACAACTGTTTGCAGTGCGAACACGTTTCCGATTTCTAGTTAACGGTCGGCTTTTCTTGTACTCTTAATACTTACGGTAGCCTTGTACAAGCAAAGATCTATGTACCTTTATAGATCAGTTTTTCTCGGTAGCCTTAAGATGCTCTTCCACGGGTAGTTAATTGCGCAATTCTTGCCTATTGTGGTTAAGAGGAAGCTTCCTATTTTTATGTTAATTTGCATGAATATTCTGAAGCAGTCACACATACAAGCAAAATTAAATTCTTCTTCTCAATCAATCAATCAATCAAATCAAAAAATCAATCAAATTAAAATCTTTTTCTTTCCATGTTGAAGACAGTTACGTAATTGTAATATTTTCTCTCAATACATTTTTTATTGGAAAATCAAGTCTTTTTTAAGGATAATTATAAAAACAAACAAGATTGTTTGGCTTATAGGTCTAAAAAAAATAGTCACAGCAAGAAAATATAGTTCATTATCAATTATTACTTTAGTTATAAACGAAATAATAATTGAGACTTACGGTATTTAGTTTCGTGCTCGAACACGATCAAAGAGCGCACGCGATATTCAACTTTATTACTGACGAATTAGCGTTTAGCATATAACGGAGTGGCGGGGAGCGAGGGGCGGAGCTTGCGTTCGAAATTTGATTGCCTGCTCTTAACTACGTCGCGTCTGATTAGCTGACCAAACTACGGCAATAGGAAATATAATGTGTATTATATTATTTATAATTTGACACAAATTGCACTCATCGCTTTTATAGAAAGCACGTATAGAAACATACTATCAAGTTTTAGGGGGGCTTGTGGCTAAGTAATTACAGCCGCATGGGTTGGTGGATGGGTGACGATATTTACATACTAAGGCCCGTATTACAGATCGTCACTCAAGCATTACTTAAAACTAGATTCAAGCCATTTGATTGGTTAAAAACGAGTGTAAATCATAGTTGCGAAGTTCATTACCGCGATGTACGTTACTGCGAAAAGTTTACTATCACTACCTCGCAAAGCACGTGCCGTTGGTCCCAGCTGTCATTCGTGAATCTTTGACAGTCGTTACGGGTCCTCAGAAGCCCGAAAGTCTGACAACCAGGCTTATTCATAGTCAACGAAGTATCGTTTTACCGAATAACTGGGTTGTGGAGGTCAGATAGGTAGTCGCTCCATGTAAAATACTGGTATTCAGCTGCATCCGGTTAGACTGGAAGCCGACCCGAACATAGTTGGGAAAAGGCAAGGCAGGGAATGATTATAGAGTTTTACTAATGGTTAAAAGACTCGAAAGTATTAAAATTAGTAGATTATTCACCAAGGGGATAAAGCAGTGTCTAAGGTCACGGGCGCTATTTTGAATCTCGAGCGTAACGAAGTATTCTAGGGCTGCCGAGTGCAGCGATAGGAGCTCTTAGTTAACTCCTAAGTGAAGGGAGTTAAGACTAGAATCCTGAGTGCAGCGAGGGATTCAAGCACGTCAAGTCGAGAATACTCTACTTTTCGCACCTACTGCGAGGTAATAAAAACCAATTCGATTTTTGAATTATAGTTAGTGAAACTATTATTAACCAGGGAATGCCTAGTTATGTGCAGTTTCAAACACTTTTTTATAAAAACTCATGCATTTTTAAGTTAGACATTTAGAATCATAAAAAAAACAGTTTATTTTATTTTAAATAAGATTATTTGCATTTATTATCTGTCTGTCTATTACTTTTTTATGGGTCAGAAGATATTTTTTATTCTGGTAGCGCGTTCCCAGGGAATAATTTCCGACATCCACGCGGGTGAAGCCGCGGGCAGAAGCTAGTTCTGAATAATCACAAGTCTCTGATCAAATTAGATTAACCAAATCAAATCAAATCAAAATATTTTATTTCACATAAACCTACATGAGCACTTATGAAACGTCTGAAACTAGGTTGGTCGTTTCCTATGGAGAAGAGCCGGCAAGAAACCTCACGGTTACTCTTTTAAAAAAAAAGAGGGCTTTTACAATGTTTTCAAGTTACAGTGGTAATAGGTATGGGAGGACAGTGTAGGCCCGTCAACAAGTACCAATCACTTAACAAAATAGAAGATGGCTTACAAAGCTACAGTCTATTAAGCCTACAACGTTCTCACATTCACAAATTAAAAAAGAATCTATATAATATATTACTAAAATAATAAAAATAAAAACCCACCTATTTAAACCAAATAACAAGATTGCCATTACAACTGTAACAAATCTGAATTAATGTTCTGTCCACAAGTCGCTAATCAATGTCAAGGTATGTAAAAAAAAGAAATAAATATCGTAATTTAGGAGCAGTTAATAGACATTTACATAGTTATGCCGTTAATGAGGTACCAAGAAAGCCACATGTGTAGAAGGAATTATTGCCAAACTTCCTTGTCTTCAACGTAGTCCTTAATCTTATAATATGCTTTTTTGATTAGGATACGTTTGATGTGGTTTTTGAACTTTCCGTCGCTAAGTTCTATTATATAACCGACTTTGGCAACTTGTTATAGAAGCGGATATTGTTTATAAGTAATGACTTGCTAATTGTTTTAGTTAATCTAACAGTAATGTAAACGACGTTCCACCGAATACGTGAGGTGCGAGAGAAAATCAATCGACTCACTGCACTGCAAGCTAGGGTAGTGACAAATATCACAGTCACAAAAAATCTATTTTCATTTTGCTTTTTGACCGATCTCCTCGATCTTCATTAATTGTTTTCCATGTACCTGAAGTTACGTCGAGTTGACAGCTGTCAAATTCATTCTAAAATCAACTTTGTAAGCTTAGCGTCGCAAAATCTTTAGGCGCGTGGTCAGCCGTCAAATACTAACTTCTTTTGATGTTGCCAGTAATTGCGCCGAACGGGTGTGATCGCTGTAGATACGCGAAGGATGTGTAGGGAGGGTGTAGGTGGGTGGGGTGAGGTGCCTATCCAGGTTTATCCCAGTGCGAGGGTAGGCCTCCCAGTCCAAGCGGCGCTGACTTCTTGCACCTATAGTTCCAGATATCTTCAGGACTCCTACTAGTCTACTAGCCCACTTAATTGAGGTTTGTAAGGGTCGTGCTTACGGTTTTATGTACTATACACTTTTCAACACTGTTTCTTTATGTTTAACCCTTTCGCGGACAGTGAACGCCTGATGACGTCATAACAATAAAACTTCTATTGTGTCTCCATCACCGCCCGTGAAAGCGTTAACCAACACTGTTATCACTTTGAATTTAAGTTATTATCAAAAACACTAAAAACACTATTTGGTGACGCATCGTTGCGAACAGTAGTTTTTATACAACCTATTATATTTTGGTAAATTAATGTTCAGTTTCATTTAGGAAAGCTGAGAGGTGTTTTAATTACTGGTATAAATCAAACGGAATACCGCCTTTTTCCTGTAGGCGTCGTTGATTACGAAGTTATCAAGAGGATATTATTATAAGCTCCAGGATTATTACAAAGCTTAGTGATCATTACTATCAGTAGGGCCAAATTAGCCTATGATGTTATCACTGCTGGGACTCAGGGGCCTCCACTCTGTGAGAGGGACCACTCCCTCTCACAGAGTGGAGGCCCCTGAGTCTGTAATTCACCACGCGGGCCATTGGTGAATTGAGTGGTGATTGAGGTAAGTATTGGTAAATGTAACAATGGCATGCAAGCTACTCGCATGCTTTTGTACAAAAAAACATCATGTGCTGGTTTCTTCTACCCTTGTAACCTACACATGTAATAATAATAATCACAGCCTTGTTGGTCTAGTGGTTGCAAGCACGACTGTTGAGCATGAGGTCCTGGGTTCGATTCCCAGGCTAAGTGTTATTGGGATTTTCCATTAGGAATTTCTCAGTGGCAGCCCGGAGTCTAGATTTGTGCCCGGTTGATGGCAATAGGCTCGCCACCTATTACATGGGACTTAAACATAACTGGCGAAATGTGGGTGGACACCTCTGCCTAACTCTTCGGGGATTACAGGCGTGATGTCATGTCATGTAATAATAATCAGTTTATTGGTGATGTTTGAATAAAGCGAAAAACTTATCCGGAAAAATTGAGTCGAGATCATGTTGGAATGTACGTAAGCCCAAAAGAGAAAATTCGGAGACCACCACAGCAGAAGCACAGAAGCTGGTATATACTTAAACTACAAATATTATGTGTATTGTTTCCATATTCTCAACTGCAACAGTAAAATGAAAAAAGTTATTACTCGTAAAAATAATATTAACAAAAATTTCATTCAAAATAATTTAAGTAACAAAAAGATTGATAATATTAACATTTAAATAAAAAATAAACAAATCTCAAATAATAACAATAAAATTAATTATTATTTGAGATTCTTTTATGTTTATTTAAATATATCTGGTGTAATGGTGTATGTGGTGTGGTGTAATGTGTGTTGGTAAGGTATTTGTATGTATCAATCTTTTTGATACTTAAATTATTTTGAATTAAATTTTTGTTAATATTATTGTTACGTGTAATAACTTTAATTGTAAATATCCTTTTTGACTTTGTAATACTATGTAAAACTATAAATGGTGCATGTTGTGTTAGCTTGTAAGTAATTGTTGCACTTATAAATTATTTTAAATGTATTGTGTAAACAATTGATGGCTATAAATAAAAATAAAATAATTAGCGTAACCTAGCGCCTTAATGTAGATATTTGCCAATCGTCTTAATTCCTAAAAAAATCTTGTATTCATAATGTAACAATAGACTATAAAGATAACTTAGGATTATGTAAAGTATTGTGTATAAAAAATTGTTGTCCACAGTCAGTTTTTATAGCGAGGGGCGCTAAGGAATTAGATTGTCACGCTGTCGGCTATAGAGCATTTAGGTAAGATTTAGAAAAAGAATGCGCAGTATTTTGCCTACGACAAACCAGTCACTTGGGCTTGAGATGCGCTGAATGTTACGATTTACAAAGTGTGAGGTAATGTGGTATTTATTTCTTAAGTGAACATACGACAAATGATCGTAAATAAAATATTAAAAAAAGAACTTTATTCATCACCACCATTTCAGCCGAAAGACGTCCACTGGTGGATAAAATAGGTCTCCCCAACAGAACTTCCAGTAATTCAAAACCGAAAAGAATCATAACCATTAAAAGAATTTTACCTACATTATTTTCACAGCAAAACTGATTGTAGGTATTTTTTTCTCTTCCAATATTTTATCATTTTTTTTTATCTAACATCCCATCTATACTACCTACTCATTGTACATGTCACCCCATTTTAAGAAAGCCCCATACTCGACACTTTCACAAAAAAATACAATACAAGAAAAATAATATGACATTGTGAAGAGAAAGCGCGTGTTTACAGCTTTTGCAATCATTCTTTCCAATGAGGAAAATGCGATAAGTTTGCGTTGTATACCTTCTCTAGAAGGAATATTGTACATTTTGGCTTATCAAGGGGTATCGTGTTACCTAGTAACTGGGTTGGGGTGATCAGGTAGACAGTTGCTCCATGTAAAATACTGGTATTCAGCTGCAGCCTGTTAGGCTGGAAGCCGATCAGCCGACGTCAACATTCTTCTGCCCCTATCCTGTATGTGTATTACGTATGTATCTATTCGTCCGTTCCCTCGTAACTACTAAACGGCTGAACCGATTTTGATGAATGATATATTATGTCGTTGTATTCGTCTTTATTGCGCGAGTGTCACTTTATTGAATGGTATATTAAAAATTAAAATGGAGGATTTTTGACACCAAAATGTATGTTTAATTCTTCCATACTTCTCTATTAGTAATTGTCATCTCGGTAGTCACTCCCTTCCTATTCATTTAATCTTTCGCACATTTCATCCATCGTTTCCTTGGTATTCCCCTACTCGTATAGAGATCCACATTCATACTCAAAACTTTCCTGGGAAAAGGCTAGATAGGTGAGGAATATATTTGACGGTTCAGCAAGTGGCACCGTCTATTTTTGTTAAGAACATACTGGAATCACCGACAAGGTCGGATAAGGGTGACACTGGCTGCTGACAGTCACTCTAGCACTTAGAACATTTAACCTGGGGGCCAAGTCTGCTAACGCAGTTGTGTCCGAATGGCCGATCATTGGCACCGTAATTGTAGAGTTTGACAGTTTTGCTAATCTCCTAATTGAAAGGCGTCTTTATGATTTTCCAATGACGTGCCACTGATTCTTCATTGGAAAAATTGTCTGTATTTGGTAATCTCGTACTGACAAGTTCCTATTATTTTGACTTCCCTATAGACCACTGTCACGCCATTATGAATTTAGGAGGTTACAAACTATTGGCACAATTATCATGGCGTTGCCTTGGTATGGTCGTCATAATCACTAATCATTGAAAATAGCAGAATTGGCCCTCTGTACTCTAGCAGAGCGTCGCATCGATGGTTGCATGGCGGCTGTCTTCTGATGACAGATGATATCAGGGGAGCCGCTGTCGTACCACGTCCACGCCTAACTGCTATATTGTGGCACACAATCCTGATGATATTGAAGCTGCTGAACTACACTAATACGATGATCACTTCTGGTGAAGGGTATCCTGTTTAATTATTATGATATATTTCTTATTGGAATTGAGGTTGATGGTTTCTCAAATAATTACACGGTTGGGTGAAGTTACGAATTCAACGTCACAGAATCGTAAAAAAAATCAATTCGACTCCTGTGCGTCGAGCTACAACTTAAGGATTTTATGCGTTTTCCTGATTTACGAGCTAGTTTAAAGTATTGCTGTTGTTATTGGAATAAATTACTGCTTAACACTAGACGGGCCATTCGTCATTACGATGACAAACTTTACATCTGCTAATCATATCCAGTATAATCTTAACCAGGCAACAACGACAATAAAATGCCGTTGTAAAATGAAATTTTCCCAATAGGTAGTAGTTTGATACTCTATAAAGACTGACTTTGAATTACTTTTTGTTAGTCAGTCTTGAATTCTTTGACAATGATTTAGGGAGTGAAAGTAGTCATGAATAATAACAACGTTTTATGGATCATAATATAATAGCAAAAAATACGTTTTATATTGTAAGCAAATATCTACATCTATCTATCTTCTATATATGCAACATGTCCCAGAATTGACGCACAACCTCTTAAGGGGTCATAGTACTCATCATTATGAACAACTTTTACTATGGGACCAAACCTGAAATCACGAAAAAAAATCTGCTGTTCCCTACATTTATGTTCGAATAACTCGTGAAAATGTAAGGAACCTCTGATTTTTTCAATTATGTTTTTCAACTAAAATATCAAGTATGTTCTTATCGGTAATTATATTTTCATGCAGTTTGGGTTTGAAACCCTCGGGCCGTGGGGTCCGAGTGCTCATGTTTTATTCAAACAAATCTCCAAACGGCTGGTTGACTCCCGTGACCGAAGGGCTGGCTTTTGCCTTGGCCAGAGGCTAAGTATTGCCATATAACGTGGCAATGCCTCCAGTCTCTTGGGTACATTACCAGTCGACAGCAATGCGGAGGAATTTTTTGAGGCCATATTTTAGTTTATTAATAGTTTGTTCTTGGAAAAAAATTATCTCAACTTCGGAACCTTTATTGTGTGTGGTCCGAGCCGTACTTGGCCGGTTTTTTTGTTTTGTATGAAAAATCTCATTACTTTGGTTAAACTTGAAACTTGGCACGAAAACTACACAACACACGAACATTTGCCTAATGATTTTTATACATACTATTTGAGCGGAGGTGCGATACGTAAACTTAATAATTGTCCCGAATACTTAAATTTATCTGAATAAATTATAAAGATCGTAAACATTAATATGCGAAAACTACCTTCTAAAGGGGGTGTTAAGATTTTTTGAGGAAAGTACGAAATCCACGCGGACTAAGTGCCAATTTCACCAATGAAACTGAACGCGATGAGCACATAAACCACGTTTAAGAGCTGTCAGTCTCATTATTTTCTTTGGAATATTCACACTGACAGCTCTTGGTCTCGGTTTAGATGTTCTGATCGCGTTCAGTGTCAGCAAATAGATTTCGTTCTGCTTTGTTAAGGAAACTTGAGGATTCCGATGTATAGTTATTTGAACAGTCTTGTAGTCTTACTCGCATAGATTGTTCATTAGTAAAGTTATATGAATTGTATATGCTGTGGATAACGGTGTGAGTTTCACATTTATATAATATCTTTGTTTATATTATTTGCGCAGATATAATGTGTTACTGTTTGTTTGTCCCAAATAAATAAATAAATTAAAAAAAAATTGGTGAAATTCGCCCTAAGTCGCGGGCAAAGCGCTAGTTAGAGATAAGTACGTAAGTAAATGTGTGAGTAAATATTGGTTAGCTAGCAAAACACACGAGCGACGTAAAAAAAAATTTGTACAGAAAATAAATGACGATCAGATCTTGGCGCGTTCATATTCACTCTGTGCTGGTACTTAGTTTTGTTTTATAGCCATTACGTGATATGTCGAGAAGCTGTCTAAAATAAATGAACTGCTACAGTGTGATATTTATGTATTGTGAACAGGGTCATGTAATGTTGCGTAGGATCATATTTTAGCTTTGAAAAAAATGTTTGTATCGTATGAAGAGTTTTAGTAAAATGAGACAATATTTTGGAACTGTTTTTTATGAAATTCCCGGCTATAAAAAGCTACATAGTCTCTTTCCTAAGACAGGTGCTTTTAGATTGAGTATTTTTAGACAAACCTGAATCTTTTTGCATATTACAATGTACGAGCCTTGTAAAATAAGGCATCAAGGAAGGCAATAGATTTATAATATTAACTGTTTACGCTGGTAGCACACCTCCGCCGCGAAACCATAGCAGCGAAACCGCAGTAGTTCAATTGTACTGGTTCGCGTTATGTTCCGCTACTCGAATCGGATGCGAGTAGCGGAACATGACGCGAACCAGTACAATTGAACTACTGCGGTTTCGCGGCGGAGGCGGAGGTGTGCTATCAGCGTAATATTCTATTTCAATATTTTTTTTTTTAATCAGACTCTAAGGCCCGTATTACAGAACGTGACTCAATACTCAAGGTTTACTTAAAACTAGATTCAAGCCATTTGATTGGTTGAAACTAGTTTTGAGTAATGCTGCTTTTGAGTATTGAGTGACTTTCTGTAATTGAGAACTAAGAAAGTGGATCGGACTTGTGTAAAGTACAATCAACACTTTTCTAAGTTTTAAAATAATTATCACGTAAAAAATTAACATAAAATCACGCCTGTAATCCCGAAGGGTTAGGCAGAGGTGTACCTAATAGTACACCCACATTTCGCCAATTATGTTTAAGTCCCATGTAATAGGGGGCGAGCCTATTGCCACCAACCGGGCACAAATCCAGACTCCGGGCTGCTTCTGAGAAATTCCTAATGGAAAATCCCAATAACACTTTGCCCGACCTGAGAATCGAACCCGGGACCTCATGCTCAGCAGTCGTGCTTGCGACCACTAGACCTGCAGGCAGGTAAAAAGTTAAGTTAGATTAAAATTACCTAGTCCTATAGGCTAGATCGTGATTAATTATTAAGAACCTAGGCTGGTTCTTTTTAATAAAGAATAAAAA
This sequence comes from Tiliacea citrago, assembly GCA_963921375.1. Taxonomy (NCBI): domain Eukaryota; kingdom Metazoa; phylum Arthropoda; class Insecta; order Lepidoptera; family Noctuidae; genus Tiliacea; species Tiliacea citrago. Next base: position 3,952,326 of record OY992801.1, read on the forward strand.
AAAAACATTCTTATTATTGGTTGAGACATTCAACCCAGTAAAAAAAAAAAATCTTTATCACTGAATCCAGTCATCGTTCTTGTCATCAGTCGCTTAATCCGAAAATTCGTCGACCGACTATACAAAATAATGACAAGACTATATTTTACGTCGTCAGCATCACTAATATGTCTCGTATTTATTTTTCCATGTTCGTGATAGTTCAATGGCTTTTGGAAATTGTTCAACCTCTCGATCCTGTTGTAACATTTATAACGTACTTTCTAATTTTTACATAATTTTAAACATACTTATATATTTTTTCTAATTTGCCCCAAAAGCACCTCCATATTCAAAATTCATTTATGTACGTAGTACACGTCCGTGTTTGAGCGGTCTTTAATGTTGTGTCATGTGTCATGCAATAATTCTATGGAACAGCCAGCCATACCTTTTGACCATGATGTAAGGTTTGTATAAGGGCTTGGCTCTACATTAGATCTGATAACTTTTTAACTGTGAAAGCCTTATGTAAGTCCTGGTGACCTACTTTACATGAAATATTTTTGGTGGGATGTCATTTCTTTTTAGAGGTTTCTATTATGCGTAAGAAATACAGATGTTAATCACCCTTTGAGAGAGTTTGTTTGTGTGCAAATCCTAGCCTGCATACTAAATTTCAGCTTTTTATTAGCCCTAGAGGTTTTGATGAGTGAGAAAGCCAGTCCGTCAGTCAGTGACGTTCAAAAGTACCTTTTATGTGCCTATTTGAAATAAATAATTTGACTTTGAATTAGTGTGAGTCAAGTGTGACGAAGTCGACGTATTTTAAGTATTAATAAAATCCAAAGTATAAAAGCTAGACAAATTAAACTTATTATGTTTTATAAGTCTGCTAACTAAATCTTATCCTGAGAACTTAAGCTCTCTAGCAGTATCCAGGCCGAAGCTATGACGGTTTGAAAATACGAGGAAACGTTTCGAGAAAAGGTAGGTAGCTAGGTAGTGACTTTTTTGGCTCGTCTTGGCGAGGGCGCTACCAGACATTTTCTTGAGCAGCTTTTCTCCCAAAACCATTACAAGGACCCTTGTTATATCCTTTCCTGAAATAGTGGCACAAAATAAAGGTCTATTTACACAGTAAGTTACGCTGAGTAAATAGTCTGAGGCCTGAAAAGACACAGATTCTCTTAACAGAACCCAACTGTTGATTTTACTGGTAGACATAAAAAAAATAGGTTATAGAAATGTCCGTTTTCTTTACTTAGGTTTGTGTTGCTATATAATATATAATAAAACCGGCCAAGTGCGTGTCGGACCACGCACAATTAATGGTTCCGTAGTTGGGATGAATTTATTCCAAAAACAACCTCAACATTGTAAAAAAAAAAAAAAAGTTGAAAAACATGTTTTCCCATACATCGATATTATACGTCACGGTGAATTCTCCAACTGCAAATGTAAGTTGGTCGACCATTATTCGTTATCTTCTGAAGCCTACTTAACTGTGATAGTTTTCCTTTTAATTTCGTTATGTACTACTGCCACAAATTTTTTCACATATCCAAAAACAACCATTTAGCTGGCAGCCGGGGGAGACATTTGACGCTAACAAAAATTAGCACTTTAAAGCTTAATATTACGCAAACGGATCCCTGAATCGAAACATGGTCTTCAAAAACGGCCTATTCAAAGTTACCCCACATTTTGGAATAGAAGAGAAAAAAATATCACCCCCACTTATGTGTAAGGGAGGTTCCCTAAAAATTTAAACTATTAAAGATTTTATTTTACCAATTTGTCGGCGTGCTTAATATGTATACCCATGCCAAATTACAGCTTTCTAGTACTAAGAGTCTCTGAGCTAAGCTGGGGACTGACAGACAGACGGACATGTCGAAACGATGTGAAGTTTTGTTATGATACAAATATTAAAAAGAACCCTCTTTGCAGTAACTATACCCCATCTGCCGAGCCATTACCTAACCATCTTGGATTCGGCTTCCAGCAGTGTAACTGGATGCAGCTGAATAGCGACTGCATATCTGACCTCCACAACCCAGTTACTGGGTAACATGATTACTTGGTACGACGACATATTAAAGAACGTTTGTTATAAATCTAGCTTGTAACCTTCCGTTAAAGAACACTCATACCCGATTTCGCCAGGCGGCACCTAAATGAATGCCTAAATACAAGCGCGTTGTTGGATTTTCAACGCTCAGCGCAGCGTCGAAAGTTGAAAATCGAATAGCGCGCTTTTATTTAGACATTAAAATTCAAACTCGAAAGATTTATTTCAATTATATCATTTACAGACACTTTTAAGTTGTTGAGGCGTTGGTCAGTCAGAACGATGACGCTAATTGCCCATTCCCTAGCATTGTAGAGGTTCCTATGGGGAAGAACTTATTTACTACTTTACGTACAGAAATAAAAATAATTAATTAACGAGAAACATTTTTTTTTTTAAATACGGGCAAGACTCATGGACACATGGAGAGGACTACCTCTTATTAAGGCTCCTGCAGACAGACGCGACGCGACTCTAGTAGAAAAATTTCTATGAAAACGTCATGGAAACTGCCTTTAGTGAAAACGGGCATTAATTATCCTGCCATTTAAGACAGGGGCCTCCACCGATCGCTTCCGCATCACCCCCTGTGCTAATACTCCAATTTTATGTGCGGCCGTCCCTTCTGCCCACATCGTTTGTCAGCGTAATGGACTTGTCTTGTTATACAGCTATATTAGGATGGGGTCAAGAAATTCAAGGAGAATTGTTAAAAAGAGGTTTAGGGAAGTAATTATGTTATTTTTGTATAAGTCCCATGTAATAAGAGCGAAGCTATTGCCATCATTGACTTCCATCTTTATATACCAAGCCTCCGAGCCTCTGAAAGAACGTTAAACCGTTGCTGCCGGCTACCATTCGTGAATCTTTGACAGTTGTTACGGGTCGTCAAAAGCCCGCAAGTCTGACAACCAGTCTCACCAAGGGCTATCGTATTACCCAGTAACTTGGTTGTGGAGGTCAGATAGGCAATCGCTTCATGTAAAATACTGGTATTCAGCTGCATCCGGTTAGCCTAGATGCCGACCCCAACATAGTTGGGAAAAGGTTAGGCAGAAATGATGAACTCAATCGATCTTGATAAATACTCGTAAGTAAATATGCACAGCATTTTCTCAGTCCAGCTTTTAGTTGTTGTGAAAATGGAAAGTACTGATTTGCTGGTACCTACCTACTTAATTTTGTTTTTGGCCACAGCTGAAAATATTTTGTTATTGTCGGGCGACAACAAATATTGCCAAAAATTGATATTTCGGCCCAAAATAGACAAAAAAACGAAAACAAATTCGGTCGGACTCTATTGGCCGGGCAAAAATCTTTCTAGACTGCTACTGAGGTTTGGGATAATAAAAATCCAAAAATACTTTGCCCTGGAAATCGACCAAGATAACGAACAAGTATTTCTTTGTTTAAAAAATAGTTTGCAAATTTTGAACCGGACAACTTACACACGAACATTGCCATTGAAATGCCTATGGCATTAAGTCCGCCTTTGTACATTTTTTTTTGTGCTTAAAGTATTAAATAAATAAATAAACAAATAAATAACATTGCAAGTTAAATAAAAAAACGAGTTTTTAAAAGTCACTGCTGTCATACTTACCCTAAATTCCTCTTCATTGATATAGAAATAGCATCCGAATAATCAAATGACGATTTCATCATTCCTTTCATAAACTAAATGCTCATCGGAATCTCATCCAAATAAGTCTTGAGGCATCGGTCGGATAACACTTTAAACTTTAAAAGACGTATTCTGACTTAAAGTTCATCGCAGTTTATCTAGCGTAATAATAATAAATAAATAATTTAAGATAGATACACTGCAACGACAGGCGACACAAATCCGCTGCTTTACTAGCATGAAAGCAGCAGATTACTATGGAAACACAAATGGAATTAGGTATCGGCTTTTTTCTCGCATTATCATGAAGTATGTGAGAATAGCTGAGGATGTTCTTAGTAAGAAGTATTTATTGAAAGCAATGCATCAGGATTGTGCCGGAATATAGCAGTTCATCGTGGTCGTGTTTTTGTAATTTTATTTTTATAGTTTCGAAGCGTTTATCTAGTTCAATTGTCACCAATTTTAACTCAAAATAAGATACAGGCTGTGCCTAGTTTGGGACCAACGCTACCTCAATATTGTAATTTTGTTAAATAAACGATTTTTACTGTACGTTGTACGACAGCGACTCCGCTGACGTCATCTGTCATCAGAAGGCAGCCACCACGCAACCATCGATGCGACGCCGACGCTCTGCTACCAGCCAGTGTCACTCTTATCCGAACTTTTCGGTGTTTCCAGTGACTTCGTAACAAAACTGGACGGCACCACTTGCTGCGCCGCCGCCGTCACACTAATAACTCATTAGAAAGATTTTAAGAATGTAGCATAAACATTGTATCTATTTACCCGTTCCTTAATGTCTAATGCTGACCATAAACTTCATAATGAGCGGGAATTTCTGTAATTACTTACTGTTGGGATGTCTGCGTCAGGTCGTCGTCGTGTCAGCGTTTATGGTTAAATCAGACACAAGGCTCCTTATGCTAACGTGTATTAATATTGCTTTACAGGTGGATGTCTTTTTCACAATAGTTAGATTAGCTTTTGTCCGTTGTAATTTGCGTGAGATCGTTGTCGAGTCACCAAGACAGTGAAAATCCGCAGGACGTCGCTCGTGTCGCGCCGCTGCCGCGCTGGGCTAGCTCCTTCCCCGCGCACCGCCTTCATCCCATCGCTTGGTATGATTAGTCGCCAGTAGATAGCGCTGTGGTCGTCAACACTTACTCAGTAGATAAGAGATAAGAGTTGGCTCTTATAGACAGACAGGAGGATGTCCCTTTTGGTCTGTGCTGAATAAATATATTTTGTTTCTTTCTTTCCTTACTTTCTAGAAGCAGAAGAGATTGACTATTGATAGGTGTTTCAGGTAATCGCATGATTTCGTTACGAGAACCAGTAGTTTCAACTTAGACAAACCAATTTTCTCTATCGAATATAAATATTTTATTTCTCGGAGTCGTAAAATTATAATGTCTTTTGAATACTTCAGCCAGACTTTAAAGCTCAGACTGGCTTACCCCTAAGTTGCTCTATATAAATTCATATCCATCGCGCGTACGATTTGGAGAAATAAAGTCTCGTTTACACGGGAAAACTGTCTCGACCGTCAAAAAGCGAAAATCATCATCATCAGCGTGGTCTTTTCACTATAATTATATTATATTCGGCTTTTAGTCTAACCAGGTACAGCTGAATACCAAGTAGTTTACATGGAGTGACTGCCTATCTGTCTTCTACAACCCAAATACTGACACGATACTCCTAAGTAAGCCTGGTAGTCAGACTTTTAGGAGAATTGCCAGGCGATTTATCGCAATCTTGTGTATAAGCACTTAAAGTGCTTTAGTAGTAGAATCCTGGAGCTGACACTGGAATTAATGAATTCCCTTTTTTGTTTTATTATCTTCGGTTAAGTACCTGTGACTATGGTTACTGACAATAGAATTAAGTTTAATAATAATTAGTTTTCTTTGTAGAGGTTAGAAATGAATATGGTAGTGGCTTGAGAGGTGACCAATAAATACGCTTTGAAACGATATTTTTTACTGTACCATTTTTGTTATCCATCAGAGAGACATTAAGTTCAGGATTTTTCCTAATAAAGGCCTAGACAAAGTGACATTATATCATCAATAACGATGGTGGAAAAGTCAAAAATGTATTTGACTGACATAAGCTACCGATGTTTGTCAATCCTGTAGAAAGTCGTGGTAGAATTACGAAATGCTTTGAAAGCGAATGCCACTAGTGTACAAGTCACAATATTAAATTTCGGAGCAGGCAGGACATGTGACATCTACCAACTCTCACTGGGCCCGCGTGGTGGATTACAGCCCACTCCCTCTCGAAGAGAGGAGGCTACTATCTGTGTGCTAAATTTCATCCAAATCCGTGCAGCCGTTTTTGCGCCAATCCGGAGCATACATTCAGACAAACAGATAAACGAACGAACATTCCAAAAACTATATTTGCAGCATCAGATTCGTTCCCAGAACATAAAAAAAAATATATATATTCAAATGTTAATAAATATTTTTTCTACTTTCATGAATGATTAGTAGTCATTGGATACATGAAGTGGGTTACCGTTGTAAGACGGTTAAAATGCCACGGTGTATAACATGCATTAGAAAAAATATAAAATATTTTTATAATTTATTACGCATTAGAAACCAATTAAATTAATAAAAAAAAGATTACACACTCTACCATGCGTTTGAAACACTCACACATAGTACCAGGGCCTCATGAGTTGAAGATAGGTGACAGAAGTGGCAGCTTGAGCATGGAATAAGTTAGTACTATAAAATAACATGGAATTTTTGTACTCATGGAATTAGTAAGTACTATATAGATTGTAAGTAGAAGAGGTCGAAGTTCGCCCAGTGGTGGGCGACCACTGTAGGTATATTTAATGTAAATAGAAGATGTCTACCTACTAGCACTAATTGTTAGTGCCAAGACAGTGCTCTCGAAGTACCTACCTTCTGTACGTGTTATCTCCGCATTATCATCGTTACAAGAATAGTAGTAGGTACCTACAGGGTTATACACAACAATACATGGACAGTAAATATCAATATATTCAGATTCCTGCGTAAATTTTATACCAAAAGACCCAAGGCCGCTACTCGTGCTACATGTGTGGCCCTGTATAAATCTACCTCCATAATTGGAAAAAATAATAATGAACTGCCTTCATGAATATACAAAAGATATCGCAAATTGGCAACCCAGAATGTTATACCGAGTTCCGTGAATAATTTTCATCAAACTAATTTATTCACTTTAATGTTTTTACCGAAATCCACTTAATCAGTGCTCTTTGGTAGATTTTATTTATTTTTTGACGTGAATAGGCGATTTTGAAATGAGGGCTCCTATTATGAATGTAAGCGTTGTTATTGCTATGGCTATTCACGGTCGCTATTGCTTTCAAGTCTGTTGGTCCTGCTCCATAGGACAATCTAAAGTCTAGATGAAATCAAACTGGTTCTTAATTTAATTGTATAATTTATTATTTTTACTCGGTAAAAATGGGTGGGTTTTACTGGGTGGGTTGGGTGCGTAGTACTCGCAATCGGCGTGCGTGTATGACCAGATGTATGAACGTAGGCGAAGCAAAAGGAGTATGTAAGGAGCGTAGCAGGTGGCGTTCTATAGTTTCTGCCCATGGGAAGAAGGCGTGAGTTTATGTATGTATGTGTTTATTATTTTTATGACATTGATTTTACATTCTGTGACTACTTTACCTCACGTACACTGACTTATTACTTGTTAAAATTTTATAAAATCCGTCAACTTTTATAGTGTTTGTATGTGAGCACCACATTTATGTGCATCTATCACATAATTAACTTATCTGTCATAATTATGTTGCTTCTTTTTTTTTTTTTACCTCTTGTGATGTAGTAATTTTAATGTAGGTTGCATCGTCTTCAGATATAAATATATATATATACAAAATATTGAAAAACATTTTAAATGAGTAACGGTGGAGTTTCTTGCCCATTCTTCTCCATACGAAACTACCAAGAAGCGGCAACTAAAATCACTTATATTTTTCTGTTTTGACGTTAAAAAGTGTATTTTTGAAATTAATGATTTGACTTTGATTCGTACCTGGGTCTGTCTTCTGGGGGCCTACTCCGAAGCGATAATCCGAAGTATCGGCCGAATGCTCGGCCGTTTATTGACTTCCAAAGCTTCCTTAAATGACTTTGAATCCTTACCCGACTTCAAGTCACGGTTTTGACTTTGACTTATCTCTTTGACCGTCGTTTTTTTTCTTTTGCCGAAGTCAGCCATGTTAGGCCGTAGTCAGGAAACGGCCGAACATTCAGCCGAGTGCGGTTAGTGGAAGTGCTCAGGTGCGGTTCGGAGAAGTGCTGTTGAAATCAGTGCTCTGAGTGGAATACCTCGATACTTCTAGCGTCATCGGGAATGTGGAGTGTATGCCTTGGTCGGCGAATCCTATTACTGCGGGAGGGAGTATATCGGGTGGCCGCTGCAATCAGGGGGTTGCGGTGGTTAATAGCAGAGTCGAAGAAAACGCTTTGAGAAGCGTTTCATGAACTGCGGGATGGTGAGCATTTTTAAATCTAAGTGTAGGTCCAAATTGCGAACGTGAAGCTCCCGTGACCTTTCTAAGGAAACGGTTCTGAAGGGTCTGCATCCTATAGCGATGGTGTTGCTTAGCATATACGAAGATGACGCAAGCATAGATCATGATGGAACGGATGAACGCGGTGTAGATACGCAATTTGCACTTGAGTGACAATGTGCTGCATACGGTCAATATGAAATGGAGCCTACCGATATCGAAAGGCGTGCGAACGAGCCGCCTGATCACACCTAGATATTTAGCTCGCTTCTCCCTAGGGATCGGCTTGACATACATAGATCAGGCAGGGAGGGAGACGTCGCGATTTCGAGATGAGAACCACATGAATCATATCGAGGTTGACCTCGATTCTCCATTTCCGGAACCAAACGCCTAAGACGTTTGCAGAGATCTGGAGAGTGCGAGAGATAGAGTTCTGACAGCCACCGGTATAATAAATGGCAGTGTTGTTGACGAATAGAGCCAACTGAGCCTTTTTACTTTTGGGAATGTCACAGGTGAACAGCGTAAAGATGAGGGGAGATAGCACGGAGCCCTGAGGGACTCCCGCGCAAATGGAGTAAGGGGAGGAGAGTGAGCCATCGATGCGATAGCGGAAAGTCAAACAAAAAGTATCGTAAGATGAGCACGAGACGGTTTGGCACTCCCGAGTTGTTCCAGCTTATTTAGTAAGCCGTTGTGACAGACTTTATCTAATGCTTTCACTATGCCGAAGAACAACACGCCCGTCATTGCACTACGCTGGAAGCTAACGTTTAATGCTCTACCATGCGGTGGACTTGTTGGATACACGAGTGCTGGGTTCAGAACCCGAATTGCTCGTTGGGGATGAGGCTCTTTGCCTCGACATAGTTGTGGCGTCACATTTTGTGCATTTGTGAACGCACCTCGCTTATAAATAAGCCGCTTGTAGATTTTACCGAGGTCATTGAGAAGACTGATGGGGCGGTAACTCGTGGGCTCAGACTTGAGTTTGCTTGGCTTACGAATACCGATAACGGTGGCGTCTTTCCACGCTTGCGGAAAGATGTTGTTGCTCAAGGCGCCATTTGCGATGTCATATAAGCATTATGAGAGGATTGTGGAAGAGTTTTTATACCTTATTGGTGATACTGTCCGCACCGGGGCTTTTCGAGCCCTTTAATGATTTAGTGTACTTTGTCTGGACTGAGAGGAGGCAGAGGATCATCAGAATCTTCAACGGGAGGGAGGGAAGTTTTGCTTTCGACTTCAGCATCAACCTTGGAAAGGTGCGCTTGGTCTACTGGTTGCGAACTGGGAGATTGTTGGGTCTAGATTTGTAGACTGTAGGCTAGGTATTCAGTCTTTTTGTAAATATATGATATGCCTCAAAATGTTTGGTTTTTAAGAGGACGTTTCCAGTCACGTCATTTAAGGGCAAGAACATATTTCTGATATATTTTTATAAATAGGAATGTAATTGGCGTGAGTAGTTACCACAATATTATTGCACTTGTTTGACAAGGCGATGGACAGTAAGAGGCTGTGCATGTATAGCTTCTGTATTTTGGTAGGTACCTTGGCTTGAACCGTTTAATCTTAAGCAGTTAAGTGACGTAGCGTTCAAAAAGAAAGTCAAAAATTTTCTAGCAGATAATTTTTATTATAATTTAAATGAGTTTGTAGATGAGAGATTTTGATTATGTTTTTACTAATTTTATTATTTTTAATGATCTCTATATTATAATAACATGACATTTTTAAATTAGACTCGGTGTGACATTTTACTTAATTTTATTAATATTTGCATGCCATTGTTTAAGGCAAAAGTGATGATCTGTTTTATGCCTCTACTTTTCACATCTCTCGCATGCTGACAATTTGTGTTGTATGTTTTGTACTCAGGTTTGAGCAAATAAATGATTAGCTTATCTTATCTTATCCTCCAGCCGCACACTTAATGGATCTCATTATTGATGAATCTGAGGTTTGAAAAAGAGCTAAGTGTGATGATTTCTTCACAAACATTTCAAGATTCAAGATTTATTGAGTTGAGTTGTTTATTTAAATGTATTTGTAAATAAACAACCAAATCGTGACGAATAAGACGATTAAACACCATTGTTTTTATCTCAGAACCACTAAAACGTAATAAAAATATTGTTATTCTTATTAATAAACTCTTGTTTTATTTAGTCATAACTTTTTCCCACAGCGATTTGAGATTTAAGAAATAGAAAAGTTGTAGTATCTAAAAAAAACCTTTCCGATGACATATCTCTTATTGTTATTGCTTCCTAGGCTGAGGTCCATACATTTCTGCCCATCCTCCTTTCTTCAAATGATTTTGAAACTTAAAATGTTCGCGGATAAGTTCAAAATCGAATGAGAAAATGTTACAGTTTGTGGTAAAAATGTTGGCAACTGTACCTAACTTTTGGCCGAAGCTTTTTGAATTCTATTTTATCGACGGGCTTAGACGCTTATCTGACCTAAATTATATCCATTTCCATATGGCAAACACGACGATTTCTTGAGGCCTGAAAGCAGGATAAGATCAACAAACAAATAAACACTCATGTTTATTATTAGTTAGCAAGTAAACATAGCTGTTCCACAGACCACAATTTATTTTATTAGACCGAAAGAAGTTGTAGTACGCAGAAGTTTCTGTAATCCATTCTCATATCATAAAATATCCACACCATTACCGTCTGCCTAAGCTTTTTCAGACTGTTATCGCATTGATACCAGCGCCGCCCGCCGGGGTAATTGCGTAACACACAGTAGCAATCGGTTTCATTTTGACAGTTCAACAACATTCATTGCGTTAGTTACGTTGCTGAGCAGACAAATTCTTTGAACACATGAAGCAATGGATGGAGTAATATATTGCGCAACGTAAATTGATTTTGGTGTCTGGACCTGACATAAAGCAGTGGACAAAATTCTCAAACTTTTATTACTTGAACACGATACTTTTATCTACTTTGTATGTGTGTTTTTTTAGGTATTTTGTTTGTAGTGTGCGTTTTGTTTATTTATTTATATATACTTTATTGTACAGACGCCATCACATCAAGCTCCTACAATCTGTCAAATTTCTTTAATAGATTTTCAACTTTATCGATACAACTTAAGGTACAAGGTTGATTTGGAAAATTTGACAGCTTCGGGTAGCTTGATCGGCTGGCGTCTGTACACCACAATAATACATATAGACGCCCCGGGCGTCGGGAGTCTCAGGCCGATACCCGTCCACCGTAGGCGCTGGCTTGCGTACGGTGAGCGATGGGTAGCTCGCCGTCCGATAAGGACCAGGCCCGGGTCGACGGCGCGTTGTATTCCACGCGCGCCTCAAAGAGATGTCAGCACCAACTGACGGGGTCCGGTAGGGCCAATGCCTGCCAGGGTTGCGAATTTGTCCGAAAGGCATATCGTGGCCCTGCCACACAGGCAACTGAAGGAACACAGGTGGGTTTTTAGTCAGTAAAAGTCTGACACGTCCTTCCGCTCCATCCAGAGCGGGAGAAGTTATTTAATAATTTCCCACCCAAAAAAAAAGAAAAAAAATGGAAACCTTGGAATGGACAGTGATTTGTCTGAACATAAAGTGGGGCTGTCGTTGGTGCAAATAATAATTACACAATATATTAAAATAGATACACCACAGATACACAGGTATATGCATTTCCTAAACAAAATTGCAGAAGAGATTGCTTACATACACTTTGCAAACGACTACTTAATTGAACTCTGTACGGTTTTATCAACCTTACATATACATTGCAAACGCAGCAACCTACTTGGGGGTCATAGCATAATCAGCCTATAACGTTTCTAATGCTGGGACACAGACCTCCTCTCTGTGAGAGGGAGTGAGCTCGCTCGCGGGCCCAGTGCGGGTTGGTAGACGTCACATGTCTTCGAATTTTTGGTTCTAGGACATGCCGGTTTCCTCACGATGTTTTTCTTCACCGTTCTGAGAGCAGTGGTGATGAAATAATTTACACAAAGTAAAGCGCCTGTCTGGGTTCGAACCTACGACCTACAACTTGTAATTCGCTATTAGTTACCAGTGGTAACTAATAGCGAATTACAAGTTGGTACGTCACAATTATTAGAACTTTTTCGAGTACGACGACAACTGCGAAACCAAACCTTCTCAAATGAAGAATTTCTAATATTTCCAGTTGTTAAAACCTTCTAATAAACATAAGTTTTAACATTTGTTTTTTTTCCGTGTGCTCCAATAACTCAGGTAAGGTAGCCTGCGAAATTCATATGTTTTTAAGTTTCTAGCAATTTGTAGGTCAGTGTTAAAATACGTCTATTTGTTGTGGTCGCGAATCATATTTTGATCAACATACAATCTGAAACTGACCTGCAAATTGCAAAAAATTAAGACAATTAGGTACAATTTCGCGGCCTAATCTGGCGCTTTTATGCATCTGAGCTGAGGCCCTTTTGGCATTATAATAATTGTTTTCTGTTTTCTTACAGTTTTATGGTGTTTTTTTTTGCTGTAATGCCACTAAATACATTTTTATTTCTTTCGCCTTAAGGCGATACCAAAATAAATTGGGGGCTTTTTCGTAACCATTTATTTCAGTATTACAACATTCAAGGATTTAATTTTTGGATATTTTTATTGACTATTTGACTGAAGGAAAAAGCAATTGGGTTAAATTTCCTCGATATAATTTAATACCGAGAGGACCTCTATTTTTTCATATTTTTTCCTGTAATTCTAAAATCCTAAGTAATTTCATAGCAAAATTGCATTCAAAATATGCAATACGCATAATTTGAATGCAATTTTGCTATGAAATTACTAATTGCTATGTAAAATGCTAAATATGTATGTATGTAATGTAAAATGCTAAGTAATTTCATAGCAAAATTGCATTCAAAATATGCGTATTGCATATTTTGAATGCAATTTTGCTATGAAATTACTTAGGATTTTAGAATTACAGGAAAAAATATGAAAAAATGACAATTTTGAAATTCAAAACTCTGGCTGAAATCTTTTGTGTGTATCACAAAAGGTTTCAGCCAGAGTTTTATTTAAGCTAAATTTATTTTTTAACAGTTTTTATTTGGTTTGGGGCCATAAATAACGTTGTTGTATTTTGGTTCCAGCGCATTGTTGCGCTCTCTTTTTTCCCATGTGGAAGTAATCGTCTCTGTCACTTTCTGGCCGCCCAGTTCGCTATGATTTATTTCTTACGTATCACCTTAACAAAAACAAAGTCTAGCACTTCGTTTTGGTTAAGGTGAAAGAAAAAAAAAAGTGTTTTATTTGTAAGGTGCCTATAACTCTGGCCCGTAAAAATTCCACAACCCGATAACTGGGTAAAACGATTTCCCTTGATAAGAATAGTTGCCAGAAGATCGGGCACAAAATAAATCCTACGTAATAGCCACTAAACTGATAAAAAAAAAACATAAACGCTCAAATTCTTTAGTTACAACAATAAAAACCGTGTAACTTTAAAACAATCAATGTCCAGCACATTTAGCGGGGCCGCCGACATCGTTTGGCGTACTTCCAACTGTCCCCTTGTCTTTAACATTATTCAGTTCTGGGTTCTGCTTGCGTCGTTAGATCTGTGTGGCTAGTAGAATGGAGTGCTTTATTATGCTTTTAAGAAAGTTATGGGGACTTTTGCAGCTGATTTTTTGGACAAATGTTTGCTCGTAGAGTAAAAGAGTTATGTTAGGTTAACGTAATATGTGGTGTTCTGTTGTAGTTTACACCTAGCAGAAGGCTTTAATTTATCTTGTTATACCCATGGTAGACGACGCTACTTAAAAAAAACTTTTTACAAAAAAAAAAAACACTACTAAGTGAAAAATAACTTTAATTTCGGAAGTCAGTGGCTTTTGATCTGTATTTTAGTTTTTTGCCACCGACTTCCGAAATTAAAGTTATTTTTCACTTTGTAGTGTTTTTTTTGGATGTCGGTTGTTTTTTTTTTTGTAAAAAGTTTTTTATTTTTCACTTTTTAGTGGGTCAGTTTGTAATTTATCCAATTTACAATAGCCTAATGTCAAATGCTCATTACCTTTTACAAAATATTGGTTTTCCTGATGCAGGGGCGTTAATTGGTGAGGAGTTCTCCTGGTAAGAACCAGGAGAACTGATGGTGACTTCACCATATGCATTTTGACGAGCATAAATTGCTTAGCAACCATATTAAAGTGCCTAATCGAATCGCAACGGTGATATACTTATTATTAAGTAGTTCCGGTGGCCATCTGTGGTCTTCATCATCAGTTACACTTCACCAAATGGTGCTTTTCAAGTGCAAATGCACGAGTTACTATATAAAATACTCAAATCGCTATAGGTATGCCTATAAAATTTGAGGACTTTCCTCGATTTCCATGGGATCCCCTCATCAGATTTTGATTTGGTGGCAATGGGACTACCTGAGGAGCATACCCTTCCAAACAAAAAAAGAATTTTCAAAATCCGTCCACAATTGACGGAGTAATCGGCCATATTGAATGCCATATTGAATCGGCCAATCGAACATACAGCCGAACATAAATAACCTCCTCCTTTTTGGAAGTCGATTAAAAAGTAGCATTTAACAAACTAAAACTACCAATGAGTAGCTGGTCTGTGAATTACTTACTTATTATTTATTATTATTATCTACTTATTACTTTTAACACGTTACTTTTAAATAGCATCTTTACATTACCAAGACCCCTCCGTGCTTCGGAACCGAAAGTACGTTAAGCCGTTTGTCCCGGCTGTCTATCGTGTATCTTTGACAGTTGTTTCGGGTCGTCAGAAGCCCGAAAGTCAAACCAAGGGGACAACCAGTCTTACCAAGGGGTACAGTATTACCCAGTAACTGGTTAGTGGAGGTTCGATGAGCAGTTGCTCCATGTAAAATACTGGTATTCAGCTGCATCTGGTTAGACTGGAAGCCGACCCCAACACAGTTCGGAAAAGGCTAGGGTTGACTTTTGAATAGAGTCGTGGACGATCGGCCTTAGTGAAAATCTCGGTATCTAAGTATCTACCACGACTGCTGATCTTGGTCTGAGGTGCTTGCGTGGTGCTTGGTTTGATCCCCAGATTGCGCCAAGTGTTATTCCTTATAGAAATTCTAAGTACGTGTAAATCCGGAGTTTTTAACAATAGGCACTGGAATCCTTCGGGTGAATACAGACGTGATGATATAGAAAAAATAATTAGGTTTGATATTATTATTCAATTTATTTACGTAACTATGAAAACAGCAGGAGCATGCTTCAATACAAGTGCCGCATTATTTACATGCAATTTAATATCATAACTAGCACTGGCGAATATTAACGATAATTTTCAATTTACGTATCATATTTATTTATTTGCAGAATTGCCCAAAATAGGTTAAATAATTTGATTGATTAATTTTAAATTGAAGCTCCAGTGTATTTTCAATTTTGTTGAAATTTTCGTATAATTGTGTTATTTGTGCGAATCATTTATAAATTATTTGTAGAAGTTAATTGAAAATAAGCTTCAGCTTTAAAACTATAAATTATATTTATTTCTGTAAATTAGTTTACAAAAACATACATGACAAAAAAAAGTTTTTTTTTAACTTGATATAATTATGATGAGAGAAAAAGAAAATCCCAAAAAAAAAGTTCACAGTCTCTTTTGAAATCCAAACATTATCTTGGCCAGATCAGTTACATCAGGGGATGGTTAAAGTCGCATGTTATCGCAGTGGAAACGTTCGATAAACGCCCACCAAGCGTGCATCATTGGGCACACCACAATTGTGGCGACACGTCACCTCTTTGAGGAGTGGCTAGAGAGGCGCCACGGCGTCCTCACCTTCCGCCTGACGCAGGTCCTCACCGGACACGATTGTTTCGGGAGGTTCCTGTTCAGGATAAAGCGGGAGGTAACATCCGGGTGTTCCCATTGTGTGGATCGTCCAGAGGACACGGTGAAGTATACGGTGGAGGTCTGCCCGGCTTGGGTGGAGCACCGCCGTGTCCTCGCGGAGGCGATCTTTCGCGTTCGGCCCTGGTTCAGGCCATGGTTCGGAGCGAGAGTGCATGGGAGGCCGTCACCTTCTTCTGCGAAGCAGTAATGCTCCCGAAGAAGGAGGCGGAACGCGTGAGGGAGCGGCAAAATTCGCGCCCTCACGCCCATAGTCGTCGCGGTAAACACCCCGGGCGTCGGCGAGTCGCAGGCCGATTCCCGGCCACCGTAGGCGCGGGCTTGCGGACGGTGAGCTATGGGAAGCTCGCCGTCCGAAAAGGACCAGGCCCGGGTCGATGGCGCGTTGTGTTCCACGTGCGCCTCAAAGAGATGTCAGCACCAACTGACGGGGTCCATTAGGGCCAATGCGTACCAGGGTTGCGAGTTTATCCGAAAGGGATATCGTAGCCCTGGCACACAGGCAACTGAAGGAACACGGGTGGGTTTTAGTGAGTAAAAGTCTGACAGGACCTCCAAGTTTTTTTATTATTTCCCACCCAAAAAAAAAAAAGGTGCATTATGATGTATGGGTATGCCTAAATAATGTTTTTGAAGTAAAAACTTCTTTAGGCTCGTTGACCGATTTTTTGTAGGGGAACCTCTTATGGGTTCGCATCACCGACATGCTAATGCTATCAGTATATCTGTAGCTATGAGTTTAACGTGTTGCGGTTGATCAGCAGTGAAAGTGAATATTTCTATATGGTTTTAAGATGTCACTTCTTTAGGCAGGCCCCATGACTGCCTATTTTTTTACCCGCTTTTAGTAGCTTGACCTGAACAGAATCTTTCAACGTAATTTTCACCAACTTAAGGGCGGCCAACCATACATACATACTTTTCATACAAACGCTCGTACGTGATTATGGCGTTGTAACACATCTTTCTTTGAAATTTTTGAACCAATAGGTATTTTATGCACTATATCTAGGTTTCTATGCAAGTATAAAATAAAAATTTGGAGAAACAAATTCAGTATAAGCCTGCAAAAATCTGCTTTTATGCACAAATTTTACCTGAATTTTGGCCGTTCATAATGTACTTATAAATTGTAAATGTTAAGAAAACATTACGATAAAGACCTTGCAAATGCAATGAAGATTCTAAATGACCAACATTTATTTCACACACTTGGAAGGCTTACTCAAAAACACGTATTTTTTGGAACAAGTTTTATGAAATTTCCGCACACTGTTTTTAGTTTAATGTTATCGCGTTCTCACTCGCTTGTTAGGAGTTCTCCCTTGCGCTGGATGAAACAACAAGCTTTTCGACCATGCTCGCGATAGACGGACCGGGAAGGGCTTTCTTAAGACGTCCGATTAACTTGAAAGCACACGTATCAAGGACTGATGACAATACAATAATTTCATAACTTTGGCCTTATCAGGATATCAGGATCACCAGGATAATAAAAAAAAGATTATTTTTTACAGGTTATGTACATACTATTCTAATGGCCGATTTGCTGAGTCCTAATTTCGTTGAATTTATACTTCTCGTATTAACTAAATGAAGAATATACTAGACTAAAAAGTAACAAATAAAAATATTTAGTTTAAATAGAAATTAATTTGCCATCAACACGTAATTGTACACTTAGTAGGTATATGAACGTCGCGCGATAGGCGTAAAAAAGGGTTCGCCTTGATTAATGTGCGTGACTATACTTTTATATTGCCAACATAGAGTGATGTTTATGTAGCTGACTGTACCGCTTACATAGGCGTTTGTCAGGGTCAACATTTTAGAAAACATGGTTAAGTTTTTCTTGACTTTAATTTAATATTAAAAGACTGCCGCTTTTGTCTAGTGTTTGGAAGTGTAATGTGAACGGGCGCCGTCAGTAGGGACTAGTCATTTCTTAGCTTCCACGGCTTTTTTAACTTATTTTAATTGTTTTTTTTATCTTTTTATTACGGACGCTTTTAACTTGCACGTCTTTCTACATCGTTCTCACATATATAATTTCAACATGAATGATGTAAACAATACTTTGTAACAATATTTTAATTTAAAAGAGTGTCCGTGAAGTTTCTTGCCCGTTCTTCTCCATAGGAACCTACTTACGCTTGGAATGGGCAACTAGCTTCATCTCTCTGACTGACCGACCCCTTTGTTAATTCAAAAGTGCCTGTAATTGGTTTATCACACTAATATTATAAAGGCGAAAGATTGTGAGTGTGTGTGTGTGTATGTTTGTTACTTCTTCACGCTAAACAGCTGGACCAATTTTGATAAAATTTTGTATGGAGGCAGCTGATACCGTGGATTAATATATAGGCTACTTTTTATCCCGATATTCCCACGGGATCGCTAGTTTGAAATAAATGCTTTGAGTTTGAGTTTGATTCCACAGTCGAGCATAGTGTTATTGAGGTTATCAGTAGCAAAAATGGGTTTCTTAGTAGCCCGTTAATGGAAATAAGCTAAACATAACTGGTAAAATGTGGATGTACAGTCGCCAGCACATCTGGATAAACCAAACTGTCAAATTTCTCGTAAAATTTTTAAAATCAAAATCTTTTATTTCACATAAACCTACATTTTTTTTTTTTTTTTAAAACGTTGCCCCACACTAGGAATTTCTCCTGTATCGTGGGTGCGTTTACAAACATTTAAACTCACATACACAAACATTGGCACTTATGAAACGTCAGAAGCTAGGTGCACGGTTCCAATTGGTTGTTTCCTATGGAGAAGAGCCGGCAAGAAACTCCAAGGTTCCTATTTAAAAAAAAGTGGGCTTTTACAATGTTTTCAAGTTACAGTGTTAATAGGTATGGGAGGACAGTGTCGGCCCGTCAACAAGTACCAAGTACTTAACAAAATAGAAGATGGTTTACAACGCTACAGTCTATTAAGCCTACAACGTTCTCACATTCACAAATTAAAAAAGAATCTATTAAAATATTACTAAAATAATTAAAATAAAAACCTACATATTTAAACCAAATTACAACATTGCAATTACAACTTATTCTGTCCACAAGTCACTAATAAATATTTTAAATCTTAAAATGTTGATGGTTAAGTTCAAAATCAGTCAATAATATATTTTTTTGTACAGAACCATACCTTGAGAGCAGTGGTGGCCGATTGGCAACGTCTTACTTGCAAGTCCTGGGTTTTGCAAACCCAGGCAGACAGCTCTCAAAACGGTGAAGGAAAACATGGTGATGAAACCGGCATGTCCTAGAACCAAAAATTCGAAGACATGTGATATCTACCAACCTGCACTGGGCCCGTGTGGTGGATTACAGCCCACTCCTTCTCAAAGAGAGGAGGCCTGTGTTCCAGTAGTGGGAACTACATAAGCTGATTATGCTTAACTTATCTTAACCTTCTAGCCACGGAGTTATTGACGTCAACGTTAAACAATATTTTATAATTTTTTGACGAAATCAAGTTTTAAATGTTATTACTTAACTTTAATAACCCTCATAACTCCTGCACCGTTGTATGGACCCATAAACACAATGTTTAGCGTGCGGTTACATTGCGTGTTGCCGTAAACAACAAATTTTCACCCCAAAAAAACAAAAGTCGTGTTCTAGGAATAATTATTTCACATCTTGTTTGTCCGGGCTATGGGCTGTCCGTCAGAACCCTCTGTATGAACATGATTTGACGTAGGGATATGGAAACAGAGCCTGGACAGCCCGGTTCCAAGAAATCCCGCAGGAGTGACCTACCGCTGGTTCAACCAAATCAATGATAGGGCCCCGTATCATTGATACGGCTGATGCGGCTGTGCTAAACGAGCCAAGCTACAGAATCTTCTCCCTAGGACACAATGGCAGCACAATCTCCCGAGTCAGAATGCTATTTTATACCATATCCTCATTTTTAGCTTCACCGCAGTCGGGTAAAAACGGGCCGCAACGCAATTTTGATACAGGGGGTTTAGGACTAGCTACAACATTGAAGGCCCGGTTCCTGGAAGGCTCACCTGGAGTTATATTGAAACGTCTGTAGGCTCAGGCATTTAGGAACATTCCAGTCACGGAAAGTTCAAAGACCGCTACAATAACCGGCAAAAAGAAAATCTCACATACCTGGCTTCGTAGACAGATTTTGGAAAAGAGGGGCCCACTTTATGGGGAACCACAGGGATATAGATATATATATTTCATCCTTAGATATTATAAAACACAACGTTCGTCTGGCTGTTAAAGTGCTTATATCTTTTTAATTATCTTCAGACCCAGGTTTAAAACATTGAGCCATTATGGAATTTAGAACTAAAGTTTCTAAACACAAAACTGACAACTTAGTACCGAACTAAGTTTTCAGTTTTGTATAAAGAACGGTATTTCAATCACTGTTACGTTCTTATTACAAAAACTGGCTGCATGGTTTAAGCCATGTCAAAATATAAATCTTGTTTTGTAATAAGGCGGTATGGGTTTATATTGCAGAATATGTTATGTATTTCTAGCTTCAAGTGCTAAATATTAATTTTATTTTATTTCAAGTAATATAATAAAACTAATAACATTTTTCCCTCCCTGAGAATTTAACCCAGAACCTCACACTCGATAATTACTACACCATAGTGGCTGCATTGTAAATCTTCCCAGATATAGCATCTGTTACTGAAACCGAACAGTTTTATTGCAATGAACGGATGGATTTGTCGTTATCCGTGAATGAAGTTATGGATAGGAAGGAATAAAGAATAAGAAGTTATTTTTATTTAGGAACAACAAACAGCACCATTATGCAATATTATAAAACAGAAAAACATAAATAACTTAAGTAATAACGTAGCCCACACCGCTGTTCACAGATTACCTCTGATTATTTCTTTTTACCTATTATGGTATAGTAATTTTATTCTAGGTGCATCGTCTTCACATATAATTATTGTACTCAAACAAAATATTGTAAAACATTTTTAAAAGAGTAACGGTGGAGTTTCTTGCCCATTCTTTTTCATACGAAACTACTAGAATTGATTCTATTTTTTTGTAAATTTTTGACGTTCAAAAGTGCCTCATAAGTTCCTATTTGACATAAATGGTTTGACATTCACTTTGACCATAAATAAATAAAACCTTAAGATTATAAAAACAGTTACACTAATATTATAAAAACTTAAGAAAAAAAAAAAAATTAAAAATAAAACAATTATGTTAGGTTATGAATGAAGTTATCCGGAAGAGAACTGGAGTTACCGACATAGCCTGCAGACTAAGCAAGCAGAAATGGCAGTCGGCTGGCCATGTTTGTGGAACAGACGAGTCCTGGAGTGGAGACCACGTATCGGCAAGCGTATGTGGGACGCCCCTCAGCTAGATGGACCGACGACCTTAAAAAGGTGGCTGGGTCAGACTAGATGCGGAAGGCGGAGGACAGGGTGTTGTGACGCAGCCTGGGAGAGGCCTATGTCCAGCAGTGGACTGCTATAGGCTGAGTTGATTGATGTAGTTGTGACCACAGTATAATGTGATTAATAGTGTAGTTTAGTTGTTACATTGTGCTAGTCAAAGGCAGGTTTTTTTATTTTGCATATCATAACATCACGCCTGTAATCCCCGAAGGGTTAGGCAGAGGTGTACCTATAGTACACCCACATTTCGCCAGTTATGTTTTGAGTCCCATGTAATAGGGGGCGAGTCTATTGCCATCAACCGGGCACAAATCCAGACTCCGGGCTGCTACTGAGAAATTCCTAATGTAAAATCCCAATAATACTTTGCCCGACCTGGGAGTCGAACCCAGCACCTCATATTCAGCAGTCGCGCTTGCGAACATTAGACCAACGAGGCAGTTTTTTTGTTTTATAATGTTTAGATATTGACACTTTTTACGCCTTTTTTTTTAGTTTTGCTAGCTAATTTAATTTGACACAGTTTGTGTGGTATACAACAGTTACATAATCTATACAAATAAATAAAATTGAAATGTATTGTCAATATAACATCATTATACAAAAAAAAAAATGTTGTCTGTCTGTTTGTTCCGATTAATCTCCGAAACGGCTGTACTGAATTTGACGAGACTTTCACTGGCAGACAGCTGATTTTATAGGAGTAACTTAGGCTACTTTTATTTTACACATGCTGCACGGTCCCAGTGGTAACGAACGCGACTTACGAGTTGTAGGCCCTAGGTTCGAACCCAGACAGGCGCTTTACTTTGTGTAAATTATTTCATCACCACTGCTCTCAAAACGGTGAAGGAAAACATCGTGAGAAAACCGGCATGTCCTAGAACTGAAAATTCGAAGACATGTGACATTTACCAACCCGCACTGGGCCCGCGTGGTGGGTTACAGCCCACTCCCTCTCACAGAGAGGAGGCCTGTGTCCCAGCAGTGAGAACATTAGAGACTGATTATGTACACGGGCGAAGCTGGGGGCAGCAGCTTGTGTATAACTAAAATAACATACAGTGCATAAAAGTTCCGTTTGCTTATAATAAAAACTGAATGATTGTTTATTAGCACTGCCACAGTAACGAAAGAGTCTACAAAGACCCTTTAGTTACGGCACGCACTGCTCTAGTTATATCAAATTTTACTAAAAACGTTGCTCTACAAAATGGATGAGAAACAACATTTTCAGCGGAAATAGAAGCAGGAAACTTAAACTAGATTTAAATTTTATTTTCTCTGCAATTCCTAGGTAGAAAAATATTGCGCTTCGTCCTTGTCGGGGACAATTTGTGCCAGTTTGTCTTAGTGTTTGTCATAGAATTATTTTCTAGATCTCTCTATCTACAGAATAATGTAATTTTATAATGAGGAAGTTTTCATACTGGATGCTAAATAGGAGGGATGCTATTTCAATTTTTGGACTCTAGCGGGTTAGTACTACAGCTTCAGGGTGATACCTTACATTTTTTGCAATCTGCAGGTCAGTATCAGGTTGTATGTTGATCAAAATTATGATTAACGACCGCAACAAACATCTTTACAGAACTGTGACCACATAACATCATAAAATCACGCCTTGATTACCCAAAGGGTTGGGAAGAGGCGTAACTATAGTATTTCCATAATTCGTCAGTTATGTTTAAGTCCTATTTGCGAGCCTATTGGCATCAACCGGGCACAAATCCAAACTCCGGGCTGCTACTGAGAAATTCCAGATGGAAAAATCCAATAACACCTTTGCCCGACTCAGGAATCGAACCCAGGACCTCATGGTCAGCAGTAGCGCTTACGACCACTAGACCAACTAGGAAGTCAAATGAGATCATTATCATACAATATGACATATATTGACGATAAGGCAGGCATGTTTTGTTAACTATTTTGTTAACATTTTTTAGTAAGTTTACAGACTAATCTGTACTTCAATCAACTTATTTTAAGAATAAAAGATAAACAAAAACAGTAGACACAATATGTAGAAAACATGTTTTATAACGCCGGGATTCGGAGGTTCAATATCAATATCTACCAAAATTCTATTGACACGTTCCATACATGTGATAAAGATTTGTACAATCTTATCCAATGTTTATCCCTTAAATATAGCAGATGGGTTCGCTCGAATAATCTCGCCCGAAACGGGCGAATCGACACTTTTAAATAATATAATCGAGGTGAAAACTTCTGTAGGGGCGTTGAGCGATTTTTCGTAGGGGAAAAACTTATGGGTTCGCGTCACCGACATGCCCGCGCCGACATGCTATAGTAGCAGTAAGTGAAGTTAAATGGACCACGTGAAAAGTTTAATTTGTGAATACTGTGCATTGCGTAAATTGTGTTTTAGATAATCATTATTTTATTGAAGTGAAAACTTCTTTAGGCGCGTTGAGCGATACGTTTTCACTTATGTCGGCAGTCCCCATGACTGTCAATTATTTTTTTCTGCATGCGATTCGCTTGAAATTATTTTTTTGTGCACGAGTCGGTAATTTCAGAAATACTTAGGCAATTGGCACATAATGTAATTACAGAAAAAAATATAACGAAGGTAATTCACCCATTTGGGGTACCTCGTCATCAAAGTCCAAGTTCGACATGGTGTAGGTACGAAATAATAGTCTCAACACTGATTACAACCGTCTATTTAATCACTTGCGATCACAAAATAACAAAATCTCAAATAATCAGGCTGATGGAAACGGATGAATTTTTTTTTTTTTCACGCTGAGAAATGCATTACGCATGTCCGCTCGTGGGGGACGAGTCGGGGTATGTGGGACTCCTGTCACTACAGTATACCCACTAAAACTCAGCGGTGTTCCCACATCGCCGTGTTGGGAGGGCCATGGGATAACGGCTCAGCCTTTTCTTCCACAACCCTCCCGGCGCATGCCCGCCTAGCTGGCGGGCCCCTCATGCCCCCCCGTTACTGGGGGCTACGGAAATGGCCGGGAACACCTGGCCATTCCCGTCCGACACTGGTGGAGGCCTGTGCAATACAGGTAAGGGTGCCCCCGCACCCGTTGCCTGCTGGCCTCCACCTGGGAGGAGTCGGAGATGACGTTCAAACTGACGTCTTCTTCGACCCCTCCTCCGCCTTCGGAGCGGCGCCGCGGCAGGATCGTCCTCCCGCGCACGCTCTGCCACCTCCTTCTGGGACATTACGTGTTCGCAGAAGGAGGCGACTGCCGCCCAGGACCCCTCATCCCTCAGCATGGCGTTAACCAAGCCGGGGAGTGAGAGGTCCGATCCAATCACCGCGTTCAGACTGTGGCGCGGCTCGGACCACGACGGGCACACCTCGAGGGTGTGCTGCGCCGTGTCCTCCGCCGCGCCACAGTGGTGGCACGACGGCGTCTCCTCCCGTCCGATTCGATGCAGGTACGATCCGAAACAACCGTGTCCGGACAGCACCTGCACAAGACGGAACGAGAGGAACCCGTGCGACCACTCGAGCCAGTCTCGCAGGACTGGCCCAATCACGTCGAGGGTCATGCGGCCGAATGCTGCAGTGGCGAGTTCCCCCGTCCAATGGACGACGATGGCGTCTTTCGCCTCCCGCCGGACTGCAGCCCGCTCTTCCGGGGCTGGGCGTTCTCCTCTCGCCCTCCGCCCCGCCGTCCATTCATACACTCTGGCGAGCACCCACGCCTCGAGTTCCCAAGGAGGGGTGCTGGCCAGAGCGCATGCTGCCGCAAAGCCCACTGTGCGATGGGCCCGCACCACACGCTGGACTATGGCCCGTTGGGGTGCCCGCAAGGCCGCGGCGTTCTCCCTCCTATGGAGGGAGTTCTCCCTGTTGGGAGCTCCGTAGAGGGCCATACTCCTCAAGATGCCGGCGTAGAGTTGCCGGCATCGCGCGCTAAGCCCCCCAAGTTGGGAAGCAGCCACGAGAGGGCGCCCGCGGCCTTCAGCAGGCGCGACGACAGCCCGCTAAAATGCGGACCGAAGCGCCACCTGCTGTCAAGTACAAGGCCCAGATATTTCATCTGGGCCTTCACCTCAATTCTGGCGCCCTCCACAAATATGTGGGCGTCAGGTGGGGGGCGCTGCCGAGGGCCGTGGAAGTACACGGCCTCGGTCTTGTGCAGCGCCACCGTTAAACCTAGACGGTGGATCCTCCCTGCGACCAAGGATCCGCCCGCCGATGCCAAGTTGGCCGCCTCCCTGAAACTCCCCTCCGGGCGGTGAGGAGAGTGTCGTCCGCATAGCAGACAACACTCGTACCTCGAAGGAGAGTTCCCCGCAAGAGCCAATCGGTATCGACCTCACCCAAGCACACTGCTTGACAATGATTCCGACAAACGATAATAGATGGCGTTGTTCTAAATTAACAATAATCAATAGTGATTCTGCGACAAATATATTATTTGAAAGTGTCGAAACGCCCGTTTAGGGCGAGTTAATTCGTGCAAATTAACCAATGACCTTTAAATATTGCTCCGTCACCCCATTAAATAGATCCTTCGACCCGAAAACTACGTCACCATATTACCCCAATAGGAAGTGTGTCAGTACCTACATGCTACCAATTAATCAGTGTCAATAATTATCCACCACGTGAAATTAATTAGTATGTGTTCACGATGATTGACTTCGGATCAAAGACTATATGGAAGGTATAATCTGTTAAATCAATAATCTGTAAAGTATTTCCTCGTTAGCATTTCTAAATAGTAATAAGCTTAGCCATGTCTGTTTGTGTATTAGCATAAGACCGTGTCCTAACTAAAGCAATCGTCACGCGAACATACGATCGTCACGCGAACATACGATCGTAGCCTTCATTTTGTTCAGTAAACCAGAACGCGACAGAGATCTTCCGAACAAATGAAAATGAGTGACGTTTATGAAATTGACGATCGCGTACTCGCGCAACCTACTTCGGTTAGGACACGGGGTAAGACTTAGAAATGGTTTGATGTGGTTTGCACCATCATTAAAGGTTCTTTCTAGGAAGAACACTGCCAGACTGCGGCCTGCTACTGAGAAGATCATAATGGAAAAAAACTTGGAACCATATTCTCCGACCACACCCGATTAATAGCCTCTTGTTCTTCCACATTTATGTAAGTAGATCTAAAAGCACCCTTCAGTTTTGCAAATTTGGCAAATCACTTACCACTTCACGTTACATAATAAATCAAATCGAAACCATTTACGAGTATTTCAGAGTAATATCCATAGGTAAAATTTTCATGTCATAATACAAAATAAAATAAAATCGCAAACTTATAGAATTAAAATTAAAAAAATAAAACAAAAATTAAAAACAAAATTAAAATCAAAATTAAGATCAGAGATTTAAAATTTATAACAAAAATTTTAAAACAAAATAATCGTAAATTAAAAATTAAAAATTAATACACATAATAAGCTGGCACGCTGCACGCTGGCATGTAGCTGCAGCCACCTCCGCAAAAAAGGCGAGTCTCACCGCTATAATAAAGCTCGCGAGCTCACCGCATCGCTGAATACATTAGACTGTGGTTCTCAAACTTTTTTGGAGACGGAACCCTTTTCGAAAACGAAATATTTGACGGAGCCCTAAAGTAATCAAAAATGGTTTTATGTGTATTCTGCGGAACCCCCACAGAGGCTTTGCGGAACCCTAGGGTTCCGCGGAACACACTTTGAGTATGGCTGCATTAGAGCATGGGTGCGAAATACGTGCACTTGAACCATCGAACCAGTCATTCCTGAATACTACAGAATACTACAGATAGCAGGACTGAATTGTTCCACAATACACTCATTATTCTACATTATTGCATTTAAACGTTACGAAGCAGAAGTTAACGGTAACAGAAATTGTTAGAATAAATGTGTTCCCCGACTTTACGTGGAGATCGAAACTAACACCTCTTGCTCACTTGCTCAGCAGTTTGATGCCACTAGACTAAGGCTCCAGTAAAAGGAGTTCCAGTAATCGAAGGCATATGTTGTGATGATCCTTAAGGAGGTCTATGTCTATATAGCCGTGGACGTCTTTTAACTCCATAATCAGCTTATATACTGCTGGGGCAGGTCTCCTCTCGGTGAGAGGGAGTGGGCCGTAATCAACCACGCGGGCCCAGTGCGGGTAGGTATGTAGGTGTCACATGTCTTCGAATTTTTGGTTCTAGGACATGCCGGTTTCCTCACGAAGTTTTCCTTCACCGTTTTGAGAGCAGTGGTGATGAAACTTTACACAAAGTAAAGCGCCTGTCACGGTTCGGACCTACGACCTACAACTTGTAAGTCGCAGCCGTTACCATTGGGCCACCACCTGATCTTTTGGCTGATATGATGTTATAAGCGGAGCTTGTGGCTAAATAATAACTATCGCACGGGTCGATCGATCAGGTTAAGCTACGTTTGCCGCGGTTGGTCCGTGGATGGGTGACCATCTTTTCATACCAAGATTCCTCCGTGCCTCGGAAAGCACGTTAAGCCGTTGGTCCCGGCTGTTATTTATAGATCTTTGATAGTTGTTACGGGTCGTCAGAAGCCCAAAAGTCTGACAACCAGTCTTACCAAGGGATATCGTGTTACCCAGTAACTGGGTTGTGGAGGTCAGATAGGCAGTCGCTCCATGTAAAATGCTGGTACTCAGCTGCATCCGGTTAGACTGGACGCCGACCCCAACATAGTTGGGAAAGGCTAGGCAGATGATGATGATGTTATAAGCGAAGAGTAAGGGTGCAACCAACCGGCGTCGGCGACGAACACACGTCACAAAATATATTACGATACGTTGATTTATGGCGATCTGTGTGCATCTTAATTACCTACTGATCTGCCGGCCTAGTCTGTAAAAACCGAACAAGTGCGAGTTGAACTCGCGTGGTGAGGGTTCCGTACAATGAATATGTTATCAACCATGTTTTTTATCTTAAGATAATTTATCCGAAGAAGAAACTTAATATTGTAGTTGAAAAACATGTTCTAGGGCCTCAGACTCAGAGACCCTTGTTTCCACACTAGAAAGAGAGCACTGTTACTGTTAATTTGTATCGAGTTTTTTTTTTCTAAACGTGTTTTGGTAACAACCAAGTTCTAAGAAATATGATCAAGAATAACAAATATTTTTTCCGCTACCACGAACTATAAAGATTTGGATTTTCGTTTGTTTAAGACAAGCCTACTTTTATCATTTACCTCTTGTCAGCGTCTTAATGTTAGAAAGATTAAATATTAGAACTTATCATATCAATGAGAAGTCTATAAGTTTGCTCATTAACGTACTGATGTTCTCCCAAATTGATTTCATGATACGCATAAATTGGCTGAAGCAGGGCTGTCGAGTGATAATTATATTTGTAAAAAAATTAAGGCAACGCAGAGCAAGAACATTCGTGATAAAGGTGATCAATCATCACGCTTGATCACTCAAAATTTAAATATTTTATTTCACATAAACCAACATGGGCACTTAGGAAACGTCAAAAGCTAGTCCACGGTTACAATTGGTCGTTTCCTATGGAGAAGAGCCAGCAAGAAACTACACGGTTACTCTTTAAAAAAAGTAATTAGCTTTTATAAGATTTTCAAATTACAGTGTTAATAGGTATGGGAGGACAGTGTAGGCCCGTCAACAAGTACCAGGTACTTAACAAAATAGAAAATGGTCTTCAAATCAATGGTCTATTAAGCCTATAACGTTCTCACATTCACAAAATATAAAAAAAAAAAAAACTATAAAAAATAATAAAAGTAAAAACCTTGTTTAAATTAAATTGTAGGTATACCTACAATGTCAAATAAAAGAAAAGATTATTTATTTATTTATTTTAAGGTAGATTCACAGCTGACAGTAAATATAACATTTTTATTATTCTAAACATTACGCCAATTACGAAGTACACAAAAAATAATAAATACAGAGTGTGGCATAATTAATAATATTAAAATATATATATATTTTTTTAAATAATATTATGTGAAGGAATTATGTAAAAAAAAAACGTAATTTGGGAGCAGTTAATAGACATTTACATAGTTTTAGAGGTACCAAAGAAGCCACATGTGCAGAAGGGATTAATGCAAAAGTTTCTTGTCTGAATCGTAGTCTTTAATCTTATAATAATATGCTTTTTGTTAAGGACACGTTTGATGTGGGTTTTGGATTTCCATCGCTAAGTTCTGTAACCGACTTTCGTAACTTGTTATAAAAGCGGATACTGTTTATAAGAAACGATTTGCTGGTTTTCGTTTATCTAAATTTTGGTATCACAATTTCATGCTTCCTACGTATATTTATATTATAGAAATCGCTTCTTATTTTTAAAGGTCCTAAAACTTGCGAACATATTAATACTTTTTAATATAAAAAGAGAAGGCAGAGTTAATTCACTCACAAAATAAAGGAAATATACAAATACTCATCTCGTCGAGCTTGTCACCTGCTTTTGTCTAGTTTTAGGTAAAAATAACCTAACTTCCCTTAAGTTAGGTTATTTCTCTGAAATCTGAACACAGTTTTGTGTTATGTTTATTTTTGTTGAAAACGGCAACATCTTTTAACTTGTGCCACCACCTTATCTTAGGAATGCAGTGAACTCGCTTCCAATTTCGTTGACAGTGATCATATTATAGTTTTTGTTTCTCATCTACCCGCACTGAAATAATATAATTAGTAATAAGCATGGACCTATAAATAAACTCGGACGGAACTCCCGCTAAGACAAAACTGTGTCCCGTAATGGCGGCGACAGTCTTAAGTGTGAGTGAATTTAGGGTTGCCATGTTAGCCAAATTTACCCATATATTATTGTTTTGACAAATACAGGTCGAGAGACAAGTTTCTTGGAAATGTCGGCAGAATTATACCGTGTTATTTTAACAAGTTAATGGTAAGAACCAAATCTCCCTATGAAAATATGTGCAATTAACAACATAGTTAATAATTGAAAATATTTTAATTGTAAAAAATATTTACTCTATCTATTGTATAACATCCCAAATGCTGAGTATGTTTTTTTTTAAATCCAGTCATTTTGACAGTTACAATTTCGAATTTTTTTAAATCCAATAATTTCTCCATACTTCATTTTCTTTAGGAAATCTAATAAGAAGAATATAAAATAATTATTAATAAATAACCTAAATAAGTTGAATTGATTAAATGAAATATAAATTTCCCATATATTTAGGGTAATTTGCACACGTGAATATTGACAACACTGGCCTTGTGATGATTTTTTTTTGTTCTAGTGAATGAAGATTGATTGTAATCTATAAAATTGGGAACTAAGTTGTTGAATTATTCATTTACCTATGAAACGTGATTCCTGGATTTTTTTTTCTTTCGATCGCTACGGTTTTTACAACACTTTTTTGCCGCGTAGGACGTGTCGACTGTGTTGACGTTTGCACGCGTAATGGGTGAGTATGCTGTGAATGTATGCGCGCCGGCCTGTACGTACAGCGAGCTGACTGACTTTGAGTGACACAGTTTTCTGTTAACAAGAATCCGTCCGAGTTTTTTTATAGGTCCATGGTAATAAGATTTTATGTTCTCATATGAGTGACGATTGTCTTAATGAGAATAAAGTTCTTTGAACCGAAATATCCGCATGTCCTAGAACCAAAAACTCCAAGAAATGTGAGACCTACCAATCCACACTGGGCCCGCATGGTGGATTACAGCCCACTTCTCGAGGAGGCCTGTGTCCCAGTAGGGGGAACATCAGAGGTTATGAACATAGTTCTAGATTATACTGGTCTAATTTTTAAAGAACATGCATCATGTCGGTCACCCCTAACCACCGTACATTGAACAGACACACTCATCAATCAAGGCGTCGACGGAAACGATAATATTTGAACTCGATGCGTTCGCTATTGTTTCTTGATTGTTTGTTCATCCATCATGTATGGTACAGAGTTTCATTCCCGATTGATGTTGAACAGTAATTTTCGTAATAACAGATTTTGTGAGCGATGGAGTTTTACCAGAAGATTGGAGTCTACAGACGGGACAGGTTTATACTCGTAATGTACAAAATAATGTAGGTACTTGATTGTATTGTAAAAATATAAAAAAAACACTGCTGCCAAGTAGCGTCGCTGTGATTGAACGGTATGGGGCTAATTAGGGGAAAGTTGTAAAGTCAAATCAATCTGGCCAGCCATTTCTCAACTATTTTGGGGTCGGCTTCCAGTTTAACCGGATGCAGCTGAATACCAGTATTTTACATGGAGCGACTGCCTATTTGACCTCCACAACCTAGTAACTATGGGTAATACGATATCCCTTGGTAAGACTGGTTGTCAGACTTTCGTTCTTCTGACGACCTGTAACGGCTTTCGAAATATCCACGAATGACAGCCGGGACCAACGATTTATCGTGCTTTCCGAGGCACGGAGGAGTTTCGGTATGTAAAGATGGTCACCCATCCACGGACCAACCCCGGCAAGCGTAGCTTAACCTGGTGGATCGACCCATGCGGCTGTTATTACATCAAATCAAATGAAACTTTATTTGTGAACATAGGTATATAAAAGGTCTTAAATAAAATATACATTTTAGCGTGATCTCTATGTTCTACCAATGCAATTGTTGTACAAATAATTTGTTATTATCATTTTAGTATTTACTTATATCTAATGATTCGGAATCATGCAATAACAATATTATTAGATTGAAGAAGATTAATATGCATGATTTCAAAAGTCGAAGTCAGTTGCTAACGTAATTATTATAAAGTAGATAATGTCAAAAAAAAAGTCAATAGCCGATATTATTAAATTTTATCGGCTATTGACATTTTTTTTACAATCAATATCATGAATTATCATTTAAAATAAAATCTTCTAAATAAGAATAATTTACTTTTAAATTGGCCAACATTTTCTACGCTTCTTCTGCATTTTAGTAATTTATTATAAACTTTTGGCGCCATTACAAAAATGCGTTTCTTAAATAATGCGGTTCTAGATCCAACTAAATTTAATTGGTCACATCGACGCTGACTTGATACTGGAGAAAATCTATACATATTATTTTTAACAAACATAGCTGTTTCGTATATGTATAATAAGGGGAATAGAAAGGATTTTCATATTTTTGAAATCAGGGGGCTACTCCGAAGCGCTAAACCGAAGTATCGGCCGAATGTTCGGCCGTTTTATAACTTCCACAGTTTCCTTTTTTGACTTTTGAGTCCTTACCCGACTTCAAGTCACAGTTTTGACTTTGGCTTATCTCTTCGACTGTCTTTTTTTCTTTTTCGTCGTAGTCAGCGATAGTTAGCCGTAGTAAAGAAACGACCGAACATTCGGCCGATACTGCGGATTTATGTTCGGAGTTGACCCCAAGGCTTGCAACTGTCGATCACAAATAGCTCATATACATCTTTTTTGGTAAAAAAAAAAAAAAAAAAAAATGATAAACCCACAACAATAGTCGTTTATGATGTGTAACATCTGATATCTCACCTTAGTAATAAGCAACTGAGCGGCGACAGAAATTAAAAAAAAAAAAAAAAAAAAAAAAAAATGTAGGGAACAGCTGGTTTTTTTTTCGCGATTTCAGTTTTGGTCCCATAGTAAAAGTTGTTCATAATGATGAGTACAATGACTCCTTAAGAGGTTATAAACGACTTAAAAATAACCCTGTATATAGGACTTACTAATTCCATGCTATTAAAAAGTAATTACTTATTCCATGCTCAAGCTGTCACTTCCTGTTACAGACCCCTTGAGTCCCTTTTCACGAAATCACTCCCACAGAAAGCTAGAGGAAAGATGATTTATATGCCCATGTGACGGTAGAATATGGAGGACTATTATAATAAAACATCTATGTACTAATTGCCCATGTTTGCAAACCAATAAATGATTCGATTTGATTTGATGTTACACATCAAAAAAGTACGATCGCAGTATGTGTTAAAATGCATGGAAAACACTGCTGTCCATTCTCTAGTAAGTTCCTTAGTTGCCTTTTACGACACCCCCGGGAAGAAATAGGACGGTTCACTAATAAATTATATCACTTTTGATTCCAAAGAAGAATAAGAATCCAATACAGACTCAACGTGTAAATCAAATTTGTCGAGTGAAACGTCATACCGCACTACTGCAAAAAAGATTTTTAGGTATTGCCCAAAGCATTTATAATAGAGTACCTGATATTAGTGTTTATTATTTGACATTTAGTTTTATGTTTTTTTTTCTGCAACCCTGATAACATTAGTGGTACTGATTTAAAGCGGCAGTTATTTATTTTAGTTTTGGTGAATTAAAAATGCATGTCATTGTTTATGTTGTTGCGTGTTTCAGTTCGGCAGTAAAAACAGCAGTAAACCAAATAAAAATGAGCCTCACTATTATAAAAATAAAAATAAAACATCTCTGTACTAATTAGGTACTAATGTTTGTAAACGAATAAATGATTTGATATTTTTCGTGAATTTCGGAATAAAGCACAGATATTTGATACTCAACTGTTACACATAGAAGGGAATGTACAAGTTATTTATATGTTGACAGTTACAGTAAGAAGCGGCAAGAATCTAAACTAACTGTAGTTCAGATTCTTGCCACTTTTTTACTGTATTCAGATATTTCATTTTGAGTGAAAGACAAAAATTAACAAAAACTGAAGCGACTGTTAACTGCTTCCTTTCAACTGATTGCGGTCAAAATTCAAGATTTGGAATTGTCTGTCGACGGCCGTCCGGGTTCCGTACCTATAAAAATGACAAAAAAAACACGTTTGTTGTATGAGAGCCCCCTTAAATCTCTGTTTTATTTTAATTTAATTATTTATTTTTAAAGTGAATATATAACCAAATATTCTGTGAATATTTCAAGCGTCTATCTGTTGTCGTTATCAATATCGAGCAAAAACGAGCAAAAAAGTCAGGTTTCTTATACAAGAATAAAAAAAACAGAACCAAAACAGAATAAAATAAATATTTAAGGGGCTCTCTTAAGGGATTATTTTATTCTGTTTATTAGTAATTGTTGTTATAGCGGCAACAGCAATACATCATCTGTGAAAATTTCAAATGTTTAACTATCAGACGGACAGACAGACGGTGGAGCCTTAGTAATAGGGTTCCCGTTTTACTCTTTGGGTACGGAATCCTAAAAACGGGTTTTGTTATTTTACTCCCATTTTATCATTCAAGGCCCCAGAAATTTCAATAAAAAACGTATTTTAATAATAAAATCATTGAATACTAATCACAATTACACTAAAATAAACCGGTCAAGTGCGTGTCGGACTACGCACAATGAAGGATTACGTAGTTGGGATGAATTTATCCCAAAAGCAAACTTATCGTTGTAGTTCAAAAACATGTTCTCCCATACATCGATTATACGCCACGGACAATTTTCCAACTGGAAATGTAAGTTTGAAAATTGATTTTCCACCACAGGCAGTCGATGACATCAAAAAAAAAAATCCATCAAATTAAATTCTTTTTGTTTTATCATATCAAACTCCGCAGTCGTGATGGGCATCGGTATCTTAAAAGATACCGATGCCCATCACGACTGCGGAGTTTCGCTAGGTAATTTAATTTGACCTTGTAGATAAAACTTTGGACTTGCTATCCTTAGAAAGTCCATAATGTCTAAAATTGTACTATGAATAAAGACGTGTTCTCAAATATGCTTGGTTGAGCATTATTTTGACAACCTTCTTCGAGATAAATCGAAATTGCTGTACTGGCCAAATACATGCGAGCAGTGGCCGCCAAAAGTTGTATGAAAATCCATATCTATTGTGGTTTAACGGCCAAATTAATAACATAGTTAACTCCTAAACCTATCATATAATTTAAAAATGGAACGATCTTTTACTCCGAAACATGGCATACACGGAGGTAATGATGAGTTATTATCAAAGGTTTTATTTAAATTTCGAACTGGCTTAATAAATAGGCAGCTGTTTATTGAAAAAAAATAAAAAAAATAACATATTGGCGCGTGAAAACTGATCGTTGTTCGTCATTAAATCTGGAATTTATAAATAATTTACTTAGTTTGAATTTCCGCGCATTATTTGAGAAAAGCACTATACAAGCCTTGGCCGCAACCAGGCATTGATGGACGAACGTGTAAATGTGGACCGAGGCGAAGCCGAGGCACACATACGTTATGCCTATTTTGCTGGCCACTGCAGTGATATACTATAACGCGGTTATAATGCACTTATTTTTATTTATTTATTTATTTGGGACAAACAAACAGTAACACATTATATCTGCGCAAATAATATAAACAAAGATATTATATAAATGTGAAACTCACACCGTTATCCACAGCATATACAATTAATATAACTTTACTAATGAACAATCTATGCGAGTAAGACTACAAGACTGTTCAAATAACTATACATCGGAATCCTTAAGTTTCTTTAACAAAGCAGAACGAAATCTATTTGCTGACACTGAGAATAAATCTAATTCTGTAGTTTCTGAACAAAAATCATTATAGTTTTTGCACAAGCGACGTAGAGGCGCCCGCAGACCAGCATTGGTGCGGCAATGGGACGCAGCAAAAAGAGGACGTGCGCGCACCTCTCGTCTAATAACAGTTCTTGGGACACAGTAGCATATTTTATTAGTAATCTCGGAGCAGTTATACCTGTTATAGCATACGTCAAAAAGAAACATAATTTGTAGATATAAACGTCTAGACTTCAGGCTCATAAGATTGTATTTATTAAGTAGATTTTTATAGGTTGGGAAGTTGTGGGAGCACCTATAGTGCATCGATCTGAGGAATTTGCGCTGCACTTTTTCTAGCATCTCAACATATTTATTATAAAAAGGGTTCCACACTACCACTGCATATTCGAGTTGAGATCTAACTAGTGCTTTATAGAGATAAGAATAAGTGCTTGCGTGTTTAAATTCAGTAGCTGATCTCATAACGAACCCGTACATACGATAAGCCTTTTTGGTGATGTTATCAATATGTTGATCAAGGTGAAGTTTGTTATCTAGCAGTACCCCTAGGTCTCGCACGGATGGAGCTTTCAATAGAGTTACATTGTTTAGTTTATAATTATGATTTAAAATGTTTTTATTTTTTGTGAATGATATCGTTAAACATTTAGAAATACTAAGGTGAAGTTTGTTTTGAACGCAGTATTCAGAGAATTGATTTAAGTCTTCTTGTAACTGACAACAATCTGTAGGTTTTCTTATAGCTTTAAAGATTTTTAGGTCGTCAGCATAGAGCAAAAATTTTGAGTGTCTGAAACAATTTCCAATATCATTTATGAACAGAATTAATAAAAGAGGCCCTAAAATTGAGCCCTGAGGTACGCCAGATGTTACGACAGTAGTCGCCGAGTGGAATCCTTTGATAACAACCCTTTGTGATCTATTACTAATATATGATGCAAACCAGCGAAGCAAATCTCCTCGTATTAAATGCAATTTTGGTAAGAAGCAAATTGTGGTCTACTTTGTCGAACGCTTTCTGAAAGTCTGTGTACACTGCGTCTACTTGTACTTGTTGATCCATATTGTTAAAGAGAAAGTTGGCAAATATTAATAGATTAGTAGTTGTAGACTTACTTTTAACAAATCCATGTTGTTGTTCAATTATAATTCTGTAAATTATCTTATGTATTTCCTGATAAACGAGCCTTTCAAAAAGCTTGGACAAAGCAGACAAAATAGAGTTATATTAGCCCTTTTAAATTGTTCAGGGAAGGTGCCCTGAACAATTACACACACACATACACACATTCACACATTACATTACACATTTTTATTTATTTCTGATATAAACATATTAAATATAATTTGCTGGGGTCTGTATATACTCTTAACAGTCTTTTTAAGGAAATAAGGGGGTAGTTGATCCGGTCCAGGACCTTTAGTGGAATCTAAAGCTTGTAATGACTTCAAGACCTGATGTTCGCTAAATGTAATGCTAGTAATATGAGTGCTTTTGTCACTACTCTCTTCAGGGGGTAGCCATTCTTTCAAATTAAGGTTTGAGGGTTCATAAACCAATTGAAAGTAGTCCATGAACATATTGCAAATCTCATCCGGATCACTCGATGTCCGGTTTTTAAAAAACATAGTGGAAGGAACATTACCCTTACGATTATTGACATAGCTCCATAGGTATTTTACGTTCTTTTTAACATTGTCCTCGACAGAATTCAGGTAGCCAGCGTAATTTGACTTGCATAAGACCCGAAATCTATGCCGTAGAAGCGAAAATTGTTCATAATCCGAAATGTTATTATACGTTTTCCATTTCACCCAGGCTCTGTTCTTGTTTTTGAAAATGCGAATTACTGATTTAGAGAACCACACAGGGAATTTAGATAAACGTGAGTTAGAAAAGGGTGTATAAGTTCTTATAACATTGAAAATAACATCGTAAAAAGTATTCAGACAATCCTCCAATATAATACAAACCCCTGCAAACGATCAGTCCAATCTATATCGGCCAATTCTCTGTTTATGAGTTCGTAATTAGCTTTATAATAGTTATATTTTACAATTTTTACAGAATTGATAGTCTGTAACGTCGTTTTATATCTTATATCGGCGCAAAAGGGTGGATGATTTTTATCGGGAGGTAACAAATTACCTGAAGGTGCATAAGTCGCGCACTCGCTATTGGATATTAGTAGATCCAGAATAATTTCCCCCCACATTAATTTCGCCCCTTATAATTTTTGAAACTATGGTATTGATAAGCGCTAAGCAAAGATGAGAAATTACTCATATGTCTACAAACAGATGATGAACCAGTACTAATAAATGCAGTTGTGTTATTGTTTGTAGCAGGGAGCCACTCAATATGCGGGAGATTGAAATCTCCGAAAATATGAAAATGATTAAAGCCGAATTTGTCAATCAGATTTTCTAATGTTTCAAAATAATCAACATAGACTTCTTTGGCTGTGTTGGTTGGAATATATACCGCGCTAATTAGACATTTTTCGCGTCCAGCAAAAGGTAGTTGTATAAAAACATCTTCAATATGAGAACTAGCCTGGGAATCGAATGGTACACAGGTGGAATGTAATGTTTTTAATACAGCTATAAGAACACCTCCCCCATCCTTCTTATTGGTAGCAATACGATCGTGATCATTTGTGTAAACTACGTAGCGCACATCAATAAACTCATCGTCAAATATTTCAGGGGTTTGCCAGGTCTCTGTTAAGATAATTATGTCATAGCAATTTGATAATATGTTCATGTACAAGAGATTCAGTTTAGAACGAGTACCCCTACAATTTTGGTAGTATACTGTTAACTTATCTAACACGGTGAAAGTGAAACAATACTAAGAATAAATCAGTAGTAAACATGCACGCAACCAATATGGAACGGAAGTATGTATATTATGAAAGATTAAAATTACTATTTTTATGAAAAGTGATGACAACATGTATAACATGTTTTTAAAAAAGCTACTATGCCATTGTTTAAGAATTACACTATGTAAAAATAAAATATGAAGACATAATATGAGCCTTAATAGCTGTTTAACAGAGCAAAGTAAATAATCAAAAAAATACTTAGATTCTATAAAGATGTGAAATACTAAACAGCTAAAGCATGTATAAAAATCACTTCTAAACATGATCGGTACCGGGTTTGAATTTTGACATTTTGGGCTTGATTTTAGAAATGTCTTTCTCGGATCGTATGGCAAATGCTGGTTCGGAGTCAATTTCGCGCACGAGAATAGTAGCATGTTTAACCCACACATATTTGAAGTTGTTCTTGACGGCGGCATCCTTACATTGTCGAAATAATTGCTTCTTTTTGAGAGTTAAGTGTTCATGCATATAAATGGGATTAGAAGGTCCAGTAAGTTGCAGTTGGTTAGTATCTAGTCCTTTTGCTAATCGGTAAGCGCTTAATAAATTATCCCTTAGGATGCGCGAGCTCAGTTTTACGATGATATTTTTCGGCTTTTTATTTTCTGTGTGTGCGTGTGGCACTCTATGTATAGCAAGGATATCCTTAGGACATAATGTAAACTGTATTTTTGTGCAAATATTTTCCATAAGAGTAATCAAATTTTCATTACGCAGTTCCGGAACATTGCATAGCTCCAGGTTACATTGGCGGGCTTGTTGTTCAAGAGAATCGATCTTCGCT
Source organism: Tiliacea citrago (assembly GCA_963921375.1). NCBI lineage: Eukaryota > Metazoa > Arthropoda > Insecta > Lepidoptera > Noctuidae > Tiliacea > Tiliacea citrago. Next base: position 3,992,012 of record OY992801.1, read on the forward strand.
TCAAGGCCAGTAATCATATCAGTAATAGTTTCTGTGTTTACAGACCGAATGAGTTCCATCTTTTTCTTAAAGTCATTCTGTTCGTCCATGGTGTACTGGACAGAATTCCTGAGAGTTTCCACGTCCTTCACCAGCCCATTGTGTTTAGCGTCTAGGCTACACACCTTATTATCTAAGCCAGTGTGTTCGCAACGCAAACTGTCTAAGTCGGTCTTGATATCGCAAGTAACTTGGGTTACGGTGGCTAGATCAGCTTTAATAACTGTTACACTGTCAGTTATTTTAGATATTGCGCAGTCCAACTCACCACGCCAGTCATCTAACTGTTTGTTAATTTCTTGTGACAATGTCCTAATGGCCTCGGCAAACTCTGACTCAGGTTGTTTACGTTTTCTCTGAGTGACGTTTCCTGCAATCTCAAGCGAGCCAGCAATATCCGGATTAGAGTGACTCTTATCGGGTGATCGGAACATTATAATTTAGTGCTAGAATATGTAGGAAGGAAATCGAACAGCAAATAGGTAACTGAGCTTATTGCGTTGCGTATCCGTTGTAGATAGCGGTCACCAATTTCGCGCCGGGCACCTCACTCACAGTTGGTCTAGCGGCGCGCCGCACCGGCACCAATACCGCGAGACACGACACGGCGCAGGTTCGAGCCTCAGGGCGCGCGAAACTTTTCGGATGTTTCCAATTTGTAAAAGTTCAATATCTCACCGTCACATGAGCGGGATGGCGCAATACAAATCCAAAGATGGCGTCGGCAGCATATGGGCACCTCAACAAGGTAGTAAGAGAGGCACCTAGTTTCGACAAGCAATCAAAGTTCACAAGAAAGACAACAATCAAGGATTAAAATATTAATATTAAACAAATGCGCAACACGTTCACTCGCGACGAAGTTCACAGACGATGACACTTATTAAAAAGAGTGGTGCATGACTTAATGCCAAAATTAAGCTGGCCGCAAGTTTGCAAAGGTCCACGGCGTGCGGCACAATGCATTGCAATACTGTACGCTTGTATTGTGCGATCGAATCATTCAAAATGTATGAAAGTAATGTAGGAGGATTTTTACAATGTGGTACGGCCCACCCTAATGTGCGTCAGCCTTAAACTATTTCTCACCAAGTTATCATACAGCATGCCTATTTTCATTACATCAATTATAACTCGAATACTAACTAGGGTGTTGATGAATTCTTCTATAATCTGAAAGCGTCAAAACTTAATGAAAGTAGTTATTTTTAAGTATACACCATAACAACGGTTCCCTGTCTTCCGCATATTGTCGTCAATTCCACACTAGTTTGCTGATTTGAGGTCTTTGTTTACTGACTCATCTGCTCCAACGGCCATCGATCTTTCGACAGCCATCCCGCTGCCGTGTCAGCTTCATTGGTTCTTTTCCGGACCATTTCATTCCACTTTCAATCCTTCATATAATCTCTGAACACCCTTGATTTTGTGGTCTAACTTGATCCGCGGCCTTTCGCATCTTATGAAAATTGGTTTTAACATCATAACTAATAACCGTTTACATAAATATCATCTAACAATATTTTACTAAATCATAGTCGGTACTTATGACTTGCTTAGTACTATATTTATAAATATGATAACACTAATATGCGTATGCGTATGCTTGAAAAACTCTTGTACTATAATTGTCTCCGTGCATGTCTCCTATTTCTTGAGAATTGAAATCTTGGATGTTCCACAAGACAACTTTGTTTTCGAGAAAACCAATGAGTCGTATGACATAAATACAAATATAAATAACAGTCATATTCATATATTTATTTGCATTCCATAATGTTCACAATGTTTATCCTCCATCGACTCAGGTTGGATAGTACCGAGATTGGATTTAAATGAGTACTGAGGGCTGCTAAGAGTTAGCGGGTCCACTTTGCATTCCAGTTGCACATGTCAACAAACTCATTTGCAGCATTGATGTGCTCCTGAATTTTTTGTTAAGACCTCACATACTTGGTATAGAGTATTCACTTAGATACCAATTACGTGAAAATTCAGGTACTGAAAGAATTCAGGTTCTGACTGAATTTTCAGACTATAAGCGTTTAGTGTCAATCTCATAAATGTTTTACTGTCTTCTAATTTAATTTGATAGTTACCAACTCAACGACGTTGTCGGTAGCATTGCAGATGTCACTCAGCGCAGGTAACTATGTTTAAAAGGAGGTGGGCCGACTTATCGAGATAGCCCCACTCAACCAGATATCAATTGCATCCCACTTGGGCTCGGCGTGGATAATAAATGATCTATTTACACAGTAATTGAAGATCTGTGATTAATTATTGTGTCTATCTTTGTAAATACGTAACGTCATTGGTGTGCCTTGCTTAATAAATAATAATTTAGGTATAATAACATTTCAAAAATACAAATAGTAGCGACACAAGGGTGTTAAGAAGACTCCTCAGATTTAGGATATTTATTAAATAAAAGTTACAACCGATTTTTTCCGATTAAGAAATCTACCCAACTTTTTGAATGCTCTCGAGAAAATAAAAAAAAAAAAAATTACGATCATATCATCAATTTAATGAAGTCTGAATTACAAAAATGCAAATTGTAGTAAGACAGCAGCGTAGTTAATAATGAGACTCATCAGATTTAATTGTAACGCAGCGTCTACGCAAAACAGGCCACACACACATATCATGCTGAACGATGCTCGATGCAAGCGCAGAACGTTCTTGTATGCCTTTTTTTCAGTATCTGTAAAAAAAAAATTAAAGCCGCATTAACACGGTGCGATTTAATTGCCTGTTGCATACCATGACTTGAAGCAACAATAAAAAATGCACTGTCTAAACGTTATTCCCCGGTGATGACGGAATAACGACAGAGCTCCTTAAAGCGGGCGGGGCTCCAGTTCTGATGGAGCTAGCGAGCCTCTATAACTCCGTCAGTCAAGACAACGCCGGAAGCGTGGAGCAGGGTGCGGTGGTTCTGTTCTTTAAAAAAGGCGACAAAACCTTGCTGAAGAACTATAGACCCATCTCACTTCTGAGCCACGTATACAAGCTGTTCTCGAGGGTCGTCACGAACCATCTCGCCAAGAGACTTGACGAGTTCCAACCGCCAGAAGAAGCTGGTTTTCGAAAAGGCTTCAGTACCGTAGACTACATCCATACTGTTCGCCAAATTGTACAGAAGACCGAGGAGTACAACCAACCGCTGTGTATGGCATTTATGGACTACGAGAAAGCCTTCGACTCCATCTAAATATGGGCAGTTCTGGCCTCTCTACAACGATGTCGAATTGACAGGCGCTACATAGAAGTGTTGAGATGTTTGTATGACGCTGCCACAATTACTTTCCAGATCCAAGATCAGAAAACCAGTCCCATCAAATTGCTTAGAGGGGTGAGCTATATAAGGGGATGTGTTATCCCCAAAACTGTTCACCAATGCGTTGGAGGACGTCTTCAAGACGCTGGACTGGACTGGACAGGCTATCAACGTGAACGGCGAGTACATCTCACACCTTCGCTTTGCTGATGACATCGTCATAATGGCAGAGACGCTGGAACAGTTAGGCCATATGCTGCACAGCCTAAATGGAGCCTCTCGGCGGGTTGGCCTCGGCATGAATTTGGACAAGACAAAAGTCGTGTACAATTTGCACGTCTTGCTGAGTCCAATCCACATCGAGGGGTCGCTTCTCGAAGTTGTGAAGGAGTATGTCTACCTAGGATAAGTCCTCCAGCTCGGTAGACACAACTTTGACAAAGAAGCCGACAGAAGGATCAAGTAGGGTTAGGCGGCATTTGGAAAACTGCGTCAAGCCTTCTCGTGGCCTTTCCCGCAATGTCTGAAGACTAAGGTCTTTAACCAGTGCATCCTGCTTGTCATGACATACGGTGCCGAAACGTGGATACTGACAGTCGGGCTGTTCCACAAATTCAAGGTCGCCCAGCGTACTATGGAGCGGGCTATGCTTGGAGTCTCTTTGAAGGATAAGATTAGGAATGAAATTATCCGGAAAAGAACCGGAGTTACTGACATAGCTTGCAGAGTAAGCAAACTGAAGTGGCAGTGGGCTGGCCATGGTTGTCGAAGGACCGATGGCCAATGGAGCAGACGAGTCCTGGAGCGGAGACCGAATATCCGCAAGCGTAGTGTAGGACGCCCCCCAGCTAGATGGGCCGACGACCTTAAGAAGGTGGCTGGGTCAGACTGGATGCAGAAGACGGAGGACTCAGTTGATTGCAACATTATTCAGACGTTGCAAGTCATTGGTTCCTTAAATTTTATTATTTACCACAGCCAAGACACTTGTCGCCTAATCGTATAATGGGGCTTTAAAGATAAAATCTTTGAACTTACACTAGCCTTAGAAAGTCCATAGTTTCTAAAATGTAACTATTCATAAAGACGTTTATAATATTAAAATATAAAATGTAACAAAGAATAAAGAAATAACCTGTGGATGTTGACTTCAAAATAAGTGCGCAAGTATCTTGAACACTTTGAATAGCTGAGTAGAATTTCTCGCATTGATGGAACAATATTACTCTACTAATAAACCTCTTCATCAGCCAAAATAACATCATCAGCAACCCCAGAGCTGACTGAGCCTATAATAAAATAAGATTTTAACGCTACGGTTATATAATAATATGCACTGATAGATAAAGTGGTCAGCCAAATGTGCGTCAGCTTTAAGAGTGAAAATTATTTACTTACCAAGTTGTCATACAACATGCCCATTTTCATTATATCAATTATTACTTGAATATTAACTAGGGTGTTGATGAATTCTTCTATAATGTAATAAAGTATCTGAAAGAGTCGAAAGTTAATGAAAGTAGTTATTTTTAAGTTTACGCCATAACAACGGTTCCCTGCCTTCCGCATATTGTCGTCACTTCCAAACTACGTTTGCTGATTTGTGTACTGTTTTTCTGTACTGACTCATCTCCTCCAACGGTCATCGGTCCTTCGACAGATATAGCCATCCTACTGCTGTTTCAGCTTCATTGGTTCTTTTCCGGACCATTTCATTCCATATTCAATCCTTCAAGTAATCTCTGGGCTACCTTGATTTTGTGATCTAACTCAATCCGTTGCCTTTCGTGACTTACTAACCGTTTACCTATCTTTCATCTGACAATATTTCACTAAATCATAGTAAGATACTTACGACTTGCTCAATACTATTTTTATAAATATCATAACACTCTAATATTCCAACGTATGCTTGAAACACTCTTGAACTATAATTGTATCCGTGCGAGACTCCTATTACTTGACAATTGAAATCTTGAATATTCCACAAGACAACTTTGTTTTCCAGAAAACCAATGACTCGTATGACATAAAGAATATTAAAATCGAAAACAATTAAAAAGTAGCAAATATATATTGAATAGAATGGTAAACCGATTTGTATGTAAAAATAAGTTAAAAGTATAAAATAAAAACCCAGAACCAATAGGAAGAAAATCCAATTCCAAATGATGATGTGGTTAAAACTAGTTTTATTGTTGATAAATCTGTGTACTTTTTGAAATGTTAGAACAAACTGGACATTTTTTTTGGTTTGAATGATTCCAATCACGAAATTCATTGCAAATCCGGAACAATAGTAGATGCATTGATAAAAAGAAATGAAATACATAAAAGGAGTATATCCTAGACTTTCAGTATTCCTGGCGACCACATATGTGTTGAGAATGAATACAAATATGAATACTAGTGTCGCAATCATCGAAACAATATTTGAGATGAGGCTATTTGGAGTTATAACATTATCCTTGATACGATATTTAGGACAGAACACGATAAGTTGCATGAGATTTAAAGGCAAAAGCATTGACTGCACATCTTTGTCCACCTTATTATTTGAATCAAGTTTCACAGAATATGTTTTTCCAATATTCTGATGTGCCTTCATTTTTTGTCAGCTTAAACGATAGCTCCGGTAAGTTTCGGGACACAAGTGATACAATAATCGATGGTGAATGTATTGACGATTCACAACAAATTCATTACAGTAATTGTTACCAAAAGCTATTACCTATAAGTACAGTAGCTAGTAATGACATTGGGATTATATTCATTTCTAGTTATTGAAGACATTATTAATTAATTGGAGGAAGTCTGAGGCATACAATAGCTATGTGAAGAATGACTCAGGTGGTTGCTAAGTAATTTTCCTAACCCTTTTCCAAAACACTATATATTTATTTTTATGGGACTTCAACGACTTACTTACTAAGAAACACAAACAAAAATCACATACATTTTAAGGAATTGTGAATTTGTCACTTCCGGAAATGCACAGCACTAGACTTGCACATAAATTAAAACTATGTACAAGATATCGTTAGTTGCGTTACATTGTCTTATAATATATAAAATAAAATAGAATAAAAATAAGCTATGTGCTCGAACAGGAAAGACAAAAATATTTAAAAAAAAACAACAACAAAAAAACAAAAAAGGCTGGCAAAGAAGGGAATGGAAGTAGATACCATTATTAATAGGTGAGTCGTATTGCGCAGGCGTCTTGAAACTCCGAGCTGGTTAGAAGTCTTGATCGGAATTGCCGTAAAGGTATAGAGTAGATGTCAATGCTATTAGTTCGTGTAGCGATTTTATTGTAGTTTCCCATTAGACGGTTCGTAGGTGCGGTGCTACAAGGTTAGTACGACTTGCAGTTGTGGCAAAGGTAACAGTTTTGCGACCAGATCTAATAGTTTTCTGTTGAGGTACAGCTTTACTTAATTCTGCCAAAAGGTCGGGAACCTTTAGTAAACTGTTTACGATTTTATAAAGAAGGATTTGGTTAGTCACGTCTTTTTGGTATTCAAGCGAACATATTTTGAAATGTCTTAGCCTTTGAACGTAAAAGGTATCCCATGGACAGCTAGGGCTTCTGAAACGAAGCTTCTTTGGATACGTTCAATCCTGTTTACGTGAACGCGGTAAGAAGGATTCCAAACTGGAGATGTCCAGTAGACTTCTCACCAGAGTGTTGAACCTTATGAGTAGAGATCTACTGGCAATCCCGACATATTCTTTTTATAAAGCCATAAATTTTTGCAGCTTTGGCAGTGATATTGTCAATGTGCCTGACGAATGTAAGTTTACAGTCGAGGTGGACTCTCAGGTCACGAATCGTGTCCACTGTTTGAAGTGTTACCCCATTTATTGAGTAAGACGTAGGACTAGGTTTCCTTTTTTGTGAAAGTGATGTGGTAGCACTTTTGACATTGAGAGGCTTGCGCTTTTTATGCACCAATCTTGAACTGCGTCGAGGTCAGCCTGTATTAAATGGACGTCGATGGATGAGTTTATCTCTTTATAAATTTTTAAATCATCAACGAAAATAGAACAATTGCTGTATTTTACTGAGATAACTATGTCATTAACGAACATTAGGAAGAGAATTGGGCCTAGGTACGAACCTTGGGGGACTCCAGATGAAAAAAAAACAACTGGTGACTTATACCCCTTTACAACCACTTTTTGTTTTATTTCTGTGAGATATGATTTTTAAACCAAAGGAGTAACTGACCAAATATGCTAAAACTTTCAAGCTTCTTTAAGAGAATTTTATGGTCCACCTTGTCAAATGCACTGCAGCTCAAAAAATAAGTGTAAATTGAGTGAGAGAAACCATGTTGTTGGGGTACTAACTGAATGAAGATTGATGTATGATATAAGTAAAGGACATAGCAGAGATTCGAAAAATTTCGTGAAAACTGAGAGAAGTGAAATGGGACGGTATTTCAGCACGTCAATAGAATCTCCTTTTTTAAAATTGGCACGATATTAGCCATTTTCTATGCCATCGGAAACTGTGATGACGCAATCGAATGGTTGAATATTATTTGAAGCGGTAGTGATAGACTAGTAGCACACTTCTTCACAAATACTGGCGGCAAACCATCTGGTCCCGGCCCTTTGCAGATGTTGAGTTTGTTTAGTGATTTCAGCACGCCTCGTTCCGTAAAAACTACTTTACCTAATGCATGATGATGATACTTGGGGTCCTATTTGAGCTACAGCAGGTGAAACAATCAAAGGAGTAAAGTTAGAAGAGAAATGCTTAGCAACAAACTCCATCACCAGTAGATGCTGTTTAATTTCCTAGACCATCTCTGAGGGAATATTAAAAAAAAAAAACATTTATTTATTATCTACTAGCTGCGCCCCGCGGTTTCACCCGCGTAAGTCTCGATCCCGTGGGAATATCGGAATAAAAAGTAGCCTATGTCTTATTCCAGGGTGTCAGCTACCTCCATACAAAATTTTATCAAAATTGGTCCAGCTGTTTGAGCGTGAAGAAGTAACAAACATACACACACACACAAACACACACTCACAAACATTCGCCTTTATAATATTAGTTATTAGTGTATTAGTTATTTTATTTATTATCTATAACATGGTGACAAAAAACAATTTAACTATAATTTGGTACAGAGATGTGAGACTAATTAATCTCCTGGCTCGTGACTTGGGAGTCAGTGATTCCAAAACTTATGCTAACATAAACTGCGTCGATACACCAATAGATTTATCTTATATTTATGGTTACTTATTGGAGGACTAGATAACCAGGGAGGATACTTACCGCTCGGTTTTTTTTGATTTTGGAACGTGCTCGTCAACTAAATTATTGAGGTGTCTATATAGGAGTGTCACCATAGCATCGATATCGTGAAAAACATCGGTCCAGCCAATATCAGTAATCTTAGCATTGATTAATGTATAATTGGCTTCTATGAAGTTGTATCTAACTGGAATGTTACTCATTACGACTTTGTATTCAACAGAAAGGGACTTATTTTGAGCATTTGATAAATTGATTAATTTTGTATTAAAAATGTTAAAATTCATGGTCTTCCTTTTATTTGTGACACTATGTTATTTAGCAAAAAATAATTCTTATGATGAAGCCTTTCGATCGGTATGATAAAGCTACAGGGTGATTATTTTTCTTGTGTAACGGGTTCGATTTCCGGTTCAACCATGTAATTCTTTAAATATCTATGAATGCACTTTAAATTGTTTTTTAAATTCAAATAATGTCTTCCTTCAGTAATTTGTTCCATCTAAAATATTTAAGGTACTTTCCCTCCATGTGTATACATATCCGTGGGACGCCCTGTATATTCACACCTAGGGTAAGAGTATGGTGGTTGTATGGAGGAATTATGCACCACCATATCCTAGGTGTTGCGAATTTATTTTTTCAGTAGGGTGCGCCTTGTTAAAGTTCATGACCGAGGTTAAAATAAAGTCCCGTGATTGAGTGGCGCGCAGTTTTACAACAACTGCTCTAGGGTAGCTACTTTCGGGGTTTAGTTTGCGCACGCGCACGGCTGACAGTATGTCTTCTTCTCTGATTACGCTTGCTACCACGTTCCCTATCTGCGCAACTGTCTTCACCAAATTTTCCGCTTTGTTTTCAGGTACGCCATTAATTTCAATATTTTTCTGGCACGAGTATGTAACGTTACGATTGGCCGGAGGGCCATTCGTAGATCACAAGTTAAAAACTACGATAACATAAAGAATAATACAAAAAGGAAACCCAGTCTTCGGCTGCTCGAGCTCGGGAAACAGGAACGGGATCAACCGGTATCTGGACAGGAATGGGACTGGGCTGCAGCGTCTTGAGATGAATGGCACAGGAGGAGGCAATTTTGTTCAGATGAGGAAAATAAACTGATGTAAGTCTAAAGGTTTAGGAAGCTGGGTGACGTCTGGGAGCAAGCTATGAGGAGGGTTTTTGAGATATGTCACCGTTGAAGAAGAGCGGAGGCACTGCCTCACGCTCAGCAGGAGGAGAATCCTGGCGTCCCTATGAACGAGGGAGTGTCCAGCAGTCAGCCAAGATCAGCTGCGACCACTGGATCAGCAGCCGGTGTGCCGCTGATCAGAGGCCTCCCGGAGGCGCAGGCGAGAGGAGGCAGCAGTAAGGGAGGCGTAATGGGTCTTCAATTACAGACACAGTCAATCATTTAGAATAGTTATATTTTGAATCACAAACTGTTAAAAAAATAGTTTTAAGTAGAACACAGACTCATCTAATGTAATTAGCGCTGATTTAAGATTCGAAAATTGAAACTGGGATAACACACAAAATCGAAGGTAGACGGTAGTAAAACTCGGGTCCCTATGTTGTTTCGAACGCCGCTGTTGCGACACACGCTGTTGCGAATTATTTTTCCACTGCCTCACAGGTTCGAAAGCTCACGGACTCGAATGAAGTAGTCGCGAAAGACGCTGTTTCGAAAAACATTTTCACTGCCTCATACGCTCGAATGCTTGTGATTTCGATTTATTTAGTCATAAAGTGTACAGAAAAGTATTTAAGCAGTAATTAAATAAAATCAACAAATTCGGTGTCAACATCATCATTTAATATAACGTATAGTAATTTAGTTAAATTGGATATTGATGAAGAGTTTTTGTTTTGGTAACTGAATTTACCAACAATAGAGGGGACCTGGCGCTCGGCGGCCCACACTGGTCCCGAATGATAAAAAAGTGGACATAAAGAAATTTTTGACAGAAGGTCAACGGATTCGGCTGATTTTTTTTTTGTAGACAGCTGATGCAATTACAAATCACTTTTATAGATTGAGTTTTCGCAGAAGAGTGTCTATGACAAAGTGGTGAGCAATTAGCCCTTCTACAAGCTGCGCTAAGTTTTATTTTGAATACGTTTGAATCTTGGAAGATAAAGACAAAATTAGAATTTTTTTATACAAAAAATATTTAAAGTGCCTGTAACTGAAAAGGAGCACAAAATCGCAATTGAGTGTCTATGGCAAAGTGATGAACAATTAACCCCTCTACAAGCTGCGCTAAGTTTTTCTCTGAAAATACGGCTTATTTGGCAAAAACTCAATCTATAAAAGTGATTTGTAATTGCATCAGCTGTCTACAAAAAAAAAATCAGCCGAATCCGTTGACCTTCTGTCAAAAATTTCTTAATGTCCACTTTTTTATCATTCGGGACCAGTGTGCGGCCGCTGCCGCGGCACGCTCGCTTCGCTCGCTCGCCTTCGCGCGTTAATGGTCACTGTTCTAACCTAACCTAACCCAAATGATTAAATACTTTTCTGTCCACTTTATGACTAAATAAATCGAAATCACAAGCATTCGAGCGTATGAGGCAGTGAAAATGTTTTTCGAAACAGCGTCTTTCGCGACTACTTCATTCGAGTCCGTGAGCTTTCGAACCTGTGAGGCAGTGGAAAAATAATTCGCAACAGCGTGTGTCGCAACAGCGGCGTTCGAAACAACATAGGGGACCCAGTAAAACTCAGGTAAACTAAACCGAAGGTGAACTAAACTTTTGTCAGATCTGATGGCCGCTTTTATAGATTCTGGGCCGTCGAATTTTAAATTGTTTGGAAGTTTCTAGAAAGAAACTTCCAAACAATTTAAAATTACTTCTTTTTTGATTGTCAATAAGAACGAGAATCAATAAGAGCGGCTTACAATGAGAACCTAGCCTTATAACACTAATTATATAATGTAGACTTGATCCTATCAAGAATGCCATAAAGTTTAGAAAAGAAAACAGACAGATGACAATTTAATATGAAAGACGTCAAACTATACATATTCTAAGATTGTTAACATTATGAGAATGAATACTATAAAATACATTATTTGTATGCAAAAACAGTTAAAAGTGATTAAAAGTTCTATTTTTCAACGTTAATAGTGTTTCAAGAATATGTAAAGAGTAATAGGTGAATATGAATTCATGTTTGAAAACAAACAATAGATTTATCAAGAATTGTTGGGCACATATAGGTAGAAATCATGGACCTATAAAAAAAGTCGGACAGATTCTCGTTAACAGAAAACTGTGTCACTCAGAGTCAGCCAGGTCGCTGTACGTACAGGCTGGCACGCACACATTCACAGCATACTCACCCATTACGCGTGCAAACGTCAACACAGTCGACACGTCCTACGCGGCCAAAATGTATTGAAATACAGCATGTCTTGTGTGGTGAAATGTTGTAATAACCGAAGCGATCGGAAGAAAAAAAATCCAGGAACCATGTTTCATAGGTAAATTAATAATTCAACAACTTAGTTCCCGATTTTATAGATAACAATCAATCTTCATTCACCAGAACAAAATAATTCAACACAAGGCCAGTGTTGTCAATATTCACGTGTGCAAATTACCCTAAATATATGGGAAATTTATATATTTTTAAATCAATTTAACTTACTAGGTTATTTATTACCTACTAGTTATTTTATATTGTTTTTACTAGATTTCCTAAAGAAAATGTAGTATGGAGAAATTATTGGTTTAAAAAAAAAAGAATAATAATTTTCCAGGCGACTAATAACTTAAAGGGCGACTAACTATTTGCTACTAAAATAATAACTTGGCGACTAATAACTTAAAGGGCGACTAACTATTTGCTACTAAAATAATAACTTGGCAGCGATTAAATATTATTTCTTAATCGCTGCAAAGTCATCTACTGTTATTGAATCATTTGGGTTAGGTTAGGTTAGAACAGTAACCATTAACAAGCGAAGGCGAGCGAGCGAAGCGAGCGTGCCGCGGCAGCGGCCGCCGAGCGCCAGATCCCCTCTATTGTTGGTAAATTCAGTTACCAAAACAAAAATTCGATGCCAGTTTAAATTAAAATAAAGCTAAAAACTGATTATTGAGCTGCTACTTTCTACTTAAAATTATCCTTCGCTGTAGCTGCCAACCTATTATTTTTGCTGCCAACCTATTATTTTTGCTACCGGCTTTAATTATTTTTTAATACCAAATTCAAATTAATTTGTCGCCGTGTTAAATACATGCCAAAAAAAAAATCGAAATTTGAACTGTCAAAATGACTGGATTCAAAAAATTACTCAGCATTTGGGATGTTAAACAATAGATACAGTAATCATTTTTTACAATTAAAATATTTTCAATTATTATCTATAATATGTTGTTAATAAATTGCACATATTTTCATAGGCAGATTTGGTTCCTACCATTAACCTATTAAACTAGCACGGTATAATTCTGCCGACATTTCCAAGAAACTTGTCTCCCGACCTGTATTTGTCTTAAAATAAAACAATAATATATGGGTAAATTTGGCTAACATGACATCCCTAAATTCACTCACACTTAAGACTGTCGCCACCATTACGGGACACAGTTTTGTTTTAGCGGAAGTTCCGTCCGAGTTTTTTTATAGGTCCATGGTATAAATATAATAAATAATGATGTGGCTTTGAATAGCAAAATATCACAGTATTGCTCGATTAAATTAACAGATAAATCTGAAACCAACTGCTAAAGGGACTCAGTTTCCTTACTAAGGCTATTGTTATTTTCTGCACATACCGAATTATACAGGGTTACTGGTAACTCGACGTATTCCTTGCACGACGTCATAGTAAGGTTAAAATGCAACAAATTAAGCCATCAAATGTTCTACCGAAATTCAGTAGTTTTTGACTTTTTTTAAATAAAGTAATGACAAAAATTACGAAAAATAAAATGTTTAATTAGTGATCTCTGCCAAGTTTTCGGCATTTTGGATTTTTAAATTATTAACAAAGATTTGCTACGGCATCAGCTATGATAATAAATTAAATTCCAGTATAATCGCACCGTAAATCATTTTTAAATTGTATTTTTCATAAAACAACTAAAAACCTAATTAACTCAATAACTACTGAATTTCGGTAGAACATTTGGTGGCTTAATTTGTTGCATTTTAACCTTACTATGACGTCCTGCAAGGAATACGTCGGGTTACCAGGGGCCCAAGTCTCCTATTTTTATAAATTCAGTCATTCCAACACGATCCCATTGTCATGCCATTGTCATTTTGCTAAAAGTTCGTAATCTGGTAAATTCATAATGGTCGATCATTGGTCGGTCAATGTTCTCGTAATATAATTGTGTTATTATAGTGGCATTGTCGTATTGCCATTATTATAAAACCCATTAGTAGAAATGTCATTCATTTGTCATTATGTACGAGATTACCAATATATGCAATTTCTTTCAATGTAGTGTCAGTGGCCGACCATTGGAAAGTCATAATGACGCCATTATAATAGTAGATTACCAAACTTGTCAAAATCAACAATTATGAAATCAATGATCGACCATTCTGACACTATTGTAATAGCAGACTTGAGGCCCAGTAGCCCTGTATTTAGTGCAGATTTTATGCAGTCGTAATCATCACTCATAAACTTGACACATTACATATATTATACACATTTTTTTAGTTCCTGGATTAAATCCTTCACCTCATTGAATTCTACAGCAATAGCCTTTATAGCTGTTGAGATCTCTGTAGATACAACCGCACGGGTTTCTTACCGGATGGTGTCGACAAGTTCGGTTACTTTCGGTTGATCATGGATCAATCTCAGGAGAGCTATTCAGACGTGGACGCTTGGGTTAGACACAAACATTCGCGACTTCAGGCGAGTCGTCGAAGAATGTAGCATATCGGGCTCGGACTGAACATGATTTAGATTTGTATCGTCTTTTTTCTTTTGGTGGAGTGCGTTGAACACGAGGCATTATGCGGTATAAAAAATAAATACGATGAAAAAAAGCAAGAAAAATAATTCAGAAAGTGCGCGGTGCGGCTTGGATTCGAACTCCCTACCACAAGTTTGTGACTGTCGCGGCTAACGCAATACGCTACACGAGCATGGTAGCAGTGACAAAATTAGCTTGTGTAATGATAACTAATTTATAGGGAGCGCGGGCACCAATCTAATTAGGAGTCCAAAGTGACAGTCTTTTGTTTCCTCAAAACGGTCCAGTTTAGGAATTCTAATTTTAACAGTTTTGCATTGCACTTTTATTCAATTTACCACTTCAAAACATTAGCACTTAGTGTTTTCTTTAGCACAATTGAGAGTACGATATTCACTGATTGCTATGGTATAACTGTTGTAGCAGGCAAAGTCACTTTTCACCAGTTTTATTTAGTTATAATATGTCAAAGTTAACGAATACACGTATGAACTACAAAGTTGCGTTATGATGTTTACGAAAACATAATGAAACAGTAACTACAAACTTCACTACTACAAGGAAGAGAGCTAAATTCTGTCTATACTACTTAAAATGGACCTTGTTCAGTGTCTGGTGTATCTTGACTGGGGATAGAGACCGCACTTCCTGACTGCGACGAGTCCTCCGTCGCCTCAGGTTGGATAGTACCAAGATTGGATTTCCATGACCATTGACTGAGGGCTGCTAAGAGTTAGTGGGTCAACTTTGTCTACATTCAAGTTGCTCATGTCTACTAAATCATTTGCAGCAATGATGTGCTCCTGAATTTGTTTTTCAGACCTCAGATACTTGGTATAGAGTGAATGTATTGACTATTCTAGTGCCTGCATTTCAGACTATAAGCGTTTAGTGTCAATCTCGTAAATGTTTTTACTGTCTTCTAATTTAATTTGATAGTTACCACCTCTATGATGTTGTCGGTAACATTGCTGAGGTCACTCAGCACAGGCTAATATATTTAAAAGGCCGACTTATCGAGATAGCCCCACTTAACCAGATATCAATTTCATCCCACTTGAGCTCGGCGTGGATAATTGCTTGCATGAGTTTGGCTTAACAAAAATAATAAATAGGTACACAGTGTCATTTATATAATCACTTGAAAGTACTGAGTTGTTCTAAAATTATAATAATACCTTCAACATCAATTGATTCAGGCTTATATTACAAGACTTATTTAACAAATGCAAGCTGAAGCAACACGACAGTATAATTAGTAAGAAAGCTCATCAGACTTAATTGTAACGCAGCGTCTGCGTAGAACAGGCCACACACACGTATCTTGCTGAATGATGCTCGATGTAAGCGCAGTACGTTCTTGCAAAGCTTTTTCTCATCATCTGGAAAAATTGCAACGACAACATTATTCAAAATTAAAACGAAGGGGGTATAGACACTGATCTACTGATCATCAGAATTTGCCTAGCTTGGTGAGGGGACAAGCGTGGCGACGGCATAGTATTTGATACAGACTATTGGCGTGACTTTGATCTTGTAGGAGTTCAAATAATTAAAGAAGGAAGTAACGAACCTGAACAAGTTGACTTCAGAATAAGTGCGCAAGTATCTTGAACACTTTCAATAGCTAAGTAGAATTTTTCGCATTGTTGGATCAATATTGATTGCCACATTACATTCTTTATTAACCAACTTAAAACGGACAGCGACCGTATAATTGTTTCATCCTGTAACAAAATATACGTTTGATTCTTCTATAATTATAAACTGATTAAAGAGATTTTGATAAATAAGAGTTGAAAAAAAAAATACTCACCATGTCGTTAATAATTTTGCCATTTTTAAAAGTTTCAATTGTCACTTGAGTGTAACACAGAGAATTAATTAATTCGAAAATATGGAACAGTATCTGAAAATTATAAAAAAAAAAAAAAATTGTTGATGATTGAAATAAAGTTTTTTGTTAAAAATAGAAATTCAGGTATCATGTTTTCCAGGTTTTACAAGTTAAAAAAAAGTATTGAATAAAAAAAGAAAGAAAATACGTTTATTTGCGGTAAACATGACACAAAGAAAGAACATAAATACAAAAAAGAATAATTTGAGGGCAAATATGCGTGTAATTTTAATTCTCATTTAATTTTCATGGATTGATATTAATTAAAAAAAAATAAGTACCTAGGTAGCAAAGTACTTACAAATGGTTGAGAACAAAATGTATGAATGTTATAACACTCTAATATATTAACGTAAGACTGAAATACTTTTTTCCTATAATTTTCGCTGTTTGTATTTCCTAATTCTTGCCAACTTAATACTTGAAAATTCCAAAGAATGACCTTATGTTTCAATATTTGCATGACTCGCAAGGCATAAACAATATTGACATCGAAGACAACCATAAAGTAGGCAACATATGCAGCATGGAAAGGTATACCTAATCGCAACATAAAATATGTGACAACAATGACATAAAAACCTAGAGCAACGGTTCCGAGAATCCAATTCCAAATTATGAAGTGGTTAAAACTGGTTGCATTGTTGATGTATCTGTGGACTTTTTGAAAAGTTTGGATGAACTCGACATTATTTTTGGTTTGAATGATTCCAATCACGAAATTCATAGCAAAACCGACACAATAGAAGAAACAGTATAAGTAAAAAGTAAGATACTCAAAGGAAGTTCTGAAACTATCTTTATTTAAGACTACCAAATAGGTACCGAGAATATATAATAATATAAATACTAGTGTCACAATCATCGAAAAAAAGTTTGAGAAGAGGTTATTTGGAGTTATAATATTATCTTTGATACGATATTTAGGACAGAACATGATATATTGCATCAGATTTAAAGGCAAGAGCATGGACTGGATATCTTTGTCCACCTTAATGTTTGATTCAACATTAACAGGATATATTTTTCCAATATTTCTAAATGTCTTCATTTTGCTTTCCGTCACACAAGTGATACAATAACCGACGTTGAATGTATTGACTATTTACATCCAATTCATTAAGATAATATTATTATTAGGAAAAACACGGAAACACTATTTATCTTCGTCTGCTTTCGTGTCGATGGTGCGATAGTGTTAGATTTTAAGGGTCCGAAACTTTGCCACTTCTACGTCGTTGTCAGTGGCATTGCAGAGGTCATTCTGGTTGCGGACTTTGGGTCACAAGAGACAGGATAGGAGGTGAGACATTGTTTGTGGCTCACATCCGATTTATCGAGATTAAACAGAATTTAAACAGAATTATCTGGCACCTTGTCACTTGGACTCAGAGTTGATTAATTACTTTCATGAGTTTGGTTAAACAAAATCTATATGCATCGTGACATTTAAATTGTCTTATAACGGTATAGAATAAGATATTATTTATTCATCATCATTCTCCTGCTCTTATCCCAATTGATTTGTGGTCGGCGCTACGTGTCCCTTCCTTCCATACTTCTCTATTAGTCGTCATCTCGGCAGTCACTCCCTTTCTAGCTATATCATCTTTCACACAGTCCATCCATCGTTTCTTTGGTCTTCCCCTACTCTTATAGCCATCGACATTCATACTCAAAACTTTCCTCACGACATTTTCCTTATTCCTCCGCATCACATGCCCTTACCATGATAACCGATTTCCGCACAACTTTTCAGTCACCGGTGCCACTTTCAGACTTCCTCTTATGTACTCATTTCTTATTCTATCCATTTTTGCCACACCACACATTCCTCTTAGCATTCAATTGAGTCTTTATTTATTCTGCAGAAAAGAGCCATCAGAGCAATATACAGGGTGGAATTTTGTAATGCCACCTGGAGGGAAAGTACTCTTAATACTGCAGATAGAAAGTTTTACTCAAAGGAAACATTCCTTTATTTTTGAATAGAAAGCAAACTGCATTCAAAGATTTTCGAAAATTCTTTTCTCCCACACCCGGGAATCGAACCGGCTAAAATCTGAAAAAATGATACCCTGTACTTTTATTGCATCGATCGTTACGGTCAATTATAAGGATGAAATCTCTCTAACAAACATGATAAATTAAATGAAAGGAAAACCGGGAAATCTTAAATTAATTTAATTATTTACAAAAAATGGTAAACTAACTAATTAGTTGCTCGAAATGGGCTCCATTCTCTTGGATACACAAATTTATTCTTTTAACGAATTCATTTCTAGTAACCTATAATAAAGTGTTGTGGTGAATATTATAAATCGTATTCTGAACTTCAACTCTCAACTCGTTGTCATTCGCATAAGATTTCATGTAAATTAAATTTTTTACATATCCCCACAAAAAAAAATCTAATGGGGTGAGATCTGGCGATCTCGCAGGCCATCTGATTGTGCCGTTTGTACCAATCCATGTATTAAAATGGTTATTAATGTAGTCAGTAGTGATTCTGCTGTTATGTGCTGGAGCACCATCTTGCTGTAGAATTATTTGGTTTCGCTCTTCCTCGGGGAAACCATTTAACTCGTTTCTTAAGAGATCCAGTATTTCAATATACTTGACAGTGTTTAAATGACCTTCGTACACGTGGACTAACACTACATTATTTCTCATAATTCCGCACCAAACGTTGAAAGAAAATCTTACTTGATTGATAGTTTCATGAACACGAACAGGATTCACTCGATACCAATAATGGTTATTGCGGCGATTGTACATGCCATTATTGCTGAAGTTGGTTTCGTCAGACCATACAATGTTACTCAAAAAATTAGGGTTTCGGTCAATTTCTCCAAGCATGTTTTCACAAAATTGTAATCGTCTGTCACGATCCCCAATATGCAATTTTTGCACCAACCGACCTTCACGATAGCATTTATACTTATAATTTTTCAGCACTTTAAGTACGCGAGTGTGGGTAGTTCCTAATTCATCGGCAGCATCTCTACTTGAAGCCTTTGGAAATGATTCAAAGTATGTTAAAACATCTAGTTCAAAATCGAAATAGTTTTGCTGAATAGTTTGCCGTCTCTTCTTGAAACCACCCGTATTCTTTAAATTTTCTACCATTCTTTTCAATACGAACCGAGTTGGTGCCTGTCGGTCTTGATATCTCTCTCCATACCACCGCAGAGCTAGATTCACGTTTTTGTTATTTAAAAAATAAGCTTCCATCAAATCAAACTGTTCATGATAAGCCATTTTCACCGTGAGACAAAATGTGAAATGAGTTGTAAAAACAATCAAATGTGAATAACAACTATAACAATCTAATTTTCAAATTTTAATCTAACATTCCATATTTAAATTACCTCATACACGCAGCTACGAGTATGTCGCAAAGGAGTCTGCATTACAAAAGATGGATGTTAGTTAAAGAGCTTTAACTTGACTCATTGAATTTGTAACTTCTGATTTCCTGGTTTTCCTTTCATTTAATTTATCATGTTTGTTAGAGAGATTTCATCCTTATAATTAACCCTAACGATCGATGCAATAAAAGTACAGGGTATAATTTTTTCAGATTTTAGCCGGTTCGATTCCCGGGTGTGGGAGAAGAGAATTTTAGAAAATCTTTGAATGCAGTTTGCTTTCTATTCAAAAATAAAGGAATGTTTCCTTTGAGTAAAATTTTCTATCAGCAGTATTAAGAGTACTTTCCCTCCAGGTGGCATTACAAAATTCCACCCTGTATAGTCTCCGCAGGCGGGATTCTCTAAGGGAACTGTTTAATGATATTAACATCATGACGGTACCTTGTCAATATATCTATGACAACATCATGTACATAAAGAAAAATCAAAATCTTTTCAGTAAAAGAGGTGAAAGACACAATTATGGGAATAGAAATAGGGACCAATTAGTTCAACCAGGTTTCAGACTGGCTAAAGTAGACTCATCCTTCATGGGGTACTGTTTAAAATGTTACAATAAAATACCTCCCCACATCGTCCAACTAAATGAAACGAAATTTAAATCTTGTATAAAACGCACATTATGTAGCAAAGTATATTATAAGTTAGGGGATTACATCGCTGACAAAAATGCTTGGCTTAACGCTGGTCCTGCTCCACAAGGGCGCATATACTAATTGATTAGCATTCAAAAATATTGTTGGAGCTGCTGAAGATTGTAAATACTATCTTTATATTGTATAAATTCAATCTCTTAGTATTGCATAATTTCATAGCACATGTGTGAGCACTATGTACCTACCATTTACTAAGTACGTCTTTCATTGACTTGAATGTGCCCTGGCGGCTGAGTGTGTCATGCTCACTCAAATATCTCGCTGATGGTGGCGTGTGTGTTGGATCATTAAGTTCCCTTCAAAATGGTTGAGCTAAATGGTGCTGATACATGCGTCATGTTCGTGAACGGGCGCCGTCAGTGGGGACTGGTCATTTCTTGGCTACCACGGCTTATTTTAAATTTTAATTATTTTAGTTGTTTTTTTAATGGTTTTATATTTTTATTGCGGACGCTTTTAACGTGCACGTCTTTCTACATTGTCCTCACATGTATAATTTCAACATGAATGATGTAACCAATACTTTTCTCACAATATTTTGATTAAAAAGAGTGTCCGTGAAGTTTCTTGCCCGTTCTTCTCCATAGGAACCTACTACGCTTTGGAATGGGCAACTAGCTTCATCTCTCTGACTGACCGACCCCTTTGTTAATTCAAAAGTGCCTGTAATTGGTTTATCACACTAATAATATAAAGGCGAAAGTTTGTGAGTGTGTGTGTGTATGTTTGTTACTTCTTCACGCTTAAACGGCTGGTCCAATTTTGATAAAATTTTGTATGGAGGTAGCTGGCACCCTGGATTGAGACATAGGCTACTTTTTATCCCGATATTCCCACGGGATCGAGACTTACGCGGGTGAAACCGCGGGGCGCAGCTAGTTAATATATAAAAAAGGTAAAGGTTTATTATGTAATTCTATACAAGTAGGATAATTGAGTGAAAAATATGGTTAAGTTATTTATTTTATTTATTTATTTATTCACAATTTGAGACAACCATACAGAGTAACTTAATAATAGACACCAAATAAACAGATCGTTGAATGTGAAATGGTACACTGTAAATATGTTGGTTTGGCTGTCTTTAGACTGATTCGCCCTATCCACTCGTACTAGTATACACGAGGGGATAGTCTTCCTCAACCCTAGAACAACAGATTCCCACAAGGTTCCAGTTAGTCACATAGCAGCAGTTTGATTACGTACTGTATAGGTAATTATATTAATTAAGTTACAAACGATAATAATTGTCTGTCTGTGTTTGGGTGTATTTATGTGTGTATATGTTTTATGTATGTGTGTATTTCTGTATGTGTACAGTTAAGAGTGCTTTATTATTTATTTATTTATGTGCCCTGATTATAACAACGTTAGTTAAGTTGTTCTGATTTCGATTGTAGTGTGTTAGATTCGATAAAAAATCAATTATCAATTAATCGATCTCATATCGCCATTCACCATCCCTACTGGCACATCCGATCTTGGCGTCAGGTTTCATTGCAGTTGCAGCAACCCCACCCACGTTGCATTTACGCGTTCGTGTTATACCTACTGTGTGATTATTGTGTTCTATTTCCAACGACCATTGCTATTCTTTACGGACTAACATCTTGAAAACCCGCTTACCATTGCTATTCATAAAGGATTCATCTGTTTTGCTCTACGATTTGGTTATGATGAGGTGCCTAAACTGTGGCATATCCGTAAGGCGGGTTCAAAGACGATGACGGCACGGTTGGCGCAGTGATTAAGTGATTGACTGCTGCGCTGCGTGTCGCGGGTTCGATTCCCGCACGGAACAAATATTTGTATGACCTATAAGTAGTTGTTCCGGGTCTGGGTGTTTGTGTATGTGAGTTTAAATGTTTGTAAACGCACCCACGATACAGGAGAAATTCCTAGTGTGGGGCAAAGTTTTTAAAAAAAAGAAAGGCATATTATGTCCACGCTAGCCTTACCCCTGCAAGCGAGACTTTCCCGATGGTTGAACAATCAGGTATACTACTTTAGAGGCGTGAGGAACAGGGTGTAAAGTTTACTCATGCTCTATAGAAAAGTCAAATTGTACTTTGTTTAAGTATATTGTCCGTCTTTCGTACATTTAATTTTTAATTTTGAATAATAAAATAATTCATCGTTCAAATAATAGTTTCATTGTTCAGTGTAATCCTATTCCTTCAGAAATAATATAAAGCCTTAAATACCCACATGCTCGTTTAGCCCCTTGATGGTATAAGAAAAACCTAGCGCCATGATGGCGCGTTGAATAGTAGACGCGATAACCGCAATGCCTAGCGCCATCTCATATCGAAAAAGAAAGTTATTTAATGCAAACTTATCTTTATTTTTCTCGGTTTCCTGACCTTTTAGAGTCGTGAAACTTTTTTATCTGTAAACTATAGAATACAAAAATTGCAAAAATAAAACAATGTTTGCTGCACATTGATTTTGACACCTAAGCAAGCGCCCATAGTCCCACTGGTCACGTCCTTTATCACCAGACTCAGACTTTGATAATAAGTCAAATAAGGCCTGGTAGTCTTCGACGCCATCTACTACTACAGGTGGAGGTAGCGGAATCTTTTTGGTGTTCACTTTCTCTGGTTGAACAGTCTCTAAGTGTTCAATGTTGGCTGTGTGAGTGGGCGATGTGTTTAATTTTCGTTTTTTCCTGCTTTTTTGCCTGATCCACTGAGTTTCCCTGGCTAGCTCCTCCTCGTCCGTACAGTATTCAGGACACTGTTGGACTTTTTATTGGCTCAGCTGGCTTACTGGTTGCAGCTGTACTTTGTTCTGCTTTATGAAGTAAATACCTCACTTGTTGTTGGAGGCTTTCTATTTGTTTTTCCATATTAGAAATAACATTACGCAGTTGTTCATTATCTGCTCTTTCTGCGCTGTAGTATTTGTACAGCAGTTGTTCATTTTCGGTTTTTACCTTAATTTTGGTGGTCTCAGCCATGTTATTGGCGAGTTAATAAATATAACTTAATAATTATAATTAGAATCTAGGTCAATTCTTACGTAATTATATGTGACATCGCGGCGAGCGCGGTCCGGCCGGCGCGGTAGGTTTGCTGCGTCTGCACTTTGCACTTCAGTAGAGCATGCGATCGACGCGACTAATCTCAACGAATATTTAAACACGTATATAACCCTTTTTAGTGGCAAGCCCGGGTGGTATGATAGCTCTTATATAGACTCTATAGTAGAGGTTAAATATCCTTATAAATTGCAAGATGACACCTGAAGAAAGAATTATACAAAAAAAAAAAAAATACTTCGCACGTTTCAAGACAAAACGTTACAATTAAAACAGACTCATAATTACTTCTACCAAGTACAAGGCTAACTAGACATAACTCGTCGAGATTTCTGTTATTTAATTTTATGGAGGCCCAAACACTTGCTTTTTCAAAAAATTGAGACGGACGATGCATTCTGGGAAAAAATGGAACCATTATTAGAAAAGTTCTTCCACCAAAATGCCTTTTTAACCGACTTCCAAAAAGGAGGAGGTTCTCAATTCGCCGGTATGTTTTTTTTTTGTATGTTTGTTACGTGATTACTCTGTTAATTATAGACCGATTTTGAAAATTATTTTTTTGTTTGAAAGGGTATACTCCCGAAGTGGTCCCATTGCCACCAAATCAGAATCAGATGAGGGGATCTCATGGAAATCGAGGGAAACCCTAAAATTTTATAGGCAAACCTATAGCGATTTGGGTATTTTTTATAGTAACTCGTGGATTTGCTTTCGGAAAGCATCATTTGGTGAAGTGGAACTGATGATACCACATATGGCCAGCGGAACAATATAATAATGAGTACCCCTATTTAACGGGTTGCGATTAAGCAATTAATGCTCGTCACTATGCATATGGTGACTGGCAGTTCTCCTGGTTCTTACCAGGAGAACTCCTCAACAATCAACGTCCCAGCATCGGCAAAAGCAATATTTTGAAAAAAGGTGATGAGCAGTTAACATTAGGCTATTGTAACTTAGATAAATTCAAAATTGACCCACTAAAAAGTGTAAAATAAAAAACTTTTTACAAAAAAATAAGAACCGACTACCAAAAATAACACTACCAAGTGTAAAATAACTTTAATTTCGGAAGTCGGTGGCAAAAAACTGAAATACAGATCCAAAGACACCGACTTCCGAAATTAAAGTTATTTTACACTTGGTAGTGTTATTTTTGGTAGTCGGTTCTTATTTTTTTTTGTAAATTTTTTTTTGCCAGAAATAATTGACGATAGGATATTAAGGAATAGACCAGTGAGAGAAAGAACGTCATCATAAGTTTCCTTGATGTACAAAATTTAAACAGAATCTATACGGTAGAATTTGCGTGATGCGGAATGTACATTGTGTACATTACGCAAAACAAGTGTTTTTTTGGTATAAGTAACGTATATACTTCATATGCACTTAGTAAAAATCTGTTACAAGCAAGAGCTGTTACAGACTCTTAAATTTTATTTATTTGTATGTATAGATTATTATTCAATTGGATTTTATATGATTTTATTGTGGTATGTACCTGTTTTATGCACTTTAGTTATTTTATTTAGTTATTGTGGTATGTACCTATTTTATGCACTTTAGTTATTTTATTTAGTTATTGTGGTATGTACTTATTTTATGCACTTTAGTTATTTTATTTAGTTATTGTGGTATGTACCTATTTTATGCACTTTAGTTATTTTATTTAGTTATTGTGGTATGTACCTATTTTATGCACTTTAGTTATTTTATTTAGTTATTGTGGTATGTACCTATTTTATGCACTTTAGTTATTTTATTTAGTTATTGTGGTATGTACCTATTTTATGCACTTTAGTTATTTTATTTAGTTATTGTGGTATGTACCTATTTTATGCACTTTAGTTATTTTATTTAGTTATTGTGGTATGTACCTATTTTATGCACTTTAGTTATTTTATTTAGTTATTGTGGTATGTACCTATTTTATGCACTTTAGTTATTTTATTTAGTTATTGTGGTATGTACCTATTTTATGCACTTTAGTTATTTTATTTAGTTATTGTGGTATGTACCTATTTTATGCACTTTAGTTATTTTATTTAGTTATTGTGGTATGTACCTATTTTATGCACTTTAGTTATTTTATTTAGTTATTGTGGTATGTACCTATTTTATGCACTTTACTTATTTTATTTAGTTATTCTATTTTAATGTTTGGTTACTAACATATTTTTTAATAAATATATGGTAGAATCCCAAAATGTATGAATTAATTGGCTAAGCGCGGTAGCTTCAATCAGTTTTCTGACTGCTTTGAATACCCAAAGCAACAATGTTTCGGTATGGCTTCGACTGCTGTCATATATGGCACGTCGAATTGAATTAATCTTGAAAATTTCGATGATTATCTATGTTTACTATCTAGCCATAAGTATTAGGAAATCCCTGCAGCAAATTGGCTGCAAACGAAGTGTAGCTTTGTTCGGACAATCTATTTATTGATGTGAAACATCTATATGCGCACGTAAAACTGATTGCTGGCGGGGCGACGCATGCCGCGTGGCGATTAGCCACTATACCAGTCTATATATAGTAGTAGACGGCTCAATTTTTTTAAATTTTCTTTATTGTACTTACACCACAAAAATACATAACAAAAAATAAATCAAACACTACAAAATATACAATGGGCGGCGTTATCGCTTTCTGCGATCTCTTCCAGACAACCTTGGAATGGACAGTGATTTGTCTCGACATACAGCGGGGCTGTCGTTGGCGTAGATAATAATTAAACAATATATTCTAATAGATACACAGATATATAATATTAGTTTTAGTATATGCGAAACCCGAAACACGTGTCTAGTATTTTTTTTTATGTAAAGAATCTATGTACAAAATTTCAAAACTGTATCATGAAAAATCACAAAGTTACTTATATAACCTTAACAACCTTAAGGTTGTTATATTACCGGGTTGTCCGTACAAAAACATGCAAACGGCGCCCTCGCGCCTCCCAGAGTCTTCTTGTGCACATTGATAATAATTTGGCAGTAGGTACCTAGCCGTACGACGATTGTATTGTAAGTAATTAAATGCTGATAACATTTTCCATCACACTTAAATATTTTTGGGAAAAAATATAACATGGTGTAAAAATTATTGAAATCGATTCAGTTCCTTATTCTGAACAAACTATATTCAGTTTTCGCATATACTAAAAATAACGTTGTATACATATCCTAAATAATATATACATAAATAGATACTTATCTACTAAATTCTTAGCAACGAAAATAAATGAAGACTATAGATAATTACAGTTACAAGAACAAGATCACAACGACAAGACGTAATGTTCCTTTACGAAGTACGTAAGTATTAAACACTAGTAACGACTACGCGCGTTTTATTTGAATTGTCTATACAAATCAAATAACTTTAGTGGTCTATCTGTTCGCAGCACTAATTTATTAACTAACAAACTTAAAATAAAAATGTAATATCCTATTTTAAGTTCTTCTGTGCTCCTATTTTAAGTGCCAAAAACTTACACGAACTGGCGGAAAATAATAAATCGTAACAATGTCAGACGACATTGTACGATTTATTATTTTTCGCCAGTACGTTGAGTTTTGGCCACTCGATACTCTGGAGCAACCGACATAAAGTTGACCATGTGAGAAACAAGGAGTGCCCAAATGAATTCCTGACACTTTCAGCGTTTGGCCCTGGGACTTATTAATGGTAATTGTAAATGCCAACTTCAGGAGTAATTGCAGCCTCTTATATTGAAATGGAAAATTATTTGGGATAATTAGGATTCGGGGAATCAACACGGTCTCACCTTTAGCTGATCCGATAAGAACAGTGGCCTTTATAATATTCCTCCCCAGCTCTGTGACAAGTAGCCTGGTGCCATTGCACAATCTCGGTGCATTAAGATTATGCATCAGCAGAACTAGGACGTTAACCTTTAGCTCCAGTTCATGGGAAAGCACGCCTGAAATTCCAAGGTATTAAGGAATTCTACAGGGTAAGTTGTACTGTGGTCACTGCTCATCATCGTGGCTATAGATGTGTATATTTTTGATTCGCCGACTAACCCTTCCAGTATCTTTTTGTTGATGTTAGCTTTCAGCGTATAAAAGGAGAAATGTACTTTTCGACTGACTTCGTTGACCTCATTACGCAATGAAATATTGGAGTCAATAATGACACCCAGATTTTTGGCTTCGGTATAGTCAATGCTAACACCATTGAGATATAAAGGTATTATTATTTTGGACTCTACTCATTTCTAAACCTCATTAACTAAAAGTTATCAAGTCTTCGTCCGTGCCATGTAGCCTATGCGTGATATCTTCTGACAGTGAGTCCTTGTGGGTCTCCCTTGTTTGACCGAAAGGAATTTGACAAATTTTCACTTCCCAAAAAATTTCTCGCATAATTTCATTTGCCAAATTATTACTTAGCAAAAAATCTATTCACAAAAAATTGTAACGCAAACCTAATGTTTGACTTATGAACGTTTAAACTTTAACTTGTTTACCAACTAGTACTTTTAACATTTTTTATTTAGTCAAATGTTTCAGTTGGAATAACAGTTTTTACGCAAAATCAAATAATAATATAAATAAGTAATTAACCTAATCTAAATAGTTCAGATCCGGGTAACCTACTAAAAACAATCTCTTTTTTCTATTAATGCAAGTCGTTTCTGGCACTCGCCGGCCGCTGCCGCGGCACCGCTCGCTTCGCTCGCTCGGCTCGTGCGTAGGAGGTCACAGTTTTAACCTAACCTAACCTACCCATTTTTTTTAAAAAAGAAATTAACCTAATCTAAATAGTTATGTTCCGGGTAACCTACTAAAAACAATATCTTTTTTTCTATTAATGCAAGTCGTGTCTGGCACTCGCCGGCCGCTGCCGCGGCACCGCTCGCTTCGCTCGCTCAAAAACGTTTATTGTCTGAAGATTGTTTGCTGTAATAAGTCATTTGATTAAAGACCAAATGCCATAATGACATTATACTTGGTAATATTTTGCCAAGTAAAAATTTGACCCAATGAAAATATGCGTACCAAAATAATTCGAAATATTGCAATGGTATAAAAAAAGGTTGCTAAAATTTGTTTGGGTAATGAAAATTTGGCAAAATCTTTTCGGCAAAATGGCAGGATCCCAGTCCTTGTATATACATATATCCATTTTACATTATAGACGAGATATTTGACAGGGTCCCCATTAGGACTTTGCGACCGAATTCGGTCGTAAAGCGATCGCTATCTATGTCGAGACTGCAGCCCCTGGATTAGGACATAGAATACTTTTTATCCTGATATTTCCACGGGATCAATACTTACACGGGTGCAACCCTGGGGCGCAACTAGTTTTTATATAAAAACTTGGAAATACTGATGACTTCCAAAATGATAATACTGACACCCTCAAAATCAATTTATTGAAGCTAAGATTACAAAAATGCAAACTGAAGCAACACAATAGTATAATTAGTTAGAAAGCTCATCAGACTTAATTGTAACGCAGCGTCTGCGTAGAACAGGCCACACACACGTATCTTGCTGAATGATGCTCGATGTAAGCGCAGTACGTTCTTGCAAAGCTTTTTTTCATCATCTGGCAAAAATTGCAATGAAACCATTATTGTTTAACATTCAAATATACTAAGAAACTGATCTACTGATCACCAAGATTTGCCAAGCTTGGCTGGTGCCGACACTGGTCTAATCACGAAACCACTCTTGTCAACTAAAGAGTCACTAAATAAACGTTTGATAAAGACAATTGGCCAAACATTAATATTGCAGTAGACTTCAAAAAAAAAAATCGCTTACTAACAGAATACGCACAGCCTAAATGCTAGGCTTAGAAGCAAGAAATTTCGCGCAATAGTTCCTTATGTGAAAAACGAACGATTTTTAAAAATTCATCCCTCCATCATAAATAGGGGTGAGAGTAAAGTGAGGCTTCGTATGGAAGTTAGTAATTTTTTGAAGTTACAAAAGTGGACGTTAGTACTGAGACTTATGTTTAAAAGTGAAAAGTATTTGTATCATTGTTATTTTGGAATCTCATCCCCTAAGGCTCCTGAGAAGTTGCCGACGAGAAATCCCAACAGGCATTAATTATTTTTTTTATTTTTATTATCTCCTTTATTTCACTAAATATACATATATTATAAATTATATTTTTAAATATTAGAATATAAAAAAAAAATACTTTTAAAAATATTAAAAAATAGTAGTTCACCGATATCGGGTACAAGGTCCATAGCTAGGGCTATTTTTATTATTACTAAATATTTTAATTACCCAAAAATTACATTAAAAAATCATTTAATATTATCATTCATTTGTTTCTAATAAAAACTAGTGAAGTAATTCATTCATAATAATTTAAATATGCATTTTAACATTAATTAGATAAACAAAAAATAGATTTTTAAATAAATAAATTGATTGAATAAAATAAAATTAATAAACTCTTGTTCAACTTCCGTCTTTCGCCATTCCTCCCGTCTTGGGCTATTCTAGTCTAGGTGGGGCCAGTCATGGCCACAATATCGTCGCACCACGGGCGTCTGGGTCTGCCTCGGGTGCGTGGTGCATCGTGAGGGTACCAATGGAGAACCCTCTCACTCCAGCGTCCATCTGTGGCTCTGGTTACGTGTCCTGCCCATCGCCATTTAAACTTGAAAGATAATTTCACAGCTTCGATTATTTTAGTGCATATCTGTATTTATTTATTTAATACTTTATGCACACAAATGTACAGAGGCGGACTTAATGCCATAGGCATTCACTGCACTGTATGTCTCTGCTTCTTTTACGGTCTCGGAGTTTGATTCTTAACGATTTTATGTTTTTTTTGGTATAATGGCGTGTGCTAGCTAACATAAGGCAGATAATTTAATTTAATGTTGTGTTGCGTAATGCAAATTCTTTTACATTTTATTGTATAGATTCAAGTTTTATATCTGAACAGACAGCTGTGCTGCTGGGGAGTTTGTTGCGCCAGTTCTTCTTCCCAGCTAAAGCACTAGGAAACGGTGAAGGGTGGGCGTTTTTGGGGGACTGTCTTATGTAATTTTTGACGTTCGAAAAGTGCTGATTCGCAGCTTAGTTTGAATAAATGACTTTTGATTTTGATTTTTAACATACTCCTCTCCATTGTTAGTTTGTTCGTAATTGCCTTTGTTAGTGTCCAACTTTAACAACCGTAGATCAGAGTAGGTAATAATTATAATGGCTTTATTTTTGAAGCAAATCGGGGTACGTAATTTATATACTTATTTCAACGACCAGGATCTTATCCATGGACTCTTTATTCTGCTATCTACTTCATTTTCCGTCGGTTTCTTAAATAAAATGCTTTGCTCAAGTAAACACAGTTATCTACGAACGCGATTGGCGTGCTTTGTATCACCGTTGGTACTCTTATGCTGTTGGTTAACAGGCATGTTTTCGGCTCTCCTTATCTATTGACATCAGCATGCGCTCAAGATCTGCATGTGTTTCGCTAATCAATACAATGTCATCTGCGAAGCGGAGATGGTTGAGAAACTCGTCGTTTATTTTAATACCGATTTTGTGCCCATGGGCACGGCTTATAATTAAAGAAGGTCATAACGAACCTGAGCAAGTTGACTTCAGAATAAGTGCGCAAGTATCTTGAACACTTTCAATAGCTAAGTAAAATTTCTCGCATTGCTGGATCAACATTGATTGCCACATTACATCCTTTATTAACCAACTTAAAATGAACAACGATTGTATAATTGATTTATCCTGTAACAAAATATACGTTCGATGCTTCTATCATTATAAACTGATTAAAGAGATGTTGACAAATAAGAGTTGATATGAAATAATTACTCACCATGTTATTAATTATTTTGCCGTTTTTAAACGTTTCAATTGCCACTTGAAAGTAACACAGAGAATTAAATAATTCGAAAATGTGGAATAGTATCTGAAAAACAAAAAATAAATAAAAAATGAATTCCGTGACATTTTCATGGATTTATATATTTTTCATATTATGTAAGATTTGCACACCTAGGTAGGAAAGTACTTACGAATGGCTGGGAACAATATTTATGAATGTTATAACACTCTAATATATTAACGTAAGCCTGAAATACTTCTTTCCTATAATTTTCGCCATTCATATTTCCTAATTCTTGCCAACTTAATACTTGAACATTCCAAAGAAAGACTTTATTTTTCAACATTTGAATAATTCGAAAAGCATAAACAATGTTGACATCGAAGACAACCATAAAGTAACTAACATATGCAGCATAGAAAGGTACACCTAGCTGCAACATAAAACATGTGACAACAATGACATAAAAACCGAGAACCACGATTCCAAGAATCCAATTCCAAATCATGAAGTGGTTAAAACTGGTTTCATTGTTAATGAATCTGTGCACTTCTTGGAAAGTTAGCACAAACTGGACATTGTTTTTGGTTTGAATGATCCCGATTACGAAATTCGTAGCAAAACCGACACAAAAGAAGAAACAGTTGAAGCTAAAAGTAACGTAATGGAAGTAAGTTGCTAAACTATCTATTAAGGCTACCAAATAGGTACTAAGTATATATAATAATATAAATACTAGTGTCACAATCATCGAAAAAAAGTTTGAAAAGAACATATTTGGAGTGATAATATTATCCTTGATACGATATTTAGGACAGAACATCATATATTGCATCAGATTCAAAGGTAAGAGCATCGACTGCACATCTTGGTCCACTGTGTTGTGTAAATTAAAATTCACAGGATATGTTTTTTCGATATTTCTAAATGTCTTCATATTTCTCAACTTAAACAGTAGCTTTCCGTCACACAAGTGAGACAATAATCGATGGTAAATGTATTGACTATTCACATCTAATCCATTAGGGTAGTTAATATGAAAAAATTGAGGCTTATCTTTAAGTGTAAGAAGGGAAGATGTTCGATAACGAGGTAATATGCCTCGAATTCAAATAACTAAAATGGAAACAAATCTAAATAAAAATAAATCTTATTTTAAAACAATATTTTGTCCTCACGTCGTCTTAACAATTCTTTTGTACATACATACCATATCGATATAATTTCTCCCTACAGCTGCGCATGTACTTGACAGATGTCAATTTGTATGTAAATAACGCCATATTTTCCTCTAGATGCATATTTATGATCCTAAAGCCTTGTTTGGCTTAGCTCAGCTTTGGGGATATACTTTGAAATATGCAAGCTGTTGTCTTGCATGTTGGTTTAAAATTGAAATGCACTGCTCACAAACTTGTACATACACAGGTACAAGTTTGTTTTTTGGGTTTGTACCACCGTGTCATTCTTAGCGAAGGTATGGGAATTTCAACAACTTGATGTGAGAAGGAAATAGGTAAAATATGGGAATTAGGTACTTACGAAGAAAATATTCGAAAACACAAGGTATGTGTTCCGTATAGGCTTGCCAATAAAGTTCTCAACAACATTAAATCAATGAAAAAATAAAATGTATGTTCGAGTATATAGTAATGTGTGATGTCGTAGAGCAGTGGTTCACAAACTTTTTTGGAGACGGAACAAGAAAACGAAATATTTGACGGAGCCCTAAAGTAATCAAAAATGGTTTTATGTGTATTCTTCATTAATAATCATATTACTTGACATTAAAATTTACATATTTTTTTACCTTTGTTGAAATATTTAGATTGATATTATGTTACTCAGGTACCAGAGTAAAATAAAATATAGTAGGTAGACACTCCTTTTGTATTATTTTTTTATTCTGACCAGTATTTTTGCGGAACCCCCACAGAGGCTTTGCGGAACCCAAGGGTTCCGCGGAACACACTTTGAGTATGGCTGTCGTAGAGCAACTACTAGCTCCACAAATCGAATTAATTACTAGTTAGTGGTTTATTAATTTGACACACTACGTCAGTTTGCCATGTTATAGCCATTTTAGACAACTGTCAATGAATGACAGTTGTTATTTGAATAAGTAGTTACAATTTTAGTTGGTAGAAAATTAGATAAACATAAAAAAAGTCAGACGGAACTCCCGCTAAGACAAAACTGTGTCCCGTAATGGCGACGACAGTCTTAAGTGTGAGTGAATTTAGGGTTGTCATGATAGCCAAAATTACCCACTTAATATTGTTTTATTTTAAGAAAAAAACAGGTCGGCAGACAAATTTGAGGTACTGCATATGTAACAACACGCCGGAGTCCTCTTTTAGTTGTATAGAAGTCATTCGTTTCAAAATGTAAACTGCAAATGACACTGTATTTGTTTTCAATCCAATCACTTCGCCAAACTTCATTTACTTTAGGAAATCTAGTAGAAAGAATATTAAACAACTAGTAATAATAAAATTAACCTAAATAAATTGAATAGATTTAAAAATATATTAATTTCCCATATATTTAGGGTAATTTGCACACGTGAATATTGACAACACTGGCCTTGTGATGAATTATTTTGTTCTGGTGAATAAATATTGATTGTAATCTATAAAATCGGGAACTAAGTTGTTGAATTATTCATTTACCTATGAAACGTGATTCCTGTATTTTTTTTCTTCCGATCGCTACGGTTTTTGCAAGACATGCTTTATTTCAATACTTTTTTTGCCGCGTAAATGTGTCGACTGTGTTGACGTTTGCACGCGTAATGGGTGAGTATGCTGTGAATGCGTGCGTGGGGGCCTGTACGTACAGCGAGCTGGCTGACTCTGAGTGACACAGTTTTCTGTTAGCGAGAATCCGTCCGAGTTTTTTATACGTCCATGGATAAACCATTAATTTTCCTGACTTCATTAAATATTTTTGGTTATCAAAATGAAAAATAAAATTAATCATATTTTACGTATTTATAGCGTTCAAGCAAGTTACTAATAATTACATACATCCATATTACATTTATTTATACTTTATCTTACACCAAAACATAAATAACAAAAATACTAAAATAACACTACAAAACATACATTGGGCGGCCTTATCGCTTTCTTCAAGATAATCCAACTTCAGTCAAATCTTTTTTTTTTATATATAAGTATATTTATTTTCTCTTCACAAATGTACAGTTAGTATTGCTTAAAACTAGCTTAAGGATAAGTTTACATTTGTGAGAGACTGGTGCTTGAAATAGGCATTGCAAGCAACGCCTGTGGTACAAGTCACCAGGACCCCACGAAGCTTCTTAATGTACAAGCTTACATTGGATGGTTTTATGAAACAGAAGAGAATTTACAATATAAGAAAGTAAAAAATAAATAATACAAAGCAACATAACGATAATTCAAACTTTCGAGAGTGGATTTGACTGTGTGTTGTGTGCGTAAGTGTGAGTTGAATTGTGTAGGTGAAGCGTATGTCGTTTTATGTGAGATAATGTGTATGTAAGAAGTGTCAAGTTATCTTTCAAACAAAGTCATCTTTGATTTTCGATATGAGTACACAACATAATTATTATTACAATAGACTGCACATTAGTTCACTATGCATGACTCTCATGATCTAATTTCTCCTTAGTACCAAGTGCTCAAGATATTAACTCTCCCTTTGCTATGCAAAACGGTTCAGCGCAGCATAATGTAAGAAAATACGATATTCCTTTGTGGAATATTCTGATTATAATTTTAATTGGTTATTAAGGCTCAGAGCATGCCTACTTTAAATATTTAAGGTTGACAATAGCTTAATTTCTTTGTGGTGAGAGGAGGTAACATAATGGTTTATTTAGATTAGCTAATCATTATTTTTAAGACTACGATGTTTAGCTGCGATGTTAAGCACATAATTAACACTGGATGGATGAAATGATAGATATAGATAACTATGGTATCAGAGGCCCAGCTCTACAATGGTTAGAAGAATACTTAGACAATCGTGAACAATGTGTTGAAATATCTTGGGAGCAAAACACCGTAGTAAAACAGGAGAGGTCTGAGTATCGGATAAACAGTTACGGTGTCCCGCAAGGAAGTATCCTCGGATCCCTCCTTTTTATTATATATATTATTGATTTACCTGACATTACTACTAATAAATGCGGATTTGCGGATGACATCTCTATAATATTAACATACGATAATATAATTAATAATAACCTTGACATTGATATAAATAACACTATTGATTTAGTTATAGGATGGTTAGTAAGGAACAATTTGCAGGTGAATATCAGCAAGACGACTTTTATGCAATTTCAAACTCGTGGATCTAAGATCATTCCAAGGCATATGGTATGATGATACAAAAATTAATGAATCTACCAATGTGCGATTTCTTGGATTCACCATGGACAAGTACCTAGATTGGAAAGCACATGTTGATGGAGTGTGCAAGAAAGTAAACAGTTTCGTGTATGTTTTAAACAGACTAAGAAATACAACAACACAACGTACGGTATTGTTGGCATATCATGGATGTATAGCTTCGGCGTTACGTTACGGACTAATACTGTGGGGAAACTCAACAGAATACCAGAGGGCGTTTCTATCCCAAAAACGTTGTATAAGAGCAATTGTTGGCATTCCTCCATATGAGTCTTGTAAACCTCAATTTTATAAACTTAAAATATTACCCTTACCGAGTATATACATTTTTGAAATTTGTGTGTTCGTGAAATTAAATTCTGACCTATTTTTAAGGGCTAGTGATATTTATAGACGTGATAATACCCATCCTCGTAAATGAAGGCATGGTCAGCGACTAGTGCAAAAAAACTGTTCAGCTATGTGTGTAAAAATTTATAATAGGTTACAATCAGACTTTAAAGATCTGCCTCTGCCAAAATTTAAGAAAAAGCTTAAAGAGCTACTTCTGGAAAAAATTATTTACTCAATAAACGACTGGTTAAATAATAATAATAAAATGGACTAATGTGATTTAACGTACAGCACGATTGAATCTCAGAGACTTATAGATATTATAGACTTATATATATATACTTATAATATGACTAATTACCCATTTTTTTTTTATATAAATTTAATAAGCTACATTACAATTATTATCTTGCATGATTAACCTTCACATGCCATACTAAGGCTATATAGAATATAAGACCAAATAATGTAACATGTTAAACCACCAATTGTACTTATTCTATTTAAATGTGAATAAATGAATATGAATGGCGGCAGGTCACGGGAACAATCTGCGACTTCCGCATTCCTCTTAAACTTAAGGGGAAGATATATAAAACAATGGTTAGACCTGCTGTCTTGTATGGATCAGAATGTTGGGCCACAAAAGGGACGAATGAAAGGCAATTGCATGTAGCTGAGATGAGAATGCTAAGAGGAATGTGTGGTGTGACACGAATGGATAGAATAAGAAATGAGTACATAAGAGGAAGTCTGAAAGTGGCACCGGTGACTGAAAAGTTGTGCGGTAATCGGTTGTCATGGTATGGGCATGTGATGCGGAGGAATGTGGAAAATGTCGTGAGGAAAGTTTTGAGTATGAATGTCGATGGCTATAAGAGTAGGGGAAGACCAAAGAAACGATGGATGGACTGTGTGAAAGATGATATGGCTAGAAAGGGAGTGACTACCGAGATGACGACTAATAGAGAAGTGTGGAAGAAAGAGACATGTTGCGCCAACCCCAAATCAATTGGGATAATGGCAGGAGAATGATAATGACGATGTTTAGCTGCGATGAGGTTTAAAATAGATCAGGCTACTTAACAAAAATTCTTAACAACAGTAAAACCTTTTGGCTAAATGACAGTAGCCTCGTAAATCACGTTAAGCAGTTAAGGATAGTCAGAAGCCCAAAATCTGACAATCAGTCTTACCAAGGGGTATCGTGTTACCCAGTAACTAGGTTGTGGGGCTCAGATAGGTACTCGCTCTATGTAAAATAATGGTTGGTATACAGCTGCATCTGGTTGGACTGGAAGCTGGCCTCAATATAGTTTGGCGAAGGCTAGGTAGATTGATTGATCCTAACAATTAGTAAAGAAAATTTAAATAGGAAATGTAATTATTAGAATCATAAAATTCCAAGTAGGTACCCAAGCACGTAGTAAAGTCTTCTGAAAAGCTTTAGAAGACTTTCAGGCACCGAACAATTTGTAGCGTTAGAGATTATGCCTACTAGATAAACTTGAGCGACTTCAAAACTTTTCCGTAACAGCTTTCAGACGTCCAGCACCGGTTTCGACCAGCAAGAAGCACTACTAGCAATCTCCTTAGCTACATGGCTAATCTTGTGCCAATAGTGGGCAGTGGGAGGCAAACTGAAGCCACTTACTTCGATTGTAAAAAAGCATTCGATCTAGTAAATAATGATGTTTTGCTCAAAAAGTTAGCGGTCGTTGGTTTCACTCCACATCTGCTAAGGTTTTTTGCAAGTTACTTGAGCGGTAGGCTGTTTACGTAAAATATGCGGGACACAAGTCAGAGTCATATTTTACCAAGTCGGGGGTGAGTCAGGGCAGTAACCTTGGGCCTTTGCAGTTCATTCTTATGATTAATGATTTGCCAGAAGTTGTTAAAGACTCCAAATGTTTACTGTTTGCTAATGACCTCAAGCTGTCACTTGAGATAAGTGAATTGAAGGACTGTGACAGACTTCAGAGAGACGAGACATTAACAACAGTGTGGTGACCTGGAGCAAGAACAACCTCTTGCAGTTCAACATCTCAAAGTGCGTAATAATCACTTTCTCTCGCGCGCGTACTCCTATTGTACATACTTACAATATAGACGGGTTCTCAATGACTAGGACTATGGAAATTAGGGACTTAGGGGTGAAATTCAACACTGGGCTAACCTTTCGTGATCACGTCACAAGCTGCTGCAGAAAAGCATGTCGTAATTTAGGTTTTATGCTCCGTATGGTGCGTGGTTTTCATAACATTAAAGCGGTTATCGCCTTATATAATGCTTTAGTTAGAAGTCAATTAGAATGTAACGCAGTCATATAGGCTCCACCTGAATCTAAATATAGGCTCATGCTGGAGAGAGTACAAAACAAGTTTGTGAGGTACTACATGTACTTGCGCATGTACGGTGTTACTGTATACCCGTTGTATCCGCTTAAGTACCCGACTTTATTTATTTTGGGTATAACGAACTGAGGGTCAGGAGGGATCTCGTACTCATCTCATACATTTTCAAAGTACTTAGAGGAAATATACATAATGTGGATATTTTAGGGAACATAGGTTTGTGTGTTCCGGACAGGTACGTGTGGCGACGACGACAGTCACGGCTGTTGGCAAAGCCGCGCGCTCGGCTGACGTATGCACTCCGCACTCTCAACCTCATAGCTAGTAACACGGACCTATTCTTTTATTCTCTGAGTGAGTTCTCAAAGAATGCATTATTTGTAATAATGGATTTAATTGTTAAGACTTTAGATAAGTACACTATCGCATTCGTTTACACCTGTAATGATAGATGTAAGTTGGAAAATATATAAATAAACATTTATGGCTTGCGCAAATATGATCACATTTCTGAATTTCGTACAAAGCTCAAGTGGCTTCCCACACGCCTTCGCCGGAGTTCTCATATATTGTTCCAGCTCTACAGTATTCTGTTCAATCCTACAACCCCCTCTTATCTTAAAGGACGTTTCAAGGTCCTTCATGACACACACAATAGCTACCTGAGGTCATCGGGAAAGTTGACACTTGAGAT
Source organism: Tiliacea citrago (assembly GCA_963921375.1). Taxonomy (NCBI): domain Eukaryota; kingdom Metazoa; phylum Arthropoda; class Insecta; order Lepidoptera; family Noctuidae; genus Tiliacea; species Tiliacea citrago. The sequence goes on from OY992801.1 coordinate 4,031,232, forward strand.
GCCGATGCATTCCACCAGTTTCTGTAAAAAAACTTTTACAGTTCAAACAGTTTGGTTATGGAATGCCTTGCCCGAGTCGATAAGGATTGCTCAAACTTTGTCCAGTTTTTAAATTAAGGTAAAAAAACACTATCTGTCGCCTTAAACATATTATTTTTTGTTCTCTAAACTTGTGTCATGATTATTATTAAATCTATTTATAAAGATAAGCTTAATATGTTTTATGTGTGTATGTATTATTGCATATGTGTAAATAGTACACCACAGACTACCTGCAGTATTGTCTCTCCTTCCCCCTTAATCCATCCAAAGGGTGTCTTTGAAAGATCGGTTTTAGCGAAAGACACGCGCACATTGTGTCACGCTATGTAAAATTGATATATTTATATCAGTAATTTTTATGGTGTTCATAATAAAGAGTATTCTATATTTATATCTATTCATCTATGCCTTAAATAACCTCGTCACCTATTTATGGTCTCACCGACAACCGTGGTAAATGAGAAATTATTGTATTTCTGTAAATAGGTTTGTACTTTCGCACGTCAATCATATTTTTAAAACTAGATGGGGTCGGCGTTTCCTATCTGGGGCCCAAGTCTGCTATTTTTATTAATTCAGTCATTCCAACACGATCCCATTGTCATGCCATTGTCATTTTGCTAAAAGTTCGTAATTTGGTAAATTCATAATGGTCGATCGTTGGTCGGTCAATGTTCTCGTAATATAATTGTGTTATTATAATGGCATTGTCGTATTGCCATTATTATAAAACCGAAAATGAAATGAAGAAAAGAAATGTCATTCATTTGTCATTATGTACGAGATTACCAATATATGCAATTTCTTTCAATGTAGTGTCAGTGGCCGACCATTGGAAAGTCATAATGACGCCATTATAATAGTAGATTACCAAACTTTTCAAAATCAACAATTATGAAATCAATGATCGACCATTCTGACACTATTGTAATAGCAGACTTGAGGCCCTGACTACTCTGAGAAGAAAGGCCGAAACAAAGTCAGAGGTCACGGTCTATTTTAAAGTCCAGTCATCTAGGTCAGATCATGTGAAGACTATGTAGATTGGTATCTGAAGTGGTCTTTTGATGAAAGAACCACATATAGTGAGTGGACCTGTCCAGTCATGCACGCATTTGTCAGTAATTGTGCTGCTCAATTCAGAACTTAAGGAGCTCAACAATTCCCCGAACAATACCAAAGAAAGCATATTTTGGTAGGCCGTATAAATTACTCAAACTGCCAGACCATGATAAAAACAAACTGTGAAGAAAACATAAAAAAATCAATGACCCACATAGCCTTCACATTCACAATAACTAAAATTAAATAATACTTTACAAAGTAAATATTCATGTCTTTGTATATATAAAAAAAAACATCTATGTCAATGTGTGTATAAAAATCCGGACATAATCTTGGTCAGATCATTTGAGGATCATGTAGATTAGTGTCTGAAATGGTCTTTTGAGGAAAGAACCACAGATTTGAGTAGTCTGTCCAGTCAGTGCACGCATTTGTCAGTTATCGAGCAGCTCAACTCAGAACTTAAGGAGCTCAACGATTCAACGAACAATACCAAACAAAGGACATTTTGGTAGGCCACATAAAGTACTTAAACTGCCAGACCATCATTAAAACTGAGACAAAAAAAATAAAAGTAATTGCTGCTAAATTATATGAAAAACAATCGCCCGTGTGTACTTGGGCTTAAAGTTAGGGTTTAAGCCCAAGTTTTTTTTTGCACACTGAATTTTCTGCTCTCGGTATTTAGCCGAACATTGAGAATCCAACAAAGCACTTCCCAACGCATCAAGAAAACAACTGTTGGATTTTCAACTTTCGGCCCCAATGAGAGCGTTGAAAATCAAGGGCGCTAAAAAAAAGGCCGCGATTAAAATACGCCCGTGCTATCTGGGGCTAAGAAGATCTCAATCTGGAAGCACTATTAGACACCTAAATGACAATGAATGAGAATGAGTAATAAAAATACCATCAATCAAACAATCATGGATCGATACGTAAACACCGTTTTCAATAACTACTTGTGGCAATTACCTAGGTATAGCGATGTGTTTTGTTTATCATAAAAGACATTCATAATACAGGTCATTTAAAAAAGAACACAACCTCGAGATTGGTTAATATCATTAATTAAATGAGAGCAGTGCTGGCGCCGTGGAAACGGCCTCGACTTATGAATTGTAGGTCGTGGGTTCGATCCCAGGCAGGCGCTTGACTTTGTGAAAATAATTTCATCACTACTCCTCTCAAAACAGTGAAGGAAAACATCGTGAGGAAACTGGCATGTCCTAGTACCAAAAAATCGAAGACACGTGACATTTACCAACCCGCACTGGACCCGCGTGGTGGATTACAGCCCACTCCTTCTCGAAGAGAGGTGGCCTACACCCCCTGGTGGTCCCAGCAGTTGGAAACATATGGGCTGATTATGAAATGTGAGCTAAAACTTAACTCTGCTGTCATATTATACCAAAAACGGTAAATTTTTAGATGAGAACAGAAGAAATGAGGTCGCAGTCTGACACACAAATCCGAATCTGCTAACACCCCTTTTCAACAACGTTCAAGACTGTATAAAAAGTATTGAAGAAAAGCAGCTGTAGGCAGAGCTGTTATGAAAAAAAAATCCTAGAGTAAAAATGGACATTAGAGCAGCCCCGTATATAATACTATCGACCTCAACAGCGAGCGGTAGAGAGGGGCTGAGGGCGGTCATTAAGCGGTAAAGCTTCTATAAAACTCGATAAAAAACCTCTTATTAGTTGAATCGCTCGTTAAAGTGAATTACTATTGGAAGTCGATTAAAAATGAAAAAGCTGGAATTTTTTTTTGATAAAGAAAAAAAATTAAAAAGCTGTATTTTTTTTTGATAAAGAAACTTTCGTTATTAAATCGATGTTTTAAAAACCTACATTTAAGTATATTGAGAAAAATCAAAATGGAGAAGCGGCGGAATGCGAATTGGCACTTAAGAAATAGAAACAGCAAGGAAGAGAATTGTCAAAATCGATCAACAAAATGGAGATACTCGTATGTATCGATTATCATCTGCTTTGTTTCTTCCCAACCATGTTAGGGTCGGTTTTCAACCGACCCTAACATGGTTGGTTGGTGGTGGTGTAAACGTATGCAAATGAATACCAGTATTTTCCATGGAGTAACCGCCTATCTGACCTCTACAACCCAGTTACTTGGTAACACGATAGTCATTGGTAAGAATTGTTGTCAGACTTTTGAGCTTCTGACTACCTGTAATAATTGAGTTTCGTATTGGGTACACTTTCACCTGTTATTATATTTTGTCGATTTTTCGATACCTATTGAATTCGAAATATTGTGGACCAGTCTATTGTTAATCAAATAATGAGCTAGTTTCATTCCTCGAGTCATTCCTATTGTTTGTTCCGTCCAATCATGATGTAGTATTTTGTTCAGCTGATTTCTTATGATTAATTGCACCTTTTGTGTATCATTGTCTGGGTGCGTTGCCCAAATCTGAGAACACAAAAGAATTGTTAGTCATAGAGGTTATTTTAATTAAATTCCGCTTCTATGGCAGGGAAAGAAAACAGTAACAATAATCTTATCACCAAGGATTAAGCATGTAATAAGCGTTTGCAAGCCATTTTGACAGGCATACTGGCATGCAAGCCACTTGCGTACTGGCATGTAAGGTACTCGTATACTTATGTGCAAGTTACAGGAATGAGTATTTGCGGCTATAAAGGGGTGGCCGCCACATAACGGCCCCAGACGGCTGTCATGAAAATAATGCCAGAGTGGTTTTACTTTACGTTGTCAAAAAACACACTTTCATTTAGGTAGGGTAAGGGTGTTTCAGGTATTCATCTATGGGTCTTTGTAACATGAAACTAAATGGTTTATTATTATAATTATAAAGTTTCAATGACGTCGTTCGCCGGTAAATTGCACACGCTATGTGGCGGCCACCGTTTTACTAGTCCTCGTATTCTCCGTGACTAAAAACATTCCCGACTTCCTCAAAAGTAAAACGTTCCAATACTGTATTCACTTCCTACCTTCATAACAATGGTAAGAGCAGCATTTTACGACGCTCCACAACAAACGATGAATGTGCGAGGGCTCGTTTAGACCTATTTGTAGACATTTTAGCGCTCCTCCGCTCTTTAGACTCGGTATGATGGCTTCATTGACCTTTTTTTAATCATCTGTGCTTTTTCCTGTGTGAACTTTGCTCCAGTTCTTTTTTTAAAACTAATTAATCTGATATCGGTCGAGGTAAACCGTTTTATATTACATTTCGAAGACTTTTGGGACTTTTGGGTGTTTGTTTTTCGGTTTGATTTCGCTGTTTCCACGCATATTATTCTTTTATATTTTTGGTATTGTAAATTGTTGTTGTATGGTTATTTAATTTAAATTTTTGCGCATTTAAAGTTTTGTTATGGTAATTTAATTTTTTACGTGAGCCGTGTAGACGTTATTCAATGAGGAAGCCAACTTTCATTTCTCATTTCATTATTGGCTTGACGAAAATGACAACAATCATTCCTAAAATTGACATGAGAGTTGGCTGAAAATTAAACAGATTTTCCTGTGATAAAATGCTGGCTTTGAGTTTTCGGAGAATGTCTATCCATTTGAATAAGTTATTCGCACAACTTCTAACCATTTTTATTTATTTTTATAACGGTTTATGTACACACTTATAAACAGACAAGAAGAAAGGAACAGAACAATACGTAACGTGATGCGTATTTCTAAATAACTCTCTTCCAGCATACCTGCGATAGGAAAGTAGATAAAGAGAAAACAAAATACATAAAATAAAAAAAAACGAATTCACTTATTTAAATATAAACGTAAAATATGAGAATATACACACTTCTAAACTAAATATCACTAAAATATATATAACTACAATGTAGTATAACATAATAAATACATAATATGCAAATATGACGAAGTGGAAAAGTGAGTTATATTGCTGGCAGTGACTGTACCGAGCGGAAAATTTGATGTATTTGAAATTCAGGAATATTTAAAACATTTCAAGTTGATGGAACTACAGGCACAAGTTATTGGAACTATGCCCAAAACCAGCACGTATGTGTGTGAAAGTACCATATGCTTTCACAAACACTAGACGACACCTAAATAAATGCTGTTGGATTTTCAACTTTCGGTGCTGAGCTGAGTGTTGAAAATCTAACAGCGCGCTATTATTTAGGCATTATTTTAGGTATTCACCTAGTGCCAGTGAAAACGGGCATTTACAGCTTCTTACATCTGATTTATGAGTACTCCAGAATTCGTTTGTCTAATCTTTTGGGAATACATTATACTGCCTTTTGCCAGCAATTTTCTCCGTATGCACTTTATGAATTTTGAGGGAACTTTGCGATTAAAGCATCTTTTGGGTTACCTCACTCTATTTGCAATAAGCATTTTCATCGAAATGTTGCTCAGTCATTACGGGGTGAACCAGTAATAAATATGCAAACAAAAATATTTTTTGTATTTTTGATGTCAGTCAGACATCAAGTTATTTTTTTTGAAGTACCCAGTTACCATTTAAATTTCTCAATAATATAGACGTAGAAAAGGAAATTTTCAATCCCTGAGGCCCCTAAGGTGTTAAGTAAGGAAGGGCAATTTCCAGTTTTCATTTAAGGTAATTTGAGCGTAATTATAATTTCGTCGGGATGTTGCGACTCTCAGTCGAGTAATATTAATTTCATAATTATTTGTATTTGGTAAATAAATACTAACTATATTCAGACCAGCCACTACCTGTCTGTAGTGTTCTTTAAATATCATTTCGAAATTCGAACGGTATCGAGCTGTCGACATAATTTTGAATCTGCGCTGATTTACTAACAAATTATGAAAAATGATTTTACTTATGAATTGCTTGCGGTCCGCTTGAGTCGATGTTTGAAGTGAACTTTACAAAAAAAATGTAGGTGTAGTCTTTTCAAAGTCACTATACCTCTGATTTTGCATCACTGTCACAGTAATGTAAATTCTCGTTACAATAAGTTTGCTGTTGAGTTGCTTTCACTGACAAGTCTGACAAAATCACAGTGATCTTTATTCTCCTTACAATAAGGTTAGTGTTGTCACTGTCAAAGTAATTTTAATTTTATTTTCAATAAGTTTGCTGTTGGGTTGCTTTCACTGACAAGTCTGACAAAATCGGGGTCCCTATGTTGTTTCGAACGCCGCTGTTGCGACACACGCTGTTGCGAATTATTTTTCCACTGCCTCACAGGTTCGAAAGCTCACGGACTCGAATGAAGTAGTCGCGAAAGACGCTGTTTCGAAAAACATTTTCACTGCCTCATACGCTCGAATGCTTGTGATTTCGATTTATTTAGTCATAAAGTGTACAGAAAAGTATTTAATCATTTGGGTTAGGTTAGGTTAGAACAGTGACCATTAACGCGCGAAGGCGAGCGAGCGAAGCGAGCGTGCCGCGTCAGCGGCCGCCGAGCGCCAGGTCCCCTCTATTGTTGGTAAATTCAGTTACCAAAACAAAAACTCTTCATCAATATCCAATTTAACTAAATTACTATACGTTATATTAAATGATGATGTTGACACCGAATTTGTTGATTTTATTTAATTACTGCTTAAATACTTTTCTGTACACTTTATGACTAAATAAATCGAAATCACAAGCAATCGAGCGTATGAGGCAGTGAAAATGTTTTTCGAAACAGCGTCTTTCGCGACTACTTCATTCGAGTCCATGAGCTGTCGAACCTGTGAGGCAGTGGAAAATAATTCGCAACAGCGTGTGTCGCAACAGCGGCGTTCGAAACAACATAGGGGACCCGACAAAATCACAGTGATCTTTATTCTCATTACTGTTACTGTTGGGTTACTGCTGTCAGAGGTAACATAAATGTGAAATGACGGTAGTTATAACTATCACTGCCGTCATAAAAGCTGCGAACAGCAGCTTTTATTCATGATAATAATCAAAGCAAATATGAATCTAAAGCTCCATTTACACGGTACAAGTTTATTGCCTGTGGCATACCATAAAATTGAAGCAACAATTGTCTGTCTAAACAACACAATACGGGCAAGTATTACAAGTACAATTGTTTCACGATACGGGCAAGTTAGTTGCCGTCCAAAACTGGTATAGATGTAAACAGCACGTATAATGCACGGTTATTGTAATTGTTCATAATTAGTATAGTTTGTTTGTTTGAAAAGTAGTTATTTTTCCACTCGGCAATCGGCATTTTGTTTTTGTTTTCATTGTTTGTTTGTCGACTTTGTTGTCATCACATAGACCATAGACTAATATATATAGAATGAGATTATAAACTATTTAGTAAACACTTTGTAAATTGTCTTTGGTCACTGACATCAATCAATGGACAAGATTATCAGAATGCTTAAAGTATTGGATGCGAGGCTTTTGGCTACTTAGAATGTTTTTTTTTTTTTTTTTTTGACTTATTTTGTTGTACTGTGCGTTTTGTTTGTGCAGAATAAATAATTTTTCTTTCTTTTTCTTTCTTTCTTTCTAATGAAATCGCACAAACTATAAAATCGCATTAAATTCTGGCATGAAAGTTTTCTATAATTTCAAACATATAAGTGCGGAAACAAACGAAACAATTTTAAAAAAATCTTGAGAAGACGTTCTTTAAAATTTAATGAAATATTTGGCAGCGCAAATACACTACTACTTGAATCTATTGTAAAAGGCCGTGCATTTCTGTGTTTAGATGAGGCGAAACTTGCATGCAATAATTGCATTGGTGTACACAGAAGTCGCATGCAATTATTGAATGGCAAAACTTGCGTTATTGTATGCCATTTTATGAAAATCGCAAGCGTGTAAACACTTGCATGCAATTCTTGAATGGCCATAATTGAACCTGCTTTATGGCATGTAATTATTGCTCGTGAACGTTCTAGAAACATGCACAGTGTAAATGGGGCTTCAGTCTGTAACTGTCAATGATTTTTCAAAGATTATTGGTAGAAAATCATGGCCGAATGCCATGATTAATTTATTAAAAGCTTATTCATCTATAGAATTCTTTTGAAAAACTACTACGACGCTAATTTCTTTGACGCTTTTCGATAAATTAAAAATTCTACAGATTTTGAATAAAAAACTTATTTCATTGACTTAATGGATTTTCAGACTGATGCTTTTACTATAAGAGTCGTGATTTGAGAAGTTTTTAATATAACATCTCGCCTGTTTTGACCGAAGAGTTAGGCAGAGGTGTACTTATCGTACAAGCGGTAAGTTTTTAATCCGTGCTAAAAGGGAAGCTATAGTAGTTTTGGTCTGAAAGCTTTATGTTTGATAGTCTTTATGTGGTATCCGATAAAGGGAATAAAATAAATTGCAAGCTATGGGTTAGCATAGCAACACATCTAATTTAGTATAAGTAGTTAGTGTTAGTAAATGATGTAACTAATATTTTTAGCAATATAATTTAAAATTTCATGGAGTTTCTTGCCCGTTTCAAATGTTTAAAAAAATTCAAAAGCGTAGTAGGTTCCTATGGAGAGGATACGAACCTACTACGCTTTTGAATGGGCAACTAGCTTCATCTTTCTGAATTATCGATTTCTTTGACAATTCAAAGGTACCTGTGGATGGTTTAGTAAATTGTAATAATTGCTTCGAGTTTGTAAAAAGGTGAACAGAATTTCCACAGATTCAAGTAAAGTCAAGTCCCTAATTAATTGGTTAGCAAATTGCCTACCAACTAAAGTAAGGCATTTAAGCCCTACTTCGTACGGTCGACCGCATGGTGGGGTTTGTCGATGTTTATTTTTATTTAATTGTTTCACATACTTCCTTGACATAATCTTTTCTTAATTTTAATTTCGACTATTTCATTAGTGGCTTTTGTGGACAGGATTTTTATTCCGATTTTTTACAGTTGTAATGGCAATCATGGCATTTGATTTAATTTTTATTCTTTGACAATTGTAGGAAATGGCTATAGTACGGCAAATTAAAAATGAGTATTAAATAAATTGCTAAAAGGAATGCATACGGTACATACATATTATATACATTATGTAAGTCTTTGTCTGGCTATCACAGTCAGCTTTCTCTGAAACTATTTGACGGCCATAATATTGAACCATTTTGCTGTTTTATTATCGCACCTTACTTTTTAGATTCTTCTTGCCTATTTAAGATTTCATATTTTCTTAATTATAATGAATCAGATTTTCTTTAATCTTATTTATGATGCTTATTTATTTCCAAGATTATTAAACAATTTTCAGCGTCTTTAGTGAGGTTTAATCCGCCATTTTTTATTCTAATTGTGGTTTTAATGACCACTTTAGCCTTAATTGCTATTTAACTAAATTGTTTAAGGGCTTACGTTACTGGATAACTATTAATCTTTTTATTAAGTTTTTTATTTTCGTAGTGGATTTTAAGATTTCTGAACCTCTAGTAGACCATAATATCCTAATTGATGCCAGTTACATGTTCAAATTAGCAATGTATTTATACCATTAACCCACTGCCACTTCAGTTTGCTTACTCTGCAAGCTATGTCGGTAACTCCGGTTCTTTTCCGGATAATTTTATTCCTGATTTTATCCTTCAAAGAGAATTCAAGCATAGCCCGCACCATAGCGCGCTGGGCGATCTTGAATTTGTGGACCAGCCCGACTGTCAGTGTCCATGTTTCGGCACCGTATGTCATGAAGGGCAGGACGCACTGGTTAAAGACCTTAGTCTTCAGACACTGTGGGATAGGCGTCGAGAAGACTTAACGCAGTTTTCCAAACGCCACCCATCGTAACTGGATCCTTCAGTCTGCTTCTTTCTCAAAGTTGTGTCTACCGAGCAGGATGACTAAAAATATAACTTTCGGCAAGCTCAATACACGGTGTGTATATTGAGGTCCAAAAAGTCTCAACCAAACCTTAAATAACAATAAGTACGATATCAATTTCAGTTAAATTCTAATTTATAACAGTGACATCTATAAGGCCACATACAAACACCGCATTAAACCTAACATCGGGCAAATCCTACAAAGCTCAAGCAGAGTTTTCCGCGAGTATTTATACAACCATCGGGCCTACCAGACACAACACCCGTCTGGTCGAAGGAACCTCCCTTTTCTAAGGAGAACGAGGAACATTCCGCCCTGTTCCTCATACCTCTAAACTTTAGAGGTTTCGGACCCCATGCTTTAGACTTTAGAGTCCAAAGCATGTGTTCCCAAACGGGGTGAAGTTGTAGCGGCATCAAAATCGTCACATATGAACTACGCGTCACACTGACGTCACGCAAATCCTGCATCGCGCAAGCAGAGTTTACCGCGCAACTAGCATATATACAACGACCCGACAACAACCATCGGGCAATTGCCCACCAGACACAACACCCCTCTGGTCGGACGATCCTCCATTTTCTATGGTGGATGAGTGAACTTTACACCCTGTTCTTCATGCCACCACAAAGTAATTTTAAAAGAAAGTAAGGGTGCACGTATGTAAAAGGGTTGGGAACCCGTGCTCTAAAGCTTTATTACTAATTTATAAAGTACCAACACAGTAAGCACTACAAACATCTAAGTGGTACTAAGTAGTACCAAGTTGTACGATTTTATGCTGAATACAGAACATATTAGAACTAACGCTAGGCTAAAATGTTTATGACCTAATTTACACGCAGTTTTGGTCTGTATTCTGTATTAGACTCCTTGGGTATGGTTCAAGATATAAGAGATTTGAAATGTTGATAACCTATTTGGCTTCATTGAAATAACGTATCAGATTGGACGGATGTGTTACAGGGTTTTGGTAACAGTTTTTGGGATTGTAACGATAGTGAAGTGTTTTCTTGATATATTTATTCAATTTCTTTTAAGATGCGTTGTTTTGAAGTCCTGAAAAATTATTCAAACAAACTAAAAACGATTGCTTCACGTGCTTAGGTTAGGTCTTTGAGTAGATACCAATGGCAATGTAAACTTGCAAAATCGGTAAATAAGTGGCCCTTGCCTGCAACATAAACACCACCTTTTTTGCTTTAAAAAATGAAGGGGCCTGGCCTTTTTTCATAAAGGACAACATTGTTTTCAGAAAAGCTTTTGTGGCGGTATCTAAAAAATGTTCGTGCCTGAGGGCACCGATCCCGCAGGGACACGTGTTGGAGGGCCACAACTTCGATAAATATGATCACATTTTTTTTTTGTTATTTTTTCTGTTGTTTTCAACTTGTACCGTCGACATAAAAAGTGGTTCAAGGTATGATAGTGTGTTTGGATGGTTTCTGCCGGCTTATGTTGGTCAAAATATGGAAAATAAATTTTTGTGTGTCATTCCCCTAAAAAAAAAACTGATTGAAATTGTTTCAATATTTTTTTTTGTTGATTGTTTTTATTATTCAATTATTATAAGAAGAATTAATGAAAATAAGACTGATTTTGCTTGTTTTAAGATTATTTTGAAAGATGATTATTTATAATGCTCAATTGACTATAATTATTATTGACAAACTAATTATTGTGATAATTAAAACTTATGATTACTTCAGCAGACTATAATATTGTATACGATATTATATACGATTATTTTAACCAAGATCTAGGATTTATCATTTATTCCTGATCCTGAAGTCAAGTATTAAAAACATTGAATTAAGACTTTTCCTGCTGATGGTACGTTTAAGCAAGATTGACTTTTAATCGACTTTATTGAGATAATTAGAAATCGTGGCCCTCCGGGACCTGTACCTGCGAGTTCGAGGCCCAAGCCAGCCAAGAACCCTCTAAAACCCCACATGCACAGTATCCATCACACTAACGGCACTCAAAAATCCTGCATCGTGCAAGCAAAGTTTGACACGTGACTAGCATACATATAACATACATCCTGACAGCAATCGTTGGGCAATAGCCCACTAGACACAACACCTGTCTTGTCGGAGGATCCTCCCCTTTCTATGGTGGGTGAGGAATTTTATACCCTGATCCTCAGTCCTCTATACCGGTGGACCCCATCACCATCCACTTTATCCTGGATTTCAATTACAATAAATTCTCGCTTTTTTACATTTTGTACCACAACTCCAAAAAGGTCAAGTCTCCACCACTTCCGGCATTTCAATTTGGACTCCAGATTCCAAAGTTTCACATAATTGGGATATAATAAGCCCAGTTATGTTTCCCTCCTATTTTCGTGGGTAAACCCTAAGCCTCTAAGTTTGTAAGTTTGGGCTTGATGGAATTAATTTAGGACTAAAACTAATACCACACTATAAGGGTAATAATGGAATAGTTATTAAGTGGCTTCGGGGAAAGAGTAAAATATTCTTGTCTTAGAGGAATTGTCAAGTGAGATGGCAGAGAGCCTGCCAGGGTTGCGAGTCTGCCCGAAAGGGATATCGTGGCCCTGGCACACAGGCAACTGAAGGAACACGGGTGGGTTTTAGCCAGTAAAAGTCTGACACGCTCTCCGCCCAGAGCGGGAGAAGTTATTTGATAATACCCCACCCAAAAAAAAGGGGATATCACGTGACCATTGTGACGCAGCGAGTGGAAGGGGCGAAACAACGTTGGAGGGGCGCTCACGCACTCGGCCACTTTGCTCGGGCGCTCGGAAGCGACAGACGAGTATTAGGAACTGTAGATTTCAATTATTTCGGTGTCGTAAACGTTTCACGCTATTATGATTTGTTTTCGATTCTGTTATTTTTAAATGAATAATTCTAGGTAGTTTTGCTTTTCTTTAAAATAATATTAAATGAGATTAAAAAAAAAAAAAAAAAAAAAAATTTATTCAAGTACAAAGTAAAGTAAAATTATGATTTACATTAATTACAATCGAGGAAAATTCAATTCTAACTGTAATGAAGACCAGCCTGATCTAGGTTTAAGAAAACCTGTGTTTCAGGCCATCAATTTACATCAACATTTAAAAAGAAGACAAAAATACATTTATTAGAAGCAAACTTAAAAAGAAGACATAATATATTCAATGACTTAAACAGTTACTATTTGGGTATATTATTTTAAAACTAGATTATGTATGATATATTATATTTAAATAAATTAACACATAATATTAAAGTAGATAAAGTATTATTAATTTGGTAAAGGAAGAGAATACCTATGGAGTATAGACTTAAAATAGAGTAGGTAGATATAAATTTTATTTTAAAATTTCTAGTAGTTTTTCCGTATCTGCATAATTGAGTTTTGCCAAATATTCTTGTACTAGTAAGTTACACCTATTATAACTTAAACTATAAATCTTTAGCACTCTGTTAAACTGGTTATACAAGTAGGGTCCTAAAAATAAATAAAATCGATTAGTGAAAGCATGTTTAGTCTGAGAGTTAGCACAAACCAAATCTTTTCTTCTCCTATCTGAAGGTACTGGGTTAAAATAAAGTTCAGTGTGTTGTAATAAAACTACATTCAAAACAAATAATTGACGTGCTGTTAGCACCTTACATGCTATATAAAGCTGGTATGTAGGAAATCTAAATGGACGAAAAGTAGCAACCTTTAAGACTGCTCTTTGGGCGCGTTCTAGGTGCAGTAAAATTGATTTAGCGGCTCCACCCCAGGACGTTATGCAGTAGGAAATAATAGATTGACACAAAGCCAAATAAACCTGTCTAATTAATTTAAAGTCGGCAATGCTACGTAAATTTTTAAAAATGTATATTAGTTTACGCACTCTGGTGCATAATAAATCAATGTGTTTGCGGAAATTCAGGTTTGTGTCAATTGTGACGCCTAGATATTTGATATGTTCGGTTTTGGCTAAAGTGGGACAAGGGCATGCAATATCAGCATAATGTAAATAACAATTGTTATGCGCTTGAATGTTTAGATTAGTAAGCGTTGGATTAGTGTTTCTCATTGTAAATAAGAGGTATTTGGTTTTATCTGTATTTAATGTTAAGAGATTTTTATGAAGCCAATTAGACACGGTATTAAACCCATTCTGTGCTACCTCATAGACCTCGGCCTTTGATTTAGCTGCGAACAGTAAAGCTGTGTCATCCGCATATGACATAATTACACCCTTTTGAAGTGTCAAATTGCACAGATCATTTATGTAAATTAAAAACAAAGTAGGACCCAAAATACTGCCCTGTGGGATTCCATAACAGCTATTTTCAAGTTCAGGACTCACGTACTGACCTATTTTTACACACTGCTGGCGGTCGCTAAGGTAATTAGATAATAGTTGCAATTGTAATCCCCGTATTCCCAGCATTTCCAGCTTGTACAAAAGCAAAGTACAAGAAATTGTATCAAAAGCCTTGGCAAGGTCTAAAAATATCCCAATGGTGTGCATGCCGTTATCCAGGTTTGTGCTTATAAAATTTGTCAGACGGTGAACAGCTTGGCTTGTTGATCTTTTAGGCCTAAAACCAAATTGATGATCAGAGAGTAATTTATTACTTTCAAGATATTTTACTAATCTACTATTTATAATTTTTTCCAAAATCTTTGAGAGGCCTGTTAAAACTGAAATTGGCCTGTAATTATTTACACACTTTTTGTCTCCAGCTTTAAACACGGGGGTGACTATGGCTTTTTTAAGCAATTTAGGAAATATTCCTTTTGTTAAACATAAATGAAAAATGTGAGTCAAGGGAGGGGCAATGACGTATCTAAATCTTTTGAGTATGCTATTAGGTATGTCGTCACATCCTACGGCACAAGTTTCCTTTAATCCGCCTATTATACTTAAAACCTCATTAACATCAGTGTCTAATAAGACCATAGAGTTTCGTGTTGCATATGTCTTAGTTTGGCTTTGATTGGAAAAACAACTATTAGATAATAAGGTTTTTTCTGCTAAGTTTTTTCCTACGTTAATGAAGAAGTTGTTAGCTTTATTTGCTGCTTCGGTAGGGCTTAGCTCAGAAGATAAAAGATCAAGCGCAGGTTCGGGATTTTTTGACCTAAAAGTGTTAGTTTTTAAGAATTTCCATATAAGTTTACTATTTTTACCTGCTTTCTGTAGTTGATTTTGATCGTATTGGTTTTTTAGCTTTTTTAACAGATTATTACAGAAATTCCTATATCTTTTGTAAGTAATTGATAGTAATTCGTTATCCGGTGCATTTTTTGATTTTCGGTGGAGTTTATCTCTATGTCTGATACAGCGAACAAGTCCGGGCGTAATCCATGGTTTAATGTTACTATACTTTCTAGGTATTACTTTAGTAAATGTATTTTTCCTTATCGTAGATTGTAACAAATCGACAAAATATTGTAGGGAAACATTTGGATCATGTGAATTATAAACTAGGTCAAAATTAATACTGCGAAAGTCAGTTTCAAGACTAGTCATATTGAGTTTAGTATAGCTGCGCATGCAATTATTTCTAGGTGAAGATATTTGTAATGTTAGTAAAACAGCTTGATGATCGGTAAGTGACGAATTAGTAACCAATGTTTTGGATGGACTTTTCGATTTTAATAGGATATGGTCTAGACAAGAGCCGCTCTGGTGGGTTGGATGATAATGAGCTGGTAATAGTCCATGATATGAGCAAATATTGAGGTAATTATGTGAATGAGTATTGATTTTTTCGGCAGCAATGTTTATGTTGATATCACCTACCAGTACGATATTTTTAAACGAAGATAACTTTTCTAAGTTACCGTTAAGCGAATCCAAAAACCCATCAATACTTTGGGATGGAGGCCTATAAATAGCCATAATTACTGTATCGGGAATAATTTTAATTACTAAGCAGTTACAGTCTAGAAAATGGGGTTCTTCTACTAGTGTTCTTAGATTATTTTTAATATAAACCACTATGCCATCATTCTGGTTGAGTGTTCTATCACTTTTGTGAAGATTAAAGCCATCGAGAGATGGTATATTGGCCGTTTGTTTGGATAACCAACATTCTGTTAGAACGATAATGTCGCAGCATATATCAAGATCTTGTAACAAAACTTGGAAACCGTTAAAATTTCGGGTTATACTGCGTATATTTTGTGTAAGTAAAGTCAATGTTTTATTCCCAGTATAGACTATGTTTTTGCATTCCTCGACATTACAGATTTTAGCTTCAGACACGGAAAAACCATCTAGATCACAGATTAGCTGATTGGTCATAAAATAAAATATATATGTAGAAGTTAACCTACTATCTATGTGCTTAATTAACTAGTTAGTCGGCGGCGCTCCTAGGCGCCTTCATAATCAATTGAATTAATATAATTGTCTTCTGCATATTTACGTGCTGGGCAATTTACATCACCAGTTGGATGATCATTTTTCCGTTTAAAGCGTTTGCAGGTCGCACATTGAGGCGGAGAACCTTTATTATTGCATTCCTTGAAGGAATGTCCTGTTTCGCCACAGAGGTTGCAAGTAGGGCTCGTTTCTTTGCAAAATTTGGCTGCGTGTCCGAACTGCTGGCAGTTAAAACACCTAGTAACAATCGTGAAATCTCTCACTGGACATGATGTCCAATTTATGAAAATTCGGCCTTGGTCCATCATAATTTTCCTGATATTAGCAGGAACTTCCAATATGAAGTTGCAAGTAGGACGATCTTTCTTTCCTGACTTATGGCTCAATTTTATATTTTCTAAAAAGGTCTCGCGATTAATATTAGGCAATTTATCTGTCAAGTTTTGGACGTAAATGCAATCAAATACCTCTTTTTCAGTCAGGGCTACGGGGACACCAATGACAGCTATCCTAGGACGACGTTTTGATCGTTCTTCAACTGTAAGGCCTGAGGAAAGTAGCTTTTGTGAGCTTTTTAATTTATTAATGTCGTCTTTGTTGTCCGTCCTAATGATCACGCCTCCGTTCCTAGTTTTACTTAGACCGCGGACATGGAGTTTTAATTCCTCAGGCGAGATAATTTTTTGTACCAACGACTTGGTGTCGTCACTGGTTTTGGTTTTATCGCTGGGATATATAGCGACCGAACTGAGGTTTGCTGGGCGAATAAATTTATCAGAGCCTTTCATCACCATGTTCGCGTAGGAAGTACTTTCGTTTCGGCTCATCTTTGTTTCCACGACTTCTTTGAACTGGCAAAGGGATTCCGCAACATTCTGCTGCACCTGAAGGTGCTGGATGGTTGTGTGCGCTTGGATAGACTTCTGCTTCAGGGATTGGTACAGTACGGCCATCTGAGACGTCCCATGGTTAACTTTTCGACACAGATTGGTGACACGGAGTTTTTGGTCGGAATTCATTTTTCCCTCGGCCACAATCGTGCAAATTTCTGTCAAAATTGTGTCGATGGACCCAAGCCATCTCTGAATCTCCGACGTAGAGACGACTTCAGTCGTTAATTCGCTCTCCGTGATTGCTGGC
Source organism: Tiliacea citrago (assembly GCA_963921375.1). Lineage (NCBI taxonomy): Eukaryota > Metazoa > Arthropoda > Insecta > Lepidoptera > Noctuidae > Tiliacea > Tiliacea citrago. Next base: position 4,048,599 of record OY992801.1, read on the forward strand.
GGCACTGGTTCTCTTGTCTGGCTTTGATCGGCAGACGATGGCGTCGGTGGGGGGCTTCGTCGTACCATTTGGCTGCGGCCGAAGGGGCTATCTCCTGGGTTAGACATACTACTAACACCGAAAACGCTGATTGTCTATAAAACTATTTTGTTCATCTTTCACAACGAACAAAGTTGTTACTCACACTCGTCACTTGCACAATAAACTGACTTCGCAATTATTGCAATAACATTATTCGTAATTAATTAAATGAATATCGTTATAATCAACACAAAAAAAGAAACACGTCCGCTCAGTCTCGCGACTGAAATTTATCCTCAATTGTGATCTATAAGACCAGCTGTTTATAAATTTTAACGATTTTAAGCATGTGTTTGTTGCATGTTAGCCACGTTTGGCCTACTAACTTCGGATGCATTAACAAACATAAATCTCACATGTACAATTATCTGAACCCGGAACATATTATGTAGCCCATTTGTGTTCCGTCCCGGAAACGAAACAGCATCACAAAAATCGCGCAACCACTGCGTCCACCGTGGGATCTGCGATATTCGTATATAAAATATAATTGTTTTAGCTTAGCTATTATAATTATAGTGCTGAATGAAATACAATGCATCGAATAATTTTGTATTAATTCAATATATATTACATCTTTTGTCGCTGACTATACGTAGTGCGCGTAGTGTAGATATCTAATACGGAGCAGTAGCAAAGCTATAATTTTTATTAGAGGTAAGCCGAAGAAAAAGTTGTTCAGTTCTCATAAACTCTAGATAAAATCAAAATTAATTTATTCAAACATTTTATTCATTCATTTACTTTCTAAATTTAACGCCAGCTACGGGTGGAATTCTTTGTTTAGTCAAACAATTTAGGCATTTTTGTAATGTGATGCGATTGATACACATCAAGTGTAAGAAGACTGGTTGTTCCGAAGGGAAGCCGAAAGGAATCGGGTTGTATGGAGGCTGCGCCCCTGATACGGAGTCACATTACCCATACAAATGCATTTGTAGGGCTTAAAGAAATATCAAAATCTATGGAAATAATAATATAAAAGTGATAACATTTCTCCCTGCAACCCGACACACAATGAGGGTTTTCATGAAAATTCACACGAACAGTTGACACCACTTTGACTTTGGTCTTCCATTTCGACAATGAATATGAAATATGTGATGACATTCATCATTTGTTATAATCATCATTCAATCACGACTAAAGGAAATATAGGCGCTTTGACCCTTTTGACAGGTGTGCGGACCTGACGTCTTAGTGCTGCCACCTAGTGAACGCCATTTCAGAAAACCCTCATTGCTCTACACAAACGTCAGTTTTGACAGTCTGTAAGGAGTCTATGTAGAAAAAATTTAGTATTTGTATGACTATACTTAAGTATGACCGGCGCATCCTGATCACTGAACAGTCTTACCTACTACCATCCAATAAATAATAATGTATATTTACTCAAAAACAAACCATTCTAATACACGTTAATAAGTACTATATCTACAAACGTGTGGGTGAGAGGTTATGAAAACCTGTGTTAACGAGAAGCAGGAATTAACAATGCTAATGTGTCTGGTGAATTTTTACCTCGTCATGAGTTATGGGCCATTTACAAAAGGCCAATTCACGAGCCATTCCACTAAGTCAAGCCATTACCGATTTTTTTTTCGTTCTAATTTATTGAAATGTCCTTATCAATGGCCAGAAGACACTCCATTGTAATGGATTGTCTCTATTTACACAACGCTAATATTGGCTGGACTAAGTGGAATGACTCGTCAATTATTGGCGTCGTATAAATGGCCCATTAAGGCGCTGACAAGAGGCAAATGATAAGAGTAGGCTTGTCTTAAACAAAAAAAATGCCAAATCTATATAGTTTGAGATAGCGGAAAAAATATATCTATGTTATTCTCGAACATATTTCTTAGAACATGGTTGTCACCAAAACACGTTTAAAAAAAATCTCGATACAAATTAACGGTGAACTAACCCTTTAATTTGAATTTCAATCAAAAATATCTGTAATAAATATCAACGTACGGTTGGTATTTAATTAATAACAAAAACGTCTGATTTGAATGCAGAACTTGGTTGTTTTTTATTTTCGATTACTCAACTCATTTTTGGATACTCGTAAATAAATAATTGCTTCGTATTTTGCAATAAATTACAAGCGTTGTGTCATCGCGCTTCTCTTTCTTTTGTATGCAATCTGACAGTGACAGTGGTTTACCTGTTGACAGTGTCTTAATATAATATCTCAATGCGGTCAATGATGACATACGTCTTTCTGTTGAATGATGATGATGATGACATGGCGCGACTGCTTTTTTAAATATTGAAATACTTACTTGCTTTTATAATTATGATCAAAATGGTGTTAAATATTAAGGCGCTGACAAGAGGCAAATGATAAAAGTAGGTTTGTTTTAAACAAAAAAATTGCCAAATCTATATAGTTTGTGGTAGCGGAAAAAATATATGTTATTCTTGAATATATTTTTCAGAACTTGGTTGTTACCATTACAAGATTAGAAAAAAAAATCTCGATACAAATTAACGGTAAACTAACCCTTTACTTTGAGTTTCAATACAAAATATCTGTATTTAATATCAACGTACTGTTGGTATTTAATTCATAACAAGAACGTCTTATTTGCATGCAGAACTTGGTTGTTTTTTATTGTCGATTACTAACTCATTTTTGAATACTCGTAAATAGATAATTTCTTCATATTTTTCAATAAATTACAAGCGCTGTGTCATTGCGCTTCTCTTTATTTTGTATGAAGTCTGACAGTGATTACGGTTTAGCTGTTGTCAGCGTCTTAACATCACATCCTCCGCATACTACACTACATCACTTATCAAGTGCAAAATAAGTGTAAATATCAAAGTGATTCGGTGACAGGTTAGGTACTCCCGGCACAAGTGACTTTTTGCATTGTCATCTTGTTAACGGGTACAATATTTCATATTTTACTTGTTATTAGTTTGTTTACGTACTATAACTTCTACATCAATTACTTTGTGCATTTTTAGTACGGCTTCTTATTGATGCCAATGAACTTTGAACGTAAACATAACCTTAATTTGTTTTGGTGACAGAACTCCTGTACATCTAAATTTCATTTTTCTTTTATACTAATCATCTCTTTAACTGCTGTCGTGCCACACCTACCTACTCTCTTCCATCTTCTTGTCGTTTACTTATTTGAGTTATAATCATGATTATGACTCGCAGCGCCCGTGCTCGCCTTGAAGAGTCCAAACTTAATCAGGCTTTGAGCGAATTAAAGGCGTCAAGGGAGTCCTGTGACCAACTGAATAAGGAAATAGATGACAATGAAAGGGTGCTCTTTGATGCCCATGAAAAGAATAGGAAGCTGAAAATCGAAATGGCTCAGTTATATACTCAATTCACTGATGCCATAGAAGAACGGGATAGACTTCAGCTTGTTGTGGACAGTTTCAGCCAGTGTAGCATAGAGTATGAACAAGCTCTTAGTCACAAATATTTATTACAACAGCAGCTACATGAGGCTCAAACTCAAATAACAGAACTTCAAACCACAAATCTTAACATCACTGCCTCGCTGAATCAAAGCCTGTTCAGTGAGTTGATGCCTCTTGCCCCGTCAATGGTTTCTGCCATAAACCCCTCCTACACTATTGATTTGACAGGTAATGATGATTCAAAGTCATGTAATTCAGTGCGGGTAGTCACCAGTAAAAATAAACTTAAAAAATACATTAAAATTAATAAATACATTGTTAAAACTCAAAAGATGGTTAAAAGACAAAAGTTCTTTATTAAAAATGTTAAACTTAATAAAGAAAGGCTTAATCTACTAAAACAATTAGATATGTATTCTTTTAATTTGGAACAAAGTACCAGGAAATACAACATTGACACAGAGTACTTGCAATCTAAGCTTGACCATTTACAGGAAAATCTTAGTTCAATGACTATCAAATATAATACCTCTGAAGATCTAATGAGGGAATATGTGTTGGCAATGAATGAGCTGGTAAACTCACAAACAAGCAATTGTGAGCAGTGTCAAATACCATCCAATGTACTTACACCGGACCATTCATTGACAACATGCAATGCCACCTTACCGCAGCCCTGTGTTGATTTGATATTTCCTACTGTAAAAAGTGATATAGTGTTATTTTGCGATGAAATTGGAAAGGACTTGGGCCACTTGCTGACAGATGAATATCCGGGACACTCCATAATAAATTACTGTATGCCTGGTTGTTCTTTATTTGTTATTATGAAAGAAATTATTAAATGTAACTTTAACCAGGACACTACATTATTAATTTTTATGGGTAATAGGGGAAATGTGAACAAAGGAGAATTGCTCCAATATTATAGGACTTTGTGTAATCTTAGTTTAAAAAAAATTGTATTGTTTACATTCCCTTACAGTAACAGTTTGCCACAGGAAGAAAATAAAATACGATTTGAAATAAATTTGACATTGCATAATTTGACATTTAACAATAACCTATTCCATCTAGTGGATATTAACAATTATGTTAGTAATAATTTGTATCTGACAAAAGATAGATATAATATTTATATGTACTATCTTTCTAACTATAACAAAAGACAGATAGCTGTGTCGCTATCATATTTTTTTTCTATTTCAGCCAAAAATTTGGCTAAACAACTTGCTTCTTTTGAGCAATGCAATGACTTTTTAAATAATTCTGCCAATAATTTGGCAACAACTAATGACATTGATTATCATTTAAATTAGAAATTAGGACAATAGAGGACACCTCTTGCTTAATAAATGTTACACAAACTTCTTTGATATCACACCCATCAAATTGTAGTAATCAAAATAAATGTAATAATAATACTTTAAAAATAGTTCATCAAAATATACAGGGTGTGATAGGTAAGGAATTAGAATTAGAGTTGTTCATGAACTGTAGTTATATTGATATCCTATGTGTAACTGAACATTGGTTAAAAGTCCACCAGTTCATGTTCAGCTTTAACAACCACCAGGTTGCCAGCTCATTCAGCAGAGTTAATATGATACGTGGTGGCTCTTTAATAATTGTTCGTAATAATATGAAATTTAAAGAACGTAAGGATATTGTGAGCCTCTCTGTTGAGCGAGTTATTGAAATAGCTTGCATTGAGCTTGAGCAGTTCATTGTAGTGAGTGTATACAGGCCCCTATGTGCTTCATATGATATTTTTGAGAAATATATGGAAGAAATATTATTAAAGACTTGTAACAGTAATAAAACAGTTGCTGTCTGTGGAGATTTCAACATTAATATACTGGAAAAATCTTCTACAGTAAATAAGTTTATAACCTTATTAAAGTCATATAATTTGTACAATACATTCTTTGAGCCGACTAGAATAACTGCCACTAGCGCTACCTGTATTGACAATATTTTTACAAACTTAAGACCTTCTAGCCATTTAATTCTAAATGAATTGGACTCCGATCACTGTGGCCAGTTAGTCACTTTCCCTCAGAAAATAGTCAGAGCTCAAAGAAAACTTGTGAGTTTTATTCCTGTAAACATAAGTCGCTTAGAACAATTTAAAAATAATTTAATGGAAAAACTACCGGGTTTGCCTTATCACACCGACCCAGATCAAGCTTATACTTCACTATTTAACCTCATTAATAGTGAATTTAGGAAGGTATTCACCACAAAAACATTGCCTGTTTGTGACCGCGTTATATTTAGTGATTGGGCAACACCAGGTATTTACAAAAGTAGGCAGAGGTTATATGAATTGTATCATGAAAAAACATATAACCATGATGATACTTTTAAAGAATTCGTTAAAAATTATTCTAAAACTTTTAAACGAGCCTGTTCCTCAGCAAAAGCCATACATATTAAAAATAAAATAAAATCTTCTGGTAATAAAATTAAAACAACTTGGAATATTATTAATTCAGAAACGGGTAGAACGACAGTACGTAATCGTGACTTCCACCTAAAAATCAATGATGTAGATATTAAGGCAGACGTGGAGGTGGCAACTGAGTTTGAAAATTTCTTTACTAATATTCCCATTTTAACAACCAAAACTCTGTCATCGTCGTCCTCCACTTCTGCTTACTCCATACTAAAAGAATGCGTACCAGAATGTGATAAACACTTTAAATTCACGGTTGTTACCGCTAAGGATATTATAGAATCTTTTAAAGATCTTGATGTAAAAAAAACTGCTGACCTTTGGGGATTATCAGTACATACCATGTCTTCAATAATCGATGTTATTTCACCGTTTTTAGCAATTGTTTTTAATTCTTGTATTGCATCTGGTGTATTTCCTGATCTGATGAAACTTAGTAAAGTGATTCCACTGTTCAAATCTGGCAGCACAACTGATCCCACGAATTTTCGGCCAATTTCGATATTACCTACATTGAGCAAAATCTTTGAAAAGTTAATTTTAAAACAAATGTTAGGACATTTCAATACAAATAATTTACTTCATCTGAAACAGTTTGGTTTTACAGAGGGTCGTTCAACTACAGATGCGGGCGTGGAATTACTGAAGAGCATATTCGAGGCTTGGGAGGAGTCGCAGGATGCTCTTGGCATTTTCTGCGACTTGTCTAAGGCCTTTGATTGCGTTCATCATGATACACTCATCCGAAAACTGCACCACTATGGTATGAGGGACAGTGCTCTCGACCTTCTGACTTCTTATCTGAACAACAGAATTCAGAGGGTTGATGTTAATGGCAAGAGATCTGCAGGATCTGCGGTCACTATGGGAGTTCCGCAGGGTTCAATTCTAGGTCCTTTCTTGTTTCTAATTTATATAAATGACTTACCTTATCACATAAGGGATAATCACAAGATTGTATTATTCGCAGATGATACTTCCCTCATTTTAAAAATCAAACGTCAGCTAGTCAATTTTGAACATGTTAACGATGCACTCTCTAAGGTTGTCCATTGGTTTAATGTAAATAATCTTCTCCTGAACGAAAAAAAGACTAAGCTCATTAAATTTTCAATGCCAAATGTCAGGCAGCTAACTACCAATGTTCAACTTAATGGAATAGAGTTGGACCCTGTTGAGTCGACAGTTTTTCTTGGGATAACTATTGACGGTAAATTACAATGGGGCCCACACGTAGAAAAATTGTCAGGAAGGCTTAGTTCGGCCGCCTATGCTGTTAAAAAAATTCGACAGATAACTGATGTAGATACTGCCAGAATTGTTTATTTTAGTTATTTTCATAGTCTTATGTCATATGGGATTCTTCTCTGGGGAACTTGTGCGGACATTAATACTATCTTTGTTTTACAGAAAAGGGCTGTTCGAGCCATTTACAATCTAGGTCCAAGAGATTCACTTCGTGAAAAATTCAAAGAAGTAGATATTCTGACTGTAGCCTCTCAATATATATTTGAAAATCTATTGTATGTACACAAAAATATATCAAATTTTAAGAAAATGTCCGATATTCATTGTTTAAATACCAGGAATAAACACAATCTTGCTGTACATCGCACTCGCCTCCACAGAGTAGGCAACTCGTTCATGGGTCAATGTATACGCTTTTACAACAAACTTCCTACTGACATTCGAAACTTACCCATTAAACGATTTAAAAGCTGTATTAAAACCAAACTTTGTAAAAAAGGGTACTATAAAATTTCTGATTATTTAGAAGACAAAAAAGCTTGGGATTGAGCTGCTCGCTCTGCAAGCCTTGTGATCAAACTGGAAAACTTGACATTTAATGTTATTATGCATGATTTTATATAAATATTGACATTGCAGAATATTATATACAATATTACATTAATGTTTACTTTGAAAAGTATTATATTTACTGCTTTAATTTATTGTGAATGTGAGCACTATGTGGGTCTTTTTTTTTTTTCTTTAAATATTTTCCTATTATTTTATGCTTTTTCTCAGTTTTAATGGTGGTCTGGCATTTTGAGCACTTTATGAGGCCTACCCAAATGTACTTTCTTTGGTATTGTTCGTCGAGTCGTTGAGCTCCTTAAGTCTTGAGTCGAGCTGCACGATTACGACAAATGCTTGCACTGATTGGACAGGTCCACTCAAAATTGTGTGGTTCTTTCCTCAAAAGACCATTTCAGACACAGATCTACATGGTCCTCACATGATCTGACCAAGATTATGTCTGGACTTTAAAAGAGACTTTGACCCCTGAGTTTGTTTCGCCATTTCTTCTCACGGGTAGTCAGATAGGAAATGTCGACTACATCTAGCTTATTTTTTACTTTTTAATATGACGTGTTAAAGTGATTCCGATATCCTATTTACAGAATAAACGATTTCATTTCATTTCATACACATACACGCACCCTACGCACACACCCTGACGCACGCACCTCCACACCCTCACACACACACACACCCACTTATACTGCTACAACTATTACTAATAAATGTCTAGTTCTAGTTTTATTATTTATTAATTGTTTATGTCTAGTTTCTACCTATAAGTTCAACCAAAATTATTGTTATGGAACTCAGTTGTCTTTCGCTCCTGGGGTGGGCGCTAATAACTGCGACACAGTTTCTAAACTAACGTACACGAAAATTGATATATGTTTTTGTTTCAATAAAATATTTGTATTTTGTATTTGTATACTTGTCCAAATTTGAATCAACAACGTCGTGCATAAGAGGTTAGGAGGCCACTGGGCCATCAAGACATCGTTTGAATATTATAGCCAATTTCAATTGAACGAATTTTCATGATTTTACAACGTTATCAACAAAATTAGGGCAGACAATTATTCACCCTATTTTTTAAAAATATTTTTGCTGTTTTGATTGGTTGACCTAAATAAACAACAACAATGAATGGAATAACATGGATTGGACACCAGATGAAATTGAATCGAAATTTAGACATGTCGAGTGAGTTCAAAACTTGATTAACTTTCTAGCATCCTGGGGGTCTACTTCGAAGTGATAACCCGAAGAATCGGCCGATTTATAACTTCCAAAGTTTCCTTTTTCAACTTCAAGTCACATTTTTTACTTTGGCTTATCTCTTTGACTGTTGTTTTTTTTCCTTTTTTTTATTTATTTTTTGGGATGGGTTTACTCTTGACCTTAGTCTAGGTTAGAGGTGACAGAGACAAGGTCGACGATGGAGTGAGCTTACCCAGAATAAGCCTGTTCACTCTCACTTTGAAGAGATTAGGGTTGTAGGCGTTCGGAAACACAGACGCAGGTAGAGAGTTCCACTCTTTTGCTGTGCGCATTATAAAAGGCATTTGGAAACGCTTAGTGTGAATTGGTGGAATAGCAACCAGGAATGACTGGTAACCTGCAGTGCGTCTAGATGTCCGATAACAGAAGGGGGCCGGTGGAATGAGGTTGTGGAGTTCTTGGGCACACTCACCGAAGTACAATCTGTAGAAGACCGACAAGCAGGCAACATTGCGGCGATGGGCCAAGCTGTGAAGATTGGCATCCACCAGTTTTACGTCACCCCTTTCCTTCGGCGTAGTTAGCCGTAGTCAAGAAACGGCCGACCATTCGGCCGATACTTCGGATTTACGTTCGGAGTAGACCCCCATTGACGATATTGACGATATTGACGATACGTAGCAAATACCATTATCTGCCTAGCCTTTTCCCAACTTTGTTGGAGTCGGCTTCCAGTCTAACCGGATGCAGCTGAATACCAGTATTTTACCTACCACTACGTAAAAACGTCAAATTCTTTATGAAAGCTTAGAGATTGCGTAACATGCCGCCGGCGCGCGGCGCTCGAGTCGATGCCGACGTTACTGAATGTTGCCATTCTAGTTTTTTTTTTTTTTTTGTGTTCCGGGTTGATGAAGTGAAGAATTTTATAAAATTGTGGATTTATAATAGGTGTTGATCGATTAGTTTATCTAGAACTAACATAACCTAACAATGTATTGATATACTCAACCGATACCAGGGTCGTGTTAACACGGTTTTGGTCTATGCAAGCAGTACCGTACGTGCCTACCATTAAAAAAATTAAATCATCAATAATTTAGATGAAGTTAAACAATGGTTAGCTGTGCTGTAGCGACTTGTAAAACACTTCTGCAAAGATATCTAAAAATAAAGATGGAATTACGTTCCACAGGTTTCCCCGCGATGGAAGAAGGAAGCAATGGGAGCTAGCAGTGAACAGAGAAGACGCGTGGTCTTCTACTGCCTCCAGTGCTGTTTGCTCGGAACACTTTGAAACTAAAGACTTTTACTTGACGGAGAGTGGACTGAGGCGGCAAATATTTATATGACCTACAAATAGTTGTTCCAGATCTGGCTGTTTGTGAATGTGAGTTTAAATGTTTGTAAATGCACCCACGATACAGGGGAAATTCCTAGTGTGGGGCAACGTTTTCAAAAAAAAAAAAAAAAAGATAGGCAGTCGCTCTATGTAAAATACTGGTATTCAGCTGCATCCGGTTAGACTGGAAGCCGACCCCAACATAGTTGGGAAAAGGCTAGGCAGATGATGGTGATAAACATACTAGATAATGAAGTACTGTATTAATTTTATTTTGTTTATTTTTATCCCATTTAACAGTTAACGCCGGCTGTCGGTGAAAACCAGCGCTGGAGCTCTGTCTCGCATAGTGTCACAGCATTATGCTGAGCGATGGCCGTTTTGCTTGAATTTGACGCATATTTTCCTTCAATTCGTTTGTTTTTTTATTTCTTTGGGTTATGTTTACCGCAGTTAAACGTATTTACTTTCTTTTTCTTTAACATGGATTAACTGACTATTTGACCTGCACAACCCAGTTATTGGATAATACCATACCTCTTCGTGAAGACTGGTTGTCAGACTTTCGGGCTTCTGACGATCCGTAACGACTATCAAAGATGTACGAATGACAGCCGGGACCATAGGCTTAACGTGCTTTCCGTTCCACGAAGGGGTCTTGGTACGTAAAGATGGTCACCCATCCACGGGCCAACCGCGGCAAGCCTAGCTTAATCTGATCGATCGACCTGTATAGCTGTTATAACTTGACCACTAGCCGCTCATACGTCGCAATCATCTTCATGCTAAAAATATTTATTTCGTATATAATACATTAGAATGCTTATATACAATATGTAACACATCTATTTACACTAGGTACTAAATTAATGACCGATGAATAATGATGAACGATGGCCGATGAGACCAAAAGGTTCTGGAGTGGAAAACATAGTGTAGCGGCAGGCCCCCACAAGGTGGACCGATGACCTTGTGAAGGCCGTAGGAATCCGCTAGATGCGGGAAGCACAGAACCAATGGAAATGGCGGTGCTTGCATGTGCAGCAGAAAGACGTCCACTGCTGGACGTAGGCCTCCCCAAAATGGGGGGGGGGGTGCTATAATCGACACGCCTATTAGGCGGGTTGGCGATCGCAGTATGGTGTTCAAATGCATAGAGAACGCTGCTGCCCATTCTCTAGTTAGAATGTGGTTTCACACCTTGATTACAAAAATTGATCTGACTTTAATCTTAAGTATTTCGAACTTTATTTACACTAAGGCATAATTCCTTATACAACGACAACTTCCAAACTAACTTGTCAGTGTGGAATAAAGAAAGAAGAAGAAGTAGAAGAAGCAGTTCCAAGAACAACCTTATTTTGTAATAACGGAAGGTGGGTACGAGTTTCAGTTTCGAGACTGCGTTTGACAACATTACAAAGCAATGTTAAGAGCATATCACTATCTAAGGGTTTTCAGTATTTGGGCGTAAATATGGTTCATATGTACGGCAGCAGGGTGTGAATGTGGAACTGTGGCGCAAACTATGTCCCACCTCTTATCCTGACCTCTGTGCCCCAAAAAATGCAGTGATAGCGGAATCTGCTGCCACCGACGATGACGTGGAACTGGCAAAGTTTGGGCCAAAAAAATTGAATACACTATCGTGTCATCGACATGACGTAGAACGTGTTCATCGAATTTAGGACAAAAATCGGCTTTCGAGGACGTCTTCTCTGTCAGTGAGAGTCAGTCTTTTTTTTGTCCACCACGGGGAAGCTCTTGGCCTTCATCTCACCTGATGATAAGTGATGATAAAGCCGAAGGTGCGACGCTCCATGTAGATCGCACCTTCGATCCCTCCTTAAATCTCATCCTCGTAAAACCAGCTACTGTTCTTATTTCTTCTCTGTACATGCTGTATGATTGTGGAACTCACTTCCGCCTAGTATTCGTGATTTAAAAACAGTTTCCTTATTCAAATAGCGAGTAAAAGAGCACTACCTTTCCTCTCAACTGTGAATATTTATATATGTTTGTATATATATGCTTTATGTATTTATTTAGGTATATATAAGTTTTTTGCACGTGTGTACGTATACGTGTGTAAATTTTATATATATATATATACAATAGATATGGTATAGTATAGGTATATTTAACATTTTAGTTTAAGACTTCGCATATTCATATTTTTCTCTTTTTGTTCTCACACACTATTGTCTACATTTCTTTTTCATTTCTCCTTTCGCAGGTCTGCTGGAAGAAATTTCTTAAGAAATAAGCAGTACCTTTGTACTAATATTATAATTATGTCGTATCTCTCTGTATTTTACTGTGTGTACATAAATAATAAAATAAATAAGGTGGAAGCGAGCCTCCGCCTGAATCCTCAACCACAGAAGAACTGGCTCTCTTCTGGGATTCTACCTCTAACTGCCGAAACACAATAAATGCTGTTAATATTATAGCTAAGCAGAAAAAAAACTACCACTGGGAATTGATCTCTGGGTCTGGTCTGAGACAGATGATGTTACCAGACCACAAATACGGTATCTGTCAGTGACTCTTTCTAAAGATCAATACAGGAATTACACAGCAACATTATTTTAAAACTACCCTCACCCAAATCGATAGTTCTAAACCTAGTTCCAGTTCCTGAAACATCTTGCCCAAGCTCCGAAGTTGATTGAGAATTGATCATGTTAGCTCCCACCAAGTTTTGCAATCAATCAATCATTTCCTTATGATCTACGATATAACTTGAAACTACTTACTGATTGATAAGTATTCCTTTTATAGAGTTAGACTATTATGTTTATTTTGGCGGGATATTGAACAAATATAACAGTATTATATTTATTATCTAGATATATAAAACAAAGTCGTGTTAGTTACACCATTTATAACTCAAGAACGGCTGGACCGATTTTTATGATTTTTATGTTCTTGGGTTTGTCTTCGTCCAGAATAGGATAATAAGTTTTAAAATATGATATTCATGAATAAACCCATTCGTCCAATGCAATAAATACCATTCGTCGAATGGTTCTCTGCGCAGTATACCTGCCTCCTCCTATACGCCGTTCTTCTCTGGAGCAATATTTAGATCACTGTAATTCTATTTTCGAACATTGTACTGATTCGGGAGTTTTTATTGTGGGCGACTTTAACTTGAGTAACATTGATTGGAATTTGGCAGGGAAATCGACTAATAAACGATCAAAAACTAATAACGAGCAATCAAATTCAAAACTAAATCTTTATTTAGGCTACATATTTTTTAATTTTCTTTAGTTTTAAGTTGGCTTGTAGACTATACATGTACCTAGGCTTACAAATTAGATAATTTTAGTTCATGTGGTGTTTACCTTTCAGTAGATGTTACACTGTTCAAAGTTTTACAGACTTTATTTTTATCTAGATATTAGTGTAAACAATTGTTGGTAAACCAAATAAATAAATAAAAAAAAATTACACTCAAAACATCAGTCTAACCGTTCGTTTGTTATAAATGGTGATTTGAGTCACTACGAACTGTATATTCCCAACATATCGTAGGTAGAGTAGGTAGGTAGGCAGGTAGGATAGGGTAGGGTAGATACTTAGCGCTACCCGTACGAAGCCGGGCCGGGTAAAGCTAGTATAATATATATTTAGGTACAATATCATCATCAATTCGAGAGGCGATAAATTAAAACATTCAATCCCTACAAAAAAGTGACGTCAGTGCGACAAGATAACGGAGTCTCATTATTACTGACAAATAAATGCACTGATTCTTTCCTCAAAAGACCATCTCAGACACTTATCTGTATGATGCACATAAATGGTTCCGACCAAGATTATGTCTGGACTTTAAAAGATACGGTGTGTGAGTGTGTGTTACTGTAAGTTTGTTACGGCCTTTCTTTTTAGAATATTCGGATAGGAAACACCAACCTTATCTAGTTTTAAAACATAATTTATTTTTGACGTGCAATTGTTTTTTTTTAACCAATTTACAGAAACTTGTGGTCGCTCACTGGTCGAAATTAGCCCCTCTACTTACAATCTAGTACTTACTAATTCCATGAGTACACTAATTCCATGCTATTATAAAGTACTTACTTATTCCATGCTCAAGCTGTCACTTCTGTCTATCTATCTATCTTCAAGTGTAATGTTTTTTTTAATTAATTTAATTTATTTCTAATGCATTTTATATAAAAAACTAGCTGCGCCCCGCGGTTTTACCCGCGTAAGGAATATCGGGATAAAAAGTAGCCTATGTTAAGACATAGGCTACTTTTCCAGGGTGTCAGCTGTAACTGTAACTGCTTCTCAGAAGGACAACTGCACGTCGCTTGCTTCCACGTCACCAGTCCGGGGTCTCTGTATATTTTGGCTACTGACTACAAACGTTGTCGTATACAGGGAGGTTTTATAAAACTAACATAATTATCATCACGCCTGTATTCCCCGAAGGGTTAGGCACAGGTGTACCTACCTTCTCGCGTCCGGCCCTGGTTCAGGCCATGGTTCGGAGCGAGAGTGCATGGGAGGCCGTCACCTCCTTCTGCGAAGCAGTAATTCTAGCGAAGGAGGAGGCGGAACGCGTGAGGGTGAAACAAGGTCCGCGCCCTCGCACCCTTAGTCGCCGCAGTAGACGCCCCGGGCGTCGGGAGTCGCAAGCCGATTTCCGGCCACCGTAGGCGCGGGCTTGCGGACGGTGAACGATGGGTAGCTCGCCGTCCGATAAGGACCAGGCCCGGGTCGACGGCACGTTGTGTTCCACGTGCGCCTCAGAGAGATGTCAGCACCAACTGACAAGGTCCGGTATTACCAATGCCTGCCAGGGTTGCGAGTTTGTCCGAAAGGGATATCGTGGCCCTGGCACACAGGCAACGGAAGGAACACGGGTGGGTTTTAGCCAGTAAAAGTCTGACACGCCCTCCCGCTCCGCCCATAGCGGGAGAAGTTATTTGATAATTACCCACCCAAAAAAAAAAAAAAAGAAAAAAAAGGGTGCCAGCTACCTCCATACAAAATTTTATCAAAATTGGTCCAGCCGTTTGAACGTGAAGAAGTAACAAACAAACACATTAGCTTTCTGCACTCCTTATAAGCTTGAACTGTCCCTTTCAAACTCCTCCGTCCCCGTAATTTCCGTAAAAAAGAGATCAAGGCATTTGCTTAGCACGAATTATAAGCAACTATCTAAAGTACGTTACAAGATCGCTACGCCGTGGCTACGAGCCCGCTACGTCGTAGCAAGAAGTCTACGACAGAGCCCGTGATTATTACTCATAAGCGCGACTTAAATCCATTGTAAATAGATCGAGGCACTTCCCGGTGTGACGTCACGTAAACTAAGAAGCACTTAGCGTGAGTGTGCTTTAGCAGATAAGGAGCTGTTGAGGGTCTGGGAAGTGCTTTTTGTCGATAGATAGGTACTTATTGATGAAGTTAGGAAGGAGTACTGTCTAGTACTTGGGTCTCAGGACACAACTTACATCGATAAAGTTATAAATGATGAGAAAAAAGGAATCTTAACTTTAAAGTTCAATCAATCAATTCATATCTTTATTGTGGCTCATAGGTACATATGGGCGCCAAACCATTATTGGTTATTTTGTACTTAATCTGACGCCTATGTTATTTATTGAATTAATGCTTGTATTTTCGGTTGGATATTATAAAAGTTTATATTTTGTTACTTCCTTTCGATTAGTTCAAAATATTTTAGTTTTCGGTTGAATTTATATAATTTTTCTATTTCTAGACTTCCTTTTGATTTATTTAAAATATTGTGCGTTTCCGGTTGACTTTCCGGTCTAGTGGTCGCAAGCGCGACTGTTGAGCATGAGGTCTTGGGTTTGATTCCCAGGTCAGGCAAAGTGTTATTGGAATTTTCCATTAAGAATTTCTCAGTAGCAGCCCGGAGTCTGGATTTGTGCCCGGTTGATGGCAATAGGCTCGCCCCCTATTACATGGAACTTAAACATAATTGGCGAAATGTGGGTGTACTATGGGTACACATCTGCGGGGATTACAGGCGTGATGTTATGTGTGTATGTATGTTTATTTTTAAGTTTCTATGTTGGTATTAAGGATTTATCTTGACACATCCGCTTGATTTTTTCTCTTTTTCTTCTTTTTTCTTTTTTTTTTCTTCTTTTTTTTTTTACTTCTTTTCTTTCTTTTTTCTTTCTATTTATGTAAATTCTTTCTGGCGGTTATTATGTGTATAGAAACTGTTGTAATACGAATGGAAAGATATTCTTTGTTCGCTGATCGTAGATTAAACACCCTGAGCTGAAGTAAGATATTACCTTTATACTCTCATAATATTTTACTGTCATTTGCTATTCCTGTGGTGTGTATTTGTGTGGTGCAAAACAATGTCTGACTCCGGCAACGACGGTGATGATGCGCCGACATACATAATACAGCTCTTAAAAAAAAAAAACATAATCAGCCTATAATTTTCCCACTGCTGGGACACATGCCTCCTATCTTCTCTCTTCGAGAGAGAGTAGGCAGTAATCCACCACGCAGGCCCAGTGCGGGTTGATAGATGTCACATGTCTTAGAATTTTTGGTTCTAGGATATGCCGGTTCCCTCACGATGTTTTCTTTCACCGTTTTGAGAGCAGTGGTGATGAAATTATTTTCACAAAGAACCCACGACCTAAACTCGTAAGTCGGGGCCGTTACCACTGCGCCACCATTGCTCTTAAAAGTAGAGCAATTTAAAGTTAAACAATGCAAAACTGGCTGTAACTCTAAATGTAAATATTAGGGATGCGGCGAATATAGGTTCAACCGAATATGAATGTTCGGCCGAATATTCGGTCCAAAATGTACCGAACCGAATATTCGGCCGAATCATTCAGTTCAATTCTGCTTGCTTCTGTTGTTTCATAAAGATAGTAGTTATTTTATTATATTCTAAAAAAAATATTTTCTGAAAAAAGTTGTTACACAAAGCAGTGTTCTTATTTAAATTAAATTTAGTCTAATTTATCATTTGTAAAAACAAAAAGCAGAAGTTTATTTGATTTAAATTGATTGTTAAAGTTAATCTTTTTATTTTTATATACATGAATAAAAACTTATATCTAATTAACTTATAAAAATAACAAAATCATATCCTATATAAACTAAAACTATTAATAAACTAAAATATGGCGTCAAAAAATTCCTCCGCATCGCTGTCGACTGGTAATGTACCCAAGAGACTGGCGGCATTGCCACGTTGTATGGCAATGCTTAGTCTCTGGCCAAGGTAAAAGCCAGCCCTTGGGTCACGGGAAGTGTTATTTTTATTTTGTCAATAAATAATTGGTACAAATAGTAGTGTTTCTTTCATTTACAAAAAACTATGTACAACTTTCGGAATAAACCACACTTATTTATCGTGGTAAACAATGAAATAATCTTGATGTAGGCACGGTTGTCGCAATGACTGAGCAATTGGCTGCTATTTATGTGTTATAAAAAAAATGATATACATCATGTGCCAGAATTAACGCACGACCTCTTAAGTTATCATTGTACCCATCATTATGAACAACTTTCACTATGGAACCAAACCCGAAAACGCGAAAAAAAAAATCAGCTGTTCCCTCCCTACAGTTTGACGAGTTATTCGAACATAAATTTTTATTTTTATAGATTTTTTTTTCGCGATTTCAAGTTTGGTCCCATAGTAAAAGTTGTACCCTTAAAAGGTAGCGCGTTAATTCTGAGACATGTTGTATATACAGGTCAAATTAAATTAGCACGAAACTCTGCAGACGTTATGGGTCATCATTACATAGGCCTCCCCGAAAGGAGGGGGGGGGGGGAGGTATAATCGCCACGCTGGGCAGGCGGGTTGGTGATCGCAGTATGGTGTTAAAATGCATAGCGAACGCTGCTGCCCATTCTCTAGTAAGTCGCTCAGACTTTTACTGACTAAAACCCACCCGTGTTTCTTCAGATGCCTGTGTGCCAGGGCCACGATATCCCTTTCGGACAGGCTCGTAACCCTGAGGTCTCTTTTAGGCGCGCGTGAAACACAACGCGCCGTCTATCTGGGCCTGGTCCTTATCGGACGGCAAGCTTCCCATTGCTCATCGTCGGCAACCCCGCGCCTATGGTGGCCGGGAATCACGGCTGGGATTGCAAGACGCTAAGTGGCTGTTCTTTAATTTTTTGCAAATTTGTTTTATGGTTCGGATGTGTTTAAAACGACATAAAATTGTCGTATTTTTCTTTTTTCCGTTTTCCTTTTTTTACTGGACTTTTATCCGTGTTCCATTTAGATACATGGGGCTCGACTTCCACACCATTTATACCGAAAAAATGCGACAGGCCAAGGCTTTTATTTTTTGCATAATGAATGTATAGGCCACGGGTACCAAAAGACATCCAGCACTTTTACCAAGTAGAAAGATGTGTAAACTTTTGGATAGACAATGTTCCAAACAGTGTGTGCCATAAAGATACACATGGCGCCGAAGGTGTTAAGATTTTATCCAGAACAAGGTTTGTTTACACTTTGATCAGTTACTTTTGCAACGGATATTACTTCGTGTCGCGAATTCGATTCTCACACTAATGCTACGGCTACATTGTCGCGATAACGCGAACTACACTTCGCGCACTCTCTCTCGCACACCGCTTGAGAGCGCGCGAAGTGAAGTTGGCGTTATCGCGGCAATGTAGCCGTAGCATTAGAAATATTTTGATCACCTACAGATTTATGTTGAAACGCACTCAAACAAGACACATACACATTCCATGCAGGCGTTAAGTCCGCCTTTGTACCTTATTGTGTGCGAGAAGTTTAAATAAATAAATTCCGAGAGTGGGCAGAACGTTTTTAAAACATACAACGTCTTGATATATCGGGTAGAATTTCAGAGCAGGCAGTCTAAAACAAATTTCCACGCCAAGCTCCGCCCCTCGCTAACCGCCATTTCGTTATGTGCTAAACGCTAACATATCAGTAATAAAGTTGAATATTGCATGCGCTCTTTGATCGTGTTCGAGCACGAAACTAAATAGCGTAAGTCTCTATTCTTATTTCAAGTAATAATTGATCTAGAGAAAAAAAATCTGGCGATTTTTTTTTGCGTAAGTCTTAAGTCTTATTTAGTTTATAACTAAAGTAATAATTGATCAAGAGAATAAATATATTGTGTCGGGATAATCACATCACACTAATATTACGAGAATAAAGGCGAAAGTTTGTGAGTGTGTGTGTGTATGTTTGTTACTTCTTCATGCTCAAACGGCTGCACCAATTTTGATAAAATTTTGTATGGAAGTAGCTGACACCCTGGATTGAGACATAGGCTACTTTTTATTTCAATATTCCCACGGGATCGAGACTTACGCCGGTGAAACCACGGGGCGCAGCTAGTAAACTATATTTTTTTGCTGTGCATATTTATTTTAGACATAAAAGCCAAATAATCTTTTCTGTTTTTTTATAATTATCCTTAAAAAATACATGATTTTCGAATAAAAATGTGTCGAGAAAAAATATTACAATTACGTAACTGTCTTCAACATGGAAAGAAAAAGATCCAATAAATCATACACTAAAGTTTCATTTTGCTTGTATGTGTGACTGTTTCAGAATATTCATGCAAATTAACATAAAAATAGGGAGCCTCCTCTTAACAACCATATTTCTTTTTCTAGGTAACGCGAGCTCATTAATTAGAACCCGACCTAGAACTAACCTCACTACTACTACCCTCACTGGTACTAACCTCTAAATAAAGTTTAACCGCAAACCATTACGGTTAATGAAGCTGTAACATCTCCGGTTAACAGTTAATGAGAATACACTCACTAGTTTTACTACTCTTTTATATCGTGGTGTTTAAAGTCTATTGACCTGTTTTTAAGTCTATTTTTAAGTCAAAAAGAGCGAGCTTATGGTTTTCAATGCGGGTTCTAAGTGTCTCGGAGATTCCACCGGACAGGCGGGGTGGGGTGCCCTTGGGGCGGGTACATACTTGTAAGTATCTGGGCCCTATTTTGACGTCCGACCTGAAGGACGAACCTAATATTGAGCGAGAAAGAATGACGCTGTCGGTGAGAGCGAATATGATGCCCGCAGGTTTGCTTGTAGCTCCAAGGATGTGAAGATCACCTTGTTTCGAATCTACTTTCGCACATCTTTTTATACGAGTAGTTTATGGGTGTCATATTTGCAGAAATCCTAAAGCCCTCTCCGCGTTCAATATAATAACGCACTGAGGGCGCTGCTGCAGCTGCCTCACTTCTGCAGCCCATCGGGATCGCGATCCGAGCGTCCGCATTGACTGTATTTATGCCAGCATGCGCAAGAGGGCGACCTCGATAGCGAGTAGAGTGCGGGGCAACAGTCTTTTTACCGTTATGGCCAAAAGGTTGGACGGGCCTTTCATGCAGGCCTGGCAAGCCTTGCATGTACCCGGATATCGGGCTTGGGGCAGAAAAAAATTAAAATAATTGTTTTTTAATTTTATTTACTGTGTTCTATTTTATATGTATCTATCCACTATGATCCTTTGTTGGTCGAAATAAATGTTTATTATTTATTATTATTATTAAGTGCAAAGGGGGACATTTGCCAGAAAGCAAGTCAGTATTAATTTGACAAAAAGTGAAGTGTCAGGCGATTTTGAACCTTGTTCGTTGCAACTATTTCTGTCAACCTGACTTGTCCTATACTTAAACTTCCCCTTGGTTATGATATGGATCAAAACGGTTTGAAAACCTGCAATCATAGGATCAATATGGCTTATCCTCATTGTCGTCCATAACTCAATTTATTTATGGTCAACGCAGCATTTTTATGGTTCCGTGCTTCAAAAGGAAAAACGGAACCCTTATAGAATCACTTCGTTGTATGCCCGTCTGTCTATCTGTCAGTCTGTCAAGACCCTTTTTAGGGTCCCGTAGTCAACAAGAAACCCTTATAGTTTCGCCATGTCCGTCTGTCTGTCTGTCCCCAGCTTAGCTCAGAGACTCTTAGTACTAGAAAGCTTTTATTTGGCATGGGTGTACATATTAACTACGCATATTACCTACGCAAATACACTACCGGTTGGTACCTATACTAGGTACCAAAAGAAACGTTTAGATTACTCACCGTATTTTACTAACTACATCAAAAAAAAATATGGAAAAAGAAAAATTGCGGGGCCTTTAAAAAATAGTTAACGATATTAATAACGTACTCATAGAAAAAACAAAACAATAGTATTATTTTAAACAATATCGGAGCTTGTCCAATGTTTTATAGAAAACCATTCGAGTTGTAAAACATTAAGTAAAGTGCTTTAAGCACAGTGCTTTTAAATGACACGTTTTAGGGTTCCGTACCCATAGGGTAAAACGGGAACCCTATTACTAAGGCTCCGCCGTCTGTCAGGTCTGTCTGTCTATCTGTCTGTCTGTCAGTCTGTATGTCCGTCTGTCACCAGGCTGTATCTCATGAACCGTGATAGCTAGACAGTTGAAATTTTCATAGATTATGTATTTATGTTGCCGCTATTTCAACATTTATATCTGTAACTTTTATGGTGTACATAATAAAGAGTATTCTATTCTATTCTATTCTATTCTATAACAAAAAAGACTAAAAAAACATTTAAAATAAATATTTAAGGGGGCCCCATAAAAAAAACGTGCTCGTTTTTGCTCGATATTGATAACAGTAACAGGTAGACAGACGCTTGAAATATTCACAGAATATTTAGTTATATATTCACTTTAAAAATAAATAATTAAATTAAAATAAAACAAACATTTATGGGGTGCTCCCATACAACAAACGTGATTTTTTTGCCATTTTTATAGGTAATGGTACGGAACCCTTCGTGCGCGAGTCCGACTCGCACTTGGCCGGTTTTTTTATATTTTTGTGTCCTAGCAGAGTTCATGTATGAAACCTATAAACTTGTATAACAACTTGTAAACTACATGGATGCAATAAATGATGATTGATTGATAGATTAAGTATGACAAATAGGTTACTTGTAAAAATACTTTAGAAATATAACTAACTGAAACTCAAAGCATTTATTTCAATTAAACCAATTACAGGCACTTTTGAATTGTCAAAGAGTCGGTCAGTTAGTCAGAAAGTTGAAGCTATTTGCCCATTTCAAAACGTAGATCTCTATGGAGAAGAACAGAACTAATTCAAGTGGTGGCCCGATGAGTTGCAGGTTGTAGGTTCGAACCCTGACAGGCGCTTTACTTTGTGTAAATTATTTCATCACCACTGCTCTCAAAACGGTGAAGGAAAACATCGTGAGGAAACCGGCATGTCCTAGAACCAAAAATCCAAGACATGTGACATCTACCAACCCACCCCGGGCCCGCGAGGTGGATCACCGAGAGGAGGCCTGCGTCCCAGCAGTGGGAACATTATAGGCTGAATAAACATAAGCATAATTCAGGTTTTGCTGCTTTCTTTTCTATTCAAGGCTATAAAGTAAATATCTGAAGTTGTATAATAACAAGTCAAAATTTCATCAAACATAACAAAACTACGTTAATAATTTATAAGTGATTAATTATTACAAGTTACTTTGATGAATATTAAGTTTTCTTTAAGGGATTATTTTTTATTGATTCGTTTAAAACTTGTAGTAGTATTAATATCAACTTAATCGGGTTTCGTTGCTTGTTAACAAAAGCTAAAGTTAAACATATAAACGGTCTTTTATTCCACAAATAAGTTGGTCAAGGCACAGCTTATTGTAATAGCCACAAATTTTATCGATCAAACACATACATACCTTCATATAGATTCTGGTTGATTACAAGATACATAGTTTTGTATCAACTTTTGTATATCAATTACGTTAATGTTCAAGTAAGCATTGTTATAAGTAATCCTGAAACTAACTTTAATTCAAGTCTACCACTTTTTGAAGAATAACGTGCCTGTAATCTTCATTTCTTGGATTTTTAAAATGAAGTTTATAAAAGGGAAAATACGTTGTAACATTAACCAAAATTGTTGTTTAGATATTGCAGCAGATAGTTTCGTTGACAAAGATGTGCAGTCTATGCTTCTACCCTTAAACCTAATGCAACATTTTTTCTTTTGTCCCAAGTATAGAATCAGGGACGATTTGATTTCACCAAATAGTTGTCGATCATGTTTAATGACTTTGTGTGGCACGATAATGTTCATATCTTTTATTTTCTATTGTTTTTATCGCCGGACATTCAGCGAACATCTTGGTGAATATTATAAGTTCAACGTTGACGGAATCAATTACTTCGAGTTTATCTTACCTTCTATTGGATTCTTTATACATTTTTTCGCCGTTATTTTTCAAACCAATGAAAATGTCATATTTGTTTTAAAATTCTTGTATATTCACAGATTTCTTAATAATAAGACCACATTTAAACATTACATCGTTGGTAATTGGTTAAGTGTCATCTCGATTTTCGGTGTTGGTATTTATTTTACTATCCAAATTTTTAGAAACCTTAAACTTCCATTTCACAATATTTTGAGCGGTTTAATTGTAATAAGTTTTGATGCAAATATTGTATACGCTATCAGACTTATTCAGTTGTTAAAAAATAAACTTGATCTTTGGATTATTCAAACTTTGAATTTTCAAAGCTTGGGAGATAGGGACAGAGAGGATTATTGTAATAGATTATATCAGACTTTTGTTTATATATTAGATTGCTATGACATCCATAAGGTTTCTTTTCAACAAATGGTAAGTAAGAAACAATTTATCAAAAAGTAGTTGTCCTCAGATGGTTTACAAATTCTTATACCAAAATTAAAATAATTACAGATCGTGTTTCACTGTACGAGCTGCTTCTGCAGTACTTTAATTCACATTCAGACCGCACTTGAGAACGCTGTGAGTATTCTCCTACGGAATGTATGCAAATTCATTGAAAAGCCTTTAAATGACTTTAACTACTTTTATTCAAATTGGTCGGATTCTTTGATCCCGGCACTGAACTCGCTTCCTTTGAATTTCGCTTAAAGTAGAATCGATTTATCTTAGTATGTCTCGGTTTAATGTCTGTATATTTTTAATGGTGGGGAGTGAAATTCGGAACCATAATATATGTCTTGAGAAACCATGACACCACAAACAATATAATAATATAGCACTGATAATACTCAACAACAGAAGCATAGTAACAAACAATTTTTTTTTTTCAGCGTGAAGACTATACGTTCGAAATATGGTTAATATACACTTGGCTAGCTAAGACCTTGTTGTTAGAAACAATATTGAGCGTGGAGTTTGAAAAATTCTACATTGCTGTGAATAAAGTTCAAGATACATGCGCAGTCTTGTTGAATTCAAACTGTGCAGGTATTTAAGATCCAACAACTGCATGTACTATTATTGCTTTTATATAGTCATTAATTACTTCAAGATTGCCAGTGATTGTGTGTTGTATCTGTCGCAGATGGATTGCTTAATTAACTGTTTTACATAACAAAACAGCTCAGTTATATAAAACAGCTGAACGACGTTTAGTGGTTTTTCATAATAACTGAACTTTAACACGCAGAATTGCTTAAACATTTTGCATTTTATCAATGCAGTGGGTCAACGATTAGAGATTATGTAAAACAGCGTGAAATGAAAGGTCAGATTATAGATTTTAGTTCTAAACTTTGTCACTCGTGGCTCTGTGACAAACTACTAATATTAGTGAAATAGACCCTTTTTTTTTTTTTTTTTTTGTTGCCGGGGTGGAAAATCCTCATGGATGTCCTCCGCCCTGGGGTGGGCGGAGGGGTCTGTCAGACTCTTACTGACTAAAAACCACCCCGGTGTTCCCTTCTCACACTTGCACCGGGGATCTTGGGAGCTAGTATTACTTCCGTGATCCCCGGCTGGTGCCGGCCCGCCTCTGCGGGCCACCTCAAGTCTGCGGGGGGGTGAGGTGTTAGACCCCCCCGCGACGTCTCAAAGGGGCGCGCGTGGAACACTACGCGCCGCCACCTCGGGTCCAGTGTGATAGGGGGCGGCGGACGTCCCCGAGTCCGCCGTCCCTGGACCCATTTAGGGGGGCCGGAAGAGGGCATTGTCTGCCCTCTGCCGACGCCCAGTGCGCCTGCTGCGGGCCGGGTGAGCGGACGAGATCTCCCGCTCCCTTTCCGCAGCCTCCTTCTGCGACACGACTGTTTCGCAGAAGGATACCACCGCGTCCCAGGACTCCTTGCTGCCGGCCATCGACTCGACCACGGCCGGCAGCGATAGGTCACTGCCTACTCCTGAGATGAGGGCACGGCGAGGCTCCTCCCAAGCGGCACACTCTGCCAGCGTATGCCGCGCCGTGTCCTCCCGGCAGTCGACGCAGTGGTGACACCGGGCGTCCGGCTCCCTGTTTATGCGACACAGGTACTTCCCGAAGCAACCATGCCCCGAGAGCACCTGCGTCACCCGAAACGACAGGGAGCCGTGCCTCCTCCCGAGCCAGGGCTCGAGTACCGGCCGGACCGCCTCGATGGTGGCGAGGCCGGCGGTAGGGCGTGAAAGCCTGTCCCGCCATTCCGCCACCAGGGCTGCGCGAAGCTGTGACCGACGCAACTCCACATGTCGCTGCATCAGCCACTCGCCCCGCGCCCTCGCTTCCTCGCGCCACCGATACAGTGACGCGAGTACTTTCGCCTCGAGGTCCCAGGGCGGGGATCCGGCCAGTACGCAAGCCGCCTCGTAGGAGATCGTGCGATATCCCCTGATGACTCTGACGGCCATCGCTCTCTGCGGCTTCCGCAGGACTGCGATGCTTCCGGCCGTCAGGTCAGCCGCCCAGATCGGGGCCCCATAAAGGGCCATCGATCGCACGATCCCTACGTAGAGCCGCCTACAGGCGGCGCTCGGGCCCCCCAGATTGGGAAGCAGCGTTGACAACGCCCCAGCCGCGCCCAACAATTTGGGCGCCAGCCGCCGGAAGTGGGGGCCAAAATCCCACCGGCTGTCGAGCACCAATCCTAGGTACTTCATGGTGGACTCGACAGCGATTTGAGCCCCCCCGACCACGATGTGTGATCCCGGCGGCGGCGCCCGCCGGGGGCCATGAAAGATCAAGGCCTCCGACTTGTTGAGGGCAACCTCCAGCCCTAGGCGACGTATGCGGCTCACCACCTGTGAGACCGCAGCCGTCGCCAGCAACGCTGCCTCCCTGTACGAGCTCCCCCGGGCCGTGACCAGTGTGTCGTCCGCATAACACGTCAGGTCCACGCCCGGCTGGAGCTCGCCCCGCAGCACCCAGTCGTACCCGATGTTCCACAGGAGCGGTCCCACGACCGAGCCCTGTGGAACACCGCACGACATGCGGCGCTGGTTTCCGCCATCACGTCCCGTATAGGTGACACACCTCTCCGCCAAATAAGCCCCGACGATGCGGCGGAGGTAGGAAGGCACCCGATGGTAACATAGTGCCTCCCGAATACAGCTCCAGGGCAGGGTGTTGAAGGCGTTGGAGATGTCCAAAGACACCGCCAACATCACCCCGCCCCGGGATACCGCTTCCTCCGCCAGGACTCTCACCCGCGATATCGCGTGGATGGTGGAGCGCCCGTGCCGAAAGCCGAACTGGCTCTCGGCCAGGTCAGGCCCCTCTCCGCACAAGTGGCCGACGAGGCGGGCAGCGATTATCCGCTCAAACATCTTACCCACCTCGTCTAGCAACACTATGGGCCTGTACCCGGACGGTGAGTCCGCAGGGCGCCCCGCCTTCCTGAGCAGGACCAGACGACCAGATTTCCACAAAGTGGGAAACTGGCCCTGCTCAAGGCACGCTGTGTAGAGTCCTCTCAAGTGGGGCTCTAGCTCCTTCAGAGCGAGGGCTAGCGCTTGGCCGTGGATCCCGTCGGGCCCCGGAGCCACGTTCTTGGCCCGGAGCCGCGTCACGGCTGCCCCCATCTCTGCTTGTGTCACCTCTGGGACGCTGATGGCGTTCTCTTCATATGCAGACTCTGCGGCTGTGGGCAAAGCCATCGGCGGCGGAGTATGCTCCGCTCTTGCCGGGAAGAGGGCTGCAACTACCTCCTCCAGCAGCTCAGGTTGGAGACTCTCCGTGAGTGGAGGCGCCGCGGCTCGAAGTTTCCCTCGAACCGCACGATAGGGGCGCCCCCACGGATCTCCGTCTAGAGTCTCCAACATCTCCTCCCTGGCTCGCGTCCTCGCTTCGCCGATGGCCAGCCACAGGGCCTGCTTCGCCGCGCGGTACACCTCATACAGCGCGGCTTCTTCGTCAGGGACCCGACGACGTCTTCTCCGGTATCGGGTGTACCGGCGTCTAACCGCTACGCACTCGACACGTAATTGTGCGATCTCGGTAGACCACCAGTACACCTGGCGCCTCGCTGGATATGAGTGGACGCGGGGCATGGACGCGTCACAGATTTGCGTCATTGCCCCGCGGAACCACAGCGCCTCCTCTTCGACGTCGACGGGTCCGTTCGTCGCCGACTCCCGGATCCAGGCCTGAACAATAGCGGCCTCCTCGAGAACCTCCCTGTCGATGCGCTTACGCGCCCAGCGCGGACCGTCCCTTCGCGGGGCCGATGGACTACGGCCGCCGGTGGTCTGGGTGGAGACGTCGAATCGGATGTATCGGTGATCCGACAACGTCTCCACCTCCACGGCGACACGCCAGTCGCGGACACGGCTCGCGACAGCAGGGCTAGCGAACGAGACGTCCACTACAGACCCGCCCCGCTGCCGCACGCACGTGTGAGTGAAATAGACCCTAACTCAAGTGATAACAGTGTTGACAGATGGGAGACATACGAGTGATTAAGGGTTCCATTTTTCATTCGGACAAACGAAACCCTAAAAAGTTGTAATATTCCCTTAATTATTACATACACCCCCATACAACTGCATCCGGTTAGACTGGAAGCCAACCCCCACATAGTTGGGAATGGCTAGGCAGATTGATTGATTGAAGTACAGCAATACCGATAGTCGAGGGTTATGTTCCTAGATAACAGTTTTTTATTCCTTATTAAATAGTACGTTCATACACAAAATCATGGTTCTCTCCTGTAAGTTAAAAACTGAACAGTATTAATACATGAAACAGAGAAAATGCATTCTAATATGAAGGTATATATATAAAATTAAATTAATCTATAAAATTAAGCTAAACATTGAAAATCAATAGTAAACTTGGTGTATAAATTGTTGTTCCATACATTTTACTCACTCACATTTGACTTTAACAAAAATTTGCACTTTAAAGCTTAATATTACGCAAACGGATCCCTGAATCTAAACCACATACCAGTGAGGACCATTCACATACCCTCAATATTAAAAAAAAAGAAAAAAACTAAAAGAGGATTATCCAAACATATTTTAAATTTGTAATCTCTAAACATTGTCTCTATCTCTATATTCTCTATCTCTAATCTGTTCTCTTCTCTAATCTTTATCTCTAAATATTATTTAAAAACAAAGTCGCTTTCTGTGTCTGTCCAAGTGACGCGTTGTTGTTTTAAAAAATGCTACGAATTTTGATGTGGTTCTCACCATCTTTTATAGAATTTATTCCGGAAGGTTTTTATCATTACATATTATAAAACCAAGTCCGCCGCAGCGTCTGTCAGTTTGAACGCGATAAACTCAAAAACTGCCAAACAGATTTTCAAACGGTTTTCACCAATTGACAGATTAGGCACAAACATTACTAAATCTTACAAAATTTAAAAAAAAATCCATTGGCTAGTTTTCGAGTTATAAGGTGGCTCCTCAGTTCAGACGTCTGAAATGAGGAGCCACCTTAAAGGTCCTATAACTTTTTAACGGTTTTACTACAAATTCCAGGATCGGGCCTACAAAATCAGCGAATTTACTACTAAATATTGGCAGTACCCGCGTTTAAATATGAGACATGGCTCCTCAATCAAAACGCACATGGGAAGAAATAGGATGGTGCTATTCTATACATCTGGCACCACACGGAACAATTTAAATAACCCTGTATAATATTATACTAGGATGCTATGAAAAATGTAAGGCACGTTCTAGGTGAACGTGACGATCAAGATTATTGCATTCGTGAAGATCATAAGTTATGGCATAAAATCAGGTGGGATATCTAGGCTGCCAGTACCAACATAGGCTGCTTTACAATCATTTTAAAAATAAACCTTATGTTGTTGATTAACAAACTAGATAACAAACTTGATAATGACTAATAGAGAAGTATGGAGGAAGAAGAACATATTGCGCCGATACCAAATAAATTGGCATATGGATGATGACAATCATGGTTGGTGAACAAGCAGGCAGCCTACCTGATAGTAAGTGCTCACAGCCAAAGCACAATAGACATCTGAAATACTAGAGATAACGCAGGTTATGTTTTTTTATTTTATAATTTAATTCAATCAATCAACTCAGCCTATAGCAGTCCACTGCTGGATATACGCCTCTCCCAGGATGCGCCACAAAACCTTATCCTCCGCTTTCCGCATCCAGTCTGCCCCAGCTACCTTTTTAAGGTCGTCGGCCCATCTAGCTGTGGCAAGCCCCACACTACGCTTGCCGATACGCGGTATCCACTCCAGGACTCGTCTGCTGCGCCAGGTGTGCTGGTGGTCGCGTGAGCTGACCGCTTTACGCAAGGCGTGCGTTGCTGCGCGCCACCGGTACTCCAGGCACCGCAGGCTCCGTATCCGCCCTCCGGATACGGAAGTCATTCAGGCGGAGCTATACGAGGGGTACAGAGCGGCGAAGACTGCCCTCCGAGCGGAGATCCAGCGGGCCAGAGGACTGGCCCGCGAGGAGACGCTGGAGACTCTCAACAGAGACCCGTGGGGACGCCCCTACAAATGGGTGCGAGATAAACTCCGCCCATGGGCTCCCCCGCTGACGCAGAGTCTCCGGCCCCAGCTCGTGGAGGACGTGGTGAGCGCTCTGTTCCCTTCGCGAGGGGAACATGCTCCCCCGCCCATGGCTCCGCCTCCTGCAGTGCCGGATGCGGACCACACCGACGACGACGATGCTCCAGAGGTGACCGAGGTAGATCTGAGAGTGGCGGTACGTAGGCTGAATGCCAAGAATACCGCCCCAGGACCCGATGGCTTGCCTGGAAAAGCCTGGGTTCTGGCCTTAGAGGCTCTCGGGCCTCGACTAAGGGGGCTCCTAAGCGCATGCTTGGAGAGGGGCCAGTTTCCACTTCGTTGGAAGACGGGGAAACTGGTCCTCATAAAGAAACCAGGGCGCCCGGCGGACTCTCCGTCCGCTTACCGGCCCATCGTGCTGCTCGACGAGGTGGGCAAGCTCTTTGAAAGAGTAATTGCAGACCGCCTTGTCGGGCGGCTGGTGCGGGTGGGGCCGGATTTGGCGGAGAGCCAGTTTGGTTTCCGTAAGGGGCGCTCTACGGTGGATGCCATCATGCGCGTTCGAGTCCTCACGACGGGGGATGCTGTTGCCCGGGGTAGGGTTGTCTTGGCGGTGTCTCTTGACATCGCCAATGCCTTCAATACCTTGCCCTGGAGTTGCATTAGGGAGGCACTTCGGTATCACCGGATGCCGACCTACCTCTGTCGTGTGGTCGAGGCCTATTTGACGGACAGGGCCGTCATCTACCCCGGTCACCACGGAGAGTGGAACCGGCGAGAGATGTCGTGCGGTGTCCCACAGGGATCGGTCCTGGGGCCGCATCTGTGGGACATCGGGTACGACTGGGTGCTGCGCGCCGACCTCCCTAGTGGCGTCAGCGTAGTCTGCTACGCTGACGACACGCTAGTCCTGGCACAAGGGAGTTCGCATCAGGCGGCGACCGAACTGGCGGCACGTGGGGTTGCGACAATCGTCGATAGGATCCGGCAATTGGGACTCGAGGTGGCATTGCACAAGTCCGAGGCCATGTGTTTTTATGGTCCTCGGAACGCGCCACTGTCGGGTTCCCAGATAACGGCGGGAGGGGTTCACATCGGCGTCGAGTCGACGATGAAGTACCTGGGACTCGTCCTCGACAGCCGGTGGAACTTCGTGGAGCATTTTCGACGTTTGGCTCCCAGACTGGAGCGGGCCGGGGCTGCTTTGAAGCGGCTCCTGCCCAATCTAGGGGGTCCAAACGCCTCCTGCCGGAGGCTCTACGCGGGGATCGTGCGGTCCATGGCCCTTTACGGGGCACCGGTGTGGGCGCGTTCTCTGAGGCTGCGACCAGCGCAGCGGTTGAACGCGTCCCAAAGGGCCATGGCCATCAGGATGGTACGGGGATACCGCACGGTCTCCCGTGAGGCGGCGAGCCTCCTTGCCGGATTGCCGCCATGGGATCTGGAGGCGAAAGTCCTCGCGCACATTTGGGTGTGGCGCGAAGAGGCGAAACTCCGGGGCATAACTCCGCTGCCGCAAGAAATTGCGGCACAGCGGACGGAGCTCCGGAGGGATCTCATGGCGACATGGAGAGTGCGATTGTCGCAACCCAGCGCTGGGCACGCCACAATGGTGGCGATAAGTCCACTCTTTGAGGAGTGGCTGGAGAGGCGCCACGGCGTCCTCACCTTCCGCCTGACGCAGGTCCTCACCGGACATGGATGTTTCGGGAGGTTCCTGTTTAGGATTAAGCGGGAGGAAACGCCCGGGTGTCACCACTCTGTGGATCGCCCGGAGGACACGGTGGAGCATACGGTGGAGGTCTGCCCAGCTTGGGCGGAGCACCGCCGTGTCCTCACGGAGGCGATCGGCGGCGGCGATCTCTCGCGTCCGGGCCTGGTTCAGGCCATGGTTCGGAGCGAGAGTGCATGGGAGGCCGTCACCTCCTTCTGCGAAGCAGTTATGCTAGCGAAAGAGGAGGCGGAACGCGTGAGGGTGAGACAAGGTTCGCGCCCTCATGCCCCTAGTCGCCGCAGGAGACGCCCCGGGCGTCGGGAGTCGCAAGCCGATTTCCGGCCACCGTAGGCGCGGGCCTGCGGACGGTGAGCGATGGGTAGCTCGCCGTCCGATAAGGACCAGGCCCGGGTCGACGGCGCGTTGTGTTCCACGCGCGCCTCAAAGAGATGTCAGCACAAACTGACGGGGGACGGACGTTAGGACCAATGCCTGCCGGGGTTGCGAGTTTGTCCGAAAGGGATATCGTGGCCCTGGCACACAGGCAACGGAAGGAACACGGGTGGGTTTTAGTCAGTAAAAGTCTGACACGCCCTCCCGCTCCGCCCAGAGCGGGAGAAGTTATTTGATGATTTTCCACCCAAAAAAAAAAAAAAAAGGACTCGTCTGCTCCATCGGCCATCGGTCCTTCGACAAACATGGCCAGCCCACTGCCACTTCAGCTTGCTTACTCTGCAGGCTATGTCGGTAACTCCAGTTCTCTTCCGGATAACTTCATTCCTGATCTTATCCTTCAAAGAAACTCCGAGCATAGCCCGCTCCATAGCACGCTGAGTGACATAACCTCCCACAAAATTTAATTAATGAAGCAAAAATAACAGTTTCATGGTGCCCTTAAGGCAGATGGTGATAAAAACTACTCTTAATGCAAGAACCTACTCTTCCGAATAAAAAGTTACAAATTAGGGTAAATAAAGGAAGAATTGTTGAGAATTAATGTATATGTCACCATAAGATTGTGGGAATTGGATGGATTATAAACTGCCAAAAAATAGTGAACTGGGTGAAATGGGTTAGGTTAGGTTAACTGTGACCCCACTTGAGAGGACTCTACACAGCGTGCCTTGAGCAGGGCCAGTTTCCCACTTTGTGGAAATCTGGTCGTCTGGTCCTGCTCAGGAAGGCGGGGCGCCCTGCGGACTCACCGTCCGGGTACAGGCCCATAGTGTTGCTAGACGAGGTGGGTAAGATGTTTGAGCGGATAATCGCTGCCCGCCTCGTCGGCCACTTGTGCGGAGAGGGGCCTGACCTGGCCGAGAGCCAGTTCGGCTTTCGGCACGGGCGCTCCACCATCCACGCGATATCGCGGGTGAGAGTCCTGGCGGAGGAAGCGGTGTCCCGGGGCGGGGTGATGTTGGCGGTGTCCTTGGACATCTCCAACGCCTTCAACACCCTGCCCTGGAGCTGTATTCGGGAGGCACTATCTTACCATCGGGTGCCTTCCTACCTCCGCCGCATCGTCGGGGCTTATTTGGCGGAGAGGTGTGTCACCTATACGGGACGTGATGGCGGAAACCAGCGCCGCATGTCGTGCGGTGTTCCACAGGGCTCGGTCGTGGGACCGCTCCTGTGGAACATTGGGTACGACTGGGTGCTGCGGGGCGAGCTCCAGCCGGGCGTGGACCTGACGTGTTATGCGGACGACACACTGGTCACGGCCCGGGGGAGCTCGTACAGGGAGGCAGCGTTGCTGGCGACGGCTGCGGTCTCACAGGTGGTGAGTCGCATACGTCGCCCAGGGCTGGAGGTTGCCCTCAACAAGTCGGAGGCCTTGATCTTTCATGGCCCCCGGCGGGCGCCGCCGCCGGGATCACACATCGTGGTCGGGGGGGCTCAAATCGCTGTCGAGTCCACCATGAAGTACCTAGGATTGGTGCTCGACAGCCGGTGGGATTTTGGCCCCCACTTCCGGCGGCTGGCGCCCAAGTTGTTGGGCGCGGCTGGGGCGTTGTCAACGCTGCTTCCCAATCTGGGGGGCCCGAGCGCCGCCTGTAGGCGGCTCTACGTGGGGATCGTGCGATCGATGGCCCTTTATGGGGCCCCGATCTGGGCGGCTGACCTGACGGCCGGAAGCATCGCAGTCCTGCGAAAACCGCAGAGAGCGATGGCCGTCAGAGTCATCAGGGGATATCGCACGATCTCCTACGAGGCGGCTTGTGTACTGGCCGGATCCCCGCCCTGGGACCTCGAGGCGAAAGTACTCGCGTCACTGTATCGGTGGCGCGAGGAAGCGAGGGCGCGGGGTGAGTGGCTGATGCAGCGACATGTTGAGTTGCGTCGGTCACAGCTTCGCGCAGCCCTGGTGGCGGAATGGCGGGAAAGGCTTTCACGCCCTACCGCCGGCCTCGCCACCATCGAGGCGATCCGGCCGGTACTCGAGCCCTGGCTCGGGAGGAGGCACGGCTCCCTGTCGTTTCGGGTGACGCAGGTGCTCTCGGGGCATGGTTGCTTCGGGAAGTACCTGTGTCGCATAAACAGGGAGCCGGACGCCCGGTGTCACCACTGCGTCGACTGCCGGGAGGACACGGCGCGGCATACGCTGGCAGAGTGTGCCGCTTGGGAGGAGCCTCGCCGTGCCCTCATCTCAGGAGTGGGCAGTGACCTGTCGCTGCCGGCCGTGGTCGAGTCGATGGCCGGCAGCGAGGAGTCCTGGGACGCGGTGGTATCCTTCTGCGAAACAGTCGTGTCGCAGAAGGAGGCTGCGGAAAGGGAGCGGGAGATCTCGTCCGCTCACCCGGCCCGCAGCAGGCGCACTGGGCGTCGGCAGAGGGCAGACAATGCCCTCTTCCGGCCCCCCTAAATGGGTCCAGGGACGGCGGACTCGGGGACGTCCGCCGCCCCCTATCATACTGGACCTGAGGTGGCGGCGCGTAGTGTTCCACGCGCGCCCCTTTGAGACGTCGCGGGGGGGTCTAACACCTCACCCCCCCCGCAGACTTGAGGTGGCCCGCAGAGGCGGGCCGGCACTAGCCGGGGATCACGGAAGTAATACTAGCTCCCAAGATCCCCGGTGCAAGTGTGGGAAGGGAACACCGGGGTGGTTTTTAGTCAGTAAGAGTCTGACAGACCCCTCCGCCCACCTCAGAGCGGAGGACATCCATGAGGATTTTCCACCCCGGCAACAAAAAAAAAGGTTAACTGTGACAAACCGCGCGCGAGCCGAGCGAGCGAAGCGGGCAGTTCAAAATTTATTGGTTTCCCCATGGATATATTATAAACTATCGCAAAATAATGCGTTAAACTGTTAATTTTTGCGGTTCACAATTTTTCGACTGTTTATAATCTAACGAAAATAATATAAACTAAAGAAGTTAATAATTATACGGTGACAAAAATTGTAAATAAAAAATATTGTAAAACATTTTAAAAGAGTAACGGTGGATTATCTTGCCCATTCTTCTCCATACGAAACTAGCTTTTGGAAGGCGACTAGAATCAATTCTATTTTTCTGTAAATTTTGACGTTCAAATGTGCCTTTTGTGCCTTTAAGAAATAAATGAACCTATAATTTATTCCAGCTTCTATCATAATGTGTAATATTAATTTTATTAAAGTGAATGTGAGAGCTATTTATAATATTTTCAATATGGCTAGTAAATTCCCTGTAGTTTTCGAGAAAATATTCGTTATTCAGTGAAATAATGTGAAGTCATGGCTAAATGATAACAGCCGTACCGGGTCGATGGAAGGTTAAGCTACGTTTTTCGCGGTCGGTTCGTGGGTGGGTGACCATCCATTAAATATTGAGACCCCTCCATACCTCGAAAAGCACGTTAAGCCGTTGGTCCAGGCTGTCATTTGCAGATCTTTAACAGTCGTTATGGATAGTCAGAATCCCGAAATTAAGGCAATCAGTCTTAGGATATTGCCCAGTAACTGAGTTGTGGAGATCAGATAAGCAGCCGCGCCATGTCATCATCATCATCATTCATCCGAAAGACGTATGTCATCATTGACCGCATTGAGATATTATATTAAGACTCAACAGGTAAACCACTATCACTGTCGTCAGACTGCATACAAAAGAAAGAGAAGCGCGATGACACAACGCTTGTAATTTATTACAAAATACGAAGCAATTATTTATTTACGAGTATTCAAAAATGTGTTAGTAATCGACAATAAAAAACAGCCAAGTTCTGCATGCAAATAAGACGTTCTTGTTATGAATTAAATACCAACAGTACGTTGATATTTAATACAGATATTTTGGATTGAAACTCAAAGTAAAGGGTTAGTTTACCGTTAATTTGTATCGAGATTTTTTTTT
The DNA here is from genome assembly GCA_963921375.1 of Tiliacea citrago. Lineage (NCBI taxonomy): Eukaryota > Metazoa > Arthropoda > Insecta > Lepidoptera > Noctuidae > Tiliacea > Tiliacea citrago. The sequence goes on from OY992801.1 coordinate 4,084,761, forward strand.
CTAATCGTGTAATGTTCGAGTTCTAAAAAATATATTCAAGAATAATATATATTTTTTCCGCTACCACAAACTATATAGATTTGGCAATTTTTTTGTTTAAGACAAACCTACTTTTATCATTTGCCTCTTGTCAGCGCCTTAATATTTAACACCATTTTAATCGTTCACACCATTTTGTGTGTGTTTCAAACGCATGGTAGTGTTTTCAATGTTTTTTTTTTTATTGAATTTATTTCTAATGAATGAATATCATAAAAATATTAGCTTTCTGCCATCCTCCTACATATAAACTTTAACTGTGCCAAATTTCATACTACTCAGTGGAGGAGTGTCGAAAACCTAAAGCGTGTCATTCGAGTGCCGTGTTATAAATTCTATTTTACGCGTAAAAACGACCAATGTATATGGTACTATACACTGTGATGTGCCTTTTCAAACTGCCTATGTGATAGTGAAAACAGAACTATAAAATATTAAGTGGTTGTCGATTAAAAAACAAAACAAATTTTAAAATTTTAAGTAAAGGACACACAGGAAAAAACACTGTGTCGTCTAGTTGGAAAGAGTCGCAATCTGTGTTGATCTGTGTCGATCCGTGTCACTGAGTCATAAACACGGCGACCGACCGTTGCGTTGGCTCCTCCTACTACACACTGTACTACGCACAGTGCCCAGCTGCTGGAAAGGATCGCGTTCTGTGTCCTGCCATGTCATCGTTTCACCTGCTAGCGCTGATTTTGTGACCGAAACGGGAGCGCACAATCAACGTTAGCAATAATGTCGTTGCAGCGCACGCCTCCATCAACCCAATCAAGGTCTCTGAGTCATACGCAGTCTGAATCGGACTTAAACACCGCCATGCAAGATAGTGACACCTCCTTTGTAAACACGAAACGAAGCAACAAGCGTTTGCGTTCAGACGAGCCTCATTCACCCAGAGATCAGGAACAGCAGGGTCTAAAACACGAAATTATGGCGATGTTAAATAACTGGAAGGCGGAATTTGACTCAAAGCTAACTGATATGTTTACAAAACAAAACAGTCTTATAACCAAACTCTCCAGCAATATATCTGAACTGAAACTTCAAAACTCCAACATGCAAAAATCCTTGGAAGACACTGATAAGTCAATGAATTTCATTAACAAACAGTACGAGGACATCAAAGTGGGGGTTGAAAAATTAAACAGCGAGCCCCTGACCCAGCGTAAATGTATTGAAAGCCTGGAAAGAAAGCTGATAGACCTTAATTTAAAGTCCAGATCGTCCAGTATAGAAATAAGAAATATCCCAATGGCTGAGCATGAAACTAGTACAGACCTTTCCAATATCGTATGCAAGATTGGCCAAGCTGTTGGGTCAGAGACAACAGCATCGGATCTCCGGGATATATACCGCATACCCGGTAAGCCCGACTCTATTCGTCCAATCGTTGCGGAGTTCCAAACCGTGCAGTTAAAGCAAAAAACCATAACCGCAGTGTGAGCATTCAACAATAACAGCAAGTCATCTGAAGATAAGCTCAACACCGAAATAATTGATATCCCTGGCAAAAGGCAACCAGTATAATTATGTTAGTGAACACCTCCCGGCAAGCGTTAAGAAATTATTTCACCTGTCAAAGGAATTTGCAAAACAAAATGCATTTAAATGCTGTTGGTCATCTAATGGTAATATATTCCTGCGCAAGGCGTAAGGAGAAAAACAACTTTTGATCTCGTCTGAACAATCCTTATTGGACCTGCGCGGGAATCTGTGACTGGTAATCTGTCTCAAGTATTTTGTCTGGCTAGTTTTAATACATCAAATTTATATAAATCGTAACTTTCAAAAATCTTCCACTTTTTCACGTACAAAACTTAATAAACATATTATTATACTAAATCATCAACTTGTTCTCACACACAAAAACACTACTCAATTCGTTCGCCCACTCACTCACTCTACCACTCATCTCTACTGCACCCACTACTTGGTCATTCCAACACTCAAGTATTCGCACCCTACGTATTATATCGTACACGGCATAAGTACAATAAGTGTGACAGTATTCACATTTACACAATGGACTCATGTTGCACCACTATTGGTTCTGTAATCCTCCCAAATGGCTAACCATGACCACATTAATAATATTAATAACGACCTTGACTCGTTTAACTCCGAAAATTCGTACACTTGCTGCCCAGAGGATTGCAACAAATACGGAGGCAACTCTAGTCAATCTATAAAGATAATTCACATCAATATAAGAAGTGTAAATAAAAACTTTGATCAACTTCGCATCTTACTGTCACTTGCAAAAGTAAACTTTGATGTCATAGTCCTATCCGAATGCTGGCTTAGCAAGGTGAAAGATCTACCTATTCTAGATGGTTATGTATCACATTATTCCAGAAATATATATTTAACCAAAATGACGGCATTATTATTTTTACCAGCACAAAACTAACCGGCTTAGTTTATGAACCGGCTTTCAAAGATGCAAACTGTCTAGTCTGTCAAATAGGTAAGGAATTAGAAATAGTTGCTATTTATCGTTCCCCTTCTCTTAAGACTAGGATTAACTATGATAATTTCTTAGACAGCCTAAATACTGTCTATACCGGACTAACAACTACTACACACGTCCTTGTTGGTGATATCAACATCGACATCTGTAGCATGAACAAAGACCCTAATTCAGAGGAATACCTAACCTTCAATGCATCCCACGGCTTTTTCCCAACACACACATTTCCCACTAGGATCAAAACATGTCTGGACCACATTTTTCTAAAATCGAAACTATCTTCTACAACAGTAGTACTAGAATCAAATATAACTGATCACTTGCCTGTTGTATTGTTCATAGAAAACGTGTGTCCTAAACGAAAGTACAATAACACTAAAACACGTATTGATTATATCTCATTAAAAATGGAAATAGAAAGCACAAACTTCATACCTCTCTTAGAAATAAATGACGCTAACACCGCGACCAACTACTTTATATCAACAATCTCATCAATTATTAATAAACACACGCAAACAGTTTTAGTGCCAAATAAGCAAACAATTTTAAAACCGTGGATCACGCCGGGGCTCCTGCGCTGCATTAAAAATCGGGATAGGTTACATATTAAAGCGAAAAAATCTCCAGATAACATGACACTTAAAGTAACATATACACGATATAGAAACTTTACAAATCAACTCCTACGAAAACTAAAAATCGCTTATGAAAAGAGTCAACTGGACAAAGCAGGTAACGACCCTAAAGCCATATGGAAAGCCATCAAAGAGCTAACTAACACTAAAAAAATCAGAGATAATCCTTCGGAACTACTTCAAATATCAGAAAGCCCAAAATCATCTGCTAACCTTGTCTGCAACTTTTTTACTGACGTCGGCAAAAATCTAGCCAATAGCATCCTTCTGTCTCAAACCTCATCTACAAATGACTCTGCCCCCCTTCAACTGCCTGCCTCAGACAGTACCGAAACCTATATATCCAACTCGCTCGTTATCCTAGAAGTTGATACGCGGACAGCAGATAGCGGACATTGAAACCACAATTCTACAGCTGCGACCGGATTGTGCAACTGGATGGGATGGAATTCCATCTTCTCTCCTCAGAGAGTGCCGACGTGCCCTGATTCCATCTATAACGCACATCTGTAATCGTGCTATCGTTACTGGGCTGTTCCCTGATGCTTTGAAAAAAGCTATTGTACATCCAATCCATAAGGGTGGTGTGAGATACAGCCTCAATAATTATAGGCCCATATCGGTGTTGTCAGCCTTGTCAAAGATCTTAGAGAAAATTCTCTACAAGTCACTCAAAATTTTTCTAAATCGCTTTAAAATTTTAGCCAACAACCAGTACGGATTTAGATCAGGTGTTTCTACTGAGGACGCAGTGTTGGATTTAACAGAGCAAGTAGTGGAAAACTTGGACAAAAGAAATAGATGCCTATGCATATACCTAGATCTCTCGAAAGCGTTTGATACCGTGTCTATCCCCATCCTCTTAACAAAGTTGGAAAGAATAGGAGTACGAGGCATTGCACTAAAGATATTTAAAGACTACCTTTCTCGGCGTCAGCAATGTGTCAAAATAGGCGACTGTCTTAGTGAGGAACGCGAAATCCTCTTTGGGGTCCCACGAGGGAGTATTTTAGGCCTGCTGTTGTTTCTGGTTTACATAAATGACCTCTGCACAATGTCACTTCGGCACACCAAGGTTTTTTCATATGCTGATGACACAGCAGTATTGGTATGGGGCCAGAGTTGGCAGGCGGTCAAGGATAGAGCCGAATATTCCCTCTCCAAAATAATGACCTGGCTAAAACTAAACCTCCTCACACTGAACCTGAGCAAAACACAGTACTTACCCTTTTCTTTGAGACCGAACACTAGACCCCTACCTGATTATTCTTTAATAGCGCATACTTGCGGTAACCGGCACAAATGTACTTGCGTGGTTATCTGTCGGGTAGATTCCGTAAAATACTTGGGAGTGCTGATGGATGATGGGCTGAAGTGGGACAGGCAGATTGATTCGATTATTTGCAGAACTAGGCGGCTAATAGTTGTGTTTAAGGCCCTAAGAGATTCTGCAACTCTGGAAAAACTAAAATTAGTCTACTTAGCCCTATGTCAGTCCATTATCCAATACTGCATAACCGTGTGGGGTGGTGCAACCAAGACCAGTCTACTCGGGTTGGAGCGAGCACAGAGAGCTGTGCTCAAGGTCATGACCAAGAAACCATATAGGTTCCCCACCTCACAACTATTCTCCGATTGTAAAGTCCTCACAGTACGTCAGCTCTATGTGCTCAAATCCATCCTGAGGAAGCAACGATGCGACTGCAACAACATGCGGCAATGATACCCGACCCAAATAAACGTAGCAAATCTTCCATATGCCCTACTATACACTGCCGGACCTCATTTGCCAAACATCAGTTTAATAGCCTAAGCAGTAAACTTTACAATCACGCAAACAAAAATTTTAACATAGCTAAAATGTGCAGGCAGGAAATGAAAAAGAAAGTAGCAGACTGGCTCCAAAAGATGGATTATCAGGAGACTGAAAGTTTACTCACATTTATATCATGATCCAAAATTAATACGTACTGTGATCCATACTTATGTTTCCCCTTCTTACACACATTCAAAGGTGCGAACATTACCAGACACTCATACACACGCCCACCCCCTCTCTCTCATCACACACACACACACATACATGCTCAGACATACTCATAACTCTGTTGTTTTACTGTGTTTTTATATTTTAGTTTTTCCGTTAATAAGTCTTATGTTTTAACCGTCTACTGATACTAATTTCAACTACCTTATTATGTTTTGTATCATGACACTTGACTGTCGACTGTGTAGCGACACTTCTCCACGATGTTTTAAGAGCAATAATAGAGCCCATGGCTGAACGCTGACCCTCAAAATATAGGTCCAGGCCTAGTTTGGGGGTTAGGATTAGATTCTTGGCATTACATTTGTGTGCTATATTATTTCGACCTACTTGTTTGTAATATGTATTTTAAGTGTCAAATAAATGTTTTTTTTTTAATTTTAATCAAAATTACAAAAGCCATAAGTATTTCAAAATTTAAAAAAATGCTTGAGACTATAAAATTAATGTGTTTCGGGATATCTAAAGTGCAGGTAAAATATACATAGCAAAAATCTAGTACACACAGGAACAACTAGCATGGTTATCAATCTTTCTCACTGTTAAGTTGGCGATTTCAAATATTCAGGATATTCAAATCAGATTTCCTCACGACGTTTTTCTTAACTCCAAGCCTCCGAAAAAGTCTTATTAGCACATGTCTGCGGAGGACCATAAATCTTCGAGCCACCAAGTTATTTTTAACGTGGAAAATGCAAAGATAAAAGAAAAAGTATTCAAACTAAAACCTTGTTAACACAATATGCACATATCTAAGAGAAACGTCCTATCGATTCCCCAAGGTATACACAATATTGCACAAGGCATATTTAATACGTATCAAAAGACGTACGACTCTCAAATCACGTGCACCGTCTTCAAAATTCAAGTCGAAATAGAAGTTTGCGGTACACATCTGTCAGATCGACTTCGAATCTGTACCCTTTGATGTAAAAAGGTATTTTTATTTGAAAATGGAATGTGAGGTATGCTGCGCAGGGTCGCATACTAGGTGACTCTGCGACTGGCGGCGGCCATTTTCTTTATTCAATCACTCGTAGATCAAATGACGTTATTGCAAGTGATTGCCATTTTTTTATTTCCCCGTAAAACCTGGACATCTAGTTGTACATGAACGATTATAGTTCTTTAAATAAAAAAATACCTTTTTACAGCACAATTAAAAAAACATTAATGGATTTTTAGGGTTCCGTACATACGAACCCTTACAGGATCACTCGTTTTGTCCGTCTGTCACAGCCAATTTGCTTCCAATCTAATGGACCGAGTGTGGTCGCAACTTTTCATACATGAAGATAAATTGCGACCATTACACTGTTTGTCCACCGCCACCGTTTGTTTCGCCATTTCTTCTCACGGGTAGTCAGATAGGAAATGTCGACTACATCTAGCTTATTTTTTACTTTTTAATATGACGTGTAAAAGTGATTCCGATATCCTATTTACAGAATAAACGATTTCATTTCATTTCATTTCATTTCACCGTCAACAGAACGTCAACGAATTACGAGATTATTCGAACCGAACTTGACTTGAACTTTGACCGCGCGGTGAACTCGCGGCCACAGTAAATGTATGTAACTTTTATTGTTTTAATAATATTTTATATCTTTTTTTTTATATTTTGTTAATGTGAGAACGTCGTAAGCTTGATAGACTGGTAGCTTTGTAGAACATATTCTATTTTGTTAAGTACCTGGTACTTTTGAAAACTCAAACTCAAAGCATTTATTTCAAATAAACCAATGACAGGCAATTTTGAATTGACAAGTAACGAGTAGACGGGCCTACACTGTCCTCCCATACCTACTAACACTGTAATTTGAAAACATTGTAAAAGCCAATTATTATTATATGAGTAACCGTGAAGTTTCTGACTCATTAGTTTTCTTCTCCATAGGAAACGACCAATTGGAACCGTGCACCTAGTTTCTGACGTTTCATGAGTGCCCATGTAGGCATAATATGCCTAAAAACAAAAATCAAAAGCAAAAAATTTTATATCACATATTATGTGATATAATTTTTTTTGCTTTTGATTTTTATATTTTACTTCAGTGCTGTCATCTCGTTCTCGTTGACGGTGCCGGTGATCAATCGGCTTAGGCACGGCCTCGGGCGATGTGACTTGCCTCGCGACTTGCGTCAAGCGACGTGCGCGCGTCATTTTTTACGTTCTTCGCTCTACAAGTGCTCTAAACAACTTTCAATTGTTTTCTCCACTTGCGCTGACGCAAGACGCGTTTCGATTGAGCGTGTGGCTCGTGGCCACGTAAGTCGCTGAGCTGTGGCTAGTGACAGTGGCCTAGTGTGCTGCGACACTTATTACGAGCTAGTTTCAGTGTCATTCACATCGCATCGGAGTGGCAACATGTGTGTACATTCTGGCGTTATTTTAAAGACATTTACGGTTCGATGACGCGCCTCTTTTTAATGCATTTTTGGTTGTAGTAAATAAGATACCTTGTATGTTGTATGGTAGGAAATTTAATTTAATTTAAATTTTATTTAAATATCGAGAATACGACTAACGGGTGTAAAAATACCCTTAATGAAGCCAATAGTCACTTTTTGTTCCCGTTATTATTATTTTTTTTTTTACTGAACCATACCTGGAAACCTTCTGGTTACGGAGATATTGAAGGTTCTAACTTTTTCTTTACGTTTTTTTTAGGAACTGAAGTTTGAAATGTTATAAGCAAAATATAAATACTCCCGTGGTCACTGTACCGTTGCCGTTGGTCCCTGTACCGTTGCAAACACCCATAAGCACAATGTTGTGCATTGCGTAGGTAATCAGTGAATTTCCACACCAAAACTAAAAGTCGTTTCCTACCAATTATTTTTGCACAAAGCTACTTAGTTTGACGTACAGAATTCGTAGACAGCTGCTTCGTGAAAGGTCTTTTTACACCCTGTATATCCCCCTATGTAAATTCAGAAAAAATAACTGTTTATCAAGTTGACTGCCATTTCAAATTGTCCGGGTATTCATATCACAACCTATCATTCTTTGACAGCTATTTATGAAATGCCACGGTAAGTTAAGAAATGAATGGCAGCCCACAACCAACGGCAGCCCACTTCATGTATCCAATGACTACTCATTATTCATGAAAGTATTTTTTTTTTTAACATTTCAATATTTAAAAAAGTATATATTATAACAGTTTGAAACATCCTGTTATGAGCGCGGTGCGTTTTCTTAAAAAAAATATATCAGTGTGTGAGTTAGGTAATTACAGAATGTTAAATAAAAATAACAAATTATATAATTAAATTAAAAAGAAACCAGTTTGTTTTGTCTAGACTCTAAATTGTCCTATGGAGCTGGACCAGCATGTTTCCAAGCATTCTTATCTTGGATATAATCCTCTAATAAAAAATCCTCTAGTAAAAAATCGTAACAGACGTTCTGTGGAAGTGTCCTGCAACCAGCGGGGTAATTGTGTAACAAACTACCAGTAGCTATGGGTTTCATTTTGACAGTTCAACAACATTCATTACGTTATTTACGTTGTTGAGCAGACACATTTTTCTTACGATAGAAGCAATGGATAGCAAATACACTTCAAAATCATTCACACTGTGATTGATTGTGCACGCAATTAGTGCTCTATGGAAACAAAAGATGAACATTATAAACTAAACTGACCTTCTAGAAAAGTCCTCCTTTCAAAACCTTATTTTTATGAATATTCTTCTTCAACAAACATTAAGTTATAATACCCCTTGGTATTAGAACTTAATACTTCTTGAAGATCTTAATACCCACACAAAGATGAAAGGTCTATTGTCTCAACTGAATCTGTAAAGTTTCTGTGCCTCAGATGCCATTGATTAGAGAGCCTGTTCAAAGATGGCGAGGGCACGTGGAACTAAGGAACTAGAAGCTGAAAAAGGAAAAAGAAAAGATGATAATCTTTTAATAGCACAACAATGTCACAGGAAGGAAGTATGACCCTTCCCCGATGTTCTCTGTTGACATATTATATATGAAATAATTGGTACCCAACATTCGATCTACAAAAATGGCACATTATTAGATAATACGTTGAAGAAGGACAGCATGTCGTAATAATCAGGACCGAAAAAGATACAAGACATGTAATAAGTGACTTGGGAAACTAAAGTTAATTTTTTAAACCCAGAGACCAATTTGAAATTTCAAATGATTGTTCTTTGTTTTTATCAATTTGGAGTTTGATATTAGCACATGTCAAATTAGTATCTGGGATTAGAAAACGAACTATAGTCAAGTTTTGACTTGCCACTACGGAGCGCGTACAGCCTACTCCTCTTTACTTATATCATTGGTTGAAACATTTGAATCATTCCCCGTGCATTTTGTGTCGTTACTTATTTAGGACACTAAATAATATCCGAATTTCGATGTGGCGAAGAAAATCAAAAACGTTTTCGTCTGTGAAAATTGTAGTAAATATTTTGGATGAATCAGTAGTTAGGGTTTTCGGAAAAAATTACAATCGTTCGTCGGTCGTGGATATCTCAAAAGACGAGGTTTATCTACGTTTAGAAAATGGTGGATAATGGGTGGTGGTACCAAATGCTAAGGAGTTTGGTATAATATATATTGGCATAAAGTTATATAAAAATTCAAACCTTTAAAATATTTTTATACTTATCACTAACACATACAAGACTTCTTATTTTCTCATAATCACTTCAGAAGGTCAATTCTACTAATTAACGTGCAGTATGAAAAACATGAGACCGGAATGCGATGACATTGTGAACAGACCAAAAAATGGTATTCTGCTAACCTTAAAATTAGGTTTGTTCACATTCCGGTCGCAATATCATTGCAGTCTAGTCTCATAGCGGTCAACTTTGTTCTCGTTTACGAAATTAAACATAGTTTCATGTTGATTCAATGTACGCTGACGATATTGTGATAATTAGTGATACTTTAATTTTTAGCAACCTTATTTTCTGATTTGTTTAATGTCTTTATTAGTTTGCTTGATTAAGTGCATACTCATAGTATTTTCATTTCCCGTTTGTTATTTTATATCTTTGAAAATAAAAAATCATTAAAATAAATAATCGGCTAGAAAGCTAACATGGAACGTATTGGTAATCGCGACGCGCATGCGCTATGCGAATGATTAAGATGTCAAAAAGAGACGTCATTATTTATTTTTACGAATGTCAAACTATAATTCAATTTTATATAATTTAATTTTGTCAGAAAGTATTCTATAAAGATTTATTCCATTTTATTTATAAAACTACATTGATTTTCTGGACTATTGTACCTAGCCATCGCAATGTTTTTCAATACTGTATGTCAGAATGAATGTCAATTGTGTCAAAATCAGAGTTGCCATTTGGTGAATAACTTCCCGATGTGCGGGTAAATTCAGTTACTAAACTTGTGACACTAGGTACGGTACGGTTATAGCTATTAAGGACTGAATAATAAATATTATTACATTTGTATTAAATCGATATATTGATACACGTCCAATCCGATAGGCAGATCGTACTTCAGTCAGAAACGGCACTTGCACTGTTTTCGATTTTATTGTCCATCCGACTGTCTGATGGTATTTTCGCCCTTGTTTTCCATCTGCTCCTTTAAGCGACCGAGCAAGCGAGCGAGTTGAGTTGTTAGGCCACACACTCAAACTAGGAGAAGCTAGAAGGACTGAATTTATAAATAAAAATACACACCGACAGCATCGGACTTATAATTTATCAGATGCGCTCTATTTATAGAGTACATCCGATCAAATAATCGATGACCGGTAATCAAATCGTTTCTGATTGGGATAAATTTGATTGAGTTTAAATCGAATGTTAAGGAATGAGAAAGTTGAAAACTAGAACCTTTTTTTCGGTTAAGGTACTATCGGCCAAAGTTCCGCATGCTCACCTTAAAGGCGATAATCGCATAGCACGACTCACGACTCGATCGCACAATGCACGAGTTTTGACCAATAGGATGCACAAAGCGTATTTTAGTGGTGTTCGTATTAGTATAATCATGTATAGAATGTGTGACACTCACACTAGGAGCGTACTATGCTCACTTGTTTCTGCTAAGAGACGAGTTTTTAATGGGCACGGCCAGCGCGGCGCGGCGGCGGCGTGAGCTCTTTGTTATTGAATTGAATTGTTATTTTATTATTGACAAGAATTAATTTTAGTACTCATATCTTCTGTTTGTTTGGTTTAGAAAATGTATTATTGATATTGCAGTATTTACAAAAATAATTTGTAATAACTAATAAACTACAATTTATATGTATTAATCCACTTTAATATTTTCCTCTCTCTATCGGGTCTATAGATATAGGTTATTTATGAACACTTTCACTGCCTCTCCAATTTTCACCATATCCTATGTGATGCCGCATGCCGCAGCAACCGCACCATATTCCCTTCACAATAAGATGAGACATTGAAACGAACCGTTTTATTACAGTCCGTTCCACCGATTTTGACTTCTATTCCGTAGGCTTATGGATGGCATTAAAGGCAAAAAAGTGGTTACAATACCAACTGTTTACTGCAGCTGCCATTTGTCATGCCACCAACACAATAGCATTCAAAATCGATTGAACGGACATTTATGGTTTGTTTACCTTTTATCTCACGGTTCCCTGAATACGTTAGGTATAGGTGCGTTGACCGGCACTGCATGAAGGTATCAAATGTTTATATTGAAATTTTTTGTGTTTAATCGACTTTATTAAAAGTAAATAACTATCTAAATTTCTATGTGTTTGTTTATACTTGGGCAATTTGGGAATACTTGAAAATTACAGTAATATTTGAACCAATACTCTGCGCAGTTCATACAATGTTATCAGAGCTTTTTGTTTGTAGCTAACGCAAGGCCGCAAGCCGCACAACTCTTGCAACTGAAATAAAAATAAGTTCATTATCTAAGACCCATTGTTATTTAGTGGGAATGTCTGGAAATTCGGTTAAACAATAGAGGACGGCTTAATACAAGGGCCATACGTTGTTTTATTACCTTAGGATTATCTCAAATGTTTTGCAGTTGTTCCTTGTATTTGGTTTAATACTTTTAACAGTAGGTAATTGTAATATTACCTTTTATTCATTAAAATAATACAGGGTGAAATTGAATTCATGGGCATCCTTTTAAGGGGTCATTGTACTCATCATTATGAACAACTTCAACTATGAGACCATACCTGAAATCGCGAAAAAAAAATCAGCTGTTCCCTACATTTATGTTTGCATAACTCGACAAAATGTAGGGAACAGCAATTTTTTTTCTCGATTTCATATTTGTTCCCATAGTCAAAGTTGTTCATAATGACGAGTACAATGACCCCTTAAGAGGATACCCATGAATTAAATTTCAGCCTGTATAACGAACAAGGTATCGTTGCAATTAAAATGCCCAGGCATGCCGTGCAGGATGAGCACTTTAAGACTGGATTATAATCAAACCAACACTTTACTCTTTTATAATTCATGCTCTAGTCAAAGTTTGACAATTCATGATTTTAAGCGAAATCAACGCTACAGGCGCGTTACCGGCATTGCATGTCAAGTTTTTTTTTGACAAATCTAACAATGATTCAGTTCCTACGCCACTTTAAAATTCAGAAGCTTATCAAGTAATTAAACTAAACTATAATTTGTGCCTTGGCAGCAGTTAGAGTGATTGAAATAAAATGTTGGGTACTAGTGAAATATATATTTTTAGTTTGTGTTCATTTAACATTATGCAGGATTAAAGATTTATTTAGGTTGATATTTAAATCTTATCTGTATAATAAAAGATGTATAGTAAGTGCTTTTTGTATGAAACTATCGGCTGTAATCTCAGTGTGAAAAAATAAACAGTTAGTTAAAATCTACTTGAGAACAATTTTAAGGATTTGCTGTTGTAGAAAAAAAAACAATATAAGTAACTTAATTTATTTTTAATAGACTTTTTCAAAACATTAAAGATTCATCCAGAAATTAACATATTATAACAAAAAAATACACAGAAATTATCATCAAAATGCAAAATATTATAAGTGAAAAGATTCTTAACTCTTCTTCTAACACAACAATGACAAACAGACAACACAACAACAACAGGCAAAAAGCCTGTCAGTAAATAAGATTAGGAGAATATTGCTCGTGCAGTTCTAATGAAATTGAAAAGTTTTAAGATTAGTACAATTTAAGAATCTTAATAATTTTTATAATTTGCAATAATTACATTACACTACAGACTAGGTTTATCAAGCAAATGAGATCAATTATTTATGAGGTGGACGGATATGATGACACTACTGAATATGTAAAATAACAAACTAACGAGATCGGGACTTACGACAACATTGATTGTAAATAAAACAACAAATCCACCAATAAAGGCAACATGACACTAAATTGACATCAATAATTTTACAAGAAGACTTCAAAATCGTTGGCAATATTTTAAACTATGATTACGGTCTACAGTCTACCCTGTGACATTAATCAACGAAGTAATATAATACAAATTGAAATAATAAAAATAAACCTAATAAAAATAGCTATACAGGGTTATTTGCAAGCCGCCGGAGTCGCGGGTTGTTCGAAAGAGATACCATGGCCCTGGCACAGGCAACTGAAGGAACACGGGTGGGTTTTAGTCAGTAAAAGTTTGACACGACCTTCCGCTCCGCCCAGAGCGGGAGAAGTCATTTGATGATAAAACACTAATAAGCTCGTAGGACTATAATACTAACATCATAAATAACAACTTTTGTTGTATGACTTTTAATAATTCATAAAAAAATAATTTCATAATACAATTAAAAATATTTATTTTGATCGCTCTAAATTTGAACAACTCTACGCGGTACCAAAATATGTAAGTAGTTAAATAAACAAACAGTGCGTTGCGAATGCAGGGTCGCAGCGGTACTTACTACAAAATACAGATCTAAAAAGTGTTATTACAAATATTACAACAAAAACTTGAAAGTTTACTTTTGGTATTCTAAAAAGTCATAGATCAAAAGTGGTTGTACTAATATAGTCCTACCAGGTGTTAGAAAAATAACCCTGTATAATGTAATTATACAGTATGTTAATTAACGAAAGGCGTTCCCGTTAACCCGCAATAGTATAGCGTCCACATGCTACCAAAATATGACCATTCGAAAATTCACGAAAAAAATCTGCTGTTCATTACATTTATGTTCGCATACCTAGCTTAACAAAATGTAGGGAGCAGCTGATTTTTTTTCGCGAATTTTTAAATGGTAATATTAATTGTAGCATGTTTGGACTATTGCGGGTTAACGGGAACGCCTTTCGTTAATTAACATAGTGCATGTTAAAAATTATATTAACTTAATATTTCGTCGCATCTATCACAGCATCGCAACGGCTACGCATGGACCTAGCCAGGACTTCGCACAAATTCGAACCTCTGAATGTGTCCCAAACTTGTTCGCAATGTGTGACAAGTGCTTCCTTCGTTCTTTCTGCTCTACTATCCCATCTCTGGACCATTAAACCCCACAAATTTTCAATGGGGTTTAAGTCTGGCGATCGGGAGTTCCATGGCACTGTTTTAATTTGTGGTTGCCCTCGCAACCACTCTTGAACAACCCGCGCACGGTGTATCGGGCAATTGTCCTGGAAAAAATAAAATTCTGGCACGTCCAGTTGTGGATACACCGTGCGCACTGTGGGTACCATGATGGTTTGTAGCACCTCTAAATACGTTTGGCCGTTTGCCCTCCCTGGTATAAAAGCGAGCTCGCCTGGTCCAGCAGCACTCATCCAGCCCCACATGTTCACTACAATTCTTCCCGATTCTGCATTTGGGTTCACATTTCGAGGTTCGTATCTTGTGTTATCTACACGCCATAAATTCCGACGACCTTGTTGGCTAGACCTAAAGCACTTTTCATCAGAAAATATGGCGTAAGAGAAATCGAAGTCCCTGTAGTCACGAGCGAATCGCACGCGAGCAGCTTTCTGCTCCTGCGTCAAAATAATTTTTTTTGCGGGACGTCTGTGATGGACTCCAGCTCGATGCAACTCGTTTCTAATAGTTTGCATCGAAACTTCGTATTCTTGTGCGAAACTGCGAGTGGGTGTGAACGGGTTCTCTTCATACGTGGCTATCATATTATTTAACTCGTTTTCGTTTATAGCCCGGGGTCGAGGTGCACGAACGCGTTCTGTAATTTCTCCTTCTTCATATCTTCGCACCCAGCGGCGCACCGTTGTTCTCTAACGAAAAAAAAAAAAAAAAAACAATCAGCATCGATTTTTTACATAATATAGGAACTAAGTATAATAATACGAGTACACTACAAAAGTCTTATTCAAAGGGCACAACTAGTACACTATAAATAAAAATTATAAGTATTGAAATACTTAAGGTGTGCTTTTTGGTTGACTTCATGATAAATAAACTCTTAACTTTTCTATAACTAATTTAAGTAGTTATAACATTCATAACTATATTTTAAAATACAAGTTGTAAATGCAATAACTGAAAAAAGGGGTCTTAAGGGGTCATTACTCATCATTATAAACAACTTTTACTATGAGAACCAAACCTGAAATCGCGATAAAAAAGCAGCTGGTCCATACATTTTGACGAGTTACGCGAACATAAATGTAGGGAACAGCTGTTTTTTTTTCGCGATTTCAGGTTTGGTCCCGTAGTAAAAGTTGTTCATAATGATTAGTACAATGACCCCTTAAGAGGTTTTCAGATATTGCAATTTACACCTCGTATACCTATGAGTAAGAAAAATGGCATAGCGTAAATTCCAACATTGTATGAAACTGTCCCAAGCAAATTTGTGCTTTATCTCTACTATTTAAAAGTGTTTATCCCGTGCGGGCTGGCAACGTGGCATTTCTAAAGGTTTTTCGTGGTTAAATACCAACGATCTAGTGCTTGGCCGAAAAAATAGTAAGTACTTGTTATTTTATCGGCCAGCCAAGCACTAAATCGTTAGTATTTAAAACTATGTGTGCTATTTTTTTTAAGTTTTTTTGGTAAGTATTTACGAGCACAACTAACAAAAATTTACATTATTGTCAATTACTTTCCATCTGCAGTATTATGATAAAATAAATGTTAAAAATAATTATAAAAAACAATTATCTTGTGCTTGGGCGAAAAAAAATTGTAGTTTGAAATATAATGATCAAGCCTCTAGAAATGCGACGAATGCGCTCTGGTTTTTCTAATTAAAATGCGGCAACGACGCTGTGAGATAAGGCACCATTGTTTAGGTTGTTTTGGTTTAGGATTTATTATCGGGTCTTAAAAGGCTCCAACAACGTCTTTGAAAGCAAAAATAAATAAAAAGAACAATCTTATTTGAATGCATTACTATAAGTAGGTAATATCTTATGAGACTTTTAAAAAGAATCCATCTGAAAGTTATAATAATTTTATTATTTTTATATATAAATCTGCCTAGCCTTTTCCCAACTATGTTGGGGTCGGCTTCCAGTCTAACCGGATGCAGCTGAATACCAATATTTTTCATGGAATTTGTTTTTAAATTGCAATATAAGGAAAAATGCAAACTATGAAATAATAATATTACTATCACTTTATTTATTTCTATATCTCTCCCTCTATCTGAATACAAAAACATAACTTACTTGCATGTTCAACTCCACTGCTATTTGGGATATATTTAACCCTTGTCTATGCAAAACAATAATTTGATTCCTTTCTTCCTGAATCAGGTTTCGGGTCGTCATGGTTGCACCACGTTAGTCACAGCCCACACACAATACACACACAGTCCAGGATACAAGCTAGGGTCAAGAAGAGGCTTTCGATCACAGTCCGGTATACAAGCAGAGGTCACAGTTAGGCAGGCAATCAGTCCGATAGAAATAAACAGGTCGTAAAATGAAATGGCGATAGGAATTTAAGGGAAGCGTCAACAATTAGCGAGAGCAAATTGGCACTGCCGCGCTCTAGCTAATGTTTGTTATTTTATGTTACTCGCTCATTACTCACACAAACGCATATTGTCTCTAATTGGGGGAAACTAGGAAGGGGTGTGGTTTGTCACTAGCCGCGCTCTCGCAGGAATATTTTCTTAAGTGAGCATGCTTAACTTGGGCCGATAGTACCTGAAGTTTTTTTTTTTCAATTATTTTGGGATCATTGAGGTCTACCTACCCACTTCTTTGGTTTGGGTTTACAATTATGACGGAACAGATGAAATTATGCTTTCCATAGTCAAGTAAAAAGTGAGTATTTTTATCGTGGTTGTGGGTAATAGACGATTATTTACTAGCAACTCTGTAATATCCGCGCGAAAGTGTGAATAACACAAAACACAACATCATATTTTTTTCTGATTTTAATAATATTACCTCCCCGCCAAGTGACGCCTCGCCAATTGGAGCTGCTTCTAGACTTTCTAGAGGAGAACCAATCATTGGCGTTGGGCAAGGTGAGAGGTAGGGAGGGCAATGCCCTGTCCAAGTGGGTGAGTGGCTCTGGAGACATTGCGCCGATATTTTGAATGCTGGACTGTCCAAATCTGGGCCGGAGTGGAAGAAGGTAACTTATTGTAACCACTAGCTGTGCTTGCAGGAGAGTCGGAAAAGAACAAATACATAATTTTTTTGTTTGCAGTACGACAACCAGTACAAAAGCCGGACGAAGGCAAAACTGAGGCAAATAAAGGAGGGTCGAACAAGGAGTGGTGGGCCAGCACCCCAAATTTTGTGGTTCCCCCTCGAAGAGCGCCTGATCAGCATCGTGGGAGGATACAGTTCGGCAGAGGATGCAGTCAGGCATTCCGTGTGGTGCCGGACGTAAAGAATAGCACCATCCCATTTCTTCCCGTGGGTGTCGTAAAAGGCGACAGTGTCGTAAGTGGCGATTATGGCAACCCCCCGTTGGGGAAAGCCTATGTCCAGCAGTGGACGTCTTGTGGCTGAAATGATGATGATGATTCAGCCAGAACGCACTGGATGCTCTGTTGATAAGATATAGGTAGTTTTTTGGTGGTCTTCACATATTGAACATAACAACTCTTAGGAGTACAGGCAATTATATTGAATGTATGATTTATTTGACTAGTCCTTCGAGAAGGCAACTGATGGTAGTGGTGGATATGATGGAATAACCACTATGCAGCAGGATGCCGACCTGCCTACTGTCACGCCCACTGCGAGACAGATAGATATAGAGTGAGCTTACAGTGAAGTTTAACATCACAAAACTAAAACAATAATTACTATAAGTATGTGTTTGTTTTTTAGGCATGCCTCTGCTATGGAGGAAATAGCAGGGGCTGCAAACCGTTTTGCCGGCCTCTATGAGGAAACTCTTCGGCTGCGACGACGTAACGCAAGTGTAAGTGTTTAGGCGAATAATAATAAATCAGACAATCATACTCGCAACAGGATTTCATTTGAAGAAATTGATTGTTTTTAGAATTCAAGCAACAGCAGCATAAGAATTGCCGAGTAGTATCCAATAATGATTGGCCAAGGTATGTAAATGTTATTTGTGAACGTATTACTAACTAGCTTCTGCCCACGACTTCGTTCGCGTGGAAGTCGAGAATTGGATATATATATATACTACGTTAGGATTTTTTGTTTTGTAAATAAAACGCTGAGTTCAAAATAAAACAATCTTATTTAATAAATAATATGTATAAAATAAAAAACTAAATTGTTGTGTTTCCTTTCAGGGCTTTGTTGACGCTGCAGCGCCGTGCTTCACACAAGCGATGCGCCACCGGCTTTGTTTTTTTCACTTTTATTTTGTTAATTAATAAACAATATGCATATTACAAAAAAAACTCAATCTTATTTATTAAAAAATACCTATGAGGGGCTCGAGGCTAAGTAACAGCCGCACAAGTCCATCGATCAAAGTTAAGCTACGCAGGTCACGCGCAGTCGGTCCGAGGATAGGTATCATCTGAATCCAACTACTGGTACTTAGCTGAATTCAAAACTGATCGCCGACCTCAATTTAATTGGTAACCAAAGAAAACATACATAAACTCACGCCATTTTCCCATGGGGTAAGCAGAAACGAGTTATTTGTATGTACACAATGGTTAGTCGGTAAAGAAATGGATAACTTTACCGATTAACTTAAATCTAGGTGATCCCTCCAAATGGTCGAGTCGTGTGAACTCCCGGGGCTAGATGGATCGACGCAAAGTATACCTATTCATCTCTGCATCACATATCTGAAAATTATTATTGTAGGTAAATGAAATAAACTTTTGCGACACAAAAAAAACAATATATTCGTCCACACAATACAAAACGCTGAAAATTTTTAGTTGTGTGATTAGAACAGTGCAAAAATTGAGCCGTTTGCGATCGTGATTTCAGCCGGACTGACGGGCGCGGAAAGGGGTGTGGGCGACTGACGGGGTGATAGTGCAGCGGGAAGCGGGCGCGTGTGTGTCATGCCTACTTCCTACAATATTTATTTTGCTAAGTTGTTATCTAATTAAATATTTTTGACTGAGAGGTAATGGGCCCGCCCTGACAGAATAGGCGTCGCACCCCGCCATTGTGGCCGCTGGGTAGTAGGTACTAAGTAGCTACATCAATCTTAACACTTACTATCCTCATGTTCTATTTCTCACGTTCAGTGGGTGGCCTTTCCGGCAGTAATAGGCATCTTCGTGTTCTGATGGTTTTTAGGGTTCCGTACACAACGGGTAATACGGGACCCTATTACTAAGGCTCCGCCGTCTGTCTGTCTGTCCCATACAACAAACGTGATTTTTTGCCGTTTTTTTTGATAGATAATGGTACGGAACCCTTCGTGCGCGAGTCCAACTCGCACTTGGCCGGTTTTTCATGATGCAGACATGAGTACCATCAATGCAGCCAACCGCCCCCGGGAATCCAAATTTGGCATAGAATCTAAAATGCAGATAATAGGTATAATATTGTATTGGCAATATTGCCGCGCATCATCATTACATTAGGTACAGACCGCGTTGTTCATTTAAACTACGCAACCGATTTTAAGACGGTTTCAAGCTTCATTTAGAGAATTTATTTAATATTAAAATGACATAGGTATAGTAAAGAAATATATTGATGTTTTGTTAAGTTGTTGCAAGCGATGTCGACGGATAACTAACTTGATTAAATTCCGTCGTATGTGGCTATCATATACGCGCTAGTCTTTAGACTTACCCACTCCTAGCCCTTTCTTGGGCTCCCCTTGTCAAAGGGAAAGTCGCATGCTTTCTAAATACATGTGGGTGGTTCAGGGCCAGAGTCACTTGTTTGACCGCCCTACAGATGCTCGGCTTGGAAACTGAATGGGAGCAGTGCTGCCCTACCATGGTCTGATAGAACCCGCTGGCGTAAAACGCCAGGATTATCAGTACCTAGAAAAAGTAGATAATGTAATGTTTGGAATCTAGCTGCCTTGTTGCTTGTCAATAAATAATATGTGTGTAAGTAACTAAGACTCACCTTGGCGAGCATCGAGTCCATCTTTGCGCCTTTTCCAAGGGATGTGCGGCGTCAGCTCCGTTATTCGCCACGAGCGACTTAGTGAACCTGTAGGTCTTCACACACTCTCGGTCGCTCATGGAAAATGCATCCATTGCAAGGCGACGACGACGGCGCGGCGTTCTCTCCGTCTTTCTGACGCCGCTGCAACGTCTGCACGTTGCGCCAGGGTTAAATAAAGTAACCGCAAACATGCCGCAAACGAAAACCACTCCTTTTTAAATAATTATCCAACTATAACAGAATATCCAAACACTTCACAAACAAAAAAATGCACAAAACGTCTGTCCTGTGTTTTATACATACGCTTATATAATAACTATGCAGCTATATATATATATTTTATAGATATCTAACTAGCAGAAGCTAAAATTATTAGTCACAGTCCGGTCAACAAATAATCTCATGCTTACGTCAGTTTTGACGTTCTTATTTTTAGTGGAATACCAATTTTTTTTACAATGTCAATTCGAAAATTTAGCAGAATACCGTTCTGGTACATTATTTTGCTTCGGTCTAGTCGCAATCTCATTGCAGTTAAACGTCACGTTTAACTTGCTTTTTTGGTTTAGTAGAATACCTTTTGTGACATTTTGGAACTTTTGCGGCACTGCGACTTGAATTTGAACGTTTTTTAATTAGTAGAATTGGCCTTCAGATTTATCCGGCCACATCCAGTTTGAACCAGTTTCTATGTTATAGCCACAGAGAACTGATGAAAGCCTTTCACACTTCGCGACCGTCGTTATCGACAGTATTGACACCCCAGTTTTAGGAACGAACAAATTGCTGGGTTTTATGATGACCTAGTACTTTCAGCGCTCATCAGTCAGTTTTCAATGAAAATTCTGTATTACTTTTGACGTGGGAATAGAAAGGAAATTTGGTTTTTGAAATTTTGAAAATAGTTCTTGCACCCTTGTACAATTACGTTTCGGGGAGACCCCATTACAGTCTCCCCAGGGATGTTCCCTAACAGGCGTTTTACAGAGAGGGTTTTGGATCGGTCTTTTGAGGGGTACCCCTTAATGGTGGACCTTTCCATGAGCATATTGTGTCCACCGGGGTGGTTTTAGTGAGGGAAAAATCCCACACTTCCCGGTCTTATCTCCAAAGCCCGAAAGAAGGTTTCGCACGGAAAAAATAATTATAGCTAAGGTCGTAATCGCCTAGTAGGTAATGCTTCTACCAATTGTGGTAATTATGTCAGTGATATGCCATGATTGGTCATCATTAGTAGTCAACGAAAAAATCTTAGTTCTATTCATCTTTTTTTTAGTATCGCTCTAATCATGTTTTTTTATTATATTAAATAAATTGTAGTTGACATAACATCACGCCAGTTTTACAGAGGGTTAGGCATAGGTATACCTATAGTACTGATTGTAACCCCACAGTTAGCCAGTTATGTTTGAGGTAGTATGGACAGGCTACAATTATTATTCTTTCATTATTTTACTAAGATCAAGCGTTAATAATGAATTTAAACATAACGAATCACAACAACAGAACGTTTTATATTAAATTAAAAGCTATCACATTAATGATCGTTATCTCAGAAGTTTTCAGTTGGCAGCGTCACAAAGAAAGCCTTCCAACGATAAGTTTTGAGTTCATGAAGTTGCTGAAGAATCCTCTGTCATTAGTTTATCTAATCGCTTTAATAAATTAATGTTAGAGTGCTTGAGATATTACTTTGGTAGGATATAGTTCAAGTAGTAGTTAGTCTTTAATTATATTTTGTATATTTAATTTATTGTACACCAGATTATACATTACAAAAAAGAAAAAAATACACTACACTACAAAAAATACGACGAGTAGCCTAAAAATGTCCACAATAATTTAATTTATCTGTCATTGCTTGATTTTAAATTATTTTTATCTGATATTTATTTATTTATTTATTTATTTTCTCACCACAATAAACAAACAGACATTATTAGAAAGGTACATGAAAAGGCTTACATTTACTGTGGGAGACTGGTGCCTAAGCTAGGCTTTAAGAGCCTGTGTTTCAGGTCACCAGGTCTCCACCCTCTAGCAGTAAGAACATTAAAAAAAAAAACAATTAAATAAAGAAAGAGTGAGTTAACAATTTCAAATTAAGTCTGTTTCTCAACACAAAAATTTGAGAAATAAAAAATGAAAAAATAAAAAATAATTATAGTATGATTTGGTGAAGTGTTAGTATTGTTAGTAAACATTTGTAGTGAGAGCGTGAGTAGATGGGTTTCGTGTGTGTATGTCTGAAAGTGCGTATGTTGGGGTGCGTGTATGGGGTGTGGGACTGTGGGTGAGGATTTATTAGGTAGCATTTGGTATACATTAAGTCACAGTGGTAAGTAGTTTTTCGGTGTCATCATAATTGAGTTCCAGGAGCCACGTGGTAAGCTTCTTTTTGCATTGTCCCTTATTGAGGTTAAATATGGGTAGAATTCTATTGACATTGTTGTACAAAAATCGTCCCAGATGGCAAAAGAAGCGGTTAGAAAAAACTGTCGAAAGGGGAGAATGAGTGCGACTTACGAGATTATATCGTCTCTTACCATGTGTAAATGAGGGGTGATAGGTGAGTAATGAATGTTGTTTTAGTAGAGTGTTCAGGATAAATATTTGGCGTACTGTTAGGGTTTTTGATTGCTTATATAGGAGATCTGTAGGGTAACGGTAAGGAAGAAAATTAGAGACTTTTAGGATAACTCTCTGGGCTCTTTCGAGTTCAAGGATAGTGGTTTTAGGTGCACCACCCCAAATTGTTATACAGTAACTTAACAATGACTGAACTAGGGCGAAGTAGACTGATCTCTTTAGTTTGTCATCCGCCATGTGTCTCAGAGTTTTAAAAACATATATCAATTTACGTTGCCTAGTTATGAGTAAGTCTATATGTTGTTGAAATCTTAGGGTGTTGTCAACTGTTACCCCCAGATATTTCACAGATTCAGCTTTAGAAAGGTTGAAACAAGTGCAGGTGACATTGTGCGGCGTTGGGCACGAGTGGACTTTAATGGTTTTAGATACTGTAGGTAGATTTGATTTTTTTAGAGCAAAGGTAACGTAATGGGTTTTACTCGCATTTAGTGTTAGTACTATACTGCGCAGATACTTTGTGACAGTATTAAAGCCCAACTGAGCAAACGAGTACACATCGCGCCAGGAATCCGCGCTAAACAAGAGGGCTGTGTCATCAGCAAAACTTATAATTCTGCCCTTAGGAAGGGTGAGCGTACCCAGCTCGTTTATATAGATGAGGAAAAGGGTCGAGCCAAGCACACTGCCCTGAGGCACGCCGTAGGTGACTTCACGTTCAACACTAAGAAAATCATCTATCTTAACGCACTGAGTACGCTCACTGAGGTAGTCTCTAAAGAGCTGAAGTTGAATCCCTCTAATTCCCAGGTTTTCCATCTTTTCAGACAGTAAAGGTACAGAAACCGTGTCGAATGCCTTAGCAAGATCTAAGAAAATGCCAAGGACTTTTTGCCCTTTGTCTAGGTTTGTAACGATATAGTTCGTCAATTCATGAACTGCATCCGAGGTTGACTTGCCGGTGCGAAAACCATACTGAGATGAGGAAAGAAGATTATGCTTTTCCAGGTAATTGACAAGTCTTATGTTCATTATTCTTTCTAGTACCTTCGACAGGGCGGAGAGAACCGCTATAGGCCTGTAATTATTTACATCGTTTCTGTCCCCATTCTTAAAGATCGGGTGGATAATAGACTTTTTAAAAACTTTTGGGAATTTGCCTGTGGAGAGTGCAAGATTACAGATGTATGTTAGTGGTGGAGTAATCAAGGCCCGATGTCTTTTTAGGAGGTCACTGGATATCCTATCCCACCCCACTGCGCTGTTACTGCGAAGATTCATCAATAAGTTTCCCACTTCGATCTCGTCGGTTGGTGGGAGGACCATGGAGTGGGAAACTTTAGCACTGGCTTCAGCAAACGATTCTGAAGGATAGGTAACTATTTTCTCAGCAAGACGTTCACCAACAGCAGCAAAAAAATCATTTACACTGTTAACCGAGAGCTTTGGGGTGTTTGCCAACTTTAGTAGAGGTTTGGAAGTTTCTTTGTGAGTTGCCCTATTTGTTAAGGTATTTATTGCCGACCAGAGTTGCTTAGGATTATTACCAGCTTTTGTAAGCTCACTTTTCTCGTGTTCCCTTTTTAACTTCCTTAGCAGTTTGTTACAGAAGTTTCTGTACCTAGAGAAAGTTATCTTTAGTGTTTCATTATTTGGTGACTTTTTTTTTTTTTTATGAAGATTATCTCTGTGCCGAATGCAACGAAGAAGACCTGGAGTTATCCATGGCTTAACAATTGTTTTACGGCTGGGAACTTTGACAGATTTAGAGTTAATTTCAATCACTTTTTTAATCGAGTTTACCATGGTTTCAGCCGCTTCGTTGGGATTTTGTGTATTGTAAACATGACTAAAGTCATGTTTACAATATTCATCTATTGTGGTATAGTAATTATATTCTAGGTGCATCGTTTTCACACATTCTAATGATATAATTAATGCACACACAGCTCCATGAAGTGGTTACCCCCCCAAAAGACATGTCAATTCAAATCCGTGATAGGCCCAAGATGACACCATAACGGCCAGCTATAAATATTAAAACCTAGTTTAACAATTTCCTCGTTGGTGGTCACAAGCGCTGCTGCTGAACAAGAGGTCCTGGGTTTGACTCCCCGGATGAACAAAGTGTTATTGGTCTTTTCCATCAGACATTTCTCAGTGGCAGCCCGGTGTCTGGATTTGTACCCGGTTTATGGTAATATGCTCTCTTCCTATTACATGGGAATTAAACATAACAGGCGTAGTTGGGTGTACAATAGGTATACAACTCGCGAGGAACTCGTGGCTTAGTAATAATAGCCGCACGGGTCGATTCATCAGGTTGGCAAGGTTACGAGCCTGTCCGAAAGGGATATCGTGGCCCTGGCACACAGGCATTTCAAGGAACACGGGTGGGTTTTAGTCAGTAAAAGTCTGTCACCCAGAGCGGGAGAAGTTATTTGATAATTTCTCAAAGATATAAAAAAGTACGGGTCGATCGATCAGGTTAAGCTAGGCTTGCTGGGGTTGGTCCGTGGATGGGTGACCATATTTATATACCGAGACTCCTCCGCACCTCGGAAAGCACATATAGACGTCGGTCCCGGCTGTCATTCGTGGGTCTTTAACAGTCGTTAGTCTGACTACCAGTCTTACCAAGGGGTATCGTAATACCCAGTAACTGGGTTGTGGACGTCAGATAGGCAGTCACTTCATGTAAAATACTTGTATTCAGCTGCATCTGTTAGACTGGAAGCCAACCCCAGCATAGTTGGGAAAAGCCTAAGCAGATTGAATAGGTAGACAACTCTGCCTAACCTCTCAGGAAAACAGGTGTGATGTTATGTGTTCAACAATTTCACTTTCTGTGCCAAGAATGGTTATCTGTCTATAAATTGAAGGAAACAACCGCGCCTTGAAGTCAACCGCTATACCTTATAATATATCTCCGAAAATATTTTACTGAAACTTAGACACTCCATTTGTTAACCAAAGTGAACAATAAACTAAGCATACAGGTTGCCTCGTAATAAGGCACTACACTAAATTGGAGTGAGCCTACAAACATTATCATATTATTAACGTTGTAATAGTGTTGTGACGCAATGAGATTTATTGTGGTATTTCAGCTCGTTTCACGGGACTGTTGTTTTGTAGCGAGCTTGTTATGGACGGCGATAGTAGAAATTGCTGCATATTTGCACAAACTACGAAATCAGGACAAAAGTTCTTAATCAAGGAGCAACATTACAATATTTCACTACTAAAAACGTATGCTTTGTTAGACTTTTAGAATAGAATACTCTTTATTATGTACAAACCCAGCACATCAAGCCACTACAATCTGTCAAATTTCTTTAAAAGATTTTCAACTTTATCGTTAACGCCTAAGGTTCAAGGTTGATTGGGAAAGTTTGACTGTTTCGGGTAGCTTGACATGCTGGCGTCTGTACACCATAAAAATTACAGATATAAATGTAAGAGCGGGAGGGCTCGGGGTTCTCAAATGATAACGATCAGACATCTAGTAAACACTTTTTATCACTTCACAATCAACAATTATTAACACAACTTAATTTTAAAACGAGATGCACACAAAATTCAATTTAATACTTCGCGCTCTGCGATTTTTGTTTTTTTTTTGTATGGCATCTCGCAGTTGACCTTGAGAGGCCGTGACTGCTTAACCGGTCTTTCCTGTGGCTGCCCTAAGGTGTGAGCTTAAAGCCTCTAGCCAGGAGCGTAAATATAAGTATTACAAACTAAACGACAGACGCTCTACGACTAGAGCAAGCCTATTTATACGTTTAAACAACTATCAACGTCACAGAGTAACGACTTCTGGTGACATTTGTTTTTACAATTCAATTTAGATTTAATTTAGTAAAAATAATGTTATTGCGCACAATATTTGATTTGTAATTAATAACACTATTTAAATACTTTTAATTGTTTTAGTTAGGTAACAATAATTTTATTTGAAATGAACTAACAGTAACAGTGATTCAATTTCCTTTCTAGAGTTTTAAATTAATACTTAAATAAAAACAAACCTTATTTAATTGATTCGTGTTTCCGTTACGTCATCAGCCGCAATTACGTTTGTTTTTGTCTGTGGTTATTTGCCAGCGCTATCATGAATGTAGAAGTTTTACATAGGGTGACACAATCGGCGCGCGGCGGTCTTATCGCTAAAACGATCTTTTAAAGACAAGCTTTGGATGGATTATTTATTTATTTACTAACATATAACACTGGTTGGTAGGCATGCATTAAAATTTCATGATACAGTATTTAGACATGCACCTTGTAAGGGCATTGCATATTTTATATAAATCAAATTATTATTATTAAATTAAATTAGGTTATTAAATGACATAATATTGATTCTAATTATTACAATTTATTACATTATACTAAAGATTCATCAATAATTTATTATATTTTATTTAAAAAATAGAGACATTTGTTCATTCATTTTAATTAAAGGGGGACGGCGAGACATACTGCAGGTAGTCTGTAGTGTACTATTTACATATTATACACATTAAACTTATCTATACATATAAATATACATGTCAGCTCGTCAGGATTTACTCTGTTAGATTCAGACATCATGTGGGCATAAGGTGGGTTTTGTGCAATGAAAACACACTGGGTACGAATGTACGATACACAGCGTTTATTAAAATCACAAATTAACACAATCACTACAAATTACAATTACCACAATAACTGGGCACAACAAAACGTAGGACAGTTCTGAAGCGTCTTCACAGCTCGATCACCAGATAAGGAATGCCCGACTTGGCGCGTTCTCCTCAACCTCGTAACCGACCGGAAACGCCCCGACTCTGTCGAAGCGCTCCAATTCTAGTCTTGATAGTTGCCGCTAGGTGGCGCGCCTTGTCTTGTTGTAAAAATTAAATGCCGAATGCGACATACATATATTCAATAATAATCATGAAACAATTGCAAAGAACAAAAAAAAATGCTTACGTGTATGTAACACGACCTTTTAAACTAGGTGGCCACTAAAAATAATTTTAAACGTAAATAAATGCCAAAACACTAAACTCTTACTTAATACTCACTATGATGAACCGTTTCTCACTAAGCACGTCAACTTGGCTAACATATCTATCCGATTCAAAGTCCCGGCGCGGCGTGCCGCAGTCCCGGTCCCAGGAAAGTTCCGCCAATTCACTTCACTAGTTGCCCGTATTCAGTTGATACTCGTATTCACATTAGAGAGATTGCAGATGACTTCTCGCCTAAATTGCTACAAATTTACTAATCAAGTATTTTCATGTCTGCTTAGTTTCTCGAGAAATGGCTTATATTTTATGCTTGACTGGAAATTGTATTGCAAAACAGAATTATACAGAAGCCTCAAACACAAATCGTATTATTACAAAAAAAGTTTTGACATGGTTTAAGAAAACATTCGTTTTTGTAAAAAGAACGTAACTGTGATTGAAATACAGTTCTTTATACAAAAAAACCAGTCCAAGTGCGTGTCGGACCCGGACACAATGAAGGGTTCCGTAGTTGGGAAGAATTAATCACAAAAATAAACTTAACATTGTAGTTGAAAAACATATTCTCCCATACATCGATATACGGCACGGTCAATTCTCTAACTATGTATGTTGGTCGACTATTACTCGTTAATTTGAAAAGCCTATTTGGCTGTGATAGTTTTCCTTTTAATTTCGTTATACTATGATTTTTTTCACATATCCAACCATTTTGCCTTTTAGCATTATTTTAGCATAGCATAGCACCAAAACAACCATTTGGCTGAGGGGACACAACTCTAACAAAAAATAGCATTGTAAAGGTTATTATTACGCAAATGGATCCCTGAATCGAAAAAAAGTTTTTACAACCCTTCAATATTTTGAATATCCCACACCATGGGATACACGAGAAATCCCCTTCCCCAATTTACGTGCAAGAGAGGTACCACACAATTTTTTTTTCTGCATCTTTTTTTACGACTTTGTCCTGACCCATGCCAAATTACAGCTTTCTAAGTACTAAGAGTATCTATCTGAGCTAAGCCGCGGACAGACAGACAGACAGACAGACATGGCCAAACCATAAGGGTTCCCTGTTGACTATGAAACTCTAAAAAGGGTGGTAGCAAGCCTGTTATACCAATATCTTAACCAAAATGCATTGGTTGGAGAAATAAGTACCTGCCTGGTAATTTAGTACTTCCCTGTGCAAGTCTTTTATAAGAAACTTTCCTATTATGTACTTGAATTACTGCGAAACTCGTTCAGTATTCACAAGTACCAAATAAGTGCTGACTACTCGTTAAAATACCGACACAATAGTTACCTCATTTGCTGCTGCTGCGGCACTAATTACAAACTTACTGCTTGAGCTTACTGGGTCCCGCAAAGCCATTCTTCTGTAATATAATTGCAGTAGTGTAAATTACGACTTAGTATTATATTAATTTGCAGTCAGAGGCAGAGAAAGCTTATCATCATTATAATTATATAGTATGCAGGGCGTCCCACGGATATGCCACATGGAGGGAAAGTACCTTGAACATTGTAGATGGAACATTTTACTGAAAGAAGACATTATTTGAATTTAAAAAACAATTGAAACTGCTTTCATAGTTATTTAAATAATTACTTGGTTGAACCGGAAATCGAGAAAAATAATCAACCTGTAGTTTTATCATACCGATCGAAAGGCTATAAGGATTATTTTTTGCTAAATAACATAGTGTCACAAATAAAATTTACCCACCATGAATTTTAACATTTGATGTGAAATTTGGTTCAGACACACTCATTTCGCCAGTTATGTTTAAGTGCCATGTAATAGGGGGCGAGCCTATTGCCATCAACCGGGCACTACATATGCTACTTACACAATTTCTGAATGATTCGCCAGCATGGGTTAGAAGATAAGCGTCGTTGAGTTTGTGGCGGTAGAAGTCTGACGTGGCCCTTTCTTTTTCCCAGGATGGATAGTATCAAGCTCTTCTAACTTAACAGATAGCTGTGCTCCTGGGGTGTTTTTTTGCGGCATTTCTCCTTCCCAGCTAAAGCACTAGGAAGTGGTGAAGGGCGGGCGTTTTTGGGGGAATTTCCATATTTAAAAAGTGCTGATTCTTAGCCTAATTTGATTAAATTTATTAAAACTATAAGCACAAGTAAAAATTTATTTATTTATTAAAACTTTATGCACAAGTAATAAATTTAGTTATTTATTAAAACTTTATGCACAAGTGATAAATTTATTTATTTATTAAAACTTTATGCACAAGTAATACATTTATTTATTTATTAAAACTTTATGCACAAGTAATACATTTATTTATTTATTAAAACTTTATGCACAAGTAAAAAATACACTGTACAAAGGTAGGTCCGCCTTTGTAGTGTATTATTTACTTTATTTTTTACTGCCTGAGGCATTTTCTACCAGTCAACCTCTAATAAGGTAACGCAGAGACAAAACTTGGCAGGTGCAACGTACGGGATAGATAGCTCGGAAATAACTATAAAATACAAGGATAAATACAAATACATAGATAGATAGATACATACATAATATACCAAAATAAACTTTGTCAGGCGAAATAACGACCGGTAGCGAAGAAAACGACTCCAGCAAATCACCGCTGGGATGTTTCTGCAACTTCTGACGAATATGTTCACGTGCCTTCACTTTAAAAGAACAAAAAATGAATTTTGATAATTATTGTTTTATAAATATCATGAACCTTTTATGGTAGAGGTCGACGAAAAAATTTCACCATAATATAACCCCCCCCCTGTGTGTCCTGTTGCCTTTTATTGTAATTATGAAAAAGAAAAACTTAAAAAGAAATTTAATTAGGTTCAACCTCGACAAAAAATCATGAATGTTGTATGTGTTTCCTAATTCTCAGCCTAATTTGAATAAGCACACTTTTGATTTATATAAGATACCTGCGCTCATGTGGACGTTGGCGTCACCGTCAATCACTGTTAGGCATAGCTGCCTCTTGCAAACATCCCCACGACGACTGACCCTGAACTACCCGAGTCCATCAGGTTTTTGAGACCCTCGATTATATTTCCATGATACAAAATAAAATATGCCCATATTCAGCGACGATATGTCATATAAAAATGCCTTGAAAATAAAATTGACCTGTTAAATTTTATTGCTGGTCGTTAAATGCATTTAAAGTGAATATTATACAACTGTGCTGAATATATTGTGAATTTATTCATCGATGTTCTGGCTTGATTAAAGAAGCGCTCATGTTAAATGTATCACAACAGATTTATTTCTCATTTTTTATTTCTCAAATTGTTAAAAGACGCGCCTCAAAGAGATGTCAGCACGAACTGACGGGGTCCGATAGGGCCAATGCCTGCCAGGGTTGCGAGTTTGTCCGAAAGCGATATCGTGACCCTGGCACATAGGCAACCTAAGGAACACGAGTGGGTTTTGGATTGAAGTAATTTGATAATTACCCACCCAAAAAAAAAGGTGAAACATTTTAGACAACGCCTATTCAGATTATGTATTATTGGAAAAAACCCATAGCTACGTTATTTTCGTAGAACCAATACTTTTCGCGATATTATAGATTTTGGTTTGATTCCTCAGCAATGTGCTGATGACGTAACCTGTCTTTTGCAGCTGTCTTAAAACGCGACAAAGGAAAATGATTAAAACCCATTTTCTTGTTTCTTAGGCTCTATAATAATTATCAAATGTTAATAATCGACAATCTGTTTTCGAAGAAAATTGATTCTATGGAAATAGATCATGGATTATACGGAAGCCAGTTTATGTGAGTGCCTATATCCAAAACTCTGCCGTTTTTACTCTGAAGTAATATGGATGATCGACTCAAAATTGCCCCGTTTCGTGGTCATCCAAGTGCACAGGAAGATGCAGATTTATCAACGTGCAATCCTTCAAACAGTACACAACATGATCAGACAAAAGTGACCTCAAGTTCCTTAACATTAAGGCACTGTTTTTATATACGAGTCCCCTTCGCAACGATTTGTGATATTTTCAAAAACACAAATCTTGAACTTCTCCGAATCCCATGGCCTTTCTCCTAGGCTATATGGGGTGTTTAAAATGTTGCAAAGGGGTCACACTGTCACGTCCGGCAGCCTTAGCTTGAGGCATTCTATTTCTAATTTACTGTAGAATAGAAATCGCTTGTCTACACTTCTTGAAATCTCTTCTTCCTCTTAAGAGGTCACACCTAGACTCGGGTTTCTTCGTAGACAGTGACTTGTCCATAGCAACGGGGTATTCGCTAGTGGTATGTATTATAACCCAATTTTATCGTATTTTTGCATTTCGTTCTCAAACAAATATATGAAGCAAAGTGTTTTTAACGAACCTTTCTTCAATAACAAAACGCAAATGGTCTATTTGATGTTATACATTTTGATTTATGGCTGTGGCGCATACAAGTTAGAGCCTCCAACTAAGTTTCAAAAATCATTTGTGCGTATTGCGTATAATTTACAGCCATTATTTAAATAGTGTGCCATAATTACAGTATTTTAATGGCGTCACGCAAAGAGTAAGTATCCTTTAAGGCTACTGCAGACTGGCGGGTCGCACCGTCACTTCGCGCTTGTCTACGGTCCTTTATATTTTAACTAGGTAGATACTTACATTGTTATTTTATTGTTGTTTATGGATAAGCTCCATTTAAAACTGAGTGTGTGAGTGTGTGTAGTCAGTGTTCAGTGAGAAGATTTTGCCTCTTATTCAGATGTTTTATATTCCCTGTGAATGTATTTAATAGATCAAAGTTAAGGGAGAACATAGTGTCAAAACTAAAGTATATTTTATTGTTCTTATTTTATTATTAATACCAAAAATCTATTATTTACAGAAGTTTTGGGCGACAGGTGTTGGCCGAGTTCCTCGCATAAACATTGCAACATCTCCTTGTTTATTTTATTATTGTACAAGAAGTCACTTCCCGGGAGATCAAAAGAGCCCGCGAGCTCTTTAATACTGTACAAAGTGAATTTATAAGAAAGAGTGCTATTCGCGGTCGATCTTTAGTTCTTGTTTCAAATGTGTTGAAATGTAAAAAACGTTTATATTTGGTACTCGCGTCTCATTTCGTGACCTTAACAGTCGCGAGGGTCTGAAAGATCCATAAGTTCAAGGTATCGTTTTGTATGAATTTAAAGAATTTTAGTTTTGTTTTTAAATTAAATAGCAAGAAGGTATTATAACAATATCGAGATCACCTATTTTATTTATTCAGTTATCAATTTTAATCTCTATCACAATAATCAAGAAATCACTGCTGAATCGATTTTTTTACATACAGGAACAAGAACCACCTTATAACTTTTTTATTCTAGAAATATTTAAGTATATTTTTTTTAATGTAGACACTATTTAACATTCTTCTAAATAGTAAAATATATCAAAATTTTGTACGTATCATATTATTTCTAATCAGCCTCCAAAGTTCTCATAAAAATCTACGTAAAAATAACCTCATTTATTTTGTGATCGATCTGTTGACAGTCTTATCTTGGTTTTGACTTTGTTTCCGGTTGCAATTAAAATTTCCGGTTAAAATATAAGTTTGACAATATTGGCATTGGGTTTTAGATATTTTATCCTTTTTAGTGGGGCAGATCGACCATTGCCCGCGAATACCACTTAGACCCTGCCAATCCGTAAGACCGTCAGTCCGTACTTTCTTCAGTGCCAAGTACCTAATTGAAACATTCTGTTCCGTATGTGTCTGGGCAAAGTCGTGATATTGGACTTCTTCTCTTTTTGTGGTTTTACCAGGGATAAAACGAGTTCTTTTAGGAAGTTGCGTCGTTCCATAGTCTCTTTTAGCAAAAGAGTCATATTTTCGTTATAAATGACATTATGCATAACGCTCCCACATTTATGAGTCCAAAATATATCGTTAGTAGCCATCCTTTTGCTTACCCTTGACACAGAATAAGTACCACACATATCATCAACGGCGTCCACCCCACATTTATGCACATTGTAATCCGTAATCATTACCTTGCCTAGGCTCAGGCTCAGGAACTTTATCATCGCCGCTTTGGGAGGAATCCGAGTCATAATTATGTTTTCTGATGAACTTTCTCCTTCAATAAGAATCTTCTTCTAAAACTTCTGCAATGCTTGGGTCGTATAAACGGTATTGCGACATAACTACAAAGAAGCAAAATTAAAATAATAATTTTTAACAAGATAAATGCTCTTACACAAGACGTCGCTTATGGGTCGAAACGATCCATACTTATTTTAACTTACTGTGCTAAGCCTGCTGGAAGAAATACGTCGATTTACAGTTCAACCTGTATAAATAATGGTCTATTATAGTCCCCAGAATAATTATTGTCTTAGCAATTTGTATTTATTGAATCTTCTACAAACTTCTATAAAAGTACTTTTACGGTTTCGAAAGAGTTTATACGGTAATTCAGCTTGTACGCATACGCTTGTATATTTTTTTTTTTTTTATTTTTTTTTTTCTGTAACAATTTTTACATTGTGTCGAAATTTTACACGAAATGATAGATAACAATTAAAAATTAAAAAAATTACAATATAAATCATTAATTAAAACAGTAACCAAATAAGAAAGTAAAACATTTGCAATTCCCAAATATGATGTTAAACGTCAAAAAAAAAAAATAAAAAAAAAAATGTATATCTAAGATTAGTAACAAAACAATTAAACTAAAGATTATTACGTATGTCAAAAATATAATCTAATGTCAATAAAAATTGTGATGTTATAAATGATATATATGTCAAATAAAGAATACAAAAACCGATTAAATCAAATTCATCCATTAAACAATGTCAAACATACAAAATATCATGTCATCATAAATAGTATACCAATAATTAATTAAGCCTAGTTTTAATAATATAATATAATATATAATAATAGGAAATTGAGTCTTATCTATGAGGTAATAAAAGCTTTGTTGGAGTATCATAATTATGGCAATAAAACGTATTGTTCCTAATAGGGGCTCGAAAAATATTATTTTCGGTTTTCATTAAGTGTTTTATGATAGACGTTTTTTAAGTTTTTGTTTTCAACTATTTGAAAAACGTTCTCAAATCGACACTTGTAGGTATTTAAATTATTTTAAGTAGTCGGAATAGATATGACTCGCTACTGAAAATACACTCATGGTTTGATCAATCTCTAATGCTGCATTTGCCGAGGTCAGTTTTTGGATGGGTGACCATTTTACATCATCATGGTTCGAAGAGCATGGTTCAAAATCCGGGTCAGTATAATTTATTCAAAAGAAATCGTTTATAACAATGCTGTGATGGTCATTTTGGTCAGCCATAAGTGAAAACGTCTTTTCTGCATTTTTTCTTTACTGTAAAAAGTTTATAAAATAAGCTGACAGCGTATTAAAATGATAAAGGCATAATCATCATTATATTATTAATACGTGATGCGAAAACTTTTTATAACCTTTAACGAAAATTACGGAGACGGAGCAGTATTAAATTTGGCACAGTTAAAGTTCATATAGAGGAGTGCAGAAAGCTAATATTTTTATAATAATATGCATTCAAAATAAATTAAATTAATAAAACAACCAGCATGCATTTGACACACACACACATAGCACCAGGGCCTCCTAGATAGGTGCTCGCGACGATAGGTCGTAGTGGAGCAAAATTAAAGGTGAGTGGACTGTATAAACATGTATATTGAAAGATGAAAAGGAAATATAAAAATACAACTGTGTCGGTTAGAACGGAAACAAGATTATGTATAAGGACGTTAATATAAACGCGTACGCGCAGCCGTGCGTGAAGGAGTGCTACAGTTGACTTGTGTGTCGCGGGCCCGCGTCGAGCCGTGCGGCCGTCTTACTCGCCGCTGCCCCCGCACCCCTCGTTCACTGCCGCCAGCGCGCGGCGATGTTGAGAAGGCTGGTCTCAACAATAGGTGACAGAACTGACAGCTTGAGCATGGAATAAGTAAGTACATACTTTTAAAAAGCATGGAATTAGTAAGTACTATATTAAGTAGAGGGGGTCAAATTTCGACCAGTTGGCGACCGTTTATTATTAAAAACTGAAAATTATATACGTCCCAAAACATTCATTTCTTCGCCACCTATTTGTAAAACTGTTCTGGAGAAATGTGGGTGTAATATTATAGGTACACCTCTGCCTAACCCTTCGGGGATTACAGGCGTGATGTTATGTAATGATGTCAGGTTGTTACAAAAATCCTGAAATTTTGCATGTTATGTTTTATCCTAGCTAGAAATGTTTGTGCCATTGTAATTTATTTCAACACCATTGTATATGTACAATGTCTTATTCAAATAAATCTGTTTTTTTCTCTTTTTTAGGGTTCCGTACCTCAAAAGGAAAAAACGGAACCCTTATAGGATCACTTCGTTGTCTGTCTGTCTGGCTGTCTGTCAGTCTGTCAAGACCATTTTTCTCAGGAACGCGTAAAGGTATCAAGTTTAAATTAATATCTAATACGTAAGTCTATGGTCCCTTGAAGCTCTAAAAAAATCAAGCTTCCAAGTCAACGCAATAAAAAAATACGGCGATATAAGCGAGATTATTGCGACATATTTCGATACTCGCAAATATATCAAAACCTATAGGGTACTTCCCGTTGACCTAGAATCATGAAATTTGGCAAGAAGCAAGGTCTCACAGCACAGGTAAAGGAAAAAGTCTGATAGTTGTTAATTTGTGGTTTTATCACATCAAAAAAAATTTTTTTGCGATTACAAATTTAAATGTTCAGTTGCAACATTGACCGTGGCATATATCGATGTATGGGAGAACATGTTTTTCAACTACAATGTTAAGTTTGTTTTAGGGATAAATTCATCCTAACTACGGAACCCTTCATTGTGCGTGGTCCGACACACACTTAGCTGGTTTTTTAATCTTTGCACCATACTAGGAATTTCTCCTGTATCGTGGGTCCGTTTACAAACATTTAAACTCACATACACAAACAGCCAGACCCGGAACAACTACTTATAGGTCATAGAAATATTTGTTCCGTGCGGGAATCGAACCCACGACACGCAGCGCAGCAGTCAATCGCTTAACCACTGCGCCAACCGTGCAATCAAAATGATTTATTATTATCTCCTTTATTTACATATGAATTATATTTTTAAATATTAGAATACAAAAAAGATATAAAAAAATATATAACAAATATATATTATTATTAAAATAACTGGCGAAATGTGGGTGGACCGAAGATACACCTCTGCCTAACCCTTCGGGGATTACAGGCGTGATGTTATGCTATATGTGTTTATTATTATTATTAAAAAAATGCAGACACAAAATCGAATACGGAAGGGACTAGCGAAACGGTGTTTCGGTTGCATTTATACGATTTTGGATTCTACAACATTTTGTGTAAGTCAGCGGGATTTTGATAGAAAAGTAATAGCAGTGGTTTACTGTTGCCGAGGGGCTCGTGGCTAAATGATAACAGCCGCACGGGTCGATCACAGGTTAAGCTACGCTGGCCACGGTTGGTTCGTGGATGCGTTCCAATCAAACTCAAAGCATTTATTTCAAATAAACCAATTACAGGCACTTTTGAATTAACAAAGGGGTCGGTCAGTCAGAGAGATGAAGCTAGTTGCCCATTCCAAAGTGTAGGAGGTTCCTATGGAGAACAACGGGCAAGAAACTCAACGGACACTCTTTTTAATCAAAATATTGTGACAAAGTATTGTTTACATCATTCATGTTGAAATTATACATGTGAGGACAATGTAGAAAGGCGTGCACGTTAAATGCAATAAAAAGATAAAACCATTAAAAAAACAATTAAAATAAGTTAAAATAAGCCGTGGCAGCCAAGAAATGACCAGTACCCACTGACGGCGCCCGTTCACGAACATGACGCATGTATCAGCACCATTTAGCTTAACCATTTTGAAGGGAACTTAATGATCCAACACACACGCCACCATCAGCGAGACATTTGAGTGAGCATGACACACTCAGCCGCCAGGGCACATTCAAATCAATTAAAGACGTACTTAGTAAATTGTAGGTACATAGTGCTATAATACATATCGAGACCCGTCCATGCCTCGCGAAAGCACGTTAAGCCGTTTGGGACCAGCTGTCATTTATAGATCTTTTACAGTCGTTATGGGTAGTCAGAAGCCCAAAAATTTGACAACCAGTCTTACCGAGGGGTATCGTGTTACCCAGTAATTGGTTCATCATCGTTCATCATTTCAGCCGAAAGACGTCCACTGCTGGACATAGGCCTTTCCAAAACGGAGGTTTGCCTCAGGCGGGTTGGCGATCGCAGTATGGTGTTAAAATGCATAGAGAACGCTGCTGCCCATTCTCTATTAAGTCCCTTAGTCGCTTTTACGACACCCACCCCACGGGAAGAAATAGGGTGGTGCTATTCTTTACGTCCGGCACCTCACCGTAATTGGTTAAATACTGGTATTCAGCAGCATCCGGTTAGACTGGAAACTGAACCTAACCTAGTTGGGAAATGGTTAGGCAGATTATAAACTAGTACGATCGTTGGAAAAATCAATTTTTTCTAACACTAACAACTGTGGCCCCCTTTGTGTTTGACTTACTTCTCAAATTTTTGCCTTGTCCAATAAACATAAAAGAACTTTTAACAAATAAAAAACAAACGACTTCAAAAAAGACACTCCAAAGTGAACAATAACTTTAATTTCGGAAGTCGGTGTCTTTGGATCTGTATTTTAGTTTTTTGCTTTGGTGTTTTTTTTTTTTTGGAAAAAGCTTTTTATTTTTCACTTTTTAATAGGTCAGTTTGTAGCTTATCTAAGTTACAATAGCCTAATGTCAACTGCTCATCACCTTTTACAAAATATTGTTTTTCCCGATGCAGGGACGTTAATTGTTGACGAGTTCTCCTGGTATACCAACCATATTGAAGTACCTAATCGAATCGCAACCCGTTAAATACTTATTATTAAGTAATTCTGGTGGAATAATTAACATTATGAAACACAAAACATTAAATTCAATTATTTGCCATATATCAGCTGGCACACGCCAATATACCAACAAAAACATTGAAAACTATACTCAAGCAGAAATAAATAATAACTATATAAAATATGTCTTGCTTACAAAGGACAAGCGGACCCCAGCCTAATGTGGCCATTTACTTTCTCCATCAACATGATGGTCCCTCATAATAAAATATGCTTTTGCTTATTGTTAAATATCATTAAAGTTATGATACCTACTTTGAAGATGTAAATTGTATCAAAACTATCATTTGACTATCCAAATTACTACTGTAATGAATCTATTCCCCAAAGCGTAGGTAGTTATTTATCACACATCCATACATTTTGCTTGCTATAAGTCGCATTTAGTGGGGTAAGCCGTTTCCGGGTTACTTTTAAATTTCTTGATGAGAAGCGCAATAAAAATTTGTATGATCGAATCTCAACGACAGCTCAGCAGTCACGATTACAACCACAAGACCATTGAGGCAATCAAACCATGAGCACACCTCAGACGCCGCAGACAACCACTGGCCTGCCCGTCCACGATTTGTATGTAGTTCAGTCTTGGTAGACCCATTCTGTGCTGTTCTGTGCGCATGTGATGACAGATTTTTAAATGATAAATGATTTTTATTTCTGTAAGTAGGTTTGTACAAACACTTTTACAAGTCAGTCATATTTTTAAAACTAGATGAGGTCGGCGTTTCGTATCCGACTACTCTGAGAAGAAAGGCCGAAACAAACTCAGAGGTCACAGTCTCTTTTAAAGTCCAGACATAATCTTGGTCAGATCATGTGAAGGCCATGTAGACTGAAATGGTAATTTGAGGAAAGAACCACACAGATTGAGTGGACCTGACTAGTCAGTGCACGCATGTGTCAGTAATCGTGCAGCTCTACTCAGAACTTAAGGAGCTAAAAAAAAAAAGCGTCTTCATACATTTCCACACAGTTTACTTCCCTGTGTTATCGTGATGCCATGACGTGGACGTCCACGATAATACCGTCACGCTAGAAATAATTATAAAAGCGCACAATCACTAAAAGAAAAGCCAAAGCTGTCTTCCGGGGGACGATTTTGCGGGAAGTACATGTCGGTTATTAACGTAGTAATGATTATTCTTTACCATTCTTTCTTTGTCATGTGGTTAGTGATTAACCTAGTGTCAGAGCTTTTATGCCGCCCATGAGTCTTTGACTTGTCTTCACATGCCGTCGAGAATATCTCTCAAGCTTGCCGGTTTCCTCACCATGTATTCCTTCGTCGTTTTTTAAGCAAGTGAAAATTATACAATACGCATGTAAATCCAAAAAAATTAGACGTGCTTGCCTTGGGTTCGAACTCCTGAAACTTATGACTAGGCTTATGGCTAGCAAAAAAAAAACAGTTTTTTACTTCATATTACAGTAGATAATAATAAATAATCTCCAACATAATAATGTATAGGTACAAAACTCACTCCCACACTTGCTCACACCCACACATTCACATTCATCTCCACACCATCTCCTACATAACACACACATTCCAGCGAATTATAAAAATACTGTTTCCATTTCTTTCTTTTATTTTTATTTGTATAAGTTTATATATCTTGAACAGGCGCAATAACTTAATTAGCAATTTAAATGACCTGGGGAAAGGCGGAGAATCCTAACACAAGCAAACTATTTGCTTAAAAAGGTTCTCCCCATTTAACTAGAATAAGTTATTAAGGCGCTGACATAAGGCAAATGATATAAATAGGATTGTCTTAAAAAAAAAAAATGCCCAATGTATATAATTTGTGTCAGCGGAAAAACTATATTTCTCAGAACGATCGCGCTTCTCTTTCTTTTGTATGCAGTCTGACAGTGACCACGGTTTGCGTCTTAAGTTGACGCATTTTTTTTTTACGACTTGGCAGGCCAACGGGTCACTCCATAAGGCTATCATGGCTACATTCTTTACCACATCATCACCTACCTGCCCCAGTCCCATGTTACTTGGGGTCAGCACAACACATTATCTCTTTCCATTCTCTCCTGTCAATCTTCACGTTTTCATTCCTTCCCTTCATATCATTTCTCACACAATCCATCCATCTTTATCACATCGTCATCATCTACCTGCCCTAGTCCCATGTTACTTGGGGTCAGCACAACACATTTTCTCTTTCCATTCTCTCCTGTCAATCTTCACGTTATCATTCCTTCCCTTCATATCATTCCTCACATAATCCATCCATCTTTTCCTTGGCCTTCCCCTCCCTGTCCATCCATCAACATTTAATTTTATATTCATCACTCTTTTATTCACATGCATTTCATTACCATGAGTAGATAGCAATTTGGTTTAAAAGCTATACAAATTCAGGACAGGTAAAGGTTCGTAGTAACGACATTTTGTAATGACCGCAATGACCTTTATACCCACGCTTGCACTTTTGTTACATATTCATTTGTATTTATGATTCTGATGTGGTTGAGGTGCTTGTGGCTATATAATAACAGCCACACGGGTAGATCGATCAGGTTAAGCTTGCCGCAATCGGTCCGTGAATGGGTGACCATCTTTACACGCCAAGACCCCTCCATGCCTCGGAAAGCACGTTAAGCTTTTGACCCCGGCTGTCATTTGTCGATCTTTGGCAGTCGTTACGGGTCGTCAGAAGCCCGAAAGTCTGACAACCAGTCTTACCAAAGGGTATCGTTTTACCCAGTAACTGGGTTGTGGAAGTCAGATAGGCAGTCGCTCCATGTAAAATACTGTTAATCAGCTGCATCCGGTTAGACTGGAAGCTGACCCCAATATAGTTGAGAAGAAGCTCTGATGATGATGATGATGATTCTGATTAGTTAACCTAGACTAAATTAGTAGAGGCCCCAGTGAAAAAGTTTAACTAAGGAAAAATTACGAACGTAGTAATTTCAACAAACCTCTAAGCAGTGCTGTGCTCCTGTTTGATGGGTAGGTAATAATTAAAGGCACGTGACTGTCCGCGTGGTGCCGGACGTAAAGAATAGCAGCATCCTATTTCTTCCCGTGGGTGTCGTAAAAGTTACTAGACAATGGGCAGCAGCATTGTATATGCATTTAAACACCATACTGCGATCGCCAACCTACCTGCCATGCGTGGCGATTATGGCAAACCCTTTGGGGGAGGCCTATGTCCAGCAGCGGACGTCTTTCGGCTGAAATGATGATGACATATATTTGGATGGGCCATTTTTTTATTGAAGACATCTAAATATCCGTCCGATAGTGTCAAGTTCAAGGTAAAACACCTTGAACTCTTATCCTGTCCCGTAATCACAAATTATTCTTGACGAGTGTTTAAGTATTTTGTCTGCATGGTGGATTATGATGATTTATTAATTTATTTACATAACAATCGCAACATTATGCCTGTAATCCCCGAAGGGTTAGCCGGAGCTGTACCTGTACACTCATATTTCACAGTTAAATGATTAAGCCCCATGTAATGGGGGCGAGCCTATTGCCATCAACCGGGCACACATCCAGACTACAGACTGTTATTATTATTAGAGCACGAGGTCCGGGGTTCGATTCCCAGGTCGGGTAAAGTTGACGCATGTTGTTAGTGGGTTTATCCACCAGGAATTTCTGGAGTCTGGATTCGTGCCCGGTTGATGGCAATAGGCTCGCCCCCTATTACATGGGACTTAAACATAACTGGCGAAACGCGGGTGTACTATAGAGTACAGTCACCAGCACTAATATGTATATACTTAGCAACTTTTGACAGTGATGTCCTCCAACTATATTGATTGTAATTTTATTTTTCTACGAAAATAGTGTTTTGGAACCCAAATTATTATGAAATAGATCTTTTCTCAAAGTTGAAATCCACGAGTAAAACGGTTTTGAATTCTGCTAAGTGTTTACTCAATTCATGACTGTATACCTCTGCCTAATCTTTCGGAGATTACAGGCGTGATGTTATGTTTTATGTATTAGGATTATAATTATTGTCCTCTATTGGATATATGTGACTTTTGTGTCGACTTCACAATATGGAAGAGTTAGCTAGATGCGGAAAAAAAATAATAATGTACTGCCTATATCCAGCACTACAGGGTCAAATTAAAATGTACTGCCTATATCCAGCACTACAGGGTCAAATTAAAATGTACTGCTTATATCCAGCACTACAGGGTCAAATTAAAATGTACTGCCTATATCCAGCACTACAGGAAAAAAT
Organism: Tiliacea citrago; assembly: GCA_963921375.1. Classification (NCBI taxonomy): domain Eukaryota; kingdom Metazoa; phylum Arthropoda; class Insecta; order Lepidoptera; family Noctuidae; genus Tiliacea; species Tiliacea citrago. The sequence continues at coordinate 4,128,284 of OY992801.1, forward strand.
AAAAATGTACTGCCTATATCCAGCACTACATGATCAAATTAAAATGTACTGCCTATATCCAGCACTACAGGGTCTAATAAAAATATACTGCCTATATCCAGCACTACAGGGTCAAATTAAAATGTACTGCCTATATCCAGCACTACAGGAAAAATAAAAATGTACTGCCTATATCCAGCACTACAGGATCAAATTAAAATGTACTGCCTATATCCAGCACTACAGGGTCTAATAAAAATATACTGCCTATATCCAGCACTACAGGGTCAAATTAAAATGTACTGTCTATATCCAGCATTACAGAATCAAATTAAAATGTACGGCCTATATCCAGCACTACAGGGTCAAATTAAAATGTACTGCCCATATCCAGCACTACTGGGTCAAATTAAATTAGCTGGCGAAACTCCGCAGACGTGATGGATATTGATATCTAAACATGATTAAACAAAAATAAATTAATTTCATTTATTATTGGGGTCAACAACCCCTAACTTGAAATATCAGTTTAAAAAATCCGGTATTTTTTTGTGTTAACGTCACAGACGTGATGAGTATCGATATTGAAACAGTAAAAAACAAAAACAAAAAATGATTTTCTGAATTCAAACTTCAAGTAACAACACAAACAGCGGTCGTCGGCTAAGTGCGTGTGATAACACGCACAATGAAGGGTTCCGTAGTCGGGATGAATTTTTCCCAAGAACAGTCTTAACATTGTAGTTGAAAGACATATTCCCTCATACATTCCAACTGCAAATGTAAATTTGTACGCACAAGATTGAGTGATTTGCCATGTTATTTTAAGACCATAGATTTCTTATAGGTTTTATTATATCGTGTTTAGATATCCTTGAGCAAAGACAATACAGCTCCAGTGTAAGCATAAGCTTTATAAACTCATTTTGTAATCATACATTGTAGTATGAATGTGGATGGCTATGAGAGTAGGGGAAGACCAAAGAAACGATGGATGGACTGTGTGAAAGATGATATTGATAGAAAGGGGGTGACTCCCGAGATGACGACTGATAGGAGACTATGGAAGAAGACAAAGTTGTACCGGTAGTGATGATGATGCTGACGATGACGATTTTACACGTGCAGCTTGTGGGTAGATTACACTCAAAATTCGTACAGCACCCTTCACATTGAATATAATAATGCGTTCCGGTTATTGATGGGGCTGTGCCGCTTCTGTAGCGCATCGGGGATGTTTGCTGATGCTCATGTCGATTGCTTCTACGCTACGATGCGAAAAAGATGCGCCTCTCTGGTGCGCCGGGTGCGGGCGAGCCTCAACATTATACTGCAGTGTGTCGCGAGCAGACTGGACTGCTTGTGTGTGAATCGGTGCTGCAAGCTTTCCACATCGGTGTTGAGCTTGTAGCAGGGATGCTCTTATGGGGCAGTGTTAGATTAAGTGTGTAGGTTAATTTTACTAACATAGTGGTTAAGAAAAATGATAACAGCACATTAATTGAGTCCATTGTGTCGTGATTTCTCTGATTTAATTTAAACCGAATTATAATATTCACTGTGGCAACACTGTCAAAGTGCAAATTATTAACGTTCTAACAAACTTTTAAATGTATTTTCATTATGGCAACTGAATGTATTATTTTACTTTGGCAACACAGAAATAACGGTTATGATGTTATTGTTATTTCTGAGTGGGGAAACAGTCATTTTAAATAATAAAATGTAGTGCAGGACCAGTTGTCGTTTAGCTGTTGTGAAATAGAGCAGTTGTGCGGAATAAAGTGTTAGCAAGGAAAGAGTGTCTTTCATCAAAATTGTTACTTGTTTATTAAATAAATAATAATAATTACGATCGCAAGTCCGTTTACTCACGGTGCCTTAACTTTTGCTCTCGCGCAATTTTCACGCAAAATTCACCCTTTATAGAGAGAAGAACAAACCATCCAATTATTCAAACGACAGCTCACAATAATTAGCACCGTCAGACAAACTAAACCACGGTTACCTTGTTAAATAAAAACGGGTCGCAATTTTTCAGTTCTTTTGTGAATTTTTTCCATGAAAACCGTCTGGCACAGTCGAAGAGAACAATGGGAAGACTAACTTTTGTATACCGGTGCTTCATAAAGGGGATGCAGAGTGTTGAATGGCTAGATAGAACGATCAGCTTTTGTTTTTTTTTAAGGGAAAATTTTTGTAGGTGCGTTGAGCGATTTTTGGTTGGGGAAAAACTTTTGGGTTCGCGTCACCGACATGCCCGCGCCAACATGCTGTAGTAGCAGTAAGTGAAGTTAAATTGACCACGTGAAAAGTTTAATTTGTGTATACTGTGCATTGTTTAAATTACCCATTGCCCTCTGTCGAGGGAGACTAGAGGGTTTAAGGGTTTTATCAGACTTATACAAGCTAAAAGCTCACGGTCATCGTCCTGATTTCATTATTTGAGAGTTTGAGTTTCGTAGGCACATTCTCTGTACTCATTTTCATTTAACTATCATTATGAGGCTCATATTAATTTAAACTTTGTAATTAAACTGGGTTCTCATTTATCTATATATATAAAATTCACAGTCCTGACTGACTCACTGACTGATATATCAACGCACAGCCTAAACCGCTGGTCCTAGAGACATGAAATTTGGAGGGTGTGTTTTTTGTAAAGAGTCCACTAAGAAAGGATTTTTTGAAATTCCACCCCTAAGAGGGTGAAATAGGGGATGGAAGTTTATATGAAAGTCCGTCAGTTTTGAAGTTAGAATATTCAAATTTTGTGTTTAGGCTGACAATTGAAAATTAATTTATACGTATCTCAGCGTTTTTGATAATTCTACCCCCGAAGGATTAAAAAGGGGGATGAAGTTGTGTATGGAAAGTCCTTAATTTTCGAAGTAAAAATCACTAAATTTATTATCTAGGCTTATAGTTAAAAGCTTACGCAACGGTGTTGTAAGAATTTCAACCCTTAAGGGGTGAAAGCGGGATGAAATTCATTATGTTTCAAGTTAAAATAACAAATATTTTGGCTTATGGTTGGAAACTAACAGAACGTAAACCATTGTTTTTTGTTTTATTTCAACCCACAAGGGGGTGAAAAGGGGGATGATGTTTTGTATTGAAGTTGTCCATTCGCTAAATTTTGTATTCAAGTAAAAATAATATAAGTACACGTGTACCGTTTCTAACTTTTTATAGAATGAAGCGATTGCGATGAAAAAAACGAAATGTTACTCCAACTTATACAAATGCACAATATTTATTTAAATACAAGGTCGTGGGACTGACTGGGCTATCAACACACAGCTCAAACCACGGAATGGATTGGGCTGAAATTTGGTAAAATAAATTTGGGTTATGACGTAAGCATCCGCTAAGAAGGGATTTTGGGAATTCGACCTTAAAGGGGTAAAAGAAGGGATTTTGTTTGTATGAAAAATTCCTTGAGTTAATAAACCTAAAACTAGGCATGAAAGTAAATTATAAAATTTGAAGTTTTTTGTTTTTTAAACTACCCCCTAAAACGGGTTTTGGGGATGTCAAAGTTATATGTATGGAAGAATTTTAACGTGCGATCCGATTAACTCTAAACTCGGTATTTTATATATACGAGTACCTAATGCCCACAAAATATAAAGCCTTACATGTGTTTGGGTTTATTCAAATGTAACCCTTACTAAAAAGGGAGTAATTAAGTTTTTAGGGAAGGATTTTACTGTGCGTCATTATAAACTCCAAAGTAATTGAATAAAACATGATTTAATATTTTTCAAATATAAACTCGTTTCGGGGGAAAAGGGGGAGACAGTTTATATCAAAATTATGTTTCCTTTAATCAATAAACTTGAAAATTGACCCGGATATTTTCTTAATAAATAAAACGGCCGTAAACATCAATTTATCACATATTTCATAACATATTTCATCTTTTAAAGGGGGTGTTGAATTTTGTGGGGGAAAATAAGAAGGGTCATCTGCAATAGTGATAAATGTCCTTCGTTTATCGTTCTGAGATAATCGGGTTTTAAAGTTATAAACGTTGAAAAAAAACACAGTGTTAGAGATAGGAAAATAGTTTTTACTTATGATATAGGGCATGTATTATAGTAATATTTCTTTGGAAAATAATCTTTCTTAAGTAACTTTAAATAATTAAAAAAAAAAAAAAACAAGGTAAGTACTAAAAATTAAGGACAATAACGGTCAATGTCCACACTTTGACAAAGGTCAATAATGATATTTGTCCTAGGTTAAAGAAAACGAAGTTAAAATTGTAATTAATCAACATTTAAATCTCTAATTGCAGCGTTAGGAAGCTTATCGTAATAGTCTCTTGTTTCAGGCCTACAGAATCTTTTCAAAATCTGCAGGTCATTATACTTTTCCCTGGATATAGGCAGCCTGTCTTTATAAGCTAAACCTGGTAATTTAAATTCTCCCTCATTAATACCCTCCTTCATAGAGCGAAGACAAGCTGGTGTGTTAACCACAGAAGATTCCCATGGACTACTACTAAAATTTCTATGAAACATGAGCCGTGGATGTTCTTTATGGACTCTAAATTCACGCACAGGTCTTGTGGGAAAAGGGCAAGTTTTCTTGTAAAACGGTTTTAGAAATGCAGTCCAGCCCTTGAATGCATCTTGTGAACATTCGATGACCTCGAAAGGTTTCGGTCTTTGTCGAGCTACACGCACGTGATCAGCCCATTCTTCAGGGAGTTCAATCCTAGCCTTTTGATTTAAGAAGGCCATGTTTCGATCACATTCCATGTACGAGTGACCTCTTATTGGGAATACAACTTTGACAGATTCTAAGCGATGGCAACAGTGTACAACAGTGTAATACTCTAAAGATGGTGTAATTTTTGTTTTGACCTCCACATGAGTCACAAAAAATTATAAGAGCCTTGCACTGTTCGTCGATTTCATTAAATATGAAACTGAAGAGATGAGAGGCCACATCATCTGATCCTTTTCGTCCAATACTCTCATCATATGCGAAAAAATATGATGAGGAATCAGCAAGCCCATGTATATTAAACATAAAATAACTGAGCTGTCTTTTATAACATACATCGTTGGTAGAAATGTTCGGTATGGGAAGATTTTTTGAGAAATCCATTGCTATCGCAACTGTTGTTGCATCTTGCCTTGCTCTCAAACGAGCATTCCTTTTACTATCATAAAAAACTTCAGCTTTCTTTTTGTGAGCTAAGTTTTTGATTTCTAATTTTCGAAGTTGAGACAAAATCTGTGATTTTTCCAAACCATCAGGAAGAGAAGCAATTTTTATTTGTAAATGCTTTTTTTCTGCTTGAAATTCGTCGCAAGTTGAACATGTATCCATTCTGGGATAACCGAATGATATGTTGAAGTTTTTATTGAAAAAGTTTCGATATGATTCGTATGAAACTTTGTTATTTGGATGATCTTCATTAAACATTTTGTGAATTTTACGTATGTTCAACTCATCTGAGAGATATATTTTTTGACTTTCATGTAAATTGTAGTGGCCTTTTTTACTATTAACTGATTTTAAAGTGTTCATTTGCTTGTACATCAAATCAGTAGTTTGCCTAGAAAGCTGTGTTTTAACATGTTTTCCTCGTTTATCCTTTTGGACAACGCGGTGCTCAGTCAAAGATTTTTGAATAAACTGAAGTCCTCTTCCAGTAATACCATGTAAGGATAAAAAAGCTTTTCTACACACAGGTACCTCGTAAGTATCATCATCAAGCAGACGAATCTTGTAATAGTATGCTTTATTATGTAATTTTGCATCTTCTTCTGCTACTCGCGGACGACGACGTTGCACATTAGTTAAGTTTATAAGTCCGCTTAAATAATTATCCTGATCATACCTGTTGTCGAAACTATTAAATTGCCTTATTATTCTTGCTCTCTGGTCCTCACTTATTGCTTCAAAACATTTAAGACGATCACAGTTGCAGGCATCGCCAATTTCATGTGACTGGAGTCGAAGTTTCTTTAAAACATCACTCATTCTGCCAGTCTGTTTTCTTTTCTTCGTATTCTTAGTCATTTCGTTGCTTTCAGACATAATTTTATGAAGGAAATAACACTTTTTTATGTTTAATAACCTCAAACAACCTTACACAACGCCAGACGAATCGAGAATGACAGACAAAACAAATTGGCGGGATAAAAGATGGCGACCTACGAAGCAATGGACATTGATCATTATTACCGTGAACACCTGTGACGTTGAGCGTTCTAACCGTGTAGCCAAATATTAAAAACTCAATTATCTCGAGACTGCAAGCGATATTGCTAAGTTTGTAAACGTGATCATAAACTGCATATATCAAGTAACCGAATGACGCTATTAGTTTGAATTTTAACATTTTTGGACATTTATCACTATTGCCCCTTCGTGGACCCTTCTAATGGAAAGATTTTAACGCGCGGTTCGATTTACTTGAAACTCGTTATTTATATTTAAGATCGGAAGTAAACGGAAATCTAAAAGAGGTAGTCAATTTAGAAGGGGATGATTCTATGTTTCGGATTGGCGCAAAAATGGCTGAACGGATTTAGATGAAATTTGGTAACATACATATAGTTTATAATCTGCATTAACACATGCTACTACACGTACTTTTAATTCCGGTAGTACGTTCTCGTGGGATTTTTTCCGACATCCACGCGGGTGAAGCCGCGGGCAGAAGCTAGTATAATATAACACCGATAAACAAATTAAAATTTTGAACCAGCAAACCTCAGAAACAAAACTTCTGGCTAAGTAATAACAGCTGCACGGGTCGATCCATCAGGTTAAGGTACGCTTGCCGGGGTTGGTCCGTGGATGGGTCACCATCTTCACATACAGAGACTCCTCCGTGCCTCGAAAAACACGTTAAGCCGCTGGTCCAGGCTGTCATTCGTGGATATTTGACAGTCGTTACGGGTCGTCAGAAGCCCGAAACTCTGACAACAAGTCTTACCTAGGGGTATCGTCAGTTACTGGGTCGTGGAGGTCAGATAGGCAGTCGCTCCATGTAAAATACTGGTATTCAGCTGCATACGGTTAGACTGGAAGCCAACCCCAGCATAGTTGGAAAAAGGCTAGGTAGATAGAAAGGTAATTAGTTATTTCCGGACTTACTTGCAAACAAATATAGCGGCTACAAGACCAGGCACTCTAAAACGAATCCTCCACGCAAGATCTGCCCCATTCTCCCCACCGCCAGTAATAAAGTTGAATATCGCGTGTGCTCTTTGATCGTGTTCGAGCACGAAATTAAATATTATAAGTCTCAATTCTTATTTCGTTTATAACTTAATTAATGATTGATCTAGTGAAAAAATATCTTGTGGCTGGATCATAAACTATATTGTCTTGCTGTGAATATTTATTTTAGACATAAAAGCTGAAAAATCTTGTTTTAATTTTTAATTATCTTTAAAAAAGAACATGATTTTCGAATAAAAATGTATCGAGTAAAAATATTGCAATTATGTAACTGTCTTGTACATGGAAAGAAAAAGATCCAATTTATCATAGTATATTATACTAAAGTTCCATTTAGATTGTATGTGTGACTGTTTCAGAATATTAATACAAATTAGCGTAAAAATAGGGAGCCTCCTCTATAGACACACTCGACGAAACTGTCAAACAAAGTTAGAATGTGGGTAGTTTTGATTAGTTACCCGTGATGACTTTTTAATAGTTGTTCGGGAATTCCACTCTCTATTACCTTCGTCAATTTCAATCAATTAATGAATTCAAACTATTACGGGCCACAAAGACTGAAATTGAAAATGCTTTGTTTGCGCCTCATCTAAGTTATTTTGAGGTCAATTAATAGTTCGTCGTATACTTACAATATTCATTGACTAAAGTAAATTGTTCTAAATGAAACTAGCAAACCTTGAGTACTGAGACATAATTAAATCTATTATTTGTGACACTGTTGAAAAGCAGCAGGTCTTCATGGCCTTAAACTTATCTGCCAAAAAGTGTGTACATACTAATCATCTGCCTGTTTCTTCGGGGAACACAGGTGTGATGTATGATGTTAAGTTCTTGTTTTGAAAGCTACCAGAGTGTTTCTGGTTTTATTTGTATTATGGTGGGTACACATTATGTTGCGTGACATAAATGTAACACACGTTGAAACGAATTCGCCAAGGTGTTGTGTTACATGAATTCATGTTGCAGTGCATATATTTGGACGACATGTTCGTTTCAACGTACGTTATATTTCATGTTAAGTTTAACATAATGTGTACCCACCATTATACTTTTCGATTTTTACGTATGGAAATAAAACAGCTCCTTATTCGTGCTCTCATAGACCAAAGTGCTTTAAGAACCTTTCGAGTCCCACCTTTTCCCATTTTTAGGTTTCCGTACCTCGAAAGGAAAAAACGGAACCCATATAGGATCACTTCGTTGTCCGTCTGTCTGTCTGTCAGTCTGTCAACACCCTTTTTCTCAGGAACGCTTATTAATATCAAATACGTAAGTCTACGGTCCCTTGGACCTCTAAAAAAATTAAGCTTCTAATTCAACGAAATAAAAAATTACGGCGTTAAAAGCGACATATTTTGAAACTCTCAAATAAATCAAAAGCTATAGGGTACTTGCCGTTGACCCAGAATCATGAAATTTGGCAAGAAGTAAGGTCTCATAGCACAAATAAAGGAAAAAGTCTGAAAATTGTTAATTTGTAGTTTTATCACATAAAAAGATTTTTTTTTGTGATTACAAACTTAAATTTGCTGTTGGAAAACTGACCATTGCGTATATCGACGTATCGGAGAACATGTTGTTCAACTACAATGTCAAGTTTGTTTTAGGGATAAATTCATCCCAACTACGGAACCTTTCATTGTGCGTGGTCCGACATGCACTTGGCCGGATTTTTTTTTTATAAATGGCCTCTCGCAGGTCCACCTAGGATGTTGTCGTCTGTTTAACGGGACTTTCTTGTGGGTGCTTCAATAAATTAAGGCCTTCCAGCAAGGACATAAACTTATAAACTAAGCGACTACACGCTTAGGGCACTCCCTGTGGGGTACGGACCTCGGCTTGGCCGTCGCTGGGGGAGGACAGCAAGGGACAGGCTGGATCGGATTAAGATTAATAGAAGACGAATTTAAAGCAACAAGCTCAGGGGCGCGGGCTGGTTAGAGCAAGAGTCGAGGCTGGATGGACGGGGAAGTCCCGGCGGGTCTCGACACCGAGGAAGGAAGGACGACGGTCTGTGTTTTGTTTACGAACTGTGCTAGTGGTGAGACTAGTCTCCCGGAGGAAGGTAATTAGGAATGGAGAGAGTATGCCTCGGTCGGCGAATACTAACTATGCATGAGGGTGTATCGGGCGGCCGCCGCAAGTAGGGGATTGGGTTGCTCTAAAGTAGATGAAAGGCTTTGAGAGGCGTTTCATGAACTGCTGGACGGTGGACTTTTCCCAAAAAGCCACTAAGAGTAGATATAATAATTCTCCTCATTAGTAGAGGCCTGATAGGTTAGACCTCGGACGGAGTATTGTTTTGTTGGACGGTGTGTTGTTGTTTCGTTACACTTCTCTGTACTTACTGCAGTCTGTGTCACGTAGATTAGTTCTGTGTTCCACATTCGCCGCACGCTGATGCAGATATTTGTGACTATGCTCCGATCGGCAGTCATTGGAGCAAGCAAAGAAAAAAGACATATTGATACACGAATACGGGCATACCTACTTGTAAGGTAACAGACACTTTTTATTCGTGTCGTAACTTTACTCAGCGATCATTAGTAAGGGGCATGGATGAACAAAAAAAGTCGGACAGATTCTCGCTAACAAAAAACATGTGGCACTCAGAGTCTGCCAGCTGCTCGCTGTAGGCTGGTACTGTACGCACACATGGACACATTAGCCATTAGGCGCCCAAACGTCAACACTCACACATAAAATATGTAAACGGGACAGCTTCGTCTTAGCGGGAGTTCCGTCCGACTTTTTTAGGGTTCCGTACCCAAAGGGTAAAACGGGAACCCTATTACTAAGGCTCCGCCGTCTGTCTGTCTGTCTGTCCGTCTGTCACCAGGCTGTATCTCATGAATGTTTTTATAGATAATTGTACGGAACCCTTCGTGCACGAGTCCAACTCGCACTTGGCCGGTTTTTTGTTCGTCATCCATGCTAAGGGGGTTATAGGTAGCAAGATGTGAACGATGATATGGCTACAAAGGGGGTGACTACCGAGATGACGACTATTGTAGAAGTATGGAACAAGAAGACATGTTGCACCGACCCCAGTAACCCCGAAATGAATTGGGATAAGGGCAAAAGAATGACGAGATAACGAGGCTCTGTTATCCATCACAATGTACCAATTTTGACTGCCCCATTGGTTTCGTGGTTACAAGCGCGATTGCTGAGCAGGTCCTGGGTTAGATTCACGGGTCAGGCAAAGTGTTATTAGGTGTTGCCATTAAGAATTTCTTAGAAACAGCCCGGAGTTTGGAAGTTGGTGGTGCGATACCTCCGTGCCTTGTAACGTAACGATTGGCCGTACGGTCAGTCGTAGGTCACAAGTTATTAGAAATACAAAAATATACAAAAAGGAATTCAGTCTTCAGTGGAACGGGCTCGGGAAAAACGGGAACGGGATCAGGCTCATCAACCGGTATCTGGACAGGAACGGGACGGGGCTGCAGCGTCTTGAGATGATTCAGGTACAGGAGGAAGTAATTCTGTTAAGGAGAGAAAATGTTCTAACGTAAGATAAAGTCTATGGAAGCTAGGTGATGTCCGGGAGTGAGCAAAGTAGAGAGTATAATGATCTTGAGTCACGCCGTTGCAGGAAAGTGGAGACACTGGCTTACGCTCAGCAGGTGGGAGAGTCTTGGCCCCCCTACGAGTGAGTGAGTGATCAGCAGCCGGTAGTGATTAGCTCCTGTGACTTTCAACACACAGCTAGTGTGCTGCTGATATCAGAGGCCTCCCAGAGGCGCAGGTGAGAGGGCCAGCGGTAATGGAGGAAGTAAAGTCTTGAGTCAAACACAACCGATTATTCGTGAACAGTTTTATTTAATTATTTAGACTATTGAGACTCCACTAAGGTATAATGCACCGAACCTAGACATAACACTGAAGTTAAATAGAAATAAGACTCAAAATAGGGTTTTAACGGTAGAAAAACTCAGGTAATCTCAACTGAACGTGAACTAAACTCTTGTCAGGATCACCGATTTTATAGATTCTGGGCTGTCGTTCCAAATGACCAAACATTTAAAAACTAATCCTTGTTTGACTGTCGGTCAGAATCAATAAAAACGGCTTACAATGAGAACCTAGCCTTACAACAAACACTAAATAGGTAGTGTAGACAAGGGGGCCGATCGCGCTAATTTTGAACGTTAATACCAAAACTAAACCACAACCAAAAACGTCACGTTTGACACATTTCGTATCGCGCTAATCATTTCAACGGAAACGATTTAGCTTTACTTTGGAAGTTACGTTGGAGGAACGATCGATCGAACTTTCAGGATTGGGTAACGTCAACGATTTTGTCGCTCAGAAAAAATGGCGCGATAGGTACCGTTTCTTACATCAGCTAAACCAAAACTAAACCAAAACCAAAAACGTTCCGTTCGAACGGTTATTACGTTGAGAAATAGCGTGATCGGCCCCCTGGTCTAATCAAAAAGCTATAAAGTTTAGAAAAATAAACAGACAGATCACAGCCTGTGGATCACAGACAATTTATTATGAAAGACGTCAAACTGTAAATATACTAAGATTTTTTACATTAAGAGAATTAATACTATAAATAAAATACAGTGTTTGTATGCAAAAACAGTTAAAAGAGATATGTGGCATTTTGCTATTTAAAGCCAGCCTCGGAAAGCTCGTTAAGCCGATGGCCCTGCGTCTGGTGTATCTTCGGTTGTGTCGGATTGCCGTCCCATCGGACCACAAAGTACTTTTATATATCATTGGACTATGAGAGTGAGGGAAGAGAAAGTGCACCTGTGTCGCGCACACACTTGTGCACTATATTATTCCCGCGCCGAACGCTGGTCTCCGCTGATATTGGACGCCATGACCGAAATTCGTTCTGGAGAACTATTATTATGTACCGAATAAAAATAAATTGTCTTCTGTTATAATTTTTTTCCGTCATTTTATGTTGTGCCAGATAAAAAGAAATAGCATTGTTTTCAGTTTAGTGGATGCCCAAAGAATTTGTCGCCATTGTATAACTTCTTAGTGGTGATAAAATTCTTCGTCATGTTTTATGTAGGTCTCATAAATGTGTTAGGAAAGCAGCTGGGTACGAAAGCTGTTCTCCTACACATATTTTCATTTTTTGCTACAAAAATACTCGTTATGAGAAAGCCCAAACTATATTTTTTTTATATGGCTAGCCCGAAAACTTATGTACAATTTATTACACCACGAAATTAGTTATTATAAATTGTATTTGTAAACAAGAACTACGACTATCATAGTTTGTTAAAGGTTATGATAGTTAGATGTTAGTTAGATGATACAAATAGGCCCTTGCTCTCAACAATTTATTATTGGTATTTAAAGACGGAATATTAATTGAGATTTGTTACAGTTATGATGGTCTGACTGTTCCTAAATCGCCCCAGGCTGATATAATTTTAGTTTTTCCTAATTCTGTTAACATAAGTGTTTAGGTCGGTTTCCGCCATAGAGGAAAAAGCCGCACCCCACCCCGTGCGGCCCTATATAACTCGTCTCCAGACTGGACACTCTCCCACCGACAGAGATTAAAAGAATTCCAAATATGAAGAAGTCCAATGCTTTGTCTCATTAATACAGTAAGGAAAGGATTAAAAGGAATGGTAAATAAGATTTAGGAATTCATAGTTATGAAATTGGATGTATGTGGTTTTAAAAAGCTAATAAACAATAGAGGGATGCTAAGTATATTATTATAATTAAGCTTGTGAGTAACCCTTACGCTAGCGTAACAGGTATTTAGTCAGTCATTACTCCACGATACTTTACATCTACACTCGGAGTACTTAGAGCAGCACTTCCATAAAGTGACGCAAGCAGCTTTACAACGGCATTGCGTCGGCCATCATGCTCTTTTAAAGACATGGTCCCTAACAGTTCTCTCGAACTGATAAACGTGACGAAGCGGCTTTCCCAAGCGGCAACCGTGTAAACCATCCTTGTTTAGCAATGGAGCGGCTAGTTCCAGACAGTAAAGAGACATGATCCCTATCAGTCCTTGGACTGGACATGAAATAGCAGTGGTCATCCAAACCCCTGGAAGTTCACCCTTTGCACAACAAGCATGTCTGCAATACACGTGTTCATGTCAGTGTAACCGAATTATTGGTCTGAAATAAAGAAAACAACATTCAAGAATGACTAGATAATGAAGTAGAGAATCGAAACTCAAGAATCATTACTTAATATAGTTTTTGGATAATCTCTCTTAAAGCCCTATTATTGGTCGGAGGCAAAGAATACAAAATTCAAGGATTAAGTACTGGATAATAGAGTAGAGAATCAAAATTCAAGAATAATTAATTAATAGAGTTTCGGATCAACTCTGTAGGTTTCACCACTTCCTAATGTTTGGGCTAGGGAGAAGAAGTGGCACAATAAACTCCCTTTTTTTAGGTGGGAAGTATCAAATATCTTCTCCCGCTTTGGGCGGAGCGGGAGGGCGTGTCAGACTTTTACTGACTAAAACCCACCCGTGTTCCTTCTTTTGCTGTGTGCCAGGGCCACGACATCCCTTTCGGACAAACTCGCAACCCTGGCAGGCATTGGCCCTAATGGACCCTGTCAATACATGCTGACATCTCTTTGAGGCGCGCGTGAAACACAACGCGCCGTGAACTCGGGCCTGGTCCTTATCGGACGGCGAGCTACCCATCGCTCACCATCCGCAGGCCCGCGCTTACGTTGGCCGGAAATCAGCTTGTAACTTCCGACGTCCAGGGCATCTCCTGCGGCGACTAGGGGCGTGAGGGCGCGAACCCTGCCTCTCCCTTACGCGTTCCGCCTCCTCCTTCGCGAGCATTACTGCTTCGCGGAAGGAGGTGACGGCCTCCCATGCACTCTCGCTCCGAACCATGGCCTAAACCAGGGCCGGACGTGAGAGATCGCCGCCGCCGATCGCCGTTGAGGACACGGCGGTGCTCCGCCTAAGCTGGGCAGACCTCCACCGTATGCTACACCGTGTCCTCCGGGCGATCCACACTGTGGTGACACCTGGGCGTTTCCTCCCGCTTTATCCTGAACAGGAACCTCCCGAAACATCCGTGTCCGGTGAGGCCCTGCGTCAGGTGGAAGATGAGAACGCCGTGGCGCCTCTCCAGCCACTCCTCAAAGAGGGGACTTATCGCCACAATAGTGGCGTGCCCAGCGCTGGCTTGCGACAATCGCACTCTCCATGTCGCCATGAGATCCCGCCGGAGCTCTGTCCATTGTACCGTGATTTCTCGCGGCAGCGGAGTTTCACCCCGGCATTTCGCCTCCTCGCGCCAATCCCAGATGTGCGTGAGGACTTTTTCCTCCAGATCCCATGGCAGTAGTCCACCACGCGGGTGGGATGCGTCCAATCGGCGGGCTGGTCGCAGCCTTAAAGAACGCGCCCACATTGTCCGGTGCGCCGTAAAGGGCCATAAACCGCACGATCCCCGCGTAGAGCCCTTTGGACCCCTTAGATTGGGCAGGAGCCGCTTCAAGGCAGCCCCGGCCCGCTCCAGTCTGGGAGCCAAACGTCGAAAATGCTCCACGAAGTTTCACCGGCTGTCGAGGACAAGTCCAGGTACTTCATAGTCGACTCAACGCCGATGTGAACCCCTCCCGCCGTTATCTGGGAACCCAACAGTGGTGCGTTCCGAGGACCAAAAAAACACATGGCCTCGGACTTGTGCAATGCAAATGCAAATGCAAACTCCCTAACATCACGACTGTCTGTTTAGTTACAAGAACTTTCAATACACTATCAGCCTAGGATGATTATTATAATGAAAGACTCACCCAGTCGCACCAATAAACACACACATATACTGCGTTGTATACTAAATTATTCTAATCTGGGCTTTAACCGAACTATACTTAACTTATTAACTACTAATGCTCGCTATCTTGCGACAACCCACTCGGTCTTGGTATTTACCAAGGCTCCTAACTTAACTAGCATAAATTAGATATGTTGAATTATTGCATTCGACCCGTCCGTCGCTATTTATCTCAAGTTTGCACCCCATTAAATAGAGAATTTATGTCTCTACGTGACCCGAACCATGTACAGGTTTTAAAATAAATATAATACTTTGTTATTAATTAGGAGTACACGACAGACAGACAAAATGGCAACAAAGGCAAATTGGATTGGATTGGATTGGTGGCATATTTCAACATTTATATCTGTAACTTTTATGGTGTACATAATATTCTATTCTATTCAAAATGGCAATCATGTCAAAATATATTTGTATATATTTATGTACTCTGACCGCGATTTTTCGAAAAAAATACCTACAGAAAATAGTTCTATACTTAATATTAGATTACAGGAAAACCTGTATGAAGTCTATGGTCTTAAAATAACGTGGTAAATCTCTCAATATTGTGCGTACAAATTTAAATTTGCAGTTGGAATGTATGGGAACATAATTTTCAACTACAATGTCAAGTTTGGTTTCTTGGGATAAATTCATCCCAACTACGGAACCCTTCATTGTGCGTAGTTTGACACGCTCCTGGCCAGTTTTTTATCGTGCTGTCATGATACGACCTGGATCACAACAACGAATTAATGCCAAAATTAAAATTATCAGCTTCTCAAATGTTCACAACTGCATTCCGGACTACGGTACTATTGGGTTGTAGAAGAATTGAATGCTGCTCATATTTTCTTCGTCATTCTGTAATTGATGAAGAGATGAGTCTCGCTAGAGGTTTGCCAAAGTTCTAAAATATATAATTATTTAAATATTATACTTAGGTTTCTTCAAGCTAGTTTCAATCACTAAATAAGCTGTTACAGCCAATCAAATTTAGAAAAGCCTTTTAAAACTGGGAATTAAACGGAGTCTTGAAACCGATCCAATTTAATAAAGGCTGAGCCTATTGCCATTTATCGGGTATAATCAACCCTTTTAAATGAGAACTTGGTAACAGAAAAAACCCTATTACAGTTTCTACTCCCTAGGGACTGAACCCTGCCCAGTGTCCTTGTGTTAGTTTTGATTGCTACCTATTAAAACAATGAGAAAAGTAGTTTAATAATACGTTGTAAAGAGTAATCATAGTGGCTGGTCTTTTTTAGCTTTTACTCAAAATCAAAAGTCATTTATTAGTTAGTCATGTATTAGTGTCAGAGTAATAAAGTAAGGGAAACTAGTTTTTTATCAAATTGACTACTAACTGAAAAGTTTTCGTATACAACGTGCCGCCACAACGCGAACGGCGACATTAATTCAAAGTGGCCAGTAATCATAAAAAAATATAATAAAATAATTATAAATTATAAAAATATAAATTTTTAAACAAAATAAATAATCTAAAGCTCTCTCCTTACTTCAATTCGTCTACGAGTACTCCTTGCACGTTATTTGTTTTAATTTCATTGATGCGATGTTATGATCCATGGCTCCGGCAAATGACCTCTGCGCTACAGTTCTTTAAGTAGGTACAGGTTGCTCCAAGATGCTATTTAAGAAAATAGTAAATAAATCAATAAATAATAACATTTAATGAAATTAAAATATCTTCATAAAACGTAAAGGCGAAATCGTATACGTGTGTTAAATTAATGTCGCCACCAAAGGGCCACGCTGTATATGATATCATAATAGTTCCATTCTTTGATAGTTGTATGAAATAGGTGTAATACGGTGAATTTACGTAAACTTGTCAAAAAATAATAGGCCCGTTTTGACATTTAACTTGAATCGATTTATCGCGATGGTCAATCGCGACGTAACTAGTGAAGTAACCATACGACTCGGTACACGATACTCACGATAAATCGATTCAAGTTAAATGTCAAAACGGGCCTATTATTTTTTGACAAGTATAGTACGTCAAATTGATAAACAGATAACTTCTCTGACCGTAAACATATAGTAAATGAGCTGTTTGTGAAAGAGCTCGTCTCTTAGGGAAATACTATCACCTGTTCGCGACGATAGGTCGTAGTGGAGAAATTAAAGGTGAGTGCCCTGTACAACATGTATAATGAATATACAGGAAAACATGAAATTACAACTGTGTCGGTTACAATGCCAACAAGAAAACATGGATGTTAATAAAAACGCGTAAGCGCAGCCGTGCATGGAGGCGTGCAACGACTGACTGTCGCGGCGCGGGGGCCCGCGTTCGACCCTGCGGCTGCCGTCTGACTCACCGCTGTCCCCGCAAGCCTCGTTCACTGCCGTCAGCACGCGACGATGTTGAGAAGAGTGGTCTCAACAGTAACTATTTCTGCCATCAAGCACCTGTGTTCCAGTTTCGAGGACCCGCCCGCTCGCCGCTTAGTTTTTAAGTTTTATGCCATGGCTGCCTTGATTTATTGAGGCGTCTACAGACAAGCCCGGTTAAGCAGCCGACAACCTCCTTTGTTTTGTTCCCGGGGTGGAAAAACATCATGGATGTCCTCCGCTCTGCGGCAGGTGGAGGGGTCTGTCAGACTCTGACTGACTAAAAACCACCCCGGTATTCCCTTCCTACAGTTGCACCGGGGATCATGGGATCATGTGCGACTTCTGCGATCCCCGGCTGGTGCCCTCTTATTTTTAATTCATTAAATTAAAGGGCTAATACAGTAATCTTTCTTTTTTATCGTTTTCTTTTTAAAAAACGTTGTCCCACACTAGGAATTTCTCCTGTATTGTGGGTACGTTTAGAAACATTTAAACTCACATACACAAACACCCAGACCCGGAAAAACTACTTGTAGGTCATAGAAATATTTGTTCCGTGCGGGAATCGAACCCGCGACACGCAGCGCAGCGTCAATCGCTTAACCACTGCGCCAACCGTTTGAGTTTGAGAGATCACCCGCTCCCTTTCCGCAGCCTCCTTCTGCGACATGACTGTTTCGCAGAAGGATACCACCGCGTCCCAGAACTCCTCACTGCTGACCACCGAGTCGACCACGGCCGCTAGCGACAGGTTATTGCCTACTCCTGAGAAGCCGACAAGCTTCTAGGTTGACCTGCGAAATGCCAATCCCAAAAAAGTTACCATAAAGTCGGCTAGCTTATTTTGCCCCATTCACGGCCTCGGCCGCGTATTTATTTCCCCGGCGTCGCTCCGCAAGTCACGTCGTGGTGACCCGTGGCATGCTCTAAACAAATCCACTCAAAAATGTGTGTGGTTCTTTCCTCAAAAGACCATTTCTGACACGGGTCTACATGATGCTCAGATCTGACCAAGATTATGTCTGGACTTTAAAAGAGACTTTGACCCCTGAGTTTGTTTCGCCATTTCTTCTCAGATGTAGTCAGAAATGCCAACTCCATCTATCTTATTTTTTAATAGGTAAAAGTGATTTCGATAACCTATTTACAGAATAAACGATGCCATCAAAAACATAAATTGTAAAAAAAAAACAAGCCTCACAGTTCTTCTATCGTAAAAAGTTGTGAGATCCATATTATACGAGTAATACCAAGTCGGTCAATTTATTCAGTCCCTACTTAAGGGTCCTTCAGTTTTAAGTTATTTCGTAATTAGTAGCTAACCTAACAACATCTTATAGTGACCATATCAAATCTTTTATGTTTTAAATAAATAGATTGACTTGGCAAATTCAGGCTGCTAGTTTTATCCACAACGGGTCGAAAATGGCCTGAACTACTTTGAGAAAAGGATGGTACGGCCGTGCCGCTTGTTATTGCTCGACTTGGTGGGGGCACTGCCGTGCCCCTAGATTTCATTTCATTTGAACATTAATATTTTTTTCTTGGCAGTCGCTGTTGAAGAATGTGCCGTTTGAGCGTGTAGCTCGAGGTCACGGGGAAGGAAATAGTCTAACATTATCGATAATTATGATTGCTTAGTCTGTAGTTTTCTCCAATTTATCTTTTTAATCTTATTATCGCAAAACTTGCCCTACACTTTGTACTTACCCTAGTTTCTTGGTTTTTTTGCTTCAGCATAATCGTAACTAAAACTCTGAACTAGGCGAGCCTTGTAAGTTATTTTGGTGTCAACAACTTTCTTCGAACTAAGTCTGGGGTTGGATTGGAACCCAGGATAGCGAGTAGAAACTTTTTTGCTACAATTAAATTTATGATGTTTTTGTTTTTTAAGACATGGTAAAGAAAAATTATGAGTACCTATTTGTAGGCCAGCTAGAAAAAATAACTAACAGGTTTTAATTGTCCTAACGCTGCAGCCTAGTTTTGTGATGAGAAGGTGATCCCAGGTGCTCCATCAATCCCTACCTGGTAGTTAAAGAGCCGATTCCATTGGTCAATTTCAAATCAACATGATCATTAACTATAATTTCGGAAGTCGGTACCAAAAAACGAAAATACAAAGAAACAAAGACACTTTTTTTGGAAGTAGGTTGGTTTTTTGTAATAAGTTTTATTTTCACTTTTTATTGTGGTACTTGCTGTTTATATATATATTTGAAATGTGCTAATTAAGGCCTTTCATTTGATACCCAACACGGCATGAATGAACAATTTTTATTTTTTTGGCTTTGACTTTATGTCCGCTAGAGGGCGCTATAATGAATTTAATGTGACCTCACATAGCCGCCAGCGAACGATCAAGACGCTTCCAAAAATACCTCATTTGTCAAATTATGACAAGCAGTTTAGAAGTAATGAGGGAACAGATGAACATACATACATACCGGTCAAAATCATACCCCTCTTTGCTTCGCCGTAGTCGGGTAAAAAATACGTATTATTGAAGCTACCTCAAAAACTACCCAAGCATCGCAGCAACTGTGCAATATCGGTCCACAAATATTGATGAAAATATCGATGCACACATATAAAAAATAACTTACAAATCTCCTCCTTTTTAACCCCCTAAGCCTAATCTATTTTAGAGGTACATAAAGGCTTACCACACCTCTCAGAGGCGTACATAATATATAAATGACAGCCTGTAGGCTAAAATATACATACTTATGTCCTATTTTTCGAAGGAAAAAGGTTGGGATATAAACTAATAATAAAACACAGTTTAATCAATGAAAACGTTATTTTATTTTTAGTTTATTTAAACATTTATTTTTTACAACAAAACAAAAAACTATGCTTTTAATCAAACAAAAAAATCAATTGATGCCTACATACTTAGAAAACAAAAAATAATATAATAATGTAAAAATTAAAAGTAATTAGACTTTTAATGACTAGCTATAATTTTAGAGCAATCTAGAAAGGCATCAACTGTGTGCTTGCAACATACTGGCTTTTTGCACTTAAAGCAGACTAATTTCGACATTCTCATTTTTTTGTAGGAGCAAAAAACACAGATTTTTTTTTAGGCTTTGCCTCTCCGGCCTGAATTTCATTACCTGAATCAGTAGGTTTTACGAGAATTTGATCTTACTTAAACACACACACGGCTTTGACACAAAGCCTAAACATACGTCTCGCAGGCGTGCTGTACCTCAATAAGTAAAAAAAAACACGTTTGTTGTATGGGAGCCCACCTTAAATATTTGTTTTATTTTAATTTAATTATTTATTTTTAAAGTAAAATAAAAATACATAACTAAATAAACTACGACATACTATGACTATTTCAAGCGTCTACCTGTTGCCGTTGTCAAAATCGAGCAAAAACGAGCAAAAAAATCACGTTTGTTGTATGGAAGCCCCCTTAAATATTTATTTTATTCTGTTTTTTAGTGGTTGTTGTTATAGCGGCAACAGAAATACATTATCTGTGAAAATTTCAACTGTCTAACTGTCACGGTTCATGAGATACAGCCTGGTGACAGACGGACAGACAGACAGACAGACGGACAGACAGACAGACAGACAGACGGACAGGCAGGCAGACGGACAGACAGACAGATAGACGGTGGAGCCTTACTAATAGGGTTCCCGTTTTTACCCTTTGGGTATGGAACCCTAAAAAATGGCGGGCCTTACCAACACAGGCACCATCAGCAAGCTCCCGTTGGCAATTGAGTTAGCTAAAGAGCACGAAGCGCTAACTTCAACCGTTAGAAAGAGAAAGAGAATTTTCGATTGCGTGTACGTAAGATAAGGGTTTAGGATCAGTCGGTTAAAAACAAAGTCAGGTAAAGTTCATATTATTTATTTTATTATGTACAAGTTTACCAATACATAGCTAGACACGTATGTACTTAGCCGTATGACATTATGGTTATGGCGTAGACAGAAATGGTACGAGGCAGAAGAACCAGTGTAACAGTATCTAACTATAATAAATTACCAAATAACATCAAAAATGCAAAATCCATGTCAATATTTAAGAAACAATTAAAATTACATATGTTTAAAAAGAAAAAAGAAAAGAAAGAAAATACGTTTATTTGCGGTAAACATAACGCAAAGAAATAAAAACACAAACACGAAAGGACAAGTTGAGGGAAAATATGCGTCACATTCACGCAAAACGGCCATCGCTCAGCATAATGCTGCGACCCTATGCTAGACAGAGCCCCAGCGCTGGTTTTCGGCGACAGCAAAAAAAAAGCAAGCAAGCGTTAGTAAAATTAGCGCACCTTAGTACATTTAATGCCACATCTAGTTCCGCGCGTTCCGTGTATGCTTACATTTTAGCCGCGTTAAATTATTAGCGACCTACAGTTTTACAAAATTTTTGTTTGTTATAATTTTTTGCAAACACTGTACGTAGAATCATTAATGTTTTTAAGTTAGATTCATATTTCTCATGTAAGTGAAATTTCTTATGGGAAATAAAGACATCTCAAACCCGAACTACTATGAATGGAGTAGTCAAAATTTACTTATTTAGTCAGAAAATATAACACTTACTTTATCCATACTGTAATACAGGGTCAAATTAATTAGCTAGGGAGACTCTGCAGACGTGAGGGAGTCGATACACACATACTTATAATTTTAAACTCACGCCTTCTTCCCGTGGGGGTAGGCAGAAACTATAGAACGCCACCTGCTACGCTCCTTACATACTCCTTTTGCTTCGCCTACGTTCATACATCTGGTCATACACGCACGCCAGTTGCGAGTACTACGCACCTGACCATTCTGAAGAACATCACCAATTTGGTCACTATTTATGTCCTCCTCGGGCTAAAAAATACTGGGTATTCAGCTGCATCTGGTTAGACTGGAAGCCGACCCCAACATAGTTGGTAACGACGAAGACACGGTTGGCGCAGTGGTTAAGCGATTGAGTGCTTCGCTGCGTGTCCCGGGTTCGATTCCCGCACGGAACAAATATTTGTATGACCTATAAGTAGTTGTTCCGGGTCTGGCTGTTTGCGTATGTGAGTTTAAATGATGTTTGTGAACGCAACCACTATACAGGAGAAATTCCTAGTGTGGGGCAACGTTTAAAAAAAAAAGACAGATTTTTCTTTCTGATGTTTCTTTATTGGTGGTCAGTGGTCAGCGATAGCTGGTAGTTTTGTTACTAAGTATGGGTTGAAAAAAACTGTTTTCTTTTCTTTGTCGTGTTTAGGTATCGATACTGTTAAGGAAAAGTATTATGACAATGGGACCTGTCATTTATAATAAAATAACCCATGGTTTTAAGGATCGTTCAGTAAATATTTTTAAATGTCAATGTATTTATTTAAGAAGCAACTCAATAATCTACTGATACACTACACTACACTACACTTTAAATGAATACCTGTCAGATAGAAATTTGTGTGTATAAATAATAAATATAATTATGGTGAATACTTGAGACCGATTTATTTTATTTTATTAAAATTATTTTAAATTGTATTCTTAATTATGTGTTGACTTTGTTTTGATGAAATTGTATAATTTTAATGATGAATTTTGCATGCCTGAATTGGTACAACTCAGTGGACTTTGAATTCACTTGACATCTGGAAATGTAATATGATTATGTACTGTTTTGAGCAATAAACTTTTGAATTTGAATTTAAATCTAAGGTAACTGCACTATTTTTATGCAAAGTGCATTACTCAGTGAAATACTTTTTAAATTATATGAGTTTGTCCAGATTATGATTGTAATAATTAATTGCAAATTTGACCAGGTAAGACATAGTATCTGACTATATTATCATTAATGGGCTTCATTTTAATTTCTGTTTTGTTTTGCTGACAATATTTTGTTTGTATTAATATTTTAATGTATGTAATAATTTAGCACGCCGTAAGGTAGACTGTAGTCGATCTCATTAATGTATGTACAACATCTTAAACCTGTACATTCATAGCAAATAGAGTTCTTATTCTGATACCAATCACGTCCGTGCAGTTTACACACAAAAAAACCAGATTTTTTAAACTGTTACTTCAAGTGACTAACTGCAGTCGATGACCTGACAAAAAATCATAAAATTTATTTATTTTTTGTTTTATAATGTTTAGCTATCTATGCCTATCACGTGTGTGAAGTTACGCTAGATAATTTAATTTGACCCTGTATATTCATACTAATATTATAAAAATATGAAAGTAACTCGGTCTGTCACCTTTCACGCCTTAAGACGCTGACAACAGCTAAATCGCGGTCACTGTCAGACTGCATACAAAAGAAAGAGAAGCGCGATGACACAACGCTTGTAATTTATTGCAACATATGAAGCAATTATCTATTTACTCAAAAATGAGTTAGCCTTGCGCTCCATTCCGCGCTGCCCTTGGAACCCAAGGCTCGCACCGTGCTCGTAACAGGATGTTTCAAACTACGTCATGCGTCATAATGTTTTTTTTTTTAATTGTTCAAATGTTAATAGATTTTTTTATTTACATTCATGAATGATTAGTAGTCATTGGATACATGAAGTGGGCTGTATATAAGACGATTAAAATGCCACGGTGTACAATAGATTTGGCAATTTTTTTCTTAAAAAACAAGCCTATTTTTATCATTTACCTCTTGTCAGCGCCGTAACGTCTAAAAGGATTTCACGAAATTTTGCACACAGATAGACCAAAGCCTGGCTTAAGACAGAGGATACTTTTTATCCCAGTAATACCTTCTTGTGTGATAATTTCCCGCCACCACGCGGGCGAAGCCGCGGGAAATAGCTGATGTAATAATATTTTCTCTCTTTACAAAACTCCTTGAAACCCTGCCTACCCCGTGAGGGCCCAAACTTAGTGATACACACGTTCTTACTTAAAAACGGTACCTCTGCACAAAGTTCAACTTTTTATTATTCTCACAGGGACCCAAGTTTTAATATAAGAGGGAATATTTACTAAAGCGTAGGTCACATGGCTTACTAAGCTTATTTTGCTATCATAATGACGGCACGGTTGGCGCAGTGGTTAAGCGATTGACTGCCGCGCTGCGTGTCGCGGGTTCGATTCCTGCACGGAACAAATATTTGTATGACCTACAAGTTGTTGTTCCGGGTCTGGCTGTTTGTGTATGTGAGTTTAAATGTTTGTAAACGCACCCACGATACAGGAGAAATTCCTAGTGTGGGGCAACGTTTAAAAAAAAAAAAAAATCGCAATGAATGGTGTTGAACTGTCAACATGAAAGCCATTGCTACTGATAGTGTGTTACGCAATTACCTCGCTGGTTAAATTCTGACTCAATCACTCACTGAAGGAAATTAGTATCTAACTCGTAAGAATAATAGTGATTGTGATAATTATTGACATAACGGTCCCTCGTGACGGGAACTTCGTGAAAGCTGAGAAAGATAAACAAATCAAGTATCATGACTTAGCTCGCGAGAATGTCAACATGTGGGATGTGGACTCAGTAATCATTGTGTCGATAGTCGTTTCAGCCAATGGCTTAATTGACAAGAGCCGCGACCAACACCTAAGGGGGCTCTCGTTGGGCAGCTGGATTAAGGGCGTGATTCAGAGAGCGGTACTTCTGGATACATTAATGGTGACATTAATAAATTGTAGTTGAAAATACATCGACGAAAATTGAGGTTATAAGATAACCTCAATTTTCAAATAGAAAACATCTATAAGGTGATTGCAATTGGCATCCACGGGTACGTTTTCTGATCCGTGTGTGTACTTTCTCATCTGATACTTTTTGAACAGGTCATAGTTAGGTTAGGTTAACCTGTAAACCGAAGGACGAAAAGACGCCGCAGTTTCATGAGCTAAGCTAAGCTAAGTATTATCTCGCGGTGTGGCCTTCGCTTGGTATGTTGGCATGTTGTGGTCGTAATAAATGGAACCTATTACGTTTCTTATTTCGGGAGAAATGTAGCTTGATGATTGATTGAAGAACTTTGTTATTTTTCTTATCGTTTTTCTCGTGGATTTATCTATATGAGTCCCTTGGGATCGCTGCGTGTTCTCATCATCATCATTCATCATTTCAGCCGTTAGACGTCCACTGTTGGACATAGTTCTCCCCAAAGGGGGGTTTGCCATAATCGCCACGCTTGGCAGGCGGGTCGGCGATCGCAGTATGGTGTTAAAATGCATAGAGAACGCTGCTGCCCATTCTCTAGTAAGTCCCTTAGTCGCCTTTTACGACACCCACAGGAAGAAATAGGGAGGTGCTATTCTTTACGTCCGGCACCACACAGACCGTGTTCTGCTTAGCAAAATTAATTTAATATAGGTAATCGACAGTGCGATCAATAATTATTTACTCAAAAAAAAAAACAACTTTTCACACTCTTATTTTAATTCTTAGTTGAGTTAGTCGAGAAACTGTTTTTTGCTTTACGATGTTATGAATTTGGCTTGTACCATTTCTGCCTGAATATTACTAAAATTCTAAATAGTAGAAAAGCTCGAAAGTTCTCACATTTATTTACAATCTTTAAACATTGTTCCTTCAAAAATCTTAAGGTGCGTACAGACAGTGCGGAGCATGCGCCGTAAATGAAGTTTTTGACTACCACGTTGGTCTAGTGGTCCCAAGCGCTTGTGGTGAGGATGAGGTCCTGTTTTCGATTCCAATGTCAGACAAAGTGTTATTGTGTTATCCATCAGGAATTACTCAGTAGCCGCCCACTCGTTACTCGTAGTCCCGGTGGGTCGACCCATTACCGGGTCCATGGGTATTTTTTTTACCCGTGGTCCCTTCGAGAAGTACAATGCTGCCAAATTAAAATGGTAGACCGTTAGTTCTTCAAGTAACTAACTTGAAACATTCAAAATGATTCACCAAAATAAGAGGGAATCTAGCGCTCCGCGGCCGCTGCCACGGTCATAAAAAAATAAAAAAATACCCATGGACCCGGTAATGGGTCCACCCACCGGGACCATGGGTAACACCCTATAGCCGCCTGGATTTGTGCCCGGTTGATGGCAATAGACTCGCCCCTCGGGACTTAAAAATAACTGGTGAAATATGAATTTACTCTGGCTAATCCTTCGGGGAACACGAGCGTGATGTTATGTTTATGTTAGATGCATCAGCCTGAGGCATGCTTCATGTGCGTGGTTTGCCATTCGAAGTACATGCCGCGCACCCTCTGGACGCACACTTGTTGACACTATTATAAGCCCAGTTAGATGTTCGCGAGTTTCGCTGTGTTCACATAGCATAAAGATGGATTGCGTCACGTATTCGTTCGTTCTTACTATACATTTAGATATAGTTCGATATTATATTTTACATCTAGAGATCTCGTATAAAACATACATTTTTAATTTAAAACTAGACATAATACGGTATTTATTTACAGTTGAATAACTTTCCATTCGTAAATTATCTAGCCTTCTCCATTGAACATTTGAACAATCACTAAATAAAGTCGATGTTTTAATTGATCAATCTTTCAAATAAACTAGAAATTGGATTTTTATAAAACTTCAAAATGTTAAAGTTTTAATACATTTATTACACATATCTATAGCATTTATTGGTTTCTGTTTTAAATAAAAAATATATTTTTAATATTCGCGACATTAAACAATAAATCATATAAAGAGAATTTTGAAAGAAAATAAAAAATAAAAAAAATTACGACCACACTTTTAATTCACAAAAAGGCTGCTAGGTATTCAGTTACGGTCCATGAAATTAATGTATTTCTGTAGCAAGAATATTTTTTTTAATGAAAAATGAAGATATTTTATCACGTCGACAAATATAAATTCCAGTAATTAATTTGCTTACTTAAGTTGTCAAAAATATTCTTAAGACTTATAACTTAAGCTAAAGTTTATTATACAAGAAAAAAATCGTTACTTTCTTAATATACGATGTTATCTTAATAATACTAGATTTTGTTTTTCTTAAATAATAATGTTTAAAATTATTTACAATAGTACAGAAATGCAGTTTCAATTCTTAATTAAGTTATCTTACATTAACTTTGGTCACATTTATACACATATTTTGGATAACTAAGAGTTAGCTATGTACCTACTGATTAAACTGTACAGAACCTCTAAAATAGTGGTTGATAAACATTGAAAAATATTTTTATGTTTTTTTTTACATTTCAACATCACTTTTTTATACGAGTTGTCACGTTTTTTATATACATTTTGATTTACAACAGAAAATCATATGCAGTTAGAAAACACAGAAATTCTCAAACACAGCTCTCAAATTACAAAATAAAAAATGAGTTATAAGTTACAAACTAAATAAACTAAAAATAAATCGTATACAGCAACATGGCCAGCAGTGTACGATCAGTTCTGTATAAACACGTCATTTCCTGCACCCAAGTGTACTGTTTACTAATAATAATAATTATAACATAAACTATCTTGTTACTTGTACTCAGATGTACTCCGAGAACTTCAATTTGGCGGATGTGCGAGTAAATAAATAAACGGAGATTTCCTTTGAAAGTATTTTATTTGTACGCTTGCGCAGCAGCACCCCTTTTGTTTTTTAAAAATAAGTCTAACCATTTAAAATAACGAATAATGGAAAGGAACGTTCTCTTTTTAAAATTAAACTCCGCTAATTAAATGAAAAACGATGAAAAAATAACAACCGACAATGTTGACGGTTTAACGCTTTTGTCTAGATTTTTAATTTTAGTGTAGTTTTTGCAATAAAAACTTTTTACGACCGCATTTTCAAGCGGTTAATTAAGTTTCTGTAACAAAAACACCGCGTTCACTTGTTTTTATACTGCCGCATTTCCAGAAGTTCTAATAATTACTTTATGTTATTACAAGACTTAAAAATATAAAATTTAATCGTTCAAATTAAAAATTAAGGTTTGCATTTGTCACTTATATTTTCATCTCACTTCATTTAAAATACACTACGTTCCAAAAAAACTAGTCACTTCTGTCTTTTTTAAAACGGACGTTGTTTTCGCAATATATCAGTAAACTGTGAAAGGTCTACCCATATTAAGTATGTAATTTGTCAGCTGAATTGAGTAGACCAAATCGATTTAGTTGTAAAAAAAGCGAAAAGATAATGTATTTTTTCAAAGAGGCCCATGACAGAACGCGAATGGGAAGAGACGTTTTTGTTGAGAACAAAATGAAGTTACCGAATCGAGTTATTGAAAATTTATCAAGCACCCCAATATCGAACAAGTGACAACCCTAACTCCTAAAGAACTCAATTTGTGCTTCTACGATGAAATGTATTTACAAGTTTAGGAGCTCACATATTATACTTTAAACTAATATAGGTATTACATTAAATGTCTGTTTCACCAAAACAAGGTACGTGGTATAAAATAATTTTTGAAGCATAGGTCTGGAAATATCATTTTTACATTATGCGGTTGCACATCCCGATATTCTGTGGTGTTTTTTTCGAGGCATATATTTCTAAAAATCATTACAATGACCTGAACCAGGCTGGCGCGAACGCAGTAGTGGAAGTGGCATTGCAGGGGAAGCGCGCGGAATTAAGATTAATTTTACAACGTAAAATGAATGAACACAATGAATAAATAACATAAATACTAAAACAACTTCTGTTATTCTAACGTCAGCAGTTTTTGTAAATTTTTTAGTTCTGGTAAATTTCGTGTGTGGATAGACATATTTTTGTTCATAAAAACATAACATGCAAATCACGGATCCATTCCATCACTTAGGGGATTGTACGTCCTGCCAGGGTTACGAGCCTGCCCGAAAGGGATATCGTGGCCCTGGCACAAAGGCATCTGAAGGAACACGGGTGGGTTTTAGTCAGTAAAAGTCTGACACTCCCTCCCGCTCCACCCAGAACGGGACAAGTTATTTGATAATTTCCCACCCAAAAAAAAAGGGGATTGTACGTAGGGACCGTCGTTATTATCTATAAAACGTTTTAACTTGATTTGAGAGTGCCACTTTATTCAGTAATAAGGTGGCACTCTCAAATCAAGTTAAAACGTTAACAAGAGATATTGGATTAATTTTTGTTTTTAATCAAAGTAATGATTTGCCCTTCGCATCCCCTAAATTGAACTCATAAGATATTCTAGATGATTCCCATTTTACGGTAAGTCGCACATATTATTACGCCACAAGGATACAATAATGAGGTCACATACTTTCCTAATATTAAGGAAACCGAAAACATGGGAGATGAGAAATGAGGTCATACCAATTGACAAGAAGTGTGAACCAATCAATTAGGGTTTAGAAGTGGATATGTACGGAAATAAAGATATGTAAGAATGTGTGTGAAGTTTCAGAAGTAGTTTTCTTGAAGGTCTTAATCTGTAAATGGACGAGAGGCTATCCTTGACATACTGTATAAAATGTGATACTGCTGAATAAATGAAAAACTCATGTGAATGATCTTCATACAGATATAGTATTAAATAGTGAAACAGACATCCAAACACAATTGACTGATTTACACACAACACGTTACCTAATAAATATTAACCTTCCTTTTATTCTTAATTTGACAACTATTCAAACTACGATTGAATTTGAATTTAAAACCGTTTTTCAAATCATCGTCATACAAATCTTTAGACTCATCAACGTGCCTGTAATCAGCATTATCACTATGCCTTTCTTCAATCTTCCCATCTTTGAAACAATCATAGTACGGTTTACAATCAATACTGTTGGTACTTCTCGCGATATAAGTCTCAATGCCATCTCTATTACGTAAATCCGAAAGAAGATCTTTGCCTAGTTGTCAATCTCTGCACACGTCGGTTGCTAGAGTGAATCTCGTTGCTGATTCGCTGATGGAATCGTCCCTGATTTTGGGACGACGGTTTCCATTCATTTGTTCTATAAAAGAAGTGTTAGTGTTTCTGATGTAGTCTCGATGGATATTGTGATTTGAAGGTGATAAGTGTGTGAGTCGGTAGCTGACGTAGGAATCGTTGCGACGAACCACAGTCCTTGTAGTACCCGCTCTGGAGCTTCCGATTGGTGCAAATGAGGTTCCATTCTGGTCTGGGGCTGCCGCAGAATGACAGCAGCAGAAGCATTTGAAGTACGATCTGTGGAATTCTCGGCGGAATTTACCTGGAACAATACAGAATTTGGAATTTATTGTAAAAATTTGGTAGGGATGTGCAGGGTGCAATATTGGAAGGTGTTGTTACTGTAGATAATTTGGTGATAATGGTGAAAAAATGTATGGTTCGAAGATTTAAATAAAAATATTTCTCGCCGTATTAGTGCATCATAACAAGAAACAAGGTATATATTGTGATAGAAGCTTCGATTGAAACAAAAAATATTAAAACCCCTTTGAAGGTAAACCTTGATTTTAAAGAAACTTTTTGTAATTTTATAATCTTTGTTTGAATCCTGCCATTTGAGGTCTACCAATGAAAGCTTTTAACGCAGCGGTAAACCATTGTCATTAAGAAAAGCACTCAACATAAATACGTAAGAAAATTTTGTCTTATTAACGTAAATAATTTTCAGTGAATGTGTGTGCATATTAGCAGCATAGTGCGCATATTTAATGCGAGAGTGTTTTTTAAAATTATTTTTAGTAGTTTAAAACAAGGCCTTGTGGGAAAAAATAATGAAAAGTGGTGTGTAAAGCCATTTTAAAAAACATATTTAAGGTTTTCATAAAATACGTTGTTAGCCTTTGGACAATTTTACATTTAGTATTAATCTAAAACCTAATAAACAAACGATGCGCAAAATTATCAAATTTTTACCAGCTATTACAGAGTTCCACGGAATTAAAAATAAAACCGGCGCTTAAAATACCCGTCAGGATTTTTCCGAACAGATTTTAAGGCTAATTTGATTAATTGTGAGCATATTTTATAAGCTTATTATAAATAACCCTATTCCATTTAACATGAGCAGAAGTTTAATCTTTGAAAGTGTGTTGCTATTTTTGTGTAAAAATATGAGTTTATTAAAATCTGAACCAACCTCAAAAAGCGTGTTGTTATTTTGCACTGCATTGCATGGATAAAAAATCGTAAAAGTGTGTAGTACTTTTAGTGCATAATCACCTATTACCTGTATCATTTGTGTGTTAAACTTTTTCGTATCTAATAACTTTGTGTGAGATATTCATAAAAGTTTCGGGTCTTACCTTGACACCGTTCAAAGAAAACAATGAATATTTGAATAGATAGCGTTGTGACATAGCTTTGCACTCGATTTTGTTGATAGTATACTATATTCTACTGTTACTCAAGATTATTGTTGAAATTAGGGTCAATTTTTCTGTGCGTGATATAAATATTTCATTCAATTGTTTTACTGAGGGTAATATCCGGTGTTGTTAACACTACAATAATATATTTCTGGTGTTTATGTTAAGCACGCTATCACAAACTCTGAAAAAAATTTGAAGTTTCTTAGTACATTTTGCGGCAAAATTTAACTAAACCAAATGTTACTAATAATTGCCACAGATAGATTACTCTTTCATCTCCATTGGTAGCAATTTTTTATTCGAAAATCTTGGTATATAATATTGTAAAAAATAATTTCCGTTGCCTCTTCACACAAAATTGACGATATCGTGTTGAGTTTAGGAACATTTTTTTATCAATATAATAACATAAATTTAGTTCTTTAAAATATTTTATGTAAGCAAACATGTTCAACTCAAAAAGGTAGCAAAAACAACTATCAAAATGTTACAAATAGTCTCAGAAAATAATGTTAAAAAAACGTATCTGTCGGTAATGTTTTTTTTCCTATTATTTAACAAACCATATAAAGAAATTAAAAAATTACACACTGGGCTTCAGCTATCCGTGTGATAAAATCAAAATTTTATTTTATGATTATACAATATCTTCATTAAGAAAATGAACAGCGAAATAAGCTATATTTTCGAGAGCGCAAAGGTGATGAAACTATTAACAGCTGCTGTGACTGACACGAATGGTTTATCACCATGAAAACTGTACTTTTATAGTTGCACAGACTTAATGTTTCAATTATTTCAAGCTTTCTCACAATTAGATACGAAATTTACGAAAATCGTTTTTTTTTGTGATAGCACCCATAATGGAAGTTATTTGTTCAAAGGACAATGCAAAGTCGTCCATTATTATGGGGTTCTCTTATCGATGATTCAGTTTCGCAAACTAATTATAAAATACCATGTTTATTAGATACAAATCCCAAATATCCCAAAAATTAATCATAATTTCTTATTACACACACCACAACTCCCAAAACCCAAGACAAAAGTATTGTCGGTAAAGTTCTATTGTAAAATCTCAACTCAAGTGTAAAGTAATGTCACATCACTATTTGGACTATGCGGTACTTGGGATCGAAGGTTTTTCTGTTTACTGACCTGAAAAGCCTGGGAAGCCTGAAAGCAAAATGTTGGGTGACGTATTTTTCAGGAATAAAGCCGGAATTTCGAAGAGAAATGATTTTTGTTATGAAACTGGACATTTATCTATGATGGATATGAATTGGAATATATTATGATGTAATGCGGTCCTCGGTAAAGTCAAGATTTCTGAGGGATTTCTTCGAATTTGTCCGTTCATTTTTGGCAAGACGAAATATTGTTAACATAAATTGCTAAAACAAGCAGAATTATTCTGTGAACACACTACAGTCGTTACTATATGCTATTGGTAGTTTTGATGTTGACAGTTCATCATCACCATCATCATCATTTCAGTCGAATGACGTCCACTGCTGGACATAGGCCTCCCCCAAAAGGAGGGGCGGGTTGCCATTATCGTCAAGCTTGACAGACAGGTTGGTGATCACAGTTTTTTTTTTTTTTTTTTTTTTTAAACGTTGCCCCACACTAGGAATTTCTCCTGTATCGTGGGTGCGTTTACAAACATTTAAGCTCACATACACAAACAGCCAGACCCGGAACAACTACTTGTAGGTCATACAAATATTTGTTCCGTGCGGGAATCGAACCCGCGACACGCAGCGCAGCAGTCAATCGCTTAACCACTGCGCCAACCGTGCCGTCAAAATGCTCGTATGGTGTTAAAACGCATAGAGAACGCTGCTGCCCATTCTCCAGTAAGTCCCTTAGTCGCTTTTTTGTCGACAGTTCATCACAATAGCAATACTCGTATGCTTGAATTTTGGGGGCATTCACAGCATAAATTGATAAAACGAATTTTGATTTTGAAACTTTGGTATTACCTCCTTATAAAATGGATTGTTTATTAAGTTAATTGTTTACATTTTCAGTTGATTTCAGGAAATGTTAAAGACAGAATGATTACTTTGTTGAAAGATGAAAGATATTATATAATAATAAGTTTACTATGATTAAAAACGTCAGTTTCAGTCTTTAGAAATGGTTTATCTGCCTCTTCAGAAGAAAACCATGCAGTAAATCCTCGTTTTATAGATTGAAGAGTTAAGGATTCATCATCATGTGCCTAGCCTTTCCCTAACTATGTTGGGGTCGGCTTGCAGTCTTACCAATGCACACCTATTTCCCCATCTATCTACTGTTAAAAGTAACAGGTGGAATGAAATGTTACGCGGACGGAAACCAAAAACAGCCTATGTGGAAAAGCATATTCTGCATAGCTCCGCAAGTTTTTATCAAAATTCCTAAATCAATTCTTAAATGGATTTAAAAAAAAACTTCAAGACTTGCCATATAATAAATGTTATTATAATTTAAACAACTATTTGAATGTTACTTTGACATCCTAATTGAATTGTACCTAATATTTTAAACTTTGACATCTACCTCTTTGATACTCTGACATTAAAATGATACTTTGACATCCTAAATAAATTGACACATCTCAAATTGTAATTTTAATAGTAATCTAATAATTGTATGTACCTAATGTTTGCACACCACACTTGGCAGAATGTGATGATACCATAGACTGTATGAATGTACCATATTCTGACAAATAAATGTTTATGATGATTAAGCGGATGCAGCCGAATACCAGTATTTTACATGGAGCGACTGCCTATCTGACCTCCACAACCCAATTACTGGGTAACATGATATCCCTTGGTAAGTAAAAATCTACAAATGACAGCCAGGACCAACGGCTTAATATGCTTTCCGAGGCACGGAGGGGTCATGGTATTTAAAAACGGTCACCAATCCACGGGCCAAACGCGGCAAGCGTAGCTTAATCTGCTGGATACACCCGTGCGGCTGTAATTACTTAGTGACAAGCCCCTCTAGAGAGTTAAAGATTGCCTATTGAATCAATTATTTATCCTAAAGTAGTTTTAACTTCTAGCCGCCTACTCTTAACGGGTCCTCGCCCACTCGACCCGCTTAGACTCGACCTGACGAATAATATCTGGATATTTCTGTTTTGATAGGCGTAAAAACGTCGATGAACGTCGACAGAAAAGTGTCGATTTAACGCTTGCACCACAGAGAGTGTAAATTTAAACAACTAAGTAGGTACTTATCCTTTTTTAAATAAATATACGCTTTGTACTTTGTAGTAGAAATCACAGGTTATTGTTAATAATCATTACAATCTTATAGCTAGTGGCACACTAGAGGCAGAGGCTATCTTTATAAAGCTAAATTTTTGATCCGAAATCACTGACTACCAGGATAAATTATGTATCATAACAAAATATTAAATATTCTATGTATAATAAGTTAATATCACTTTGCCTGACTGTATAAATGGCACTGAATTGGTAGTAAAACATTTGGTATTATTCTTCGGGTTGAGTCTAAGCTAGTCGAGTGGGCGCGGACCCCTCTTAACAAACACTTCTAAAACTCAATAAAGATATAATTTCGTATTTTTTAAAACCTCTAAAATGTAAAAAGTATATTATTCTGCTATTTACCTAAATAAATCTTTTATCTTTCTGACATACTATTTTTCTAAGCTCAGCTTCCAATTGTTCTAAAAGCTTAGCCTACCTTTTACAAATACACAGGGGATATTTTTTCTTTTCTCTGAATACGGGAGTAAATAGTATAATTTAAAAAAATATTATGCTAGAATTACAAAATAATAAAAGATAGTTTAGTTTTTTGCATAATATTTTTGTTTCTATAGCATAATTGAGTTAAGTTACTTCAGATTATTTTTAATATATTACTGTTTGTTGTCCCTAATTAAATAAATAAATAAATATAATTTTTTAAAGAATATTAAAACACAAACAACATGGCATAATAACCCATGTACTACATTCAAGAAAACAAAAAAAGAATTTTGAAAATCGGTCCAAGATTGACGGAGAAATCGGTGAGCCGCCGAACATAATAACCTCCTCCTTTTTGGAAGTCGGTTAAAAATTACATGACAAGCAAATTGCCACCCTACGTCAATTTACCGTGATAAAGCTATTTCAAACAACTGCCAAAGAATAACAGTGGTTATTTGAAAATATGGATACCTAGTTTTAGTTGGTAGTTAATTTGCTTATCAAATAACTTTCCCTAATTTTACAAGGCAAACATAAAAGAGATTCAAAATTCGACCGGATCGAGTGAGATGGGGGGGTATCACCAATCCGTTGGTCAACAATGGTGGTAGCAAAATACAGGGGAAAACGTTCTTTTAGATTGTAATACTATTTAGGAGACCCAGCATTGGAAGGCTAGAGGCGTGATTAGTATGTCTGCGAAAACAAAAAAAAATTGCCTTGATCTGCATTTTTTTAATAAAAAGTTTTATTGCAGAAACTTGTACAAATTTTACAGTAAATCTTACATAGGGCTCCTATTAAGTAAAATATATACCTGTGCTAGGAGATCCCACTCTCCAATGAAAAAAAAATGAATTGCTAAAAGTGGTGTACAATAAGAAAATAGAAGTATTTGAACCAAATCTTTCCCGTCTTTCAATACTAGGCGCATTGGAAGGATACGGGAACGATTTCATTTGACAGTAATTCTGTTCACAAAGATACGACATGCGTTTAGTATGTCTAGTATGTCTGCGTGTTTAGTATGTCTGCGAAAACAAAATACATTTTCCCGTAAAATTCAATTTGAACCAAATTAAATACAACGAACACAAATCGATGTATACAGTAAAGTGCGAACTTATTACAGTGAACACACATCGAAAACTTTTTGTACAGGTCGCATCTGGCTCTTCACAAACTAAAATTAAAGAAAAGAGAGTTGGGTATTCCGGCAACGTACCAATAAAAGACTTCATACTATTCTAGTACTCCAATAAATTATAGATATTTCTGAAAATATAACGGGAGTGAAAACCGCGTCCGTTTTAAACGTTCAAGTTTAAATCGAAATTGGTTGCCGCGGTTGTATTTACTTTGATAACTTTGCCATAGCTATGCAGTTCGATTGATTGAAGTCAATGTTAATATTTTAATATTTTCATCGATCCAATGTTCGTATTGTGTAACTCCATTTATAATATCATTAGACAGGAGAGTTATAAAGGTTACCCAAGATTCAAGATTCTTTATGTGTGGAAACATGAGTACACATACAGAGCATGCAAGTTATTAAATACATTGTAGTTTAAGACCAGTCATGTTTGGCCTTAGTGGCGAAAATCTGAAAGAAGCAGGGGTGAACAATACCAGGAACTTTTTTCGTTTCACTATAATTCTACCAAATCTAAAATGTTACCTCATCCCTTCATAAGCTGTGACCGTTTTTATCGGCGACCCTTCATAAGCTGACAGGTGACGGTTTTTCTAATTTTACCGGTTTATGTCGTTTGTGAAATTGACGTAAACTGTGATTGTCATTAATGTCTTATGTCATTCACTAGTGAATTGGTACTTGTGAATGCTACGCATTGTTTTTTATTATTGCCGAATTTTCGTGATTTAGTTGTTATTTGTTACTGTTTTTCCTTTTTTATTGGTTTGTTATCGTTATTAATTTTGCATAAACAAATTAACATTTTATTGTTTTAGGTCCTTTGGCAATTCATTATAAACGACAGGTGCCATAATTATGAAAAATACTCTTATACATTAAGGCAGTATTCGTTTGACGAACACAGAGACGAGTTTCATCTCTTTGGGTACGATTGAATGCTTCAGATGCAAGCACAAAAAGTTCAGGATTTTGTTTTACAAAGACAGCTACTTCAAATATATACAGTAATGGCAATGTAAGATACTGTACTTTTTAAAGAAAGGTACACAACTCTCGGTAGATTTTACGCCAAACATAGCCCTAACGCACCGTTTCTGTGCCTTAAAGACTAGATCTTTATTAGTGGAGTTACCCCAAAAAATTATGCCATATCTCCTCAGATATGGCATAATTTTTGAGACGCCACAAGCCCATGATATTAGACATATTATGAGTGTTCTGGAATTAATTTTATATGCAAGTTCATGTAGGGCGTAAGCTGATCAACTCACACGATTGCACAATTGTTCAATATGTGGTTTCCAAGTCATTCTATTATCAATATGCAAGCCAAGAAATTTTGCGGTGTCTGTTTCTTCAATAGGTTGGTTGTTAAAATTTACGTTTAGGTTGTTTTGTGTTGGTATGCGCTGTCTAAAGTTCATTAATTTGTTCATTAGTTTTTTCTAAGTTGGCTTTTAAATTATTTACATCCAACCAATTCATAACAGAGTTCAAGGTGCTATTAGTGTTATTATTGGGTTGTATGTATAAAATGTTACGTTTTTTTGAGCTATGGGTGATCCCGGTGAGAGCCAAAATGAATGTATGCTAATCAATGATTTTATAAGTAAAAAGAGGTAGAACCTACCCTACATTCGAATTTCAAAAACGGAAGTAGGACGGATCTTGTAATTATCGGGAGCAAATAAGTTATAAGACGACAAAATTAGGCTATTATTAGCCAAATTTTAACGCGTCAATTTCGGAGCGCGTATAACCTATCTACCACTTTTTGACCGACTTCAAAAAGGAGGAGGTTCTCAATTCAGCGGTGTTTTTTTTTTTTGTATGTTTGTTACGCGATTTCTCCATCAATTGTGGCTCAATTTTGAAAATTTCTTTTTTTATTTGAAAGGGTATGCTCCTGAGGTGGTCCCATTGTCACCAAGTCAGAATCTGATGAGGGTATCTCAAGGAAATCGAGGGTAATCCTCATTTTTTATAGGCACACCTATATCGATTTCAGTATTTTTTATAGTAACTCATGCATTTGCACTCGGAAAGCACCATTTGGTGAAGTGGAACTGATGATGAAGACCACAGATGGCCACCGGAACTACTTAATAATAAGTATTTCACTGTTGCGATTCGATCAGACACTTTATTATGCAAATTATGCTCGTCACAATGCATATGGTGAAGTCACCATCAGTTCCAGTTCTCCTGGTTCTTATCAGGAGAACTCCTAAACTATTAACGCCCCTGCATCAGGAAAGGTAATAGGTGATGAGCAGTTGACATTAGGCTATTGTAACTTAGATAAATTACAAACTGACCCACTAAAAAGATAAAAATAAAAACATTTTACAAAAAAAAAATAACAGACTTCCAAAAAAAAAACAACGTGAAAAATAACCTTTATTTCGGAAGTCAGTGGCAAAAACTAAAATACATACAAAGACACCGACTTCCGAAATAAAGGTTATTTTTCACGTTGTTTTTGACGTGACAACGTCTTATAATTCTATGGAGCCGGTTGCACGCACGAAAAAACATGACTCATGCGGCGTTACCTCTTATGCGGCGTTACCTCGCTCTGAGGCGTTCCATTTAAGGCTTGAAGTGCAAGCGAGAGCGCGGAACGAGCGACAAAGAGGCACAATCGGCCTCCGCGTCCGGCAGCGTTCGACATCTGTCTCTCTCCTAC
Source organism: Tiliacea citrago (assembly GCA_963921375.1). NCBI lineage: Eukaryota > Metazoa > Arthropoda > Insecta > Lepidoptera > Noctuidae > Tiliacea > Tiliacea citrago. Next base: position 4,167,447 of record OY992801.1, read on the forward strand.
TTGAGTGAGCGATGCGTCCGCGTGGACAGCTGCTATACAATAATACATTTACATGTTTTCGTCAAGTATGAAGTGCAGTGAAAAGTGAATGTAGTGTCAATTGTTTATAGCAACGATAATTGCGGCGATTCTTATGACGTTTTCACGTTCAACTATCGTCAGTAAACCGACTTTACAGACAACCGAATTTTTTTTTTGGAAGTCGGTTGTTTTTGTTTGTAAACAGTTTTTTACTTATAATATTATTGATGCTAATTAGGTATAAGTACACGGACACGAACTAATAAGGCAATATTGACAATCTCTTTGTCTTATTACGATTCCGTTGCCATCTCAATTTCTATCAATTTCCCACTCCAGTAAATTCATCGGAGTTTCAGGATATCAGTAGTAAATCTGCATAGTATTGAGACAGTAGATATAAACTTGCCGGACATGCTTCAGTGAATAATCATTCACGATATTCATTCCGGTGCAACTAGCCAATCGGCTGAGTTATAGTAAGGCACCGTCACTGCATGAGATATTAAGATGGAGGAAGACGGTCTGGTTGTATACAGCTATATGTAGGCATGTGTATATCTATCTGCCTAGCCTTTTCCCAACTACGTTGGGGTCGGCTTCCAGTCTAACCGGATGCAGCTGAATACCATTATTTTACATGGAGCGACTGCCTATCTGACCTCCACAACCCAGTAACTGGGTAATACGATACCCCTTGGTAAGACTGGCTGGCTGACTTTCGGGGTTCTGACGACCCGTAACGACTGTCAAAGATCCACCAATGACAGCCGGGACCAATGGCTTAACGTGCTTTCCGAGGCACGGAGGAGTCTCGGTATGTAAAGATGGTCACCCATCCACGGGCCAACCCCGGTAAGCGTAGCTTAACCTGATGGATCGACCCGTGCGGCTGTTATTACTTAGCCACGAGCTCCTATGCCTCGAGTATATATTTTACCTATATATCTTACGATACGGTAGGTACCTACTGTCTCAATATTCTCTCAAGCATTATGAATGTGTGGTTGATAAAGCGATACGTTGCTTAATCACGCACATGACTGCACGTAATTTCGATGAAAAACTATGACTACGTATGCCTCGAATTAACAAACAGAATAATTCATATTCGGAGGTCATAGATATAAATATGTCTAGATAGAAAGTCAACGCTGCGAACTCGTCGAAAAAATATTGCATCCAACTGCTGGCCGAAAAATGCACGCACACTAGAATAACACAATGACAGTACAATGACGTGGCGCGAGTGTAAGACGTAGCTGTCACGCAGCCCAGTATAGCAAATTGCCCGCGACACTATCTAGACAGATAAATTATCAAAGTTGGAGACATAGAACACTGTGAACTGTTATTTCACCACTGTTACTCAATGGTATTCCTCTTAGTCGAGTATATCAAGTATCTTGGGCATGTGGTTACCGAAAATCTTGGAGATGATCTAGACATGGAGAGGGAGCGCAGGGCATTGTCAGTCCGGGCAAACATGCTGGCCCGCAGGTTCGCTCGATGTTCAGACGCGGTGAAAGTAATTTTATTCTATGCGTATTGTACATCTCTGTACTCAGTGAGTCTGTGGTTCAGATATACCCAAAGGGCTTACAATTCTCTGCGAATCCAGTTAACAATGCGCTTCTGCAGTGCGTCAACAATGTTCGCTGAGTCGCACACAGAAGGCTTTGATGCCACCTGGCGCAAAAAGACAGCCTCACTGCTAAGCAGCAAAATTAATCATAATTTCTTATTACACACACCACAACTCCCAAAACCCAAGACAAAAGTATTGTCGGTAAAGTTTTATTGTAAAATCTCAACTCAAGTGTAAAGTAATGTCACATCACTATTTGGACTATGCGGTACTTGGGATCGAAGGTTTTTCTGTTTACTGACCTGAAAAGCCTGGGAAGCCTGAAAGCAAAATGTTGGGTGACGTATTTTTCAGGAATAAAGCCGGAATTTCGAAGAGAAATGATTTTTGTTATGAAACTGGACATTTATCTATGATGGATATGAATTGGAATATATTATGATGTAATGCGGTCCTCGGTAAAGTCAATATTTCTGAGGGATTTCTTCGAATTTGTCCGTTCATTTTTGGCAAGACGAAATATTGTTAACATAAATTGCTAAAACAAGCAGAATTATTCTGTGAACACACTACAGTCGTTACTATATGCTATTGTTAGTTTTGATGTTGACAGTTCATCATCACCATCATCATCATTTCAGTCGAATGACGTCCACTGCTGGACATAGGCCTCCCCCAAAAGGAGGGGCGGGTTGCCATTATCGTCAAGCTTGACAGACAGGTTGGTGATCACAGTATTTTTTTATTTTTTTTTTTAAAACGTTGCCCCACACTAGGAATTTCTCCTGTATCGTGGGTGCGTTTACAAACATTTAAGCTCACATACACAAACAGCCAGACCCGGAACAACTACTTGTAGGTCATACAAATATTTGTTCCGTGCGGGAATCGAACCCGCGACACGCAGCGCAGCAGTCAATCGCTTAACCACTGCGCCAACCGTGCCGTCAAAATGCTCGTATGGTGTTAAAACGCATAGAGAACGCTGCTGCCCATTCTCCAGTAAGTCCCTTAGTCGCTTTTTTGTCGACAGTTCATCACAATAGCAATACTCGTATGCTTGAATTTTGGGGGCATTCACAGCATAAATTGATAAAACGAATTTTGATTTTGAAACTTTGGTATTACCTCCTTATAAAATGGATTGTTTATTAAGTTAATTGTTTACATTTTCAGTTGATTTCAGGAAATGTTAAAGACAGAATGATTACTTTGTTGAAAGATGAAAGATATTATATAATAATAAGTTTACTATGATTAAAAACGTCAGTTTCAGTCTTTACAAATGGTTTATCTGCCTCTTCAGAAGAAAACCATGCAGTAAATCCTCGTTTTATAGATTGAAGAGTTAAGGATTCATCATCATGTGCCTAGCCTTTCCCTAACTATGTTGGGGTCGGCTTGCAGTCTTAACAATGCACACCTATTTCCCCATCTATCTACTGTTAAAAGTAATAGGTGGAATGAAATGTTACGCGGACGGAAACCAAAAACAGCCTATGTGGAAAAGCATATTCTGCATAGCTCCGCAAGTTTTTATCAAAATTCCTAAATCAATTCTTAAATGGATTTAAAAAAAAACTTCAAGACTTGCCATATAATAAATGTTATTATAATTTAAACAACTATTTGAATGTTACTTTGACATCCTAATTGAATTGTACCTAATATTTTAAACTTTGACATCTACCTCTTTGATACTCTGACATTAAAATGATACTTTGACATCCTAAATAAATTGACACATCTCAAATTGTAATTTTAATAGTAATCTAATAATTGTATGTACCTAATGTTTGCACACCACACTTGGCAGAATGTGATGATACCATAGACTGTATGAATGTACCATATTCTGACAAATAAATGTTTATGATGATTAAGCGGATGCAGCCGAATACCAGTATTTTACATGGAGCGACTGCCTATCTGACCTCCACAACCCAATTACTGGGTAACATGATATCCCTTGGTAAGTCTGGTTGTCAGACTTTCGGGTTGCTGACGACCCGTAATAACTGTCAAAAATCTACAAATGACAGCCAGGACCAACGGCTTAATATGCTTTCCGAGGCACGGAGGGGTCATGGTATTTAAACACGGTCACCAATCCACGGGCCAAACGCGGCAAGCGTAGCTTAATCTGCTGGATACACCCGTGCGGCTGTAATTACTTAGTCACAAGCCCCTCTAAAGAGTTAAAGATTGCCTATTGAATCAATTATTTATCCTAAAGTAGTTTTAACTTCTAGCCGCCTACTTTTAACGGGTCCTCGACCACTCGACCCGCTTAGACTCGACCGGACGAATAATATCTGGATATTTCTGTTTTGATAGGCGTAAAAACGTCGATGAACGTCGACAGAAAAGTGTCGATTTAACGCTTGCACCACAGAGAGTGTAAATTTAAACAACTAAGTAGGTACTTATCCTTTTTTAAATAAATATACGCTTTGTACTTTGTAGTAGAAATCACAGGTTATTTTTAAAAATCATTACAATCTTATAGCTAGTGGCACACTAGAGGCAGAGGCTATCTTTATAAAGCTAAATTTTTGAACCGAAATCACTGACTACCAGGATAAATTATGTATCATAACAAAATATTAAATATTCTATGTATAATAAGTTAATATCACTTTGCGTGACTGTATAAATGGCACTGAATTGGTAGTAAAACATTTGGTATTATTCTTCGGGTTGAGTCTAAGCGAGTCGAGTGGGCGCGGGCCCCTCTTAACAAACACTTCTAAAACTCAATAAAGATATAATTTCGTATTTTTTAAAACCTCTAAAATGTAAAAAGTATATTATTCTGCTATTTACCTAAATAAATCTTTTATCTTTCTGACATACTATTTTTCTAAGCTCAGCTTCCAATTGTTCTAAAAGCTTAGCCTACCTTTTACAAATACACAGGGGATATTTTTTCTTTTCTCTGAATACGGGAGTAAATAGTATAATTTAAAAAAATATTATGCTAGAATTACAAAATAATAAAAGATAGTTTAGTTTTTTGCATAATATTTTTGTTTCTATAGCATAATTAAGTTAAGTTACTTCAGATTATTTTTAATATATTACTGTTTGTTGTCCCTAATTAAATAAATAAATAAATAGAATTTTTTAAAGAATATTAAAACACAAACAACATGGCATAATAACCCATGTACTACATTCAAAAAAACAAAAAAAGAATTTTGAAAATCGGTCCAAGATTGACGGAGAAATCGGTGAGCCGCCGAACATAATAACCTCCTCCTTTTTGGAAGTCGGTTAAAAATTACATGACAAGCAAATTGCCACCCTACGTCAATTTACCGTGATAAAGCTATTTCAAACAACTGCCAAAGAATAACAGTGGTTATTTGAAAATATGGATACCTAGTTTTAGTTGGTAGTTAATTTGCTTATCAAATAACTTTCCCTAATTTTACAAGGCAAACATAAAAGAGATTTAAAATTCGACCGGATCGAGTGAGATGGGGGGGTATCACCAATCCGTTGGTCAACAATGGTGGTAGCAAAATACAGGGGAAAACGTTCTTTTAGATTGTAATACTATTTAGGAGACCCAGCATTGGAAGGCTAGAGGCGTGATTAGTATGTCTGCGAAAACAAAAAAAAATTGCCTTGATCTGCATTTGTTTATTAAAAAGTTTTATTGCAGAAAATTGTAAAATTTTTACAGTAAATCTTACATAGGGCTCCTATTAAGTAAAATATATACCTGTGCTAGGAGATCCCACTCTCCAATGAAAAAAATATGAATTGCTAAAAGTGGTGTACAATAAGAAAATAGAAGAATTTGAACCAAATCTTTCCCGTCTTTCAATACTAGGCGCATTGGAAGGATACGGGAACGATTTCATTTGACAGTAATTCTGTTCACAAAGATACGACATGCGTTTAGTATGTCTAGTATGTCTGCGTGTTTAGTATGTCTGCGAAAACAAAATACATTTTCCCGTAAAATGCAATTTGAACCAAATTAAATACAACGAACACAAATCGATGTATACAGTAAAGTGCGAACTTATTACAGTGAACACACATCGAAAACTTTTTGTACAGGTCGCATCTGGCTCTTCACAAACTAAAATTAAAGAAAAGAGAGTTGGGTATTCCGGCAACGTACCAATAAAAGACTTCATACTATTCTAGTACTCCAATAAATTATAGATATTTCTGAAAATATAACGGGAGTGAAAACCGCGTCCGTTTTAAACGTTCAAGTTTAAATCGAAATTGGTTGCCGCGGTTGTATTTACTTTGATAACTTTGCCATAGCTATGCAGTTCGATTGATTGAAGTCAATGTTAATATTTTAATATTTTCATCGATCCAATGTTCGTATTGTGTAACTCCATTTATAATATCATTAGACAGGAGAGTTATAAAGGTTACCCAAGATTCAAGATTCTTTATGTGTGGAAACATGAGTACACATACAGAGCATGCAAGTTATTAAATACATTGTAGTTTAAGACCAGTCATGTTTGGCCTTAGTGGCGAAAATCTAAAAGAAGCAGGGGTGAACAATACCAGGAACTTTTTTCGTTTCACTATAATTCTACCAAATCTAAAATGTTACCTCATCCCTTCATAAGCTGTGACCGTTTTTATCGGCGACCCTTCATAAGCTGACAGGTGACGGTTTTTCTAATTTTACCGGTTTATGTCGTTTGTGAAATTGACGTAAACTGCGATTGTCATTAATGTCTTATGTCATTCACTAGTGAATTGGTACTTGTGAATGCTACGCATTGTTTTTTATTATTGCCGAATTTTCGTGATTTAGTTGTTATTTGTTACTGTTTTTCCTTTTTTATTGGTTTGTTATCGTTATTAATTTTGCATAAACAAATTAACATTTTATTGTTTTAGGTCCTTTGGCAATTCATTATAAACGACAGGTGCCATAATTATGAAAAATACTCTTATACATTAAGGCAGTATTCGTTTGACGAACACAGAGACGACTTTCATCTCTTTGGGTACGATTGAATGCTTCAGATGCAAGCACAAAAAGTTCAGGATTTTGTTTTACAAAGACAGCTACTTCAAATATATACAGTAATGGCAATGTAAGATACTGTACTTTTTAAAGAAAGGTACACAACTCTCGGTAGATTTTACGCCAAACATAGCCCTAACGCACCGTTTCTGTGCCTTAAAGACTAGATCTTTATTAGTGGAGTTACCCCAAAAAATTATGCCATATCTCCTCAGATATGGCATAATTTTTGAGACGCCACAAGCCCATGATATTAGACATATTATGAATGTTCTGGAATTAATTTTATATGCAAGTTCATGTAGGGCGTAAGCTGATCAACTCACACGCTTGCACAATTGTTCAATATGTGGTTTCCAAGTCATTCTATTATCAATATGCAAGCCAAGAAATTTGGCGGTGTCTGTTTCTTCAATAGGTTGGTTGTTAAAATTTACGTTTAGGTTGTTTTGTGTTGGTATGCGCTGTCTAAAGTTCATTAATTTTGTTTTTTCTAAGTTGGCTTTTAAATTATTTACATCCAACCAATTCATAACAGAGTTCAAGGTGCTATTAGTGTTATTATTGGGTTGTATGTAAAAAATGTTACGTTTTTTTGAGCTATGGGTGATCCCGGTGAGGGCCAAAATGAATGTATGCTAATCAATGATTTTATAAGTAAAAAAAGGTAGAACCTACCCTACATTCGAATTTCAAAAACGGAAGTAGGACGGATCTTGTAATTATCGGGAGCAAATAAGTTATAAGACGACAAAATTTAACTTTTTGACCGACTTCAAAAAGGAGGAGGTTCTCAATTCAGCGGTGTTTTTTTTTTTTGTATGTTTGTTACGCGATTTCTCCATCAATTGTGGCTCAATTTTGAAAATTTCTTTTTTTATTTGAAAGGGTATGCTCCTGAGGTGGTCCCATTGTCACCAAGTCAGAATCTGATGAGGGTATCTCAAGGAAATCGAGGGTAATCCTCATTTTTTATAGGCACACCTATATCGATTTCAGTATTTTTTATAGTAACTCATGCATTTGCACTCGGAAAGCACCATTTGGTGAAGTGGAACTGATGATGAAGACCACAGATGGCCACCGGAACTACTTAATAATAAGTATTTCACTGTTGCGATTCGATCAGACACTTTATTATGCAAATTATGCTCGTCACAATGCATATGGTGAAGTCACCATCAGTTCCAGTTCTCCTGGTTCTTATCAGAAGAACTCCTAAACTATTAACGCCCCTGCATCAGGAAAAGTAATAGATGATGAGCAGTTGACATTAGGCTATTGTAACTTAGATAAATTACAAACCGACCCACTAAAAAGATAAAAATAAAAAACATTTTACAAAAAAAAATAACAGACTTCCAAAAAAAAAACAACGTGAAAAATAAAACCTTTATTTCGGAAGTCAGTGGCAAAAACTAAAATACATACAAAGACACCGACTTCCGAAATAAAGGTTATTTTTCACGTTGTTTTTGACGTGACAACGTCTTATAATTCTATGGAGCCGGCTGCACGCACGAAAAAACATGACTCATGCGGCGTTACCTCTTATGCGGCGTTACCTCGCTCTGAGGCGTTCCATTTAAGGCTTGAAGTGCAAGCGAGAGCGCGGAACGAGCGACAAAGAGGCACAATCGGCCTCCGCGTGCGGCAGCGTTCGACATCTGTCTCTCTCCTACTTGAGTGAGCGATGCGTCCGCGTGGACAGCTGCTATACAATAATACATTTACATGTTTTCGTCAAGTATGAAGTGCAGTGAAAAGTGAATGTAGTGTCAATTGTTTTCTTATGACGTTGACACGTTCAACTATCGTCAGTAAACCGACTTTACAGACAACCGAATTTTTTTTTTGGAAGTCGGTTGTTTTTTTTTTTGTAAACAGTTTTTTACTTATAATATTATTGATGCTAATTAGGTATAAGTACACGGACACGAACTAATACTCTACTTTCTTTCTTTCTCTTTGTCTTATTACGATTCCGTTGCCATCTCAATTTCTATCAATTTCCCACTCCAGTAAATTCATCGGAGTTTCAGGATATTAGTAGTAAATCTGCATAGTATTGAGACAGTAGATATAAACTTGCCGGACATGCTTCAGTGAATAATCATTCAGGATATTCATTCCGGTGCAACTAGCCAATCGGCTGAGTTATAGTAAGGCACCGTCACTGCATGAGATATTAAGATGGAGGAAGACGGTCTGGTTGTATACAGCTATATGTAGGCATGTGTATATCTATCTGCCTAGCCTTTTCCCAACTACGTTGGGGTCGGCTTCCAGTCTAACTGGATGCAGCTGAATACCATTATTTTACATGGAGCGACTGCCTATCTGACCTCCACAACCCAGTAACTGGGTAATACGATACCCCTTGGTAAGACTGGCTGGCTGACTTTCGGGGTTCTGACGACCCGTAACGACTGTCAAAGATCCACCAATGACAGCCGGGACCAATGGCTTAACGTGCTTTCCGAGGCACGGAGGAGTCTCGGTATGTTATTTTCATTTATTGTGAATGTGAGCACTATGTGGGTCATTTTTTTTTTTTCTCTTTAAATATTTTCCTATTATTTTATGCTTTTTCTCAGTTTTAATGGTGGTCTGGCATTTTGAGCACTTTATGAGGCCTACCCAAATGTACTTTCTTTGGTATTGTTCGTCGAGTCGTTGAGCTCCTTAAGTCTTGAGTCGAGCTGCACGATTACGACAAATGCTTGCACTGATTGGACAGGTCCACTCAAAATTGTGTGGTTCTTTCCTCAAAAGACCATTTCAGACACAGATCTACATGGTCCTCACATGATCTGACCAAGATTATGTCTGGACTTTAAAAGAGACTTTGACCCCTGAGTTTGTTTCGCCATTTCTTCTCACGGGTAGTCAGATAGGAAATGTCGACTACATCTAGCTTATTTTTTACTTTTTAATATGACGTGTAAAAGTGATTCCGATATCCTATTTACAGAATAAACGATTTCATTTCATTTCATTTCATTATGTAAAGATGGTCACCCATCCACGGGCCAACCCCGGTAAGCGTAGCTTAACCTGATGGATCGACCCGTGCGGCTGTTATTACTTAGCCACGAGCTCCTATGCCTTGAGTATATATGTTACCTATATATCTTACGATACGGTAGGTACCTACTGTCTCAATATTCTCTCAAGCATTATGAATGTGTGGTTGATAAAGCGATACGTTGCTTAATCACGCACATGACTGCACGTAATTTCGATGAAAAACTATGACTACGTATGCCTCGAATTAACAAACAGAATAATTCATATTCGGAGGTCATAGATATAAATATGTCTAGATAGAAAGTCAACGCTGCGAACTCGTCGAAAAAAAATTGCATCCAACTGCTGGCCGAAAAATGCACGCACACTAGAATAACACAATGACAGTACAATGACGTGGCGCGAGTGTAAGACGTAGCTGTCACGCAGCCCAGTATAGCAAATTGCCCGCGACACTATCTAGACAGATAAATTATCAAAGTTGGAGACATAGAACACTGTGAACTGTTATTTCACCACTGTTACTCAATGGTATTCCTCTTAGTCGAGTATATCAAGTATCTTGGGCATGTGGTTACCGAAAATCTTGGAGATGATCTAGACATGGAGAGGGAGCGCAGGGCATTGTCAGTCCGGGCAAACATGCTGGCCCGCAGGTTCGCTCGATGTTCAGACGCGGTGAAAGTAATTTTATTCTATGCGTATTGTACATCTCTGTACTCAGTGAGTCTGTGGTTCAGATATACCCAAAGGGCTTACAATTCTCTGCGAATCCAGTTAACAATGCGCTTCTGCAGTGCGTCAACAATGTTCGCTGAGTCGCACACAGAAGGCTTTGATGCCACCTGGCGCAAAAAGACAGCCTCACTGCTAAGCAGCAAAATTAATCATAATTTCTTATTACACACACCACAACTCCCAAAACCCAAGACAAAAGTATTGTCGGTAAAGTTTTATTGTAAAATCTCAACTCAAGTGTAAAGTAATGTCACATCACTATTTGGACTATGCGGTACTTGGGATCGAAGGTTTTTCTGTTTACTGACCTGAAAAGCCTGGGAAGCCTGAAAGCAAAATGTTGGGTGACGTATTTTTCAGGAATAAAGCCGGAATTTCGAAGAGAAATGATTTTTGTTATGAAACTGGACATTTATCTATGATGGATATGAATTGGAATATATTATGATGTAATTCGGTCCTCGGTAAAGTCAAGATTTCTGAAGGATTTCTTCGAATTTGTCCGTTCATTTTTGGCAAGACGAAATATTGTTAACATAAATTGCTAAAACAAGCAGAATTATTCTGTGAACACACTACAGTCGTTACTATATGCTATTGTTAGTTTTGATGTTGACAGTTCATCATCACCATCATCATCATTTCAGTCGAATGACGTCCACTGCTGGACATAGGCCTCCCCCAAAAGGAGGGGCGGGTTGCCATTATCGTCAAGCTTGACAGACAGGTTGGTGATCACAGTATTTTTTTTTTTTTTTTTTTAAAACGTTGCCCCACACTAGGAATTTCTCCTGTATCGTGGGTGCGTTTACAAACATTTAAGCTCACATACACAAACAGCCAGACCCGGAACAACTACTTGTAGGTCATACAAATATTTGTTCCGTGCGGGAATCGAACCCGCGACACGCAGCGCAGCAGTCAATCGCTTAACCACTGCGCCAACCGTGCCGTCAAAATGCTCGTATGGTGTTAAAACGCATAGAGAACGCTGCTGCCCATTCTCCAGTAAGTCCCTTAGTCGCTTTTTTGTCGACAGTTCATCACAATAGCAATACTCGTATGCTTGAATTTTGGGGGCATTCACAGCATAAATTGATAAAACGAATTTTGATTTTGAAACTTTGGTATTACCTCCTTATAAAATGGATTGTTTATTAAGTTAATTGTTTACATTTTCAGTTGATTTCAGGAAATGTTAAAGACAGAATGATTACTTTGTTGAAAGATGAAAGATATTATATAATAATTAGTTTACTATGATTAAAAACGTCAGTTTCAGTCTTTACAAATGGTTTATCTGCCTCTTCAGAAGAAAACCATGCAGTAAATCCTCGTTTTATAGATTGAAGAGTTAAGGATTCATCATCATGTGCCTAGCCTTTCCCTAACTATGTTGGGGTCGGCTTGCAGTCAAAGTCAAAGTCAAAGTCAAACCATTTATTTCAAATAGGCACATAAGAGGCACTTTTGAACGTCAAAATTTACAAAAAAAATAGAATTGATTCTAGTTGCCCCTTCCAAAAGGTAGTTTCGTATGGAGAAGAATGGGCAAGAAACTCCACCGGTACTCTTTTAAAAATGTTTTACAATATTTTGTTTGATTACATTAATTATATGATTATATGTGAAGACGATGCACCTAGAATAAAATTACTATACCATAATAGGTAAAACGAATTAAAAACTAAGCAATGAAAAATAACTTAATTATTAGATAGATACGTGGTGTTCACATATTTACAAACATCATACAAGTATGTTTTTCTAAAAAAATAAGTCAGTGTGTGAGTATAGGTTATCACAGAATGTAAAATGAATATCATAAAAATAACAGATTTTACCATAAAAATAGCAACCAGTTTGATTTTGTCTAGACTCTAGATTGTCCTATGGAGCTGGACCAGCATGTTTCCAAGCATTCCTGTCCTGGATATAATCCTCTAACTTGTAATATGCTTGTTTACAAAGTGTACTTTTAATATGTGTTTTAAATTTTCTCTCATTTAATTTCAATATATCACAAGGTATTTTGTTGTAACATTTAACACAGTACCCCATAAAAGATGTATGTACTTTAGATAATCTGAAAAATGGTTGATCTATTTTGTCTTTATTTCTAGTATTAAAATTATGTCTATCGCTTATCTTGTTAAAAATATGTAGATTTTTCCTTCTTGTAGATTTTTCAGTCTTAACAATGCACACCTATTTCCCCATCTATCTACTGTTAAAAGTAACAGGTGGAATGAAATGTTACGCGGACGGAAACCAAAAACAGCCTATGTGGAAAAGCATATTCTGCATAGCTCCGCAAGTTTTTATCAAAATTCCTAAATCAATTCTTAAATGGATTTAAAAAAAAACTTCAAGACTTGCCATATAATAAATGTTATTATAATTTAAACAACTATTTGAATGTTACTTTGACGTCCTAATTGAATTGTACCTAATATTTTAAACTTTGACATCTACCTCTTTGATACTCTGACATTAAAATGATACTTTGACATCCTAAATAAATTGACACATCTCAAATTGTAATTTTAATAGTAATCTAATAATTGTATGTACCTAATGTTTGCACACCACACTTGGCAGAATGTGATGATACCATAGACTGTATGAATGTACCATATTCTGACAAATAAATGTTTATGATGATTAAGCGGATGCAGCCGAATACCAGTATTTTACATGGAGCGACTGCCTATCTGACCTCCACAACCCAATTACTGGGTAACATGATATCCCTTGGTAAGTAAAAATCTACAAATGACAGCCAGGACCAACGGCTTAATATGCTTTCCGAGGCACGGAGGGGTCATGGTATTTAAAAACGGTCACCAATCCACGGGCCAAACGCGGCAAGCGTAGCTTAATCTGCTGGATACACCCGTGCGGCTGTAATTACTTAGTCACAAGCCCCTCTAGAGAGTTAAAGATTGCCTATTGAATCAATTATTTATCCTAAAGTAGTTTTAACTTCTAGCCGCCTACTCTTAACGGGTCCTCGCCCACTCGACCCGCTTAGACTCGACCTGACGAATAATATCTGGATATTTCTATTTTGATAGGCGTAAAAACGTCGATGAACGTCGACAGAAAAGTGTCGATTTAACGCTTGCACCACAGAGAGTGTAAATTTAAACAACTAAGTAGGTACTTATCCTTTTTTAAATAAATATACGCTTTGTACTTTGTAGTAGAAATCACAGGTTATTGTTAAAAATCATTACAATCTTATAGCTAGTGGCACACTAGAGGCAGAGGCTATCTTTATAAAGCTAAATTTTTGATCCGAAATCACTGACTACCAGGATAAATTATGTATCATAACAAAATATTAAATATTCTATGTATAATAAGTTAATATCACTTTGCCTGACTGTATAAATGGCACTGAATTGGTAGTAAAACATTTGGTATTATTCTTCGGGTTGAGTCTAAGCTAGTCGAGTGGGCGCGGACCCCTCTTAACAAACACTTCTAAAACTCAATAAAGATATAATTTCGTATTTTTTAAAACCTCTAAAATGTAAAAAGTATATTATTCTGCTATTTACCTAAATAAATCTTTTATCTTTCTGACATACTATTTTTCTAAGCTCAGCTTCCAATTGTTCTAAAAGCTTAGCCTACCTTTTACAAATACACAGGGGATATTTTTTCTTTTCTCTGAATACGGGAGTAAATAGTATAATTTAAAAAAATATTATGCTAGAATTACAAAATAATAAAAGATAGTTTAGTTTTTTGCATAATATTTTTGTTTCTATAGCATAATTGAGTTAAGTTACTTCAGATTATTTTTAATATATTACTGTTTGTTGTCCCTAATTAAATAAATAAATAAATATAATTTTTTAAAGAATATTAAAACACAAACAACATGGCATAATAACCCATGTACTACATTCAAGAAAACAAAAAAAGAATTTTGAAAATCGGTCCAAGATTGACGGAGAAATCGGTGAGCCGCCGAACATAATAACCTCCTCCTTTTTGGAAGTCGGTTAAAAATTACATGACAAGCAAATTGCCACCCTACGTCAATTTACCGTGATAAAGCTATTTCAAACAACTGCCAAAGAATAACAGTGGTTATTTGAAAATATGGATACCTAGTTTTAGTTGGTAGTTAATTTGCTTATCAAATAACTTTCCCTAATTTTACAAGGCAAACATAAAAGAGATTCAAAATTCGACCGGATCGAGTGAGATGGGGGGGTATCACCAATCCGTTGGTCAACAATGGTGGTAGCAAAATACAGGGGAAAACGTTCTTTTAGATTGTAATACTATTTAGGAGACCCAGCATTGGAAGGCTAGAGGCGTGATTAGTATGTCTGCGAAAACAAAAAAAAATTGCCTTGATCTGCATTTTTTTAATAAAAAGTTTTATTGCAGAAACTTGTACAAATTTTATAGTAAATCTTACATAGGGCTCCTATTAAGTAAAATATATACCTGTGCTAGGAGATCCCACTCTCCAATGAAAAAAATATGAATTGCTAAAAGTGGTGTACAATAAGAAAATAGAAGTATTTGAACCAAATCTTTCCCGTCTTTCAATACTAGGCGCATTGGAAGGATACGGGAACGATTTCATTTGACAGTAATTCTGTTCACAAAGATACGACATGCATTTAGTATGTCTAGTATGTCTGCGTGTTTAGTATGTCTGCGAAAACAAAATACATTTTCCCGTAAAATGCAATTTGAACCAAATTAAATACAACGAACACAAATCGATGTATACAGTAAAGTGCGAACTTATTACAGTGAACACACATCGAAAACTTTTTGTACAGGTCGCATCTGGCTCTTCACAAACTAAAATTAAAGAAAAGAGAGTTGGGTATTCCGGCAACGTACCAATAAAAGACTTCATACTATTCTAGTACTCCAATAAATTATAGATATTTCTGAAAATATAACGGGAGTGAAAACCGCGTCCGTTTTAAACGTTCAAGTTTAAATCGAAATTGGTTGCCGCGGTTGTATTTACTTTGATAACTTTGCCATAGCTATGCAGTTCGATTGATTGAAGTCAATGTTAATATTTTAATATTTTCATCGATCCAATGTTCGTATTGTGTAACTCCATTTATAATATCATTAGACAGGAGAGTTATAAAGGTTACCCAAGATTCAAGATTCTTTATGTGTGGAAACATGAGTACACATACAGAGCATGCAAGTTATTAAATACATTGTAGTTTAAGACCAGTCATGTTTGGCCTTAGTGGCGAAAATCTGAAAGAAGCAGGGGTGAACAATACCAGGAACTTTTTCGTTTCACTATAATTCTACCAAATCTAAAATGTTACCTCATCCCTTCATAAGCTGTGACCGTTTTTATCGGCGACCCTTCATAAGCTGACAGGTGACGGTTTTTCTAATTTTATCGGTTTATGTCGTCTGTGAAATTGACGTAAACTGTGATTGTCATTAATATCTTATGTCATTCACTAGTGAATTGGTACTTGTGAATGCTACGCATTGTTTTTTATTATTGCCGAATTTTCGTGATTTAGTTGTTATTTGTTACTGTTTTTCCTTTTTTATTGGTTTGTTATCGTTATTAATTTTGCATAAACAAATTAACATTTTATTGTTTTAGGTCCTTTGGCAATTCATTATAAACGACAGGTGCCATAATTATGAAAAATACTCTTATACATTAAGGCAGTATTCGTTTGACGAACACAGAGACGACTTTCATCTCTTTGGGTACGATTGAATGCTTCAGATGCAAGCACAAAAAGTTCAGGATTTTGTTTTACAAAGACAGCTACTTCAAATATATACAGTAATGGCAATGTAAGATACTGTACTTTTTAAAGAAAGGTACACAACTCTCGGTAGATTTTACGCCAAACATAGCCCTAACGCACCGTTTCTGTGCCTTAAAGACTAGATCTTTATTAGTGGAGTTACCCCAAAAAATTATGCCATATCTCCTCAGATATGGCATAATTTTTGAGACGCCACAAGCCCATGATTTTAGACATATTATGAATGTTCTGGAATTAATTTTATATGCAAGTTCATGTAGGGCGTAAGCTGATCAACTCACACGATTGCACAATTGTTCAATATGTGGTTTCCAAGTCATTCTATTATCAATATGCAAGCCAAGAAATTTTGCGGTGTCTGTTTCTTCAATAGGTTGGTTGTTAAAATTTACGTTTAGGTTGTTTTGTGTTGGTATGCGCTGTCTAAAGTTCATTAATTTGTTCATTAGTTTTTTCTAAGTTGGCTTTTAAATTATTTACATCCAACCAATTCATAACAGAGTTCAAGGTGCTATTAGTGTTATTATTGGGTTGTATGTATAAAATGTTACGTTTTTTTGAGCTATGGGTGATCCCGGTGAGGGCCAAAATGAATGTATGCTAATCAATGATTTTATAAGTAAAAAGAGGTAGAACCTACCCTACATTCGAATTTCAAAAACGGAAGTAGGACGGATCTTGTAATTATCGGGAGCAAATAAGTTATAAGACGACAAAATTAGGCTATTATTAGCCAAATTTTAACGCGTCAATTTCGGAGCGCGTATAACCTATCTACCACTTTTTGACCGACTTCAAAAAGGAGGTGGTTCTCAATTCAGCGGTGTTATTTTTTTTTTTTGTATGTTTGTTACGCGATTTCTCCATCAATTGTGGCCCAATTTTGAAAATTTCTTTTTTTATTTGAAAGGGTATGCTCCTGAGGTGGTCCCATTGTCACCAAGTCAGAATCTGATGAGGGTATCTCACGGAAATCGAGGGTAATCCTCATTTTTTATAGGCACACCTATATCGATTTCAGTATTTTTTATAGTAACTCATGCATTTGCACTCGGAAAGCACCATTTGGTGAAGTGGAACTGATGATGAAGACCACAGATGGCCACCGGAACTACTTAATAATAAGTATTTCACTGTTGCGATTCGATCAGACACTTTATTATGCAAATTATGCTCGTCACAATGCATATGGTGAAGTCACCATCAGTTCCAGTTCTCCTGGTTCTTATCAGGAGAACTCCTAAACTATTAACGCCCCTGCATCAGGAAAAGTAATAGGTGATGAGCAGTTGACATTAGGCTATTGTAACTTAGATAAATTACAAACTGACCCACTAAAAAGTTAAAAATAAAAAACATTTTACAAAAAAAAATAACGGACTTCCAAAAAAAAAACAACGTGAAAAATAACCTTTATTTCGGAAGTCAGTGGCAAAAACTAAAATACATACAAAGACACCGACTTCCGAAATAAAGGTTATTTTTCACGTTGTTTTTGACGTGACAACGTCTTATAATTCGATGGAGCCGGCTGCACGCACGAAAAAACATGACTCATGCGGCGTTACCTCTTATGCGGCGTTACCTCGCTCTGAGGCGTTCCATTTAAGGCTTGAAGTGCAAGCGAGAGCGCGGAACGAGCGACAGAGAGGCACAATCGGCCTCCGCGTCCGGCAGCGTTCGACATCTGTCTCTCTCCTACTTGAGTGAGCGATGCGTCCGCGTGGACAGCTGCTATACAATAATACATTTACATGTTTTCGTCAAGTATGAAGTGCAGTGAAAAGTGAATGTAGTGTCAATTGTTTATAGCAACGATAATTGCGGCGATTCTTATGACGTTGTCACGTTCAACTATCGTCAGTAAACCGACTTTACAGACAACCGAATTTTTTTTTTGGAAGTTGGTTGTTTTTGTTTGTAAACAGTTTTTTACTTATAATATTATTGATGCTAATTAGGTATAAGTACACGGACACGAACTAATAAGGCAATATTGACAATCTCTTTGTCTTATTACGATTCCGTTGCCATCTCAATTTCTATCAATTTCCCACTCCAGTAAATTCATCGGAGTTTCAGGATATTAGTAGTAAATCTGCATAGTATTGAGACAGTAGATATAAACTTGCCGGACATGCTTCAGTGAATAATCATTCAGGATATTCATTCCGGTGCAACTAGCCAATCGGCTGAGTTATAGTAAGGCACCGTCACTGCATGAGATATTAAGATGGAGGAAGACGGTCTGGTTGTATACAGCTATATGTAGGCATGTGTATATCTATCTGCCTAGCCTTTTCCCAACTACGTTGGGGTCGGCTTCCAGTCTAACCGGATGCAGCTGAATACCATTATTTTACATGGAGCGACTGCCTATCTGACCTCCACAACCCAGTAACTGGGTAATACGATACCCCTTGGTAAGACTGGCTGGCTGACTTTCGGGGTTTTGACGACCCGTAACGACTGTCAAAGATCCACCAATGACAGCCGGGACCAATGGCTTAACGTGCTTTCCGAGGCACGGAGGAGTCTCGGTATGTAAAGATGGTCACCCATCCACGGGCCAACCCCGGTAAGCGTAGCTTAACCTGATGGATCGACCCGTGCGGCTGTTATTACTTAGCCACGAGCTCCTATGCCTCGAGTATATATTTTACCTATATATCTTACGATACGGTAGGTACCTACTGTCTCAATATTCTCTCAAGCATTATGAATGTGTGGTTGATAAAGCGATACGTTGCTTAATCACGCACATGACTGCACGTAATTTCGATGAAAAACTATGACTACGTATGCCTCGAATTAACAAACAGAATAATTCATATTCGGAGGTCATAGATATAAATATGTCTAGATAGAAAGTCAACGCTGCGAACTCGTCGAAAAAAAATTGCATCCAACTGCTGGCCGAAAAATGCACGCACACTAGAATAACACAATGACAGTACAATGACGTGGCGCGAGTGTAAGACGTAGCTGTCACGCAGCCCAGTATAGCAAATTGCCCGCGACACTATCTAGACAGATAAATTATCAAAGTTGGAGACATAGAACACTGTGAACTGTTATTTCACCACTGTTACTCAATGGTATTCCTCTTAGTCGAGTATATCAAGTATCTTGGGCATGTGGTTACCGAAAATCTTGGAGATGATCTAGACATGGAGAGGGAGCGCAGGGCATTGTCAGTCCGGGCAAACATGCTGGCCCGCAGGTTCGCTCGATGTTCAGACGCGGTGAAAGTAATTTTATTCTATGCGTATTGTACATCTCTGTACTCAGTGAGTCTGTGGTTCAGATATACCCAAAGGGCTTACAATTCTCTGCGAATCCAGTTAACAATGCGCTTCTGCAGTGCGTCAACAATGTTCGCTGAGTCGCACACAGACGCCTTTGATGTCACCTGGCGCAAAAAGACAGCCTCACTGCTAAGCAGATTGCGTGGGAGCAGTAACAGCATCCTGAATGTAATAGGCAATAAGTTTGACAGCCCGCTGGTGTGGAGCCTCACCCAGAAGACTAAGTCTCTCTTAGTTATTAGGTACTAACATAGTTTTAAAGTTCATACTAACAATATAAATTGTAATGGATTAATGTTGTCTGAAATTATAATAAATAAAAAAGTTCCTCTAGGTGTTATGATTTGAATATACAAACAATTTGAGTTACTAGCGAATTTGTTCAAAAATTAATTTTCCTGACGTGAGGTAGGTCCTCTAGGATTCGAATGAAACCGCAGAAAATAGCCAGTTAGCTTTTATTATGATGTACTACGGGTAAGCAAAATCTGTATTTATAATGGTATCAATTATAGAGTTTTACCATTCAGTAAAATATTCCCTAAAATCGATTAAAAGCAAATAAAATGAAGCCATTTTGTATTGAAACACAAATAAATGGTTGCTCGTAAAGATTAGTGACCCGAAGTCTTTCTTATCGGTGATATTAAAATAAATAGCTTTATAAATAAAATGTAATAGATTAGACGAAAAAAGGGTTTTGCCAATGTTATTCTGGATTTATTCTGTAGAAACTCAGAATTTTGGGCTATGACGATACAAAGGTAGTGTCATCATAGGCTGCTTGTTTTTGGACTTATCACAAAAAACCTAGCCAAGTGCGTATCAGACCACGCATAATGAAGGGTTCCGTAGTTGGTATGAATATATCACAAAAAAACTTAACATTGTAGTTGAAAAGCATGTTGTCCCATACATCAATAGGTATACTTCACGGTCAATTCTCCAACTTCAAATGTAAGTCGGTCGACTATTACTGATTAATTCCAAAAACAACCATTTATTTAGATGGCACATTTGACTCTTACAAAAATTTGCAATTTAAAGCTTAATATTACGCAAACGGATCCCTGAATCGTTTTTTTTTTTGAAACCTGCAATATTTTGTAAAGGACCTTTCCATATCAGGACCTTTCTTTTCATATCTCAAACAAAGGGATAGACGAAAAAAAACATTCCTAGTTTACGTGTAGGAGGGTACTCTAAAAAAAAAACCGGCCAAGTGCGAGTCGGACTCGCGCACGAAGGGTTCCGTACCATTCCGTATCTATAAAAACGGCAAAAAAATCACGTTTGTTGTATGGGAGCCCCCCTTAAATATTTGTTTTATTTTAATTTAATTATTTATTTTTAAAGTAAATACATAACTAAATATACTGTGACTATTTCAAGCGTCTACCTGTTGCCGTTATCAATATCGAGCAAAAAGGAGCAAAAAAATCAGGTTTGTTGTATGGGAGCCCCCTTAAACTTTTATTCTGTTTTTTAGTATTTGTTGTTATAGCGGCAATAGAAATACATCATCTGTGAAAATTTAAAGTGTCTAACTATCACGGTTCATGAGATACAGCCTGGTGACAGACGGACAGATAGACAGACAGACGGCGGAGCCTTAGTAATAGGGTTCCCGTTTTTACCCTTTGGGTACGGAACCCTAAAAAGATTTAAGGTTAAGCACTTTGTCGGCGTGATTAATATGTATAGGGTACGCCAAATTACAGCTTTCTATTACTCATTTTAAAATGAGTATCTGAGCTAAGCGACGGACAGAGAGACAGACAGACAAGACGGACGGACTGACAGACAGACGGACATAGCAAAACTTGGGTTCCTTGTTGATTACGGAACGCTAAAAATTATTCTGGCTTCTGAGCTTTGGGTACTATTACCGTCTGGACAGCTGTTGTGCAGCCACCACCTAGACTATTCATCCACGACACTACTCAAACGTAACATCTTACAAACACAAATCATCATTGAGTAGCCAGAATGTATTTCAGATTTTCTGCACTAGTATTTCAGTGATGGTCCGTAACGATGCGACCTAGGTACAGATAGTGCCAACCACGAAGACGCGTCACACTATTTTTTGATCGATGGGATCGCGGGGTGTGGGGAGTTTGATCCGATTTATTCATCGTAGTGTACGTGCACACTCATAGGCAATTTGTACTGTTACGGGAGACCGCGTAAACATTGTTTAAAAAAAAAAAGATTTAATTAAACCGGAAGAAATAGTATATTTTGGATTAAAACTTTCTTATACTTTTTGGTTAAAAACTGGCAGACAACGAATAATACGGTTCGGTGTTCGGGACGAGACTGGCTCCCGCTGAGCGGGAGGCAGTGCTGCCTGTTTATGATGACAAGACAAATTCTAAGTAATGAATTATTATTGATTAATAAGGGTTTTCCTTAGCATTGGGAATTGCAGTATGTATCGATAGCACTACAACACTTCCGAAAAGATGCACACTTGCACTGTAAGCGATTAGGAAAAAGAGTGGGGCGCGTCTCCATGGATGGCATAATCTGTACTGTAGCGACCTCCGCGAGATTGTTTATAAGTTGATGGCATAATTATGAAACAAACAATTATAATTTTAAAGAAAAATACAGATTCTCTTACTAATTATATTAAACCTTGGAGCAAGTTCAAGCTTACTATCGAAAAAAAACCTCTATGCTCTCGGTGTAGCCGAAATCTACTTCTCTTCCTCCACTCACCATATTATGAAACAATAGACAGTCCGCTTGGTGCGCTGACAGTGAACTTCATGATATAAAGTGTAAAATAATAAAAGTGGATTTATTATTTAAGCTTGAAGAAAATAAATAAAATTTTATTGGTCCAACCCGATACTGTAACGGTAATTTTATTTCACGAAGTGACGCACGCTTTACTTATGGTAACCAAATAAAAAAAATAAAAATAAAACTTTTTAATTCAGACAGAATCCATAGAACGTTAGTAGAGTACAACTTATGAAACTAGTGTTAGTACATTATAATTACTTATTTCCTAATGTGGATATTAACCCAGTGCTGGACGTAACGCGTGTCCAGCCGTCCGCAATAACAGCCAGGATGCTGTTGGTGCTGGCGCGCAGCCTGTCGAGCGCCGCGGCGCATCGCTTGCGGAGCACGGCGTGGAAGCAAAAATATACCAACACGCTGTGAATGTGTGCGTGAAGACGAGTAGCGTCAGCACGTAACACACACACGCGTACACACCCCCACACACTTTCGACTTCGCCATCGTCTCGGACGGTACCGAGAGCTCCTGCGCTTACACACACATTTACAGCGTGTTTGTACAAGGTAAGCACAAGTAAAGCGCGCGTTGCATCGTGAGATAAAAATACTTATAGCACTGGGCGTGCTAGTAGCACCGCCAATTCATGTTCATACTCTGCTGTGCCTACTAATGCGTTATTAACTAGTTTGTTATTAGGTGCGTCATGTATGGAGTTTGAGAAAGCCTTTGGCTCTTTACCTTTATAGTAAAACTTGGACGGCCTTTGATCAAGGCTAGTATCTAGGTAATTTAGTCGAAGAACTTGTGCAGTTGAGATCACTGATCTGTTAATACGCCCACGGTAAATGATAAATCTTACAATCGTGGGAATACCAATTAATTGAGCTGTAGATACTTTTATACTAAACTATTCTAGACTTATTCACGTTTATTCGCAGCTATGTCACTTTGGGCAACACACACTTTTTATCATGGAAAACCCTATACAAGATTGTAAAGAGTTCTTCACAGTAAAAAGATTTACAGTGATCTTTATTCTCATATCTATAAGGTTGCTGTCAGAGGTAAATCAAGCGAGAGAGGTAAGAGCTAAATCGGATTCCTGTTACCTAAAACCATAAGGTAGCATAAAGTAAAGTTCATCAGATCGTATCAGCCTGCTATGATTAACGCTCGAATCGGATGCGAGTAGCGGAACATGACGCGAGCCAGTTGAATTCGCAGTTGTTTCGCTGCTATGGTTTCACGGCGGAGGTGTGCTATCGGGGTCAGCGGGCGCCGTCAGCACACCTATTTTGCGACCACACAATTTTCAAGGGTTGGTATACCTACTACCTACCTACAATTGTTTTATTTTAACAAGTAAATGTTATTGATTTTATGTATTCGTATTTTCTCTTCTTCTCTTACACACGTTGTCTACATCTCTTTGTCTACTTTCTTATCGCAGGTATGCTGGAAGAGATGTCTTTAGAAATAAGCATCACCTTTGTACGTATAAACATACGTACAAAGGTGATGCTTATTTCTAAAGTTCCTTTCTTCTTGTATATTTATGTATATGTCTGTACACAAATTGTTTAATAAATAAATACCTTAAATTAAAAGAATATTTTCAGTACTTGCTTTCGAGACAAACGACAGTATGTTCTCTATAAATAAAGACTATGGAAACTTATACCAGATTCAAATCACGGATATTTACAAAATGTTCCGAAGTAACTTCGTTGTATTAATTACTGTTCTTTTAATCTTTGTAAGTAATTGCTATAATTATGAATTATAAGAATCGTTACAAAAATCATAGGAAACATGGAATAACATCTTTTTATCCCAGTGCTGTTTACCTTAAGTTTAAATACAGGGTGTTTGGCAGAACGTTGAACATACGAAAATGGTGGATAGGTGGGGTCATCTGCTACTTACTCAGCCCTAATTTATTTGGCCCTGGCCCCCTAGATATTATTTTAATTTTAATTTTTTAGCTAACATCTGAGTAAAGCAATAACTTTATAAGCATCTGCCAACATTAAAGATTAAAAAAAAAAACAAAAATATTGCCTGTTTTACCCATTTTTAATAAAAATTACACTTTAAAGTTAAGAAAGTGGTGAAACTAGAAGAAAGCAAAAAAAAAATTAAAAAATACCAGGGGGCCAGGGCCAAATAAATTAGGGCTGAGTAAGTAGCAGATGACCCCACCTACCCACCATTTTCGTATGTTCAACGTTCTGCCAAACACCCTGTATATATAAATTACTGTTTATAAGAACTAGAGACCTGCGGGCTAATTGCGTAACCCACACAAAATAGCAATCGACCGCAATGGCTAACATTTTGAAACTTCAGCCACGTTCATTGCGCTATTTACGTTGCTGAGCAGACGAATTTTTCAAACCTATGAAGCCAGCTTCATAAGTTTTAAAAATTTGTAGGCTCAAAATTTTGGGATTTTGATTGAAAATGTGTAACGCGATTAGGGAGATGCAGACCTGTATAAAATTTTCCGTTAAAAAGGTGTCCAGACTACCTAAATTTTATAAATACGAAACCATTTTTTTTCTATTTGGCTTTTAATCTAATGTCAACTACATTTATGATTGGATCTGGTTTTTTTAGTCAACCAATTACATTATATTAACCGAGAAATATTTTGACTTCAGATTTAATCAGACTTTATAAGGTTTCAAAAACACTCTGTCTAGTGTTTTTTTTTATGTAAATACGGCTAGTAGTAAACCTAGCAAAATTTTAAGGCTGAAATTAAGTAAGCAGCACACTATTGGGTAACACACATTTAATTACAATCCGAGAGTTTCTGAAGGACATTGCTAATCCATTGCTTAAACGGTTTGAAAAAAAAAAAAGAATAGTTGATTATCGAATATAAAGAACGAAACGACACGACGAACGATGTACGAACGTACGAACGAACGTGACGTTGTCATCATCATCAAGCTCCGCCACTTCGACCGGTTCTGTGCTTCCTGCATCCAGCGGATTCCAGCGGCCTTAACAAAGTCATCGGTCATTTTGGTGGTTGTCATTTTGGTGTTGCCATAATCGGCAGACGGGTTGGCGATCGCAGTGTGGTGTTAAAAATGCATAGAGAACGCTGCTGCCCATTCTCTAGTAAGTCCCTCAGTCGCCTTTTACGACACCCACGGGAAGACATAGGGTAGTGCAATTCTTTACGTCCGGCACCACGGCGGGCTTTATATCGAATTGAAATTCGTCTGCTCATCAACGTAAATTACGCAATGCACTTGAGTGAACTGTCAAAATGAAACCGATTGAGATCAATTGTCATTTTATGTGTGTTACGCAGCTTTTGGTAGGTTTCCGGAATCCGGGGAATAAAAAATCTATTAACGTGGCGGCGGCGGCATACTTGCAAGAAACATCTAATAAGTTTGTTTTGTATTTTATTTTGTGGAATATTTTATTAAAGTGAAGTATTTTATTTTGTGGAATATTTTATTAGCTGACCAGACAACCGTTGTCGTGACCAAATTTCAATAATATATACAAAAAATCTATATAAAAAACCACTTCAGCAGTTTTTCCCAAATTTTCCCGGAAAACTTATTTTCTTTCCCTAAAAAAACCTTATTCCTAAAAACAGCCTTGTTGCCTACTATCATGAGGAACATTAAAAAGAAAAGAACCCGGTCCAGCCGTTCTCAAGTGATGCGCTTACCAACTAACAGCATTTCGCATTGAAGGTTCCGTCCAGTCAACAAGGAACCCGTATAGTTTTTGTCCGTCTGTCAAATCAAATCAAAAATGTTTATTTGCTAGAAAATACATACAAATTCAAGGATCTTATGTCCTAAAAGTCTTTGTATTCTTCTGACTGCAAGCAAGCGTGCAAATTATCTGTCTATCTATCCGCGTAATAGTCTGTCTGTCTATCCGCGGCTTAGCTCAGAGACTCTTAGTACTAAAAAGCTGTAATTTGGCGTGGGTAAGGCGCTGAGAAGAGGCAAATGATAAAAGTAGGCTTGTCTCATACAAAAAAAAGCAAATCTATATAGTTTATGGAAGCGGAAAAAATATATAATTATGTTATTCTTGAACATATTTCTCAGAACTTGGTTGTTACCAAAATACGTTTAGAAAAAAAATCTCGATACAAATTAACGGTAAATAACCCTTTACTTTGGGTTTCAATGCAAAATATCTGTATTAAATATCAACGTACGGCTGGTATTAAATTAATAACAAGAACGTCTTATTTGTATGCAGAACTTGGTTGTTTTTTATTTTCGATTACTCAACTCATTTTTGAGTAAATACGAGTAGATAATTGCTTCATATTTTGCAATAAATAGGGAATATGCACGTAATTCAAAACGTATCCATTATTTTAATATACATTGTGAAGAGACAAACACACATTGACATTGACATTGTAAAGTCAAGAAACAAATTCCATTTTTTTTGACATTTTTGAATGCATTACTTATTTTACAATTAATTAATGTATGTTGCGTTTTTTTTGTGGAACGGAACGCAAACTCAAAACGCGCCCTCTTCGAAAATGCCGGAAGTGACGAAACAATACATTTTAATAAAATCTATTCTTTGCTAAATGCTTGAAAAAAAACGGAAATACCACTAAGGTAAATATGTAAGTGCGATTTCTACTTGAATAAAGCATAAACAATAATTTAATATATAAGATTTGGGGGTAAAAACAGATGTAAACAAAGCAGTTTCGTGAACAATGACGTCACATTATGACCGCGACAGAAACGGACGTTTGAACTGTAGTAGAAAATTGCTGGAGATTCATAATTTTTTTGAGCATCAATCAGTAGTTCAATTTAACTTTCAATACTTTTCTTAGGTTATATTACTGTCTATTATTGAGTTAGTGAAAAAAAAAATACATGCATATTCCCTATTACAAGCTTTGTGTCATCGTGCTTCTCTTTTTTTTGTATGCAGTCTGACAGTGACCGCGGTTTAGTTGTTGTCAGCGTCTATGCCGATAAAGTGGTAAAATAAAAACTTTTTGTAGGAAACCCTTGCACGTAAAGTGAGGATGATATTTTTTCTCGTATGCGTGGCGTAGGCGTGGGGTGTCATTGGATAGACCGTTGAAAAATATTGTGGTGGGTTTTGTGTTGTTTGCGTAATATTAAGCTTTAAAGTGAGTTAAGTTTGTCCCCCTGCCAGCTAAATGGTTGTTTTTGGATATGTGAAAAAATTCACGGCAGTAGTACATATAACGAAGTTAAAAGTAAGTTGGTGCTTATTTGGTGTAAGTTGGAGAATTGACAGTAACATAATATCGATGTATGGGAGAACATGTTTTTCAACCACAATGTTAAGTTTGTTTTTGGGACGAGTTCATCCCAAATACGGAACCTTCATTGTGCGTGGCCCGACACGCACTTGGCTAGTTTTATTTATATAGAATAGTCTAGACTATAGAGAAAACAAACAACTCATTACAAGAAACTACCTGCTAAAAATAAACGCGAAACATTAAAGTATCCGAAAATGTCTGAACTCTGAGATAGTATAATATTGTAATAAAGGATAATATAATAATTATGGTAACGAGCCGTCATAAAGGGCTAGTTAGAATCAAGCTCATAAACACGGCGGGCGTCCGCTGTTACCAAATAGCGGTTAGGGCGGGTTTATACTTACTCGTGACTTATTATTCCATTTATTTATTGCTATATATTATTTTTGTTTTTATTTAAGTAAACTAAAGGAATAATACAGTACAATCTCTCTTTTTTTTAAATCGTTGTCTTTTAAAAAACGTTGCCCAACACTAGGTATTTCTCCTGCATCGTGGGTGCGTTTACAAACATTTGAACTCACATACACAAACAGCCAGCCCCGGAACAACTACTTATAGGTTATACAAAATATTTGTTCCGTGCTGGAATCGAACCCGCGAAACGCAGCGTAGCAGTCAATTGCTTTACCACTGCGCCAACCGTGCCGTCAAAACGCAGTGTAATGCATGCATTTAATGTAGAAAAACGCAAGTAATAAAATGTAGGTATAGTCCTGCATGACTCTGGTACAATCTACGTACATAATTATTATTCTGAAGATAAAACAATGAATTTTTAGAGACTTAGATATTTGCCGCAAGGAGCAGTGGTGGCCCAGTAACGCCTCCGACTTACGAGTCGCAGGTTAGAACCCAGGCAGGCACTTCACTTTGTGTAAATAATTTCATCACCACTGCTCTCAAAACGGTGAAGGAAAACATCGTGAGGAAACCGAACCTATGTCCTAGAACCAAAGATACGAAGGCATGTGACATCTACCAACCACCACTGGCCCCACGTGGTAGATTAAAGCCCACTCCCTCTCGAAGAAAAGAGGCTTGGGTCCCAGCAGTGAGATCATTATAAGCTGAATTTGCTTATGTATATACTAGTATGTAAATACCAAGTATTTGCATTCTACAAAATATTTCAGAGAAACCATAAAGTAGGTAGTACACAAAAGTTAAATAGGGAAGTAAGTACATAGCAACATTCGGCACATGAAATAACAAAAATAGCCAGTTTCTTCCAAACCAGAAAACTTCGGAAACGTGAAACGGTAAACTAAAATCCAGTTTCTGCTCGATATGGAGTAAAAAGCAACTCAGTATAGAAACGGTGATATTTTTCAAAGAAGTTTTTCAAGAAAGTTCTGCAGGAGCCCGTTAGGAGTCGTGTGAAGTTCAAAGTTGTAACGTTATATTTTGATGAAATCTATTTAAGAATGTTTATTTGTACAGTAAATATATTGATACATTGTATGATTTCTTCTAATCTTCTTAGTATGTTGATGGCAAATATTCTTTGAAATAAAGTGTATTTCCTCTCACTTTCTGTGGGAGGCATTTCGTGACAAGGGACGGAAGAGTGTAACAGGAAGTGACAGCTTGAGCATGGAATAAGTAAGTACTTTTTAATGGCATGGAATTAGTAAGTACTTTATAATAGCATGGAACTAGTGTACATGGAATTAGTAAGTACTATATAAATTGTAAGTAGAAAAAGTCGAATTTCAACCAGTGGGCGACCACTAGTAATTAATAAATATTGTAATAAATATTTCAGTATTTAGCTTTTAAATTTTGAGGTTAATATATTTTATTCCTATCTGCCCCCTTCGAGCTTGAAAGAAAGAAGAAAATACGTTTATTTGCGGTAAACATAACGCAAAGAAATAAAAACACAAACACGAAAGAACAAGTTGAGGGAAAATATGCGTCACATTCGCGCAAAACGGCCATCGCTCAGCATAATGCTTGCCACCGGGGTGGTGGCTGGCACTAACTAGTGGAGTTTACCACCTCGGTGGTCAATATAACTTACGTAGTGTCATCTGCCCCCTTCTTATAGTGAGGTGGTCGATTCTCATTACGTATTATGCGTGCGATATTATAAGCCATCTAGGTACTGTTATTAAATCATTTGGGTTAGGTTAGAACAGTCACTGGCAACGCTAACATCATTCGCTGCTGCAGACATTAGGTCCGCACATGTACAGGTGATAGGATGCGGCGTAAGATGAAAGATAGGCCATAGTCTGCTGGGAGACGCTGCATTATTTACTTTATTGCATACCTATTACATTGCTTCTAATATTATCTCCTTCTTAGACGTCTGACGACCCGCAACGGCTATCAAAGATCCATGAATGAAACCGGGACCAACGGCTTAACGTGCTTTCCGAGGCACGGAGGGGTCTTGCTATGTAATGATGGTCTCTCATCCTCGGGTGACATCACTTGTAAGGTATCAAGATAAATCCAAATGGCCAAAACACAACAGAGCTATCTTGTTTAGTTAAGGAGTGCCCGTGGCCACCTTTAGGCTTCATCATCAGATTCTGGACACTACCTAAAATTAGCACTATTGTCATACATATCCAATGAGCCCAAACATGTTGATGCTGTCTTGTTTGGTTGAGGAGTTCCTATGGCCACCTTCCGGCTTTAACATCAGACCTTGGATACTACCTTGGGCTATAGTACTTGTCAAGATAAAGCCAACGAGTCCAAATACTACTTGGTGCTATCTTGTTTTGTTGAGGAGTTCCTATGGCCACCTTCTGGCTCCATCATCAGACTCTGAACACCACCTAGTGCAAAAGCACATGTCAATACATAACCAATGAGTCTAAAAACGTTTGTGTTGGAGTTCCTATGGCTCCCTTCCGACTCCATGATCAGCCCCTGGACACTATCTGAGGCTTGCCAAGACATAACCAACTAGTTCAAACTCAACGACGCTATCTTATTTAGTTGAAGAGTTCCTATGGCCACCCTCGGGCACCATCATCGGACCAGTTCCATGGTATCATATTTTTGCGTTGTCCCCGACGTTACATATTATATAAGTATGCCAAGTTTCATCTCAAACAGATGTCAGGAAAAGCTTGAAAAACAGAGATAATGCGACTAACTGAGAACACACACTCCAAGGACACATGCTATTTTTACAAGCTTTATACATATTAGTTTACTGAGTTCGTATACTCAGTAAACTAATATGTATAAAGCTTGTAAAAATAGCATGTGTCCTTGGAGTCAAAATTGGGCACATCAATGTTGTATAAGGATAAGGTTGTTTCCCTTCGGAGCTTGATTTAACTTTTCACCCTGTATGTTATAGTCAAAGGAGACTGATTTTGACATCTCGAATGCTAGAATAAACATAGTTTTGGTTGAACCACGTAGGTACTTTAGATTAGAAGTTTTAAAGGACATGTCAAATATTCTCGAGGAACTCTAAGTAATTATCTGATGTTAGTCAAAGGCAAATCAACTTGGAGTAAATTGAAGCGGTTGTCTGGCCCAGAGCAGTATATTTTGATTTGTAGTAGTTATGTTTAAAATACGCGTT
Organism: Tiliacea citrago; assembly: GCA_963921375.1. NCBI lineage: Eukaryota > Metazoa > Arthropoda > Insecta > Lepidoptera > Noctuidae > Tiliacea > Tiliacea citrago. The sequence continues at coordinate 4,198,587 of OY992801.1, forward strand.
GTATGTGTAATTTTTATGCGTTCCTTGCGAAGCGTGTCTGGCGTGACCATGAATGATAGGCTGAAGAGTTATGTGATAAGGCGACGGTGCAGTCTAAAAGAAGATGTAGTGACAAAAATTTAAAACAGTATGCTTAGATGGTTTGGTCATGTTGAGAGGATGAGTGAAAGGCGACTAACAAAAGGTATATACAAAACAGAGGTGAGTAGAAACGCCGAGAGGAGACGCCCTAGGAGGACATTATAGTGACCTAATTGGTGATGTTCTTCAGAAAGGTCAGGTGCGTAGTACTCGCAACTGGCGTGCGTGTATGACCAGATGTATGAACATAGGCGAAGCAAAAGGAGTATGTAAGGAGCGTAGCAGATGGCGTTCTTGAGTTTCTGCCTACCCTCATGGAAAGAAAGCCGTAAGTTTATATTATATATGTATGCTTAAAATAATAGCACTTTGATTTCCGATAAATACTAATCAAAAGACTCACTGATCGTATTTTTGTGATTTCCTCTCATAACTCTAGCCTAGTAACTGCGACGTCTGCGACCAACTTGGGTATACCGCTCGCCACTGCGCTGTCGCGACGCCCCGCGCGCCGCTGGCTTCGCTCGCTCGGCTCGCGACTGTTTGGTCTACCCAGGGTGCCCTAGCTAACTGCGACTATAACTATAACAGTACAGATAGTTTTTAGATCAGAAAGTTAAAAGAAGATCTTTGTGTAAAATGGCGATCATAATTTGAAGATCCAAAAGTTTTAAATATTCCCCAAAAATAAAACACGTTAAAAACAATAGTGTAGACAATCCCTTAGAACTCGACACATAAAATAGTGATAAAAATAAGAGTTAATTAGCTAATATTGTGTTATTTTACAACTCATATTATATTTTCTCAAATATGCTTGGAAATTTAAGCATTATTTTGACAACCTTAATTGCTGTACTGGCCAAATACATGCGAGCAGCGGCCGTCAAAAGTTGTATGAAAATCCATATCTGCCGTGGTTTAGCGGCCAAATAAATAACACAGTAAACTCATATCTAACGTGTAATTTAAAAATGGAACAATATTTTACTCCGAAACATGGCAACATCGCACATTACCAAACACCCCAATTAGAATATTATAAATTATAATCATAATACATAAACGGATTTTTTAATATTATGTATAAAACATTGTTTATTTGTTGAATTATTTATACTGATTGTAGAAGAAAATTGTGGTCACAAATCTAAGCACGCACACAATCGTCACACGTACCTAAGGGTCTAGCGTAGTAGGTGCTTCGTCCATTTTGGTTTGTTTTGACTGTACAGTGGAAGTGTGACTGTAATTTACGTAGTTTTTAATTATATTTAAGATAAAAATTACAGAAATCGATTCTGAACAAACTATTTTCATAATGTGCATTAATTCAGTTACACTTTGTATAAGAATAGTGTTAGGTTAATTTATCTGTATTTTTTAAATCGAATAAAGTGACATATCGATTATTCAGACGATTATTTATGTAGCAACACCAAGCGGTGACGGTTGATAAGTGGGCTAGGAAGGCGCGATCCGGCAATCGATTCGTTCACTGGGTTTTGGAGCGAGCTACGGGTTGGACAAACTAGAATAACTGTCGATAAATGAATTGTAGCTGGTTGATTGGAGTAGGTAGATTTTTGTATAGGAGGAATTAAAGAATAATTATTATTATCTATGTAAGGAGTTTTATTACAATAGGTCATCCCGTGGTTAGAAGATTAGTTACTCGAAAATGTGGGTAGTAAGGCTATTTAGTTCTGAGCTTTTGCTTTGTGCGATGAACATACAGTATTTCCACTTATAGCTTTCAGATACGATTTGTTTATATAACAGTAACTTTCTTCCACACACTTTGGGAAAACAAATGGTAATCACCCCGTACAAAATAACAATTGGAAATCAAAACTTTTGATAGCAAGACATTTGACGCAACAAAGGACATTTGACAATAATCATTATTATTGATACATCTTTCCTCTAGCTTTCTGTGGGAGTGATTTCGTGAAAATGGACGGAAGTGTGTAAAATGAAGTGACAGCTTGAGCATGAAATAAAAGTACTTACACTTTAAATAGCATGGAATTAGTGTACTCATGGAATTAGTAAGTACTATCTAAATTGTTAGTAGAGGGTGTCGAATTTCGACCAGTGGGCGACCAATAGTAATGAATAAATATTTCAGTATTTAGCTTTTTTAAATTTGATGTTAGTATCTGTCGTTGCTCAGTTGCTTATTACCAAGATGAGATGTCAGATGTTACACATCGTTTGCGACTAGTGAAAGGTTCACTTGTTTTTTTATGTGATACTCAATACTTTCAAAAACATAAATATAATGGTTCCCTATCCATTTGCATACAATTTTAAGACATAATATAACATGACATAATTTTGTTTTACCTACTTAAAATTGGTTTCCGTTATTCCCGTAAGTTGTTATGCCTTAACACTATTATGCTAATAGACATTACGCCAAGTAACATTATGCGAATTAAAATTATGTCAAAACAAATTATCCAACAAGATAAATACGTCTACAACTCTACGTCAACAATATGGCAAAAACAATTGTGGCAAAAAAATTGATACCAAAACAGTTATGCCAAAATATATTAGTAAAAAAAAACATTATGCGAAAAGAAGGGATCCCAAATATAATACAGTAATTTAATATTGAAGGAAATATTGTAAAGTAGCCTATTTTCTTCTCGAAAACAACAAAAGACCAGCACCCTAATTGCGTAACACAGTTTGAATCACAATCTGAATGAATTTGAAGTATACACCGTGGCATTTTAATCGTCTTACAACGGCTGCCCACTTCATGTATCCAATGACTACTAATCATTCATGAAAGTATTTTTTTTTTATTAACATTTGAATAATTAAACAAATGATAAATTATTTATTATGACGCATGACGTAGTTTGAAACAGCCTGTTAAGAGCGCGGTGCGAGCCTTGCGTTCCAAGGGCGGCGTGGAATGGAGCGCAAGGCTCGCACCGCGCTCTTAACAGGCTGTTTCAAACTACATCAGGCGGCATAATGAATAATATTACAAAAAAAAATGTGAATAAATATTTTATTTTATGAATGATGAAGTAGTCATTGGATACATGAAGTGGGCTGCCGTTGTAAGACGATTAATATGCCATGGTGTATAGCTAATCGATTTCTTTATGAAGCAATTTATTGATTGATTTTTTTTTCGAAATAATAGTCGAATACAATGCATTCATTGTATTATTTACGTTTAGTCCAGTACAGTCCAACCACATTTAGTTGGACTGTCAAAGTGAAACCTATTGCTACTAATAGTGTTTTACGAAATTTCCCCGCTGTTCAATTTACATTGAATTGGCTGTCAATTGAATTCGTACGCAATTTCTAAAGCTAAATTACTATCGATCGTGTCAAATCCTATCTATCTTTTACGGAAAGATGGGACAATGATGCTGTATTTAGTAATACTGTGTGACCAAGACATTTTTTTTTATAATCTCAGAGGCGTTTTTGTCATCGACCTTTTGAGCAAAGCAAAAATAAAAGAAAATTGATTGCAAACGCAAATAATTTTCTTTATTTATCGTTTTTTTAGAATCGACTTGACATTGGCATCAATTTGTTTTATTGGAATGAACGACGGAAATGTCTGAAAGCTCACTTGATGTTGACTGTTAGCATTATGCCTCGTTTGTCACCTTCACAGGGCCCTTCCCGGTCCGTCTATCGTCAACGTGAGCTGGTCGAAAAGCTCAATACTCAATATATTTATTGCTTTCACATGTGGACTTAGGTGGTGGGTAGCTAACCAAACTACTAACAAGCAAGTGAGAACGAGCTAAAATGGAACGAAAAATAGTATGCGGAAATTTTAAAAAACATTCCAGGGAATACGTGTTTTTGAGTAAGCCTTACAAGTTTGTGAAATAAATGTTTGTCATTTAGAATCTCGTGCTAGGTTCTAAATGGTGGGCTAGGTTTTTATATGATGTTTTATTTTACTTTTACAATTTATGAGTACATTATGTACGGCCAAAGTTCAGGTAAAATTTATGCAAAAAAAAGTTAATTTAAAACCCGACTGCGTAAAAAGTGGAGTCGGGTTTTAGATTTTTTTAATTAACTTTTTTATTTTACAGTTTTTAGTTAGGATTATAAGACGGTAAATTTGGTTATTTACCCACTTATAATCTGTTGATAACGGCTTCTTACTCATTCACTCACTCATAAGTTTGGGATAGTTTTTTTTATTATTTCTCATTCCAAATTACATTTAAAAATATAATTTATTATATTTTTGTAATCACTTTTTATTACCCTTCATTTTGATACCCCACTGCCCCAGGCTTGGGGGATTTTTTTTTTGAATGCACAGTTTTTGGCGCCAACGATCCGCCATTTTTATTATTTTTTTATTTTAATATACCCGGTGACACTCGGAAAATAACAGCGAATCTAACGACATATTAGTTATCAAAATCGGTTCAGCCGTTTAGTAGTTACGAGGGAACATAGGGTCGGACATACATACAAACATATAGGTCAAAAACATACCCCTCCTTTTTTGGCTTCGCCGCAGTCAGGTAAAAAGCAGATTTTTGCAGGCTTACACTAAATTTGTTTTTTTTTTTTTGCTTTCATAGAAACTTATTTATGTAATGATTGGTGGATATCAAACGGATCCATAGCAACGTAGCATAGCACATCTCTGGTGAAAAAGCACCCTTACCATGCCGTAGCCACTCCCCGTGCGTTCCCTACTACCGATGCATCGCATAGCTCGAGCTCCGCATCTTCCTCGCACAGCTACCTCGCGGTGGTGCATCTTCATAGCACATCTTACTCGCTTCACTACACAGCTTAGCATTAGAGGACACGATCACATAGTTTCGTAGCTTAGCTTTCACAAGCACATTTCTGGTGGAAAAGCACCCTAAGTCGATCAGTCTGCCTAGCCTTTTCCCAACTATGTTGGAGTCGGCTTCCAGTCTAACCGGATGCGGCTGAATACCAGTATTGTACATGGAGCGACTGCCTATAATATCTGGGGGTCTACTACGAACATAAATCCGAAGTATCGGCCGAATGTTCGGTCGTTTCTTTACTACGGCTAACTATCGCTAACTAAGCGAAAAAAAAAGAAACAAGACAGTCGAAGAGATAAGCCAAAGTCAAAACTGTGACTTGAAGTCGGGTAAGGACTCAAAGTCAAAAAGGAAACTGTAGAAGTTATAAAACGGCCGGACAGTCGGCCGATACTTCGGTTTAGTGCTTCGGAGTAGACCCCCTGACCTCTGATTGTAGTAACGATTGTCAAAGATTCCATGCCACGAATGACAGCCGATACCAACGGCTTAACGTTCTTTCCGAGTCTCGGAGGTGTCTCGATATGTAAAGATGGTCACCCATCCACGGACCAACGACAAGCGTAGCTTAACCTATGGATCGACCCGTGCGGCTGTTATTATTAGCCCTAAATTTATATTTAGATTTTACTAAGTGACCCGTATCTACTTACTCTGAACTCTTTAGCAAGGAGTTCTACGTCCTAAAATATTTATTTGTTTGGCCAGATATAACCGAACTCCACATACCTTCCGAGGTTTACCTTCACGTCCAATTCAAGTATAAATTGACAGGGTTACAGAATGTAATCATTTATTTATGTAAATCACGTACCTAGATAACGGTAATCCCGACTCAATGTTTTGTCAGATTTATTATACTGACTCAATTTGTTCAGGGAATATTTTATTTTTAATGTTGATTCGGGAAGTACCTAAATACAGATTGTTATTACATATTTTTACTAGAATTTCAAAGTTGTCTTTTGAATAACTTAGGGCTTTTGAAAAACACTTCGAAAGGCTGTCTGAAATCAGTAACTCTAATGTTAACCTTTTGTCAACTTTTCTGGTTGGTTGCCCAAAATAACTAAGTGCACCCAATCATTTATTCAGTTTATTATCAATTAGTTAACATGAAATTGGACCATAGATTACATTTAATAGCTCTAGGCTATCAAGCTATAGAACTTGGAGATGGCCCATTTGATGTCAAAAACTTCTGCATATTTAAAATCGGTATACCGCATAGGTTTAGTCCACACGGGATGTGCCTTAAATGTGACTGGGCCCGTATAAAAAAAAAACATTCCCATGTTACTGTAATTTCATTGCCAGCAATTTGACTGCCTGCCGTTCTGCGTTCCTACTTTGAATCGGCTCACGTCACAGCTCTGGCCATATTGATTGTGAATGGGACATGCGAGCTCGCACCAGCTATTCCTGCGTTCTGTGGGCCTATGAACGTGAGGAGTAAACTTAACGTAAATTAGAACAATTTTAAAATTGATAATAGTCGTTTCACACATAATATTAAGGCGCTGACAAGAGGCAAATGATATAAGTAGGCTTAGCTTAAAAAAATATTGCCATAATTATCTATATAGTTTGTGGTAGCAGAAAATATATATGTTAATCTTGAACATATTTCTCAAAACTTGGTTGTTATCTAAATACGTTTTGAAAAAAAAAATATCGTTACTAATTAACTGTAAACTAAGCATTTACCTTGAGTTCCAATCCAAATATCTAAATGGAATATAACATCGTACGTTGGTATTTAATTAATAACATGAAGCATTTATACAGGGTTATTGGTAAAACACCAACAACCTCTTAAGGGGTCATTGTACTCATCATCATGAACAACTTTAACTATGTGACCAAAACTAAAATCGCGAATAAAAATCAGCTGTTCCTTAGATTTATGTCCGCATAACTCGTCAAAATGTAGAGAAGAGCAGATTTTTTTTCGCGATTTCGGGTTTGGTCCCATAATAAAACTTGTTCATAATGATGAGTACAATGACCCCTTAAGAGGTTGTTGGTGTTTTACTAATAACTCTGTATAAATACTTTTATATACACTTGTACATATTATTATTTTAAGTCTGTTAGTTTTTAAATGTCTGTTAGTACAAACCTACTTACAGATGTCAATATTTTCAAAATAAAGAAAGATCCATTAAAAAAAAATAATAACAAGAACGTCTTATTTGAATGCAGGTCTTGATTGATTTTTATTTTTGATTACTAATCTCATTTTTAAATAAATGGATAATTGCTTCATAATTTTCAATACATTACAAGCGTTGTGTTATCCCGCTTCTCTTTCTTTACTAAGCAGTCCGACAGTGACCGCGCTTTAGCTGTTGTCAGCATCTGACCTTAATTTTAATGTTACCTATGGGTTTCATATCAATGGGCGATAAGTACTAATTAGAAAGAAAATACGTTTATTTGCGGTAAACATAACGCAAAGAAAAAAAGAAAGAAAGGAAAAAAAAAAATATTGGGACTCAACACAGGAGATCACAAATTAAACTAAAACACACTCTTAGAAACATAAAATACAAAAAACAATAAAAAACACACTAAACTGAAAATAAAACGAAAAGTAAAAAATATGAGCATGATGATGCGACAATTAAAAATAAAATGCCGCAGCGCTGGTATTCTGATATTCCAAAACAAACACGAAAGAATAAGTTGGGGGAAAATATGCGTCACATTCACTAAATCGGTAAATAATAATACGGGTCGTTTGCAAATAAAAAAAAGGCTATGGAACAGTTAGTTACTGTTTCATAATTACATATATTCATAAAATATGCGTACTAAAATCATTCGAAATATTGCAATGGTATAAAAAAAGATTGCTAAAATTTGTTTGGGTAATGAAATTTTGTCAAAATCTTTTCGGCAAAACGGCAGGCACCCGTTATTCCCCATTTAATTACTTACAATACAACCACCGTACGGTTAGGTACCTACTGCCAAATTATTATCAATGAGCGCAAGACGACCCTGGAGGCGTGGGGGCTTCGCGGCGCCGCCGCCGTTAATATTTTTTGTACGGACAACCCGGTAACATCACAACCTTATAACTTTGTGATTTTTCATGATACAGTTTTGAAATTTTGTACATAAATTCTTTACATAAAAATAATATACACGTGTTTCGGGTTTCACATATACTAAAACTAATATTGTATACTTACACTTGGACCTTCCTCATGAATCAGTTCGTCCATGGGTGTAAACCGTATCAAAATCCGTTTAATAGTGTTTGAGTTTATCGCTTTCAGACAGACAGAGGCGGCGAGGGGACTCAAACTCAAAGCATTTATTTCAAATAAACCAATTACAGGCACTTTTGAATTATTTTCAAGGGGTCGGTCAGTCAGAGAGATGAATCTAGTTGCCCATTCCAAATCGTAGTAGGTACCTATGGAGAAGAACGGGAAAGAAACTCCACGGACACTCTTTTAAATTGACATATTATGGTTACAAAATATAGGTTACATCATTCATGTTTATACATGTGAGAACGATGCAAAACGTCAAAAGCATCCGTAATAAAAAGATAACAAAATACAATTTAATTAAAATAAGCGGTGACAGCAAAGAGATGAACAGTCCCTAATTGAGGCGCCTGTTCACGAACATGACGAACATAATATTATTTATGTAGTGAAGATAAATAACCTACTTAATTCATTAATAAAAATAATAAAATTATATCCTATCTAAAACTATTCACAAATTAAAATATGGCGTCGAAAAATTCATCCACATCGCTGTCGACTGGTAATGTACCCAAGAGACTGGCGGCATTGCCACGTTGTATGGCAATGCTTAGCCTCTGGCCAAGGTAAAGGCCAGCCCTTTGGTCGTGGGAAGTGTCAATTAGTAGTAGGTACAATATTATTTTATAAACTGGTAAATAAATGTTTGATTAAATGTAGTGAACTGTATAGTGGCAATCGCTTTCAAAGCTTTTCGTGTTTCTACAAGGACTTTCAACAGGGTTGACATAAGCTGTTCGGTACTTAGTTAATGTCAATCTAATACATTTTTCACTTTTTAACCGACTTCCAAAAAGGTGGAGGTTATTATGTTCAGCTGTATGTTTGTTTTTTTTTTTTTAGTATGTTCACCGATTACTCCGTCAATAGTGGACGGATTTTGAAAATTATTTTTTTGTATGAAAGGGTATGCTCCTGAGGTGGTCCCATTGCCACCAAATCAGAATCTGATGAGGGGATCCCATGGAAATTGAGGGAAATCCTCAAATTTTATAGGCATACCTATAGCGATTTGAGTATTTTTTATAGTAACTCGTGCATTTGCACTCGAAAAGCCCCATTTGGTGAAGTGGAACTGATGATGAAGAACACAGATGGCCACCGGAACTACTATTTCACCGTTGCGATTCGATTAACACTTTAATATGGTTGCTAAGCAATTTATGCTCGTCAAAATGCATATGGTGAAGTCACCATCAGGCCTCGGGGGGGGGTCTGGTTCTTACCAGGAGAACTTCTCAACAGTTGATGCCCCAGCATCGGGAAAAGCAATATTTTGTAAAAGGTGATAAGTATTTGACATTAGGCTATTGTAAATTAGATAAATTACAAACTGACCCACTAAAAATGAAAAATAAAAAACTTTTTTTCGGTGCCTTTGAGTCTGTATTTTAGTTTTTCGCCACCGACTTCCGAAATTAAAGTTATTTTTGACTTTGTAGTGTTTTTTGTGTCCTTTGTGGAAGTTGATTGTTTTTTTTTTTGTAAAAAGTTTTTTTACTATCATCATTAGCGCCGATAAAATGTCACTTTGTCTAGGCTCTAAGGTTCTAAATATGGTTAAGATTTTCGTAATTCGACCATACCTTAGCTACCATTGATGCAGATAATATTGATGAACAGAAAGACTGCAGGTTCTATAAAGAATAATAGTTAAATACATGCGAAATTAGTTTAATGTCAAGACTACGCTCGGACAGAAGAACTGCACCACCAGCAGTAGGCAAATAAATATATAAATCTGTCCTGTTTTGAACATATCAGCGGCACATATTATATATCTAGGTACAATACAATCTCAAACACTTCTACATACACACCCTCACATACATACCTTCATTCTAACACCTTCACTCTAACATACACACGCATAATACACCTTAAAAGTCGTTTCCAGTATCTCTTTTATTAATTCTTTCTTAATTTTAATATACATACTTTTTAACCTGCAATGTCAATGAATATTTTTTGTAATGTTAGTACACAACATAAAAGGCTTTTGGTATCACAGTGACAGCAGAACACTGACTCCTAAGTCACAGGATCACCTAGTTTAGGAATCAATTGACGGGGTCCGAAAGGGCTAATGCCTGCCAGGGTTAGTCTGTCCGAAAGGGATATCGTGGCCCTGGCACACAGGCATCTGAAGGAACACGGGTAGGTTTTAGTCAGTAAAAGTCTGACACGCCCTCCCCGCTCCGCCCAGAGCGGGAAAAAAGGGTTTACCTTAAATTACCTTTAGTTAACCAAGTTTATCTTAGTCTTAAAAAATGTCTGACGTTTTGTATCAATAAAAAAAATATTTTATTAATGTACCCACCGCTGGGACACAGGCGTGAGAGGGATCCGTAACCCACCACGCGGGCCCAGTGCGGGTTGGTGGATGTCACATTCCTTCGAATTGTTTGTTCTAGGTTATTTCGGTTTCCTCACGATGTTTTCCTTCATCGTTTTGAGAGCAGATTAAATACATACAGCCGGGGAAATTAATTGTTAGGCAATTTGACACTTAATTTTCCGTGTCTTAGCCAAATCACAGCTGTCATACGTGAATGAAATCATACAAATGTCAAAGAATTACACATGTTGCAGTGTTAAAATACAAAGTAATACGTACCACTCATAAAGTTGTATATCAGCGGGTTGACGGCGGAGTTTGCGTAACACATGACGTGGCTGATTAGCGCTATGCAGGTCATGACGTCACTCTGTTGCACGTCGTATGCCACCCTGGAAAAAAAACACAGGTTAAGAGGGCTTTCAGGTAGGGGTTTGTCTATTTTTAGGGTTCCGTAGCTCAAAAGGAAACAAGAGCGAGTCGTACTCGTGCACCGAGGGTTCCGTACGTATATATAATATGATGTTGATGATTTCTGAAAATCTGTGCTAATTAGAGACATCGTTTTATTTTTCCTGTAATCTTTAAGTACATAAACTTATATCACATAGAATAATTTCAGATTTTTCTCTATGCAAACTTCGGAGATAATGGTATACAACAAAAGTCGAAAACTATGATGCCTAAAAAAAAAAATGTTTGAGAATGTGCAAACAGCGCTCTTTCATATGATATCCCCTCATGGCTTTCAGGTCCTGTTGCAAAAAGATATATGTTTTAAATTTCTTTCTTGTTTGCAAAATAGTTGGGTAAACGTCATCTAAAACTATTCCAAATTTCAAGTTGTTAGCATTAGTACCTAGTTCGTGAGATATCCAGCTGTGACAGACAGACAGACAGACTTAGTCTCACCATAAGGGTTCCTTAATTTTACCATTTTGGTACAGAACCCTAAAAATGGAACCCTTATCATGGAATGGATCAGTCGCTTCTGTCTGTCTGTCCGTCTGTCAAAGCCGATTTGCTCCAAATCAAGTTGAAACTTGGTACCTACACGTATCAATTTCTGTGATCCAAACACGGATGTGTAACGTGTATAAATGATTTTTGAATATGGGGGTCACTTTTGAAACACTGAAAACCATTACTCCTACTAATCCACATCTACATTAAACTTAAAACTAACAAAACTAAAATAAGAATACGAATTACATAACATCACGCCTGTAATCCCCGAAGGGTTAGGCAGAGGTGTACCTAATAGTACACCCACATTTCGCCAGTTATGTTTAAGTCCCATGTAATAGGGGGCGAGCCTATTGCCATCAACCGGGCACAAATCCAGACTCCGGGGTGCTTCTGAGAAATTCTTAATCGAAAATCCCAATATCACTTTGCCCGACCTGGGAATCGAACCCGAATACTAATTAAAATTAATAAAATAAAAAACTTGAGATAGCGATGTAAAAATACAGCTACTATTATTATAGATTAGATAGATATTATTTATAAATTTATATTAATATACTTTTTATATTTATTTATATAAATATATACTACTTTATAATCTACAAGAAATAGTAGGCTCTTTTATTTATTTATAATAGAAACTTCTGTTAAGCATAAAGAGATTAGTTTATAGCTATTAAACAAAACATATGAGTAAAAATTTACATTACAAAAAAAAATATTGTAGGTTACTTTTAGGAAGTACGAAAAGTTGTAATTTCCAACATAACCCCCATAGGGAATGTCCAAACATGTTACTAATCCTTATTACACATGGGTAATGCTTTTGAAATCCCTAAGGTCCTTGTGCTTATCGGCACTAATGGGTAGGTAATCTTGGTAGTCAAAATCTGGCAATTCAAATACAATATATTTCTGGATGTTATGTTCTTCTTTTACCGTCGCAATATATCCCACGGGAACGTACTACCAGGATTTAAAGTATCCTATGTGTTAATCCAGGTTGTAAACTATCTGTGTACCAAATTTCATCTAATGCTTACGCGGCACACGCCATTAAAGTTGGCATGACTTTGCCCGAAATCTTCAACAATCAGCGTCATATTTCAGCCAATTTACATAAAACCATAATAAACTTCAAACCTTTGTCATGAATCACTCTGTCCAATGGTTAAAACCATATGAAAATTCGTTCGTAATTTTACAGTATACGGAGTTCAGTCAGACAGACTGACGCGGCGGGGGGGCGTGTGTTATAATTATTATACAAGAATAAGAAAGAAAGAAAAATTGTTTATTGTTTTTTTTTTTGTTAATTGTTTTTAGGGTTCCGTACCCAAAGGGTAAAACGGGAACCCTATTACTAAGGCTCCACCATCTGTCTGTCTGTCCGTCTGTCACCAGGCTGTATCTCATGAACCGTGATAGTTAGACAGTTGAAATTTTCACAGATTGCCGCTATAACTACAAATACTAAAAAACAGAATAAAATAAATATTTAAAGGGGGCTCCCATGCAACAAACGTGATTTTTTTGGTCGTTTTTGCTCGATATTGATAACGGCAACAGGTAGACGCTTGAAATATTCACAGAATATTTAGTTAGTATATTCACTTTAAAAATAAATAATTAAATTAATATAAAACAAATATTTAAGGGGGGCTCCCATACAACAAACGTGATTTTTTTCCGTTTTTATAGATAATGGTACGGAACCCTTCGTGCGCGAGTCCGACTCGCACTTGGCCGGTTTTATTTAGTTATTATGTGTGTCTTATGTGACAGTTGATTTTCCCCATGAGCCATTGTAGTTGCTGCTATGCAGCATGAACCTGGGATGTTCTCGCGCACTCATTATTTCTCTTTGATACTGGATTGGAAAGGACCACTTCTTCAAGTGCTTATTTTTTTTTAAGTTATTTTTTGATGATATTTTCACTCTTTCCACTTCTCTAACATCAAAATATTTGTGTCTTTGGCGACTTATTCTCAGGAAATCATACCAATAGAATGGAAGTTTTATCAATATTATAATTAATCAATCTTAACGCATTCTAAATAGGAATGGCCTCGGATAGGGTATGCTATTTAAACTGAATCTAGAATTTTCATTGTATTAAGGACAATAGAATGAATAAACCTTGTCACAGTATATTTATTGTTTTGTCCTCCTGCTGAGTCACAATATATTTCTAGATGCGTCACACGACCATCTAAGTGGTTTGTGAAATAATGAAACAAGAATGAGACCAATTCATGTGAACCCACTTCTGGGTAAGTGTAAAATTAGGAGCTAGCATCGCTCAGGACATGAATATTAAATGAGAACATAGATAACTGTCGTTTTACAAAAATCATTAGTGGTAACTTTGGGCAATTTGACATACGACATATTCTTTTGATAGTCCATAGCAGGGATGTTATGGAGCTTCGTAACCGTAACAGAAACTATTGGATATCTGTAATCAAAATATATCCGTAACCGTATCCGTTTCACAAGTTTCGGATAGTTTCGTTTATGGGCGGAGTCTAAATAAAACGACATGTTTCATCTGTAAATAATTACTTACCTATATGACTGATTATAATACCAAATGATAACCTAGGCTAGATAAACCTATAAATAAAACCAAAATATTACATACTATTTGTGTTGAATGTAATAAACGTAACCGAAACTATCCGAAACTAACGAATAATCCGAAATAATTACATATCCGTAACCGTACCCGAAACCGATATAATTTTATTCCTATATCCATATCCGTATCCAGATCCAACATATCATATCCGTAACATCTCTAGTCCATAGCAATTGCTTGAAATGTAACATCTGCCTTACTCTTTATACGATTATAAAAGGTTTGAGCCTATCATTTGTGCAAATTGTTAATTTTTAGGGTTCCGTACCTCAAAAGGAAAAACTAAACGCTTATAGGATCACTCGTGTTTCTGTCTATCTGTCCGTCTGTCACAGCTAATTTGCTTCGAACCTACTGGACCGATTAAGTTGAAATTTGGTAAACATGTGAGGTTCTGTGAACCAAACACGCTCGTGTAACGTAAATAAATGAATTTTGATTATGAGGGTCACTTTTGGGGGGCAAAGTAGAAAAAAAAGGAAGGTTTTTCAAACTGTTAGTTCTAGTACCGTGTGACATATCAGATGACTGGGCTTGTTGTGACGGCCTCATTTTTTTATTATATTAAAAAAATATACAGTTTTAATGTTATTTAAGAAAATAGATGAAAATTAATCATTAACCCCTTATCTACGAAAACACTGATCCGAATTTAAAAAAAAAAATATATAAAATAGTTTACAGGAAATGGAAACGTATAAGAAGTATATGGTGTTAAAATGACATGGTAAATATTTCATTATTGTGCGTACAAACTTACATTTGCAGTTGGAATGTATGGGAGAACATGTTACTCAACTACTATTTTAAGTTTGGTCCTGGGATAAAACACATGGTTGATAACATATTCATTGTAATGAACCCGCCCCACACAAGTTCAACTTGCATTTGTCCGGTTTTTTGTGCTCCTATTGATTTCCCTCAGACACCAAGGCCTTTGCTTTAATTGTGAATTCATCACAGGAGGTGTCTGCACGAGGGTAACCAAACGATATATTAAATTCGGTATTAAATATATGCCTGTAAATTTCGTGTATTCCCGTTGTTGTTATTATTCTCGGGGCGACCATCCAAGTATAACTAGTGCATTTTTTTAATATCTAAATCTTCTTGTTAATAAGCTTTTTTGGTATTTTTCACATTGTAGTGGGTTTGCCTTCCTTTGAAGGATTTTATATGATTGCAAACTGATTGTTTAGTATTATTGTCAAATTTCTTGTGAGAACTTGATGTTCCTTTTTGATCAGTGCAATAAAAATAAAAAAACTATATTTCAGACATGAACACATATGAACAGTCCATAAGTTGTTTAGTGATGGGTTAGTAACATAAAGTACTTATATTCTATATTAGTATTGTTAGTAAAGACACAAACACAGCTAAATTGCCTAAGCCCGCCCTCGAGGCTCAGTGTGGTAGCACCATAATAGGTGCAAATAACTTATCTACGTGTACCTGCAGCTACTTCCACCCAGTGCCGTTGTATAGGACAGTCTGGCCTGTTAACAATAATTTTCAGGATGCTGTTCCGAGTGTTACGCAAGCGCTGTAGCAAGGAAACCGCTTTTATACGCATGATAGCGTGAAATCCGTCTGTGTGAGCTTCGGCAAACTTGCCCGAAGCACTACAACGCCGCGGCAGCTACAACAGCATCCTGAAAGCGTTATTATATTGAATGAACGCGCAGGACATTATAGGCGCGGCTTGTAGATGACACCCACAGGCCGCTCCAATAAAAGTACTGACAGAACGCTTTAAATAAGATCACCTTGACGTCTGCCGTGCAGCGAGCAAACCTGCGGGCGAGCATATTGCTCCTCACCGCCAACGCCTTGCGCTTCCTCTCTATATCACCGTCATCACGTAGTAGATGTGGCCTAAATATTAATATTATTGGTGTTTTCAATACCTGACTGTTTCAATAACTTTTGCAGAAGTTGAAGTTTTTCCACTCTTATAATGGGGTTTATAATGGGTGGGGTATAATGGGTTGGGTTGGGTTGCAAGCGCTACTGCTGAGCATGAGGTCTTGGGTTCGATTCCCGAGTCAGGCATAGTGATATTGGGTATTTCTATCTGAAATTTCTCAGTAGCAGCCCCGAGACTGGATTTGTGCCCGGTTGATAGCAATAAGCTCGCCCCCTATTACATGGGACTTAAACATAACTGCCGAAATGTGGGTGTACCACAGGTACACAGGTCTGCCCAACCCTTCGGGGAATCAAGGCGTGATGTTATGTATGTATGTATATCCAATATAGATGAAAATGCCTTGTAGCATACAGGTACTTTTAATCTATCATTATTTTACTTTGTACGTCAAATGGGACGGACGAAAATTGACATCAATTTCATTCTACATAATGCATCTCCTTTTTATTGATGAAACATTCATCAATCCACATAAATATATATTCTGCTCATCTGTAGAATTCAGTCCATTAAATTCCCTGAGTAATTTAACACGATTTTCTGACGAAATTCTACCAAAACACTTTAGTCTTGCACACCTATAATCGTTTCCTGCTTCGTATGTAGACACTCATTTTTTGGAACGAAGTTCTTTAACGTGGCTTTATGTTAGGAGTTGACTGGTAGAAATCGTCACGTAACGAAAAAGCGATATGCGACTTTGAGAGAGAGAAATGAGAGCTTCTAAGAACTATCCTAATCCTAACTTCCTAATTCTAACTTCCTAACTAATCCTAACTAATATTATAAATGCGAAAGGAAGTTTGTTTGTTACCTTTTTACGCCTAAACCATTGAACCGATCATCCTGAAATTTTGCATATACGTTGTCAGGTGTACAGAAACGGACATAGGGTACCTTTCATCCCGAGAAAAAGTACTGTTCCCGAGGAAAACAACAATAACGTTCTTATGATAATAGATGGCACCACGTGTCTTTCAAATCATGATTGAATTATGTTATGGGATGTATTTAATAGCATTTTAAATTTCAAAAAGTAGAGTACAATCTGAAATGATTGACAAATTCTAAATTAACGCGAGCGAAGCTGCGGGCAAAAGCTAGTCTAGTATGAGTCACGTTTTTAAATACAGAGCCATCTAGCTCTGTATTTAAAAACTCTCTCTGGAAGTTTTTCGACCAAATGAAACGTCGGAGAAACGAAAAAAATCGAATTGATAATTGGTCAACTGATACAGTGGCAGACGTGACTTCAATGAAGTAAACAAAAAACGAAACTATACCAGTTGAAAAGTTTTAGGCGAAATGAAATTCGGTCAAATATTTTTCGAAATTAAGTTATGCAACCATCAAATTTAAAAGCATGCAAAGTGATCTGATTGGCTGTTGTTACTTCAGTTAACCAGTCAAAGCAGTTGACATACAAATGATAATTTGTTAGCTAATTAGTTGATTTTTAGGGTTCTGTACCCAAAGGGTAAAACGGGAACCCTATTACTAAGGCTCCTCTGTCTATCTGTCTGTCTGTGTATCTGTCTGTCTTTCTGTTCTCTGTCACCAGGCTGTATCTCATGAACCGTGATAGTTAGACAGTTGAAATTTTCACAGATGATGTATAACATGATGTGCTATATCAACACATACTAAAAATATAATAAAATAGATATTTAAGGGGGCTCCCATACAACAAACGTGATTTTTTTTGCTCTTTTTTGCTCTTTATTGATAACGGCAACAGGTAGACGCTTGAAATATTCACAGAATATTTAGTTATATATTCACTTTAAAAATAAATAATTAAATTTAAATAAACAAATATTTAAGGGGGGCGCCCAAACAACAAACGTATTTTTTTTTGCTGTTTTTATAGATAATGGTACGGAACCCTTCGTGCACGAGTCAGACCCGCACCTGGCCGGTTTTTTTTTATTGTTCGTTGGCAGTTGACAGTGTTCGTAGATCTGAATAAGAGATGTAAACTTACATCTCATAATCAGACTCACGAAACACCGGGTTTCTGGAAAATAAATTTTAGTTAGCAGATAGGCCAAAAATACTTCTTTATCTCGCTAGTTTAATAAAGTATGATTGATAATCTTTTAGTTGCCCTTGAACTTTGGACCTCTGCTCTATCCCTTTGAGCAAACACCCAAAGTTAACAAGATATCACTTGATCTTAATTAATAAAATGTCCCTTATCAACAGGGAGTGCTCACGCAAATTAATTCAAACTGACAAAAATTGTCAAGGATAATAATACCCTTGAAGAAACTTTGTTCTAAAATATGACTTTAATAAATATTTCTTTCCGCATTCGAAAATTCGAAAGAAAAAATAACTTCTAAGTAAGCGGTTGCTAAGAATTACCTACTTTGAAAGGGATTTTTTTTTTTTCTGTGTGGGAAATTATCAAATAACTTCTCCTGCTCTGGGCGCAGCGGGAGGGCGTGTCAGACTTTTACTGACTAAAACCCACCCGTGTTCCTTCCGTTGCCTGTGTGCCAGGGCCACGATATCCCTTTCGGACAAACTCGCTACCCCGGCAGGCATTGGTCCTAACGGACCCCGTCAATTGGTGCTGACATCTCTTTGAGGCGCGCGTGGAACACAACGCGCCGTCGACCCGGGCCTGGTCCTTATCGGACGGCGAGCTACCTATCGCTCACCGTCCGCAGGCCCGCGGGCCTGCGGACGGTGAGCGGTGGCCGGAAATCGGCTTGCGACTCCCGACGCCCAGTGCGTCTCCTGCGGCGACTAGGGGCGTGAGGGCGCGAACCCTGCCTATCCATCACGCGTTCCGCCTCCTCCTTCGCTAGCATTTCGCAGAAGGAGGTGACGGCCTCCCATGCACTCTCGCTCCGAACCATGGCCTGCACCAGGGCCGGACGCGAGAGATCGCCGCCGCCGATCGCCTCCGTGAGGACACGGCGGTGCTCCGCCCAAGCTGGGCAGACCTCCACCGTATGCTCCACCGTGTCCTCCGGGCGATCTACACAGTGGTGACATCCGGGCGTTTCCTCCCGATTTATCCTGAACAGGAACCTCCCGAAACAACCGTGTCCGGTGAGGACCTGCGTCAGGCGGAAGGTGAGGACGCCGTGGCGCCTCTCTAGCCACTCCTCAAAGAGGGGACTTATCGCCACAATTGTGGCGTGCCCAGCGCTGGGTTGCGACAATCGCACTCTCCATGTCGCTATGAGATCCCGCCGGAGATCTGTTCGCTGTGCCGTGATTTCTCGCGGCAGCGGAGTTTCACCCCGGCGTTTCGCCTCCTCGCGCCACTCCCAGATGTGCGCGAGGACTTTTGCCTCCAGATCCCATGGCGGCAGTCCGGCAAGGAGGCTCGCCGCCTCACGGGAGACCGTGCGGTAACCCCGTACCAGCCTGATGGCCATGACCCTTTGGGACGCGTTCAACCGCTGGGCTGGTCGCAGCCTTAAAGAACGCGCCCATACCGGTGCCCCGTAAAGGGCCATGGACCGCACGATCCCCGCGTAGAGCCTCCGGCAGGAGGCGTTTGGACCCCCTAGGTTGGGCAGGAGCCGCTTCAAGGCAGCCCCGGCCCGCTCCAGTCTGGGAGCCAAACGTCGAAAATGCTCCACGAAGTTCCACCGGCTGTCGAGGACGAGTCCCAGGTACTTCATCGTCGACTCGACGCCGATGTGAACCCCTCCCGCCGTTATCTGGGAACCCGACAGTGGCGCGTTCCGAGGACCATAAAAACACATGGCCTTGGACTTGTGCAATGCCACCTCGAGTCCCAATTGCCGGATTCTATCGACGATTGTCGCAACCCCGCGTGCCGCCAGTTCGGCCGCCGCCTGATGCGACCTCCTCTGCGCCAGGACCAGCGTGTCGTCAGCGTAGCAGACTACGCTGACACCGCTAGGGAGGTCGGCACGCAGCACCCAGTCGGACCCGATGTCCCACAGATGCGGCCCCAGGACCGATCCCTGTGGGACACCGCACGACATCTCTCGCCGGTTCCACTCTCCGTGGTGACCGGGGTAGATGATGGCCCTGTCCGTCAAATAGGCCTCGACTACACGACAGAGGTAGGTTGGCATCCGGTGATACCGAAGTGCCTCCCTAATGCAACTCCAGGGCAAGGTATTGAAGGCATTGGCGATGTCAAGAGACACCGCCAAGACGACCCCACCCCGGGCAATAGCATCCCCCGTCGTGAGGGCTCGAACGCGCATGATGGCATCCACCGTAGAGCGCCCCTTACGGAAACCAAACTGGCTCTCCGCCAAACTTTGAAAGGGATAAAGTAATTTCACGACATCCTGATTCAGGATTGTTTAAAATAAAATCTTTGCAGAGTGAATTTCGCTCTATGTAAAATACTGATATTCAGCTGCATCCGGTTAGACTGGAAGCCGACTCCGACAAAGTTGGGAAAAGGCTAGGCAGATTGACAGTCAGCTCCAAAAGTAAACAGAAAACTTTTTAATGTTCACACTGCCATTATTCATTTAATTATGTGCGTCAATATGTTTTCAAGTTTCATCATCAACATTTTAGCTGAAAGACGTCTACTGCTGGACGTAGGCCTCTTTCCCCAAGGGCCTCCACCTCGACTGATTCTGTGCTTCTCGCATCCAGAGGATTCCTGCGGCCTTCACAAGGTCATCGGTCCTCCTTGTGCGGCTTTCCAACGCTACATATTCTGGTACGCGATCGCCACTACAGAAACATTCGGCTCCATCGGACATCTGTTTTTACCCGACTACGGCGAAGCAAAAAGTAGGGTTATGATTTTGACCGGTATGTATGTATGTATGTTCATCTGTTCCGTCATTACTCCTAAACTGCTTGTCATAGTTCGACAAATGAGGTATTGTTGGAAGCGTCTTGATCGTCCGCTGGTTAAAGGCTATGTGAGGTCACATTCAATTCTAGCGGACATAACGTCAAAGCCAAAAAAAAGAGAAAGCCAGATGAGAATATTTTCTTGTTTCATACTTTTTAGAGCGTGATTTTTCAGTAGTCGGGTTTTATTTGCGAACTGTTTTCAAGCTTAAGGCATACTAAGAAGAATGATTTAAAAGAATTGACTATTCAACATACTCATAACATTGTTTAAAACTAGTAGCAACTTCATTGCATGTATACCAAACAGCTTGTTCGACTGTGTTCCTTCCAAGAAGTCTTCAGACTTCACACACACGACAGGACATAAGATAAGATAAGAATAATTAACAGATATTCGTCTATATAACTGAACTAGTTAATTACCATTCCGAAGTGAAATAGACTGGAAATTGGCATAATGATGGGTAACGTTTTATTTTCCCGGCCTATATCTTAGAACCTGATTGGAATATAAATTGTACTGTTAAAATTATTTCCTTGTTCGTTTTATGAACGTATTAACACTGTACTTACAACTTAATATTTTTTCATCTGTTTTGTGCAAATCTTAAAGTTTGTAATAATAACTAAGTCTCAGTTGGAAATCGGTATTATTTTTTTCGCGAAAAAAACATGCTGCTGTAACATAACAGATAATAAATAAACTTCATTTTATCTCGTAAATCAATTAACAGGTTGGTATACCGACGGCATTAGTAACTTACTATGAGGTATCCAAGTCGTCAACCAACAAATAAGTGAAGTTATAAAACCCATCGCCACACAAAAATTGCACCAAGGATTAGAACGTATTGCAAACACATCATTGTCATTATTATTCTAGTCGAAAAGACTTTAACTGCTGGTCTTTTCTAAGAATTGATATATCAACCAACCTTCACCATCCTCCACCAGGTCGTCGAACTTCATCTTCAGTCTCTCACTATATCTTAAGGTAATAATACCATACTGACTAAACAGGTACTTCACATATCTTACCTCAATACGGAGAGCAGATGTACAGGGAAGTAACAGACAGCGAACATGACCACCACAGCCACTAGCATCTTGGCAGCCTTCCGCCTTGAACGCAGCTGACCCTCTGTAGACGCGTTCGTGTGAATTGAAGGCGTGGTGCGCCGGTTTGCAGCCAGCCCTATACACAGAAATGAGAGAACTGATAAAAATAATCAGCCTGTATCCATTGTATGGCAGAGGGCACTTCTTGGATGGAAAAGGAAATATTACACACAAATTGACACTAACCTTACGTATATCGTGCTGGTAATTTAGATAGGTACGCGTATACAGGGTGTAATAAGACCCATCATATACCAGTTATCTACGCATTCTCTCCATCAGACTAAGTAACAAAAGAGCAAAAAATATTGCTGCTAAACGACTTCTGAAAAATTATCACGATGGGAGTACGAGTGACTCTCGACGTCGTTAATGTTCTCTGCACCCGTTATTTTCACGTGACACGTCATTAAATGAAACATTAGATTGGTATTCATGTTTCAATTGAAATCCGTGTAGTTATGTGGTATTCTCATTACTCATCATTCATCATTTCAGCCGAAAGACGTCTACCGCTGAACATAGGCCTCCGAGGTTGCCATAATCGCCACGCTTGGCAGGCGGGTTGGCGATTGCAGTATGGTGTTAAAATGCATAGAGAACGCTGCTGCCCATTATCTAGTAAGTCCATTTTTCGCCATTTACGACACCCACGGGAAGAAATAGGGTGGTGCTATTCTTTACGTCCGGCACCACACAGACTCATGAATGTTGAATTGTAGATGATGTAAAAAATGTTTTTGTGTTCGTGAAGGTGGCTTGGCCAATACTGAGCGCTCCCGAGCGTACGCACACAGCCAGCAATGCTAGTGAGTATGGCTACTCCCCCCCGTAGCCCCATTTCTTCCCGTGGGTGTCGTAAATGGCGACTAAGGTACTATAGAGAATGGGCAGCAGCGTTCTCTATGCATTTTAACACCATACTGCGATCGCCAACCCGCCTGCCAAGCGTGGCGATTATGGCAAGCACCACCCCTTAGAGGGAGGCCTATGTCCAGCAGTGGCTACTTCGAATTAGTGTGCCAATTTTATAATGTTCGTCTCGCAGAATAAAAATAGGTCATGGGGACTACCGATAGAAGTGAAAACTTATCACTCAACACGTCTAACGAAGTTTTCACTTCAATAAAATATTGATTATCTAAAACACAATTAAAACAATGCACAGTATCCATAAATGCAACTTTTCACTTGGTCAATTTAACTTCACTTCCAGCTACAACAGCATGTAGGCGCGGGCATGTCGGTGAACGCGAACCCCCATTTTTTTTCCCCTACCAAAAATCGCTCAATGTGCCTAAACAAATGTTAAATTCTTTCTTTCTTCTCTGGCAAAATCCTCTCTTACTTACATCAGAAGGACATCTACATCCAGCAATAAAAGCAATAAGAAGTCAATAGAAAAAGAAGGGAGGTAAATAATGCAGGATATTCTCACAATTCTTGCAGTTGTTATGTCCTTGAGGTGTCGAGCACAGCGTGTGTGACTCCGTATGTCCCGGGATGTTGTCTGATCTCCAGAGTACCCTCACGATCTGGCAGTACGCTATCATCATCAGGAACAGTGGAAATCTGGAAACAAAACAATGTTGAGGTACTGTGTTTTCAAACTTTTGTTTTTTAAGTACAATTTCTTGGTTTATACCTAGTGTCTGTCTGGAATGGGCTGAACAGCTATCTGTTCAGCTCACTCCTGACTATGTAGTCTTCTTTAAGTACCTATCTGTAGTAAGTAGTAATTAGTATGAAGGTTGAAATACACATGCTATTTTAAAGCACGCTTGTTTGCTAGTAACTAGCATGCTTAAGTAAAGCATGCTCTCAGAGTGTGTAAAATAATCATACTCTGTTTGCATACTTTTGCCAATAATTGTATGCTACTAGGTAGCATCTGCTTGAAATTAGCATGCTTTTGTGCTACTACATAGCATGTGTGTGGCTTTATAGACAAATGAGAATAATTTTGTGCGTTCGGCGCATTCTGGGCAGCCTCACCTTCCTTGCTAACTGGCTACTTTCGCATTTTCAGCTCCGTTTTTCTAATACCTCAACAAAAGTACGCCTAGGAGATTTTTGAACCCCTTCAGCTTTAGAATATTCGTAAATTGTAAGTAGGTGTACTTACTTCAGCGTTACTTAAAGTAAAAAGAATCGTAAAGTAGGTACTTGTGCAATGAAAATCGAAGGCTACGTGGAAACTCTTTTACCTTCATTCGCTTTGATGTTCCGATAAAGATTTTGAACTTTAAAACCAGGAGCAGCTTTAAAAGCTGGAGAGCTTTATAAGTCTGTTTGAAGGCTATTCGAAGTCATTGAAATCCCTGAAGCTTATTGCAGCCGAAAAGCTAGTTAACATTATATTATTGACAAACCACATATCCTAAATGACTATCTTGGAACATACACATTATTTTCTAAAACAAAGGAATAATTTAGGTACTTCTATAATTCTCTATGCGCAAAGGAGGTGAGCCTCGGCGTCGTCGTCTAGATTCGGTTTTTTCCGGTGGCGCGTGCGACGATGCGTGCCTAGAGAGGGTTTCATGAAAATTTCAGGCCATCAGTTGGCGCCACTTTGACAACAGGTCTTCCATTTCGAAAATAAATAATAAAATATAATGATGATGTTCATCATTGGTTCATCATTCAGTCATGACCATAAACATAGAGAATTAGACCGAGCGTTAGCCTGACTAAAGTGACCACTCTCTAGAAAGAGACTAAGCGACTTTGCGGACAATACCTGTCCCTCTGCAAGCCTGTAATAGTTGGCTATAGTTTGGCGTAGTGTTCCAATTTTAATTTATAGGAAAAACATTTTCTGATAATAGAAAATTGTATCTTATTAATTATTTTATTATTAATATAAAGTTTATATTATTTTATTTATTGATCAGTTAGAAATGTTGATTATTAAACCTGAGTGATTAGACTGATTATTTTGATAGATAGGAGTACCGTACCGTTTGTTTTAATTTATTTACTTCCATACATTCACTACCTTTACCGAGTGTTCAAATTCGGTAGTGTAGATAATTAACTAAATAAAAATAAAAATAAATAATTATGTAATGTAAAAAAAAATATAATTTCATGAAAAACTCATTCAATGGAACAAATCTAACTTAGAGAGATGTATGATTCTAATTGTTATAATTCTGTAAATACATATCTATTACAGTCGCGAATCATATTTTGATCAAGATACAAGCTGACACTGTTTTGCAAATTTCAAAAAACGTAAGAAAATTTGAATTTCGCAGGCTACAGCTGCGAATGCACCTTAAGGTCATTAGCGGTATGGCATGGCAAGGTATTTTTAGGCGACGAATAAAAATATAACTTAACGGTATGGTAATAAAGTTGAAATTTCAATAAACCGAAGCATACCGCAGTATTGTTTTTGTATTTACGACCGTTAACATTGAAATTTCAACTTTATTTCCATACCATTAGGTAAGTTATATTTTTATTCGTCGCCTAAAAACACCTTGCCATGCCGTGTTGCCAATGGGCGCTGGGCCTAAGGAGTCTTTGAGAAGGTCATTCTGTTACTGTATCTGCCTGCCTGTATCTACTCATCCCTGGGCAAAGTGCCCCATGACGTCCAGCCCTTTTGATCCAGGGCTAATGTGGACCACTGGGCATTCTAAGTAATAAAATAATGAATAGTAACTTTATGAGCTCGTGGCTAAATAATAAAAACCGCATTGGTCGATAGAAAGTTAAGCTGCGCTTGGCGTGGTCGGTATGGATGGGTGACCATTCATTTGATATTTAAACCCCTCCCTGCCTCCGAAAGCACGGAAAGCCATTGGTTTCGGCTGTCATTTATAGATCTTTGACAGTCGAGTTACGGTTAGTCAGAAGCCCGAAAGTCTTAAACGACAGATAGGTTTTTGTAAAATACTGGTATTGTACTGCCTCGTTGGTCTAGTTGGTCACAAGCGCTACTGCCGAGCACGAGGTCGGGCAAAGTGCTATTGGGCTTTTCCGCCAGGAATTTCTCAGTAGCAGTCCGGAGTCTGGATTTGTGCCCGGTTGATGGCAATAGGCTCGCCCTCTATTACATGGGACTTAAAACATAACTGGCGAAATGTGGGTGTACTATAGGTACACCTCTGCTTAATCCTTCGGGAATTACAGGCGTGTTGTATGTGTGGTATTCAGCTTCATCCAGTTAGACTGGAAATCGACCCCAACTTAATTTAAAGGCTAGACAGATAAATATTTAGCTCATAACGCCATATCTTTCTAACTCTTTCTTAAAATATAGTACTAACGTGTATAAAAACAGTGCCTTAATGATATGCCACTTGAGGTCACTTTCGTCTGACCAGGTGGAAGTGCACTGCATGAAGTACTGCACGTTGAAACGAAGCTGCATCTTCCTCTGCACTTGGAGAACCACGAATTCTGGTACATCTGGTGAAGAAATGTTGGGTTAATCATCAAGCTTCAGGGTGAAGACGGCGGAGATTTGGACATAAGCTCTCATAAATCTTAAATTATTATATTTCTGTGAGTAGGTTTAACACTTTTACGTCAATCATATATTTTAGAAACTAGATGAGGTCGGCGTTTCCTATCTCACTACTCGGAGAAGAAAGCCGAAACAAAGTCAAAGTTTCTTTTAAAGTCCAGACATAATCTTGATCATGTGAATCTTAGTTTTATTGTACTTTTAAATACAAAATTAGTGACATTAGTCATCTAGTTTTTTTTAAAATTTACTCGCAAAGTTTCGGAATGTGTAAAACTTAAATTAAAGCTCTACATGTTACATCTGTTCATATGGCTACAAAAAAAAAAAAACAAAAGCGACCGGGATCTTTCAACTCCCTCAAAAATTCTCAGAATCTGCGCCTTATAAAATTCAGAGTCTACGCCTTATACTTTTTTTTTAATTTGTATTTGAATGTAGGAGACGTTCACGGAATGTATGGGGCTTGGTACTAAAATAATTGAAAATTTAAACAGCCTTCTGACCTATATAGGCTGAAAGAGGGTAATTATTTTTATGTCTTTGGGCATTTAATTTTTTTTTACAGGCGCCCGTTTTTTTTTAAACAAGTGTTGAAAAATAAAATGTTCTACAAGCATTATTTATATTTTAGGGATGGCAGCCCTGTGGCAAATGACGTGACAATGACAACGTCAGTCAGCAGGACTCGGCTTGACATTTACAACGGATATTTAGTCCGAGTTTACAGCTTTGACTTTTTTCGATACGTTTTGTTATTGCATTGTCATGATAATCAATATTTTTTGTCTTAATTTCATGGAGCTGCAGCTTTAATTATAATAAAATCTCAAAGTATTTAATAGAAACGGAAACATTAGACACATAAAATAATTATATTGCATAGAAATGAATAAATAAAGACTATGTGCGTTTTGTTTGTATTGAAACATTTTTCACTTTTTCACAAAAACGGGCGCCTGAAAAAATCAGATTTAACTATAATCGAGTAGCATAATAAATAAGCTTTCTAATAAGGTACATCACATTAGCGTTTAAAAATCGTCAGAATATTATACCAATTTTGACCTCTCCTTTGTAGCTTGACGTAAGTATACAGTCAGCTTTATGCAAAAAATGAAGTTGACAGCCGAGAGGAGAACTAGTTTAAACTTTGGAAACTTTTAACATTGAACTTTGCACATTAAAAAACTTGCAATTGAAACCAATAATCATTAAGAAATTAGAAAAAATATAATAAATAAAGATAAAATCACGCCTTTATTTCCCGAAGGGTTGGGCAGAGGTATAGATTTTTAGTACTACACCCACATTTCGCTAATGGGGTCGTGCACGAAATTGATTTTTTTTTATCAATTCTGTTTATTGGTTGTGAGAAAGGGAAAAACACGAGTTCTTTGTTTTGCATGTGGGTTAAAGGGATTTTTCAAATAAATTAATTATTCATGGAAAATCACTAATATTCGCAACAAGTTTTCCGAAACGCGAGACTGACGTTTGACCATCTTTTTAAAAGAAACTGCTTTTGATTTTGAACATTCAAAAATATCATCAACATAATTATATAATTATGGTCTACTCGTACTTGTATGTGGATTCAGCATTTTTTTCAACTTCGATACAAAATATAGCAGAAAAATAATGTTGAAAAAACCTATATTTATTTAAAAACCCAGTCGGTAATGTTTTTTTTTCCTATTATTTAACAAACCATATCAAGAATTTTGGTTTTTTTTTAACTATTATGCGATATCTTCATTAGGTAAATCAACGGTGAAATAAACTAAATATTCGAAAGTGCAAAAGTGATAAAACTATTAACAGGTGCTGGCAAGTACACGAATGGTTTAGAACCCCGAAAACTGTTCTTTTATAGTTACACAAAATTAATGTTTCAATTATTTCAAGCTTCCTCATAATTAGATAAGAGATTGCCGAAAAAGATTATTTTTTGTGCACGGAGCCTTAAGCCGTCAAACTTTAAGGAGTGCTTTAGACCATCGAACGGAATAACTCTTACTATGGGACAAGGTAAGATAAGATTTATTTATTTGTATAAACATGGTATATATACTTACAAGAGCATGTGAGATGATAATTATAATAAATTACAATAAACTAATTTGTAATTTGTAATCTGGTGTTTTTTATATGGGTGTACTTATGCCTGAATTAAAAATTATTTGATTTTTGATTTTGATTTGATAAAGTCCAATCATGTTTAGCCTTATAATATATTGGCGTACAAATATTTTAGTCACATTAATTATAAAAAGAAATTAAACAAACTTCGATGTCAAACTTACAACTACATATATTTTTATAATAAAATTAATGTCAGACAAGTTTTTCGACAAAAAATTCAGACACACTGTAATATGCTTTTTGCGATAAAAACTGATATTTAGCTTCTTCCAACGTTTAGATAGCTTGTTAAATGTAGTTGGAGCCATGCAATGATACTTTTCGGCATGAGTGCAGTTTTAGCAAGATACACGCAAATTATGCTCCACGCATTACGTGGGACAGCCTCCTGTAAGCGTAGACCAACTTAGAAATCGCGAAAAATTAATCAGCTGTACCATACTAAAGTTTAATATCTACTGTTCTAAACTGTGGGACAAACGGTGAGTTGCACGAAACCAACATTAGTTTAACGGAGACTTTAAACTGATGCTGTCACTTTTTTTTTGACACAAAATGTAAGGGATGGCATGAATTTAAAGTCTCCGTTAAACTAATTTTGGTTATGTGCAACTCAACGTTAGGATAGCTGTTTTTTTAATAGCTACCTTAGAAAGATGTATTAATGATTCTTATGATTATAATTCTGTAAATACATCTATCTGTTATAGTGGCGAATCATATGTTGATCAAAAGACAACCTGACACTGACCTGCAAATTGCAAAAACGTAAGAAAATTTTAATTTCGCGGGCTACAGCTGCGGAACCAGCGTAAGCTAAAGTCTTTCTTGTTATGCCAAATAATGAATAGGTATATAATATAATATATTTTGAGATTAATCATTGCGTTGAATAATCAACTTGTCGTCGTGTTTTCTTTTCTCCTTAAACTCCACCGGAGTACAGTTAAGCCGAATTATTAATTAATAGAATCATAATTATTCATTAATAGTTTCACGTGTAAAAAGTTATCTATTTATTTACACGTGAAACTCTCAATGAATAACTAGTTTCGTAATGTAAATCCGGATTTAATAAAAGCATTTGGAGTGCAGGCATTTTTGAACAACGCAGACAATAAGCATTGTTACTGCGTTTATATATCCCTTCGAGGAATACAACCAAGAGTGATGTATAATGTATCGTATTAACTATTCAAAAAACTCAAGAGAATTCAGGTTCATAATGTTATACACGCTTCTTACACCCAAGGGAGACGGCAGGATGATCTTACACGAAACAAAGCATTTATTATCTTTATTAAAACGTGAATATTTAATCAAGAGACACGTACAAGCTTCAGAATAATATGGCGTTTAAAATGTTTTCAAAGGTGAAGTAGATACTTAATTAAATAAGAAAACAATTAAGAGATACAGTCTTTACTGTGCCTCGGAACATGAAGGTTTTTAGTCTATAACATAGAAATTACATCATTTGGAAATAATTTGGTACTGTTATTAACAAGCAAATGAGGACGTTATTTTTTAGGGCTTTTCACACTAACGGTGTCAACGCAAAGTCATTGCGGGGAATGTTCTTCTTTCTTTATTTTTGTCAGTGTTCTTTATCACAAAGTTCTATATCAAGAATTGTAGGTAATTGAAAGATATTGTGTATTTATGCATTTATATCTTGACTAACTAATAAAACTAGTGGTCAGCCACTGGTCGAAACTCGACCCCCTCTACTTACAATCTATATAGTACCTACTAATTGCATGAGTACATTAATTCCATGCTATTATAAATTATATAGCACATGTGTGAGTACTATGTACTTACTCTAGGTACGTCTTTCATTGACTTAATGTGCCCTGGCGGCTGAGAGTATGTCATGCTCACTGTAATGTCTCGCTGATGGTGGCGCGTGTGTTGGATCATTTAGCTCCCTTCAAAATGGTTGAGCTGAATGGTGCTAATCCATGCGTCATGTTCGTGAACGGGCGCCATCAGTAGGGACTGGTCATCTCTTAGCGGCCATGGCTTATTTTAATTTTAGTTTTTTTTTTAAATTATTTTTATTACGGACGCTTTTGACGTTTTGCATCGTTCTCACATGTATAATTTCAACACAAATGATGTAACCAATATTTTGTAACCATATGTCAATTTAAAAGAGTGTCCTTGGAGTTTCTTGCCCGTTCTTCTCCATAGGAAAATATATATAGGTATACCTACTAAGCTTTGGAATGGGCAACTAGCTTCATCTTTATGACTGACCGACCCCTTGACAATTCAAAAGTGCCTGTAATAGGTTTATTTGAAATAAATGCTTTGAGTTGAGTTGAATTACTTACTAAATCCATGTTCAAGCTCTCACTTCTGTCACCTATCTATCTTCAAGTCATGAGGCCCTGGTACTATTTGTGTGTTTGACAAACGCATGGTAGTGTGTGTAATGTTTTTTTTAATTAATTTAATTGGTTTCTAATGCGTATGATATTATAAAAATATTAGCTTTCCGCACTCCTCCTCCATAGAAACTTTAACTATGCCAAATTTCATACTCTTCCGTCTGGGTGAATTTCGTAAAAAAGGGTACAAAGTTTTCGCGTGGCGTATTAATAAATAATGATGATTTATAAGTTTCTGCCCGCGAATTTATCCGCGTGGAAGTCAAGTATGTA
Organism: Tiliacea citrago; assembly: GCA_963921375.1. NCBI lineage: Eukaryota > Metazoa > Arthropoda > Insecta > Lepidoptera > Noctuidae > Tiliacea > Tiliacea citrago. The sequence continues at coordinate 4,229,888 of OY992801.1, forward strand.
CCTACCTAAACCATTCAACTTATCACACAAATATTATAAAGGCGAAAGTTTGTGAGTGAGTGTGTGTGTGTGTATGTTTGTTACTTCTTCACGCTCAAAAGGCTGGACCAATTTTGATAAAATTTTGTATGGAGTTAGCTGACACCCTGGATTAAGACATAGGCTACTTTTTATTCCGATATTCCCACGGGATTGAGACTTACGCGGGTGAAACCGCGGGGCGCAGCTAGTAATATCATAAAGCATTCGGCAATAGTGCAACAGTGAAAGAATTTTTGTAATCAGATCAGTAGGTACCTACTTCCAGAGATTATCTCCAACAAACATATTATTATACACATAAGTTCAAGATATTTTTCACAATAAATATGAACATTTTTAATCTTCAAATTTTTAATAGAAGGCGAGTATTCATGTTCTCTTTTAAGGAATTGGTCCAATCCAATCACGCACTTTTGATTAATGACGTGAAATTGACCTTGATTAATGATGATTAGAATAAAGTGGTAGGGCGTATAATATCCAGTTTAGACTTGAAGGATCGATTTCCGTATCGTAACAAGGGTTATGACATTCTACAGTTTTTGATTCCGATGTTTCTGATTGTGTCTGAGATTGTTAATTGGCCAATTTCAGCCAATTATTATGAACAATAAGTTCGTCATTATTGGCTGAAGAGATCCGCAGGAGAACCAAGTTACCATAGCCCGAAGAATTGCCAAACTTAAGTGCTGGGCACATTGCTCGCAGAACAGATGGCCGATGGGGCCGAAAGGTTCTGAAATGGTGATCGTGTACCGGAAGACGAAGCGTTGGAAGGCCACAAAGTTAACCGACAACCTTGTGAAGACCGCAGGAATACGCTGGATGTACGAGAAGCAAAGAACTGGTGGAAGTGGTAATAGTAAGAAGAGGCCTGTCTCCACCTGTTCTTGCACAGATACGACGCAAGGTTTAATTGTTCGTGGTAAAGTTATTTGTTTGCTACAAAAGTAGTTATTTTTCCACTCGGCAATCAGCATTTTGTTTTGATTGTTTGTTTGTTGTCATTTGCCAGTGTCGCAACACATAGTAATAATTACGCAATGTAAATTGTTTTTGGTCCCTCCCTGGCCCTGACGCTGGTAGCACATCTCCGCCGCGAAACCATAGCAGCGAAACCGCAGTAGTTAAATTGTACTGGTTCGCGTCATGTTTCGCTACTCGCATCAGATTCGAGTAGCGGAACATGACGCGAACCAGTACAATTTAACTTTTACGTTTCGCGGCGGAGTTGTGCTACTGGCGTGAGCCCTGACATCTAGCAATGGACAAGATTGTCATACTTTTATTGTTTGATTATGAGGCTTTTGGCTACTTTGTTTGTGTACAATTTATGTTATTTTATTGTAATGTGCGTTTTGTTTGTGCAGAATAAACAATTTTTCTTTCTTTCTTCCTTTCAACAGTGAACTTCTCACGGCTGAAATTTTGACGATGATGATTTGGCCGAAATCGGCTAATCATCGGTCTTAACTCTCCTGATTGCCTCGTTGTATAGTGGCTGCAAGTGTGATAGCTGAGCATGAGGGGGTTCAATAACCAGAAGGTCCATAATCCCGTGCAAAATGTTCAAATTCAAGTCTTAATGTCAGCGACAATTAATGCCAAAAACTTGTTAAATACTAGTGATGAATTGATTGTATTTTTGACAGATTGAGACAGATTAGAATGCGAACGTTATTTATAAACCGCTCAATCAAGGATAATTTTACTCAGTTTATGATTATAAATTTGTCAGTTGCAACTACGGTTGCCAACTTTTTTATATCAAATATAGTATTTTTGAAGCCATTGTCTGTAAAAATATAGTATATAGAGAAAAACCAGCTAAGTGCGTGTTGGACCACGCAAAATGAAGGGTTCCGTAGTTGAGATGAATTTATCCCAAGAACAAACGTAACATTGCAGTTGAAAAGCATGTTCCCCCATACAATCCAACTGCAAATTTAAGTTTGTATTGAGATATTTACCAAGTTATTTAAACACCATTGACCTCTTATTGGTTTCCTGTAATAAGTAAAGAACTATTTTCTGTATTTTTTTTCAAAATTTTAGGGTCAGTAGTTTCAGAGATAGGGGTAGTCAATTTTCATCAATTTTCTTAAATAACTTTAAAACTATAATAATACATATACAGTATTAGTTTTAGTTCATGCGAAACCCGAAACACGTGTCTAGTATTTTTATGTAAAGAATCTATGTACAAAATTTCAAAACTGTATCATGAAAAATCACAAAGTTATAAGGTTGTTATTTTACCGGGTTGTCCGTACAAGAACATGCTAACGGCGCCGGCGCCCCCGCATCTCCAGGGTCATCTTACGTTCATTGATAATAATTTGGCAGTAGGTAGTACCTAGCCGTACGACGATTGTATTGTAAGTAGTTAAATAGTGATAAAATTTTTCATCACTCTTAAATATTTTTGGGACAAAATATAACATGGTGTAAAAGTTATTAAAATCGATTCAGTTCTTTATTGTGAACAAACTATAATCAGGTTTCACATATACAAAAAATAATGTTGTATAAGAGCCCTCACAACAACTTTCATTTGATAAGTCGATACAGTTTGTAAAACTTTATTTTTTATTTTCTAATTTGCCCGCAAAAGTGACCCTCATATTATTATAAAATCATTTATTTACGTTACACGCGTATGTTTGGGTCACAGAAATTAATATGTGTACCAAATTTCAACCTAATTGGTCCAGTAGATTCGGAGCAAATCGGCTGTACCAGACGGACAGACAGACACACGAGTGATCCTGGGTTCCATTTTTTCCTTTTAAGGTACGGAACCCTAAAAAAAAAAAAATTGTAGTTGAGTTTCAGATTTTTTTTAATTCTTTATTTAAATGCATATTGTTTAATACTATGAACCTTTATTAACAGGTTTTTTTTAGTCTCATAACTGTTTTTACACTGTAAATTAAGGCTACAAAACACTATAAATTCAGCTTTTACGAGATTAATACTGGCTTTATTGCGATCATCTCGCCATTTTGTATTAAAATAAGAATATAGTAGTTTCGCCTACTACATTTTTTCTTTAAAAATATAGTCTATAGTTAGTATACTATGTTGTATAATAAGGTTGCAACCCTAGTTGCAACCCGGAGGTACGATTAGATATATATTAGGGCTAAGAACAGTTAGCTGGTATATTGTGTGTGTACTTTATATCTCTGACTTCTACTACGTCAAAGGCATGATGTTATGTTACATTTAATCCATCAATCTTGTCACACGAAGCTGTAGCTCATTCGGCAAACGAGTCCGCGTATCACTGGTCAGTTTCCCTCAGTAGTCAGTTTATTTAATTCGCCATTTTCGTTGATTAGTCAGTTTCACTGATTGGTCAGTTTTACCGATTAGTCAGTTGCTTTAACTCGCCATTTTCCAGTATTTGCCAGTTTCGTTGATTCGTCAGTTTTATTCAATTCGTCAGTCAAAGTACAGTCGGTAGAAAACTCATATATTACGTAACATAACATCACGGCTGTTTCCTCAAAGGGCTAGGCAGGGATTTTTTTTTTTTAGGAAACAAATAGGTATATTTTAAAAAAATATTATGATTGTAAAATTACAACTTTAAGTTTGATTTAAATTGGGTTTCTTACATTTTCCACTTTTGTTTACTTAAACGTAAACATATATTTTACGTTGAGTGTACTAAACTGACGAATCGACGAAAACTGGCAAATACTGGAAAATGGCGAGTTAAAGCAACTGACTATTCGGTAAAACTGACCAATCAGTGAAACTGACTAATCAACAAAAATGGCGAATTAAATAAACTGACTACTGAGTGAAACTGACCAGTGATACGCGGACTCCGGCAAACAGTAGACCCCAGTCCTAGTTAAGGTAAATGTATTTTTGATCAACGTAAATGATGAGCATTTTACATACAAAAACATAATTCAAAAGGTATACTTACTGAACAGCAAAGACAGCAGCCATATAATAAGTATGGCGGTCTTAGCGCGTCCCGTCGTAGACTTGAACTTGAGCGGGAAGCAGATGGCGTACCAGCGGTCCACCGAGATGAACGTCAGCGTCAGCACTGACACCGTCACGGAGACTGACTGGAACAAGAGAGACATTGGTTATGAACTTTTAATAGCAGAGTTACATGCTAAGCGGGTGATGGCGTTGGAGTTCTAAGCAATCAAGTGTGACAACCTGATTAGTCTATTCATCTGTGTTCTTTAGCAGAGAATTGTGTCATGGTTTGATTCCGTACTAGGTTTGTTTTGGTTAAAATACTGAAATCTTATTTTTTTTAATGTTTGTTTTGATTAAAATACTGTAAGCTTATAGAGGCATGAGGAACAGGGTGTAAAGTTCACTCATCCTCTATAGAAAAGAGAGGATCCTCCGACCACGCGGGTGTTGTGTCTGGTAGGCAAGTGCCCCACGATTAATGTCGTGACGTTCTATATAATTATGGTAATATGCTAGTCGCGCGGTAAACTCTGCTTGCGGGATGCAGGATTTTGCGTGACGTCAGTAAATTCCGCCACAAAAATAACGGTTTTTATGTAAATACATAAAATGATAACCGAAAAGCTCCTGCAATAGTGGTCACAGAAAAAGGATACTTTGAACATTAAGAATAATTGTTATGAGAAACCGTAGGTTTGTATTTTTAAAAGATATAAAAGATAGATTAGGACCATTAGGGACTGTCAAACTATTGCAGTATACAGGGTGTCCCGTAAATAATGGATCAAACGTAACGGGTAGGTAGCTTACCTCATTTCCAACAACTAATTTGAACAGTAAAAAAAAACCGATAAGGTAACCAAGATATTTTTTTTTTCGATTTTTACTATTTTCTGTACCAGCATTCAGTGTTTTTAATGCTGTTGCTGCAAATGGTATCATATTTAAGTGTGATTTTTGTCAAGCATTTCTGAATAGTTTACTAATGTTATAAGATACCATTTTTTTAAATAACATTTTATTTGCCTTAGAAAAAAAATCTTGAATTGAAAAGTTTTGTTTTTACGATGAAAAGATCAGAATTGGAAAAATTCTCCTGTAAAAAAAATGTATGGCACCAAAGTGTACCATTATTTTAAAAACTTGTAAAATTACTAAGGTTTGCAAATTGGTATAAAACTTACGCCTAGTCTTTGTCGTTACAAAGATATTGCTATGAATCTGACAGAGGTGCCTAATTACGAAATAAAATAAAATTTGAAAAAGTGTGCATAATGCAACTATTTTCTTAAAAATGTTTAGGTATCTCAGCGTATGAAAAAAATTAGGAGGTTAAATAAAAAAAAAATACAAATAAATCGTTTATTTTGTTTTTACAGTAAATGTTCAAACTGACGTCCCCCTACGAGAATGCAAAGTCTGCACCTCCTAATAAAGGAAGCTCTTATCCGACGGACAAAATGGCTGTTGTTTATTTCTGATACAGCAGATTAGATGCGCTGACGTAATTCTTCTTCCGACGTTATTCGTTGTTTGTAAACTTTGTCTTTTAAACATCCCCAATAAAAAAAATCTAAGGGATTTAAATCCGGAGATCGCGGAGGCCACAAAATTGGTCCTAATCGGCCGATCCATCTGTCAGGGTAAGTTTCATTGAGTTGCGCCCTTACTGCCGTCGCATAGTGACCGGGGCAACCATCATTTTGTAACCACATTGCTTGCCGCACGTCTTCTGGAATATTTTCTAATAACGTTGGCAACTCATTCCTTAAAAAATGCAGATAGTATTCGGCGTTTAGAGTTGCTGGTAGTTCAAAGGGCCCTATTATTTGCCCATTTATTATTCCTGCCCATAAATTTATTTTAAATTGATGTTGGCTCCTGTCCTCTCGCATGAAATGTGGGTTTACCAGCTTATTATATAATTTTATACATGGTTACTTGAATGCAGTTTTTATACCAAGTTAAAAGGAGTTTTTGGTTAAAAAATGTTGATGTTTCAAAAATGATGATGGTTGATGCCTTCTGCACCTAACTTTATAATTTTGCATGCTATGTTTTTATCATTTTATACCATGTTTTACGCAAATAAATATTTTATTTATTTATATATTTTAATAACTTCCAAAATATTGGAGTAGCTTTATGAAATAAAAACTGTATTATAGACAATTTTATAATGCTTAAATCAATGTCATTAAAATTCAAGAATATGAAGTTCATTTTGGATAAAAGTAAGTTAAGTAAAAATTTAAATGATCCCTAAATAGATTTCGAAAAATGTGTTATGTTATCAATTAAGCAATTTTTACACATTATAGTATTTTGTATTGCCACCACGAGCTGTTAATACAGCTGTTATATGGTTTGTCATGCTTTGCACTAGATTTCTGAGCTTATGCTGAGCAATATTCTTCCATTCCTCTATCAGTGCTTCTTTTAGTTCACGAAGCGTGATTGGAGGGTTATTTCGCTGGCGTTCACATCGTGCTAGTTTGTTCCAGGCATGCTCGATGGGGTTCAAGTCAGGGCTGTGTGTTTGCCACTTCATGCGTATGTTAGCGACATCTTCAAAGTAAGTCAATCACTATGAGAGTTGTATGGGGTCGAGTGTTATCTTGTATAAAGATGGCGTTCTCACCCATGTTTACTAATAATGCCACATACTCATTTTGGATTTCATTCACGCATCTTTCTGCAGTTAAAGTGCTTTTTTCTATCACCACTAGCGGTGCGGTTTTCGGAAGAAATTCTAGCCCACCGTGTATGGAGCCTTAGCCGTATGCCTTTCTCTTCAATGCAAGCTTGGTTATAGCTTTCTCCTGGTCTTCTGTAGACTCTTTGCCTCCTCCCATTGTCTTGATGCACGGCAAGCACCTCTAGTCGTCCGAAAACATTACTCTTGAACAGTTATCCAGAGTCCAATTCATGTGTTCTCTAGCATAACTAAGTCTTGAATGTCGATGCTGCCTTTCGAGTTTTGGACCATTTGCAGGTCTAAGTGGGTCCAAGTTTGCTTCAGCACGACGCTGCCTCACTGTACACGTGCTCGGATCGCTCCCTGCAGCACGTAGAAGGTGATTTATGACGTCAACAGCCGTTTGAAATCGATTTCTCAACATTGTTGACACCATATATCGATCCTCCCGCGCTGACGTGCACCTTGTTCGGCCTGTTCCTGGTCTGCGAATATTGGATCCAGTCTCTTCAAATCAGTGGAGCACTCTTTGAACGATTGAGAGCAACACACCAACAGTTCTCGCTTAATAACGCAGACTGCGCCCGTCTTCAAGTATTTTCAGAGTTCTGGTACACTCTTTAGGGATTAGGTTAGGTTAGGTTACAGGCATGTTTTTAATTGAAGTTGATTAGAATAATGACTTTCTGTACAAAAAATGCCATATTTATTAACGGAAACAAAAGTAAAACAAATAGCTTTAAAGTTGTTAAAATTAAAAAAACCTTTTTATATTTTATTTGTGGTTTTTAATTCAATCACCAAAAAGAAATACAAAGGTTTTACTTCTTTCTGTATTTGCAATAAAATAAACTTTAAATTCGTTTTTTATTTTAAAAGGATTGCTTAAATATTTTAAAAGTTCTCGAATTTTCTATAACCGACCTGGCCCGACCCGACTCGGTGTGTTTTCTTTGCGCCCCAGTATATTTATAAGCATACTTGGTTAAAAGTTCGCCACCTTTTTCTTGGTCTCTTGGGTGACCTATGTCAACATATTTATCACGCCTTCTCTATTATCCCTATACAAATGTTTGATTTATACTGTTTTCTTTCCGGCATAAAATAATACGAACTATTTTTCCTCTAGGGTTTCGTAAAATAAACGTTTGGGCACTGGCGCCAATGTCCACCAACAATACATTTTTTCATAAAATAATCTTTGGTTTTTGAAAGCAAGATCATGTTCACAATTAGGACATTTTCTTACCCCGCGTTTAACTATAATCCACATGTTGCGTCAACTAATCATTTACACCTAAAACCTATAGAAAAGACTAATAAAACTTGTCAAAATGGGAAAAAGAGTTTTTTATTATTATGTTTGGGTGGCTTACAGCTATCATTACAGAGGTAATATCTAGTGAGGTAATTCACGAAAAGTCATTTACAAGCCTCCACAGTTAGCAATAGAGTATTTCGGTACAAATTTTAAAATTGAAAAACTATTTATTAAGCATAAGTAAATTAAGCATAAGTAAGTGGTATAAGTACTTAAATAATAGTTAATTTAATTTTAAATTAACTATTATTTAAGTACCTGCATAGGCAAAAATGCATGAGCAACCAGTATTAGAAAGTATCAGAAACAATTTATAGTGTTTAAATAAAACAATAGTAATAGACGCTAACCTTGGAAACAAATCGATTGAGGGGTATTCATTCTAGACAATTTCGTTAAATGCTTTGACTGAGCGAATCATATTATATAAGAATTGTTAGGGAGTATGAAGAAGATTTCTCATACGAAAATGTCGACTGTCGAGGTGGAACATTCAGAGACAGAAATGATGTTTTGGTCACTTAGTGAATAATAAATATACAGAATAAATTGGACGACTAAAATTAAAAGAAAACAATGTTAGGAAACCTGGACATAACAAATAGTTCAAATCGCAAACACGGAGTGAGACAACACATGGTGATTTATGCTCGTTTCGAAAAGATTAAGCTAGAGGCAAAAGCCATAGGCTGATTATACAGAGATAGAATTTATAGGCAAGCTTATCACACAACGTGATTTTCACGAACTGGATTTAAAGTTCAACAAAACTGGGTCTACAGCAAAGCTGTTATTGCTCCGGAAATGGCCAATAACGTGCCTGGTCCGGTCGCAAATCGACATCGTTTCAGATGTGCTTTTAAAGGCACTCAATGTACTTATGTGTTCTGAAAATACCAATTGTACTATGTGCATATGTATGTCTACGAAGCCCAGAGTTGTAAAAAAATGCATATAAATGAAAAAACATATCATTTTGTTGTATCACAGCAGCGAGCTAATTTCGTAATACAGTGGTAATGCCTTTCATTTTGATAGTTCAACAACATTTATTGCGTCATTTACGTTGTTGAGCAGACAATTTTTTCAAACGTATGAAGTAATGGATAAGGAATTGCCTTCGGATTGTTGTTGAAAGTCTGTATGTAATTAAGCTGCAGATCCGCAAATTCCGGGGAAATGTGAGTACTTAAAGGGTGTCTTATGTAAATTATTTCATCACCACTGCTCTCAAAACGGTGAAGGAAAACATCGTGAGGAAACCGGCACTGGGCCAGCGTGGTGGATTACGGCCCACTCCCTCTCACCGAGAGGAGGCCTGTGTCTTAGCCGTGGAAAGATTATAAACTGATTATGTTATGTGTAGGTAAGTCTTTTACCTCTTCCTGTATGTAGACCTTCACCTAACATTGAAGAAACCACTTTGTTATACAAATAAGCAGCTGGAGGCCTGTGAAAATGTCTATAATCCTAATCTGACTACGTAGTTAATCTACGTAACAACGAGCCCCTTTGCGGCCACTAACCGAATGAGGGAAATCTTGAAATTTACATAACAATCACGTAGTTAGCACTGAATCTAGACTGAGAGCGGTATGCGGCAGTTTGCCTCAGTGGGCAATTTGGCTGAGTGACGTCAGTGTTTGTGAATGTGGAGAGGTTACCCAAAGGGTAAATGATAATCAACCTATAACGTTACTACTGCTGAGACAAAGACCTTCTCTCTGTGAGAGGAAGTGGGCTTTACTCCACCACATGAGCCCAGTGCGGGTTGGGGATATCACGTCTTCGAATTTTTGCTTATAGAACATGCTGTTTCCTCACGATGGTTTCCTTCACCGTTTTGAGAGCAGTGGTGATAAATTAAATGACTTAAATAAAGTCATGTGCCTGGGTTCGCACCCACGACATACGACACGACAGTCGGTGCCATTAACAATGGGCCACCACTGCGGGGCGAGCACGGCCTACAGTGACATGACTTGAGTCACACATTTTATCACAGTTTGAGCGATAAAACTGTTTTGTCATAAAATGCTAGTACAAATTGACATGACATAATTTATCATGTCTTGTCACAAACGTCTTGGCACGCCCGTGTTCGGCCCGCTGATCTTCAGCAGTTCCTTTAGTGTACCTTTTACGTGTGGTCTATAAAAAGGTAACAAATTCAGTATAAGCTGGCCGATTATTCTATTGAAACTGCGTACTCTGTTCTACGCTAGACCTGCTCAATGTCATGGTGCTACCACCCGTACATCTTTTCTTTTTTTTTTGGCTTTCATTTTGAGTTTGGTTGATGGAAAATAAAAACAAATAACTAACGCCATTCAGTGTTTTTATTAGATACCAGGACAGTCATAAATCTTGTCGCTAAAAGAACCAAATATCCTTTGGGTTTACGGGAACTGTATTTTACAGGTTTTTTTTTTGTCATACTGCGTACTTCACTCTCGGTGACTTGTTATTTGACGTACCTATTCCTTCTAAGAGGTGATGGTGTGACCCATTTGGAACAATTAAGCATCCCATAAAGGCAATTCCATGAATTTTGCCTACGCTTTAGGGGATGCTATTTTTTTATTGTTAATTAAACCGGTAACACCAATTACATTAATTAACATAAAGATTGAAACAGGTCTTATATAGTAAACAAAAATATTGCAAATACTAAAAAACAATGGAGGACACCCTAGCAAACTTTCTCTCGCAAAACATCAGAACAGAATGTGACGCATATTTTTCCTCAACTTGTTCTTTCGTGTTTGTGTTTTATTTCTTTGCGTTATGTTTACCGCAATTAAACGTATTTTCCTTCTTTTTTTTACTTACATACACGCATATTTCTACTTCATTCATCAGCAAACAAATCACATTCAGCATTGGTTGTCAGGAGGGCGTTGAGCATCCTTAACGTACGACACAAAGGGAACTCAGCTCTGGCAACAGTTTTATATGACGGCGGCGCGAACAGATCACGTCGACAGCTTTGGCGACGTCCGATGTTTTTGTCAGGAACAAATAGCCTACAGAAAATATCGTGTAGTTCGGGACTGTCAATGCGTCCTCCAAGTGTTTTGCAGGCTACTGTGAGCTGTAGAAAGCCTCATCTAACCTCCAACGAGTTGAATCCTAAAACTCCTAGGAGGTAATTAGTAGGGTACATGAATAAATAGAAGTGAAACGTCTTTGTATACAGAAATCTCAGGAAAGTTAGCAGTAAGCTATATTTGCAACTTAAGTCACAACAGATCACCAACTAAAGATATTTAAATATGACTTGCTTATTTTTTCCCCCATGGGAAGAAGGCGTGAGTTTATGTATGTGTGTGTGTTGTTTATTTTTTATTTTATAAGATTTAAAGGCACGCGTACGGACGGGGATAAAAATCACGTTGTGTTGTAAGATCATCCGTCTTGTAAGAGTTAGCTATAAAAAAAAATCGATCAGAAACTACCCTGCCCATACGTAGTTTACGCCTTTGACTCAAATCCCACCACAAACGCAACGTTCTGCACTCGGTATGCGATAGTCCGCCTCAGTTAACATACTTGGAACATGTCTCGAATATGGCCGGTGAATTGTAAATGCCTTAAAGGGGGGCAGACTTGGTACAGTGGTATTCGGGAATGGTGCAGCTCTAGCATAGATTTTTTCGGACGAGGCACTTATAATAATATTAACGAACTTACCCGTAGTGTAGTTACTACGGGTAAGTTCGTTTAAAGGCTCTTACAAACACACGCGATATCGCGGGCGCGACATTCACCGACAAAGGAGTTGTCTTTGTCGGTGCCTGTCGCGCCCGCGATATCGCGTGAGTGTGTAAGAGCCTTAATTGTTTATTCTATTGTTCTTTTCCCAATGTGTAGTATAGTGTACAAACTATTTGGTATACTGGCTGCTAACTTGCAACTACAATGTTATAAGTGTGCTGAGTACCTAGTCTTTTACATCACACCCTTATATAGACGTCCACTGTCGGACATAGACCTCCCTCAAGGGGGAGCGAAAATCGCCACGCTTAGCTGGCGGGTTGGCACCCGTAATAAAATTATAAAAAGGTAAAGTTTCCTATTCACTACTCTATGGCATCGCGGTTATATTTAGAGTAAAAAGAAAAACAAAACGTTTTTTAGTCTGTGGCAATTCCAAACGTCACTGATTTAGAGCCCGGATACTGCTTGTTCCCCATTCAGGGTTTCAGCTGCATGCAAGATGCTGTTGGGCTGGGTGGGTAATTATTTTTCAGATCAATGTTCGCAAAATTACAATTGGATTTCACTTAGGTAAGTTTATCCAATTTTCAATTTTGCTTCACATTGATCTGAAAAATAATTGATTACTGTGTAGATGTTCAGAGATGAAGCATAATGGGTATGTCCAAGGATAATCAGGTACCTCGTAGGTATCTATGTATTAACGTACTTAAGCATTTTTGGGAATCAAAAAAGTAATTTTTAAAGTGAAGAAGAGTTTTATTTTTTAGTTTTCATAATTTAACAATCGATGTCAAAGAATGATTCAATTTTCTTATTATTATGATACACATTAGATACTTATTCTTAGTGTGATCAACAGTTTGACCACAAGTACAAACTGCTGTGGGAAGAAAGATTTTTATTAATTATAGAGTGTATGAGTATTATACTCACATCAATTATACAAATGTCACCACTACCTAAGTATAGGTGTTACTTACATCGTAATAATTAATTAAAAAGAAAGAAAAAAAAAATCAGCCTTGATTGGGATGGTTACAGTAAAAAAGTATTTGTGATTTCTAGCCTCCTAGTGTGAATTTAAAATCGATTCGATAAAAGTGCTGTTTTTGTAAGATTCTATTACAGGTAAGTTGTAAAATTTTGCAAAAGTTGAAGAGCTTTCTGACCAGCCAGCTGTTTTTCTGATTACATCCAGAGAGACCGACCTGCAGCTCTAGCGGATGAAGTACTGGAATGGCGTGTACTGTGTGATGTGTACTTACTTGTGTCCACTCCGCTGTCAGCTAGGATGGTTTTAATCCACCTACTGATAGTCTGCTTAGATGCTCGATGATTTACTTCTATGACGTTTTGTATTTGATAGCCCAATTCTTGAGGAAGGATTAGGCTATTTAATGTCATTATCACGCTACGACGCTTAGGAGCCGAGCAAAAAGAAAAAAAAGTCAGAAAGAACGCTAACCGAAAACGAAGTAATAGCGCGGGCAGACGATGCAATGCGACGCAGTGGGTCGAGTGAACAAGAAATTTCACGCGGACGAAGTCGCGGGTAGAAGCTAATAGACAATAAAACAGTATGTTCATACAAAAACATCTTAAGTCGCTGACAAGAGGCAAATGATAAAAGTAGGCTAGTCTTAAACAAATAAATTGCCAAATCTATATATAATTTGTGGTAGCGGAAAAAATATATGTCATTTTTGAACATATGTCTCAGACCTTGGTTGTTATCAACACATGTTTTGAAAAAAAATCTCGATACAAATTAATGGTAAATTAACCCTTTACTTTGAGTTTCAATCCAAAATATCTGTATTAAATATCAACGTGCGGTTGGTATTTAATTAGTAACAAGAACGTCTTATTTATACGCAGAACTTGGTTGTTTTTTATTTTCTATTAATCAACTCGTTTTTGAGTAAATAAATAATTGCTTCATATTTTGCAATAAATTACAAGCGTTGTGCCATCGCACTTCTCTTTCTTTTGTATGCAGTCTGCCAGTGACAGCGATTTATCTATTGTCAGCGTCTTAAGTATGTAGTTTGAAAGTAATATAGTATTTTATGCTTTGGGTAGACATTAATTCCTGAATTTATTTAATTAAGTATTTTACTACAATACTTAAATATTCTCATAAAGAATTGATGTGTATGTGTTTTAGTTTAGCATACCTTTTTTGCATAACTTACTTGCATTATATGAAGGCGTAATAACTGATTTAAAAGGCACTAAAATGATATAACTGAGCCTTAAACTAATTGCTGCTTAATTGTGAAATTCTCTTAATAATATATCATAGGGAAATATAGCCATCGTGTATAAATAAACAGGGCAGTCGATAGCAAGCACTAATGGCTATCTTTGAGCTGTATATAAACACTAAGTGCATCGCCGTTCTCCGCGTGTGGTGTACGTTATAGGTTGAAAGGTCTTCTTAAGAGGGCCCTTCCCGGTCCGTCTATCTTCAACGCGATCATGGTCGAAAAGTTTGTTGTTTCATCCAGCGCAAGTGAAAACTATTAACAAACGAGTGAGAACGCGATAACATTGAACGAAAAATAATGTGCGGAATGTTCATAAAACACTTGTTCCAGGAAATACGTGTTTTTGAGTAAGCCTTTACCATTTTGTGAAATAAATGTTGGTCATTTAGAATCTCCATTACATTTGCAAGGTTTCTATCGTAATGTTTTCTTAACATTTACAAGTTATGAGTACATTATGAATGGCCAAAGTTCCGGTAAAATTTGGCAAAAATGCAGATTTTGCAGGCTTATACTGAATTTGTTTTTCAACATTTTTATTTTCTGCTTGCATAGAAACCTAGAAGATACCTATTAGTTCAAAAAATTCAAAGAAAGATGTGTTACAACGCCATAATCACGTACGAGCGTTTGTATTAAAAGTATGTCGGGTTGGCCGCCCTTAATATGGTAGCACTGCATGTACCTTAGAGAGCAGTAGTGGCCCAGTGATAATGCGACTTACCGAGTTGTAGGTCGTGGGTTTGAATCCAAGTTTACCTTGTATAAATTGTTTTATCACCACTGCGCTCAAACGGTGAAGGATAACGTGAGGAAACCGGCCATATTCTAGAACCAAAAACTAAAAGACATGTGACATCCGCCAACCCTCACTGGGCCCGCGTGGTGAATTACGACCCACTGCCTCTCACAGAAAGGTGGCCTGTGTCTCAACATTGGGAAAATTATAGGCTGGCTAAGACGCTGATATCTTGGTTGTTTATCGTAGGAGAAAATTAAGGTCGAATAATCTATTATTTTGGAATGTATGTAATAAGAGGATGATACATTTTATTTTGTTTATTATATACAATATGTCGGAGTTGGTTGTCAATTACAATTGTGGGTAGTCAACAAAAAGTGTTGTTTTGTTTTTCTTATTATAATTTAACGTGATTTTTGCTATCAATTATTGTCTAATAAATCGGAACATTATTCATTGAGTACTCTGTATACGCGCTAATTGATTTGGCAACTTATTTCGATAATTATTATAACCGATAGTTTTGATCAAAACAATTGTTGACATGTTACTTTCATTTTAAACTGATTTAACTTTGTGAAATCACCATAGTTTATTTACAGTAATCATTCTTGTATTATTTGATTACTTTTTAATGTTAGTCTTATTAGATTTAGCATGTTTGAGTGTTTTGTATGTTATTATTTATCTAGTAAACACGTGACGTACTTTCGTCTGTTATCGGACAGAGTTGTCATGGAGTGGCGGGATTTCAATGTGGACATCGCTCTATAAAAGAGCGTGTACTCAGTGTTCGAGTCACCCGGCTCACCTGATCATGCTAATGACCACCATCTTCAATGGTGCTCTTAGTAATAACATTTTTCCACAATCGTGGAAAAATGCCACCGTCATCGGTATCCCGAAGCCCGGCAAGCCTAAGACCGAGCCTTCCAGTTACCGTCCCATCAGTTTGCTCGACGTTTTCGGCAAGGTCTATGAGAGGCTTATTTATAAGCGTCTCAGAGACTACGCCGAGACGAAGGGGCTCATCCCCAACGAACAGTTCGGTTTTAGAACCCAACATTCTTGCGTACAACAGGTCCACCGTATCATAGAACACATAAGCGCCGGTTTCCAGCGCGGGTTCATGACGGGTGCTGTGTTCTTCGATATCGCGAAAGCGTTCGACAAAGTCTGGCGCAACGGCTTATTGTATAAGCTATACAAATTCGGTGTGCCAGATCGTCTCGTGCTCATCTTACGGGACTATTTGTTGAACCGCACCTTCCGCTATCGCATCGAGGGTGCGCTCTCTTCCCCTCATCCGATCCGCGCAGGCGTCCCTCAGGGGTCTGTGCTGGCTCCGCTCATTTTTACGCTGTTCTCCAGTGACATCCCGAAAAGTAGAAAGGCGCAGTTAGCTCTGTTCGCAGACGACACGGCCATCTACTACACCGGCCGCAGTCAAGACCAGATCTCCCGCATCCTACAGACCGAAGTCAACAGACTCGGTGACTGGTTCAGGAAGTGGAGGATCGAGGTCAATCCTGATAAGAGCCAAGCGGTCCTCTTTTCTAGGCCCCGGCGTAGACCGGACCTACCACGACAGATCAAGATGTTCGGCAAGCCTATCCCTTGGGAGAAGCGAGCCAAATATCTCGGTGTGATCTTAGATCACCACATTTCGTTCGCTGAGCACATAAAGCAAGTGCGTTCGCGCGCTGCTTTCGCTCTCGGTAGGCTTCATTGCGTCCTGAACTCACGCAGCAAGTTGTCCCTTAAGGGCAAATTGCGTATTTACACAGCGTGCATCCGGCCGATTATGACGTACGCGTGTGCCGCTTTCGCACACGCCCGTCCCCATCTCATTCACAGAATGCAGGCACTTCAAAACCGATTTCTCCGTAAAATTACGGACGCTCCATGGTTCGTTCGGAACGAAACCCTACACGTAGATCTTAGAATCCCCACCATTAAGCAGTTTTTGAAACGCGCGACAAAGCGGTTCTTCGAGTCCGCAGATAGACATCGCAACCCCTTGGTTGTGCAGGCAGCTAGCTATAGGCCATCTCAAATTAGTAAGACTCGCCGACCTAGGCATACTCTTTTAGACCCGGATGACCCCATTACTCTCCTTCAGGAAAGCAATAGGGCCACAAGTACAGTGCACAAACACAAACCGTCATTCCGTCCTCGCCGCCGAGGTACCACGCGAAGATCAAGAATAAATTGTTCCCCCCGTCCCTTGCACGTCGAACCGCCAGCCCCGAGGCTGAGTGAGCCGTAGCATTTAATAGTAATCCCCGTTAATAATCATGAATTTAAACTTTTGATCCAGCCCGTCCCCAATTTGCTTTGTTTTTCCCCAACGACGCCCTAAGCCGAGGTTCGTACCCCACAGGGGGTGCCCTTAGAGCGCTGTCGTTTAGTTTTTAATACTTTTATTTACGCTCCTGGCTGGAGGCTTTAAGCTAATACCTTAGGGCAGCCACAGGAAAGACCGGTTAAGCAGTCACGGCCTCTCAAAGTCAACTGCGAGATGCCATATACAAAAAAAAAAAAAAAAAAAAAAAAAAAAATGTTCGAGTCAGTTGATCTTCGGATTCGACTCAATAAAGAGCTCCCCTGCTCCCGACAAAACTGTCGGTTTACCCGGTACAGCGCTGCTGTATACTCGTATTCTCAAAGTTATATTGGCTTGCGGATAGCGAGCGATATACTTGGCTGTATTTGGGTGGCTTACGCCACTATACGAACTGTAACGTGAAAGGGTTTGTTCGCCTTACTTAATTTGGGTGGCTTAGGCCGCTATACGAACCATACTTACCTTAAAGGGTTTGTTCGTCTAAACTGCCTTATTGTGTTTCAAGTGTAATTACTACAGATAATAAAACCCTTGTAATTGTTTAAGTATAGTCTTGTTTATCCCAATATAATGGGAACTCCAAATCCTGATGATATACCGCTCGGCACTCCTGATCCTACATATATAATATTATTTAATAAATAAATAAAAAATAAATACTTAAATCTTTTACGATTAGCTTTACAGCTCTTAGACCTAATTCTTTAATCGATTCTAATTCGACCTAATATAGTGTGGCTATCAACTAGTATTAATATTTTAATACATCATTATTATTATTTATTTATTAAAAAAACAATGTTTACAAAATACCTTGATTTAAGGACTTTAACTTAGGTCATTAGGACTTCTACGAAATAAACGCATCATAAATTTATCTACTACTCAATCTATACACATACGTAAAATTGAAGTGTCAATTTGTATTGTTAAAATAACACCGTTTCACTAAATGCATATGAAAGTTTATACGGTACTTACAATAAAAAACTATTTTTAAAATTTTTGTTGTCTGTTGGTTCCGGGTAATCTCCGAAACAGCTGGACCGATTTTGGCGGGATTTTCACTGGAAGATAGCTGATATTTTTAAGGAGTAACTTAGGAGCTACTTTTAATTTAAAAAAGCCGTGCGGGCGAAGCCACGGGCAGCAGATAGTCCTCAACTAACATTAAATAAATAAGTACCTACTTAATTAGCTATGAATTACTCAATGCCTGTACCATTAATCTAATAAACATAACAACCAGAAATAAAAACCTCTAACTACCACTGAAAAAAAGATTTCGGAAACATTTAGGCCGCGTTCACACCTAGCGTATCGGCTAGAGATATACATGGCTCGCCCTTCCAAATTACTATTTCAATGTGTGTAGTCACATCCTTACGAAAGAGTTTGTATGTAGTTGTAAGTACTCGTAATATCTCACTTAATTACCAGATTTGTTGGTCAACTAATCATAACTAGCCGATGGCGCAATACAGCGCACGTGTCGTTTTCATAGAGTACGTCAGTGCAGCGCCATACTAATAATAATGAGCGATTAATGACGCCACTAGTCGAGCAACGAATCCGTGATTTGTTTTTGTTTGACGGCCGTCTCATTACGCACATATGCGTACAAATACTTTCAAACGTTTTGAAGTGGAGTGGAGTCGGTGTTCATGGGCCTCAGCAAATTTTTGGATTATTTTGGTGACTGGTTCCATTTTTAGGTCACTATGGAGGTCGTCATTTCTTTTATACCAGGGCGCATTAACTCCTGAGTGCCATATTCCGGAATGTTTGTATAGTTTTTATATTGGTCGGTTTAGTACAGCCCCACAGTTAGATACGCTTTGGTGTGCATGCGGTCTTATAGTGCTCATATATACGAGCGGTACGGTGCTAACAGCAGAGGCAACAGCACCCATCGACACTCGTCGGCGGCAGCCGTAGACGCGTCGGCGGCAGCCAGAGACGCGTCGACGGCTAAAGTTGTCTCTGCCGTTAAAAACGTGCTGCTCGTATACACGAGCAATAATAATAATCAAAAATAAAAAATATAATAATTTACAGGGGTTCAAAACACTTGAAATAATTTTTATACCAATTCAATTCAAAACGTTTATTGCGAACTAAGTGTACAATGTTGGTGTTATGTTATGTTATGTTAGTATTTATGACTTAGCAGCCTTTTAAAAGCATTGCAATTATCGTTCGTATCATCCTAAATTAGCATGCATTAAACATTATTATTACTTAATTATTTTATTTTTTATTATTACAATTAAATTGAGAAATTATAGTTAAGCATGTTAAAATTAAAAAGTCAATAATGAACTTATTAATACAATTTTTCAGCAATATTAATGTCATCCTTTTCAGGTTGACCTACAAGATAGAAAATAAAAACAGACTTTGAGAGGGTCAAAAGGCTTACAATGGATCGTATGTATACGACAAGGTGGGTCGTAGCCCCGGCAACGGTCGCGGGAATCCACTAGATGCAAACAGCGTAAGATTGACCGTTATGGTAATCCGTGAGGCGGGGGTCGTATGGCCTATGGACGTATTTCTGCTGAAATGATGAAGAGGCGTAGGAGAAACCTCGGTCAGAATATAACTTCTGATTTATTTTTGTCTGCAAACTATTTGTGGACCTCGTGAATTAATTTGATGTTTATTTTAGCCTGCAAACTTTTGGGTCCAGCAAAAGTTAAGTCTGATCTGACAAAATCTAAAGTTAGAACAAACCCCAATCATTTAACTTAGCTCTTTGTCGTATAAGCAGTTCTAACCAAATTATTGGTAAAATTATGAGCAGTGGTTATTTGTTTATTTATTTATATTTTTCTCTCTTCACAAAGGTTCACATAGTTATAAACATACAGACAAGAGTTATAGCGTTTTGAAAAAAGTGCATAGAATATGAACCTTTGTTAGAGACTGGCGTCCATATTAGGATACCCTGTGTGGCGGATCACCAGGCTCTCGCCCCGAATAAAATCTAATTACCATTACAATGGTCAATTTTAAACTCTAGATAAATTATTTATTGATGAATAAAAATGGTTGTGAGTCAAAGGTAATGACGTCATAAAATAAGGGTACGTAGATTATTGTCATAATAATAATCACTACAGTTTGGCCGTTGAAAGAATGCGTTCCTGACACCAATCAGTTTCAACGAATATGTGTTTTGCTAATTTGATCATTATAGTAATTAGGAATTGTTCAATTGACCGGTGTCAGGAACGCATTATCTCAACGGCCAAACTTTACATTGGGCAAGTGGATGGAAGATTTGGTGAGATGTGCCTATTGCGTTTCATGGCATGATGCTTAGCTTCAGGAACACGGTAAGAACCCAGTCTATAATTTATTGTTAATCTCATTGATAATAGCGTATTTGACAGTCGTTACGGGTCGTCAGAAGCCCTAAAGTCTGACAATGAGTCTTACCAACGGCTATCGTATTACCCAGTAGCTGGATTGTGGATGTCAGATAGACAAAAAAAAAATATTGCGTGAGCAACCTAATTTAGTACTACCAATTTAAGCATTTAAACGAATAAAATAATTTAAATTCTGAACGATGGCTATTTTAAGTGTACTAAATTAGGTTGATCTTGCAATATAACTTGTATGTTTTTTTTTTTTTTTCTCTGGTTTCCTTTATCGATTCTGAACCCCTAAGCTATGGCACGCAATTTCTTAAACAGCCTGTATAGTTAAACTAGAATAATTTGATCGAAACACTAAAATGTTAGCATTTCCTTCTTGTGGCATTTGGGCGTAATCCTTTGACTAAGTTACCTCGCCTATGTGCCAGGAATAGAGTGGTTTATTTTTAGTCCTGCACTACATCATCGTAAGTACCTTGTGGTTTCCGGACCAAAAATATGTTACCCCCTTTTCTACCCGTGTGTGTTGGTAAAGTGATTAAGAGGATATATTAGGAAGATGGATTATGAATTTGCCACACTTGGCTACCGATCCGGTACAAGAAGATGAATGGTCATAATGAGCAGGACCAATGAGTTGATTTTCTTTTGCGGTCGGATTTTTTGATGCTCTATGAATGAGCTTTTTAGCGTCCCGTAGTCAATAAGGAACCCTTATAGTTTCGCCATGCCCGTCTGTCTGTCTGTCTGTCCCCAGCATAGCTCAGAGATTCTTAGTAATAGAAAGCTGTAATTTGGCATGTGTGTATATGTTACGGCTAATACCCGAAGTGCGGCTACACCTAGTTTTAGCCGGTTAGAACTAGGTGTAGCCACTTACTCTTGGTTAAACCTAGTACGAGCCGATTGTTTTCGGGTAAAATCATTTGGTTTAGGTTAGGTTAGAACAGTAACCATTACCAAGCGAAGGCGAGCGAGCGAAGCGAGCGTGCCGCGGTAGCGGCCGCCGAGCGCCAGATCCCCTCTATTGTTGGTAAATTGGTTTTATCCAACAGGGATTGTCTGGACCTATAATTCTAACCGGCTAAAACTAGGTGTAGCCGCACTTCGGGTATTAGCCGTAACATATATATAAATCACGACGGCAGATTGGTGAGAAAAAACCTTGAAATAAAAATTTTCAGGTTACCTCCTTTGCGCGTAAAGTGGGGATGATATTTTTTTTCTCGCTATCCCATGGTTTTGGATCTTTAATAGTGCGGGTCTGTGAAAACCATTTTTCGATTCAGGGTTCCGTTTGCGGAATATTAAGCTTTAAAGTGCTATTTTTTGTTAGAGACAATGTGTGCCCGCCCTGCCAGCAAAAAAGTTGTTTTTGGATATGTGAAAAAAATCATGGCAGTAGTATTATAGGTACATCGTAGCATTTGAATCGTCTTACCAACGGCAGCCCACTTCATGTCTCCAATGCATAGATATCTCCGTGACCCAATGACTACTAATCATTCATAAAAGTAAAAAAAAAAAATTATATTTTTTATTTTATTTTATTTTATATTATTCATTATGACGCATGGTGTCGTTTTAAACACCCTGTTATGAGCGCAGTGCGAGCTTTGAGCTCCGTTCCACGCCGCCCTTGGAACGCAAGACCCAAGTGTTTCAAACTACGTCATGCGTCATAATGATTAATATTTTTTTTTTAATTATTCGAATGTTAATAAAAAAAAATACTTTTATGAATGATTAGTAGTCATTGGATACATGAAGTGGGCTGCAGTTGTAAGACAATTAAAATGCCACGGTGTATAACGAAATTATAAGGAAAACTATCACAGCTATGTAGGCTTTAGAAGTTAACGAATAATAGTCGACCAACTTACATTTGCAGTTAGAGAATTGACCGTGACGTATATTGATGTATGGGAGAACATGTTTTCCAACTACAATGTTAAGTTTGTTTTTGGGATAAACTCATCCCAACTATGGTACCCTTCATTGTGCGTGGTCCGACACGTTTTGTTTTATTATTAGTCAGTCAGTTTTTGTGTTATCTAAATACATATATTTTACAGTAAGTAAATAAAAAATGGATTCTGCAAAATCTGGGGAAACTGTGCTATTAAATAAGCATTTAACATGGCGTGACCGCACGTGGTGTGCACAACCCAATTATTCAATAAAACAGTGAATAAGTCTATTTGAATTTCCCAGTAATAGCGCTTCATATTAAAATAAAACGACCTCAAAATGCTTTTAACGTAACACATTCAAAATTAAAGACAGACCCGAACAACGCAGGCCTGGATTCCATTATCCGAGCCAAATAATGTTAAATTGAATTTACACTACATTATTCCCGCGAGCTCTGAATGTTACTTCGTTTCTCGTTGATGGTACCATAGATTAAAAGTTTATAGAAGAGAATTATGCGGCTTTAAACGCTTTATAAATGCCTACAGTTTCTTACCAGATCGACCGGCCAGAACAGTTGAAGCTTAACGGAAATTTTAATTTTATTATCATTAGAACCAATGATAATTATTATGGGTAAAAATACGTAGACAGGTTACCTACTCAACATCTGATCTTCAAAAACGGCACAATGTCGTAATATTAGATGATACGTGGAAGTAGGACGGCATGTCCTAATTATCGGGAGCGAAAAAGAGACAAGACGAAGAAAATGTGGTTAATTAGCCATATTTCGATGCGCCACTTGCGGAGCTTGTATAACTTAAGAGCCCTCTTACATTTCGGTGCTGCGCGAACTTAGGTATTTTATTTTTTATATTATATTTACTCAAAAGTAGTATTGACATGAAAAAGAGCATTAAATCAATTAACATAAGTCCGTCCTCGACAAGCATTCGTGTGATATTGAGCGCACATCGCCGGCACGGTGAAATATATAGTACTTTTATTTTATTTATAAAAAAATAGAACAAGCAATGGAAAAAATTGTTTAAGAAAATGTTGTAGATTATTTTGGTATAAAAACTATTTCAAAATTATGTAGAACTTCGGAGAATATTATATTCAGACTTTTTTCCAACCCTTTTTAGTAGAAAATTGAATTAGGTCCACTCGTTTTTTATAATTATACAAAAGGCATAAAATAAAAATGTATTCTATTATTATAAAAGTATAGGATATTTGTAATATGAAAAAACATATTTAGATATATTATATTCAACAAAATCTGCAAATACGAGCTCTCAAATCAGTTCTCCATGATTTTTGCCTAAACAAGCATCAGAGAACGATTCTCGCTAAATAAGTAAATAAATAATAAAAAAATCGCTTTATTATTATTTTAGAAGAGAAAACGAACTAATTTTACCAAGTAATTATTATTTATATGTACCAACGAATAGTATTCAATTTCAACGAGGAATTCATGCATTTTCGCGTATTTTGTAATAAAAATGTAAGAGGGCTCTTAACTACCTGTTTTTTCTTATAATATCATTCATTAGAACATTATTGTTTCACCTGCTGCTGAGTATAGGCGTCTTCCCTTTTGTACCATATTATTTCCGTGGTCTGTGCGAAACTCATGATTTGAGATCAGTACTCAATTCTCAATATCTCAAGAGACCCTCTGCCCGTGGTCTGTTGATCTGCTGCGCAAATACCTACACATCGACAATTTTGACAGCCCTGTTTAGGCTGTCAAAATTGATGATATGTTTTTTGTAGATCTTTGACAATTATCACGGGTTGGCAGAAGCCCGAAAGTCTTACCAAGGGGTTTCGTGTTACCCAGTAACAGGGTTCTGGAGGTCAGATAGGCAGTCGCTCCATGTAAAATACTGGTAGCTGCATCCGGTTAGACAGGGAACCGACCCCGACATAGTTGGAAATATTTACCTAGGTAAATGATGATCTTGTATGCATGGGTGAGCGTGGGATATAGCATGTCAAAAGCGTACTTACGTTCAAAGGGAAGTTTCCTAACTATATATTTATTATTCTATGACGTAACTCGCTTGCTATGTCAGTAAACGGAAGAATTTACGCAATATCGAGCACTTATATGTAGTATGTTGGCACAAACAGCGAGAGAATTATGTACACAATTTTGCAAAATTAAACTGTGGGTCTTTGAAGTTGTTGTCTTTTTCATATAACTTATCGAGATTTCTTGGTAGTTTTATATTTAAGGTCCTACTATCTATACAATATACAAGTAATTATATACAAATACGTCATCATTACTAATATACTTCTTGCACGCTCTGTGTTTGTACAAATTAGATAAATGAATGATAAAATGATAAATGATAAATTTATTTGCCATAAAAAATACAGATAGGAACAAAGGCGATGCATTATAAATAGTGTACATTGTAACATCTGGTTCTATGTTAACCAAGTTATCTGGTTGTGGTTTTATGGTGTTATGTGTTTAATGTTAACTACAAAATTATTATAATTATCTTTGCAAATCTTAAATTAACCAAGTTTTGCTTATATTAATTCCAAGCCTAATTTATAATCAACAGCATATAAAGAAAAGAAAGAGTATCCTTATGATAATAGGAAAGAAAGAAAGAAAAATATTTTATTTGGGACACGCACAAGAAATACAAAAATAGCATTTGAACTAACAATATCCAAAAATAAAAACAATCAAGACTTGTGCGATGCCAAAAAGGCTCCTATCTCAGCATAATGCTGCGATATTTAAATAATAAATACCGCAGCGCTGGTATTCTGATAGAGCCCGCTGTGATGCCGCGGACTCGCCTACGGACACATATAGACCCCACTAGAATACAAAAAAATAAAAAACACAATAAATAAAAAACAAAAATAAATAGAAAACTTAATTAAACACAATAAGTAAAAAACAAAAATAAATAGAAAACGTAATTAAACTCAATAAATGTTACGAATGACGACGAAGACGTGTGACGATGTTTTTTTTAATAGAACCTATGGTGACAACGCCTTAATTAATTTTAGAAATTTTGGAATGAGGTGAAAACAATTTGGGAGACTTGGTGTTGATTGTCTGGGACTGCCAACACGTAGTGAGCACTAGAAGTGATCAATGCTAACGAGCATTCTTCTCTGTACGATAATAAGTTTTGCTTTACGGTCATTAAAATTAAAAACCGTATTATGAACTGGAACTGAAAAGGTTCATTCTACAATTTCATATTTTTTTTCCGTGTCACAAAAGGAAAAAAACGGAACCCTTAATCACTGTCTGTCTGTTCGTCTTTCACAGCCGATTTGCTCCAAATCTACTGGACTGATTAAATTGTTTGGCATACATATTAGTTTCTGTGACTAACATTTTGTGGGGCAAATTAGAAAATTAAAATAAAAGTTTTGCAAACTGTACCATGTGACATAGGTATTTTTATTTCCTCAAATATGGCGAGGGGGGTGATGGCTGATCTTTGCGTTATGCTCGTGAACGGGTGCTGCTTGTGGTGACTGGTCGTCTTGCTGACCATGGTTTTATTATTGTTATTAATGATTAACTGTTTTTTATTTTACTACGATGGTGCTAGTTTATCATTTTTGACTTCGAGTTGCAGCTATAGCTTTGTGTGGGCGGGCACGCCCATTATGCCTGGAGGCTTTTATTTAGGTACGTTCTGTTTACGTTATTTCTGCTTGAGTATAGTTTTCGACGATTTTTATGTTTTTTTTTGGTATAGTGGCGTGTGCTAGCTAACATAAGGCAAATAATCTAATGTTGTGTTGCGTAATGCAAATTCTTTTACATTTTATTGTATAGATTCAAGTTTTATATCTGAACCGACAGCTGTGCTGCTGGGGAGTTTGTTGCGCCACTTCTTCTTCCCAGCTAAAGCACTAGGAAGTGGTGAAGGGTGGGCGTTTTTGGGGGACTGTCTTATGTAATTTTTGACGTTCGAAAAGTGCTGATTCTCAGCCTAGTTTGAATAAATGACTTTTGATTTTTGATTTTATTTTATTTAAATAATTTTAAAGTTATTTTAGAAAACAGACTAAAATCGACCATTCCCCCCTTATCTCCGAAACTAACCCTGAAAGTTAGAAAAAAAATACAGAAAATAGTTCTTTACTTATTACAGATTACAGGAAAACCTCAGAAGCCTATGTTGTTAAAATAACTTGGTTACTCTCTCTATATTGTGCATACAAAATTACATTTGTAGTTGGATTGTATCGGGGAGCATGCTTTTCAACTACACTGTTAAGTTTGTTCTTGGGATAAATTCATCCCAATTACAGAACCCTCCATTGTGCCTGGTCCGACATGCACTGGGCCGGTTTTCAAACAACATTTCTTCCAAACTGAATGTTCATAATATTATCCGGTTAGCCAATAGTAATAGTATCCGGTTAAAAACCCTTTAGAAACCGGATATTAATCAACTAAACTACGTCCTCCTTATTACAAAACAAGGTTTATCTTCAGACCCAGGTTTAAAACATGGAGCCATTATGGAATTTAGAACTTTATTCCGACTATGGTAAAGTTCCTAAACACAAAACTGACAACTTAGTACCGAACTAAGTTTTCAGTTTTGTATAAAGAACGGTATTTCAATCACTGTTACGTTCTTATTACAAAAACTGGCTGCATGGTTTAAGCCATGTCAAAATATAAATCTTGTTTTGTAATAAGGCGGCGTAGGATGGAAAACTAACATTGGTGATTTTCAGGTCGCAAGCTTAAGGGACTTTTTTTCTCAAACCAATAGCGATATCATCAAAGAAGAACCACTCAATCAAATATAAGCAGTTAGCCAAAATACTAGCCATACTACCGGTTTAAAGTGTCAGACTGGGGCTGTACGGGAATTAATTGCTCGACTTAATGATGGATGCTGCTGATAAATTGTACACCGTATTCGATACCAAGCAATTTGTCTAATAAAATATCGAGTTTGGTAAGATGGGCTTTCTAAGCCAACAGACGACGATGGTATAGAATTCTGTTAAATTAGCACGATCGTGATAATTATTTTGTATAGAGTTAAATCGTGATAGATTGGTTTTCAGAAAATTTATACTAGGAAGGTAATGACTACAGAGAGAGCAGATGGTAATGGCCGCGACGAGTTGTAGGTCGTAAGTTTGAACCCAGACAGGCGCTTTACTTTGTGTAAATTATTTCATCGCCACTGCTCTCAATACGGTGAAGGAAAACATCGTGAGGAAATCGGCATGTCCAAGAACCAAAAAAAAATCGAAGACATGTGACATCTACCAACCCGCACTGGGAAGCGTGGCCCACTCCCACTGAGAGGAGGCCTGTGTCCCAGAAGTGGGAATATAATAGGCTGATTAATGATTAAAGTTTTTGTGGGGAAGATCAGAAATAGCGACATTTGGGCTTCGGGTAAGGATCATATCCGACAGAATGAGTGACGATTGTAAAGTGGATTGTAGGCTGGATGTGGACATACAACTATTAGAGAAGCCTTTGGATAAAATAAAACGCATTAAAACTTGTAAGGTAATTTGTTATCGAGATTAGCCCGCCTATAATATTTTCCACAGTGGTAATTAACAAGAAAAGCGAAGAGACAATATTGGGTTTCTTTAATCATGTACACTTAAATAAATAAATAATAACACCTTAAATATATTTGAATGTGTCTTATGAATGAACACGTAACCGACAATTTTTTTTAAAACTTTTTTTCAAAAAAGTGAGTCGGTAGTTATATAGTAACTACCCCTCACCAATTCGTACACCACTTCTGGCTATGTAAACAACAGTGACAGGAAGTATTATAACATCATCAAGATAGACAAAGTGGATTAAAATACGTATTATAGAAGCTAACTCAAAAACTACCCAAGCAAAGTTAATAAAATTGATATGGGACCACCGCACAAGCAACCAACAAATCAAATTGAGAATTTTCAAAATCAGTTTACAAGTGACGAAAAAATCGATGAACACCCAAATAATAATACATACAGACGAACATAAAATTAAATAACCTCCTCCTTTTTTTAAGTCAGTTAAAAAAAAATATGTAGCTCTCAAATCCAATAACTTGGCTACATAAATCTAAAATGCACCCAGACCCGTTTATATCTGCAGTCCGTAGAAAACATAATATTTTACGCATATCGAATATTTAACGAGTTTGGCTCATGCATAGGAAGCCATTATTTTCAAAGCCGCTAGATAAGGCTTGATGACGTACGTTATCGATTTGCCGTACTTGGTCGTTCGGGATTCTGTCGGATACAGGAAGGAACATCCAGAGCTGATAAACATGGAACTAAAATTTGGTATGGAAGCACAATAGCTAGCACAAAAACGTTGTTCTCTTCTGGACTCTGTCACATTAAGCCCTGTGGGCTAATTGCGTTACTATCAGTAGGAATCGGTTTCAATTTGACAGTACAACAACATTCATTGCGTTATTTACGTTGTTGAGCAGACAAACTTTTCGAACTTGTGAAACAGTTTTTTTTTTTTTTGGGTGGGAAGTCATCAAATAACTTCTCCCGCTCTGGGCGGAGCGGGAGGGCGTGTCAGACTTTTACTGACTAAAACCCACCCGTGTTCCTTCCGTTGCCTGTGTGCCAGGGCCACGATATCCCTTTCGGACAAACTCGCAACCCTGGCAGGCATTGGTCCTACTGGACCCCGTCAGTTGGTGCTGACATCTCTTTGAGGCGCGCGTGAAACACAACGCGCCGTCGACCCGGGCCTGGTCCTTATCGGACGGCGAGCTACCCATCGCTCACCGTCCGCAGGCCCGCGCCTACGGTGGCCGGAAATCGGCTAGCGACTCCCGACGCCCGGGGCGTCTCCTGCGGCGACTAAGGGCGTGAGGGCGCGAATCTTGCCTCACCCTCACGCGTTCCGCCTCCTCCTTCGCGAGCATTACTGCATCGCAGAAGGAGGTGACGGCCTCCCATGCACTCTCGCTCCGAACCATGGCCTGAACCAGGCCCGGACGCGAGAGATCGCCGCCGCCGATCACCTCCGTGAGGACACGGCGGTGCTCCGCCCAAGCCGGGCAGACCTCCACCGTATGCTCCACCGTGTCCTCCGGGCGGTCCACACAGTGGTGACACCCGGGCGTTTCCTCCCGCTTTATCCTAAACAGGAACCTCCCGAAACACCGCATCCGGTGAGGACCTGTGTCAGGCGGAAGGTGAGGACGCCGTGGCGCCTCTCTAGCCACTCCTCCAAGAGGGGACTTATCGCCACAATAGTGGCGTGCCCAGCGCTGGGTTGCGACAATCACACTCTCCATGTCGCCATGAGATCCCGCCGGAGCTCTGTCCGCTGTGCCGTGATTTCTCGCGGCAGCGGAGTTTCACCCCGGCGTTTCGCCTCCTCGCGCCACTCCCAGATGTGCGCGAGGACTTTTGCCTCCAGATCCCATGGCGGCAGTCCGGCAAGGAGGCTCGCCGCCTATTAGCTTTATACTTCAAAATTATTCCGATTGTGATTTCAACTGTTTTAGGATATTAGGGTGCTGATCACTTGTGTATCGTCGTCGTGTTATTTTTAAATGTGGCCATTTGCATCGTATCTATGGACAAACTGCTAAAAATATGGTCAAGATTTTCATATCCCGAAAGTTTCATTAGGCAAGTGCAATTATTACAAGATTTTTGCCAAGTCAGGCCAAAAATCTTGATTCATTTCTAGTACGGCAAAGAATTCAGTAAGAAGAAAGAAAAAAGAAAGAAAATACGTTTATTTGCGGTAAACATAACGCAAAGAAATAAAAACAAAAACACGAAAGAACAAGTTGAGGGAAAATATGCGTCACATTCACGCAAAACGGCCATCGCTCAGCATAATGCTGTGACCCTACGCGAGACAAAGCCCCAGCGCTGGTTTTCAGCGACAGCTGACGTTGACGTGATGACGTCAAACAAGCGTCAAGTAGGTGTATGCGGTAAATATATACAACAACAGTTCAAGTTGTAAATTTCACCGTAAGTGAAAATAAAACCGATGAAATCTAGTCTCAGTAGAATAGAATAGAATACTCTTTATTACGTACACCATACAAGTAGCAGCCCGGAGTCTGGATTTGTGCCCGGTTGATGGCAATAGGCTCGCCCCCTTTTCATCATCAACATCATTTCAGCCGAAAGACGTCCACTGCTGGACATAGGCCTCCCCCAAAGGGAGGGGTTTCCATAATCACCACGCTTGGCAGGCGGGTTGGCGATCGCAGTATGGTGTTAAAATGGATATAAAACGCTGCTGCCCATTCTCTAGTAAGTCACAGACACCGGGAAGAAATAGGATGGTGCTATTCTTTACGTCCGGCAGCACACGGAAGACCGCATCCTATTGTAAGGGATTTATTTATTTATTTAAACTTCTCACACACAATAATGTACATTTTTGTTTGCAATGCATTTTTGTTTGCATTGTAATGTGGATTTAAACATTTCTGGCTAAATATGAGTGAAAGTACCTACTATAGGCACATCTCTGCCTAACCCTTCAAGGATTACAGATGTTATGATAACATAACATTCCGGTAATAGAAAAAAATGATTAAATATTTTATTTATTTTTAATATGTTGTCCTCATGTCTTGCGCTAATCCTATAATTGCCTTTTCGGTTACTTAATAATTATAATTGTGCTTACTAAGAAAACACGTTTCTACGGAAGTGTGTTGGTGGATCTTAATTAGCAGCTGTTCAGGTTAAGGGGAAGCGAAATGAAAAGGAAGTTCAATAACATCGTCTGGGAACAGAAATATTAATGTTTGTGACTTGCTTTTTTTTTTCTTCTATTTTGTCATAGGGTAGAGGTTAACGACCACCTGCTTCTAAACATATCCGGGAAGAAGCAATAAGACGTTTTCTATTCTATTAAGTACTTTTTAAATTAAACTTAGGATTTTTAGAATACCCAGCGTACTAAGACGTATTGGCCAGCTTTAAGTACTTAAAGTACATTATAAATACTCTTATTGTACCATGTTTTAATGAAAATAAAAATTGTTTTATCCTACAGAAAGATAACGGCCCTTTTTGTAGTAGATGTTTTTGTGGTAGATGAATACGTGAACTTGTTAAAATATTCCGTTGTATAAGAAATTAACCAAAAATGTCTTAGTGTAAGTGGGCCTTATAGTGTATCAAGAAGAACCTGAAAATGTTCATCAATAAGCAATTAATCGATTTCTCATAATTATTATATTCAAGATAGCTGCCTGGGCTTTGTTCGCTTTGTAAGATAACAATAGAGAGCGCAGGTGGTTTCAAGGAAATGCCGAAGCAAGGCCAATTTCCTACAATCATATACCTACCTGCGTGATACTCGTACTAAAATATACAGATTCCAATATCATTCCTGTGTATGTAATTAAGGAACCCTTCTGTAATAAATGTTCTTTGAAAATTGTAAAAAAATAAAAAAAATAAAAAATTGTAAAAATAATGTTTTTTTTTAAATGCAAGCTGAACGAAATGTGTAAACAATTTTTTTTTTTTGGGTTGGAAATTATCAAATAACTTCTCCCACTCTGGGCGGAGCGGGAGGGCGTGTCAGACTTTTACTGACTAAAACCCACCCGTGTCCCTTCAGATGCCTGTGTGCCAGGGCCACGATATTCCTTTCGGACAGGCTCGTAACCCTGGCAGGAAATGTGTAAACCATGGAATATGTCTTATGGATTAAAAGAAGTTATAGGTAAAATTGCTAACAGAATCTTTTCAATGACCTAATATTTGAAAAGTTATGATTGGTTAGACAAAAGTAAAATTTTGAACTATACAACTAAGTTTAAACAAAATGAACTCACTCACCTGAAAATAGAGCACAATTCTGCACATCGCCGTCCCGAAGAACCAAGTCTCCGTCACGTCCCACAGCACGGTGGGCGGCAAACAAATGAGAATCACCATAAAATCAGCCACGGCCAGGTTTACGATGAAATAGTTCGTTACAGTCCTCATAGAATGATTTCTGTACACTGCTATACATACTAAGGCGTTCCCTATTAAACCAATCACAAACACTATAGCATGTGTTGCTATCAAAACCCATTCATAAGGCTGTGGGAATATGTAATCATTTAACATCTCCAAATATTCTTCTTTCGTCATATTACAAAAGTCGGGGTCACCAACACACGAGTCAGTATCATTGAATAGTATACTAGATTCTGTATCATTACTATTCTCTTCTTTATCTTTACTATCTCTGTTTATTGTTGTATTCATAATAAACTCTTCTATTTCAAATTCATTATCAGTTTTGTTGGCCAACAATTTTGGTTTGTTGATTAAATTTGTTATGCTATCTAATTTTGATATAGACATGTTACCATATTTATCTGTTGTTGATAAACAGAACTTGCACATGACTAACATCGTAAGACTCGAAAATAATATTTTTAAAGCCATATTCCTTTTTTCAAGTGCGCATATTGGTTATTAGATCGATCATTTTATTCGTTGAAACTCCGGGTTTCGCGCCATCTGTAAAAGAAAAGTCTTTATTTAAATTGGGCAATTTGGCTTCGGCAGCAATGGCTGTGAATGCTTAATGGGGAAATGGGGAAGGTTATTATTTTAACTGAATTTTTCACCGTCTTACTTAATTGTTTTTGCACCTGTTTTCGTAAAGAGTACCTAAAAGAAAATAAATAATTGTAAAAGAACACAATTCGCTCCCGTAACTAAGTTATATAACTTTTCTCTAGTCTAGAATGGTGTACGTTAAGGGATCTTTGCTCAGCTGAGGCACTGCAAGTTATAAAAATAAAAACGTGTACGGTCTGGAATTTTTTCCGAAGTTTCTTTTAGCTCGCATAGACTTTTTAACTTTTATAAGACGCGTTTTTAATACAGAGCCATCTAGTATGAGATTCTGTAATAAAAACCCGTATTTACACTTTCTCTCTCTCTCAGAGATAGAGAGAGAGAAAGTCGCATAGAGACATAACGCTTTTTCCTTATGTGACAAGCCGCATTAAAGAACTTCGTTCATCAGCCTAAAATGTTCCCACTGCTGGTACACAGGCCTCCTCTTTCTGTGAGAGGGAATGGGCCGTAGTCCACCACTACCCAATCGGACCCAATGCGGGTTGGTAGATGTCACATGTCTTTGTTCCAATAATTGTGTGTATTTCATTTAATTGCCTGGAATGATTCTAGAAATACTAATATTTGTGAATACGAAAGATAGAAAGAAGAAGCGCTAAGAAGGGAGCTATGATGAGATAATGCCCGAACTCCACGCAGTCAAAGACGCGGGCAAAAGCTAGTAAAGTAGTAAATTTTTGGCTTATGTTTCGTAAGAAACATTTTATGACGACAGAAATTTATTTCGACACTGTTCATTATATTGGTAGTTTCTAAATATAAATACTTAAAAGGAACGTGAAGTTATTCAAGGCAATAATATGATTATATTAGGTCATTTAATTCGATTAATATTATATTCCTTATTTTTATATGTAGGATATTAATAATTGTGATTCAGTTTATTGACACGATAAGTAAAGAATCACGATTTTTTTTTTATCACAATGCATATTTTTGAAGTGAAACGTTAACATCACAAAAATATTAGATGACGTACAAAATTTTTCAAGAATAATAATTTAAAACTGCCTCGTTGTTCTAGTGCACGTAAGAGCTTCTGTTGAGCATGAGGTCCTGGGTTCGATTCCTAGGTCAGGCAAAGTGTTATTGGGTTTTTCCATTACGAATTTCTCAGCAGCAGCCCGGAATCTGGATTTGTGCCCGGTTGATGGCAATACACTCACCCGTATTACCCGGAACTCAAACATAACTGGCAAAATCTGTGTGTGCTTGCTATATGAACAGCTCTAACTATTCCTTCGGAGTAACAAGGCGTGATTTTTATGTTATAGAATAGAATAGAATACTCTTTATTACTTATACCACAGATATAAATGTTGAAATTTTCCATAGGGTGACACAATGGGCGGTCTTATCGCTAAAAGCGATCTTATATAGGCAACCTTTACCAACCTTTTTTTTTCTTTTTTTATGTTATGTAATAATTAAAAAATAAGTAATCAGAAACATCTAAGATAAAAATGCTTGGAAACATGCTGGTCCTGTTCCATAAGAGAATCTAGTCTAGACAAAATCAAACTTGTTGCTAATTTAATTGTTGAATTTATTATTTTTATGACATTGTTTTTACATCCTCTTTACCTCACACACTGACTTATTACTTGTTAAAATTTTATGAATATCGTCCTTGTTTTTTTTTTTTAATTTTGAGATAAATTTCTGTCGCTGCCTCGTACCAAAATGAGATGTCAGATGTTACACATACTATGCGACTACTGTAAGCCTCGATCGTTTTTTTTTTTTTTTATTGAATTCACACACGACCCCAATAATGTGGTCAATCCCTGTATGCCAACGGCGCCAAAGAATTAAAACAAATGAATGTAGTAGAGACCACCGCACAGTGTGAGCAATAAATTCCGAGTAATCTATGCTCGTTTATCTATTTAATTCCCGAAACAACGGGGATGCCTTAATTAATTAGTTTTACTTAGTAATTCCTTGTATTCTGGGTTGTTGATATCTGGTATACAGAGGTAAATATTTCCAGCGTTCTTTACAGCAGTGACACCCGATTACTGAAATGCTAATCTATCAGTCAATGGGCTCGCCCCCTATTTATACTAAAGTGAAGATGCCTATTATGAGAAAGGCGCCAAATATGAGATAGCAAGTTCGCCGCAGGAGTCGCCCCGGGCGTCGGGAGTCGCAGGCCGGTTCCCGGCCACCGTAGGTGCGGGCTTGCGGTCGGTGAGCGATCAGATGGGTAGCTCGCCGTCCGATAAGGACCAGGCCTGGGTCGATGGCGAGTTGTATTCCATGCGCGCCTCAAAGCGATGTTGGCACCAACTGACGGGGTCCGAAAGGGCCAATGCTTGCCAGGGTTGCGAGTTTGTCCGAAAGGGATATCGTGACCCTGGCACACAGGCATCTGAAGGAACACGGGTGGGTTTTAGTCAGTAAAAGTCTGACACGCTCTCCCGCTTCGGCCAGAGCGGGAGAAGTTATTTGATAATTTCCGATCCAAAAAAAAAAAGAACGTTTTGGCAAGTGCAATTATTTTTTCTCCGATCTATTTTTTTTTTCAGCGTTCCTAACGCTAGTATCTCATAATATTAGACCATTAGCCGGCAACGCAATTTATGACTTTTTAGTCTGTCTACCTATAGCTAAAAATGTATTAGATAAAGGACTAAATATTAATTATTTTGTTAAACTGTATTAAATTCCCAAGTCAATAATTATTGTAGCTACTGGAGGACACTAATTTTTCATAGTCAAGAATATAAGAATAGAATAGAATAGAATACTCTTTCTCTCTTTTTTTCTCTTTCTTTTTCTTTCTTTTTCTATAAATCTTCACCCTAATATTAGAACGAGGTAAAATTTGTGAGTTTGTATGTAGAGTGGAATCTTCAGAACTACTGATCCAATTCCGAATTCTTTCAGTTTTCATTGTCATAGGATATATTTTATATTAAGGTGGATCCACAGTGGTAGCCCGTGTAATCCAAATTTCTTACGTTTTTTGCAATTTGCAGGTCAGTGTTAGGTTGTATCATTGATCCATAAGAACAAATCTCTTAAGGAAAAGTTTAAGAAACATACTCGTACAACCTCAAACTAAGGTGTTTGAGGTTGTATGATTTTAATGATTACAATTTTCTAAATACATATTTGTTATGGTAACGAATTATATTTTCATCAAGATACAACCTGGTCTTCTAGAGTCGCAGCATTATGCTGAGCAATGGCTGTTTTGCGTGGATGTGACGCATATTTGCCCCCAACTTGTTCGTTCGTGTCTGTTTTTTTTTCTTCTTTGCGTTATGTTTACCGCAAATAAAAGTATCTTCTTTCTTTTCATTCTTTCTATATATCACGGGAAAATGTGGCTCTAAACTTCTGTCATGTCAAAATAAAAGTAAGTTCGTATTTACTTAACGTTTACTCCTCACGTTCAACTTGGTCCACTGGTTATATTTTTATTGCGACAGTATTCGTCCTAGGAAACCAAAAAAAAAAACCGACTTAAAAAAAAAACACTAGAAAGTGAAAAATTACTTTAATTTCGGAAGTCAGTGGGCAAAAACTAAAATACAGATATTATTATTATTATTTTATTTATTTAAATTGACAACATAGATCCACTGGTTAGTACAAAAACTTATCCCCTAAGGGTTAGTAATTATTTATTAAGGATACATCAATTAACATTCATCCCTGCCGCACAAGCAACCGGACAGTGTTTAAATATTGGCGCATCATGTTGTAACATCATCAGCTAGGGTTTTCAAGATACTGTTGCTGCTATTTTTTTTTTTATGGCATCTCGTAGTTGGATTTGAGAGGCCGTGACTACTTAACCGGTCTTTCCTGTGGTGACCTTAAGGGGTGAGCTTAAAGCCTCCAGCCAGGGGCGTAAATATATTTATTAAAACTAAACGACTGCGCACTAAGGGCACCCCTGTGGGGTTGGACCTCGGCTTAGAGCGTCGTTAGGGAACAGCAAGTTGGGGACAGGTTGGATCAAAGTTCAATTCATGATTATTATCAGAGGACTGTTGCTGCTAGCCCGCATTCTGCTTATTAATGATGCGGTCTTCTTCCTCATAAAATGAAAGTCGTCAGTTCGTGCTACAGCAAACATGCTAGACGGGCTGCAGAACCGGGGCAACCTCAAAAGTACCCTAAAGCCATTATTATATTGCACACGCAAAATAGATATTATAAAGACACCGACTTCCAAAATTAAAGTATTCACTTTTTAGTTAAGGTACAGGTACCATTCGTATACATATATTATACTGGCTATGTAAACAACAGTGACAGGAAGTATTATAACATCATCAAGATACACAAAGTGGATTAAGTATTATCGAAGCTATCTCAAACTCGGCCCAAGGAAAGTTAATAATATTCATATGGGATCAACGCAAACTTCTACTGCCATAAGAAAAAAAATTTTTTTTAATCGATCCACAATCGACGAAAATATCGATGAACATACTTACATGAAAAAAAAAATACAGACGAGCATAAATCACCTCCTCCTTTTTTGCAGTCGGTTAAAAAGAAACGATGTATTGATGTGTGAAAGATAATAAGGCTAGAAAGGGGCTGACTCAATTGACATGAGTGGCCAATATTAAGGGAAGAACATGCTGCGCCGACCCCAGAAAAAAACGTATAGCAGGAGTTAAATATCGGCGATCGAGATTTTAATTAAAAAATATTTATTTATTAAAACAATGTTTATTCTTTAGATTATTCTACAAGACTAAATTACAATTAAAATGTTTCTAATAGCTAGCTTATTGATAAACTACAATTATGCACTTTACGCGATGACGCACAACATCATCCGATGTTTAGTCAGCAGTTACATGCATTAGGCGATTGCCTAACTCCTCCCTCCTTAAGATGGAAGCGCGTCCCGCAGCTTCCCGCAGCGTCCTCGGTGCGTGGTCCATCTTGTTTGGGTTTTTGCTGTCTCCACTGCCAGATCTTCCGTACAGTGATTATTATTAGGATGATGTAGAGTCCTAATGTTGTCCAACTCGGTGTGGCCATCATAATTTGCCAGTCGTTTGTGGGCTCCTCTATATCTTCAGCACGGTCCATTAGCTCGTGTATGCTGTCCAAATCTATGTTTTCTAATTGTAGGTTATAGTGAATGTTTCCCTCTGGGATAATTGTATTACTGGGAAGTGGTATGATTTCATCTATTGTAACAGTATTGATGTGTGTTTTTAAAGTTTGATTTAATATCTCCATCTGACATTCGCTGGTTATGCTGGCGATATGTATGCCTGCTAACTTTTTGTATTCAGTTCTGCTTCCACAGTAGGTTCTTAAGATTTTTTCTTCTTTAAGGATAATCAGCCATTTGTTGTCCTGAAGTTTCTGTATTTTCCCTTGCTTGAGGTCCATTTTGGCTCTAGTGCAGTTTCCGTTTCGATGTTGGATGAGCGATATTATGCAGTCTGTAGTGTCGTCTACATGCTGTGTGTTCAATGATGTGCAGAGTCGTGTGTCTTGCGTGATCTTCTTGCAGTCTCCTTCTAGGTATGAGTACTCGTTGCTTCCCAGTGCTAGGAATTTGGTTTTAGGGATAATTGTGAGATTTTGTTTATCGGGAATGGAGTATAAGTGGATAAGGTCATAAGGTTTTGTATCAGTGGATGGGATGTCTAATATAAATGTTATAGTGTGTTCTGTACTATAGGCTTTTACGCTAATAGATTTCTCTATACTATGTATATTTTTTATACTAATGTTATCTACTGGTCTAAATTGGTTTTGTTTTTGAATATCTACCATCTCCTTAATTAGGGCTTGAGGCGATATTATGCTGGGATGCATAACGTCTAGCTGAGCAAATGTCATTGCATCTTCTATAATTTCTAATTTGTCTAAGAGTAACTGTAAACTAAAGTCTATTTGGATATATAAATCTAAGAAGTGCCATCTACTAACTATTATATTACTAATATTAGTGGTATTTTTCAACATCGAAGTTAGTCTATTCTGATTTTCATTTAAAACCTTAATCTGTTTACCGAATTCTTGAACTGCATGTGTTGCTATAAATAGTGATTGCTTTTGAGAATTATTTATTTTATTTACTGAGTTACGTAAACTAGATATTTCGCTTTCGAATTTAACAGCGTCTTCGTAATCTAAATTGCCCGTAATAGTTTTCACAATTGAACCTAGTCCGTTGATTATACCACGTCTATATCTAAAATGTGGTGCAATAAACAATATTTTCTTATTTATTAAACTTATGCTGCTATCTATTTGGTCCTTATAAGTTCTATGTAACTCTTCGTTATTTTCAGCGTTTTTAGTACTGACATATAATGCCATAAGCTTTATAGTTGTTTCTTGTAGGTACGATACGTTATAAACGCAAGCCAAAC
Source organism: Tiliacea citrago (assembly GCA_963921375.1). Classification (NCBI taxonomy): domain Eukaryota; kingdom Metazoa; phylum Arthropoda; class Insecta; order Lepidoptera; family Noctuidae; genus Tiliacea; species Tiliacea citrago. The sequence goes on from OY992801.1 coordinate 4,269,303, forward strand.
TGAAAGTATCTACTTGTTTTAGAATTTGTCCCTGTTTTAGGAGCAGAACGCCATTTACATTGTCTACGGGATTAATAGTCAAGTTTGCGGCTGTGTGGAGCAGGAGGGTTCCTGTGACGAGAGTCCTGTAACAAAATGGGGCCTACGTAAGAGTTTGAAATGTACCCTAATGGATTTAGCGTTAGGGTGGCTTCCTATAATCTCAGCAACATTGTTGGGATGAAGGTGGATGATCTTATATGGACCTTTAAATACTGGTTTTGTCTTATCGCTCCTCGCAGTTTTAGCAACTTGTTTATAAACTGTTTCACCTACCTTCAATGTAACTGCTTCGGCTGCCTGGTTTCGTTTCTCTATTACCTGTTCCTTATTTTTAGATACAAGTGCTGCTATGCATTCTTGTACTGCCTCTGCATTTTTGCGGTGATTGAGAACGTAGTCCTGATAAAATTCCTTGGGATAATACAGTTCTAATGGGTTCCTAGATGCTGTATGACCAAATAGAAGTTCTCGGGGTGTGTAGCCTGTAGTGGAGTGAATGGCGTTATTATAGGCAATGACAGCGTATTTCATTATTAACTGCATAGGATCGTCCTTATTCGTCATTCTCTGTATTCTTATTATTTCACCGATGGTTGAATGAAAGCGTTCTATGGGGGAATTAGAGTTCGGGTTATAGGGTGTCGTAAAATGGATGTGAATGTCATGTAGAGCACAGATTTCCTTAATCACGTCATTGTCAAACTTTGTGTCAGAGTCAGTAGTAATTTTTAAGGGTAGACCTAGCATGGAAAATACCTGTAACAAAGCTTCTGCTATGTGAACGCTACTAGATGCATTTAAAGGGATGGCTTGAGCGAATTTTGAAAAGTTATCTATTATTGTTAAAAATGTGGCTCCTCCAGTAGAATAAAGGTCCATAAATAAATGTTGGATCGGTTTCGTGGGTGTATCTGTTACAGCTAATGGGGGTCTCAGCGGATTCCTTTCATATTTGGCTCTCAAACATAAATCGCATTGATTTATAAACTTTTGGACTGAGAGTAACATATTTGGCCAGTGATAGTTGCGATGAAGTTGCTTGTATGTTTCCTGAATACCCCTATGTGAAGATTTGCCCTCATGGTATCGTTTGATTAGTTCCTGTTGCTCTGTTTTATTTTCGACTAGTGTAACGCGTGATGTACACCTGATTAATTTGGGGCCTCTATCATTAAAAATAGTAGTATATACCCTTGAGAAAGCTAAATAAAGGCTTTCATCGAAAAAATAACAGTGAAAGATACGATCTGCTATTGTGTGTTCTTTTAAAAATTTAATTATTTCGGTCTCAGAATTGTTTACGGGGATAAAGACATCCTTGATGATGGTTCTAGCGTTTGTTGACCTATTTTCTACTCTATATGTTGAGCCTGGGGTAGATCTTATGTGAAATTGCTTAAGTTGTTTGTCTATTGCGTCTGCTAAAATTGGTATTCCTTTGTTTTCGTTATCAGGTTGAGTATGGTTTGTTGAAACTAATTGATCAGCTGCGGTGCTCACGGCATCCGTTGTGTCAGTGTGAGATGGGGTAAGACTTCTCGTCTCAACGTCCATGTTACATTCGTGTTGGTTGTCGTTGAGGGGTATGTTATTATCATGTCCGTCGTTATTGTCAGTAGGGTTGACATTCGCCTCTGCTTCTCTGCGTGCATTCTCAAATATTCTATTTATGATGTCATCGTCGTCGTTATCGTCTAAATTTACTGCTAAAGAATCTATACTTTTATGAAAATTTTTTACCCTGGATAAGGCATCAGCATTAGTATTTTGTTTACCCTTTTTATAGATGATCTTGTAATCATATTCAGCAAGTTTTAATTTCCAACGAGTTAACTTTGAGTTCGGGTCCTTTAGAGACATTAACCATATCAAAGGTCGGTGATCCGTATAGATTGTAAATTTTCGCCCATATAAATAAGGCCTGAAGTATTTAATAGCCCTAATTATGGCTAGGAGCTCCTTCTCTATGGTTGAATAACGTGTCTCTGTTTCTGATAGTGTTCTTGATGCGAATGCAACTGGTTTATCAGAACCAACATTACCCTGGGATAGCACTGCCCCTATTGCAAATTCAGAAGCGTCGGTTGTCACAATAAATGGTTTGTCGAAGTCAGGATACTGAAGGATCGGTGCGTTCGTCAGAATTTGCTTACATTTATCTATTGCTTCTAGGAATTCGTCTGTATGTATAACTTTTGCGTTCTTTTTTAAGCATGATGTCAGTGGTTTTGTCAGTTTAGCAAAGTCTTTAATAAATTTTCTGTAATACCCTACCAGACCTAGAAAGGATTTTATATCCTTTTGTGTTTTTGGTACAGGGAAGTTGAGGACTGCTTTAATTTTGTCTTTGTTAGGGTTAAGGCCTTTGTCAGTCAATTCATGTCCTAGAAAGTTGACCTGTTTTTGTAGAAACTCCGACTTGTCAAGTTGAACTTTGAGATTATGTAACTTGAATCGTTCAAACACTAACTTTAACTTTTCGTTATGATTTTGTAGTGACGTAGATGCTATTATGACGTCATCTAAATATGTAAAAACGTTGTCTATACCTCGAAGTATATGGTCCATAAGTCGCTGAAATGTACTCGGAGCATTTTTTAGACCAAATGGCATTCTCAAATATTCATAGTGACCTCTTTCAGTCGTGAATGCAGTCTTCTCTATGTCGTTGGGGTGCATCTCTAATTGATGATACCCACTAGCTAAATCTAGGGTTGTGAAGTACTGCGCGCGCCCTAATCTGTCAAGAATGTCGTTTATGTTTGGTAATGGGTATTTGTCTTCTATGATTCTGTCGTTTAGTCGCCTATAGTCTATTACTAGCCTCCATTTAATCTTTCCTGAGGCATCTGGTTTCTTAGGGACAATGTGCACGGGGCATGACCAAGGTGAAATGCTTTCCCTTATAATCCCCTGTTTTAAAAGATTATCAACCTGTTTTTGGATCTCTATTCGTTGTTGAGGGGCTTGCCTATAGCTTCTAACGAAAATCGGAGTATTATCAGTAACTCTCAGTTCATGTTTTACAGTATGAGTGAAGGATAACGGTATTTTCTCGGAATAGAACAAATCCCTATACTGATAGCATATCTTAGTAATTTCACGCTTTTCCTCTTCATTCATGTGATCAGTCCGGATTTTTTTTAAATTTTCGCAAAGTTCTTTGTCTATTTCCGTCGTAATTTTGAATGTGTTCAATTTATTAGTGTCTAGAAACTGTTGTGTTAAAGGCTCTAGGGGTAAGGGACAATCATTGCTAATTATCTGTTGTTTATCCGTGAAATTAATTATAGAGGTTTTAAAGGTTCCGTTTTTAACTGTTACTATGGCGGCGGGCGTCTTAAGTTCTGTGGTCCAGTGGAAGTCGTCGCAAATGTAATTGCCATCAATGTAATTTGTTTTCATTACGGTAAATTTTTCGCAGTTAGGTTCAATTTTAATTCTTTTTACAGGATAGTCAATGTAAATGGGTATTTCAGTGTTAGGCGTTCGTAACACCTTGTTTTTGAGATCTATAGTGCAACCTAATTCCTTTAACAAGTCCATACCTATAAGGCCCTTATATTTCGGATCAAAGTTGAATATTAAAAATTTATGAAGTCTATCTGAATTGAACAATGGTGGCAAAGGTAAGTGAGCAATATAATCGTGACGTGTAATCGCATGCGCAGTTTTAACTTGAAAAGGTTCACGTTCTATGTATTGTTCAAGATTAGTATCTGTTATTACGTCAGGAGATATCATACAGCGCGAGGCTCCAGTGTCTAATAGAAATTTACCACAGAACTCTGGGAGTTCTATGTAAGGGAGGTGGTCCTTACCTTGATGATTGAGATGAACCGAGTTTACTAATCGTGACTCGTTTGGTCGTCGTCCTGGTGAAAATCCTGATGGTTTGGACCTTCTCCAGATACCTGTGGTGTAGGCTCGTAGCCGCTATATTGTAAATTATCGCTATAATACTCACAGTTGTAATGGGGATCGTAATTATCAGGGAAGTTTTGCTCGTTACTGTTCTGCATATAAAACATACCTTCCGAAGTAAACTGTGGCTTCTGCGGCTTATCTACTGACCTCATAGTGACGTCAGACACCCTCTGTGGTGGGTTCACCTGTTGTTGAGGTATGTTCGGCTGAGACCTAAAATTTCCTGAGTTCCTAAAAGTGCCTGAACCACTAGGCCTAGCATTACTTGATGTGTTCCCATTTTTCCACGGGTGCATGTTTTGACCCCTCTGCTGCCTATTATCTGGGACCCAGTTATGTCGGGGCTGTACATTACCAACAAACCTAGGTGGTTGATTAACTTGAGATGCTGTTGGGTTAGGTTTAAGTGAATCTCTCGGTTTGGCTTGTAACGACATTGTATTAAAACTGTTATTAAATTTATTAAATTCTAATCGCGCCTCCTCCTGTCTAGCCGTTACTATAGCCGCTTCAAGGGTCGTCGGTTTTGTAATCCGAACGCCAATGGATACGTGGAAATCTAAATGGTTTACATATTGATCTATAACCATGTTTTCGTAATACGACTTATCGGTATGGCCACCTACAACGTTGAGGGTGTCCAATAATTCTCTTAATCGTTTACCAAATGCCTCAGCATCTTCATTTTTATAACGACGCAAACGTGTTAATTCCTGCATGAGTTGAATTTCGTTACGCGGCTCACCTAACCTACGCGTTAACGCGGACTTAATAGCTTGCCAACTATCAACTACCCCTTCCGAGGCTATCGCAGCAACCGCCGTACCGCTTAATTTACTTTTAATTAAGCATATGATAGCAGGGTTATTCCTAAGTGGTGGGTCCAGTAAAAGAAAAACATTTTCTACCTCTCTAATGAAATAGTTCAGTGTTTTTGTGTTACCATCGTATTTTGGTATAAGTTCAGATATGAATTTAAAGGTGTTCAATTCAACACTTGACATCGCCATAATAGAAAGATAAAATAAAAATCCCTTCTTTAATCAGAGAACCTATTATACTAAACACAGTATGTTTATGTACTACTGTACTGCTTACCCTGATAATGGCTTGAAGTTATTATAATTATGCTTTACTAATTGCGATTGTAGCTAATAAGTAAACGAATATGTAAGTTATTTATAAATGTAGATCTTGTAATACGAATCGTATACAGTTATCTAGGTCACGGACAACGCGCCTATACCTAACTTAGTTATTTATCTATAGCGATTTTAGCTTACAGAAAACAACCACATATAACATATTACGACAGGAAATATAGCATAGGAACTGGGAATACAACTAGCACTCACCCCAATGTCCTCTGCATTTCTAGCCGGGCCTTGTAGAACAGCAGGTCTCCCAATTCTCCGGAATTCCCGCAGGATAATCGCCGACCGTAGATTCGAAGATTGACCGCGAAAGTAACGATTGATACCGTTCACTCTAGGCCGAAGAGTTCTATTCGAGCTGAGTGTCGCGATCCTACCGACTGCGCCAGTTAAATATCGGCGATCGAGATTTTAATTAAAAAATATTTATTTATTAAAACAATGTTTATTCTTTAGATTATTCTACAAGACTAAATTACAATTAAAATGTTTCTAATAGCTAGCTTATTGATAAACTACAATTATGCACTTTACGCGATGACGCACAACATCATCCGATGTTTAGTCAGCAGTTACATGCATTAGGCGATTGCCTAACTCAGGGCAGGAGAATGATGATGACAGTGTGTCCTACGATGTATCCTGTATCCTTGTAGTGCAGGGAAAGAAAGAAAGAAAAAATATTTAAACACACTCTTAGACCGTCGTCACCCAAAGAGCAATGGGGCTATGCTTGGAGTTTCCCTACGTGATCGAATCAGAAATAAAGAGATCCGCAGGCGAGCCAATGTAACCGACATAGCCTGAAGAATTGCCAAACTTAAGTGGCAGTAGGCAGGGCACATTGCTCGCACAACAGATGGCTGATAGGGACGAAAGGTTCTGGAGTAGCGACCGCGTACTGGAAGACGTAACGTAAAGGCCTCCTACAAGGTGGACCGATGTCCTTGTGAAGGCCACAGGTGTCCACTGGATGCGGGAAGCACAGAACCGGTCGAAGTGGCGGTGCTTGGGGGAGGCCTATGTCCAGCAGTAGTCTTTCGGCTGAAATGATGACGATGATGATGACACTCTTAGAAACATAAAAAACAAAGTAAAATTAAAATAAATACTGTACGAGGCCAGAATGCTCCTATCTCAGCATGATGCTGCGGCAATTAAAAATAAGTGCCGCAGCGCTGATATTCTGATAGGGCCCACTGTGGTATCACGGATAGATAGAGAAATAAATAATAAATTAATTAAAACATAGATATGTGAATAGCATATATAAAAAAATATAATTTTAATAAAATTATTGTCAGGGAATGGTCGAAGGAACGAGAGCATGTGCCAGGTTACCCATGCGATGGACCGACCAGATTAAATCAGCGGTGGGCGGCCCATTACACGAATGCACACCACGTTACAGCCGACAGGAAAGGATGGCGTCACATCGTGAGGCAAATCACGGCTGTCCGAAATCTCACTGCACAGTAACGATCACAAACGCTCTGTCAAGAGTGTACCGACAATGAAAAAGAGTATCCTATAGGAAGCTACTGTAACGGCATCAACATCGCCACATGCGAACTACGCGTCACACTGACGTCACGCAAATCCTGCATCGCGCAAGCAGAGTTTACCGCGCAACTAGCATATATACAACGTCCCGACATCAACCGCCCACCAGACCCAATACCCGTCTAGTCGGAGGATCCTCCCTTTTCTATGGTGGATGAGTGAACTTTACACCCTGTTCCTCATTCCACCAAACTACCACAGAAATATAAATAATAAGGTACTTTAGATTTCTGTGGTACCTAACTGGTAGCTAACTGTTTACTGTTGTACCTCGTTCAACAAAACACATGGTACTTGGCAGTAGAACGACGTAGTTTACGTTTCTTAATAGCTACACGCTTATTAGGCTAACGAAGCAAATAGAATTCGAAGCGAGACCAACGCTAACTTTATTATAACGAGACTCGGTCAGCAGGACCTAAGTTGGGAGAATGTACGTACTTCAACTAATACTGTTGTAACAACGTCTGGACAATATTTCCTGGACATAAATGCTTCAAGCTTTGGCATTGGCTGTCTAATTGGTCTAGTGACCCTTTTTTTTTTTTTTTGGGTGGGAAATTATCAAATAACTTCTCCCGCCCTGGGCGGAGCGGGAGGGCGTGTTAGACTTTTACTGACTAAAACCCACCCGTGTTCCTTCATTTGCCTGTGTGCCAGGGCCACGATATCCCTTTCGGACAAACTCGCAACCCTGGCAGGCATTGGTCCTACTGGACCCCGTCAATTCGTGCAGACGTCTCTTTGAGGCGCGCGTGGAACACGACGCGCCGTCGACCCGGGCCTGGTCCTTATCGGACGGCGAGCTACCCATCGCTCACCGTCCGCAAGCCCGCGCCTACGGTGGCCGGAAATCGGCTTGCGACTCCCGACGCCCAGGGCGTCTCCTGCGGCGACTAGGGGCGTGAGGGCGCGAACCTTGCCTCTCCCTCACGCGCTCCACCTCCTCCTTCGCGAGCATTACTGCTTCGCAGAAGGAGGTGACGGCCTCCCATGCAGTCTCGCTCTGAACCATGGCCTGAACCAGGGCCGGACGCGAGAGATCGCCGCCGCCGATCGCCTCCGTTAGGACACGGCGGTGCTCCGCCCAAGCTGGGCAGACCGTATGCTCCACCGTGTCCTCCGGGCGATCCACACAGTGGTGACACCCGGGCGTTACCTCCCGAAACAACCGTGTCCGGTGAGGACCTGCGTCAGGCGGAAGGTCAGGACGCCATGGCGCCTCTCTAGCCACTGGTCAAAGAGGGGACTTATCGCCACGATTGTGGCGTGCCCATGGTCTAGTGAGCCTGAGATCCTGGTTTCGATCCTTAAGTTTTTGGTATAGTTCGTGGATTTATTGAGTTCCTTAAGTTCTGAGCTGAGCTGCGCGATTACTGACAAATTAATGCGTGTACTGACTGGACAGGTCCACTCAATCTGTGTGGTCTAGCTTTCCTCAAAATACCACTTCAGACACCAATCTAGATGGTCGTCACATGGTCTGAGCAAGATTATGTCTGGACTTTAAAATAGACTGTGTGACCTCTGAGTTTGTTTCGGCCTTTCTTCTCATAAGTAATGCCGACCTCATCTAGTTTTTAAAATAAGATTGACTTGTAAAAGTGTTTGTACAAACCTATTTACAGAAATCATTTATCATTTGGGGTTTTCAATTTTCAGTAAGTAGCAGTTTTGAATCTAAAGTATTGCCCGGTTAGTAGAACCATTGGGTCACTCCCTATAACATGGGACTCAAACATTACTGGTGAAACACGGATGTAGATACTGTTCATCTTGCCTACACCTTCGGGGCATACAGGCGTGATGTGTTCGTATATTGTTCCCCTAAAGGTGATTAGGTATACACTAGTGCATTTTCTCGAATATTCCCATGTAATGTTACGTTCTTATGAATAGTACCATACAAGCAAAAGCTCAATTTAAAAAACCGGTCAAGTGCGAGTCGGACTTGCGCACGAAGGGTTCCGTACCATTATCTATAAAAAATGGCAAAAAAATCACGTTTGTGTGTTGTGTATAGGAGCCACCCTTAAATATTTGTTTTATTTTAATTTAATTATTTATTTTTAAACTGAATATATAACTAAATATTCTGTGAATATTTCAAGCGTCTACCTGTTGCCGTTATCCATATCGATCAAAAACGAGCAAAAAAATCACGTTTGTTGTATGGGAGCCCCTTAAATATTTATTTTATTCTGTTTTTTAGTATTTCTTGTTATAGCGGCAACAGAAATACATCATCTGTGAAAATTTCAACTATCTAGATATCGCGGTTCATGAGATACAGCCTGGTGACAGACGGACAAAAAGACAGACAGACCGACAGACGGACAGACAGACAGACAAACAGACAGCCAGACAGACAGACAGACGGCGGAGCCTTAGTAATAGGGTTCCCGTTTTACCCTTTGGGTACGGAACCCTAAAAAGCAAGTTTATGTAATATAGGTAATGTTCCTGCGAATGTTCGACATAGTGTCCGAAGTAATGCTCACTGTGAGTGAGCATTTACTTATAAAGTTATTTTCTATTTTCTTTTTATTCATCGTTGAAATGTCGGATCTGCTGGTCGTGTGTGATGAGTTTATCTTGCTCGATGAAATGCTACACAAATTCGTCGTTTGTTTGCAAAATCAAGTTGTAACAAAGCGTCGAGCGTTGTGCTCATTGTTCGGTTCGTGAAAGGGTAACACATTAGAGGGGTTTGATGTTATGATACAAAGAAATGCTCTAGTCAATACTTACCTTAAGAATAATTTATATAAGATCCTATCTTCAGCTAGCTTTAATATTGTCAACTGATCAGTAAATCACTAATCACTAATCAGACAAAACCCGACCTGCGTGTGACCCGCGGTGTCCGCGACTTCGTATAGATTGCTTTTATTGAACTGCATGTGTAGTTGTGGTTGTAGGGACAAAATGGAGACACCGGGTTCCAAAGGATATGTCCAAAAATCGTTTTTTATTATTCAATAATTCTAACCAGGATCAGTTAAATATATTTGGACAGACAACCCAAACGCTAGTAGTTCTAACTATAATATACATTTTTAAAGGCTTCCATTTTTGAGAAAAATCGTTTTATTTTTATTTTAGTTTGCATTTACTCCTAAAACGAACAAACCTTTGTAACTAACTAGTATATTAAAGTGAACACACCCTAAACAAAAAGAAAACTTGTCAAAATTGACACATAGCACTGTTATTACTGTCTTTAAATACTTTATCGATGATTAAGACAATGTAAACAATAAGAAATATGATGAAATGGGATATTTTCAGTCAAAAATCTTAAGTCTAACCTTTTAGAATTGAAAGGGATTATATTTTAGATTTTATTTGGGTTGACATTAACAAATAAAATATATGAAAAACATTAAATATTTTTCATTAATAATTTTTCTCTTAAATGGAGGGGTCTAAAAATACTATTTCAGTGGTTACAAATTCCATATTTTTGTCCCTTTTATTTAGGTGTAGTTTTAAGCTGGTTAGATTTTTCTCGGAATAAAAAACCAACGCCCATACAGAAAGCGGACATCTCCTTTCCGACACATTTTCAACTACCATGGCATATCTCCTTCTTTCTTATATCTATGGTTACTATTATGTCGCGGGAGAATGGTCAATTTTCATAAATAATTTTAAAACTATTTATTTTAACATTATAAAAAATATATATATTTGAAATCCTTACAACAAACAGGCCCTTTTATTTTTTATGTCACACGGTACAGTTTGCAAAATTATTTTTAAAATTCTCTAATTTGCTCCCCAAAAGTGACCTCCATATTAAACATTCATGTATTTACGTTACACGTCCGTGTTTAGGTTACAGAAGTTCTTATGTGTAACAAATGTCAACTTATTCGGTCCAGTAGATTTGGAGAAAATCGGCTGTGACAGACGGACAGACAGACAGACAGCCAGATAGACACACGAGTGATCCTATAAGGGTTCCGTTTTTCCTTTTGAGGTACGAAACCCTAAAAACATAAAGGAGGTTACACTAATGTGCATGGGAGATGAGGCGACGTTATATGTGGTACTACATTCTACTATGCTAATCTCTGCGGACGAGGCTAGAGTATAATGATTATTTTGATAACGTAATCTTATTCATTAAGGCATCAAAAGGGGTTGAAATAACCCTCTAATTAACCAAAAGCTGGGTTGAGTCGGTAGGGCTACCATTTCTAGGAAGGCCTCATATAAATAAGGTAATTTTTCAAAAATGTCTTGTAGGTGATTTTCTTTATGCATACCGCTAACTTTGTGTTTCCCGGTAAGAGCTCAAACTTCTATACTCCACTTGAAATAAGATTAGACATTTAAATAAAGTTTTTTACAGTCCTTTCAACCGATTTTGAGATTTAATCCGTAGGGATAAGGATGGCATTAAAAGCAAAAACGTGGTTACAATATCGACTGTTTCTTACAGTTGCCATTTTTCATGCCACCAACGCAATAGAAGTCAAAATCAGTTGAACGGACTGAAAAAAAGGTTTATTTAAATGTCTAATCTTATTTCAAATGGAGTACGAGCATACGTAACTACTTCTAAGGAAGCGGGAAGGAAAATGCGAAAGTAAGTTTGTTTGTTACGCTTTGACGCTAAAAGCACTAAACGGATTCGGATGTAATTTGGCACATAGGTAGACCATGACCTGGATTAGGACATAAGATACTTTTATCTCGATATTCCCACGGGATCGAGACTTATGCGGGTAAAACCGCAGGGTGCTGCTAGTAATACATATTATAAATGCGTAAACAAAATATACCACTAAACCACTGAACCGATCGTTATGAAGTTTGACAAATAAGTAGCCTGGGTCCTCGATAAATTCATTCATCATTTCAGCCGGAAGACGTCCACTGCTGGACATAAGCCTCCCCCAAAGGGGAGGAACGTTGCCATAATCGCCACGCTTGGCCGGCGGCGGGTTGGCGATCGCAGTATGGTGTTAGAATGCATAGAGAATGCTGCTGCCCATTCTCTAGTAAGTCCCTTAGTCGCCTTTTACGACACTCACGGGAAGAAATAGGATGGTGCCCTTCTTTACGTCCGGCACCACACGGAACAATTTCAATTTAATTCTTGATAATTGTATAAAAAAAAATTGTGAAATATAAAAGACACGCAAACAAAGTCATTGGCAACAACGGCTTAGTTAATAGTGTAAATCTGGACATATTTGTAGATTTAGTACGGCAAATAAATTTCATTTTTTTTTTAATTTTCTGAGATATTTTCACTAGTAATGTGTCAAAAACTTTTAGACCAATAAGACGGACATCTCCAGAAAAACCCGGACGGGTGGTAACCCTAGTTGGAAGTCGATTAATTAGTTAATCGTTGAACACAACCAATTTAGAAAGGGTTAATTTGAAAGTTTTGTTTCATTAGGATAATCCATTTCCTTCAGCAGCTTGACTTGCTCAAACTAACCATTTTTTTTTACTGTTTCTTTCTTTCTTTCTGTAACGATAATAACCACTGAAATCAGTTGAATTGAGATTTCTGTGATGAATATTGACTGAAGTACTTATTAACGTATGTTATGTATTTAATAATTTATACTACATTATGATTATAATTATTATATCTATCTGCCTAGCCTTTTCCCAACTATGTTGGGGTTGGCTTCCAGTCTAACCGGATGCAGCTGAATACCAGTATTTTACATGGAGCGACTGCCTATCTGACCTCCACAGCCCAGTAACTCGGTAATATATATATAAAGATACCCACTGGTTGTTAGATTTCCGGGCTTCTGACTACCCGTAACTACTCGTACTGTCAAAAATCCATAAATGACAGCCGGGACCAACTTCTTAACGTGCTTTCCGAGGCACGGAGGAGTCTCGGTATGTAAAGATGGTCACCCATCCTCGGACCAACCCCGGCAAGCGTAGCTTAACCTGATGGATCGACCCGGGCGGCTGTTATTACTTAGCCATGACCGCCACGAGCTCCTCTCTCTTTTAGAAGTGTGTATGTATTTAGATATGAGAATATATTATTTTCTCTTATTGTAATATTTATATTTAAATTATAGTGATTTATTTTATGTATTTTGTTTTCTCTTCTACTCTAACACACGTTGTTTACATCTCTTTATCTACTTTTCTAATGCAGTAGGTACATGCTGGAAGAGATTTCTTTAGAAATAAGGATCACCTTTGTACGTATTTTGCTGTGCCTTTCTTCTTGTCTATTTATAAGTGTGTACTGGTAAATAAATGAAATAAAATAAATAAATAATAATAATACCAATCTTTTATTGTCCAAATGCAGGGCAATGGCCTGTTCTCATACAGAGACGGCACGAGAATTGATCATCACGTTTGCTCTAGACGGGTTGAAGATTTCTGACTTATACCTGTATAAGTCAGAAATCTCTTAACATTTGAATTGGCTATAAAAAATAAACACGTTGTATTAATCAATAATGGTATATTGTGTTTTAACGTATAAAAATTAGGGTTTTATTTTGTGTTTCAAGTGTGAACCTTGTTTATTTTTATTTCATTCCTGTAACCTGGACCGGAAATTTTCGATAACCGCCCGACAAGTGATTGTTGAAATTTTTTGCATTTCATTGCATAAGTTTTGTTTTAATTATTCAATAGTATTTACTATAAGTCCAGGGGGTCTACTCCGAAGCGCTAAACCGAAGTATCAGCCGAATGTTCGGCCGTTTTATAACCTCTACATTTTCCTTTTTTGACTTTAAGTCCTTACCCGACTCGCCTGTCTTTTTTTTTTTTGTCGCCGTAGTCAGCGATAGTTAGCCGTAGTAAAGAAACGACCGAACTTTCGGCCGATACTTCGGATTTATGTTCGGAGTAGACCCCTGGTTTCCACGATCGGACGTTAAACGAATAAACGTCATCTTAACGCTTTCACGGGCGGTGAAGGAGACACAATAGAAGTTTTACTGTTATGACGTCATCAGGCGTTCACTGTCCGCGAAAGGGTTAAGAAAATACTTTTCTAAGCTTATTGTTTATTAAACAAATATCAAACATAACATCACGCCTGTAATCCCCGAAGGGTTAGGCAGAGGTGTACTTATAGTACACCCACATTTCGCCAGTTATGTTTAAGTCCCGCGTAATAAGGGGCGAGCCTATTGCTATCAACCGGGCACAAATCCAGACTCCGGGCTGCCACTGAGAAATTCATATTGGAAAATCCCAATAACACTTATTACCGTTTATTGTTTATTAAACTTACTAAAAATTTTAATTGTGGTATCCCAAAAATACTGATAGCGGTAAGAATAGCATTTTATCTCACGATCAAAACTCTACAATTGGCCTAAAAACACAGGTATTTTAAACTTCGAATTTCAGTATGATTTTAGGGTTCCGTACACAAAGGGTAAAATGGGAACCCTATTAATAAGGCTCCGCCGTCTGTCTGTCCGTCTGTCTGTCTGACCGTCTGTCACCAGGCTGTATATCATAAACCGTGATAGTTAGACAGTTGAAAATTTCACAGATGATGTATTTCTGTTGCTGCTATAGCAACAAATACTAAAAACCAGAATAACAATTATTTAAGGGGGCTCCCATACAACAAACGTGATTTTTTGCCGTTTTTATAGATAATGGTACGGTACCCTTCGTGCGCGAGTCAGACTCGCACTTGGCCGTTTTTTTTTTAATAAATAAGGATTAATATTAGTTATTATTATAACAAAAAATAATAAAAGAATAAAAAAAAATAAAGAAGAAATAAAAACAATTAGTATTGTAAAAGAATTTTGAAATAGATGAAATATAAAATTTGTTAAAAGAAATTTTAATTTAATATACCTCTTACTTAAACTTTTAAAACCTCTTTCGATAATTCAAAAGTAACACTATCCTTGTAATATCGTTGCGTTTCGTGGTGGCATTACTTGCAAAGGTATTTTGACAAGAATGTGCCATAATTCATAAAATATTTTGCTACCCGTATATTCAGACGTTAACCCACGAAACTCGCGTGTGAATATTTTTACGCATGTAAACATTTATATGTCCTGTTGGCACTAAAACGTAAAATGATATTTAACTGTTTGTCAGAACTCAGAACGTTTATTATTTTCGTCATGTAAACTGGAGTTAACATGGCAGTTTGTGTGCTTTACTTCCAAATTATTTCGTGACAATACTGTTTCATGTGTTCCGAACTGTTTCAATATTTAAATTGAAAATGTATTTTTAGATAAGTGCTAGTTTATCTAGGCTTTTAATATTGAATTCAGTAACTTGACGTTGCTTCACAAAATTAAGTATAAAATATGCGCGGAGCGATATAAAAAAATATTTTTCTAAAGAATTCTCTTTAGCGTAGTCATCCAAATCTATTGAAGCAAGATGACAAAATTTTTAAACAGAATTTGCTTCAATAGACATCTTCTATTTTCAATATTGAGCCTAACTTTTTCACAAAACAAACGAAAAAGATTTATCACTCAAAAGAACCTATGGGTCACGTCCTCCATTCAATCATTTCTTTAAAAAAACTAAACACTTTTCTTAGGTTTCAAACTACCGATCCGAAAATCAGTTGGTATTACTAAGAATTCTTGATTCATTAGAAGTACCAATTAGGTACTTTAATTCTGGAGAAAACCAAAGCAAACAACTTTTTTTTTAATGATCTGTTTTGTTTGATGTGATTCTGCAACCGTTCTCCGACAGTCGTTTCTCCTTTGGACTGTTCACCGACAGGACGTTTCGTTTTTGAGAGATTCGTCGATAGAACGTTTCACCTATGGATGTTTCGCCGACAGAATGGTTCGCATTTGTTAGTTTCGACGACAGGACTTTTCAACTATGTCATACTACAACTAACTATATCATACTTTTCGCCGTCAGATCGTTTTATCTACGATTGTTTCGTTTCTGGCACTCGCCGGCCGCTACCGCGGCACCGCTCGCTTCGCTCGCTCGGCTCGTGCGTAGGAGGTCACAGTTTTAACCTTTTTTTTTTTTTTTTTTTTTTTTTTTTTTTTTTTTCACGCTGAGAAATGCATTACGCATGCCCGCTCGTGGGGGACGAGTCGGGGTATGTGGGACTCCTGTCACTACAGTATACCCACTAAAACTCAGCGGTGTTCCCACATCGCCCTGTTGGGAGGGCCATGGGATAACGGCTCAGCCTTTTCTTCCACAACCCTCCCGGCGCATGCCCGCCTAGCTGGCGGGCCCCTCATGCCCCCCCGTTACTGGGGGGCTACGGGAATGGCCGGGAACACCTGGCCATTCCCGTCCGACACTGGTGGAGGCCTGTGCAATACAGGTAAGGGTGCCCCCGCACCCGTTGCCTGCTGGCCTCCACCTGGGAGGAGTCGGAGATGACGTTCAAACTGACGTCTTCTTCGACCCCTCCTCCGCCTTCGGAGCGGCGCCGCGGCAGGATCGTCCTCCCGCGTGCGCTCTGCCGCCTCCTTCTGGGACATGACGTGTTCGCAGAAGGAGGCGACTGCCGCCCAGGACCCCTCATCCCTCAGCATGGCGTTAACCAAGCCGGGGAGTGAGAGGTCCGCTCCAATCACCGCGTTCAGACTGTGGCGCGGCTCGGACCACGACGGGCACACCTCGAGGGTGTGCTGCGCCGTGTCCTCCGCCGCGCCACAGTGGTGGCACGACGGCGTCTCCTCCCGTCCGATTCGATGCAGGTACGATCCGAAACAACCGTGTCCGGACAGCACCTGCACAAGACGGAACGAGAGGAACCCGTGCGACCGCTCGAGCCAGTCTCGCAGGACTGGCCCAATCGCGTCGAGGGTTCGGCGGCCGAAGGCTGCAGTGGCGAGTTCCCCCGTCCAATGGACGACGATGGCGTCTTTCGCCTCCCGCCGGACTGCAGCCCGCTCTTCCGGGGCTGGGCGTTCTCCTCTCGCCCTCCGCCCCGCCGTCCATTCATACACTCTGGCGAGCACCCACGCCTCGAGTTCCCAAGGAGGGGTGCTGGCCAGAGCGCATGCTGCCGCAAAGCCCACTGTGCGATGGGCCCGCACCACACGCTGTGCTATAGCCCGTTGGGGTGCCCGCAAGGCCGCGGCGTTCTCCCTCCTGTGGAGGGAGTCCTCCCAGATGGGAGCTCCGTAGAGGGCCATACTCCTCAAGATGCCGGCGTAGAGTTGCCGGCATCGCGCGCTAGGCCCCCCCAAGTTGGGAAGCAGCCACGAAAGGGCGCCCGCGGCCTTCAGCAGGCGCGACGACAGCCCGCTAAAATGCGGACCGAAGCGCCACCTGCTGTCGAGTACAAGGCCCAGATATTTCATCTGGGCCTTCACCTCAATTCTGGCGCCCTCCACAAATATGTGGGCGTCAGGTGGGGGGCGCTGCCGAGGGCCGTGGAAGTACACGGCCTCGGTCTTGTGCAGCGCCACCGTTAAGCCTAGACGGTGGATCCTCCCTGCAACCAAGGATCCGCCCGCCGATGCCAAATTGGCCGCCTCCCTGAAACCCCCCCCTCCGGGCGGTGAGGAGAGTGTCGTCCGCATAGCAGACAACACTCGTACCTCGGAGGAGAGTTCCCCGCAAGAGCCAATCGTAGCCGACGTTCCAAAGGAGAGGTCCCAAGACTGACCCCTGCGGAACGCCGGCCTCAACGGCGTACCGCCGGACTTGGCCAGTCCTATCCACCAGGAGGATCGCCCGATCCTCCAGGTAGCTGGCCAGCAGACTGCGCATGTGTCGAGGCACTCCGTGGAATCGGAGCGCCTCTAGGATGGTGGAGTGGGGAACGGAGTTGAAGGCGTTGGCTATGTCGAATGACACAGCCAACAATCCGTCCCTCGCTTCCATCGCCTCCTTGACCTGGCCCTTAAGGCAGGCCAGCGCGTCCACCGTGGAACGCTCAGCCCGAAAACCGAACTGAGCGTCCGACAAGTCCGGTCCGATACTCCGCAGATGGCCCTTTAGGCGGGCAGCGACAATCCCCTCGAACATTTTGCCTACCTCATCGAGCAGAACGATGGGCCGGTATGCCGAGGGGGAGTCTGCTGGGCGGCCCTCCTTGCGAAGGAGGCACAACTGTCCCTCCTTCCACGGTTTCGGGAACCTTCCAGACGCAAGACATGCGCTGAAGAGTTCCCGAAACCTCTCCTGCATTTGAGTGGCAGCGATCGCCACCACTCTCGCCGGAACACCGTCGGGGCCCGGAGCTGTCTTCTTGGCGCGGATATGAAGAATCGCCGCGCCAAGTTCCGACTCCGTGACAGGAGGGGCCTCCTCTTCTTCCTCAGCTGGCGGAGCTATCCCCTGCGGTGGGCCCATCACTGGTGGGGTGAAGTTGTCGTCCCTGCACGGGAACAGGGACTGAACCACCCCATCCAGAAAGGAGGGCTCCAGGGTCTCGGTGACCGGAGGACCAAAGGGACGCAATTTGTTGCGCGCCGCCTTATATGGTCTCCCGTAGGGGTCGTTGTCGAGACCCTCCAGCAGCTCTGCTCTCGCCGAGTCTCTGGCGGCGGCGATGGCCCCACCGAGGACCATTTTTGCCTCCAAATATACCTCATAGAGGTGGTCCTCGTTGGCCCGGTCCCGTAGACGCCGCCGCCGACTCCGCGAGTAGGCCCTCCTTGCCGCCACACACGCTGCTCGAAGCCCCGCCAGCTCCACCGACCACCAGTACACGGCGCGATTGGGCAGTGGCCGGCGAGACCGAGGCATGCTGGAGTTGCATACCTCGGTCAGAGACTCCCTCAGGTGCCCCGCCACGGTGTCCACATCTAGGCCGGCGGAAGGCGGCGAAAGCCAGTCCTGGACGAACGCCGCCTCCGCCGCCGCCTCCCTGTCCAGGCGGGCGAGAGCCCACCGTGGAAACGGTGATCGCCCCGAGAGGGGCCGCGTCCCTCCGGGGCCACTGGTGGAGATGTCAAACCGCACGTAGCGGTGGTCCGACATAGTCTCCACCAGGTCCACCCGCCAGTTCAGCACGCGCGCGGCTAACGCAGAGGTGGCGAAAGTGACGTCCACTATTGAGCCACCCTGCCGCCGCACGCATGTCTGGACGCTTCCTCTGTTCAAGAGGGAGAGTCCAGAGGAGGCTGCCCACATCTCCACTGCCCGCCCACGTGCGTCGGTGGCCGGGTTGCCCCAGGTCACCGATTTGGCATTCAGGTCTCCCAGTACGGAGACCTGACGCGGCGCCGCCCTACCGACCACGGCCGCCAAGACTCCGAGATAGTTCTCGAAATCCTGAAGAGGGCGGTTTGGGGAGAAATAGACCCCCACAAGGGCCAAGTCTCCCCACGCGGCGGCCACGTATCCCGGTCCCCTCTCTAATAGCGAGACGGGAGGGGAGTCTGTGGAAGACCGCGCCGCTAGTGCCACCAAGCCGTCCTCGTCACCCAGCCAGCTGCCGGGGATCGAGTAGGGCTCGGCGACCACCGCCACGTTCACCAACCACTCGGCCATGACCTGCACTAGCAGGTCCTGGGCCGCTCTGCAGTGGTTGGTGTTCGCCTGGAGGATGCGATAGTCGGAAACCATTATTCCGACATCGCACCTGTCTCCTCAGCTGCCGCCGCTGAAGCTACAGCGGCGACGATGGCGGCGGCGGTAGCAACAGGGCGAACCTGCGCCGGCACCACGCCCTTCCTCGCGGGGGGCTTGCAGTTCCTGCCCGCCATCTTGTGAGCCGCGGGGCGGCCACTGGCAGCACACGCCGCGCAGTGTGGCGAAGCGGTGGAGTGGCAAGCGGCACTCCTGTGTCCCTCCTGCCCGCATTGGAAGCAGGCGCCTCCCCAGTCGAATTTGGAGGGACACGTGGCTCGGGTGTGGCCGAACGCGAAGCACTTGAAACAGCGCACGGGCTGTTCTTCGAGTGGCCGGACCACAGCCGAGCTGAAGCCCACAAGCAGCCGTCCCTTGGTCGCGGCAAGGACGGCCCCAGCCGCGGCGACTGAGCACTCGACGCGGATGATGCCCATGCCGCGGCGGCCGAGCCTGATGGCTCCACCTTTCACTGCGCCAGCGTCGCAGCCTCCAGCCGCCGCAACGGCCGCCACCACATCCTCTTTGGTGACCGAATCGTCCAGATCGGCCACCTCCAAGGCTGCGGTCTTAACAGGCCTGACGACCGTTGCCGCATCCGCGATGACCTCTTGCAACTTAGTTGCGAAGAGGTCTGCGTTTGTGCCGCGCCGTTCCCCTGAGAACTCGAAAATTCGAGCCCCAGTTAGGGTTCGGCGGCACGTGATATTGCTGATCCCCAGCTGGGAGGGATCAGCGTTGGGACGAGCCCGTTTTAGGACGGACTCGTAAGTTTCGCCCCGCTGCGCGGCCTCCGGGGTGATGGTCACCACGACGGCCGCGGTTTTGGGAGGAACCACCTTCCTCCCGCCGGCTGGAGCCCTTTTGGCTGCAGGAGCAGTCGCAGCGGCCTTGGGGGCCGAATTTTTCCCCTTTTTCTTCCCTTTCTTGACCACTTCCGTCCACGACTGGTTGGACGGGGTGGTGGAGGGAAGAAGGGCGTCTTCCTCCTGCGAGTTCTGGGAGGCTGCTGGAGTGGCAGACGACCCAGACGCTCCCTCCTCAGTTGAGGTGGGGGCATGAGGAGCCGCCTTGGTCCTCTTGCCCTTACCCTTGCCCTTGGAGGGCTTCGCACCCGGTACCGGGCCTGCTAGAGGCGCAGGTTCCAGCTCCCTCGGCGGTGGCCTCTTGTCCGCTGCTAGCGGCGGGCGGAGCCGCTTTTCAGGCAAGAGCCGGTCCTCGATGCCTGCGAAGCAGGCCCTGGTGAAGGCCCTCTCCTCCATGACAACCCTGCGGAACATTTCCTCAAGGCTGGCAGGGGAGGAGGAGGAGCCTGTCGCCACCGGACCCGGGGCAGATTGCGCAGGCCTCGCCGTGACCTCAGCCAGCTTCTGGTGTAGCTGGCTGACCTCCGCTTGCAGGCGATCCACTTTCGCCTGCAGCTGCCGCGTCTCGTCCGTGGCCGTCCTTTTCACCAGCTCCAACACAATGCCGTGCATGCTGGCAGCCCGGCATTTTAGGGCCTTCTGGAAGGTCCCCTTTAAATTTGAAGACTTGGAGGCGACCTCCAGGACCTCCTCCTTATCTTCAAGCGCCATGCGCTCCAATTCTGCCAGGGAGTGGTCAGCATACAGCACATTGGATGCACCATAGCCAGCCCTCGACCTGGCGACTTGCGCCTGCCGCTCCTTGGCGGCGACCCTCTCCTCCAGGTCTAACTGGAGTTGCGCCCTTTTCGCCAAATTTAGCTGGCGCTCGGCGTCCATCAAGCCCACAACGTGGGTATGAGCCGCAGCAGAAGTCGAAGCCTTTTTCGACTTCGACTTCTTCTTCGCCTTACCCACGGCCGACTCCGAGGAGCCCTCGGACCTCTTCCGCTTGAAGCGGTCACTTTCGGCCGCCGACGTGTCCATGTTGGACTCGTCGGAGTCCGACAGCTCGTCCGGCCTACAAAACAAGCTGGCCGCAGATGGTGTGCGGTCAGTTTCCGACGCAAAAGCGCCGCCGGCATGGCCCTGAGAAGGGCCTTTTGGTTGGCCCTGAGAAAGGCCGTTGGGTTGGCCCTGAGAAGGGCCGTTGGGTTGGCCCTGAGAAGGGCCGTTGGGTTGGCCCTGAGAAGGGCCGTTGGGTTGGCCCTGAGAAGGACCGTTTGAATCGCCCTGGGAGGAGCGATTCGTGACAAAACGACCAGACGCATCCCGCGTTGGCTTACCCATCATAATAAAATTAAAATTCTCAGTATTCGCAGACGACCGCATGAATATCTACGAATCACAGCGCACTTTAGCCGCCGGTCTGCCACTCCGTTACGGTGGTCAGACACGGCGTTGCCCGGGGGAAACTACGTGGAAGTATGCGCTGTGGGGGATCCCCCACAGTTTTAACCTAACCTAACCTACCCATTTTTTTTAAAGAAGAAATTAACCCAATCTAAATAGTTGAGTTCCGGGTAACCTATGAAAAGTCCTGTCGTCGAAACTAACAAATGCGAACCATGCTGTCGGCGAAACATCCATAGGTGAAACGTTCTATCGACGAATCTCTCAAAAACGAAACGTCCTGTCGGTGAACAGTCCAAAGGAGAAACGACTGTCGGAGAACGGTTGCGGACTGGTTTGATGTTTACCTACCTACTCGAGTTTATTATGTTTTCGTATGCACGTATTTCTGTGACAAATAAAACAATTTTTCTTCTTCTTTAATTTAATTTCTAGAAATTTTACAACTTTCCCGTTTTATTTGAATCCCCATCCACACCTCCACGTTTGAACAAAAGCCGGTGGACTGTTAAAGTAAAAGGAATATAAATTCTACGAAGATTTAGCCAACTGAGTTGGCTAATTTAATAAAAATACCGTCAGTGCCAAAAGAAATGAAAAAAGTTAGTGTGTAAAGGCAGTGCTTACAATTAAAATTAAACATTCTGAACTTACGTCACGTTTTAGACGTCAGTCTTGGTTTTGTTTGAAAATCCCGTCCATTTTTCTCTCTTTTCAATTTTGTATTGAATAGATTTGAAATAAAAAGTTTGGGTTTTTTCGATCTTTCAGGCTTAAATGTAGGAATTTGAATTCTCTACGCTTGAATATCTCCACACAATGGTTTCTAGTGTTTCTCACTTTACCAGCACACCTAAATACCTCCATAAACAGGAATAGGACATTCGACAGGCTTCGAAAATGACACATTTTCAGGCGAGTCTAAAATGACACAATATCGGTTACCTGATTTGCCCAGTCCCCGACCGCACATAGCCGTCGGACGAATAGTGGTCGTCAATTTGATTTAAACTGTCAAAATTTTCGGGTGTCGGATTGGTGAACAGCGTTTAGAGGACTCCTTCGACAACATTGATTGATGTTTGATTCGGCACGGAAGCGTATGGAATGGTTGTGAATAGCTATGAAAGGTTACATTTTTTTTTTGTTTATTTGTCAAAAAACAGTTAACAAGAATTTTTTGAACCCTTTAACACAAACCATCGTGGGTTTAACAGCGGTATGGCCAGACATGGCAACTCGCTGCCACTACATATTAATTATTAATTAATAAACAATTAGGTAGGTACAACGATTTTTTTAAATTTTTTTTTAGATCGGACTGCCATCTTTAAAGTCTCTTTTTAATAACTTTGAGCAGTTCTTCGCATGATTTTATTACATTGCACATTTCAAATTAGGAAACTAACTTGATGCTTTCGATTAAAATTGTCTAAATTCAGTTACAGAGCCATTTAGACGACTTTAAGCCAAATAGAATAAGTCCTTAAGCCAATAGCTTAGTAATAAGCTAGTGCCCCCGCGCCTCCAGGGTCGTCTTGCGCTCATTGATAATAATTTGGCAGTAGGTACCTAACCGTACGGCAATTGTATTGTAAGTAATAAAATGGTGATAACATTTTCAATCACACTTAAATATTTTTAGGACAAAATACATGGTGTAAAAATTATTGAAATCGATTCAGTTCCTTATTCTGAACAAACTATATTTAGGTTTCGCATATACTAAAAATAATGTTGTATAAACTTATAAGAAGAAAGGCACAGAAAAATACGTACAAAGGTGATACATATTTTATGTTTAAACAAGAACCTTCACGTGGACGAGGTCACAGGCAGAAGCTAGTGTTAAATAAAATACCCGATTGTACAAGTAGCTACCTAGTTTATAAGCTGTAACGTAACCTATTTGTATTTCACCCTAACAACGAAGCCATCGCAGTAAGTACACGATAGGCAGACGCAGCCAGTCGCCTTTATTAGACAACATTTATTTTGTAGACCGTACCGTTGGGAGCAATTTCACTTTTAGGCAAGAAAAAGTTTCGAAGATTTTATTTTTTTCTAAGACATGAATGTTTGTTTTGGTAAATTCTTGGTAAAAGTTTCCAAACTTTTATTAAGATTATTGGCAAAAGGCCGTGCTTTCTTGTGGACAAACTTGACTGTGGAATTTAATCAGATTAGCGGAACTCGAGGTGAAGTAATAACAGCCGCATGGGCCGATCCATTAGGTTAAGCTACGCTCGCCGGGGTTGGTCCGTTTACATACCGATACTCCTCCTTGCCTTGGAAAGCATGTTAAGCTGTTGGTCCCGGCTGTCATTCGGATCTTTGACAGTCGTTACTGGTCATCGGAAGGCCGAAAGTCTGACAACCAGTCTTACCAAGGGGTATTATATTATCGAGTTACTGGGTTGTAGAAGTCAGATAGGCAGTCACTACATGTAAAATACCGGTATTCAGCTGCATCCGGTTAGACTAGAAACCGACCCCAACATAGTTGGGAAAAGGCTTGGCAGATTGATTGATATATTTCATATGATTGATGAATTTCTTAAATTTTAATTTAATTTACGTGTAACTTATTACCAATTGCAATGTTACCAATTTTTCAATGTTAAATATTTGGTGAAAAAATAGTTGTTTTTTTATAGCCCTAGTAGTCAAAGCTGTCATGTCCCACGTGCCGGTGGTAGCATCGGCATCGGAACCGCCTTGAAATCGGAACACATTAATACTACTTACATAACATACAGAATCAGCCTCTCCACTGCTGGGACACAGTCACCCTCTCTTCGAGGAGAGGGCAATACTGCTTGGTGGCAGACAAAGATAAGGTGGCAATTAGTTCCCTCATGGCCTAGACAAAAGACAATCGCTTTCAAAGCGTCGTATTCCTACAACGACCTTGAACAGGATTGAAATAAGCTTTTCGGTAGCTTATGTCAATGCAGTTACTTTTTTGACTTTTCCATCATCAAAGAAAAAGAAAGAGCAATTGTTTTCACTCCTCTTGCTCAAAAAGTCCGTCATTGTAGCGTACCAGAGTGTAAGATAGCATATTTTCCTCTAGGGGAAAAAGTATGTTTTTTTAATCTGTCACCAACGAGCCTACAAAAACGAAAATGTCATCATCTAGTTAGAATGGAGACCTAATTTGCAGCTGGACGAGAAAGGAAAAGTAGGTAGATAGCACTGTGGGGGTGTGACTTTTTCTACAGTAGAATATTAATTTTGATCATAAATCTATTGCACACTGGAAAAATACAGGTATTTTCATTCTTTTGAAGCCTGTGTAAGTCAAACACACAAGCCTTTATTTCTATAGGACAGAGAACACTCCTACTATAGTTCCGGCCTTGCATGCGTCTCTCACAGGCAAGGCGTGATTTTATTGAAAGCATAACATATTACATCACGCACATATTTCCAGAAGGGGTTGGCAGAGGCTACATTATAGTAAACCTACGTTTTGCCAGTCAAAAGCGGCCAATCCGCCATACTTATCATACAATCGCTCGTTATGGCGTTGTAACTCATCTTTATTCTAAAATGATGAACTACATACACACATACATAAACTCACGCCTTCTTCCCATGGGGGTAGGCAGAAACTATAGAACGCCACCTGCTACGCTCCTTACATAGTCCTTTTGCTTCGCCTACGTTCATACATCTGGTCATACACACACGCCGATTGCGAGTACTACGCACCTGACCTTTCTGAAGAACATCACCAATTTGGTCACTATATGTCGTCCCGGCGTTTCCACTTACCTCTGCTTTATAAATACCTTTTGTTAGTCGCGTTCCACTCATCCTCTCAACATGACCAAACCATCTAAGCATACTCTTTTCAATTTTTGTTGAACTAATATATATGTATCTTGTGCACTATATCTAGGTTTCTATGGAACCATAAAATACAAATACAATTCAAATTTGGAGAAACACATTCAGTATATGCCTGCAAAAATCAGCATTTTTGCACAAATTTTACCTGAACTTTGGCCGTTCATAATGTACTCATATATTGTAAAAGTACAACAAAAAACGTAATCATACCTCGCACGTGTAATGGAGATTCTAAATAACAAACATTTATTTTACAAAATTCTAAGGCTTACTCAAAAACACGTATTTCCTAGATCAAGTATTATGAAATTTTTGCAAACAATTTTTCGTTCAATGTTAGCGCGTTCTCACTTGCTTGTTAGTAGTTCTCACTTGCGCTGCATGAAACAACAAGCTTTTCGACCGTGCTCGCGTTGCCGATAGACGGAACGGGAAGGCCCCTCTTAAGTTGTAATCCTGTGTAACAAAGCTCAATTTAAGCCTATTGCCATTAGTTGTGCATAAATGCTTCAGCAGGCTTAGCACGAAAACCGTAGAGAAGCCTCTTGTCGACGAAAGAGTAGACAATAATGACGTTTCCGTGTAGTAGAATTTTTTCGGTAGACAAGCGATTTCTATTCTACAGTAGAGTACAAATAGATAGTGTCATGCTAAGCCTGCAGTATACACTAATGTGAAATTCCTAATAAAAAGCTCCATTATCACTTTTGCCCGACCAACGGTTTGAACTAAAGACCCCAAATGCTCGGCAATTGCGGTTGTGACCAAAAATGTGTGACTACACTACATTACGTACTCCCGATTACAACCAACTATACTTCATTAGTTTAGGTAATTAAATAAAGGTAAACAAATCTAACGATTTGTTTACCTTTATTACCTTTATTTTTTTTAAAGGGTTTTTATACATGACACTTTATTGTTTCAAAATACGTTAAGTTAACTTTACTAAATTAAATGTATTTTTTACTATAGTTTTAATGAATGTTAAACTTTATCACTTATTCTTAAACTACTCGTCGTAGATGACTGCTTGACCACAATTTTTTTGTTCAATTTATAACAATACTATAATATTGTTATTGTAATCTGTGTATTGTAAAGACAGGTTCACTAAACGTCAATGAATTATAACGTTGCTAAATTGAAGAGTACAACTGTGACGTAGCATGACAACTAAAGTGACGGGTATAACGTTTAGTCGGTTACTTGACAGCTCTATCGTCACGTGGTTTTTTTTGTTTACCTTTATTTAACTACCTAAACCAACGGAATATAGGCAGTTCATTTACAGAAAATGTTGACCAGTGAACCGGTTTTCTTCAAGGAAGTGCCAAATCAATATAAAATTCTCCAACACTTGAACAAACGTGAAAACCAACAATATTTTTCCTGACAAAAATTATGTAAAAGGGCACGTACCTACACAAATAAGTTTACGACGTTGCGTTAATGGCGGTTTAAAACAAATGCTGTGTTTATTGCTTTAGTGTCGTCAATGTCAACAAGCATCATATTTCCAGAAGGATTACATTGAAGAAGGCCCGTACCTATTCAAGGACGATTTTCAAGTACTGATTGACACGGGGACTTGAAATTTGATCCCCATATCGAACAAAGTTACGTATTGGATTTTTCCATCAGGAATTTGTTTATAGCAGCCGGATAGCGGAATTTGACCGGTTCAGGGCTCGCCCCCTATTAATTATATTTGACTTAAACATAACTGGCGAAATGTGGGTGTAGTATAAGTACACCTCTGCCTAACTTTATGGGAAAATAAGACATAATGTTATGTTATTCAAGTTGATCGATTGATGATGGATCTTGAATTTGATCCTCATGGCGGACTAAATGTTAAGGGTCCCCGAAAAGATCAATTGCAATTGTAAATTTTTGCGCGATAGACACAATGTTGATGCGCATATTGATCATCTACCAATTGCAATTATTGAGGGGATTGACAATATAACTACAAATAAATAGATAACAATTTTATTAATAAATAGCAATTGATAGTTTCGGGAACCCCTTACAAAGGGTTACCTATTGGGTTTTCCCATCAGAAATGTCTCAGTAGTATGGAATCTGGATTTGTGCCCGTTTGATGGCAAAAGGCTTGCCGCCTATAACATGGAATTTTAACATAACTGACGTAAAGTGGGTATACTATATAATTCTAGATGGTATAATCTATATGTATACAGTTCTACTTAACCTTTTTGAGACAATAGGCGTGATGTATGTACTTTCTTGCTAAAATTAATTTTGTTCCGTAAATTCGTGACGTGTCTCTTAGATTTGTTTATGCTCCAGTGTCATAATGAGCGTCTTATTATGAAATATTTAATTAAAGCACCGTCTCGTTGTCTTAATTTGCACGTAAAAAAGAGCTTCGTATAATCAATGCCACACGAAATATTCCGTTTTCCCTTTTCACCGACTTCAAAAATAAAGATGTTATTTTTTACCTGTTTTTTTTTTGTCTTTAAAGATGGTGCACTGAAAGTTTTTATTTTAACTGTCATTTTAAGCTATTACAGGTAGAAGTTTGGTCTAAAAACTTGAAACGAGTGTTTAAAATGGCTTATTCAAGACGGATATGTTAGAATGGGTCTTCTGTACTTTTCTGTCTAGTTTCAAAAGTGCGTAGCCCTAGAAGGTTGAGTATTACAGTAAAACGTGACCTTTTTGATGTTTACGTTTTCCTGGTCCTACCTAGACTTAAGAGGGTGCCGTTTTGTCATATCTTCGCCACTGCTGGACACAAATTCTAGTTAATAACAAGACAAATACTTCAGTGGTAAAATACCTAACTAGAAAAGTAATAATATTATGTGGGAAAACTTCCATTTACTTATTGCATAAAAATCAACTATTTTTTTAACCATTATTTTTATAGACTGACAGTGAATTTATGAAAACAAGAAGTTACACAAAATCGAAAACCAAAATAATTTATTTCACATAAACCTACATACGGTTCCAAATTATTGTTTCCTATGGAGAAAAGCCGGCAAAAAACTCCACAGTTACTCTTTTCAAAATAATTGTCTTTGACAATGTTTTCAAATTACAGTGTTAATACGTATGGTCTCCGAAACCTACCTGGTAGTTGTTAACAAGCCTACACTGTCCTCACAGTATAGGCCCGTCAACAAGTACCAGATACTTAATAAAGGCTAATAATTTTCGAGGCGACTTACAACTTAAAGGACGACAAATTATTTGCTACAAAAAAAAATAACATGGGGGCGATTAAATATTATTTCTTAATCGCTGCAAAGTCATCTACTGTTATTGAATCATTTGGGTTAGGTTAGGTTAGAACAGTAACCATTAACAAGCGAAGGCGAGCGAGCGAAGCGAGCGTGCCGCGGTAGCGGCCGCCGAGCGCCAGATCCCCTCTATTGTTGGTAAATTCAGTTACCAAAACAAAAATTCGATGCCAGTTAAAATTAAAATAAAGCTAAAAACTGATTATTGAGCTGCTACTTTCTACTTAAAATAATACTTCGCTGTAGCTGCTAACCTACTATTTTTGCTACCGGCTTTCATTATGTTTTAAACCCAAATTCCGATTAATTTGTCGCTGCGTTAAATACATGCCCTTAATAAATAGATAATGGTCAACAAATCTACAGTCTATTAAGCCTACAACGTTCTCACATTCACAAAATATAAATAAATCTATATAAAATATTAATAAAATAATAAAAACCTATTTAAACCAAATGAAATGATTGCCATTACAACTGTAATAAACCTAAATTCTGTCCACAATCCTGTGCACTGAACGCTACTATTACGTACGTCAGTCATCATTCATCATTTCAGCCGTAAGACGTCCACTGCTGGACATAGGCTTCACCTAAGCATCGTCACTTCGACCGGTTTTGTGCTTCTTGCATCCAGCGGATTCCTGCGGTCTTAACAAGGTCATCAGTCCACTTTGTAGGAGGCCTTCCAACGCTACGTCTTCCGATACGCGGTCGCCACCCCAGAACCTTTCGGCAGTAAGTATACGTATTCTTATAAAATGATGAAAACAAATTACAATGAAAATGTCTAAACGGGTATCTATAAGAAACGTTTTCTAATACTACCTACTAGTAGAAGATATCTTTCATAACCAGGGGGTCTACTCCGAAGCGCTAAACCGAAGTATCGGCCGAATGTTCGGCCCTTTTATAACTTCCATAATTTCCTTTTTTGACTTTGAGTCCTTTCCCGATTTCAAGTCACAGTTTTGACTTTGGCTTATCTCTTCGACTGCCTTTTTATCTATTTTTTTCGCCGTAGTCAGCGATAGTTAGCCGTAGTAAAGGAACGACCGAACATTCGGCCGATACTTCAAATTTATGTTCGGATTAGACCCCCAGGTGCTTTAGTTCCCATCACCCCGATACTGTAGCGCCTCGGGTATGTTCGCAGAGGCACGCACCGACTGCTTTCATGCGACCATGGGCAAGCGCACTTCGTCATTTCAAGGACAAAGCGTAGGGTACGGGTTAGCCCTAACATAGTACTAGCGATGATTTCCGGAAGGCTGGACTGCCCCTTCATCCAGCATTGTTTGACGATGTATTGATTTGATTTAATTTTGTTTTAGTTTTGTTTGATTTTATTTATTTTGTTACACTTAATTTGATTGTATTCAATTTTATCAGATTTTTTTTATTTCTATTAATTTATGTTTGGCAATGGGTGTTATTTACCTGAAATAAATAAATATATTCTTATTTTATCCAATTCACCATACAGCTGGTCTTTTCCCAATTATGTTGGGATCGGCTTTCAGTCAAATCGGATGCAGCTGAATACCAGTATTTTACATGGAGCGAATGTCTATCTGACCTCCACAAACGAATTACTGGGTATCACGTTATACCCCTTGGTAAAACTGGTTGTCAGATTTTCGGGCTTCTGACTACCCGTAACGACTGTCAAAGATCTACAAAATGTCAGCTGGTCTTAATTTTTCATAACAAATTATGATCATCATATTTTAAATGAGTGTCGTGATCTTTCAAATACTCGCTCTTTCCTTTGGCACTTGTTTAATTTCCAACCCGTAAACTGTTAACGATTTCAAACCTTTTTTGTTCCGCCATAACTCTCCGAAAGTAAAAATATACTACTGTGAGAATTCCGTAACAAATAACGTGGTTTTTGTTGTTAACACGTAAGTATGGAGGTCAGTTTAAGAGCAGGCAGTCTAATTCAAATTTCAAACGCATGCTCCGCCCCTCGCTCCCCGCCACTCCGTTATGTGCTAAACGCTAATACATCAGTAATAAAGTTGAATATCGCTCGCGCTCTTTGATCGTGTTCGAGCACGAAACTAAATAGCGTAAGTCTCAATTCTTATTTCGTTTATAACTAAAGTAATAATTGATCAAGGGAAAAAATATATTGTGTCGGGATAATAAACTATATTTTCTTGCTGTGAATATTTCTTTTTGACATAAAAGCTAAACGATCTTGTTTGTTTTTTAAAAGAATTATTCTTAAAAAAGACATGATTTTCGAAAAATTTATTGAGAGAAAATATTACAATTACGTAAATTGTCTTCAACATGGAAAGAAAAAGATCCAATAAATAATATACTAAAGTTCAATTTTGCTTGTATGTGTGACTGTTTCAGAATATTCATGCAAATTAACATAAAAAATAGGGAGCCTCCTCTTAAGTAATGCTCTTTGTGAAAGATTTCGTCTGAGGAAGTATGACTGCCATAATTATTATTCTATTGCCAAGCAGCAGTTCTTTCGATATTGTATAGGCCTACTCAGTGCTCAATAATTGGCAAAGGCAAAAATAAAATGACTTTGACTAAGCGATACTGCTGCGCATGGGTCCTGGGTTCAATTCCCAGGTCGGGCAACGAGTTATTGAGTTTTTCCATCAGAAATTTGTCAGTAGCAGCCCGAAGCCTGGATTTGTGCAAAAAGATAAGCGAATTCTGGAAGCGATAGACATAATTTTAATACTAGAAATAAAAGATGAAATAGATCAACCATTTTTCAGATTATCTAAAGTACTTACATCTTTTATGGGGTACTGTGTTAAATGCTACAACAAAATACCTTGTGATATATTACAATTAAATGAGAGAAATTTTAAAACACATTTTAAAAGTACACTTTGCAAACAGGCATATTACAAGTTAGAGGATTATATCCAGGACAGGAATGCTTGAAAACATGCTGGTCCAGCTCCATAGGTCAATCTAGAGTCTAGACAAAATCAAATTGGTTGCTATTTTTATGGTAAAATGTGTTATTTTTATGATATTGATTTTACATTCTGTGATTACCTATACTCACACACTGAGTGATTTTTGTTTTTTAGAAAAACATACTTTTACGATGTTTGTAAATATGTGAACACCATGTATCTATCTAATAATTAAGTTTTTTTTCATTGCTTAGTTTTTAATTCTTTTTACATATTATGGTATAGTAATTTTATTCTAGGTGCATCGTCTTCACATTTAAAATCATGTATTGAATGTACTCAAACAAAATATTGTAAAACATTTTTAAAAGAGTAACGGTGGAGTTTCTTGCCCATTCTTCTTCATACGAAACTACCTTTTGGAAGAGGCAACTAGAATCAATTCTACTTTTTTGTAAATTTTGGACGTTCAAACGTGCCTCTTATGTGCTTATTTGAAATAAATGGTTTAACTTTGACTTTGTGGTGTGTGGTGTAAATGGTGTACTATGGGTACACCTCTGCCTAACCCTTTGGGGATTATAGGCGTGATGGTATGGTATGTTCAGTAACTGTTTTTTGTTGGTATATTTTGATAGGATTCAAAGGCCATAATGAAGCGTTGAAAAACACGAGCAATTTTTGTCTTTTTTAGTTTTGCAGTTTTCGATTAAAACATTTCCGTTAGTTGTAACGGTACCCTAAAAAACACGTCAGCAAGGTTTAAGCATAAAAACTTACCTTCATTTTATGAGTTCTCGCGAGGAATAGCTCAATTATGATTTTATTGGGCGACAACCGTATTTTCAGGTTCATTTCGTTTTACACTGAAACTCACAGGGTAACTGGACAACTTTTAATGTTAAGATTTAAATAGAAAAAGTTTTTTAATAAGAGTTCTGATTTTAGTGTGACTAATTTGGTGCTGCATCGGTTAAATACCTTTAAGGGGGATGCGCTAAGGTATCCCGCGAAATTCAAATTTTATTATGTTTTTTTGCAATTTGCAGGTCAGTAACAGGTTTTATGTTGATCTAAATATGATTCGCGGCCATAAAAAAATGGTTTTACAGAATTATAATTGAATAGAATGGAATACTCTTTATTATGTACACCATAAAAGTTAC
The DNA here is from genome assembly GCA_963921375.1 of Tiliacea citrago. Lineage (NCBI taxonomy): Eukaryota > Metazoa > Arthropoda > Insecta > Lepidoptera > Noctuidae > Tiliacea > Tiliacea citrago. The sequence goes on from OY992801.1 coordinate 4,301,968, forward strand.
AGATATAAATGTTGAAATTTTACATAGGGTGACAAATCAATAGAAGAAATAGTCATAATCATTAGAATCAAAAAAGAATCATCATTAGTTCAAAAAATCCTACTGAAAGATTATTTCTGAAATAATCATTCAGTAGGATTTTTCGGACTTAGAGAAATGTAATGCTGATTCTATGGATTATAATTCTGTAAAGCCCTAATTGTTATGGACGCGATTCATATTTAGATCAACATACAACCTGTTACTGACCTGCAAATTGCAAAAAACCTAAGAAAATTTGAATTTCGCGGGCTACCTTAGCGCATCTCCCTTAAATTTAATTTTCTGTGTTTTTACTATCATGATTGATTCCAAAACTAGTTCAGTAAACCTAAAAAATACATTTAAGTAGGTACAAGATATTTCATCATCATTTCAGCCGAAAAACGTCCACTGCTGGACATAGGCCTCCCCCAAAGGGGGGGTTTGCCATAATCGACATGCTTGGCAGGCGGGTTGGCGATCGCAGTATGGCGTCAAAATGCATAGAGAACGCTGCTGCCCATTCTCTAGTAAGTCCCTTAGTCGCCTTTTTACCCACGGGAATAAATAGGATGCTGCTATTCTTTACGTCCGGTACCACAAATAATATTTACCGACTGCTTATTATTTTGAATTTGGTAAATCATTTGATTAAACAAATCCAGTAAGTACCTAGCCGTCAGGGTTCAACCTGAAATAACTGCAAAGTTTTATAAAGACTTGAGCCAGTTTAAAAACAAATACAGTTAAAACGCAAAAAAGCTAGTTATTTGGAGAAAAAATCATCCTGAACAGTCAGCCAAAAAAATCGATTTATATTTTAATTTTTATATCGTAATTAATTATTGAGCTTAATAAGTAGTTAAAATTTAATTAGAAGTAATATTAAAAGAATAATAAGAGCAAAGGCCTTTCCTTGCAGTGAGACATTGGCTGGTGATAATACAATTTTATTAAATCTTAGATATTTTATGAAATTACTGAAAAACAATATTTTGAATAACTTTGTGTTGAAAGAATGAAAAAAATAAAAATTATTTATTGGTACTCACACAGGAGATCACAAATTAAACTAAAACACACTTAGAAAAAAAAAACAAAAAAAAAACCCAAGTAAAATGAAAATAAAAAACAAAGTCCTGTACGAGGCCAAAAGGGTCCTATCTCAGCATAATGCTGCGACAGTTAAAAATAAATGTAATTCTGTGCATGCGTGTGTGTGTGTGTGTTAATTTAGATAATGTATAAAAGTAGCTTTATCTACTTTTATCGTTGACCGTACCTTAAAGAATCTCTTAAAAAAAATCTTATTAAAAAAGAAAAAACACTTTATTACCAACTCAAGGAAACGCCGCCGCCGTTATAATTCTTAGCAAAAATCTGCCAAGACGTCAAGCTTAGTCTCACAAATAGTCTCGCCACGTGCAAACGTAATGAGACTAATCTAAAGAAAATGAGAAGATTATGGAAGCAAATGATACCTAATTGTAATGTTGTGTATGAAATCTACGTTATTATTGGGCAGACTAGCAAAGATTGATGTATTTTAAGTGATTCCGTATCCTATTTACAGAATAAACGATTTTATTTCATTTCATCTTTGGGTCACAAAAATTGATATGTGTGCCAAATTTCAACTAAATCGGTCCATTAGATTTGGAGCAAAGTGGCTGTGACAGACAGACAGACACACGAGTGACCCTATAAGGGTTCCGTTTTTTTTCTTACGTACGTACGGAACCCTATTACTTATAAAAAAATATATATTTTAGCACTTTGTCGGCATGATTAATATGTTTATCCATGCCAAATTACAGCTTTCTAGTACTAAGAGTCTCTGAGCTAGGACGCGGACAGACAGACAGACAGACATGGCGAAACTTTAAGGGTTCCTTGTTGACTACGGAACCCTTAAAATTATGAAATACAAATTTAAATTTGTAAATATTTTAAAAGATTGTAATTGATGAATGAAACCTTTCGGTGACAAAATTCTTAATTTCAAAAAGAATATTAGATACAAAACTTTTTAATTCTGTTGTTATTGCGGCGCGGCTTAGAAATTGCTGAAACTTTCATAATTTTATATATTGCGAAAATATTACAAATTGCTTTATGTTAAAATTAGTTTCAATCTAAATATTTTTGCATATGTATGAGGTAATAATATCTGCAGTGTTGCGACTGTAAAATTAGATTTTAAGAGTTGGAGACAAATTCATTTAAACTGTTTTTAGGGTTCCGTACCCAATGGGTAAAACGGGAACCCTATTACTAAGGCTCCGCCGTCTGTCTTTCTGTCTGTCCGTCTGTCACCAGGCTGTATCTCATGAACCGTGATAGTTAGACAGTTGAAATTTTCACGAATGATGTATTTCTGTTGTCGCTATAACAAAAAATACTAAAAATTTGTGAGTGTGTGTGTGTGTATGTTTGTTACTTCTTCACGCTCAAACGGCTGGACCAATGTTGATAAAATATTGTATGGAGGTAGCTGACACCCTGGATTAAGACATAGGCTACTTTTTATCCCGTTATTCCCACGGGATCGAGACTTACGCGGGTGAAACCGCGGGGCGCAGCTAGTGTAAACTAAATTAATGCACATTACGTTCAATATCGTTTGCTGAATCGATTTCTGTCAATTTTAATATAGGTATTTTTTTATCCCAAAAATAATTAAAAATACGTAAATTACACTTTTGCGTGCGTAGGTACATTAGTAATGTGACAATCATTTTCTCCCACAATCAGTAGGTATACCTGATTTAATAATTATACAATGCTTTATACATAATAATAAAAAGTGTATGTATTATGAATTTTAGGATTATAAGTGTTTGGTGGTGTGTGTTTATTCCGGGACAGGTTGTTTATATTATGCGGATCCTCTACAATAATGGGTTTAGGATGTTGTTGGGGTTGCCGCGACACTGTAGTGCATCAGGGATGTTTGCGGAGACTAACACCGACTGCTTTAGAGCAATAGTGCGTAAGAGAGGGCGTCGTTGATGCGTCGTGTGCGGGGCAGCTCCAATGACCTCCTAAACACTATTACAGAAAGGGTTGAGTGTCCCATTGTGGGGCACTGGAATAAGGTACACAGCTCTGGTGGTGTCCTTTTTAATGTTAGATAAATAGATTAATTTAATTGAATAAGTAGGTATAAGTACTAACATAGTTTTAAGCTTTACTAACAATTTTGTATGGAATTTATGTTCTGAATTAAACTTATAAATAAATAAATAAAATAAATAAATTATTGTTCTTACTATATAATAAATAATTTCTAATAAGCACTTGAGAACATAATGTTCCTTAAGTACGGGCCATTTGCCAATGAATTACGATCTAATTTGAGAAATTGACCCTAGTCAACAATCGATTAATTTGTTTTCATGGGTATAATAACTGCACAATATTTCTTCTGTAAGTTTATTCTGTCCTTGCTTTTATACGATCGTATATTCGTATAAAAGCATTGTATAAGTGTGGGAATGGTAAGGGAAATAAAAAAAACTTAACCGTCTTGGCGCATCTTCGTTTAGACAAAAAACAAATAATTAATTCTCAAGCTATTCCAAAATCAAATTAATAAAGCATCCCACTCGCTATCGTTTGGATACACAACAGACAAAAATAAAGCTTCCTACTCACTTCCTACATGTGCGTGGTCCGGGCAAGTATCAATGTGACTTTTCAATTCATAATAATTATGTAGGTACTTTCTGAGTTAATCTTGGACATTACTGACATCTGTGAAGGCAAACGTCGTGAAGATACCTGGACTTATAGTCAATATAAGTCTAAAATCGCCAAGCAAGCAAGCGTGGTGATTAAAGCTCGTGTCTTCTCTGTCTGAGAAGAGGCTTCTGCACTGAAGTGGGACAATTTATTATAGGACGGTATTATTATTTATACAAATGGGTGCATTAGTTGGTTATCTAAGACTTCTTAAGCGTGAGGAGTAAAAGGGTAACACTGAAAGTCTTTAAAACTGGTTGGTTAGAAACAAATCCAATGAAAAATTTATTTAAATTTCGAATTTAGAACTCTTTGGTAACCTGATGATGAACCTGATATTGAATTCATCTGTCATTTTGTTCCTATAAATTGGTGGCAATTTGAACAGTGCGTGTAGGGCAGCAAAGTGAATTTAATGCGAGAAAATATTCGGTCTATGATTTTTATTACGACCTCCGTAGTAGCCTTAGTCAACAACAAAGTCATGATAGACTTCGATTAGCCTTTCATGATGAAGCCCCATTACGTGCTACCGTTTACAACGCGGTTTCTTTAAATAACTTTCAAACTATTTATTAACAATTTAAAAACATATTGTTTTTATAATTTTTAAATAAATAGTTTGAATGTTAGACTTCAGACCCTCAAAGTAAACCCTTTCATTTGATATGTCACACAGTACAGTGAGCAAAATTTTATTTTAAATTTTCTTATTTGTCTCCCAAAAGTGACCATATACTAAAACAAAATTAATTTATTTACGTAACACTTCCGTGTTTGGATCACAGAAATTGATATGTGTACCAAATTTCAACTTAATCGGTTCATTAGATTCGGAGAAAATTGGTTGTGGCAGACGGACAGACAGACACGAGTGATCCTATAAGGGTTCTGTTTTTTCATTTGGTTATACGGAACCCTAAAAACAATCAATCCATGATTTTTGTTTAACCTTGTTTAGTTATCTATCACCCATCACGTCTCTTGATTTTTGCTAGCTTATTTATTTTGGCCTTGAATATGCGTATCCAATTAATGTAGGCGTCTATCTTTTTTCTGGTTAGATATAAATAAAACTTGTAAAAACAAAACCTAAAAATAAACATTTCGATTTAATAACGCTTCCGAGAATTTATAGAATTGCAGCTTTTAGTTTTAGATCACTACTATGTTTGATCAAACAAACAAATGAATTACTAACCCCGTGCCCATGAGCTACGCTAAGCTAAACGATTATCGCGCGAGTATGTGATCGGCGCATTCATCAACTTCTGACTAACTGACCGACTCCTTGACAATTAAAAAGTGCTAAACTCTTAAACCGTAAATATATTTTCCAAAACGAAAACAGTATGATATTTTCAAGTCTTTTTTGCATACGGTGATGTAACTCAAAACATAATTACACATAATTTAATACATCAAAAAAATCTTCAAAGACAACTCTTAATTATTCTTAAAAGCAGTTTATCCCTCCGTTAACAGTTATAATTATATTTAAAAGTATACCATAAAATTGCAAATGCCAAACTGCATCCGGTGATGGATTAGTTTTTATTAATTAGTTAATATCTAAATTTATACGATTTTATTTGCATTTTTACGCCATACATTGTGTTATTGCGTATCTCTTTCTTTTGTATGCAATCTAACAGTGACAGCGGTTTACCTTTTTGTCAGCCTCTTGATTGTTTTAATTGAAATAAATGCTTTGAGTTTGAGTCATGTCACTTTTGTTCGGGAAAACGGAACGTGTCATATGAACGCGACGATCGCGTAATCGCGTGACCGATAATTTTAGTTAGGAGGCGGGGCTTGCTACAGCGACTGCGGAGCATGCCACGCCACGGATCACCGCGACGCAACTTGCAGAGCAACGGACGGAAACAGGGGACGATCGCGCGTGACGCTCGGAGGTGGCTTGACGTAAGTCGCGTGGCAAGTCAACGCCTGAGGCCATGAACGGGGGGGCCTCAGATCACTAATAAGCCCTTAAGGGGGATGCGCTAAGGTAGCCCGCGAAATTCAAATTTTCTTTTGTTTTTTGCAATTTGCAGGTCAGTAAATGATCTAAATATGATTCGCGGCCATAACAAATATGGCTTTACAGAATTATAATCATTAGAATCAGCATTACAACTCTCTAAGTTCATAAAATCCTACTGAATGATTATTTCAGAAATAGTCGTTCAATAGGATTTTACGAAGAGAGTTAGTTGTATTGCCGATTCTAATGATAATAATTCTGTAAAGCCATATTTGTTATGGCCGCGAATCATATATAGATCAACATACAACTTGTTACTGACCTGCAAATTCCAAAAAAACGTAAGAAAATTTGAATTTTGCGGGCTACCTTAGCGCATCCCCCTTAAGTCGCTGACAATAGGTGAACCGCGGTCACCGTCAGACTGCATACAAAAGAAAGAGAAGCGCGATGACACAACGATTTATGCTTGTAATTTATTGCAAACTATGAAGCAATTATCTATTTACTCAAAAATGAGTTGAGTAATCGAAAATAAAAAACAACCAAGTTCTGCATACAAAGAAGACGTTCTTGTTATTAAGTAAGTACCAACCGTACGTTGATATTTAATACAGATATATTGGATTGAAACTCGAAGTAAAGAGTTAGTTTACCGTTAATTTGTATCGACATTTTTTTTTCTAAACGTGTTTTGATAACAACCAAGTTCTGAGAAATATGTTCAAGAATACCATATATTTATTCCGGTACCACAAACTATATAGATATGGCAATTTTTTTGTATAAGACAAGCCTACTTTTATCATTTGCCTCTTGTCAGCGTCTTAATCAAAACAAACAAATGGCTAAAATATACGTATAACGTATTTTCATTCTTTATAAATAGAACATTACAAACACTGAATAGCCACTCTAAATCTTGTTTGCTTTATCTCATTCTATTGATTGAGCTACGTCTATTTTGGATCTATCATAGTGACGTCAAAAGTGGACGGTGAAACCGCAGCTGTAGCCCTCAAAAATATTTTTTTCTTACGTTTTTTATTATTGTCAGGTTTTATATTGATAAAATTATGATTTGCGACTATAACAGATATGTAGGTATTTGCAGAATTATAATAACTAGAATCATTAATACATCTCTCTAAGTTAGATTTGTTCCATTGAATTACTTTTTCATGAAATCATGACATTGGGGACATTAATCTAACTCAGAGAGATGTATTAATGATTCTAATTATTGTAATTATGTAAATACATATCTGTGATAGTCGCGAATCATATTTTTATCAAGATAGAACCTGACACTGACCTGCAAATTGCAAAAAATGTAAGAAATTTTGATTTCGCGGGCTACAGCTGTGGATTCTCCTTATCTTGTACAAACATACTTTGTATTTGCTAAATGTTTTTATACCAGCTACTAGGCCGTTGATGAATTCCAGTTTTGTAGTAGAATATTTTAACCAGTGATGTGGTAAAAAAATTAACAAGGTTGGCGAAAAGCATGTAACACACTTGTTCGGGTCGGCATAATTCGGCACAGCCAAGCTGGGCGGCTAAATAAACATTTGCCGTTCTGCTGTGCGGAATCATGCGGTCACGCCGCGCCGCGGGGCTCCGATAAGTGTGTAGCACCCTTACTGTCCAAGATGTGCGCAAAAAACGCTGCGAACAAATGCAGTATGATCTACCGTCAGTCGTGGAGGCTTTTATTGGTCGTCTTTATAAGTTACACTGGTAAGCAGTGATGTTGTCAAAGACACTAAATTACGGGACATAGCGAACAGAATCGTAATCCGATACATTTGTCCTAGTGGACAAAAGTCACTCAGTTTAGTGTGGCATGTCAAGTAGCATTCGTGTCCACAAAAGAAAAAAAAAATCTAAGAAAATATTGCGCATTACGATATTGCAAATCTCGTTAGGGTTAAACGACTGGACTTAAGATAAGATAAGATTCAGTTATTTGTATAAACATGGTATATACACACAAGAGCATGCAAGATGATAATAAACTACAATAAAGTCCAATCATGTTTAGCCATAATATATTGGCGAACAAATATGTTTGTCACATTAAATATAAAATTAAATGAATCAAACTGCTATGTCAAACTTACATCTATAATATATTAAAATTAATGCCAGAAAAGTTTTTCAACTAAAAATTCAGACACACTGTAATACGCTTTTTGAGTTAAAAACACCATCAATTGACGTTTGAGCGCATTGATATTTAGCTCCTTCCAACGTTGTTTCAACACAGTTTTTCTATGACATTTCTTCGCATAGCCTCTCTATAGTAAGTATCTTAAATATCTTTGGATGTTGTTAAATACAATCGAGTTGCGTTTTTAAATACTACTTTTTATGGTTCCGTACCTCAAAAGGAGAACAAAACGGAACCCATATAGGATCACTTCGTTGTCCATCTGTCTGTCTGTCCGTCTGTCTGACTGTCTGTCTGTCCGTCTGTCAGGCTGTCAAAACCCTTTTTCTCAGAAACACGTGAAGGGATCAAGTTGAAATTAATATCAAATACGTAACTCTACGGTCCCTTGGAACTCTAAAAATATCAAGCTTCTAAGTCAACGCATTAAAAAAAAACCGCGAATTATGCGACATAATATTTTGATACTCGCAAATAAATCAAAACCTATAGGGTACTTCCCGTTGACCTAGAATTATGAAATTTGGCAAGAAGCAAGGTCTTACAGCACAAGTAAAGGAAAAAGATCGAAAATCTTTCATTTGAAGTTTTATCATATATTTAATAAAATATTTTTTTTGCGATTACATTACATTAATTTGCAGTTGGAAAATTGACCGTGGCCTATATCGATGTATGGGAGAATAATTATGTTTTTCAACTACCATGTTAAGTTTTTTATAAGTTCCTTTTCCCTTTGGTTCCATAGAAGAAATCGTTGAAATTCCGGTACAGTTATCTGCTGTCTTGGCAACTTACGAAAAAGATGACTAAATAAATGTCTTGTCTACATACCTTCGAAGCATGTTTATTAAAAAAAAAAACGTTTTGTCGAAAACTATTAATGGAAGGTCTTGATCAGAAGTTTAAAGTTAGTTAGTTTTGCTTTGCATGTCCATTAGATTCTCTACACATTTTTCATTGTTTCACACATGCGTTTTCTATCACAGCCTCGTGAAAAACGAATGAAATCTCGGTAAAAAATATTAATAGACAATTATTTTATGCAGATGCGTTCCTCAAAAATCAGAATGTGATAAAATAAACTTTTTATTTTCTATAGTTTGTTTTTCCAACGGTTTAGAAGCTTTTAGCTTTTTGTGCATTTTCTTGCTTACGAAAACATTGTTAGATAAAATTATATACGGATCAGTATTCAGTTTTTTGATCATGCATGACTTGTCTGTTGAACATCTCGTGCGCCCTCTGTGTGTCATTGAGTTTCCTTTGTTTCCTAGAAAATGTGCCTGTATATTTATTTTCAGACGCTAATGCTAGTGGTTGAATTCCTTGGACGAATTATTTCACAGCGAGCTCTATAACTAGTAGCTACTGTGTTATGATTACTTTTTGTCATCATAGTAGACTACAAGTAATTTCTACAATGGGTACAGTTATACCAGAAAATGTTTGCGTTTCATAAATGCTAAATGATTTATTTCTGTAAGTAGGTTTGAACAAACACTTTTACACGTCAATCATATTAAAAAAAAACTAGATGAGGTCGGCGTTCCATATCCGACTACTCTGAGAAGAAAGGCCGAAACAAACTCAGAGGTCACAGTCTCTTTTAAAGTCCAGACATAATTTTGATCAGATCATGTGAAGACCATGTAGATTGGTGCCTGAAATGATCTTTTGATGAAAGAACCACACAGATTGAGGGGACCTGTCCAGTCTTTGCACGCATTTATCAGTAGTCGTGCAGCTCAACTAAGAACTTAAGGAGCTCAACGATTCAACGAACAATACCAAAGAAAGGACATTTGGGTAGGCCGCATAAATTACTCAAACTGCCAGACCATGATAAAAACTAACTGAAAAGAAAGAAAAATGTGATCTTCGCATTACCGTACCGTACCGTAGCACGAACGAAGCGAAGCGACGCAGAGTTACCCCCCACAGAGGCAAAGCTAACTTAAGTTTTCTACGGCCGCGTTTTGTATTAGCGCACCTACAATTGCGCGTTTGTATGACGTTTTCCGCGGTCGCACTTCATTATTTGGCATTGCATAGAGGTGTAAATCTATAATTTTCTAACCATGGTAATTTAAAATGGTATCACAAGACTTGTGGAGTGTGGTGCCGGGGTTCCATGTGGTGCAGGTCGTAAAGAATAGCACCGTCCTATGTCTTCCCGTGGGTGTAGCAAAAGGCGACTACGGGACGTACTAGAGAATGGGCAGCAGTGTTCTCTATGCATTTGAACACCATACTGCGATCGCCAACCCGTCCAAGCGTGGCGATTATAGCAAGCCTTCTCTCCTTTTGGGGGAGGCCTATGTCCAGCAGTGGACATCTTTCGGCTGAAATGATGGTGATCACAAGACTTGAATAAAATTGATCTATTGTGGATATACTGTGAAGGAATGAGAATGGTTTACCACGATTGCTCATTGCATGCTGCTGATTTCGTAACTAAGTAATCTTCACTGAGACAGTTCTGATGAACTAATAAAGTGAAGATGTGATACCCACCTAGCTTAGTTTGCCGTTCTTTTGTTTTATAACTTTGAAGAAGCGTGGCATATTTGAACCAAGTTTTAAATTAAGTCGAGACCACTCATTGTGTTAATAAGAAGTAAAACTCACTTTCTAGTTTATAACAACGCTCTTTATTTCTTGAGTTTTATGGATGAAGCTCTAAATCTAATCTCGTTTTAACTTATGAGCTTAAAGCTCTATTATCAAGAATGTTTATTACTTAGATAGTAGGTCTTTTAACTTTAATAGATTAAATTACAATTTGCTAAGGTAGACGCTTTTAGAGAGGACTGAACTAAGTTCACTGTAGATAGTTTCTTAGAATGGAAAGACAAGAGCAATAAATACTTAAACGCTTTTAGAATGATAACTTAGCTTACTCTAATACATTGACGATATGGTTGGAGCAGGCGTCCGTGGGTCTGTGCTAAATGGGTCCAGGGACGGCGGACGTCCGCCGCCCCCTATCGCACTGGACCCGAGGTAGCAGCGTGTAATGTTCTACGCGCGCCCCTTTCAGACACCGCGGGGAGAGGTCTAACACCTCAACCCCCCCGCAGACTTGAGGTGGCCCGCAGAGGCGGGCCACCTCAGAGCCTCAGAGCCGGGGATCACGGAAGCAATACTAGCTCCCAAGATCCCCAGTGCAAGTGTGGGAAGGGAACACCGGGATGGTTTTTAATCAGTAAGTCTGACAGACCCCTCCGCCCACCCCAGGGCGGAGGACATCCATGAGGATTTTCCACCCCGGCAACAAAAAAAAAAAAGGGGGGCGTCCGTGCTGCTGGTCGGTTTAATTCCCATCATTCAAAGATTTAAATCAATAGATTCTTCCGACCATGCCAAAGATGGTTTTCTCGTTGACAATGAGATATACCTATTATCTATTGTTTTGCTTACCTTATACTGAAAATCGTATCTGTAGTTCTATGCGGTATGTGTGAAGTCTCTCTGAGAGAGGTAACGCTCAAAAGTATATCCATGACCATACTAATTGCGAAAGTACTCATGTCTGTTTTTCCCTTTCACGCCTTGACGGCTGAAGGGATTTCGATGCAGTTTGGCACACAGGTAGACCATGACCTGGTTAAGGACATAGGATACTTTTAATACCGGTAATACGTTCGAGCGGGACAATTTCCGGCCTCGACGAAGACAAGTCGCGGGCAAAAGCTGGTAAAAATGTATTTCAGAGAACTGCGTATCCTTGAAAGCTCTTAGTTTCTGTAGAGTCGCAAATTGCTGCTAATAGCATTGAAGTTGTTACAAGAGCAATCGATGTTCCGATGATGGGAAAGGTTCTATAAAAGTATTTGAAAATGTTAAAAATCTTTACAAAATGTTTGTATGTAATGTTTAGTATGATTGTTAACCTATTTTATTATATTTTTGGGTGGGAAATTATAAATAACTTCTAGCTCTGGGCGGAGCGGATGTCAGACTTTTACTGACTTAAACCCACCCGTGTTCCTACAGTTGCCTGTGTGCCAGGGCCACGATATCCTTTACAGACAAACTCGCAACCCTGCAGGCATTGGCCCTAACGGACCCCGTCAATTTGTGGTGACATCTCTTTAAGGCGTGTGTGGAACACAACGCGCCGTCGACCCGGGCCTGGTCCTTATCGGACGGCGAGCAACCCATCACTCACCGTCCGCAAGCCCGCGCCTACGGTGGCCAGGAATCGGCCTGCGACTCCCGACGCCTTGATTGTTAACCTGGAATTTTAATTAATGTAATCACCCACCCGTCTTGAGCGAAAGTGGTGATCAATGCTTGTGCCTTCGCTGTAGAAGAAGAGGCATTTGCTCTGTCGAAGGACAATAATAGGCTGGAATTCCTTCATTATAGATGCGGGAAGCACAGAACCGGTCGAAGTAGCGGTACTTGGGGAGGCCTATTTCCAGCTCAGTGGACGTCTTTCGGCTGAAATGATGGATGATGATTACTTCATGAATATTAAAGTAGCGGTTCCTCACGGGTTTAGCCCAATTAGGGTTCAATTTAGCCTGGCTTGTGGGGGCTAAATGCCTTAATTCTACTAGACGAGGCTTTTATCCTGAGACTCTAGTGTTATAGGCTCCAGGGGCTAGTGTGAATCTTTGGGTTCATTCGAGTAATCGACTCTGGTCAAGCCACGCTGGGCTCTGAGCATTTCATTTATTCATTCATTCATTCGCGAACTGTTGCCAATTTAATGTTATTCTTTCCTTCCTTGGGATCTTATTTCTCGTGGGAACACAACTGTCTAATCCATTCTAGTTAGTTATAACTAAATACGAAGGCAACTTTCTGTGTAGGATAGTTCACCGCATTGCTTTACCAATTTTGACAACAATTCCCAGTAAATTGAAACTTTACTAAAGCAGGACATTCACAATTGATGTAAAAATCATTAATGAATCATCATCATTATCATTTCAGCCGAAAGACGTCCACTGCTGGGCATAGGCCTCCCCCAAAGGGGGCTTTGCCATCTGCTTGGCAGGCGGGTTGGTGATCACAGTGTGGTGTTAAAATGCATAGAGAACGCTGCTGCCCATTCTCTCATTCTCTAGTAAGTCCTTTAGTCCTTTTACGACACCCACGGGAAGAAATACCTAGGATGATGCTATTCTTTACGGCCGGCACCACATGGTACTTTTAAGAATATGTCATTGCAATGTGTGTTTTTATTAACCTACATGGGCACTTAGGAAACGTCAGAAGGTAGTTGCACGGTTGCAATTGGCCGTTTCCTATGGAGCAGAACTGGCAAGATACTCCACAGTTACTCTTTTAAACATAATTGGCTTTTACAATATTTTTTAATGACAGTGTTAATAGATATGGGAGGACTGTGTAGGCCTTTCAACGAGTAACAGGCACTTATTAAAAAAAAAAATGGTCAACAAATCTACAGTCTACTAGGCCTACAATAATCACACATTTATAAAATAGACAAAATCTATAGATAAATAGAATAATAAAAACCTATTAAACCAAATGACATGATTGCCATTACAACTGTAATAAATCTGAATAAATATCATATCCACAAAAACCACTAATAAAGAATTGAAATTAGAATTTTGCAATCTATATAAATAAAAAAATATGAAGACAAGTCCTGACTGACTGACTGACTGATTGACTGACTCATCAATGCCCAGCCCAAACCCTTGGACCAAGAAAGCTGAAATTTTGTAACACTGTTCAACCTCCCGCACACGTTCCGCCTCCTCCTTCGCGAGCATTACTGCTTCGCAGAAGGAGCTGACGGCCTCCCATGCACTCTGACTCCAAACCATCGCCTGAACCAGGGCCGGGCGCGAGAGATCGCTGCTGCCGATCGTCCCTTCCGAAAAAACCGTGTCCGGTGAGGACCTGCGTCAGGCGGAAGGTGAGGACGCCGTGGCGCCTCTCTAGCCACTCCTCAAAGAGGGGACTTATCGCCACAATTGTGGCATGCCCGTTATAAGCTAGATTAACATATAGGGTACTTTTAAGCGCGGTTCTTGTGAGATTTTTTCCATCATCCACGTGTGCGAAGCCGCGGGCTAAAGCTAGTGTCAAATAATGAGTCTATGATTAATTTGACAATGTGACGAAAGAATGTAAAAAAAAGAACATCGTAATTTGGACACTTACTTAATATTATGCCGATAATGAGGTACCAGGGAAGCCACATCATGCTCAACTGAATGAAGGAGTTATTGCCAAACTTCCATGTCTTCAACGTAACTTATAACAATGTCACTCTTATCTCGGTAAGGTAAGATATAAATTACTTTATTACAATGAGATAAGAGTTACATTGCAGTGACTAACTAATGGTTTTAGTCATTCAAAAATCGTGAATGTCCTTTATAAGGCGTTATATCTAACTGTCTTTTAGACAAATAGACCTTGTCGTTTTATTACGTGCAAGTGACATTCAACCTTTTTTTTTTGGTTGGGAAATGATCAAATAACTTCTCCCGCTCTGGGCGGAGCGGGAGGGCGTGTCAGACTTTAACTGACTAAAACCCACCCGTGTTTCTTCCGTTGCGTGTGTGCCGGGCCACGATATCCCTTTCGGACAAACTCGCAACCCTGGCAGGAAGTGACATTCAACCTTAGGGTGGTAAACTAATTACGAGGTCGACTGTAAGTTGAATTTGTTGCTTTTTGATGGGAAAACTATCCTACGCTTTCTGTCGGTCTTTATATCCAGAGGGCCTAGAGAAATGACATTCACTTCAGAGAGATTCTATTTCTACAATCGCTATCGCTTCAACGATAACGAAGTTCGATTGACAGGCGATAACGCTTGTCAAAAAGTGCCACTTGGCTACGCATCTCTAACAGAGTTATCGTTCGACGCTGTCGATTCGTTTCATGGAATCGAATGATGGTAACATTGTCTAGCTAATTTCAATTCGTTGACCTATGATCACGTGACATTTCAATAGCCTATGATTGTCAACCCCATACTTTTTTGGCTTTTCTACTAGCGTTATCGCTAATCGAATGTTACTTTGTCTAGGCCCTCAAGAAACACGTAAATCATGTTTTTTCTTCCGTCAATTACACAGATTTCGTTTAATAATGATTAATAGATTTAAACCTATAATAAATAATAATATTGAGCAAAAAACGTCGAATAAAAAACGTTTCTTGTATGGGGACTCCCTTTAACTCTATTTTATTATAGCGCCTGGCAGTACACTGCAGTCCGTAAAAATTTCAAGTGTCTACCTATTACGTTTCAAAATATACAGCCCTGTGACAGACGGACGGACAGCGGGGCCTTAGTAATAGGGTCAAGTTGGCACCCTTTGGGTACGAAACCATAACAAGGTCTAAATCTTATGAATTGAAATGTTTATGTTCTAAAACACTTTTACAAGTCAATTAGTTCAATATTTTAAAACTAGATGGCGCCGTTATCCACGTTGACAGCGTCGGGCACAGCTAGTTGAGATCTAAATTAACGGAGAATATAGCTACAATCTAATAGTGGAAGGGTGACCAATTGACCATCTTTACATACCAAGACCCCTCCGTGCTTCTGAAAGCATGAAAGCACGTTAAGCCATTGGTCCCGGCTGTCTCTCGTGGATTTTTTACAGTCGTTGCGGGTCGTAGAAGCCCGAAAGTCTTACAACCAGTCTTACCAAGGGGTATCGTATTACCCAGTAACTGGTAGTGGAGGTCTGATAGGCAGTCACTTCATGTAAAATACTGGGATTCAGCTGCATCCGGTTAGACTGGAAGCCGACCCTAACATAGTTGGGAATATGCTATGATTTCGAATGTGCGGTTCGTGAATTAAATGGGGAACTAAAACTTGAGCTCATTATGTGCTGATTTTCGCTTGACTATCGTTTTCCTTGTAAACATTAATATTATAATTTTGATAGATAGAAAGAATACTCTTTATAAGTACACCACAAAAATTACAGATATAAAATGTAGACATTTTACATAGGGTGACACAATGGGCGAACTTATCGCTAAAAGCGATCTTTTAGGCAATACCAAAATAAATTGGGAGATTTTTCGTAACCATTTTTTCACTATTACAGCATGTATATCGCTAATGATTCATACTCTGACTGAAGGAAAACAAAATGGTGTTAAATTTCTTCGACAGAATTTATTCTCGAAAAGACAACTTCGAACGAAGTAAAAATCATTGAAACATTACCACGAGGTATGTCACCAGAATCTATGACAGATCCGGTTCCAGAAGAACCTGAACTTCTTATTGTAGAAAATCCTACTTCAAATCCAATGGTTGATCCTGAGCCTACCTCAGCAACACCAACAATAAGTTCAGAGGTACATTTAGCATTGGGTGATATCTCATGCCAGACAAATTTTGAATTGATTTCCAAAATGAAGGAGGTTGTACAACCTCCTCATAAAACAATACAGACGAACATACATCATACGTCTGTATGTTTTTTTTTATGTATGTTCACCAATTTCTGCGTTAATTGAGGACTGATTTTGAAAATTCTGTTTTTGTTTTTTTTTCTGTAATTCTAAAATAAGTACGTAAGTAACTAAGTACCTAATTTCATTGAAAAATTGCATTCAAAATGTGCGTATTAGGAAATTGAAAATATTTTTGATACATAGCTTGATTTATTTTTAAACAATTTTTGTTTGGGTTGGCGCTCTTTCGTTGTTTTATTTTGGTTCCAGTGTATTGTTACGCTCTCTTTTTTTCGCATGTGGTTATAATTGACTCTGTCACTTTGTTATGGCGCCCAGTTCGCTATGTTTTATTTTTTACGTATCACTTTATAGACAAACTTTGGATGGATTTTGAATATTTTTTGTAGCTCTTGGTATACTTACTGTTGGTTAAGGCACGTTACGCGCCGCGGCGGCAGCAGCACGCAGCGGTGCCGCTATATTAGTTACCCCTGGATTTGTATGGACCCTTACATATGGCGCCGCCGCGCCGGACGGCGGCTAGTTTTGAATAGCCTTAATACCGCGGCGCCACGGCGGCGAAAAACCGCCATGTGCAAACGACCTAAGTGTTGTTTTATTATTATTTATAATAAATTTCTACTCAGTAAGCGACATATTTAATAAGAGATTGAAAAATAAATAATAATCTTAATCACCTTCTGACATTAAATAGTACTTTTTTTAAATGTATCATTTTAAATGTATAATTTTAATTGAAATAGAATTACGCGTCAGTTTATGTATTTAAGTGTATGTAATATAATTATGACTTAGTATAAACCCATATGTTTGCGTGTCACATTGTTATGTCTAAGTGTTATGGATTTGTATATTTGTATAATCATATAAGTTAAGACCAATATTGTACCGACACTTATGACAAATAAATTGATTTGATTTTGATTAGAGATTTATAATCATAACACACAAGCTAAGTCCTTATACATCGCAATCAGTGAAGATTGTAAATCAAAGGTAAAGGCTTTTGCTAAGCAGTAGGTACTGTAGGTACCTATGGATAGTTAGCAGAGTACCTAGAGTATTGGAAATCACTCGAGCTATAATTAAAAACTTATTACGCAAACAACAACAATCAATCATTCGTGTGTAGTCAAATATGAACGGCAGTGATTTAGTTTAAGAAAACTTGAATTACAATTATTACAGTAATTAGGAGGTGTGCTCGATTAAGAGCAGGCCGTCTTAATCAAATTTCGAACGCAAGCTCCGCCCCTCGCTCCCCGCCACTCCGTTATGTGCTAAACGCATTACATCAGTAATAAAGATGAATATCGCGTGCGCTCTTTGATCGTGTTCGAGCACGAAACTAGATAGCGTAAGTCTCAATTCTTATTTCGTTTATAACTAAAGTAATAATTGATCTAGAGAACAAATACCTTGCGGCTGGATAATAAACTATATTTTCTTGCTGTGAATATTTATTTTAGACATAACAGCTAAACAATCTTGTTTGTTTTTTAGAATTATCCTTAAAAAAGACTGATTATCGAATAAAAAAATTATTGACAGAAAATATTACAATTACGTAACTGTCTTCAACATGGAAAGAAAAAGATCCAATAAATAAATACTAAAGTTTCATTTTACTTGAATGTGTGACTGTTTTAGAATATTCATGCAATTTAACATAAAAATAGGGAGCCCCTCCTAAAGCGATACAGACGGAATGGCTTACGAACTATTGATACATAATTTATAAGCAAAGGTTAACCTAAACAATGACAGCATATTTCAGGAATGGACCACCAGGCTAGTTTAGATAAACGTTAACTTAAGTGTAAGAAAAAGGTGTCCAAGGAGATGTATTAGCGATTGGAATTGGCGACATGGCTATTTAACTCAATATTATATACAAGGTGTTGAGCTTGTGGCTAAATAATAACTGCCGCGCGGGTCGATCGATCAGGTTAAGCTACGCTTGCCGCGGTTGGTAAGTGGATGGGTGACCACCTGTTCATACCAAGATTCCTCCGTGACTCGAAAAGCACGTTAAGCCGTTGGTCCCGGCTGTCATTGGTAGATCTTTGACAGTTGTTACGGGTCGTCAGAAGACCAAAAGTCTTACCAAGGGATATCGTGTTACACAGTAACTGGGTTGTGGAGGTCAGATAGGCAGTCGGTCCATGTAAAATACTGGTATTCAGCTGCATCCGGTTAGACTGGAAGCCGACCCCAACATAGTTGGGAAAAGGCTAGGCTAGATGATGATTAAATACAAGCTGTTAAAAACAGGGAGTCGAGTGAGGTGTTGACATGTTCTACCGGGAACTGATGCCTAGTATGAATTACTACGCAGTGCAAGAATGATTTTTCTTCTCTGCAAACCAAGTTCTTTTGCTAACTGTACATCAGTATTATTTACCATCATATTCATATTTACCATCTAAAATCCTTTGATTTATAACCAATTCATCACATGTTTACACGAAAAAACGTTTCCCAAATTCCAGATTAATTTGATTTCCCGATTACTAAAATTTTTAATGGAAATTGGAAAAACTCTTCGTGTAGCCGATATCTGCGTAGGTACATATAATAATTATTTTGATCTGTTTCTTTCATATGCCATGGTATGTGGCATGAAAATTAAAACAATGGAGCGCTAATGGAAAACGTCAATCAATGAGGGAATGTTAGGCAGAGTGTAAAAAACAAATGAACTTCCTGTGAAAAATTGTGCAAAGATTATTTTATTTTGTGGTATTTTTCAACGACCACGGAGATTGATTGAAATGGTTCCGTAGGAGTAATAACAGGAAATTGTGATTGGTTCGTATAGATAAAAGATGAAAGATTCGGATATTGAGATTATTTTCTTTGATTACGATTTTTTTTAAACACCCGTTTTTATAAAGAAAAATCTGGTAGCTCATTTTTCAGTTAACAAAAAATACGATTTATCAACGAAAAAAATGTGACATTTTGACAGATATCCTGTTAAAAAACTGTTCTGATAAAAGTAATCTGACGTTCAAGAAATTAACTCCTACGTTATTGACTGCTCAAAATAAAAAACCCTGACCCAAAGGTGAATGTCTTTGGCATGGGAAATCTGGCTGTGTGGGTATATTTTTTTTTTTTACTCATGCGCGCATACATACATATCATAACATTACGCCTGTAATCCTAGAAGGGCTAGGTAGAGGTTTACCTATAGTAAAACCACATTTCGCTAGTTATGTTTATGTCACCTCTTGGGTGAGCCTATTGCCATCAACTGGGCACAATTAATCCAAATCTAGAGTCTTCTTCTGGGCTGCTACTAAGAAATTAATGAAAAACCTACGGATGGAAAACCCCAATAATACTTTGCCCAGCTTGGGAATCAAACCCAGGATCAGGAGCGCATGCGACTACTGGACCAACGAGATAATTCATCTTTATAAAAAAAAAAAATGCAAAATTAAAGAAAGCCCTTAAAACCTATTTGGATCTAAACTTCTGAACCCTTTATAGAGGTATGAGGAACAGGGTATAAAATTCACTCATCCTCCATAGAAAAGGGAGGATCCTCCGACCAGACGGGTGTTGTGTCTGGTGGGCAACTGCCCGACAATTATGTGTATTATATCCTAGTCACGCGGTAAACTCTGCTTTCGCGATGCAGGATTTTGCGTGACGTCAGTATGGCGATTTTGATGACGCCACACCTTAACCACAATGATAAGTAATCCTACCACAGATCCGATTTACCCGAAATTAATCACGGAACCATTACGAGTATTTACGTAAGTCCTCGTATTTCAACGGACATCTCTCAACAGATAGTGTGCCACGAGGTGTAATCAGTCTTCCGTATTTTAAATAGACCAATCTACTTTGTGCGTTGGTAAACGAAAACCGGCCATGTGCGTGTCAGACTACGCACAATGAAGGGTTCTGGAGTTGGGATGAATTTATCCCAAAAACTAACTTAACATTGTAGTTAAAAAACATGTTCTCCCGTACATCGATATACGTCACGGTGAATTCTCCAACTCCAAATATAAGTTGATCGAGCATTACTCGTTAACTTATAAACCCTACTCAGCTGTTATAATTAAGTTAGTAGTTAATTTCGTTTTAATTAAAGATGGACTATTGTCATGAATTTTTTCACATATCCAAAAACAACCATTTAGCTAGCAGAGGGGTAAACTTGACTCTAACAAAAATGAGCACTTTAAATCTTAAATTACGCAAACAGGGGGCCGATCGCGCTATTTCTCAACGTAATTACTGTTCGAGCGGAACGTTTTTGGTTTAGCTGATGTAAGAAACGGTGTCGCGTTATTTTTTCTGAGCGACGACGACAAAATCGTTGACGTCACCCAATACTGAAAGTTCGATCGATTGTTCCTCCAACGTAACTTCCAAAGTAAAGCTAAATCGTTTCCGTTGAAATGGTTAGCGCGATACGAAATGTGTCTAACGTAACGGTTTTGGTTGTGGTTCAGTTTTGGTATTAACGTTTAAAATTAGCGCGATCGGCCCCCTGATCCCTGAATCGAAAAATGGTCTTCACAGACCCAATATGACGACCAAAGCTATTCTCGTACAAATAGAGCAGATTTATACAAGACAGTTACAGATTCTTCAATCAATTTCCCTTAGTTCCTTTGTCTCTATTTCGGGTATACATTAAAGATGGCGGCTTACGATAGTTTCCTCATATAATACGTGCCGCTGCTTCCGCGTCGTTTCGTCACTTCCTTTATTAGCTGTAAACACCACGGGGTTTATTTATAAAAGTTAAGTAATGATTAGCGACTGTTTAAATATAAATTTTTGACGTTTAAACATCTCTTAACTTTAAACAACTTTATAAAGAAACCCCCACATGTTTAGACGTCCTTTTACGAAACGATATCTTCATCATTTAATTTTTCTAATTTGAATTCCATCATTCATTATTCTTTGCTAGAACATAAACTTTTTAATAAGTGTAATTATTTTTCATAAATGAATATAATTTCATTTAATTTGTAATTTATTTTACTGTAATATTACTGTTTAATTTGATTTTATTGTTATTATAAATTTATTTGATTTTATTATTATTATTGACTTATTTGATTTTATCTTTATGTCTGATAGGCAAATTATGTACATTTTAAAATTACTACCGGGAACTTATCACTTTTAAGAGCGTATAAGCCGTACGGCATTTCATACAAACTTTCAAGCCCTTGTTTTTCGAAATGACTTAATCGATTTGAATGAAACTTCATACGCATAAGCTGGATACAAAGGTCTAAAAAGTTAGTTAAGAACATTTTCGAAAAATAGTATTACAGCTAAATTAGACCGATCTAAAATTTTCCATAGAAGCAGAGATTTTCAGTTGCGCTGTTGTGCTGTTTTTAAATAGACATTTCGAAAATGTTCTTAACCTTACTGTTTAGACCTTCGTGTCCTGCTTATGCGTATGAGTTTTCATTAAAATCGGTTCAGTAATTTCGAAAACCGGCCAAGTGCGAGTCGGACTCGCGCACGAAGGGTTTCGTACCATTATCTATAAAAACGGCAAAAAATCATGTTTGTTGCCCCCCTTAAATATTTGTTTAATTTTAATTTAATTATTGATTTTTAAAGTGAATATATAACCAAATATTCTGTGAATATTTCAAGTGTCTACCTGTTACCGTTATCAATATCGAGCAAAAACGACCAAAAGAATCACGTTTGTTGTATGGGAGCCCCCTTAAATAGTTATGTTATTCTGGTTTTTAGTATTTGTTGCTATAGCAGCAACAGAAATACATCATCTGTGAAAATTTCAACTGTCTAGCTATCACGTATCATGAGATACAGACTGGTGACAGACGGACAGACAGACAGACAGACGGCGGAGCCTTAGTAATAGGGTTCCCGTTTTACCCTTTGGGAACGGAACCCTAAAAACAAAGGCTTGAAAGTTCGTATGCAATGCTGTACGGCGTATACGTTCTTATGTGATAAGTTGTACTAATAAGCACACACAGAGACACAGCACACACACACACACACAGACGACGACGACGACGACGAACAGAGAATGTAAGTGCTTTTGTGAATTAGTCGTTGGAGTGCCATAATAAATAAATAAACAAATTTCAACCGAAAGACGTCCACTGCTGGACATAGGCCCCCAAAAGGCGGGGTTGCCGTAATCGCCACGCTCGCGCTTGGTATGCATTTCAACACCATACTGCGACCGAATCCGTAGCGGTCTGTGTCGGTTCTGTGTTTCTGTGTATGTGTCGGCAGTATGGTGTCAAAATGCATAGAGAAGGCTGCTACTCATTCTTCCCCGCGGGAAGAAATAGGATGGTGCTATTATTTACGTCCGGCACCACACAGACAAACGAAAGGAAATGGCGATTTAGGGAGGACTGGAAAATTCCCATTTTGGAGATTATTGTTCTTCAAATTTTTATGGATATTCAGTTCGGATTATCTCATAAACTTGTTTTGCAAAAGATATTTTTTTGCAATTTGTTTTAAAAGAATCTTCGGCTACGTAAAGCAAAGTTGACCGTACTGTAAATGTATTGCTTGTACAGCAACATATTGTTGACAGTCACCATTTTTCGGCTTCGTATAAGTTTATTGAATTATTTAGTAGCCTGTTCAAGTCCAGGAACAAACTTCTTTAACGAGGTCAATGATCGGAATAATTATGGTTTATTTTTTATACAACGCTCCACATTTCAATTAGACATATTCCAGCCACGCTTTTTCTTACGAAAAATGTAAATGAACTGTCTACCTCCGACAGTATTGACTTGTTGATAGAAAGAATCGGTAACCAGTCAATTAGGATACGCGATTGAAACATACTTTTTATACAAACAATTACACGTCGGAATATTTAACGAATTTCTCACCAAATCCAAATTGTCAGTTTTGTGTTGTAATCAGTCAATCGACTAATACCAATCAATGCACTCATTGTGCCCTAATGCAAATTTTCTTATTTATTTATTGAACAGTTTATGTACACACATATAAACAGACAAGAAGAAAGAACAGAATAATACGTACAAAGGTGTGATGCTTATTTCTTTTTTTGTTTGTCTATTATGTTCGGAAAAGCGCTGATGTGTGTCAAAAATGAAATTAAATTTATTTGCAAGAATTGTAGTACATTACAGATGGTTGGGTTTTTAATTAAGTTTCTAAAACTAGCATGCAAAATAATAGATTACATAATAATTGATACAAATATAATTAAATCCATGATAATAAAATTGTGACATAAATCCTAGATAATAAATTAACAATATAAATGTCACAAATTTGTCAAATTATAATAGTTAAATGTCAGTGTAAATCTTTAAAGTTTAGGTACTCATTCACAGAATATAACGATTTTTCTAAAAGCCATTTGAATAGCACTGTTCTAAACCGATTGATTGGTAGTTCCCTATATGATTTTGGCAAACAATGTTTTGACAATCAACAGACGTGTTGTTTGTATTAAAATAATAATATTGTTTATTTAATATTTAGTTTTACTGTTTCTGCCTACTCCCATGGGATGAAGGCGTTAGTTTATGAATGAATGTTATAGTACAGGCCACATTAAACGGGAATCTAATAATTCATGATTAAAAAAAAATACCCGATATTGTCACACCACAATTAGTGACGTAAATATTCAACATCATCGAACTCACCTCAAACTGAAAATTATTTTTTTATTCCAAATTCAATTAGTTTGCTCGCGAAGCGTTTATTGGCAGTCACTTTACTGCAAAGTTAATCAATTCATGAAAGACCCGATGTTTAACAGGATTAAAAAAATAAACGAACCTATCAGGTTTACCCTGACAGGGTAAAAGGGTCAGTTAATTGGGTAAGCCTTTATTGTAAACGCAAATTTACGTGAACAATTTTTTTGTTGCTTTTTCACCATCCTGGTGTATAAAATGCAAACGCCAGCGAAAATCGTCGATATTAAAGGCATTTTTTTATTTTCTCATTCAAAAGTGATCTCAGTCAATGCAAGTAAGATTTGATCAAAAGCTTTAAAAAAAATTACCTAAAATGAAGTTATTACTAAGTTAAAATAATTATGATATGTGAAATGAAATTCATAATTCATCATTTCAGCCGAAAGACGTCCACTGCTGGACATAGACCTCCCCCAAAGGAAGGGTTGTCATAATCGCCATGCTTGGCAGGCGGGTTGGCGATCGCAGTATGGTGTTAAAATGCATAGAGAACGCTACTGCCCATTCTCTTGTAAGTCCCTTAGTGGCCTTTTACGAGACCCACGGGATGAAATAGAATGGTGCTATTCTTTACGTCCGGCACCACGCGGAAATGAAATGAAATTGTTTATTCTGTAATCCGGCTCAAAGGACCATATACAGGAATGGGTATATCCTCCTGGTACGAGGACTAAAACGCGGTAACTGATAGTAGTGGACAGACTTACAAAGTTCTTAAAAGGGAAAACAAGCGGTCAACTAGACTTGATTGGCAAGAAATTAATGCCAGTGCGCGCCCGCTGGTCGAACGTCCCCTCCACGACTGCAGCTCCCTCCCACCCACGGTCACTCTGTACGTCGTGATATTCACGACATATAGTCACTTTTTCAACGCCATATTAAAAATAAGCTAAGAAAATAAATCTGCTGTTCCCTACATTTATGTTTTCATAACTCGTCAAAATTTAGGGAACAGTTGAGTATTTTTTCGCGATTTCAGGTTTGGTCCCATATTAAAAGTTGTTCATAATGATGAGTACAATGACCCCTTAAGAGGTTGTGCTTTAATTCCGGGACATGTTGTATCACCAGCCACTGTCCTAAATCCTCAGTAAATAAAAATGATAATAATAAATATGTCTGTTCGCTGAAACTAGTAAAGAAAGAAAGACAGAAAAATATTTTATTTGGGACACGCACAAGAAATACAAAAAGCAAAAAAAAGGAAAATTTTAAACTAACACAAATTGACATACAGGAAAAAAAACACATTTCGCCATTTTTTTTGGTGGCTCAGTTTCAGTAACATAATTATTTCCATCATTTGTTAAAAAAAACCCGGTTTGAAACACCTAAATAGCTACATTTCGCAAATCGAGCGAGCGCACAGCTGTTTTACCTTACCTACGCGCGTTCCGCTACACCTCGCGCACGCGCCTGCCGGCAAGTCCACCTTAAAACCATTTCCAAAGTAAAAAAACATCTTTCGTTATCGATAACTTTTTTTTTTTACTAAGACTTATCAAAATAAAACATATAATTATGTTAAAACTCGCATAGGTTTAATTTCTAAAAATTTGCGCATTGACAAATTTTTTCACTGTATTTGTTCGAATAAACAAAATACAAAAAAAATCAAAACCTTTGCGACGCCAAAAAGGCTCTTTACTCACCATAAAGATGCGACATTAAAAAAAAAACCGCAGCGCTGGTATTCTGCTAGGGCCCGATAGTAGATTAGATAGTAGTATGTAGTTAATATTTAGGTTTACTGGCTTCATCGGATTAGATGATATAGATACCGAGAAAAGCGTATACCATTTGAAATTACATTTAACTTCAGTGATAGTTGCAAATTCTGCTTAGTTGGTTTATTAAGGGTGTATGCAGACTGTTCGCAACGTCGCAAAACGCTTTCAAATGTTCGCTGTTTTCTTTCATCAATATTATTCAATGAAATTATGAAATATCTTAGTGCACTATAATAATTATTGATTATGAATTGCAATAATTAATATGTTGCACTGAATATTTCGTTCCAAATGCTTTTTATACACATAAATAGTTACAACAACTATTTCAGTGTTATTATTGCAATTCATAAATAAGCATTATTATCCACCAACCCGCACTGGGCTCACGTGGCGGATTACGGCCCACTCCCTCCCACAGAGAGGAATGAAAACAGGCTGGCTGATTATGCTACGAATTATTTTGATTTCTGTTGGTGTAACCTCCGTTTGTACTAATATTTTTCGTTAAATTTTGCATCTATCGAGGTTGCAAAAACTTGAAAAACGTTTTCATATAAACAAAAAAAAATACATGAATAAAAGAACTAGCATGTTTATCAGTTTTCGTTCTTTTTCTTTCCTGTTATAAGGTTCATATTCTGCCCGCTTAGCTACTTAACGTCAAAACCTGACAGTGACTTCCCTATTCAGTGTGGTGTGGAAGATGGTACTCTTGAGCACATATTTTTCTCTTGTCGCAATCTTTTGGTACCTCTATATGATATGCTCCCTCTAATTTTGCCAGACCAATTAATATACCATTCCTCTTTCCACTCGTTGATTCCCAATTAGTTAAAACACTCCAAAATTTGATTTTATTGAAAGCTTTAATTTACCAATTCATTGGTTGTTTATAGTGTTCGTCTCTTAATAAAGTTAATTTGTTTTGTCTGCTTACTAACAATATGTACTAACAAATATTTTGTGTTGTCCTTACAGGCTACTCAAACGGATCCAGTTTTAATTAATTAAATCATACTAAAGGCAATACAACCGGTCACCTTCAGCGAAAACACTTTGTTTCCTTCAACCTTGACATTGGCATAATCATCGGTAAAACGATGGAGCCATTAATATAAAATTGGAATTGGAGTAATAATTTGACATTTTACAAGTTCATCATTATTCTCCTGCCATTATCCCAATTTATTTGGGGTCGGTGTAACATGCCTTTTTAGTTACTGGCAGGAAATGATTCTTTGCCTTTTCACCAATAAGCTAGCATTTTGTTTTTTGTCTCTTCTCCTAGGATTCGTCAATAGAATGAACCCTAATCTAATTACAATCTAGCCTTATAGATAGACTAATAAGTAATTAAATTATAAACTAAACTACTAAATTGTCTTTACTAAGAATGTGTCCAATAGCACTTTTCTTATTGTCTCTATTAAGGCGAATACACTTCATTCTTGTGTTTGTTTGGCACTTTTGTACTTTACACAATTCACTAACACTACTAACTCTAACGGTTTTGTTCTTCTTAGTCTTCTTACTATATTTGTGTGATGGAGAAGCTGGATTGCTTCGACGTTCACATGCTGATGAAGCCTCTTTTCGTGAGCTTCTGCAAATTTCTGGATCACTTTGTAGAATAAGCTAGCATGCCAGTAACTTGCACAAAAGTATGCAAGTAGCTTGCATATCACTGTGCCAATAACTTCTGATTGGTGATATCATCGGTACGTATGCCACAATATCATGCAAGCTAATTGTACACTTTTGTGCGTGTTACTGGCATGTGTATTTCCGGCATTAGGCACAGCCAGGAAAATGAATTGTTTATCAAATCGATGTCAAAGAATGACAGTTGTTATTTAAATAGACGGAAAAATTAACCGAGCCGCCAAATTAATTAGCCGAGCCGATTTTGCCGAGGGTGCAGTTACTGGAGTCACACTGTAACGTCAACTTCAAGGCGTTCGTGGTGCGTTTACCGAATTGTTTTCTGTCCGTCGTCATGGAAGAAGACTTTTAGCCGCAGGGGTGTTCCATCGCTTCTGCGGACAAGCCTATGTCTCAACCCAGGGTGTCAGCTACCTCCATACAAAATTTTATCAAAATTGGTCCAGCCGTTAAAGCGTGAAGAAGTAACAAACATACACACACACACACACACACTCACAAACTTTCGCCTTTGTAATATTAGTGTGATATATATTAGTTTGTAAGGTATATATAATATGTCTATGGATCATTGTAGCCTGAAATAAATGTTTTATTATTATTAGTTAGATAGTCAATTTGATAAACAATTAATTTGCCTGACTTTACCTACATCAATTCTCTTACTGCCTTCAACACTGACAATGCCAAGTAGCAGAAGGAATATTGAATCTAACTAAGACCAGCACAGCACAATCTACTTGATTTAGGGTAAACATGGCATCTCTAATTCTGTTTTGCTAATCTCGGCACAACTGCAATGACTCGGCGTGTTTCAGAGTGCAAGCTTGAAGCAAGCGGATTTTAGGGGATGCGGTTGGGTCCTTTTTTTCGCGATTTCACATAATATTATTATTATTAATGTTTATTTTTCCAGACTACAATGTGGTGTACAGTGTTAAGAACAAAATAGCTTAGCCTATGTTAGTACTTATAACTAAAACAGATTGGGTGCGGTTTGCAAGCGCCCACAGTAGCGAGCGGCTATAGATTGCAGCATAGTGTTGGGACTGCCACGCAGTCTACGGAGCAGCGAAGCAGATTCCTTACACTACAGTGAATCAAACATTGCCGAGGCACTACAGAATACTACTGCATAGTTCATCATAATGTATTCCTTTACGGAGATTTATATTTAGACCCATATTTGAACCAACGATCCGTTTTGAATCTCGTACTTCATAAAATTCTGACTATGTTACAGGTTTAAATACAAAAACAAAATTTAAGTTGTCAGTTTTGTATTTAGAACTTAGCCGAAATAAGTTAAATACAAAATACTGGCTGAACGGTTTAAGCTTGGACCAAAGTTAGAACTCTTTTTGGAATAAAACGGTTAATATTAAACCTAGCAAAATGCAATTTGATTTTTGCGAGAGAACATTGATTAATTAAACATGATTTTGTTTTTGCTTGTGGTAAGCTTATATCAATATGTGCCGTAGCTTTTGCAAATTCAGTACATTTTTGACTTTTCCATCACTGTAATCGCTGATAGAATGTCACTTTGTATATTATTTCTCTTGTTATTTTGTCAACTCTGATTATATTTAAGTATTTTGACGCTCAACTTATGTGTAGTTTAGTAAACGCCACGTTAGCTCATTTAATATTGTTCTAGGCGTGATTTAAACCAACTCGTATATTAGCGGTTGTGGTTGACAAACTCTTTGTAATGAGCTGGGGTCACGGCTAAAGCGATATCAGGCACCCAGAGCAGATAGCCCGGCTACCACTACATAATTTAAACAAAGTCCCGCTGGCTGTCTGTTTGAACGCGATAACCTCAAAAACTACTGAACGGATTTTCACACGGTTTTCTTCAATGGACGGAGTGATTCATGAATGAGGTTAAGGTGTTGGGCAGAACCTATCAGTCTATGATTTTTAACACGAACGTGCTGTTTTCGAATAGTGACGACAATGAGAGAAGTAAAAAAAAATAGTCCTTGCGGGAATCGTACCCTATGCCCATAGAGCAAAAGCTGATCACTCAGTGTCTGCGTCAGTCAATTGATAAATTAATAAGGTATTTATTTGTATCACCGAAACTAAAAGAAATTATTTTTACGGTATAAATACAAAAAGTAAGTAATATTTTTTTATTATATGTCTGTGGCAACCATCATCATCTGCCAAGCCTTTTCCCAACTATGTTGGGGTCGGCTTCCAGTCTAACCGGATGCAGCTGGATACCAGTATTTTACATAGCGACTGCCTATCTGACCTCCACAACCCATTTACTGGGTAATACGATACCCCTTGGTAAGACTGGTAAGACTTTCGGGCTTCTGACGACCCGCAACAACTGTCAAATATCTACAAATAATAGCCGGGACCAAGGTATGTAAAGATGGCCACCCATCCACTGACCAACCGCGGCAAGAGTAGCGTAACCTGATCGATCAACCCGTCTGTGGCAACCCACTAGCTTAATTACCCGTTTAGTTAACAGCCTAGCCCTTAGAAGGTTTTTTTACCATAATGATTTTTTTTTGTTAAGTACCAAGCCATTCAGAAAATTATGCAAAAAAATGTGTTTATGTGTGAAGCCCTAGCAGATTATAATTAATTTAAAAAAATATGATTATTTACAAGTATAAATACCATCGTTCGAATTTTGAATTTCCCTCCACATTTTTTTGAGAGCTAAATTGAATTGTCGTGTTTCATTTAAAAATGAATCTGCGCCTGGAACATTTTCGTGCGATGATTTTTTATGATTTCAAATGTGGCCTAAAACCGGATGAGATCGTCGATGGTCGTTTGATCGTTTTCAAATGGCATTTATTGATGAAGGCCCTTCTAAAGCAACCATCTACGGTTGGCATAACGAATTTAATCGGTCGTCTAACTTTGGGGGATAAAGAAAGAAGTGGTCGTCCTTCGACAGCTGTTACCGAGGAAAACGTGCTAGCAGTGAACATTTTAATTTAAGAAAACAGGTGAATTTCGTACAAAGAGATTCAGCATAATATTGCAGATTAGATCGGGAAGCGTTCACAAGATTCTACACGAACACCTTCGCGTGAGAAGGATAGTTTCACGCCGGGGCACCCACAACCTCACCGAAGCTCCAGAAGCAAGACCGTGTGGAATGGTGCCGTGACATGATTAATAAATTTGAGGCAGGCTCTTCTCGACGCGTTTACGACATTGTGACAGGTGACGAATTCTGGAATTATCAATACGATCCAGAAACAAACCGTCAATCGACAGTTTGGCTGTTTCAAAACGAACCAACAACGCCTACCAAAGTGAAGCGATCGAGAAGCGCAGGAATATTTTTGATCGCTAGTTTCTTCACTTTGACGGGGGTATTTGGTGTCGATTCCATTACATAATCAAAGCAGCATTAACGCTGAATGGTATACTATGAAATGCCTGCCAGAAGTTTTCACTGCAATGAGCAACAAGCGACCGAACTTCAGGCTCCACGGGCTATTGCCTCACCACGACAACGCGCCCGCACTCAACGCTCAAAACAAGGGACTTTCTGGACAATACACCGGTCAAAGTCTTGGGTCACCCTCCTTACAGTCCTGATCTGGCACCATGTGACATCATTTTATTCCCTAAAATAAAAAATCAACTGAAAGGGATATAGTTTTCATCGCCGGAAGATGCGTTCGAGAAGGCCGTAGAATAGGTGTCCGCGGTGGACTGGAAAAAGTGTTTCGAAAATTGGTTCAGACGCATGAAACTTTGTATAAAGGCTGGCAGAGAGTTTATTGAAAAGATTTAATAAAATTATTTTATCCATATTCGTTGGTTTTTCATTTTTTCAAAACTTTCTGAGCGTCCCACGTATATACAATTTAAAGTTGAATGCTGAGTCTTATTTGCCCTACCATTCCCACCACTTTTATAGAACTTATTTTTTTTTTTATATTTTACTCTATTTATTACCCAAATACCCGTGTGACATTAATGTAATTAGTTTACAATCAAACCTCTGATCAATTCTTTAAGTCTCATGTTGAAATATTGTTCTAAAATAAATAATTTAGTAAAATATTTATTATATTTACAACCGAAACTAACCTAATAAATAATAATTTACACACAAACATTTATTGAGACTTCGTCAAATTTACAACGTAGATATTAATTATTATTTAAGTATTTCTAAAATTCTGATTATTTGAGAGAGAGAATAGCACATTTAACTAATATTCTTGTTAACCAATCCAAGCTATATATTTGTATACAAGGTGCTGTTTATATTTGTTATATTTATAATGCAACATGTGGGCATTGAACTTACGACCTGTCGTCATTCCTCACCAAAAGCCATAGGCATCGCAGTAGCTGCGGAACAATGGTATATTAGGAAGTTACATACTATTGAATCAGTGAATAGTTCATTTGAACAGCAAATTGCTTCCATTCAATCAATCAACTGAACCTTGGGAAAAGCCTGTCCACTGCTGGACAGGCTGCTTTACAGTATTTCCATGTTGTGCATAAAATGCATGAAATGATTTTCACGCCTTTCACTCTCATCGGGCCCTATAAGAATACCACCGCTGCGGTATTTATTTTTTAAATATCTTAGCATTATGCAATGATGGGAGGATTTCCGTGTGGTGCCGGATCTATAGAATAGTACCATTCTATTTTTTTCCGTGGGTTTCGTAATGGCGACTAAGGTACTTACTAGAGAATGGGCAGCAGCGTTCTCTATGCATTTTAACACCATAGTACGATCGCCAACCCGCCTGCCAAGCGTGGCGATTATGGCAACCCCCCTTGGGGAGGCCTGTGTCCTGTAGTGAACGTCTTTCGGCTGAAATGAAATGATGATGATGATGGGAGGCTTTTTTGGCATCCTAGGGTTCTTTTTTTATAATGATTACTTGTTTGTTTTTAATTTTTATTCTGTTAGTTTTAAATGCTCCTTTTTTACTGTTTTTACTACCTGTGCCTGTCCCAAATAAAATATTTTTCTTAATTATCTTTCCTTACTTTCTTTCTTTTCCTTCTTTTCTTTCCTTTCTTTCTGTTATTTCTTTCTTTCTTTCTCTTACTTTTTTTTCTAGCTTTCTTTGTCTGACGTGCATATGTGCCAGATAATAGGTGGTGTGGCTTCACAATAGCTTTACCTACATAAATACATATCATTGTGCTAGCTACTGTCTTGTAGATTCCCGACATTGCATCTACAACAAAGCGTTCAAGTCTGAGCCAATGTCACTTCTTTGACTCATAATGTACTGTCCAGGTCTCGAATTCATCATAATGATAAACGATTTGCCGGAAGTCGTCAAACATGGCTCTTGTTTATTATTTGCGGAAGACCTTAAGTTACTGCTCGAGGTTAATAGATATAGACAGGAAATGGAGTCAGGACAACAAGCTTTTCTTCAACCTGTCGAAGTTTTTTTTTTTTTTATAATGGCATCTCGCAGTTGACCTTGAGAGGCCGTGACTGCTCAACCGGTCTTTTCTGTGGCTGCCATAAGGTGTGAGCTTAAAGCCTCCAGCCAGGAGCGTAATAATACAAGCATAAGTATTACAAACTAAACGACAGCGCTCTAAGGGCACCCCCTGTGGGGTACGAACCTCGGCTTAGGGCGTCGTTGGGGAAAAACAGTAAGTTGGGGACGGGCTGGATCGAAAGTTTAAATTCATGATTATTAACGGGGATTACTATTAAATGTTACGGCTCACTCAGCCTCGGGGCTGGATGGCGGTTCGACGTGCAAGGGACGGGGGGAACAATTAATTCTTGAACTTCACGTGGTACCTCGGCGGCGAAGACGGAATGACGATTTGTATTTGTGCACTGTACTTGTGGCCCTATTGCTTTCCTGAAGGAGAGTAATGGGGTCATCCGGATCTAAGAGAGTATGCCTAGGTCGGCGAGTCTGACTAATCTGAGAAGGCCTATAGCTAGCTGCCTGCACAACCAAGGGGTTGCGATGTCTATCTGCGGACTCGAAGAACCGCTTTGTCGCGCGTTTCATAAACTGCTTTTGGGTGGGGATTTTAAAATCTACATGAAGGGTTTCGTTCCGAACGAACCATGGAACGTCCGTACCTTTACGGAGAAATCGGTTTTGAAGTGCCTGCATTCTATGAATGAGGTGGGGACCGGCGTGTGCGAAAGCGGGACCGGCGTGTGCGAAAGCGGTACAGGCGTAGGTCATGATCGGGCGGATGCCTGTCGAAGTGCTCGGTGATGAGTTTTACGCGCGCGCGTGCCCCTCTAGTGCACGAGTACGCGGTGGGCGCCGCGCTTATGCAACGAGTCTCTACGGTACGGGATTTGGGGGTTGCGGTCACTCCTGAACTGTCGTGTCCAGATCATTTTACGGGGATCTGTAAAACTGCGTTTAGAAACTTGGGGTTTGTTTTGAGACAGACAAGGTACTTCACTAACATCGCAAAAGTTAGGGTCCTGTATGACGCACTTGTCAGGAGTCACCTGGAACATAGTGCTGTCATATGGCGCGTACAGAACAAGTTCACGCGCCACTTGTATAAGAAATTATACGGGGTATACCCGTTTTACCCGTTGATGCCCTCAATCTCCTCACTCACTGTTTGTGCTCGGTATGTTCGGTTACAACCAACTGAGGATGCGACGGGAATTCACGCTTGTCGCGTATCTGGTTAGGTTACTTCGTGGCATTGAGCATAACCCAGGAGTACTGCAGCGCCTGAGTGTATGTGTACCAGACCGCTATGTGTGGAGGCGGCGCCGCCCGCCGCTGCTGGCCGTGCCAGTTGCCAGGACCAACCTCCTCGCCAAAACACCATTGGCCCGCGCAATTCGGGTTATTAACGATCTTCGCGTGAAGATCTATGTCGAGCAACAATACTGTTGTCTATTTTATGTTATAGTGTAGTGTAGATTAGAGTAGGCTTTGTTATCTTGTTGTTTTTATAGTTTAAATATTGTGTTTTTTTATATTTATGGCAGTTAATTAAATACCTAGTTATTATCTTTAGATATTAATAAAAGTGCTACTAGTTTTTTTACGTTTTTCATAGTTTTAAATTGTAAGTTAATTTTAAGACCGCGCTATCGCATTAGGTACACCTGGGGGCCGATCGCGCTAATTTTGAACGTTAATACCAAAACTAAACCACAACCAAAACGTTACGTTAGACACATTTCGTATCGCGCTAATCATTTCAACGGAAACGATTTAGCTTTACTTTGGAAGTTACGTTGGAGGAACGATCGATCGAACAATACTCTCACAAAAAAAAGCGCGATACCGTTTCTTACACCAGCTAAACCAGAACTAAACTAAAACCAAAAACGTTCCGTTCGAACGGTAATTACGTTGAGAAATAGCGCGATCGGCCCCCTGTAATGATGGTTGTAAGGGAGATTTTAATAAATAAATAAGTTCATCTTGGAGATCACTGTCATCGGTGAAGAAAAAATTCTTTTAATATAAGTCTGAAATCGCCAATCCACATAGAGCAAGGATGGTTATCAAAGCGCATGCCTTCTCTGTACGAGAAGAGAGCCTTGCTTTGCGAAATAATAGGCTGGTATTATATTTATTCACCCGTATAATGTCCAACCCAACAATTAAAATAAACGGCTTCAAAACAAAGTTTTCGAGTTGATTCGCTTGATCACGTTTACACATTGGCCCAGCCCTTTCAGGGTTCCGCTAATAATGGGCCCCCAACTTTAGCGGTTCCGTCTGCATACAAGTTTATTCAAATGGGATGGTTGAAACACGCCCAGGCCTTGTCACGTCAGAAATTAGTTTAGTTCTTGTTTTGTCAGTAATTTTTTGGTTAGGTAAGTTTTTGTTGTGAGTAGTGGCTGTCAAGAAGAATTTCTATAAAAAAAGTTGGAAAGGATCAGATAATTCTTCTTGATTTGCCCATTCCAAAACGTATACGTCTATGGAGAAGAATAGACAAGAAACTTCAAGGACACTCTTTTATATCAAGAAATCACAAAATCCTGGGAACATTATTCTTATCGCTTTTTTAAGTAAGAACAATGTAAAAAAAAAAACATTTAAAAACAATTCAAAATATTATAAGATTAAAAGATTGCAAACGCAGGCTCATGGACATGTATATTCTTCCCATCTTAATGAAATGAAATGAAATCGTTTATTCTGTAAATAGGATATCGGAATCACTTTTACACGTCATATTAAAAAGTAAAAAATAAGCTAGATGTAGTCGACATTTCCTATCTGACTACCCCTGAGAAGAAATGGCGAAACCACTCAGGGGTCAAAGTCTCTTTTAAAGTCCAGACATAATCTTGGTCAGATCATGTGAGGACCATGTAGATCTGTGTCTGAAATGGTCTTTTGAGGAAAGAACCACACAATTTTGAGTGGACCTGTCCAATCAGTGCAAGCATTTGTCGTAATCGTGCAGCTCGACTCAAGACTTAAGGAGCTCAACGACTCGACGAACAATACCAAAGAAAGTACATTTGGGTAGGCCTCATAAAGTGCTCAAAATGCCAGACCACCATTAAAACTGAGAAAAAGCATAAAATAATAGGAAAATATTTAAAGAAAAAAAAAAAAGACCCACATAGTGCTCACATTCACAATAAATTAAAGCAGTAAATATAATACTTTTCAAAGTAAAGATTAATGTAATATTGTATATAATATTCTGCAATGTCAATATTTTTATATAAAATCATGCATAATGACATTAAATGTCAAGTTTTCCAGTTTGATCACAAGGCTTGCAGAGCGAGCAGCTCAATCCCAAGCTTTTTGTCTTCTAAATAATCAGAAATTTTATAGTACCCTTTTTTACAAAGTTTGGTTTTAATACAGCTTTTAAATCGTTTAATGGGTAAGTTTCGAATGTCAGTAAGAAGTTTGTTGTAAAAGCGTATACATTGACCCATGAACGAGTTGCCTACTCTGTGGAGGCGAGTGCGATGTACAGCAAGATTGTGTTTATTCCTGGTATTTAAACAATGAATATCGGACATTTTCTTAAAATTTGATATATTTTTGTGTACATACAATAGATTTTCAAATATATATTGAGAGGATTGTATAGGTTAACCTATGGTGCACAGACTTGGTCTTTGACTAACATCCAGAATTCCAGAAGTCCAAACTCAAGGTCTGCCAACGAGCAAGAGGAGATGGCGGGACGAACTGGATAGGTTCCGTCAAAACTGGAACGAGGACGCGCGGGCTTGCGAAAGATGGAAGGAGTGGAGGGAGGCCTTTGCCCAGCAGTGGGACAGCATAGGTTAGAGAAAAAAAAGGTTGCAAATAAGCCCTAGCAGTTAAGATATGACCAGTCCCAACTGACGGCGCCCATTCACGAACATGACGCGTGGATTAGCACCATCCAGCTCAACCATTTTGTAGGGAACCGAATGATCCAACACACGCGCCAAGTTGTACATTTACGTGCACACGGCTACACATCAAGCTATAAATTTCCAGTATAAGCTAATCTCGCATTGTATAGAATTTCCGTATAGTGCGAGATCAGCGTAAACTGGAAATGCTTGATGTGTAGCCGTGTGTAAATATACTGCGGAAGCCATAATTATAAAATACAGCTTTCAATTCTTTGCCCACTTTGTGTGGTTTTTGACAGAAATATTATTAATATTGAAATTAATTTTGGACTTTCTTCTCCCTTCTTTGATGTTTAAATGGTTTCCCTTATTATTTTCCCTTATTTTTACATAATTATGAGTCTATTTGTTAGAAGAAGTTATTTTAAACTGACTTCGTAATATACTTTTTTTACAAGAGTTTTACGTTGTTTGGTGTAATCAATACGCAATACACAAATACAAGCAACAACAATATACAATACAACAAATAAAAACAACAATGGACAATATTGTAAAACTGTGGCTTTTAATTACGTTGTATTATTTAATAAAGTGCGCCAAAAAGTCTGCCAACCAGTCTTACCAAGGGCTATCGTGTTACCCAGGAACTAGGTTGTGGAGGTCAGATATGCAATTGCTCCATGTAAAGTACTAGTATACAGCTGCATCCGGTAAGACTGTAAACCCACCCCAACATATTAGAGAAAACGCTAGGCAGAATAAATAAGTTTTCTTTCTTTTATTCTTTCAACCGGACAGATAATCTTCATAAGAAAATGATTTGAACGATATTACTAAGATTTTTTTGCAACTATTATATTTATTAGGATAGTTTTGGAGTTAGATAATTTGAGAGGAAATAAATAATATTTGAATATAAATTATTATTTAATTACGAACTTTAATACAATTTATATTGAATTTTTATAGTTTTTAGGAACCTACGTTAAATAAAAATATTTGAATACAAGTTTTGTCAATTCAAAACTGTGTTTACAACCAAAAACTATAAAAAAACATTTTTAGGCTTCTCTAGTCAACAAGAAACTCTTATAGATTTGCCATGTTCGTCTGTCTGTCTGTCCGTGGCTGAGCTTGGAGACTCTTAGTACTAGAATGCTGTAATTTGTCATGTTTACATATCGATAACCATCAAGTCTGTGGAGTTTCGCTAGCTAATTTAATTTGACCCAGTATATATCAGTCGATTCCTTCCATTTACCCCACGAAATTCTCTTCTCTCTCGCTCTCTCTTTTTCTCATTCGCTCTTATTCACTTCTCTCTCTCTCTTACGTTCTTTTCAATCTCTTACGTTTTTTGCAATGATATTTTGAATTTCGCGGGCTTTCACTTTAAGTAATGCTAAAGTAAAGTTAAATAAGTTTCCAACTACAAATTCTCAATTTAAAAACCGTATGACAATCGCTTTTACGGTTAGTTGATATACAAAAGAATCCCGGGTTTTTAATTACGAAGTAAATAATTTTCCAAAATCTTTTTCAAAATCGTTTCGAAAAGTATAGAATACTCTTTATTATGTTGTACACCATAAAAAATACAGATATAAATGTTGAAACATTACATAGGGTGACACAATGGGCGGTCTTATCGCTAAAAGCGATCTTTAACAGACAACCTTTGATGGATTAAAGGGAGAAGGAGAGACAATACTGCAGGTAGTCAGAGTGATGAAGTGAAAGCATAATTATACTTATCTATAAATTATATACATACACAATAAGAAACAAGAGCTAGGAACTGTATTATGTAATGATGATATAAATGATAATAAAGGAGAGAGGAAATGTTTTTTTACCAGAATTTTAAAAGTGGACAAAGATTGAGCTGGTTTACTCGTATCAACACTGACGGGCAAGGCATTCCATGACCGTACTGCTTGAACTG
Source organism: Tiliacea citrago (assembly GCA_963921375.1). NCBI lineage: Eukaryota > Metazoa > Arthropoda > Insecta > Lepidoptera > Noctuidae > Tiliacea > Tiliacea citrago. The sequence goes on from OY992801.1 coordinate 4,340,742, forward strand.
TCAAAGACTTATCATAAAAGCTGGTAGAATGCATATCTAGTCTCAAGTTTTCCGATGACCTCAGATATCTATTGTATGTAATATGTAATATTTACACACATAAAATAACATCACGCCTTGTTTCCCCGAAGACTTGGGCAGAGGTGTACCTCGTAGTACAACCACATTTCGTCAGTTATGTTTAAGTCCCATGTAATATAGGGGGACAGCCTATTGCCATCAACCGGGCACACATCCAGACTCCGGGATGCTACTAAAAAATTCTAGAGAAAAACCTAATAACACTTTACCCGACCTAGGAATCGAATCCATGACCTCATGTAATCACACTAATATTAAAAAGGCGAAATTTTGTGAGTGTGTTTGTTACTTCTTCACGCTCAAACTGCTGGGCCATTTTTGATAAAATTTTGTATGGAGGTAGCTGACACCCTGTATTAACATATAGGTTATATAATTATACTTTATAAATCTCGTTTATACTTTAATATTTAATCTAATTAAACTACTACACGGAACAGTACTCGGTTTATCACCAACCCCCTACGACCCTAGTTCTTATTAAAGAGAATCTAAGCTGGCTGGCATACCTTAGGTTTTATTGTCACCTACCTAATCTAAGTTAGGCTACTTATATTTGTTATAAATATATTTATTGTTTGATACATTTTGTAGTTTCTTTGTGTGCAGATAATAACCCACCCTTACATCAGAGCTTTTGTTCTTTCGTCTAGAGCGACAAAATCTTGATTGTAACAGTGGCGAGTGGCAGTGGGAGATTTATAAAGTGTATTATATGCCGATATTTCAACGGGATCGAGACTTACGCAGGTGAAACCGCGGGGCGCAGCTAGTTTTTAATATTTGATTATAAATTTTAATATTTCTATTTTGTGTGTGTGTTTTATTAGGTAACAGACACGTGTTTCATCATTTATTTTAAAACGGTTGATATTGGGCTCTTATCCAAGCAACAAAATGTTCTCGACCCACGACCGATAGGGGGTCGTCCATCAAAATATTACGGCATATTTTATGAACCACAGGGATTTTGTGTGCTCATAATTTACAACCGTAAGCATAAAGAGAAACACATAACACGCTTTGATTAAAATTGGTTGCGTAAATTCCAGCCTCCAACTAAATTCTTCAGGAAAATAAGAACCAGATGAGCTAAAATGTGGGGTTTTACAACATTTTCATTGAGACAAAAATACATTTTTCCTATGAAAACTGTTTGATAAACCAACTGAATAAACTAAATCTTATTAAATAAACATGTTAAGTGATAAAAATGTACTAAAATAGAGTTAACGTTGGTTCGCGTAGGTGTTTATTTACAACTAGCTTTTGCCTACGGCTTCGCCCGCGTGGTTATCGGAAAATATCCCGAGGGAACGTACTCGTCATCACGATTTCCACCGAAAGACGTCCACTGCTGGACATAGGTCTCCCCCAAAAGGAAGGGGGGATTGCTATAATCGCCACGCTTGGCAGACGGGTTGGCGATCGCAGTTTGGTGTTAAAATGCATAGAGAACGCTGCTGTTCATTCTCTAGGAAGTCCCTTAGTCGCCTTTTACGGCACCCACGCGATGAAATAGGATGGTGCTATTCTTTACGTCCGGCACCACACGGAATAACCGTAGAACGGCAACGGGAACGTACTACCGGGATTAAAAGTACCTTATGTGTTAATCAAAACACTATCTTTGTTCCAAATTTCTTCCAAATCTGTTCAGCGGTTTTTGCGCCAACCCGGAACATACATCTAGAAATAGACAAACGGACAAACATTCTATAGATTAGATTATATTTGGATTAAGAGCAGCCATGCGAATGCTAATTGAGGGTTCATATTCGAGTTAGAAAAGAATATAAATGCTTATACATACTTTCCGTGTGAGGTTTTATGATCAAAATAATATTATTACGAGTTCCCTTTATTTATTATATCTATATTAGATTATACAATACGAGTATATACAACATTATTTTTAGTATATGCTAAACCAGAATACAGTTTGAATTGACGGGGTTCATTAGGGCCAATGCCTGCCAGGGTTGCGAGTTTATCCGAAAGGGATATGGGAATCGCAGGCCGATTCCCGGCCACCGTAGGCGCGGGCTTGCGGACGGTGAGCGATGGGTAGCTCGCCGTCCGATAAGGACCAAGCCCGGGTCGACGGCGCGTTGTGTTCCACGCGCGCCTCAAAGAGACATCAGCACCAACTGACGGGGTCCGAAAGGGCCAATGCCTGCCAGGGTTACGAGCCTGTCCGAAAGGGATATCGTGGCCCTGGCACACAGGCAAATGAAGGAACACGGGTGGGTTTTAGTCAGTAACAGTCTGACACGCCCTCCCGCTCCGCCCAGATCGGGAGAAGTTATTTGATAATTTCCCACCCAAAAAAAAAAAAAAAAGAATACAGTTTGTTCAGAATAAGGAACTGAATCGATTTCAATAATTTTTACACCATGTTATATTTTGTCCCAAAAATATTTAAGTGTGATGGAAAATGTTATCACCGTTTAATTACTTACAATACAATTGCCGTACGGTTAGGTACCTACTGCCAAATTATTATCAATGAGTGCAAGACGACCCTGGAGGCGCCGGGGCGCCGTTTGCATGTTTTTGTACGGACAACCCGGTAACATAACAACCTTATAACTTTGTGATTTTTCATGATACAGTTTTGAAACTTTGTACGTAGATTCTTTACATAAAAATACTAGACACGTGTTTCAGGTTTCAGAGCGAGAGTGCATGGGAGGCCTTCACCTCCTTCTGCGAAACAGTAATGCTTGCGAAGGAGGAGGCAGAACGCGTGAGGGTAAGGCAAAATCAACGCCCTTGCGCCCCTAGTCGCCGCAGGAGACGCCCCGGGCGTCGGGAATCGCAGGCCGATTCCTGGCCACCGTAGGCGCGGGCTTGCGGACGGTGAGCGATGGGTAGCTCGCCGTCCGACAAGGACCAAGCCCGGGTCGACGGCGCGTTGTGTTCCACGCGCGCCTCAAAGATACGTCAGCACCAACTGACGGGGTCCGAAAGGGCCAATGCCTGCCAGGGTTACGAGCCTGTCCGAAAGGGATATCGTGGCCCTGGCACACAGGCATCTGAAGGAACACGGGTGGGTTTTAGTCAGAAAAAGTCTGACACTCCCTCCCGCTCCACCCAGAGCGGGAGAAGTTATTTGATAATATCCCACCCAAAAAAAAAAAAGGTCATGGTCTGCCAATGTGCCAAAGGACAATGACCAAACCACTGTGGGAAGTGGTGCATTTGTTTTATACCGCGGCCATCGTTGAAACCTTAGTCAACGAATTGATAAAGGATTTTTCTACAAATTAATGCAGTCCGAGATGATATATTTGAATTTGATTTAAGGGGGATGCGTTAAGGTAGCCCGCGAAATTCAAATTTTCTTACGTTTTTTGCAGTTTGCAGGTCAGTAACAGGTTGTATATTGATCTAAATATGATTCGCGGCCATAACAAATAGGGATTTACAGAATTATAATCATTAAAATCATCATTAGCCTTAATAAGTAACAAAAAAAAAAAAATAAGCTCTAAGCTGTACATACCTGCTTTTAGATGATAAATAAGTAATAAAAAGGTTTATTTTTATTTTTATTATCTATGTAACTCGGTTCAGACTGATGTTAGATTATGCTACCACATATTGACTTATGTTCGTCATATGATTCTGCATCTAAATAATAATGTTTGATTGATGGCCGTGAAAAAAAATTCCACCATCATTAAATTTCATCCAAATCGTTCAGCCGTTTTAGCGTGATAGCGAGTAGCGATCGGATATTCGGATGCATAAACACTCAAAAAAATACTATTCTTTATTTAAAGCTTTTTAATCTAAAATGTGTTTATTCGTCAGCATACACAGTACAAAAGAGTAGTTATAAAAATTTTGTCGGTCCTGGAAACCGACACAGCACCCATACCGAAGCTCACTTCATACTTGTCGACTAGTGACTCTCAAACTTTAGGTAAATATGCATGCGAATATCCGATCTCTGCTTATGACGCCTGCATTAGATGCCTAGTTCATACAAACGTAATACCAAAATAATTTGTAAATCAAACATATGCTTAAGGTAATGTGTACTTATTTCGATTGGATTACAAAATATCTATGTTCCCAAATATATATTTTGAAAGGACAATGATAGAAAATTATGAGGAATTTAAAAATTCTAAAAACTTATTTTTCTCGTAACTCTTGTTTAAATCAGTGTCCATTCAAAATTTATATTTGGGAACCTAGATGTTCTGTGTGCCAATCGGAATGACACACTTACTTAGGAATAGTATGTTTGATTTACAAATTATTTTAGTATTACGTTTATATGAAATACGCATCCATCGCAGGCCTCTTAACAAACAAACAAACTCACTTTCGCATTTTTAAATATCAGTTAGGATATATATTATTATTATTATCAAAGCTGAGTACCTAATCAAAAATCACCGTATTCGTATCCATTTCCCATCCATATTCCACGGAAAGAATGGCGGGAGACCTTTGCTAGCAGAACGCGATAAACTCAAAAAATACATAACGGATTTTCATACGGTTTCCACAAATGAACGAAGTGATTCATGAGAAAGGTTTACGTGTCTAACTCATTAAGGTTTTGTGTAAATTGGCTGAAATATAACGATGATTGTTGAATATGACGGAAAACATGGTGCCGACTTGGAAATTTACTGGCGTACGCCGCGTATAAACCATGAGAGTTATATGAAAACAACTAGCTACGCCCCACCGCGGTTTTACCCGCGTAATTCTCGATACCGTGAGACACTCGGGATAAAAAGTAACCTATATGTTAATCCAGGGTGTCAGCTACCTCCATACAAAATTTTATCAAAATTGGTCCAGCCGTTTGAGCGTGAAGAAGTAACAAACATACACACGCCGCACATTCACAAACTTTCGCTTTTATAATATTAGTTTGATATGATTATTTGTAATGGATGTATTACGGAATGAATATGATGGCGCAGCAAGTGGCCTTCTAGTTTTATTACGAAGTTACTACTTTTTTTTTTTTTTTTTGGGTGGGAAATCATTAAATAAATTGCCGAGAGGCAATGCAGAGGGCGTGTCAGACTTTTACTGACTAAAACCCACCCGTGTTCCTTCCGTTGCCTGTGTGCCAGGGCCATGATATCCCTTTCGGACAAACTCGCAACCCCGGCAGGCATTGGTCCTAACAGACCCCGTCAGTTGGTGCTGACATCTCTTTGAGGCGCGCGTGGAACACAACGCGCCGTCGACCCGGGCCTGGTCCTTATCGGACGGCGAGCTAGCCATCGCTCACCGACCGCAGGCCCGCGCCTACGGTGGCCGGAAATCGGCTTGCGACTCCAGATGCCCGGGGCGTCTCCCTAGGCGTACGCCTAGGGGCGCGAGGGCGCGAACCTTGTCTCACCCTCACGCGTTCCGCCTCCTGCTTCGTTAGCATAACTGCTTCGCAGAAGGAGGTGACGGCCTCCCATGCACTCTCGCTCCAAACCATGGCCTGAACCAGGCCCGGACGCGAGAGATCGCCGCCGCCGATCGCCTCCGTGAGGACACAGCGGTGCTCCGCCCAAGCTGGCCAGACCTCCACCGTATGCTCCACCGTGTCCTCCGGGCGATCCACACAGTGGTGACACCCGGGCGTTTCCTCCCGCTTAATCCTAAACAGGAACCTCCCGAAACATCCATGTTCGGTGAGGACCTGCGTCAGGCCGAAGGTGAGAGTGACACTGGCTGGTGACAGTCAATCTAGCAGAGCGTCGCATCGACGGTTACGTGGCGGCTGTCTTCTGATGAAAGAAGATAATATCAGGGGAGCCACTGTCCTACACGTTCACTGCTTCTGCTTTATTCCCGCACAATCCTGATGATATTGAAGCTGCTGAACCAGCAATATCTGGTAAAGGCTATCCTGCGTCGTTAAATACATTGTTTATCTGGATTAACACGTAGGGTGCTTTTAATCCTGGTAGTACGTATCCGTGGGACATTTTCCGACATCCACGCGGGCAAAGCCCAGTCCAGCCGGGCAAAAGCTGATGATTTATATAACACAATCTCAGGTCACCAGACCTTAATAAACAAGACAAATCCACGCATCCATTGAAGACGATTGTTTCATTGTTTTACACAAAACATAACAATTCTTTCTGCACGCCACATTTTTATAGTGAAGTGTTATTATATCTTTTTGTTCAAAGTAAGTACATTGTGGAGATTGTTGTAGGTGATAAAAAAGGAACCTATAATTAAAAACATAAATGAATGAATAGTACTTCAGGTACTTCCTTTGCCCGTTCTGCCTGAAGTATTTGACGTTATAATAATCGCGATCTCAGAAAACAAAGATACAAATATGTCTAAATTTTGACGTTCAAAAGTGCCTCTTATGTGCCTATTTGAAATAAATAATTTGACGTTGACTGGGAGAGGCCTATGTCCAGCAGTGGACTGCTATAGGCTGAGTTGATTGATTGATTGATAATTTTATTTACTCAACACCTTACCGGTTCCTACTTAAAAAAGATTACGTCTCGTATGAAATAAGAAAGTCGATGGAACGAGCCGCGACACGTGCGTCTCGCCACGTGATAACAACACATTACTGATTACGTTCCTAACGCTGTTTTATAATTATTATGTTTATGCTTGCCTTGCTGAAGATTTTGTTTTGATTGTGAACATAGTCTTTTCCGAAGTAAGTAGTTTACATCCAGTCTAACTAAATGTGGCTAAAAAATTAATTGATGTTTTATCAAACATCAATTTTCTTTAAAAAAAGGGTTAAGTAAGGACGGTAGATCTCATAGTGATATCTGTCGGAATAACCCTAGACTACCTCCCCTTAACGGCTCCGCCACTATTTTCCAGTCACCCTGTATACACACATTAAACTTATACCACCCCTCTATTTCCGTTTGATGATTGATAAAACATCAATTTTCTTTAAAAAAAAAGGGTTTCGTTAAAAAAAAACGGAAAATGTAAAAAAAATACTTTGATGGCTCATAAGCCATCAAAGTATTTTTTTTACATTTTCCGTTTTTGTTTAGCAGTTTTTGCATAAAATAATGACAGTTGCGGCAATTTAACAATTAATATTACTTATTTAGAATATCTTTGTTGCAAAACAAACAAAAGTAGGCCAAATTGGGTTACACTCTTTAAGTAGGAATATCTTGGAAAGGGTTAAGTAAGGACGGTAGGTCTCATAGTGATATCTGTCGGAATAACCCTAGACTACCTCCCCTTAACGGCTCCGCCACTATTTTCCAGTCACCCTGTATATGCATCTGTCTATGGCATCTAAGTCCCAAACGGCTGAACTGAGTGTTAGCCGTCCCTGACACGACGACGCTTGGATCAAAATATTACCCACCACTTATATTAAACCTAAAGGGCCAATACATTTTATTTTATTACTTTAAAGAGGATTTTGTTTGTGTCGGTAGTTTTTTTATTTTTTTTTTTTACATGGAAAGACTATAATCTGACCTCCACAACCAAACTGGGCATCAGGAAAAAGGTTTCACGAGTATTGATGGCAAAAAGTTCACACAATATGTTTGGCCCAAAATTCAGCTGTGCAAAATCCACTCACTGACGCAGTAATAACAGCATCAATGACAGTATAAGATTGTCATTGGATTGGTAAGATGGCGGTTCAGGATGGAGATTCTGCATACGCACTTAGGTGGACAAAAGGAGCGAAGTACATTCCTTTTGCTTCGTCCGCTAATCCTTTCACCTCAATGGCAAATATAAAGTTTTCTGACCACTGGTCATGCTAGTTATAAACGACAATCGGGGCTCACATGTTAAATATACTAACTGGACAGGTCCACTCAAATCTGTATGGTTCTTTTCTCAAAAGACCATTTCAGACACCAATCTACATGGTCCTCAAATTATCATGATGTTTTATTTTATCAATGACATGAATATTTACTTGTAAAGTATTATATTATTTTAATTATTTTGAATGTGAAGATGCTGGTCATTGTTTTTTTTTTCTTAGTTAGTTTTAATCATGTTCTGGCAGTTTGAGTAATTTATGTAGCCTACCCAAATGTCCTTTCTTTGGTATTGTTCGTCGCATCGTCGAGCTCCTTAAGTTCTGAGTTGAGCTGCACGACTGGACAATGGACATTTCTACTCAATCTGTGTGGTTATTTCCTCAAAAGACCATTTCAGACACCAATCTACATGGCCTTCACATGATCTGACCAAGATTATGTCTGGACTTTAAAAGATATTGTGACCTCTGAGTTTGTTTCAGCCTTTCTTCTCATAGTAATCAGATAGGAAACGCCGACCTCATCTAGTTTTTAAAATATGATTGACGTGTAAAATTGTTTGTTTAAACTTACTTACAGAAATAACAATAATTTATCACATCACTCTTAGATAAAGAATTAACGCATAACTGTAATTGTGTAGTGATATCCAGAGAGATCCTCTTCCTCTCAAGAAAGGCATCCTGTATCCCAGCAAAAAAATCGTTGAAAAAACATGAAAACAAAGTTTTTTTTCTTACGAAAATAAAAACTTAGTAAGATGGTGATCGTTAAAAATGAGCTGACATTAGATTTATTTTGGTTAATAAAGAAATACAATTTATTTTTTGTTAAATATTACATGTCTCAAAATAATTGGCGATACTCATAGAAGTTTAAATTTATGGACGGGGATTTCCCTAATCTTCGTTTGGTTTATGTTTTGTTTGAATTGTCTGCAGACTGCCGATAGTTTGACACAGTGAGACTTCATGATGATTGTAGCACTGATGAACGTTTATGTATTTTTAAAGTTTTTGATAATTTATGTACCTTTATGTATAACTTCTAATTTCATTGATTTAACATAATTTGACTTGAATTTAAAATAAAACAATCGTGTTTAGTTTTATTCTATTTTATTTCATGTATTTCACTTTTTTTGAAAAAACCAAATGTAGAACGACGGTGCCAAGTTTTTTCATGTTTTTTTTTTCAAAAGATTGTGTAAAAAAAACATTTGTTTTTTTTTCAATTTACATCTCTAGTCCCAGCAGTGGGAACGGTATATGCTGATCCATCCGTCTATCTGCTGATCTAACCAGAGAGAAATACATTGTTGATTCGTACAAAAGATTGTTCTTTACAACACACCTCTACCTTGGAAAAGGCTGTTATACCAAAAAAATTAATTCACCCACACGAAATGTTTTAAAAGCCCTATAAAATGGACGTAACTTATCTTTTAGCGTTGAAATTAATGATCCGTCTTGTCTTATAGCCACATGATTTCAGTACTAATTCAATAAACCAAAAACATACATGAACTCACGCCTTCTTAGCATGAGGATAGGCAGAAACTACAGGTCGCCACTTACTTATTCCTTTCATTCTTAAATCATAATCAGTTTGTTTTTAAATACAATCTGGGTTTAATTTAGGTGTCCGAAGTAAATGTATTTTATTTCCATAAATCCGTATCTTGGCCACACTCAATAAACATTTCTTAAAAATACAGAACTATGTGTTCTGTATTTTTAAGAAATGTATCAATTCTTCCGAAAATCTTCAACAATGCGAGGAAAACGGATCACAAATCAAATGTTTATGAAAAAATCCGATCAGAAAAAATACTTGGAAATCGAGCAGGTACAGTCAGCATCAAACAGATGTTAATCATAAATAATATCTTATAAACTATCGCTTTACTGAATCAACAATCTTTCATGAAATAATAAAATAGCCTATTTCATAAAGATTCTAACAACACAACTTTTAGCCAGCTACCGTAAGTATCTTTTGAGTTATCGTTGATTTAGTCAGACGTGGCAGTTACCGCGCCACTACCGCTAGCACAAGCGGCAGAAATGCGTTTTCGCGCCAAAACAGAAGCTACGCACGAAGGGTTAACAAAACATCGTAACTTTAACTCTACTTCAACTGAAAACCAACTCTGGTGAAATTAAATACAGTTCAATTTTAAATGGTAGAGCGATACTTCAGGCGTGTATTCAGATCGATTTTACGGCAATGGGAAATGGATTTTAATCAGATAGCAATAGAACTTACTCTTCAATATGTAGATATGGAATTATAGATTATTTCGGTCTACAAAAATGTATTTGTTCATTCACAATTTTTGTTCCATTTTATTATATCAATGTGTAGACAACACAATAATATTATTACACATTGGGTACTTAATTGTAGCTACACATTACATAACCAGCCTGTAATGTTCCCACTGCTGGTACACAGGCGTCCTCTTTCTGAGAGAGGGAGTGGGCCGTAATCCACCACGCGGGCCCAGTACGAGTTGGTGAATGTCACATGTCTTAGAATTTTTAGTTCTAGGACATGCCGGTTTCCTCACGATGATTTCCTTCACCGTTTTGAGAGCAGTGGTGATGAAATAATTAAAAGTAAAGCACCTGTCTGGGTTCGAACCCACGACCTTCAACTCGTAAGTCGAGGCCATTATCACTGGGCCACCATTTCTCTTAGCTACACATTGATACAGTGTTATGGAACTCAAATTGTAGACAATCAAATGAATTCTTGTCGATATACAGGATATGTTTTTGAGGCTGACTGTACACAGTCGGTTTCAAGATAAGCGATTGGAAACGCTGATAGCATTCCTTCACATCAGAAATACTTTACATCCACTGTAATAAACTAATAAAACAAAGCGGAGCTCAATGATTTTCGTATTTACCATACAAAAGTCGTAAACGACCGAAGTAATCTAGACTACTCTATTGGAAATTCAACTCTATAGTTGTTAGATTAAAGTCGATTTCCCATAACTGTTGAACTGATCTGTGTAAATGCCTGAAGTTTTGAAACCCACCATTTAAAATTGAACTTTACACCAATATGACAGAGTTGGTTTTCAGTATCAAGTTCACGAACGATTATTCGAAGTACCTATGCGCGATAGGTTTTAGTTATAAGATATTGTTTATGTTATATTAATGTATTTCTATGAAAACTGAGGCAGCGAGAGTATTGGGATAAATTGTATTCAGATCTGCATTGCAAAGGGACTTCAGTAAGCCATAATTTATGACATAATAATTCACTGATGTTTAACGCTTTGATTGTTGATGATGATGACACACGTGGCGGAATTAGATTTAATATTAATGTTCTGTGTGGTTGGAAAAAGCGATAAATAAATAGACAAATTATACGCTTAGGGACTAGTAAAATAATTATGGTAGGAAGTTATCAAATTGTGCAAGATCTTTGTGTACCTACAGTTTTGAGTAGAAAGAAAATAAATAATATAATAAATAATAACTTTTATTTCACTCTCAAAATAAGGAAAGAGAAATGTTTCTTTGGCACAGTACCGCATGCAAGGAAAACATTTGAACAAAATAAAAATACAGGGGGTCTACACCGAAGCGTTAAACCGAAGTATCGGCCGAATGATCGGCTGTTGCTTAACTACGGCTAACTATGGCCGACTACAACGAAAAAAAAAAAAAACGACTGTCAAAGAGATAAGACAAAGTCAAAAATGTGACTTTAAGTCGGGTATGGATTCAAAGTCAAAAAACTAAACTATGGAAGCTATAAAGAGGCCGAACACTCGGCCGATACTTCGGTTTAACGCTTCGGAGTAGACCCCCAGGATCATAATATGCCTCACTCACGGCCATGCCAAAACGGTTTAAAACAGTGCTATTCAAATGGCTTATAGAAAAATCATTCTAACCTAAAATTTAAAGATTTACACTGACATTTAACTATTATAATTTGACAAATGTTTGACATTTCTATTGTCAATATATTGTCTAGGATTTATATTCCAATTTTATTATCATTGATTTAATTATATTTGTATCAATTATTACGTACCTAATCAATTATTTTGCATGCTAGTTTTAGCGAATTGTTTTAAAAACTTAAAAAAACCCGACCATCTGTAATGTACTACAATTCTTGTAAATAAATTTCATTTCATTTCAAATATGTAGGTTCATTTCAGCAATAATGCCAGACATCACACAGGCATCTGAAGGAACACGGGTGGGTTTTAGTCAGTAAAAGTCTGACACTCCATCCCGCTCCACCCAGAGCGGGAGAAGTTATTTGATAATTTTCTAAAAAAGACACACAAAGACAACCGGCTGCAGCTGAATACCAGTATTTTACATGGAGTGACTGCCTATCTGACCTCCACATCCCAATTAAGTACAGGGTAATACGATACCCCTTGGTAAGACTAGTTCTCAGATTTTCGGGCTTCTGACGACCCGTAACGACTGCCAAATATCCACGAATGACAGCTAGGACCAATGGCTTAACGTGCTTTCCGAGGCATGGAGGAGTCTCGGTCACCCATCCACGGACCAACCCCGGCAAGCGTAGCTTAACCTTATGGATCGACCCGTGCAGCTATTATTAACTACGAACTCCTCCTCGTTATTTTTAACCGACTTCTAAAAAAGGAGGAGGTTCTCAATTCGGATGTTTGTTTTTTTTTATGTTTGTTCGCGCATAACGCCGTCGCTTGCCAACCGGTTTGAAAAAATCTTTTTTTGTTGGAAAGGGTATACTTTCCAAATGGTCCCATGAAAATTTTATCGAAATCGGACAACCGGTTCTTGAAAAATCAACAAAACTCTAATAACGTATCTACATTGTCTACATTAACGATCTTTTCGTTTACTCTGCATTGCGTTTTTGTTTGCGCACAACTCCGTCATTTACGAACCGATTAGGAAAAGTCTTTTTCAGCACTAAAAAGTGAAAAATAAAAAACTTTTTACAAAAAAAAAATAACCGACTTCCAAAAAACACTACAAAGTGAAAAATAACTTTAATTTCGGAAGTCGGTGGCATAAAACTAAAATACAGATCCAAAGATTTTTTATATTTAGTAAAATTATCTAACAAACGATTAAAATAAAAATATAACAACCTAACCTAACTAAAACTATTAACAAACTAAAATACTTCGTAAAAATTCCTCCGTACCGCTGTCGACTGATAATATACCCAAGAGACTGGCGGCATTACCACGTTGTATGGCAAATCGATGACGGCCTCGTTCACCTTACCGGAGAGCATCCAACAGTATCCTAAGCATGATTTCAAGTCATCTAGACTGTGTTTTCGTGGGTCGCTGTTGTGCCATCTCACATGGGTTCCCACAACGGTGATCAACTACAATTTGTTTGTTTTGTAAACCGACAGTTAATACTAATATAGCTATAAGTCTTACTAATCATTTTTGAGTCTAAGATACTTGAATAAGAATAATTCTATTCTATTTTATAAGGTTAATAAGAGCCGTAAGCTCCTTCAAGAACAACTCACCAGCTGCCCCGGCGCTTGAACAGATAAGGTCCTTACGGTGCTGAGGACTCAAGCCGTTGAGGTCGCCAGCGGTGCCGCTCCGGAAGGAGCAAAAGGATGTGACCAACTCTCGACCTGCAATGATGAGTGATTATGTGGATCAGGGGGTTTGGAAAAGAATGGACATCCGCTGGGGCAGGTGTGCTCTCCAGAGCTGCGATCGTTTCTGGAGGACATGGTGCCACTACAGAATTGGATCAATATTTAGATCTTTTCAGATTACAAGTAGGTACTAGTTACTAATAGAAGAATTTATTATTTGATGATTTCAGAATCAGTGCGTTCATTAAAAATAAGAAGCGAATATTTATTATAATTTTATTCTTCTTTAGAATTCTCTTTGAGACCGTCTTACTCCAATTCAAATAGTGGTTCTTTCTTAGTGACTAGGTAACTAGCATGAATAGTAATGCACTTAGATTTAAAACTTAAAGAGAAAAGTAATTCATCAACTAAGGGCAGTAGTTTGCAAATAGTGTGAATTAAACTGATTAAAATGTGGGTGTATTAAAATACGTACATCTCTGCCTAACCCTTCGGGGAATACAGGCGTGATATTACGATAAGTTAAAAGGTAGGAAGGTGATTCTTTCTTTGTAATATATGATACTAGTACTACTCTACTACTAATTCAAATTAATACTTGGTTACTGTATTGTATTATTGTAAATTAAAACTTTTTTATAATAGCATGAATATTGTTTATTTTTTATGTATTCTTAATTTTAATTATGTATTCAGAGCATGTGTTCTCGTTAATGTGTGAGCTGTGGTTATCTATAATTGAGTGTGCATTACAGGATAATGTATATTAGACAAGTTTTTATTATTGTAAAAGAATTGTAATGTATCTTATGTATCTCGTTGGTAATCCTTAAATAAATAAATAAATAAGTTAGTGACCCGCCCCTGCTTCACGTGGTTTTTACGACTAGACAAAACATCTAGATTTCCGTATTAAAATGTACGCAATGATATTATGGAAAGGCGAAGGGCGTTGGCTGTCCGTGGGAACATGCTGGCTCACAGGTTTAAACGATGCCCGAAGAAGGTAAAGTGCACAATGTTCCGGGCATACTGCCAATCAATTTATTCGTGCACCCTGTGGGTCAGGTGTACTCAGCGGGCACTCAATGCCCTTCGTGTACAATATAATAACGCCTGGGCGATGTTGGGGCTATCGAGATGCTGTAGTGCGTCTGGCATGTTTATGGAGGCTAAGATTGATGGCTATCATGCCATCATGAGAAAGAGAGCAGCCTCCATATTGCACCGTATCCGAGCAAGCTCCAATAGCATTCTAAAGGTAATAGCGGCCCGACTAGACAGTCCTTTTCTTGGGCTCTGAATTGCACTCGTATGTGTCCAACAAAATATGATTTGTTGAATGTTCTTATAATTTTATTTGTTGTGTTTTACTAACATAGATCTTAAGCATTTACTAACACAATTATGGATGTCTTTTTTGTCTGAAATAACCTGATTATATCTCATTATCTTATTATATAAGTAAAAAGACGTTTTTCAAAGGTTACCTACTAAACATTCGATCTTCAAAAACAGCACAATGCCACACTATTAGATGACACGTGGAAGTAGGACGGCATGTCGTAATTATCAGGAGCGAAAAAGAGACAAGACGAAGAAGATGTGGCTAATTAGCCAAGTTTTGACGTGCCACTTACGGAGCGTGTAAAACCTATCTACCTCTTTTAACTTTTATTATCATTGTACGTAAGTTTAATATGAATGTACCTACTATACACATTGTCATGACAAGACATTGGACAAGATTGACAAACTTTTATTGTTTGAATATGAGGCTTTTGGCTACTTTGTACTTTTTCCCTTCAAAATGATTGAGCTAAATGGTGCTGATCCATGCGTCATATTCGTGAACGGGCGCCGTCAGTGGGGACTGGTCATTTCTTGGCTGCCACGGCTTATTTTAACTTATTTTAATTGTTTTTTTTAATGGTTTTATCTTTTTATTGCGGACGCTTTTAACGTGCACGTCTTTCTACATTGTCCTCACATGTATAATTTCAACATCAATGATGTAACCAATACTTTGACACAATATTTTGATTAAAAAGAGTGTCCGTGGAGTTTCTTGCCCGTTCTTTTCCATATCCCCCCTTGACAATTCAAAAGTGCCTGTAATTGGTTTATTTGAAACAAATGCTTTGAGTTTGAGTTTTGTTTGTGTATAATTTATGTTTTTGTTTTTTGTTTTTTGCAGTTTTGTTTGTGCAGAATAAACAATTTTTCTTTCCTTCTTTTCTTTATACATAAATATTCCGGAATAAATTCACTAATTGACGGTGAAAACCGCACCGATGTCCTTTGGTTAGTTTAGAAGAACAACGCGGTCACAGAATCAGACACGAAAAACGACTTAATTTTGTAATACGAGTACCATAGGTATAGATTTTCAAGAGTAAATCTTTCCCATGAGCTTCGGTTCCCTTTTTCCGTGAAAGGGATCTGAAACGTCTGGGGGTGATTGATGATCCCTGAGGTTTAAAATGGGACTTTGAAAAGATGAGGCAATTTTATCTGTTAATAAGTTAATTCCCTGACACCATTTTCGTTTTTTATTTGATTCGTGATGAAAAATCTATTTTATCTACTCCCATCTTAAAATTTTAATTATAAACTTCAAAACGAGTTAATATTGACATACTTTCTAAACACAATACCGAAATTGAAAAATAGAATCATATTTTATCATTTTTTCTCTAACAAAAATATGTTATAAATCATTTTTGTTACCAAAACGATACAGGGCAAATCCAAGAAGTTAGTAATCACCATGGAGTTCCCATAAATATTTTTTTTTAACGGAACGCCATTTTTATAGCATTGCAAAAAAGTTTTGATGAGACTGCACATAACTAGGTATTCAAACAGTTTCATAAACTACTACTACGGAAATATATTTATAAATGTTCTTCTTCATAGGAACCTACTATTTAGCATGAGCAACTAGTTCCAACTTACGAACTAACCGACTCCTTGACAACTCAAAAGTGCCTGTAAATGGTTTAATTGAAATAAATGTTTTGAGATTATATTCAATCTGAGACTATCGATCATCATTACGCTGTACCAAGCGGCGAAAACGAAGAATGGGACATTAGATAATTACTTTCAAAACCCCTCACCTCACCTGCCTAGCTTTTTACCAACTACATCGGCTTCTAGTCTAACCGGATGCAGCTGAATACCAGTATTTTACATTGAAAAACTGCCTATCTGACCTCCACAACACAGTTACTGGGTAACACGATACCCCTTGGTAAGACAGGTTACCACAGATTCGGGTTTCTGACGATCCGTAACGACTGTTAAAGATCTACAAATGACAGCCTGGACCAACGGTTTAACGTGCTCTCCGAGATACGGAGGGGTCTTGGTATGTAAAGATGGTCACCTATCCACGGACCAACCGCGGCAAGCGTAGGTTAACCTGATCTATCGACTGTTATAACAAGCCCCTCTTCACCAGGTGGATAAATACTGCTATTTACTTACAAGAGCCAATCACTGTCCCTACTCAAGTTAATATTTGGGGAGACTAAAGCTCCTTAGATCTTAACTATTATTGACTACGTGACCCTAGTTCGTGTGTATCTAACCACACGTGGTTTAACTCGATAAGATGACAATAGCAAATCTAATTCACTGTGGCTTTACTTGATACGTGCCTACAATTAATTTCATTAGGATAGGTTAGCTGAGATATTGGATAAGTTATATCCCATTTCGATAACTTGCCAGTTTGTACAAATCTCTCTCTGATTTTGGGTCAGAACCCAAAATCTGAAAGAAAAGGTACCTATCGGTCTGTTCACACGTACATCTGTCATGTCATGAGTCGTCATTTATATTTTTTATTTTTGATTTTAATTTTTGAAGCTTTATTACATCATACCTTGTTTCCCCGAAGGGTTTGGGCAGAGGTGTACCTATAGGCTGTACATCCACATTTCGCCAGTTATGTTTAAGGCCTATGTTATAGGAGCCAAGCCTACTGCCATCAACCGGACACAAATCTAGACCCCGGACTGCTACTGAGAAATTCCAGACAGAAAACCCAATAATACTTTGCCCGACCTGGGCAACGAACCCAAGACCTCAGCGCTTGCAACCACTAGACCGACGAGGCAGTTTAAGGAAGTATTCGTAAATTTTCACGATTCATGGGATCAGACTCGTAGGATTTTAAGGGTCACTAAACAAAATGATACCTAGGAATTCATTATGATTTAATTATTTCATGAGTGAATGCGCTGTTAACGAATGAGAGGGAGATAAGAATGATAGTACTTAGTTTAAGACTCTTATTAAACCCTATTCCCTATGTAAAACTACAACATTTATATCTGTAACTTTTATGGTGTACATAATAAAGAGTATTCTATTCTATACTTATTTTTTCCTAAGATACAGCTCTCTAAGTCAAAATTTTGTTGTGTGTTTTTTTGGAAGTCATTGTTTTTCTTTTTGTAAAGAGTTTTTAAATTTAATTTTTACTTTTTAGTGGGTTAATTTGTAATTTATCTAAATTACAAAAGCCTAATGTCAACTGCTCGTTATCACAAAGGGACTATCTCGAGAGCATACTCTTTCGAATCTTCAAAATGGGACCACAATATTGACAGAGAAATCGGTGAATATACATTAAAAAAAAAAACATTTAGCCAAGCATAATTATAACCTCCGTTTTGGAAGTCGGTTAAAAACAACCTTTCTCTCTCATCATATTAACGTAGTGCACGTAAATCTAATGAATGAGCGCGAAGATGAACATGAAATTGTCATAATAACCACGATTAGGGAACGAATTTATGGCCACAGTTTGTCATAATTAGCAGACACGAGGACGCTGCTGCTTATGCTCCTGATATAATTAATTCCTAAGTAGCGTTTTATAACATGTACCCGTGTCAACTGCTACCATCCATCATCTGCCTAGCCTTGTTTAGCCCTGGGGCGGGCGGAGAGGTCTTTCAGACTCTTACTGACTAAAAACCACCCCAGTGTTCCCTTCCCACACTTGCGCCGGGGATCTTGAGATCTGTTATTACTTCCGCAATCCCCGGCTAGTGCCGGCCCGCCTCTGCGGGCCTCCTCAAGTCTGGGGGGGGGGGGGGGGGGGAGGTGTTGGACCCCCTCCACAATCTGCTAGCGTATGCCGCGCCGTGTCTTCCCGGCAGTGGATGCAGTGGTGACACCGGGCGTCCGGCTCCCTGTTTATGCGACACAGGTACTTTCCGAAGCAATTATGCCCCGAGAGCACCTGAGTTACTCGAAACGACAGGGAGCCGTGCCTCCTCCCGAGCCAGAGCTGAATACCAGTATCTTACATGGAGCGACTGCCTATCTGACCTCCACAACCTAGTTACTGGGTACCATTATAGAAAAACTATAAAATTTACATTTTAACCGACTTTCAAAAAGAAGGAGGTTATAATTATGTTCGTCTGTATGTTTTTATTTTTTTATTAATTTTCACCGATTTCTCCGTTAATTGTGCACCGATTTTTTAAATTATTTTTGTTACAAAGGTCACCATTGTCGCCAAATCAGAATCTGATGAGGGGATCCCATGGGAATCCAGGGAAATCCTCAAATTTTATAGGAACTCCTATAGCAATGTGAGTATTTTTATAGTAGTAACTCGTGCATTTGCTCTCGGAAAGCACCATTTGATGAAGTGGAACTGATGATGAAGATCACAGATGGCCACCAGAACTAATAAGCATTTCACGGGTTGTGATTCGATTATGGTTGCTAAGTAGTTTATTCTCGTCACAATGCATACGGTGAAGTACTAAGAGAAGTCCTCAAAAATTAACGTTCCTGCATCGGGAAAAGCAATATTTTGTAAAAGGTGGTGAGCAGTTAACATAAGGCTATTTTATGTAAGATAAATTACAAAGTAACCCAAAAAAAGTGCAAAATAAAATTTTCCGAAAATAACACTACCTACAAAGGAAAAAATAACTTTAATTTCGGAAGTCAGTGGCAAAAAACTAAAACACAGACCCAAAGACTCTCTCTCAAGTTCACTTTGTTGTGTTTGTTTTGGAAGACGGTTGTTTTTGTTTGTAAAAAGTTCTTTTTAAATAATATCTCCCAACAGTCTCACTCTCAGTCAGTTATCAAGTACATATTATTATTTCCCTTTGACGTGAAAAAGTGTTTTTAGAATATTTTATACATATTATGTATAAAATATATACATACATGTATAAAATATCATTTAACAATCCTCTGATCTCACTGAACTTGGATCGCAAGATTCACTTATAGTTAAAAAAAACTGGCGAATAAAGATCTTACAGAAAATCTTATACAATAAGAACAATGGACTACGAATCTCTCTTCAAAATACTTTCTGGCCTTTTGTTAGAAATGTCAATACGTAACACTTGAAATCCTGGTTCAAAAGTATCAAAAATAATGAAAGAACCTTTTGTTTAGAGTCGTTAAAAACTCAAGAGACATCTTGAGCCGCGCCAGTTTTAACAAAGACTAAAAATGTACCTCAGGACCATCGAAAACACAAATGAAATGAAAAACCGGCCAAGTGCGAGTCGGACTCGCGCACGAAGGGTTCCGTACCATTATCTATAAAAATGGCAAAAAAATCAGGTTTATGGGAAATAAATATTTGTTTTATTTTAATTTAATTATTTATTTTTAAAGTGAATACATAACTAAATATTCTGTGAACATTTCAAGCATCTACCTGTAACCGTTATCAATATCGAGCAAAAACGAGCAAAAAAACCACGTTTGTTTTATGGGAGCCCCCTTAAATATTTATTTTATTCTGTTTTTTAGTACTTGTTGTTATAGCGGCAATAGAAATACATCATCAGTGAAAATTTCAATTGTCTAACTATCACGGTTCATGAGATACAGCCTGGTGACAGACAGACAGACAGACCGATAGACAGACAGACAGACGGCGAAGCCTTAGTAATAGGGTTCCCGTTTTACCTTTAGGGTACGGAACCCAAAACAAAGGACGAACAGTTATTTATTTATTTAGTCTTCAAGACACGGTACATTATATTAATTTCGTCTATTTCATGTGTTTCAGATAGGACACATAAAACTGCTAAACATCAACTGGTTCCCAATAATTCAAAGTCAACACTAACATTTTGTTTTTTTTTTTTAAATACGTAAGCAATTATCGTTTGAAAAGTTATGAAAAAGATATTAATTATTATGTAAGAAAGAAAGAAAGAAAGAAAAATAATTTTATTTGTCACAGAAACACGTGCAAGATATATGAAAACATAAACTGGTAAAACAAATAGTCGGCAGCTGCACGTCATGACTGTGACAAGAAGGCGTGCACTCAGCATGATGCTGTGCTATGGGGGACCCACAGCACAGCGCTGATTTTCAGTAGAGAGTAAGTCAACAAAAAAATCAAATGAAATCAAATAATTTATTTGCCTATTTACATGTCGAAAAGACGAAATCATTGATATTTAACTGTCGTTAAATAAACAGATTGATATGAAAAACAGTCAAAGCCAACCTAAATTGAATTGCTTCCAACCTAGTTTAGATGGATCGTTCAACCGCGTTCTTATTGTGGTGGACCGACACCCAGGACTAAGGTTTGTTCAGTTTATTTAAGCGGGGCGAGTCCTAAATCATATTTAAAGAGAAATATTTGTAACTCGGGTTAGATAAATTGACCCATTATTACACAGAGTGATTGAAAGTACTATAGGTCAAGCAAAATATTTTTTCTGTTTTTTATTGTTATCCGCTAGGGTCAAACACCAATTAGACCACTTATGATCATTGTCAGGCCCTTAGATTTAGATTTATAAGTTGCCTCCTTGGTTGCCATGTTTCGGAGTAAAAGATCGTTCCATTTTTAAATTACACGATAGTTATGTTATGAGTTTACTATGTAATTTATTTGGCTGCTAAACCACGACACATTGATTTTCATACAACCTTTGGTGGCCGCTGCTCTGATGTATTTGACCAGTAGAGCAATTTCGATTTATCTCGAAGAAGTTTGTCAAAATAATGCTCGAATTTCCAAGCATATTTGAGATTTACAAAAAATACAACGTTGAGGCTTAGTCTGACAACTGAACTCGAAGATCTGGAGCTGCATCCAATCTGTTTCTGTACTTGTTTTTGGTGACAATTCAAAAGTGCCTGTAATTGGTTTATTTGAAATAAATGCTTTGAGTTTGAGTTTGGTGTAAGCGTAAGCTGAAAAAACCGGCAAAGTGCGAGTCGGACTCGCGCACGAAGGGTTCCGTTCCCTTAAATATTTGTTTTATTTTAATTTAATTATTTATTTTGAAAGTGAATATAACTAAATATTCTGTGAACATTTCAAGCGTCTACCTGTTACCGTTATCAATATCGAGCAAAAATGAGCAAAAAAAATTACGTTTTGCAAATTTGTTGTATGGGAGCCCCTTAAATATTTATTTTATTCTATTTTTAGTATTTGTTGTTATAGCGGCAACAGAAATATATCATATTCTGTGAAAATTTCAACTGTCTAACTATCAGGGTTCATGAGATAAAGCCTGGTGACAGACGGACAGACGGCGGAGCCTTAGTAACAGGGTTCCCGTTTTACCCTTTAGGTACGGAACCCTAAAAATCAGCCTAGTGTCGGTAAGTCGTTATCAAATATATGAAGCAATGGATTAGTAATATTCTTCAAAATCATTCAGATTGCAATTAATAGTTTGTTACGCAGTGAGGGTGCGGGTCGTTATATCCAGGTATACTTACCCCCTACACAGGCGCGACGGTACGGTGCAGTTATGACTCTTTTCTAAAACCTTTTTTTTTACCTCTCGTATTGAACTCGGAACGAACCTCCCTTCCACGTAACCCCATTATTCCGCGGACCTTTGGGAACCGCTGGCTGTAGCCATATCATCTTTCACACAGTACATCCATCGTCTCTTATCGTTCACCCACTATCCCAAACTATTTTATGTGAAGATCAATTTCCTAGAAGGTACCTTTTACCTAAATTAAGGTTGTCTCTGAAATATCGCTTCCACTGATAGGACTCTTTATTGTAGATCATCCTGTTTTGTATATTGCTTGCTATACACCGTGGCTTTTTATCCTCTTACAACGGCAGCCCACTTCATGTATCCAATGACTCACATATAATCATAATTATGATTAATGTACTCAAACAAAACATTTTAAAACATTTTGAAAAGAGTAACGGTGGAGTTTCTTGCCCATTCTTCTCCATAAAAAACTACCTTTTGGAAGGGGCAACTAGAATCAATTCTATTTTTCGTAAATATTGACGTTCAAAAGTGCCTCTTATGTGTCTATTTGAAATAAATAATTTGACTTTGACTTTTGACTTTGACTACTAATCATTCATAAAAGTATATTTTTTTAACATTTGAATAATTAAAAATATATATATAATATATTCGTTATGACGCATGACGTAGTTTAAAACATCCTGTTACGAGTGCGGTACGAACCTTGCATTCCAAGGGCGGCGCGGAATGGAGCGCAAGGCTCACACCGCGCTCATAACAGAGTGTTACAAACTACATCAAGCGTCATAAATTCATAATATTTAAAAAAAACTTATTCAAATGTTAATATTTTTTTTTTACTCTCATGAATGATTAGTAGTCATTGGATACATGAAGTGGGCTGCCGTTGTAAGACGATTAAAATGCCACGGTGTATAAATACTGCTAAATAAAGAGTATTTTCTCGATCTATCTGTACTTAGTAATATGATTTTTGAACTAATTTTATATTATTCTTAATCCTACATCATCATGGTCATCTGCCCTGCCTTTCCCCAACTATGTTCTCTCGGCTTCCAGTCTAACCGAATACAGCTGAATCTCAGTTATTTACATGGAGCAACTACCTATCTGACCTCCACAAACCAGTTACTGTGTAATACAGTAAATAATAATAATAATACAGTCCCCTTGGTGACTGTCAAAAATGATAGCCAGGACCAACGGCTTAACGTGCTTTAACCGAGACACGGAGGGGTCTCGATGTGTAAAGATGGTCCCCCATCCACGGACCGACCGCGGCAAGCGTAGCTTAACCTAATCAATCGTCCCATGCAGCTGTAACGTGTGTGCCACGAGCCCTAATTCTATTTCAAGTCTAGATTGATGTATGGTGAAATCAACGACTTAACGTGCTTTCTGAGGCACGTAGGGGTCTTGGTATGTAAAAATATCATCATTCTTAATCCTGTACATAGTTTGTTTAAATATGTGTTAAGTGCAGTTGACTTTCATATTACGTTTTGCATTATATTCACTCGCTACTTGAAGATCCCAAGAATTTAATTATTAGAGAAAGCACAGACTCGGTAAAAAATCTTATTCGCTGTTTGGATCTTGGATTTATGCCAGAGGAGATAACAGAGGCTTGTGAAGTGCCCCCAACTTCACAATTTGTAAAATGTTATTCAAGAATGTTATGCCCGATGTGATTTTCCATCGGCAACTTCTCAAGAACCTTAGGAAATGAGTTTCCAAAAACTGAAGATACAACTAACTTTTATAACTTACTAGCTGCGCCCCGCGGTTTCATCCGCGTAAGTCTCCATCCCGTGAGAATATCGGGATAAAAAGTAGCCTATGTCTTAATCCAGGGTGTCAGTTACCTCCATACAAAATTTTATCAAAATTGGTCCCGCCGTTTGAGCGTCAAGAAGTAACAAACATACACACACACACACACACACACACACACACACTCACAGACTTTCGCCTTTATAATATTAGTGTGATGATTAACATAAGCTTAAGTACCAACTATCAAGATTGTAACTTCAAAAATGAGTTCCATACAAACTTTGATCCCCTATTATAACCTACCAGCTGCGCCCCGCGGTTTCAACCGCGTAAGTCTCGTTCCTGAGGGAATATCGGGATAAAAAGTAGCCTATGTCTCAATCCAGGGTGTCAGCTACCTCCATACAAAATTTTATCAAAATTGGTCCAGCCGATTGAGCGTGAGGAAGTAACAAACATACACACACACACACACACACATTCACAAACTTTCGCCTTTATAATATTTGTGTGATGTGATGATATAATATTAGTGCTCACATACGTACATAAACCCACGCCTTCGTCAGGCGCAGCAAGTGGCGCCGTTTATTTTTGTAACGAAGTTAATGGAATTTTAGTGGTATGAGGAACAGGGTGTTAAGTTCACTCATGGATGAGTGAACTACCATAGAAAAGGGAGGATCCTCCGACCAGACGGGTGTTGTGTCTGGTGGGCAACTGCCCGACGGTTGATGTCGGGACGTTGTATATATGCTAGTTGCGCGGCAAACTCTGCTTGCGCGATGCAGGATTTGCGTGACGTCAGTGTGACGCGTAGTTCGCTACGGAATCACGGAAAAGGTCGGATAAGAGTGACACTGCCTGCTGTAAGCCACTCTAGCAGAGCGTCGCATCGATGGTTACGTGGCGGCTGTCTTCTGGTGACAGAAGAAAATGTCAGGAGGAAGCCGCTGCCATTCCACGTCCACGACGAACTGCTAGTATTCCGGCACAATCCTGATGATATTGAAGCTGCTGAACCACTAATACGATGACCACTTCTGGTAAAGGCTATCCTGCGCCGTTATATTCATTACCTAAGTTCATTACGTATTCATAAATTTGCACTCCATATTTTTTTAAGGTTTTACAATGGCTTAAAGCTAAGGTACAATTACGGACCCTGTAGAGCACAGCAAAAGGTAAAATAAACATAATTCTTAAATTAAAAATAAAATTAGGAAACAATTAGCAATCAAAAATTAAATTCGATTCGGTGTTTTCAATTTTGCTTCGTTTACATTCATATATCTGGTTATACACGCACCTTATTGCTAACCTCCGCTGTATAAGGACGTCTTGTGCAAAATTTAAAGTTTTTTAATTCTAAACACAGCGGTTTAAGCTATGCGTTGTCTGTTAGGTAATTTAAGATTTTTATACATACTTACATAAATAAACTCACGCCTTCTTCCCGTGGGGGTAGGCAGAAACTATAGAACGCCACCTGCTACGCTCCTTACATACTCCTTTTGCTTCGTTTACGTTCATACATCTGGTCATACACGCACGCCGATTGCGAGTACTACGCACCTGACCTTTCTGAAGAACATCACGAATTAGGTCACTATGGCCACCTAGGGCGTTTCCACATCTGCCTTGTAAATAATAAGATTTTTATACATTCTATTTATTATATTCTATTGATAATTATATTTTTTCATATTAAGTGGAAGTTATCAAGTTTTTTTTTGTTAATTTCTCAGTAACATCCCGGGGTCTGGATTTGTGCCCGGTTGATGGCAATATGATCGCCCCCTATTACATGGGACTTAAACATAACTGGTAAAATGTAGGTGTACTACACCTCTGCCCAACCTCGGGAAAACAAGGCGTTATGTTAAGTAGAAGTTACACCTGGAGCCTACACATACCCTTTGAAGATACCAGAAAAAACTGTTATAAAAGACATCACGAATTTTATATTAACAAAGCTAATATCCCTTTCTTGAAGCGACCCTTGGGGAAATCCCATGCACGCAAATGAATTCATATAGACCATGATGAAATCCGGGACCGGACATACAATGGACGCTCCCATAGTAATTGACTTTATTTTTTGTCATCTGGTCTCTCAGGACCCAAAATGCGTGGGTTGGATACACAGTCCTCTCTTTGTTGTAGCTTAATTTGTGTTTGTTACGAAATATTTAAATAAATGTACACTGGAAGATTAATGAGAGTTGTATGAATAGGTACTTTGAGTACATGATAGAAGCACGCAAAGGGTTAGGTCATCTGAAATATGAAAAGACTAAAATGAGTTCACACACCTCGAAGTGGTCAGGTATGAAAATAATGGTCTTTCAAACTTTGATTGAACGTGAAACAGTAAAATAGTTTTTTTTTTTTTTTAAACCGGCCAAGTGCGAGTCGGACTCGTGCACGAAGGGTTCCGTATCAAATTTCATTATCTATAAAAACGGCAAAAAAATCACGTTTGTTGTATGGGAGGCCCCCTTAAATATTTGTTTTATTTTAATTTAATTATTTATTTTTAAAGTGAATATACAGGGTGTATTTTTGAGATGGGGCAGTGAGGGCAGCTAGCTTAACCGTTCTAGCTACAGGAAAACGGTCTGTAGAGACTGTCCTTAACTTTTTGAGAAATTTTAATCTGCATTCACAGATTTTGAAAAAAATGTACAGTCAGCAGGAAAATGGGCAATTTTCATAAAAACTTTTTTTATGTCAATCGATCCGCTTTCTTATAAGGATCAAAAACCTCTATTGGACCAACTGAGGTTTGAGTACTAGAAAAGTCATAAATCGCAGAAAACGTTTCCCATACATTTCGTAGGAAATGAGACTACAACTTAGTTTTTTAAGATGGATAGATGGACCGCTACAATGAAAACTGGCCAAAAATAAACAAAAAATAAACTTCGAATTTAGAACGAATAGGTACGCGTCTTCATAAAATTTAATTGCTTTGAAAACAGAATCTAGATAGTTTGTTGCTTGGTTGCTTGTAATTTCTGAAACTCTGTGCAACAGCCGCCATACTCGTACCCGTACTAATTTGAACTGGCAATTCGCAGGGCAGGGACAACCAACAAACATATGGTCCTATACCGTGACCACCTCGCAGTCCTGATCTCACTCACGCCTTTTGATTTTTTATGTGGCGCTAATTAAAAAATGAACTTTATAAAAAGAAATACGACAGTGTTCAGGAACTCAAAGATTTACTTCCCACAATTATCTATGGAATTAATCCTAGCACATTATCAGCTGCTACCCGCTCTGTACTGTAGTAACGAGAATATGCCTACGTCAAAACGTCTACCATTTTGAACACTTCATATCTTAGCACAAAAGTAAAATTTCTAGGCGAGTCCAAATGTAAAGTTTCAAATTTTTTATTTTGTGGTGAGTTAATACCCAAAGTAGAAGTTATTGTGTTTTATTTGTTTTTCGGTCCTTTTTGTAGCGGCCAGTATAACGATGGTAAAAAAAATAAGGTCGAGTCTCATTTCCTACGAAATGTATGGGAAACGTTTTTTGCGATTTATGACTTTTCTAGTACTCAAACCTCAGTTGGTCCAGTATAAGTTTTTGATCCTTATAAGAAAGCGGATCGATTGGCATAAAAAAAAGTTTTGTGAAAATTGCCCATTTTCCTGCTGACTGTACATTTTTTTCAAAATCTGTGAATGAAGATCAAAATTTCTCAATAGGTTAAGGACAGTCTCTTAAGACCGTTTTCCTGTAGCTACAACGGTTAAGGTAGCTGCCCATACTGCCCCATCTCAAAAATCCACCCTGTATAATAAATATTTCAAACATCTACCTGTTTCCGTTATCAATATCGAGCAAAAACGAGCAAAAAAATCACGTTTGTTGTATGGGAGCCCACTAAAATATTTATTTCATTCTGTTTTTTAGTATTTGTGTTATGGCGGCAATAGAAATACATCTATCTGT
This sequence comes from Tiliacea citrago, assembly GCA_963921375.1. NCBI lineage: Eukaryota > Metazoa > Arthropoda > Insecta > Lepidoptera > Noctuidae > Tiliacea > Tiliacea citrago. The sequence continues at coordinate 4,368,730 of OY992801.1, forward strand.
GAAAATTTCAACTGTCTAACTGTCACGGTTCATGAGATACGCCTGGTGACAGACGGACAGACAGACAGACAGACAGACGGCGGAGCCTTAGTAATAGGGTTCCCGTTTTACCCTTTGGGTACGGAACCCGAAAACTAGGCAGTCATGAGGACTGCCAACCACCGGCCGCTGCACGATGCCAGTCTGGCGTATCACGTCACATTAGCATATTGCCGTTAGCATGTCGGTGACGCGGACCCATAAGTTTATCCCCTACCCAAGATCGCTCAACGCGCTTAAAACATTTTTCACTTAAAAAAAAAAACAGAAATATAAAACGGCCAGTTTTTATTGGTTATATTCATAAGGATAAATAAGATTTGTTCTATAAATAAAGAAATAAAGACAAGAGTAGTTCTAGTTTAGTAAACATGTTACACGAACGTTCATATAAAAAACTACATCATTTTTTATGAGGAAATGTACTTGTAGAGACAGACTTGTTTGAAAGATGTTACATAAAACTATCCTTTATAATCCCAAGAGCGGAACGGTAGTTCAAAGAATCAAAGTGAAAACCTCGGTCTAGACCAAATCCAAAAGACCATCACAGTTCCAATACCAAGCAAATCTACAAACGAACTACATTCGAGCAATCATAAATGTTCTCCAATGGAACAGTGGTCGTTTTGTACGAGAATAGATTTTAATTCCACAACAATAGAGTGCAATTTAGTTTGGGAAGAATTGTCGTAGCCCAGATTGGCGTCTTCCGTCCAAGCCAGATTGGTATAGTTGAATAAAAGCTTGATTTTGCGTATGAGTGGGTCTCGTGATTTAAATTTAGAATAATACAATTTTGAATTTGAAATTATTTCTACAACAATTAATGATTTTGATTGGTCGGCAGTATTTGGATACTTATCAACATTTACGACGCACGACGTGCTTATTATTTTAGACTTATGCTTTTTTTTACTCGTTCAATTTCTTCGCGAAACCTTATACCTACTTTTCAGTCACTAGACGATGTTATTAGTGTTTTTGGGGGGAAAAGGGTCTGATACGATTTGTATCTCTACGAGTGAGGATACTTAGCCCTTCGTACCAAACGTGGGCCCACGCGAGACATAATGGCTTTTTAATTGTTTCTGTAATTACGGCATTTAACCGGTTGTACGATGTACACTATATTGTACCATTTTTTTGAGTCAGGAAGTTGGTAGTGGAGCTGCCAAGCTCCGCTATCAACTTCCTCACTCATATTATAAATACTTTTACCATGGCGTCAGCATTTTTAATATAGGTCGTGCCGATACCAGAGAAAATACTGTAAACTAAACTGAGTACCGTAAAACGGGGTGAATAGAAATGCAGGGGTGAATCGAGACGCAATTTTATAATGGATTTTAACGTTGCAATAACATATTTTGTTGCCAAAAAGGACTTTAATGTGTTACCTGTACTATAATTAACGATTAAGTGCCTTGGCAACAAACTATATTATTATTTCAAGGCTCAAATCCATTTTAAAGTTGCGTCTCGATTCACCCCTACATTTCTATTCACCCCGTTTTACCCGGTACTAAAATAAAACACGCCAAGGCACAATTTTTGTGCTAAATTTGAGCTCAGCTGCCGTAAAATGGAATAAAGTTCACTCTTCAAGCTTTTATATATTAATAATCAATACTTTATTTGCATTCCAGAATATGTACTTAGGTGGTAACCTAAAATTACGTGATCATTATTCATTATGGACCCTATCGGACACAGCAAAATAGTAGATTACTAGCTGAGCCCCGCGGTTTTACCCGCATAAGTATCAATTCAGTGGAAATACTGACATGGAAAGTATCACATGTCCTAATCCAGGTCATGGCCTACCCAAGTGCCAAATTTCATCGAAATCCGACTAGCCGTTTTAGCGTGATAGCGTAACAAACAAAGAAACAAACACTTTCGCATTTTTTTTTTCTTTTTGGCTTCGCACGGTTTGTGCATTTAGCCAGTGTCATGTAAAATTAGGTAACAAGTACATACAAATTATGAAATGAACTCCATTCAATGCATGATAAAGATGATAGATGAAATCCCGCCCCGCTCCCCTTGAGTTTCAGTAAAACATCGCACGGACTTCTTGTGAGAACTTAAAGTGATGTTGCACTATTTTGTTTAATTTGCCTACACTAATGCAGGTTCACGAACACTTAATGGTTAATAATCCACCACTATTACACATTAATATTCGGTTAAACACAAATTTTAGAAAATAAAACAAAACTGCTAACATAACGCTTCACTTTCCCGCCAAGAAGTCACTTTCGCAATTTGTAATATTATTAAAGTTAGGATGACGTTTGACGGTCTTAGCCTTGGTCTAAAAGGCCCACGGGATTTACTTTAAATGCTCCCGCGTTACCAGAGTTCTTAAATAATGGCGGAACATTGAAAAAAACAAAAGAAAATAGTAATGCTCTTTATCAACCTTCATACTATCCAATTTTATACGTAACACAATACCACTGCATGACACCTCGGGGGATAGAGAAGTTTCCTTCAGACAGCCAACGTTTTAGTACTGCATACAAGATTTGATCAAATAAAACTGTAGCTGTTCACTTCGTGTTAAGTTTCTCAAACATAAACGTGGGTGGGTTCAAAGTGTTAGTACCTATTCGTAAATATCAAATGTTTTTAGGGTTCCGTACCTCAAAAGGAAAAAAACAGAACCCTTATATATGTATAAGGGTTCTGTTTTTCATTTATTTTATTTTTATTATAAGGGTTCTTTTTTTTGTGACAGACGGACAGACAGAAACACGAGTGATACTATAGGATCACTCGTGTGTCTGTCTGTCACAGCCAATTTGCTCCGAATCTACCGGACCGATTAAAATTAAATTTGGTATACTTATGAATTTCCGTGACCCAAACATAAATGTGTAACGTAAATAAATGAATTTTGAATATGGGGCACACTTTTGGGGGACAAATTAGAAAAACTTGTTGTAAAGATTTTAAAAGTATTTCTATTATAATTTTAAAATAAATACTTTAAAAGTAATTTGATGAAAATTGACCACTCTATCTCCGTTATTACTGAGCCCAAAATTTTGAAAAAATACAATTCTATACTTATACATTACAAGAAACCCTACAAGAAGTCTATGGTCTTAAAATAACATTGTAAATCTCTCAATATTGTGCGTATAAACTTTCATTTGCACTTTTTCAACTACTATGTTGTTTGTTCTTTAGATAAATTCATCCAAACTATGGAACCCTTCCTTTGGGCAGTTATTTTAATAGATTTTAAACTCTTGTGATCCTTAATTAAACCTCCCTAGCATACCTAAACAATTAATTATAATAGTTTTCCCACTGCTGAATTTCAGGGCTCCTCTCTGTGATAAGATGGAATGTTTAGTTCTAGGACATACCCTCCGGTTTCTCAGTATCTGGCACTTATTTCATCCAATAAACATAAATCACGCCTGTATTCCCCGAGGTGTTAAGCAGAGGTGTTCCTATGGGTCTGGATCTGTGCCCGGTTACTGCTGAGAAATTCCTAATCGAAAAATCCCAATAAAACTTTGCCCAACCTGGCAATCGAACCCAGGACCTCATGCTCAGCCGTAGCGCTTGCGACCACTAAAGTAGTTTATTCATATTCAGGCAAATTCCAAGTTAAATAGGTATTATTATTTCCAAGTTATATAGTTAATATTACCTTTGTTTGTCATAAGTAAATTCAAACGATGCATATTACATAAAATCTAGAACCTATTGTTTGGGAGAAGACACTGGCTCCTGTAACACAGGTTTTTTTACCTAGTGCAGGAGTGAGGGCTTTACATTGTTTATACACATTTTTTTTATGCCAATAAAGTATTTTTATAGGTACGTCTTCAAATCCACTTTAAAAGATGTGAACATGTATTATTTCCAGCCTCTACTGTGCTGATTGCTCCTGTATTGTACTCAGTTGAGTAGTCAGAGAGGAAACGCCGACCTCATCTTGTTTTTAAATTATGATTGACGTGTAGAAATTAACTACGATAATATGGCCCGCCCCTCCAAAATTCAAAACGTTTGAAAGTATTTGTGAAAGTAATTACAAAGCGCCACCAAGACTCACAACGCATGTGTGCGTGTTTCTGTGACAAATAAAATTATTTTTATTTATTTCTTTTCTTTCTAATGGGACGGCCGTCAAACAATAACAAATCACGGATTTGTTGCTCGACTAGTGGCGTTATTAATCGCTCATTATTATTAGTATGGCGCTGCACTGACGTACTCTATGAAAACGAAACGTGCGTTGTCTTTCGCGATCGGCTAGGTATGATTAATTGACCAACAAATCTGGTAATAAGTGAGATATTACGAGTACTGATTGCACAAAAACTATGAATAAATTCGACGGATACGAATACTTACAACTACATACAAACTCTTTCGTAAGGATGTGACTACACACATTGAAAAAGTCATTTGGAGGGGCGAGCCATGTTAACATAGTTTATCTCTAAAAAATTTTTATCATTAGTATTTATTCTAGTATTTTCGTGATCAAGCATGTACTACGAACTAGCCCGCGCTGCCCCAAGTAGGACCGTGCCCATTTGCCAAGCCCATGGGCCAGAGTCGCCTTAGTTGGCCTTCTTGGATTCACATTCCACGGGAATTTACAGAAATAAAATCATTTATCAGTGCAATACTTTTGTAAAGATCGCATAACAATAGACGCATTGAGCCAAATAAACTGTGGGGGTTGAATCTATTTAAATAAATATAATATATTTCTTCACGTCTTTTGTGTGGGCAGTACTCCAAGGGGAATGAATAGTGTGGAATCTAAATGGTGCAGGTCGTTTATCTTCTGTACTCACATGCATAGATCTGCCTGCACCACTTTAAGGCAATCGAAATATGTCAAGCTATCTTCTGCCCACGATTTCGTCTGCGTGAAATTTTATGTTTTAACATAAAGTATATCCTATGACACTCGGCAATATTGTAGCTTCCCATTAGTGCAAGAATTTTCAGAATCGGATCAGCGGTGCTATTCTGTAACCATCTCACCGTGAAAACTTAGATGAAGTGAGCGTGGAGTGAACTGTCAGGGTCATCCCACCTGATACTAGGGATGGACCAAAGACTACATTTACAATCATAATCGAGATTTTGAACAGAAACTCAATTTTGTTTTTTTACATTAAATTAAGTTTGACAAAATTTATGTTTTTCTACTTTATTTAAAAAACCCCTTAAACGGTAATGTTAAGACACATAAATACTATCTTTGAAATAACACAAAATTAACAATATAATTAGCATAAAAATATTATTGAAATCTCGATTATGATTGTAAATGTAATCCTTGGTCAATCCCTAGCATCAGTGGAATGATATTGACAACTCAGTCCACGCAAGAATTTACGGTGAGATTTTTACAGAATCGGCATGCTGGAGTTCCGAAGATTACTACCTACATACAAACTCACAAATTTTACCTGTTTATAATATTACCTACTATACTCCGTTGGGTTAGGTAGTTAAATAAAGGTAAACAAAAAAACCACCTGACGAGAGACCTGTCAAGTAACCGACTAAACTTAATACCTGTCACTTCAGTTCTCATCCTTCGTCACAGTTGTACCCTTTAATTTATCAACATTATAATTTGTTGTTCGTCTTTTTTGGCTCTTTACAATAGACAGATTACAAAATATTAGCAGTATTATTATAAATCGAAACTAAAAAATTATGCTCAAGTAGGTATATCTACGAAGTGTAGTGTAAGAATAAATGATAAAGTTTAATAAACATTATGTATTATATTATTTTATGGTTATAATTAACAACGTATTTTTAAACAAGAAACTGTCAGCTATAAAAACTCTTTTTAAGATTTGTTTACCTATATTTAATTACCTAAACCAAAGGAGTTTAGGTTCGCACCGCGACTTCGTCCGTGTGAAATTTCTTGCTCCCCGACCCACTGCGTCGCATTGCATCGCCCGCCCGCACTATTACTTAGTTTTCGCTTAACGTTCTTTCTAACATTTTAGGTTTCCGCTCAAAAGGAAAAAACGGAACCCATATATGATCACTCGTCTATCTGTCAGTCCGTCTGTCACAGTCAATTTGCTCCGAACCTACTTCTGTGTCTTCTTCTGTCTGTTCTGTGTTCTGTAACCCAAATACGGAGTGTAACGTAAATAAATGAATTTTGAATATGAGGTCACTTTTGGGTGGCAAATTAGAAAAAAAAAAGTACCAATAAGTACTACTATAAGCAATAGGTACTTTTTTTAGTTGGTATGTCCTTCTGTCCTTTTTAGGGTTCTGTACTTCAAAAGGAAAAAACGGATATTTTGGACGGATTTTCTTAAATAACTTAACTTATTAAAAATATATACAGGGTGGAATTTTGTAATGCCACCTGGAGGGAAAGTACTCTTAATACTGCAGATAGAAAATTTTACTCAAGGAAACATTCCTTTATTTTTGAATAGAAAGCAAACTGCATTCAAAGATTTTCGATAATTGTCTTCTCCCACACCCGGGAATCGAATGGTAAACTAATTAATTAGTTGCTCGAAATGGGCTCCATTCTCTTGGATACACAAATTTATTCTTTTAACGAATTCATTTCTAGTAACCTTTAATAAAGTGTTGTGGTGAATATTATAAATCGTATTCTGAACTTCAACTCTCAACTCATTGTCATTCGCATAAGATTTCATGTAAATTTGATTTTTTACATATCCCCACAAAAAATATCTAATGGGGTGAGATCTTGCGATCTCGCAGGCCATCTGATTGTGCCGTTTGTACCAATCCAGGTATTAAAATGGTTATTAATGTAGGCAGTAGTGATTCTGCTGTAACGTGCTGGAGCACTATCTTGCTGTAGAATTATTTGGTTTCGCTCTTCCTCGGAGAAACCATTTAACACGTTTCTTAAGAGATTCAGTATTTCAATATACTTGACAGTGTTTAAATGACCTTCGTACACGTGGACTAACACTACATTATTTCTCATAATTCCGCACCAAACGTTGAAAGAAAATCTTACTTGATTGTTAGTTTCATGAACACGAACAGGATTCACTCGAGACCAATAATGGTTATTGCGGCGATTGTACATGCCATTATTGCTGAAGTTGGTTTCGTCAGACCATACAATGTTACTCAAAAAATTAGGGTTTTGGTCAATTTCTCCAAGCATGTTTTCACAAAATTGTAATCGTCTGTCACGATCCCCAATATGCAATTTTTGCACCAACCGACCTTCACGATAGCATTTGTTCTTATACTTTTTCAGCACTTTAAGTACGCGAGTGTGGGTTGTTCCTAATTCATCGGCAGCATCTCTACTTGAAGCCTTTGGAAATGATTCAAAGTATGTTAAAACATCTAGTTCAAAATCGAAATAGTTTTGCTGAATAGTTTGCCGTCTCTTCTTGAAACCACCCGTATTCTTTAAATTTACCTACCATTCTTTTCAATACGAACCGAGTTGGTGCCTGTCGGTCTTGATATCTCTCTCCATACCACCGCAGAGCTAGATTCACGTTTTTGTTATTTAAAAAATAAGCTTCCATTAAATCAAACTGTTCTTGATAAGCCATTTTCACCGTGAGACAAAATGTGAAATGAGTTGTAAAAACAATCAAATGTGAATAACAACTATGACAATCGAATTTTCAAATTTTAATCTAACATTCCATGTTTAAATTACCTCATACACGCTGCTACGAGTATGTCGCAAAGGAGTCTGCATTACAAAAGATGGATGTTAGTTAAAGAGCTTTAACTTGACTCATTGAATTTGTAACTTCAGATTTCCTGGTTTTCCTTTCATTTAATTTATCATGTTTGTTAGAGAGATTTCATCCTTATAATTGACCCTAACGATCGATGCAATAAAAGTACAGGGTATAATTTTTTCAGATTTTAGCCGGTTCGATTCCCGGGTGTGGAAGAGAATTTTCGAAAATCTTTGAATGCAGTTTGCGTTCTATTCAAAAATAAAGGAATGTTTCCTTTGAGTAAAACTTTCTATCTGCAGTATTAAGAGTACTTTCCCTCCAGGTGGCATTACAAAATTCCACCCTGTATATACAGGATGTTAAAGTAATTGCGTGCCATAGCTTAGGGGTAGGTTCAGTATCGATAAAGGAACCCAGGAAAAATAAAAAATGATAAAAAATAAAAAAATATTGCAAGATCAACCTAATTTAGTACTGCCTATTTACCAACGGCTTCGATAGTAGGTAAGTAATTAAACCAATTAAACAAATAAAATAATTTTAATTCTAAACGATTGCTATTTTAAGTTAGTAGTAGGTACTAAAATAGGTTGAACTTGCAATAATTTTTTTTTGTTTTTATTATTATTTTACTTTTTGGATTTATTTTTTATTTTTCCTGGGTTCCTTTATCGACACTGAACCTACCCCTAAGCTATGGCACGCAATTTCTTTAACACCCTGTATATATATATATTTTTTTTCCGTCCAAAATATCTGTTTTTTCCTTTTGAAGTAAAGAACCCTAAAAAGGACAAAAGGACAAACCAACTTTATTTTTTATTTTTATATACATGAATAAAAACTTATATCTAATTAATTTATAAAAATAACAAAATCATATCCTTTATAAGCTAAAACTATTAATAAAATAAAATATGGCGTCATAAAATTCCTCCGCATCGCTGTCGGCTGGTAATGTACCCAAGTGAAACCAACTTAGTTTTAATTAGGTAAGTAGCATTTTCATCTCGTTCACTTTTTCCGTATTTGAAACAATCTTGCCACATAAATTGTTCTTAGACAAAAATTGTGTAGTGTTACGTTGAAGTGTATATAAGCTCCCTAATAGTGCATAACGTAGTAAGTACGCTCCTTTAGAACATAAGTATAATATTAAGCTAAGTTAGCACTTTACTTTAAAGGCTCTTAAAAACACACGCGATATCGCGGGCGCGACATGCACCGAGAAAGGAATTGTCTTTGTCGGTGCCTGTCGCGCCCGCGATATCGCGTGAGTGTGTAAGAGCCTTTATGCGCACTATAAAATATATTTCATTATTACATTGATTAAAATACGTTCGTTCGAGTTGGTTGTCTGATTTAAAAGACCCTAGGACTCCAGTCAGTGCTCTGCATAACCCGACCCCTCTTTTCTTCTATTCTTCTTTGTAATAGGGGTCAGATAATGCAGAGTACTGACCGTACATATCTTTTACTGCAACACTTGTGTACCAAATAACAAATATACGTGCTTGTCGAGATAAATGTTGGGATTTCAGTCTTTTCAAAGTACCTAAATGCATTATACTCGTATGTATTACGTAACATATTTCTTGTATGAGCTGAATTTCAAGTGTTTTGTTTAATGCTTTTCCATAAAAGTTTTTATAGTAAAAAACATGGGACCAAAATTACGAGTTTTCGTTATTATTTAGTTTATATGTGCTAATCCTGCCGACAAACTGTCACGTATTTTCGCAGGTTTATAACATGTGTGCAAGTGTTTGGTCCAAAATAAATGATTTATTTATTTTTTAAACTTATTAAATACATTTTTAAATATTTTTATAAATAACAAAGTTATAAAATTATTATTCTATATTCATTCGTTATTATTAGTATTATACCAATAAGAGCTTAAGAGTTTTTTTTTTGTTTGTTTGAACGTACTATCTCTGGAACTAGGTACCGGTTTTGCATTTGATAGCCCAATTCTTGAGGAGCATCGCGCTGCGGCCCTTACTTGTGAGCCGAGCAAAAAGAAAAAAGTCAGAAATAGCGCTAAGTGAAACGAAGTACTTCATAGCACGGGCGATGCCACGATGGGCGGGCTGCTGATGCGATGCGATGCGGTGGGTCGGGGAATAAGAACTTTCACGCGGACGAAGTTGCGAGCAGAAGCTAGTCAAAAAATCTGCTACACCAAGTTCGCATAACTCGACAAAATGTAGGGAACAGCAGATTTTTTGATGTGATCTTTTCTTTCGCTTTCTGTGGGTGTGATTTCATGACAAGGGACGGGAGTGTGTATCAGGAAGTGACAGCTTGAGCATGAAATAAATAAGTACTTTTTAATATTTAGATAGATTAATTTAATTGAATAAGTAGGTATAAGTGCTAACATAAACTAACGGTGCTAACGTAAGCTTTACTAACAATTTTATATGGAATTTATGTTCTGATTTAAACTTATAAATAAATAAATAAAATAAATAATAGCATGTAATTAGTGTACTCTTGAAATTAGTAAGTACCTACTATATAGATGTTAAGTAGAGGGGGTCAATATTTGTTCAGTGGGCGACCATTAACGATTAATAATAATTCGAATAAAATATTTCAGTATTTAGCTTTTTAAATTTTGAGGTTAATTTCTGTCGCTGCTCAGTTACTTATTACCAAGGTGAGTTGTGAGTGTTACTGTATGGCTCACTCGTATTTTTTTCGCGATTTCAGTATTTTAGCGACTATAATTATGGGAGACCATTGTATGGTTTCTGAAACAATATGATCATAAACAATGTGTGTAAGTAAAAAGAAGCACATTGGTTTTATACGCTCCGCAAGTGGCAAATGAAAATATGGCTAATTAGCCACATTTTCTTCGTCTTGTCTCTTTTGCACTCCCGATAATTATGACATGCCGTCCTACTTCCACGTGTCATCTAATAGTGCGACATTGTGCCGTTTTTGAAGATCGAATGTTAAGTAGGTATCTACGTATTTTTTTTCATAAAACCATAAAATTTATATGAATACTTTCTATCAATCGCTTTTAAATTTTGCGTGAATGAAACATATTTATGCTCGTGACTGTACAGCGATCAACTAGGCAGCAGTAAGTCTCAAAGATCTATTGCACTCAACAGTACGCAGCTTCGCCACATAGCGGCGCAGTTTATCAGCAGTGAGAGTCGGCCATTACTTCAGGAATGTAACCGTATCTTTGATTCATTGCCACCATTTTATGTAGAGTAATAATTGTTTATTAGGTTTTGTATGCCACAGTCGGCCTGGAGTATTGCCACAATCAGCACACTTGCCTGGAGGATTAGTATTGTGGGTACATCTGCTTATGCCGCAATGATTGCGGTTTCGCTTGGCAGCAGGATTGGTATCATAATTATCTGCTTATTATGCTTTTCAACACAAAGTGACTCCTATAGCAAAGCGTTTCATAATTCAGCTTAATATACACTCGTGTGTTTTAATTGACATTACCACACTAGTGTTTTTTACTTTGCATTAATCTCCGCAAACAGTTTTTATGTTTAAAAACAATGAATATTTTTGTGAATAAATTTAGTTACTATTTTGGGTTACATCAATCAATAATCAGAATTATCATCCTATATATTTTTAATTACATATAACCTTAATTTGCGTATTCAAAACATTATTTTGAATTTGTTCAATGTTTTAAATAGGATGTTTTGTGGTTTTGCCAGTGCCTTCATTTACACGTGCGCACCACAACGAAACAACAAAACCAGCGCACCATTTTACACACAAGTTAATAACAATACAAGTCTGTTTTTTTCCCTCGCAAGTGTGTTGAAAAACGTCGGTCGTACTCGTATGAAACGTGTGTGCGTTGATTATTACACGCTCGGCTCCCTTATCGCACTCGCCTGTGGCTCGCGCGTATAGCCATACCACTACCAAATACCAACATAGCACACTTGTATCGTAATGTATAATGTGTATGGATGTATGTATTTATCACTGTACTATTTAATCACAATCGCTTGGCAGGATTGATATCATACTTATTGCTTAGTGGGTTTTAAGTACATTCAAGGTAATTAATTGTTTGTCGAATTAACACACTACATACATTTTCAGTGTCATGGAAATTTTATACAACTGTCAAAGAATGACAGCTATGGTTTGTTTAATTATGTTAGAAAGAGTTATTAATGATTTAGTGTAATTAATGAATTTCGTGATATTGATATCTAGTAGGTATGCAATATAATGGTTAACTTTAAGTATTAAACCTAGCTATAAGTTAAATGTACATTACATTTTTTTTATGATGAAGGCTTTTCATCTCTTCATTCTAATTTCACCTTTAAGTAATGTGACATATGTTTTTTTTCAGACGAAACTGTTTTTAGGCTTCCGTACCCAAAGGGTAAAACGGGAACCCTATTACTAAGGCTCCGCCGTCCGTCTGTTTGTCTGTCTGCCTGTCTGTCCATCTGGCACCATGCTGTATCTCATGAACCGTGATAGTTAAACAGTTGAAATTTTCACAGATGATGTATATCTGTTGCCGCTATAACGAATAACAAATGCTAAAAAACAGAATAAAATAAATATTTAAGGGGGCTCGGGTTTTTGCTCGATATTGATAACGGCAATAGGTAGACGCTTGAAATATTCACAGAATATTTAGTTATATATTCACTTTTAAAATAATTAATTAAATTAAAATAAAACAAATATTTAAGGGGGGCTCCCATACAAAAAACCTGATTTTATACCGTTTTTATAGATAATGGTACGGAACCCTTCGTGCGCGAGTCCGACTCGCACTTGGCCGGTTTTTCTGATTCGCCACGTTTGTTTCCTATTTACGAGCGACAGTTACTGCATTTTATTATACTTGCTGCGCCCTAGCAGGTTCATGTACTCTTAAGTTTTAGCCTAGCCTGTAACTGAGTATACATTAGGTATGCAAATATTAATACGGGCAATTTTAGTTGGTAGTCTATTGGATTAACAATTAATTTCTCTGACTTTATAATGACTACGGACCCTATTAAGGGTCAGATAGTCGCCGTCGACCTTGGCCATACAAATATGCGTTGCGCTCACGCCGCGTCACCATTAACTTTCATAGGGAATATTTATTTTAAGTAACGAAAATATGAATATTTGAAAAATATCACAAATAGAATTATAGATAATAAAACAGACTATTCATACAAAAAAAAACATGCAAATATCTTACGTAGTTTGAAAGTAATATCGTTTTTATGCTTTGGGTAGACATTACTTCCTCAATTTATTGCATAAAGTATTTTACTAGAATTATTAAATATTCACATATAGTTGATGTGTATGCGTTCTAGTTACACATTTTTTGCATAACTTATTTGCATTATATCAAGGCGTAATCACAGATTTAAAAGTCACTAAAATCATATATCTGCGCCTTAATAAAACATTCAATAGAGTTTCTGGGTATGTTGTTTCATTTACTAGCTGTATTTTAAGTTTTTGTAATGTTGCCAAACGTTTGAAATTCTATCGACAACAATTTTATTCACCTCTGCAGATTTGTCCAAGCTATATCACAATAAAAAATAAAAAAAACAAAAGTCTTTTATTGAATAAATTACTTTTTTTTTAAGATATTTTCTTCCTTAGATGATGACTCTGAAATGCAGTGTCAAGATATCAATCAAAAATCAAAATCAAAAGTCATTTATTCAAACTAGGCTGAGAATCAGCACTTTTCGAACGTCAAAAATTACATAAAGACAGTCCCCCAAAAACGGCCACACTTCACCACTTCCTAGTGCTTTAGCGATTTATGATATTTATTATTAATTGATTTCGTGGCTCCATTTACAACGTAGTGTTTTATTTATCACATAACAAAAAGTAAAATGATATTGCGACATTAGGGATGCATCATAATTATGAGTACAGACCTCAAGTCCAAGATATTGGTCCTTCGAGTCTTACAACTTAAAAAAAACTTGGTCCTCAAAACTACTCCGGAAAATTCTTGAAAATGAGGTCACCTCCACATTTTCAATAACTGAAATGAAAGGAAACCCATTAAAGTTTGGACAACTTCAACATAAAAGTGTATTGTAACGACTTCGAGCTGAAGACTTCGAGAGATAAAGTTGCTCAATAAACTTCCATTAGAAGTCGTTGACGACATCGGCTCTGGTGCCACACTTATCCGTGTCGATGGAGGGATGTTTGCATTTCGGGCGTGGGTTAAAGAAGGAGCAGAGAGCGATTTTAAAAAGTACCTGTAGAGGCTCGCCCCCTATTACATGGGACGTAACATAACTGGCGAAACGTGGGTGCATCTCTGCCTAACCCTTCGGGGTTTACAGGAGTAATGGTCTGTTATATTTATGTGTGTAAACAATCTGCCTATCCTTTTTCCAAAAATGTTAGGGTAGGCTTCCAGTCTTACCAGATGCAGCTGAATACCAGTTTTTTACATGGAGCGACTAGGTAGTTGCTCCATGTAAAAAACTGGTATTGCTGAGCCTAACATTTTGAAAAACATTCAGTAAGTAGTTCTTTACTTATACATTTCAGGAAACTATAAGAAGTCTATGATGTTAAAATAACATGGTAAAGCACTCAATATTGTGCGTACAAACTTACATTTGCAGTTGGAATGTATGAGAGAACATGTTTATCAACTACAATGTTAAGTTCGTTCATGGTAAATTCTGATAAAAAACATGGTAGATTCTTCATTCATTGTAAGGAACCCGCTTAGGTCATTTAATAAACACTTCTTTGTCATAGGAGTCACAGAGAGTCCGCTGTGCAGGGCCTGCATGGAGGATGACGAGACAGCAGCGCATCTGCTACTATACTGCCCAGTGGTCGCGACATACAGGGCAAAGTACTTCGGTAACCCAGGACCCTCTGTGAGATGGTCAGTAACACCAAGGCGTTGCTGGCCTTCCTTGAGGAGCTGGGGTGGATCGAATAATCGATTTTCCCACCCGTACGCAAAATACGCGCATATTTTCGTGGAGTTGCGGAAACCAGCCCGTTTTACCTATTTCCCTAAGGAACTCGCGTGGCCTCACCACGCGAGTTCAACGCGCACTTGTTCCTTCTTTTTTTGTTATTTTCATATTAACAACTGTTTCTCTAAGTTTTGTTGTCTTTCTGTCAATCTCACAACCGTTTCCTACTTTAAGAACAAAGATAAGATAACACTCTTGGCATTAACCCAACCTGTTGCTATCACAAATCTCAAAACTTCTCGACGCAAACTCCTTCAACTGCCAAAGCGCATTTCCGCTTCAGCATATCTCTTAGAAACTTTTGGAACGGGAGATGAAATAAGTTCGCCGTCGGCAGCCAGCGAGATGACGAGATCCTCGATAAAGATCGATAGTTGTTGTATTACTGTCTTAAACAAACAAGTAATACAAGACCTAGTTCGCTAGGAGTTTTTGAGATAATCCACGATTCTACAAGGTGCAAGCGTAGCTATTTATGCAGTGTGTTAGGTTAAGAGGGATGCGCTACCTTAGCGAAATTCAAATTTTCTTAAGTTTTTTGCAATTTGCAGGTTGTATAAAAACCGTCCGACCGTTTGTTGTGTTGATTAAAATATGATTCGCCGCCGTAAAAAATATGGCTTTACATAATTATATTCATTAGAATCAGCAATACAACTCTCTCATTTCATAGTATCCTATTGAATGACTATTTCATGAAATAGTCGTTCAATAGGATTCCATATTTGTTACGGCCGCGAATCCTATTTGAATCAACATAGAACCTCTTACTGACTTCCAAATTGCACAACCTGTAAGAAAATTTGAATTTTGCGGGCTACGCTGACGCTTTAGCCTTAAACGCGGGACATACTTTTAGGGAGTGTCGGATTAATGAAAATGAACTACTTTGACAGGGGTACCAACCCTGAAATATGAGAAAGAAAATCATCTGTTCCCTACATAGTGCAATCAATACCTACGCGATCAAGAAGTAAGCAATTTTTTTTCGTATATCAGCGTTGGTCCCCCAGTAAAGTGTAAAGGATAAATTTTTGAAATAGGGCTGAAAACTGTATTTTTACTTGACTCAAAGGATACACCCGACTGCTCGGTTTTTGAGTACTTCGTTTTAACCGGAATTTATCTATCTACAAGATAATACTATTGGATTGCTGGGGGCTTTATATTTAAGTACGTTCTGTTTACGTTATTTCTGTATTTTTATTTTTATATATATTTTTTTTTTGTATAGTGGCGTGTGCTAGCAAAGCAAATAATATAATTATTTTAATATTCTGTGTTGCGTAATGCACATTATTTTACATTTTATTGTATAGATTCAAGTTTTATACCTGAACAGACAGCTGAGCTGCTGGGGAGTTTGTTGCGCCACTTCTTCTTCCCAGCTAAAGCACTAGGAAGTGGTGAAGGGTGGGCATTTTTGGGGGACGGTGTTATGTAATTTTGACGTTCGAAAAGTGCTGAATCTCAGCCTAGTTTGAATAAATGACTTTTGATTTTGATTTTTTTGATTTTTTATTGATATCTTGACACTGGATTTCAGAGTAATCATCTAAGGAAGAAAATATCTTATTAATTTGTTGAATCAGCTGAGTTGTTTATTTAATTATCTCAGAAACCGAGTGCTACCTTAGCATCAAACCCGATGTTTGTGCAACAAAACACCATCTTTTAACCCACTGGGTCGTTAATGTTTCTGATTCATATTTTGCACAAGAATTTTATGTGCAAAATAAATCAAACGAAATGGCTTTTATGTCCTGTGCTCGTGGCTTGGTCCACGTGTGTAGTTTTTAATATTCTGGATTTAAAGCTACCTTATGAATTTTGTACAACAGTAACTGTGCTGTAGAATTACTGAAAACAATCCAGACTACATAATTATCTATGACATCAGACACAGAAAAATTGGAACTCAGTGATCCTCGGGTTATTAGCATACTTACGGACATACAGATAGAGTCGTTGCATTTTTTATACTTTGGACTTTACGAACATAAATCAAATTAAAAAACTGACGGACCCAAAGAGCACATTCTTCGCAATTTTTAGGCCACTCAAAAGAAAAAGCTATCTCAGGTTCATACATTTGAGAGCATAAAAAGGCACTTAAAATGGCCTTCCGAACTAAAGGGATTAATGAATACGGCCCTAGTGCATATCTAAAGAAAAGAAAGAAAAGAAAGAAAATACGTTTATTTGCGGTAAACATAACGCAAAGAAATAAAAACACAAACACGAAAGAACAAGTTGAGGGAAAATATGCGTCACATTCACGCAAAACGGCCATCGCTCAGCACAATGCATGCATATCTGCATGTGTCCTGTAAATTCGAAACGACGTAATAATCTGCGCAGCATTCGCCTATTCCATGATTCTTGTGAATTTTCGTGGCATCTTGTACATCGATCCAAGATTCATGTAAATTTTGACGTTCAAGAGTGCCTTTTAATTGCCTTCTTAGAATAAATGATTTGACTTTGATGGCGGCTATGAAAAATCACTTATTATTCGCCATTACCGCCATTACCTACGTAGTTTAGCATAGCTGTAGTCGGTTTAGCAGAAATACACAAATATTATCGAACAATTACCAGTTTATCTGCACTGCCACAGTTTTACTGAAAAACTCCTTATCAGCGCATTTTCTCACTTATTTCGCTAGTATTTGGGCAATTTGCGGGTATCAACGGTATAAAAGCGATACAGGATCTTTTATAAGATAGTACAATGTGATTCTCCATAATCAGCCAATAATTTTCCCACTGCTGGGACACAGGCCTCCTGTCGATGAGAGGGAGTGGGCCGTAATCCACCACGGGCCCAGTGTGGGTTGGTAGATGTCACATGCCTTCGAATTTTTAGTTCTAGAACATGCTGGTTTCATCACGATGTTTTCCTACACCATTTTGAGAGCAGTGGTGTTGAAATAATTTACACAAAGTAAAGCACCAGTCTGGGTTCGAACATACAACCTACAACTCGTAAGTTTTGGTCATTACCACTGGACCTGCCATCTAGCAAGTCACCCTAGGAGGTTTCCGTCTGCTTAACCGGAGATTCCTGTGGGTTCTTCAATTAATACACCCTAAGGGCACCCCTTGTGGGGTTAAGACCTCGGCTTAGGGCGTCTCTGGGGGAGGACAGCAATGGACATGCTGGATTGGATTATTATTATTATTAGGGGACAAATTTAAAGCTACAGGTTCAGCGGCGTGGGCTGGCTCGAGTATGGGTTGTAGCGGGGATCATACGAATATGAACTATATTTTTATACTATTAATGTTCATATTCTGATGAAACGCGTGCTCACACTTGGTTATACGAATATAAAAATTACATGCAAATGAATAAGTATCATATTCGTATGAGTCGCTTACTTTAATAGGCAAAGCACAGTCCGCTCTGTAAGTCTTGTTATGAGTCTGTCATCAGTTTTTAGTGATGAGGAACATTTTTTTTTTGGCATGGTATAACACATAATATAGTAATTGTACTTGCATTGAGGGCTAGACCTGGAAAAATAACATAACATCACGCCTGTACTTCCCGAACGGTTAGGCAGTGGTATACCCACATATCACCAGTAATGTTTAACTCCAATCTAATAGGGGGCGAGCCTACTTTGCGATAAGCTCGTGAACTGGTGCTGCTTCTGGTGAATGGTCGTGTTGCTGACTGGTTTTGTTATTGTTATTAACAATCAACTGTTTATTTATTTTACTTCGAGGGCGCTTTTTTTTCTTTTTTTTTGGGTGGGAAATTATCAAATAACTTCTCCCGCTCTGGGCGGAGTGTCAGGCTTTTACTGACTTAAAACCACCCGTGTTCCTTCCAGTGCCTGTGTGCCAAATCCCTTTCGGACAAACTCGCAACCTTGGCAGGCATTGGTCCTAACGGATCCCGTCAGTAGGTGCTGACATCTCTTTGAGGCGCACGTGGAACACAACGCGCCGTCGACCCGGGCCTTGTCCATATCGGACGGAGAGCTACCCATCGCTCACCGTCCGCAGGCCCGCGCCTACGGTGGCCGGAAATCGGCTTGTGACTCCCGACGCCCGGGGCGTCTCCTGCGGCGACTAAGGGCGCAAGGGCGCGAACCTTGTCTCACCCTCACGCGTTCCGCCTCCTCCTTCGCTAGCATTACTGCTTCGCAGAAGGAGGTGGCTCATGGTTCGGAGGCTCGCTCCGAACCATGGCCTGAACCAGGGCCGGACGCGAGAGATCGCCGCCGCCGATCGCCGCCACCGATCGCCTCCGTGAGGACACGGCGGTGCTCCGCCCAAGCGGGCAGACCTCCACCGTATGCTCCACTGTGTCCTCCGGGCGATCCACACAGTGGTGACACCCAGGCGTTTCCTCCCGCTTTATCCTACACAGGAACCTCCCGAAACAACCGTGTCCGGTGAGGACCTGCGTCAGGCGGAAGGTGAGGATGCCGTGGCGCCTCTCTAGCCGCCTCAAAGAGGGGACTTATCGCCACAATTTTGGCGTGCCCAGCGCTGGGTTGCGACAATCGCACTCTCCATGTCGCCATGAGATCCCGCCGGAGCTCTGTCCACTGTGCCGTGATTTCTCGCGGCAGCGGAGTTTCTCCCCGGCGTTTCGCCTCCTCGCGCCACTGCCAGATGTGCGCGAGGACTTTTGCCTCCAGATTCCATGGCGGCACTACGACGGTGCTGGTTTATCATTTGTGACTAAGTGTTACAGCTATAGCTTATACAGCGTGTTACGGAAAGGGTATCCATACAAACCGGGTGAAAAGTGTATCTGGTACATTATCTATTATCTGTGTCTGTGCGCCTAGTACACACACAACTGCCACAGTACTGCGACAAACCCCCCCCGCGGCGCCGCACCAACACGTGGTGGCGTGGGTGGCACGATTGGCGGCGGGATCAAACGAATGGATTATTCTGTTACTGAAAACCAGCGCTGAGGCTCTGTCTCGCATAGGGTCGCAGCATTATGCTAAGCGATGGTCATTTTGCGTGAATGTGACGCATATTTTCCCTCAACTTGTTCTTTCGTGTTTGTGTTTTTTTTTCTTTGCGTTATGTTTTACCGCAAATAAACGTATTTTCTTTCTTTTTTTTTTCTTTCTATTTAAACGTGTACCGATCAGCTGACTTGGTCTAGTGATGTGTAAAATTCAATTGGAAACATTGATTTTATTATTAGTTAAAATAATGTTTCTTAACTTTATTTAATATTTATATTTAATTATATATAATAGGTATTATTAAAAAATGTGGCCATGTAGTTTGTTATCACCAAAAGAATCCGTGCCATTGATATGTATATACCCTTTCCGTAACACGCTGTATTTGAGCGGGCACGCCCTTTATGCCTGGAGGCTTTATTAAGGTATTAAGTTTTCTATTTACGTTTTAGTTTTAATTTTTTATTTCTGCTTTAGTATAGTTTTCGATGTTTTATTTTTTGGTATATTGGCATGAGCTAGCTACCGCATTATGACAAATAATTTAATTTATCTAATGTTTTGTGTTGAGTAATGTAAATTATTTTACATATTATTGTATATAATCAAGTTTTTCTAACTGAACCGACAGCTGTGCAGCTGGGGTTTTTTACGCCACTTCTTCTTCCCAGCTAAAGCACTAGGTAGTGGTGAAGGGCGGGCGTTTTGGGGGACTGTCTTACTGATTTTGACGTTCGAAAAGTACTGATTCACAGCCTAGTTTGAATAAATGACTTTTGATTTGATTTAATATCAGCTGTATCAAATCAAATCAAAATCAAAAGTCATTTACCGTCCTCTTAACATAATCCCTTTGCTTTTTACGTCACTTACTAACGAAATTGCGGATTAATAGCAATAGTTCTTGGTTCCCAAATAGAGGGTATTTGGGGAATCAAGAACTATTGCGGTTTTCCCAAAGGGCCAGACGAGCATAATCCGGCTTAATCTATGGCGTTCAAATGAGTCGAGGAATTTATGTTGGGGACATTTTGCATCGAGGAAGGTGCCAAGCGTAATATTGTATGAAAATTAATACAACGTACTTTCAGCGACTTATTTTGAGTTCCTTAAATTACGCAGGGTACTAAATCTTGCACCTCGTGTGGCATGCCAAAATCATTATTCATACAACTCATCTGCTATCATCTGCCTAGCCTTTTCCCAACTATGTCGGGGTCAGCGTCCAGTCTAACCGGATGCAGCTGACTACCAGTATTATACATGGAGTGACTGCCTATCTGACCTCTACAACCCAGTTACTGGGTAACACGATATCCCTTGGTACTGGTTGTCAGACTTTTGGGCTTCTGACGACCCGTAACAAGTTAGATACAAAGGGTAATGAATAAAATAAAAAACGGAAAAGTTCATAGTGTATTGGAGGAGCCTTGATGAGTCGTTTGGACAAGAACGATCACCAGGGCTCCCCATAATCAACACGCTCTTGGAGCCAGAAGAGCCAGACCCTGCGAACCGGTGGTTCTGTTGGTTGTGCTGCTGGTGCAGGCCGGGGTCCGTTCATCATTTGCTGATGAAATTACAACTATTTTAATACATAAATACACTACACACTGGGGTTCAATCCACTTCTCCTCTATGTGGCAGCCATTTTGTTTTTTTTTTTCTTGAGATTTTCGACTCTACTTCGGTATTGATATCAAAACACGATCAAATAAAAAATACACTCATTTTCTTAACTCCCGCTTCAAGGAACTACAATACCAGCGGTTGTTAACCCCGAAAAAAGTCATCAAATCATAATTATTATTTTATTAAGTTTAGACATTGAAACCCATCACGGCTAGCACTGGCTATGTGTGAACGTCTTTATAATAAATTACAAAATATATTTTTAAAAAATGCAGTTTATTCAAAATGAAATTATATGAATGGTTGAATGAAAATTATTTCTATAATATTTAGGATTTTTTTGAACATACATTGTAATGTTTTGAAATTCAAATTTGTAATTATGCACGCTTTAATTTTAAGCAAAACATGTATGATCTCATTCTCACCATATTTTAAGCAAATAAATTATTTTATATTATCATAACACGTATGTCGAGTTTTCCTAGCTGATTTAATTTGACCCTATACACACGTCTGGCTACCCCTTCACAAACTACAGGCTGCATGTAATGTTATGTGTTGAAACAGTTTTCTCTGACTCATACGATTTCATTTACAATCTGCGTTTGTTTGACTTTGAACAGCGTAGAAAACAAACTTATCTTCACGGTCGTGAACACAATAGGTAACGCAGTCATGTAAAAGTATTGTTTTTTGTTGATATACCTATACGTTATTTTCTAATCTTTGAATGTTTTACAAAAAGATTGTTATGGAACAAGAAGTCGCAAATATTATTTACTTCATATAATTTGTATGTATTTTGTCTGTGTGGTACCGGACGTGAAGAATAGCACCATCCTATTTCTTCCCGTGGGTGTCGTTAAAGGCGATTAAGGGACTTACTAGAGAATGGGCAGCAGCGTTTTCTATGCATTTTAACACCACACTGCTATCGCCAACCCGCCTGCCAAATGGGGCGATTATGGCAAATCTCCCCTTTGGGGAGGCCTATGTCCAACAGTGGACAGCTTTCGGCTGAAATGATAATGATGATGAATTTGTATTTAGTTCGCGCTTATATTCCGCGAAGGTGTAGGCAGAGTTTTTAATGCACCCATTATTTAGCCCCCTAATAGGGGGTAATCCAAACTTTTTTTTTTATGACGGGTTGTAACGCCTCATGGATTTCCTCTTCCCTGGGGCAGACGGAAGGGACTGTCAGATTTCTACTGGCTAAAACCACCCCGTGTTCCCATCGCACACTTGCACCGAAGGCTACGGGTGTACTTAAGCACTCTTCAACGCAGCCCCCGACTGGTCCGCCACCGCGGGCCCCGTCAGGAATGATCCAATCTACAGTAACCCTCGGTATGCCTGGTAGGGATTGCACGTCACACGTCAGCATATAAACCGTTTGTCATTCAAATTTGCGCCTAACCGCACTCTGTATAGACGCCCTCCGACACAATATATCTGTGAAAATAAAATTGCAGGATTCAGACAAATTTCCAATGTGCAAATGAATCCTGCAATTTTCCAATGTGCAATTTGATTCCGAACCAGACGCCTAGAAAATGTTGATAGAAGTGACGAAGATTGAATAATCTAAGTTAAGTAAAAAAATATTAACCTAATAAAAAAATATTACAAATCAACAACCTATTATACAGCCCAAGTCAAAATATTCATCATTTTAGCCGAAAGACGTCCACTCATAGCCATAATAGCCCACGGCAGCCATAATAGCCACGCTTACCAGGTGGGTTGGCGATCGCAGTAGATATGAAAAATTAATATAATATCTAATAATAAAAAAAATATAATTTTTATATTATATTATTTTTATTTTTATAATGTTTTAAATGCACAGAGAACGTTGCTGCCCGTTCTGTAGTAAGGCCCGTATTAATAAACGTTACTCAGCCCAAGAGCTCGCACTTGATAACAGTCTTGAGGTCATGATCGTATTAATAAACATAATAATTGATGTACTCAAGTTACGGCTTGGGTTTACACTACCAGCCGAGTGATGGACTGATTAATAAACGAAAATCGACACTTAAGTATAAAATAGGTTTGTGAACTCGAGATGCTGAAATCTGAGTGTAGGCAGTTCGTGACTTGAGGTCGTGATTAGTAGCGCGAAACATGGAGTTTGAAAATATTTTGGTGAAAATAATTATTACGATGAATTAGAGTAAGTACTATTACAATATTTTTGCCAAAAATCTATTTGCTCGAATCCTTTTGAGTTCCCAAGTGAACATTTAAAAAAAACCATCCAAGTGCGTGTCGGGCCAGGCACAATGAAGGGTTCCGTAGTTGGGATGAATTTATCCTAAAAATCAACTTAACATTGTAGTTGTAAAACATGTTCTCCAATACATCGATATACGTCACGGTCAATTTTCTAACTGAAAATGTAAGTTGGTCGTCTATTACTAGTTAACTTGTAGAGCCTACTTAGCTGTGATAGTTTTCCTTTTATTTTTTTAATAAGTTTCAAAATAATTTAAGTTTTCACAGATCCGTAATAGTTTTGAAAGACCTGGCCAATGTTATCACACCATGGGATAAACGAGAAAAAGAATATCATCCCCACTTAACGGAGGGGGGAGGTAGGTAAAAAAAATAGTTTTTCGAGCCCTTTATTTTACCACTTTGTCGGCGTGATTAATAAGAGTCATAAGGAAAGACAGACAGATGGACATGGCGAAACTATAAGGTTCCTGCTAACTACGGAACCCTAAAAATGATCCAGATTTATTCAAGAGTCACATTAATAAAAAGCCTCTTTGGTGAAATACAATAACAGAGGTCTTCCAATTTCCGTAGAAATATTATATTTATAACGTGAGTTATAACAAAATACAAGTATTTCAATAAATCTTACGACTTATCAATAACGAAATGTGATGAATGTCATTCTAAACTTCGGTCAATGTGATGCAATCGTTCATCAAGTACAGCGCCTTGAGGAGCTGATCTTGGTAACCGAGATACTGTTTTCATGTGTTTATTAATTAGTAATGATCTTGAGATGCCGATATCGTAATAATGGCGTATCAAATAATTACACACTTGAGTAAGTCGTTGAGGAACGTTTATTAATACGGGCCTAAGTCTCTTAGTCGCCTTTTACGACACCCACGGGAAGAAATAGGAAAAATATTATTACATTAGAATAACTTATTCATCAAAAAATATTTGAGAAATACCCACCAGGCATACCGTGTAACTTTTTGCCTCCAGGCATGCCGGGGGGTTAACCGAACACAAATCCAGACTGCAGGCTGCTAGCATGGACTTATAAAAAAAAGTCGGTCGGAACTCCCGCTAAGACAAAACTGTGTCCCGTTATGGCGGCGACAGTCTTAAGTGTGAGTGAATTTAGGGTTGTCATGATAGCCAAAATTACCCACTTAATACTGTTTTATTTTAAGAAAAGTACAGGTCGGCAAACAAATTTCTTGGAAATGTCGGCAGAATTATACCGTGCCATTTGAACAGGTTAATGGTAAGAACCAAATCTCCCTAAGCAAATATGTGCAATTAAAAACATAGTTAATAAATGTAAATATTTTAATTGTAAAAAATGTTTACTGTAGGTACTTATTGTTTAACATCCCAAATGCTGAGTAATTTTTTTATAGTATCTAGTGTCTTTTAATTTGTGAGGTTCTTGAAATTTCCTCTAATTTTGTTATGTGATGAAACCGAAACGTTAAATATTTTGCCGCTATATATTTAATAAGACTTATTTTATGTTCTGTTCCGGCAAATTTGTGTTCAGATTCTAAGTTTACAAAAATGCTTTCATTGCCAACAAATTTTTTAAGACTTTTTGTGAGAATGTATTTATGTTGCCTTTCGTTGACCAATGTGATGCTTTCTTTTATAATCTTTCGTATAATCATTTCGCAAATGCAATAAACATCGAACATATCTTTCGATGTAAAACGTAAGCCTCCTCTTGTTATCAAATTTAATCATCTGTGAAAATATAGGTTTTCTTACTTTAGGAAATCTAGTAGAAAGAATATAAAATAACTAGTAATAATTAACCTAAATAAAATGAATTGATTAAAAAATATATTAATTTCCCATATATTTAGGGTAATTTGCACACGTGAATATTGGCAACACTGGCCTTGTGATGAATTATTTTGTTCTGTTGAATAAAGATTGATTGTAATCTATAAAATCGGAAACTAGGTTGTTGAATTATTCATTTACCTATGAAACGTGATTCCTGTATTTTTTTTCTCCCGATCGCTACGGTTTTTGCAACATTTCACCACACAAGACATGCTGTATTTCAATACTTTTTTTGCCGCGTAGACGTGTCGACTGTGTTGACGTTTGCACGCGTAATGGGTGAGTATGCTGTGAATGTGTGCGTGGCCTGTACGTACAGCGAGCTGGCTGACTCTGAGTGACACAGTTTTCTGTTAGCGAGAACCCGTCCGACTTTTTATACGTCCATGGCTGCTAGAGCAATTCCTAACAACACTATTCCTGACCTGGGCCGCTGATTGAACCCTGCACCGCAGGCTCAGCAGTTACTCTTGTGGTCACTAGTCCGAAGAAGAAGTAAATGTACAGACTTAAATAAAGAAGAATGAAGCCAAAAAATAATAACTTAAGTAATTCAATTACCTTCTAATTACAAAATAATACCCAACATCAGCAAAAACAATAAACAGAATCCCTAAAAATGCGCGGGAAATTGGTTGTTCTATTTTTAAAATTCCGCAAATCATATTCCAAGATGGCGGCGGGCGACAAGCTGTCACCCTAGATTGCAATATTTCGTTCAAAACCGACTCCTGTAAATGAGGCTGCAGGAAAGACGTAATAAATCTTTTTAACTTCCATAATTATAATTATTTACTGGTTTATTTGATTTTTTTATGAAATATTATCAATCTGCCTAGCCTTTTCCCAACAGCTTTGTTGGGGACAGCTTCCATTCTAATTGGATGCAGCTGAATAACAGTATTTTACATGGAACGACTGTCTATCTGACCTCCACAATCCAGTTACTGGCACTGGCCACTATTACAATCTGATTTTTGTCTTTTGATAAAGGAACAAAAGCTCTGATGTAAGGAGGGTTGGTATCAGAACACAAGGAAACTACCAACTGTCTCAAACAATATATATATTTATATAAATATAGCTTAACTTAAATTAGGTAGGTGACAATAACGGCAACCGGTATGGCAGCCAGCTTAGATTCCAGTTGATAAGAACTAGGGTCGTGGGGGGTTGGTGATAAACCGAGTACTGTTCCGTGTAGAAGTTTAAATTAAATATTAAGAATAAATTCGAATTATAAGTGTTAATATGAGTGTTATTATTAAAAAAAAAACCCCCAGTTTTACCCCTCGGTAAAACTGGTTGTCAGACTTTTGGGCTTCTGACTACCCATAGCGACTGTCAAAGATCTACGAATGACAGCCGGGACCAACGGCTTATCGTGCTTACCGAGGCAGGCTGGGATATGTACCTAATGGATGGTCACCCACAATCCCCTTTCCTTAAATAATAATACTAAGTCTATCCTTAAGACTTTACTTTTGTATAACTATGTAACAACTCTGTAACAATATTCTGACAAATAAATGGACTATACTATTAAATAATAATACTTATTAAAATAATTCAAAATCAAAGACCAACTTATAAGTTAACCACGTTATATATACTTACCTACTCACATTCGTTAGGTATGTGGAGGTATATGTTATAAGACACAAATAGCAAAAAATAAATAAAAGTAAAAATAATTTGTTCCTTTCCAAACTGATCAGCAAAGCCAAAAGCTGTTGCTACGAGGTGTGGAGACTGATGCCGAAAATATAGTTTTGGCGCAAAAACGGCAGAACGTATTTGGATGAAATTTGGCAAACAGATTAACCTGGATTAACACATTCCCTTTTATCCCGGTAGTATGTTCCCGTGGGATATTTTCCGACATATACGCGGGCCAAGCCGCAGGCAAAAGCTTGTTGATATTAATAGGAACCGAACGAAATACTCTATTTCAGTACTCCACCTTCACAAACTCCATCCAAGTTTCATGTCTAACATACATTTGTTATTTGCAGTAATAGCTAGAAAATATTTTGTTATTAACGTCATACACTAAGTATCACGTTTATGACTATACATTTTCCTGAGTGATTGCAATCTAAATCTAGTTCTTAGAAATGACATTTACCTATACTTAGAACTATGTAAGAATAGCAAACTAAAGATTACCCCACACTTACGCGACTCTTCACAACTTTGCGACACAGTCGCAGTGCGACAAGTCGAGGCAGTGTTGTAACTGTAGTATGGTAAATAGGTGCCTGCCTGCTTGCCTTCCTACCTAACCTTACTCCAAGTATGTTGGGCTCGGCTCCCAGTCTTACCAGGTGCAGCTGAATACCGGTATTTAACAGCGGATAATAAATAAATAAATAAATCTTTATTTCTCTAAAAAATTTTAACATTATTTAGAAATCTAAAAATATGGCTTAAACTAGTTTTCCAGAGTAAAAAACCCTGACTTCGAGAATAGGTTTATGTACCTGTATCTTAGAAGCCAGTGTCCCTTTAAAGTGATGAGCATATAGAAAATTGGACACACATTATATACAAAAATCCATTAGGGCAAGTTAAAGAGAAACAAAAGAAAGAAAACATAAAAATAAAAATACATTAATGAAATCCAAGCCAATCTGGACTTCACGACCCAGTTACGTAACGGAACGACTGTCAAAGACGACGAAAAACATGCAGACCAGAGGTGTTAAAGTGTTCAAAGTCAAATTATTTATTTCAAATAGGCACATAAGAGGCACTTTTAAACTCAAACTCAAAGCGTCAAAATTTAGAAAAAAAATTGAATTGATTCTAGTTGCCCCTTCCAAAAGGTAGTTTCGTATGGAGAAGAATGGGCATGAAACTCCACCATTACTCTTTTAAAAAGTTTTACAATATTTTGTTTATTAAGATAATTATTATGTCAAAATCAAAATATTTTATTTCACGTAAACCTACATGGGCACTTATGAAACGTCAGATGCTAAGTGCACGGTTCCAATTGGTCGTTTCCTATGGAGAAGAGCCGGCAAGAAACTCCACGGTTACTGTTTTAAAAATAATGGGCTAAATGGGATAAATGTTTTCCGCGGCACGGAGGGATATGAAATTAATGGACACCCAACCACGGACCGCCTGCGGCAAGCTTTGTTACACGGAAAAAAACAAGCTTTAGCAAAGTACGGATTTGCCAAAAATTATACGGCTACAAATAACCAATACTTATTTAAAACGTCCTATACAGCTCTGTTAATACCAAACAAGTAACTTGCGTTAACCAAGTTCAGTTGTTCAATTCTAGCAACAAACTTTGCAGTGTCTCTCCGCACCAAGTTGCTCGGTTGTAAATAGCAACAATTTATTTATATACTAGCCGTTACGTTTTTTTCCGTGTACAGACGCCAGCACATCAAGCTACCCGAAAATGTAAAATTTTCCCAATCAACCTTGAACCTTACGCTGTAGGGATAAAGTTGAAAATCTATTAAAGAAATTTGACAGATTGTAGCTGATGATGTGCTGGCGTATTAATCGACTCTTACAGCTTTTTACATTTAAATGATATAATAAGTATCACGCACATTATTTACATAACTAGCTTCTGCCTGCGACTTCGTTCGCGAAGAAGTCGTATGACACCACAATAACTCGGCAATGTTGTCATTTGGTTTAAATATGTAGGTTTTTATTTTTATTATTTTAGTAATATTTTAGATAGATTTTTTTTTAATTTGTGAATGTTAGAAATTTGTAGGCTTAATAGACTGTAGTTTTGTATACCATCTTCTATTTTGTTAAGTACTTGGTACTTGTTGACGGGCCGACACTGTCCTCCCATACCTATTAACACTGTAACTTGAAAACATTGTAAAAGCCCACTTTTTTTTAAAAGAGTGTCCGTGGAGTTTCTTGCTGGCTCTTCTCCATAGGAAACGACCAGTTGGAACCGAGCACCTAGCTTCTGACGTTTCATAGGTGCCCATGTAGGTTTATGTAAAATAAAATATTTTGATTTTGATTTTAATAAAATAACAGCCACATTTTCATAAAACTTCCCTGTATACTACGTCTGTAGTTTAGGTCTCGGCAGAGAAAATATACTGAGAGTCAAGACTGGTGACGCGGGAGCAAGCGACGCACAATATTATCCGTGTGAGAAGCAGCTCGTCCTGAGGTCGACACCCGCAGTCTTCAGTGAAAGTTTCCCGTTGCTTGTGAAGTTTTTCGTTTTAAGTGAATTAATGAAAGTCTTCCTTCCTACATTACTTAATGGTACAAATTCTTGATTATTCCTGACGAACGAACACTAGATTGTAAACCGTGTGGTGCCGGACGTGAAGAATAGCACCATCCTATTTCTTCCCGTGGGTGTCGTAAAAGGCGACTAAGGGACTTACTAGAGAATGGGCAGCAGCGTTTTCTATGCATTTTAATACCATATTGCGATCGCCAACTCACCTGCCAAGCGTGGCTATTATGGCAACCCCCCTCCCAAATGTTTAGGAGGCCTATGTCCAGCAGTGGACATCTTTCGGCTGAAATGATGATGATGATTAGATTGTAAACACTCGGGATTTCTCATTAACAGTCACCTAATTATTGACATTTTTACAATAACCATTTATCTCAGAAGGGGCCTAAACTTGATGTTTTTCTGTGCACGGTTTATGAACTATCCTAATTTAAAATTATAAACACTTCCGTCTCGTATGAAGTCGCCATGCTTATATAAAATAACCAAAACCAATTTGAAAACCTCTCCACTAACCGCCATCTAGGTGCTCTTAAGTCAAAAACCCATAAAACCGTTTTTTATTCTTAATTTTTTTTATACTATTCTCAAAAAGTTTCCTAGGAATGGCTCCAAAAATATTCAACAAACTACCTAAATACTTTCAAAAAAACACTCCATAAGTTCCTAATACAGAAAGCATATCACATCACACTTCATAATATAATATATCACACTAATATTATAAAGGCGAAGGTTTGTGAGTGTGTGTGTGTGTATGTTTGTTACTTCTTCACGCTCAAACGGCTGGACCAATTTTGATAAAATTTTGTATGGAGGTAGCTGACACCCTGGTTTAAGACATAGGTTACTTTTTATCCTGATATTCCTACGGAATCGAGACTTACGCATGTGAAACCGTGGGGCGCAGCTAGTTAATGAATAGTTAGAAGAAAAATAAAAACGTAGGTAAGACCTTTTTCTCAGATGTATTTATTACCTACTTACTTTAGTTAATAAGTTTATATAATAACTATTGTTACCTTCATTTTTATTATTTTGTTTGTTTATGTTTATTGCTGAAGTTTTAAGTTTTTTTTTTTTTTTTTTCTTCGCTTTTTTATTCTGTGTAAGAAAATGTTTGTACGCTTTACAGGGCAGCACATAGTGACACAAAATTTTATTTTATTTCATCATATACCAACATTATACCTACCTATGTGTACAAATAAATAAATTTTAATTTGAATTTATGTGTATAACTAGCTGCGCCCCACGGTTTCACCCGCGTAAGTCTCGATCCCGTGAAAATATCGGGATAAAAAGTAGCCTATGTCTTAATAGATACCTCCATACAAAATTTTATCAAAATTGGTCCAGCCATTTGAGCGTGAAGAAGTAACAAACATACACATACACACACAAACTCACAAACTTTCGCCATTAAAATATTAGTGTGATTACAAATTAAAATAACGATGCTATTGACACGATTTTACATTAATAATTTTGTAGATAGGAAATGTAAAAAAAGGAATCACAATAATATCAAGGATTGAGAGGGGAACTTGCACCACAGGTTTGTAAAGCTGTCGTCGTTGCTTTGAAAGCTACGACGCGATGGTCAATCGTGACGTAAATAGTGAAGTAACCATTTGACTCGGTACTCGATACTCACGATAAATCGATACAAGTTCAATGTCAAAACGGGCCTATAATTTTTTTACAACTTTACCAAGACAAAATCATTTCACTGCGGGAAAACCACCATTAAAATTTCAGCATGTATATGTTATAACTGACTGCTTAGCCTCATAAAGGTATAGCGTGATGATAATCACTTAAAAGGTTAAAAGCTCGTGCAGACTGGCGCAATATCGCAGGCGTGACAGGCAGCGTGACACTTTCCATATAGTTTTCATAGAAATTGTGCTACAGTGTCACGCTGTCGAGTTGCGCCTGTCTGTGAGGGCCTTTAATCGGTAACTATCTGCAATGTTCTAACCGTTTGGCTCGTCTTTTGACAATTTGCCGTACAGTCAAAGTCAAAGTCAAATTATTTCTTTCAAATAGGCACGAACGGACGGTTCGGTTTCGAACGTCAAAGGCACTTTTGAACGTCAAACGTAAACTATAGACATGCTATAATTGCTCAACCCCGATAGCCAATAGTGCGATCATTTATAGTCTTTAGACTGACCAGACATAGGGAATATCTATGCAAAATTTGAACACAATCTATCCGGTAGAATTTCCGTGATGCTGGAACGTACATTCAGACAAACAGACGAAAATTCTAAAAACTATATTTCCAGCATTAAAATCGTTCCCAGTCCTTGTAGCAATTACTTTTTTTTTAATACTCAATGTACAATTTTATTATACATGTATAGATGTACTAGTAGTACGAAGATGTCGCAAAATCACGTCTCAATGTCACGTCCCAAGTTTGGGGCAGCCTATATTGCCGAGACTAGAAAGATCAAGGCGTTTACAAATCTTTTCGAATTCTGATCCTCCCAACAATGCTTCACAGATCCCCGACCTTTGAAAAAGATAAAAATGCAGAGTAAATACTTTTTTTTGATTTTATATTGACGCTACTATTTTTTCGAACTAGGCATGTCATCATAATTAGGGATTTTTATTGATAGATTTGTGAATAGGCAATCGGCCCACCTGAAGGCCTAGACAATAACAATAATGGAAAAGTCAGTAATGTGGTGGATTGAAATCCGAAAATCGTAAGTCAATCGTGTTGAAAGTCGTTGCAGAAATACGAAACATTTCAAAAAGCGATCGCCACTCGTCCAGGCCTTACTGCAGCCTATAGATATTTGCAAAATGGAAGAGCTCGGGGTTCGACAAAAAACATCTCATGGACCTATAATTTCACTGTAAGGGAAATTTTACACCGAATCACAGCTCATTTTGGCGAGAGAAAAAGTATGGTAGAAAGTTATAAGATAAGATATATTTATTTGCTCAAACATGTGTACTATACAGAATAAAAACGTGCATGCAGGGTTGTTTATAAATAATTTAAAGTCAATATCATTAATTTAAAGTGAATTCAGCAAACAATAATAAATTTAAAATGTCAGTCAGTGTGGTGTAATATTTACATCGGCACATGCGAACTACGCGTCACACTGACGTCACACAAAATCCTGCATCGCGCAAGCAGAGTTTACCGCGGGACTAGTAATATACAACGACCCGACATTTATCGTCAGGCAGTTACCTACCAAACACAGCACCCATCTGGTTGGTGGATACTCCGTTTTCGATAGAGTATGAGTGAACTTCACAACCTGTTCATCATACCTTCTTAGATAATAAATAATACACAAAAAAAAAACTTCTGTCAGAATTTCGTTAATATACGTACGTTTCGTTAGTACTTATTCCTATTTCTTCCCGTGGGTGTCGTAAAAGGCGAATAAGGGACTTACTAGAGAATGAGCAGCAGCGTTCTCTATGCATTTTAACACCATACTGTGATTGCCAACCCGCCTGCCAAGCGTGGCGATTATGGCGACCCCCCCCTTGGGGGAGGCCTATGTCCAGCAGTGGACGTCTTCTGGCTGAAATGATGATGATGATGGTATATACCTCGTACAAATCCTTAATAGAAGGAGTTATAATATTAAACATTATTTTGAATAGTTGGTGTGTTACAAAAAAAAAAACAACCGACTTCCAAAAAAAACACTACAAAGTTAAAAATAACTTTAATTTTGGAAGTCGGTGGCTTTGGAGCTGTATTTTAGTTTTTTGCCATCGACTTCCGAAATTAAAGTTATTTTTAACTTTGTTGTGTTTTTTTTGGAAGTCGGTTGTTTTTTTTTGTAAAAAGTTTTTATTTTTCACTTTTTAGTGGGTCAGTTTGTAATTTATTCAATTTACAATAGCCTAATGTCAAATGCTCATCTCCTATTACAAAATATTACTTTTCCCGATGCAGGGGCGGTAATTGTTGAGGAGTTGTCCTGGTAACAACCAGGGGAACTGATGGTGACTTCACCATCTGTGGTCTTCATCATCAGTTCCACTTCACCAAATGGTGCTTTTCGAGTGCAAATGCACGAGTTACTATAAAAAATACTCAAATCGCTATAGGTATACCTATAACATTTGAGGATTTCCCTCGATTTCCATGGGATCCTCTCATCAGATTTTGATTTGATGACAATGGGACCACCTCGGGAGCATACCCTTCCAAAAAAAAAAAAGAATTTTCAAAATCCGTCCACAAAACAGTAATCGGTGAACATACATAAAAAAAAAAGAAAACAAACATACAGCCGAACATATAACCTCCTCCTTTTTGGAAGTCGGTTAAAAAGTGATTTCGTACTCCTTTCTATTTTTGGATAGACCGATATAATTATAATAGATGGAACGGTATATATTCTGAATCATTCAATAATAAGGGTACTTACAAAATACTATTGGAGATCCAGGCTCCCTTAGCTACTATTTGATGCTGTCAATCGTCCATTGAAGCGGAAATTTTAATATCTATGAGATATTTTCAATATCCTACACTCAAATAGAGTGACGTTAATAAGATTCCTTCTTGTTTGTCCTTTGCTAAAAATAATTTGGTAATTACAAAATCGTCAGATACACAATTTTTTTGGTAATTACATAATCGTCAGATACACAATTTTTGGAGTAATTTCGAAAATCGTAGATCACATCTACATAGGACGTGCCCAACTTGACAATGAATTGTACTCGTTACCACGTGTTAAAAAGTTTCATGGGTCATTTTCAGTGGCACATACATTAAAACTGGAAACAGTACCTGAGTTTGTATGTTGGAGTTCAGTTCTGTTTTTGACCATGATTTGGACTACCCCGGATAGATTTTGACTGCTCGTTATGCACAAAAAGGTCAACAACTACACAATATATTTTTTTTTTTTAAATAGGAGATCTTTGGGACTAGCGACAGAAATGAAGACTTAAAACTTTGGAATAACGTGTAATTATATAAATGCATTTACATGTACACGAGAGAGCAGTAGTGGCCCAGTGGTTAACGGCCTCGACTTACGAGTAGTAGGTCGTAGGTTCGAACCCGTCTGGGTTCGAACCGAAAGGCGCTTTACTTTGTGTAAATTATTTCATCATCACTGCTCTCAAAACGGTGAAGGAAAACATCGTGAGGAAACCGGCATGTCCTAGAACTAAAAATTCGAAGACATGTGACATCCACCAACCCGCACTGGGCCTGCGTGGTGGATTACGGCCCACTCCCTCTCACAGAAAGAGGAGGCCTGTGTCCCAGCAGTGGGAACATTATAGGCAGATTATATACATGTACACAGGTACGCGTCAATCATCTGGCGCAACACGTCCCATTTGCATGTCGCGGTTAGCATGTTGGTGTCGCGAACCCATAAACATCACTCAACGCGCCTAAAGAAGTTTTCACTTTAACTTTAAAAGTGAAAACATCTTTAGGCGCGAACATCGAAACATCTTGAGTGACTTAAAAAAAAAAAAAAACTTGAAAACGATTCGTCGCTCAGAATATTTTTCAACGTTATAACGTAAGGAATGTGTTATTGACCTATTTTCAGCCAACGACCACTAAATACTTAATAACATTACTAAGTATTGAATACCTTACTAAAAATAAACTCAGTACGCAAATAGGGCAGTATATTTTAAATTGACATCGTTAAAATATGCGAGGTAGTTACTGTGTCTTTGCCATAAAATAGTTCTCACGTGTCTCCTTGAGGAAAAGATACCCACACATTGCAGTATATTTGATATTGAAAACAGTCTCTTCCTGTCTACAAGTTGGTAACAGATGGTTGATGCCAAAAGTGCAGCGAATGGGCTCTAAGTTACGGCCTTTTGCTTCCAAGAGGACATAATAGTGCCACTTTTACTGTTTAAAAAAATAAGTTGCTTGCTATTGCTTTTACATAGCTTGTAGCTGAGTAATAACAGCTTCACGGGTAGATCGATCAGGGGGCCAAGTCTACTAACGCAGTTGTGTCCGAATGGTCGATCATTGGCACCGTAATTGTAGAGTTTGACAGTTTTGCTAATCTCCTAATTGAAAGGCGTCTTTATGATTTTCCAATGACGTGGCACTGACACTCCATTGGAAAAATTGTGGGTATTTGGTAATCTCGTACTGACAAGCTCCTATTATTTTGACTTCCCTATGGACCACTGTCACGCCACTATGAATTTAGGAGATTACAAATTATTGGCACAATGGTCATGGCGTTGCCTTGGTATGGTCGTCATAACGACCAATCATTGAAAATAGCAGACTTAGCCCCCTGGTTAAGCTACGCTAGCCGCTGTTGGTCCGAGTATGTACAGCGCATGTGTGAGCACTGTGTACCTGTATACTTGTGTACTTATATCTTTCATTGATTTGAATGTGCCCTGGCGGCTGAGAGTGTGTCATGCTCAGTGCTTACTCAAATGTCTCGCTGATGGTGACGTGTATGTTGGATCATAAAGTTCCCTTCAAAATGGTTAAGCTGAATGGTGCTGATCCATGCATCATGTTCGTGAACGGGCGCCGTCAGTAGGGACTGGTCATTTCTTACCTGCTATGGCTTATTTTAATTTTTGAATTGTTTTTTTTTTATATTTTATTCACAGATGCTTTTGACGTTCTGCATCGTTCTCACATGTATAATTTCAACAAAAAAGATGTAACCAATACTTTGTAACAATACTTTAATTTAAAAGAGTCTCCGTGGGTTTTCTTGCCCGTTCTTCTCCATAGGAAACTAGGTACTACGCTTGGAATGGGCAACTAGCTTCATCTTTCTGACTGACCGACCCCTTGACAATTCAAAAGTGCCTGTAATTTGAATTATTTGAAATAAATGCTTTGAGTTTGATGGGTCTTTACATACCAACCCCATCCGTGCCTCGGATAGCACGTTAAGCTGTTGGTCCCGGCTGTCGTTTGTAAATCTTTCACAGTTGTTACGGGTCGTCAGAAGCCCGAAAGTCTTACCAAGGGGTATCGTGTTACCCAGTAACTGTATTATGGAGGTCAGGTAGGCAGTCGCTCCATATAAATACTGGTATTCAGCTGCATCCGGTTAGACTGGAAGCCAACCCCAACAGGCTAGGTAGATGATTAGCTTTTCCATAAAAATATTCAAATATGGGCACCACTGTAACTAAGCCTGGATTGTATTCTTATTTAAGTTCAATTCCAAACCGCCTTGAAGAAGAATATTATCTCCGTTCTTCATTCATCCACGAAAGAAAAGCAGCAAGTGATTCGCGAAAATTTAATTATTAAAAAAGTAAGTCCTTTCTTTTTCCCCCGACTTTTCTTTCAAACCTTTTCATTTCATTTCAAAGGCAGCATTCATTCGCGGCGAATGTAATTATGAGCTACCTTCGCTCCGTGTTACACTCTAGTGGGAAAAGTGCTTTATTGGAGGGGTTCAGAGGGGGATACTTGTTCGATAGCTCATGAACGCGTCACCTTACATTGAAATTGAGACTATTTGCATCTGACCCCATTCCTGGCGACGAAAATAAAACCATATTGAGCTGAAATAGAATTTGATGCAATATTCAGGTTTAGGGTAGCTGTGCAGGAAATTTTAAGTGTGACAAGGTTAGGAATGTTGTTATTTAGTCGATATGACTATGCAAAAATGAATCGATTCTTACTCTCTGATAATGGCAACACTGTCAGTACTGTCACTCAATGTTTAATGTAAAACCGACAACTGTCCTCAGTATCTCTTTTCATATTTATTGTGACGCTGGCAGAATAGTTGACATCGGCTCAGTTGCCAAAAGGGAAAAAAACAAAAAATATTGCGTTAGGAGACTGACATAATTCCTTCCCTGTGAAAAGTCAAATATAATTAACATTATTCAATTCAAAGTACTGCTTTTTAATTAAGGCCCGTAACCTAATTTCCTAGAAGGAAGATATGTTACAATAAGTACAAATGATAACTTCTGTTAAATCATTAGGAAAAACTGTGAGCGTGTTTGTTTCATTATATTACTAGCTGCACCCCGCGGTTTCACCCGCATAAGTCTCGATCCCGTTAGAATTTCGGGATAAAAGTATTCTTTGTCCTAATCCTGGTCATGGTCTGTCCATGTGCCAACTTTCATTCAAATACGTTCAGCCGTTCTAGCATGAAAGCGTAACAAACCAACAAATAAACAAACAAAACTTTTTTATTTGTTTATTTGTTTTCGGATGCTATATCGAATTGTAACAGGCATAAAATAGTAGATTACTGCATCGAGCAGAAAGTGACTTGTTGTTCCATCTAGTCGCTCGGACTCTAAAAACACGAGTGCAAGAAGGAGTCACGTCGAGCGTGGTGCGTAATCTGAAAAGTTGGTACGAAGTAAGAAAAACTCACGTTCACTAGACGAACTAATTTTTAACTAATTCTGATGAAATTATAAAGGACGCGCCAATTCGTTTTCTTTTTTTTATTATTATTTCCTTACAGCCAGCACGTATTATTTTTAAAGCTCTTTGGTTGTCTGCGTACGTATAAGGAACATATGAAAACTTTCACTGTAAATAGTATAATAGTCACTGAAAAAGTTTAAAAAAGTAACAACGAAGCAGCAATGAATAACACACTTATTTCCGCATCGTTTTAGCGTTGCAGTAATGAAAATATATACAATCATTTCTGCACTGTTTTAGCGACTCAGAAAAGGTCAGGTTTCTGCTGGCATTTTAAGTTAACAAGTAAAATATTACTAGGTAGTTGGAAGAAATATATCTGTATTTATCATTTTTATTACTAGCTTAATTTCGCACAAACTTCTAAATGCAAATCCAAAATCAAATCGTTTATTTTAATTAGACCATTTTTTAATGACATCATCATCATCTGCCTATCCTTTTCCCAACTATGTTGGGGTCGGCTTCCAGTCTAACCGGATACAGCTGAATACCAGTATTTTACATGGAGCGACTGCCTATCTGACCTCCACAACCCAGTTACTGGGTAACACGATATTCCTTGGTAAGACTGGTTGTCCGACTTTTGGGCTTCGTCAAAGATCTACAAATGACAGCCGGGACCAACGGCTTAACGTGCTTTCCGAGGCACAGATGAATCTTGGTATGAATAGATGGTCACCCATCCACGGACCAACCGCGGCAAGCGTAGCTTAACCTGATCGATCGACCCGTGCGGCAGTTATTATTTAGCCACAAGTTCCTCATTTTTTAATGACATGTACAAGAATTCAATCTAGTAACCCATTTCAAAAGTTAGTTTCTTATGTAGAATAATGGGATAGAACACCATAGGTACTTTTATAAAAAATGCAAGTTGTCTAAGCTTTAAATAAGAGTCATTTGCGAAACAAAGGGTGTTAAGAAATCCCGTGAGCCATTAGTACCCAAACTCTAACATTCCTGCACCACTTTAACAATCCAAATGCAACGTTTTAGACCGATTTACCAATTACCCACATAAATAACTCTTAGTGCATAACGGTCTATTCTTGCACTTAGCAAGTACACGCGGCAAAAAAGTCAGGTGTACAGCCAATAATATTTATTAAGTACTGTTTAAGAATTAACACATTAGAAATCATATCAGAAAAACTATGAAAACACTTACCTATATGTATATGTACCTAAAGTCAAACTTATTCTTAAAGAAACAGCACTCGGGATAGAAAGAAAGAAAATAAAGAAAATACGTTTATTTGCGGTTAACATGACGCAAAAAAGAAAATAAACACAAAAATAAGAAAAGGTTGGGGAAACATGCGTCACATCCACGCAAAACGGCGAAAAGCGATAAGTCCCATTGTCATGTCGCGCCTCACGAGCATAAAATTAAGTATCTTACACTATGCAACATTCAAAAGCAATTTTCTCCCAAAGTATAGATATTTTATGTTTTAACAAAAATAGTATTATCGAAACCATCTTATACATTATTATAAATTAAAGTAGCTTTTCGTGTCTGTCTCTATGACCGCGTTATATAAATATAAATTTAATAAACTGCGCAATGGATGGATTGATGATATTTTAACCTACACCATGTTGGTATAATAAGTTCATTAATTTACTTACATATAAAAGGAAATCTTGATGTTTTGTCAAGTCATAAATCAGTTGTAAATAAAATATTTTTTACAAAAACAAAACACTACTACGTGAAAAATTCCTTTAATTTCGGAAGTCGATGGCTAAAAACAAATCCAAAGACACTGACTTCCGAAATTAAAGTTTTTTTATTGGAAGTTGGTTGTTTTATTTTTTTGTAAAATAGACGTTTATTTTTCACTTTTTAGTTTTGGTACCTACTCAAAACCAATTCGTATACCACTAGTTGTGTATGTTAACAATAGTGACAGGAAGTATTATAACATCATCAAGATACACAAAGTGGATTAAATACGTATTGTCGAAGCTAACTCACAAACTACCCAAGCAAAATTAATACAATTTATAAGCCACCACCACGCAAGCTTCGACTACCAAAAAAAAAAAAAAATCAGGAATTAATTTTTAAAATCGGTCCAGCTGTAACACAATTATAAATTAGGACCATCGAAGTAAAATAAACAGTTAATTAAAAAAAAAAAAAAATATTTAAACTTAAACATTGTGTCATCCATAAATTGAGGCAGCAAGTTACAAAAGTACTTGTGTCTCACCCTTCCCTTTAGTGGTTGAGTATACAGAAAAAAATAAAACAAAAATAAAATAAAACATTAATTTAGCAGAACGGGTTCTGCGTGTGTATGTATATATTGTGTGTGTGAATATGTGTGTGTGTATGTATATGGGTGTGTGTGAGTACCATTTTTTTTATTTTCTTGTTTTAGCTCAATCTTGTCAGAATGTTTTCTGTTTCTTCAAATGTTAGGGATCTTAGCCATTCAGCAATAACGAAACCATGGTCACCAAGACGACCAGTCATCACAAGCAGAACCCGTTCACGATTATAACGCAAAGATCAGCCCCTTCGCCGCATTTCAAGGAAGGAGGCAACCCGACTCTCGACGATATCGCGAGCAATGACATCTAAGGGAGCACGACGAACTTGCTGCCGGTTGCTCAGGTAAGAATAGTATTATCAAAGTCAAAGTCAAACCATTTATTTCAAATAGGCACATAAGAGGCACTTTAGAACGTCAAAATTTACAAAAAAATAGAATTGATTCTAGTTGCCCCTTCCAAAAGGTAGTTTCGTATGGAGAAGAATGGGCAAGAAACTCCACCGGTACTCTTTTAACAATGTTTTACTATATTTTCTTTGAGTACATTAATTATCTATATTATATGATTATATGTGAAAACGATGCACCTAGAATAAAATTACTATACCATAATAGGTAAAACGAATTAAAAACTAAGCAATGAAAAATAACTTAAATATTAGATAGATACATGTGCTCACATATCATATATACAACATCGAAAAAGTATGTTTTTATAAAAAAAAAAAAAAAAAAACATTTGTCGAGGTCGCTAGCTAACCATATATTGCAATACAAGATAGATTTAGTATCTAGGTGTACGTGTAAATGCATGTTCTGTGAATGTTTACTCACCCACGATACAGGAAAATTAAGGACAGTCTTCCTAAATGGCAGAAAGAATAAAAGGAAATGTTTATTCCACCTGCTATTTATTTGTGCACTGTACCTACACTTACAAATAAACTTAGGTACCTACCAAAAATACCTACAATACGATCATTGCGTCATGATTTCATTCTGCATGGGAATAATAGAGATGTTACTTACGTATTTGTCGACAGGTCAAATGTGAAAACGTCATAATGGCATAGATTTGTAAATGGCTCAGGAATAATATGTTTCATAGTTGGAAACTAGTTATTTACTGCAGTTTATTCTTGAATATAATATGAAACTTCAAACGAATGATATGATCCATACTGAGCCATATAACTGACAATGCAACATATTTCTAAAACAATGTCAAAGTCACATTTTTACTAAAGCAGACTAAACTTTATAATTTATAAAATTAGATAGATAGATGATTCGTTTATTTGGTGTATGTGTGGTCCAAACTGTAAATATATGTTGGTTATTAATAAATAAATTAAAATTATAAACCAAGACATAGCACGACACACAAAAGCATGATTAAATAATAACTAATTACATGAATATTAGGAAATAGCTATAAGGTACCAACATGCAAAAAAAAAGAAGAAAACGCAACATAATGGCTATAATGACAGCCTTTAAAATAACGAACATAATATAAAGAGCGGTCAAATTGTCGGATTTTCCCCTGTCATGGTCGATATTATTCTCCAGAGGGGCTACTCCGAACATAAATCTGAAGTATCGGCCGAACGTTCGGTCTTTTCTTTACTACGGCTAACTATTGCTGACTACGGCGAAAAAATAAATAAAAAAGGCAGTCGAAGAGATAAGCCAAAGTCAAAACTATGACTTGAAGTCGGGTAAGGACTCAAAGTCAAAAAAAGAAACTATAGAAGTTATAAAACAGCCGAATATTCGGCCGATACTTCGGTTTAGCGCTTCGAAGTAGACCCTCAGTTCGATTTGACAACTTTCAAGAGTAGATTTAACACAATACGCCTGAAATTCTCGAAGAGTTAGGCAGGTATAGTACACCGACATTGTATTTGACAGAATTGAGGGTCAGGAGGTAACTCACACTTGTTATTTAATCTTTGAGATAATTAGAGGGAAGATACACAATGCGCATATATTGCGAAGGGTGGAATTAGTCGTGCCAGACGTGTATGTGGGTCGTCGTTGTCAACCGCGGTTACTAACTGGCTAACTAGCTGCATGAAGCGTGCACTCTCAACCTCATTGCTGATGACGTCGACATATTTTGTTGCCGCTTTGATTGAATTTGAAAGAATAGCTATTGAATTTGTTATGGTACAAGCAGTGGAAATATTTAATGTTTAAGTGTACTGCAATATCGCATTGGGTCTAGCCTGTAAGGATATTTGTATCTTTGGAGTGAATAAATTTTCGCCAGTTATGTTTAGGTCCCATGTATCATTTAAGAGTAGATTTTTAGTCTTAGAATAATTATGCAAAATTCGCTGAGCGCCATATTCCAGGACAAAAGTCTGCAAATTCAGCTGGTATTTTTGGTAAAGGCCTTTAGACATATTTGAAAAGTCCTAATATTTTTTTAGTACATCTTATGGAGCTGCCATTCATCTTAAGCCGCTGGCTGTCATTCGTGGATCTTTGACAGTCTTTAGGAGTCGTCATAAGCCCGAAAGTCTGACAACCATTCTTACCAAGAGGTATCGTATTACCCAGTTCTGGGTTGTGGAGGTCAGATAGGCAGTCACTCCATGTAAAGTCTGTTAGACTGGAAGCTGACTCCAACATAGTTGGGAAAATGCTATGCAGATTGATTGACATCTTATGGAGATTAGAAAAAAAAAAAAAAATTATTAAAAAAAACAACTTTTTGTGGCATGTGGGATATACATTTTCTATTTTACTACGTCACTGTCCAAAATTTGCGTCAAACGGAAATCAAAGGCATGACCTAGTTATTACGCGCTACGACTTCTAGGTCTTATTTATGTGTACCTACATAAGTAATATCCTGTTCTGAGATCGAAAAAGTATTTTTTTTATCTCAAAACGTCGTATGTCTACGTCTTACGGAGTTCTTTGCTGCTTTTCATCCTAGCGTCGTCTATATGCCTGAAACACAGGATAACCTAGTTCAGGCACATAACACAATAGATTTTTACGTAGATTTAAGCAAATTTGTATTTAGTATTTTACCTTTTTACCTGAATAAACTTTTTATTATTATTATTATTTTAAAGGTTTAATAGAGCAGCTCCTTTTGGAAATGTCCAACGTTATGGGTACCGATTTCATACTGAACATAGTAGTTTCATAGTTCTTCAAACAGTAGACATAGCGAGCACAAACTTTTTTGCAACAATTACCATATTTTTTGTTTTTAAAAACATGGTAAAGAAAAATTATGAGTAAAAATTTGTAGGCCAGCTAGGAAAAATAACTAATAGGTTTTAATTGACAAAGATAACGCTGCAGCCTAGTTTTGTGATGAGAAGGTGGTCCCAGGTGCTCCATCAAACCCTACCTAGTATTTAAGGGGCCCGTTTCCACTGGTAGAAATCTAAAATTGAATTTTGAGGAGCTATTCTGCTCATCACGCCAAAGATCCTCATCAGATCTTCACCAAATTTTAATGAGACTAATTTAAAGTTACTAACTTTCAAATTTAAAAGGAACCATCGAAACGGGATCTCATGAGGTGGAGATATCCAGTAGCCCCCTTTTTGCCTCTTTTTGGAGGAAGTAACACTCCAATCAAAAATCCACGACGAAAAAAGAAAT
The DNA here is from genome assembly GCA_963921375.1 of Tiliacea citrago. NCBI lineage: Eukaryota > Metazoa > Arthropoda > Insecta > Lepidoptera > Noctuidae > Tiliacea > Tiliacea citrago. The sequence continues at coordinate 4,412,762 of OY992801.1, forward strand.
TTATAAAGTCATAGAACGACCGACGTTGTAAATACGACCTAAGGAGTCGCTACAAACTGACAGTGGAAAGCAAATTTTGTGACTTGAAGCAAATACGCTTCGCTCTGTCTCGTTCTACTCGGTCGATTATACACAAGCCCATGGTACATTTCAGCATTATCTCTGGGATGATAAAGCACCTGAGATAAAGTGCGATACCTCGGACATTGCAGCCGATCTATTCTATAAAAAAAAACTCACCGTGTGTACTTAGGTGAACTGAGCTGTCGTGATAGTGTCAATCCCTAGCATCTACCTGTACCATAAGTTTACACAGTCAAAACTCGCTAGCGTCTCCGTAAATGATATGTATGAAATATTGTACAGCGCCCCTTGCGGTCACAGCAAGAATTAAAATTCGTACCATGAACACTATAGATTTCGATAGTTAAGAAACCTAACGTAATCTATTCCATAGTCACTAACGTTTTTCTGCTGTCACCATATAAAAGGACATCATGAGTTACTAATTCGACAGACACTACCGTAATACATAAGAGCATAAGAGCCGTTCTCTCTTCATATTACTGAGAAAGAAAGAAACAAAACATAAGGAGTGAAGTTAGCTAGACGACGCGATCTATTGAGCTTACCTTAGCGTCTGCGTATGACTCCGTAAAACTCATGGTGCAAACACTATCGAAATCTATTTGATCAACATCAATACGCTAGCGAGTAATTTTTCGATAACAACTCATGGTAGACGTACAGGCATAGTAACGGCTCACATCAACCTCACTTCACCTAAGATTTCACGGTGAGATTTTTACAGAATCGACCGGCTGTGTTGCCAACGTAGGCGATTTATCCCCATTTATGTTACGGTACAACAACATGACCCAAAAAAGAACAAAAGGTTGGGGGAAACATGCGTCACGTCCATGCAAAACGGCTATTACAGCATTATGCTGCGACCCTATACAAGACAGAGCCCCACGCCCCTAGGGCGTTTTAGGCATAATAGACTGTAGATTTGTAGACCATTTTCTATTTTGATAAGTACCTAGTACTTGTTGACAAGCCTATACTGTCGTCCCAATTTGAAAACATTGTAAAAGCCAATTATTTTTTAAACAGTAACCATGGAGTTCCTTGCCGGCTCTTCTATAAAGGAAACGACCAATTGGAACCGTGCACCTAGCTTCTGACGTTTCATAAGTGCCAATGTAGGTTTATGTGAAATAAAATATTTTTATTTCTATTTATATGAGTCATAAGAGCAACGCCAACAGTATTTTGTCAGAAGTTGAATAAAAAATATGCCAACTCAGTTCCTCTATATCGGTCTATCTAGAGAATGATATAAAAAAATATCTGTAAGCCATTAAAGAAAGAGCAAAAGGTCGTTAGTCCATTTACGGCGGGGGTAACATCCGCCATTTGTTTTATAACCTTTTCTACTAGGATGTGATGGACGGTGGTGAATGATGACTGTCATAATGAAAGAGTTACGATCCTGGGTTGCCTAGCTACTAGGTTTTAATCGACTTCCAAAAGTTTATTTTCTTTTAGCCTTCTTGTCACAGTCATGACGTGCAGCTGCCGACTATTTGTTTTTTTGTGCTCGTGATTATAATTTAGATCTGTTTAATTTGTGTAATGTTTACCTTCGAGTTTATTAGATAATTATGTTTTTGTATGCACGTTTTTTCTGTAACAAATAAAATTATTTTTCTTTTTTTTATTTTAGTTTTTGCTCTTTTATTGACATTCACTTCTATTGCTAATTAATATTATTAATTTGTATTATGAAATGTGTGATTCCATATAACTGCTTTTTTTTTGGCCAGGCATGTTTTATTTCATTATTTAGAGTTGGCTGGGTTGATTACTTACTAAAAAACATTTGTACGGCCTCTGGATTAAAATAGCACACTCGTTATGGTATATAAAGATAATACTGAGTGCGCTATTTTAATACAGAGGCTTTACAAATGTTTTTCATTAAGAAATCAAGCTAGCTAGCTGCGCCCCGCGATTTCACCCGCGTAAGTCTCGATCCCGTGGGAATATCGGGATAAAAGTAGCCTATATGGTAATCCAGGGTGTCAGCTATCTCTGTACAACTAGCGACATACGTGCAATTTTATCAAAATTGGTTCAGCCGTTTGAGCGTGAAGAAGTAACAAACACACACACACACACACAAACTTTCGCCTTTATAATATTAGTGTGATGTTATTTATTATTATTGTTTTGTTATTAATTATGTTACACAAATGAATAAATGACTTGTGACTAAAATAACACTTTGTACGACTCAATGATCGAACCTACTAACGCTCAATAGTCACGGTGGCATCAAATCAATGAGGCAGTCTAAGAAATGCGGATGTGGATTTTATAATCGCTAATTATAGCCTACTTCTAACTCTGCTGACCCCAAAATTTTATTGTAAGCTTCACCTACGTAATTAGGATGTCAGTATTGTATAACAAAGTAAATGCTGACCGGCAGTTACAATAATAGAATTGTACAATTAGTTGTACAAACACAGCTCGTGTTTCAGATACCGTGTTTTATTTTAGAATAGCTCCTGTAAGCGGATTTGTTAGAGAGACTTTTTACGTAATCAATTTATGACGATTTGTGTTACATATTTGATCTGTTGTCTATTTATTTTACTGGAAAATGTACTTGACATGTATGCCTACACAATAATAAAATAACGCATAACATTTTGAAGATTTGCTTTGTGATTTATGATTCATAAACAAATGTCGTACATACCGTACGTCATTTGGGCTTCTGACGACCCCTAACGACGACGTTCAGAGATCGACGAGTGACAGCCGGGCGGGACCAATGGCTCAACGTGCTTTCCGAGGCACGGTGGAGACTCTTAAAGTCAAAGTCAAACCATTTATTTCAAATAGGCACATAAAAGGCACTTTTGAACGTCAAAATTTACAAAAAAAAATTGAATTGATTCTAGCTGCCCCTTCCAAAAGGTAGTTTCGTATGGAGAAGAATGGGAAAGAAACTCCACCGGTACTATTTAAAAATGTTTTACAATATTTTGTTTGATTACATTAATTATATGATTATATGTGAAGACGATGCACCTAGAATAAAATTACTATACCATAATAGGTAAAACGAATTAAAAACTAAGCAATGAAAAATAACTTAATTATTAGATAGATACATGGTGTTCACATATTTACAAGCATCGTAAAAGTATGTTTTTCTAAAAAAAAAAAAAAAATAAGTCAGTGTGTGAGTATATACATATCTATACAAATACATTTTTATAATAAACTTCCTGGGAACCTATCACTCCACGAACAGTTTGCAGTTTCACTACGAGTCAGTCCGTGTTACCACACTGCCAAGAACCACTCGGTTTCAAACTAGCGTGGTACGTTACGGCACGGCAAGACGTGATAATGCGCGCAAAGGAAACCCATCTTAATTAATAGTTTATGATTCTTAGTCAATTGTCAGGCGCAACTGGTTATTTGACTTAAAACAATGGAGGCTTATTTTATTCTTTAAAAACAACACTTCCATATGCTGTGAGTCTGTGACAAACAACATCGCGTGTTAAGTACACGCGATGTTGTTTGTCACAGCCTATGGAAGTCCAACACCAATATTTACTTTGGGTTAGTAATATTTTGACAGTAAAACATTCACTACTGTCACGGTGTTTATTGTGCCTAATATATTATCGTAAGTTAAAAAAAAATGGCGGAACTTTTCTACGTATACAACCTACACCATTGCTCAAAATGCTGACTTGAAAATCCAATGACCAAAAATGTCACATTTAAATATTTCGCGGCCATCACTCAAACATCAAAACCTAACATCAGTCTGAAAATCCAAATGTGTGAGTGGGCGTACTTACTTTGTTGGAAATTACCTCAAGTTTATATTATCCCATTTCAAGGAATAGGTCGAACTATCGAGCACTCTGTATAGATAATAATAAAAAAAAAAATTACTTATTTATCCTCTAAAAACAGATTTGTACAGCTTAGAGCTTATTTTTTACATAAAAATTCTACTTCAAATATATCATCTCAGACTACCTACTCAAAGCAGACTGCATTTGTAGAAAAATTGTTTATATATTCATTTTTGAGATAGGTTTCTCCAATATCGACTAAGGTTTCAATGATGGCCGCGATATAAAACCATATGCACCACTTCCCATAGTGATTTGATCATTGCCTTTTAGTTGACAGTAACTAACTAGTTTGCGAGTGACATGGCGAGATTTTTAAGGTGTGGGGCGAAATAAAATTGCCTTTAGTAACTTAGGCACACCTTGGGTTGTCAGCCTTGCTGACTTGCGAATCTTTTCACCCGCGCTTGGGCTACACACATGAAGCTATTCTCGTGCCTATATCATTAGTAGGTGCAGTGATGATTTAGGGCTGAACGTCTATTATCAGGTTTATTTTATCCGAGGAATAAAATTGTCGTTTGACAGTTTTTGTATAGTTTTTGGGTAGCTGCCAAAATGAGGGGCTTGTGGCTAAGCAATAACAGCCGCATGGGTCGATCGATCAGGTTACCTACCCTACCTTTGCCGAGGTTGGTCCATGGATGGGTGACCATCTTCACCAACCAAGATCCCTCCGTGCCTCGGAAAGGATGTTAAGCCGTTGGTCCCGACTGTCATTCGAGGATCTTTGACAGTAGTTACGTGTCGTCAGAAGCCCGAAAGTTTGACAACCAGTCTTACCAAGGGGTATCGTATTAAGGGTTGTACAGACTGGTGTGATACCGCGAGCGCGACGCGACACTAGTAGCACACTTTCTTTGTAGCTGCCGCTACCGCGATTTCGCGCGAGTCTGTACGAGCCTTTACCCAGTAACTGGGTTGTGGAGGTCAGATAGGCAGTCGCTCCATGTAAAATACTGGTATTCAGCTGGATCTGGTTAGACTAGAAGCTGATCCCAACATTATTGGGAAAAAGGCTAGGTAGATGATGAACTGCCAGAAATATTGGTCGAATAAAATTATCAGACGATTGAAAAATCAGCTCTTCGATAAATACATAATTATTATAAAACAAAGCCCGCCCGCCGCTTCTGTCTGTCTGAACGTGATACACTCAGAAACTACTAAATGGATTTTCAAACGGTTTTCACCAATGGACGGAGTGATTTATGAGGAAGGTCTATGTGTATAATTCGTAGTTGATGGCAATAGGCTCGCCCGCGAAATGTGGGTGTAATACAGGTACACCTCTGCCTACCCCTTCGGGGAAACAAGGCGTGATGTTATGTTATAAATAAATAAGATTATTTAAAAAAAAATGCTATTTGCATTTTGTGTTTCACGAACTGTGTCCAAATAAACGTTATTCTTTATTTATTTATTTCTAACTTTCGTACTTAAACTAACTACGGCAATAAGCCATGCGAACAAAAACCACATAGAGTAGTTTACTCAAACATTTAAATGGCTTAATAAACATTTCGTTTTGTTTGCACAAATATGACACAAACGCGACCACTACAAGTTTATTTTGTTTTCAAATAAAACGCGGGCTTGTTTACATTTCACTTAATGTGCCTACCTACTTAAATGAATTTACTTAGATGAAGCCAATTTTAAGCCGACGTTTAAGACTAAAGCAAACAGTTTCAGTCAGTCTACGGCTGACTACGGGGAATGAAATAAAAAACCGGCCAAGTGCGAGTCGGACTCGCGCACGAAGGGTTCCGTACCATTATCTATAAAAAAACGGTAAAAAAATCACGTTTGTTGTATGGGAGCCCCCCTTAAATATTTTATTTTATTTTAATTTAATTATTGATTTTTAAAGTGAATATATAACTAAATATTCTGTGAATATTTCAAGTGTCTACCTGTTACCGCTATCAATATCGAGCAAAAAAATCACGTTTGTTGTATGGGAGCCCCCTCAAATATTTATGTTATTCTGGTTTTTAGTATTTGTTGCTATAGCGGCAACAGAAATACATCATCTGTGAAAATTTCAACTGTCTAGCTATCACGGTTCATGAGATACAGCCTGGTGACAGACGGACAGACAGACAGATGGCGGCGGCGGCGGAGCCTTAGTAATAGGGTTCCCGTTTTACCCTTTGGGTACGGAACCCTAAAAAAGAACAACGGGGCACTCAACAAAAAAAAAAAAAATGTAGTAGCTTTATAATTACAGGTACATTACCTACAACAGTTTTTATTTACGCCAGTGATTGATTACATAGTACCAAGTTATTATGATTAATTTTTGACCTGTCGTTATAAAATACAGGGTGGAAGGGACGTCGACGCGAAGGCTGTTACCATGGATTCAGTACATCATTCTTGACCCCCCCTGTGTTAAAACTTTTTGTCAGTTAATTTAAAAAAAAATCGGTGTTCCATACATTTTGACCGAGTAGGTATTGCACTTCTGTAAAACCAGCAGTTTTTTTTTTTTTAATTACCCAGGAGAAATTTCAACGCACGGGGGTCAAGTATGATGTACTGAATCCATGGTAACAGACTTCGCGTCGATGTCCCTTCCACCCTGCATATTATGACGTTCATCATTCGTTTCATTCATTCGTTTCTTTTTTTTTTTTTTAATTTCTCAGTAGCAGCCCGGAGTCTGGATTAGTGCTCGGTTGATAGTAATAGGCTCGTCCCTATTACATGGGACTTAAACATAACTGGCGAGATGTGTCTGTCTTTACTATAACCACACCTCTGCCTAAACCTTCGGGGATTACAGGCGTGATGTTATTTTATGTGAAATTGGTCCAATAAAGTACTTCAATTTCTAGTTTAGGTGAGACTTGTAAGCATGTAGGTATTGTTAAATATATTATGATGGTTGACTGATTTTTAACCGACTTCCAAAAAGGAGGAGGTTATATGTTCAGATATATGTTTTTTTTTTTTTATGTATGTTCACCGATTACTCCGTCAATTATGGACGGATTTTGAAAATTATTTATTTGTTTGGAAGGGTATGCTCCCGAGGTGGTCCCATTGTCATCAAATCAGAATCTGATGAGGGGATCCCATGGAAATTGAGGGAAATCCTCAAATTTTATAGGCATATCTATAGCGATTTGAGTATTTTTATAGTAACTCGTGCATTTGCACTCGAAAAGCACCATTCGGTGAAGTGGAACTGATGATGAAGACCACAGATGGCCACCGGAACTACTTAATACTAAGCATTTCACCGTTGCGATTCGATTAGGCGCTTTAATACAAGACAATTTATGCTCGTCAAAATGCATATGGTGAAGTCACTATCAGTTCTCCTGGTTCTTACCAGGAGAACTCCTCAACAATTAACGCCCCTGCATCGGGAAAAGTAATATTTTGTAATAGGAGATGAGCATTTGACATTAGGCTATTGTAAATTGGATAAATTACAAACTGACCCACTAAAAAGAGAACAATAAAAAACTTTTTACAAAAAAAAAAAAAACGAAAAATAACTTTAATTTCGGCGGTCGTTGGCATTGGAGCTGTATTTTAGTTTTTTGCCACCGACTTCCGAAATTAAAGTTATTTTTCACTTTGTAGTGTTTTTTTTGGAAGTCGGTTGTTTTTTTTTTTTTTTGTAAAAAGTTTTGTATTTCTATCTATAAGTAGGTACAAATATACCAATAATCTTATTTTATCTTAGCCTGTAGGTAAGTTCGTAGTTTAGTTAGCAATTAAATACCCGCAGCTCTCCGAAAATAGCTCGACAAACTCAATCACACAATGTCTAGCGAACCGAATGCCTGAAACGATTGTTAGCGTTCTTACTTTGGTTATATCTATTACAGCGAAGTGTCTCTCGTTGAGTTGCACAAAACCAACATTAGTTTAACGGAGACTTTAAATTCATGCCATCCCTTACATTTTGTATTATAAAGAAAGTGACAGCAACAATTTAAAGTCTCCGTTAAACTAATGTTGGTTTCGTCCAACTCACCGTCTGTCTGTTTGTTCCATTAGCATAGCACCATCAGCCTATAATGTTCCCACTGCTAGAACACAGGCCCCTCTCTTTGAGATCCGCTGCTGGGACACAGCACAGGCCTCTTCCCTGAGAGAGGGAGTGAGTAATCCACCACATCACATGTCTTCGAAGCCAACCGGCACTAATTTCATTTAAACCTCCCATAAAATTTGTTCGCGATCTAGTTTCCATACATGTAAACAAATATGTGTTTCTGGAACCACACAATAACATAAAGTTCAGTTTGCGCTACAATTTCAAAATGTTTCATGACTTTCTCGTTAGAACCAGTTATTCTGAAATCAACATTATTTATCCTACCATTAAGTTGATAATACTAATATTAAGTTGATAATTATGGCCATTTCTACGATCAGACGACCACATGATTATACATATAAATGTATAATCATGTGGTCGTCTGATCGTAGAAATGGCCATAATTATCGTGATCTACCTGGCCATTTCACGATATCCATTTCATTATTCGACCATCTAACATCCGTCATATCGTTAACCGCTCAGCGTTCGACGATTTTCTCAGCGATGCTCGGGCATATCGATCCAGATACGCGTAAAAAGCCTAACCCTGTCTTTGCTGCTACGCAGTCAGGTTATAACTCCTGTTGGACCCTTTTCGAATAATTCCTATTTAAGTACCCTAAAAATACTAAATAGTAATGAAGCGCTCGCTCGGCTCGTGCACGGTTGATCATAGTTCTAACCTAACGTAGCCCGTTTGGTCGGGGTGCCACTAACGGCTGGAAATGCAACTACTTTGCGATGTGCCCAGCGGTCAGCTGGGAATATCGATAAATAAGTTACTTTCGTCGATCCGCCCGACTTTCGATTAAGAGCATCGTGATATAACTGCCCAAATCTTTAAAATGGCGGCGTATCGTGAAATAGCCAGGTCATTTCTGCGATCTGATCATGACATTGTTATATAACGTGTTGAACATAGTACGGGAAAATCAAACTTCCACACGGATGAAGTCGCCTTTGAGAAAAGACTACGGTCTAACAGCAAATCGGGAGTAACTTGAACTGCGAAAATCAGCCTTAATGTTAACAATAAAAATGGACCATGTTACCATGTACGTGGATTGATTTTATTACAAAACAGTCTCTCCGTCATAATCCTTTTTCCAATAATCTAATTACGACCATACAATAAGAGTACCATTTAACAGATTCAATTCTTTCCGTAACATGCAATGCTTGGCCAAATTTTGGGGCATTCTTCCAGTAAGTGGGTCAGTGGACATTTAGGGCGTAAGAATGGAAGGGAAAGTTCGTGTTTGTGGGTGTTGTTGTGGACATTAGAGGGATTAGTAACTTTTTCACACGCAGGTGTCGTAAACGGCGAGTTTGGGGTGTTAAAAGTATGGACAACAGCTTCCTTCTATTAAAAAAAAAACAGTAAGGTTGTAAAATAACCGACTGCAGGTCATCAACATTATGTTTCAGTGCGGAGTAGAGGTGCTCAGATGCAATTCGGACAAGTGCTGTTGAAATCAGTGCTCTGTGAGTAGAACACACAACTCCTTTTCTCATGCCAAGAAGGAGCGAGCATTAATCAATACACTTGTTCAATGTATCTTGGAGATTACAGTTCATTAAGACCAGGCTTTTCACGATGGTAATTATCACTGTACCTACAAGCTTTTTCATAGAGAAATGGTATCCCAGTAGTTTTGACCCTGACGTACGAGCTGTAGGTTGCGGGTTTGAACCCAGGCACTTTACTTTGTGTAATTTGTTTCATCACCACTGCTCTCAAAATGGAGGAAATTTATGTCCTAAAACCAAAAATTTGAAGACATGAGACATGCACCAATCCGCACAGGAACCGCGTGGTTGATTACGGCCAGCTTCCTCACACAGGGTCGAGACCTGTGTCCCAGGAGTGGGAACGTTATAGGCAGATTATATTTGCGCTATGCCTTTTTATACGAATCTGCTGATACACCGAAACATGTTTTAATTAAAGAAATCTCAAATTAATCAGAAAAAAAGTATAACTACAGTGCCAAGATTTAAGCGTTTTCAAATTATTCAAACATAATGATTCTTATTGATTTGCTGTCATAAAAGAAACATGTCTTCGCTCAACAAAATTCATATCTCTATGAAAATTCTATTAAGTACCAGATGTCAGATTTCGTTCGACATGCGCGTACATGATGACAAATTGACAAGACATTTTTATATGTTCTTGCTATAAACCTGCATAGCTAGCTACTAATATTACATGAACTAGCGACCTGCCACTACTGTACGTGGTTTTTACGACTTCACAAAAAAAAAAAATCTTTACTAATGTTAGAGCCATAATATTAGACTATCATAGAAATATTGTCAGAGATGTATGAGTCATTGAAGAACCTATGGTGGTATAATATGTACATATGATTTAAATTGTCTATGATCATAATTAAGGGATCCTATTTGACGTTTTCGTTCAAATATCCGTCTAACCTCAAAAATGGCGTCAAAATGCAAGAATTTCGACTGGAATATTGAAACAACAAAAATATTAATAAACCTTTACGAGGAAATCGAGTATTTGTTTTACAAATGTTTAACAGTTTTTATCTTATTTTTAATACAATTAATATAATTGCACTCACAGCAACGGAAACCACGGCTAAATCGTTAGCCATCTTGATTAAGTATTACGTTTACATGATCATAAGTGTAAGTGTAATCAGTTTACTATGATCATAGAATTTGATAGAGAGAAATAATAATAATAAAATACATTCATATTTCACTAAGGCCCCAATTACACTGATCATATGAAATTATATTTGTATGATAAATATATCATATATTTATCATTTATCATTTGTGAAATATGAATGTATTATATTATTGTTATTTTATTATTACATTGGAATAAATTCTCGAAATGACGGTTAAAATCGCATCTAAGTCCGCTGAGTAGTTTAAAGGAACAACGCGTTCACACAGACAGATACGAAAAGCAACTGTAATTTATAATATCTATGGATATAGATGTGAAAGTTATACGATGTGTCTGTTTCGTTTTCACGGATAAACGACTGAGCTGCCAACTGGTCGCACAAACTATGAGATATCATCACGAGAAGATGATTCAAAATCAAAATATTTTATTTCACATAAACCTACATGAGCACTTATGAAACGTGAGAAGCTAGGTGCACGGTTCCAATTGATCGTTTCGTATGGAGAAGAGCCGGCAAGAAAGTCCACGGATTGAAATGCAAAACTATTATATTCCTTCGCATTATATTCAACCTTGGACCATGAAAAAAGAGATAAACAAAGTTTTTTGAACAATATCAACCACTAGGGAATGAGGAAAATGTCGTAAGGAAAGTTTTGAATATGCAAGTCGATGGCTATTAGAGTAGGGGAAGACCAAAGAAACGATGGATGGACTGTGTGAAAGATGATATAGCTAGAAAGGGAGTGAGTACCGAGATGACGACTAATAGAGAAGTATGGAAGAAAGGGACATGTCGCGCCGACCCCAAATCAATTGGGATAAGGGCAGGAGAATGATGATGACCAACCACTAGGGAAGTACCAACCGGGGTGTTGAAGTTCGTGTATAGGAAAATCGAACATTCAAGCAGACGAAGTCGCGAGCAAAAAATAGATTTGGTATATTTTTTACGTCACGTCTTTGTAATTATTTTTGTAGGCAGTATTTTCTTGGCTTATACGCCGGAAAAAAAAATGATTACTTTACTTGTAAAACTTGTAAAAAGCCTTCTGATAATAATATGCCGATACCGTGTCTAGGGTCTTTGTAGGAAATTAACCTGTCAGCCGTGAGCCACATGCAGGGTGTGTCTTTTGACCATGAATTACTTTGATAATGTTACTGATCGGTTTAAAAAAAGTAAAAATATATTGTGATTGATTGCTTTATAAAAAAAAAACAATCAATTAAATACTTAAGTAGTAAGCAGTTTCTACGCATGCTTTTGTCAGAATCGTGTTTTACTGTCTCTTCATTAGCACTACGATATTTTGAGAAAACAATGTACTTTTTCAAAGGATTTAATCTTCTTGTTTTTCTTCGTTTCACTGGCACGACAGCATTTCATATTTTATTTGCCAAAAACTTCTCCACTTCCACAACGACGTTGATGGCATTAATTTGAATTAAATTTGGCATTCAATTGCTGATGACATGGTGCTGCTGAGTCCCTCGATTGATGCGCTCAGACAGTTACTTGGAGTGTGTGAACGATACGCCATGGCTCATGGTCTCCTGTATAATGTCAGGAAAAGTGAGGTTAAGTGTTTCGTGTGGGTTCCAGAAAACTGACGACAGTTCCTCCTGTTTACTTGTACGGGGTGGCACTTAAGAGAGTGTCTCGTTTTAAATACCTTGGGCACATTTTGACTGAGAACCTTTTTGATGACGAGGATATCGAGAGAGAGCGAAGGGCGTTGTCGGTTCTATGTAATATGCTGGCCCGCAGGTTTGCTAGGTGTACTAAAGCTGTGAAAATTACGTTGTTTAAGGCATACTGCCAGACGTTTTACACCTGCAGCCTGTGGGTCAGGTATACGCAGAGAGCCTACAGCGCCGTCCGCGTTCAGTATAATAATGCTTTTCGGGTGTTGCTGGGGCTTCCGCGGTTCTGTAGTGCGTCGGGCATGTTTGCCCAAGCAGGCATAGATAGTTTTGAGGCTATCATGCGCAAAAGAACGGCATCCCTAATGCGTAGGATACGTGGAAGCTCCAATAGCATCTTGAAGGTTATTGTGGAGAGGCCAGACTGCCCTTTTCTGGTGCACTGGTCCAGTAGGCATAGCTGCGGGCCTGGTGCTGAAGAAAGATATTTAAATTGATAGTGCTATAGAATTTAAGTTTTGGACTTGTTTTAGTGTAATTTTAATTTATTTTGACATAATTTTAGTTTGTTCTTGATTTAATTAACTTTTTTTTTTGATTTGATTTTGATTTAATTTTGCTTTTAGTTTAATTTAATTTTTGATTTAATTCTAATGTAATATTGACTTTTTGATTTGGATTTTGATTATAATTTTGATTTTGTCTTTTTATTGTAATTTAGATTTGGTTTTGGGTTTGGATTTTGGATTTCAGATTTTTTTAAGTTTTAATACTAACACAATATGGATGTTTTCCGAATTAAAATATTTGAATTTGAATTGAATTAATAAAGGATTTTATAATAGTACACAAACCATTGAAGCATTTAATAGTAAAATAATTGACACAACTATTTCGTAGGCAAGCATTTGTGTCGATAATAATAATTTATTATTTTTACTCAAAAGCAACACTGCATTTATCGGTATGATCACCGCCACGGTTTGTAATATTGTTTGTAAGTTTTGATCATGATTTTTCACTAATAAACTATATGTATACTACATACACAAATACATACATAAACTCACGCCTTCTTCCCATGGGGGTAGGCAGAAACTATAGAATGCCACCTACTACGCTCCTTACATACCCTTTTGCTTCACCTACGTTCATACATCTGGTCATACACGCACGCCGATTGCGAGTACTACGCACCTGACCTTTCTGAAGAACATCACCAATTTGGTCACTACATGTCCTCCTAGGGCGTCCCTTCCCGGCGTTTCCACTCACCTCTGCCTTATAAATACCTTTTGTTAGTCGCGTTCCACTCATCCTCTCCACATGACCAAACCATCTAAGCATACTCTTTTCAATTTTTGTTACTACATCTTCTTTTAAACTGTTGCTTTATCACCTCATTTTTCAGCCTATCATTCATATATGTATACTATGTATACTAATAAAGACGCTGAAGAGTTTATTTGTTAGTAGGGTTCCGTACCCGAAAGGTTCAAAGAGATCCATTTCTGTCACTCACGTGTCCGTCTGTCACACAAATTTTACAGCCAAACGGTTGAAGCTACAACGTATTCAAATTTTCTCCCATACAACTAAAGGGGGTGCGAAAAAAATATTGGCATTCCCCATCGAATGGAGTTGTTTAGAACTCGTTGAGTAGATAAATACTGTATTATTTGTTTTAAAAAATATTGGAAAACAAAGGCATGAGAAGCCACCAAAGTCAGCTTTTTTTACAAAATTTTGTTCCGAAGAATTTTTTAACTTCCCATTGACATATGAACTTGAAATTTGGTGATAATGTTTATTATTACGTATATTTTACTAACACATACCAATATATCGATAAATTTATTTTTATTTATTTATTAAAACTTTATGCACAAGTAAAAAAAAAATGTGTACAAAGGTGGAATTAATGCTAGAGGCATTTTCTACCAGTCAACCTTAGGGTAACGCAGATACAAAACATGGTAGGTGCAAGATAAGGGATAGATAACTCAAAAAATAAAAATATAAAATTAAAGGTTGTGAACTCAAACCATGGATTGGTTATTGGCAAGCATCACCCCAAAAAAGGAATTACTTAAATGTCAAACCTGAATGTCAAATATTGGATCATATTATAGTCATAATTTTCTTAATACAAAACATACATTCTTGGAGTAGAGTAGTATAATAGTAGTATTCTCCATGTTAAATACTGCTATTCAGCTGCATCTTTTCTTATTTTTGTGTTTATGTTCTTTTTTGCGTCATGTTTACCGCAAATAAACGTATTTTCTTTCTTTCTTCTTCATCTGGTTAGGTATGTTTTATGTTAAAAATATTGCTAATATACGTACTTGATCAATCTTATGTCTTTTCAAACAACCTACTTTTTACCTTTTGGCAGCCACATTCCACCGTAATACAATCAAATTTCGGCGAATAAATGCAAATGAGATGGCAGAAAATGCCCAAAATAATAAACCACCCTCATTTAAATACCCAAATCCAATATTTCACGAACGGAAGGAAATCTAAGACGGTATAAAACGGGCGATAACTGAAGGGAGTATCGAAGATTTTTGTAAGAGATAGGTTGAAGATAACAGGGCATTACCTTAACGAGCATTTGAGTTTGGAACATACGGCAGATTAGTTTGGACGGGAACGAGCGGTTTTTACTGACAAATGCTTGTACACACTGGACAGGTCCACTTAAATCTGTGTGGTTCTATCCTCAAAAGACTATCTCAGACATTAATCTGTATGGTCCTGGAAGATTATGTCTGGACTCTAAAAGATACTGCGACCTCTGAGCTTGTTTCGGTGTTTCTTCTCAGAGTAGTCCGATAAGATATAGGGAACGGAATAACGTTTTAAAATATTTTTGACGTCTAAAAGTGTTGTTTTATAAACAATTTCCAGAAATAAATAATATTTATAATTTATTTTGCTGAACAGATTAATTTTCAGGACAAGAGATGGAAGGACCAGCAACTTAAGAATATCAATTAAATCAATTGATACAGCTCACTGTGCTCAGTTTAAGATCGGTGATAATTGTAATACATGTAAATCCTTTCCTGTGACAAAGAGCCTGTCTGTCTATCTTGCTGACCATGGTTTTGTTATTGTTATGACCAGCATAAGTTTAGGCATAATAAGCCTATAATGTGCCCACTTCTGGGACACAGGCCTCCTCTCTGTGAGAGGAAGCGGGTCGTAATCCACCACGCGGGCCCAGTGAGGGTTGGTAGATGTCACATGCCTTCGAATTTGTAAATAACTATTTATTTATTTTACTTCGATGGTGCTAGTTTATCATGTGTGATTTCAAGTAACAGCTATAGCTATACGAAAGCGGGCACGCCTTTAAAATGTACAGAGAACGCTGCTGCCCATTCTCTAGTAAGTCCCATAGTCGCTAAAAAAGTTTGATTTAATGTATAAACACTACAAACATTATCGGGAACTCTGTGCTGAATAGTGACTTACTTTTATTTATTTGTCCATGTCTCACTAGTCTCACAACTTCGTTCGTAAGGATTTTAAATATTATCCGAAACACAACCAGAGAACATTCACATGTTATGATTTTATTATCTTGTACATAACAATATAATTATACAACTTTTGCTACGGAACACAACTAGAAATCGTAAAAAAAAATCTGTCGTTCCCTATATTTTTTTATGCACATACCTAGCATAAATGATGAAGAAATGAGTGATGACCATAAATGAACAAAAAATTATGGAGCAGCTTTATTTAAGAATTTAGTGGGGGGGAAAATGGAAATAGCCCAAATTAAGATAAACTTCTCGGTCACAAAAAAATATTTTTGGAACCATAGGTAGCATCTTTTTAATTTAAGTAGTGATATTTCCCCTGCTTTGCCCTATTTTGAAGACTTGACAAAACATCGAGATTTATGTATTATATTGATGAGATACCTCTCATGATGGTGAAAACCACATCAAAGACAAATACAAAAAGTGATTTGTATGTATGTACCTACATATCTATAACATTAACTTCCGTTTTTACAAAAAAACGAAAGATGGGCCAGAGCGTAACAAAATGGGTATCCCAGGGAAAGAAAAAGGAAGAGAGGAAGACCATTTCAAAGATGGGAAGACGACTAGAAAAAAAAAAATATTATATCTGCGGGATCCCACATGGAGGATAAAAACTCACGACAAGCACACAGCACAGCTCTGGAAAACCCCGGAGGCCCATGCTTAAGAGAAATGCAATCTGAGATTTCTGACGTAAAAACCTTTAATTTAAATAAATTGTAAAACTAGTTTTATAATTGCTAAGACTATTTGAAATTGAAACATTAGCTTAAAACTTAGGAAGGTTGACCCCAACGGCCAATACTTGCTCTAAGAAAATACCCTTTATCATTATTAATTAACGGTACTAAAGTCTGATCTTATTAATATCGGGACATTAGCCCCTTTATTTATAAACGCTGCCTAAAGTTAAGTAATGATTAGCGACTGTTTTACCATACATTTTTGACGTTTTAAATGTCTCTTAACTTTAATCATCGTTTATAAATAAACCCCCTAATTTGATATTCTTAGTTTAGTAGGGCGGTAATAAAATCAAACGCGTGGGTTCATGAGAAACATTAAAATAAAATATTTCTGCTGAAAATTTTTATTGTAACAATATTGGTTAATTATTCAGTAGTTCTCTTGAGGAGCTTGTGGCTAAAGTAATAACTGCCACACGGGTCGATCGATCAGGTTAAGCTACGCTTGCCGCGGTTGGTCCGTGGATGGGTGACCATCTTTTCATACCAAGATTCCTCCATGCTTCGGAAAGCACGTTAAGTCGTTGGTCCCGGCTGTCATTTGTAGATCTTTGACAGCTGTTACGTGTCGTCAGAAGCCCAAAAGTCTGACAACCAGTCTTACCAAGGGATATCGTGTTACCCAGTAACTGGGTTGTGGAGGTCAGATAGGCAGTCGCTCCATATAAAATACTGGTATTCAGCTGCATCCGGTTAGACTGGAAGCCGACCCCAACATAGTTGGGAAAAGGCTAGGCAGATGATGAATTCAGTAGTTCTCTATTTAGGTCTTGTTACGAAGTTTGATTTATGACCTAGCTAGAAGAAGTATATTTTTGTGGTGCGTAAACAGTTGATAAGATATTAGTTAAACTTCTATATAAATATGTCTTGGATGAATGGCGCCACAGTACAGCGGACAGCACCATCTAACAATTTGATTCGTTATCGAGTAATCATGTGATCGGAAACGGAAGCGAGCCCTGCCGCTTGGACACGATCGTCGGTGGAGAGGATGCAGCGAGTGTTGTGATATTCTACAGTCGAGCTTAGGGATGCAAGAAGAGCCAAAAAGTGTCGATTTTTTTCTACTACTACTAAGACCCGATGTTTCGCATGTCGGCGACCGCTGATAGAACAAAATATATATTTCTGAAAAATTATTGGAAAATATTTTTGCACTAACTGAAAATGCTGCTGACATACCGAAAATCGTGCAAAAATGTTTTGTACCTTATGAACGTTCATCCCAAGCGAGCTGGCTGAAAAAAAATAGTAGGTACTTAGATTTAAATTTAATCAAATAATCACGAAAACCCTCTAGAAATGCGAATGCAAATTAAAATGGGGCCCACACACAGAACAATCGTCAGGAAGGCTTAGTTCGCCCACCTATGCGGTTATTTTTTTTTGACAGATAACTGATACAGTAGATACAGCCAGAATTTTTTATTCTAGTTATTTTCATAGTTTTATATCCTAAAGGATTCTTCTCTTGAGAACCTTTTTTTTAACAAATAAATATATAAAATTATGTTTTTAATACTAATAGTAACTGCTATAGTACTTGGCCACGCTATAGTAACTGGCCACTCATAACAAAAGAGGTAGAAACAAGGTAATGCAAGCAAGCCCATGAATGCAAAGGACAAAAAATATTTCTTTATCTATTTTATTTTCGTTTTAGTTCATAAAATGTTACCTAGATGGCGTTTTACATCATTCAAACGGTCAGTTTGAAAAAGTTTTGACAGATGTGGGCGTTTTGTTAAGAAAAAAAATAAGGTAAGAGTTTTGGAACAATTTGATTTGGTGTGCAACTTACTTTTCCAGTGCCTACATATGATGTGTTTCTTTTAGTATATTAAGTGAAGTTTAATTCTGTGTATATTCAAAGTTCGCAAGTTCGTTATAACCTTAAATGTTTACCGGCTAATAACTAAATTCAAATTTGGTTGAATTTCAGTTATTGGCCATCCCCGGCCAATTACTAATTTTCCATTATACGTTTTTTCAATTCAGTTTCGACCTTATAAGGGTATAATATACGGTATACAACAATTCTACAGTTCTAAATTCAATGAATCAGTTATTAGCCGGGGGTGGCCAATAGCTGGCAAGTAACATGGCCAATTACTAAATACTTTTTTTAAATTTCTTTCAGACTGCTTTAACATGCCAAAGGTACCGCAATATACCAAAGAACAATTAGACAAAGGTTTAGAAGACGTTAGTCAAGGTATATCAGTTCGTACAGCAGCCAAAAAATATGGTATACCTAGAGCAACACTACAATTTAAATTGAAACACCCGGATAGCAAGAGTGAATTTGGACCAGAACCCTACTTGACTAGAGAAGAAGAAAAACAGTTAGAAGAATGGCTGTGCAATATGGGCAAAAGAGGGTTTCCTAGAAATGCCGAAGGTATTCTAGATTCTGTTCAAAACTTTCTGAATAAAAACCCCAGAGAGACTCCATTCAGCGAAAATAGACCTGGAAAAGGATGGTTAAAAGGTTTTCTGAAACGCCATCCTAGAATAACTAAAAGAACGTATGAAGCTGTTACGCAGGCGAGTGCATGTGTATCCGAATCTGACATCAGAAACTGGTTTGGTTAAATCATGGATCAGATAAACAAGTCTAATCTAACCCACATTTTAGATGACCCTTCCAGAATTTTTAATGCTGATGAAAGCGGTTTTCAGACCTGTCCATCTACCGGAAAAGTCTTTGCTGAAAAAGGAGAGAAGAATGTCTACATCATCGATAAAGGAAAAGCCAAAGAAAATATGACAGTACTTTTTACAATATCTGCTGATGGACAGATGGTGTTGCCTACGATTGTGTACCCCTATCAACGTTTACCTGAGAGAATCAAACAAACTGTACCTGATGACTGGGGTGTAGCAACTAGCAGTTCAGGATGGATGACGGCGGATACATTTAAATATATTATCGTGCATGTTTTTCACCCTTTTTTAGTGAGAAATAACATTCAGCTACCAGTTTTGTTGTTTGTTGACGGACACAAATCTCATTTAACTTACGACCTAAGTGTACTAGCTCGCTCTCTTCAAATAGAAATATTTGCTCTGTATCCAAACGCCACTAGGATTCTTCAGCCAGCTGATGTGTCACTATTTAGACCCGTAAAACAGTTCTGGAAATCGGCAGTTAGAGAATGGTTGCTAGAGAACATTGGTGAAGTTGTTTCTAAGCAAGATTTTGCTTTCGTTCTAAGAAAAGTTACAGACAAAATTAGTTCTGCCTGCATTGTAAATGGCTTTCGAGCTTGCGGTCTCTACCCTTTTGATCCAAATGCTGTCGATTATTCTAAATGCTTAGCAAAGTCAGCATCCAAATCTGAAGACACTGTAGATATTTTAAATGATGAACCCGAAAAATTACTATCATTGACAAAATTTTCGGAAATCGTAGGTGTAGAGATGATTAACAAATTTAAAGATATTAAAAATATAATGCAAGATGTCCAAAACAAAGAATCATTTTTCACTCTTTATCAAATATGGAATTTTTATCATTCGAATACGGAAAATACGATAGAGAATACTAATGAAAATATAACAGAGACTACTAATGAAAATACGACAGAGAATACTAATGAAAGTGAGGAAGGAGAATACAATGACATGGAACCAGAACCGACAATTGCACAAGAAGAAAACTTTAACAGAACAATTATAAATAACAATATTTCTGAAAACGAAAAAAATATAATCAACTAATCAATATAAATCAGCAACACACCAAAGCCTTGAAAGAATCCAGGATGAACAGAATAGCGCGAGAAATGACGACCAGACCTGTGAATATGAAAACTTTCCTCACTCTGACAAAGAACCCTTAACCATTCAACCTTCAAATAATGAACAAATCAACATTACTAGTGATCTAAAGAATACCGACCAAGAACTTGTAACTTTAGAAGACCTAGGAATAGCAAATGCAGAAAACCATGAAAGAAACCTACCATCCTGTTCAACAACAAGACTCAAAGATTTTTTATCAATACCTCCAGGACCAACCAGAAAAGGGAAACGTAACACTGAGAGGCTACCTTACCACATATCAGGACCAGAATACCAAAAGATTTTAGAACAAAAATCCAAAGAAAAGAATAGACTAGAGGAAGAAAAGAAGGCAAAGAAAGTTGCGAGAGAGCAAAAAAAAGAAGAAAGAAAGAGGAAACTAGAGGAAATAAAGATAAAAAAGTTGGAAAAGACTAGAAAAATTGAGTCTATTTCTTGCTGTGGTGTGTGTAAAAGAGTTGTAAAGAGCATAAAATTGAGATGTTGTGAATGTCAGAAAGCATATCATAAATTATGTATTCCTAAATCTCACCTTATGCATATACCTCAGGAGGAAGGAGACAATTTCTTATGCCATAACTGCTTTTGTACGGAAAATGATGAAGTATTTCTGAGAACGAGGAGAGTGAAAGTGACGAAGAAAATCAGGAATTTTTAAATATAATAAGATCAGGACAAAAAGAACTAGGTTTGAGCTGCGTAAAATTTTAATTCAGATAAAAAAGAGTCAATAATTTAGGTACTAAGATTTCACAAATAAATTGGTTGGCTAATTACTGTGACTTGTCATGACAATTACTGTGATTTCATGGCCAATTGCTAAATTTCTTAAGTGATTGAATTTGATTGAGATTTTTCACCAATAAAAATGTGATTTTATCTTATTTGTTTTATTACCTGTGACCCCAACTCATTCACTTTTATTTGGTATGGGATAAGTGTATGTGACTTTATCAACATGTTTTTTATTGATGTCAGAAAATAAATTTTACGTGGCCAATAACTACAGCATTCACCCTATAATTAATATTCTATTCTCAAAAATCGATGTAAATAATGAGTATAATCCTTTCCACTGCATTATAATAGTTCCAATTTTCCGCTATTCCAATGCGAATTTCATCCCTATGTTTCCACATTTCAGCGGTGCCCTAATCCAGCAGCTATAAACAAGGATACAATTGTAATAAACGCTGCGAATCCCAAACGAATTGCTGATGAGTGATTCAGATGGGGATAAACCCATCTTATACTGAAGAATAAATACATACTATTATTATGTTTGGACACAGGAAATCTGACTTGATACTCGTAAATTGACGAAGAAGAAAATATGTATAACTGCGGTAAACATAATTCAAAGAAATACACACAAACACGAAAGAACAAGTTGGCGAGCAAAATATGCGTCACATCCACGCAAAACGGCCATCGCTCAGCATAATGCTGCGACCCTATGCGAGATAGAGCCCCAGCGCCGGTTTTTAGCGACAGCCGGCGTTAACGTGATAACGTCAACTGTTCATCATTTAGTGAGATATAAATCACATCACACTAATATTATAAGGGCGAAAGTTTCTGAGTTTGTGAGTGTGTTTGTGTGTTTGTTACTTCTTCACGCTCAAACGGCTAACCAATTTTGATTAAATTTTGTATGGAGGTAGCTGACACCCTGGATTAAGACATATACTTTCTATCCCGATGTTCCCACGGGATCGAGACTTACGCGGGTGAAACCGCGGGGCGTAGCTAGTGTTTATATAAATATAATATTTAAAATGGCAATACTCCGTAACGTTGGCAACGATTCAATCGCCGCGGCCTAATGTAATCTGTGGGCTCAGCTGTCATAAAGCTAAAATGGGTACTTTAGCGAATAAGGCAGATTGTTGAAGGATTGGGTGACTGATTTAGAAAGGTTGTCATCTGCTATTAACAGAAGATGCTGATATAGATGTACTTTTAGGCACGCATGTATTTTGGGATTTTTTTAATAATCCTAATTATCCAAACTTTAATATTTATATAATTATAATTGCGAAAGTAAGTTTGTTTGTAACGCGTTTACGCTAAAACAGCAGAACGGATTTGAATGAATTTTGGAGCATGGGTAGACCATGGCTGGGCTAGGAAATAGATCACTTTATATCTCAATATACTTACAGGTTCAAGACCTATGCCAATAAAACCGCGGGCCGCAGCTAGTAAGAAAATAAAGCTCACTTCGGGTCCTACGTTAAATTAGATTTTGATCGATGAAACCAGAGATATCATTTGAATTATTTTTAAAGCGGTTTGAATTTAAACAACGGTTTCATATGAAAGTTTCAGTTTCAGTAAGAAAGAGATTGAAGAAAGACCTCTAAATATATATAAGACTTTATCTCAAACTATAGTTTGAGTCGTTTACGCCTTGGGCATTTTAGTTATAACTAAAATGCCAAAACAAGGCATAAACGACTACACGACTGGTCTAATTTATTCATCATCATCATTTCAGCCGAAAGACGTCCACTGCTGAACAAAGGCCTCCCCAAGCACCGCCATTCCATCGATTCTGTGCTTCCCGCAACCACCTTCGGTTTGCCGACGATATATTTGTCATGGCTGAGACTTTGGAGGACCTCGGTACAATGCTCGATGACTTCAGTTGAGCTTCCGAAAGAGTGGGTCTTAAAATAAACATGGTTTAATTATTAATTAAAAAGTCATAATAAAATTATCTTTGGGTATAAACTAACTCTTAGCACAAATGGCACTTTTGTAAATATTGACATCTTCAATTGTCCAATGAATAGATTTAAAAGCCTCACCCGCTCCTCTTTCTTAAATACCTTTTCTGAAAATCGTCAAACTTAGTAAGGTTGTAGCGGCATCAACATCGCCACATGCGAACTACGCGTCAGACTGACGTCACGCAAATCCTGCATCGCGCAAGCAGAGTTTACCGCGCGACTAGCATATATACAACGTCCCGACATCAACCATCGGGCAGTTGCCCACCAGACACAACACCCGTCTGGTCGGAGGATCCGCCCTTTTCTGTGGTGGTTGAGAAAACTTTACACCCTGTTCCTCATACCCCCAAAAGGTCATATTTTTATATTAAGTAACCTTTATCAAAATTTAACTTTATTAATGCTCATTACACAAATAGTTTCTGCTCGTACTGCTACTAAAACTCCTAGCGATTACACTCTTCTATCTTTACTTTTATGTCTACCTGTGGACAGCATTGTGGGTCATATTATTATTAAAATTGTTTATGTTAAATTACTTGTAAGTTCTTATAATATAACGGTTTGTTAATCCTTTCAATAAAAATAAAAACAACCACGTGGAGAGAGCAAATTATCCTATTTTTAGCACCTGACAGGATATTTATGATTAGCGCTATTGCGAGCGTTTCATTAACTGCAACAAGCTGAGTACTTGTTTCGGACAAAATCGAAACTTTCCGCTATCTAAAATAATATTTTTATATTCAAAAATAACACTACAAAGTGAAAAATAACTTTAATTTCGGAAGTCGGTGTCTTTGGATCTGTATTCGAGTTTTTTGCCACCAACTTCCGAAATTACAGTTATTTTTCACTTTGTAGTTTTATTTTTGGTTGTCGGTTATTATTTTTTTTGGAAAAAGTTTTTTATTTTTTACTTTTTAGTGGGTCAGTTTTGAATGTGTCTAAGTTAAAATAGCCTAATGTTAACTGCTCATCACCTTTTACAAAATATTGCTTTTCCCGATGCTGGGAGGTTGATTGTTGAGGAGTTCTCCTGGTAAGAACCAGGAGAACTGCTACTCACCATATGCATACTGACGAGCATAAATTGCTTAATCACAACCCGTTAAATAGGGGTACTCATCAGTAGCGAAGCTACAACTTACATTAGAGGGAAGCCGAAGAAAAAGTTGTTCAGTTCACATAAATTCAAGATAACATAAAAATTACCTCAAAAATGTTGTCATTCCTTTACAACATTTTTCTTTTTTTCTTAATTTAACGCCATATAAATTTGTCGGAATTCTTAGTTAAAACAGAAAATGTAAACTGCGTTCGCGATTTAGGATACCTATAGTCTATCCTAAAAACGCGTACGCGTTTTTATCTTATGATTTACTTATTAAATACCTGTAATGTGACTATGTACTACCTATAATATTTAGTAATAGTAACTCAGTCTTTGTTCCGAAGGGAAGCCGGTAGGAATGGGGTTGTATGAAGCCGTCGCCCCTGGTACTCATTATTATATTATTCCGGTGGCCATATGTGGTCTCCATCATCAGTTTCACTTCACCAAATGGTGCTTTCCGAGAGCAAATGCACGAGTTGCTATAAAAAAACACCCAAATCGCTATAGGTTGCCTATAAAATTTGAGGGTTTCCCTCGATTTCCATGGGATCCCGTCATCTGATTATGATTTGCTGGCAATGGGAGCACCTCGAGAGTATACCCTTTCAAACAAAAAAAGAATTTTCAAAATCGGTCTATAATTAACGGAGTAATCGCGAAACAAACATACAAAAAAAAAAAAAACATACCGCCGAATTGAAAACCTCCTCCTTTTTGGAAGTCGGTTAAAAACTAGCGACCAGGGCGTGCTTCACACGGAGCGCCACCTCATCATCTGCCTAGCCTTTTACCAACTATGTTGGGGTTGGCTTCCAGTCTAACCGGATGCAGCTGAATACCAGTATTTTACATGGAGCGACTGCCTATCTGACCTCTACAACCCAGTTACTGAGTAACACGATATCCCTTGGTAAGACTGGTTGTCAGAATTTTGGGCTTCTGACGACCCGTAACAAATGGCAATGATCTACAAATGACAGCCGGGACCAACGGCTTAACGTGCTTTTCGAGGCACGGAGGAATCTTGGTATGAAAAGATGGTCACCCATCCACGGACCAACCGCGGCAAACGTAGCTTAACCTGATCGATCGACCCGTGCGGCAGTTATTATTTAGCCACAAGCTCCTCTCACGGAGCGCCACCTAACGAGTCTAAAACAAATCTTTAAAGCACATTCACAAAGTTTCATTGAAATCGGTTCGGTGGTTTCGGAGAGTACCGTAAAACGGGGTGAATAGAAATGCAGGGGTGAATCGAGACGCAATTTTATAATGGATTTTAACGTTGCAATAATATATTTTGTTGCCAAAAAGGACTTTAATGTGTTACCTGTACTATAATTAACGATTAAGTGCCTTGGCAACAAACTATATTATTATTTCAAGGCTCAAATCCATTTTAAAGTTGCGTCTCGATTCACCCCTGCATTTCTATTCACCCCGTTTTACCCGGTACCTATCGTGTACAAACGTAGTAACACTTGATATTTATATATTATTAACCAGGGAGAACTCGCGCCCTCAAAAGTTACATATGAGCACTCGCGCTAGAATTTTGCTCACATTTTGAAAGTGGTCAAACTGTCATAAATACTTATATATTTTTCACTATTCTGTAATTACACACGTCATGAATAATCAAATTAAATATTTATTTTAAGTACAAAACAATACGAAGAAAATGTAATATCTCATAAATTATGAATATGTAATTAGAAAAAAAAATCGGTTGTCTGTAAAGTCGGTTTACTGACGATAGTTGAACGTGAAAACGTCATAAGAATCGCAGCAATTATCGTTGCTATAAACAATTGACACCACATTCACTTTTCACTGCACTTCATACTTGACGAAAACATGTAAATGTATTATTGTATAGCAGCTGTCCACGCGGACGCATCGCTCACTCAAGTAGGAGAGAGACAGATGTCGAACGCTGCCGAACGCGGAGGCCGATTGTGCCTCTTTGTCGCTCGTTCCGCGCTCTCGCTTGCACTTCAAGCCTTAAATGGAACGCCTCAGAGCGAGGTAACGCCGCATGAGTCATGTTTTTTCGTGCGTGCAGCCGGCTCCATCGAATTATAAGACGTTGTCACGTCAAAAAAAACAAATAACGCAGCGCTGGTATTCTGATAGGGTGAACACCGCGGGTGTATTACGGTACATCCGCATTTGGCTTGTGTTAGTGGCATGTAAGTAGGTCAAAGTTTTGGGTCATCAAGATCTGAAATGCTGTCGTGCCAGTGACACGAAGAAGAAGAATAGGGGGAGCTTATTGCCATTAACTGGGCCCTAATCAAGACTGTTTGCTGGCTGCTACTGCCAAATTTAAAAAACCAGTTAAACTTCAAAAAATCAAAACAATAGAAGGTCATAAATCTAAACTAGGCTGAGAATCAGCATTTTTTGGACGTCATGATTACATGTGGCAGTCCCCGCCCTTCACCACGACCTAGGGGTTTAGTTGGGAAGAAGAAGTGGAGCAACAAACTCCCCAGCAGCACAGCTGTTTGTTCACTTGGAAGAACTAGATTCTATAAAAAAGAATGCAAAGTAATTTACATTATGATACACAAAACATTAAATTAAATAATTTGCCATATATGTCAGCTGGCACACGCGTATACCAACAAAAACATTGGAAACTATACTCAAGCAGAAATAAAAAGTAAAAACGAAAAACAACAGACCTTTCAAAAAAAAAACACTACAAAGTGAAATATAGCTTCAATTTCGGAAGTCGGTGTC
Organism: Tiliacea citrago; assembly: GCA_963921375.1. Lineage (NCBI taxonomy): Eukaryota > Metazoa > Arthropoda > Insecta > Lepidoptera > Noctuidae > Tiliacea > Tiliacea citrago. Next base: position 4,439,827 of record OY992801.1, read on the forward strand.
TTTGGTTTTGTATTTTCGTTTTTTGCCACCGACTTCCGAAATAAAAGTTATTTTTGATATTGTAGTGTTTTTTTCTTTCTAAAAAGATTATATTTTTCACTATTTAGTTGTCCTACCCCACAAAAATTCGATTCGATTCCAAAATCAGTCCACAACTGACGAAAATATCGATGAACATACATAAAAAATTAAATACATTCAAACGAACATAGAACCTGCTTCTTTTTTGAAGTCGGTCAAAAAATAACTTAATACCTAAATAAAAGCCTCCAGGCATAAAGGACGTGCCGTGCTTGAAGTCACAAATGATAAATTAGCACCATCGAAGTAAATCGAACACTGACATCCACGCGGGCGAAGCTGCGGGCAAAAGCTAGTTTTCTATAATATGTCCAAAACAAACATAAATAAAAAGACTGTAGCTTTGTAAACCATCTTATACACTGTCCTCCCATACCTATAACTTGAAAACATTGTAAAAGCCCACTTTTTTTAAAATAGTAACCGTGGAGTTTTTTGCCGGCTCTTCTCCATAGGAAACAACCAATTGGAACCGTGCACCTAGCTTCTGACGTTTCATAAGTGCCCATGTAGGTTTATGTGAAATAAAAAAAAATGATTTTGATTTTGAAAACATATTAAGTACTATGAAGAGTATTTTTTCTCTTCCATTTATTTTTATTCAATATTCATAATTTCAGCCAACAGACGTCCACTATGGTGTTAAAATGCATAGAGAACGCTGCTGCCCATTCTCTAGTAAGTCCCTTAGTCGCCTTTTACGACAAACACGGGAAGAAATTTGGTGATGCTATTCTTTACGTCCGACACCACACAGAGTTTATTTTTATTGACAGACAGGAATACGCGAATATTCACATGTCCTTTTATGAATCCCCCTAGTTGGGGAAGGGCCGTAATCAGAGACTTGTGAAAAGATAATGTTGGTTCGACATCGCTTTTCATTATGGATTTTGTGCTAGATCACATTGCCGGTTACGTAGTTATGTGAAAAAAGGGAAAAAAAGAACAATTACCAATTCACACCAATATAAATGATAATTAAGGCGAGGTTGCAGTACTTTTTAACTTTTTTAAACCTCTGTAAATCTAGCAAAATATAAATTTTGCGCAAAGAGAAAATATTTTAAGAAAATTTAACATATTATCAAGCCCTGTGTGAAGATAGAAACATGAATTAAATTAATTGGCTCGATAAAAAAAATCACAAAGATGACACTAAATCGCTATTTAAAACGTGTACCTTGAAGAGATTACTTCGTTAAACCATGTAAAAGTTATACCAAAAGATAGGCCTTATTGTTTTTTAGTACTTGTTGAGAACACATTTTATAATTTCCTTACTATTTTTTTCAAATATACACAATATACACAAGTCAGTCACAGTCCATAAGTATATACACAATATACTTATGGAGCAAATATACACAAAATCTAGCAGTTCAAGAGCTCGCAACGGCCGGCCAGTTACAGCCGGCTACACACAACGGCCTTAAGGCTAGGTTGAAGTTGAGGGTGATGAAGAATTACTAACATTACCCAGGTATAAAATCTCATCTGAACCTTGTAAAGCATAGCGCCTACCACAAGTCATTAAAAATGTTCAATTAACTGCCGACAGAAATAAAAAGTCTAGTATATACAAGTGGGTTTCAGAATAAGCTCAAACGGTTCTTGTTAGATAAGTTTAGTGTCTATATTCTATTGATGAATTATGAATTAATACAAAAGTCTAATTTTATTGATTTGAAATGAAATTTTTACTGAATTTTATTATTATTTTGATTTTAATGTAATTTGGATAATTATTGTAATGATTTAAATATAGATTGCATGCATGATGTTTCATAAATATTTAGTTATAGAAATTCAGACACAATGTAAAAATTGTTAGTGAATAAATGAATTGGTAAAGACTAGCAAAAAGCAACCGACGTGAGGGTTTAATAAAACTGGCCAAGTGCGTATCGGACCATGCACAATGAAGGATTCCATAATGGGGATTAATTTATCTTATGCAGAAACTTAACATTGTAACTGAAAAACATGTTCCCTCATACATTCCTTTAATCTATAAGAAGTTTTCCTGTAATCTGTACCTAAGTAAAGAACGGCATGTATTTAATGCGGCAACTAAGTAAAATGAATATAGCTTTTAAAAAAAAATAGAGTGGGTACCATATATAATGGGTTGGCAGCTAATAAGGAGTATCGTAATAAGTAATAGGTAGCATATTAATATATCAGTTTTTAGCTTTATTTTAATTTAAACTGGCATCGAATTTTTGTTTTGGTAACTGAATTTACCAACAATAGAGGGGATCTGGCGCTCGGCGGCCGCTACCGCGGCACGCTCGCTTCGCTCGCTCGCCTTCGCTTGTTGATGGTTACTGTTCTAACCTAACCTAACCCAAATGATTCAATAACAGTAGATGACTTTGCAGCGATTAAGAAATAATATTTAATAGCTGCCATGTTATTTTTTTCGCTGCCATGTTATTTTTTTTTCAGCAAATAATTAGTCGCCCATTAAGTTGTAAGTCGCCTCGAAAATTATATTCCGTAAAGAACTATATACTGTAAGGTCAATCTTCATTTACCTATATTCTTAAATAAATTTAAAAACTTTTATTTTAGAATTATAATAAAGAAATATATCTTAAATCCTTACAATAAGCCTTTTCATTTGTTAAGTCACACGGTACAGTTTGTAAAACTTTTTTTGTAATTTTCTAATTTACCCCCCAAAAGTGACGCCGATATTCAAAATCCATTTATTTACGTTTTTGCAGACAGAAAATTCATCAATTCATTCATCTCATTGTAATGTACAGTCCATATTGTTTTTGATAATACCTAGATAGATTCTAGTCTATTGAACTCAATACCAGGCTTGGTTACCGAGAAGTAGGTAATTTCGAATCCCGAAAATTGGGTTGTTTCACGAAACATGAATTTCTGTTCACGTGAAAAGTTTTGCTGATGAATGTAAAAAATATTGGTAATTGAAAAAGACGTTACCTATTTCAATATCTATCTTTAGGATTTATCATCATTTTCTATCTTTTTAACCGACTTCCAAAAACGAGAAGGTTATATGTTCGGCTGTATGTTTGTTTTATGTATGTTCACCGATTACTCCGTCAATTGTGGATAGATTTTGAAAATGCTTTTTTTGTTTGGAAGGGTATGCTCCCGAGGTGGTCCCATTGCCACCAAATCAGAATCTGATGAGGGGATCCCATGGAAATCGAGGGAAATCCTCAAATTTTATAGGCATACCTATAGCGATTTGAGTATTTTTTATAGTAACTCGTGCATTTGCACTCGAAAAGCACCATTCGGTGAAGTGGAACTGATGATGAAGACCACAGATGGCCACCGGAACTTCTTAATAATAAGTATTTCACCGTTGCGATTCGATTAGGCACTTTAATATGGTTGCTAAGCAATTTATGCTCGTCAAAATGCATATGGTGAAGTCACATCATCAGTTCTCCTGGTTCTTACCAGGAGAACTCCTCAACAATTAACGCCGGTGTCTTTGGATCTGTATTTTAGTTTTTTGCCACCGACTTCCGAAATTAAAGTTATTTTTCGCGTTGTAGTGTTTTTTTTGGAAATCGGTTGTTTTTTTTTTTGTAAAAAGTTTTTTATTTTTCACTTTTTAGTGAGTCAGTTTGTAATTTATCTAATTTACAATAGCCTAATGTCAAATGCTCATCACCTTTTACAAAATATTGTTTTGCCCCGATGCAGGGGCGTTAATTGTTGAGGAGTTCTCCTTCTCTAAAAAATATTGGTAATTGAAAAAGACGTTACCTATTTCAATATCTATCTTTAGGATTTATCATCATTTTCTATCTTTTATCTTTAAGCTAAATTGTATTTGCACGTATTATTTTACAAAAACCCTCAATTAAGCCCTGGATATTTATGTCATTATTAATTTAAAAAAATAAATTAATTCACTTAGGATAAATTCCAATAAGGGGTAAATCCCCATAAAATATGAAAAATAATTAATTAATTTTATTTTAATAAAGAAAAATATTATTAATAAATAATGGATTCATCTATTTCTTAGACGTGACAATGCGACATTTTTGACAAAAATTTACAAAACTGACACATTTTCACGACAGGTGCTGTTTAGCAAAGCATAAAATATTGTTTGATCGAAACTTACAAAACTGTTGAATTGTCGGATTGTCGCCTGTCACTTGTTGGTTTTATTTTATAGGCTCTTGGATCTATGTGATGGAATTTTCAATTTGGGAACATATTGTAGGACTCGTATTCTTGCAAATAAATATTTTATTGTTTTATTATTACACGAAGAAGTAAAGGAGTCTCTACGTGTGATGATAGAAGATCTTTACCTTTTGTAAATGAATAATATGTATAAACTGTTGTTATGTAACTTGTATCCGCATTGTGCATGCGCCTTTACAGTCAACATAGAATACTTTAGCTGCATTTAGCTAGGGACTTTGTTCTGTATCAATAAGAATAATAATGTTTGTAAATTTAGTATTTTTAATTTGGATAGACGTTCTAACTTCGATGATGGGCGAGGAGCGAGGTTACTTATATTGTAATTGTTTACGTTGCTTCTTTTGAGTACCTTTTTTTTTATTGGTGGGAAATTATCAAATAGCTTCTCCACTTAACCCGCTCTGGGCGGAGCGAGAGGGCGTGTCAGACTTTTACTAATAAAACCCACCCGTGTTCCTTTCGTTGCCTGTGTGCCAGGGCCACGATATCCCTTTCGGACAAACTCGCAACCCTGGCAGGCGTTGGTCCTAACGGACCCCGTCAGTTGGTGGTGACATCTCTTTGAGGCGCGCGTGGAACACAACGTGCCGTCGACCCAGGCCTGGTCCTTATTGGGCGGCGAGCTACCCATCGCTCTCGACTCCCAATGCCCGGGGCGTCTCCTGCAGCGACCAGGGGCGCGAGGGCGTGAACCTAGCCTCACTCTCACGCGTTCCGCCTCCTCCTTCGCTAGCATTACTGCTTCGCAGAAGGTGACGGCCTCCCATGCACTCTCGCTCCGAACCATGGCCTGAACTAGGGCCGGACGCGAGAGGTCGCCGCCGCCGATCGCCTCCGTGAGGACACGGCGGTGCTCCGCCCAAACCGGGCAGACCTCCACCGTATCCTCCGGGTGGTCACACAGTGGTGAAGACCTGCGTCAGGCGGAAGGTGAGGGGCCGTGGCGCCTCTCTAGCCACTCCTCAAAGAGATAATCATCCTCTTTTATGTACCTACTGTTCAAATATTTCGACACTAATGTATTTTTGTTATGAAATAATTAACTTGAACATCAGAGCACATGCTCTTAACCCATAGTTGTCGGAAACAAACAGTCACCGAAGCCGAAATCGGCATGGGATGTATTCTGATGTATTAATTCTCGCGTGCGCACTGTTATAGTAGTGTCAGTTATTCTTATTGCCTAACAATTTCATTACACTTTAATTTTAACATGCTCGTATTATGCCTCATTAATATTCTGTTCATAATAATAGTGTTTCTCGATTTGATTGCCAAAGTTTGTCTGTCATATATTCAAAATAGTTTTGAAGTACCACTCAGCTGATGTATGGTATGACAATATTATAATTTTATGAGTAATATATGACGCAAAATACAAAAAAAAAAACAAAATGTTTATTTCTGTACCAATAGTTTATTTTAGTTGTCTGTTCCAACGAACCGCACTTATCAAAATATTGTTTCAGTGCAGTTAGTGGAATTGCTCAGGTGTGCTTCGGTCAAGTGCTGTTGAAATCAGTGCTCTTAGTGGAATACCTCGTGATTGGAGCCTCCTTTTAAGCATGATGACGCCTGTGTTAGGAGGCTCCGCACTTCCACCGCTTTGGCTGTTTGTACAATTTACAAAAAATCAACAAATAAGTTTTTAGTTTTATGTAGGTATACGTTTTTCTTTATTACTAAAGTAATATATATTTCTCGAGCGCGTGCTGCGTGCTTTCCATTTACATAAAGAATAGTTTATTAGCATACATTCAAACACGCTCGCTCGCAAATGAATTGAGCATCAAGTATACATTAGTGAATGTGTGATTTGTGAGGTGTGTCGAGTGTGTGGGGTGTGTGAGGTGTGGGGTGTGTAAAGTGTGGGGTGTGTGAAGTGTGGGGTGTGTGAGGTGTGGGGTGTGTGAGCTGTGGGGTGTGTGAAGTGTGCGGTGTGTGAAGTGTGGGGTGTGTGAGGTGTGGGGTGTGTGAGGTGTGGGGTGTGTGGTTGGTATGGATACGTGTAGTATAGCAGTACCTATACCTAATTTTCACCTATTGTAACAATAATTCAATATCTGCATAAGTGCGTGATTTTAACCGTTCTATTAACATTATCTTACCTTTATGTAGATTTTCAGTGTAAATGTATATATATTTGTTTATTTTATTATATATCCGTGCTGATTTATTATTATATTCTATACGTGAGGATTTGTTTTTGGCTTTCTGGTGACTATTACATTTTGTATCTGTTTTTATTAGCTGTAAGTCCTCCATGTTCTAAATAAATAAATATTGTGTAGCAGCAAAATTGGTTACCACTGGACTCTGGAATGGTTACCATTTTTTTTTTAATACGCTGGTAGTTGCATCTATTATTACTAGCCTGTTATTGAACACTGCAGGGTTCTTCATCTATATGAAAAGATTCTTATAGAGAACGAACTGAGTTCAGCTGCTTCCGTGTCACAATTGCGTTTACACACTCTTTATCAGGAATGCTTTTGAAGGAAATTCATAATCCATTGCCTCATATGTTTTTAACATTCATCTGTTCGACAACGTAATTAACGCAATGAATATTGTTGAATTGTCAAAATTAATGTCATTATTGCTCCGTGTAGTGCCGGATGTAATAGCACCATCCTATTTCTTCCCGTGGGTGTCGTAAAAGGCGACTAAGGGTCTTACTAGAGAACGGGCAGCAGCGTTCTCTATGCTTTTTAACACCATACAGCGATCGCCACCCACCTGCCAAGCGTGGTGATTATGGTAACCCCCTCCCCTTTGGGGGAGGTCTATGTCCAGCAGTAGACGTTTTTCGGCTGAAATTATGAATGTAATTGGGATTGTGAGGATGTAATGCAACCACCGCAGGTTAGATTGGAAACCGAACCCAATATAGTTTTTAAAAGACTAGGCTGATGATAAATCAATAGAAAGATAAAACATTATTCAGTGCACACAACAAAAATAGCACAGTGAATAGATAACAAACAGGAACATTATAAAGGCGATAGTTTGTGAGTGTGAGTGAGTGTTTGTTACTTCTTCACGCTCAAACGGTTACACCAATTTTGATAAAATTTTGTATAAATGTAGATAATACCCTGGATTAACATAATAATTATAAGCTACTTTTTATCCCGATATTCCCATAGGATCGAGACTTACGCGGGCAAAACCGCGGGGCGCAGCTAGTACGTATATAAAAACAAGGTGCCAATAAACAAAAAAGAAAACATACTTATAGAAATAGAGTGACACTATCACATACTTCAAATCAATTATCGAATAAATACAAGGTGCGGTGTGCGTCTCAAGGTTGCACCAAATGGGAGTCTAGCTCAGCATGTGTCAGAAAAATATATCTGAAACTGATATGCTGCTGGATCCCTGCAGTGACATATGGGCGTCGAGCAGACGAGATAAATTGGTGTTGTGACAAACTGTTATGTGCGGAGTGAAATTATGTCCTTACATAATTTAAGTTGCGATGAAATTATGTACCTATTCTACTCGTACAGTAAAGTTTTCCATTGTGAAACATTCTTGTTCGATAAGCGCAATACACACTGAGCCCGCCGGGCCGCCGACAAAGCCCGGCTCGACTCATTGAATGAAATAGCAAACCATTTTAAAACAAATGTATCAGAAATAGAAAGAAAAATTAAAAACTTGACAAGTCAGTATTATAGAGAGAAAAAAAAAATTGTGTTTTGATTACTTGATTATTTATTTATAAAGTTATATTGTATAATGTATAGTTATTATAGTGGTTATGATTATCTTAAAAGGTACACTAAGGGCGTGTACACATGTCTACGGAACGGCACCGGCTACCGTAGCACGGCGACGACGGCGCGGCGTCGTGATCATGATTTGTTTATTATGTATAAATGATATTTTTGTATAAGTTTTGCACCAGCTCCGGTTTTTTTTTTTTTTTTTTTAAAAAAACTTTGCCCCACACTAGGAATTTCTCCTGTATCGTGGGTACGTTTACAAACATTTAAACTCACATACACAAACAGCCAGACCCGGAACAACTACTTGTAGGTCATACAAATATTTGTTCCGTGCGGGAATCGAACCCGCGACACGCAGCGCAGCAGTCTATATTTCCATCCTTCTGTTTTCAAAATTATATCCTTGTAATTCTTCTTTGTCTTGTCCCATAGAACGGGACGTGAAATTAAAAAGTCGTCTTGTAAATTATCAGCCATTATAATGCATTAACACGTGCGAACTAAACAACAAAAAAACATTAACTACCGGGCGATTCACCGTATGCCACTGCAGTGCACCGTACACGGCACCGCACCGCGGTTGACTTGTAGAAAAAAATCGATATATGGATATTTTTCGGCGATATCTATTATTTCGATATAAAATATAAAGTATTGAAAATGTAGCAAATACGATATATTTCCAATAACAACACCGTTGTCCCCACTTACTAAAATCGCCATAGTTCAGAGTCGTAAAAAAGTGAATTTATTTTTATCAATGTTTTATTAGTTTAAGATTTTACATCAGAAATGATGTTTCTAGTTTGGTATTTCTATGAATAAAAAACAAACAGTATTTCATACAGTACATATAGTTTTTAGAAAATTTCTCCGATATATCGATATTTATTTTTCGATATATCGAAATCGATATCAATATTTTTTTTTTAAATATCGATACGATATATCGATACTTTTTGGCACTCCATGCATCCTATGCCGCGGAACGATGCCGTGCCGTTTCACGGAGGCCGGTGCCATACCGTAAACATGTGTCCACGCCCTGAGGCCTCAATATAGACGTATGCATACTTTGATAGGCTTACTTTTTTTAAATGACGGTTTACACGGTGCGATTTAATTGCCCATGGCATAGGTACCATATGCGACAGCAAAAATAAAAGTTGTTCCGTTTAAACAGTGGTAAAACGACGCAGGACATTTCTTGCTGCAATTTTATTGTATGCCATAGACAAGAAACTTGTGTATAAACTCAAGCTTATCCAGTGACTAGTTTTATTTTCTAGCTAGTCTGAAAGATCTCATTTTAAAAGTTTCTTCTTTCCCCAAGTCTTGTTTAAAAGAAGTAGTGAGGTTCTAATTAAGGGGCTGACACGAGGCAAATGATAAAAGAAGGCTTGACTTAAACAAAAAAAATGCCAAATCTATATAGTTTATGGTAGCGGAAAAAAAAATGTTATTCTTGAACATGCTGAGCATGCTTAGCCTTTTGACCTCGTACAGGACTTTCTGTTTTTATTCTATTTTTACTTTGTTTTATTTTGTTCTTTATGTTTCTATGAGTGTCTATGAGTCTATGAGTGAGTGAAAGTCTGACAACCAGTCTTACCAAGGGGTGTCGTATTACCCAGTTACTGGGTTCTGGAAGTCAGATAGGCAGTCGCTCCATGTAAAATACCGGTATTCAGCTGCATCCGGTTAGACTGGAAGCCGACCCCAACATAGTTGAGAAAAGGCTAGGCAGATTGATTTTTGATGTTTCTATGAGTGTGTCTTAGTTTAGTTTGTGATCTGTGCGAGTCCCAATAAATGCTTTTTCTTTCTTTCTTTTTTATATGTCTCAGAACTTGGTTGTTACCAAAACACGTTTATGAAAAAAAAATCGAAACAAATTACCGGTAAACTAACCCTTTACTTTGAGTTTCAATCCAAAATATCTGTATTAAATATCAACGTATGGTTGATATTTAATTAATAACAAGAACGTCTTATTTGTATGCAGAACGTAGTTGTTTTTAGAGTTCCGTACCCAAAGGGTAAAACGGGAACCCTATTACTAAGGCTCCGCCGTCTGTCTGTCCGTCTGTATGTCTGTCTGTCTGTCCGTCTGTCACCAGGCTGTATATCATGAACCGTGATAGTTAGACAGTTGGAATTTTCACAGATGATGTAATTCTGTTGCCGCTATAACAACAAATACTAAAATACAGAATAAAATAAATATTTAAGGGGGCTCCCATACAACAAACGTGACTTTTTTGCTCGTTTTTGCTCGATATAGATAACGGCAACAGGTAGACACTTTAAATATTTACAGAATATTTAGATGTATATTCACTTTAAAAATAAATAATTAAATTAAAATAAAACAAATATTTAAGGGGGTCTCCCATACAACAAACGCCGTTTTTATAGATGATGGTACGGAACCCTTCGTGCGCGAGTCCAACTCGCACTTGGCCGGTTTTTTATTTTCGATTACTCAACTCATTTTTGAGTGAATAGATAATTGCTTCATATTTTGAAATAAATTACAAGCGTTGTGTCATCGTGCTTCTCTTTCTTTGTATGCAGTCTAACAGTGACCGCGGTTCAGCTGTTGTCAGCGTCTTAATGTTTACAATTTACTTAGTGCGGCCTGAGTAAAAAGTATATCCAGGAAGAGAAGGTTTTATGGTTACAAAGTTAAGTCTCTGCTTTTATTAAGTAAGGGTTTAACGATAGATATAAAAAAGCCGTATTTTCAAACAATGTTATCGGAGATTTTCAAAATAATATTTATTAAAATAATTTATTTTGTGACGAAGATGGTTTTCTTCATTTTTTAGGGTTCCGTAGTAAACAAGGAACCCTTATAGTTTCGCCATGTCCGTGTGTCTGTCTGTCTGTCTGTCCGTCCGTCCGTTTGTCCCCGGCTTAGCTCGGAGATGCTTAGTCCTAGAAAGCTGTAATTTGGCAAGGGTGTACATATTCGTTAAAATAAAAAAGTCGTAAAATAAAACCATGAAAAACATTTTTTTTAGGGTACCTCCCTTGCACGTAAAACGGAGATGATATTATGTTTTATTCTCATCTAATACATGGTGTGGGGTGTCGTTGGATAGGCCGTTTAAAAATATTGTGGGTCTGTGGAAGCCATTTTTCAATTCTGAGATCCGTTTGCGTCATATTAAGCTTTAAAGTGCTATTTTCTGTTAGAGTCAAGTGTCTCCCCCCCCCCCCTGCCAGCTAAATGGTTGGTTTTGGATATGTGAAAAAAAAAATCATGGCAGTAGTATATATAACGAAATTAAAAGAAAAACTAAATTAATTATTAATTAACGAGTAAGAGTCCACCAACTTAAATTTGCAGTTGAAGAAATGACCGTAACGTATATCGATGTATGGGAGAGCATGTTTTTCAACTACAATGTTAAGTTTGTTTTTGGGATAAATTCATCCTAACTACGGAACCCTTCATTGTGCGTGAACCGACACGCAATTGGCCGGTTTTTAAATCTTATGCCTACCGTCTCAGGTATAAGAGCATTGCCATACAACGTGGCAATAGTGCCAGCCTTCTGGGCAATAAACCTTTTGACAGTAATGCGGACGAATTGTTTAATGATCTATAATTCTTTTCCCTGTACATAACTATTATTATTATTATTCTATTATTGCAATTTCTCATACACATATTAAGAACCAATAGATACCTCAAATTTCAGACCCCGAACTCACTCCAGCTCTGTGACGTAGTCTGAGATCAAATCTGTATTCAGAATTCCGAACAATAGTTCTAATTATTTGATAACCGCTGCTTGCAGTATTGCACTGCATGAGAGTTGAGTCTCCTGCTTTGTAATCTAAAGATATCTTACATGCAGCTCGATTCGATTAAAAACAGTGGTAAGGATTGTTTTACTGTAATTTTTTCGAACCGAATTCAACCATTATTATACAAACAGTTAGTCGTTAGGTACATGCATACAAACATAGATAAATATTTTAATATGATTTATTGCTTTATTTTACAAGGCACAACAGGACTATCTAAAAATATTAAAATAGCCTACTTCATAAAGATTATAATAACACAACTTTTAGCCAGCTACCGTAAGTATCTTTTGAGTTATCGTCGATTTAGTCAGACGTGGCAGTTACCGCGCCACTACCGCTAGCACAAGCGGCCGCTCTGCGTTTTCGCGCCAAATTTGAAATAATTATTGTACAAAAATAAATGTTATAATTAAGTAAATTAATGTTAATAATCTATTTAAAAATTGTTAATAGCTAAGTTTCCAAATTTTTTTTTTTTAGGAATTAATTTTCTTCATTAATATTTTTTTTTGTTTAGGGTCTGTAATTGTACCTTAGTTTTAAGCCATTGTAACACCTTTAAACATTACGGAATGCAAATAAATTTATGAATATGAATAAGAATTTCAAGTAAAAAAAATCAAAATCAAAAGTCATTAATTCAAACTAAGCTGAGAATCATCACTTTTTGAACGTCAAAAATTACATAAGACAGTCATTCCCATGATAATCATTAATTAGGATTATAGCCTCTCGTCAGGTAACTGACTGATCAATATGTTTGCGTTTGAAAATCCAGTATAATGAACCCAAATATAGATCTAAAATCCAGATGGCTTACGCTAACAAACCTGGCAACGCAACGTGATAAAGTCAGCGGTTTTTTAATCTTGTTAAACGGCTCACAGATTCAAATGCAAAACCTTCTTTTGATTTTTGATGAAAAGAGGCCTGTGTTCTAGTAGTGAGAACATTATAGCCTGATTATGTTATGTACAGAAGCCAACATATCAAGCTACTACAATATGTCAAATTTCTTTAAAAGATTTTCAACTTTATCGTTAAAGCATAAGTTTCAAGGTTGATTGGGAAAGTTTGACAGTTTCGGGTAGCTTGACCTGCCGTGTGGTGCCGGACGTAAAGAAAAGCACTACCCTATTTCTTCCCGTGGGTGTCGTAAAACGTGCGACTAAGGGACTTACTAGAGAATGGGCAGCAGCGTTCTCTATGCATCTTAACACCATACTGCGATCGCCAACCCGCCTGCCAAGCGTGTATGGCGAACCCCCCCACCACTTTGTGGGAGGCCTATGTCCAGCAGTGGACGTCTTTCGGCTGAAATGATGAATGATGACCTGCTGGCGTCTGTACTAGCACTTTGAACCCATCCTCTGTGTGAGAAACTTAATAAAAAATGAACAGATACAATAATATTTGATTAAATCTTGTATGCAGTACTAAAACGTTGGCTGTCTGAAGGAAACTTCTCTATCCCCCGAGGTGTCATGCAGTGGTATATTGTGTTACGTATAAATTATAAATTGGACAGTATGAAAATTTCTAGACTGATAAAGAGCATCACTATTACCCTTTCTTTTTTTATGTGTGTGGGAGTGATTTCGTGAAAAGAGGCAGAAGTATGTAACAGGAAGTTACGGCTTGAGCATGGAATAAGTATGTACTTTTAATAGCACGGGATTAGTAAGTACTTTATAATAGCATGGAATTAGTGTACTCATGACATTACTATATAGATTGTAAGTTGAGGGGGTCGAATTTAGACCAATGAGCGACCACAATTAATGAAAAATTATTTCAGTATTTAGCGTTTTTAAATGTTGAGGTTAATTTCTGTCGCTGCTCAGTTGCTTATTACCAAGGTGAGATGTCAGATGTTACACATCATATGCGACTACTTTAAGGCTTGCTCGTTTTTTTTTAGTCTTGTGGTCTAAAACAAAGCTGAGCTCAGGTAAACGCGTAGATATACCTAGTATTGTATACAGGGGTAACAAGATCCACCAAACAGCCGTCAACTATGCATTCTGTACATCAAATTAAGTAACATTGCACAAAAATAATTTCTGGGCCACGACTTTTGGTTTTGGTGTGATAAATCGCTGTTTTCGGTAGCGCTCAATGTAGCGCACGCAAAATATTTGCAAGCACTGTCACTACTAAAGCTTATCTCTTATCTATCAACACATTAAAGCGCAGGCCACACCGCCAGCTAGCGGGCGGGCGGGCTAGGCGGGCGAACATCGTTTCACCTCTTTACATACTTCGGTTCACACCGCGAGCTACCGACTAACCATGTAAAGAGGTGAAACGATGTTCGCCCGCCTAGCCCGCCCGCCCGCTAGCTGGCGGTGTGGCCTGCGCTTAAGGCGCTGACAAGAGGCAAATGATAAAAGTAGGCTTGTTTTAAGGGGGTTGCGCTAAGGTAGCCCGTGAAATTATTTTTTTCTTACGTGTTTTGCAATTTGCAGGTCTGTGTCGGGTTGTATATTAAATAAAATATGATTCGCGGCCGTAACAAATATGGATTTCCAGAATTATAAACATTAGAATCATCATTACAACTCTCTAAGTTCATAGTGTGTGAGTACTATGTACTTACTATAAAGCTACCATTTACTGGGTACGTCTTTCATTGACTTGAATGTGCCCTGGCGGCTGAGAGTATGTCATGCTCACTGTAATGTCTCGCTGATGGTGGCGGGTGTGTTGGATCATTTAGCTCCCTTCAAAATGGTTGAGCTGAATGGTGCTAATGTGCTAATCCATGCATCATATTCGTGAACGGGCGCCATCAGTAGGGACTGGTCAACTCTTAGCGGCCTTGGCTTATTTTAATTTAATTTTTGAATTGTTTTTTTTTTTACTTTTTTTACGGACGCTTTTGAAGTTTTTCATCGTTCTCACATGTATAATTTCAACACGAATGATGTAACCAATATTTTGTAACCTTAAGTCAATTTAAAAGAGTGTCCGTGGAGTTTCTTGCCCGTTCTTCTCCATAGGTACCTACCTACTAAGCTTTGGAATGGGCAACTAACTCCATCTTTATGACTAAACGACCCCTTGACAATTCAAAAGTGCCTGTAATTGGTTTATTTGAAATAAATGCTTTGAGTTTGAGTTGAGTTTGATAGAATCCTATTGAATAACTATTTCAGAAATAGTAATTCAATAGGATTCTAAGAGAGTTAGTTGTATTGCTGATTCTAATGATCATAATTCTGTAATGCCATATTTGTTACGGCAGCAAATTATATTTATATCAACATACAACCTATTACTGACCCGCAAATTGCAAAAAACAAGAAAATTTGAATTTCTCGGGCTACCTTAGCGCATTCCCCTTTAAAAAAAAAATAGCCAAATCTATATAGTTAGTGATAGCGGAAAAATATATGTTATTGCTTGGTTGTTACCAAAACATGTTTAGAAAAAAAACACTATAAGAAATAAACGGTAAACTAACCCTTCACTTTGAGTTTCAATCCAAAATATCTGTATTAAATATTAACGTACGGTTGGTATTTAATAATTAACAAGAACGTCTTATTTGTATGCAGAACTTGGTTGTTTGTTATTTTCGATTACTCAACTCATTTTTGAGTAAATAGATAATTGCTTCATATTTTGCAATAAATTACATCGCGCTTCTCTTTCTTTTGTATGCAGTCTGACAGTGTCCGCGCTTTACCTGTTGTCAGCCTCTTAAGGAAATCAACGCACGCAGCCGGTAAAAAATCTTATTAAAACTGCATTCCGAATTAGACCATAATCGCTCACAGCGATGACATCAATAATCTCCGTTCCGAGATAGATATCAGGATTATGACAACTGAAAGCTGTTAACAACACTCGTGAACGCGCTCACGGTTGGATTGAGATTCAGTATTTCTTTGTGTATATGTTACGGCTAATACCCGAAGTGCGGCTACACCTAGTTTTAGCCGGTTAGAACTAGGTGTAGCCACTTACTCTTGGTTAAACCTAGTACGAGCCGATTGTTTTCGGGTAAAATCATTTGGGTTAGGTTAGGTTAGAACAGTAACCATTAACAAGCGAAGGCGAGCGAGCGAAGCGAGCGTGCCGCGGTAGCGGCCGCCGAGCGCCAGATCCCCTCTATTGTTGGTAAATTGGTTTTATCGGGGCGAGTGGCTGATGCAGCGACATGTTGAATTGCGTCGGTCACAGCTTCGCGCAGCCCTGGTGGCGGAATGGCGGGACAGGCTTTCACGCCCTACCGCCGGCCTCGCCACCATCGAGGCGATCCGGCCGGTACTCGAGCCCTGGCTCGGGAGGAGGCACGGCTCCCTGTCGTTTCGGGTGACGCAGGTGCTCTCGGGGCATGGTTGCTTCGGGAAGTACTTGTGTCGCATAAACAGGGAGCCGGACGCCCGGTGTCACCACTGCGTCGACTGCCGGGAGGACACGGCGCGGCATACGCTGGCAGAGTGTGCCGCTTGGGAGGAGCCTCGCCGTGCCCTCATCTCAGGAGTAGGCAGTGACCTATCGCTGCCGGCCGTGGTCGAGTCGATGGCCGGCAGCGAGGAGTCCTGGGACGCGGTGGTATCCTTCTGCGAAACAGTCGTGTCGCAGAAGGAGGCTGCGGAAAGGGAGCGGGAGATCTCGTCCGCTCACCCGGCCCGCAGCAGACGCACCGGGCGTCGGCAGAGGGCAGATAATGCCCTCTTCCGGCCCCCCTAAATGGGTCCAGGGACGGCGGACTCGGGGACGTCCGCCGCCCCCCATCACACTGGACCCGAGGTGGCGGCGCGTAGTGTTCCACGCGCGCCCCTTTGAGACGTCGCGGGGGGGTCCAACACCTCACCCCCCCGCAGACTTGAGGTGGCCCGCAGAGGCGGGCCGACACTAGCCGGGGATCACGGAAGTAATACTAGCTCCCAAGATCCCCGGTGCAAGTGTGGGAAGGGAACACCGGGGTGGTTTTTAGTCAGTAAGAGTCTGACAGACCCCTCCGCCCACCCCAGGGCGGAGGACATCCATGAGGATTTTCCACCCCGGCAACAAAAAAAAAAAAAAAAAAAAAGGTTAGAACAGTAACCATTAACAAGCGAAGGCGAGCGAGCGAAGCGGAATTGGTTTTATCCAACAGGGATTGTCTGGACCTATAATTCTAACCGCCTAAAACTAGGTGTAGCCGCACTTCGGGTATTAGCCGTAACATATACACCACAAATTCCTTCTTCTTTTTTGGTTAGGTGGCGACTGTAGCCAGAAGCACAATTTTGAAAATGCCACGCTAATTTACAGAACATAACATAACATCACGCCTGTAATCCCAGAAGGGTTAGGCAGAGGTGTACCTATAGTACACCCACGTTTTGCCAGTTATGTTTAAGTGCCATGTAATTGGGGCGAGCCTATTGCCATCAAACGGGCACAAATCCAGACTCCGGGCTGTTACTAAGAAATTCGTAATGGAAAATCCCATTCACATTTTGCCCGACCTGGGAATCGAACCCAGGACCTCATGCACAGCAGTAGTGCTTGCAACCACTAGACCGACGAGGTAGTCACGCACGTTAATTTAGTTTAAATATATGTTGCGAAACAAAACAAAATAGCATAACTGTAATTTGTGACTGTGTTCACGGTGATACTAATTTAGGGCATGGTTGGCGTTATCGCAAGATGGCGATTCAGGCAACATCGTTTTCGCGCTCACGCTAATTCAGAACGGGTGTAAGCGCGCTCAAATCGATTACAGTCCAACTCGGAACGCACCTTAAGTAGACGCCTGACAGACGCCTGACAGACGCACAGACAGACGATACGATTTCATAAGTTAGAACATTCACGATCGACGTAAAACCAGCATTAAGTCATTGCAATGTTACTTTTATCTCGGTAAAGTTCTAATAATTTGTACCTTACCTTACCTTATATGCGTGTAATGATTGCCGAGTTTTATCAAACTCAGGCAATCTTTCTAATTGCAGTGCTGGATGAAGGTACGACTGCCAAATTGCAGCAGCGATATAGGTTGTTGGCACTCCGAGGATTCGAATCCCGACGCACGTAATGTCGTAAAAATCAAACACTTTGATCACTACAAAAAAACGTACAATTTATCGAATAAAGAAAAATAATAATAAGGACATAAATAAAAAAAGTCGTGAGGTAGTTTTTAGGGTTCCGTACCCAAAGGGTAAAACGGGAACCCTATTATTAAGGCTCCGCCGCCCGCGCGCCGTCTGTCTGTCTGTCCGTCTGTCACCAGGCTGTATCTCATGAACCGTGATAGTTAGATAGTTGAAATTTTCACAGATGATGTATTTCTGTTGCCGCTATAACAAAAAATACTAAAAAAACAGAATAAACGAAATATTTAAGGGGGCTCCGATACAACAAACTTGATTTTTTTGCTCGTTTTTGCTCGATATTGATAACGGCAACAGGTGGATGCTTGAAATATTCACAGAATATTAAGTTATATATTCACTTTAAAAATAAATAATTAAATTAAAATAAAACAAATGTTTAAGGGCTCCCATACAACAAAAGTGATTTTTTTGCCATTTTTATAGATAATGGTACGGTACCCTTCGTGCGCGAGTCTGACTCGCACTTGGCCGGTTTTTTAATAATATTATGACAAAACAAGCAACAAACAACAACACAACAGAGTTACATTGAAATTACTTACTAACGGTTTTACGTTATTCGAATTTGATCGTGAACGCGCTGTTTAAGTGTCCCGTTTTACCGGCAAAACATCGAAACGATAAGAACAACATATTATAATAAAATAAATAAAAACTTTATTTCAGACATGAACAGTCCTTAAGTTGTTTAGTGATGGGTTAGTAAGAGAAAGTACTCATAGTCTACAATAATATTGTTATTAAAGACACAAACACAGCAAAATTGCCTAAGCTGGCCCTCGAGGCTCAGTGTGGTAGCATCATAGGCACATATACGCCTCTGGCCAACTCTTTATGAATCACAGGTATGACGTTATGGGATGAAAAAAATTATCTATGTGTTTTTCGATAGCTATTTCCACCCTGTGCCGTTGTACGAGATAGGACAGTCTGGCCTGTTAACAATCATTTGCAAACAAAATGAGAAAAGAAAAGCTAATCTTAAATCTGAAGTGGCTGTAGTGTTTTTAATATCTGCATTTTCACGATGTGACTGACAGTCGAAATGACAAAACTCATAAATTCCACAGAACCATAAAAAAGTCAATAAGTTCGTGTCGCGTGTCACAACATGAAATTCGTAGTCAAATTTTATTTTTGCAATAAAATATACTTTATTAAAGCTTCGTATGTCATTGCAAAAATTAAGTATCGTAAAGTCTGCTCCACATAATTATATTATATAACATCTCTAACATTGGTTTACAACCAGTGGTCCGCAAGAGCTAAAAATATGGTCCGCGGTATGTCTAAAATTACAAACTTTTATTCCTGATGTTTTATTGGTACCAAAGACGCAAGCTCTACAAAACTTTTTATAAAAAAATAAGAACCGACTACCAAAAATAACACTACAAAGTGAAAAATAACTTTAATTTCGGAAGTCGGTGTCTTTGCATCTGTATTTGAGTTTTTTGCCACCGACTTCCGAAATTAAAGTTATTTTTCACTTTGTAGTGTTATTTTTGGTAGTCGGTTCTTATTTTTTTTGTAAAAAGTTTTTTATTTTTCACTTTTTAGTGGGTCAGTTTTAAATTTATCTAAGTTACAATAGCCTAATGTTAACTGCTCATCACCTTTTACATAGTATTGCTTTTTCCGATGCTGGGACGTTGATTGTTGAGGAATTCTCCTGGTGAGAACCAGGAGAACTGCTACTCACGATATGCATAGTGACGAGCATAAATTGCTTTATCGCAACCCGTTAAATAGAGGTATACTCATTATTATATTGTTCCGGTGGCCATATGTGGTCTCCATCATCAGTTCCACTTCACCAAATGGTGCTTTCCGAGAGCAAATGCACGAGTTACTATAAAAAATACCCAAATCGCTATAGGTTTGCCTATAAAATTTGAGGGTTTCCCTCGATTTCCATGGGAACCTGATGATCATCTGATTCTGATTTTGTAGCAATGGGACCACCTCGGGAGTATACCCTTTCAAACAAAAAAATAATTTTCAAAATCGGTCCATAATTAACGGAGTAATCGCGTAACAAACATACAAAAAAAAAAAACACGAATTGAGAACCTCTTCCTTTTTGGAAGTCTGTTAAAAATCACATTGATGCAAACCGAATTTTAATTTTCTATTAAATTTTTTGTTTTATTTTACGTAAGTCTTGTTATATCAAATCATGTCAATATTTATTTTAGACAATGTCATTACAATGTAAAGTCCATAGAATTACAAGAATAGAGTAATATTATTATTATTATATTTTATTGCAGCATTAATAGTAATATTAATTAATAGATTATAATTTTGAATAGTATAGGTAAACTACAGACTACCAATAACATAAAAAGAAGATCAGTTACTTAAATTGTGGACGATTATACTGACTGATTAATAAAATGCCTGAATAAATAATATGACTTTGGTCCTTGGTTAAAGAAATGGTAGGGAACCACTGAGCTACATAATACCATTTATCACATTGGTAGAAGAGCTAACGCCCGAAATTAATAAAATGTATCTCCTGTTCCAATCTCGATTCCGATCTTCGACTGCTGCATATCATTTAAATTAAATCCTACAACCCGGGTGCCAATAACTCTACTCGACTACTCCAAAGTCGAAAAGGGCCGAAAGTGTGTAACGGGAAGTGACAGCTTGAGCAAGGAATAAGTTAGTACTTTTTAATAGCATGGAATTAGTATGTAGGTACTTTATAATAACATGGAATTAGTGTACTCATGAAATTAGTAAGTACTATATAGATTGTAAGTACAGGCGGTCATTTCTGTCGCTGCTCAGTTGCTTATTACCAAGGTCAGATGCCGGATGTTACACATCATACGCGACTACTGTATGCTCGCTCGTTTTTAGGGTTCCGTACCCAAAGGGTAAAACGGGAACCCTATTACTAAGGCTCCGCCGTCTGTCTGTCTGTCCGTCTGTCACCAGGTTGTATCTCATGAACCGTGATAGTTAGAAAGTTGAAATTTTCACAGATGATGTTGTTCTGATGCCGCTATAACAACAAATACAGAATAAAATAAATATTTAAGGGGGCTCCCATACAACAAACGTGATTGTTTTGCTCGTTTTTGCTCGATGTTGATAACGGCACCAGGTAGACGCTTGAAATATTCACAGAATATTTAGTTATATATTCAATTTAAAAATAAATAATTAAAATAAAACAAATATTTAAGGGGGGCTCCCAACAAACGTGATTTTTTTGCCGTTTTTATAGATAATGGTACGGAACCCTTCGTGCACGAGTCCGACTCGCACTTGTTTTCTAAAATTAAAGGTTGTGAACACAAACCATGGATTGGTTATTGGCAAGCATCACCCCATAAAAGGAATTACTTAAAGGTCAAACCTGAATGTCAAATATTGGATCATGTAATAGTCATCATTTTTAAGTACAAAACATACATTCTTGGAGCAGTCGCTCCTATTAAATACTGCTATTCAGCTGCATCTGGTTAGGTATGTTTTATCCTAAAAATATTACAGTATAAATAGTACAGTCGGTAACTAAAGATTAACAAAGAATGTTGGTAAGCTTCCAGTCTAACCGGATGCATCTGAATACCAGTCTTTTACATGGAACGACTGCCTATCTGCTCCATAACCCAGTTACTGGGTAACACGATACCCCATGGTAAAGCTGGTTGTCAGACTTGCACAGTCTATTCTCAGAAAATAATAACTTACAGCTTTGGAGGTTTGGAAGAACTATTAATAATCACAGCAAGATTATATTAATAATTGATGCCCGCTTATCTTTATGAAGATTTGCAGCTGAAATTTGCAACCAATGATTTTTAAAGTCAAAAGTATTTTTGCTCGTTTAAAATCATATTCTGGAACTTTCCATTAAATTTCTAATTTCGAAAAGAGGCTTATTAAGATATTAAAAACTTAAGTTCTTATTGAAAATGATACGAAGATTAATTTTTCAACGAATTCTAAAATCCTACTGCTTAATTTAAAAAGTAGGTATCAAGTGCGTACCGGTACCTAATTGTTAGAACGATCTTGACATAATATTTATATAACTTCGCGTAAAAAAGAAAAAAAACTACGTGGTTAAAAAAATAAAATGTGGATAGCTGATTTATATGCATGAAAAAAGATTGCAATTTCCATTTCAGAAAGGAAAACGCAATATCGTTGCGATATTGCGTTTTCCTGTTGGCGCAACAAATATTCTTCATCATCATCATCATTTCAGGCCTCCCAAGGAGGGTGTTTGCCATAATCGCCACGCTTGGCAGGCGGGTTGACGATCGGTATTTTTCATTGCTTAGTTTTTAATTCGTTTTACCTATTATGGTATAGTAATTTTATTCTAGGTGCATCGTCTTCACATATAATCATATAATTAATGTAATCAAACAAAATATTGTAAAACATTTTTAAAAGAGTACCGGTGGAGTTTCTTGTGTTTTTAATTAATTTATTGTGAATGTGAGCACTATGTGGGTCATTTTTTTTTTTTTTCTCTTTAAATATTTTCCTATTATTTTATGCTTTTTCTCAGTTTTAATGGTGGTCTGGCATTTTGAGCACTTTATGAGGCCTACCCAAATGTACTTTCTTTGGTATTGTTCGTCGAGTCGTTGAGCTCCTTAAGTCTTGAGTCGAGCTGCACGATTACGACAAATGCTTGCACTGATTGGACAGGTCCACTCAAAATTGTGTGGTTCTTTCCTCAAAAGACCATTTCAGACACAGATCTACATGGTCCTCACATGATCTGACCAAGATTATGTCTGGACTTTAAAAGAGACTTTGACCCCTGAGTTTGTTTCGCCATTTCTTCTCACGGGTAGTCAGATAGGAAATGTCGACTACATCTAGCTTATTTTTTACTTTTTAATATGACGTGTAAAAGTGATTCCGATATCCTATTTACAGAATAAACGATTTCATTTCATTTCATTTCATTTCTTGCCCATTCTTCTCCATACGAAACTACCTTTTGGAAGGGGCAACTAGAATCAATTCTATTTTTTTTGTAAATTTTGACGTTCAAAAGTGCCTCTTATGTGCCTATTTGAAATAAATGGTTTGACTTTGACTTTGACTTTGACTTTGGTACACAAATATTATAGTAATTATATTTTTATGTGAGAACGAACGTTGTTTTTATAAAAAAACTTCATAAATAGTTCTATTGTAAATAGATTTTTATTTATACTCCATAAATAATTCTTTTACTGTTATTAAACCTTAAATAGCACGTGAATTTTCTTTTTTATTTAAGAAAAAAGTACACTCATAAAAGAAAAACAGCCTGACTTCACCAACTTATAAAAAAACCGACATAAATCAAATATAAAAAATATTACCACCGATAGTAATATCGCCCTAATTAAATACTTAGAATAATTATTATACCTTGTTAAAGCAATACTTAATGAGTTTTGAAAGAACATGTGTCATGTCGAATAGATAGCCCACGTTCGTTTCCCAACAGCTATAAATAAAGCGATTAATACCTGCTACAAACACAAAACCATATTTCTTAAAACGATTAAAAACGTCAATACAATGCCAACAATTATTTACTTACGTTCCATATGCGTTTTGGCATCAATTCAACGATTTCTTAATGAACTGAAATCTAATAACACACTCACTTAAATTTTTCAAACGAAACAAACAATTCGTCAACTTTTGAAAAACTTTTCACTGACACTCGGTTTTTTAAAAGTAATTAAGCACTTCGAATTCAGAATTTGCACTTAATTCACTGCATCAGTAAAATCAAAACTGTCGATAATAAAACACAGTTTGATTATTGTTTAATCACATTTCGAAATTGAAATAATAAAAGTTCGTATTTCAAAAAAAGTTCGAAATCAAAGTCACGCACGATTTTTAAAAATAAATATCTATTTCAAACAATGAATTCGTTTTATTTTTTATTTTTCGAAGATTTATTGTACGTTGTTTCGTAAGTGTAAAGTTACGGTACAGTCAGCGCATTGAGGCATGCGCGGCGGTTGGAACACAGCGAACGACTGTCGACTCGAGTTGAGTGAGAGTTCTACTCATACAGCGGTGTTGGCGAGATTGCAAATCGCTGTAGCGTATTAAATCTCTATACGGTGTAACTAGAGGTATGAACTACATATTTATAAGGCGTTGATTAGATATAAGTTGAATAGGAAAGTATGTATAAGGAAGTATAGAGAGTTTGATAAGGTAATTTTGGGTCAGTTTTAAAATTACATCACGTTGGCGACAGAATGTGGACAATAAGTTTGTGTGTATTCTGCATTTTTTGAATTATGTTTGTGTCTAATCGTTCTCATAATTATAGTTAGGCCTGCGTCCTTGCAGTGTCAACATTATAGGCACATTATGTGTATGTAAGTACGTATAAGATAGTGTTTTGATAAAGACAGGAAGCCGACCCCAACATAGCTGGGAAAAGGCTAAACTGATTATGATGAGAAAATTGTGTTTTATTTTATTTTTGATGTGTTGTTTCCTCTCGCTCTCTGTGGGAGTGATTTCGTGAAAAGGGACGGAAGTGTGTAATATGAAGTGACAGCTTAAGCATGGAATAAGTAAGTACTTTATATTAGCATGGAATTAGTAAGTACTTTATAATAGTATGGAATTAGTAAGTACTTTATAATAGCATGGAATTAGTATTACTAAGGTGAGTTGTCAGATCTTAAAACAGGAAGTGACAGCGTGAGCATGGAATAATTAAGTACTTTTCAATAGCATGGAATTAGTAAGTCCTTTATAATAGCATGTAATTAGTATAACCAAGGGGAGATGTCAGATGTTAAAACAGGAAGTGACAGCTTGAGCATGGAATAAGTAAGTACTTTTTTATAGCATGGAATTAGTAAGTACTTTTAAATAATAGCATGGTATTACATAACACATAACATCACGCCTGTAATCCCCGAAGGGTTAGGCAGAGGTGTATCTAATAGTACACCGACATTTCGCCAGTTATGCCGTGCAGTGTTGTTTGTTGTGTTGTTTTACCTAAGTGAGATATCAGATGTTACACATCCTTTGCGCCTCGCTCGTTATTTTTTTTTATGTGGTTTGAATTCTATCGCTCCATCGTTCTTGCATGCTGTGTGTCCGTTCACGATGTTAGTCGCAAAACGATAGTTCGTAAACTTGACCATCACCGTTTTGCGAACGAATCATATTTTTCACGACAGTAAAAGCGGGCTGTGCCGCAGAGCCCGGAAATGCCGTGCCGAGAGCGTCTACAGACGGCACTGCTTACTGATAAAGTTCTTGGCACCGAAAGTGCGTTGTGCGCACAACTTCAGTCACTGATCGCCTTCGATGCCGTCAATTTCTAAACGTCATTTGTGACGTAGTGCGTTTAAACGGTAATACGCAGTGGCGTAGCTAGCATGGGTGACACCCGGAGCGCATACTTGTGGTGTCACCCAAGAATAAAAACCGACCAAGTGCGTGTCGAACTACGCACAATGAAGGGTTCCGTAGTTGGGATGAATTTACCCCAAGAACAAACTTAATGTTGTAGTTGAAAAACATGTCCTCCCTATATTTCAACTGCAAATTTGCAGTTGTAAAGCCTAGTTTTCCTTATAATTTCGTTTTCTATACTACTGCCGTGTTTTGTTTTTCCCTTTCTTGCTATCAAAATCAAAATGAACTATATTCTTAGGGATCAGAAGCCTAATGAGTTTTTTTAAAAAGAAAATACAAAATGGCCTACAGTTATTTATTTAAATTAGAAAAACCGTTACAAGTAAATATTTAAATATTATCACTAGTACTCGTCCTCCTGAGTATACGTGTTCTGTGTACGCGTCCGTCGCATCCGAGCTCCGCAGCAAAAGTGACCGAGGCGAGTTAGCACACGGCTCATGGTGAGTCACCCCTTCCACTGACAGCGTCATCGAAGCGACCGGATGTCCCTCCCTGCCCTCTCTGCTGTCAAATTCTCAACTAATATATAAAACTATATCTTACATAATTATAACTTTAACCTTTATTTAATATTTTTTCAATTATCGTTGTTGAAACTGATAAGTAAGTAAGTAAGTAAGTAAGTAAGTAAGTAAGTATCTTTATTTGTTTAAACATGGTATACATACATTGCATGCAAGATATTACAGTAGAAAAGAAAGTTCAAACATGTTCAGCCGCGTGACGTGGCGTACAAATTGTTGAGTGGCGTACAGTTGCTGGGTTTTAAACCGGGACTACACTTATTAAATTCAAAATGATAAAATTACTATAACAATCGTACTACATTATCAATACAATTCAATTATCAATTCTATTCAATGTCAGTTCAATTATCAATTCAATTCAATGTCAAGTTAATTATTAATTCAATTATGTCAAGTTAATTATTAATTCAATTCAATGTCAATTCAATTTAATTATCAATACATTATACAATAAAATAAAATAAAATACATAATCATCAAGAAAAATTATCCTCTTTCATAAATTCCGAAATACTATAATAAGATCTCTCTATTAATAATTTTCTCAATTTAAATTTAAGGCCAGATACATCCAATAATCTCCATGACTTGGGCAATTTATTAAATATGGTCGGAGCCATGTAATAAATGCTCTTATGCAAAAGAGCAGTTTTACCGCCGCGAACACAGAGTAGAGTATTGTCACGTCTATTCCTTGGCACAGCATCAGACAAACGTTGGAATAAGTTGGGATGACTTACAGTGAACATTACCGTTTCCAAAATGTATAATGAGGGTAATGTCAATATTCTATGCTCTTTAAAATAGGGTTTGCAGCTGTCTGTTGTTTGAAGTCGAAACATCGATCTGATGCATCTCTTCTGGGCCCGAAACGCTACTTCATTGTCCGTACTATTTCCCCAGAAAATAACTCCGTATCTAAGAATGGATTCAGCCAATCCATAGTACGCAGTAATTAATGCATCTTTATTGAGAACCGCTGCTAGTTGTTTCAAAGCGTAGGCTGCACTACTTATTTTCTTACTCAGAGCTTCTATTTGGGGCTTCCAACACAACTTATCATCAATTATAAGTCCCAGAAATTTTGTTGTGTCAGTTGCATTTATATTAATATTATTATACTGGACATTATTATTGTTAGCTGTATGTGTACGTTGTCCGAAATGAATTACATTAGTCTTTTTTAAATTAATGATTAAATTATTATTATTAAGCCAATTTATGATAGATATAAGCGAATTATTAATGTCATGTTCATACGTACTTTTGTCATTACAAGCTATAGTCACAGTGCAATCGTCAGCAAAAAGTGTCATTGGGTGGTCAACAGCTTTAGATAGTTTGTGTACTTGCTTAATTATTATTTTCCCCCAATCAGGTGGCATCCGGTTTGGACCGCCCCCGATGCCCTCCTCCCCTAGGTACGCCACTGTAATACGCTTGATTTGTGCGGAAAGTGTTCATGGGCCGCCGAAGCATCTCCGTACTCTTTGACCTGGGCGGTTGGGTATTGGTGTCCTTGAAGATGGATAAAGTGTTCTTGCAAATACCGATATCAATGTAAAAGATTCAGTGTTATGTAGTGGCTGTTACCATAATATTTTTGTTTGCTAAATTGGAAGTCGTTTACAACATAAATATATTCTGTAAGAATGTTCATTCATTCAATGTTTATTGCGATTGATTGCAATATTCTTTAAGGAGGCTGAGTATAATTCTTAGCCAAAAATACGAGTTATTCTGTTACCCGCGACTTTGTTGGCTAGTTTTGGAAAATCCCTTCTTAGCGAAACCCTTTTCGTAACATCTTACTTTCATGGTTTAGGCTGTAGGCTGTCTGTCAGTAAATCACTGAAACTGTTTCATATTGAAATAAAAAGAAGAGAGAGAGAGTTATCTCTGTCTTCTGCCATCTAAGTATTTTTTTATTTACGTATTAAGGAAAAAATATATCTACTCAGTAAGAGACATATTTAACAAGAGATTGAAAAATAAATAATAATCATATTCCCCTCTGACATTAATAGTATTTTTTTTTTTATAGCAAATAATGTAAAAAAATTTGCTACTCAATTGTAATTAACAATCAATCAATCTCAATTTTAACTATAAAAAAATGATTATATGTAATGATAATAATCATGACTACTTATGTATGTTTGCATGTCACATTGTTATGTCTAAATGTTATGGATCTGTATAAATTTATGTTATGACCGAAATTGTACCAACGCTTATGGCAAATAAATTGATATTATTTGATTCTATCACTAAGTTATCTTTATATAGACATGTATTTCTGTGTCAATTTTTATTTATTTTTTGTTCATTCTTTGTAGGGTTCCGTACCTCAAAAGTAAAAAACGGAACCCTTATAGGATCACTTCGTAGTCCGTCTGTCTGTCTGTCTGTCTGTCCGTCTGTCTGTCTGTCTGTCTGTCTGTCTGTCAGTCTGTCAAGACCATTGATCTCAGGAACGGGTAGAGGTATCAAGTTGAAATTAATATCAAATACGTAAGTCTATGGTCCCTTGAAGCCCTAAAAAAATCAAGCTTCCAAGTCAACGCAATAAAAAAATACGGCGATGTAAGCGACATTATTGCGACATATTTCGATACTCGCAAATAAATCAAAACCTATAGGGTACTTCCCGT
Organism: Tiliacea citrago; assembly: GCA_963921375.1. Classification (NCBI taxonomy): domain Eukaryota; kingdom Metazoa; phylum Arthropoda; class Insecta; order Lepidoptera; family Noctuidae; genus Tiliacea; species Tiliacea citrago. The sequence continues at coordinate 4,468,434 of OY992801.1, forward strand.
TGACCTAGAATCATGAAATTTGGCAAGAAGCAAGGTCTTACAGCACAAGTATAGGAAAAAGTCCTAAAATTGTAAATTTGTAGTTCTATCACATAAAAAAAAATTGCGAATATCTTGCACATAAATCAAAACCTATAGGGTACTTCCCGTTGACCTAGAATCATGAAATTTGGGCAGAAGCAAGGTCTTACAGCACAAGTAAAGGAAAAAGTCCGAAAATTGTTAATTTGTAGTTTTGTCACATAAAAAAACATTTAAAAAAAAAAGTTGTGCTGACTGTACAGTGTGACATATCAAATGAAAGGGCTTGTTGTAAGGATTTCATATACACCCATTTTTTATAATTTTAAATAAAAATTTAGTCTAAAAATACAGAAAATAGATCTTTACATAGAGATTGCAGGAAAACCTATAAGAAGTCTGTGATCTTAAAATAACATGGTAAATCACTCAATATTGTGCGTACAAACTTACATTTGCAGTTCGAATGTATGGAGGATCATGTTTTTCAACTACAATGTTAAGTTTGTTTTAGGGATAAATTCATCCTAACTACGGAACCCTTCATTGTGCGTGGTCCGACACGCACTTGGCTGGTTTTTTTTTTTTACGGCCTATTTTTAACCGACATCCAAAAAGGAGGAGGTTATATTTACTCACAACAACCCATCACAGCAGAAAATAATCTAGAAAAGTCCCACACACCTCTGTAATCCATTAACCAACATTGTTCATTTCCGTCATGGTATAAGTACTTTATAGAGTCCATTACGAGTTTCACGTTGACAATTATTGAGTTTTTAAGTTCGCCGTCCTCCAAACAAAGTTACATTATCGCTACTACACACAAAGAGCAATGAAAATAGGTATTAGGGTTTATTCTATAAAAAAAGTTAAAATTAAAAAAAAATTGTAGCTTAAGGCTCGTAAAGACGAGGTGGGATATCGCGGACGCAACAGGCACTCACAAAGAAAATGTGCTAGTAAAGTCGCGTCGCGTCCGCGATATCGCACCAGTCTGGACAAGCTTTCGCTCCTGGCTTGTTTTTAGGGTTACGTACCTAAAAAAAAAACGGAACCCTTATAGGACCACTCGTCTGTCTATCTGTCCATCTGTCACAGCCGATTTGCTCCGAATATATGGACCGATTAAGTTGAAATTTGGTATACATATGAATTTCTGTGACCCAAACGCGGACGTGTAAAGTAAATAAATTAATTATAAACATGAGGGGGGCAAATTAGAAATTTCAAAAAAATAAGTTTTTCAAAACTGTACCGTGTGACATAATCAAACAAAAGTTATTGTTATGAGGGCCACAAACATTTTTTTATTTATAATTTTAAAATAGTTTAAAGTTATTTTAAGTAAACTGCTTGCTACTGCTGCTTGCTTTCGTAGATAACGAAATGAATGTTGTTGAACAGTCCAACTTAAAGCCATCGCCATTGTAAGTGTGTTACGCAATAAGCTTGCTATTAAATTGCAGACTGGTATTTTAACCGCGATATATATGATGTTATTGCATTGTTTATACTGATTCGAGAGGAAAAATCTTTACGGTGGTACCATTCTGTGAAACATGCTTATTAGTCTAGCCCCCTGGTGGTGGTGGAAACTACCGAACATTCGGCTGATACTTCGTATTTGTCTTCGGAGTACGAAGACAAATACGAAGTATCAGCCGAATGTTCGGTAGTTTCCTGACTACGACTGACTATGGCTGACTACGGCGCGTCGCAAGAAAAAAAAAACCAACGGACAAAGAGGTCAAAAACGTGACTTGAAGTCGGGTAAGGATTCAAAGTCAAATAAGGCAACTTTGGAAGTCAAGAAACGGCCGATACTGCGGTTTATCGCTTCGGAGTAAGCCCCCAGGACTTTATAAAAGTCGAGTTGGTCTAATTTCTATAAATTTGCGAATTCTGGGCAAAACTCAAATAATTTGAAATCATCGATATGACGACGAAGAAGAACTCTTACGAAAAATTTAAACCAACACAAACAATACTTTGGCAGAAAATATTTTATTCGTATTATTTTTTTTAATTTTTTTTATTCGTCGAATCGACGAATGGTTCGGTATAAAAGGGCCTATGTGAACGTAGGTGTCTAGGGTTAATTACAAAAATCGAATTCATGTATAACTATTTTCATCAAATATTTTCACTATAGAATTATTTAAATAGTTTCAAGTTAATTTGGGTTTTGTCAATTATTTGGTTGGTAAATTGATAGTTTTCCTTCACAGTATACTGAAGAGATTATAGCCTATTTGGTACCTTCATGCCACATTTACGAATATTTAAAACCAGCGTCAGACAGCATCTGTCTGGTAATGCTGAAATTAACCTTTTTGGCGCAGCCGTACACACAGTATTATTGTTAAAACATTACTTGCATTTTTTAGGGTTCCGTAACCCTTATAGGACCACTCGTCTGTCTGTCTGACTGTCCGTCTGTTACAGCTGATTTGCTCCGAACCTACTGGACCGATGAAGTTGAAATTTGGTACACATGTGGAATTCTGTGACCCAAACAAGTAAGTGTTACGAAAATATATTAATTCATATTCATATTCATTTATGCATAAAAAAATAGATATTAGAATTCATATAGAAGACTTAGAAGAAAGAAAGAAAAATTATTTATTCTGCACAAACAAAACGCACAGTACAACAAAATTAGTCAAAAAAAAAAAAACATACTAAGTAGCCAAAAGCCTTGCATCCAATACTTTAAGCATTCTGACAATCTTGTCCATTGGTTGATGTCAGGGACCAAAGACAATTTACAAAGTATTTACTAAATAGTTTATAATCTCATTCTATATATATTAGTCTATGGTCTATGTGATGACAACAAAGTCGACAAACAAACAATGAAAACAAAAACAAAATGCCGATTGCCAAGTGGAAAAATAACTACTTTTGAAACAAACAAACTATACTAATTATGAACAATTACAATAACCGTGCGTCACATCTGTGCAAGAACAGGTCTCTGCTCAGCAAAATGCTGTGACTTCGGACAAACCTATCGTCACAGCGCTGATTTTCAGCAGAAACCATGGAATAACGTAATGACGATAATGACGACTTAAAGCTAAAGTACAGTTATGGACCCTGTTGGGGCACAACAACAGTAATAACTTACAATTAAAATAACTTACAATTAAAATTCAAATTCAAAGATAAATTTCAGAAAATAACAATTAAAATTCAGAAAATAACAATTCTTATAAATGTATGTGAACTTATAAAATTACGTATTAGTAGTCTTAGTCAACGTAGTCGTCGTAGTAGTAATTTTGAATATGGAGGTAATTTTTACGGGAAAATTAGAAAATTAAAAAAAAAAGTTTTGCTGGCTGTGCCGTGTGATATATCAAATGAAAGGGCTTGTTTTAAGGATTTCATATATATTTTTTATATAATTTTAAAATAAATACTTTTGAAAATATTTAAGAAAATAGATGAAAAATGACCATTCCGCCCCTTATCTCCGAAACTACTGAGGCGAGCTACCCATCGCTCACCGTCCACAAGCCCGTGCCTACGGTGGACAGGAATTGGCCTGCGACTCCCGATGCCCGGGGCGTCTCCTGCGGTGACTAGGGGTGCGAGGGCGCAAACCTTGGCTCTCCCTCACGCGTTCCACCCCCTCCTTTGCGAGCATTACTGCTTCGCAGAAGGAGGTGACGGCTTCCCATGCACTCTCGCTCCGAACCTTGGCCTGAACCAGGGCCGGACGCGAGAGATCGCTGCCAGCGATCGCCTCCGTGAGGACACGGCGGTGCTCTACCCAAGCCGGGCAGACCTCCACCGTATGCTCCACCGTGTAATCCGAGCGATCCACACATTGGCGACACTCGGGCGTTTCCTCCCACTTTATCCTGAACAGGAACCTCCCGAAGCAACCATGTTCTGTGAGAACCTGCGTCAGGCGGAAGGTAAGGACGCCGTGGCGCCTTTCTAGCCACTCCTCAAAGAGGGGACTTATAAGCACAATTGTGGCGTACCCAGCGCTGGGTTTCGACAATCGCAATCTCCATGCCACCATGAGATCCCGCCGGAGCTCTGTCCGCTGTGCCGTGATTTCTCGCGGCAGCGGAGTTTCACCTCGGCATTTCGCCTCCTAGTGCCACTCCCAAATGTGCGCGAGGACTTTTGCCTCCAGATCCCATGGCGGTAGTCCAGCAAGGAGGCTCGCCGCCTCATGGGAGACCGTGCAGTAGCCGTATCAGCCTGATGGCCATGGTCCTCCGGGACGCGCTCAATCGGCGGGCTGGTCGCAGCCTTAAGGAAAGCGCCGACACCAGTGCCCCGTAAAGGGCCACGTACCGCACGATCCCCGCGTAGAGCTTTTGGCAGGAGGCGTTTGGACCCCTAGATTGGGCAGGAGCCGCTTCAAGGCAGCTCCGGCCCACTCCAGTCTGGGAGCCAAACGTTAGTAAAATGCTCCACGAAGTTCCACCAGCTGTCGAGGACGAGTCCCAGGTACTTCATCGTCGACTCGACGCCGATGTGAACCCCTCCCGCCGTTATCTGGGAAGCTGACAGTGGCGCGTTCCTAGGACTATAAAAACACATGGCTTCGGACTTGTGCAAAGCCACCTCGAGATCCAATTGCCAGATCCTATCGACGATTGTCGCAATCCCACGAACTGCCAGTTAGGCCGCCGCCTGGTGCGACTTCCCCTGCACCAGGACCAGCGTGTCGTCAGCGTAGCAGACTGCACTGACGCCGCTACGGAGGTTCGCACGCAGCACCCAGTCGTAGCCGATGTCCCACAGATGCGGCCCCAGGACCTATCCCTGTGGGACACCGCACGACATATCTCACCGGTTCCACTCTCCGTGGTGACCGGGGTAGATGACGGCCCTGTCCGTCAAATAGGTCTCGACCACTCGACAGAGGTAGGTCGGCATCCGGTGATACCGGAGTGAACAATAACCCTAACATCAAAATTCAAACAAGTTTCCATTGAAAACATTTTTCACCTAAATTCGGTTTTCGTTTTAATTTCATTGAGGGACCATGTGCTTTGATTGTTCTTTCAAAAACCGGACAAGTGCGAGTTGAACTCACGTGGTGGGAGTTCCGTACAATGAATATACATCTACCATGTTTTCATACCAAGAAAAAACTTAACATTGTAGTTGAAAAACATGTTATCCGATACATTCCAACTGCAAATGTAAGTTTGTACGCACAATATTGAAAGATTTACCATGTTATTTTAACATCATAGACTTCTTATAGGTTTTCCTGTAATCTATTAGAACTACACACCGGCAAAAAAAATCGAAACTAGTTTGTGGAACATTGGTGGCTGGTTGTTAATTGGTTTTATTTTAGAAATAATTATTTAAAATTGAGAAAACAAGTGAACGTCACCTTTTATTCGATTGTTTTAATTTTATTCGTACTTACATCATTTCGAGCGAATTTCCCATAATCATCATTTAGGTTCAAAATTTCCTAAAATTTTCATTACAAATCAAGATTGAAAAGTTAAAAAAAAAACAAATGAAACTCATTTGTTTTTTTTTAACTTTTCAATCTATTAAAAAGTCAAGGACTTTATTATGCCCGACTTGAAAGCAACTGAGATTGCCAAAGGGCACTTGAGATGAGGAGAAATGATCAAACCTAGAGTGATCTCAAGAATTCTTCGCCGACCTGTTTCAACATTTTATCGCGATTCAGGGAGACTAATGCTTTTATGAGAAGACCGGCCAAGGCAGAAAAAGACGTACTTTGAGCAGGCATGATCGTTTCATTGAGCTTCGCGTACGTAGGAAACCACGTCTAACGGCCGTCTAAACCAAACATGTGCTTGAGGAAGTTCGAGGTGTCACAGTAAGTGAGCGTACGGTACGAAGAAGATTCAAAGAAGCTGGTTTTGGTTCGTTCGTGCCCACCAAGGCTCCAAAACTTTATCTCAAGTTTTGGAGCCTTGGTGGGCACATCATCGTAGAAACGGACTAACTTTTGCTTGGGAACATCGACTTTGGACCACAGACCAATGGGGTAAAATATTGTTTAGTGATGAGTCCAGAATTCTTTTAAATCAAGTTGACGGATCCCGGAAGGCAAATAATTTATAGACGCAAAGGAGAATGATATAATCAGACAAATTTTAAAACTACAGTGGCATATGGTGGCGGATAAATAATGGTTTGGGGAGGATATGTTTGGGAGCTCGTACGGACCTGGTGGTGATCGATGGTGGAAGTCAGACTGCAGCTCGAGAGATTTCAGAAGAAAATGTGCTACCGTTTGCCCCCTTTATCGGTGAAAACTTCATTTTGATGCAGGATATGAATCCGATAGAACACGTCTGGGACCTGCCGAGACGAAGAGTAAAATCCAGAATCCCAGCTCCTGTCAATGTGGGTGAACTGCGAATCACCGTAGTTGAGAAATGGCAGAGACTGTTACAGGAAACAATAGATAACAATCATTCTCAGCATGTCTAGGCGGGAGGAAACTTTAGTAAGAACACGCCGCAAGTAGAACCTTTTCAACATTTCTTGGTTGCCTTAAAAATCATGTTTTTTCACAAAAAATGTATTTTTCTCGTAAAAATAATATTAAATGTGATCTCATTTTAATTTTAAAATGTGTAATTTGAAATAACAAATGAAGAGTAAATATTAGATTTTAGAAATGAACCGTATATTTGTAAAAAAGGTTGGCCTTTTTTTGTTCCGCTAAATGTGGTACCGGTGTGTGTATTTTCAGTATTTTTGTCAAAATTTTTGATTAGTTAGTTTTTGGGCCACTCCCATAGATCCGAAACTACTAATCAAAAATGTTTAAATGGTAAATTTTCATCTATCTATATTCTTAAATGATTTTAAAAATATTTCTCAATAAATTATCAAAAATAATATATCTGAAATCCTTACAACAAACCCTTTCATTTTAATAGGTCACACGGTATAGTTTTCATATATATTTTTTTTAATTTTCTAATTTAGCCCCCTTAGTCAAAATTCGGATATTTACGATACACGTCCGTGTTTGGGTCACAGAAATTCATATGTGTACCACCTTTCAACTTAATCGGTCCAGTAGATTCGGAGCATATCGGCTGCGACAGACGGACAGTCAATCACAAGTGATCCTATAAGGGTTCCGTTTTATCTTTTGAGGTACGGAACCATAAAAATAACAAAAAACAATTCAACAATAGCTTCAAATTGTAACGTTGTTAAATTACTGTGTTATTGTGTTTGTTTCATTGAAAATCAAAGTGAATTCCTATGTAGTCACATTTATTGGCAAAAAGCAAAAGTGTTTTTCAGTCGAAGTTTTTATTGTTATTTTGCCGTTAAGGTATTTGATACTGTGTGTGTTATCAGAAGCTTTGGCAATTGAAAAAGCGTGCTCTCAGTTAAAGGTTTATTGAATTGTATTTTGAATTGCGTTATGTCCAGAAGTTGAGATTGATAGAACTCAGAATTAACTAACGAGGTACGTCATACATTGCCTAAGATTAATGATATATATTATCAATCAACAATCAACTCAGCCTATCGCAATCCACTGCTGGAAATAGGCCTCTCCCAGGCTGCGCCACAACACCCTATCCTCCGCCTTCCGCATCCAGTCTGACCCAGCCACCTTCTTAAGGTTGTCGGTCCATCTAGCTGGGGGGCATCCCACACTACGCTGCCCGATAAGTGGTCTCCACTCCAGGACTCTTCTGCTCCATCGGCCATCGGTCCTTCGACAAACATGGCCAGCCCACTGCCACTTCAGTTTGCTTACTCTGCAGGCTATGTCGGTAACTACGGTTCTTTTCCGGATAATTTCATTCCTGATCTTATCCTTCAAAGAGACTCCAAGCATAGCCCGCTCCATAGCACGCTGGGCGACCTTGAATTGCATCTAATATGCCTACGCACTATTTATTAAATGGGTTTGCAGTCAAAATATTCACAGTCCGCAGTTAAAGTCTGGCCCAACTAAAGTGAATTCCGCGCTGGATGAGGGACGAAATGTGTCAACTAACTTGTCTAATTAGAGGTGTCGAAACTAGCTTGAATAGTCATCCTAATCATTAAAACAATCGAGGCTCGCTGTCATGTGAAGTTGCTTCCCGTGTGGGTTTCATCTCAGTGTGGTCAGACCTTTAAAGCTCTTTGAACTACCAGTAAGAGTAGTTATTAATGCACCATTCTACGTGCCTAATTTCAGATAGCAACGTGCAAATAATGCGGAAACTATTAAAGAGAAACGACAATACCTAAACAACAAATTTGCTTTGCTTAGTTACGTAATGTCGTCCAAGTAAAAAGGGTTCGATTCTCGGCATTTAGTTTCAGAGATAGAGGTACACAGTTTTGTAAAGTTGTGTGAAAAATTAGCATTTCGCGATTTTAATTGAATATTAATGAATGCTCAATTATTTACAAGTTTATAGGTATAGTAAATAACAATAATAAATAATAATAATAGGATGTTTTTAAGTACCAGAAATTATAACAGAAAAGTTTAGTGATTATGTGGGTTATTGCTTTTTTCCCTTTTTAGGGTTCCGTACCCAAAGGGTAAAACGGGAACCCTATTACTAAGGCTCCGCTGTCTGTCTGTCTGTCCGTCTGTCATCAGGCTGTATTTCATAAACCATGATAGTTAGACAGTTGAAATTTTCACAGATGATGTATTTCTGTTGCCACTATAACAACAAATACAAAAAAACAGAATAAAATAAATATTTAAGGGGGCTCCCATGATTTTTTGCTCGTTTGAAATGTTCACAGCATATTAAGTTATATATTCAATTTAAAAACAAATAATTAAATTAAATTAAAACAAATATTTAAATAATTTTTATACATAACGGTACGGAACCTTTCGTGCGCGAGTCCGACTCGCACGTGGCCGGTTTTTTCTTTTATATTCAGTGTTAATCCATGGTCTGGCAGTTTAAGTCATTTATGCGGCCTCGCCTAATGTCCTTTCTTTGGTATTGATCGTCGCATCGTTGAGCTCCTTAAGTCTGAGTAGAGCTGCACGATTACTGACAAATGCGTGCACTGATTGGTCAGGTCCACTAAATCTGTGTGGTTCTTTCCTCAAAAGACCATTTCAGACACCAATCTACATGGCCGTCACATGATCTGACCAAGATTATGTCTGGATTTTAAAAGAGACTGTGACCTCTGAGTTTGAGTTTGTTTCGGCCTTTCTTCTCAGAGTAGTCAGATAGCAAACGCCGACCTCATCTAGTTTTTAAAATATGATTGACGTGTAAAAGTGTTTGTACAAAACTACTTACAGAAATAAAAATCATTTAGTAAAAACGTGAAAATGTCAGAAAATGCTTTTTCTTTCTGATAAAAAAATGTGCCTGTTTTTAAATTATTTTTTAATCCTTATTACCAATTGACTATTCTAGATCCGAATCTAGCCTTACTCAATACTCCACTACTGGGCCATTTTTGTTTGGTCACCCACAAATAATAATGTAATGATTCAGTACATTTTATTATCAGCGAGACTAATTACGATAAGAGCAAATATTCAATTTTTTTTTCTCATTATTTATTAAAGGGGGTTTTTATCCATACTATTTAACTTTAATTAAAGTAAATACAACTATAACGATATAATAATATACTTATACTGTATTTGAAATTGAATCAGTGACTAGGCATCATCTTCACCAGGCCACACAACCTCTTCGCAATCGCCGATCTAGGGTTTGCTAAAATGTTATGAATTAGCCCAATGTCCAAAATGGTCCATTTAAATTCTCTGATCATTGATTCCATTTCATTCTTGCCCTCATCCTACTAAGTCAAGCGTAAAAGTGTCCATACCGAGAAGAAGAGCTCATACAATAATAATAGCGCTGATGTTTGTGCCTGGTTGATGGCAATAGGCTCGCCCCCTATTACATGGGACTTAAACATAACTGGCGAAATGTGGGTGTACTATAGGTACACCTCTGCCTAACCCTTCGGGGATTACAGGGATGATGTTATGTTATTCCATGACAATCAAGTCAACACTCGGTGACATTTTGTGGGGATCCCTTCTTTTCGCTTAATGTTTTTTTTAATAATATATTTTAACTTAACTGTTTTGGTATATTTTTTTTTGGTAGAAATATTTTCTTTTTGCCATAATTGTTTTAGGCTACAGTTGATGTAGACATAATTATATTGTTAGATTATTTGTTTTGGCATAATTTTAGTTCGCATAATGTTACTTGTAATGACAATTAGCATAATAGTGTTAAGACTCTATACTACCTCAGCGCCACCTCAATCTTTATCTCTCGCACCTACTACTGGCGGTCACGCGTGCAAGCGAGACAGGGCGGCAGGGAGAAGACTCCAAGGCACCGATAATTTAGTTTTATTTCTTTTTACGGTGAAAATAATGGTAATTTAAAAAAATAAATAACATAAGACCTGTTTTATAGTTAGTTCAGTTAATATGCAAAGTTTAATTATCTAATTTGAAGTTTTTTTTAATACGAGTGGTTTATTTTTCGGTTTGGAGGCAAATTTGGATTTTTTTTCTATATAGAAAATTTTATGAAATCGTGTTTTCGTCAAACATGAATCCTCAACTTTACCATATATTTATTTCAAAATTAATGCTGCAGTTTTTTCGATATAACGGAGGATCGTGCTAAGGCATTTGAGGTAGGCTCTGGCATAATTTCCGGGAATAACGGAAACCAATTTTAAGTAGGTTTAAGGTGCGGCGGGGTGGCCCTTGGGTCACCTCTAAGCCGCCAATATGTTTTACATACTTAAAGATATACATATTTCATTCGAGCAATATTGTATTTAAATGTGTAGTAGTGTCTAACATTGTAGGAATTAATTATTATGCGTATTTGTTATGCCTATAAAAATATGTTTTAATGTCATTATTCGTAGATATATTTGTGCTGTTGAAAGTTATGCTTATACTTAAAATATGATCAGAGAACTAATGCTTAAAATAATTATGCGTAAATAATGTTATGCGTAAATATAGTTTGGATAAACAAAATTATGCCATGTTATAATTATTATATCGAAAAATTTTATGCAAATGGATAGGGAACCCATTTTGTGAATAAGAGTTGTCAAAACGAACGGAGAGGAGCTCGTGGCTAGTAATAACAGCCACATGGGTCAATCCATCAGGTTAAGCTACGCTTGCCAGGGTTGGTCCGTGGATGGGTGACCATCTTTACATACCGAGACTTTCCATGCCTTGGAAAGCACGTTAGGTCCCGGCTGTAATTCGTGGATCTTTGACAGTCGTACAAAAGTCTGACATCCCGTCTTACCAAGGGGTATCGAATTACCCAGTTACTGGGTTATGGAGGTCAGATAGGCAGTCGCTCCATGTAAAATATTGGTATTCAGCTGCATACCGTTAGACTGGAAGCCGACCCCAACGTAGTTGGGAAAACGCTAGACAGATTGAGGTGTCAAACCGAAACAGAAGTGCGACCATATTTTGACACGGTATTGCGAATCTTCGATTAGAATCTTTGGATCTTCCAAAGAAAGAGCTCAACAAAATTTCAGTAGAAAAAAGCTCTTGGATTTTGATATTTTAAAATAGGGGTAAACATTCAAGTGACAGATATTTTATAATCATTAAGTTGTGTTCGTGGCTTGTGTGCATTACTAAGAAGACATTACTCAGTAACACAACCACTCTCAAATAGCATTTAGCTACAAGATTATTAACGTAAAATACTAACTACAGTTGAAGAAACACAAACGTCTGTTATTTTCTTTTTCACTCAAACTAAATGAAGGTAGGTAAAATAAAAATAAAATACCCTGACGCCGGTAGCACATCTCCGCCGCGAAACCATAGCAGTGAAACCGCGGTAGTTCAATTGAACTACTTCGCGCCATGTTCCGCTAGTCGCATTCGATTCGAGTAGCGAAACATGACGCGAGCCAGTTAATTGAACTACTGACGTTTCGCTGTGATGGTTTCGCGGCGGAGGTGTGCTACTGGCGTAAAAGTGTGAAACTACAGTTGTGTTTATAATTTATAACGTGTTTATTTCGAGATATACCCATGTGGCTTACCGCATAGGCTTATTAGTATTAAGGCTAAAATATTTCCTCTATTAGAAATCCTACTATATCTTCTGCTGTAACCCTAGGAACAGCAGCTTTAGAAATCGCGACGCATATTCTACGGAAACAATTATAATTATACCGATTGTTCCTCGTAGAACGTGGAAAAGGACCTAACATGTCGATTCCTACTTTAAAAAAAATGTTTGATACCGTTAAGTTTAGAAGTTTTAGAGTAATCATGTTCTATCATCAACTGAATAATTCAATATAATGTTATATAAATAACACCTGAATTAATATTAATCGATCCTGGATCACATTTTAATGTTTAAATTGTCATCGCTTTTAGGGTTCCGTACCTCAAAAGGAAAAAACGGAACCCTTATAGGATCACTCGTGTGTCTCTCTGCCCGTCTGTCACAGCTGATTTGCTCCGAATCTACTGGGCCGATTAAGTCGAAATTTGGTTCACATATGAACTTCTGTGACCCAAACACGGAAGTGCAACGTAAATAAATGAATTTTGAATATGGGGGTCACTTTTGGGGGCAAAACAAAAAAGTTTTGCAAACTGTACCGTGCGACATATCAAATGAAAGGCCTTGTTGTAAGGATTTCAGATATATTATTTTCTAAATTTTAATCTAAATATTTTTTAAATTATTTAAGAAAATAGATGAAAATTGACCATTCACTTCCTTAGGTATACCCGAAACTACTGAGACTAAAATTAAAAAAAAACATACAAAAAATAGTTCTTTACTAATTCCTGTAATCTATAAAGAAGAAACCTATAAGAAGTCTATGGTTTTAAAATAACACGGTCAATCTCTCAATATTGTGTGTACAAACTTACATTTGCAGTTGGAATATATTTAGGGAACATGTGTTTCAACTACAATGTTAAGTTTGTTTTTAAGATAAATTCATCCCAACTATCCGGAATCCTTCGTTGTGCGTAGTCTGACAGCACTTAGTCGGTTTTTATGTAAATAACCAATGACTTATCTTTGGGAAGGCATATTACAAGCAGTATTTGTGAAAGACTCGGATTAAGATGTTATTGGACGTAACATTACATAAACAAATTTTCCTTATACGGGTACATACAAATTGCCCTCATACGGGCATCGAGCCACCGTTGCTTTAGTTGGTATCTGCATAAATTATGGTAAGCTTTACTATAATCTATGCTTGGCAAGCGCATTGTTAACCATAGTTTATCGTTATCAGAAGGCATAATGTAGGTCAGTTGATTCTGGATTGACCAAAAAATTGGGATTATTTATTTTAAGAAACGTAATGAAACTTGAGAAGTCCGGTCACTCTTAATAATGGCCAGTCTGTATACATAATACCCGTATCAAGTGGGCAATGTAGGTAAAGTAAAGCTGCATGACTAATCTTCCTATCTTGAGCAAAGTAATAAAAGAGATGATCTGTAGTGTTTTTGTTTATTATAATTATGAAATTAAACTTACATAATTCTTATTGGAAGGTATAAAAAAACAATTCAGATATTATGCTGAATTGTTATATTACACAAATATTATAATGTTCCCACTGCTGGGACACAGGCCTCCTCTTTCTGTGAGAGGGAGTGGGCCGTAATCCATCACGCGGGCCCAGTGCGGGTTGGTGGATGTCACATGTCTTCCAATTTTTAGTTCTAGGACATGCCGGTTTCCTCACAATGTTTTTCCTTCACCGTTTTGAGAGTAGTGGTGATGAAATAAATTACACAAAGTAAAGCGCCCGTCTGGGTTCGAACCTACTACCTACTACTCGTAAGTCGAGGCCGTTAACCACTAGGCCACCACTGCTCTCAAATATTACTTGATCAACAGTTTAAAAAGAAGTCAGTCAGTTTAAAACGAAGTAGGGAAGTATTCATACTGCCCGGTCCAAGTGATGATTTCAAGCTATGTCAAACCTTGATTTATTAAATGGGCCACGGGCTGTCGGGCATTATTAAAGGCTCGTACAGACTAGTGCAATATAGCGGGCGTGACGGGACACTAGTAGCACAATTTCTTTGTCAGTGCCTGTCGGGCCCGCGATATCGCGCAAGTTTGTACGAGCCTTTATATAGGCCGGCCAAAGTAATAAATTTGACCGAAGCTCTTGGTCATTATTCATAATGATCGGTCCATATTAATACTGCTTAGTTATTCAAGTTGCCCGTAACAATTATATTGTTTTTAGAAATAAAAATGCGTGTATGTCGATAAAGTGTTAAACTCGTAACTCAAATAATTATGTTTTTACTAAACTTACAGTAAGCACCTGCTTATGTCTTCACAAAAACTTATTACGATAAAGTGTGATAATAGAAAATCGTACGTGTTCTTTATATTTTTATAACATGAACCAATTCTATTATTTTTACGTTTGAAGCGGGGAAATAGGCATTGTCGTTTTACGAAATAATTTTTTCACTTTTATTTATTTAACACTGAAAAAATTTCAATGGTTATTACTATTTGACCCTTCATAATATTTATGTTGTATTTAAAAACGGTGGTCGGTTATAATAATTTATATAGGTTTTTTTTTCTTGCTCAAATTTAACTCAGAGCATAAAAAACGATTCTCTTACGATAAAAAATCCCAGCCTGAATGAAAATCTGACCTCATGACATAATAATGGTACTCGTATCATTTCTCGAGTCGATTATTGCATCTCATTTTAACTCCAAAGATGTTATTTTCGACAAAAACGATGTTTATTACGCTCTGAGAGGTTTGAAATGTAATTTATTCTGTTATTGGTTTATTGGTAAGCTTAAATCAATTTTGGACTTCGAAGTATGTACGAGAATGTACTTAACAAAATGAAGCTTCAAAAGCTTTCAGATCATCACCAACCTACACTCCTACAGAAGTCCAGTGCTGGACATAGGCATCTTTAATTGCACGCCATTCAACTTGATTCTCGGCACCTCTCATCCGGCTGCTACCGAGCATTCTTTTTTTTTTTAGAAAGAAAAAGAAAGAAAAATTATTTATTCTGCACAAACAAAACGCACAGTACAACTAAAAGTCAAAAAACACACATACAAAGTAGCCAAAAGCCTCGCATCCAATACCCTAAACATTTTGACAATCTTGTTCATTGGTTGATGTCAGGGACCAAAGACAATTTACAAACTGTTTACTAGTATAAAATCTCATTATATATATATTAGTCTATGGTCTATGTGATGACAACAAAGTCGACAAACAAACAATGAAAACAAAAACAAAATGCCGATTGCCGAGTGGAAAAATAACTACTTTTGAAACAAACAAACTATACTAATTATGAACAATTACAATAACCGTGCGTCACATCTGTGCAAGAACAGGTCTCTGCTCAGCAAAATGCTGTGACTTCGGACAAACCTATCGTCACAGCGCTGATTTTCAGCAGAAACCATTTTTGGGTGGGAGTTTATCAAATAACTTCTCGGCGAAGCGCGAGGGTGTGTCAGTCCTTTACTAACTAAAACCTACCCGTGTTCCTTCCGTTGCCTGCGTGCCAGGGCCACGATATCCCTTTCGGACAAACTCGCAACCCTGGCAGGCATTGGTCTTAACGGACCCAGTCAGTTGGTGCTGACATCTCTTTGAGACGCGCGTGGAACACAACGCGCCGTCGACCCGTGCCTGGTCCTTATCGGACGGCGAGCTACCCATCGCTCACCGTTCACAGGCGGTGGCCGGAAATCGGCTTACGACTCCCGACACCCGGGGCGTCTCCTGCGGCGACTAAGGGCGCGAGGGCGCGAACCTTGCCTCACTCTCACGCGTTCCGCCTCCTCCTTCGCTAACATTACAGAAGCTGATAGCCAAAAGCTAAGTCGTAAAAGTTGATCCCCACTTGGATCACTCATTGACTCAACGGCATTAGCAGAAGCATAGACATAATATAATAAGCAATGTGCTCTAATTAACGTAATTGGTTTAACCGTGTTAATTAAAGTTAGAATAAATAAATAAACACAAAATATATAATATTATCTTCATGAGGGCAGTACCTTTTTGTGTAATGACTTCGCAAACAAGTCGACGGCCCATCTGATGAAAAATAACTTATCTACACCTACATTGCCAACCATTATATAGCTGTTGTACATGGATTTTTTGGCGCGTGGCCGAAATCGGAACTAAAGCCGCCATATTTCAAAAAATTCAAATTCAAATTGATTTATTTTGGACAACTAGATCCAAAGGTTAGTATACAAAAACTTAGAAACTATTGTTAGTACTTAGATACAATTACAAAGGACAACACTCATCATACATATACATATACATAAATAATTCTATATACAAATGCCCCTGTGCTGAGACACCCCGCCCCGTTAAGATAACCCATAAGGAGACACCTCCCTAAAAGATACCAGACGAACGAAATGTCTCAACACAGGTGCACGTACATCTTCAGCTATCGTTTTCAGGAGGCTGTTGTGACTCCTCCGCACCCTCCTCATAAGTGAGACGTTTTTTTTCCGAATGACGGCATGAAAGTCGTCAGTATGAGCCTGCGCGTACATATATTGCTGTTGCAATATATTTTTTACAAATTAATTGCACGAATGTTTACCAACACCCTGTCAACGTCATTCGAGCGCCAGAAGATCCTTGTTACAGTGTACGGAACCCGGGCGCGATTAAGGCACAACCTTTTTTTTTTAACCTACGAGCATTAAAAGGAGACTATCACAAAACTGACATGATTACTGTCATGAGTGTCAAAGACGATGTTGGCGGGTTGCCTCCTTCCTTCAAATATGGCAAGGGGTGATGGCTGAATATAATATAAATATGGCAATTTTCAAGCTCTTTGAAAAAATTATAACTAGCATAGATAACAGAAGTCCGGTAGCTGCTTTATTCATGGACATGAGCAAGGCGTTCGATTTTGTGGACAGAACAGTACTTTTAAAGAAGTTGGAAAGGTATGGAGTGAGGGGCAATGCTTTGAACCTTTTGAAATCGTACTTGTCCGACAGAAAACAAGTTACGAAAATAGATAAGGTCTGCGTTACCTCAAAAACCGAGCGTACGTATGTTTCGAGTCAGAGAGTTAATAACTACGGTGTACTCCAAGAAAGTATTGTAGGATCTTTATTATTTATTATTTACATTAATGACATGCCCAGAGAAACACATCACCCAATGGTTTTGTTTGCTGATGATAGCACGGTCGTTTTTAGTGGCAATAATGATGCGACGACAATTGAACGAGAGATAAACCACTGTATCCAAGTACTAATAGAATGGATGGGAGCGAATAATTTAAAAATTAATATTGACAAAACTAAAATAATGACTTTTGAGCAAATGACAAATCATAAAAAACTTGACATAAAATATGGAGGTAAGATAATTTCAGAAACGAACACTACAAAATTTTTAGGGCTTGAACTGGATAGAGACATGTCGTGGAAAACTCATACTGACAGTGTATGTAAACGCCTGAGTCAACATTCATATGCTTTGCGTAATCTCGCAAAGGAGGTGAATGAAAAAGTTTTGGTTACGGCATATCATGCATATGTTACTTCTACATTACGATACGGGATTATATATTGGAGCAACTCCACGAACATGGAGACAGTATTTAGAGCGCAAAAAAGGTGTGTTAGGGCGTTATGCGGTACAAAAAGCACGGAAAGCTGCAAACCGGTCTTTGCGAAATTCCGCATACTAACAGTACCCTGCCTATACATATATGAGGTGGCTTTATTTGTTAAGACGAACTTGCATTTATTTGAAAAATTACACAGCTCGCGACATAGAAATAAAATAAGCAGTAGGCAACACAAAAAAGCGGTATTCCATAAAAAATTGCTAGGAATGGCACCACGTATTTATAATAAATTACCTAATGCTTTGTTATGTATTAAAGATGTCAATGTATTTAAGAAGCAACTAAATAATCGACTGATAAGTAAGACATACTACACTTTAAATGAATACCTGTCAGATGGAGATTTGTGTGTATAATATAAATATAAGCTGCTAACAAATTAAGTACCAATATTTTAAGAGGTGTTACATTACTTCAAAACAATTAACTTTAAATAGAAGTTAAGAAAACTTTTTATATGATATTTTTGTTTTAATTTACGGAACAAAATAAATAAATTAAAATTTCACCCAAACATAATCATCCTGTGCTTTTAACTGACAAGACATACCTTCTGTCAAGTGAACATCGTCGTTTGTAACTAACGTCAATGATTGTTGACTATCTATTTAACAGGGTGTTTTTACGCAGTAACGTTGTTTCCTTAATTATCTCCAAAAAGTAACATAAACTTTTCAATTTTTCATACTTAAGTCTACTCCTAGAGACGAGTACTATCAGCGCTAAAAGTATTGGCACCTAATTTGTTAGCACCTTATTATAAATATGGTAAATATTTGAGTCCGATTTATTTTATTATTATTGAAATTATTAATTTTTTTTTTCTGTTTGAATCATATTTTGATCAAGATACAACCTGACACTGACCTGCAAATAGCAAAAAAAAAAATTAATTTTGCGAAAATCAAATTTAAAAAAAAATTGAATTTCGTGGGCTACAGCTGTGGATTAATGGCAGTTTTTTCCAGCGCTAGATATCTCTGTCCGAGGAGTCATTTTGAATTTTTAAAAGCATTTTCATATAATAGACGTCAATTTTATTCCAGAGATAAAGGATATCAGCCGATCTATTCTGTAAAAACAACATAAACCATAATATCACACTTGTGTTTCCTGAAGGGATAGGCAGAGGTGTACCTATATACCTACAGGGTGGAAGGGACATCGACGCGCATCCTGTTACCATGTATTCAGTACATCATTCTTGACCCCCTGCGTAAAAATTTTTCGTCGGTTATTACAAAAAAATTCGCTGTTCCATACATTTTTACCGAGTAGTTATTGCACTTCTGTAGGAAACAGCTGTTTTTTTTTTTTAATTACCGACGAGAAAATTCAACGCACGGGAGTCAAGTATGATGTACTGAATCCATGGTAACAGGCTTCGCGTCGATGTCCCTGCCACCCTGTATAGTACACCCATATTTCGCCGGTTATGGTTAAGTCCTATGAAATAGGGGGCGAGCTTATTGCCATCAACCGGGCACAAAGCCAGACTGCTGGCTACTACTGAGAAATCGCAAATAGAAAACTCCTATAAAACTTTTACCCGACCTGGGAATTGAACCCAAAACCCCATTCTCAGTAGTAGCACTAACATCTATAATAACATGGCTAATCAATAATAATCTAAAAATAAATATAAACAAAATAAATGTAATGAACTACAGTCAAAGACCTCAAAATTAAATTAATATATGATAATAATAATTAATAAATCAAGTAGAAACAGCCAAATTCCTCGGTTTAAAAATTGACAGTAGACTCAATTGGAAATGTCACACAGAAGACCTTTGTACAAAAATAAGTAGTTTATCTTTTGCGATGTACAAACTGGCACCAACAGTGAGTAGAAACGCATTATTCATGGCGTATTATGGACTTGTTGAATCGGTGCTTAGATACGGTCTAATATTTTGGGGTAGTTCGACAAACACTGACATGGTGTTTAAAATGCAGAAGCGTTGTATTCGGGCTATGTTTAACATCAAAAATACCGACAGCTGTCTACCACTGTTTATACAATACCATTTACTGACACTTCCGTCACTATACATCTTGGAAATAGCTTTATTTGTTAGAAGCAATCCTCACTGGTTTCCTCTTTTGTCAGACAATGTCACTAGAAATAGACGTACTAAATATAAGAACTTCTTACAGCCTCACTCTGCGAAAACAGCACTCCTTCATAAAAGCGTGTTTTGTATGGCACCATTAATATATAATAAGATTCCAGAGGTTATTAAAAATATAAACCAGCCAAACATATTCAAAAGAGAATTTAAGAAGTTACTTACTGAAAAATGTTACTATTATGTTAAAGATTTTTTAAATGATAATTTCTAATCTATTTGTGTTATATTTTAAGTTTGTTTTTTTTTTTTTTTTGATTGTGGTATTTTTCAAGTTGCTATAATTAATGTTGTACGCCAATGGGGGCAAAACATGTTGAAACCACAGATTTTCACTTTTACATCCACATTTGCATTTATATTATGTATAATGTTACACATGTTTACAAAGGGGTCCCTATGTTGTTTCGAACGCCGCTGTTGCGACACACGCTGTTGCGAATTATTTTTCCACTGCCTCACAGGTTCGAAAGCTCACGGACTCGAATGAAGTAGTCGCGAAAGACGCTGTTTCGAAAAACATTTTCACTGCCTCATACGCTCGAATGCTTGTGATTTCGATTTATTTAGTCATAAAGTGTACAGAAAAGTATTTAATCATTTGGGTTAGGTTAGGTTAGAACAGTGACCATTAACGCGCGAAGGCGAGCGAGCGAAGCGAGCGTGCCGCGGCAGCGGCCGCTGAGCGCCAGGTCCCCTCTATTGTTGGTAAATTCAGTTACCAAAACAAAAACTCTTCATCAATATCCAATTTAACTAAATTACTATACGTTATATTAAATGATGATGTTGACACCGAATTTGTTGATTTTATTTAATTACTGCTTAAATACTTTTCTGTACACTTTATGACTAAATAAATCGAAATCACAAGCATTCGAGCGTATGAGGCAGTGAAAATGTTTTTCGAAACAGCGTCTTTCGCGACTACTTCATTCGAGTCCGTGAGCTTTCGAACCTGTGAGGCAGTGGAAAAATAATTCGCAACAGCGTGTGTCGCAACAGCGGCGTTCGAAACAACATAGGGGACCCGTTTACAAATGAATCTTATCTTTATTTTAACACTTGCGAAAACTAAACCAACGAAGCAAAACACACACTCAACAATACACAAAAACAACAACATACTTACAACTTACGTACAATATTTTTCTCAGTCGTTGATACTATTCGCTTCTTTCCCAGACTCCCAGGTAACAGCAGATTTTCACAAAAACTGCCACAAAATCAAATAAGAATCAAGAAAACCGATACAATTACCTAACTTTATTTCTATTTCAGTTTTTGCAAACATCTGTGACGTAGAAGTTACCCAAAGAAAACACACAAAGGTTCAGCTTAGTTGTCAATATAAATACGGGTATCAGTGAAACAAATACAAAGATTAATCTGTCGCTACGTCGTAGCTGGCGTAGGGATGTCGCTGCTACGCTGCTACGATGCCCGTAGCAGGCCCCGACGAGTCACTATTCCTAGAAATTTGGATGCATCAGGCGTGTATTTCGTTGTGTTACTATTTTTGGATTTTGAAGGGATTTCTATTTATACGGAGGAAATTTCAAATGTCTTATACCGGTTTTACGGTCAATTTCATTTTCTATCGATATGTTACTTACTTGAAATTTTGATATCTCTTCAAATAAAGGAATTAAGATGATCATCACTTACTGAAGTAAGTGATAAAAGTATGTATTTTTGCGGCTTAAAAATAAATAAAATTTCGGTAATTATTTAAGTCAGTACATAAGCACCTATTTCTTTATCCTTTTATTTAATAACTAGACCCTGACTAGAACTCAAACCGCATTTTTTTATAGAACTGCCTGTTAGGCACTGGAGTGATTGCCGTTTTATGCAAAGAAAAAACCATTTCCACTTGATGGGTGTGTATTTATAAGCCACTAGCTTTTGCCGGTGGCTTCGCCCGCGTGAAGTTCTGAAATCATCCCACAACGGGAACGTACTGTCGGAATAAAAAGTTCTATGTAGAACATAGAACTTTTCAGGTGATGGTCTACCCGTATACCAAATTGTATCCAAATTCATTCAGCCTCGAGTCGTGGTTGATTAACAAACACACAGAATTTCACATTTATAATATTAAGGAAACTCTTTATATTATTAGTTGCTACAAAATTACGTGAAAAGGTGTTGCGTTGTAAATTACGTGAACAGGTGTTGCGTTGTAAATTACGAAATAAAATAATCGAGCTATCTACACGGGTCATTTTAAATTTGACTTAAGCACGTACGATAAAAATGTTCGTGCCGGTTTCAAATGAAAGAATAACATTATATCGGTAAATAGTCGTTTAGTTTTTATAGTCTAAAATTTTAGTACGTATTTTAAAAATATATTTTTAAGCTGCTTCAAAAAAATGAGGGGGTTCTTATTTCATCTGTGTGTTTTTAAATATATTTCCATTGATATTTTCATAAAATTTATTGTGGACCGATTTTAAAAATTATTTTTGCTTTTAGTAGTAGTAAACGGTAGCCGCGGTGGCGCGGTAGTCCCTAAACTTTTATTAACTTTGCTTGGGGGTTTTTGAATTAGGTTCAATAATATGCATTTAATCCACTTGGTTGTATTTGTATTGTATTTTTCTTTCTTTTCTTGTCTTTTCTTAATCCATCATGCGGCCCAAGTGCGGGTTGGTAGATGTCACACGTCTTAGGCTTTGTTCACGGAGACGCGGGGCGTCGCGCGTCGCGTGCAGCGTGGCGTCTCGCGGCACGTCGGACGTTCTAGGACTTGCCTCGAGATATTTTCCTTCACTGTTTTCAGAGCAGTAGTGATGAAATAAATAACACAAAGTAAAGTGCCTACCTGAGTTCGTACCCATGACTCGTACCTTGGGGTCATTACCACTTGGCTACCACTGCTCAATTTGAAGGTGACAGTGCCTTATACACCCTATAAATAAATAATAAGATATGTTATAATAAGCACGTGTTTCTGTGACAAATGAAAGTATTTTTCTTTCTTTTCTTGTCTTTTCTTAATCCATCATGCGGCCCAAGTGCGGGTTGGTAGATGTCACACGTCTTAGGCTTTGTTCACGGAGACGCGGGGCGTCGCGCGTCGCGTGCAGCGTGGCGTCTTGCGGCACGTCGGACGTTCTAGGACTTGCCTCGAGATATTTTCCTTCATTCAGAGCAGTAGTGATGAAATAAATAACACAAAGTAAAGTGCCTACCTGAGTTCGTACCCATGACTCGTACCTTGGGGTCATTACTACTTGTTTACCACTGCTCAATTTGAAGGTGACAGTGCCTTAATTCGTAGCAACAATGATGGTTTTATAGCACACGTTAACAGTAACAACGTGCGATTAGCTCCATGCCAAATTCGACTTTTCTATGTAAGGTCTACAGGAACTAGTTATCAGACCACTATCGAAGTGAAGATCGGGTATGTAAACTTTTGACCTGCGGACCTGACTCGTTAGGAGCGCAAATATTGACTGGACTAGGGGAGGCAATCTCGATAGTTTTTCGAGATTCAATCTCGTGGGAAGATAATCTTGTTCGAGATCTCGACCAATACGATCAAGATATAACACGATTACCCTAAGTTGGTGCAGTTATAATTTTTATTAAAGTAAAAAAAAACGCATTAATTTAAAAAGTAGCCGTTATCTACATAGAATACGAGATCTAGCCTGATTACCGGGCAAGTTTCATGCTTGAATGGTTAATTTCAACATCAGACATATCACGCGAGATTTCGATTCGAGGTAGTATTCCCTAGACGGGACCCGGTGGCCGCCATCTGTCTGTTGAAGCGCGAACTATAGTCGCAATGCGGATTTGGACTGTGCCAAAAGTTGGGACGAGGATTACGCTTCGCTTAGCTTTGAGATAAAGAATGAAGATTTATAACGTAGAGATTACAAATAAGAAGATTATATCCAAGATAAGAATGCTTGGAAACACGCTGGTCCAGCTCCATAGGACAATCTAGAGTCTAGACAAAATCAAACTGGCTGCTATTTTAATGCTATAATTTATTATTTTTATGACATTTATTTTACATTCTGTGATTACTTTAACTCACACACTGATATATTATTAAATAGGTATATTATTATTAATTATATTATTAAAAATTTTAGGAAAACGTATAAACGTTTTCCTAAAAATTTTAAAGTAATATATATTTATATATTATATTATATTATTATTTATATATTTGAACACCATGTATCTATTATATATTTAATTTATCTGTAATTGCTTCATTTTTATTTTTTTTTACCTATTGTGATATAGTAATTTTATTCTAGGTGCATCGTCCTCACATATAATTATTTATGTAATGTACCTATACAAAATAATGTAAAACATTTTAAAACAGTAACGGTGGAGTTTCTTGCCCATTCTTCTCGATACGGAACTACCTTTTGGAAGGGGCGACTAGAATCAATTCAATTTTTTTGTAAATTTTGACTTTCAAAAGTGTGTGATTATATGATATCTTATGTGCCTATTTGAAATATTTAATCTGACTTTTTGACTTTATCTCTATACTTTGAAGGCGGCCTTTTTAACCGTAAAATAGTTACGGAAATTAATTGTTAAATTGTTTGGATAGCCATTTCATACAACTGTCGAAGAACGACAGTAGTGATTTGAATTTACGAACAACTTGAGTCGGTAATCAATTGGGTTAACAATTAATGTCCCTGACTTTATATCTCAGCCTTGTCCTTTAACTTCATTCAACGTCCTCGCAGTAGCGAAGCCTTACAAAAGTTTTTCTATGTAGGTTGGTACTGCACCCACCTGTTGAACGTAGTTTGCACACCTGGGAAAATAAACACCAGCTGGAAAGCACGCTGTGTTACAGTATTTTTATCTTACGAATCGACGCGTACTTTACTCGTGATAACCAAGTGTGAATGTGTGCGTGAATTGGAGAAGAGACAGCACCTAACTCACACACGCACACATATACACTTCTGACTTTAACCATTGTCTCGGACGCTACCGAGAGCTCCTGCGCATACACACATATTCACAGCGTGTTTATACACTTGGTAACCACAAGTAAAGCGCGCGTCGCTTCGTGAGATAAAATTACTATACAAGGTTATTGGTTTATTTCAGTTTAAAAATTACAATATTATGGAAATAGCGTTGGTCTCAAACTAGGAACAGCCAGTATCTTGGAGACCCCTTAAGAGGTTGTGCGTTAATTCCGGGACATATTGTATAAGGTGTTAAAAAATGAACCCGACAAACTTTCAGGAGTGCTTTAGACCATCGAACTGAATAACTTCTACCGCGGGGCCAACATTGAAATCACGAATAAAAAATCTGCTGTTGCATACAGTTTAAAACAGTAGGTATAAACTTTTGTATGGCACAGCTGATTTTTTTTCGCGATTTCTCTAAAGTTTAAAGCACTCATTAAATTTTTAAACACCTTAGGTATATAATTGCTTTGCCATTTTTGAAAAAAAATCGTAGTTAACTGAAATGACAAATCGTCCTTGTCATTTTAAGACTTGCTAGTGCCATTCGACTTTAGAATTATATGTTTTATTACTATTTTTATTTTACAAAGTCGTCTATACAAAATTGCATTCCGCTTCACTTTTTGTTTTATATCAACATGCTATTATTGTAATTATTGTACATAGACTGCTTTCAAAATGGTGAACGATAACATCGTGAGGAAACCGGCATGTCCTAGAACCGAAAATTCGAACACATGATTGTGACATCCACCAACACACACTGGACCATGTGGTGGATTACGGCCCACTCCCTCTCAAAGAAAGGAGGCCTGTGCCCCAGCAGTGGGAAGATTATAAGCTTTAAAGGATGTTCGCCGAGTCGGATGTAGGCTATTGCTAGTACGATTCTACTATGCGAAAACGGTGTACATCCCTAGTGCGCAGGGTTCGGGCTTGCTTCAGCGGCATCCTGAGGACATTTGCGCAGAGGTTCGATTGCCAGTACCTGAACCATTGCTGTATGGTTCAGGTACTGAGCAATCGAAGTCTGTAATATGATTATGTGGTTTTTTTAATTCTTTTTGTTTATTTTTTAATTTTGTAATCTTTTGTGACTTTGCTCCTTGTGTTGGTCGAAATAAACGTTTTATTATTATTATTATAAGCTGATTACGATGATACTTATCACACTAATATTATATAAAGGCGAAAGTTTGTGAGTGTGTGTGTGTGTGTTTGTTACTTCTTTACGCTCAAACGGCTGGACCAATTTTGATAAAATTTTGCATGGAGGTAGCTGACACCCTTTTTTTTTCTTTTTTTTTTCTTGCTGGGGTGGAAAATCCTCATGTATGTCCTCCGCCCTGAGGTGGGTGGAGGGGTCTGTCAGACTCTTACTAACTAAAAACCACCCCGGTGTTCCTTTCCCACACTTGCAGCGGGGATCTTGGGAGCTAGTATTACTTCCGTGATCCCCGGCTAGTGCCGGCCCACAACTGCAGGCCACCTCAAGTCTGGGGGGGTGAGGTGTTAGACCCCCCCCGCGACGTCTGAAAGGGGCGCGCGTGGAACACTACGCGCCGCGACATCGGGTCCAGTGTGATAGGGGGCGGCGGACGTCCCCGAGTCCGCCGTCCCTGGACGCATTATCTGCCCTCTGCCGACGCCCACCGCGCCTGCTGCGGGCCGGGTGAGCGGACGAGATCTCCCGCTCCCTTTCCGCAGCCTCCTTCTGCGACATGACTGTTTCGCAGAAGGACACCACCGCGTCCCAGGACTCCTCGTTGCCGGCTATCGACTCGACCACGGCCGGCAGCGACAGGTCACTGCCTACTCCTGAGATGAGGGCACGGCGAGGCTCCGCCCATGCGGCACACTCTGCCAACGTATGCCGCGCCGTGTCCTCCCGGCTAGCTGACACCCTGGATTAACATATAGGCTACTTTTTATCCCGGGGATATTCCCATGGGATCGAGACTTACGCTGGCGAAACCGCGGGGCGCTGCTAGTATTTTATATAAAAGTGTAACCCTCGATATATTTACTTTGCTTTGCACAATCCGAATTTTAACAAACACTTAATTTAAAATAGTCATCGGAAAAAAATCTGTCGACGGTGGTGTTGTTCCTCTGTATATATTATAAATTTAATTCACTTTTCGTTTCCGTCTGTGTGACGGCGTTGTTCAAAATGCGTTGAGTAAAATTTATTCCGGAAGGTACCTTTATGTATAAAATGTATAAATATTAAACTTACTAGTATCTAATAAAGAAATCTTGATGTTTTGCTGTGCCTCGGATTCGAACCTTCGCGAGTCGCTCGAGCCCAGTCTCCTTTACCTCGCACACTCTCTGCGCTCAACACTCTTGGACGCTAAGCCTCACTGTGATGTGTTCGCGGATGAATGAAAGATTTCAGTCAAGATGTCTGAAGTATTGTGAGATGAGCGTATAATTGTCGAGTAGTTGTTTACTTTTGTTATTGTACTAAAATAATGTGTTTGTGCCTATAACTAATGTAATTGGTCTTGGCCATTTTATGTTAAAGTAAAAATAATAAATAAAGTTGTAAAAACCGTTCGAAGTAGGAACGGATGGCTAGTTGTTAAAAAAACAAAAGTATGACTGATGAAACACAGTTTGTACTGAGCGTTGCCCTGCATGATCCTGAAATCCTAGCATCCGTAACGTCACCCACGCAATTAAAACTGCCTATGAGTGGGCTTTTGTGTTAATACCTATTTGTTTTCATTAGACTTTGAATGTGAACTGGTTCTTACGTGCGTGTGCAATAATTTTAATTGTTATTATTCACTGGCATTTGAAAATGGTTCCTTTTTATTATTGACAACAATTGATACTTAATTGAAATACACAAGCTAACTCTAAAATATGCATAGTATGTACAATTATATAATAAAAAAATGAAAAAGGGGGAAGTGCTCATTGGACATCAAACAATTCGTCTTCATCTTTGTCAATGGGAAAAGTGCCCAAAAGGCGATGCCACGTTGGATGAGACACATTGATTTTTTTTTTAATTATATAGTTGTACATTTGAAAGTAACATAACACAAAATCATGCCTGTATTCCCCGAAGGGTTAGGCTGAGGTGTACCGACCTACCTAAGTTTTAAGCCCCATGTAATACAAGCATTTAAAATTCGAAGTATTTAATACCCTGTACAGTAAAGGAGTAAGGAGGCCTAGCTGTCCCTGATTGAAAAGTTAATAGTTTTAGTATTAAATAGTGACTCCTTCCTATTTTCAGAAAGTCAAAGTAGAACAGCACCTTAATTGCGTAACGCAGTTTGAATCGGAATCGGAATGATTTTGAAGTATATTGCTAATTCATTGCTTCATATGTTAGAAAAAAATGTCTGCTCAACAACGTAAATAACGCAATGAATGTTGTTGAACTTTCAAATTGAAACCGAATCCTACTGATAGTGTGTTACGCAATTAGCCCTCAGGTAGAGAGTACACAATATTAAGCCATATAGGGTTAAAACTACATAGACAGAGAGCGATGAACCCTTCTTGCTCTTTTTGCTGAAAGAAATATGAGTAAAAGTTAATCAGTGTACCGTGTAACTAATTGTTAAGCAAATTGACATCCTACATCGTCAACACGGCGAATTCAATGTGTCAATTTGATAAAAAAAACTTACGTCCCTGACTGAATAGTGTACCTACATTATGAGCTAAATAAATAATCGAGCAGTTGCCTCAATAATTGTAATTGAAAATTGTTTAAGATAACATTACGTTGCGAGCTCATATAAGAATTTAAGCGAGTTATTTTCAGTTCCAGAAACTTCGCTGTGGTACAATTCTTCTTTAGTATTAGCCCGACTTATCTTCACACTTATCACACTAATATTTTAAAGGCGAAAGTTTGTGAGTGTGTGTGTGTGTGTGTTTGTTACTTCTTCACGCTCAAACGGCTGGACCAATTTTGATAAAATTTTGTATGGCGGTAGCACACACCCTGGAATAAGACATAGGCTTCTTTTTATCTTGATATTCCCACGGGGTCGAGACTTACGCGGGTGAAACCGCGGGGTGCAGCTAGTACGAGAATAAAAACGTACGCGGTCGAAGGACCCCCGTCAAGAACAAAGTTCCTTTACTCCACGAAACGATGTGTTGTTTATTATTTTCAAGTTTTGTGAATGTAAATAATATTAATGTAGGTAGGTAATGAGATTGTGTGGAATTGTGTGTTTAACTTGTTATTATTTTAGTTATTTGCTATGCGTTATTGTAATGTGTTATTATTTGTATATTTGTAAACATTCAGACACAATGTAAATTGTTATTGAATAAATGAAATGAATGAATGATGAATTTCAATTGTCAATTTTACATGATTGATCGACATCGATGCGCAAATTGATCGTCTCCTAAATGCATTTGAAGCGATTGACAATATATACTACAATACAAATTGATAGCAATTGATAAAAATTGTAATTGATCGTTTCGGGACCCCTTACGCTATACTCGCACACACTTATATATTATAGGACGAGACAGAGAGGGAGAGAAAATCGAATGGAGTGGACATAACGCTCTTTCCTTACGTGACGATTTTTACTAGTCAACTCCTATCGCAAGCCGCGTTAAGGAACTTTGTTCCAATAACTGAATTATGGAGTGCAGATTAGCAAGTCAGCATGATCGTTATTGGGTGAAACTCCGCTGCCGCGAGAAATCACGGCACGGCGGATAGAGCTCCGGCGGGATCTCATGGCGACATGGAGAGTGCGATTGTCGCAACCCAGCGCTGGGCACGCTACAATTGTGGCGATAAGTCCCCTCTTTGAGGAGTGGCTAGAGAGGCGCCACGGCGTCCTCACCTTCCGCCTGACGCAGGTCCTCACCGGACACGGTTGTTTCGGGAGGTTCCTGTTCAGGATAAAGCGGGAGAAAACGCCCGGGTGTCACCACTGTGTGGATCGCCCGGAGGACACGGTGGAGCATACGGTGGAGGTCTGCCCAGCTTGGGCGGAGCACCGCCGTGTCCTCACGGAGGCGATCGGCGGCGGCGATCTCTCGCGTCCGGGCCTGGTTCAGGCCATGGTTCGGAGCGAGAGTGCATGGGAGGCCGTCACCTCCTTCTGCGAAGCAGTTATGCTAGCGAAGGAGGAGGCGGAACGCGTGAGGGTGAGACAAGATTCGCGCCCTCGCGCCCTTAGTCACCGCAGGAGACGCCCCGGGCGTCGGGAGTCGCAAGCCGATTTCCGGCCACCGTAGGCGCGGGCCTGCGGATGGTGAGCGATGGGTAGCTCGCCGTCCGATAAGGACCAGGCCCGGGTCGACGGCGCGTTGTGTTCCACGCGCGCCTCAAAGAGATGTCAGCACCAACTGACGGGGTCCGTTAGGACCAATGCCTGCCAGGGTTGCGAGTTTGTCCGAAAGGGATATCGTGGCCCTGGCACACAGGCAACGGAAGGAACACGGGTGGGTTTTAGTCAGTAAAAGTCTGACACGCCCTCCCGCTCCGCCCAGAGCGGGAGAAGTTATTTGATAATTTCCCACCCAAAAAAAAAAAAAAAAAAGCATGATCGTTATTGGGATTGATTATATGGCCCATATTTACTTTTATGGAAAGTTTACGACACACTACACAAAAGTTTTAATAATCAAACCAAATTCTCATTTCACCTAAGTATACAACATTATTTCTCTCTATAATAGGTTATTAAATCTGTATCTGAAAACAAATACTTTTCCGTATAATTAATAAATTATGACATAAATATACTTACCTACCACTGATACTGAATCCATACCAGATTTCTTTATCATAACATTATTTCAACAACAAACGCCAATATATTATAATTGGCTGTAACTCAGTCTATCTTTTGAAAGGTTTAAAGCGAATAAAACAGTCCAATTTCAGGCTGTCGAGGTAATATCCGTGAATGATATACCTACCATTGAAAACCTATCTCCGAACCAATTTATTAATTGTATTTTCAATAAATAATGGAATGCAATATTCAATAAATATGTATTTATTCAATGAGTTTAATTTTGATGCGTTTAACAGGTTGATTGCAATTGGTCGGTCAGCATTATAATAGCCTTTTTAACCGACTTCATAAACGAGAAGATTCTCAGTTTGCCGGAATCTTTTTTTTTTGTTCCCCGATTACTCTAACACTGCTCGACCGATTTGGAAAATTATGTTTTTGTTAATTCACATTTCACTGTACATTTCCAAGTTAACTTCCTATTTTTTTAGATTTGCCATTTTTCTTTGTTTAATTAACTAAGTATTTTGTATTTATTTTATTTCTTATTTATAATCTCACTGTATGCTGCACCGGTCGAAGTCATCACGTCAACGCCGGCTGTTGCTGAAAACCAGCGCTAGGGCTCTGTCTCGCATAGGGTCGCAGCATTATGCTGAGCGGTGGCAATATTGCGTGGATGTGACGCATATTTTCCCCGAACTTGTTCTTTTTGTATTTGTGTTATTTCTTTGCGTCATGTTTACTGCAAATAAATGTTTTTTGTTTCTATTTCCTCATGAAATAATATACCTACTGGCGTTATACATTGGTTCACTTACCTGCTGCCTGTGGTTCCACTCGCATCTTAGCAAAACTACTTTATGTTGCCGGATCAAAAGTATTCAAGATTTTCAGAAAATAGTTTATATATGTTCGCCTTCAAAATCCGGTCAGCTGTTTATGCGCAATTGATAAATGATAAATGATTTATTTCTGTAAGTAGGTTTGTACAAACACTTTTACACGTCAATCATAGAGGTCGGCGTTTCGTATCCGACTACTCTGAAAAGAAACGCCGAAACAAACTCAGAGTTCACAGTCTCTTTTATAGTCCAGACATAATCTTGGTCAGATCATGTGAAGACCATGTAGATTGGTGCCTGAAATGATCTTTTGACGAAAGAACCACACAGGTTCAGGGGACCTGTCCAGTCAGTGCACGCATTTGTCAGTAGTCGTGCAGCTCAACTAAGAACTTAACGAGCTCAACGATTCAACGAACAATACCAAAGAAAGGACGTTTGGGTAGGCCGCATAAAATTACTCAAACTGCCAGACTATGATAAAAAACTAACTGAGAAAAAAAGAAAAATTAACAATAACCCACATAGTTTTCACATTTACAATACTTAAAACAATATAATACTTAGTAAATATTCATGTCATTGTATATATGTTACCGGCCAAACCCGATTTCAGGATAAACTAGTTTTGCCTAGGTTAAACTAGTTCGTCCTAAGACCAATAGGACAAATCAGTTTAGGCTAGGCCAAACTAGTTCATCCTAATATAAGCACGCACACACCCAGGATAAACTAGTTTGGCCTAGTCTAAACTAATTCTGCCAAGTTGAAAGTAATTGAGCGAACATGTCAGGACTTGTACATGCGGGAATTCCCTAGTTTCGCCCGGCGCCGCTCTTCGCTCGCCTGTACGTCGCTTTAAACACTCATTTTGCTTCTAGGTGCCAGCCGTGAGTAACGTATTTAGTGATTTTTATGTTTAGTTTAGTGGCTGCAGTTTAAAAATAAAGGTTTAAGTCTTAAAGTACATTGCAAGTTTATTTCTTTTTCACTATGGATGAACCTACTTCAAGTCGACAAGCAGATCAAAAACAATGGAGGGAAAAGTTTTTGACGGAAGTTTTACAAAGTGAAAATAAAAAGTCATCTCACTATAATGTGTTATCATCAGACCAATATTTGGAACTCGTTGAACAAGTTGAAGATGCAGAAAAATGTGAAAAGAAGACACCATTACAACGAAGAAGATTGAAATGATTTGCTGTGCAAAAAATCGGCGATGTGAAAAAATTGATTGCGCGAACTGAAGGTAATATAAAATATTATCTTTCATGTCGGCTACGGTGGCCGTGACAGAATGTTAGCCGAGACATCAAAAAAATATGCCAATATTACAAAAGAAATGATAAACCTCTATTTATCTAGTGTAGTGTCTGTCATCAAAAGAAAACAAAGAAGAAAAGGGGATTAGTTTCTAAGCCTATTCTACATTCGGAAATGAATAGTAGGTGCCAAGTGGATCTGATCGATTTTCAGACGCAACCAGATGGAAATTTTAAATTTATTATGGTTTACCAAGACCATCTAACGAAATTTGTTTTGCTACGCGCATTACAATCTAAGAGAGCGACAGAGGTAGCCTACCAGTTGAATGATATATTCCTAACTGTAGGAGCGAAGTGCATTCTACAATCTGACAACGGTAGGGAATTTGTCAATAATGTCATAAGTGAGCTAGCTAGTCTTTGGCCAGAACTCAAAATTGTGCACGGAAAACCAAGGCACAGTCAAAGTCAGGGATCCGTTGAACGTGCAAATCAAGATATTGAGAATATGATAGGTTCTTGGATGAAGGACAACGTTTCAACGAAATGGTCAGAAGGCTTGAGATATGTCCAATTCATGAAAAACCGTGCCTACCATTCAGGGATAAAACAATCGCCTTACAAAGCATTATTTGGAATAGAACCCAGAGTGGGACTTTCGACTTCCCCTTTGCCGGAAGAAATCATAAAAGATATTCAGGATGAAGAAGACTTGAAAAGGGTAATCGAAGAAGATTGCAATGTTAATCTGACAGAAGACAGTGATGATAACGTTGAAGAAATAAGTAACCAAGACGAAGTTTGTTCATCTGAAAATGAAATTCAGAAAGCTAGAAAAACTGCAGCAGAAAATCTTGTTAAACAAGCAAAGAAAATGAAAGCTACTTCTGACAAGTCTCATCCACCTGCCAACATTGGAGATAATGTGACTATACCGATTCCAGATGTTGACACAGGCAAAGGTGATCTGAGAAACATCACTGGAGTTATTCTTCAGACAAATGACGAAGGTTTTTACAAAGTTGGCACCAAACATGGTGTACTTGAGAAACTATACTGCAGGTTTTCTTTTTTCTTACTAAATTATTTATCTTTCTTTTTGGAGCATTCATATTCTAAAGTAATAAAAATGTTTTCTTTCAGATCAGAATTCGACGTTTGCAATCAAGCTTTTTTAGAAGTTGCAGATGTGAACCAAGGCCCTGAAATATCATTAAGGACTGCAGCTACGAGACATTCAGTTGGATCAGGCCAAGGTTTTGTGAGATGCAGTTGCAACAAAAACTGTTCCAGGAACAGATGCAAATGCAAGAAAGCAATGATACTTTGCAATTCTAAGTGCCACCAAAGCAAACCGTGTAAAAATAAATAATTGAGGTACATAAAAATTTTGACAGCTCGAAGTGTAGTTATAATAATCGATTCTATGATTGTTTGTATTACCAATTATCCATATATTTTTTTTTTTTAATTTGTTTTAACGACAAATCTTAATAATTTTAATAAGTATGATTATTTTTCCAATTACGGAGTATTTTTTGTTCAGTTTACTTGATTCCAATTAGTACATTAAGATTTTGACAGCTCGAAGTGAAGTAATAATAATCGATACTGTGATTGTTTGTATTAGGTACCATAATTGTTAGTACCATTAGTTCTAACGACAAAATATTATATTTTAATAAATAAGATTATTTTCCAATTACGGAGTATCTTATTTTACCAATAATAATTAAAATTCAATAAAATACCAATTTATTTTGCCTTTCCAGGTATTCTAAAATGTTTAGACAAGACCATACCAGTTTATCCTGGGTGTATGCGTGCTTATATTAGGATGAACTAGTTTGGCCTAGCCTAAACTGATTTGTCCTATTGGTCTTAGGATGAACTAGTTTGGCCTAGGCTATACCAGTTCATCCGATTGTGTATAGGATGAACTAGTTTAGCCTAGGCAAAACTAGTTTGTCCTGAAATCGGGTTTGGCCGGTAACATATATAAAATTAATCAATGTCAATGTGTATATAAAAAACGGATATAATCTTGGTCAGATCATTTGAGATTGGTGTCTGACATGGTCTTTTGACGAAAGAACCACACAGATTTGAGTGGACCTGTCCAGTCAGTGCACGCATTTGTCAGTTATCGTGCAGCTCAACTCACAACTTAAGGAGCTCAGCGATTCGACGAACAATACCAAAGAAAGGACAATTAATTAGGCCGCATAAAGTACTCAAACTGCCAGACCTGCATTAATTTTTTTTTTGATTGAGAATAAAAATAAAAAAAACATTTCACATAGTCCTATTCATAATAATTAAAATAATATATATAGTCCTCTGGATGTGGCCCATGCAGTCCGTCCGTTGCCTAACTGGAAATCTCCGGGGCCGGACGGACTACACAATTTCTGGATTAAATGGCTATAAAGGTCACATGCCTGCTTAGCCTCGCAATTCCAGTCGTCTTTAGAGACTGGGTCGCTACCACTGTTCTTTACAACAGGAGTTACCCACCTGCTCCATAAATCAGGTAGTACTACGGAACCTAAAAACTATAGACCAATTACATGTTTACCGACGGTCTATAAAGTTCTTACATCCATTCTTAGAGCAAAGATTTCACACCATATTGACAAAAATTCAATTATGTCTATGTCTCAGAATGGATGTAAGAATGGGTCCCGCGGTACTAAGGAGCTGCTCCTTATAGACATGACCATAAGCCAACAAGTTCGTAGATCCCGGAAGGATTTGTCTACATGTTGGATAGATTATATGAAGGCCTATGATTCGGTGCCACATACATGGCTCATGAGGGTGCTGGAGTTGTACAAAATAGATGCAACTCTGCGCACCTTCCTGATGTCGTGTATGGGGCAATGGAGGACGGTCCTTCTCTATCCAGGATGTCGACAGACCCGGGGGATCGACGAACCGATCAGGATCGAGCGGGGAATATCTCAGGGCGATAGTTTGAGTCCGCTTTGGTTTTGCTTAGCCTTGAATCCTCTAAGCACACTGCTGGAGGATTCAGGTGTAGGCTATCGGTTGAGAAGAGGTGGTCAGGTGATATCTCACCTCCTTTACGTGGATGACTTGAAACTCTTTGCCCCCAACAATTTGCGACTGATGGAGTTACTGAAGGTAATAGAAACGTTCAGTAACGCCATCAGGATGGAATTTGGTATGGACACATGTGCAGTCATGCATGTAAAGCGAGGGGAGATTATGGAATCCGTGGGAACCAAACTCTCGGATTCCATACACTTTAGATCCCTTTCCTCAAACGAAACCTACAAGTATTTGGGTATGTCGGAAGCATTAGGCATCAATGTTGCCGACATGAAACAGTTGTTGGGGGAGCGCTTCTTTGGCCGCCTGAATAAAGTAGTAAATAGTTTTCTATCAGGCGGAAACAAGGTACGTGCCTTCAACGGTTGGGTCATGCCGGTTTTGATGTATTCTTTCGGCATACTCAAATGGACTCAGACAGAACTTGATGCCCTGGATAGGAAGGTCCGTACATTGCTGACGGCATATCGAATGCATCACCCACGGTCATCAGTGATGAGACTGTACATCCCGCGGAAGTGTGGGGGCCGAGGTTTCTTAAATGCTAAAACCCTCCACAACCGCGAGATTTGCAGTCTCAGGGAATATTTCCTTCAAATTGACGTGGGGATGCACCGAGATGTGGTTGCAGTGGACAAGGGCCTCACTCCGCTCTCCTTGGCGAAAGAGAACTGGCGCAAACCTACAGTTCTTGATACTAACGATCGTAAGGAAGTATGGCAAGGCAAAGAGCTTCATGGACGCTTTTTCCGGGCCCTCCATGGGCCTGATGTAGACTTTCTGGCGTCCGTATCCTGGCTGCGTTTCGGCGACCTCTTCGAGGAAACCGAAGGTTTTGTCTGTGTGATTATGGATGAAGTTATTATGACGAATAATTATCGGAAATACATTGTCAAGGACGGTACGTTTGACATCTGTCGGGCATGCCACCGTCCCGGTGAATCAATCCGACATATTATTTCTGGTTGTTCTCGTCTTGCTAACTGCGAGTACTTGCACAGACACAATCTAGTGGCTAGGATTATCCACCAGCAACTTGCCTTGCAGTACAACCTTGTGGAGTCTGAAATACCATACTACAGGTATGTGCCCGACCCAGTTCTCAAGAATGGTCACGCCACATTGTACTGGGATCGATCTATCATCACTGACAGGACTATTGTAGCCAATAAGCCTGATATTGTGGTGATAGATCGACGAGAGCGCCCTGCAATGATTGTTGATATCGCTGTCCCTCATGACGAGAATCTCGTGAAAGCTGAGAAAGATAAAAAAATCAAATATCTTGACCTAGCACACGAGATTGTCGACATGTGGGACGTGGACTCTACAATCATTGTACCGATAATTGTAACAGTAAATGGCCTACTAGCGGAGAACCTTGACCAACACCTCAGGAGGCTCTCATTGCACGGCTGGATCAAGGGCTTGATTCAGAAAGCAGTACTCCTGGACACGGCACGTATAGTGAGGAGGTTCCTCTCTCTAGAGCCCTAACCACCGGCAGCTTGGACCCTGTTCCTGATGCCGATGGGTCACTATTTTTTATATTTTTAAATGTTTTTTTTTTATGATTTTATAAAAATATTTAAAAATGTAATTAATGTGTATACAAATGTAATAAAGGAAAAAATAATATCATACTTATAGTTTAGGTATTTAAAAATTTCAATCATGTGTCTTTTTTTTTTTTTTTTGGGTGGGAAATTATCAAATAACTTCTCCCGCTCTCTTCTCAAAACCCACCCGTGTTCCTTCAGATGCCTGTGTGCCAGGGCCACGATATCCCTTTCGGACAGGCTCGTAACGGGACTTAATTTATAAATTGAACGAATTGCTCTTTTTTGTAAAACAAAAATTGTCTGAATGTCGGCGGCATTTCCCCACAACAGAATACCGTACGACATTACACTATGAAAATAACTAAAGTATACTAAGCGGGCTGTCTCTAAATCAGTTAAATCACGAATTTTTGTAACGGCGTATGCTGCAGAGCCAAGCTTTTTCGACAATTTATCTATATGGGGGCCCCATTGAAGCTTGACATCCAAAGTTATGCCCAAGAACACTGTAAAATCTTTGGGTTTCAACTCTTCACCCTTTATGAGCACACTAGTTTTTGCTTGTCTGACATGAGGTATTGTAAACTTAATACATTTAGTTTTTTCTCGTTAAGAAGTAGGTTATTAACATTGAACCAGTTAACTACTTTTTCGAGGGCACTATTTATATTGTCAGTAACCAACGGCTGACGTTTGAGTTTAAATAAAAGTGAAGTGTCGTCTGCAAACAACACTATATCATGTTTATCCTTCGCAAGTCATTTATATAAATAAGAAACAAAAATGGGCCAAGAATTGAGCCCTGGGGTACCCCCATTCTTACTACAGATCCGGGAGATCTTTTTCCGTTAACATCAACTCTTTGAATCCTATCTAATTTTGAATAATTCTTAACATATAAATTAAATTCAGCAGTGTTTATCTTGTAGTATTTGTCCGTTCATCATACAACTCATATAGTCGTTTTCTACTTTATGTATACCAACGGTGACCCAGTCACTGTAAGAAGCATTTCTATTAACCATGAATGTTTTTGGAATGAAAGTGTTGGCAAATTGTGTGCAATACCTATAAAAGAAATCGTTATATTGTTGATTAGGGGCGACATTAGTTGACAAAACTGGTAATTTACTAAAAAGTTTAGTTTTAAATGTTTTCAAGCGCTTAGTAGTTTTTGGGTTGACAGTGATATCTTTTTTAATAACTTTTTTGTTCGGATTTGGAATAGTGATTAATTGTCCGCAATGATCTGAGTCTATTAGATTAATAATTTATTTGTGGGTTAGTATAACATCTGTATAAATGTTATCTAGGCATGTGGCACTAGTGGGAGTTATTCTAGTGGGCTCCAAAAATTGGTAAGCAAGATTGTATGACTGAAACAAACTTATAATTTTAGTACTTAACCCGGAATTTTCTAATAAATTAACATTAAAATCACCACAAGTGATGATAGACTTATTTGAATTACAGATTTTGTGCAATACATCATCCATAACCTTTTCAAAACAATCGTACAATCCTGAGGGAGGTCTGTACACACTTAATATAATTAACTGCTCCAATTCTATACAGGCTATTTCAATTGTCCGCTCAACAGAGAGGCTCAC
The DNA here is from genome assembly GCA_963921375.1 of Tiliacea citrago. Lineage (NCBI taxonomy): Eukaryota > Metazoa > Arthropoda > Insecta > Lepidoptera > Noctuidae > Tiliacea > Tiliacea citrago. Next base: position 4,507,359 of record OY992801.1, read on the forward strand.
AATGTCGTTGCGGTCTTTAAATCTAAGCTGGTTATTCACTAAAATTAATGAGCCACCATGTAGCATTTACTCTGCTGAACTAACTACCAACCTGGTGATTACTAAAATTGAACATGAACTGGTGGCTTTTAAGCCAATGTTCTGCCATACAAAGAATATGTATATTGTTACAATTCAGGAATAATTCTACTTCTAAATATTTGTTCAAAAACCCTTGAATGTTTTGATGCACCAAGTTGATACTATTTGATTTTTTTACACTTTCATTTGATTTATTATTTGCTTTCTTAACATTTTTGCAAGAGTTTTCCTCCATTGTCCTAATTTCTAATTTAAATGATAATCAATTGTTACCAAATTATTGACGGAATAGTTTAAAATTACACTGCATTGCTCAAAAGAAGCAATTTGTTTAGCCAAATTTTTGGCTGAAATAGTAAAAAAATATGATAGCGACACAGCTATCTATCTTTTGTGGTAGTTAGAAATATAGTACATAACAATATTATATCTATCTTTTGTCAAATACAAATTATTACTAACATAATTGTTAGTATCAACTATATGGAAAAGATTAATCATTATAAGTTAAATTGTGCAATGTAATATTAATGTCAAATCTTATGTTATTTTCTTCCTGGGGCAAACTGTTACTATATGGGAATGTAAACAACACAATTTTTTGTAAACGTAGGTTGCACAATGTTCTATGATATTGGAGTAATTCTCCTTTGTTTACATTTCCCCTATTTCCCATAAAAAATAATAATGTTGTGTCCTGTTTAAAGTTACATTTAATAATTTATTTCATGATATCAAATAAAGAACAACCAGGCATGCAGTAGTTTATTATTGAGTGTCCCGGGTATTCATTTGTCAACAGGTGGCCTGAGTCCTTGCCAATCTCATCACAAAATAATACCATATCATTAAGTAAGTTTCAATCTGCCTAGCTTTTCCCAATTATGTTTGGGTCAGCTTTCAGTCTAACCGGATGCATCTGAATACCATTATTTTACATGGAGCGACTGTCTATGTAACCTAACAACCCAGTAACTGGGTAATACAATACCTCTTGGTAAGACTGGTTGTCAGAATTTCGGGGTTCTGACGACCCGTAACAACTGTCAAAGATCTACGATTAACAGTCGGAACCAAAAGCTTAACGGAGGAGCCTCGGTATGTAAAGATGGTCACCCATCCACGGACCAACCCCGGCAAGCGTAACTTAACCTGATGGATCGACCCGTGTGGCTGTTATTACTTAGCCACGAGTAGCACAATTGTAAGTAACAAACATATGTACAAACTTTCACATTTATTAAATTACTGTTAATCGTGCTTTCCTGGTTTTGTCGAGTCAACAAAGTTCATTTACTAATTCGTTTATTTTAATTGCATTGGCATTTTATTTTATTCTGATCTATTCTGTTGCAGTATTGTACAATTTTATTTTATTTTATGTATTAAGGGTTTTGCCTGAATGATATGAAAATTATAGCAGGTCTAACCTACCAAGGTGAGGAAGTACTTACGTTACTTGTACCCTTACAATAGCATATATTAGAATACTCTATAATAAGTAGACCATAAAAATTACGCATAATTATAATGTTGAAATTTTACATAGGGTGACACAATGGGCGGTCTTAGCGCTAAAAGCAATCTTTGACAGACAACCTTTGGATGGATTAAAGAGAGAAGGAGTTACAATAATACTGCAGTGGTGTACCATTTACATATACAATAAATACACACAATGTGTGGCCAATAGTGTTGTGTTTTTGCGAAAGCAGAGTGCGGCTGACCGTCAGCCCAGTGCAGTGAATATAATTAGTGAGGACTCTAACCCTAAACAAGACGTATCTACGTCTCGCTTTAGATTGGAAGATGTGAAACTTTTTATCCCGGGAGCATGTACGGTGAAATCATACATGCTCAATCCCAATAAATATTAATTGAGCAATGAGTACATAACTAGCGGTCATCGCGTGTGCTCCCTCGCTCCTTTATACTCCTTTATATTATAACCTTTGGTCCGTTAAATATATTTATTTTTACCTTAAACGCAGCAGTATCATTGACTATCTTCTAACATTCTACAAACCTAAAGCATATACTTATCCATATAAATATCTATATAACATAGATAACGAAGCATTGCATTTATTTTATTTTGTTTATTTTTATCTCATTATCCTGCACCGGTTGACGTCATCACGTCAACGCCGACTGTCGCTGAAAACCAGCGCTGGGGCTCTGTCTCGCATAGGGTCGCAGCATTATGCTGAGCGTTGGCCGTTTTGCGTGAATGTGACGCATATTTTCCCTCAACTTGTTCTTTCGTGTTTGTGTTTTTATTTCTTTGCGTTATGTTTACCGCAAATAAACGTATTTTTTTTATTTTTTTTTATTGGTATATACAATAATAAACATTTTAACAAGAGCATGGAACTGTATCTTATTTATAGTTCCATTGTATCCACTACCTTTAACACCTAAATATATCCCCACTTGTAAACCAAGGGACACATGCGCGTAATCACTCACTGGAAAGCCGTAGCTCCTTTTTCATATCCCTGTCTTGTTCGCTACCCATTCATTCGAGGCTAACTCGTGAGGACGGATTTTTGTAACATGTGGAGTTGCCGGCTCGAGTTAGGCACACCGCGGTGGGTTTTGATAGCCTTTTCTGTATCGTATGTGCTATGCTCTAGAATTTAGATGATATATTGCTGCTGAGTGGTTGCTATTTATTTTAATGACAGATTTCGAATAGGTTTAAGAAATAGAGTTAAATCCGACTTTTTGCTCAAGGTTGGAAAGGTGCTGGTGTTTTTTATTTTTTATTATAAAAAGGTGGTTTTGAAACATCATTATTAATTATGATAAAAATAGGCCCAACCTATCGTACCTATGTTTAAGATCATTAATGACATCGTAAAAACTTTTTACAAAAAAAGAACAACCGACTACCAAAAATAACACTACAAAGTGAAAAATAACTTTAATTTCGGAAGTCGGTGTCTTTGGATCTGTATTTGAGTTTTTTGCCACCGACTTACGAAGTTAAAGTTATTTTTCACTTTGTAGTGTTATTTTTGGTAGTCGGTTCTTATTTTATTGTAAAAAGTTTTTTATTTTTCACTTTTTAGTAGGTCAGTTTTGAATTTATCTAAGTTACAATAGCCTAATGTTAACTGCTCATCACCTTTTACAAAATATTACTTTTCCCGATGCTGGGACGTTGATTGTTGAGGAGTTCTCCTGGTAAGATCTAGGAGAACTGCCACTCACCATATGCGTAGTGACAGTGACAAGCATAAATTTGTTAATCGCAATCCGTTAAATAGGGGTACTCATTATTATATTGTTCCGTTGGCCATATGTGGTCTCCATCATCAGTCTGTTCCACTTCACCAAATGGTGCTTTCCGAGAGCAAATGCACGAGTTGCTATAAAAAATACCCAAATCGCTATAGGTTTGCCTAAAAAATTTGAGGGTTTCCCTCGATTTCCATTGGATCCCCTCATCTGATTCTGATTTGGTGGCAATGGAACTACCTTGGGATATACCCTTTCAAAAAAATAAGAATTTTTAAAATCGGTCCATATTTAACGGAGTAATCGCGTAACAAACATACAAAAAAATACCACCGAATTGAGAACCTCCTCTTTTTTGGAAGTCGGTTAAAAACAAGCATACTTACAAAATTAAAATCAGAAATCATTTATTTAAATTGCCTGAAAATCCTGCAGCAGCATTTATAGAATTCACTTGAAACTGACTTTGATGCTGGATTAATTAGTTAGCAGGTGTACCTTCCACTCGTCCACGTACGGATGCCCCTATGCGCGAAATTGCGTTGAATCCGATTTCTTCTTGTATCCATTAACGATGGCAGATTACCAGGAGAGGCATGACTGCGAGAATAATGATAATGATCGTGCTCAGCCGCTCCATGTGCCCTCCGATGTCCTTCAGAAGAGCGTCATTGTTTCTGCCAGCAGCATTTTGATTGAGGAATACCTCGTCTTTTTCTGCCTTGGAGTTACATATTTTTTCAAATCGCTGCGCAACTAAAATTTGCTTAATCTGCCCCTTAGCAGAATCCAACGTAGGGTCGCCATGAAATTCTGGGGGTCCTAGGGTCTTTTAAATCAGAAAACCAACTGTATCGAATGTACAATCAATGAAATGAAATCGTTTCTTCTGTAAATAGGATATCGGAATCACTTTTACGCGTCATATGTATTAAAAAATAAGCTAGGTGTAGTCGACATTTCCTGTCTGACTACCCCTGAGAGGAAATGGCGAAACAAACTAAGGGCATTGCAATCAAGGAATATAATAATTATCATCACACTAATATTATTAAGGCGAAAGTTTGTGAGTGTGTGTGTATGTTTGTTACTTCTTCATGCTCAAACGGCTAGACCAATTTTGATCAAATTTTATATGGAGTTAGCTGACACCCTGGATTAAGACAAAGGCTACTTTTTGTCCCGTTATTTCCACGGGATCGAGACTTACGCGGGTGAAACCGCGGGGCGCAGCTAGTAATTATATAATGCGCATTAAAGTAAAGTGCTAACTTATCTTAATATTATACTTATACTAGCTGCGCCCCGCGGTTTCACCCGCGTGAGTCTCGATCCCGTGGCAATATCGAGATAAAAAGTAGCCTATATATTAGTCAAGGGTGTAAGCTCCCTCTATACAAAATTTTATCAAAATTGGTCCAGTCGTTAGAGCGTGAAGAAGTAACAAACATACACACACAAACACTCACAAACTTTCGCCTCTATAACATTAGTGTGATAGCTGCGCCCCGCGGTTTCACCCGCATAAGTCTCGATCCCGTGGGAATATCAGGATAAAAAGTAGCTTAATTAACAAACACACACACACACACAAACTTTCGCCTTTATAATATTAGTGTGATGTGATTCTAAAGGAGCGTACTTACTACGTTATGCATTATTAGGCCCGGCGCCCATTAGCGGCACGGCATGGCAAGGTATTTTTAGGCGACGAATAAAAATATAACTTAATAGTATGGAAATATAGTTGAAATTTTAATGTTCGCATACCGCGGTATTGTTTTTGTACTTACGACCGTTAACATTGAAATTTCAACTTTATTTCCATACCCTTAAGTTATATTTTTATTCGTCGCCTAAAAGTACCTTGCCATGCCGTGCCGCCAGTGGGCGCCAGGCCTTAGGGAGCACACATACACTTCAACTTAATGAACGTCAAAATTACATGAGACAGTCTCCCAAAACACCCGCCCTTCGCCATAACCTAGTGCTTTAGCTGGCAAGACGAAGTGGTGCAACAAACTCGGGAAGCAGCACAGCTGTGTGGGCAGTTAGATGAATACACGTTGCCAACCTTGTAAACTCCTAAACTCTGTAAACTCAAACTTGAAATATCATAGAAGTAACCAAAGCACTGACTAATGCCAATCTAGTACGAGTACCCTTTACCTATTCAGTGTGTTACTCAAAGTAGATTAGGTGGTCGTCTGGGAGCCTAAACATGATCTAAATGTCAAGGACGGTGGTTCATTGCGGTAGGCATATTTAGATTTATAGAGTAGTCTGGAGAATAACTTGAGAAGGCTTTAGACAAGTGAAAATCGCTTTAACAGAGCAAACACCAGCTACACGCTCAAGCGACATGCGTCTTGCAACAGAAAGAAAGAAAGAAGGATTTTTTTAATATTCTGTACAAGAAAAAAAAACCAGTCAACTGCGAGTCGGACTCGCGCAGGAAGGGTTCCGTACCATTATCTATAAAAACAGCAAAAAAAATCACGTTTGTTGTATGGGAGCTCCCTTAAACATTTATTTTATTCTGTTTTTTTAGTATTTGTTGTTATAGCGGCAACAGAAATACATCATCTGTGAAAATGTCAACTGTCTAACTATCACGGTTCATGAGATACAGCCTGGTGACAAACGGACAGACAGACAGACAGACGGCGGAGCCTTAGTAATAGGGTTCCCATTTTACCCTTTGGGTACGGAACCCTAAAAACCGGCCAAGTGCGTGTCGGACCACGCACAATGAAGGGATGTAGTTATAGTTAGGATGAATTTATCCCAAGAAAAAACTTAACATTGTAGTTGAAAAACATGTTCTCCCATACATCATTATACATCACAGTCCTCCAACTGCAAATGTAAGTTGGTCGACTATTACTCGTTAACTTCTAAAACCTACTTAGCTGTATATCATGTATTTGAAACGTGATAATATGTAAATAGTACAGAAGCAAACAATCTTAAGGTGAACCCAGCTGTAGACCGCGAAATAAATTTTTCGTAAGTTTTTTTGTAATTTGCAGGGCAATGTGTATAGGGTTGGACCTTGATCAAATATGATTCGCAACCATATTGGATAATTATGTATTTACAGAATTATAATAAATCAAAATAATAAAAATAAAAACTGTTTTAAGATACGGCAGTCTAAGCATACCTACTTCTTCTGACCATGCCCAAAACAAAACCATGGTCTTGCTGACCATGGTTTTGTTATTGTTATTAATGATTAACTGTTTTTTATTTTACTTCGATGGTGCTAGTTTATCATTTGTGACTTCGAGTTACAGCTATAGCTTTAGCGGGCACGCCCATTATGCCTGGAGGCTTTATATTTAAGTACGTTCTGTTTACGTTATTTCTGCTTGAGTATAGTTTTTTTACGATTTTTATGTTTTTTTTTTTTATATAGTGGCGTGTGCTAGCTATCATAAGGCAAATAATATAAATATCTTTAATGTTCTGTGTTGCGTAATGCAAATTATTTTACATTTTATTGTATAGATTCAATTCAAGTTTTATATCTGAACAGACAGCTGTGCTCCTGGGGAGTTTGTTGCGCCACTTCTTCTTCCCAGCTAAAGCACTAGGAAGTGGTGAAGGGTGGGCGTTTTTGGGGGACTGTCTCATGTAATTTTGACGTTCGAAAAGTGCTGATTCTCAGCCTAGTTTGAATAAATGACTTTTGATTTTGATTTTGATTTTGACTCTTTTCAATTCTTGTCACTACAAACATTTTCTTTTAAACCGTACTTAATTATCGCTTTATCCCATCACTTCTCTTTTTTGATGTTGTAAACTATTGACTAAGTATCCATAGTCGTTAAGGCTAATTTGGCAGCTCTGAAACTCACTCGCAATTTCAGTTCAGTCACACACAAATCAATAAGAAAGAAATAAAAATAAATTTAATGATAAATAAATGACAAATGATTTATTTCTGTAAGCAGGTTTGTAGGTACATACACTTTAACACGTCAATCACAATTTAAAAACAAGATGAGGTCGGCGTTTCCTATCTGACTACTCTGAGAAGAAAGGCCGAAACAAACTCAGAGGTCAGTCTCTTATATCTTATTAAACTAAGAAAAAAGTAGCCAAAAGCCTAGTATTCAAAACCTTAAAAGTTTGACGATATCGTCCATTGCTTGATGACAGGGCAGGTCAAAAACAATTTTCGACAATACACTTTACGCGTTGCGACACTGGCAAATGACCACCAACAAACAAAGCAAAACAAAATGCCGATTGCAGAGTGGACTTGATGAACTTTTGTAACAAAGAACAATTAGGTACAAGTATGATTAAGCCGTGCGTCCCATCTGTGCAAGAATAGGGGGCCGGATCGCGCTATTTCTCAACGTAAATACCGTTCGAACGGAACGTTTTTGGTTTTAGTTTAGTTTTGGTTTAGCTGGTGTAAGAAACGGTATCGCGCTTTTTTTTTGTGAGAGTATTGTTCGATCGATCGTTCCTCCAACGTAACTTCCAAAGTAAAGCTAAATCGTTTCCGTAGAAATGATTAGCGCGATACGAAATGTGTCTAACGTAACGTTTTGGTTGTGGTTTAGTTTTGGTATTAACGTTCAAAATTAGCGCGATCGGCCCCCAGGTCGTTGTTCAGCGAAATGCTGTGACATCGGACGAACTCATCGTCAACAACGCTGATTTTCAGCAACTTCCTCTCGAGTGACATAATGTTGTCCCCCTGAGTGTCACGTAATCATTATATTAATACGTGAAGCGAAAACTTTTTACCCCTTTTTACGAAAATTACGCGGATGGAGGAGTATGAAGTTTGGTATAGTTAAAGTTTATATGGAGGAGGAGTATAATTTATAATATCCATTAGAAATAAATTAAATTAAAATGAAAACATTACACTACACACAAACATTTCATTATGGGTTTGAAACCCACACACATAGTACCAGGGGGTCTACTCCGAAGCGTTAAACCGAAGTATCGGCTGAATGCTCGGTTTTGCTTAACTACGGTTAACTATGGCTGACTACGGCGAAAGAAAAAAAAAACGACAGTCAAAGAGATAAGCCAAAGTCCAAAATATGGCTTTAAGTCGGGTATAGATTTAAAGTCAAAAATAGAAACTATGGAAGTTATAAAAAGGCCGAACATTCGGCCGATACTTCGGTTTAACGCTTCGGAGTAGACCCCCAGGGCCTCTGGACTTGTGTGATAGAAGTGACAGCTTGACCATGCAATATGTAAGTACTACTCATGGAATTAGTAAGTACTATATAGATTGTAAGTAGAGGGGGTCGAATTTCGAACAGTGGGCGACCAGAAGTAATGAATAATTATTTGAGTATTTAGCTTTTTTAAATAGCACCATTAGTAATAATAATTCGGGAAGTACAACAGCGACTGCGAAGAAAAGAAATGAAAGATGTTGTTAGAGCATTGAGGTAGGAATACTATCAAGATGGCATATTCTACTATATGAAGAATAGTTATAAAAATATCTATCTTATCGACACAATCATGTCATAAAGCGTTTTGTTTCTTTCTAACTAATCAAGATCTACATAACAAAAAAGAGACATCTAAATGTTTGTCAAGGACTAAATTTGGCAGCACTTTTGTGTGACGTCAAAATCTGTCTTTGCGCGACCGGGCGCCATGTTTATTGTCAAGTTTTGTGGTACAAAACTCGGCAATGTGCTGTCAAACGGTTGCTTGCTTTCTCTCTCGCACTCGCAGTACCAACCCCACGAAAGGCGGCCATTTTAAGAGCTAGATTTTTGTAGGTAGTCACGCTAATTTTTTAGGTATGGCAAGTCCATAGGTTTCTATGTCAATGGTTTAGAGCGTGTCATGAGTCATTGCGACTCGTCTTGATGAGTGACGGATGGAAACAGGTCCCATCACTCGAGGCCAGGAACGATGCCTCCAAGCGTTTCGTATTCCTACAACGACTTTCAACACGATCGACATTTAAGCTTTTCTGTAGCTAGCTAATGTCAATCCCATACATTTTTGACATTTTATGTCAATGTCACTTTATGTAGGCTCTTTTTTTCTATCTGGGCTCTGGGCGGAGCGGGAAGGCGTGTCAGACTTTTACTGACTAAAATCCACCCGTGTTCCTTCAGTTGCCTGTGTGCCAGGGAAACGATATCCCTTTCAGACAAACTCGCAACCCTGGCAGTTGGCAGTCTAGGCCCTAAGGTATTGATGTAATATGACGGGTAGCTCGGACGTTTAAATGTACAATAATAGGAGAGCCAGATACAAACGGCTACATAATCGAGCTACACATTTCCAGTAAAAGTTGACCGCTCATAGTATGAAAATCCTATACAATGCGAGATCAGCCTAAACTGGAGATGTATAGCTTGATATGTAGCCGTGTGTACTTAAATACTTTTTTGTTCGATTTATTGAATATTATTTGATGTCAACCTCTTTGACCCACAGTCAGAAAAAGGTTTAATTCTTCTCAAATTCCACGTCGTTGAGCCCAAAGTTTCTCAAGAATGTTTCATTAAATTAATCTGAAAAAGTGAAAAAGATCAGCAGCGGTGGCCCAGTGAGCAGTGGTGGCCCAGTGGTTAACGGCCTCGACTTACGAGTAGTAGGTCGTAGGTTCGAAACCAGACAGGCGCTTTACTTTGTGTAAATTATTTCATCACCACTGCTCTCAAAACGGTGAAGGAAAACATCGTGAGGAAACCGGCATGTCCTAGAACTAAAGAAAATCGAAGACATGTGACGTCCACCAACCCGCACTGGGCCCGCGTGGTGGATTACGGCCCACCGCCCAGGAGGCCTGTGTCCCAGCAGTGGGAACATTATAGGCCGATTATGTAATCTAACCCTTGTGATTAAACCTTTCAAATAAAAACCCAGAAATAACATTCTTATTTATTAGAAGCTTGAAATATTTTAATATATATCATGAGACATAATATCACGCCTGTAACCCCTGAGGGGTTAGACAGAGGTGTACCTATAGTACACCCACGTTTCGTCAGTTATGTGTTTTAGGTCCCATGTAATAGGGGGCGAGCCTATTGCCATCAACCGGGCACAAATCCAGACTCCGGGCTGCTACTGAGAAATTCCTGGTGGAAAAACCCAATAACACTTTGCCCGACCTGGGAATCGAACCCTGGACCTCGTGCTCGCCAATAGTGCTTGCGGCCACTAGACCAAAGAATAAAAACCAACCAACCAATCAATATATAAAAAATGAAAAACTTACTGTATTGCATAGCATTTGGGTAGGTACGTAAGGAGTAAGATTTTTCTACTTGAATATCTATAATCTCCAGTAATTGGATTATGGAAGGCAGAAAGCAACAACTCCGTATTAAAAGTCCTCTTCAATCGGATAAACTTATTTTTAAAAAAATATGTCCATGACAAACTAATTATGGTGCTACTAAGTTGGAACGAAATAATTGGTTAAATGGAACATGTGGAAGGGTAACAAAAATTTCAAAGGGTCGCACCTATTTTTCAGGGCTCTTATCCAAGTTATTATTTATTATGTGTATTCCTGATGTTCTCTCATCTCTTCAGCTGAATTGAAAAATAACTGCCAAGTGCGTATGAGATCGTGGATAGTATAGGGTTCCGTGTACAGCGTGCCGCTACAGTGGCGACATTAATTTGACACACTGGTTGGGCTAGTGGCCAGTAATCTTTTTTTTATATGTTAACTATATTAGGCTAAATAATTACAAATTGAAAAAAAAAAAGAAAAATCAAACAAACTAAATAATAAAGCTCTCTCTTTCCTACGATTCGCCTACTCCTTGCACGTTATTTGTTTTAATTTCATTGACCTCTGCACTACAGTTCTTTATGTACAGGTTGCTCCAAGATGCTATTTTAGAAAAATTGAAAATAAATCAATAAATAATAACGTTTAATGAAATTAAAGTAAAACGTAAAGCCGAAACAGTATACGTGTGTTAAATTAATGTCGCCACTAAAGCGCCATGCTGTATACAGCGTGACATTAATTCCTAACTTTTGTTATTTTAAATGCAAAAGTGAGTTCATTTGTTTATTACATTTTCACGCTGAAACGGTGAGCGGGTTTGGATGAAATTTGCACATGGGTAGACAATGACCTGAGCTAGGACATAGGATCATGATCATAGGATGTGTCCGTGGAGTTTCTTGCCCGTACTTCTCCATATTCTACTACGCTGTGGAATGGACTACCAGCTTCATCTTTCTGACAATTCAAAAGTGCTGAACAAATAATTTCCCATTCTAATAAAATAACTATTTATAATAAAATAAATTATAAAAAAAAAATATTATTCTCATTAATAATAAAAAAACAAATGAAATAAAACAATTTGAATATTTTATATTATTATTAATTTAAAATGAACTTATTCCACATTTTTCACACCACAAATCAATATTTTAATTAATTTATTTTTATTTAAATAAAATCAAATTATTCTATAATCAATCTTTAAAACTAAAATCAATGTAATATTAATATTAAATATTCCCGAGAAACACCTGTATAATAACTACAAACACCCGAATAATATTTACCATGTTGAATAAACGAATATTTAAATATAATCTATATCCAGCACTAAAATAATAAATTATTATTAATATATATTATATTACCATAGAAATTCAAGATCATCTTATTAATCTATTAATTAAACTAATTTCTCCTATAAAATTGAATCAAGGGGATCAGATATTTATTGGTTTATTTGAAATACCTAAATGTTTTGAGTTTGAGTTCCAGAAAATTTCTTATCCCGGTAGTATGTTCTCTCGGGATAATTTCCAACCACTACCCGGGTGAAGCCGCAGGCAAAAATTAGTATAGTAATAAGAACACCTATTTAATATCTGATCATCATCATCACCATCTTCTGCCTAGCCTTTTCCCATCGTAACGAACGCGTAACGACTGTTAAAGATGTTGATGTTGCCTATTATTTATGTGTCTTGTATTGTGTGTATGTTTTGTTGAAAAACATAAATAAAATGTCTTTTCGTACCACTTGCTCAAAAAAGTGACATTCTATGCCACAAAAAGCGAACATAACAATAGTCATTTTTAATCTGTTAAAAACAGGGAAAGAAAATTGTACTGAATTTCATTCAGCCTCTAGGGGGAGAATGTGATTTAAATTTGGAATACTTACCGAAATTTATATTGAACTACATCTGTGTTTACACCATTGAGTTTGTATATAAAGCATTATACATCTTTTTGAAAAAGGAATACGCTTTTATTATGCAGTTATGATTATTAAATAAAATTACGAAAACCGACGAGGCCGTATGAGCTTGATGCCTTTGCTTTTCCGACAAAAAAATATTAGTCTAGGAATTTGCCGCGTTTTTGTTTTCTTCAAATACATAAACGTTAAGTTTATTTTTATAAATAAGTTAATGTTCTAAAAATACGTTAAGATGTTAAATCAAAGCGACAGTGACAGTGAATTGTCGGATTCCATCAGTGCAAATGCTGCCGCAATTATAAATAATTTGCTTCCAACAAAATCCAAGGAAAATTATTTAAAAACTTATGAAGAATTTTCAACGTGGAGAAGTGCGAAAGGCCTATCAATTTCAGAATCAGTACTTCTTGTCTATTTTGATTATTTATCCAAGACAAAGAATCTGAATACACTTTGGTGCATATACTCAAAACTGAAATCTACAATAAGCATCAAACACAGCATTGAAATAAATAGATTCACGAAATTACTGGCTTTTTTAAAAAGAAAATCAGAAGGGCATTGCGCAAAGAAGTCTAAAATTTTTACGACTCAAAATGTGGAAAAGTTTCTTAATGAAGCTCCTGACGAAATTTTTCTGGCCACAAAAGTAAGTATACATGATTTAACTATGAATATTTCGTATCTTAGTAATGGTAATTATTCTATATATTTACCTGTTTTTTATCTTTGTTATAAGTGGCCTTAATTTTTGGACTCAATGGTGCTTGCCGCGTATGTGAACTTGTAAACTTAAAGGTGGAGGACGTTGAAAATTATTCCAATGAGTTACTGCTGATTAATGTAAAGGAATCTAAGACAAAGAAAAATCGGTCATTCATTGTACAAGGACAACATACTAAAATCATTCATAAATACCAAGCATTACGTCCCACCAACATGGAAAACAATAGATTTTTTATAAACTATTAGAATGGGAAATGTACTCGACAAGCCATCAGCAAAAATAAAATTAGCAATATGCCAAAGGAAATTGCTAAACTACACCGGTCACTGCTTTCGAAGAACCTCGGCGACTTTCTTGGTGGATTCAGGGGCGGATATTACGTCAATAAAAAGACACGGCTTTTTTTTTTTTTTTGGTGGGAAATTATCAAATAACTTCTCCCGCTCTGGGCGGAGCGGGAGGGCGTCAGACTTTTACTGACTAAAACCCACCCGTGTTCCTTCATTTGCCTGTGTGCCAGGGCCACGATATCCCTTTCGGACAAACTCGCAACCCTGGCAGGCTGGCAAGCTCAATGGCGAATAAAACCATATTAAGCAGTCAAATTAACAAAAATATAAAACTTAATCCACAACCATCAACTTCCGGCATCTCATCTTTCGTCCGTAACTCACGATGCACCACCACTACTATCTCCGACGTATACTATCTACAATGAAACGCAAGTTCCTCAGACGCAAGAACAGAGAAATACTCAAATCAACTCATCAACAATAAATGTACCAAACAAAAATGTAACTCTCTCTATCAATAATTGGACCAATGTTTCGAATGTTAACTTTTACTTTTAATTGTCATTATTTTTAATAAATGCTTATCTCATATTATTATTGTGTTAATTTTTTCGCAAATGGTACGAAAAGTAGAGTATTTTCCTCGGTGATGAAGCTGTCTTAGTCTTGGGTGAACTTCGTCATCCGCGACAGAAGACACTGCTTTATCCCCTTGGTTAATAATCTACTATTTGTCTTAGAACGTGAAAACTGGCCAGGTTTCCAAGTCCAGTTTGCACTTGGTCAAGTGCGTGTCGATATAAAAGTCAAGCCAACCCTCCACGGTGGTTATGTTCAATGAACTTGATCAGTTAGCCCCACTAGAATTTGGCACGGCCTGAGATTTATACAACAGTCAGCCTCACAACCAAATTAGTGACTGATATTTAACCATGACAGGTCCAGTTCTCAAATGATTCGTGTGTTATATCAAAAGAAGAGATTCGCAGGCGAACAAAGGTAATCGACATAGCCCGAAGAATTGCCAAGCTTAAGTGGCAGTGGGCAGGGCACATTGCTCGCAGAACTGATGGCCGATGGGGCCGAAATGTTCTGAAGTGATGACCGCGTACCGGAAGACGTAGCGTTGGAAAGCCTCCTACTAGGTGGACTGATGACCTTGTGAAGGCTGGAGGTATCCGCTGGATGCGGGAAGCACAGAACCGGGTGAAGGGGCGGTGCTTGGGGGAGGCCTATGTCCAGCAGTGGACGTCTTTGGGCTGAAATGATGAATGATGATCAAAAGAAGAAATATTGTGTTGAGTAGCAAGAAGCATTTAAGTTGCTAAATATAAACTCTAACTTATAAGTTACTAAGTTTCACACAAACTTGACAAAAACCATTTTACGAAGACCTGACTGACAGACATGACGAAATTTTAAGGATTCATTTCTCAAATACGGAACCCTAACAATCTCCTTATATAGCTATCAAAAACACTTCTCAGAAATTGAAAGTAGCGACAACAAATAAAAATGCTGCGTGCTCTAGGAAAATTGGTGAAGTTTTTCAACAACTTTTTCCTATGTGGCCTACGAGGTGATTCTGTAATCCAGACTTCTTCGAATCCCTAGGGTTATAAAGCTGATCGCTTTCGATTTAACGTTTCTTGTAATATTTGGGAGTAGTCCTATTTGTTAGCCCTTTTTTTTGACTCTTGATGCTTGTCTTTACAAACTGCTTTAATTGGAAAAAGAGCAGCCTAAAAAAAAATCTAATTGATTTTGTAAGATCAAGAGTTGTCAGCTAGATAGTCGCTGACCTAAATATTCGTAGTAACAAAGCTTTTACATAATTTCAGCCGAAAGATGTCCACTGCTGGACATAGGCCTCCCTCAATTTAAGGGGTTTTCCATAATCGCCACGCTTGGCAGGCGGGTTGGCGATCGCAGTATGGTGTTAAAATGCATAGAGAACGCTGCTGCTCATTCTCTAGTAAGACCCATAGTCGCCTTTTACGACAGCCACGAGAATAAATAGGATGGTACTATTATTTACGTCTGTCACCACTTGGAACGAAAACTTTTATATAATTAGGTATTTAACATTATTAAAATTCAACACATATGTATTATGTTCTCTTACGTTAACTCCCAAAGAGTAGGCAGAGTTCTGACCATGATTTTTATTGTGTAGGCGGTGAAGCCAATCTCATGTCACATTGGCCTCTGATAAATCCGTTGTAACTACTAGAAAACGTGCACAGAGCAAACTTTTCAGTTCTAAACCCAATTCTTCGCATATATACCCCATATAAGTATTTGTTAGCTCCAAGATATAATCCGGGACTTCTTTTTCTCCGGGAATTAATTTAAGATTTCCTGGTTTTCCTTTCATTTAATTTATCATGTTTGTTAGAGAGATTTCATCCTTATAATTGACCCTAACGATCGATGCAATAAAAGTACAGGGTATAATTTTTTCAGATTTTAGCCGGTTCGATTCCCGGGTGTGGGAGAAGAGAATTTTCGAAAATCTTCGAATGCAGTTTGCGTTCTATTAAAAAATAAAGAAATGTTTCCTTTGAGTAAAATTTTCTATCTGCAGTATTAAGAGTACTTTCCCTCCAGGTGGCATTACACAATTCCAACCTGTATATAAAGAACCGTCGAGAAATCGGCTGTTACATAATAGAAGGCTAAACATCGTAGCGAAGACTTGAACTAAATCTGTCTGAAACTTATTGTTTACTTTAGTTATGAACAAGTCAAGGTATAGAGCAAGCAAAAATGTCTATAATATTTACCGTCTTAAAATCCTAACTAAATAGTATAAAATTAAAAAAATCTAAAAAGTCGACTGCGTAAAAAGTGAACTCAAAAAACATGGAAACAACATAATATACACATAACATCACGCCTGTCATCCCCGAAAGGTCAGGCAGAGGTGTACCTATAGTACACCCACATTTCGCCAATTATGTTTTAAGTCCCATGTAATAGGGTAGGGAGCGAGCCTATTGCCATCAACCGGGCACAAATCCAGACTCCGGGCTGCTGCTGAGAAATTCTTAATGGAAAATCCCAATAACACATGGAAACAAGATTTATATAAATTATTAATACTGTAAACAATCTCATGCAGTCGAAGGCATCATAATGGAATGCTGGAGAAAATCAAGTATTTTGTGTGTACTAAATTGCAACATATATATTATACAAAGAATACCAGCCTATTATTGTCCTACTGCAGGGCAATGCCCTAACTCCTACAGAGAAGGCACGAGCATTGAATACCACGCTTGCTCAAGACGAGTTGGCGATTTCAGACATTATGTTAACAACAATAAAGTCCAGATTTCCTCACGATGTTTTCCTTCACCAATATCAGTAATGTCCAAGATAAATTCAGAAAGTAATTAAGAAAAAAAAATATAAATTTCATGTATTATATATTATTATTCATGTACAAATATCTACTTTAAACTCAACTTATCTAAGTTGATTTTTGAATGAAGAAACTATCGCTAAACATACGATATAATACGATAAAAAATGAACCATACACAATTAAGTCAAACTTTTTACTCCCAAAGCGTGGAATGTATCTCGTCTCGTTGGCTTAAGTATAAGTCATGTTATAGTACTCACTAGTGTCACATATTGAGACGGGTATTCCTCATTCTATTCTATGTCCATACTTATTTATCTATAGTGTTTGAAGTTTTCATACACCATAGATAATGGACTACAATTTACAAATTGTAGTCCATCCTTTTTTTGTCCCTGGAAGACATTTTCTTTAGATATACATTTACTCGATCAAAGTGTATAGGCTCGTACAGACTCGCGCGATATCCTGGGCGCGACAGGCACCGAGAAAGAAATTGTGCTACTACTGTCGCGTCGCGCCCGCGATATCGCACTAGTCTGTACGAGCCTTAAAACGAAACAGACTACGTATGGATTTTGAAAATATATAGGTATCTTGACGATTGTGTGTAAATAACTGAATTCATTTGTAGTCTGTCTATCCCAAAAGCGAGCGATAAAGCCTTGCCTCTTTCATACTCCAATGCACAGATTTTCTGCTCTTATTGTTAGTTCAATTACTGCTTTTAGCGAAACGATAGTATGCCTACATTTTGTGCCTAAGCATAGAAGGAAAAAACTACTAGATTCTAGAAATTTCTACAGATTTTTCACTTTTTTATCGAGGTTTAAGCGAAGAAAAAAGACTTTAAGCGAAGAAAAAAGACTTTAGGACTTTTTCCTTTACTTGTGCTGTGAGACCTTGCTTCTTGCCAAACTTCAAGATTCTAGGTCAATGGAAAGTACCATATAGGTGCTGTATAGCTGTAGGGTAACATAGAACATAGAAGCTTGATTTTTTTAGAGCTTCAAGGGACCGTAAATTTACGTATTTCATATTAAGTTCAACTTGATTCCTCAACGCATTCCAGAGACAAAGGGTCTTGATAGACTGACAGACAGACAGACGGACGGACTAAGAAGTGATCCTATAATGGTTTCGTTTTTTCCTTCTGAGGTACGGAACCCTAAAAACAAAAAGATGGGGGTAAATAGGCGTCACATCCACGCAAAACGGCCATCGCTCAGCTTAATGCTGCGACCCTATGCTAGACAGAGCCCCAGCGCTGAGTTTCAGCAACATCCGGCCGGAAGAGTATAGTTACTTTAGCGTAGGTATTAAAGTTTGAAACGTAATAATAGGGTAAGTACTTTCCGTGGTACGGTACGCCCATATAAACTGGCCTCTAATTCTATTGAAACTCCGTACTACGCTAGGCCAGCTAAAGGTCAAAATGTTACTATTGACGTGCCTACTTTATCTACTACACACACACACACACACATAACATCACGCCTGTAATCCCCGAAGGGTTAGGCAGAGGTGTACCTATAGTACACCCACATTTCGCTAGTTATATTTAAGTCCCATGTAATAGGGGGCGAGCCTATTGCCAGCAACCGGGCACGAATCCAGAATCCGGGCTGCCACTGAGAAATTCCTAATGGAAAATCCCAATGACACTTTGCCCGACCCGGGAATCGAACCCAGAACCTCATGCTCAACAGTCGCGCTTACGACCACTAGACCAACCAGACTATCAGAGCAAAAATCACGTAATTTTGTATGAAATGGTGTTTGTATCGTAGGTCTACAACGCCGCATGCGAACTACGCATCAAAAACTTGACGTCACACAAATCCTGCATCGCGCAAGTAAAGTTTACCGCGCGACTGGCATTCATGTATAACCTCCCGACATCAACTGTCGGGCAGTTGCCCACCAGACACAAAACCCGTCTAGTCGCAAGATCCACCATTTTCTATGAAATTAAATCGTTTATTCTGTAAATAGGATATCAGAATCACTTTTACACGTCATATTAAAAAGTATTAAATAAACTAGATGTAGTCGACATATCCTATCTGACTACCCCTGAGAAGAAATGGCGAAACAAAGTCAGGGGTCAAAGTCTCTTTTAAAGTCCAGACATAATCTTGGTCAGATCATGTGAGGACCATGTAGATCTGTGTCTGAAATGGTCTTTTGAGGAAAGAACCACACAAATTTGAGTGGACCTGTCCAATCAGTGCAAGCATTTGTCAGAAATCGTGCAGCTCGACTCAAGACTTAAGGAGCTCAACGACTCGACGAACAATACCAAAGAACATTTGGGTAGGCCGCATAAAGTGCTCAAAATTCAAGTGAAAAATAAAAAAGGAAAATATTTAAAGAAAAAAAAAAAAAATACCCACATAGTGCTCACATTCACAATAAATTAAATCAGTAAATATAATACTTTTCAAAGTAAATATTCATGTAATATTGTTGTATGGAGGATGAATGAACTTTACACCCTGTTCCTCATGCCTTTACAGTTCAACTAAAGTATCATTCGTCGTTGATTGGTATCCTTATCCCATTTTCCTGTGTATGATTAATAAAACTACAATTAGTGTTGGTAGACATCGCGCGAAGCCGCGTGACAGGCCAAATTTTCAGGAGACAAGATATCCTATTTAGTTATAACTGACAATGCGACATGTTTGTCAAAAACGGTCAAAATTATCACATTTTCACGACAGGTGTTGTTCATTAAAGCAGAAACTGTATGAAATTAACTTTTGTAATTGACAAATTGTGGATTGTTGGAACCTATTTAATAAAAAAACCAATAGGCAGCTATTGTTTTTTTTATTAAATAGGTTCCTGGAGACACGTAATGGTATATTTGCAATAAAACATGGCTTAAAACAAGAAAAATAATGGCATCATCGTACCTATTAACGCAAGCTCCCAGCCTAGTTTCAAAGCCCTATTTAGTTTTAAACGAACTTGACCTTGACCAAGGTTAACAACCTGTTCAAGATCACTCCAATCTTCTTATTACATTGTCGTCAGAAATGTAATAATCGACATTCAAAATTTTATGATTAAAGTCTCAATGATTGAAAAGCGGTTTAATTAATTATAATGAGACTTGAAGATTGAATTTGATTACAGTTGAATTTTCTTATTGTGTGTGTAGTGCATGCTAAGAATTTAAGTTTTGCTAATGATTTTGAACTGAAGGAATGTAATAATAACTTTTTACAAAAAAAAAAAACAACCGACTTCCAAAAAAAATACTACGAAGTGAAAAATAACTTTTATTTCGAAAGTCGGTGGTCTAAAATACAGATCCAAAGACACCGACTTCCGAAATAAAAGTTATTTTTCAGTGTAGTGTTTTTTTGTAAGTCAGTTGATTTCTTGTAAAAAGTTTTTTTTAATTTTTCACTTTTTAGTGGGTCAGTTTGTAATTATTCTAAGTTACAATAGCGTTATTGTAACTTACATTAATTACAAACTTACCTGAAATATTAAACCTTTTAAATATTGCTTGTCCCGATGCAAGGACATTTACCATCAGCTCCACTTCACCATGTGCATTGTGACGAGCATAAATTGCTTAGCAACCATATTAAAGTACCTAATCGAATCGCAACCCGTGAAATACTTATTGATGTGAAACATCTATAGCCATACGTAAAACCGATTGCTGGCGTGGCGACGCATGCCGTGGCGACGTGGTTCAGGCCATGGTTCGGAGAGAGAGTGCATGGGAGGCCGTCACCTCCTTTTGCGAAGCAGTAATGCTCGCGAAGGAGGAGGCGGAACGCGTGAGGGAGAAGTGAAATTCGCGCCCTCACGCTCCTAGTTGCCGCAGCAGACGCCCCGGGCGTCGGGAGTCGCTGGCCGATTCCCGGCCGCCGTAGGCGCGGGCTTGCGGACGGTGAGCGATGGGTAGCTCGCCGTCCGAGCCCGGGGTGACGGCGTATTTTGTTCCACGTGCGCCTCAAAGAGATGTCAGCACCAACTGACGAGGTCCATTAGGGCCAATGCCTGCCAGGGTTGCGAGTTTGTCCGAAAGGGATATCGTGGCCCTGGCACACAGGCGACAGAAGAAACACGGGTGGGTTTTAGTCATTAAAAGTCTGACACGCCCTCGAGAAGTTATTTGATAATTTCCCACAAAAAAAAAGCAAGCAGGCGTTTAATTGCCTAACATACTATCAGTGTCAATGGGTTTCATTTTGACAATTAAATAACAATTCATTGCATTATTTACGTTATTGAGCAGACAATTTTTTCGAACATATGAAGCAATGGATTAGCAATATACTTCAAAATCATTCAGATGTTGATTCAATTAGGGTGCTGATCGCGTCTGTCTGTGTATTCGGATAACCCTTTAAAACTACTTGATGGATTTAAAAGCAATTTTCAACATATTTAATTCAAATCGTTTCTCAATGATTGAAGTATTACCTAAAAGGTTTTTATATTTTAACCGCCTGAGCCGCCTGGGCGGGTCGCTAGTATCTACTCTATTAAGATAATTTACGAAGCGATATTGTTAAATTGTTCCATACTTTATTAAGAATCACGAGGTCTTTAAATTCTGGGCAGGTTCCGTTGTAGGTACTGATACCTACTGTACGGGTAAGGTACATAATAAATGATAAACTGATTTGAGTTCAACTGGTGTATTGATAGTTAAATAAATGATAGACCGGCAGCGAATGAGTCTTTTGCTGTTACCCAAACAATGCTATGCGACTACTGATCGTTAACTCAAATATGTATAATTATTATGTCGGATCGTCAGGATTTACTCTGTTAGATTCAGACATCATGTGGGCATAAGGTGGGTTTCGGGTACGAATGTACGATACACAGCGTTTATTGAAATCACAAATTGACACAATCACTACAAATTACAATTACCACAATAACTGAGCGCAACGAATGGAGTACAGTTCCGCGACGTCTTAACTTCGATGCGATCAGACACTGAATCTTGAATGTCCTCCTCACCCATCGGCTCAAAACATCACGACTCTGTAGAA
The DNA here is from genome assembly GCA_963921375.1 of Tiliacea citrago. Classification (NCBI taxonomy): domain Eukaryota; kingdom Metazoa; phylum Arthropoda; class Insecta; order Lepidoptera; family Noctuidae; genus Tiliacea; species Tiliacea citrago. Next base: position 4,529,312 of record OY992801.1, read on the forward strand.
GCGCGCTAGAGGTGTGGGTAGATCACGCGATGTCGCCAGTAGTAGTGCGCTTGCGATTCGTTACTTGTCCGTACTAATGACCGGATCCGACATATATTTTATTCATTCGCTGCGCGTCGATATCAGCAAAAAATCGATGCAATTAATATGTACGGGTTTGCTCGTACATGCTCCCCGAGGAAAATATATAAAGACACAACTGAGTTACTGAGAAACAAAATAATTATGTACAATAAATGATTTGATGTTATTCTAATTTCCTAGTGCCTCTATCGTTAACACACTGTTCACAAATTAGATATACTTGTGTAAGAACCTAACATAGGGGAGGTGGCTTTGTCTAACACTCGCGCATTTTTGAACTCCTTCTCCCTTTCGTTGTCACACTGATACACTATCCCCAACACACGCACGTGGCGAGGCTGGACACGCGCACCCGCGCGCCGGTCGCGCCGTATCCTGCGGGAGTCGCCGGCGCGTGTGCGCAGCGCGTCCGCACGCGCCTCCACGCAAACACTCCGATACATGCTGCTACCACGCCGATCATACAGTAGATCGCGGTATAATGATGAATGTCATGGGATGACAGACTGTGAAATAACAATCCATTTTCTTTCACGATCTTGATTTTGTTCTCAATCGTTTTAAGCTCTCGATCGCTCTCTATGCTGGAGTCGTTCAAGATATCTTGAGACTTTAGACACGTTTATAAACATGCAATAACTGGTGAGTATAGGCTAGCACTAATACTAACATTGCTCGTTCTGTGGTGATGCGCAATTATTTCAAAATTATCTGATTTGATTATGCAGCCGTAATCTATAGTTATAAGTCCGGAGTGAGTCAGCTGATGCGCGGTAACTTGATCTCCACATACTGTTCGCATGTTACATTGACTGCAGCAATAATAAATATAATTGTTGATAGAATGGCTTTCCATCCAATGATTTTTACAGGGATTGACGTTGACTTCACACGATGATGCCTTTGATTGACAGAAGTCTTTATCGCTGCTTAATTTGTAAATAGGAGAATGAATGTAACACAGGTGTACGTTTGTCACTAGGCAGGAATCTATGATATTTTCTGTCAAGATAATCTTTGCATCCTTTTTCAGGTTCACAGCTATGAAATCTGACACTGGTTTAATTGATAACATTGTGTTGTTGAGTTTCTCCGCAGGAATTGGTATAAGCTTGAATATTTCATAGGTGTTCCTGCTTATAAAAGGTACCTATTTGTACTTCAAATATTAAGTAATTCTTAAGCATTCTTGCTTTGACGCGTAGAAGCTTAAAAAGTTATGCAACGTCGGTATGAATGATTTCTACAGGTAAGGTGACGTCATTAGACAGACTAGCAACAGTGCTCAGCTGTTCCTGTAGTTGTTCGGCTGTTATTAAATGTAGATTTAATCGACCATGATACTCGTAGATGTCTGTTATTGTGTCCTCTAAGGTGTTCTGTAAATCTTTCAGGTCGTGTAATAGATTGCTCGTGACTCATAGGTGTTCCTGCTTATCAAAGGTACCTATTTGTACTTCAAATATTAAGTAATTCTTAAGCATTCTTGCTTTGACGCGTAGAAGCTTAAAAAGTTATGCAACGTCGATATGAATGATTTCTACAGGTAAGGTGACGTCATTAGACAGACTAGCAACAGTGCTCAGCTGTTCCTGTAGTTGTTCGGCTGTTATTAAATGTAGATTTAATCGACCATGATACTCGTAGATGTCTGTTATTGTGTCCTCTAAGGTGTTCTGTAAATCTTTCAGGTCGTGTAATAGATTGCTCGTGACTCATAGGTGTTCCTGCTTATCAAAGGTACCTATTTGTACTTCAAATATTAAGTAATTCTTAAGCATTCTTGCTTTGACGCGTAGAAGCTTAAAAAGTTATGCAACGTCGATATGAATGATTTCTACAGGTAAGGTGACGTCATTAGACAAATGACTAGCAACAGTGCTCAGCTGTTCCTGTAGTTGTTCGGCTGTTATTAAATGTAGATTTAATCGACCATGATAGATGTCTGTTATTGAGTCCTCTAAGGTGTTCTGTAAATCTTTCAGGTCGTGTAATAGATTGCTCGTGACTATTAGCTCCCATCGGAACTTCACTTGCTCTCGAATTGTTTTGAGTTTCAGCCTTTAATACTTCTAATGTATTTGATGTTACGTTTAATTGAAGTGGCTTCAATTTTAGATGAAGCGGTACTTTTCGTGGTCTTAATTAGTAAATTTATATTCAAATATGATTGTGTTTTTTGATAATGATTTGTGTCATTCTGTTGCAATAAAAATCTTCTCTGTGCAAACAACGTTTTTAGGTCCATATCCAAGTTATCTAGTTTATTTCACCAAAAAAGGTTCTGTTTGTACAGGAGTGTAGTTTATTTTACCGGGTATTAAAGTAAGCTAAGAAAATGTAGGTAATGCTTTCAATTCCGTGAACAGGGACACCTTGATGACAAAAATTCGAAAGTAAATACCCAAAATGTACAGTTTTCTCTATCAATCAAATATACAAACGTAAATAAATATTAAATAAAAATGTTACAGGCACCCCTCTAAATTACTTTATAAATAACCTTTTGAGATCAGCCGTTGGATGACAACAGGAGGACCCTCTTGGAACAATCATTTTTAATTTGGCAATAAATCCAATTATTCGACAATTAAATTCTAAATTCAATTAATGGTATTTGATTATTGGAACCCTAGGAGGTGGTGTAGACGCAGTCTTAAAAGATTTAACTTTATTAAAAGAAATGTCAGTTCCATTAGCTAAAACCTTAACCTTTCAAAATGTGAAATTTATCTTGCTTAAACCACTGACAGACAGACTACCATAGCAAAGTTTACAACAGCACCAAATATCAAAATTACGGAAATAAATTCTCCGCATCGCTGTCATCCGGAAACGTGCCCAGAAGACAAAATTTTGTTAATTTTGTCTTGGAAGACTTTTTAAAATTAACATTCACACTCATTCGATACTGTTGCTTTGAACCAAAATATACAATATAGCCTTTTAATCTTCAGCTATGGAAGCATACACCAATACCACCACCATGACCAAATTATTGGGAACACACTAACTTCGAACCAAGCTGTGGCTCTGTACGACTGAGCGTGGCAGCAAGCCACACTTCCCATTAGCCTGGGTTAGTCTCGGCATCCGCAAAATTTCAATTATAAGTTTACCGGCCTTCCTCTCCTCAGTATTGATAAATTAACCGGCAACATTTTATCTTTCTCACTGGTCGATTTTGAGGTACCGTGTATGGCCGATGCGTTGAACGCTTGTAAAGTGGCTTGTCCCAATACGCATTTATGATAAATGAATTGAAATCGTTTTTTCTGTAAATAGGTTAACGGAATGACTTTTACACTTCACAAAAAAAAAAAAACTAAATGGAGTCGACATTTCCTATCTGACTACCCTGAGAAGAAATGACGGAACAAACTCAGGGGTTAGCGTCTCTTTTAAAGTCCAGACATAATCTCGATCAGATCATGTGAGGACCATGTAGATCCGCGTCTGAAATGGTCTTTTGAGGAAATAACCACACAATGATAAATGATTTATTTCTGTAAGTAGGTTTGTACAAACACTTTTACACGTCAATCATATTTTAAAAACTAGATGAGGTCGGCGTTTCGTATCTGACTACTCTGAGAAGAAAGGCCGAAACAAACTCAGACGCATTTACTCAACAACCCGTCTTCCCAGAGACGGAGGGATGTGCCACTCTGCAGTACTATACGGAATACCTTGGTAAACACGTAACCTAATACTGGTGAGCGTAGCCGTCAGCTGACTGTGGAAGAATGGGAGTCAGGCTAGTAGATTCAGGCGCTCATGTCATCCGCCATAGGCACTATGATGGATAACTCATCGTTTCGGCTTGCTATGTGTTGCCGCTTGGGGGAGCACCTTGTATTGCTCCGCAACGGTGTCACAGCGATGAAGCCGTCGACAATCTTGGACAACATGGCCTGTCTTGCTGCAGGAGCACAGATCGCATAGCACGAGACGCTAGCTTCAACGATATTATTCATCGAGCCCTTGTTACTGTCGGCGAACCAGCAATATTAGAACCAAACAGCTTGGTACGTGACGATGGGAAGAGACCAGAAGGCATGACGTTGTTGCCTTGGATGGTGGGCAGGCCGTTGGTATGATACCAACATGTGTCGATATCCTTGCGCCATCTCATGTTGCAAGCACGACTGGCTGTGCTGGCGCCACTGCTGCAGCTACTGAAACCCTCAAGCAAATACTATACCGGAACTCTCGGGTCATGAGGCCCGAGTGCGAGTGTCTTTTTTAAGGAAATTTCATGCTGTCTCGATCTTGAAAGGTTCTTGAAATGGCCATTCAACGTGACAACGCTGCCAGTCTTCTGGTTTCCGGATGACTGCGATGCGGACGAGTACTTCGACGCCTAAGTGTAATTTTGTTTTTGTATTTATTTGTATAGTTACTTAGTTATTCAATTTAGTACCTAGTGCAAATAGTTAGTTGTTTTATATATTGTTTATAATCATTTTAATAATATATGAAATAAACATTAAAAGATGTTAAGCAAAAAAAATATTTACCTAAATATAATTAGGTTGTGGGAGTCAGATAGGCATAGGCAATCGCTGCATTTAAAATACTAGTATTTAGTGCATCCAGTTAAAAGCTGACCCCAACATACTTGGAGTAAACCTAGACAGGAAGGCAAACAGGCTGGCACCTATTTACTATACTGAAGTTTAGTTATTTATATTTTTTATGCTGCCTCGACTTGTCTGACTGAGTTGCAAAGTTGTAAAGAGTCGCTGGTCGTATGGAGTAAAAAGGCTAGGTCGATGATGGTTAGTAGGTTTAAAGAATTATGAGGAACAGGGGGTAAAGTTCACACATCTCTATAGAAAAGGATGGATCCTTCGACCAGACGGGTCTTGTGTCTGGTGGGAACTGCCCGATGATTGTATTTTTTTTTTGGTACGGACCTATCGCAGATGGCTCCTGAGTGCCTTTTCTGCTTAACCGAGCGTTGGCGGGGCCAGAGGGGCCTCTCGCCGGGTTAAAATAAATAATTTAAGTAACTAAGGGCGTCTCATAATGGGACTCGATCATAGGCTTAGGGGGTTAATGACTACTGTACAAGAGGGGACTTGTTGAATCTGTTTATTATTATTCTTCTTCTTCTTCTTAGTCGGTAACTTCATTTCTGAAGGGCCATGTGTAATCTGAAATGTTGACCACTCGATGCACTATGCTCTTCCAAATGATTCTGTCCTCAACGGTCACAGCCTTGGATACTGGTTGGCCAATGAGCTTCTTTACAAGGTCAGACCACCGGGTAGGTGAGCACCCACGTGGTCTTTTCCCGTCGACTTGGCCAACTACCATCAGCTTCTCTAGGCTGTCAGGGTTTCTCCGAGCGATGTGACCAAAATATTTGAGGATTCGCTGAAAACAGGTAGCGGACAGCCTTGAGGCTATTCCGAGCTCCTCTAGGATGGATATGTTGGTACGTCGTGCAATCCATGGTATTCGCAGCATCCGTCTTCAACACCACATTTCAAAAGCGTCGATCTTCGCCCTTTCTCTCCGTTTTATCGTCCAAGACTCGGCACCGTAAAAGAAAATTGAGAAGACCAAACTACGCCTGGTGCGTACTTTCCTACCTCACTTTGGTTTATTATTATTAGGGACATTTATTAAAGCTACTTGCTCCGTGCGGGCGGGCGGGGGCATGGGACGGGGGGGTCCGATGATTGGAACGTTGTATAATATACTAGTCGCGCGGTAAACTCTTCTTGCGCGATGCAGGATTTTGCATGACGTCAGTGTGACGCGTAGTTCGAATGTGGCGATGTTTAGCCGCCACAGGTAAGGCAAAGCCATTTCAATTAACGGTTCCATAGAAAGTCTGGTTAAGACATCGCACTAAAACCGAAAACCTAGTCTGATTGTCCCAGATTACGATATATTCTCGTTTATGACACAATCGCAAACTGAAGACCATTTTGTTCGCTGTCAGATCATTAACAAGTTCTAAAATTTCGATTTTTCCTGTCCATAATTCTAATTCCTCCAGTAACTGGAATAATGACATAAAATGTCGCACTAATAAATGCCAGGTTGTGAACCCATGTACAAACATTGCATAACCTTATATACTTAGCGTCACAAAAGCTAGAGTTGAGGAAACCACGACAGACAGTGACTGATCGAGGAAAAGTTTCGTTCACAGCGCTGTCAAAGCTGCTAAAACTCCGGACACAATGCTACGTTTTAGGAAGTTTTATTAGTATTTGTATTGCGTTTATCTTAAGTTTTTATTCGAATAATTTATTTATAGTATTTTCGCGAGTTTGGTTGAGACACAGGCCAGGGAAGCACGGCACAAAAGGCGGCCTATTTTCAGCAGTGGCTGAACAAGCAGCCGCGTATGATGGTGATGATGCTGATTTTTGTTGGAATTTTAATTTATTTTAGTGTTAGAATTAAGAACTCTTTTGCACGGTAATCTACATTCTAAACATTATTTGAAAACAATACCACTTTATTTATTTTCTGAACATAACTGCCACAAAATAATTTTTACCTAACTGCGTAATTGTGTTGTCTTTCATACTTGATAACAAAAAAAAATTGTTTTTTTTTTCCACTTTTTAGTTGTGGTACCTACCTACGCCACATAAATTCAAATACCACTACCTGCTATGTAAATAATAGTAACAGGAAGTTATTATATACTAGCTGCGCCCCGCAGTTTCACCCGCGGAAGTCTCGATCCCGTGGGAATATCGGGATAAAAAGTAGCCTATGTCTTAATCCAGGGTATCAGCTACCTCCATACAAAACTTTATCAAAATTGGTCCAGCCGTTTGAGCGTGAAGAAGTAACAAACATACACACACACACACTCACAAACTTTCGCCTTTATAACATTAGTGTGATGTGATGTGATGTGATGATATTAGTGTGATTGCGGCGAACTGAGAAACACCTTCTTTTTTGAAGTCGATTAAAAATTAAAACTTAACACACTAATCAAAATCAATATTCTTTTTTAATATTGTTCTTATCACTTCGCAAATTACAAGTAAGTTTGTCACCACTAATAAAAGAAAGAAAAAAAATAAAAGAGGTATTTCCTTTATATTTCTTCTGAAAACGCTTCCCACAATGAGGGAGTTTCGTAATAAATTTAAGAAACGTGTATGGGAAGATGATACGTGAACATACTGTTAATGTTCATCCTACATAATGTGCAGCCTTTATAGTCCGTAACATACTGAGGGAATCCGCATTTCCCACTTTATTTTGTTGTAAATATAAATCAATAAAGACCAGTTTCCCTTGTCAACATGATATTATCCACCTTCAATTAATTGCTCGTTATCACTCATGTGGTTCAATAATAAATCACCCCAAAACCACATAATTACAAAAATACTTTCGTTGAAACTCTTCCAAAGTTAATCGTTTTAGGGTTCGACGCAAAATTCCGAAAAACTTCAATTTGTTTTATTCAAGTTTGGAAACTCTAATTAACGATCTTGTTACTAACGAGCTCATGTTTATTTGAATTGTAATACGATAGTGAATCGGTTTTGTTTCGAAACCCTAAATATTTTGTCGAAATATAGATTTTGTTAAAGCAAAAAGTCTCATCAACCTTCATTACGTTTCATTTGGAAAATAGTTTGAAGTTTCATTATTCGCTTTTTGACCTCATATTAACTTAGTTATGAAAGTCAACATTGTAGTTACTGTGCTTCCATTTTCTTAATGTCTCACGGCAAACTTCGTGTTTCGTCAGTCGTTGGATAATCCGACAACAACTGATAGAAATCCGACTCGGATTTCTATCAGTTGCCCTTTGTACTTGGTGCAGGCCGGACGCTCTCTGCCGGGAGGACACGGCGCGGCATACGCTGGCAGTGTGCCGCATGGGAGGAGCCTCGCCGTGCCCTCATTTCAGGAGTAGGCTGACCTGTCGCCACTCTTGAGGTCTCTTCCGCTCACCTGGCCTGCAGCAGGCGCACTGGGCGTCAGCAGAGGGCAGATAATGCCCTCTTCCGGCCCCCCTAAATGGGTCCAGAGACGGCGGACTCGGGGACGTCCGCCGCCTCCTATCCCACTGGACCCGAGGTGGCGGCGCGTAGTGTGCCTCGCGCGCCCCTTTCAGACGCCGCGGGGGGGTCCAACACCTTACCCCAGACTTGAGGTGGACCCCTCTGCCCTCCCCAGGACGGTGGACATCCATGAGGATTTTCCACCCCAGTAACAAAAAAAAAGGCCGGACGCTCTCAATCGACTTGGAAGTATATAGAGTTGTTACTACTCTTTTGACTTATTACGTTTTTAGAGTCGGAAATGTGATTATTGCCGAGAGACTGTACAGTCCTATTTGTCAGTGGAGTGAATCCAGGATTATGTTTTTAAAAATAAATGACTACGCTTTTGAATGTTCTGCGGTCACTTAATTGAGGTTCAAAGTGAACTTTACAGAACATTACAACTGTCTTTCGTCCACAGCCAATTTCAACTATTGGTATCAATCTAAAAGGCACCAAAGCAACTTAGTAGGTACTAAATTCAATATGGTGTCGCAGCGGCTTTTAGACCTACAAATTGAATGCGGGTTTTTTCTGACTATCTGACGCCTATGTGTAGTCCAGTTTTATACTGTACCTACTAAAAAATATATTATGTTAATAAATTGTAGTATTCTCCAGAAATAGAATATAATTTTGGCTATGCTATTAAAAAAGTATCTACTTACTATTTAACCTAAGAAGCGGTGAGTAAAAATATAATATACTAAAAAAAGCTGCAGAACATAAAACTTCTGTAATAATTTATAACTACGAATTATTATTTTTATTTCCATCGAAGCTAAATGGACACACAAATTACTTACTTAAACTATCCTAACTTTATATTATTTTTCTATGCGAAAGTGAGTTTGTTTGTTACGCTTTCACGCTAACACAAAAACCGTGTGGTTTGTGTATTTACGTTTTTTGAATCAAGCACTCCAAGATTTACTGCCGTTTTTGACATAGATACAAAAAACGCCAAATATTTATTTGAAAATTGTGGAGACTATGAATACGGCACAGTCATTGTCGACCTTTGACACGACCGTGGTCGATATTTGCAGATTCATATCTCTCTGATTGATGTAGATGAAAATCTATAGGACATCGTGTCGCTTCTATAAAACGCAGGTCAAATTATTTTAAGTGAACAATTTAAGAAAAAAAAAATATTTAGTACAGGCTGCTGTATTTATTCGACCATTTATGTACACACATATAAGAAGAAATGAACAGAAAAGAACGTACAAAGTTGATGATTATTTCTAAAGAAATCTCTTCCAGTAAAGGTATTATAGCTGTACGTTTTGACTGTCCTTTTCAGAATCAGTGGGTCGTGTCTTGTGTAGGTGTGGCCAGTCATGGCAAATAAAAATGTACAGAAATATGTACTAGGTTAAGGTTTCTATGGGTCTATGCCACCCGAAATAAAGTTTTTATTATTATTATAGGTACCTGCGATAGGAAAGTAGATAAAATAACACATAACTGAAAAGAGAAAACAAGCATAACTAATGAACTTTGTTTTTTTGTAAGAGTTATGCTTGTTTTTCTAAATCTTTTCAGTTCTTGATTTTTTTTTTTAGGCCGGCAAACAAAAGTTACACCATATTTTCAGGTTATTTGTTTGTCTGCAATACCTTACAAAAAACAAAGTTCATTAGTAATAATGCTTGTTATTATCTTTTTAGTTATGTGTTTTTGCAGTCGGGTTTTTTGTTTTTTTTTAATAATTTGCTTTATGTCAACCTTTTAAGTTTTAATAAAAAAACGAGTTTTTTTTTTTTAGTAATAAGAACTAAAGTTCCTAATAATTTATTAAAATCTAGCCGAATAGACTAATAAGCAATTTAACTCTAACTTATTATTTTACATGATAGAATACGTTATAACTTAGAATAGTGTCATTTTGCACTGTTACACAAGTCCGTAGCACTTTCTTAGAGTAATAAAAAAACGAGTTTAAACGCACTTTTCTTTAGTTTGTGTCGAAATGGTAGCATAAAAATGTTATAATATATAATTTTATATCCTTGGAAATGACTAATTATTAGCTTCTATTTGATAACAATATTGTTTTAATTTTTTTTTTAAACCTTCGCCTACCTTTTCTGTATTTTCAGATACAATATATAAATATTATTTCGCCTATGTTACGCCCACAATTAAAACGAATATAACGACACCACATATAAGAATCCATCAAGCTGTTTAGGCTACACAGCGTACAAAGACATAAACATACATACATACTCTCGAAAAATATTAGGTCCCTCCTTCTGGGGCAGTTGGGTAATAAAAATAGATGTAGACAACACTGTTTAAGTTCTTAACTAATGAAAGCATTTTATGTCGTTTGAGCCAGTAAGAGTCGGACAGACCAACATAATGAAGTAATGGATTAGCAATATACTTCAAAATCATTCATATTGTGATTGTTATTGTGTTACGTATTGATACATAACATACATAAACTCACGCCTTCTTCCCATGGGGGTAGGCAGAAACTATAGAACGCCACCTGCTACGCTCCTTACATATTCCTTTTGCTTCGCCTACGTTCATACATCTGGTCATACACGCACGCCGGTTGCGAGTACTACGCACCTGACCTTTCTGAAGAACATCACCAATTTGGTCACTATATGTCCTCCTAGGGCGTCCCCTCCCGGCGTTTCCACTCACCTCTGCTTTATAAATACCTTTTGTTAGTCGCGTTTCACTCATCCTCTCAACATGACCAAACCATCGTACGTACTGATATATGTATTAAAATCTGCTTCCCGTGGTACCTATCTTTTGTACCTATGTTTTCCTGTGCCTGTACTCAATGGTCCGACTTCCAGGTCAGGAAAAAAGTTATTGGTTTTTTCCATCAGGAATTTCCATAGATAAGGTTATGTGTATGAATTTCTCAGCAGCCCAGAGTCTGGATTTGTGCTATAGGCTAGCCCCGTTTTTAGTTAGTGCACTATTTAAGCTTCCGCCTTTTTCACAAACACTAACTTCACACCTGTATTCCCCTAAGGGTTAGGCAGAGCGGCACCTATAGTGCACCCACATTTCGCAATTCCGCCTTTTCCCTTAGGTCTTAGGTGAAAACAAGCATGATGTTATATGGAGTATAAAAGTAAAATAAAAAACTGACGACACTCGGCGGTTTTCAGTGACGGTTTTTATTCAAAGGCTTAAGAATGAAAACCGTCACTGAAGTACATTTTTTAGGGTTCCGTACCCAAAGGGTAAAACGGGGACCCTATTACTAAGGCTCCGCCATCTGTCTGTCTGTCTGTCCGTCTGTCACCAGGCTGTATCTCATGAACCGTGATAGTTAGACAGTTGAAATTTTCACAGATGATGTATTTCTGTTGCCGCTATAACAAAAAAATACAAAAAAACAGAATAAAATAAATATTTAAGGGGGCTCCGATACAACAAACGTGATTTTTTTGTTCGTTTTTGCTCGATATTGATAACGGTGACAGGTAGACGCTTGAAATATTCACAGAATATTTATTTATATACCTATTCTCTTTAAAAATAAATTAAAATAAAACAAATATTTAAGGGGGCTCCCATACAACAAACGTGTTTTTTTTTGCCATTTTTATAGATAATGGTACGGAACCCTTCGTGCGCGAGTCCGACTCGCATTTGGCTGGTTTTTTATTTTACTTATGAAAAACTTTGCTCTTTGCCGCCCTACCAACGAATACCGCAATGTTAAAGTTCGGTAGGATTTTGGTACTTTTTATGAACGATGAAAATCGAACATTTCTTCGACTTCTCATTATTAGTTACTTTTGTGAACACCTTGTGTTAATAAAGTGAGAATTTTGTGACTTTTTTATTAACTTTTGGAAGGAGTTTGATGGAAATGAAAGAATCAATCGTGATAACGAGATTGAGACGGATTCTTTACGCATATCTTTGGGTTACGACTGACCCAGATTTTTCGCCTCTTTCTTTTCGGCCAACGAACACTTTTCGCTTTTTTATCCACTCACTACACTTTGTCAAGTTAGATTTCGCCGCCATATGTTTAGATAAAGCGATCGGTGCTCATCTAGCTGTAAGAAGATACTTTTAATATTGGTGCAAATCATATTATTGCCAATGAGATTCGAGTTCTACCTTTTGAACAGTCCATAATCTCGTAAAATTAAATCATATTTCACTTACGAAAGCTATGACACGAAACGATGAAATTAATCTTCCACTGATTCAGTCAATTACCTTAATTATGACACCGGAGAATTCCTCATTCAGGTAATCTGAAATATAATTGAAATTTTGTAGGTACATACTAACTGTGGTCTGTTACAAATTAATATTATTTGAATCGTCATTCAATCCTTTTCTCAACTATGTAGGATGTTGGGGTCAGCTTCCAGTCTAACGCCATCACCATCTTATTTCACCGAAACTCTCTAACTTGACCTAGCTCGACCGACGCAATAATAAGAAATAAATCCATTTATTTTCAGGCAATACAGGCCCATAGATAAACCTTAACCTAAACATACATATTTTATGGTAAACAAAACAAAACTTGTGTTAATGAAAAGACTTAAGACTATGTTAGTAGAACTTCACTTTGCGCTAGCTTGACTATGTGCTGCCCTGTGGTACTTGTCCGCGGAAGCGACGGAACACCACATCCTGCGGCCAAAAGTCTTCTTCCATGACGAGGGGCAGATAACAATTAGGCACGCGCACCACAAACGCCTTAAAGTTGACGTTCCGGCGCGACTCCAGTAACTGCACCTTCGGCGTGAACCTCGTCTTCTGGCGCACGTACTCCACGATGTCCTCCGCCTTAGTGGTGTAGTGCAGGCGGGAGATGTACACCTGTGTGTTCGGCTTTGCGGCACGCAGGCTCTCTTCGAGCCCCGTAGGAGCTTTGCCGCAGCGGTTCCTGTTAGTTTGCGATCGCCGCTTCTTCCTTTGCACCGTCACGAAACCCTCATCATTATCAGCCCTATTCGGCGCCTTTTCTGGCATAGGCTGTATACTTGGAGCGCCAGGGGCACTCGCAGTGACGCTAGCGAAATTCTTTTGTAGAGGTTTCGCAAGGGCGTCAGACAGTGCAGAAACAGGCAGCGGGGCTCGGGCCACATTCATGCAACCATGGGCATGCATTTTGTTTCTATATTCAATATCAGCAGCTAAGTTATTTGAATATTCCTCTCCCTAAACAGTAAAAACATAGTATATGAGGAAGCTTAAGCATAAAATGAACAATTCATACGTTTTTCGAAAACCTTTCACGTATAAGACATCATATTATTATCCCTATGGTTTCGTATCCCATGCCAAAATATGTAATAACCCAACATATTTTGGTGGAACGTCTACATAAAGACAATTTCTCTTGCCTAACAAGATCAATACAAATCATTATATCCCTTTGTATGACGCAGGCATTTAGATTAAGCAGTTTTTTACCGAAATGGCTAGTCATTTCGGAAAGTGCGGTCTAAGAGACCAACGTAAAGAAAGTTTTGCTTATTGACGAAAAAATGCTGTTTAGCATTTCATAAAAGCCTAAAATAAATCCTTCATTTTAGTGAACCCTATTAATTTATAGCATTAATGTAAAAAAGTGAAAGCACTTTGATAGATCGTAAGGAACCTGGAATGTATTAGCCTTCTTAAATCGCAAACACACAGTGAGCAAGCTATTCTATATTAAAAAGTAGCATCGTGCCCTGCAGTGATACAATATTACGAATTCGGTATACGGTGTAGTTTTAGTACCTATATAGGATTTTTCTTAAAGCTAATTAGCAATAATGTCTACTTGCTCGCATTTTTCTAAATATCTAGCCTCTTATCTAAAACACTTCTCCTCCTAAACGCCCACAGCATAGCCATGTTGTATGGCTATGTTGTGGTACGTACAACTAACGAACAAGATATGGCCCGAAGCTAAATCAGCGACACATAATAAGGCGCGGCATCGTCTTCAGGTACGTAGGGAGAAGGTATCGTATACGCTCCAAAGTCATTTACTCACTTAACCGATGTGTGAGGAGAAGGCCTTGAAAATTGCGGACTTGAGGCCAGAAAATGGGTGGTGGAAATATTGTGGGTCGTAGAATGGCCTCTGTTTGATTTGGCAAATGTTTAAAGTGCATTTTATTTAACATACGTTAAAGTAGACACATCAAAAGTGTTTAGAGATCAAGCAAATTTTTACAAAACAATCTGAGTTTTTATATTTTCTGTAACTCCTATGGATACTTCATTATTCAGTCATTTGAAAAGGAAATAGTTTTTGATTTCGGTCAAAAGATTAAAATCTTCTGTCAAGTCGTATTCCTATTATAATCCTGCAACCGGTTTGAGGCGAAATGCAGTCTGTGTAGTACTGTGTAATCTGTACAGAACTGTGCAGTCTTGCACTACTGTGCAGTCTTAGCAGTATTGTGCAGTTTGTGCACTACTGTGCAGTCTGTGTCCAACTGTGCAGTCTGTGCCCTACTATGCAGTCTGTACAGTTGTTACAAACCGTAAAAATCGGCTATACTTTTGGCCACGGACTAACAATAGAGAACAAGAAGAAGTGAGATATGATAAAACTGCTGTGAGCTGAGCTCAGCTGAGTTGAACTAAACTTTTCTTATATTTTCTCTATTTTGATCTCGACAGACTCAGGATTAAATGGCGGGACGAGCACAAAAAGAAAACGACGAGCACGAAAGATCAAGAAAATAAAAGGAAAGGCGTCTTCCCTGCAGTGGCTGAAATAAATTTATAACACGTAGACCTTTTCCCCAACACGCTGTCTTCAAGGCCACAAGCTGGACGGAATTGTTTCACTAATTCAATTTACTTGTAAGGATCGTTAATTAGCTTAGTAATGTCACCCTTTTAGGGTCCCAGTATCAATGACTATCTTGACAAGAATATAGGCATAGGTAGAAATACAAGCCTTATTTGATTATATATATTCATACTATTTTAGTTCCGTGTTGTGCAGGACGTAAAGAATAGCAACACCCTATTTCTTCCCGTGGGTGTCGTAAAAGGCGACTAAGAGACTTACTAGAGAATGGGCAGCAGCGTTCTCTATGCATTTTAACACCATACTGCGATCGCCAACCCGCCTGCCAAGCGTGGCGATTATGGCAACCCCCCCAAATATTGGGAGAGGCCTATGTCCAGCAGTGGACGTCTTTCGGCTGAAATGATAATGATGATATCCTCCATAGAAAAGGGACGGGTGTTATGTCTGGTGGGCAACTGCCCGACGGTTGATGCCGGGACGTTGTATATAATTATGCTAGTCATACGGTAAACTTTGCTTGCGCGATGCAGGATTTTGCGTGACGTCAGTATGACGCGTATTTTACATGTGGCAATGTTGGTTTAATTGAAATAAATGCTTTGACTTTGAGTTTAATGTCGCCACATCACTCCCCTCCAGTTGATGCCGCCACACTATAAATTAAAGTCGCTTTTCGTGTTTGTCTGTGTGACCGCGTCGTTATTTTAAACTACGCAATGGCCATTGATGCGATTTTTGGCATCATTTAAAGAATCTCTTCCTGAAGATTAATGTGTATATTATAATAGTTCCTGCCCGTGACTTCGTCCGCGTGAAATTTCTTGTTTCAAAATAAAATATATCCTACTAGCTGTTTCCCGCGATTTCGTCTTGAATTCAGGATGAAAAGTGGCCTATGTCCTTACCCAGGTCATGTTCTATGTTCTATCTGTGCACCAAATTTCATCCAAATCCGTTTTAGCGTTAAAGCGTAACAAACAAACAAACTCACTTTTGCATTTATAATATTAAGTTAGGAAGTTAGGATAGCTTTTTTCTTTTTTTTTTTTGGGTGGGAAATTATCAAATAACTTCTCCCGCTCTGGGTGGAGCGGGAGGGTCAAGTAAACTCCTACCACGACAATCTCCCCGAACCGTGCTGCCACGCAACCCTGTCCCCTCTTGACGGCCTCGAGGGACGGGGTACCGGTGGCTGCTGAAGAAATTAGGGTCACTGAGCCGCTCAGGTCCTCCACCCAGTCATCCCTGGGCGGGACAAAGTACGGCTCAGCGACCACGGCGATGTTAATCGACCACTGCGCCATGCTCTGGAGCAACAGATCCTGAGCGGCGGCGCAGTGGTTGATGTTCGCCTGGAGGAGGCGTGATGGAGCCATTTATTGGCAGTCCATTCGAGCTTCCTCCCGGGCCCCTTGAGATAGCCCTGCCGCGGTGTTAGCGGCGACGATTGCAGTAGAGGTGGCAACGGCGGCTGCGGCGGTGACGACAGGGTTGGAGGGCTTGCCCCTTCCCCTGGGTTTGGAGGGGGAGCGCAGGCCTTACCCCCAGCCCGGTGATCGGCCGGCTTGCCAGCCGCCGCACAAGCAAAACAGTGCGGCGTGGCATTACAAGAACCGGCTTTGTGACCGGGCTGACCACAGCGGAAGCAGTTGTCGCTGCGGTCCACCTCCGAGGTGCAGTGTGCTCCCACGTGGTGGCCCACGCGGCAGCGGAAGCACCTCAGGGGTCTGGGTTCCAGCAGTTTCACCCGCGTGGATACCCAGCCCACCCGGAGTCTTCGGCCCTCCCCGGCTATCTTTTGCGCCACCGACACGGGGCAGCTCACCGTTATGGCTTGCATGCCCGTGGTGTCAGGGCTGATGGAGCCTGCCCTCACCTGCTCGGCAGAGCACCCTCCAGTCCTAGCCACGGCGGCCACAACGTCCTCCGCCGTCACGCAGTCGTCCAGGCCCAGGATGCGTATGTCGGCGGACTTCGTAGGCCTGGACACTCGGACCTCCTCCGCATTGAGGGACGCCCTCAGTCTCTCGGCCAGGGCGTCAGTGGTCGGGCCGCTTGCCGTACCGGGGATTTCGAGCATCCGGGCTCCAGTTGCCGTGACTTTCATTCTGAGGCCCTCGGTGACGCCGATCTCCTCTAGGTTGACCGCCTTCCACGCCTTTGTTAGCACTTCGCGGTACGACACGCCCTTCTTTGCCGCTTCCGGCTGTAGTGTGATCACTACAGCTGCGGACTTTGGGGCGCGGAGCCTAGCCACGACGCCACGCTTCTTGCATTGCTGCTGCCTTTCCTTCTTTTTGGCCGCCCTTGCTGCCTTACCCGCCTTCCTGCTCTCCCCGGCTACCTGCCATTCGGCGTTGGCCGTAGAGGAATTAGTAGGCGGGGGGGTTGGGGCGACCATCCCGCCACCACGGCTGAGGCCCTCGCGTCTGCGCAGCCGTCCCGCCCTTCTTCATACGCGCAGTACTATGCCCTCCAATACGGAGAACCGGTTGCTGAGTGCAGCCAGCTCCTGTCGCACCAGGGTCAGAACCTGGTCCTCCGCCGGCAAGGGCAGGCCCTGCTCATGCTGCGCTCCCCCCTGGGGCACCTCCCGTGGTCCAGCTCCTCGAAGCTGGGCCAGGTCCGCTCGGAGCTCCTCATTCTCCTTTCGGAGAAGCTCCATGGCGGCTATCAATCGGCCGGCCTCGTCCGACGAGAGCCCGACTTGGGGGGCTCTCGCTGCCGCCAAAATGGAGGCAATGGCAGCGGGGACGACCTGTCTTTTGAGGACTGAATCTTCTTCAAGGCCACCCCCCTGATCGCTGCAGTCACGACCTCCTCGAAACTACTACTGGCCGCTCCCTTCGCCTTGGAGCTGCCAGCGGCGTCCGGCTCACCGCCCGAGGACTCAGAGAGGGCCGCCCTGCGGCTGGTCTCTCCAAGTTTTTCTTCCACCTCCATTTGATCCGGGGTGGTGAGCCCTCTGCCCACCCCCTGTTTCCGAACCCCACCCCGGCTGCTGATCTTTTTGCGAGCCGTGCTTATTCAATCTTCAGAGGACGACCCCTGCCCGTCCCCTGGTTTGGAGCGCTTAAAGAACTTGCTGTTCTTCTCTGCAGCCCCCACATCAACGCGCGCCAGGCTCTTAAAAGAGCCCTTCGCGCCATGCGGCGTCGGACTCCGACTCCGCATCACTCCACTCCTCTTCTACGTCTTTTGGTTTTGTTTGTTTTTTATTGTGTTCCATTGTTATTCCCACGAGTGTGGGGGATCTAAAAAGTCCTTCCTAGGGTTACCCCCTGTACGTAGGTAAGTGTGACATTTGTAACCCAACCCAGAGATTCCACTGGTCCCTGGCTGGGGGTGCGCTCACGACTGATGCGCCACCTATAACTACATAGTTACAGATGACACTACTCCTCAGCCATTCATTCCCTCGCCGCGCACCAAAACTTGATATCAGACGATTTTTTTATAGAGGTTTACATCCTCGCGATCCGGGCGACTAAGCCAAGATCCTCGTCCCGTTCCAAGTCACAAAACATGACCGTGATCTCTTTCCGGATTACGATTTCGACGGGTGCAGACTCCTGCTGCTAGCTCGTTGGCAGCGTGAGTGCACAACGAGCGCCGCGCCTGCTTCTCCAAAATGGAGAAACGTCCACCAATTTTGGCCTAATTGGGCCCGTCCTCTAACCTTTTTTTTTTTTTTTCTGTTGCCGGGGTGGAAAATCCTCATTTTTCAGCGTTATTATATTACTAGCTGACCCCACAGACGTCCTGTTCAAATTTCAATAATTCATACACTATTCTCATAGAAAATATAATATCAATTTTCCCTAATTTTCCAATTTTCAAATTTTTCTCTTCAGAACCTTCCTCAGACATTACAAAAATTGGCGAATTGGTCCAGTCGATCTCGTGTTTTGCGCTTAGCAACACATTTAGGCATTAATTTTTAGGGTTCGGTAGTCAACAAGGAACCCTTATAATTTCGCCATGTCCGTTTGTCTGTCCCGAGCTTAGCTCAGAGACTCTTAGTACTAAAAAGCTGTTAGGGGCATAGTAGTACATATTAATCACGCCGACAAAATGGTAACATAAAATCTAGAATAAATATAGTTTTAGTGTACCCTTGCGGAGTTCCGTGTTTGGCTTCTATCGAGAACGGACGTATATTATTCGCGCGCGGGTACTCTACTTTAGGGTAATTCGCTTGCGCATCACAATAATACCGTCGTCGCCGTGTTGCGAAATCGGTTTATCAAGGTCGCCGCGATGACCCAGTTATTAATTATAGTGTAAACAGTACAATTAAATATTTGTGAAGGTGAAGTTTTTACTAACCGTAAAATGTCGACAACTAAGGTAAAAATTAAAACTGATCTGGAAAAGCTGTTGTATGACAATTACATGCAAGAATGATCAGAGAGAGAAAAGCTGGAACTTCTTGTTAATGATCTGAAGGTCCAAATAGAAGGCCTCCAGCGACAACTTCTAAACCGCCAAAAAGAAAATACCAGCTCCAATGGATAAGGAAATAATGACCCCAAGGAGTTGGAAACTAGGAGCAACATAAAATTTGCTCAATCTGAAAAAGAAAACGTCGAGTACTGTACAGATGAGGAAGAACTCGCTAAAGAGACTGAGTGGATTAGGGCTAAAAGCAGGAAGAAAAGGAAGCTAAACATCTCCCTCTCTCCACCACAACAACCCGGAACAAGCGCCCAACAACAACAAAAATGTGAGAAAGAACAGACATTAGTCAAAAAAGTGCCTCCACCACCCCTAATTATAATAGACGGAGTCAAGAACTACCAAATGTTCTACGACTCACTAACTGAAACCCAACCAACTGAATCATTCACAGCAAAAATGATGAATGGAGATTGTGTGAAGATCAACGCCAAAACCGAGGACTCGTATAGAACGATTGCTAGGCTTTTATCAGTAAAAGAATATCTTTGGCATTCATACGAAAACAAACAGGCTCGACCAATAAGAGTTGTAGTGAAAAAATTACATTCTTCTTGTCAGCCAGATCGAATCAAAGACGATTTAATATCACAAGGTCTGAAAATAGAAAAAGTTGACAACAAGTTAAGCTGGAAGAGTAAAGAACCACTCAATATGTTCGTCTTATCATTTAATAATGACGAAGATGTCAATAAAATTTATGGTACAAAGCACATTTTAGGGTGCAAAATTGAAATACACCCTCTCAAAAACCCGAAACTCATTCCTCAATGTAAAAGGTGCCAGGCATATGGACATACTCATAAATACTGCAGAAAGGAGCCAAGGTGTGTAAAATGCACTGGCAAGCATCTTACAGCCAACTGTACTAAATCTCCGCAAGAGAAACCTAAATGCGTCCACTGCGGCTTACCCCACCCAGCCAACTACAGAGGGTGTGAAGTAGCCAAGGAGATGAAAATTATGAAAAATAAAAACATTAAAAAGAAACTTGTTGTACCAACTTCCCAACAGTCTCCTTCTGACAAACAGGCACGGAAACAAAGTTTTCAGACAACTGCAAAACCTGTTCAAGCAAGTAGTTCCTATGCGCAAGCTACAAAACAAGCCACGCAATCATCGAATCTGGAAGATAAGATTAATCAGATCTTGAAGTGTATTACTACATTTGACAAAAGATTAGAGAAGCTAGAGTCCAGCACCAAAACAGCTGCTTTTAATAATCAAAAATGAATAACACACTAAAGATAATGGCGTGGAACTCTAATGGGCTCCTCAAACAACAGAATGAGTTACAGGCAGTCCTAAAGACAGAAAATATAGACGTGTGTTTGATTTCCGAAACGCACTTCACGAACCAATCTTTCATCAAATTTAGAGGATACAAGGTATATAACTCGCTCCACCCTGACAACTCCGCCAAAGGAGGTAGTGCGGTTATAATCAAAGAAAACATAAATCATTACGAGCACAGTAAAATTGAAGAATCAGACATTCAAGCCGTGGCAGTATCTGTTAAAACTAAATTTTCACGTTTCCATAGCAGCCATATACTGTCCTCCAAGGCACATGATAAGAAAAGAGCGATATTTAAAATTGTTTGAACTTCTAGGCCAGAGGTTCATCCTAGGCGGTGATTTCAATGTCAAGCATACGCACTGGGGATCAAGACTTACTACAACAAAGGGAAGGCAGCTCTTAAATGCAGTTAAAGATACACAATGTCAAGTTATGAGCACAGGCAAACCAACATACTGGCCCACTGACCACCAGAAAATACCGGATCTTATAGACTTTTTCATATGTAAAAATATATCCACCAATTACATTAATTTGGAGGAAGGTCTTCACATGAATTCGGACCACTCCCCGATTATCCTAAGACTTAGTCAAAAAATTCTACTAAGAGAAAGCCATTTAACCCTAGTTAATAAGTCTACAGACTGGGATAGTTTTGCCATTGATCTAGATAATATTATCGACCTAAAAATTCCGTTACAAAATCAGGATCAGCTGGACTCAGAAGTAAACAAATATGCTGTTAATATCCAACAAAGTGCGTGGAAAAACACGCCACAGTTAAAACGTAAATATAAGGGACACATCTATCCCAAGGAAATTGTGAATTTACTTTCTGAGAAAAGAAAGCAAAGAAAGCGGTGGCAGCAAACAAGATGGCCGCGGGATAAAACATTATTAAATAACCTCACTAAACGTTTAAAGAGGAAAATTCTACAATTTGAGGATGAATGTCTGAATACTAAACTTTTGCAGCTAACCAACGACCAATCAACGGATTTCTCTCTTTGGAAAGCGACAAGACAACTAAAAAGGCCGATTATGCAAATACCTCCCATCAGAAACAGCGACGGAAAATGGGCCTTAAGTAATGAACAAAAAGCGTTTAAGTTTGCCCAATAGTTAGAATACACTTTTCAACCCAATGATAGCTCCATAGAAATACTTGAGAGTGAAAAGTTATTACATAGTCAAAGAATTTGGCTTGTGACTCCTAAAGAAGTTCTGAGAGAAATTCAAAACAACATTAGCTCGAAGAAATCCCCGGGTTACGACCTCATAACAGGAGAAATTCTAAAACGACTACCACGCAAAGCCATAGTAAAGCTGACCAGACTTATCAATGCTGCATTTATGCTAAAACATGTGCCTGAGCCATGGAAGGTTGCTGAAGTCATTATGATTGCGAAGTCTGGGAAACCACCCCATGAAGCATCATCATATAGACTCATTTCCCTGTTGCCCGTATTATCGAAACTATTTGAAAAACTGTTGTTAAAACGATTAAAACCAACAATAGAAGAAAAAGAGCTAATACCTAACCATCAATTTGGCTTCAGGGAAAAACACTCTACAATAGACCAGGTACACAGAATAACTAACATTATTGAAAGAACACTCGAAAACAAGGAAGTCTGCGCCACCGTATTCCTAGATGTCGCGCAAGCTTTTGATAAAGTTTGGCATGAGGGTTTGATATTCAAACTCAGACACATGCTACCTCCAGAATTTGCAGACATATTAGAATCATATATAAGTAACAGAATGTTTAGAGTAAGGCAAGAGGATGCATATTCCGATCTAAAAACTATAAAAGCAGGGGTACCACAAGGAAGTGTGTTAGGCCCAATCATGTACTTGCTATACACATGTGATATCCCAGAGCTGGAAAACAACACGATTGCGACTTTTGCAGATGACACTGCTATTATGGCTACCGGATCAAGCCACAAAGAAGCAGTAGAAAAAGTTCAATTAGCTGTGAACAAAGTTTATAACTGGACACAAAAGTGGAAGATCAAACTGAATGAGTCAAAATCAGTTCACATTGACTTCACTAACAAACACTGCGATTACTACCCAATCCATATAAACGGCATGCAAGTGCCTTATGCTAATACAGCCAAATACCTTGGCATAACTCTTGACGCCAAACTGCGTTGGAAATCTCACGTTAAAAAGAAAAGACGGGAACTTGACATACGTTATAAAAGTATGTATTGGTTACTCGGAAGAAAATCCTGCCTATCAATACATAATAAAATTATATTATACGAGTACAAGCATATTCTTATGCCAATTTGGACGTATGGCATCCAACTTTGGGGCTGTACTAAACGAAGCAACGTTAAAATAATCCAACAATTCCAAAATAAAGTACTCAGGGACGCTGTAAATGCACCATGGTACATTAGAAATGACGACCTCCACCGAGACCTTAAAATGGAACTCGTCACCACCATCACCCAAAAATTTGCTGAAGCCCACGAACACAGACTTCACCGACATGTGAATGTCGAGGCAATTCAGCTGCTAGACAACACAGACATAGTGCGTAGGCTAAAGAGAACTAAACCATTTGAGTTCGTGTAGTGTATAAGTAGTGAATGAATAATAGTAACAATGCTGTGCTATACATGTAACACATGAACAAAGTGTTTTTATGAATTATCAGACTCTAAGAAAGTGCTATGGACTTGTGTAACAGTGCAAATTGACACTATTCTTAGTTATAACGTATTCTATCACGTAAAATAATAAGTTAGAGTTAAATTGCTTATTAGTCTATATTGTAATAAATTATTAGGAACTTTGGTTCTTATTAATAAAAAATAAAAAAATAAAGTGTACCCTTGCAAGTAAAGTGGGGATGATATTTTTTATTCTCGTCTATCCCATGGTGTGGGGTATCGTTGGATAGGCCGTTCGTGAAATATTTAGGGTCTGTGAAGATCATTTTTTGATTTAGAGACCCGTTTGTGCAATATTAAGCTTTAAAGTGTAATTTTTTGTAAGAGACAAGTCTCCCCTGCCAGCTAAATGGTTGATGTGAAAAAAATCATGGCAGTATTATTTAACGAAATTAAAAAGAAAACTATCACAGCTAAGTAGGTTTTAGAAGTTAACGAGTAATAGTCGACCAACTTACATTTGCAGTTGGAGGACTGTGATGTATAATGATGTATGGGAGAACATGTTTTTCAACTACATTGTTAAGTTTTTTCTTGGGATAAATTCATCCTAACTATAACTACATCCCTTCATTGTGCGTGGTCCGACACGCACTTGGCCGGTTTTTAGGGTTCCGTACCCAAAGGGTAAAACGGGAACCCTATTACTAAAGCTCCGCCGTCTGTCTGTCTGTCTGTCCGTCTGTCACCAGGCTGTATCTCATTAACCGTGATAGTTAGACAGTTGAAATTTTCACAGATGATGTATTTCTGTTGCCGCTATAACAACAAATACTAAAAAACATAATAAAATAAATATTTAAGGGGGCTGCCATACAACAAACGTGATTTTTTTGCTCGATATTGATAACGGCAACAGGTAGACACTTGAAATATTCACAGAATATTTAGTTATATATTCAATTTAAAAATCAATAATTAAATTAAAATAAAATAAAATATTTAAGGGGGGCTCCCATACAACAAACGTGATTTTTTTGCCGTTTTTATAGATAATGGTACGGAACCCTTCGTGCGCGAGTCCGACTCGCACTTGACCAGTTTTTTTATTTGTATAGATTATAGGTGATTATTAGTAAACTCATATTTGTTAAAGAATCCTCTATGCTTTGACAAGACGTAAAACCCGAGCGAAACAGGGGCGGCTCGCTAGTATTATCATGGAATATGACTCCTGTGTAAGGCTGGCTGGACGTCGAAAGTACGTTTATTAATTTATTACGCTTTATAATACTTGGTACTTGGTGAAATCGAGACTCGTTTCTAGTAAATTTGAGCCTTATTAGAAGGACTAACTTGTGACAAAAAAAATGTCTTTAGAAACTGCTGATGTGTAATCTAGACATTTTTCTAGTTCAGTTAAAGTTTCTGCGAAAGTTGCGAATTCTCAGTACTTACTCGTAAGCTTAATTTTTTGTTGCTTTAGTAATACGAGTATTATTATTAATTAGTCCTAATTAGTCCATTGAAAGAACAAGCTTAGTTGAGGTGCTTTACATGACAATAGTATTCATGAGCGAACCGCATTACAAAATATGTTTGTTTTTTTTTGGGTTTCGTACCTCTAAAGAAAAATACAGAACCCTTATAGGATTACTCGTGTCCCGTCTATCTGTCTTCAGTCACAGCCGATTTGCTTTGAAGCTACCGGACTGATTAAGTTAACGTTTGAATTTCTGTGACCCATACACGAACGTGTAGCGTAAATTAATGGATTTTGAGTATGGGGTCCACTTTTGGGGATTTTTTTTATTTTTTATTAAGAGAATATTTAATTAAAATTTAGCTAATTAAAGGTAATTTTACTTTTTTTGCTTTTAGCGATAATACCGCCCATTGTGTCACCCTATGTAATATTTAAAAATTTATATCTATAATTTGATGGTGTACATAATAAAGAGTATTCTTGTCTCTATTATGGTTTGCAATCGGTACCGTGCTACAAAATAAATGAAAGAACTTGCTATGAGGATTTAGATTTTTTTTTTTTATAATTTCAGCATAATAAGTTTAAAAGTTAATTAAAGAAAATTGATGAAAATTTACCACTCCTCCCGAAACTGTTGATAATAATTGTTGAGACAAGCCATCCAGGATTAATCAAACAAAAAAGCATCAACATATTTACCCTGATAACATCGTACCACCCTTACAAAAACAACTGACGTAGCTAATGTCTCGTCGCGTCGCCAAGTTGGCAACCGTTGCCGAGACATCTGAAAGCTGTCAATCGATTCCCACAGCGTTTATTGGCTCGTTAACGATTTTATATTTTGGGCGAGTAGAGTGCTGATGTGATACTCTTTTACGCCTTTTTTATTTTTGGGTGAAATGATTTGCGGTCGAACTTACGTTTTTCTTTATAATTTCATGTTATTTTTATAACCAACTCACTAGTATTTCCGTTCATTCCTTCCTTTTTTTTCTTTTTCCTTTCTTTTTCATAACTAACTAGCGACCCGCCCCTGCTTATCTTGGTTTTTACAACTTGACATAACATAAATATTTCTTGTAACAAATGTTATTCATATGAACCTTCTCGACGTGTAGTTTAAAGAACAACGCGGTTACACAGGCAGACACAAAAAGCAATCTACAATAATAATTATGTGTAGTAGTATTTCTGTTCATGCCTTCTCCTAAGCTACATTATTATCCTTGGAGTAGGTTTACGTCAATAAAGCAATGAGTAGGTGCACTGCTAATCTTACTGGCCTTGAACTATTGCCAAGGAGCACGTCTTAACTTTAAGACTTAGCTAACATCATCTATTGTCTACTAGCTGTAGACTGCCAACCTTTAGCTTTGCTCGGGATTAGGTTCGAAAAGTAGATGGAATTAAATTATATTGCTAGTCTTGTGTGCATAAATTAGGCATCAATGTTGAACATGGGCTTTAATTAACTGAAAAAATATACCACCACTTCAATTGGAATACCAAAGTATGTTAACAATGACAGAAAGGTTGATGCTATTTCTCATCTTCTTGACAAAATATCCTTCAACAATTTTCCCCAAAAACAACAGCTGTCAATACGGTCAAGAACCAGGTCCTAAATATGGGAAACGCTAACAACTTACATCAAAAAACCAAAATCTGCTGCATTAAATGCCAAGAAGTCCAGATATTTGGCAGCGAACACCCAATGATTCGTCGCAAGCAATCAATCGAGTCCCACGGTTTACGGCATCGTTAAACATTCTGCAGCGACGCTTCTGGGTCAAATAATGATCTGCGCAATATAAAGGGTGTTTGGAAGTAATTCTCACTTTGTTTGGGTACGGAAAATGTATCGTTTAATTTTAGGGTAATTTATATCCTCTTGGGTCATTTTACTGAATCCGTAAACTTTAGGGTCGTTTTCATCATTAAGACTTTCTGCTGTATTTTTGTCATTATCATTAGCCTTTTCCAAAATGACGCGAGCCGGACGGCATGATTTTTGCACTGTCTCGGTGTCCATTCGAATTCCCTGAACGAAATATTTCTGTGTATTGTGAACGATTATATTGTGCTTTCTATGCTCATTTTTTATTATTTATATTATATCTTTGTTTCATTCATCTGGCACCCAACGTGTATATTGGGGTCGTCTTTCAGTCTAACTGGATGCAGCTGAATACCAGTATTTTACAAGGAGTGACTGCCTATCTGACATCCACAACCCAGTTTCTGGGTAACCTTCCTACTTTGTTTTACGTCTGTGTTTTTCGGAATGGTACTATTTGCAGAGTCAAAGTCAAAGCATTTATTTCAAATAGGCACATAAGAGGCACTTTTGAACGTAAAAATTAAAAAAAAAAATAGAATTCATTCTAGTTGCCCCTTCCAAAAGGTAGTTTCGTATGGAGAAGAATGGGCAAGAAACTCCACCGGTACTCTTTTAAAAATGTTTTACAATATTTTGTTTGAGTACATTAATTATATGATTATATGTAAAACTAAGGGCCTAGTAGCAAAACTAAGGGCCTAGTTAATTGGCAATCGCTTTCAAAGCGTTTCGTATTTTAACAACGATTTTCAACAGTACTGACATAAGCTTTTCCGTAGCTTGTGTCAGTCCCATACATTTTGACTTTTCCATCATCGTAATTCCTGATAGAATATCACTTTGTCTAGGCCCTCTGGACTCTAACAACTGACGGCCCAGGATTTGTAGAAGCTCGGTCCTAGTCATCCAATCTCATTCATCCATCTCGTTAGATGTTGTGATTAGTTGACCGAATAGCACAGAGACGATAACGGCTAATTGTTTGGCTCAACATCAATGAACATTGGTTCATCTTTGGTTGGGCTAATCGGGCATTTCGAACAATATTGAGTATCTAAGGTCCCCAATAATCCCACACTGGAGCGGGCCGGGGCTGCCTTGAAGCGGCTCCTGCCCAACCTAGGGGGTCCAAACGCCTCCTGCCGGAGGCTCTATGCGGGGATCGTGCGGTCCATGGCCCTTTACGGGGCACCGGTGTGGGCGCGTTCCTTAAGGCTGCGACCAGCCCAGCGATTGAACGCGTCCCAAAGGGTCATGGCCATCAGGCTGGTACGGGGTTACCGCACGGTCTCCCGTGAGGCGGCGAGCCTCCTTGCCGGACTGCCGCCATGGGATCTGGAGGCAAAGGTCCTCGCGCACATCTGGGAGTGGCGCGAGGAGGCGAAACGCCGGGGTGAAACTCCGCTGCCGCGAGAAATCACGGCACAGCGGACAGAGCTCCGGCGGGATCTCATGGCGACATGGAGAGTGCGATTGTCGCAACCCAGCGCTGGGCACGCCACAATTGTGACGATAAGTCCCCTCTTTGAGGAGTGGCTAGAGAGGCGCCATGGCGTCCTCACCTTCCGCCTGACACAGGTCCTCACTGGACACGGTTGTTTCGGGAGGTTCCTGTTCAGGATAAAGCGGGAGGAAACGCCCGGGTGTCACCACTGTGTGGAGCGCCCGGAGGACACGGTGGAGCATACGGTGGAGGTCTGCCCGGCTTGGGCAGAGCACCGCCGTGTCCTCACGGAGGCGATCGGCGGCGGCGATCTCTCGCGTCTGGCCCTGGTTCAGGCCATGGTTCGGAGCGAGAGTGCATGGGAGGCCGTCACCTCCTTCTGCGAAGCATTAATGTGTTCCACGCGCGCCTCGAAGAGATGTCAGCACCAACTGACGGGGTCCGGTAGGACCAATGCCTGCCAGGGTTGCGAGTTTGTCCGAAAGGGATATCGTGGCCCCTGGCACACAGGCAACGGAAGGAACACGGGTGGGTTTTAGTCAGTAAAAGTCTGACACGCCCTCCCGCACCGCCCATAGCGGGAGAATTTATTTGATTATTCCCCCCCAAAAAAAAAAAAAGGTCCCAAATAATATAATTAAAGACATCTGCCCCCCGAATAATAAACTCGTGAAGGCAGAGAAAGATAAGAAAATCAAGTATCTTGACTTAGCACACGAGGTTGTCGACATGTGGGATGTGGACTCTGCAATGATTGTACCGATAATCGTTTCGATTAATGACCTAAGCGGAGAGCCTCAACCGACACCTCAGGAGGCTCTCATTGTGCGGCTGGGTCAGGGGCTTGATTTAGAAAACAGTGCTCCTGGACAAGGCACGTATAATGAGGAGGTTCCCCTCTGTAGCATCCTGACCACCGGCAGCTTGGATCTTGTTCCTGAGCCACTATATTATAATGTTTTTATTACTTTTTTTACAAAAATATTTAAAAATGTATTTAATATAATAAGTATGTATGTAATAAAGGAAACTCCAATACGAAAATCTCGATTACAATGCGAAGGATTTTTAAGGAAATTCCTAACACATTGATTCTTAGATTTGAAATATTCGTCTTTGCTACAGTTCAACAACATTCATTGCGTTATTTACGAAAATAACGCAAACATTGTTGTTGAACTGTTAAAATAAAATGATTGTGTTACGTAATTACCCTGCTGGTGTAATTTTAGCGCGGGTTTATTAATAAAGGGGCTAGTGTCTGACAATTCATATTCTGGTGACCTGTAATACAGGTTTTTTCTTAAACCTACTTCATGCACCAGCTCTCACAACAAAAACTGTTCAGTGCTACAAAACCATTGTCTCTGACTTCTGAATGACTTATGTATAAAATGATTTTATTATATAAGTCACTCAGAAGTCATGCATAAAGGCTCTTACACACTCACGCGATATCGCGGGCGCGACAGGCACCGACAAAGACAATTACTTTGTCGGTGCATGTCGCGCCTGCGATAGCTTGAGCCTTAACTCATTCATAAGTCATGTTTGCCGCAAATAAACGTATTGTCTTTCTTCCTTTTTTTGTTTCTAAGTGCAAGTGGATAAATATTTTTTTAAGCTCAAACGATATCATTTCTCTAGATTTGCTCACAACAAAAACTGTTCAGTGCTACAAAACCATTGCGAGAGAAAATAAATAAATTTATTAATTAATATTATTCATAAGTCATTCAGAAGTCATGCATAAGTCATTCATAAGTCATTTTTACCGCAAATAAACGAATTGTCTTTCTTTCTTTTTTCTTTCTAAGTGCAAGTGAATAAATATATTTTAAGCTCAAACAAAATCATTTCTCTAGATTTGCTCAGATTCGGTACACATAGCCCAATAATTCATAATTCACAATAGGTAGGTACTCAATTTTATAACAAAGCATTTTTCACTTTCATAATATCTGAAAGTTTCTTTTGTTGAAATAGTTTTAGTTTTATATGAGATACCCTTTTTAGGGTTCAGTACGTCCGATTGAATAAACGCGGAACCCTTAAAGGATCACTCATATGCCTGTCTGCCTGTCCGTGTGATTATGAATTTTCGTGACCTAAATATGGATGCGTAACGTAAATAGATGAAATTTGAATAATCATATTATACCTAATAGACATAAAGTCTATTTTAGGGAATAAAGTCTATTTTTACAAAAAATAAATTAAAAAAAAAGTTTTACGAATTGTACCGTTTGGCAAATTAAATGAAAGGGTACTGTGAGTGTCTCAAATATATTTTTTTCTCATTTTAAAATATTAGTTTAAATTAAGAAAATAGATGAAGATTGACGATATCTCAGAAACTACTGAAAAAAATACAAAGAAGTCGGCTAAAAATAGTTTTATACTTATAGATTACAGGAAAAGCTATAAGAAGTCTATGGTCTTAAAATATCTTGGTAAATCTCTCAATATTGTGCGTACAAACTTTCATTTGCAGTTGGAATGTATGGGAGAACATGTTTTTCAACTACAATGTTGAGTTTATTCTTAATTGGGATAAATTCATTCCAACTACTGAACCTTTCATTGTTGTGGTCTGACACCAACTTGGCCGTTTTTTTTATTAAGTAATAGACTGGCTTCGACAGATACGTTTTCAAAGTTGTTCGTCGAATATTTTATAGAAATGACAGTTTTCAATGATAAATGAATCAAAGGCAATATGAATTTAAAGTTTTTACAAAGGGACTCTTAGCCAATATCAGCGCCGACTGTTGGCTTTTTCGGTCGTGGACCGTCCACTTTTCAAGGTTAACCTAAATGCGGTTATTTAGCTGATGGGTGATCAACGTTCTGTCGTTACATGAATGAAACTTCGGAGCTTTGTGTGAAAAAAGTTCCTAAGTATCAGGCACGACTGTCAAACGTTTTTTTTAAATAGCAATTACATCAATGAGAAGCCTGAAAGCCAGGCAACTCGTCTAACCCTAGAATGTTGGACAGTCAACCGCAAGTCGGTGGGTACACTTTGACCTTGAGCTGGCCTAGCGTAGTACGGAATTTCAATAGAATAAGGGGCCTATACTGATTTTGTTGCCACTGACGTGCGACTTACTGTAGCTACTGCCCTGTCATGTGAAGGTCAGCTGATGGCAGTCATACATACTTACATACATTAACAGCCTATAATGTACCCACTGCTGGGACTCACTCCCACCCCCTCTTACCGAGAGGAGGCCTGACGGCAGTCACTAAGTAAAATAATCAATCTGCCTAGCCTTTACCCAACTATCTTGGGGTTGGCTTCCAGTCTAACCGGATGCAGCTGAATACCAGTATTTTACGTGAAGCGACTGCCTATCTTGCCTCCACAACCCAGGGGTAATACGATACCCCTTGGTCAGACCTTTGGGCTTCTAATGACGTACCGACTGTCATAGACCCACGAATGACAGCCGCGGCCGCGAGCTTAACGTGCTTTCCGAGGCACGAAGGAGTCTCGGTCATCCATCCACGGACCAACCCCGGCAAGCGTTCTCCAAGTAAAATAATGATTATTGATACGAGTTATAATAATTTGTTTAAAAATATTTGTATTCTAGTCTATGGCGAAATATGTTGTTTGTAGTCCTATACTAGTCATCAGTATATTATTCATTCTGTTTTTGTATGGGTTATGGAAACGCATCTAACCAGATAACGATATTGAAGTTCTTAGATATAATCTTTTATTAATCGTTTAAATTTTTTGCTCCAATACCCCTTTTTTAATAACCACTTTAGATTGCTATTTGAACCGCGTTTTTATTTTCGCAGTACCATAATATGAAAAGCTTCTCATGTGGAACTATTAGGCAATCATCAAGTTTGACAATGGGCTGTTTGTTCAGGGGGCCGATCACGCTATTTCTCAACGTAATTGCCGTTCGAACGGAACGTTTTTGGTTTTGGTTTAGCTGATGTAAGAAACGGTATCGCGCTATTTTTTCTGAGCGACAAAATCATTGACGTTACCCAATACTGAAAGTTCGATCGATCGTTCCTCCAACGTAACTTCTAAACTAAAGCTAAATCGTTTCCGCTGAAATGATTAGCGAGATACGAAATAAGTCTAACGCAACGTTTTTTTTTGTGGTTTAGTTTTGGTATTAACGTTCAAAATTAGCGCGATCGGCCCCCTGGTTACTCTATACGGAGGGTTATATACACCTATCGTCATTAATTCATCATCAGCATCAGCCTACAGCAGGCCACTGCTGAACATAGGCCTCACCTCATAACCGTCATCATCATTTCAGCCGAAAGACGTCCACTGCTGGTCATTGTCTTCCCCAATATTTGGGGCGGGTTGACAAAATCGCCACGCTTGGCAGGCTGGTTGGCGATCGTGGTATGGTGTTAAAATGCATAGAGAACGCTGCTGCCCATTCTCTAGTAAGTCCCTTAGTCGCCTTTTTTGACACCCACGGGATGATATACGATGGTACTATTCTTTACGTCCGGCACCACATGGAACAGGCCTCCAGGCCTCTCTTACTGCACGCCTTTCAACTCAATTTTCGGCAACTTTGATCCAGCTGCTACCAGCCACCGTGCGAAGATCATCGCTTTACCTAGCCTGAGGGCGTAGTACCTTACGTTTTCCAATTCATGGTCTTTACTTGAACACGTCTATCCGAACGGTCATCGGTTCTACGGTTAATATATGGCCGGCCTATTGCCAATTCAGGTTGTTTATTCTGTGAGCTATGTCGACGACTTTGGCTCGCTGCTGGCACTTCATTTATTATTACGAAAAAGCCATTTTTAGTTCTCAAGTATGTCTACAAGATCTTCTAACACTCAATCACTTGAGAGATTGTTATACCTAAATCAAATGGATTCGTGGAACAAAATCTCCAATAAGTATCACAGCCCAATAACCTTTTTCGAAGATATTTTAAGAGGATTTTCAAGAAAGATTTATTTAACCCTTACCCAGACAGAACTCAAAAATTAATTTATGAAGACTCATCGAATTCAAATGAAAATGTTCCATAAACCTAAAACTTTCCTTTTAAGGTTCAAAAACGTTTACTTTCAAAAACGGTCTACATTTAAATATCATTTGTAATTTATACATTTTTGTTAAGTACCTGGAGGAATATCTTCTGGGAAGTTGGGAGTGGTATTAGTATATCATTTAATGAAAGCGAAAGATGTTTTTCTTTTTCTTAGAAATTGCCTCCCCTTAATGGAGCGTCTTCTTGACTTAGCAAGAGTACGGGCGTGGACACATCATCATGGCAAAGCGCCGCCACCATGAAACGGCACGACGTAGTCGTGCCGTGGAACTGTGCCGTGTACGACACCAACCATCGGTTCAAAAGACGACCGATGATAGTCAATATTTTATTTTGTTCTGTTTCTTCTTCATTCATCGTCTTAGTAATAACAGGAAAAGAATACGTCTTTCACTGTCCATATCTAAAAAAAAACTGCAAGTTTGAGACTTAGTCGTGCCGTGTTGATGTGTCCGCGCCTTACTTTATTTTTTAAGGACCAAATATTAAGAATTATCCAGCCGTTATTGGAAACCGAGGCGTTAATGATAGCGTTTTAATAACCTACTTTGAGTTTTATTTGTGCTGTTAAAGGTGAAATCTATTTTTGGTGTTTTATTTTTTTAAACCATTTGGGCTTTTCCGTCGTAAGCTCTTAGGCTTGAAACGTTACTTAGCACGTGTTTTGGCTTAGATATT
The DNA here is from genome assembly GCA_963921375.1 of Tiliacea citrago. NCBI lineage: Eukaryota > Metazoa > Arthropoda > Insecta > Lepidoptera > Noctuidae > Tiliacea > Tiliacea citrago. Next base: position 4,563,117 of record OY992801.1, read on the forward strand.
GTCCCGTCTCTATAATGTAATTTGACAATTGGGCGACACTGACAGGAATACCGGTTAGCTCGTAGGGTTACCTAAACTAACGATGACAGATGTTCCATAACATCCGTTCCGTTCGTTTCGTTCCATTCACGTAACATTTATTCAGTTAGACTTGTCAGTATTTAATCAGAAAGCTAGTTGTCCGTTCGCAAAACTAGGTCATCTTGGGCAAGAAGGACAAGAAACTCCATGGCAACAGTATTAAAGTATCCCATCAACATATCTCTTTACAGTTCCTTATATTATCGTAATCTCAAAAACAGTTAATTCTATCTCTTGGAACATTACTCAGAAAAATAGCAACATTGTAACAATAGCAAGAAAAAGAACATAAATGTTAATCTCTAGAGTTATGACAAATAAATCGTCTTTACTTTATCTCAACCTTATACTAGCCAATTACCATGAATACTTACGGACTGACTGTCCAAAGAGCGTTGGACGTATTTAAGTTTGGCCACCTATACATCCTGCGTTGAAATCCAACAATCCCAAAATAACTAGCTTCAAACGACCTGCTTGTAACTAAATGCATTTATTTCAATATTCAATACGGCACATAAATATCCTTCTTCTCTGCTGGGGTTGGGATAAAAACTTTGATTCTTTTTTTAGAAATAGGAGAATAAATTTTGTCAAATGCATGTATTGTCATCCGGATTTTCCGAGCGTTTTCGACCTAATTTCGAGCAGCACATAACAGGAATGATTTATGTAAGTTTCTGAAGTAGGCGGAGTTTATTGCCAGAACTCCTGAAGTGATTTACTGGAACTGAATTTAAATTTACTGACGGTAAATAATGACGGCCTTTTTACAAACATCCATTGAAAGCGATTCTCGACTATAGTGAATGTGATATTGGACGAAGTCAGGTATCACTGAAAACTCTTTTTTTAATGGTGGTAACATAACATAACACCACGCCTTATTTCCCCGAAGGGTTAGACAGAGGTGTTAGTGGTGGTATTAAGGAAAATTTAAATATGTTACGCACTGTGTTTTTCAGAAACTGATGATAACACGGTTCAGTGATTAGTTCGGAGCATAAAGTGGACTGTCCACTGTTCTACGCAGGTGCACGGAGAATTTACCACGGTTAATTTGTTTGCCAGCATTTGTTTCTTGCGTTACCTCGGCTCCCCACATCGGAGCGTTTAGAGAGCGTTTTTTGACACCGTAATGTCAAAGTACGCTGCCATAATTTACATGACATCCGTCACAGCGGCCGTTATGTGGCGGCCACCGCTCTTCTAAGAAGCTGTAGGTGTAGCTTTAGGGATATTTCGGACTGACGTCATTTTTGATTGCGTAGCCTTGAGGTAAAAAAAAAAACCTATATGTTGCCGTGCTCAACGTTTTATTGAAGGTAGTTCCTGGGGTAAATGACAAAGTTCAGCCATTTTAAATGAAACACAGTCTGCATATTGATACAGGGTGATAATGAAAGTGCAAGAGCTCTTGTCGCCCATAAAATTGTGTTTGATGTTTGACGACCGTTTAATTTTGAACGCGACCGCTAAAATGTTGCTGAGATAGTTTTATAGAGTATTTTATGGGTACAGTCGTCAACTGTGTTCATGTTGTTTGTCTATAGACATTATGCTGAGATATATGCCTTTTTGGCATCGCACAAGTCTTGATTGTTTTTTTTTTGTATATTTTTAGTTTTAATTGCTATTTTTTGTATTTCTTGTGCGTATCCCAAATAAAATATTTTCTTTCTTTCTTTACAATGGTTGCGGAAACTTAGTTATAGAAAGGCAGTAAACATAATTATAAAATCATGCCTGTATGTTCTGAAGCGGGATGTACCGGTACCAAAATCAAAGTCAGGGAAATTAATTATTAAGGAGATTGACTACCGCCTTAAATTGTCTGTATTTCAAATCACAAATGTCATTATTTGACATTAGTGTGAAATGGCTATAACACGCCAAAGGAGGCGGGCGAACGTCCATAGTAAGTTGGGCCTGACGTTACAGTAACGATTACCGCATTATTTTATTTAGATATGAATACCACTTCGAAAAAACTAAAATGTTTTCGAGTGCGCCATGGTAGAAAAAAAATAAAGGGTGTTATTGGTTTGTACAAAAACAACGTTGTTGCTCCTTATTATGTTATTCTTACACTGAACTCTCACGTTATACTTATTATATTGTTATAAGATTAATAATGAAGTAAGCTTCAGCAAAATGTGAACTTGTAATGAAATAAACAACTTGAGGTGCAACCCATTGCTGTATAACTGAAACAACGCCTTCGTCTTCTATTTGATGTAATCCTATAGGATTACGCCGCCAAGCTGCTATGCCGCAGTTGATACAACGATGACGTTAATCACTCATCGTATTTTACTTCGGAAACCGGGGTAGATGAGGCTGAGGTAAGTCGAGTAGGCAAGATAACTAAGTCCGTTGTTAGAAATGCGTGGGTCGTTCGTCAAAGTAATATCTCTCAAAATCCTTTTTAAGTAGCCAAAGTCGCTAAAGAACACTAATCAAATAATCACACGAAAATAACAGAAAATATCCACTACCGCAAGCTCAGAGCAAAACGAACGAAGCGAATGATTTGTTTGTTGACGTTTGACATGACATTGACATGAGTTTCACTTTATTGCCTGTATATTAAAATATGATGACCGATTGTGAAATCGATTTAATCAATTTATTTTACGACTTTTATATTACACTATTAAAAAAATGATTTTGTTAAACATATTTACGGAAGGAAACACTGAATCACTTTTTATTGTTTTTGTTTCTATTTATATTTAATGTCATAATGGTATAAAAATGATTCATATATTATTATGAATTCGATGAATCGAATAACTTATTTATCTGGCAACATTATTTAAAAATGAAAACATCGGAAGTCAGTATTTTTATGATTTAATATTTAATTTCTTATCCCATGATAAAACTGCGTAATATTTCGAGATAAACTACAAAAAAAATGAAAAAATTATTGATAAATATTTCATTCCTGTAACGTCAGGCCCAAATTCGCCCGTCTCCTTGCTTAACTATTAATTTTCCCGATTGTACAACATTTTATCTTATTTAATTTATTTGGTAAAATAAACGGTTACACATTGCAGTATTACACAAAATTTTAGCTACAGAGTGAGTCAATGTATAACCCACGACATAATTTTTATAAATACAATAAGTTATAAAACTAAAACATCTTATAACTAGTTGGTAAAACTTATTGTAAATGCGTTGGCCGAAGGAATCCAATGACTATAAAGAAGGAATCACTACCACCAAAACCATTTCAAACAGCGTTGATCTGTAGTAACCCAGGATAAACTTTATTTAACCACTAAATCCTTAATTTTCTTTTTGTATGCCCGCTGTGAAAAATAAACTTATTTTTCTTACTTGCTTTCTTTTCACTACTGAGACTCAGGTCGGAACTACAATGGTATAAATTAAAGATCATCAAAAAATATTAGAAAAGTGTCATTTTAGAGCTGCAAAATGTGTTCAACATAATTTAATTTTACTAAATGAGGTAATTTTACTGGCCTTAATTTTAATGTTCCCTTCCCACTTTAGCGACGACTTTATAAATAATTTTGCTATGGTGACAGGTAAATATAATAATTATATACGTACTTCATTACGGTAGGAAAATTATTTTATTATTGTATAGTGATAGAATTATCTTTTCGTCGAGATTTTCCAATATTGATATAAGATAGGATTAAAATTAATTAAATGTTTTGAGGTTCTTATATATTTTTTCTCTTTGTAGGAATGGCTCCATCGAATCGCGGCAGATTACGATTATGAAATGAGAGCCGATTCAGCCCAAAATCAACATTAACGGTTTGTTAAGTGCGGTGATTATTCTGATTGATGAGTTTTGGCCAATAATTGCGCTCTTGATTGTTTGTCTGTACCATTCGAATGGGTGCTTATATAGGTAAGTTTTCATGTAGTTTAGTGTAGCATAACCCTTTCATCCTTCCGAGACGTTAGGAACTTGTATAATTACCACATTTTCTTATACCTTTTCAAAAGACCAGTCTGCCATTTATAAAGGTTACAACTATTAGAAAAACCATCCATCTTAACCGTCAAGTACGATATTAGTAAGCTATCGCCTACGAAGCCAGCTTTCCAACAGCCGTGGGTGCCACAGCCTAATTTAACACCTATTTGCAGTATAACCACAAGACGCTATTAACAACAGTAATTGTAAGAAAGCTAACAAAACCAACTTAAATATTCTTCGGCCATACTGCAGTTAAAGCTAAGTTACATATATGTGTTGAACTTGGCTCACAACACAAACATGATGGCTTTGTCACCAGCTTTGTGAGAAAATGCAGAAGTGTAATTTCATGCGATTTGCTTCAAAACACGTTAGCTAAGTACCATCTGCCTAGCCTTTTCTCAACTATGTTGGGGTCGGCTTCCAGTCTAACCAAATGCAGCTGAATACCAGTATTTTATATGGAACTGTGACTGCCTATCTGACCTCCACAGCCCAGTTACTGGGTAACACGATACCGCTTGGTAAGACTGGTTGTCAGACTTTCGGGCTTCTGAAGACCCGTAACAACTGTCAAAGATTTACAAATAACAGCCGGGATTAAAGTAATTAAAACATCTCGTTAGCTAAGTATATAAAAACATAATAACGTAACACATCAAAAATTATACCATTGAATAAGAATTATTACAACCAATGGGGTGGATTTCTCACCATCGAAGAATAATTAAAACGCACACGAAAATACCCATTTTTACCGGCTCCTAGTTGCTTACGGCAAAAAAAGGCGTTGCAGCAAACTCCCCAGCAATAAGTTTAGTATTATGAATGTACACTTTTTGAATCTCCCCCTAATCGCTCTAGGGTTACACCCAGTGTTGTTAAGAACATTCAGTTACGCGTCATCTAAATTGTGAAACCGCTTATTTCGTAATAAGCGGTTTCACAATTTAGACTGGACCTACTGCCGGCATAACAACTCTGTGACTTATTTTCTTATGAACAATATCCCAGGAAACCAAAGCTTTGTTGTATTTGAGTAAGCTTGTAGTTTCAGTTGAAGCTTTATAAATGCCGTTATGTGCATAATACACAGGAGAAGACAATTTATAAGGCGATATATAATAGTTCAGATTCTTTACTCAGTTGTTGACTACGTTGTTAGTCTAGCTGTTGCAAGAGCAACTGCTAAGCATGATGTCCTGGTTTCGATCAGAAAGTTTAAGAAAGTCAGATTAGGTGTCTGGATTTGTGCTAAGTCGAGTTCAAAAGGCCTTCCTTCTACTAGATGGTACTAACATTTTATCTAGTGTATATAATTATGTCGTCCGTTTTTTAAAAACGGCATCATCCGTTTAAAAGCGGTCGCAGTTATGAAATAAGTATGCTGAAGGCAAAATGTAAATTGCCTTTTCACTATATAATATGCCACAACATTTGATAGACAATTCGCTGTTTACAAAATGCCACGGGAAATTTAAGTATTTAGTTCTATTTCGTAACGCGTTCGATGGCCGCTACCGCGGCATCGCTCGCTACGCTCGCTCGGCTCGCGCGCGGTTGGATACCGTTCTAACCTAACTCTGCCTGCCCCTTTGAGGTAGGCAGAGTTGCCAATGTCCTTTGAAAGAAACAGTATCAGTACAGTATATTCATTAATTTCTTTTGTGGATGAGAATAAACCATTAATGAACCTAGCAGTAAGACTTTTCACAAACCAGAATACCTAAAAAAATAGTTTTGTCCGTGAAAATAAAACTAAATCTAAATGCTGAGTGTTCCATGGTTCTGACGTGTGCAAGAATAGGTCACCCCCTTTTGTCGTGGGCGTCGTAATGGTTAAGAAACGGTATTGTATTAAGTCAGTTGCATTTATACACAGAGCACAGATTCGCCGCGCCACGCGGCCTCTGGCTGTAAGTACTTTTAATATTCGTGCCGTGCAATTTGCGGTGAGCGCAAATACGGCCGTCAGTTTCCACTCGCACCGAAGATTTATATCGTCGCGCGATAAAGTTAGCTCACATATCCCGCAATGAATGAAAGATACGATTTTCAGTATGAATGAGACAGACATCTCTTCTCGCCATCAAGATGGAAAGTTTGACGAGTAAAAATGTAAAAGCAACTAATAATGTATGTTTGACAATAATAAATGAAATGGCGACAGGTCACAGGAACAACTTGCAACCCACGGATGATCCTCAAGTTAAAGAGGAAAATTTACAAGTCCGTGACAAGGCCTGTCGTACTGTATGGATCGGAAAGCTGGGCCCTGAAGAAGACGGATGAAAAAAGAGTGCATGCAGCGGAGGTGAGAATGTTGAGATGAAGGTATGGAGTGGCGAAAATGGATGAAGTAAGAAATGAATATATATGAAGAAGTTTGAAATTTGGCGCCAAAGACAGAAAAGTTGAAAAGATATCATTTGGCTTGGTATGTGATGAGGAGGGATGAAACGCGACACTAAAAGAGTGATGAATATAAGTGTTGATAGGTGGAGAGGAAGAGGAAGGCCAAAGAAAGGATGGATGGATTTTGTGAGGAATGATTTGAAAGAGAAGGGGGAGAATGCAAAGAGAGAAGGTGTTGCACCGACCTCAAGTAAGATGGGATCAGGGCAGGAAGATGATGAGAATAATAATAATAACGTAAAAAAATACGATACAAATGTCTTTGTCAACAAAGGAGAAACGTGAACACCTTTAGACGTGGTCGGTCGAATGATGAGAGCAGTGGTAGCCCAGTAGTGACAGCCACGACTTACAAGCTGTACGTCGTAGGTTCGAACCCAGACAGGCGCATTACTTTGTGTAAACTATTTTTCATCACCACTGCTCTCAAAACGATGAAGGAAAACATCGAGAGGAAACCGGCATGTTGTGGAACCAAAAATTCGAAGATATGTGACATGAACCGCACTTGGCCCGCGTGGTGGATTACAGCATCCCAGCAGTAGGAATATTATAAGCTGATTATGGTCGAATGATCGAATCTAACGATTTTTCACTGCCGCCAAAATTTCGAGTAGTTCGGCGCGACCACAAGAACTCTGCCCAAAATTGTGACAGGCTGATGATACAAAACACGTTTGATCTTGACACACTAATGTCGTATCGCACCGACGACGCCGTTCGCCCGGCTTTAGTTTTGTCTATCATATTATCATAACATACCAAACCGTCAATTTCGGTTGCGGTGGAAGATCGTTTTATCGCCATTAACTGACGTCACGTTTGAATTTCGTATAATCTCGTCTCTCGGTGACTTACGTCCCGGTGACTGCTGCGGTGGACAAACGCCCTAAGCTCAGTATATAATATATGGGAAGTATGGAAACTAGGCCTAATTCTGTTGAAATAAATACTGTTAGGCACGGCAACCACTCCTCTCGACTCGGCAACCACGACTGCCAGCACCGCGACAGCTGCTTTGGGGTCTCGTCAATGAGCGCGTCTGTGTGAGTGTGCTTATTCGAACGTTTACTACGTAGTTTCAGTACTGTCCATATTTATACTGTGCCCTAAGTAATTTTGAGTATCGACATCACCAATACATTTAGCTAGATAAACAAGTGCGAGTCGGACTCGCGCGCGAAGGGTTCCGTACCATTATCTATAAAAATGGCAAAAAAATCACGTTTGTTGTATGGGAGCCCCCCTTAAATATTTGTTTTATTTATATTTAATTATTTATTTTTAAAATGAATATATAACTAAATATTCTGTGAATATTTCAAGCGTCTACCTGTGCCGTTATCAATATCGAGCAAAAAATCACGTTTAATGTATGGGAGCCCCCTTAAATATTTATTTTATTTTGTTTTTTAGTATTTGTTGTTATAGCGGCAATAGAAATACATCATCTGTGAAAATTTCAACTCTCTAGCTATCACGGTTCATGAGATACAGCCTGGTGACAGACGGACAGAACCCTACGGAACCCTAAAAAATCAGGAAAATAGACAAGTTACCAAGTCTTAGTTCAGAGTTGCTATTGAGACCTTAAAGCGGAAGTTGAGGTGAGAATTCACGATGATTTCTTTTAAAAACCAATGAATTCCCTTTAGAATCGTGTGCGCTCCACTTGCGTGAAATTCGAAGTTAAGTTTGCAGAATAGCACTGCTGATTGATCACAAATGTCGAAAAAAAATAAAAAACCCTCATATTCTGCTAAGTTTAGAATCCTCCAATTCGCATAAAAGAGATTTGATTGAAACCGTGTCCTACGCTAACATGTCGATGTATAACGTTTCTTGGTCTAAAAAGACTAAAACCTTCAAAAGGTTAAAAGCAAATATTGTTGGATGGAAGATATGTCAACATTTTTCGCAAACCATCCCTGTGTTTCAGTACTGGCGAGAACAACACGCTTTTAAGAATACAAAATGGTTTCACTCCTGGCGAGTTAGTTCAAAACGTTTACGTTACGCTTTGAGAATTGTGTACGAGAGTAACCGTTCTGCAATTAACTGTAGGTGTAAGTGACTATTTCATAATATTATTCTGTGAGTCAGCGTCGTTTGAATTCGTAAGTAATTTTATTATAGAATGTAGGGGGCTTTAATAGATGCCGTACAGTTTGTAAAATTGTTGAATTGATTTGATTCGGAACTTTTTTCTCAAATTGAGGGTAAGTCCTACGTGCGTAGCATTTTGTAGCTTTGATGGCTATGGCTGTCAATCATACAGAGGGATCCATAAACTCTTATAGGAAGACAATATTTGTAAAAAAAATGAACTTCATGGAGCGTCAAGAATTTAAAGCGTTAAGAACGGCCCTGCGAATGATTATGATAGGGCCACAATTATAAATCATTTGAGGTCTTGTTAAGGTCTCTTAGATAAGACTCTAATGTCACAGTTGCAATGCAATGAATAAGCAATTAATAAGTTTGCAATGTAAAGTGGAAGAAAACTAAAGAAAGAAAAAATATTTTATAAAAAAGACAAATTTGCTCGAAAAAAAAGAAGAAAATCATATACTCTTATCATGATCATCATCTACGTCACATCACAAACATAGAAATTTAAATTATATCGAAATTGAAAATATGAAAAATAAGATAAAGATTAGAAGACTGCTCGTGGCTAAGTAATAACACAGGTCGATCCATCAGGTTAAGCGACGTTTGCCGGGTTTGGTCCATGGATGGGTGACCATCTTTACATACCGAGACTCCTCCGTGCCTCGGAAAGCACGTTAAGCTGTTGGTCCCAGCTGTCATTTGTGGATCTTTGACAGTTGTTACGGGTCGTCAGACGCCCGAAAGTCTGACAACCAGTTTTGCCAAGGGGTATCGTATTACCCAGTTACTGGGTTATGGAGGTCAGATAAGCAGTCACTCCATGTAAAATACTGGTATTCAGCTGCTTCCGGTTAGACTGGAAGCCGACCCCAATAAAGTTGGGAAAAGGCTGGGCAGATTGAATAAATGACTGACATAACAAAGGACCTCCAAAGCTGGGATGAGATCCTACCTGCTAAAGTCTTCAAGGTTTCGAATACCTACTTACTCTTAGTAAAACAAAACAATTCTATATTATCATTATAAAAATGAAATGCTGATCTCGGTGGAAAGCACATCTCTTTAGAATGGCTGGACCGACATGGCAAATTTTTATTTTAAAAGGTTCTTACTTGTAGTAGTCTGAATCATCAAACGATTTGAGGTTTAAACATGGTTCTAGCGGAAAGAAAAAAATTAACAGTTGCCGGGAAAATTGGACAATTCGGGACAAGACCGTCCCTTTTTATAGAATTTTGACAGGACAACGTGGAGATGTTGTCCTGTCAAAATCCCATAAAAGGGATGGGGAGGCGGGGGGCGAGTCAGCTAGTATATAATATAATTAATAGCACGGCAAGTGATTGGCATTTTCGCTACAGGTTGTTGGTTCTAATCCACCTACTATTTGTAGGGCCCAACAATAAAATTGTAGTCCAGTACTATAATTTTATTGGTCGGTTGTACCAATACTTCTGGCTTAAACGTAAAATTTATGTCTGATGCGCACCCAGAACAAAAAACAAAAACCTAGCATGGGGCAAACTTTTATCATGTGCCTATCCTTTTTAACTGACTTTACAAAAAGGAGGAGGTTCTCAAGTCGTCTGTATTTTTTTTAATGTTTGTTACCTCAGAACTCCAATTCCAAACCAATTTGGAAAATTCTTTTTTTATTTGAAAGGATATACTTTCAGATAGGTCCCATTTTTATCAAAATCCAGTTCTGATGTTGGGATCCATGAGTAACTGAAGGAACTCCTCAAATATTATAGGTATACATATAGCGATTTTTATATTTTCATCAACAAGTCAATCATTTGCATTCAAAAAGCATAATTTGGTGAAGTGGAACTGATGAAGAAGGCCACAGATGGCCACCGAAACTTCTCAATGATAAGTATTTCACGGGTGGCGATAAGATATCTGGATTAAGATAGTTAAGTGAAGCAAATTTAATTAAATAGTTCTCATCAAAATGGTACCATCAAACTGATCTGATGATGAAGCCGGAAGGTAGGCACTGGAACTCCGTAATAAAACAATGTATCCTACCCGTGTTTGGTCTTATTGGAATTGTCATGAGATGCACTCTGGCTATAAATGACTTTTAACCGACTTCAAAAAAGGAGGAGGTTCTCAATATAATATCTAGCCTTATATAAAAGGAAACCGTGACTGATTGGTCTGTCAACACATACCTCAAGCCACTGAACAGATTGGGCTGAAATTTGGCACACAGAGTTCTATGACGTAGGCATCCGCTAAGAAGGGTTTTTGGAAATTTTGTATGCATGAAAAATCTTATTCCTAGAGTTAATAAACCTGAAACTTGGCACGAATACTGACCTAAGTAAATTATAAAGTTTGTAATTTTTTGTTTATCTTAACTTCAACGGATGGGATGTCAAAGCTTGTATAGAACTTCCTGTCGCTGTTGTTTTCATAGCTAGTAGTGGTATACGAATTGATGTGGGGTAGGTACCACAGCTAAAAAGTGAAAAATAAAAAACTTTTTTACAAAAAAAAAAACCGACTTCCAAAAAAAACACTAAAAAGTGAAAAATAACTTTTTAAATATTATATTTATTTTAATTTCGGAAGTCGGTGTCTTTGTGTCTGTATTTTCATTTTGGCCACCGCCTTCCGAAATTAAATTAAATATAATATAAAAAAAGTTATTTTTCACTTATTAGTGTTTTGTTTTTTGGAAGTCGGTTTTCCCAACTGTGTTGGATCGGCTTCCAGTTTAACCGAATGCAGCTGAATATTATAACAGTATTTTACATGGAGCGACTGCCTATCTGACCTCCACAACCCAGCTAGGGGATAACACTCCCTTGGTAAGAAAACTAAGTAATATTATCATTAATTAGTCCATTAAAAAAAAACTAGTTTAGTTGAGGGGCTTTACTGGACTACAGTATTCATGACAGCTTTGCAAAATATCTTTGTTTTTTTTTAATACTTCATAGGCTGGTTAATGTGACTTTCATGCTTCTGACGACCGTCATAGATCCACGAAAGGACAGCCGGGACCAACGGCATATCGAGCTTTCCGAGGCACGGAGAGGTCTTGGTATGTAAACCGCGACAAGCGAGCTTAGCCTGGTCAATCGATCCATGCGGCTGGTATTACTTAACCATAAGCAAACTTAAAAGACAGGACAAGTCACCCACTTATGAGTAGCAGTTTAAGAGTCTATACTACCTCAGCGCCACCTCACTCTTTATCTCACTCGCACCTACTGCTAGCGGCCACGCGAGCAAGTGAGACACCGATATTTCAGTTTTTTTTTACGGTGAAAATAATGGTAATTAAAAAAAAATAACATAAGACCTGCTTTATAGTTAGTTCAGTTAATATGCAAAGTTTCTGTTGAGTATGGCAATGTTTATACATAATATCTAAGGTCGGCTATGCTAAATTAGTTTTTTTTTAAGTTGGTAACACTACCATACTTCGTGAGTGCTTTTTGTCAACGTCCGTTCTGTCTATTGTAACTAAAACTATTGGCAATTAATAAATACAGTCTTTATGAAGATTACACTTTTATTTATTAATCACATCAGGTTATGGGCCCAGACACATCATCCTGTATGTTGATTTTGTGAATTGAATAAAAGTAACGACGTTATTGGTTATTCATCGGCGAGAAGAAAAAGTGAGGTTACCTAGTCTACGGCGGCGTGGCGCGAGTATTATCGTCGAGAAGGGAAACTTGTTCTGGGTTGTGAACAAGGTCGGAGATGGAGACTAATAACACTAACGTCAACGTGCTCAAGCTTGAGGGTTCCAGAAATGGGAATATCTGGAAATTTCAAACAATGGTGCTATTGAGAGGCAACGGTTGGCTGGACGTTGTGGAGGGAAAATGTGTGAAGCCCGTCGAAGCTACTGAAAAATCTGCATGGGAAACTAAAGATGCCAAGGCGCAGACATTACTAGTCACACGTATGACGGAAGAGGCCATGTTACACATCATCACGTGCACGAGTTCTAATGAAATGTGGAGAAAACTTCAAAGCGTGTACGAGCAGAAGACGGAAACTAGTATACACATATTACAGCAGAGATTCTTTCAGTACAAGTACGAGAAAGGCATCGATATGTCAATTTTCTTGTCCAAGATCCAAGAAATGCAAAACCAGTTAAAACAGATGGGCGAAGAAATTTCTGATAGATTTGTTATAACAAAAGTGTTAATGTCATTGCCGGATGAATACAAGCACTTTGTATCGGCATGGGAATCGGCACCCGACGATAAGCAAACTATTGAAAATTTGGTGGCCAGGCTACTAATTGAAGAGGAGAGGGTGAAAGGAAAGAACAAGGAATCCCAGCAAACCTCATCTTCATCAGCGTTCGTCGTGAAAAATAAAAGTAATGTAAAATGTTTTAATTGTGGCAAAGTTGGACATTATCAAAGTGAGTGCAAAAGTAATAAAAACAGCAGTGAACAAAACGTAAATAATAAGAATAATGACAATAAATGTTTCTATTGTGGAAAAGTCGGACATTACAAGGCGCAGTGTCGGTTTAGAAAACATAAAGCTAGTAAGACTGAGGACAAAACGAAGAGTAATGCATTTGTAGTGTCTAACTCGTCATACGATGTGCATAAATCAAGGTGGTTAGTAGACTCTGGTGCCAGTGAACACATGTGTCGAGATCGCGCATTGTTTACATCGTTCTCAAGTGCTTCGCAAAAATCTGTGATCGTTGGTAATGGCGCGGTAATTAGTGTCCTTGGTAGCGGTCAAATGGCGGTACAAGTATCGAATGGGAACGAATGGATAGACACGGTCATAGACAATGTATTGTACGTCCCGGAATTAGAAACGAATTTGTTTTCAGGCAATCGCGCCACAGACAAAGGTTACGTTATGATGATAGATGACAGTTCATGTAAATTCTACAAATGTAATCAAGTTTGTGCAGTTGCAGAACGAATTGGAAGTTCTTATTATTTGGATTTGCGTTATAAACGCGAGTGCGAGACTGCAAGTAATGTGAGACTGGTGCAGAACGATTTAAATGAGTGGCACAAAAGACTGGCGCATCAAAACTTCACTTACGTAAAAGATATTTTGCGGAAAAACAATGTCACTGTGAAACAAACTTCTAAAGCAGAGTGTGAAAGTTGTTTGGTTGGAAAAATACATCGATTGCCATTCGACAAGAGTAAATATGTGAGTACAAAGACGTGTGAATTAATCCATGCTGATATTTGCGGCCCAATGGAAGAAGCGTCTGTTGGTGGGTCGAAATACTTTGTAATAGTGAAGGATGATTATTCAAACTTCAGGAGTGTGTAACACTGCATTGAGAATTTCTTAAATAAGGCTGAAAACATGACTGGAAATAGAGTGAAACTGTTTAGAAGTGATAATGGTCTAGAATTTGTGAATAAACAAGTGAAGGAAATGTTTTCAAGACGTGGAATAACACACCAAACTTCAGTGCCCTATACCCCAGAACAAAACGGAAAGGCTGAAAGAGAAAACAGAACATTGGTGGAAGCGGCAAGGACTATGTTACATGAAGTGAACTTACCAAAGAAACTGTGGGCTGAAGCGATTAATACAGCAGTATTTGTCCTGAATAGAACTGGGAAGAGTCATAAAAATGGAAGGTCTCCATTTGAAGTATGGATTAATAAAAAGTTTGATATTCACCAGTTGAGAGCATTTGGTACTGAAGTGTATGTTCACATTCCAAAGGACAAAAGGAAGAAATGGGACAAGAAAGGTGAAAAGGGGTTGATGGTTGGCTACGAAGAGGATGTGAAAGGATATAGAATTTATTTAACACAAAGAAATAAAGTGGAGATAAAAAGAGATGTTGTTTTCTTAAACCAAGATTGTCAGAAGGAGAAACTTCAAGTGAAGGAAGGTAAGGAAAAAGAATCTAGTGTGGCTATAGATTTGGAAGAGGGATTTGTGCAAGATAGTAACCCTGAGACAGAGGTAGGCAGGTTCACTACTGGGTTAGATGAATCAACAGGGGTGATCCATACAATCAGTGATGTAGATGATGAATCACAATGCAACAGTGATAGTGAGTACTTACCTTGCAGTGATGAAGAACATTTACTAGAAGATATCAGTTCACCCAGAGAAGAAAGAAGCAGGCGTGTAAGAAAACAAACTTCTTTCTACAAGTGTAATAATGTGCAGTTGGACAAAAGTGAGCGTGAGCCAGTTACATACCACTGTATGTAACTGGCTCACGCTCACTGGCTATGCAAAGAATTGATGCTAGTAAGTGGAGTGAAGCTATTGCAAGGGAATTACAGAATTTAAAGAACAATAACACTTGGGACTTTTGTAATGTACCATTGAATGTGAAAACAGTGAGCAGTAAGTGGGTTTCCAAGATTAAAAATACAAATAATGACAAACAGTATAAAGCCAGGTTAGTTGGTAGAGGTTTCGAACAACAGGATCTATTTGATTTAAATGATATATATGCTCCAGTTGCAAGGCTATCCACTTTTAGACTATTTGTAGCAGTAGCAACTAAGTTAAATTTGCCTGTTTACCAAATGGACGTAACAGGGGCTTTTCTATATGGAGACATAAAAGGAGATGTGTATGTTACTCTACCAGAAGGGGCTTATTCAGGAAATAATAATATTGTAAAGTTAAACAAGTCATTATATGGATTGAAAAGTTCACCTAACTGTTGGAATATTAAATTTAATTCTGTAATAACTAAAGAAGGCTTTTTAAGGTCAAAGTGTGATTCATGTTTGTATACAAGGTATAATGGCACAGATCAAATTTTTGTATTGCTGTATGTCGATGACTTATTAATTTTTGGCACAAATGCACATGAGATTACAAAACTGAAAACTGCATTAAATAACGAATTTAAGATGAAAGATTTAGGTTTAATTTCAGATTTTTTAGGAATAAATGTCAGACAGAATTTGCAAAATGGCACAACTGTATTATCGCAGAGAAATTACTTGGAAAATGTACTTAAGAGATTTAATATGGAAAATTGTAAACCAATGGTGACTCCTATGGATAAAAATTTGAATACTAAAATATTTGATTCTGATGTTAAATGTGATAAAAACATTGAAGGAATTTGTAGACAAATAATTGGTTGTCTAATGTATGCTGTTTCAGGCACTAGGCCTGACCTATGTTTTGCTGTTTCTATGTTAAGTAGATACCAGACATCTGCAAATAATGTACTGTTGGCTGCACTTAAGAGAGTGTTGCATTATGTAAAGTATACTATAGATTATACGTTGATCTATAAATGTAATGATACAATGTTGCAAGGTTTTTGTGACGCTGATTGGGCTGGTGACCAAAAGGATAGAAAGTCTACTTCTGGTTATTTGTTTATTTTTGCGAATTGTTTAATAGTATGGTGTTCAAAGAAACAATCATCTGTAAGTTTGTCTTCAACAGAGGCTGAATATGTGTCAATGAGTATAGCTGCTAGTGAAGCATGTGGGCTTATTAATATGTTACATGATTTTGGTTTTAAAAATGTCTGTTCAGTAAACTTGTACTGTGATAATCAGTCAGCAATATTAAATGCCAGCACTGAGTCTGTAAAACGATTAAAACATGTGGATATCAGATACCACTTTGTTAAGGATTTAATTAAAAATAATAAGATCTGCATCAAGAACATAAGCACTTGTAATCAGCTGGCAGACATGTTAACAAAATCTCTAAGTAAAGAATTGATTATCAAGTTTTTAGAAAACTGTGGTGTAGGAGATGCATAATAGACTAAGAGCCATTATTGGCATTGTTTTGATTAGATGTTAATTTGTTTTTTTTTAAATATATATCATTGAGAGGGAGTGTTGAGTATGGCAATGTTTATACATAATATCTAAGGTTGGCTATGGTAAATTAGTTTTTTTTAAGTTGGTAACACTACCATACTTCGTGAGTGCTTTTTGTCAACGTCCGTTCTGTCAATTGTAACTAAAACTATTGGCAATTAATAAATACAGTCTTTATGAAGATTACACTTTTATTTATTAATCACATCAGTTTCATTATCTAATTTGAAGTATTTTTTGAATACGAGCGGTTTATTGTTCGGTTTGGAGGTAACTTTGGATTTTTTTTCTACAGAGATTTTATGGAATCGTGTTTTCGTCAAACATAGTACTTAACATTAATCCTCAACTTTACCATATATTTATTTCAAAATTAAAGCTGCAGTATTTTCGACTTAACCCTACATTACTACTCATGTTGCGAGGTACAAAGTAACTACTCATACGCCCGAGACGCGCATCATATTGACTAATGGTTTTATTCAAAACCTATAAGTATGGTTGATATATTTTGACTGTTTCTATAATTGTGTATTGTATATATTATTGTATATAGTAGAAAGAGAAAATCACAATTTTAAATAATATTTATATATTTTTACTATAAAATCTTTAATCAAATAAATCTTAGGAACAAATTTTAGGAACTAAGGCAATTAAACAGTCTTCTCATTAAAAAACAAAAAAAAACCACTTAAACTATACACTTCTTTTAAAAAATAGGAAATTATGAAGTAATTAACTAAAAAAAACTAACAAAGTAACAAAAAATATATTTTAGATGCATTCGATACATACACGCAAAACTTACATACAAACTACTCATACGCCTTTGGAGCGCCAAGGGGAGTAATATCAAAAAAACTAGCACACTTACCGTAACGCAACCACCGTCCTGCGACACGTAATGGCGATGACTGAGATGTCCTTGAACGTGAATGCCATACGCGCGAAGGATAAAAAGAGAGAGCAATATATCAAAAACGCGGGCGCCTCTGCGACGTAGAGTAGTAATCTAGGGTTAACGTAGGATACTATACTCTTTGCCGGGAGGACACGGCGCGGCATACGTTGGCAGAGTGTGCCGCTTGGGAGGAGCCACGCCGGCGCCGTGCACTCATCTCAGGAGTAGGCAGTGACCTGTCGCTGCCGGCCGTGGTCGAGTCTATGGCCAGCAGCGAGGACTCCTGGGACGCGGTGGTATCCTTCTGCGAAACAGTGGTGTCGCAGAAGGAGGCTGCGGAAAGGGAGCGGGAGATCTCGTCCGCTCACCCGGCCCGCAGCAGGCGCACTGGGCATCGGCGGAGGGCAGACAATGCCCTCTTCCGGCCCCCTAAATGGGTCCAGGGACGACGGACTCGGGGACGTCCGCCGCCCCCTACCACACTGGACCCGAGGTGGCAGCGCGTAGTGTTCCACGCGCGCCCCTTTCAGACGTCGCGGGAGGGGTCGAACACCTCACCCCCCATCCGCAGACTTGAGGTGGCCCGCAGAGGCGGGCCGGCACTAGCCGGGGATCACGGAAGTAATACTAGCTCCCAAGATCTCCGGTGCAAGTGTGGAAAGGGAACACCGGGGTGGTTTTTAGTCAGTAAGAGTCTGACAGACCCCTCCGCCTACCGCAGGGCGGAGGACATCCATGAGGATTTTCCATCTCGGCAAAAAAAAAAAAAGGATACTATACTCTTAAGTTATATTTAAATTTTTGGTGATATGTGGAAAAGGGGGTAAGTTCACTTATCCTCCATAGAAAAGGGAGAATCCTCCGACCAGACGGGTGTTATTTAAGGTGGGCAACAGCCCGACGGTTGATGTTGGGACGTTGCATATATGCTAGTTGCGCGGTAAACTCTGCTTGCGCGATGCAGGATTTGCGTGACGTCAGTGTGACGCTTAGTTCGCATGTGGTGTTGTTGGTGCTGCTACAAATGACATATTAGCGAATAGGCTAGATTGTAATGTGAATAAAGTATCACCACCCGTGATACATTATAAAAGGAAAAAAAAAGGGGCAGGCTTTGGGGACTGACGATAGAAGTGAAAACTAAGTAACTTGTATACAGAGTGGCGATTAGATTTTCACATTAATTTAAACCACGTACTCTACATTAATTTTAAACAAACACAATTAAAATGTGCGTGTGTGTGTGTGTGTGTGGGTGTACTATAGGTACACCTCTGCCTAACCCTTCGGGGATTACAGGCGTGATGTTATGTGTATGTGTGTGTTACAAATAAAATAATTAATAACAATTAACATTCTAGCCGTGGGAGGCCTTTTTTCGTCTTTTTTATTTAACAACATTAAACTTTATTTGTGAATATTTGGTAACAATACTATAAAGTTTGTGTTGAATTGTTGATACCATCGCCCCGCGTGTGTCTATAGTGCCATAACATCAAGGGTGGTTTATTTCGTGCTTTTTTTGTTACGCTATTTATTTTGTTTGAAAAATTCAGTTTTCTATTTAAAAAAAATATATTTTAGCAGACTGCTAACAACTTGTAATAACCGCTGTATAATTTAATGTGATAACCTAATCGCCACTCTGTATATGGTATATCTATGTACATAATTATATACACAGTATACATATAGCTCATGGAAAGCGTTCGGTGACGATGACGCCAGTTCCATGATTTTTGTTGACACAAAAAGTGCTCAACGTGCCTAAAGAAGTTTTCACTTAAAAAAAACTGGGGACAAACTTCTAATGAAAATAAATACCAAAGGAAAACATGTCTTCGTTTGTAGCGGTATGTCTTCTAAGAAAGATAATATGTTAGTAAATGCCGCAACTATAAAGTTTAAGAAACTCCTTAGTCAAAAGAAT
Organism: Tiliacea citrago; assembly: GCA_963921375.1. Taxonomy (NCBI): domain Eukaryota; kingdom Metazoa; phylum Arthropoda; class Insecta; order Lepidoptera; family Noctuidae; genus Tiliacea; species Tiliacea citrago. The sequence goes on from OY992801.1 coordinate 4,582,331, forward strand.
GTTTTATTAAAAATTCTCCAGTTTATGTTCCACGTGTTTTCTTTACGTTTTTGAAATTTTCATGAAGAAATCTACATTGAGCCGAAAGCCTGTGAAAGTAGTAATCAGGAATTTTACTTATTACCCCTAAAATAATTTGTCTGGTTTCAGATTTGGGAATGGTTTTCTGTTATTAGGGTTCCGTAGCCAAATGGAAAAACCAGAACCCTTATAATTTCGCCATATCCGTCTATCCGTCTGTCAGTCTGTTCGGATGTTACACAGCCATTTTTAACCGACCGAATTTCCGGATGCCTAAATTAAAAAGACTGTCGTCGGTCCAGTGGTCGCAAGCGCAGTGCTGTGCATGAGGTCGTGGGTTCGATTCCCAGGTTGGGCAAAGTGTTTATTGGGATTTTCCACTAAGAATTTCTCAGTAGCAGCCCGGAGTCTGGATTTGTGCCCGGTTGGTGGCAATAGGCTCGCCCCCTATTACATGGGACTTAAACATAACTGGCGAACGGTGGGTGTACTATAAGTACACCTCTGCCTAACTCTTCGGGGATTACAGGCGTGATGTTATGTTAAATTAAAAAGATTGTGACGTTTTAAGTGACTGCTATTTGAATCAATGGTTTTTCAAAAATTTACAAAAAAAATATAATTGATTCTAGTTGCTCCTTCCAAAAGGTAGTTTCGTATGGAAAGAATAGTCAATAAACTCCACCGTTACTCTTTTAAAATTGTCTTACAATATTTTATTTGAGCACATTAGTTATACGATTATAAGTGAAGACGATGCACCTAGAATAAAATTACTATACCATAATAGGTAAAAAGAATTAAAAACTAAGCAATGATAAATAACTTAATTATGAGATAGATACATGGTGCTCACATATTTATAAACATCGTAAAAGTATAATTACTCGTATGTTTTCCTAAAAACGTAAAAAAAAAACAAACCGTTAGACCATGACCATGTTGCTAGCTGTCGCTGAAAACCAGCGCTGGGGCTCTGTCTCACATAGGATCGCAGCATTATGCTATGGCTGTTTTGCGTGGATGTGACGCATGTTTTCCCCCAACTTGTAATTTTTTGTTTTTGTTTTTTTTTTTGTCTTTCATAACCTGGATTAGGACATAGAATACTTTTGATACCGATATTCGCACGGGATCTAAACTTATGCGGGTGAAACCGTGCGACGCAGCTAGTAAATATTTAATAATTTATGAAACTCAGAGGATATTATGTTCAGGGGACTTCATCTAGTTATAGTCCGGTAAATTGTTATTTTGCCAAATTAGATTTACTTAAGACTCAATATTAAAAGTTATTTGGTCAAAATGTAATATATGATTGATTTAAAAATGCGGCAGAATGTGAGGCCGCTAGGGAAGAGATAAAAAAAACAATAGAGGTGTGCATTATGAGTAAGAAGAGCACTTTCTTTTTGGGGCGAACTGACTTGGGATAGCATCTGTTTTATGCTTGAAGGAGTGAAGTAAGTTAAATACTTAGTCTGTTTTAATTATTCTGAAATCTCTAAAATTGTGTCTAAATAAATATAATTATGTATTTGGTATGGTACTGTCTCTAATAACTATTTTAATTATGCATATGAACACATTACTTTCAAATATGCCTACTGCCCAATGTACTATCAATTTAAAACACCATTTTGTAATTTTGTTACAACGATGTCGTTGTGTACTATCTGTTATAGATTCGATTTGATTCCTGTAATGATAAATCTATGATCAAAATAATAAACCGGGATGTTCTTGCTCGTTCTTCTCCTGCAGAGTTAGCTTTGGAATGAGTGACTATACACCGTGGCAATTTAATCGGCGTACAACGGCACCCCACTTCATGTATCCAATGACTACAAATCAGTCATGAAATAACAAAAAATATTTAGTAACATTTGTTTTTTTTTAAATATTATATAACCTGACGCATGACGTAGTTTGAAACACTCTGCTACGAGCGCGGTGTGAGCCTTGCGTTCCAAGGGCGTCGCGGAATGGAGCGCAAGGCTCGCACTCCTACTAGAGCAACTACATCGTGCGTCATAATGAGTAATATATACTTTTTTAATAATTCAAATGTTAATAAAATAAAAAAATCATTAAGAATGGTTAGTAGTCATTGGATACATGAAGTGGGCTGCCGTTGTAAGACGATTAAAATGCCACACTGTATATACTTTTTCTAATTACCTTCCTATCTAGATATCAAATTATTTAAATAAATACCTAGTCTTGCCTATTCTGTTGTTTTTATAGTAACTATAATCCCTTTTAGTCAGGTACATACAATCCCTCACATACAGTCAGACTTTGATAAATAATAAATAGATCTCTCACAAACATTTATCTCAATCTAAATAGTTTGTGTGCCTCACACGTGCGTAAATATTCATACCGACCCTGGTCCGACACGCTCTTGGCCCGGTTTTTGAAACTTCTTCCTGATTTTTGTTCTGCTAATATTACCATTTTTTTCATATTCGGCACACGAGGTGTTTTGTTATGAAACATCTGATGAAAATAATGGTCTTTTGAATTTTTATTTTGGTATTTAATTAATAATTATTATGTATTTCGTCGTAAATCGGAGTTTTTCTTTTTGATTATGCCATATTTTATTTCCTCTAATAGTCCCGTCATGCATATTTTGTATAAAAAATTGTTTCGATGTTTCACATCTGCCAGGCGTCCCGTGACGGCTCAATTTTTTACTAAGGGACTAAAGTAATTCTGAATATAAATTTATCAGCCTTTTCAGACTGATAAATTTTCAACTGTAAGACGGAATTTCACCAGGTGAAATTCCGTCTTACAGCTACCTATACCGGCTTTGTAAAGAATGCTAACAATTTTTTGTTTTTTTTATTCTAAAACAACTAAAGAAGTTACAGGATGTTTTCATGAAAAAGGCTGTTAATTTAACTACAACAAAACGTAAAAAAGAAATAAACCTAGTCGACAAAAAAAGGGAAAATATTGGACGTAAAGTCGTCCATTATTTTCCCTTTTTTTGAAACTAGAAAACACGTGAAGGCTCGTCTCAAAATCTAGACTGAAACGTGACCTGAATATTTTATGAACTAGACACGTTCTATCTGTGTTTAGGCTGAAGTTGACATTTTACTTTTATAAGATAGAAATTGTTGGTATTTGTAAAAGTCTTGGGTCGTACGACTATAATTAGAGTTTTTATTTTTATAATAAAAGGTTTGCTTTTTAGGGTTCCGTACCTCAAAAGAAAAAAACGGATCCCTTATAGGATCACTCGTTTGTCTGTATGTCTGTCCGTCTGTCACAGTCAATTTGCTCCGAATCTACTGCACCGATTAAGTTGAAACTTGCTACACATAATTATGAATTTACGTTACAGAAATATATCGTTTATCGAAATATATCGTTATATACACATCCGTATGTATAACGTAAATAAATGAATTTTGAATATGAGGGTCACTTTTCGGGGTTAATTAGAAAATTTTTAAAAAAGTTTTGCAAATTGTAGTGCGATATCACACTACAGTTTGAAAAACTTTTTTTCAAACAAATGTGCTTATTGTAAGAATTTCAGACATATTTCTTCTATAATTTTAAAATAAAAACTTTTAAAGTTATTTAAGAAAATAGATGATTATTTACCATTTCCCTTATTTCCGAAACTACTGAGCCTAAAATAAAATAAAAAAATACAGAAAATAGTTATTTACGTATAGATTACTGGAAAACATATAAGAAGTCTATGGTCCTAAAATGACATGGTAAATCACTCAATATTGTGCGTAAAATTTTACATTTGCAGAAGGAATGTATGAGGGAACATATCTTTCAATTACAATGTTAAGTTTGTTTTTGGGATAAATCCATCCCAATTACGGAACCCTTCATTGCGCGTGATCCGACACGAACATGGCCGATTTTTTTTTATTGATAAACAAGCTGAAGACCCACCTGTTCAGCGTCAGGTGGTATCTAGTGTTGTCATCTGACATTATGCTGAACTAAGGCTCTTTGACTCCCTCTCGCAGAGAGGAGGCCTGTGTCCCAGCCCTGAGAACATTAAAACAGCTGATTATGTTAAGCATAACAATGTTAAGGCCCTTTTGGCATGACAAGCATTGTTTTCTGTTTTTTATAGTTTTAAGAGCAGGCAGTCTAAATAAAATTTCGAACGCAAGCTCTGTCCTTCGCTCCCCACCACTCCGTTATGTGCTAAACGCTAATATAGTTTATTATCCAGCCACAATATATTTTTTCTCTAGATCAATTATTACTTTAGTTATAAACGAAAAAATAATTGAGACTTACGCTATTCAGTTTCGTGCTCAAACATGATTAAAGAGCGCACGCGATATTCAAATTTATTACTGATGTGTTAACGTTTACCACATAACGGAGTGGCGGGGAGCAAGGGGCGGGGCGTGCGTGGAAATTGATTTAGACTGTCTGGTCTTAACTTGTGGTTACCAAGCTTACAAACACGCTGTGAATATGTGTATAAGCGCAGGAGCTCTCGGTATCGCCCGAGACAATGGCGCAGTCGGATGTTTCTCCACGCACACATTCAAAGCGTGTTTGTACACTTGGTGACCACAAATAAAGCACGCGTCGCTTCTTGAGATAAAAATACCAAAACACTCATTGTATCAAAACCATAATTTTAAAATAATTTATGAATAAAGTTGCTTACAGAGAGGACAGTAAATAAATATTGGCATTAGTGAGAAAATACTCAAAGAATACATTTTCATAAAATAAATACTTGAAATACTAAAATTTATTACGGTACAGATATTTTTCATAAATTGTGTTGTGTAGTCAGAACACGGAAAACATAAACACGCAGAAGGACCATAGCCTTTGACCGCTTCGGATTCTGAAGATTAACAGCTCAAACGTCACGTGACGTCTTGACGTTAGTTAACGTTTTTAGGGTTCCGTACCCAAAGGGTAAAACGGGAACCCTATTACTAAGGGAACCTTACCGTCTGTCTGTCTGTTCGTCTATCACCAGGCAATATCTCATGAACCGTGATAGTTAGATGGTTTAAATTTTCACATATGATGTATTTATGTGGTTGCTATAACAACAAATACTAAAAAACAGAATAAAATAAACATTTAAGGGGGCTCCCATACAACAAACGTGACTTTTTTGCCGTTTTTATAGATAATGGTACGAAACCCTTCGTACGCGAGTCCAACTCGCACTTGGCCGATTTTTTTTTCTTTTCCCCAAGTGACAAACGATACCATGGTAAGGTAGAATGGCTCAGTGTGAAATTGAATAATTGTGCTCAGCTTGCTGGCCGTAGAGATCCTTGAAAACAAATGCAAACTTACCTCAGCATTTAACTGCATATTGGACTGGCAGTTTTACGTGATAAAGATATCACTGGTCAGTTTCCCTCACTCGTCAAATTATTTAATTCGCCAGTTTCATTGATTAGTCAGTTTCGTCAATTCGACAGTTTCCAGTGTTAATTATTTTTTTGTCGGATCATGTTTAGATATCACTACTCATCACGTCTGAGGAGTTACGCTAGCTAATTTAATTTGACCCTGTATATTTTAGCTTTTACTCAGTACGAGCGTATTATCTGTCTTGTGTGTGGTCGTCCATTGAATTGCATGGCTAGATAGGTCTGAATACCGTGTCATGTGTCATTGTCACTATTATTTCTACACTTTTTACACTTCACTAACTCAAATTTCTTGTAAATTTTGACATTCAAAAGTGTAGGTCTACTAGACACACTTTCTATTGTTCTCTTTCTAATGTTATAACACCTAAAATTGGCTAAATGCCAATTTTAGATGTTAACATCTAACATTCATATGTCAATGTCGTGCATACCTGTTATTTGTATGGTTACTGAAATGCCAATTTTAGCTGTTATAACATTTTTTACATAGAGAGTGTCTTTATTATAATTTCAGACTCATAACAAACTGGAACGGACTTGCGTAAAGTGCAATAAATACTATTCTAAGTTTTAAAATAAATAACACGTAAAAAATTAAGTTAGATTTAATTGCTTATTAGTCTTAAAGGCTAGATTGTAATGAATTATTAAAAACCTGGTTCTTTCTAATAAAGCACAAAAAAAAACAGGCACAACACAACACAACACGCACAGATGGGCACTTATCGTTATGTGTATGCGTTTCGAGTGGTCCTTCTGCTCAATATTTATAGTCGGAAAGCGGTAAATATTTGCCGCTCATAAACGTCGTAATGGTAAACGAGATATTTATCCGCGTACTGACAAACCTTCGGATGTTAAAATTACTTCGTGTTTTTATGAAGCGGTAAACAGAGTGTCAAAGATGAACTTATTTGTAAAGTTTAATTTTTAAGGGCGGTAAAAAGTTGATAAAAATATGTTATAATTTACCGCTTTAGTATCTAATAGAAGTAGGATTGGCTGGTAAGCGTAATGTTCAGGGCTTGGATATCTATCTCTGTATAAGGTCTTGCTAGCCTATATTGAGTGGACTTACGGCACTTTCCGTACCCTTGATTTTGGTGCTAATTAGAGCCAATCCTATCGGTAGGGGTCAAGTTTGTACAGTAGGCTGCAAGACAGCGGCAACTAAACCCCGTACTACGCTAGGCCAGCTCAAGGTCGAAGTTTTACCAGTGACAAGCGGCCTACTGTACCAGTATCATTGCTTTGGATTGTCGTTTCAAATAAACTGTAAAAACAAAATTGTATTGCGTGCGAGTGTACAAAATCACTTGAACTAGCTAATCTCGCAAACATTAATCACAGACCTAAAGTACTTCCAACCGGCGTGCGTGTATGACCAGATGTATGAACGTAAACGAAGCAAAAGGAGTATGTGTGGAGCGTAGTAGGTCGCGTTCAATGGTCAATTATCATCAATACCACAAAAAATAGGCCCCAACCTTAATAGTTACCTAATAGTTTAAGATCACGCGAACATTTCTGTCGAATTAAGCGGACGCACCCCTTCCGTTTCTAACGTCAATAACTTAGTTAAGATCATAGAATAGGAATGTGTAGAAGCGGCACTCCCCCATTCAGGATAGGTTTTAAATTCTTACAAGTTCCGGACATAAAATAACGTTCAACCCAGTCTGAATTTGTATTGTTGCTTACGGCTAGAAAGAGACTCCCGAAGGTATGAGTGAGACCTGAGGGCCTAGACAAAGTAACATTTGATTAGCGATGACGCTAGTGAAAAAGCCAAAAAATGTATGGGGTTGACATAAGCTATCGAAATGTCACGTGATCATAAGTCAACGAATAGAAATCAGCTAGACAATTTTATCATCGTTCGATTCCATGAAACCAATCGACAGCGTCGAACGATAACTTCCTTAGAGATGCGTAGCCAAGTGGGACTTTTTGACAAGCGTTATCGGCTGCCAATCGAACTTCGTTATTGTTGAAGCAATAGCTATTTTAGAAATAGAATCGCTCCGAAGCGATTGCTATTTGGCTAGGCCCTCGACATGAGGCACAGACCAGGAAAGCATAGCTTAAAAGGGAACAGGCCTATACTCAACAGTGGTTGGATCAAGGCTGCCAATGATGGTGATAATTAATCAATATTCATCATATTGATTAGTCAAAATAAAATATTGGACAGTAATTTGCGACGTTGTCAACTTTCAAAAACGGCCACCCCCTTAAGAGCGGCCAACACGTCATACTTTTCATACAAACGTTTGTACGCGATTATGGCGTTGTAACACATCTTTCTTTAAAATTTTTGAACTTATAGGTATCTTGTGCACTTTAATAATATAAGTACCTATCAAAACAAAAAAATATAATTTGGAGAAACAAATTCAGTATAGGCCTGCAAAAATCTGCTCGTTGCACAAATTTTATCTGAATTATGGTCGTTCATAATGTACTCATAAATAGTAAAAGTAAAACAAACATCGTCGTAAAAACTTCGCACATGTAATGGAGATTCTAAATGACAAACATTTATTTCACAAACTTGTAAGGCTTACTCAAAAACACTCGTATTTCCTGGAACAAGTTTTATGAAATTTCCGCACATTATTTTTCGTTCAATGAATGATTTCGTTCTCACTGGATTGTTAGTAGTTCTTACTTGCTCTGGATGCAACAACAAGCTTTTCGACCATGTTCGCGTTGACGATAGACGATCCGAGAAGGGCCCTCTTAACAGCCGAATACCGTTAAGAACACGAGAGTCACTTCTATACGATTTTCATATTCTATCGTACAAAGTTATTTTGTCTGATACGATAAGTAAGCTGTTTGTTGTGAATTTGGCGACAATATTAAAGTGTTGACGTCAGTAAAATGTCTCTTGAGAATTTGGGCGTGAGAAATTGTCTTTTCTGGAATTCGGGAAATAGGTAGATAATACCTTATGATAGAGTGTACTGTTTAGTAATGTTAGTCCTTAAGAGGAGGCTCCCTATTTTTATGTTAATTTGCATGAATATTCTGTTACAGTTACACATACAAGCAATATGAAACTTTAGTAATTATGATTTATTGGATCTTTTTCTTTCTATGTCGAAGACAGTTACGTAATCATAATATTTTCTCTCGATACATTTTTTATAATCACGACTTTTTTAAGGATAATTATAAAAACAAACAAGATTGTTTGGGTTTTATGTCTAAAATAAATATTCATAGCAAGAAAATATAGTTTATTATCCACCCACAAAATATTTTTCCTCTAAATCAATCACATTAGTTATAAACGAAATAAGAACTGAGACTTACGCTATTTAGCTCGAACACGATCAAAGCGCGCTCGCGATATTCAACTTTATTACTGATGTATTAAATTAGCGTTTAGCATAATTATAACGGAGTGGCGGGAAGCAAGGGGCGGAGCTTGCGTTCGAAATTTGATTTAGACTGCCTGATCTTAAAGGGGTGTACAGAGATCAAGACTAATTGAAGATACTCTTACACTTAATAATAGGACTCAACCACCTGTTAACTCCTCATCCATCAAAATTCATTCATGCCTAGATCCTCTGTCTTGCTCCTGCTACAATCTCTCACAGGTATCTTCCATCAAGTATCTGGGTCTTACTGTTGACCAAAATCTTTCATGGAAGGAACAAATAGCCACCATGACTACTCGAGTTAGGAGAATGATCCACTTATTTAAAAATCTGCGGAGTGTTTGCCAACCAACACTACTACGAACTATTTATTTTTCCCTTTGCCAGGCAATAATAACTTATTGTATTACTGCTTGGGGAGGCACTTCTAAAACAACACTTTTATCCCTAGAAAGAGCGCAGCGAGCTGTACTTAAAGTAATAAATTGCAGGAGATTTAGGTACCCTACACATACACTACATAAAGAATTGTCTTTACTTACGATTAGACAATTGTTTATAAAAACTTCGATCCTACAGCAACACTCTAAGTTACCCCTTACAACAACCAGGCGTAGAAAAGATATAGTACCCCAGTAGTGTGGTGGTGGTGTAGTAGTGTTCCTAGAACCAAAACGGTATTTGCTAGTAAATTTTTTGACCACATCGGGCCTTATTTGTATAATAAGTTGTCTAGGAGTTTGAGGTTACGTGATTTGTCAATCTATAATTGCAAAAAGATTTTAAATGAATTTCTACTTCAGATTAATTATGTTAACACAGAAAAGCTATTAGTAAGCCTATCATAAATACAAACACAAAGCTCGTATTCACACATGTTCAGTCACATACACCAATTACATCAACACACAACATCATACAAACATCAACACAACAACTTGTGTATAACAATTTTTTTTTTTCTAAATATTTTGCATATACATAATAATTTTTAGTTTTACCCACCTTACGAATGTATTAATTAATACCGAACACCTGCTAAATGTCTCAAAATATTATGTTCACTATAAAGTGCTGTTATTAAGTGTTGTTGTTGTTGGAGAACGAGGAAGACTGACCTACCGTGATACAGTTTTTACTAGTACGGAGGTCAGTGTGAATTACTCTCTAACAACCATAATATTTGTGCGCACGATATGAGATCTTATGTTTTGTATTTTATTTATTTTTTCTTTGTAAGTATTTGTTATTCTTATGGTTGTTATTGCGATGCTGGAAATAAAGTTTTTTTTTTTTTTTACTTACACAATTATTGACTGTTTCTTTGGTCTTGTGGTCGCAATCGTTACTGCTGAGCGTGAGATCCTGGGTTCGATTTCCGGGTCGGGTGTTATTGGGTTTTTCCATCGGAGATTTCTCAGTAGCAGCTTGAATGCATATCCGGTACGGCTCTAATAATCCTTCCATATCCCAAGGGCACGTCTTCCCTACCATTATCGCGCCCCCCGGTCTACCCTTTGATATATGGTCTCTGTAGTTCTTATGAAACATGAGGCTCCAGGGGATAGGTGTATCTTTGGGTTTAGTCGAGTCTGGTTTAACCACGCTGGGGTCTGGCCGGTGCATTTCATGCACCAGGTACACACTGGGCCGGTGCATTCAGGAAATTCTCAGTAGCAGCTCGGAATCTAGATTGTCCGGTTGGTGGCAATAGGCTCGCCCCCTGTTGCATGGGACTTAAACATAACGGGCGAAATGTGGGTGTACTATAGGTAAACCTCTGCCTAACCCTTCGGAGAATAAAGGCGTAATGTTATTTAAAAAACCGGCCAAGTGCGAGTCAGACTCGCGCAGGAATGGCTCCATACGCATCTATAAAAATGGCAATAAAATCACGTTTGTTGTATGGGAAAAAATTACCCTTAAAAAATTGTTTTATTTTAATTTAATTATTTATTTTTAAGTGAATAAATAACTAAATATTCTGGGAATATTTCAAGCCGCCGCCGCCGCCGCGTGTTGCCGTTATCATTAACGAGCAAAACGAGCAAAAAAATCACGTTTGTTGTATGGGAGCCCCCTTAAATATTTATTTTATTCTCTTTTTTAGTATTTGTTGTTACAGCGGCAACAGAAATTCATCATCTGCGAAAATTTCAACCGTCTAACTATCACGGTTCATGAGATACAGCCTGGTGGCAGACGAACAGACAGACAGACAGACGGCGGAGCCTTAGTAATAGGGTTTCCGTTTTACCCTTTGGGTACGGAACCCTAAAAACCGTATAAAATTACCGCTAGGATGCATTGTGGAGATGAATAGCTACTTACAGTAAGTTGAGTTGCTGCGAATGCTTTTCTTACTACGCCACGAGTTCCCCGATCATAATAATAATTTATGCTTTGTCTTCCTTTTTGCGTTGTATAAAATGCGCTGCATTTATTATTATCATCTTTATAGAGCTGCTCCCCGTAGTTGGTAGGACGCTAAGCATAAATGGAATTCATGTCTATCAACCGTCTGTCTGCCAGACCGTTGGATGTTAATTGACGGATTGATAATAATACTTGTTAAGTTTGATTAGCTGACATACCCGTGCTTGTAATGAACCTAGACTGGGAGAATAAGCCATTAGGATTGGAGTTAAGATTTGGGTAGAATTTTATACAAATTATATTATTATTTTAGTTTATATAGGATATAGTTTTGTTATTTTTATAAATTAATTAGATATTAGTTGTTATTCATGTATATATTAATCAAATTTCACATTACACATTAATAAAATTATCACATGCAGAAACTAAAAAAAAAAAACTTTGTAAGTAAATGTATGTCAATCTAGTTCCGTTAGTAACTTGTACACGTAAGATTACTGAAGCCAAGAAGACATACAAATAAGAGGTATTTGTCTTTTATAGTATTTGTTGTTACAGCGGCATTACATTTGAATAACATTTTAGACAGAAATTGACGAATTGGTACAAAATCACATAACTTCACTCGTGTAGGCACGCAACAAAAAAAAAAATATTCTTGCTGCATTAAAAATATTTGCCAGCAAAGAGGCAATGGGCCTGACTGCCTAAGGCATAGATAGGGAGTAATAAGTAAAAGTTTGATTAGTAGCTATTTTAATGAAACAATGTGAATGGATTTGTTCCTTCTAAATTTATTCCAAATCATCATAAGAAACCAAAGCTGTATGGACAGGACTCAAAAGTGTAGAATGATATTATTAAAGAGAGCCTAGTATAATGCTGCACTTGTTGACGTCATCACGAAAATATCCCGAAAGCCCCCTTTTCATTTTGAGTTATTCCACAATTCCCCCCTGAGAGAATTTCGATCAGGGGGGAAAACTGAACCCTAATGTAAAAGAAGTCCAGAAATCCCCCTTTTCATTTTGGATTATTCCACTTTTCCCGCTTATTTTCAGTTTAAAAAAATTGTGATTAGATAAAATGTAATAAACAAAAAACGACAATATAATATAATATATTCAGTCTTTTATTTTTCACAGAATTTTGTTATAATAAAATGTGATGAAGAGTAAAAACAATCACAAACAGACAGCGATGAGGGAAATCGGTTGTTTTTAGTAAAAATAATAATTAAAACAGTTTAAATAAGGTATCTAACCAGAAAAACTAAATTATTTAACATTATCCTACCTGAAAGTTTCCCTTAAGAACATCACTTACTTAAATATAAAACAATTATCAAGTTTTTCGACAATTTGCAGAAAGTAAAAATGAAGTACAAAGATAAAGAGAAAATATAATATTAAACAATTAGACAGTTTACGAATACTTAAAGAAAAACATTATTTTACGTAAAACATTTAAAAAAAACAATGTAAGTAATGACAAAAGTTGTAGCAATCAAAAATACTAACAAATCAAAGTAAAAATAAATCATAAGGTTAGGTAATGCACCTAGAGTAAAACAATCACAAACGTACAACAATAAAAATAACTATGTAAGTACTTAATGCTAATAACAATCAAAAATACTAACAATTGAAAAAAAATCAAAGTGAAAATAAATCATATGGGTAGGTAATGCACCGAGAGTAAAACAATCACAAACGTACAACAATAAAAAAAAATAAAAAAAAAATTATGTAAGTAATGCTAATAACAATCAAAAATACTAATAATTCAAATTATCTAGAAAATAAATCCACAATAAATATCACCTAAATCAACGAGGATTATCGTCCTGTTAAAATGATAAAATGCAAATCATTTTAACTTTTCTAGAAAATGTCCAATTGTTATGCTCCCGCTAAGTAATTCCATTAGTGTCTCGTGAATAAAGTCATTCGTCTCGATACTTCCTTTCGTTCTATTCTTCACAAGAACATTTTTCGACACTTTGTTAGCATGAACTTCATTAACTGATGCATCTTCAAACAGAACATTCAAAAGCTGTGATAGATTGGGCTTTTTTTTCGATACAATTCCATTCATTTTTTTATGCCACGCTTCTAAGAGGTTGGTAGTCCTGTGACGTTCGCCAAAGACGCACCAGAGTTTGATAAAGTTTTCATCATTTAGCCATTGTTGTAACATATATTGGCGAAATTTTTTGCTGTTCTTATCGTCTAGGCTCTGGCTGGCTACGTGAACGGATTTGGATGAAATTTGGCACATGGGTAGACCTGGATTAGGACATATGATACTTTTTATCTCGATATTCATACGGGATCGAGACTTAGGTATGCGGGTGAAACCGCGGGGCGCAGCTAGTTACTAATAAATAAACAACAACAACATGTCTGCTTATTTAAACAATTTAGACTCGAATAACATAACAATTCAGTATGACATTTTATATTAGCTTTATTGACTATATTAACGAAGGCCCGCTTGGCGGTGCTCCTATTAGTTTGAATGGTCAACATTATCCCCATTCTAGGTTATATCTAAGTAAAATATCTGCCGGGCAGCGCCCGCGGTAAATATTTTAGCAACCAGCACCGGCGAACAAATCGGCGCCCAGCACCAGCAGCGTAGCAGGGTAGCAGAGGCACTCCTTAAATTTTAAGGACCTCAGTGGGGATTTCTGGACGTCGGTTTTTTCAGATTCCAATTTCCCCCATAAGGGGGATTACCAGGGGGGAATTCTAGACTTTTTTTTTAAAGATTCCAGTTTTCCCCCTCAGGGGCACATTCAGGGGGGATCTGTGGAATAACTATTTTTTTCAACTCCAGTTTTCCCCCCTAAGGGGGATTATCAGGGGGGAATTCTAGACTTTTTTTTTATGGATTCCACTTTTCCCCCTAGGGGGATTTTCAGGGGGGATTTGTGGAATAAGCCAAAAGTTTGTGACTCGTCAACGAAGCGTAATTATTAAGATTGTACAAAAACAGGCCAAATGCGTGTCAGACCACACACGCACAATAAAGGGTTCCGTAGTTGGAATGCATTTATCCTAAGAACAAACTTAACATTGTAGTTGAAAAACAAGTTCTCCGATACATTCCAACTGCAAATGTAAGTTTGTACGCACAATATTGATCGATTTACCATGTTGTTTTAAGAACGATATGGTCATCTATTTTCTTAAATAATTATTAAAGTATTTATTTAAAAATTATTAAAAAAAAATCTGAAATACTAACAACGAGCCCTTTCATTCATTTAAAATGTAACACGGTACAGTTCGCAATTTTTTTTTTTCTAATTTGCCGCCCAAAAATGTCCATTTTCAAAATTCATTTTAAATTTACATTACTCGTCCATGTTTGGGTCACAGAAATACATATAAGAAAATTAAAATTTAATCGGTCCAGTGGATTAGGAGCAAATTGCCTGTGACAGACGGACAGACAGACACGAGAGATCCCAAAAGGGTTCCGTTTTTTCATTCCGACATACGGAATCCTTAAAAAAGTGTAGAGTAATCTTGTATTGAGCGACTAGAGAGACATCGCCTGCAGTCCTATTCTGTAACCATTTCACCGTGAAAAATTAGGTGAAGTGAGCGTTACTGACAGTTCACTACTGTCAGTAAGGAATTGACACTATTAACAACTCATTTAAAGCTCATTTCACCTACGTTTACACGGTGAGATTTTTTCAGAATAGATCGGCTGTTTAAAATAGCCCGCACCCCGAGTTGAGTTATCATTGGAAAGTCCCTTTAAAACTTAGTCGGAGCGGCAAGCTATACTTCATACCTATCTATGTCAGCCTAGTAACTTCAAACGTTTGTGATTCGTTAGCGAAGCGAAAGTCTAGGTTGAGAGGTCCTAAGTTTGTTTAAGGAAACCAGTCAAGCAATATTTGACCAGTGCCTTGAGGCGTTATGACTGTTTTTACTTCATTTTGATATAGTAGGGTATAGTTCCTTTACCTTTCCAATACCCTAATGGGATGGATAAACATAGATAATTCATATAAAACGTCCACTCGTACCGGGGTTGTGCCAACAGGTGACTAGTGGCTTCTTCACAATGGATGGTTCAGAGATCTAACCGAAGAACAAACTTTGATCATGAATGAGTTTGCCAAACGTGGTATTAGGAGATAATATTATTACGAAGCTATACAGCCTGCCGGTTTAATGGCGACATTAATTTAAAACACCTATACGGTTTCGCGTTTTCTTTTTATGAAGATTTATTTTGACTTTATTTAACGTTATTATTTATTGATACACATACACATACATAAACTCACGCCTTCTTCCCATGGGGGTAGGCAGAAACTATAGAACGCCACCTGCTACGCTCCTTACATACTACAACAACAACACTCACAACACAACAACACAATACAATTAACACACACAACACAACAACTTCACAACACAATACATACTACAACACACACACAACAACAACAACAACAATACAACACGACACAACGTGACGTGACGTCAACGTTGTTTTTGTTACAATTTTCTAAAATTGAATTTTGGAGCAACCTGTACCTACTTAAAGAACTGTAGCGCAGAATTCCTTTGCCGGGGATCGGATCATAACATCGCACCAATGAAATTAAAACGAATAACGTGCAAAGAGTAGGCGAATTGAAGGAAAGAGAGACTTTTATTAATTAGTTTGTTTGGGAAAATTTTAATTTTTCACTAAACGATGTATTTTATCTGAAACTGCCCCGTTGGTATAGTGGTCGCAAGCGTTACTGCCAAGCACGAAGTCCTGGGTTCGATTCCCAGGTCGGGCAAAGTGTTATTGGGCTTTTCCACCAAGAATTTCTCAGCAGCAGCCCGGAGTCTGAATTTGTGCCCGGTTGATGGTAGTAGGCTCGCCCCCTATTACATGGGACTTAAACATAACTGGCGAAACGTGGGTGTACTATAGGTACACCTCTGCCTAACCCTTCGGGGATTACAGGCGTGATGTTATGTTATGTATTTTATCTTATTATATTTTTTATGAAAACTGGCCACTAGCCATACCCGTGGTTAAAATTAATCTCGACATTGTAGCGGTACTTTGTCCAAGCAAAAAGGGTCCATTAGTGTGGTGAGTTAAGACTAGATTCGGTACCTATCTAGAACAGTCAACTGATAACAAGGATTAAAAAAATATTCAAAAACTGACACATTTTTTTTTTTATCAGACATTTAAACACACACAAGTTCAAACTCTGAAAAAGCTTAATTTGAGAAAAATCATTTTCAAATTTGACCACTGGGCACCTTTTTCTAAACAGTTCTCTTAAAATTTCTGGTACTTAGAAACATCATAATATATAAAGTCATTTACTATATGAACTTGTAGATAATTGAGATATTTTTATCCAACTTTAAAAAACTGCGTATATTATCTCGTGTAGGAAATTAGGTTACCGGCCTTAATTAAAAAGCAGTACTTTGAATTTAAATAATGTTCATTATAATTGACGTTTCACAGGGAAGGAATTATGTCTGTCCCTTCACAGCAAATATAAAAAAACCGGTCAAGTGCGAGTCGTACTCGCACACGAAGGGTTCCGTACCATTATCTATAAAGACGGCAATTAAATCACGATTGTTGTATGGGAGCCCCCCTTAAATATTGTTTTTATTTTTATTTAATTATTTATTTTTAAAGTGAACATATAACTAAATATTCTGTGAATATTTCAAGCGTCTACCTGTTGCCGTTATCAATATCGAGCAAAAACGAGCAAAAAAGTCACGTTTGTTGTATGGGAGCCCCCTTAAATATTTATTTTATTCTGTTTTTTAGTATTTTTTCTTATAGCGGCAACAGACATACATCATCTGTGAAAATTTCAACCATCTAACTATCACGGTTCATGAGATACAGCCTGGTGACGGCCAGACAGACAGACGGCGGAGCCTTAGTAATAGGCTTCCCGTTTTACCCTTTGAGTACGGAACCTTAATAAAGGAACTAACTGAGAGCAGTTGTCGGTTTTGCATTAAACATTGAGTGTCAGTGTTGCCATTAGCGGAAAGTAATAATCGATTCATTTTCACATTTGCACATTCAAATACCAACATCTCGGAAACTAAATGCCGAGAACATGACCCTTTTTGCTTGGAAGCCCACATAATATCTACTTTTTATTACAGAACATAACAAAGTCACCAGTCCTGCTCACCTTGCCAAGGTCATAGGCATAATTGGGAACAAACGTTAACAACGACATGGCATATCAGAAATTATTAAAAAGATAAAATTGTTACACTCGAATACTTGATTTCATAAACTGATAAAAACCAACTGCTTAATTATGCAAGATAAAACGGTCATGTCCATTTTGACCGATAGATCCGGTCAGATAAAATATTAATTTGGGTTGTTTGAAAAATCCTTACACGAGTCATTTCAAATTGTTGCTTTATACACATACATATACAATATTAGTTTTAGTATATGCGAAACCCGAAACACGTGTCTAGTATTTTTATGTAAAGAATCTATGTACAAAATTTCGAAACTGTATCATGAAAAATCACAAAGTTATAAGGTTGTTATGTTACCGGGTTGTCCGTACAAAAACATGCTAACGGCGCCCCCGCGCCTCCAGAGTCGTCTTGCGCTCATTGATAATAATTTGGCAGTAGGTACCTAACCGTACGGCGATTGTATTGTAAGTAATTAAATGGTGATAACATTTTCCATCACACTTAAATACTTTTGGGACAAAATATAACATGGTGTAAAAATGATTGAAATCGATTCAGTTCCTTATTCTGCCCAAACTATATTCAGGTTTCGCATATACTAAAAATAATGTTGTATAAACTCAACATTCCCATAGGGCAGAAACTACATAACGCCACCTGCTACGGTCCTTACATTCTCCTTTTGCTTCGTTTACGTTCATACATCTC
Source organism: Tiliacea citrago (assembly GCA_963921375.1). Classification (NCBI taxonomy): domain Eukaryota; kingdom Metazoa; phylum Arthropoda; class Insecta; order Lepidoptera; family Noctuidae; genus Tiliacea; species Tiliacea citrago. The sequence goes on from OY992801.1 coordinate 4,600,478, forward strand.
GTCATACACGCACGCCGGTTGCGATTACTTACTATACACCTGACCTTTCTAAAGAACATCACTAAAAAGGTCACTATGTCTTCCTTGGGCGTCCCCTCTTGGTATTTCCACTCACATCTAAATTATAAATACCTTTTGTTTGTCACTATTTTCCTGATGCATGAAAATTTGCATAATCGTAACTTTGTATCCACGGTATTATTACAGGTTACTTTTGCCTACATCATCCCACAGCTGGGCAATGCCCTTTCCCCATGACTTCCAGCTCTTACGAACCAGGGCTCTTGTGAACCAAGACTCGTTTTTTTTCTCTAGCTTGTCCTGCCATCTTCATATTAAGGGTATGAATGAAATAATGAGGCTTTTTAGGGTTCCGTACCCAAAGGGTAAAACGGGAACCCTATTACTAAGGCTCCGCCGTCTGTCTGTCCGTCTGTCACCAGGCTGTATCACATGAACTGTGATAGTCAGACAGTTGAAATTTTCACAGATGATGTATTTCTGTTGCCGCTATAACAACAAATACTAAAAAAATAGAATAAAATAAATATTTAAGGGCTCCCATACAACAAACGTGATTTTTAGGGTTCCGTACCCAAAGGGTAAAACGGCAACCCTATTACTAAGGCTCCGCCGTCTGTCTGTCTGTCCGTCTGTCACCAGGCTGTATCTCATGAACCGTGATAGCTAGACAGTTGAAATTTTCACAGATGATGTATTTCTGTGGCCGCTATAACAACAAATACTAAAAAACAGAATAAAATAAATATTTAAGGGGGCTCCCATACAGAAAACGTGATATTTTTGCTTGTTATTGCTCGATATTGATAACGGCAACAGGTAGACGCTTGAAATATTCACAGAATATTTAGTTATAATATTCACTTTAAAAATAAATAATTAAATTAAAATAAAACAAATATTTAAGGGAGCCCCCCTTAAATATTTGTTTTATTTTAATTTAATTAACCCATACAACAAACGTGTTTGTTTTGCCATTTTTATTTATAATGGTACGGAACCCTTCGTGCGCGAGTCCGACTCGCACTTGGCCGGTTTTTTTTGCTCGTTTTTGCTCGATATTGATAACGGCAACAGGTAGGCGCTTGAAATATTCACAGAATATTTAGTTATATATTCACTTTAAAAATAAATAATTAAATTAAAATAAAACAAAATATTAAAGGGTGGCTCCCATACAACAAACGTGATTTTTTTGCCGTTTTTATAGATGATGGTACGGAACCTTGCGTGCGCAAGTCCGACTCACACTTGGCCGGTTTTTTATTATATTTAATACTTTAATATACAATATACAACGTGGAGACGACAATATAACAATAAATTCAACTACGTATATCTAATGACGTTCGCAGTCTGCACACGAAAATTCAATCAAATATATCCAATAGTTTAGTCGCTATAGCTAGTCAAAGATTGGCAAAACCCATAGTCGGCACACCACTGCTATTTAGTTTATTTGAAAAAATCACTTTTTTAATTTCGATGCTAGAATTTATTTGATTGTTCCAAAATACTCTTATGCATTAGTATTGCCAGTGTTTTCATTTATTGTCGTATTGTTGTCTCCACATTGTATAATACTTACTTAATATATAATACTTTTTATTTACCATAATCAGCCTATAATGTTCCCACTGCTGGGACACAGGCCTCTCCTCTCTGTGAGAGGGAGTGGGCAATAATACACCACGCGGTTCCAGTGCGGCTTGGTACAATATACAATACCATTACCATTGTCCGTACTGTGCACGTACTTTAACTGCAAAAAAACGACAGCCACAAGAGCGCACGCTCGTAAACCATAGTCGTCAAAACCAGTAATAGTTACCGTGACCGAAATCTGCATGGGATAAATAAATTTAATAATATAATTATAATAATATAAATCTTTATTTTCAGACCAAGGTCCGTAATAAAAAGCAAAATTAAATTGGTAACTAAAAACTTGCACGCTTAACAAACTTATTATTTATCTAATATAAAAAAAAAAAAAACTTTATTTCTCCAAAAAAAATTTTTTAAAAAATATTATTTAGATCTAAAAATATGCCGTAAGCTATAGTGTTCCAAAGTGAAAAACCCTGACTTCTAAACTAGGTTTATGTACCTGTATCTCAGAAGCCAGTGTCCCTTCAAAGTGATGAGCATATAGAAAATTGGACACACATTAAATACAAAAATCCATTAGGGCAAGTTAAAGAGAAACAAAAGCAAAGAAAACGTAAATGTTTCTAATGTATTTGTCTGGAGTTATGTGTGTGTGCGTGTTTGAGGGTGTGTGTATGTTTGTGAAAGAGTGTGTGTGACTGTGAGTGTAAGTATGAGTGAAAGTGCGAAGTGCGAACGTATGCGAGAGTATGATTTATAGATCATAAATTAACCCATACAAAAACCATAACTATATATTTATATTTCCAAAATTACCCAACAGAAGATCCTCAGTGTTGCGATAAGTTAGTTTTAAAAGATATTCCTGTAACTTAGATTTGACTTGATATTTAGTATCGGGATAAATTTTCAGTAACTTGTTAAGCTGGTTATAAAGTTTCGTGCTGGTGACATAATAGTGTCTCTTGGCAAACGAAGTTTTACACGAATCTTGGGAAAAAACCGTGTGCTTAATTCTGCCTGTTAGTTCCGAGGACGGACGAGTAGGGTGCTTACGGAGCATTGACTGAAGGATATACAGCTGCCTGACAGTTAACACTTTAGATTCTGCATATAGCTGTACTGTGGAGTATCTCAGCGGCTGAGAGAGCATAACCTTCAGAACTGCTCTTTGTGTACGTTCTAGTCGGATAAAATGATTCTCAGTAGCTCCACCCCAGATTGGAATACAATAAGCCAAGATCGATTAGCACAAAGCAAAATAAACCACCCTCAAAGTATCCCTGTCAGCGGACTTGCGTAATTTTTTAAAAACGCAAATCAGCTTGAGAGTTCTACCAGAGAGTGTGTCTAGGTGTTTATGCCAATTGAGATGTTGGTCGATATGTAAGCCTAGGTATTTGACGGTAGTGGACTTATAAATGGCTAGGCAGTCACAAATGGTGGAAAGCGTACATATGTGGGCCTTAAGAGTAAGGGCAGGTGATGGGCATAAATTAGACCTGATAGAAAATGGCATATATACCGTTTTACTTACGTTTAGAGTGAGTAGGTTGTTACTCAACCATTCCACTACACGTGCAAGCGCTTTCCCAGCACTTTGATAGCACTGGGCCCAGTCTACTCTATCTATAAGCAGGGAAGTATCATCGGCGTATGCAATGATTTTACAGTTTTGAATGGGCAGTTTACAGAGATCATTTATATAGATAAGGAATAGAGTGGGACCCAATATGCTACCCTGAGGCACACCGTATGCAATGGGAAGCTCTTGACTCACATTTTTCCCAATTTTAACAACCTGAGTGCGATTCATCAGGTAGTCCTTAAAGATATCCAGCACCAAGCCACGAATTCCAATGCCCTCCATCCTGCTCAGTAAGGCCGGCGCGGAAACAGTATCAAAGGCCTTAGACAAATAAAGAAAGATACCAAGACACTTTCGCTTGTTGTCAATAGTCCTGACTGCATACTCAGAGAGAGCCATTACTGCATCTTCAGAACTCATTCCCTTCAGGAAACCAAATTGGTTGGAGGCTAAAGAATTATTAACATTGAGGAAACTGACGAGACTCTTGTTTAAAATGCGTTCCAAGATCTTTGACATGGCAGAAAGAACCGATATAGATCTCTAGTTGTTAACGTCGTCTCTGCGACCAGCCTTATGAACCGGGTGAACTACAGCCTTTTTAAAGACCACGGGGAAGACGCCAGATGAAATGGCGAGATTACAGACATGTGTAATGATTGGGACCAATACACTTCTCGTGGACTTGATGATGTTAATAGGGATGCCATCCCAACCAGTGGCGGAGTCGGACTTGTCGGACACTCACAATGATGTCATCGACATCCTTTTCAGTAGACTCAAGGAGAACCATAGAGCTACTTGAATTTGTTGCCGATATTGTAGGCGTGACAGTCACAGGCTTTATTTTATTAGCAAGGCTTTTACCAATGCCAGCAAAGAAGTTATTAACCTTATTAAGAGAGGACCCTGGAGTCAGAAAGATGTAAGAGTTCAACCGGGGGAGGACAGTGTGAACGAAGGTCAGATACTTTTTTCAGCACATCCCAAGTTGCTCTAATATTATTTTTTGCCTTAGAGAATTCTTCCTTTTCATACGAACGTTTAAGCTTCCTTAATAATAAGTTGGTGAAGTTGAGGTAACGAATATATGTTAATCTCAGAATTTCATTATTTGCAGATGTTTTTAATTTGACGTGCATGCGATCACGGTTTCGGATACAACGTAGTAAGCCTGGTGTAACCCACGGCTTAAGAGATCTTAGTTTCCTGGGGACTGTATATTCATGCGTGTTGATCTTTATGATTGTAGAAACACCTCCTACTAAGTCTTCCGCCGCTCTATTTGGATCCAACACCGCCAAGATAGGAGACCAGTCTTTGCCATTAATGGCTTCCACAACTGCATTGTGGTTAATTTTACATTTGTTACGGGGTAAATTACGATAATTATTATTTGTTTGCAAAAATAGTAGCAGAGGTTCATGATCAGTTATAGACGACTCAATGACAATAGCTGTGGCGGAGAAATTCGTTTTTAAGAGGATGTGATCTAGACAGTTTGAGACCCGAGTGGGGAACAGGTGAGCGGGTAGGAGTCCGTGCGTGGCAGCACATGATAAATACTCCTTCGAGTGTGTGTCACTGTTGCCATTCTTGATATCGATATTAATATCTCCAATCAAGACAACCGTCTGTGTGGAGGGCATGAGCACTTTATCCAGACTTTCAATGAAATTGTTTATATTTTTATAGGAAGGAGAACGATACAGGGCAACAATTGAGACGCCAACTATGTTACATATAAGACAATTGGCATCAACAAAATGGGGCTCTAAAAATATAACTGAATAACGGTCTGTGTGCCGCCATCCAGTGAGATAGCATTAGGCCATCCACCCTCCTGCCGGGGTTGCGAGTTTGTCCGAAAGGGATATCGTGGCCCTGGCACACAGGCAACGGAAGGAACACGGGTGGGTTTTAGTCAGTAAAAGTCTGACACGCCCTCCCGCTCCGCCTGAAGTTATTTGATAATTTCCCACCCAAAAAAAAAAAAAAACAAAGGCCATCCACCCTGCCAGCTACAGTAGCCACGAGGCTTTTGGGGCTGTCGCGCACCCGACGCATCAGTGATGCGATCCGCAGACGCAGCAGCGAGCCAAAATCCGCAACGCGTGCGTCCGCGAACATCCCGGACGCGCGCTACAGAAGTGCGACAACCCCAGCATTATGATGCTGAAGGACACGGTCTAAAATATTATGTGTAGAAAAGTCAGTTCATGGTTTTTGAGGCCGGCTCTAAATGTCCTATATCAGTACCACCCATCAAACTGTACGGGGTTCCCTTGGTAAAAGTGGATCACTTTAAATACATTTAGTTACTGCCGGTCTCAGGGACGATACTGAAATTGAGACGGAGCGGAGGGCTTTGTCAGTTAGAGCTAATATGATAGCCCGCAGGATTGCACGCTGTTCCAAGTCGGTCAAGCAAACACTTTTCAGGGCTTATGGTATCTCAATGTACACGTGCAGCCTATGGGTGAATCACACCCAAAAAGCATACGTAGCCCTCCGTGTCCAATATAACAACGCCTTCAGAGCGTTGATGGGGCTGCCGCGACGCTGTAGTGCCTCGGGCATGTTTGCCGGAGCTAGCGTCGACTGCTTCTATGCAACGATGCGTAAACGGAGCGCGTCTCTGATAAGCAGGGTGCGCGGCAGCCCCAACAGCGTACTCATGATGATAGCGGACAGGCTCGACGGTCCATACATTCGACACTGCAGTGACTTGCACGTCACCTACAGTCGTCGGTAATTTAGGTAAGTGTTGATTGATAGTGCGATGGTTGCTTGGTTGTTTTGTATTGTGTTGTAATGTGAATGTATTGTCTGTTGTGTGTATAATGTATTAAATATTGTATATGAGTCATGTAACTTGAAATAATAAATGAATAATAATAATTAACCGGAACGCGTTTTTGTACTGGACTCGTAGAGCATTGTACGAGCCCTACGTGTAACTGACCCACAGGGCACACGTGTACAGCGACTGGCAGTAGGCCCTAAACGATGTTATTTTAACCTCTGGCGTACACCGAGCGAACCTGCGAGCCAGCATGTTACACCTGACAGCCAATGCTCTACGCTCCATCTCGAAATCGGCGTCATCAATTTTACTATAATTTATTTTACTTAGAACAGGTGCTTTTACAGACATAAATCATACGTACACATATACCTAGATTAGAATCTTAAGTCAGCTTTCGTTCAAATTATCTTTGAATTAAATATCGCTACTCAGCTGACACTCAAATATTGATAAGCTGAAGAATTCCTGGAAAGTCGTCTGCTAGCGGTTTATGCGAATCAGTAAAGGAGTTTTTGAGATTACTAACATCTAGTTAGATGTAGTTGTGACCTTCAAGTAAAATTATAACATAACATCACCCTTGTACTCCCCGAAGGGTCAAGCAGAGTTGTACCTATAATTCACCCATGACCCAGTCGTCCCATGTAATAGGGGCGAACTTTTAGCCAGCAACTGGGCACAAATACAGGCTGCTACTAAGCAATCCCTGACGACAAAACCCAATAACACTTTGCCAGACCTGGGAATCGAACCCAGGACCTCATGCTCAGCAGTCGCGCTTGCGACAACTAGACCGACGAGACAGTCAAGGCAGATTCAAGTACAAATGTACCATTTTTAGGGTTCCGTACCCAAAGGGTAAAACGGGAACCCTATTACTAAGGCTCCGCCGTCTGTATGTCTGTCTGTCTGTCTGTCAGTCAGTCTGTCACCAGGCTGTACCTCATTAACCGCGATAGTTAGACAGTTGAAACTTTCATAGATGATGAATTTCTGCTGCCGCTATAACAACAAACTAAAAACAGAATAAAATAAATATTTAAGGGGGCTCCCATACAACAAACGTGATTTTTTTGCTCGTTTTTGCTCGATATTGATAACGGCAACAGGCAGACGCTTGAAATATTCACAAAATATTTAGTTATCACTTTAAAAATAAATAATTAAATTCAAATAAAACAAATATTTAAGGGGGCTCCCATACAACACACGTGATTTTTTTGCCGTTTTTATAGATAGTTAACGGAACCCTTCGTGCGAGAGTCCGACTCGCACTTGGCCGGTTTTTTATTTTTCAAATATACACCATTCTGTCCAAAGTCCAGTCTTCCTAAGAGGTATTATACAGGGTGGAATTTTGTAATGCCACCTGGAGGGAAAGTACTCTTAATACTGCAGATAGAAAGTTTTACTCAAAGGAAACATTCCTTTATTTTTGAATAGAAAGCAAACTGTATTCAAAGATTTTCGAAAATTCTCTTCTCCCACACCCGGGAATCGAACCGGCTAAAATCTGAAAAAATTATACCCTGTACTTTTATTGCATCGATCAATTATAAGGGTCAATTATAAGGATGAAATCCTCTAACAAACATGATAAATAAAATGAAAGGAAAACCAGGAAATCTTAAATTAATTTAATTATTTACAAAAAATGGTAAACTAACTAATTACGAGTAGTTGCTCGAAATGGGCTCCATGCTCTTGGATACACAAATTTATTCTTTTAACGAATTCATTTCTAGTAACCTTTAATAAAGTGTTGTGGTGAATATTATAAATCGTATTCTGAACTTCAACTCTCAACTCGTTGTCATTCGCATAAGATTTCATGTAAATTAGATTTTTTACAAATCCCCACAAAAAAAAATCTAATGGGGTGAGATCTGGCGATCTGATTGTGCCGTTTGTACCAATCCAGGTATTAAAATGGTTATTAATGTAGGCAGTAGTGATTCTGCTGTTATGTGCTGGAGCACCATCTTGCTGTAGAATTATTTGGTTTCGCTCTTCCTCGGGGAATCCATTTAACTCGTTTCTTAAGAGATCCAGTATTTCAATATACTTGACAGTGTTTAAATGACCTTCGTACACGTGGACTAACACAACATTATTTCTCATAATTTCGCAGCAAACGTTGAAAGAAAATCTTACTTGATTGTTAGATTCATGAACACGAACAGGATTCACTCGAGACCAATAATGGTTATTGCGGCGATTGTACATGCCATTATTGCTGAAGTTGGTTTCGTCAGACCATACAATGTTACTCAAAAAATTAGGGTTTCGGTCAATTTCTCCAAGCATGTTTTCACAAAATTGTAATCGTCTGTCACGATCCCCAATATGCAATTTTTGCACCAACCGACCTTCACGATAGCATTTATACTTATACTTTTTCAGCACTTTAAGTATGCGAGTGTGGGTTGTTCCTAATTCATCGGCAGCATCTCTACTTGAAGCCTTTGGAAATGATTCAAAGTATGTTAAAACATCTAGTTCAAAATCGAAATAGTTTTGCTGAATAGTTTGCCGTCTCTTCTTGAAACTACCCGTATTCTTTAAATTTTCTACCATTCTTTTCAATACGAACCGAGTTGGTGCCTGTCGGTCTTGATATCTCTCTCCATACCACCGCAGAGCTAGATTCACGTTTTTGTTATTTAAAAAATAAGCTTCCATTAAATCAAACTGTTCTTGATAAGCCATTTTCACCGTGAGACAAAATGTGAAATGAGTTGTAAAAACAATCAAATGTGAATAACAACTATGACAATCTAATTTTCAAATTTTAATCTAACATTCCATATTTAAATTACCTCATACACGCAGCTACGAGTATGTCGCAAAGGAGTCTGCATTACAAAAGATGGATGTTAGTTAAAGAGCTTTAACTTGACTCATTGAATTTGTAACTTCAGATTTCCTGGTTTTCCTTTCATTTAATTTTTCATGTTTTATAGAGAGATTTCATCCTTATAATTGACCCTAACGATCGATGCAATAAAAGTACAGGGTATAATTTTTTCAGATTTTTTATTGCAGTATTAAGAGTACTTTCCCTCCAGGTGGCATTACAAAATTCCACCCTGTATATTCTTAAGAGGTATATATATCTATAAATCAGTTATTGTGATCAGATAGGCAGTCGCTCTATCTAAAATACTGGTATTCAACTCCATCCGGCTAGACTGGAAGCCGACGAGCTGCTATTCGACAAAAAATAATGACTCGGTGTTTGCATTTACTTTTGCGAAACTCAAAACATTCCCATTATTATTCGTACGAACGTCAGGATTACATCAAATTAGGCTTCAAAATAAATTACACGCCACATTTTTCTGACATAAATCATATTAAGTACTTGATTTATATTAAAACTAGGTCTGATCGGATATTAGGGACAAAATTATTTAAGATTTTTTTTCTGGGCCTGGCTTGTCGTTAATCAAATTATTCTAGGAACTAATTAATTTTCTGATGGAAAACCCAATAACACATAACCTGACCTGGGAATCGAACCCACCATAAAAGTACCGGGATTCGTCAATCTTCAACAATCTGAAATGACCCTGAATTTTTTCGTTTACTGTTCGTTGGGAATAATAAATTAATGTTTCACAACAATCGAGTAACAATATTGCCAGCAACATTTGATGTTACGAGATGTTCTTCTTATTACTATAAAACCGGCTAAGTGCATGTCAGACCACACACAATGAAGGGTTCCGTAGTTGGGATGAAGCTATCCCAAAAACAAACTTAACATTGTAGTTGAAAAACATGTCCTCCCATACATCGATATACGTCACGGTCAATTCTCCAACTGCAAATGTAAGTTGATCACTCGGTAACTTGTAAAGTCTACTAAGCTATGATAGTTTTTCTTTTAATTTCGTTTTAAATTATTAAAACTTTAACATTTATTTTCTTTTATTTTATTCTACTGATCATTTTGTTCAGATATCCAGAAACAACCATTTAGCTGGCAGGGCCAGCTAAATGGCCGCCAGACTGCCAGGCCGCCAACGGGACTTATCGCCGCAATAGTGGCCTATTACGGCGATAAGTCCCGTCTTTGAGGAGTGGCTAGAGAGGCGCCACGGCGTCCTCACATTCCGCCTGGCGCAGGTCCTCACCGGACATGGATGTTTCGGGAGGTTCCTGTTCAGGATAAAGGGGGAGGAAACGCCCGGGTGTCAGCACTGTGTGGATCACCCGGAGGATACGGTGGAGCGTACGGTGGATCGGCGGCGGCGATCTCTCGCGTCCGACCCTGTGAACCAGGGCCATGGTTTATTTATTTAAACTTCTCGCACACAATTAGGTACAAAGGTGGACTTAATGCCTTAGGCATAATAATAGGCTTTATGCTTTAGGCATTCTCTACCAGTCAGTATGGTTCGGAGCGAGAGTGCATTGGAGGCCGTCACCGCCTTCTGCGAAGCAGTAATGCTCGCGAAGGAGGACGCGGAACGCGTGAGGGAGAGACAGGGTTCGCGCCCTCACGCCCCTAGTCGCCGCAGGAGACGCCCTGGGCGTCGGGAGTCGCAAGCCGATTTCCGGCCACCGTAGGCGCGGGCCTGCGGATGGTGAGCGATGGGTAGCTCGCCGTCCGATAAGGACCAGGCCCGGGTCGACGGCGCGTTGTGTTCCACGCGTGCCACAAATAGACGTCAGCACGAATTGACGGGGTCCATTAGGGCCAATGCCTGCCAGGGTTGCGAGTTTGTCCGAAAGGGATATCGTGGCCCTGGCACACAGGAAAATGAAGGAACACGGGTTAGTTTTAGTCAGTAAAAGTCTGACACGCCCTTCCGCTCCGTCTAGAGCGGAAGAAGATATTTGATAGTTTCCCACCCAAAAAAATGGTTTTGACAGACCAGCAAAATTTTTGAACGGCCTATGCAACTATATTATCCATACACCATGGAATAGCCAGCGCCTTCTTTAGGCGCGTTGAGCACTTTTTGGGTGAACAAAAATCATGGAACTCGCGTCATCGTCACCGAACGCTAGTTTTCACTTCTATCGGCAGTCCCCAATGACTGCCCCTTGTTTTTTCATGATTAATTTTACCACGTTGTGGGCGTAAATAATATGTACACTCATGCCAAACTACTGCCTTCTAGTACTAATAGTCTGTGAGCTAAGCTGGGGACAGACAGGCAGACAGACGGACATGGCGAAACTATAAGGATTGTTGACTATGGAACCCTAAAAACTAAACATTATCATGCTGCTAACAACGCTGCTACATTCCAAGTTACCAGTATCATTATTGCCCATAAACAGCCGCGTAACGTTCCCACTGCTGGGATACAGGCCTGCTTTCTGTGAGAGGTAGTACCTAATCCTCCATGCCGGCTGAGTGCAGGTTGGTGGATGTCACATGCCTTCGATTTTTTTTGTTTCTTGGACCTATCGGTTTCCTCACGATGTGTTCCTTCTCCGTTTCGAAAGCAGTGGTAGTGAAAAAACTCCACAAAGTAAATTGCCAGTGGCTGTGTTTGAACCCACGACTAACGACTCGTTTTCGCGGCCGTGGTGGTTACCGCTGCACTACCCCTGCTTTCAACCCCAATACCAATCTGAAAAGGCCCACAATTTTTGAAGTTGAATGTGTTTCAAATAGGCAAGTCAAATACAAAGATACTTAATGAACATTAACATAAAAAAATTGATTCTAATTGCCCCTTGAAAAAGTTAGTTTTGTATGGAGAAGAATAGGCAAGAACCTCTACTGTTACTCTTTTAACATGTTTTACAATATTCTGTATACATTAATTAGGGTTGTACGTTGTTTTATAGAAAATAGTTTCATAGAATTTCGTTTCACGTTATTCAGTGTTTTTATCTTATACTTCAAATTATAATTTGAGTTTATTTTATTTTACAGAACAATTCAAGCAAATAAACTTGAAAAAAAAAATATGCGAAGGATTTAAAATTCAATATTGAAATGAAATGTCTTATAGCACTTAGTTACTTGAAACATTCAAAATGATACACCAAAAATAGAGGGTATCTGGTGCTCGGCGGCCGCTGCCGCGGGATGCTCGCTACGCTCGCTCGCCTTCGCGCGTTAATGGTCACTGTTCTAACTTAACCTAACCCAAATGATTCAATAACAGTAGATGGTTTCTGACGCATTATGAAAAAATACACCGAACAAACAATATTCGTTAAAAATAATTCTACTGTTCGATAAGTTTGTTCAAAAAAAAAGTTAATATAAAATTCATTGAATTGTGTTTCTGTAAACTATGTTTCATTCAACTACATAGTCGTTGAGACAGTATTATTCTAAATAAAAATACAAGGACCAAATATTATATGAAACATTTTCTACGAAACAAAATTCTATGAAATTTCTGTCTGCGAAACAAGGAAACACTATTAATTAGGTATTTATTTTAATGTGAAGCCGATGAACCTAGAATAAATTTACTACACCACAATAGGTAAATAGAATTAAAAATTGAAGCAACGGCGGATAAATTAAATATGTAATAGATACATAATAGGTTGGGGAAGAAGCTTCTTCGCATTTTTTTAAGTAAATTCAAAACATTTTTTAATATAGTTTATTTACATTTAACTAAAGTATGTAGGTACTGATCCCATTACTATAGAAATTTTGGGACTTCTGATCAAAATACCGCGACAAATGGTTTTGGCAGTCCTCTCGTGATGTTAACCTGACACTACCTAAAGAATTCTGAAAAGACCGAAACAGGTGGAAATCTGAAGGTGCAAAGTCAGGACTATACGGCGGATGCATTAACACCTCCCAGCCAAACTCTCTTAATTTTTGCTGAGTGGCTAAAGATGTGTGAGGTTCTTCTGTTGATTAATTCCGGCCGCTTTCTCTCAACTTCTTGCTTTAATCTCATCAGTTGTTCGCAGTAGAGTTCAGAATCGATGGTCCTGCCGGGTGGTAACAGCTCATAATGAATAATGCCCTTCCAATCCCACCACACACACAGAATCACCTTGTTGCGAGTTAACCCGGGTTTCGCCACAGTCTGTGAAGCCTGACCGGCCTTTGACCACAACCTTTTTAGCACGTTCTTGTCGTACGTGATCCACTTTTCATCACCAGCTTCTTCAAAAATGGTTCGGTTTCATTACGTCGTAATAAAGAATCAGAAATGAGTACACGGTTCATTAGGTTTCTTTCAGTGAGCTCGTGAGGTACCCAAATATCGAGCTTTTTTGTGTACCCAGTTTTTTTCAAATGTGCCATAACTGTTTTGTGGCACTAGGTCCATAAACATCGCAATTTATTTTTCGCGGCTTGCGTTGCATTTTTACCTTTTTTATAGTAAAATTTTAAAATGTATCGAATTTCTTCATTAGATTCACTCATCTTGACAGTACGAAAAACAAATGAAAATCACACATTTTCCTAATTTGAATTTGGAATTATGTTCTTTAAAATTTAAACTTCCAATGATACCAAAACCAGCCAGATACAAATAGTATAGCCAAAGAGATTTTATTACAAGTTCATACATACTATAATGCGAAAAGATTTTTTCTCCAACGTAATATATGGTGCTCAACATATTTAAAAACATTGTAAAAGTAGACGATTTTCCAAAAAAAATAACAAGTAATAAATCAGAGCGTGAGTTAAAGTAATCACAGAATGTAAAATCAATGTCGTAAAAATTATAAGATGTACAGCTAAATAAGCAACTAGTTTCATTTTGTCTAGTACTACGGAGCCGGAAAAAAGCCAACAACAGTGACCAATCCGGGATCAGACCCGCACAAAGCAATCGGGCTTGCGACCATTAGACCTAAATCTAAAGTGATCGATCTAAACACATAAAATATTACCACTTCTTGGCAACCTCACGGCCAGAAGATCTGACATGTGATAAGGGTACTTTACATACTGCCTTACAAGGCGGCTTTGTCCTGTATTTTTGTAATTTATGGTAAGCAATTTCGTATCGGGTTTAAATTTTTTTGCGTGTATGTAATGAGAAAGAAGGAAATATGTAAGTTACGTACGGGGTGAAATATAACTTTAATAAGAAAAGTGGACCAAGAAGGTATAAGAATTTCCATTTGATTTCTTTAGAAAACAACTGAAGGCCGATTCCCGTTAAAAACGTTCAAAATCGAATAGTAATCTAATCTCAGTGACAATCAATGTCAAAAACTTGACAAAAATGTAGGTACTATGAGATATTTTTGACAGATCTATGCTGAGAATGAAATGGGAATGAGGGTTTTCATTTTCAATTCACGCCACCAGTGGGCACCACTTTGACAAGAGGTCTTCCATTTCAACATTGATTATGAAATAATATTTATGATAACGTTCATCATTCGTTTCATTCATTCGTTCATCATTCAGTCATCATGACTAAAGAAATTATAGGCGCTTCGACACTTTTGACAGATCCTGATCTGACGTCTCATTGCTGCCCTCCGGTTTGTGAGTGTGGTTTGTGACATTATGCATACAGATTCTCAAAAATAAACAAAAGCTTTTGATACCTCAATAGTGTAAAAATACATATTTTTCTATAATTGCAATACTATGTACAAACTTAAAGGTTCGTAATGATTACTAAATCATAACTTATGTAACAAAAATACAAGAATAATATGAACTTTTAAAAAGTTTTGGTTAAAAGCAAAGTAGTACCAGGGAAAGCTTTTAGTAAGAGCAACCCAAAATGTATTTGTAAGTGTAATCTTCAGTATTGGGGAATTAATCAGATAAGTAGGTATGTCTCTGAGGCTTTATCTAATACAGTTAGGCACCTTCTTGTTTCAAAATAGAACATGATAATGAAAGCCTTTACGAACCTGCGGGGTAATTTTCGTAACACACTATCTTTAGTAATGGGTTTAATTTTGACAATTTAACAACAACCATTGCGTTATTACGTTGTGGAGCAGACAAATTTTTCGAAAATATGAAGAAATGGATTAGCAATATACTTCAAAATCATTCAGATTACGATTGATAGGTTGTTACGGAATTACGATGATGAGGGAGTTCTCTTTTAAAGCGTTTCATATTTCTGCAAAGACTTTCAACAATACTGACATTAGTTTTCGGTAGCAACCCGGTTGAGTGATTTTTGGGTCTGTGGTTCACAAAAAAAATACCCCGTAAACTGCTTATGTCATCTGTAGTACACATACGTCAGTTTTTTATAGTGATTTCAATTTAGTTCTTGTTGCATAAGTCAGTTCAATACATTTTTGACATTTCCATCATGGTTATCGCACACAGAATGTCACTTATTCTAAGCCGTAACTAAGGTTACGTAAAAATAACTCTTTGTGTTACTCCTGCCTAGTTCCTATTGTTCGGAAGTGCAAATACGCTGCCTAGGGTGGAGCTCACAGATTTAGAGTAAGCTAGATACTACAAGCCGTCCGACCAAGCGTGCCTTAAAGTTTGTGCTATGCACAAACTTCGGGCATTATTGCGACTTCCATGTAAAATTAAAAAATGTCAACGCACGTCCGCTCCTGACGAAGTCTATTAGGCACACACACGCGCTTAGCGATTGAAACGACTGTGTTTACGTTGAGCACATCACTAAATGGCTGGGGTGACGTCATCCTAGGTATAAAAAAGATGACACAGTTTTCATACTATCTAATGAACATGCGGTATCTAGCCTACTCCAAACCTGTGTACGAATTATTTTTAACCGACTTTCAAAAAGGAGGAGTTACGTATGTTCGGATGTATAATACGTATTTAACGGTTTGCGATTCGATTAGGTACTTTAATAAGGTTGCTAAGAAATGTATACTCGTTAATATGCGTATTGTGAGTGGCAGTTCTCCTGGTTCTTACCAGGAGCACTCCTCAACAATTAATTTAACGTTCTAGCATCGGGAAAAGCAATACTTTGTAAAAGGTGATGAGCATTAAATTAGGCCATTGTAACTTTGACAAATTAAAAACTGACCCACTTAAAAGTTTTTCTGTACCAGGCCGGAGTTATGTTTGGTGCCCGGTTAAAATCAGTAGGTTGGCCCGGGGTCAGTGGACCGCTCAACTAGCGTTTGGGTGTAAAGTCAGGGAAATTAATTGTTTATCAAATTGACAATTCATGGCAATTTTTCGTGTTCAAAAAAGAAAAGAAAGAAAAAAAATTGTTTATTCTGTACAGACAAAACACACTTAAACAAAAAAACCGACCAAGTGCGTGTCGGACCACGCACAATGAATGGTTCCATAACATTGTAGTTGAAATAAGATTGTTATACAAGGGTCGAAAGGAATTGGTTACTTTCACCCGTGTTATACACTCTACTTTTCATTTCAAATATAAAGAAAGTAAAAAAAAATAGTTTTTCTAAAATATATTATTTTCTTGCTTGCTGTTCGCCACTTCATAAAATCATTGTACCTATGTATTTAAATATCTTTCCTTTGAAATTTCTGGCAAAAGATTTTCGATTACTGTATTTGCCTCATGTTTAACCGAATCTGGGATCAACATTTCAGAATCGCTTGAACTCATTTTTATTCATTAATCAAATATTAGCCTATAAAAACAAGATTTTGAATTTCGATGCAGCTTACAAACTTAGTATCCCGTCAAATTACATAGTCTTTTTTTTAAATTTTAAACATGGAACACACTGCGTCACCGCCGCGGGTCGTCCCGCTTAATATGTATTTTTTTAAATTCATACTGGCTGTTTATACACTCATAAGACGACAGCTTTTTTTTTATTGTGTACAATTTTTCGCAGCTGACAGTTCTATTTTTAAAATTCATTCCCGCCCTAGGGGCCTTCTTCTGGGAAGCAATTACTATGAGGCTTTCCCGCCCAAGGGTGGGGATCAGCGTCTGCCACCCGCTACTCGGATCAAACAAACTACTTTCCGAGTAAGAGAAATAAAAAACATGTTCCCTCATACATTCTAATTGTAAATGTAAGTTTGTGCGCACAATATTGAGAGATTTGCCATGTTATTTTAAGATCTATAACTAAAATACTATTTCCTGTATTTTCGTCTATTTTCTTAAATAGTTATAAAAGTAAGTATTTATTTTATAACTATAACAAATAAATATCTGAAACACTTACAAAAAGCCCTTTCATTTGTTATGACATACGAGTTACATTTTTTTTTTTTTTCCCATCCACACAATCAAAATTCATATATTTACGTTACACGTCCGTGTTTGGGTCACAGAAGCCACTATGTGAACCGAATATCAACTTAGTCGGTCCAATAGATTTGGAGCAAATCGGCTGCGACAGACGGACAGACAGACAGACAGACACGA
Organism: Tiliacea citrago; assembly: GCA_963921375.1. NCBI lineage: Eukaryota > Metazoa > Arthropoda > Insecta > Lepidoptera > Noctuidae > Tiliacea > Tiliacea citrago. The sequence continues at coordinate 4,617,798 of OY992801.1, forward strand.
GTGAGTTAAAGGTTCCGTTTTTTCCTTTTGAGGTATGGAACCCTAAAAATTACAAAATTCAACTTACAAAGTAGCCAAAACCCATAAACAACTATTCCTGAATGACGGCTGTGATTATATTATTATTATACGGGTAATATAAGTTGGTATATTTATTTCCCTGACTTTACAATTAAACAGCCCCTAACTACTCCCTCGAAGAATACAGGCATGATGTTACCTACATTGATACATGTAAAACTTATCTTTACATTAATAACTTGTAGCCTAAAAATATGATCTCTCATTAATTGTTTGTAATAATATTACCTAAATAATATAATTTTATCTAAACTTAATAATAGTACTTTATGAAAATAGCTAACTACTTTCCAATATTAGAATTATTTATATTGTTTATGTATTTTTTTTTTTCGCTTTGTGTCTGACAACGGCTCTAAGCCCTTTGTTAACATCTTATTTTTACCTTGTAGAACGCAAATAAATGAATATGAATATGTTATGTATGTAACAAGTTTCAAACAAACATAGATACAGTAATCCGTGATTAAAATCTTCTAAACAATTGAATCTCATTATTCCCCTAGTCTTATCCCAATTTTTTGCGATCGGCGCAACATGTCCCTTTCTTCCATACTTCTTTATTAGTCGACATCTCGGTAGTCACTCCCTTTCAGCCATATCATCTTTCACACAGTCCATCCATCATTTCTTTGGTCTTTCCCTACTCATAAAGCCATCCACATCCATACTCAAAAATTTCCTCACGACATTTTCCTCATTCCTCCGCATCACATGCCCATACCTTGACACCAGATTTCCACACACCTTTTCAGTCACCGGTGCCACTTTCAGACTTCCAAAACCAACAAACAATTGAATATATTATGTTGTACAATAGTAATGACGCTTTTACCTCGAGTGCAAAGAGCCTTTTAATCAATATCATTTCACATCCATTACCTACTAAAACTTATAACAAGGCAATGAATAGTCTTTTAAAACCACTTCAGAAAATTAAGCGGTGTTTTGACTTGACTTTCATTTACAGGCTGTTTCATTTTAAAATTAATTTAAAAAAAAATGGTTGTTTATACATATTTATAATTCTTTCTTTTTTCTATTTCTTCCCGTGGGTGTCGTAAATAAAAGGCGACTAAGGGACTTACTAGAATGGGCAGCAGCGTTCTCTATGCATTTTAACACCAAACTGCGATCGCCAACCCGCTTGCCTAATGATGATAATTGTCATAACAATTAAAAATATTTATATTATGATAAAAATTAATTGTACGGAGTCGAAAATAATTTAAAAAGTAATGGTTTTTTAAATTATTTTTGACTCTGTGTAATGAGGTTTCTGCATTTGCTCCTATTTTAATGAATAAGAATGGGTGGGTAGAACTTTTTAGCGGTCGCCGTTTTTACTGTAACCGATCTGGCTATTTACAATCATTCGATGCGCGCAAGAGTCTACAATACCTCAAAATGCTTTGCATGATCCGCCGTTATATCTCTCTATATATAAATTTATCAGAGATTACGAATTCAAGTACCTAATCACACTAATATTAAAAAGGCGAAAGTTTGTGAGTGTGTGTGTGTGTGTGTATGTTTGTTATTTCTTCACGCTCAAATGGCTGAACCAATTTTGATAAAATTTTGTATGGAGGTAGATGACACCCTGGATTAAGACATAGGCTACTTTTTATCCCGATATTCCCACGGGATCGAGACTTACGCGGGTGAAACCGCGGGGCGCAGCTAGTTATTATATACTAGCTGCATCCCACGGTTTCACCCGCGTAAGTCTCTTTATCAAAATTGGTCCAGGCGTTAGAGCGTGAAGAAGTAACAAACATACACACACACACACTTACAAACTTTCGCCTTTTTAATATTAGTGTGATATTTTAAATTATCTAGTTCTGGTTTTGTTTTTGTAACTACTTTGTTTTTAGTAGTTAACAGGATTTGTGTATTATATCTCCATACTTAAAAATAGGCCTCAAGTTACTTATTAAAATCTGCTGATTATGAAATAAACTTATTATTATAATTAAAAAAAAAACGCTAGTATTGAAAAAACAAACTTCAAATTAGATCATGTCGAACCTTTGCATAATAATTGTACTAAATATAAAGCAGATACTACGTTTAAAATATTTTTTAAATAACAATTATTTTCACCGTAAAAAGAAATTGTTTTTATTTTTAATTCTTTTGTTTTATTTTAAAAAAAAAACGTTGCCCTACATTAGGCATTTCTCCTGTATCGTGGGTGCGTTTACAAACATTTAAACTTACATACACAAACAGCCAGACCCGGAACAACTACTTGTAGGTCATACAAATATTTGTTCCGTGCGGGAATCGAACCCGCGACACGCAGCGCAGCAGTCAATCGCTTAACCACAGTACTTGCCGTGCTGTCGAATTACCTAAACTATCGGCTCCTTGGAGCCTTCTCCCTGCCACCCAGTAAAATAAAAGAGAAAATAACATTTCAATATTTCAAATTCTAGGCAGTAGCAGTAGCTTAGCGAGACTGAACTACGGTACTACTCGTACATTAAGTAAGTCATGCCCGCCCACGCTGTTCCAACAATAATAAATGAGCTGAAAACTTTGTAACAAATATCTTCATTACTGTCCGAAATAAATCACTCGAGCAATCTCATTTGGAAAGTATTCTCACCTTTCAAACTTTTGCTATAGTTAGCGATTACCCGGAGTTTTTGTTGCCATTAACCAAGCAGGTAAAAAGGAGGATTAATTACTGTTTATTTTTTTATTTTTCTTTTTAAACTTTTTATTTCTACATGGGCTTGATCTTGACCTCGACCTCGCCTGATGGAAAGCGTTGTATTAGGTCTACCTGGGGGTCTACTCCGAACATAAATCCGAAGTATCGGCTGAATGTTCAGCCGTTTCTTGACTACGGCTAACTATGGCTGACTACGGATCATACGAATCATATACCCCAAATTCGAGGGGTTTACTAGTAGCCACTACAGATTTTCACTATCCACCTTTTTAAAAAAAAAAAAAAAAAACGTTTCTCCACACTAGGAATTTCTCCTGTATCGTGGGTGCGTTTACAAACATTTAAACTCACATACACAAACAGCCAGACCCGGAACAACTACTTATAGGTCATACAAACAATTGCTCCGTGCGGGAATCAAACCCCCGACACGCAGCAGTCAATTGCTTAACCACTGCGCCAACCGTGCCGGCAAACCTCCTGGCTCCATCATCAGACCCTCGACAGAAAGTGTAATATATTGGACTTATCAAAACAAATCATATGACCCCAAACTCGAGGGCTTTACCAGCCATTGAAGAGTTCCACTATCCACCTTCTGGCTCCATCATCAGACCCTCTAAACCAAGTGCAATATATTGGACTCATCAAAACTATTCATATGACCCAAAACTCGAGGGGTTTACTAGTAGCTACTGCAGAGTTTCACTATCCCCCTCCTAGCTCCATCGTCAGACTCTCAAGATACCAATATATTGGACTCATTAACATAAATCATATGACTCCAAACTGGAGGCGTTTACTAGTAGCCACTGAAGAGTTCCACTATCCACCTCCTGGTTTCATCATCAGACCCTCGTTAGCCAGCCAAATCTATCGAACTCGTCAAAACGAATCATAAGAGCCCAAATTCCAAGGGGGTTACAAGTAGCCACTGGAGAGTTTCACTATCCACCTTCTTTTTTTTTTGGGTGGTAAATTATTAAATGACTTCTCCCGCTCTGGGCGGAGCGGGAGGGCGTGTCATACTTTTACTGACTAAAACCCACCCGTGTTCCTTCCGTTGCCTGTGTGCCAGGGCCACGATATCCCTTTCGGACAAACTAAATCCACCTCCTGGCGCCATCTTCAAATCAGCTCCAAGATACCACATTATAGTATTGTCATCGAAACTGCATACACATACAAAGTTTTAATTTGATACGACAGTTAGATCAAAATTTGACTTGACAAGATTTGATCACATCCTTTGAACCTAATAAAAGGGTGGCTAAATAATAATCACCGCACGGGTCGATCACCGGTTAAGGTACGCTTGCCGATGCAGATGCGTGGATGGGTGACCATCCATTGTATATCTAGACCTCTCCGTGCCTCGGAAATCACGTTAAACCGTTGGTCTTGGCTGTCATCTGTAGATCTGGGACAGTCGTTACGGGAAGTCAGAAGCCCGAAATCTCCTGTCTGACAACCAGTCTTACTAAGGGGTATCGTATTACCCAGTAACTGGGCTGTGGAGGTCAGATAGGCATGTAAAATACTGGTATTGAGCTGCATCCGGTTAGATGCCGACCCGATGGTTGCGTGGTGGCTGCTTTTGATGTCAGGGGAGCCGCTGTCGTACCACGTCCACGACGAACTGCTATATTCCAGCACAATCCTGATGATATTTAACCTGCTGAACCACTAATACGACGAACACTTCTGGTAAAGTCTATCCTGCGCCGTTTTATTTATTAATCAACTGATTCTAATTAAGATCACAAATATTTCTTCTGAAGAATATTAAAACTGATTAAAATCTGACTCTGTAATATTTTACTAAAATGAATACGCACCACCCTGGGTCTTCTTCAAAATAAGTTACTGTTAAAAAGTTTTGATATTTTGCTCCCTCGATGTTTAATTCAATTTATTTGTCGCTTTATTCTTGTCCCATTAAATTTATTATCTTAATTAAATTAATGAAGAATTAAGACGGCAGACGCTTAGAATTCAATTTGGAATGAAAACACCTTTGTTCAAGTCCGGAGAGAATTTTATATTGTTGGTATCTATCTATACATAATGTCGCGAAACCTAAAAATAAACAAGCTCACAACCTAACCGGATTTTGTGACAAAATTTGTAAAACCATGCAAAATATCTTAATAATGTTTTCTGATGAAGTATTTGCCTATTAAAAATATCGCAAGATTATCTCTCTGAAGATAAACTGCTCAAATCCAGACTTAATCGAGAAAAAAGCAATCCAAATTGAGCAGCATTTTGTAGGTACTTAGTACCAAAACACCTCGCTATCGTTTTCAACGTACTCGTATCTATCCATGAAAACAATAAAATAGACTCATCTCTGGAACTCGGAACAACCCCGAGCTATATTTGTGACAATAGTGAGAGAACATCAGATGTTCTTTTGCTACTAATTTTAACATGAAACTTTGCACTTACGCAGTTTCGAGACATTACATTGTGTCAAACACACCAGTCTCAACTCGATTTTAAACAAAAAACTAAGTTGTTTGGTTCAGGTGGTTTGTTTTGATGAAATGTCAAGGAGACTACCTACAAAGTACCAAAAGTATCCAAAGTATCTTTTGGCGCGTGCCCAAAATTGGAACTAACGGCGCGATCTTGTTTTTTCAATACAATTTCTGTGACAAAGGGGAAGATAACCGTCACAATGGCGCTGTCGTAGCTAGTTCCCAAAACAGGCTAATAATACAAGGCGACAGGTGTTTTTTTTTTTTTTCAAACTTAGAGTCCACCATTTTCCAAAAGACTTTAAAATTAGAAAATTGCGGCGTATAAGTATTTATAGAGCAAAAATTGTAATTAACCAGAGTTTCAGGTTGTAAGTAAACATTTTGAAGAAAGTGATTACAAATCAAAATCAAATCAAATCATTAATTTGTATGTTATAAATAAAATAGAAATCGTCAAAGACAGATCCGACTGACTAGAAGGGTTACCTATGTTTTTGATGTATGTATTTGTATGGTACATAGTACTGCCCTATGTATGTAGGATTCTTTATTCTCTCGTAGCATCCAGATAACTGGATGCATTATAATGATTCACATGTTTTTGATGATGATGATAAACTCATGATTTACATGAGGTTTGCGGTGACCGCCCAGCGGAATGCACTTCACTTTCGACCGAAATCCGAAGTATTTTGAAGGAAATTCTTAATCCAATAGGTGAAAGGTGACGTTTCACAAAAATCAACATGGCGGACTTTAGAACCCAATATGTAAAGTTATGAAAAAAGTTATTAATACGTTATTAGGGCTTTAGCCGACGATTCCAAAAATATGACAAGAGACCCTGGGGTCACCAGGGTTTTACTTATTTTGATTGGTTCACCAAGAATTGTTTACACTGGTTTTATGCTTTAGGTCACATGCAAAATTGTGATGCATCAATCACTTACAGTCATAAGTCATATTTTAGGAATCGTCTATTGTCTACGTCAAAAAATAACTTATTGGCATAAATATATAAGTAAGTACTAAAGCGTACTCTTTCTAACACACAAAATATTTCGTATAGAAAAAGAAAAAAAAAACATTGCGTTGCATTATTTATAAGAGACGTCAAAAAGTCTATGCCAACTTTTTTTAGAGTGTTGTTTAGTGGTTCTAAGCATAGTCATTTAATTCTCTACCGATTTCAAGCTATGTCATGGTTCAAATCACAAATTTCAAAACTAACATCGGCCAAACTTGTCGCATACGTCGATCGATCTAAAGTAGATTGACTAGCCACTCCAAGGTTTTTGACAAGAATCTAATCTAGATTCATCGGCACCCCAAAGACCTCTATGCTAGTTAAAAGTCTGTGCAAAGATTAAATGACATAATGTATAACAAATGCATGACATGACGGGCAGTGACAATGATTAAGAACGATAAAGAATGTGCTGCCATTACATATTTTTAAGACTGGACTGATCTATTGATTTAAAAAATGTAATTCATACATTAATCAATTATTAAACATCATGTTCATTACAGTCTAGTTATTATTCAATACCCTTTAAACACAGTTTTAATATTTTATATTCTTAAAATACTCGCGGTATCATATTAATTGTTAAAATAAGCATGTCCCAATTACCATAATATTTCGAAAACTGGCAACATAAATATCTCCCCGAATTGGAATCAATAAAATTATTTTTTTAAATATTTTCTGCAAAGTTTTCCCAAGTAATGAAAGTTGTGATTTCAAATATTTTCAGTTATATTTTTTGTATATTTATCTCTCTGTCTGTGTCAGGCCAGACTGTATCCATGTCCTAATGTATAGACCGGTGCGTAGACAGTGTACACAGACATTTCATAAATGTTTACCAACAACGCCCCCTGTCAAAGCCATTTAAGAGCATAAAACATCCTTGTAGAGCTTTAACGCCGGTAGCACATTGCCGCGAAACCATAGTAGCGAAACCGTGGTAGTTCAATTCAACTGGCTCGCGTCATGTCGATGTCGCTACTCGAATCGGATGCGACTAGCAGAACATGATGCGAACCAGTTGAATAAAACTACTGCGGTTTCGCTGTGATGGTTTCATGGCGGAGGTGTGCTACTGGCGTGAATAAGGTGTTTTTAGAAAAGGGGCTGGTAGTTTAGAAACAATTGCGCGGATTGATCCATCTGTGAGTATATTAATGTGCTTTTTCTTTTGTTTAGCACCAAATAATGATTTATCTACATTAAGCTGCCGTAGACTATCCGTGGTTACGAGACTATTAATTACACGTCTAGAAACTTCTGTAGTTTACAGCATTCTAGCTAGTGGATCCCGGATGCTTCAGCTAGGCAACGGAGGACAAATAAGTGTGTATGTAGACTGTGAAACCATTTCCTCGAATAAGACAATCACAAAACGAACCGGCTCTTACGAAAATATGAGGAAAATAACTCAACCAACATGTAAGCTTAACATTGTTAGAGTACTAAATAAATTATCCAATAATGAATTTAGCGTACAAGGAAAATTCTAACATTCTACTTATCTTTCTTAAGAAGATTTAGAATCAGCCCACGTAGAACGCCAATATTTTGCGACAACCATGTTATTAGGCAATTTCCCTAAGATGCCTGTAGCAATTTGCCTTGGAAAAAAAAAATCTGCAATACTTATCAATATTTTTCTTGAGACAAAAACGCTTGTTTAGCGAACTTATCAAATATTATTAACGACTTATCTACAAAACCTTTTAAGATGGCAGACATTTTTGTAATGCTTCTTTAAGCCGTTGTGACCAAGAATTCGGCCAACATCTTGTGCAGTGTTTTAAAGAGTGATTGAGAAACACGTCATGATGATAGATTTTTTTCCTATATTAGTAAAAACAAAAGTTGCTAATAATTGATGACAATCTTTTAGTCTAGCTAAAATACTTTTATAGGCATGAGGAACAGGGTGTAAAGTTCACCCATCCTCCATAGAAAAGGGAGGATCCTCCGACCAGACGGGTGTCTTATATATTATGGTAGTAGTCGCGCGGTAAACTCTGCTTGCGCGATTTAGAGCTTGTCCAGAAAGGGCGAATTCGCCGCGATTCTCTAGCGCGTATCACGCGCGACCGTTGCGTCCAGAAGGAGCGTACCAACGCAAGTTTCTACTTCATCTATAAACATTTCCGTATCAAAATTTTGGCGCTCCATTTCCGTCGATACGTGCACTCGCTCTGGAGTTCGCGCGTTAACTGGACGCAACAAGGCGTCTCTAGTATCTGGACTCGTGCGAATCAAGCGCGAGTCGAGAGTCTGGCAAAGTGCTCGCGATTTACGCGCGTATTTTGAACTCGCGCGATGCTTGTGGACCCAATGTACTGGCGCCTAGTATCTCGCTAACGCGCGAAAGAATTCGTGCGAAACGTTTCGCGGCGAATTCGCCGTTTCTGGACAAGGTCTTAGGATTTTGCGTGACGTCAGTGAGAAGAGTAGTATGTTAGCACGTGGCGATGTACGTCAAGCAATTTAACTCTAACTTACTATTTTACGTGATACATTACATATTACAACTAAGTATGGTGTCCATTTGCACTATAACACAGTCCTTAGCACTGTCTTAGTATCACTTTGTTTATGTCTATTAAGAAAATATAGCACATCATTCATCATTCTCCTGCCTTTATCCCAATTGATTTGGGGTCAGCACAACATGTCCCTTTCATCCATACTTCTCTATTGGTCGTCATCTCGGTAGTCACTCCCTTTCTAGCCATATCATCTTTCACACAGTCCATCCATCCCTTCTTTGGTCTTCCCCTACTCTCATAGCCATCGACATGTATATTCAAAACTTTCCTAACAACATTTTCCCCATTCCTCCGCATACCATGACAACCGATCTCCGCACAACTTTTCAGTCACCGGTGCCACTTTCAGACATCCTTTTATGTACTCAATTCTTATTCTATCCATTCGTGTCACACCACACATTCCTCTTAGCATTCTCATCTCAGCTGCATGCAATTGCCTTTCATTCATCCTTTTGATAGTACGAGTACATCATTGTTACTAGGTACTTATTATTCATGCACTACACTAACTAAAAATAAATCTAAACTATCAATCTTATTGTGTGACATTATTGTGAAATTAATTATGTGATAAAGACATATTACATTATTGTTAACGTAAAACTTTTTTTTTACAATGTTTGTAAATATCTAATTTACAAACATTGTAAAAAAAAAACGTTTTCCTAAAAAAAATAATATCAGTGTGTGAGTTAATTCATTTTTAATTTAAATTTTATTTTATTAATTATTCATTTAAAATAACCCTGTTTAGGAGAATATCTTATATCTAATCTTACGCCATGCAAGTCAACAACATGGTGGTGGTCATTTAGCAATGATAATGACTGGAACAATTTGGTACAATCAGTATCAGATAAATCTGTACATAGTATAAAAAAGTCACTTTTCCTGTCTGCTTGATTGACCGCGATGTTCTTTTAAACTACGCAATAAGTTTTAATGTAGTTTTCACTATCATTTAAAAAATGTATTTTGGAAGGTGTATTTGTATAATACACTAGCTACGCCCCGTGGTTTCACCCGCATAAGTCTCGATCCCGTCGAAATATTGGGATAAAATCATCTTATGTCCTAAGTCAGGTCATGGCCTACCCATGTGCTAAATTTCATCTAAATCCGTATAGCCGTTTTAGCGTGAAAGCGTAACATAGATACATATAAAAAAATATCTTTATTATAATATTATATTAATTTAGAATAATATTTAACTTTGATATAGCACAAAAATCAAAATAATGTTTTGACATGTCACCACGTACGATTTCGCCCGTGTTAAGGCTCCCACAGGCGAGATGCGACAGCTCGACGCGGCACTTGTAGCACAATTTCTATAAAAACTTCATGAAAAGTTTCACACTGCCTGTCGCACCCGTGGTATCGCGCCAGTCTTCACGAGCCTTTAAGCAGGGACAGGTCGCGGATATTTAATAAATGAAGCATTTTTCCAAGTTTAAGAATTCCTTGTTTTTATCAAAGAAGCTCTAACACTAAAACAAAAGAAAAAATAAACAATCCACAGAATAAGGGCCAATCAAATAACAATGCGTCTTAGCAACTCCTCACTAAGGCGTGTCTTCACGATCGGAGAATAGTTTGTAGTTGACAGAACTAGCCGGAGAACAATACAGCTTTGTGTTCCGCCCTTATGTTGGTATTCAAGAAGATAGGAAGTACTTGTAAATGAACTATTGTATAATTTTATGCAAAAACAATGTCCGGACGCTTGCAGTTATTGGTTCCACCTTCAGTAAGATATTTGTATGCATGAAGGGTATCCGGGGTACCATTATTAATCAAGTCAACTAGTAACATTATTAATGAAGGCACCTAATTAATGAAGGGCAGTCAGCAACAAAAGTCCATAAACAATGTCACGTCTATACATCATCAAAATTGTCACAAGATGATTCTTCAAACTGTTTTTTAGCATTTCATAAAATAGCTAGAAGAAATTTATTAAATAAATCCCAAAGAAATATTAAAAAAAATCTTGTGTTCCGGTTTAGATTGAATATTTTTCTCAATAATTTGGATTTAAACAACTGAACTGATAATTTATTTTGGTTGCTGTTCGTACCTTTGCAGTGACCCTCCTTCTGAAAGAGTTCATCTCTGGCAGTCATTATTCACCTGTTTTGGCCGTCAAGCATTACTGTAGAAACGAACTGGGCTCACATACGCAACGTAAGCAAAGCAAATTATGCGGTAAGTGTGTTTCTAAAGCATAGTTTTTTTTTGATAAATTTAGTCCATCTGCCAACGCAATTGCGTTAGAAGAGTTGGGCCCCCCACCTGTCATAAATTCTTAATACGTTGTGTTGTGTACGTGGGACCAATTTGTCTCTACCATTATTACGCTTCAGTTTATTATATGCTAAGTGTGTTTATGATACTTAGTTTTTAGGGTTCCATACCCAAAGGGTAAAACGGGAACCCTATTACTAGCCCTTCCGCTCCGCCCAGAGCGGGAGAAGTTATTTGATAATTTCCCACCCATAAAAAAAAAAACAGGCAGTATCTCATTAACCGTGATAGTTAGACAGTTGAAATTTTTACAGATGGTATCAGAATAAAATAAATCTTTAAGGGATGTATGTCCCACACAACAAACGTTATTTTTTTGCCGTTTTTATAGATAATGGTACGGATGCCTTCGTGCGCGAGTCCGACTCGCACTTGGCCGGTTTTTTTGTATAAAATCAAGTCCATCTGCCAACCATTGGGCCCCCAGCTGTCATAAATTCTTAATGCGTTGCGTACGTGGGACCAATTTTTCTCTACCGTTATTAAGGCTCATTTTAATTAAATTTACATTCCGTTTTGTATAAGGAAACCACAATTTTCTGAAATTACACAAGCGTTGCGGAACCAAGCAATGACAACGGAACCTACCAACCAAAATAAATTCGGTATGAATACGCTATTTTCCGCTGAGAACTCGTTAAATAAATCTGAATACAATAGTAATTAAAATTAAATTTCCAAGCGTTGTGGTGAGACGTGACTTTCACGTAGTTTTTCACCGAAACATGTCACCCTTCGTTCAAAGCTTGAGGGTTAGTAATATACTTAATACGGCAAACGTTTTCGGTAACTCGTTAATGAGGCGTAGAGCTAAGGAATTAATTGGAACGGCCTGCCGGTGTCTAAGTTACTCGATTACTATAACCTGGTAGTTTTAAAGTGTGAAATAAGAAAAGAAAGAAAATACTCTTATTTGCGGTAAACATAGCAAAGTGTGGTGCCGGACGTAAATAATAGCACCATCCTATTTCTTCCCATGGGTGTCGTAAAAGACGACTATTCTCTTACAAGAGAATGGGCAGCAGCGTTCTCTATGCATTTTAACACCATACTGCGATCGCCAATCCGCCTGCCAAGCATGGCGATTATGGCAACCCCCCCGTTGGCTTATGTCCAGCAGTGGACGTCTTTCAGCTGAAATGATGGCAAAGAAAGGACACAAAAACGAAATGAATAAGTTGGGGGAAAATATGCATCACATCCACGCAAAACGGCCAGCGCTCAGCATATTGCTGCGATCCTATGCGAGACAGAGCCCCAGCGCTGGTTTTTGGCGACAGCCGGCATTGACGTGATGACGTCAACCGGTGCAGCATATAATGAGATAAAAATAAGAAATAAAAAATAAAATAAACAGAATTCTTAGTTCTAAATATTTATAAAAATATATATTTAAAATGACTACATTCCGTTCCGTCGGCAATGACTCACGTGACCCTGGCATAATGTAATCTGTGCGCGCAGCTGTCATAAATCTATTTGTTTGACGTTTTGACATATTGGTTACGTATTAATTATCATGGCGCACTAAGTAATGAAATCATTATAGTGCGCTGGTAGCACATCTCCGCCGCGAAACCATACTAGCGAAACCGCAGTAGGTAAATTGTACTGGTTCGCGTCATATTCCGCTACTCGCATCCGATTCGTGTAGCGGAACATGACGCGCACCAGTACAATTTAACTACTGCGGTTTCGCTGCTATGGTTTCGCGGCGGAGATGTGCTACCAGTCTTAATACGTGAAGCGAAAACTTTGTACCACGTTTTACGAAAATTATGAAGACGGACGAGTATGAAATTTGGCTGGCTCAGTTAAAGTTTATATGGAGGAGGAGTGCAGAAAGATTATTTTTTTATATAATATAAATTAAATTTATAACAAAAACATTACACACACTATCATGCATTTGACACACAAACACATAGTACCAGGGCCTCATGACTTGAAAATTGCTATGCGACAGAAGTGACAGCTTGGGCATGGAATTATTAAGTACTTTATAATAGCATGGAATTAGTGTACTCATGGAACTAGTAAGAATATATAGATAGTACTTGTTGACGGGCCTACACTGTCCTCCCATACCTATTAACACTGTAACTTGGAAACATTCTTAAAGCCCATTTTTTTTTAAAGAGTAACCGCGTAGTTATTTGCCGGCTCTTCTCCATAGGAAACGACCAATTGGAACCGACCAATTGGAACCGTGCACCTAGCTTCTGACGTTTCATAAGTGCCCATGTAGGTTTATGTGAAATAAAAAAAATTGATTTGATTTTGATTTGATTTGATTTGAGAAAGTAGAGGGTCGAATTTTAACCAGTGGACGACCACTAGTCATAAATAACAAATGATGTACTGGGTGCTTGTGTAGGTATGGTTTTTGTAAACAGTATGGGGTCATTAAGTTATTTCTAGAAAAGCGTGCACCAGTGTCGGCCGCATCAACGCTTACCATCAGGTGAGACACCTTTCAAACGCGCGCCTTTTACCTGTTATGTTTATTACGTGTGTGTCCCACTGTTGGGCAAAAGCTTCCGTCCATTCCTTCTCAAAGCGTTCCTACTGGAGAAATGTCTGTATTCGATAAACGATGACATATCCGCGTTTAAAAAAAATTATATTAGTTTATGTGAGACTGGGTAATATTAGTATGTAGTAGCTTGTAATCTTATTGAATTTTTATAATTTTAATGAAATGTTTTTTTTTTTGTTATTTAATGTATTATTTATATTTCAAACACAATGTTCCTGAATAAAAATTGAATTTGAAATTCTTTTTAATCGGTCACGATGCAGCACTAATTCTTTTCAATTATTTAGGAAGGGAGCCCATCACATAAAAAAAAACCTTTTTGGCTGGTTTGAGGTGGCTCTGGAAAAGGATACCTGGAAGAATTTAGAAGATTTCTTTGCCCAGAAGGCAGGGTTGGATAACATAAAAAAAACATTTTTGAATTCGGTTAAAAGTAAACAGAAATGTAAAGCGAACAATTATAAGCTACAGATTATTTGAACAATAGTGACTGAGCAATCGTAGTTCACAAACTGTCGAGTTTTACTAAACTTTGCACTTCCACGCCCTACTAAGTTGAGGCTATTGTTGTGAATCCTTATTGAGGAAATAGGGAAATCATAATCAGCCTATAATGTTCCCACTGCTGGGACACAGGCCTCCTCTCTTCGAGAGGGAGCGCGCTGTTCTACCACGCGGGCCCAGTGCGGGTTGGTAGATGTCACATGTCTTTGAATTTTTGATTCTAGGACATGCCGGTTTCCTCACAATGTTTTCCTTCACCGTTTTGAGAGCAGTGGTGATGAAATTATTTACACAAAGTAAAGCGCCTGCCTGGGTTCGAACCCACGACCTACAACTCGTAAGTCGTTACGACTGGGCCACCACTGCTGGGGAAATAGGGAAATAAAGTACGTATATATAAGTAGGAATACTAGAACTGCCTCTTGGTCTAGTGGTCACAAGCTCTACTGCTGAGCATGAGGTCCGGGGTTCGATTCCCAGGTCGGGCAAAGTGTTATTGGGATTTTCCATCAGAAATTTCTCAGTAGCAGCCCGTAGTCTGGATCTGTGCCCGGTTGATGGCAATAAGCTGGCCCCCTATTACATGGGACTTAAACATAACTGGCGAAATGTGGGTGTACATAGGCACACCTCTGCCTAACCCTTCAGGGATTACAGGCGTGATTTTATGTTATGTTATGTAATACTAGAAGTAGAAATAATATTTATTTGCATAAAACATGGTGTATAAAGGCTCTTACACACTCACGCGATATCGCGGGCGCGACAGGCACCGACAAAGACAATTCCTTTGTCGCTGCATGTCGCGCCCGCGATATCGCGTGTGTTTTTAAGAGCCTTAAAGTGTATATTTGATATTATTAGTCACATTACATAATGTTTCCCGTCAGTAAGTTCTTTCATGCTGTAAAAATTATTGTTGTTTAACCATTTCAGTAATATTTTTTTAAACAATCTAAAATATAAAGTTTTTAAATCACTTGGAATCACATTACATCACACTAATGTTATAAAGGCGAAAGTTTGGGAGTGTGTGTGTTTGTTACTTCTGCACGCCGAAACAGCTGGACCAATTTTGTATGGAAGTAGCTGACACCCTGGATTAAGACATAGGCTACTTTTTATCTCGATATTCCCACGGGATCGAGACTTACGGGCGGGAAACCGCGGGGCGCTGCTAGTTTTATTACAAATTCGAACACACATGGCTAAACAGCCTTTGTTATATTTAGTCAGTCTTGGTAAGTTATTTAATAAATAAGCCTGTGAGGATCTCGCCGGTTTCGAGGATATACATCCTCTGCCTTTTTATATAAGTATTTATGCTTCTGAACAAACATGCATACTTCATAAATATAGAGAGGGTAGCGGTAATAAACCAAGTTCTTTCAATATTGGCCTGCAGGATTCATCAGGTTGAAGCCCATATTTTTTTTGTGCAACAAATACCCTATCTTTAGGACTTTGAAAAATATCCCACGGGAACATAAGGGATGATAAGTATCCAATGTTCTACTCAGGTCATGGTCTGTCCGTATGCCTTTCATCCATGCCCGTTAAGCCGTTAAGGCATAAAAAGGTAACAAATATTTTTTTTGTATTTATTTTACCCCCTTCGGGGTTGATTTTACAAAAACGCTGAACTACATAATTCTTTATTTCTAACCAAAAGAATAAATTTTAATTTTCATATCCCTAACTTGAAACTTTAATTCCCTATAACACCCCCTATATGCGAGCTAAAATAAACTTCGAAATAAAAGTCTCAAGTTTCAAATGTCAAAAGCTTTTGTTTTTGTTTTAAATCATAGGTACGTGAGAAGAACCTTTGTTCCTGACGGCGAGGGTCCCCAGACCGCACACGATTTTTTTTTTCTTTATTGAAATTCCCAGTATGTAGTTGCTCGGATTCTGGATTTGTATTCAGTTTGTGGAAATTAGGTATATTCCGCTCCCTTTTTTAATTAATATACCAAGTTTTTAATTGTAACATTTCTTTTCCAATTAAATACTTTTTGGTGATTTAAAACATATTTTTAAGGTTCCGTAATCAACAAGAACCCTTATAGTTTCGCTATGTCCGTCTGTTTGTCTATCCCTGGCTCAGCTCAGTGACTCTTAGTACTGGAAAGCTTTAATTTGGCATGGGTATACATATTAATCACGCCGACAAAGTATAAGTATTTTTTTTTGAGGGTACTTACTTCCCTTACCAGTAAAATGGGGATGATATTTTTTATCGTCTATCCCATATTGTGGGGTATCGTTGGACAGGCCGTTCAAAAATATTGAGGGACTGTGAAGACTATTTTTTATAATGCAAAGTTTTCTTAGAGTCAAGTCAGCTGCCAGCCGCCCCAGCTGCCACTGCCAGCTAAATGGTTGTTTTGTATATGTGAAAAAAATCATGGCAGTAGTATATAAATAACGAAGTTAAAGGGAAAACTATCACAGCTATGTAGGCTTTACAAGCTAACGACTAATAGTTGACCAAATTATATTTGCAGTTGGAGAATAATTGACCATAATGTATTGATGATCATATTTTTCAGCTACAATGTTAAGTTTGTTTTTAGGATAAATTCATACCAACTACGAAACCCTTCATTGTGCGTGGTCCGACACGCACTTAGAACCGGCCAAGTGCGTGTTCCAAAAACCGTTTTATTGTAACATTTCTATTTCCAATTAAATCATTTTTGGTGTTTATTTTTATTACACTTGTCTCAAAGGCACAGCTTAACATTATTACTGGTGAAATGTCATATCAAAAACATGTGGGCGTTGTCGTGTATCACCTCTGCCAATTCCATCAGAGAATTCAAGAGTGATGTTGATTTTATGTGACAGCTTTTTTAATCCACCTTCTAGCAAAAGAAACGTCTCTTCATTATCCCAGTTTGTAGCGTAATGCTGGGACATAGGCCTCTCGGTGAGAGTGAGTTTGCTGTAATCCACCACGCGGGCCCAGTGCGGGTTGGTAGATGTCACATGTCTTCGAATTTTTCGGTTCTAAGACATGCCGGTTTCCTCACGATGTCGGCGTAATTAGAAAGTAGTAATTAACGACTATAAGTTTTATCTAGTAAAAGCATGTCATATTAAATATATTATGATGTGTCGGGTATTAGAGTGGTTATGTGTTTTATATAGTTTCATGTCTGTAGTTACAGTTAAGCTTAGTATACACGAGGTAATGCAGTATTCATGAATAAATAATTCGTCAGTTTTTGATGTCATCTTCATCATCTTCATGGGCGTCTTGTTCTACTTACTACTAATTATTAGTCCTCCCCCCATTTTAAAAAAAAATAAATAATAACGCACTGAGGGTGCTGCTGCGGCTGCCGTGGCGTTGTAGTGCGTCAGGGATGTTTGCGGACAACAACATTGATGGTTTTGCCGCCATTATAAAAAAAAGATGTGCATCCCTGAGGTCGCGTGTTTGCGGCAGCACCAATAGTATTCTCAGTGTGTTCACAGATCGGTGGGATTCCCCGATGTTGCGGAGGTGGATGCAGCTCCACGCTGAATTTTAATTTTAATTGTTTTGTTAATCTTTGTATGTACTAACACTAGATAATATGTAAAATGGTTACTAACCCTATGGACATTTGTCTGAAATAAAATTATTCTATTCTATTTGTGCCATGCTTCCCTGGTCTGTTCGAGCCTCATTCAGTTCCTCCCCGCGATCTTCTGTGGATCGTCCACTCACCTGGTTTTTGGTCTGCCAACGCTCCTTCTATCGTCTCTCGGCAACCATTCCGTTAGTTTTCGATTTATTGACAGTCATCTGCCTAACCTGCAGGCTAATTGCGTAACACACTATCAGTAGGAATCGGTTTCAATTTGACAGTTCATCAACATTCATTGCGTTAATCTCATTGTTGAGCAGACAAAGTTTTCTAACATATGAAGCAGGAGGTGGTGGTGACCACGTAGGAGATGGCAGGACGAACTGGATAGGTTCTTTCAAAACTGGAAGGAGGACGCGCGGGCTCGCGAACGAAGGAAAGAGTGGGAGGGAGGCCTTTGCCCAGCAGTGGGACAGCATAGACTAGAGAAAAAAAAAAATGAAGCAGTGGATTAGCAATTTACTTCAAAGTCATTCCGATTCCGAATCAAACTGTGTTACGCAATTAGGGTACAGTTCCTGACTTTTGTGAGTTATTTGAGAAAAGTAAACGGAATGTAAACACAAACATTAATACAGTGAAAAGTTACTCCATTACGAATACACTACCGCATAATATTTAAAACGCAAAACAAGCCTTCAATAAAAATAAAACCTGGATAGCTAAACGCTCTTGAATATTGAACTGGGCTTAACAGGCTGAAAAATGCCAAGAGAATCTACCAACAAATGATAAATGGTTCTATTGAGGAGACTACAATAGTGTCCTCAGTCCTAGGGACCAAAATTTGGTCCTTCCGTCCGCTTTTGTGCGGTGGAATAGTTTTCTACAGGCGGTTATATTCTTCCTTGTAATTGTGGTTTAAATGCTATGAAAAAGACCGTTTCGACTAAAAATTCATCGCTAAAAGTAATATCAGCCTGGAACCATTTACTGATGACCTTGGGCCTCCTAACAACCCCTTTTTTTTTTTTTGTTGCCGGGGTGGAAAATCCTCATGGATGTCCTCCGCCCTGGGGTGCCGGAGGGGTCTGTCAGACTCTTACTGACTAAAAACCACCCCCACTCCCACACTTGCACCGGGGATCTTGGGAGCTAGTATTACTTCCGTGATCCCGGGCTAGTGCCGGACCGCCTTTGCGGACCACCTCAATCCTATCAATCAATCTGCAGCCTCTTAATCAGAAAGGAGTTTAGCCATATTTGGTCCAAAATCCAAAACAAAAAAAAAATTGTCACCTAAGTCGGGGAAGTACACCGAAGCATTTTTCACTATGGCACCAAATCTCTACGACCTTTCCTACAGCTGTTTTCATTAAGTCTATTTTACGTACGCCACGTAAGCCAAGGTCCGCAGCCCACAGGGGGATACATACATATAATTATAATATTTTAAGTTGACCTTCACCTATAACCCTGTTGTTTCTTACTTTTTATGTGCAGTATTTACTTTTAATATTCATACTCGTACCTACATGAAAAGACCTGATTTTAGAAATAAATATAAAAAAAAATATATAGGAACACTCGCAGAGGTTTGTTGTCATAGTAGGTAATACATATACAAGGCCATCTTTCATTTATTTTCGCCAATCGGTAGTTTTATATTTTGCTAGATTGTTCTACTTTGGAAAACAACTGAAGGAATGGTCATAGAGATTCGGCGCTATAGTAAAAAAATATTAAGAGGACTTTCCTAACCAGGGTAACACATTTTTCTTCGCCGGCTTTGACTTTGGGTTTTGGGCCCAACTTTGTATGAGTCGTGACTGTTCCCCTTTCATTAAGTGGGCCGTTTACCCATTTGACAACCTAACATAAATGGCATATCCTAAATCAACACAAGGTTTATTTCCACAACTATATTACCTACAATCTCCAGAGCATTGTCCTATATACATAATTACGTACTTACGTGTTACAAAAGCTGATCAAAGAAAAGTGGAACTAAGAAAAAACAAACATCAATTGATCAAAATAAATGTTTTTAGTGTCATAAGTTTTGTAGATCTAGTTCTGATTTTGGAAAGAAAAGATAAACTTCCTTTAACCAACAAGGTTTGGGAATAGTGATGAAGAGATTATCAAGACAATGGATATAATACTCGTAATAGTAAAAAAACAGTGTATGGATTACGGATAGTACATAATATTCTAATCGGGGTGTTTGATGGTATGCATTCCGGTACATGTTGTATTTTAAGTATTATTAATAAATATATTTTTAATCGACTTCCAAAAAGGAGGAAGTTATAATCATGTTCGTCTGTATAAATTTTTTTTGTTTATGTATTTTCACCGATTTCTCAGTCAATTACTGTGGAGCGCTTTTGAAAATTATTTTCGCGTTTGAAAGGGTATTCTCTCGAGGTGGTCCCATTGTCACCAAGTCAGAATCTGATGAGGGGTCCCATGGAAATCGAAGGAAATCCTCAATTATATAATAATAAGCACATCTATAGCGGTTTGAGTATTTTTAATGGTAACTCGTGTATTTGCTCTCGTATAGCAAGATTTGGTGAAGTGGAACTGATGATGAAGACCTCAGATGGCGACCGGAACTACTTAATAACAAGTATATAAAAGGTTGCGATTTGATTAGGTACTTTAATATTGTTGCTAAGCAATTTATGCCCGTCAATGCATATGGTGAGTGGCAGTTCTCCTGGTTCTTACCAGGAGAACTCCTCAACAATTAACGTCCATGCATCAGGAAAAGCAATATTTTGTAAAAGGTGATGAGCAGTTGACATTGAAACTTAGATAAATTATAAACTGACCCATTAAAAAGTGAAAAATAACTTTAATTTCGGAAGTCGGTGGCAAAAAACTAAAATACAGATCCAAAGGCACCGATTTCCGAAATTATTTTTCACTTTGTAGTGTTTTTTTGGAAGTCGGTTGTATAGAATAGAATAGAATAATTTATTTTAGCCAAAAGAAGAAATACAATGCATGTTAAATTAATATAATTATATTTGTACTCAATTTTTGAAAATTGACCCCGATGCTAGGAAAATCCTGTGTTATAGGGGCCATCCATTCGTCCGCTAAGATTATTTGACAAAATTAGGGAAGCTAAAACGTGCAATAGTGTGTGAGTAAGCGCGTGTGATGTGGTGTAATGGGGAACGTGTATGAGTGTGTAATGTGTGTATGAGTGTGTGATATATGATGTGTGTGTGAGTGTGTGATGTATGTATGATGTTATATTGGTAGTTTAATTAGAGAAAACTGCCGCTGAGCTTATACTGGTTTTGATACCACTGACATGCGGCTTAGTGTACTATGTACTATCATTTATCATAATCTAGTAGGCGGTCTAACCGTGGGTATACAAAAGATTATCCAATCCACCCTTTAAAGTAAGACACGCATTATCTATACTAACGCCAACTAGACGAAATTAATTTCATTCTTTGGGATTCAAAACTTTAACTTAATTACGTATGGTTCAGTTTCCATTGCAACTAAAATTGTTTTATGAAGTTAAAGTCAAATTATTTATTTCAAATAGGCACATAAGAGGCACTTTTGAACGTCAAAATTTACAAAAAAATTGAATTGATTCTAGTTGCCCCTTCCAAAAGGTAGTTTCGTATGGAGAATAATGGGCAAGAAACTCCACCGTTACTCTTTTAAAAATGTTTTACAATATTTTGTTTGAGTACATTAATTATTTGATTATATGTGAAGACGATGCACCTAGAATAAAATTAGAATACCATAATAGGTAAAAAAAATAAAAAAACTAAGCAATGAAAAATAACTTAATTATGAGAGAGATACATGGTGCTGACATATTTACAAAAATCGTAAAAGTATGTTTTTCTAAATAAAATCAAATAATAAGTCAGGTAATCACAGAATGTAAAACCAAAATCATAAAAATAACAAATTATATAATTAAAATAGCAACCAGTTTGATTTTGTCTAGACTCTAGATTGTCCTATGGAGCTGGACCAGCATGTTTCCAAGCATTCCTATCCTGGATATAATCCTCTAACTTGTAATATGCTTGTTTACAAAGTATACTTTTAATGTGTTTTAAATTTTCTCTCATTTAATTGCATGAAGTTTAGCGATAGTTTTTATTCAAAAATCAACTGAGATCACTTGAGTTTAAAGTTGATATTTGTATAAGTTGCAATTTTATGTATTTATCTCGGCCTGAGTATACAAAATTCCTTCCAAAAACTCCATTACTCCGTGCAGTGTAACCTTAACTTTATATCAGTTAAACGCGTTTTACTATGGTCTAATTCGAATATGTTTCCGAGCTATGCGTTTCAGTCAAAACGTTTATTGCTCGTAACATCACGCTGTTTACGGCCGTGTACATAAGTAGAGATCGTAAACTGGGTGCTGTCAAGTCTATATGCTATATTAATATGTGGCTGGAATGTTCATCTCCAATTTGTGGTTTTAATTATTTTTAGAACGAAGTTGCAGTAGGACTTGACTGGTAGAAATCGTCACGTAAGGAAAAAGGTGCTGATCCATGCGTCATGTTCGTGAACGGGCGCCGTCAGTAGGGACTGGTCATTTCTTGGCTGCCACGGCTTATTTTAATTGTTTTTTTTTTTTTTGTTTTTATCTTTTTATTACGGACGCTTTTAACGTGCACGTCGTTCTACATTGTTCTCACATGTATAATTTCAACACGAATGATGTAACAAATACTTTGTAACAATATTTTGATTTAAAAGAGTGTCCGTGGAGTTTCTTGCCCGTTCTTCTCCATAGGACCCTATTACGCTTTGGAATGGGCAACTAGCTTCATCTTTCTAACTGACCGACCCCTTGACAATTCAAAAGTGCCTGTAATTGATTTATTTGAAATAAATGCTTTGAGTTTGAGTTCGTTCGCCATGCGACTTTCTCTCTCTCGCTGACTCTTTCTATTATATAAAAGTATGTGTGTTTGTGTAAGTGTCGTGTAAGGAACTTCATTCCTGACGGGGATCTCCCGACTGTTAACGTTTTATTTTTTATTTTTGATGTATAACAATTTCCCTCTCGTTTCTGTAGGGCTGATTTAGTGAAAAGGACGGAAGTGTGTAACAGGAAGTGACAGCTCGAGCATGGAATAAGTAGGTACTTTTTAATAGCATGGAATTAGTAAGTACTTTATAATAGCATGGCATTAGTAAGTAGACCGGAATAGACAAGATTTTGACGACGTAAACATTGCATTCTCAATAGTTACGGATTGGTTTACGACAAATAATTTAGTTCTCAATGCCAAGAAAACGAAATGTATAAAGTTTGCCTTACCGAATGTTAGAAATTTAGGTCCCAACATCGTTTTAGATAAAGAGATGCTTGAAACTGTAGACTCGGCAGTGTTTCTGGGTATAACATTAGATGCCAAACTTCAGTGGGGACCTCATATATCAAGCGCGGGATATAGCGGGAAGGCTCAGTTCGGCCGCATACGCCGCCGCGCCGTCAGGAAAGTAAGACAATACACTGACGTTGATACAGCCCGGTTAGTCTATTTTAGTTATTTTCATAGCGTTATGTCCTACTGTATTCTACTGTGGGGTAAACCAGCTGACTGTTTTTTTAAAGATATTGGTATACTCACGGCGGCATCACAATTCATCTTCGCCAACATCATTATATGTTAGGCAAAATATACACTTATACACTAAAAACAGTGATATTCACAATATTAACACCAGAAATAAGGATAAATTACATGCTCCATTACACCGGCTTCATAAGGTTCATTCATAACTCATTTGTTGGACTTGGTATAACTTTTTATAACAAGCTACCCTCTTCTTTGTTAGATTTGCCTTTTAATGCGTTTAAAGTTAAAGTTAAATCCAAGCTTTGTTCAAAGGTTTACTATTCTATCAATGACTACTTAAACGATAAGAATAGTTGGTCGCTGTGATTAACTCAAGACAATGTTCATGTTCTTTCTCCAGAATTAGCGTACCTACTGACAGATTATATGAGTTCATATAATTGTTTATTTTTATTTGACTGTCTAAGTCAATTTATTTTTATTTATTAGTGACATAATATACTCATGAAAATGTTTTTTTTATGAGTTGTATTGCAATAAGTGGTTAGCTAGCGACCTAGACAATTGATTATATTATTCTTGCCTGAGCAACCGGCAGCAAGTTCGTCATGCTCCCTTAGATGTCACTGCTTGCGGTAGCGTCGGGGGTCGGGTTGCCTCCTTCCCTCAAATATGGCGAGGGCGGTGATGGCTGATCTTTGCGTTATGCTCGTGAACGGGTGCTGCTTGTGGTGACTGGTCGTCTTGCTGACCATGGTTTTATTATTGTTATTAATGATTAACTGTTTTTTATTTTACTTCGATGGTGCTAGTTTATCATTTTTGACTTCCAGTTACAGCTATAGCTTTGTGTGGGCGGGCACGCCCATTATGCCTGGAGGCTTTTATTTAGATACGTTCTGTTTACGTTATTTCTGCTTGAGTATAGTTTTCGACGATTTTTAAGTTTTTTGTTTGGTATAGTGGCGTGTGCTAGCTAACATAAGGCAAATAATTTAATTTAATGTTGTGTTGCGTAATGCAAATTCTTTTACATTTTATTGTATAGATTCAAGTTTTATATCTGAACAGACAGCTGTGCTGCTGGGGAGTTTGTTGCGCCACTACTTCTTCCCAGCTAAAGCACTAGGAAGTGGTGAAGGGTGGGCGTTTTTGGGGGACTGTCTTATGTAATTTTTGACGTTCGAAAAGTGCTGATTCTCAGCCTAGTTTGAATAAATGACTTTTGATTTTTGATTTTTGAGTGTACTCATGGAATTAATAAGTATACTACTAATATGGTACTTCTTCACGCTCAAACGGCTGGACCAATTTTGATAAAATTTTGTATGGAGGTAGCTGACACCCTGGATTAACATATAAGCTACTTTTTATCCCGATATTCACACGGGATCGAGCGGGTGAAACCGCGGGGCACAGCTAGTCTAAAATAAAAGTAGCCTAAGTTACTCCTTATAACATCAACTATCTGCCAGTGAAAGTCCCGTCAGAAATCGGTCCAGCTATTTTGGAGATTAGCCGGAACAAACAGACAGACAGTTAGACAGACAACATTTTTTTAATTGTTTTTTGTTACCTACAAGCACTGTATAAACTTTCTTATACATTTAGTAAAAAGCGGTTATTTTGGCATTACACACTGATCCTTCTATTATATTTATTTGTATGAGTAGAAGATTCGAACTACCATGAGGTATCCGGATGGACCTGTGTACATTTAGAGTGAGGCAATTTTTATCGAAAATGTATCTGAAAAATTGAGTGTAGAATTGGAATATACGTTCATATAGAGGGTAAAAATTAATTCATCATTCTTCTGCCCTTATCCCAATTGATTTGTGGTCGGAGCAACATGTCCCTTTCTTCCATACTTCTCTATTAGTCGTCATCTCGGTAGTCACTTCCTTTCTAGCCATATCATCTTTCACACAGTCCATCCATCGTTTATGTGGTCTTCCCCTACTCTTATAGCCATCGACATTCATACTCAACACTTTCCTCACGGCATATTCCTCATTCCTCCGCATGACACGCCCATACCATAACAACCGATTTCCGCACAACTTTTCAGTCACCGGTGCCACTTTCAGACTTCTTCTTATGTACTCATTTCTTATTCTATCCATTCGTGTCACACCACACATTCCTCTTAGCATTCTCATCTCAGCTACATGCAATTGCCTTTCATTCATCCCTTTTGTGGCCCAACATTCTGATCCATACAAGACAGCAGGGCTGACCATTGTTTTATGTATCTTCCCCTTAAGTTTAAGAAAAGTTAATTAAGGATGGTAATTAATTCAGTTCAGAAAATATCCAAACAATCTGCCTAGCCTTTTCTCAACTATGTTCCAGTTTAACCGGATACAGCTTAATAAAAGTATTTTATATGAAGCGACTGCCTATCTGACCTCCACGACCTAGTTACTGGGTTACACGACACCCCTTAAAGGTGGGTAAGACTGATTGTCAGACTTTAATTCTAACTACCCATAACGACTGCCAAGATCTACGAATGGTAGCCGGGATCAACCCACCAAGAAGAAGCAAACAGTTGGCGTTTATATTTTACATGTAACCCACTTGAATTTTGAACTGAAATCATTTTACGCGTGTTTGAGCACAAAAACCAATCAAATAATCTGCCTAGGCTTTTTCCAACTATGCTTCCAGTCTAACTGGATATAGCTGAATATAGTATTCAGCTGCATCCGGTCCTATCTGACCTCCATAACCCAGTTACTTACCAAGTAACTGGGTTGTGGAGGTCAGATAGGCAATGGGCATTATAACACGATAACCCTTGGTAAGACTGATTGTCAGGCTTTCGGGCTTCTAAATACCCAGAACCATTGTCAAAGATCTGCGAATGACAGCCGGGACCAACAATTTAACATGCTTTACGAGGCACGGAGGGGTCCCGATATGTAATGGATGGTCACCCATCCATGAACCAGCAAGCGTAGCTTAACCCTTTGATCGACTCGTGTGGCTGGTAAAATTTAGCCACCAGCCCGTCGCACTTAAGTATTGTAGTTATTCATATTTTTATAGGAAGGTTAAAATTCAAACAAGACAAAATTGCATGATTATTAAAGTGAAAACTCCTTTAGCCGCGTTGAGAAATTTCCGGTAGGTGCAAAACTTATGGGTTCGCGTCATCGATTACAATTTCGTAATAAAAACTGGAATAATATGGATTTAAACATCACTTATAAAGATAAACAAATCAGATAGTATGACTTTTCTTGGGATAAATCTTTGGATTAATCATATTGATAAGGTATGTGGAAAACTCAGTAAGTTTGGTTATGTTCTATGGCGTTTATCTAACCTCTAATAAGTAGACAAACCACATTACAGGCTTATCATGCATAATTATGTTGGTTCAATACTGCGTTATGGTATACTGGAATGGGGAAACTCGGTGCATTTCGAAAGAGCTTTCATCGCACAAAAGAGGTGTATACGTGCGATTTGTAATGTAGACCCACTTACATCCTATAAACCATCGTTTCGAAAACTTAGAATACTTACATTAACTGGTATTTATATTGAGGAAGTATGTAAATTTACCAAAACTCACCCTGAAATTTAACATCATAAATTTTAATAATAAAATAAATAAATATACATTGAAAAAAATAACTTGCGAAGAAAAGTAGTCCTTCAGACAAAAAGTCTTGACTAAATAAATCTTAGCTTTCTGATGTAAATATTAGAAATGAGATTCTTTTATACGAGTAGTGTTTATTTTGAGCGAAAAAGAGTATTTGTGATTGTAAGCGAAACGACGTTATAACGAATAAAGGAAAAGAAACATATACTGGATACAGTTTTAGGTTATTTTAGTTGCTTAGGGACCGCTTATTAGCCAAGGCGGTTCTACAGCAGTAGAGGAAAATAAAATTGACATATTATTTTCAAGAACGTTCTAATTTCATTCTAAATCTGTCAAAACAACCTTTAATTTACCGATATTTTTGACATTGACGTTGAGATGAGATGGCGACTCGAATATTACATTAATAAATTACGAGAATTGGCCTACAGGTTTGTGGTTCAAAACCTAGCAAGTACTTGCGTAACTTTTTCTAATTAGGTACGTAACTATCATTATATTAATACGTGAAGCGAAAACTTTGTACCCATTTTTACGAAAATGACGTCAGCGTAATTTAGGGGGGTTAAAGTTTCTAAGGAGGAGGAGGGCATTAAAAATGAATTAAATAAAAAAAAAAACATTACACACACTACTATGCGTTTGTCCCACACACATACCACCAGGCCAGCCAGGTCAGGCCAGGGCAGGTACCAGGGCCTTATGAATTGAAGCTATATAGGTGACAGAAGTAACAGATTGAGCAAGGACTAAGTCAGTACTCTATAATATACAACATCATTTTTAGTATATGCGAAACCTGAATATAGTTTGTTCAGAATAAGGAACTGAATCGATTTCAATAATTTTTACACCATGTTATATTTTGTCCCAAAAATATTTAAGTGTGATGGAAAATGTTATCACCATTGAATTACTTACAATACTTCCACCATACGGTTAGGTACCTACTGTTAAATTATTATCAATAAGCGCAAGACAACTATGAAGGCGTGGGGGCGCCGCCGTTAGCATGTTTTTGTACGGACAACCCGGTAACATAACAACCTTATAACTTTGTGATTTTTCATGATAGTTTTGAAATTTTGTACATAGATTCTTTACATAAAAATACTAGACACGTGTTTTGGGTTTCGCATATACTAAAACTAATATTGTATAAGGTGTATCTATTCATACACGAAATCTCTTAAGGGGTCATTGAACCCAACGTTACGAACAACTTTTACTATGGGACCAAAGTTGCAATCGCGATAAAAAAATCTGCTGTTCCCCACATTTTGACGAGTTAAGCGAACATAAATGTAGGGAACAGCTGATTTTTTTTCGCGAAGTGTATGAATAGATACACCTTATATAGGCTTAGTGCATCTAAGTGATACTAGAAACATAGCTTTAAATTTTATTCACTAACGCAATTGTTAATATATGTATACTTAGGTTAAGTTCTATGGGTCTTTGTAACCTGAAAATAAATGGTTTGTTATTATTATATATGTTATTATGCATGATTTTATATAAATATTGACATTGCAGAATATTATATACAATATTACATTAATGTTTACTTTGAAAAGTATTATATTTACTGCTTTATTTTTTTGTGAATGTGAGCACTATGTGGGTCATTATTTTTTTCTTTAAATATTTTCCTATTATTTTATGCTTTTTCTCAGTTTTAATGGTGGTCTGGCATTTTGAGCACTTTATGAGGCCTACCCAAATGTACTTTCTTTGGTATTGTTCGTCAAGTCGTTGAGCTCCTTAAGTCTTGAGTCGAGCTGCACGATTACGACAAATGCTTGCACTGATTGGACAGGTCCACTCAAAATTGTGTGGTTCTTTCCTCAAAAGACCATTTCAGACACAGATCTACATGGTCCTCACATGATCTGACCAAGATTATGTCTGGACTTTAAAAGAGAGTTTGACCCCTGAGTTTGTTTCGCCATTTCTTCTCAGCTGCTTTTCTTCCTGTGGGCGACCACTAGTCAGATAGGAAATGTCGACTACATCTAGCTTATTTTTTACTTTTTAATATGACGTGTAAAAGTGATTCCGATATCCTATTTACAGAATAAACCATTTCATTTCATTTATAATAGCATAGAATTAGTTTACTCATGGAATTAGTAAGTACTCTATAGATTGTATGTAGAGGGGTTCGAATTTCGACCTGTGGGCGACCACTAGTATATTTTAATAGGTGGTTCTTAAGATTTAGGTAGTAATATATATTATAGCAATACGGCTTGACAGTTCGAAACTTTTATTTAATGAAGCCGGAATATACGCAGAATTCGGCAATATAATAGAAATAATCCATTGGACAACGAAGATAAAAACAATGAGATTGTACTCTCAGATATATTCAACCCTAAAGGGCCATAGATCGGTAATGTGATGAAGCACAAGCAAATCCAATACGGAATAAGGAAAAAGTAAATAATGAGCTGGCATCGAATATTCTTATCCGATTTCTTGACACAGAATGCCTAGAGGAAGTGGATACATCGTAGATAATCTTTGTAAAAGAAAATTATGAAGTACGTATTTAAATGGCATAATTTGAGCTCAATTTCTTCTGTTTATACAAATAAATCTGTTTGTAATGTCAAAATAACACCTTTTACTAAATGCATAAGAAAATATAATTACGGTAATTATAACATTTTTTTTTTTCTTTCTGTTTTTGTCTGTATGTCTGTTAGCACCGGCTATTCTCCGAAATGGCTAGACCGATTTTGACGGGCCTTTTACTGGCAGTTAATTGAGGTTATAAGGAGTAACTAAGACAGCAGTTAGTTCCCAAATAAAAATGGAGGTCACATCAAATCGAAATTCAATTTGGGTCTACTACTTTGTCATAGATCATTTTGTGTGAAAGCAAAGCGTATGATACGGTATTTTATGTAATCTTAATCAACTATCTAAAGATTAACTGCCTTATATAAAGATACAAAGAAATCTTACGCGGCTTCGCCCGCGTGGGGGTCGGAAATAATCCCACGGGAACTACGGAGATAAAATGTACCCTTTCTTTCTCCTAAGCGAGGTCATCCATCGGTTTACCCATGTGCCCGGTTTAGTGTAAAGGGGAACAAACAAACTCACTTTCGCATTTATTACGTTAGGATAGTTAGGATATTATATTAACATTGCCTTAAACATATTTTGATTAACACAAACACCGTGTTTGTCAAACAAACATACAAACTTACTTTCGCATATACTCGTAAAGTAAGGATGAGAACACGAGATAGTTTTTCTTAATTCAATACCTGCTGAATTATTTATTGCATTTAAAATATTAGTAAGGATTGGCCATAAAAACAAAGACACATTTTTTAAAGAATCCTAAGAGAAATTGAATTCCAGTTGTGTGGATTTGTCAAATAGGTCTAGTTCAAAATGAATGCCAGACAAGTAGTGCCTTTGTTTTTTTTTTTCACGCTGAGAAATGCATTACGCATGCCCGCTCGTGGGGGACGAGTCGGGGTATGTGGGACTCCTGTCACTACAGTATACCCACTAAAACTCAGCGGTGTTCCCACACCGCCGTGTTGGGAGGGCCATGGGATAACGGCTCAGCCTTTTCTTCCACAACCCTCCCGGCGCATGCCCGCCTAGCTGGCGGGCCCCTCATGCCCGACGCAGGCTATTAACTAAGATTAACCTTGAAGAACTCCTTGAAGGCTCACGGTGAAAAAACCAGGGACCATTTTGGTTACCCATTGAAAGGGTTTTCGATAAGGTTTTTCTAAGCGGTTAATCAAAAACCCATACGATATGGGTAACCCTTTTGAACGGCTTTAATTCAATTTTGGTTACCCGTTGAAAGGGTTTTTGATAAAAACCTATACAGTGTGGGTAACCCTTTTGAACGGCTTAGTTTAAGCCATTCAAAATTACCCACACCGTATGGGTTTTTCTAAAATAGTAACCAAAATGGTCCATGGGTAGAATAGAGATAGAATTGGTCATGCTCCGCGTGCTGGGCAGATATCGAAATAACATAATATTATGATTTTTTCATGTCACTGGGTTCCAAGTAGGTATAGAACCCATTGAATGTGTTATCATGTAACCCTTTAACTGGGTTTCAAGTATAAAACCCATTCAATGGGTTATCATGTAACCTTTTCACTGGGTTTCTAGTACCAAACCCATTCAATGGGCACGATAAAGGTAACCCAATGAATGGGTTACCCCTTAGGGTTTAAGGCTTAACTCTTAACCGGGTTTGTACGGTCCCTGGAAAAAACACGCCGATACCAATAGTTATATTCAACATCTGTCCAGCCTTTTCCCAATTATGTTAGGGTCAGCTTCCAGTCTAACCGGACGCAGCTGAATACCACGTGCTGTATTGAGCCACTGCCCGTCTGACTCCACAAACCATTTACTGGGTAGCACGATACCCCTTGGTAAGACTGGTTGCTAGACTATTGGGCTTCTGACCCGTAACGACTCTCAAAGATCTACGAATGACAGCCGGGACCAACGGTTTAATGTGCTTTCAGAGGCACGGAGAGCTCTCGATATTTATGGCATGGTCACCCATCCACGAACCGACTGCGGCAAGTGTAACTCAAATCGACCCATGCGGCTAATTTTATTTACCTATAACCGATAATATTTATTATCCGTAAAAAAATCAAAAGCTGTTTAACCTCTTTCCTCAAATCCCCAAATTAACGAAAAAAATTCTACCCAAAGAATTGGTTAAAAATTACAAATGAAGCCAAAATTACTTTTTCATTTATACGAATAGAAAGTTATTGGAGTAAAATTAACGTTTAACGTGACGTCACTACGTTAACTTTGTTCTTATAATTAATTTAACGGCAATCTAGTCGGTTTTTTCAGATTAATGATAACGTTGAAGTTTTTGTTGTAAAGATCTGAGATGGTCCATTCAAATTGGGAGGAAGAAACTTTTCACATAAGTGCGGCTAAGACCTTATTTACGGAGACGCGGGGTGTCCCGCGTCACGTTGTGCGGTCCGGCCCGCACTAAATTCAAACATATGGCGTTGTTATGAGAGCGTTTACGGAGAAGCGATTTCACAAGCGTTTGGTTGAAATGCAGGCGGAGCACGCAGATGACACCGCCGCGTCGCACGCGACGCTTATCGCGGCGGCACACGCGGCGTTGCGTTTTTACCCGACTACGGCGAAGCAAAAAGGAGGGTTATTTATAATTCTCCATCCAGGGTAAAACGTAACAACACCCACGGCATCGCACGCCCCAGTACGAGCATACGGCGATATCGCGGCGATATGCGGTGTTTATCATCGCGATGTGCTTTTGTTTTTAATCTAAAAAGATACATTACAGAAATGTACCGTGTTACTCGATTTATGCAGTGGAGTGGACAACGTCAATCGATCAACAGAACCTATCGTAGTCAACTACTGGACATAGGCCTCTCACAGGCTGCGCCACAACACCCTGTCCTCTGTCTTCCGTATCCATTCTGTCCCAGCCACCTTTTTTAAGGTGTTCAGTCCATCTAGCTTGGACGCGTACCACACTATGCTTGCCGATACGCGGTCTCCACTCCAGGACTCGTCTCCACCGGCCATCGGTACTTCGACAAACATGGCCAGCCTGCAGCCACTTCAGCTTGCTTACTCGGAAAGCTATGTAAGTGGACAAGGCTTTAACTAAAACTAAATTCAACATTTATTTTAGTCTTAGTTTCAAATAGAGAGGATATTTAAAATAGGACACAAATTCAAGGAATTCGTCCTTTTCAGATACCTACAAAATTTCATAGAATTAATTTAATAAGTTTGCTTAGCGTCAATAAAACAATACTATTTGCCTTTTCCAGCAGTAAACAATTAAGGGCGAGTTTATAGGTCACCTGAGAAAAGAAAGAAAGAAAGTACGTTTGTTGCGGTAAACATAACTCAAAGAAATAAAAACACAAACACGAAAGAACAAGTTCAGGGAAAATATACATCACATTCATGCAAAACGGCCATCGCTCAGCATAATGCTGCGAACCTTATCGATACAGAGCTCCAGCGCTGGTTTACAGCGACAGTCGGCGTTGACGTGATGAAGTCAACAGGTGCAGCATTAAATGAGATAAAAATAAACAAAATAAGAAATAAAATACTTCGTTATCTATGTTTTATTACAAAGATAATTCTGACTATGTTTTATTATAAATATTAATAAATCAATTTGTCTAGCCTTTTCCCAACCATGTTGGGGTCGGCTTTCTAACCGGATGCAGCTGACTCCCAGTATTTTACATGGAGCGACTGCCTATCTAACCTCCACAACCTAACTATGGGTAGCACAATTATACTCCTTGATAAGACTGGTTGTCAGAATTTGGTCTTCTGACTACCCTTAACGACTGTCAATGTACGAATGACGGCTTAACGTGCTTTCTAAGGCACGAAGAGATTTCGATACGAGTATGTAATGGATGGTTACCCATCCACGAACTGAAAGGTATGTATATTCATCATTTATCATCATTTCAACCGAAAGACGTCCACTGCTGGACACAGGCCTCACCCAAAGGGCCCACGGTTTGCCATAATTGCCAGGCTTGGCAGGCGGGTTGGCGATCGCAGTATGGTGTTAAAATGCATAGAGAACACTGCTGCCTATTCTCTAGTAAGTCCCTTAGTCGCCTTTTACGACACCCACGGGAAGAAATAGGGTGGTGCTATTTTGTACGTCCGGCACCACACGGCCAATGTATATTCATCTTTTTAAAAATAAGTTTGAATATTACCCAATCAATTTGCGCATTGAAAAATTATAGGCAAGGTGCCAGTAAATCAATTTTGCTAAAAGAAAATGTGTATTAGGCGTTGATTAATTAGTTATAAAAGTATCCATTATAGAAATTGATTCGCCATTTTTATGTCTAAAATGATTCATGGCTATACAGCCTACTACAATTTTACTTATGTTAACTTGTTACCAAATTGCTCATCAAAAAATCATAAGTTTATTGAAATGAAGTGGTACCTAACCTAAATGATACGCTACGTCTAATTTATAAATTCAACCATATTGATAAGCCACACGAGCAACTTTTTTGCCCAGCAACTTTTTTGCCTAGCAACTTTTTTCTCTGTCGCTGTCTCGTAGACAAGATTATTCGATGTCCATACGGGACCGACAGCAACGATAAATGCGGGTCCAAAATTTTACGAAAAAGTAGTTTTTCGTAAAATTTAGGGTCCGCATTTATCAACATGGATTTCGAAGAGACGGTGGTCTTTGCGCTTGTTCTATGAAACCGAAGATGACAGCGAACAAGGCAATATTGGATGCATCCATTATGGAGTGACAGGCTAACAATAAGGAAAATTTTACACAATGTTTAGAAAATCGACAGCATTTCCAAACAAAAAATTACCTATTTTAGAATGAGTATCGACTGTTTTGATGAGTTCTGCAGAATTGTACGATTTGTTGCTCATAAAGATACAAATATCTATCTTGAATCAGTCTATTATTATCTATATCTTCTTCGATGAGCGGCGACTGACTGGCTGGCAACTTATTTGTCGCCGTGCGCGCACTCGCAGTGCAACCAATAGACGAGGCGACAGTTGCGTCACCTCGTCTCCAAGCCCCGGTGACAAAAAAGTCCCCCGGCTGCTGCGTCGCTACATGCGTGCACTTTCATAAAACCCGTAGACTTGATGTGAGAGACAAATTATTACTTGCGGAGAGAAAAGTTGCTCGTGCGCGCTATCTCGAATAGTAGTTTCTTTTTTGTTTTCTATCTACACCCATGCTATAAATCCTCCATAAAAGTTTCTGAAACAGTTAACTTATTGCCAAAATTAAAACAACCACTGTCATAGTAACCATAATATCATTCAAACGAGTGTTATAATGTTGTACTAAATTTCATTATGCAACTCCTTTGCTTTTCAATTCCTTCCTTATTCATTAAACAGCCACATTCTTACTAATCAATTCGTGGTATCTTTATGAATTTCAAAATAAGAACATTTCATGCTGGCGCGTCTCACTACCACAGCACCGTAATTAAAAAAGGTGCTCTCAGAGTGAAGCAGGGTAAAGGAAGCCAAATTTGAAATAGGAAGCCGACCGTGTTCCAGAGCGACGTGCGACACCGAACTCGCTAGACATCATAACCTTGAAAACGAGGCCTCACTTATTTGAACGCTATTGTTGGCGTACGCTCCGTCTACCTTTTTTATTTGGTCTGAGTTATTACCTAATATATTTTTATCAAACAGATGTAATTAATAAAAAGGGGATTATTTGATTCTCTAAGAATATCTTGACCATCTAATGAAGGATACTATTTTAAATTAATATAATAATAATAACACCAGCCTATTATATATTATAATAATAATATATTTATAATTTTATTTATATTAAAAAAAACTGATTGTAGTACATGTTGTAACGGTTTAAAAAAATTAGGTAAACAAGCAATCAAGTGGGTGACGTGCTGTTCTCCTTGCTAGACTATGAAATAGCCTGTATTAGGGGCCAGCGTAACATGCTCAGTTCATACAAACGTAATACCAAAATAATTTGTAAATCAAACATATTCTTAAGGTATTGTGTATTTATTTCGATTGAATTACAGAATATCTATGTTCCCAAATATATATTTTGAAAGGACTATGATATCAAGACGAGATATGAGGAATTTAAAATTTCTATAGAAAACTTATTTTTCTCATAACTCTTGTTTAAATCAGTGTCTATTCAAAATATATATTTGGGAACCTAGATATTCTGTATTCCAATCGGAATAAAGACACTAACATAAGAATATATTTGATTTAAAAAATATTTTGATATTACGTTTGTATGAACTACTCGTACGCATCCATCGAAGGACTCTTAAGGAGTAACAGTGCCGATCCCCTCTAAGTGTATTGCTACAATTTTAATTTACAAGTTATTTTTTTTTTATTTTTTTTAATACAGATATTCATGCGCGAGCACATATAAATGTATGTCATCATCATCATGTCAGCCGAAAGACGTCCACTGCTGGACATAGGCCTGGGGGGTCGCCATAATCACCACGCTTGGCAGGTGGGTTGGTGATCGCAATATGGTGTTAAAATGCTTAGAGAACGCTACTGCCCATTCTCTAGTAAGTCCCTTAGTCGCCTTTTACGACACCCACGGGAAGAAATAGGATGGTGCTATTCTTTACGTCTGGCACCACACGGATCCGGCACACGTAGTGTATTTGCGAACGTATTATTGCCCCACTAATGGGCAAAATCCTCTCCTAACACAGAGAAGGCACGCTTATTCAAGATGGATTGGCGATTTCCGATTTAAATTTACTTCTACGTCTAGAGTTCCTCACGATTTTTTTTCTTCACCAATATCTGTAATATCCAGGATATACGAAGAAAGTACATATGAATTGAAAAAAAACAAAGGTACTTTCCCCATCTAGTATAAGTTCTAAAAACTTATACTTATGCTCTGTGTTAAAAACGCATCTAGGGTATGTAAAACAGTCTATGCGAGCTAACATAAACTGAAAAAAAAATGTCTGTTACAAGGTCTCAAGTTTCAAACGTCAAAAGTTTATGTTTAAAAAAAAAACGAAGGTACTGCGTTCCTGACAGGGGTCCGGAACGAACACCTTTTCTTTCTTCTAAATGTATGAACTTATGAAAATTCAAGTAAATTCTGTACTAATAAATAATCATTACATAACTAGCTTTTGCTCACGGCTTCGCCCGCGTGGAGGTTGGAAATTGTCCCACGAGAATGTCCTAACCCAAGTCATGGTCTATCCATTAGGGACCGAAACCGGTATGATGAATACCGGTATTTTTCGGTTACAACCTTTATTATTTTTATCGGTATTTTTAAAGGTTACCTTAATTCTTAGTAATTGAATACAACCGGTATTAATATCGGTAACCGAAATAAATATTACCTCTATCTTACACGTGCCGTTGGCATTAGTCAAACGGCGCGCATCGCCTGTGTGTGAGTCGATCTGCGGCACCGACCAATCACGGCCCTGGCGTTAGGTAACAGGTATTAAAACGGTAACCTAAATAGAGGTAACATAATTCTTTTTCCTATGATTACCCAGATAGCGGTAACCTTAATCGTAGAGGTAAACAAAATTCTTCAATACCTGTACCGTAATTTATAAACGTTTTCGGTCCCTGCAATCCATGTCATCATAATCAGCCTATAATGTTCCCACTGCTGGGACACAGGCCTCCTCTCCTCGAGAGGGAGTGGGCTGTAAATCTGCCACGCGGGCCCAGTGCGGGTTGGTAGATGCCACATGTCTTTGAATTTTTGGTTCTAGGACATGCCGGTTTCCTCACGATGTTTTCCTTCACCGTTTTGAGAGCAGTGGTGATGAAATTATTTACTCAAAGTAAAGCGCCTGCCTGGGTTCGACCCACGACCTACAAATTGTAAGTCGGGGACGTTACCACTGGGCCACCACTGCTCTCTCTATCCATGTGCCACATCCAAAATCCGTTCTGCCGTTTTAGCGTAAAAGCGTAACAGACAAACAAACTCACTTTCGCGTTTGTAATAATAAGTTAGGATATTATATTAAACATTAATATACATAAATTTTGATTAACACAAACACCACAAAATAACCCCCAAACCAAGAACACGCCGCTAAAACAGTTAAATAATTATGAACATAATACATAATTACTGTTACTTCCTGTATCTTCTATTTTAATTAATTTCAAAGTTAAACATTACTATACCATGTACTTTAAATATAATATAATAAAGCTGAAGAGTTTGTTTGTTTGTTTGAGCGCGCTATTCTCTGGAACTGTCCATTGGATTTAAAAAAATAATTTTGCATTTGATAGCAAAATTCTTAAGAAAGGCTATTTAACATCTCGCTAGGACCGTTTGGATCAAGAAAAAGAATTCTACGTGAAAACGA
This sequence comes from Tiliacea citrago, assembly GCA_963921375.1. Lineage (NCBI taxonomy): Eukaryota > Metazoa > Arthropoda > Insecta > Lepidoptera > Noctuidae > Tiliacea > Tiliacea citrago. Next base: position 4,655,714 of record OY992801.1, read on the forward strand.
CGTAATAGCACGGTCAGACGATGCGATGCGACGGGATGAGTTGGGGGAACAAGAAACACGCGAACGAAATCTCAGGCAGAAGCTAGTCTTTTAACGGCGATCTATGGAATGGGTCCTCGTGAGTCCCTTAGAAACAAATTCAAAGAAATTGATGTACTAACTCTGCCTTCCCTTTATATCTTAGAAAGTATTTTATATGTTCGCAAAAACTTAGGACTTTTCAAAATAAGAAGCGATTTCCATAATATAAATACACGTAGTAAACATGAAATTGTGATACCCAAATTTAGATTAACTAAAACAAGCAAGTCATTTCTTATAAACACTATCCGCTTCTATAACAAGTTGCCAAAGTCGGTTATAGAACTTAGCGATGGAAAGTTCAAAACCCACATCAAACGTGTCCTAATCAAAAAAGCATACTATAAGATTAAGGACTACGTTGAAGACAAGGAAGTTTGGCAATAATTCCTTCTGCACATGTGGCTTCCCTGGTACCTCATAAATAGCATAACTATGTAAATGTCTATTAACTGCTCCTAAATTACGATTTTTATTCCTTTTTTTTTACATACTTTGACATAACCTACAATTTTAATTTAAAATATTTATTAGTGACCTGTGGACAGAATATTTATTCAGTTTTGTTACAGTTGTAATGACAATGTTGTCATTTGGTTTAAATATGTAGGTTTTTATTTTTATTATTTTAGTAATATTTTATATAGATTCTTTTTTAATTTGTGAATGTGAGAACCTTGTAGGCCTAATAGACTGTAGCTTTGTAAACTATCTTCTATTTTGTTAAGTACTTGGTACTTGTTGACGGGCCTACACTGTCCTCCCATACCTATTAACACTGTAACTTGGAAACATTGTTAAAGCCCACTTTTTTTAAAAGAGTAACCAGAGTAAGAGTTTGTTTCCGGCTCTTGTCCATAGGAAACGACCAATTGGAACCGTGCACCTAGCTTCTGACGTTTCATAAGTGCCCATGTAAGTTTATGTGAAATAAAAAAAAATGATTTTGATTTAACAAAACTTAACACACATACTTTAGAAATTTTAGCTCGACAATGTTGTATCAAGATGCAAGCCGTTTCCCGGGGTGATATCATCGTTAATCCCGGCCTATCCCGTGAACTCCGGGAACGCGGCACAACACTACCTAGGGGAATATTCTCAAGTAATTACTATGGTAATAGGAATCATGAATATTAAAAGTAGTCTTGTGTACAGATTAACTTATCTGATAGATTAGAATAACAAATTGTGAGGATATGGGCACTGAGTTGGGTAACATTGACTTAGGTTGTTGCATGTTGTGGACTTTTTAAATAATAAAATGGACAGTAAAATTAGGTGTATTAAAGGACCATGGGTGGGATTTAGTCAGTAAAAATCTGACACGCCCTCCGCCGGAGAAGTTATTTGATAATTTCCCACCCAAAAAAAAAAACGGTGTACTACTACAGGACACCCAAAAAGAAGGATCCGGTTGCGTTTGGAAATTCCGTCAAGTCTTCTCGTCGTTTATCCCGCAGTGTCTGAAGACTGAGGTCTTCAACCAGTGCGTCCTGCCCCGTCGTGACATAGGGTGGACACTGACAGTCGGCCTGGTCCACAAATTCAAGTTCATCCAGCGCGTTATAGAGCGGGCTATGCTCGGAGTTTCTTTGAAGAATAAAATCAGGAATGAAATAGTTACCGACATAGCTTGCCGAGTTTTTGTTTTTATTATTTTTAAATTATTTACCGTTTATTTTATAAGTTACAAGTTCACCATGTAGAACTTTCGAAATGTTTTGTTTTTAATGTAACCTAGGTAGTTTGGAAGGCGCTGGAGTTTGTGATACAATGATTTTTTCATTAGTACAGGCACCAACGATACTCTTATTTCTGAAATGTTCCATTTTTAATTTGAACATTGTTCTGTGAGCCGTAAATGTGTTTTTTCTGAAAATAATAAATATTTATATTTTAGTTAGCAAACTGAAGTGGCAGTGGGCTGACCATGTTTGCTGAAGGACTGATGGCCTAAGGAGCAAACGAGTCCTGAAGTAGAGACCGCGTATCGGTAAGCATAGTGTGGGACGCCCCCCAGCTAGATGGATGGACCACCTTAAAGGCTCGTACAGACTAGTGCGATATCGCGGCCGCGACGTGACACTAGTAGCACAATTTCTTTATTGGTGCTTGTAGCGCCCGCGATAACGCGCGAGTCTGTACGAGCCTTAAGAAGGTGGCTGGGTCAGAGTGGATGTGGAAGGTCGAGGACAGGGTGTTGTGGCGCAGCTTGGGAGCGACAGCCTGAGTTGGTTAACAGGTAAACCTCAGCCTAGCCCTTATTATATACAATATTATAACACAACTAACTATTTACAATACTCGTAAATGAATAAAATACATAATTTTATTTCGGACAACTAAAAGATTCATAAATTGTTAGTACAGATATTCTATTTCACGAAGTCCGTTCGGCTTTGATTGTAGTAGTGACGTATCCCGACAAGCGCGCTTGTGTGTGTAAAAGTAGGTAACGTTAGCAAAAAAATCTGATATATATTCAAGTCGAGATTTAATAATCTAAATAAAATTTTGGTTTTAAAAGTATATACATTTTGTAAATAAATTAGATTAGGTTGCAATAAATACAAAAATATTAAGAATATGTAGGCATTTAATTAAGCATTGGTGTTACAGAATGGAAACGAAACAAGTAGGACTATTCAGTATTTTCAATCACTATCAGATAAATTTTCGATTTCCGATTCCGTTTTGCTGTCGTCAGAATCATCTTGTACATTGATTATAAATTCAAAATCGAGATCAAAATATTTCAAGTAGTCTTTTTCAATTTTTTCAACATGAGCACAAGTTTTTTGCCACGTTTCACTGCTAACTTGGCCCAAACTTTCATTGATCAGTCTTTCCGTATTCGTCATGTTTTGCTCGATATTTTTAGATGCGACATAATTTTTAACGATCCCCCAAATATTTTCAATCGCATTTAATTCTGGGTGATAAGGGGGAATACGAAAGACATCAAAACCCTTGCTTTTTATAAAATCGTCAATCTTGTAGATTACGTGTTGGGCTTTGTACTTCTTTATTGTATCGTACAATTCCAATTTAAGAAGAGATTCATCAAATGCTATACCCTTATCCCTGAGCCATTGCTGCATATCGGCTTTCTTTGTAGATTGCGTCGGTAGTCGTTAAGCCCGTGTGTTGTGATAAGATGCATTGTCTAAGACAATGACAGAGCGCGGAAGTAAATTGGGTAGCAACTTTTCATTTAGCCATTTTACATAGTTATCATAGCTCATATTTGAATGATAATCACCAGCTGTTGAGTTGGCCTTATAAACCAAGGAAGCATTTTCAATAAAACCATCCTTGGTTCCCGCGTGCACTAAAATAAAGCGAGTGCCTGTGCTAATTTTTTTTTAAAACGGAGTTCTTTCCTTTTTTTTTGCCCAGGTGTTGTTTCGCACGTGTGTCGAAAGGACGTAGCTCTCATCGGTGTAGACAATGGGCCGACTTTGAGAGCGGTACTCTGTTATTTTTTAAAAATAATTTAAACGCCACATTTGTATATCATGACGCTCCGTCAAGACTTTACGGTTGTTCTCTGTTTTGCGCCACTTGTAACCTAATTTCAACAGTAACTTGCGAACAGTTTCTAAACAACCTTCGAATCCGATTTTTTCATTCAATGCTGTTCTTAACTTAGCTAATGTTGGAATTTCTTTATGGACAATATGGAAATCTTGTACAGTACTGCGAACCACATCGGCTGTAAAATTATCTATATCCACTTTATTATCTCGCTTTCTCCTTTTCTTCATAGGTGAAGTGAATTTTGATGAAGTGGATGGGAATTCCTTCTCTTCTTTTAATATTCTTTGAACTGTTTTTTGGCTCACACCCGTAGCTTCAGCTGTACGGCGTGTAATGTCTCGTAAATGAGACAAATCACAGTTGAGTTCCATTAATGATTTTGTAAATTCATATTCTTCTCGCAGAAAATGATAAACACTAGCTATCATGTTTCGACCCTAAAACAAAATGTAATCAAAATAATTAAGTAATATAAACATTTTATAACACAAAAAAACATTCATTTTATAAATACTTCTATTGCTATATTAAGTATCTTTGTATAACATTTTAATTGAAAACGTATAAATAAATATTACCTCACTATGGACAACTCTTCTTCGTTTTGTTGCCATGCTGACCTTACTCCGTGAAACAATTTGGCGCGAACTAAAAACCACTACTGATCCGGACCGTGTCCCGATCGACACTGAGCGCTCTCGAGGTTACGCACACAAAAACAATGTGCATGTGCACGCTTGACAACATTCATAGCCAAACGGACTTCGTGACATAGAACATCTTGTAACAGATTTGTACTTAAAATTCTATTGATAGTAACTTAAACTAAAGACAAATTACTGAAAATACCACCCATCAACAAGACATATGAAAAGGAATCTAGGGTAACTCTGATAAGTCTTCGCACAAATTGCCTTACCTATGGCGGAGGAAGTATCTGCTGCCACTGCCTTCACGATGCTATTATGACTGCCTTGCATTTTGCAATTCTACGAGCAGTATTTTGTAGATCTTTAACAGTCTATGGGTAGTCAGATGCTCGAAAGACAAACAACCAGTCTAAGAAAGGGGGATCGTATTACCCCGTACCTGGGGCGTGGAGGTCAAATAGGAGTCACTCTACGTAAAATAATGGTAATCAGCTGCATCTGGGCTAGCGAACCCAGGATAGACTGGAAGCGCAACGTAGTTGGGATAATAAAAAGCCTAGGAAGCTGATGATGTTAAAACCATTGAAATCTTCATAATAATATCCTGCCTTTACAAGCTATTATAATAGCCCCAAGGTTGCGTTCAGGTCTAGCTTCGCCGAATCTTAAATGGTGAATCTTTTGGCGGGATTAAACTGCTTTCTCGATGCTTTTCTATGTCACTGCTATGCTGTGTTACCCGTTGCTGTTGCCAATGTCTTCATCCGAGGTCTCGTTACTATCCGTTTCTGGTTATTTGGTGTAGTAAGTCGAGTCTTTGGTCAACTGGACCCATTCAAACTGGTCCCGCGGGATCAGTCAACCCAATCACATTTTAAATAGGTTGACTGGACCCACTGCCCAATTTTATTATAAGTACAGTCACGGAGTAAAGCCGAATCTTAAAGTTATATTTTGATGACTTCAAATAATACTAATATTATTCAATTAGGTATTTATACTTAGGCACCAAACTTATTCACTAAAACTAAATATTTTTTACTGTAATAATACCTAAATTAAGTACACGAGCAGCGCTAGTTTCAAGGTCAAGCAAATCAGCCTTTTTACGGATTACCTGCTCGAGTCAGCCAATCAGCCTTCGACTCTAGCCAAGAGCTTTTATGCTTCATCTTCCTATTGTTCCTGTTAATGTTAATATGCAGACATGAGTGCATAATTTACTCTAATGAATACTTCATCACGTGTGTACTTAGAGTGCCGACAGTGTTTAAAAACTAGTGACATTTTATGTGAATTATTGGTGAGTAGACTTATTTTGCTATTACGAGGGTTCGGAGCAAAATCATCAATCTCAGAATCAGTATAAATTTTTAATTTTGTTTATTGCATTTAGTTAATATGCTCGTTATAAAAAGGTTTGTCTTGATTTTACTTACATGTACTAATTAAATATTTTAGTTTTTGATTGAGAATAAACATTTAAACCTAATTGAATTGTGTTTTATTATATTCTGACTAAACAATTTTGCGCTCGACTGTATCCACTAGTAGCTTTAAACAATAGATACTTTTATGTGGGTCCAGTTAACCAATAAAAATATAGAAAATAAATTATGTGGCCAGGTGGACCCGCGGGTCTAGTAGCGAGCGGGTGCAGCTGACCGAAGACTCGTAAGTCGCAGTTAATAGAATACAATGACGTCTCACTTGTGGGATATAAGTGAGACGTCATTGAACCGAACCCAAAGCAAAATATCTAAAAGGAATGTTGGGTTGGGTTACAGCTACCTGAGTCCATTACTTGAATCCCGAAATGTCTAAAAATAGAATGCGCACTACAAAGGAGAAACAATTTCTGATCACTATAGCATAGCACTGCAGTACACTGCACATTATTATTATGTCATATAATTTACACACACATATTATAGTTAAAGTATTACTATACATTTTTGCCATGTGTCATTTAATTTGTAGTCTGATTTTTTTAAGTGAAAATTCTTTAGGCACGTTGAGCGATTTTTGGTAGGGTAAAAATTATGGGTTCGCGTCACCGACATGCTCATGGGACTTGTTGCGCCAGACTGGTGACGCGCAGACTTTGTACATGTATGTTGGGTTGGGTTACAGCTACCTAAGTCCATCACTTGAATCCCGAAATGTCTAAAAATAGAATGCGCACTACAAAGGAGAAACAATTTCTAACGCACATAAATACATTTATATGTTATTCTAAAGTTTTAAGTTTTCACTTCTGTCGGCAGTTCCCATGATTGTTTATTGTTTTCATTAATGATAGAGCGTTAATTAATTGCTGTGCCTTACTGTTCTTAGAAACAATGATAAAGCTCTCGATCGCTTTTTGTGATTCGGTCGCGAGTTTTTTGCGCCGAACAATAAAAAAAAATAAAAAATAAAAATCTTTATTGATACAAAAACCTTTGATATTGCTTAAGACTAAGATACATAAATTGGTTAACTAAAGGTCATACAGATAAGGTAAACCCTGACTCCTAAACTAGGTGATCCTGTGACTTAGGAGTCAGTACAATCGTATTCAAATCAAAATATTTTATTTCACGTAGACCTACATGGGCACTTAGGAAACGTCAGAAGCTAGGTGCACGGTTCCAATTGGTCGTTTCCTATGGACAAGAGCCGGCAAGAAAGTCCACGGTTACTCTTTTTAAAAAAAAGTGGGATTTAACAATGTTATCAAGTTACAGTATTAACTTATCAACCGAGTAACTGTATATAAATATATAACAGAACTTCACGCCTGTAATTTCCAAAGGGTTAGGAAGAGGTGTAGCTATAGTACACTCACATTTTGCTAGTTATGTTTGAGTCCCATGTAATAGAGGGCCAATCATTCTATATAACTTCTATTTTAACCCACGAAGGGTCGGCGTGATGTTAGAGCGTCCCTCCAGTCTTTAATCTTTCCAATATGTTTTCTGAAACAAAAATGTTGATATTAGCAATTTGGGTAGGCATAAGTCCCATGTAATGTAAGCCTATTGCCATCAACCAGGCTCTAATCCAGACTCCGGGCTGCTACTGAGAAGTTCCAGATGGAAACACCCAATAACACTTTGCCCTACCCGGGAATCGAACCCAGAACCTCATGCGCTTGAGACCAATAGACCAAAGAGATAGGTAACTATATATATTTTTCATTAACTGATTAACCGGTAATAGGGTATTTTACAGTTTTTTTTTTATTTAAATTTTTCGCAACCAATTAAAAAATAAAGCAACAGTAAAAAAAAAGTTTCGATATCTCAAAAAATGCCGAAGTTTTATCGGTGGGGCACTTTAGGGTGTCCCACCCACGAGCGATTTTATCAGCGATTTTTGTCAGAATGAACATCTGACAAAAATCGCCCCCTTAAAGTCTATTGTAGACAGAGACAGCACTGCTGCGATCTGACGTCACAACACAGGAACACCATAGTAACTTTGCGCCATTCAGTACAATGATCGTTTTGCGTAAAAAGATAGTAGAATAATTTCAAAACGAATACCTTTAAAAATAGGTATAAATTCATGTATGTTTTTGATAGCAGTCAAATACCCTACTGTTAGGGGTCTCATGGTTCATGGGTTCATGGTGGGTTCAGTATTATGTGTACCTACCTACATTTAATAAATGTGTTTTAAAAAGTATTTACACAATATGTTAGACTGTCATAAAATGCAATAAAAAGCCTTCACTCACTCTCGCGCTGACAGTTCACGATCCATCAAATAATTGTGTACGCTGGCACCGCAATAGGATTTAGCTCCACGATGACTGATGTATCTGTGACGCAAACGTGGACAGCAAAATTAAAAGCTGTTTTATGGCTCTTCACTGCAGCCTGTCAGTAATTTCTCTCAACTTTTTTTTTTTTTTCAGATCCATCAACCACCAGTGTATTCTCGATGTTGAGAACTTGTCAACCTCTATTTTGGCATTTTTTGGAAAGAGTATTTTTAGCAATGCTAAAGTAGTTTGAAATGAACTCAGGACTATATCACTGATTTACTTATTAAATTCTCCGGCACACACGATACGAAACAAAGCAATTACTCTAGTTTTAAATGGCCTACCAATCAACAGAGAAACCAAGAATTAAATATTCCCCGTACACACATAATTGCACTGTGCTCTGCTACGGAACACAAGCAAACCTAGTTACCGTTTATTATTTACTTCTTTTATCCCGAGTGTTCGTCGTTCGTCCACTGTGCACTCGAAGCACATACTTTTTGGATAAAGTTTTTGAATTATTAACTATACTCCATTTGAAATAAAATTAGAAATTTAAATAAACTTTTTTACAGTTCGTTGAACCGCTTTTGACTTCTATTCCGTAGGCATAAGGATGGCATTAAAAGCAAAAACGTAGTTACAATACTAAAAATTTATTACAGCTGCCATTTGTCATGCTACCAACGCAATAGAAGTCAAAATCGGTTGCACGAACTGTAAAAAGGGTTTATCTAAAACTAAAGCTTTTTCGCGCGTTTTTTCAATTCGCTTTCGGTTGGGACGCAGGGTCAAAATAGGTATTTCATGGCAGTAAAAAAAATGTTACAATACTTCCTCGAGCGAAAACATACGAGTAGAAGGAGCTCTATTAAAAATACACATGAAAAAATCAGCCTCTTACAAAAAACAAAAACACGTTTGAGACAAAACAATCTATCTTCACCCAACAAAATAAAAACTTGAAAATTGTTCAGACCGTGTATGTTTATTTTCCCGTTAAATTATTAACTACCTACTTGACTGTCTGTTTCACGGTATTTATAGTCCTCCCCTGCTTACCCCCAGGGATTACTCAAGCTTACTGTTGAGCATCACCCAGTTGACATATTAACAGTACCGTTTTTTTTCTTTCCGCCAGTTAGGATTTAGTGATGCATTCATTCGTATTTGTTTTTAACAAACCTTTTTTTCAAGTTTTTTTATGTTATTGGAACGAAGCCCTTTAACGCGACTGGCGGAAGTAATCGTCACGTAAAGAAAAAGCGTTATGCAATTTTCTCTCTCTCTCTCTGTCTCTTGTGTGTGGTACCTGTATGAGAGCTTCTAAAAACTTATACTAGATGGCTCTTTATTATAAATGCATCAGTGGGTGGGTGAAACAGTTTATGTGAGCAAAAATAAACTTGTTAAAAAAAAAACATGGTTTGAAGTGTCAAAAGTTTTGCTTTTGTTTTAAATCATACGTGAAAAGGAACTTCGTTCCTGACGGGGGTACCAATTTTTTTTAGCATGCCTTTTTTTGCCATTTTGCTTGAGATACTTAGAGTTTTTTTTGCTTCGTTATTCCATATCTACTGTAGTTTTTTATTATAATATAATAATATAACGTTTATTTCAGAATCACGCTCCATATATGTTAGTAACAGTGAAAACTTATAAAACTAGTGTTAGTACAAAAATTCTAAGCTGCGTGAGGCACGCCGGTCCTGGGGACTGCCTACTCGACTGCGTGCAGTCGTATCCATCGCCCCAAGATCAGCCAACATCCTGAGAATGGTGGGTGGTGGGTGGTTATAATTTATTATAATTTTGAACTATGAAATAACATTAGAGAAATAAATTCACTGGTGGCCAAGCGTGGTGTAACACGTCATACTCATGCCTGTCGGTGACATGAACTCATAAGATTTCCCCTACCAAAATCACTCAACGCGCCTACATAAATTTTCACTTCAAAAAGACAAATTAAGAAAAATGTTTGTTAGATTTTCATTGAGTACACAAGGACCGAAAAAAAACAATTTTCATACTTCACGATGCTCTTTGCACGTTTCATAATAAATGCAGAGCCACACACCTCTATTTATTTTGTATTATGCAGTTTCTAAAACATTTCTCTTTCAAGCAGTACGTAAGTACTTTTGAAAAATGGACGCAAGACAATAACTCCAGAACTTTGTTTAATAAAAGTGATGAATGGAACATTTGTTTTGTTCGTACACTTTTTTTATGTAAATAACTGAATAATTAAACATTTGTTTTGTTAACTTTGTTTATTCCTTGCTTGTCTACTTTTCCTTGTTTATTTTTGATGAGAGGAAAAAGTTACAAAAAAACGATTCTTTTCCACTTCCTGTATCCATCATCAATGTTTCATATCAATCGTATAACGGGATGTGGCTGGCTTATCAGTTCTTCAGTACGGTAAACATGTATAGCAAAATAAAAACAAAACAAATTAAGGATTGAAAGATTGATTGAAAATAAATAAACCATTCATCAATCTAGACTCGAAATAGACACAGCAGCTCGGGACGATCGATCAGGTTAAGCGACGCTTGCTTCGGTCGGTCCGTGGATGGGTGAACATCTTTAGATACCGAGACCCCTCCGTGCCTCGGAAAGTACGTTAAGCCAACGGCTGTCATTCTTGAATCTTTGACAGTCATTACGGATTGTCGGAAGCCCGAAAATCTGATAACCAGTCTTACCAATGGGTATCGTGTTACCCAGTAACATTCTTGTGGTGTTCTGATAGGCAATCGCTCCATGTGAAATACTGGTATCCAGCTACATCTGAACATAGATGGGAAAAAGGCTTGCCATATAAATAATCTAGACTTGAAACAACATGTGTTCTGGCCAATATATGTGTTCTGGCCAATATATTATAATTAATTATATGTATAATTATAATATATTTTTATTTTCCCTTTGTCTTTTATTCTCAGTTAGTGTTAAACATGGTCTGGCAGTTTGAGTCATTTATGCGGCCTACCCAAATGTCCTTTCTTTGGTATTGATCGTCGCATATCGTTGAGCTCCTTAAGTTCTGAGTAGAGCTGCACGATTACTGACAAATGCGTGCACTGACTGGTCAGGTCCACTCAATCTTTGTGGTTCTTTCCTCAAAAGACCATTTCAGACACCAATCTACATGGCCTTCACATGATCTGACCCAGATTATGTCTGGACTTTAAAAGAGACTGTGACCTCTGAGTTTGTTTCGGCCTTTCTTCTCAGAGTAGTCAGATAGGAAACGCCGACCTCATCTAGTTTTAAAAATATGACTGACGTGTAAAAGTGTTTGTACAAACCTACTTACAGAAATAAAAATCTTTTATCATTTATCAATATTTGGAACGAAAACCAAAGACATTGCTGAGAGGACAATCAAAGTCTGTAAACTCGGAAAAGTACGGGAAAAGTTTAAAACAGTGTTCGACCTATTTTTATCAAGTACCTACCCGATACAGTAGGCCAATTTAAATAAAACATTTTACCAAAAATCTGAACAAAAGAGTCCTCACAATAATGACGAGCTGTGTTTTCAAAATTCAATTTGTTGAAGGCTGTTTTTTCGCTTTGTCATTAACACTAGACCAACGAGTCAGTAGAGATTTTAAAGAGAGAGAAGAAGAGAAAGAAGAGAAGAGGGAAGAGTGAGTTTTTTATATTTAATAATATACTCAATTTTATGTTCGTTGTATATTTTAAGAAGTTATATAAATGTCGGTGTAAAAGAAACCGCAAGAATAACTATAACTAACTAGTCGCCCATAAACTCGGTAGGTATATACCTACCGAGTTTATGGGCGACTAATATTCTAGCGGTTTCTTTTACACCGACATTTATATAACTTCTTAAAATATACAACGATCATAAAATTGAGTATATTATTAAATATAAAAAACTCACTCTTCTCTCTTCTCTTCTTTCTCTTCTTCTCTCTCTTTAAAATCTCTACTGACTCGTTGGTCTAGTGTTCGCAAGCGCTACTGCTGAGCGAGTTCCAGGGTTCGATTCCCAGGTCAGGTAATGGGTTTTTCCACCAGGAATTTCTCACTAGCCCGGAGTCTGGATTTGTGCCCGGTTGATGGCAATAGGCTCGCCGCATAATTCATGGCACTTAAACATAACTGGTGAAAAGTGGGTGTACAGGTGCACCTCTGCCGAACCCTTCGGGAATTACAGGCGTTATGTTATGTGTATTAAAATCTCCGTTACAGGATTATGTACCTAATGAGAGTGCGGTCGTATATAAATCTATATTAAATTATTTATTTATTTAACCATTTTTGTACACTCATATTAATTTCGTGCCGTCCGCGCACAATCTGTTTGCAAAGCCTTCATCCAAAACTGTCGCCAGAGCTGAATCTCCAGTGTGTCGTACTTTGAAGATGCTCAATGCCCTTCTGACTGCCAACTCTGAATGTGATGTGTTTGCGGATGAATGGAGAAAACTTATGTGTATATGTCTGTTGTTCTGTGAGAGGAAGTATGCAAGGGAGTCCACTGTTCCATATTAGTTTTAACAATGCAAAGTTAAATTAAATTGATTCTGTATTTTTTTTATACAAAAATATGTTAATATTATTCTTTTTTTATGCTTCCATGTTGTAATTGTAATTGGTGTTGTACCGTTTTAATTAAATATAAATAAAAATAAATAAACATACAAGAATAAAAGAACAGAAAGATACGTACAAAGATGTACTTATTTACAATTCAGTTAAAGTACGTGTCAAATTTTATGGCGGCTCTGAATTGCGCTATTTACAGCGCAGTACCGCACCCCTCACCCCCGCTGACACATGAACTTGTACTGCGCAGCGACTCGCCTTATGTGTGTAGATCTTAGAATCCCCACCATCAAGCAGTTTATGAAACGCGCGACAAAGCGGTTCTTCGAGTCCGCAGATAGACATCGCAACCCCTTGGTTGTGCAGGCAGCTAGCTATACGCCTTCTCAAATTAGTCAGACTCGCCGACCTAGGCATACTCTCTCAGACCCGGATGACCCCATTACTCTCCTTCAGGAAAGCAATAGGGCCACAAGTACAGTGCACAAATACAAACCGTCATTCCGTCCTCGCCGCCAAGGTACCACGCGAAGTTCAAGAATTAATTGTTCCCCCCGTCCCTTGCACGTCGAACCACCAGCCCCGAGGCTGAGTGAGCCGTAGCATTTAATAGTAATCCCCGTTAATAATCATGAATTTAAACTTTCGATCCGGCCGTCCCCAATTTTCTGTTTTTCCCCAACGACGCCCTAAGCCGAGGTTCGTACTCCACAGGGGGTGCCCTTAGAGCGCTGTCGTTTAGTTTTTAATACTTATATTTACGCTCCTGGCTGGAGGCTTTAAGCTAATACCTTAGGGCAGCTACAGGAAAGACCGGTTAAGCAGTCACGGCCTCTCAAGGTCAACTGCGAGATGCCATACAAAAAAAAAAAAAAATCGCCTTATGTACAGAGCCGCCATAAAGTTTGAATCGGGCTGTACTTGGTTTCAATTGACAGAACTTACATTAGCAGATAAACAACGAGCGAGTTTTACACTAGTCGCATATGATGTGTAGCATCTGACATCTCACCTTGGTAATAAGCAACTGAGCAGCGACTGAAATTAACCTCAAAATTGAAAACAGCTAAATTCAAATTCTTTATTTCCAGCGAAGACTCATATAGGGTTAATAACATTCTCCTTATAATTAAGTGTTAGTAAACAAGACGATACGACGGCACATGTAACTGACAGCAGCGAATAACACACGGACATTCCACTCTGTCAGCAATCATTTTCAGAACCCTGTTAGGGCTGGCCATGACTCGAGCCACCATGGATGCTGCGCGCTTGCGCATTATTAGATACTGAAATATTTATTCGAATAGTTGGCCCAATGGTTGAAATTCAATCCCCTCTACTTACAATCTATATAGTACTTACTAATTCCATGTCATTTTAAAGTACTTTCTTATTTCATGCTATTACAAAGTACTTACTTTTTCCATGCTCAAGCTGTCACTTCTGTCTGTCCACAGAAAGCAAGAGGAAAGACACACATTCATGTTACACATCAAAAATTCGTCGATTAGGTAGTTCAATATATTTCTAAAGTACCTGGTAGAAATACACAACATTTTGCAGCGTACAAGAAAATATCTCAAGTTCAGACTCCAAACTGGTTTGACTTTTTGAGTTCATCTTCAGAATATAACAGTTCAGTTAAAGGCTGACACACACTTCAGATGGCCCGCACCGCACTTTTTAGGGTTCCGTACCTCAAAAGGAAAAAACGGAACCTTGATAGGATCACTCGTGTGTCTGTCTGTCTGTCTGTCACAGCTGATTTGCTCCGAACCTACTGTACCGATTAAGTTGAAATTTAGTGCTCATGTGGAATTCTGAGACCCAAACACGGACGTGTTACGTAAATAAATTAATTTTGAATATGGAGGTCATATTTGGGGGGCAAATTAGAAAATTAAAAAAAAATGTTTTACTGACTGTACTGTGTCAAATGAAAGGACTTATTTTAAAGATTTCATATATATTTTTTTTATAATTTTAAAATAAATACTTTTGAAATTATTTAAGAAAATAGATGAAAAATGACCATTCCCCCCTTATCTCCGACACTACTGTAACCTCAAATTTTGAAAAATATACAAAAAGTAGTTCTTTACTTATAAATTGCAGGAAAACCTATAAGAAGGCTGCGATCTTAAAATAACATGGTTTGCAGTTGGGAGTTGGTATGGAGGATTATGTTTTTCAATTACAATGTTAAGTTTGTTCTTGGGATAAATTCATCCCAACTACGGAACCCTTCATTGTGCGTGGTCCGACACGCACTTGTTTTATATAAATGTGCTGCGCGGCGTCCTGTAATGTATTTATAGCTTAACTGGACATAGGCCTATATGGATCGAGCGGTGAAAAGTTTCACGTTTCTGTAATTTCACTGTTAAATCTTTAAGAATATTAAATTCATAACAATTTATAGAACCAGAATTAAAATTAAACGTCATTACGATACGGGGAATTAACACCGATAGTCCGATAAGACAGATTTTACTTATCGCCTCTCAAAACGCGCACATAGGTATCTTCAGCAATGTAATAAATTAAAATGTTTAATATTTACCACAGAGGCATGGTTTCTCTCACAATATTTTCGAGCTATGAGTTAATGGATTCTATTGAAAATCACTAATTTTATCCTATTAAGAGTAAAGTTTTAAATTGGGTGTTGAGTGGTCAGGCGTTAACATTGTTAACATTTTATTTTTCCAATGAATATCTGTAATTCTTTTATTTAGAATTTAAATAAATATATTACATTTTCTTTTTCATGAAATACGCTTGTATGTTACGGGAGCTGACTGACTCTTTTCTTCTTCTTTATATATAAATAAATGCTTCTACATATTTATGCCATTTATTTATAACTAGCTGCGCCCCGCGGTTTCACCCGCGTAAGTCTCGATCCCGGGGGAATATCGGGATAAAAAGTAGCCTATGTCTTAATCCAAGGTGTCAGCGACCTCTATACAAAATTTTATCAAAATTGGTCTAGCCGTTTGAGCGTGAAGAAGTAACAAACATACAGACACACACACACACACACTCACAAACTTTCGCCTTTATAATATTAGTGTGATGTGATAAACTGCCTCGTCGGTCTAGTGAACACAAGCGCTACTGTACTACTGAGCATGAGGTCTTGGGTTCGATTTGGCTTTTCTATAAAGAATTTCTCAATAGCAGCCCGGAGTATGGATTTGTGCCCGGTTGATGGTAATAGGCTCGCCTTCTATTACATGGGACTTAAACATAACTGGCAAAATGTGGATGTACTATTGGTGCGCCTCTCCCCAAGCCCTTCGGGGCAACTTCATAAAACGACAAGGTATACAAATGTCTATTTATTTTCAAACGGGCGGCGATGGATCATGCACGCTCACGCAGCGTCAAGACACTTCTCCATAGTTCCATTGACTCCATCCATAACGCGCACATTATTTAAGATTTAAAAAAAAACGGAAAGTTTATGTAAAATCTATGTAGCAGTTGACGGCAGATGGCGTGACGTTATTGAATTGGAAGGTGGGTAGGCCTCTGGTGTGGGACGCAACCTGTGTCGCCATGTCATGTTCCAAGCACGGCTGGCTGTGCTGGCTCCGCTGCTGCGGCTGCTGAGACCCTCAAGCGGCGCAAATGCTGCAATCTTATGGGTTACTACAGTTTTGAGCCGTTTGTGGTCGAAACGCTCGAGTCATGGGGTCCAAACGCGCATCTTCGACGGCACGGTTGGCGTAGCGGTTAAGCGATTGACTGCTGCGCTGCGTGTCGCGGGTTCGATTCCCGCACGGTACAAATATTTGTATGACCTACAAGTAGTTGTTCCGGGTCTGGCTGTTTGTGTATGTGAGTTTAAATGTTTGTAAACGCACCCACGATACAGGAGAACTTCCTAGTGTGGGGCAACGTTTTTTAAAATAGACAAATAGACATCTCCTTTTTAAGGAAATTTCTCGCCGACTGATCGACACTTCACGTGACCAGAGGGCTGGCTCGTTCTTTGGCCAAAGAATTAGCATTGCCGTTCAACGTGGCAATGCTGCCAGTCTTCTGGGTACGTTTCCGGATGACAGAGATGCGGACGAGTACTTCGACGCTTATGTGTCCTTTTCTTGTTTTTAGGGTTCCGTACCCAAAGGGTAAAACGGGAACCCTATTACTAAGGCTCCGCCGTCTGTCTGTCTGTCTGTCCGTCTGTCACCACGCTGTATCTCATGAACCGTGATAGCTAGACAGTTGAAATTTTCACAGATGATGGCCGCTATAACAACAAATACTAAAAAACAGCATAAATTGAATATTTAAGGGGGCTCCCATACAACAAACGTGATTTTTTTGCTCGTTTTACCTCGATATCGATAACGGCAACAGGTAGACGCTTGAAATATTCACAGAATATTTAGTTATATATGCACTTTAAAAATAAATAATTAAATTAAAATAAAACAAATATTTAAGGGGGGCCCCATTTTCCCATACAACAAACGTGATTTTTTTTGCCATTTTTATAGATACGGAATATTAAATTTATTAGATTATTTAATATAATTTATTAGAATTAAAAATGAAAAAAAAAAAAAAAAAATTAGAATATTTAATATATTAGATTTTATAGGTACGGAACCCTTCGTGCGCGAGTCCGACTCGCACTTGGCCGGTTTTGTTTATCTCGTTAGTCCCTAGTGTAAACAGTTAGTAACATGATCATATTGTATAAAATGATTTTAACTGAGCACTAAGAGTGTAAGTACCTTTGTACTAATAGTACTCGTATAATTATGTCGTATCTCTCTGTATTTTACTGTGTGTACATAAATAATAAAATAAATAAATAAGAGATTAACCATGCAATAAAGAACTTAGAGATATGTATCAATGATTTTAATGATTGTAACAGTTAGATAGTTTCAACCTTAGTGAAGTTTCAAATGAATGAAAACTGATAAAGCAATTACAAGGTCAATTATACCTACGCAAAATATAAGTCCACCACATGGCGAATATATCCTAGTGTATCGACGTTGCTCATATCATCCCACCTTCGAAGGTTATTGGAAGACGGAACCCATTTTTATTATTAGCTAGAACGCGGCTCGACCTGTGATGAGATGCAATCCTATCGCACTTCCAATATGTTGTAGGCACTGCGTTCACTGTTTGTACGATACGATATTTTTTAATTTTCTTTAGGAAATAAAAGTATCAAAGTAATAATATAATATATTATTTAATCTAGAAATGGTCAGACAATCAATAAAGAGAAATACAAGTAGAGAATACAATCCCGGGATCCCGAATCTCGGGATCCCGGGATCCTGACCGTTTCCTGGCCCCGAAAATCCCGGGACTGTACTTGGCTAATCTCGGGATTTTCGGGATTGCCACAAACAAGTCTAGTTTGTATTCCGTAGTCCGTTGCGCCTTGAAAATAACCTTGCCTAGATTATTTTAATACATTACGACAAAAAGCAACTCGTACAATACGTAGGTACCCACTATTTACTACACAGGTACAGTCCTAATAATATGTTTGTCGTAGAACTTAGAAGGGACTTCCCCACTCGGAATACTTTAATACAATACTCTTAAGGTAATTCCCCAACGAACCAACAGGGGAATCACCCGATCATCTCATATCATAATAATGTTGCGGGTATTTCCCGTCGGTCAGGGATTCCCTGTACGAAAGTATAAATATGCAAATCAGGTTTTATTTTTTTCATTTATTGTTCTGTCAGTGACGGGTTACGTAGGCTACGTCAGTGACGACGGGTTACGTAGGCTACGTCATTAAAATTTAAAAGTCAATTATCTGAAATTAAGTATTTCAAATGGCGAGAGACTTTGTTAGACCTACTTTGACCTTATCTTTGTCATCGCCACCTGATATTGCAAAATCTTATACATGTATAAAAAACTGCTTATTCATATCTCCACATTGCTTATTAGGTTAGTACTAAAAGAAACTTAACCAACCATTCCTGGTTCCATGAGAACCGTAGAGAAGTGTTTTAAAGTAGATAAAAATTACGCTTCAGTGTAGACAGCTGACAGTTTTCTACGAAGAAAGATAGACAAGCGATTTCTATTCTACAATAGAGTAGAAATAGAAAGCATCATGCTAAGCCTGCTTTTAGAGTTTTAATTTTATGTAATAAATGAAAATCACCAGTCTTTCAAAGAGCATGGGAGATGGGCTTCAAGTTAATCTTTGAGGATAATTGATGAAATTATTGTTGCTTTGCTATTATTACTAATATTCAGTTTGAAAAGCCTTATCAAATCCCCCTTAAAGTTTAAACTTTAAGTTAGCAATTACCCATATTTATGGGTCTTGAGATACTTAGCTCAAGATACCATCTTGAGATACTTAGCTCAAGATACCATCTTGAGATACTTAGCTCAAGATACCATCTTGGGATACTTAGCTCAAGATACCATCTTGAGATACTTAGCTCAAGATACCATCTTGAGATACTTAGCTCAAGATACCATCTTGAGATACTTAGCTCAAGATACCATTTATTATTTTATGCCTAGTATCTTGAGATAATGCTTGTGAAGCATTGATGTCCCAATCACCCGTACAAAGGTAACTGTGACATTAGAAGGTCACTAGGCAACTTAGAGAGATTAGATAATAACTTATTGAAGACTTACTAGACTTACTTATTGTCTGGAGTCTTGACTGGGACCAAGAGGCCATTGCATTATAAACATCACTGATCATAAATAAGAGCTCCATACCGTAATCATGTAAAATATATGGAGTAGGTGCCGATATTAACTATTTGCTGTCAATCCCATATTACACCCATATTTATGAGCTCAAGACACCGTCTTGAGATACTTAGCTCAAGATACCATCTTGAGATACTTAGCTCAAGACACCATCTTGAGATACTTAGCTCAAGACACCGTCTTGAGATACTTAGCTCAAGACACCGTCTTGAGATACTCAGCTCAAGACACCGTCTTGAGATGCTTAGCTCAAGATACCATCTTGAGATACTTAGCTCAAGACACCGTCTTGAGATACTCAGCTCAAGACACCGTCTTGAGATACTCAGCTCAAGACACCGTCTTGAGATGCTTAGCTCAAGATACCATCTTGAGATACTTAGCTCAAGACACCGTCTTGAGATACTTAGCTCAAGACACCGTCTTGAGATACTTAACTCAAGATACCATTTATTATTTTATTATCTTGAGATAATGCTTGTGAAGCATTGATGTCCCAATCACCCGTACAAAGGTTATGGGTAAAACTGTGACATTAGAAGGTCACTAGGCAACTTAGAGAGATTAGATAATAACTTATTGAAGACTTACTGGACTTACTTATTGTCTGGAGTCTTGACTGGGACCAACAGGCCATTGCATTATATAATACAAAAGTAATATACTGTGTACTGTAGGTAATTATATTATATATGTACAATGATATCCACGAACTCCTCCATTTTCGAACAGGCTCATTTCACGTCTGCCAACCCCAATTCATTTTGTACTTGTACTTCAGGATCTGGGGATTTCATACTCTTGTTAATTTCCAGCTTTAACTTTTCCTTTTATGTCAATTGGGGTTGGGAGGTCTTAGCTCAAGACACCGTCTTGAGATATTTCGCTCAAGACGCCATCTTGAGATACTTAGCTCAAGACACCGTCTTGAGATACTTAGCTCAAGACACCGTCTTGAGATACTTAGCTCAAGACACCGTCTTGAGATACTTAGCTCAAGACACCATCTTGAGATACTTAACTCAAGATATCAGTTATTATTTTATGCCTAGTATCTTGAGATAATGCTTGTGAAGCATTGATGTCCCAATCCCCCGTACAAAGGTAATGGGTAAAACTGACATTAGAAGGTCACTAGGCAACTTAGAGAGATTAGATAATAACTTATTGAAGACTTACTGGACTTACTTATTGTCTGGAGTCTTGACTGGGACCAACAGGCCATTGCATTATAAACATCACTGATCATAAATGCTGTAGAGCTACTCCATGATTACTCATGTAAAATATATGGAGTAGGTGCCGATATTAACTATTTGCTGTCAATCAATTACCCGTATTTATGGGTCTTGAGTAGAGAATACAATCAAATCATCAAATCCCGAGATTCGGGATCCCGGGATCCCGACCGTTTTTTGGCCCCGAAAATCTGACTGTTCTTGGCTAATCTCGGGATTTTCGGGATTGCCACAAACAAGTCTAGTTTGTATTCCGTAGTCCGTTGCGCCTTGAAAATAACCTTGCCTAGATTATTTTAATACATTACGACAAAAAGCAACTCGTACAATACGTAGGTACCCACTATTTACTACACAGGTACAGCCCTAATAATATGTTTGTCGTAGAACTTAGAAGGGACTTCCCCACTCGGAATACTTTAATACAATACTCCTAAGGTAATTCCCCAACGAACCAACAGGCGAATCACCCGATCATCTCATGTCATAATATTGTTGCGGGTATTTCCCGTCGGTCGGGGATTCCCTGTACGAAAGTATAAATATGCAAATCAGGTTTTATTTTTTTCATTTATTGTTCTGTCAGTGACGGGTTACGTAGGCTACGTCAGTGACGACGGGTTACGTAGGCTACGTCATTAAAATTTAAAAGTCAATTATCTGAAATTAAGTATTTCAAATGGCGGGAGACTTTGTTAGACATAAAAAAGACAGTGATACGACGTCAGTGTGGAGTTATTATTTAGTTGAGAAGGACGGGAATAGTGCTAAATGTAAGCGATGCCCAGCCATCCTCAAGGCTTTGGGTGAATCAACTAAGGGATTACATACACATTTGTTATCAAAGCATAACATCAAGGTTATATCAGCTTCAACAAGTCAAGATTCTGAAAATCTGAACACAGCACCGCCGCCAGCCAAGCGAAACTTAGATAATTATTTTACTAAAATTGCCGACGATGGCCTGGATGATTTTTGGCAAGAATGATTGCATTAGATGGATTTCCATTCAGTGTGAATAATAATTGCTCTTAGCAAAATACACGGATTTACCAAAGGCAGCCGTCACTGTTCGAAAACGTGTTATGAATTACAGTGAAAAAATCAGAAAGCAAGTAACTGCAGAATTAAAACATTTGAAAAGTGCAGGTGAAAGATTTAGTCTTTCTTTCGACGAGTGGACTTCAACTTCCAATAAACGATACATGGCGGTCAACGTTCATTCATATAAAAAATTTTGGAACTTAGGACTTGTTCCTATTTACGATGGTATGACAGCTGAAAATTGTCTTCGTATATTGCAAGAGCGTCTAAGTAAATTTGACATTTCCCTAGAAACTGACATCGTGGCTATTGTAACCGATGGACCGAATGTTATGATAAAGGTGGGGTGGCTTATTTGCACTGAACAACAACTGTGTCTCGCACATGGTATCAATTTGGCGGTCTGTGATGTGCTTTATGAAAAACATAATAATTTGCAAGATAGCCCTACCTCATGTCACAAAATGATCTTGCGCCAGAACTCGTACCAGAGTTAACACAATATGAAAATCCGCAGAGTTGTAGTGTATTTCAAAAGATCTCCATTGAAAAATGAAACAGTACTTCAAAAATATGTGAAAATTGAACATGGAAAAGAGTTGTCACTTCTTTTGGACTGTAAAACCAGGTGGAATAGTCTTTTAACAATGCTGGAGCGATTTTATCTTTTAAAAGCATGCATTCAAAAAGCTCTTATAGATCTCAATCATCCAATTCGTTTAGAAGATGTTGATTTTGAATTGGTAAATAAAATTGTTGATGTGCTGACCCCAATTAAATTGACAGTAGAAGCAATCTGTCGGCGAGATGCTAATTTATGCACAGCTGATGCCGCTTTGAAATTTCTTATAAAACAACTGTCTAGCAAAAACTCAGCACTTGCCAAAAAAATTAAAACATCCTTAGTGGAACGTATAAAACAACGACAAAGTGATGATTTAACTGGCGTGTTAAATTATTTACAAAATCCACGAATGGATGTTGAAAATCAGTTATTATCGGATTTGGAATGGCATGACTTATTTCCAGTTCCGACACAGGCTTTAGTGAGGAAGCAAATAAAGAGTATTGTTAAAAGACTTAATAGTCGAGATTACACGGAAGAAGAAGCAAGTTCAGGATCACAAACAGATGATGAGCTAAGGTCAGAAACCTCCCAACCCCAATTGACATTAAAGGAAAAGTTACAGCTGGAAATTAACAAGAGTATGAAATTCCCAGATCCTGAAGTACAAGTACAAAATGAATTGGGGTTGGCAAATAGTATTAGACGTGAAATGAGCCTGTTCGAAAATGGAGGTGTTCGTGGATATCACTTAGAAACAGCATATAAGTATCTATTGTCTATTCCTGCAACCAGCGTAGAAGCTGAACGAGCGTTTTCAGCTGCTGCTTATATTGGCAATAAACTACGAAGCAGGCTCGGAAGTCAAACATTGGATGCTTTGATATTTTTGCGATTATATTTTCGAAATTCTAAATAGTTATTTTGTGCTGTTTTTTAATTTCTTGCAAAAGTATAGTATTTTTTGATTTGTGTTTTTTCTTTTCTTATTATTATTCTGATTTGTGTTGTGCAAAGACATTAAAGACATTTTTTTTTAATTACTCGTGTTTTTTTATTTTAGCCCAATTAGAAACCACATAGTCTAATCCCGGGATGAGCTCGGGATCCCGGGAAAAGGCTTCAAAAATCCCGTAAGCCCGGGATTGAAAAACATGCTCGGGATTGTATTCTCTATATACAAGTCGACCATAAAATTATTTCTGACTAGTTTTGACAAAAACTCCCAGTCTGTAGTCCTCAACGTATTGTGATGTGCAACAGACATTCAACCTTGGGGTGGTAAAGCAATTTTATGGTCGATATACTTAGGTCGTCTTTTCTCGTTTACAGACTCAGGGCGAATTACACTAATTAATTACTGCTGGGGAATATTGACACTGACAGCTTTTGTGATCAGATCAGATCAGGGGCCCAAGTCTGCTATTTTTATAAATTCAGTCATTCCAACACGATCCCATTGTCATGCCATTGTCATTTTGCTAAAAGTTCGTAATCTGGTAAATTCATAATGGTCGATCATTTTCTTTGCAATTTCTTTCAATGTAGTGTCAGTGGCCGACCATTGGAAAGTCATAATGACGCCATTATAATAGTAGATTACCAAACTTGTCAAAATCAACAATTATGAAATCAATGATCGACCATTCTGACACTATTGTAATAGCAGACTTGAGGCCCAGATGTGCTGATCGCGTTCACATTCATTGGTGAAACAGCTACACTCGACTGCTCGTCAGTAGTTTGACCTAGAGCTGGCTTAGCGTAGTACGGAGTTTTAATAGAATACGAGGCCAGCTTATATATAGGTACTGCTTGGCAATAGTAACATGCTGTACAGAATATGGACTGCCTGATTGACTAAAATATCTGAATAGCAGCTCCTCTTGAATCACCTTTTGTCCGGTTTCAAGCCAGCCTTTGGCATCACAACCACATAATGTCGGTTTCTATATTGACCTCAAGTCTTTAAACATATCCGATTTTACCGTCTGGGTCGTAAAGCAACTTAATAAATTAATGTAAGTTAGCCTCTTACAAATGGAGTAATCTATTCCTGATCAAAACCCACACAACCCAAATCTCCACAGTAAATGTAAAATCTATCTAATTTTTAAGGCTGTTAGGGTCTCGAAACTTTTTACGTTCAAGTGTTTAAAGCCTTTTCTGTTCAATAGTTACTTCATTCTTCTTAAGGTGAACGCACTTATCCACGCCCGCTTGAGTCATAAGCTGCGAATATTATAATCATCAATCATTTTGGGGTTTTGCATAGTTGCTGAGCGATGGTGAGCGCTAAAAGTTGTGGGTTTTATATTGGCATGAAACTTTGGTCTACATTTAGTTAGTGTTTATAACGTATAAGAGACTGGGGCAAAAAGAATAAGAAATCAGCTCTCATCAGAACATGTGGAAAAACTATACGAATGTTAAGTTAGATAGAAAATAAGGGACAGACACTTGTGAAAGCGGGAAGGCCAACAATCGGCTAAAGCAAGACCGAAACAGTGGAAAATATAGAGCAAGCGGAAATCTGTAGTTTGACGACCAGAGAGCAGTGGTGGCCCAATGGTAACGGCCGTGACTTACGAGTTTATAGGTCGTAGGTTCGAGCCCAGACAAGCGCTTTACTTTGTGTAAATTATTTCATCACCACTGCTCTCAAAACAGTGAAGGATAACATCGTGATTTTGATATTTGTATAGATTTATGTGATATTCCTTCACCGTAGTACACAGACACACAGACATGCCGAAACTGAAACCGAAACCGCCACTGCGATCGCCATGGTGTGAAACCGGCATGTCCTAGAACCAAAAATTCGAAGATATTTGACATCTATCAACCCGGACTGGGCCCGCGTGGTTGATTACTGCCCACTCCATCTCACAGAAAGGAGGCCTGTTTCCCAGCAGTGGAAACATTATAGGCTGGTTGTGTAAGGGTCATACAAGACAAGAAGGTCAAAATATTCCTCAACGCTAAAAATAGAAACGAACTGAAATGAAGAGCAATTCAAGTGAATATTCTTATAGTATTTTTATCTCACGAAGCGACACGCGGTTTACATATGTTTACCGAGTGTACAAACACGCTGCGAATGTGTGTGAAAGCGCAGGAGCTTTCGGTACGGTCAGAGACAATGGCGAAGTCAGAAGTGTGTGTAAGCGCAGAAGCTCTCGGTGCCCTCCGAGACAATAGCGAAGTCATAAGTGTGTGTAAGTGCAGGAGCACTCGGTGCTCTCCGAGACAATGGCGAAGTCCGAAGTGTGTGTAAGCGCAGGAGCACTCGGTGCCCTCCGAGACAATGGCGAAGTCAGAAGTATGTGTAAGCGCAGAAGCTCTCGGTGCCCTCCGAGACAATGGTGAAGTCAGAAGTGTGTGTAAGCGCAGGAGCACTCGGTGCCTTCCGAGACAATGGCGAAGTCAGAAGTGTGTGTAAGCGCAGGAGCTCTCGTTGCCGTCCGAGACAATAGCGAAGTCATAAGTGTGTGTAAGCGCAGAAGCTCTCGGTGCCCTCCGAGACAATGGTGAAGTCAGAAGTGTGTGTAAGTGCAGGAGCACTCGTTGCCGTCCGAGACAATAGCGAAGTCATAAGTGTGTGTAAGCGCAGGAGCTCTCGTTGCCGTCCGAGACAATAGCGAAGTCATAAGTGTGTGTAAGCGCAGAAGCTCTCGGTGCCCTCCGAGACAATGGTGAAGTCAGAAGTGTGTGTAAGCGCAGGAGCACTCGGTGCCCTCCGAGACAATGGCGAAGTCAGAAGTGTGTGTAAGCGCAGGAGCTCTCGTTGCCGTCCGAGACAATGGTGAAGTCAAAAGTGTGTGTAAGCGCAGGAGCTCTCGTTGCCGTCCGAGACAATGGCGAAGTCGTAAGTGTGTGTAAGCGCAGAAGCTCCCGGTGCCCTCCGAGACAATGGCGAAGTCATAAGTGTGTGTAAGCGCAGGAGCTCTCGTTGCCGTCCGAGACAATGGCGAAGTCAAAAGTGTGTGTAAGCGCAGGAGCTCTCGTTGCCGTCCGAGACAATGGCGAAGTCGTAAGTGTGTGTAAGCGCAGAAGCTCCCGGTGCCCTCCGAGACAATGGCGAAGTCATAAGTGTGTGTAAGCGCAGAAGCTCTCGGTGCCCTCCGAGACAATGGCGAAGTCCGAAGTGTGTGTAAGCGCAGGAGCACTCGGTTCCCTCCGAGACAATGGCGAAGTCAGAAGTGTGTGTAAGCGCAGGAGCTCTCGTTGCCGTCCGAGACAATGGCGAAGTCAGAAGTGTGTGTAAGCGCAGGAGCTCTCGTTGCCGTCCGAGACAATGGCGAAGTCATAAGTGTGTGTGTGCTATTTGCTGACGCTACTCGTCCTCACGCAGACATACACAGCATGTTTGTACACTTGGTTACCACAAATAAAGCACGCGCCCCTTCGTGAGATAATAAAGATACTGTACAGTACAAAACTGAAAATATAAAGCCATAAAGAATAACGCATGACAATGGAAATACGCCTAGATTTTATAGTCATATGGCGAAGGAAAGTTACCTTCGAACTAGATTTGAATTTACTGGGAGGACGGGATATGAATAAAATATTGCAAAACATTATTATTTCTTCATTTTCATATTGAAAAGGCAGGTCTTGAAAATTAGTTGATGATCACGGTTTCCAGAAACCTACTTCTTTACGAAAATAATTATACAGGTATGAGAGGAACAGGACGTAAAGTTCACTCAACCTCCATAGAAAAAAAGGATCCTCCTACCTTATGGTGTGCCTGGTGATTAATGTTGGGACGTTGTTAGTCGCACGGTAAACTTTGATTGCGCGATGCAGGATTTTGCGTGACGTCAGTGTGATGCGTACTCGTAGTTCGCATGTGGAGATATAAATGCCGCCACAAAATAAAGAAAATCCCAGAACTTGTGTCCCAATGTATCTCAATAAACAGTACCTATCTACAATCTTAGTTTCTGTTTACCCTAAACCCCTTGAGACAAATCTGTTGTACACTTATGTACACATTTTGTTTTTGTTAACACAAATGTACAGACAGAGAGAAAAGTTGTTCATAATGATTAGTAAAATGTGATCCGCCACGCGGGCCCAGCGCTGGTTGGCAAATGTCACATATCTTCGAATTTTTGGCTCTAGGACATTTTTGCCGGTTTCCTCACGATGTTTTCGTTTTGCCGTTTTCAGAGCAGTGGTGGAGAAATTATTTACATCAAGTAAGGCGCCTGCCTGGGTTTGAACCCACGACCTACTACACGTAATTTGGGGCCGTTACCACTGAGCCACCACTTTTTTAGGTACTGTTTACTGTATATAATATATATTTATGTATAATTTGCCTAAATCAAAGTATTATAATTGGTGATTTTGATGGACCAATCAAAACTACTAACATGAAATTTGTCACCGGATTTACTGGCATTGTAACTGCTTCTCATTATAGCCTGTATTCTTAGAAGTTTGTCTCTCTATAGACTTGACTATATGTACCAAAAAAACAACCGACTTCCAAAAAACACTACAAACTGAAAATAACTAATTTCAGAAGTCGGTGGCAAAAAACGAAAATACAAAACCTTTTACAAAATATAGCTTTTCTTGATGCAGGGTTACTTGTTGAGGAGTCCTTCTGGTAAGAACCAATTGAACTGCCACTCACTGTGACTCATTGTGACGCATTTACTGCATTGTGATGAGCATAAATTGCTTAGCAGTCATACTAAAGTACCTAATTGAATCGCAACATTCGGAACCCGTTAAATACTTATTATTTAGTAGTTCCGTGGTCTTCATCATCAGTTCCACTTCACCAAATGGTGCTTTTAGAGAGCAAATGCACGAGTTACTATAAAAAAAACCCAAATCGCTTTTATGTATGCCTATAAAATTTGAGGATTTCACATAGACCATAGACTAATATATATAGAATGAGATTTTATACTAGTAAACACTTTGTAAATTGTCTTTGGTCCCTGACATCAACCAATGGACAAGACTGTCAAAATGTTTAGGGTATTGGATGCGAGGCTTTTGGCTACTTTGTATGTGTGTTTTTTGACTTATTTTGTTATACTGTGCGTTTTGTTTGTGCAGAATAAATAATTTTCCTTTCTTTTTTTTTCTTTCTCGATTTCCATGGGATTCCCTCATCAGATTCTGACCTGGTAACAATGGGACCACCTTTTGAGCATACGTTTACAAACAAAAAAAGAACTGTCGATTGATGGAGAAATCGATGAACACAAATAACCTCCTCCTTTTTGGAAGTCGATTCAAAACCACCTTGGCAAATCACTGCGTTTTAAATTTTTCATGGCCTACTATTGCCTTTGTCCGCTATCTTGCCTAAATGATAAGCAATGAAACAATCAACGATAACCGCCGTTTACCCCTGGTACCTCATTAACGGCATAACTATTTAAATGTCTATTAACTGCTCCTAAATTACGATTTTTATTCCTTTTTAGGTTCCGTACCTCAAAAGGAAAAACAGAACCCTATAAGGGATCACTTCGTTGTCCGTCTGTCTGTCTGTCGGTCAGTCTGTCTGTCTGTCAGTCTGTCAAGACCCTTTTTCTCAGGAACGCGTGGAGGTATCAAGTTGAAATTAATATCAAATACGTAGGTCTATAGTCGCTTGAAGCTCTAAAAAAATCAAGCTTCCAAGTCACCGCAATAAAAAAACACGGCGATATAAGCGACATTATTGCGACATATTTCGATACTCGCAAATAAATAAAAACCTATAGGGTACTTCCCGTTGACGTAGAATCATGAAATTTGGCAAGAAGCAAGGTCTTACAGCACAAGTATAGGAAAAGGTCCTAAAATTGTAAATTTGTAGTTTTATCACATAAAATAAAATTGCGAATATCTCGCACATAAATCAAAACCTATATGGTACTTCCCGTTGACCTAGAATCATGAAATTTGGCAAAAAGCAAGGTCTCGCAGCAAGTAAAGGAAAAAGTCTGAAAATTGTAAATTTGTAGTTTTATCACATACAAATAAACTTTTTTGCGATTAGAAACTTAAATTTTCAGTTGGAAAATTGACCGTGGCGTATATCGATGTATGGGAGAACATGTTTTTCAACTACAATGCTAAGCTTGTTTTAGAGATAAATTCATCCTAACTACGGAACCCTTCATTGTGCGTGGTCCGACACGCACTTGGCCGGTTTTTTTACATACTTTGACATAACCTACAATTTTAATTTAAAATATTTATTAGTAACTTGTGGACAGAATATTTATTCAGTTTTGTTACAGTTGTAATGACAATATATTATTTTATTTATATAGTATTATTTTAGTAATATTTTATATAGATTCTTTTTTAAAGTTGTAATGAAATGAAATGAAATGAAATGAAATGAAATGAAATGAAATGAAATGAAATCGTTTATTCTGTAAATAGGATATCGGAATCACTTTTACACGTCATATTAAAAAGTAAAAAATAAGCTAGATGTAGTCGACATTTCCTATCTGACTACCCGTGAGAAGAAATGGCGAAACAAACTCAGGGGTCAAAGTCTCTTTTAAAGTCCAGACATAATCTTGGTCAGATCATGTGAGGAGGTCAGATCATGTGAGGATCTTGTGAATGTGAGAACGTTGCAGGCTTAATAGACTGTAGCTCTGTAAACTATCTTCTACTTTGTTAAGTACTTGATACTTGTTGATGGGCCTACACTGTCCTCCCATACCTATTAACACTGTAACTTGGAAACATTGTTAAAGCACACTTTTTTTTAAAAGAGTAACCGTGGAGTTTCTTGCCGGCTCTTCTCCATAGGAAACGACCAATTGGTACCGTGCACTTAGCTTCTGACGTTTTCATAAGTGCCCATGTAGGTTTATGTGAAATAAAAAAAAATGATTTTGATTTTACCAAAATCATTATCCGCCCAGCCTTTTTCCAAATATAATTCTTTAAGCACACAAATGTACAGAGGCGGACTTAATCCCTTAGGCATTTTCTACCAGTCAACCTTTGGACAATGCAGAGACAAACAGTGGCAGGTTCGGGTCTCCCTTGTTTGACCGAAAGGAATTTGACAAATTTTCACTTCCCAAAAAAATTCTCGCATAATTTCATTTGCCAAATTATTACTTAGCAAAAAATCTATTCACAAAAAATTGTAACGCAAACCTAATGTTTGCCAAATGAACGTGTAAACTATAACTTGTTTACCAACTAGTACTTTTAACATTTTTTATTTAGTCAAATATTTCAGTTGGAATAACAGTTTTTACGCAAAATCAAATAATAATATAAATAAGTAATTAACCTAATCTAAATAGTTCAGATTCGGGTAACCTACTAAAAACAATCTCTTTTTTCTATGAATGCAAGTCGTTTCTGGCACTCGCCGGCCGCTACCGCGGCACCGCTCGCTTCGCTCGCTCGGCTCGTGCGTAGGAGGTCACAGTTTTAACCTAACTAAATAGTTATGTTCCGGGTAACCTACTAAAAACAATATCTTTTTTTCTATTAATGCAAATCGTGTCTGGCACTCGCCGGCCGCTGCCGCGGCACCGCTCGCTTCGCTCGCTCAAAAACGTTTATTGTCTGAAGATTGTTTGCTGTAATAAATCATTTGATTAAAGACCAAATGCCATAATGACATTATACTTGGTAATATTTTGCCAAGTAAAAATTTGACCAAATGAAAATATGCGTACTAAAATCATTCGAAATATTGCAATGGTATAAAAAAAGGTTGCTAAAATTTGTTTGGGTAATGAAAATTTGGCAAAATCTTTTCGGCAAAACGGCAGGATCCCGGTAGGTTCAATAGCGAGAATTGAGGAATAAATATTATTTAAATATAAAGACAGTTTAACCGGACTCAGCTAAATACCCATATTTTACACGGTGCGACTGTCTATTTGACCTCTACAATCCTCAGTAACATGAATTAAGTAATAAAAGAATAAGTATGAAAAATATTCTAACACACTAACATACAGTCATAAGAGTATAATGTTTAATGCTTTCGGTAATCCATCTTCTGTACCTAATCCCCTGGAAGGTTCCTAAGTCCTACACAAGAAGCGTAGCTATAGCTAGCTATCAGCAAAAATAATATTATTATGTTTGTTTTATTATACGAGTACGTCGTTCTTAATGGCCTTTATTTGCCTCCAATGACCCAATCTGGCTAATAGATTAGTTTAGGCTTGGAATGTACGAGAAGCTATTCTATTGGATGCTATGTTTCCGGTAGTTAACAATACAATACTTACCCAAATAATTATTTCCCTGTTAGTAATGACTTCTTTGGTTATAACCAGTGATCGGAAAAGGTTAGCTAAAATACCTAAAATTCGAAAAAGAACAGAAACAAAGTAGAGACTTTCTTACGACAATATTTTTTTTTTCGGAATATTGATTAAATATACATTATTGTTGTTTTTTTTTTACTTAAATTCAAATAAAAAAAATCAAAAAACTTTAATCCATAACTAAATATTCCGAAAAAAAAATTGTCGTAAGGAAGTCTCCGCGTTTTTTGACTTTGTTCTTAGAACTTTAGGTATATTAGCTCTACTATTCCGTTCACTGGTACACGTGGTATATATGAGTTATAACCAAATTTAAAAGTCTATTACCATTTCAAAATCTAGTTTATTTTTGTTTCAATGTAACGGCTGCATTCCTCTAAGGTAAGGTAAAGACAGAAGTGTAATACAAATGTGGATATTCTATAGGTACCTACATCTCTTCCGAACCCTTCAGGGGTACAGGCGTGATGATAGGTTTTGTGTAATAGTAGGTAGGTACACTGGTACACCCACATTTCGTCAGATGTTTTGAAGCGATATTTAATAGGGGTGAGCCCATTGCCAATAACCGGACACAAGTCTGAGACTCCGGGTGGTTACTGAGAAATTCCTAATGGAAAAACTCAATAAATAACACTTTGTTATCTCTATCCAGTCGTGATTTATTTAAAAAAAATATGATTGCTGTGTGTATGCCAGGAGGCAACACAGTGTCGGATGGCCGAATGTCATGATTTCCAAATATTAACACCTAAGATTCGTAGTGATTTTAAATATAAAATTGAAAGTATGTGATTTGCCTCAAATGATTTCGTATTTTATTTTTATTAAAAAGAACAGCAAACACTTACATTATGAAAACTTAAAACTACATAGTAGAAAAGTAAAAAAAAAAATGATTTGAATTGAAATAGAAGATGATTAATTTGTATCAGGGTAGTTATGAAGTTTACAAACAACAGACTCAGCCTATATCAGTCCACTGCTGGACATAGGCTCTCCCAGGCTGCGCTTCAACACCCTGTCCTCCACCTTCCGCATCCAGTCTGACCCAGCCACCTTATTAAGGTTGTCGGTCCATCTAGCTGGGGGGTGCCCCACACTACGCTTGCCCATTCGTGGTCTCCACTCCAAGACTCATCTGATCTCATCCACCGGCCATCGGTCCTTCGACAAACATGGCCAGCCCACTGCCACTTCAGCTTGCTTACTCTGCAAGCTATGTCGGTAACTCCGGTTCTCTTCCGGATAACTTCATTCCTAATCTTATCCTTCAAAGAAACTCCGAGCATAACCCGCTCCATAGCACGCTGAGTGACCTTGAATTTGTGGACCAGCCCGACTGTCAGTGTTCACGTTTCGGCACCGTATGTCATAACGGGCAGGATGCATTGGTTAACCCGGGGATTCTTTGAATCTTTCTTTAATTCTTTTTTTTTCCCCCGTTACTATGAAGTTTAAAGTATTTAATTTGACAGTTACCGTAAAAGTACTGGTTTTTTAACAGAATGTTATGGAAGCAATAATGCTAAAGTCTATACTGATATTATATTGAGTATCTAATTAAATAGTTCGTTAAATATTGCTATATAAAAGATAAATACAGAAATATTTGTACTGAAACGGCGTTTCATTGGAATCCATTATATATTAGAAAACTATTCAGTTGATAATTTGCGACGCGTTCATATTATATAAAGTGATAAAGAATGTAAGGGAAGACCCTTTAAAACTTTCTAAGCCATCTAGTAACTTATTTATGGATTTTGGAATGGACCGGGAGACGTCGTAAATAAAAAGTTTCATTGATCGGAAATAAGGTCATGTCCAAATATTCCCAAAAAGTTAATACTAAAATACGTATAAACGGGTATTTCAAATAAATAAAACATGGATCAAAATCATAGAAAATGATGTGCCAGATATTTTAAATATTGTACATATGAGGCCTTCTACAAAATTGCGTTCTGACGGATTAAGCAGCAATTTGGCAGTTGTAATTACGTTTACTTTCAGTTTCATACATTTTTTTTCCGTCAAATTAAATTTCTTATGAACTAACGGATATTCTGGTATACACTTTACGTAATGATACTAATTTAGTAACGAGAAAACAGTTAATTCTGACCGTTTACAGTAGTTTTACGCCAGTAGCACACCTCCGCCGCGAAACCATCACAGCGAAACCGCAGTAGTTAAATTGTACTGGTTCGCGTCATGTTCCGCTACTCGAATCGGATGCGAGTAGCGAAACATGACGCGAACCAGTACAATTTAACTACTGCGGTTTCGCTGCTATGGTTTCGCGGCGGAGATGTGCTACCAGGGTTATGGTTTTTAACTGGATTTTTTTAATAGATACTTATTCCATACATATTGCAAAATTCTGAGGCCGCTATAAACTAAACCACTATTTAAATACTTTTCTGTACACTTTATGACTAAATAAATCGAAATCACAAGCATTCGAGCGTATGAGGCAGTGAAAATGTTTTTCGAAACAGCGTCTTTCGCGACTACTTCATTCGAGTCCATGAGCTTTCGAACCTGTGAGGCAGTGGAAAAATAATTCGCAACAGCGTGTGTCGCAACAGCGGCGTTCGAAACAACATAGGGGACCCCTATTTAAGAGATATTATTATATATATATATATTTCATTTCGTTTGCTTATGTATAGAAGTTCAATCCACGAACATGAAAAAGTGCCGTTACGCATTTTATTAAAACTTGCTTCGGAATTTTGGCTTTATTTAAAAATAGGTAAGACAAAATTGGGAAAAAGGAGGCCGCTTCAAACTATACTAATAACTGCTCTCTACCACTTAATAAGTAAAAGTTATCGAAGTCTTTTAGTTTCTCAGAATAAGAACACCAAAGTTGGCCATTTAACGTAAAGATCACGGTCGAAATGTAATGACCCTCTTATGGAATAGCGGTTAAATAAGTCATAAAAATAAGGCTGACACCCTGTAACCAAACAGGTAAAAGTTATTAAATTTTAAGTCTTTCTTCAATTCACTATTTTAATCCTTAAAAAAAAGATCCCGACGAACTGAGAACCTCCTCCATTTTTTTAAGTCGGTTAAAAGTAAACTCATACCTCTCGCCAATGGCAGCCAGAAAGTACTTTACAGTTCTTCCAAATGATTTTTCTAAATATTAAATTCTAAGCCGTGTGCCAAATGAGATTTGTCATCGGCAAAAATTACTAACTTCCTTATAAAATTAGAATAAGTGGACGGATTTTCAAATATCCTTCGAAAGTGCTCACCTTCGTTATATAAAGAACTCATGCGCAATATTTCATGTTTCTGGGCTCTGTGGTTCAGGCTGTGCGTTGTCTGTAAGTGAATGAATTATTTATTATTTAATTCTCTATTTCTCGGACTACAAAGATCCGGCGTGTTAGTAAACAATATTACAACTTATCAGTGCTCTTAGAGGAATGCCTCAAAAAAATACTGGCTATAAAAATACAAAAGAGAATGAATGACTTTAGGATTTTTGTTAAGTAAATTATCGACGCTACCTATTATTATAGTAATGGCTAGCTTTCAGTGTAAAACCGACCTATTAATGTTTGCATGGTCTCAAATTCCGCCCTCATGATCGATCATCAATGAACATTAATTATTTTGTAAATATACGCTTTTTGGCTATTTTCATACATACATATACATTATCGCCTTCACGACTTGATTCAGGTCAGGCAAATGATAATGTTTGCGTTTGGGACTGATCCAGTAAAAGAAAAATTTATAATAAAACAGATGAAAATAAATTAGTAGATTAAATTCGGCACTGACTCAAAAGTGGATCAGTTTCTATAATATATTAAAAATACCGGCCAAGTGCGTGTCGGACCACGCATAATGAAGGGTTCCGTAGTTGGGATAAATCTATATATATAAAATTCAAAGTCCTGACTGACTGACTGACTGATATATCAACGCACAGCCTAAACCGCTGATCCTAGAAACATGAAATTTGGAGAGTGTGTTCTTTGTGAAGAGTAGGTATCCACTAAGAAAGGGTTTTTCGAAATTCCTCCCCTAAGAGGGTGAAATAGGGGATGGAAGTTTATATGAAAGTTCGTCAGTTTTGAAGTTAGGATCTGCAAATTTTGTGTTTAGGCTGATGATTGAAAATAATTTATACGTGTGAGACACGTATAAATTATTTTTTGATAATTTTACCCGCGAAGGGTTAAAAATGGGGATGAAGTTGTGTATGAAAAAGTCCTTAATTTTCGAAGTAAAAATCACAAAATTTATTATCTAGGCTTATGGTTGGAAGCCAACTCAACGGTGTTATTAGAATTTCAACCCTTAAGGGGTGAAAAAGGGGATGAAATTCATTATTTTTCAAGTTAAAATAACTAATATTTTGGCTTAAGGTTGGAAACTAACAGAACGTAAACCATTGTTTTTTGTTTTATTTCAACCCACAATGGGGTGAAAAGGGGGATGACGTTTTGTATTGAAGTTGTTCATTCGCTAAATTTTGTATTCAAGTAAAAATAATATAAGCACACGTGTACCGTTTCTAACTTTTCATAGAATGAAGCGATTGCGATGAAACAAAACGAAATGTTACTCCAACTTATACAAATACACAATATTTATTTAAATATAAGGTCGTGGGACTGACTGGGCTATCAACACACAGCTCAAACCAATGAACGGATTGGGCTGTGGTACATCGATAGTTATGACGTAAGTATCCGCTAAGAAGGGGTTTTTGGAAATTCGCCTTTTTACCTCCATACAAGGGTAAGGAGGTAAAAAGGGGAATTTTGTTTGTATGAAAAATCTTATTCCAAGAGTTAATAAACCTAAAACATGGCATGTATACTTACGTAAGTAAATTATAAAGTTTGTCATTTTTAGTTTTTTCAAACTACCCCCTTAAAGGGGATTTGGGGATGTCAAAGTTTGTATAGAAGAATTTCAACGTGCGGTCCGATAAACTCGAAACTCAGTATTTATACTTAGAAACAAAAATTTAGAATAAAATGTATCAAAGTTTTTTGAAAATTGAACTCTTTTTTTTTTGGTGGGTAATTATCAAATAACTTCTCCCGCTCTGGAGGGCGTGTCAGACTTTTACTGACTAAAACCCACCCGTGTTCCTTCGTTTGCCTGTGTGCCATGGCCACGATATCCTTTTCGGACAAACTCGCAACCCTGGCAGGCATTGGCCTTAACGGACCCCGTCAGTTTGTGCTGACATCTTTTTGAGGCGCGCGTGTAACACAACGCGCCGTCGTCCCGGGCCTGGTCCTTATCGGACTGCAAACTACCCATCGTTCACCGTCCGCAAGCCCGCGCCTTCTATAGCCGAGCATCGGCCTGTGACTCCCGACGCCCGGGGCGTCTCCCGCGGCGACTAAGGGCGTGAGGGCATGAATTTTGCCTCTCCCTCACGCGTTCCGCCTCCTCCTTCGCGAGCAATACTGCTTCGCCGAAGGAGGTGACGGACTCCCATGAACTCTCGCTCCGAACCATGGCTTGAACCAGGGCCGGACCGACGAGAGATCGCCGCCAGCGTCGCCTCCGTGAGGATATGGTGGTGCTCCGCCCAAGTCGGGCAGACCTCCACCGGTGTTCTCTGGGTGATCCACACAGTGGTGACACCCGGGCGTTCCCTCCCGCTTTATCCAGAGTAGGAACCCGTGGATATAACAGGATGCCGTGGCGCCTCTCTAGCCACTGAAACTGACCCCTAACGGGGTGAAAAAGGGTAGTCAATTTGACAAGGGACGATTTTACTGCGTGGCTTGATTAACTCTAAATCATGACGTAGGCATCTGCTGAGAAGGGGTTTTTGGAATTCGACCTTTAAGGGGTGAAAAGGGGGGATTTTGTTTGTATGAAAAATCTTATTCCTTGAGTTAAGAAACCAGGCATGAAAGTAAATTATAAAATTTGTTTTTTTTTGTTTTTTTAAACTACCCCCGGTAGTACGTCCTCGTGACATTTTTTCCGACATCCACGTGGGCGAAGCCGCGGGCAGAAGCTAGTTTATCATAAAAACAAACTTAACTTTGTGGGTAAAAAAATGTTGTCATATACATCGATAGACGTCACGTATACGTTTTAAGACCTTCTTACCAAATTTCATGATTCTAGGTCAACTGGAAGTACCCTATAGGTTTGTTTTTATGTTGGTACCTACTTATTTATAATTAGGAAATAAGAAATACAAGAGCGACTTAGTTTTACGGTATCAACTGCTGAGTCAGTTTTGATTTTTTTCAGTTTTTTATTTGTGAGTATAAAAATATATCGCTTAAATGGGCCGTATTTTTTATTGCGTTGACTTAGAAACATCATTTTTTACAGCTCCAAGGGACCGTTTAGACCTACGCATTTCATATTAATTTCAACTTGATACCTCCATGTGTTCCTGACAAAAAGGGTCTGACAGATAGACAGACGGACAAACAACGAAGTGATCCTTAGGGTTCAGTTTTTTTCTTTATGTGGTACGGAACCCTAAAAAATTTACTAAAAATATCTCGCATATTTTCTTTCGTTACAGGAATGCGTTGATAATTGAGGAAATTCCAAATACACCAAGTTAGTAATATGGTTTTTTTTTTGTTTGCTTGTACCTATACAAAAATGGATATAACTTACTTATTATTCAGCTTGGCTATTATTGGAACATCTTCTCTGCGTGACCAATACATACAATATGTTACCTTCTTGTTTAGAAGGAAACAGCACACTACACTGCTACATAACGGCTAATTTTCATTAGTCGATAACTCGATCGATATACAGCATACTTCCCGGCAGGTGGACATGACTAATGAAAGTCATCGGTCGGTAAAAAGCGTGTGGAGATTCACACCTAATGAAATTGACCATCGGAAAGGAGAGGTCAAAATTGGTATAATATTCCGACTATTTTTAAACGCTAATGTGATGTACCTTATTAGAAAGCTTATTTATTATGCTACTCGATTATAGTTAAATCTGATTTTTTCAGGCGCCCGTTTTTGTGAAAAAGTGAAAAATGTTCAATACAAACAAAACGCACATAGTCTTTATTTATTAATTTCTATGCAATATAACTATTTTATGTGGCTAATGTTTCCGTTTCTATTAAATACTTTGAGATTTTATTATAATTTTAGCTGCAGCTCCATGAAATTAAGACAAAAAATATTGATTATCATGACAATGCAATAACAAAACGTATCGAAAAAAGTCAAAGCTGTAAACTCGGACTAAATATCCGTTGTAAATGTCAAGCCGAGTCCTGCTGACTAACGTTGCCATTGTCACGTCATTTGCCACAGGGCTGCCATCCCTAAAATATAAATAATGCTTGTAGAACATTTTATTTTTCAACACTTGTTTTAAAAAAACCGGGTGGCTGTAAAAAAAAATTAAATGCCCAAAGACATCAAAATAATGACCCTCTTTCAGCCTATATAGGTCAGAAGGCTGTTTAAATTTTCAATTATTTTAGTACTAAGGCCCATACATTTCGTGGACGTCTCCTTAGCCTTCAAAGCAACTGCCAAACGTACGACGCTGGTTCTCCGTATACCGCAATCATTTTAAAAATAAAAACAAAAACATCGAATAATACAAACCAATAATCGTTTAGACGCGTGAAGAGGATTTTCACCCACAAATTCTTTGCAGTAACGTTCATACTGCTATATTTAGTTACAAATTCGCAACAAATTCTGCATATCAATTCCAACCACATTATCCGTGCTTTGTGCAATAATCAGTTTGTTGAAGTGCATCCAGCTGATTAACGATACGCATCGGATTTCGGTCGGAAATACGTCGAGTATTAATGACGTCAGTTTGTCAGTTGATTAATTGTCGACACTAATATGAACGGGATTTATTATTCTGTTCGATGAGAAGACTACTTAGTGGGAATTTGAGATAGTAATTAAGTTGGTGATTTATAGTTGTGTATTAATTCAAAGTTGGGTGTATTGATCTTTTATACGATCATTCGAAAAAAATAGCATCATTAGTAACTAGAACACAGGCCAGCACCAGGTGTAATAACATAAATAAGTCTAAGCTATTCTCATAATTTCATGACGAAACGAGACAAAAAAAAGTTATTTCTGGAAATCAACCGATGGTTTTCGCTTTGCATTATAAAGGATTGAATGATTAGAAGCTGACTCTCCATCTTGGCAATTTGAACAGGCACAAAGATGAAGATATTGATAGTTACGGTTATAGGTAGAAAAAAAAACAAACAACCATTCTAAATCCTATTGCTATTTGTACAAATATCAAACCAAATTGACGAGACATTCCGAAAACCGTTGTTCATACAATAATTCAATTATATGGGTCAACAACAAATAACGTTGTTCACATGGCTTTGAGCACCGAATTGCGTCCATGTGTGACCTTTGTGAAGTACAATAGCAAATGTCATGTTAAACGGACTTGGGCCTTAGAAATAGCGGGTGTAGTTCAATAAGCATGAAATGGGCTGGAATATTTTGAAGAGAAGTGAACAGTGGTGACGGTCCCGTAAGAAACCATAATTATGAAGGAGAACGAATACATTTTGCGCCGACCCGGAATAAATTTTCAACAAGGGACGAAGACAAAATGTCACAGCAAATCAGGGTCGAATCAAAATCCATTAGATATTAAAGAGATCTTGCTGTACTATGACTTTTCTGCCAAAAAATACCCTTACCTTATCCTTACTTCGTTTCATACGCAAAATATACCTAGGAAAAAGGCGATTCTTGCGAAATGTCACAGCCAGTCAAGGTCCAGATAAAATCCACGAGTAGTTCGAAAGATTTTGCACTTCAGTAAATGATTATTTCGAAGAAGACCTAAGTATTTTAATATTTCTCCTAACTTCAAGATCATTTTTCTAAGAAGCTTTCGACCCAAATACCGCGTTGGTATACGCTACGTTTTTAAACGCATTGAAACCACGTTTTTGACCAGTGGACTTACGTAATAGGACACAGTATGAAGGATGATTTAATGCAATTTTAAAATAATCAACCTCGTTATAGACTGCCTCGTTGGCCTGGTGGTAGCAAGCGCTTCTACTGATTATGAGGTCCTGGGTTTGATTTCCAGGTTTGGCAAATTGTTATTGGGGTCTTTCATCTGGGATTTCTCAGTACCAGCCCGGAGTCAAGATTTGTGCCAAGTTGATGGCTATAGGCTCGTCCCCTATTACATGGGACTTATTTGCAATTAAGTCAAGGTCTTATTTGCCTTAACTGTTGACGGTCGCCACAGATAGTCCATGTCTTTTAAATTGCAGCATAATCAGTGCATAACGTCTCCAATCCTGGGTCTTTCTGTGCGAGAAAGCAGGAAATAATCCACCATGCGTGCCCATTACGCTGTATAAATAGGAGATCCAGGTCGGCTTCAATTTCTCGCAGCTCGGGTCACTCGGATGGCAGGAGGCAGGATCGGCAGGCAGTAGTGGAGCAGGACGAGGACAAGGCTGCAGTGTCCAGCGTTGAACTGGATCAGGAGGAGGTTGTCAACATCCCTGTCCAGAGGAGAGAGAATACTTTATAGCGTTTTATATCGCTTCACATTAGCAGGAGGGCCGTGTTGGTGTCTTACATTACGTGAGCGTAATGCCCTGACGTTTTATTCTGTGTCCAGGAGCGGAAAGAAAAGAGAGCAGCGTTGTCTCGCGTCACGCCGAAAAGACAGCGGAGGCACTTCGCAGCGCCTCACGCTCAGCAGGAGTGTCTTGGCCTCCTATGGTATGGTCAGCTGCGGCGTTTTACGCCACGCAGTTAGTGTACCCCAACGTCAGAGGCCTCCCACAGACGTAAACGAGAGGGCCGGAGGCAACGGAGGGGGATCACAGAATTCAAACACGTTTCGTTTTTAAAATTCGTTGTCGTATTTAGTTGATTCAGTTAATACAAAAATATGATCTTACGAGTATAACAAATTGCCAGCTAAACTGAAACTTTACTAGGACTGACGGCCGCTTTTATAGTTTATGTTCAACATTCTGGGAGTATATGTTAAACAATTCAAACATAATTAAAATTACTTCATGTTTGATTGTCAGTCAGAACCAATAAAACGGCTTACAATGCGAACCTAGCCTCATCAAACTATTTTTACTGTGTAGACCATAGTTTTATAGCATAGAAAAAGAAAACTAACAGATTTCAGTATAATTATGGTGAAAAATGTCAATGAATAAAAATATTCTAGGATTTTTATAAAAAGAGAAAATTAATAATAAAATACAATTCTGGATGCAAAACAGTCACACTGAAAAGCAAACCTTTAGTTACTAATTAAAGGTTTGATTTTCAATGAATGTCATATGACGTCATACTTGAAAACATAGATTTCCTCACCGAATCACAACTAAAATTGTTGTACACAGCAGCTTTTTAAATGCCAAATAAGTAAATATATTAAAAAATGTGTTTTTGTGTAGCAAAATACCACAACATTTTGGTGTATGTCACATGTTTCCGGATTTTAGGTTCTAGAACATGACGGTTTTCTCACGATATTTTCCGTCACCGCTTTGAGAGCAGTAGTAATAACATAATATACGGCCACAACCAAATTCAGCAATCGCCTATAAGTTTAGTAAACCACAGTTTGCAAAGCCCAACACAAAAGCATGCAAATTGTATTGTTCTTTTACCCTTTCCGCCGAATTGGGTTCGGTTTCATATGGTGTGTAATGTTGTGGGCCTCATAAATTTTATTGTATGAATACATGCATAACATTATGAAGGTGTTTTTATGTTCTTTTATGTCGTGTTTTCTATGTACTGATTCGTGAAATATGTATCGTGTAAGGGGGTTTTTGCTGTTTAACATTCACTAGACCCGAATGGAACAACACTATTACCTTGGTATAATTTTCTATAATATAATTGTTAGCTATCTCATAGCTTGCCAGTTTAATGAAAACACTACAGGAACAACGATATTCTTTAGAGATAAACTTACCTCCTGACTAAAATGCACCTAAAAACCTCTAAATGCTTATTTTTTTACTTTTTGTATTTCCTGTGTGACCCATTTTTTTCTTTCTAACTTAGAGTGCATCACTACTTATCATCGGCTTCTCGAATAAAACGCCATGTAACTCAATCCTCCGCCACTCTCATTCAGCTACTGCCGAAGATCGTAGCTTCACCTAGCCTAAGCCCTTGAGGTGAAACTTGTTCCTTTTTTTCTAACCTAAACAAAGCATGCTTCTAGAAAGTATAGTGAAATGTCGTCTTTATCTTAACATCCTTCAACAAACAATGAAAAACGACGAGTGTTTAAAATACATTCATAACACAACTTTATGTGAATACCGATTGTAAGTCAATTCGCATTCAAGAGATTTAATAAAATATATAAGTTGAAATCGACCTGCGGGACGCGACACGTATTCAAAGATCCGTAAAAACAGAGATCTACGGAAATGAAGCATTTATTGAGCACCCCTTGTAATAACAACACACTAAAGACATCGCTAAATTGTACCATGAGCAATCAACCCGCTACAAAACTTTCTGATTAGCCTATGTTTTCACCAGGACGTATATATTAAAACTTGAGCAGGCTAGAAGAAAAAACTCTAGAATTAGAAGTTCATTTCTAAGTAAGAGTGTCAACCACATCATAGTTTAGCATAATAACGAGATAGTTGCCAAATGAGAATGTAGCTATAAAAGATATAAAAAATTCACGTTTCGTATCAGCTGTCTGTCGGACCGCTTAGAT
Organism: Tiliacea citrago; assembly: GCA_963921375.1. Lineage (NCBI taxonomy): Eukaryota > Metazoa > Arthropoda > Insecta > Lepidoptera > Noctuidae > Tiliacea > Tiliacea citrago. The sequence goes on from OY992801.1 coordinate 4,698,958, forward strand.
CTTCTAAATAACACAATGAATTTTGATACGATTTCTACCATTATTTAAGGCTAGATGCTCTTCAGGATGGTTAATGTAACAGATTAATATTTAACTTCAATTTGGCATAGAAAACTCAATGTTTTGACTGTTCCTCATTGCATCCCTGTAAAGTTTTGGCGGGTCACCATATCATATTTATCCCTTGTTCCATATTACTTGGGGTCGGCACCACATGCTTTCTCTTTCCATTCTCCCCTGTCAACCATCACGCTATCATTCACTTTATTCTCTTTCTTTCTTTCATGCTAAGCCTTTTGGCCTCGTACAGGCTTTCTATATTTATTTTCATTTTTACTTTGTTTTTTTTTTGTTTTGTTCTCTAAGTTTCTGTGACTGTGTTTTATTTTAATTAATGATCTATGCGAGTCCCCATAAATGCTTTTCTTTCTTTCTTTATATCATTCCTCACACAATCCATCAACATTTATATTCATCACTCGTTCAATCACATGTGTTTACTCCCTCCTCATCAGATTCATTCCCATACCGAGCCAAAGTGATGAAGCATCGGCGGATCGCTAGTCTAATATAAAATAAATATGGTCGTTTTGCGTGAATGTGACGCATATTTTCCCTCAACTTGTTCTTTCGTGTTTGTGTTTTTATTTCTTTGCGTTATGTTTACCGCAAATAAACGTATTTTCTTTCTTCTTTCTTTCTATTGCCATAACCACATTTTCGTTACAAGATCAGTACCCATACTACCCATGAATGTACTATTGCATTTTGTGAACTACGTAGGAAGTAACTGACACAACTGTGATTTGATTTCTAGTTATTACGAGTACTTTTAAGTACTGCTTGGAAACTTGTTAACTATTCATGAAAGTTTATGAGTAAGATTGTTACTCTATTCTTTTTGTTATGCTAAAGATTTGAAAAACTATCTTTGCATTGTATAAATTCAATCTCTTGTATAATTGCATAGCACATGTGTGAGTACTATGTACCTACTATAAGCCTACCATTTATTGGGTACGTCTTTCACTGGCTTAAATTTTCCGTGGCGGCTAAGAGGATGTCATGCTGACTGTAATGTTGTCTCTCTGATGGTGGCGCGTGTGTTGGGTCATTTAGCTCCCTTCACAATGGTTGAGCTGAATGGTAATCCATGTGTCATGCTCGTGAACGGGCGCTATTAGTTTAATTTAAATTTGAATGGTTTTTTTATCTTTTTATCACGGACGCTTTTGACGTTTTTGCATCGTTCTCACATGAATAATTTCAACATAGATGATGTAATCTATATTGTATAATTATGTTAATTTAAAAGAGTGTCCGTGCAGCTTCTTGCCCGTTCTTCTCTATAGGAACCTACTACGCTTTGGAATGGGCAACTAGCATCATCATTCTGACTGACCGACTATTCAAAAGTGCCTGTAATTGGTTTATTTGAAATAAATGCTTTGAGTTTGAGTTTGATGAGTCTTATATTCTCGCTTGCTCATCAGATTTTTTCCTTAAGGAGCGATTTAAGTTTTTAAAAATGAAGATATCAATAACTGAAATCCAGGTTAAACAAACACAATGCTCGGTATTTTTCTATAAATGTGAGAAGTTTTTCCAAAGGGAAAAAGTCATCTAATCTGCTTAGCCTTTTCCCAACAAGTTGGGGTCTGCTTACAGTCTAACTGGACGCTGCTGAATACCAGTATTTTACATGGAGCGACTGCCTATCTGATCTCCACAATCCAGTTACTGGGTAGCACGATACCCCTTGGTTAGTAGTTGGTAAGACTGATTGTCTGACTTTCGGGCTTCTGACGACCCGTAACAACTGTCAAGGATCTACAAATGACAGCCGGAACTAACGGCTTAACGTGCTTTCCGAGGCACGGAGAGGTCTTGGAGTATCAAACCAATATGGATGAATTGTAAACATTTACTATATTTACTATAAGTAATTGTAATACGCGCTTAATAAAAAAAACTGGTGAGGACTTTCCCAAAAACCATTTTATTTCACGGAAAAATACAAACTAGGCCAAGCAATTCGGAGTCCTTACCGAAATCCCAATTACCAACTTGATCTGAGCACAGAACCACAAGTCGTCACACACAGAAACCTCACAGGTACCCTCCATCTAACTCACGTTTCTCTAAACCCAGAGCTTCACCTACTTCTTCAATCAACGCGTATTGTGCACTGCACACAAGATTCGATCTTACATCTTAGCGAGAGTTCCCACTGCTTCATGTAAACAGTCATATATATCACGATTTTAAAGGCATCTATTTAATCGTACCCCAAATATATCCCGTTTTAATGTCTTCTAATACTCAATAGACAAGTAAACGCGACCAACTTATTTATTCAAAAGCGTACATCATTAGAAAGTTACGTTTTTAGAGCATCAGTGAAATATTTTCCATTTTAAATGGCACAGTTGAAAAGTCAGCTTATCGCACGGCAGACCACTGTTCTGCCGTCCTTTAACTAGAAAGCCGTTAACCCTCAAATGGTCAATTTTTACTTTTTAATAGATAGTGATAGAGCTCAAAATTCTCTATCTTTCTGTCTAAGAAACATTTTTACAATATAAATAGTTTCAGAGATATGAAAATTTTGTAGGCCGTTAAGTAACATCATTTTTGATGATTCCATCACTTGAAGGCACCACACTTGTTCGCTTAATGTACGTTAAAATACCTTAACTGCCCGATGTGATGATTATATTCTGGTATTCTACTTAACTACAAGTACGTTATCTGATTATCCTTGACTACAGAGACGCAAAAGGATTATAACTTCTTTATAGTTAAGCATTTAAAGAACATTTTCAGGAAAAAACTTAACTTATTTGGAGTTACCCGCCCTTAACGCTATAGTCAAGCATTTAATTCTGTAAAATTCTCCCACTAGTTTGCTTTAAAATAATGATTGCCTGTTTGAAGAAAACGATGAAAGAAAATTAAATTATGCTTAGCTACAAAGCAGCTAAGCCTCATTACTTAGCTAAAAGGCAGTTTGCCGACTCTCGCGCTGCGTTCTCTCCGGGGGGAATTGACAAGGTAAGTATAAAATTATAAATATTGTAGTACCAAATTGTAAACATTATTTTTAGTTTAAATAATCTCTAAATAGTAAAAAAACAAACACAATATTCGCGTGGTGTGTTTGTTCGCTAAGTTCTTTTTAGTTTTGTTTCTTCGAAACTAAATATTTTTAACGAAGATTGTATAATTAAAATTAAATATTAGGTCTACCTATTCGCGGGAAATTTCGTTATGATTTTATTCAATAAATTCCTACTGCTGGGGATTATATAGATAGGTACACATTTATAACCTCACCAAACGGAGAATACTTCTGCTTACCCCTTCCGGGCATGTAGGCAAGCCCGGAAGGGGTAAGCAGAAGTATTCTCCTTTTACTGGAGTCTATGCTTCCACGTGTCTCCTTTGTTATTAAGTCCCATGTAAATATGTGGCAAGCCTATTACCATTTTTCGGGCATACTTTTCATAACAGGTTCGATCAAAAATAGCTATAATGTACCTAGTGAATCTTGAAAACCTTAACCAGCAGTTAAATTATCAAAATACAAACACGCGCAAGACAGGTCGTACAGGTATATTATAAAAAGTTCATACCCTGACAATACTCATCATCCGCAGGTACGATACATCAAAAAATTGGCAAATAAAACCCACTCCTTTATTATCATTCTCTATGTTAGAAATTATTCTATGACATCCGAATTTTCCTAATACTTTTGAAAGACACGGACAACAGCACAAGGACTCCAAACCACTTGCAGCTATTTGGCATGATGGTATCGCTGCTAGAAAGCAAGAAGACATAATGAGTGCATATTACAACTTTTTCTTACGTTTCCGTGATGTCAAAACTATACATATTTGGATGGAAAATTCCACGGCTCAGAATAAGAACTGGCTGACTATTTTCCATGTTATTGTAGCAGACATTGTCAAAAGTCACTTAAATACCACAAAACGTATAATATTATACAATTTTGGACCAGGACATACCCTAATGAGTTGCGACCAATTCTACCACCAAGTTGAACTTTCAATGAAAAAAAAGTATAATTTACGACTTCATTGATTTCGAAGACGCTGTGGTCTCGGCTAATAATGAAAAAATGGAAAAGAAACAATATATGTGTTCAAAACACGAATTCAAGAGCATATCTCAGAAACACGTCTGAGGTGTTTCATAAGATCGAACCTCGATCTTCAGTATAAAAATAATTTTGCTGAAGATTATAACTTTGAACTTTTTAAACGACAAGTTTATAAAGAATTCTCAACTGTCAATAACATTTCGTGCGCATCTTAAAGGGATTGAAAAAGAACGAAAATTACATATAATTAAATCATTACCGATAATACCCCAGCATAAAATATTATTATGGCAAAATTTACGTATTATTCGTGATTGTAACGAACATCATCAAAAGACCAGTAGCAAAAGAATCACTAAATAATAAGGTGTTTTAGTATAGACTAAAACACTTATTAATTTGTGTTCTGAAAATTAGCCCTTTTATACCTCATGCCCCTGTTCAATTTAGACACTTATACGTTACTATATATATTTAAAACTACAAGCTTTTACTCGTGGCTCCGTCCGCGTGTAGATCGGAAAGCGATAGAATTTCGAATAATTAACCTATGAAAATGAACTAACGGGATAAAAGTATTCAAAGTATATTCCAGGTCATGGGCTACCAGTGTGCCAAATATCAATTAAATCGTGAAACATCCTAACTCATAAACATCAAACTTACACACTTTCAAATCCATGCTTAATATAATATCTGAAAATTACTATAATACGAAAGAGACTGTCTGGTGTCTGTGTTACCTTTTCACGCCTTAACGGCTGAACGGATTTGGATGAATGTTGGCACACAGGTAGATCATGATCTGGGTTAGGTTATATATTATAATGATTTTCATCCCGGCAGTAATTTCCTGTAGGATCATTAACAACCTCAACGCGGGCGAAGCGATGAGAAAAAGTAATTAAGTAAGAAGTTTTCCGTTAATTGTAATCACAAAGGTGTCTATGTGATTTATAATTCATTGAATAAAGAACATAGATTAAGTCCATGCCAAATAGTGATCTCATGATCTTTAAGATCTTAATTAGTTATTAGTTGATTATTGCCTAATTAATGATACTTTTGAGTTTCATAGAACATGTCTTTACGTTCTCACATATTCACATATAAATGCTAAACTATAAGGTAGTTAACTACAAGCGAAATATTTTTAGCCACCTTTTAGTTAAGTAAAGTAGTTAAGATTTTACAAAAGTTCCTTTTAACATTGCCAACAAGTAGCTTAAAAGCATCTAAAGCCCCGTAACCGCTCATTAGGAAAGTTATTGAAATTGAAATTTAAGCGAATGTCATGGCTATAAAGCAGTTATGCCACTTAACAACTTTTTAGTTCAGTATTTCTAAACAAATTTAACATAAATGATGAAGGCTAACATTTTAAATAAATTACTTCACTAAAAAGCCGCTACGGTATGGTTAACGGCCTTTTAGTACAGTAATAAGATGCAATAACTAGGTTACATACTTAATAAAATGAGAAAACTTAATTTTAAAATTAATTAATAAGAGTTTCTGGACACAAAATATTCTTTAAGATAAACAGAAAGAAATACCTATTTATGTGCCCAATAATCATTAACCTAAGTATATATCATAGTTTTTAAGAAACAACGATTCCCGCGTTTTTTGCCATTTTCTCGAAAACAACTTTTTGGGCCTAACGGCCTTCTAGTTAAAGGACGTCAGTGTTGCATACTCGCTGTTCCAAAATTACGCCAAAACTCCCGATTAGGTAGCAATATAATTTAAAAGAGTGAAAGAAGAACGGGCAAGAAACTCCATGGACGGATCCATGGAGTTTCTTGCCCGTTCTTCTCCATGGGAACCTACTAAATGGGCTACGAGCTTCATCTTTCTAAATGACCGACTCCTTGACAATTCAAAAGTGCTTGCAAATGGTGTAATTGAAATAATTGCTTTGAGTTTGAATTTGAATGTCCCGACAGCCTTTTTAAAGTAATCAGTCCATCTAACCGGGCTCAAAATATTGCTGCCTTAAAATGGTCTTTACACACGGGTCTGGCTGCTCCAACAGCCATACTAGGTCCTTCCCCGAACATAGTCCGACTCAACCCATTTTCACTGTATCTTGCCAACGTTACATAGTTCTATTCCAGAGGATTTAACATGACACGATTAACTACATTGGGTTTTAAGAACGAATGAAATACAATGATAAAATTTCCACTGATGTATTTATTATCTTTATTTGGTAGGAGAGATGTGCTCACGAGCTTGATTGCCCACCCAGTTTTTCACGATTTTATAAATACTCGTATTGTAAAGTACCTCCTTAGCCTTTAAAGTAGTAACCTGGTATACTACAGGGGCGACGGCTTCATACAACCCCATTCCTACCGGCTTCCCTTCGGAACAACGACTCTACTTGAGTTTACTATTACCAAATAATATGGTACATACATAGTCTCATTACAAGTATTTAATAAATCGTAAGATAAAAAAACATTACAACAACGCGTAACAATAGTCTATCCTAAATCGCGAACGCAGTTTAAAGTAATAAATTTAGATGATAACTTGTTTATGAGCACTTAACAATTTTTTCTTCGGCTTCCCTCAATTGGAAGTTGTAGCTTCGCTACTGGTATACTATGTTTATTGTAAGCAACGCTAAGGAAATTAAAACAAATGTTAAAAGTGTTTTGGTTAATCGATTTAGTAATTTTGAATCACTACTTTTCTTTACTGACTTTACTGTCTTTTTCTTTTGGACTGCCTTGTTGGTCTAGTGGTTGCAAGCGCGACTGTTGAGCATGAGGTCCTGGGTTCGATTCCCAGGTCAGGCAAAGTATTATTGGAATTTTCCATTAGGAATTTCTCAGTAGCAGCCCGGTGTCTGTATTTGTGCCCGGTTGATGGCAATAGGCTCACCCCCTATTACATGGGACTTAAACATAACTGGCGAAATGTGGGTGTACTATAGGTACACCTCTGCCTAACCCTTCGGGGATTACAGGCGTGATGTTATGATGTTATGTGTACTTTTCTTTAATTTTGACAAAAAATTACATTTTAATTTTTCTTTGGACATAGCCTATCTAACCTTAGTAATGAGTGTTACCTCGTCGGACTTTAATGACTTCCTGTAGTCTCTTAGGAAGCCCATCGATTGAGGTATATTATGCCATTCCTCTTACCCAGCTGTCTTTAACTCTCCAATGGTTTAAGATTGTGAACACGTATGGGGTGTTCTATAAGATTAAGATCCGGACTACGTAGTCCAGATACATTTTTCTGCATTCAAATGAAGCCAAGTAATCCCTAATCAATGGCGCGTACGGTATTACGTGATCTTGGAGAACTTCTTCCACATACCTGTGAGCAGTCACACTGCCTCTATCGAAGAAAACCAGTTTGGTACGAGCCTCATAAGTAATACCACCCCATATTATTATCGAGCGTCCCTAATAACCCACTGTTTCCACGATGGCACATGGAGCAAACCTCTCATTTGTTCTTCTGTATACACGTTGACGTCTATTTGGACCTCTTGAGGCCAATCTGCTATCATCGGAGAACAAAACATTCTTCCACTGCTCAGTAGTCCAATCAGCAACACCTGCGCAAAACGAAATCTAGCTTCACGGTGTTGTGGGGTAAGGTCGGGAAATACTTCCTCTCTCCACATCATCATTACATAATACAGTTCTTTGTTCTTGTTTCGTGTTTAATATTGTATATATATATTTATATACATAAGTGTATATGTTTTTATTGTATATGTAAATGGTACACCACTGACTACCTGCAGTATTGTCTCTCCTTCTCCCTTTAATCCATCTAAAGGATGTCTGTAAAAGATCGCTTTTAGCGATGAGACCGCCCATTGTGTCACCCTTAGTAAAATTTCAACATTTATATCGGTAATTTTTATAGTGTATATAATAAAGAGCATTCTATTCTTTTCAATTCTCGGGATCCCGAGCTGGGCTCTTAGATTCCTTTCTGCCAGTCTTGAGAGATGATTACGAGCTTACGTGGCTGTGCTAAAACGATCTCTTAACACACAAAGCGATCGTCTCGAGCCAAAGTGCATCGATGACAGCCTTGACCTGGCCTTCGCGTGTAAGAACCTGTCTCTCGTAACCGTCTGATGGCTTTCCGGACAGAAGTTCAAGCGACACCAAGCGTGCAAGCGATTTGACGTTGGCTATAACCAGCATCAGCTAAAGCCACACACGAGCCTTTATGGACATATGGAGAAGTGTCTTGACGCTGCATGGGTGTGCGTGATCCATCGCCGCCCGCTCGATGTCCACCGCGCACAGGATGGATGGTTATCAGCACACCAGAATACCAGCGCTGCGACACTTATTTTTTAAGCCTTGCCTTTTGGCCTCGTACAGGACTTCTGTTTTTATTTTTACTTTGTTTTAAATTTATTTTTGTTCTTTATGTTTCTATGAGTGTGTTTATATAGTTTAATTTGTGATCTGTGCGAGTCCCAATAAATGCTTTTTCTTTCTTTCTTTTCTTTCACATGAAGTATTTTTTGCCCCGTTGGTGTAATTGCTGTATGACGTTCCAGTGGAACGATAAATAAATAAATAACTTATTAAATTTAAATCATTATATACAATAGATTACACAACTAACTATTTACACTAGGTACTAACGAGATAAGCAAAAAATACAACAACAAAAAAAAAAGGAAACTTAAGCGTCAAAGTACTCATCCGCATCGCTGTCATCCGGAAACGTGCCCGGAAGACTGGCAGCATTGCCACGTTGAATGGGAATGCTAATTCTTTGACAAAAAACGAGCCCGCCTTCTGGTCACGTGAAGTGTCGATCAGTCAGCGAGAAATTGAATAAATTTTGCCTGTAAGGTAGTAGCTATAAACGTCAGGTTAAAAATAATAATACCAGGTTATTATTGTCCCACTGCTGGGCAAAATGCTCTTCTCATACAGAGAAGGCACTAGTATTGATCCCCATGCTTATCGCGATTTTAGACAATTAACGACAAGCTGACCCGACCGACGTTGTCCAGTCTAAATTTTTAATAATTCAAACCAAAAACGTTACGAAGTTCAGTTTTTCTTGATTTGAAGATTTCAGGAAAACATTTTTTTTTTTCATGAGATATATAAACCAAAAGCCAAATCGGTCCAGCCGGTCTCAAATGATGCGTTTACCAACGAACAGGATTTAATTTTTACACCTACAACGTGACGCTACAAGGGCTACAATAATTTAACACACGGGTAGGGCTAGTGGCCAGTAATAGGGCTCTCTCTTTCCTTCAATTTGCCTACTCTTTGCACGTTATTCGTTTTAATTTCATTGATGCGATGTTATGATCCATGACCCGGGCAAATTACCTCTGCGCTACAGTTCTTTAAGTACAGGTTGCTCCAAGATGCTATAATAGAAAATTGTAAATAAATCAATAAATAATAACTTTTAATAAAATTAAAGTACCTATCTTCTTAAAACGAAAACGCGAAGCGCGTATACGTGTGTTAAATTTATTTTTAGGGTTCCGTACCTCAAAAGGGTTAAAACGGAACCCTTATAGGATCACTTCGTTGTCCGTCTCTCTGTCTGTCTGTCTGTCAGTCTGTCAAGACCATTTTTCTCAGGAACGCGTGGAGGTATCAAGTTGAAATTAATATCAAATACGTAACTCTATGGTCCCTTGAAGTTCATAAAAAATCAAGCTTCCAAGTCAAGGCAATAAAAAAATACGGCGATATAAGCGACATTATTGCAACATATTTCGATACTCGCAAATAAATCAAAACCTATAGGGTACTTCCCGTTGACCTAGAATTATGAAATTTGGCAAGAAGCAAGGTCTTACAGCCCAAGTAAAGAAAAAAGTCTGAAAATTGTAAATATGTAGTTTTATCACATAAAAAAAACCTTTTTTGCGATTACAAACTTAAATTTTCAGTTGGAAAATTGATCGTGGCGTATATCGATGTATAGGAGAACATGTTTTTCAACTACAATGTTAAGTTTGTTTTAGGGATAAATTCATCCTAACTACGGAACCCTTCATTGTGCGTGTTCCGACACGCACTTGGCCGGTTTTTTATATTAATGTCACCATTAAAGCGGCACACTGTATAGAAGTCCGGCAGCCTAATTGCGTAACACAGTTTCAATCACAATCGGAGTGTTTTGATGAATATTGCTAATCCATTGCTCTACGAAGCAAAAAAAAAAAACTGGTTGGTTGGTGGTTTTGGTTTGAAAAATTTGTCTACAAAACGACGTAAATGACGCAACGAGCGTGGGTCAAGTGTCGAAATGAGACCTATTGCGATCAATTTTATTATCATTTTACGTGTGTTACGCAATTGCCCTGCAGGTTTCCTCACGATGTGTTTCCCTCACCGATTGACATTACTGACGTAATGTTCAAGATAAACTCAGAAAGCTTCTTTTTCATTTCTCCTTTCGCAGGTCTGCTGAAAGAAATTTCTTAAGAAATAAGCAGTACCTTTGTACTAATATTATAATTATGTCGTATCTCTCTGTATTTTACTGTGTGTGCATAAATAATAAAATAAATAAATAATAAATAAAGTACATAATATGAATTTCACAAGTACAAGTTACCACGGTAAATATCGGGACACAATGAGAACGGTGCCTAACATGCACTTACTGTCTCTTGGTTCAAGGTGACGTACTTCGCCGTGTGCAGAACTAACCTTGAAGTGAAGCGGTAACACAAAGTGTACTGTGGTAAAGTTAGGAGAATGAGCTAACTTTGTAAAGTGTTGATGATTTTAGGTTAAAAGGTTTTAGGCATGGTCTGGAACTGTTAGCAAGTTGAGCAAGTTTAGGTAATGAGGTCGATTTTACATAACTTGAAACATTCCCACACACATTAGGCCTCTATAACCGGATGGAATACACGTATTTTATTTACATGGAGCGAGTATCTATCTGACCTCCAAACCCAGTTACTGGGTAACACAATACACCTAGGTAAAACTTTTGAGCGTCTGACTACCCGTAACGACACGTAACTTGAAACATTAACGATTAAAGCGGATACTGTGCCAAAAAGCCTTTTATACCGTTAAAGACTATATTGAGGTCAAAAAGGCTTGGGATTGAGCTGCTTTAATAAATTTGTGTGCGTGCATGTTTTTAGTGCGTCTCTGCTCGCGAGATTGTGTGCCAGTGGCAACAGCTTACTGACAAATGCGTGCACTGTCTGGACAGGTCAACTCAAATCTGTGTGGTTCTTTCCTCAAAAGACCATTTCAGACATTTCATCTACATGGTCTTCAAATGATCTGACCGAGATTATATCTGTATTTTTTATATACACATTGGGGAATTTTATGTTATAAAACCCGCTGCGCCCCGCGGTTCACCGGCGTAAGTCTCGATCCCGTGGGAATATCGGGATTTAAAAAAAACTCGGGATAAGTAAGTAATAATATATTTAATAATCCAAAAATACTGCTATATGTCTATCTTAGCTCCCATCGTAATTAGTAAAATTAAATACCTTAACATTTTCAAAGTACACTTAATCTTCCATAATCGTATCATTTTCATTTAACGAACTTTTTAATTCCCCTTTCCTCGAAGCAGGTCTAATTCTAAAGAAAATTTCGGCGTGTTCCTTAATTTTTAATTTTCCTACGCTTTGAGCTCTTACAGGCTTGTTTCAAATTGAAACCACAGACGAGTCTGTAGCTTAATGGAAAATCTTGAAGGTTGGTAGTACCTACCTCTTTTTTGGCTTTTTGGGACAGTATTGTTTTTTTTTTCAGCCTGACTTTGTATAGTTTCATGATTTAGGGGTCATAAATCGTTAGTTTAACCTGTATCTCTTTTTAAATTCTTCTTGTTGTAATTGTATGTGAATTCAATACAACACAAACTAAAGCATAATAATCAATCAACTTATATTTAATTTATTGGTAAAATTACAAACGTACGATGAAGTTTAACTTATATTAACCAGAACATGCTAATGAAGAACCTGTACCCACTCATAACATACATCATAACATCACGCCTGTAATCCCCGAAGGGTTAGGCAGAGGTGTACCTATATTATAGTACACCCACGTTTCGCCAGTTATGTTTAAGTCCCATGTAATACGGGGCGAGCCTATTGCCATCAACCAGGCACAAATCCAAACTCCGGGCTGCTTCTGAGAAATTCCCAATGGAAAATCCCAACATCACTTTGCCCGACCTGGGAATCGAACCCGGGATCTCAAGCTCAGCAGTCGTGCTTGCGACCACTAGACCAACGAGGCATACATCACAACATAACATACATCAGTTAATCAATCATTAACACACACACACACCAACCTACTCACCTCCACACACCCCGCACATCCACCCCCCACACACACACATACACACAAACAAACACTAAACATACCTGAACATACTACAACATTTTTGTAACAACCTAGAACCTAAACTATTTTTTTTTAAATTCTTTCTCAACATGTAGATAATAACCCATGGGAAGTTGCGAGGTAACCCCATAACAAGTATCCTTATAACTTACCGGGGCTGCCTCAATTTTATGAGAAATAATAAAAACATATTATTTTTTATTATTTTATCTTATTAAGAACTCAAAACGGTGAAGGAAAACATCGTGAGGAAACCGGCATGTCCTAGAACCAAAAATTTGAATGTGACATCTACTAACCCGCACTGGGCGCGTGGTGGATTACGGCCTCTCACAGAGAGGAGGCCTGTGTCCCAGCAGTGGGAACATTATAGGCTGATTATGTTTGTATGTATAAAGCACTTTGGGGATTACATTAAAGACGGTGGGGCAGTGTAGATAGCAGCATACGCCTATATACCAACTAAATCTTTGTCATCATCATTGGCAGCCTTGTTCCACCCCCTGTTGAGCATAGGCCTCCTCCCTTTTTACCAACCAAATAACCAATCTTGTCGCCAAGCATGGTGAATAAGGACATCATCATTCATCATTCCAGCCGAAAGACTTCCACTGCTGGACATATGCCTCCCCGAAAGGGCGGTTCGCCATAATCACCACGCTTGGCAGGCGGGTTGGCGATCGCAATATGGTGTTAAAATGCATAGAGAACGCTGTTGCCCATGAGTAAACTTCCCTTGGTCGCTTTTTACGACACCCACGGGAAGAAATAGGGTGGTGCTATTCTTTACGTCCGGCACCACGCAGATAATGAGGACATAATGATATACTTTATAAACACCTATACTTACTCCATTTGAAATAAGATTAGAAATTGAAATAAACCTTTTTTACAGTTAAAAAAGGTTTATTTAAATTTCGAAATTATTATTTCAAATAGAGTTTAGCTGTCTATAAGGTAGAAAAACGCGCTCAAGACAGAGTTCCGGCTAGATGGTTAGACGCGATCAAGAAGTCCGTTGGAAGTAGCATTTACCGAGCGGTCCTCACTGCAGAACACCGCATAGTTTGGAGACGCGTAGTATGCAGTCGCGATCCTTAGCATTGAGGGAACGACGAAGAAGGGTCTATAAGGTAACGGACTGATATCGCAAGTTTTATGAAATGATTATTTAGAAAAATATTATGATTGTAAGCCTAATCAACCATTTCACAATTGATGTAGAACTACTCCTACCAAATTAGTAACAAGAACACGAGAAGAAAACAACTCACATATTTTTAACACGAAAAAATAGGCAGTCTTAGGCCTGGCCAGGACTGCTGATAGAATTGAAAACTTAAAACTTTGAAAAACACATGCTACAGTCCAATATACAGAGTGGCGATTTGGTTTTCACATTAAATTATACAGCGGTTATTACAAGTTATTAGCAGTCTGCTAAAATATTTTTTTTTTTTTTTTTACTAAAAATAGAAATTGAAAACAAATATTTGTGTTACGCATCCGTTAACAGTTGAATTAGAAAAAACACGCTAACGCTATCCAAGTGTTAAATCTCAGTTGTCTAGTCCAACAGGCATTCATAAGACACTTTTTAATCTGTGATTATTATTCATCTGTGGCTCGACAATCAATAACAAAGTTATCACGAAGTTCATATTTTGTCATGGAAAACATTACTTTTAGAAACACCATCAGAAGGAATAAATCTGAATGCGATCTATCTACAATAACCATGGATCGCACACTGCTCAGCTCAACTTTATCCGAAGTATATGATACGGAAGTAATGGATCTGTCGACGAAAAGTATGCCTACAGGCGCCGGTTTTAGCCTAGCTGACTTTCACCATTTACACGAACAGGCTCAAGATCTTCGTTTGGACTAACTACTGCGCAAGAAGAAATCACAAATCTGAACCACGAGTGCAACAGTCTTAAGAAGAAATTAGAGAACAACAATAAGAAAATACATCTCCTGAAAAAGGTGTCAGGTGAACCCGTGACAATGAGCCCAGTGTTCACACCATTCACACCTCAAAACAAGGTGTCAACACCTCTGCTAAAGAAACTGACGAACGTTAAGATACGCTTATCCCGGGGCCAAATCAATCAATCTGGTAGATTAACTCAAACTGAAACACCAAAAACCCATACTAACAGCATTCCACAACGATTACTCAGCCAAAATGTCGGATAATGTCAAAACAAACAAATTAACAGATAACTGTGACAAAACTGCTTAAGAATTTCCGGGCCCATCTATATATGGACCTTACCTACTATAGTTGGAAGAGACTGTGAACAAAAAGCAGTGAAACCTAAACCCTTAACTGAAGAGGTAAACAATAAAAAAAGAAGAATGATTTACATCATTGGTGACGAACAAGCTCAAAATCTTGCTAAAAGTATGCTTGAAAGTAGGCAAGGTAAATGTAATGACGATTATGGCGTCTTAGGAATTATGGTAAAATCATCTGCCACAAGCTGTGAAATATTAAAAACGTGTGAAATGATGTCGAAAAATGTCACAAATAAAGACATTGTAATACTGTGTTTTGGTATATATGACCAGAATGTATATAAATATGTGTCAAATTTGAGTAATATATTATATATATTTCGAAAGCAAAAGGTTTTCATAACAAACGTACAATACAACCAATATCTTAATGAATACATGCTTAATAGACATTTGTATTTGATTGTGAAAAATTGTATTAACTGTAAATTAATTAAACTGAACGACGGAAATGCTTTTCTGAATAAAATGGATGACTTTACGTGTATGCTAAGTTCTAAGCTTAATCTAGAAATAGATTCTATGACGTACAATGAAAAATTCTTGACTTTTTCTAATAAAATAAAATACGTATTACAGCCAGATGTTTGCATTCAAAATAAGCCCTCCATAACCCAAATGCCAGAGAAAAATAAGAAGGTTACCATTCTGTACTATTTTAAACCTAAAAACCAAATGCAACCGAATGACAATCCACAAATAACATTTAAGAAAGGAACTATCCCATTTTTATTCAATAAAATGAAAACTGCTAGTCAGTCAAACATAAAAGTACCTTCCCTTAGACCAAATGCACCATTTTTTTGTACCTAAAGGTAACTCCAAATTGATATTGTTTCATCAAAATATTGCAAGCATTTTTAATAAGATAGACGAAATAACGGTGGCACTTAATGAATTATCTTTGAATTCTAAGGAATTCATTCATTAAAAGCAAATCAGAATCACTTCTTAGGATTCCTGGTTACAAACTCTTCGCTTCATACTGTCGAAATACTAAACGAGGTTGGTACATGCATTCTCATTAAAAATGATATGGCTTGCGTTCAATTAGACAAGTTAATAAATTACATTGCATGTAGTTTTAATTTTGAATGTACCGGAATAGAATTAACAATTAATCAAATCATAATTATTTGTATTTATAGGACACCAAATAGCAATCCAAAAGTTTTTCTAGAAAAAATGGAAAAATTACTAATTAGAGTCACAAATAAATCAAAGAAGGTAATTATTTGTGGTGATTGGAATTTAGATACAATAAAACCAAATAAAAGTTGCGAAGAACTCTTAGGGTTGTTGCAAAATTTTAATATTGAATTGCACATAAAAACACCAACACGAAAACAGTCGTGTTTGGATTTATTCGCAAGCAATATCAAGCAAGCTAAAGGTGAAGTTCATCACCTGGCTCTATTTGATCATGAGACAGGGCAGACCCTGACAGTGACGACTTATAAACCAAAATTTAGGCATAGTTGGTTTGAGTACAAAATAGACTATCATAAAGAAAACATACAACAGTTTTGTGACTGTATTTCTGCGCTTTCATTCTCTGACATGTATCTTATGGATAATTTGGAAGATGCATTTCAGGTATTTCATGGGGTATTACAACTGTTTTATAAACTATGTTTTCCCATACAAAAGTTAAAAAGGTCGAACAGAAAAAATAATACTCTGTGGTTGACGAAAGGTTTAAAAAAGTCATGTATACGGAAACGTTATTTACATTTAAAAAGTATTCATAATAAAACAAACAAAGATAGGTTAACAAAAAAGTATAAAAGATATAGTGACATACTTAAACGTTGTATTAACAAATCTCAACAAATACACAACAAAAGATATATCCAGAATATGAAAAACAAGTGCAAGGCTACTTGGGATATTATCAATAAAAATATTGGGGACAAACAAAAAAGTAATGAAATAAAACAAATAGTATTAAAAACCAACAACATCGCTGAACCTCAAAAAATTTGTGACATTTTTAACGAATACTTTATCCAATTGACAAATAGTAATGAATTTACGTATAATATTGACGCTATAAATAGAACTATGGACATTGATAACAATAATACAATATTCCTAAATCCGACTGATCCTATAGAAGTGTTCAGGGTAATACAAAACCTTAAAAATACTGCGTCTGTCGGATTTGATGAAATAAGTACCAAAATTATAAAAGCGTGTGCTAATCGCTTATGCAAACCATTGAGCTACTTAATTAACATATCGTTTTCAGAAGGCATGTTCCCAAGCGCATTAAAGAAATCAATAGTCAAACCGATATTTAAGAGTGGTGATAAATATGACATGACGAACTATAGACCTATAACCTTAATTCCTATAATATCAAAAATATTTGAGAAGACAATATTAAATAGGCTATATGGCTATGTGGAAAAGTATAAATTGCTAAGCCGGGAGCAATTTGGATTCAGGAAAAATACCACCACCTCTTTAGCTTGTTTTAATTTAATAAAAATAATAACCGAGGCAATGAATGACAACTTACCTGTAGTAGCAATTTTTCTAGACATGAGTAAAGCCTTTGATTTCGTTGACCATAAGCTATTACTAAGCAAATTAAATAGATATGGCATAAGGGGCCAAGCGAATGACTGGTTTAAATCGTACCTAAGTGATAGGCGTCAATGTGTGCAAATATCAAAAGTAATTGATGGCAATAAAATGGAATATAAATCTAATTTTAAAACTAATGCAGTAGGAGTTCTCGAAGGCAGCGTGGTGGGATCGTTTTTATTTTTACTATATATTAATGACCTTCCCAAGGCAACGCGCCACGAAACCATCTTATTTGCTGACGATACGACACTAATAATAAAATGTAATGACTTAAGTAAATTGGAACAGGAAATTAATGAAGCAATCAATGACATAATAATTTGGCTTAGTGAAAACAATTTAAAAATCAATATAAATAAAACAAAAATAATTCAATTTCAAACTTATAAATCAAACTTTCAGAGTCTTAGTATAAAATATGAAGACAGTATCCTAGAACAGGTAGTAAACACAAAATTCTTGGGCATAATAGTGGACTAAAACTGTAACTGGAAATCACACATCAATTACGAAAAATCAATCATACAAATCAATCAAGAATCATACGAATTCGTATACGCAATAAAACGTCTATGATCAACAGTGTCCGTAGACGCAGCAGTCACGGCATATCACGGATACGTATCGTCTGTGCTTTCATATGGTCTGATACTGTGGGGCAATTCAATTGAAATTTTAATGGCATTTCGGGTACAAAAAAAGTGTGTTAGGGCAATATCTGGCGTCTGGTTTTTGGACAGCTGTAAACCTTTATTTAAAAAACTTAATATTCTACCTTTACCCTGCATGTACATCAAAGAGCTATGTATGCTAGTGAAACAATATCCGCACTATTTTCGCATACAATCAGAAGTGAGCCACAAAAAGGCTTCTGCTAGACAAAAATATAAATACGAATTAAATGTACCTCAATGTAGATTGCAATTATTTAGGAGGAATGTATATGTTAATGCCATTCAGGTGTATAACAAGTTACCGAACTCATTTAAGGAACTTCCCATCCTATGTTCAAGAAAAAGCTGACAAGTTGGTTAGTGGATAATTGCTTCTATGACATTGCCGAATATATGGAATATTGTAAAAATCCAAGATGTACTTAATTTTAAAATAATGATTACCTAATTATAATAATATTAATTCTAATTGGACATAATGTAAATCAAATCTTAAATTAATTGTTCTTAGTTAAGAATGACATTTGAATATTTGTACACCTGTTGTGGTAGAATGTATAGAACTTAAAAAAATATTAACACCATACTATATAAAACTACATTCTTACAAATAAATAAATTCTAATTTTAATTCTACACAAGCCGTTGCGCGTCGCCAATCTGCCGCATATTAGCATGCCGGTGACGCGGACATGTCGGTGACGCGGCGTCAACGCAGCTAAAGAAGTTTTAACTTAAAAAAAAAAAAACCAACAACAATAAAAACATGTAGTCACCCAAATATTGTCAAACTCCGTCGCCGATATCCAGTTACAAACACAATATTCACTTCCCGCCATCTTGTTAAAGAATCCATCATTTTATTAGCCCCTAACTTCGTAGGGTGAAGGGTCAGCAATCAAACTTCAAGTTTGTAGTAAAAGTAAATTGAAAATGGGAAACCATCCATGTTGTATTCGACGATGTATTTGTATTTTTGTATCTGTTCTTGTAGAACATTTTGTTAAGGCGAAAATGGGGGTTTTGATTTTATGTTTGGTGTGACTAGATCATGTTCATTGAAATGTACGCTATATTGAAAGTGGATAGGAACATAACTTTAAAAGTTTTATACCGTGACTTGAATTCCTGGAAAAAATGTTTATTTATTTATTTTAAAATAATGTATTTTTTTGCTAAAGTTAAAATAGCTTTACTTACTTAATTTTTCTCTTGGTTATCTCTAAAATACATAATAAGCCATTTAAATAACTTGATTGGAGACTAAAAGCGTCTCAAATAGGAAAACAACAAGCCTGCCGTACAAGACAAAGTAAAACTAAAAAAATATTGAAGTTTATTTTTAATAAAAATGAGAAAAATGTCCATAACCCTTTTTAATGTTATTATATTCATCTTTATTTATTTATTTAAACATCTCGCACACAATAATGTACAAAGTTGATCTTTATAGTCTAATTTTTCCCAACCCTGAACTATACCAAAGATTTCAATTTTAGGCATCACCCGCAAATGTGCGTCCAAAAGAATAGTAAAGAGATAACTACCCGCACTCTGGTAGTTAAAAGCGCGCGGGCGCCCTTGTAAGACTTTGCGAGGGGACCTACCACTTAACCTACCTACCTAAGACTCAAGGTTTATATTTAGGGTTGTCGCTACCTTCAGTACTTAGTGGGTTCCCATTTGTAACAAAATTTTTAGTTCTTACGAATGGAAGACGATCATGTCAGTACGTCAGGAGTTATGTGGAAGAATTTTTCCTGATTCTCATTCAGATGGCTGGCCTATTTTTTGGCCTAAGAATCAGTATTGTCATACAACGTGGCAATGCTGCCAGCCTTTTGGGCACTTTTCCCGTTAACTGCGATGCGGACGAATTCTTTGATGCCCTATTATTATTTCCCTTCGTTTGGTCAATGGTCAGTGTAGAACGTCAAAAATTAACAAGCAGATTAATAAAAAATAAAAAATAACAATTTTTAAAAGGATTTCATACCGGCAGGGTTAATGTTTAAAAGCTTTCTGAAAAATCACAATCATCAGCTACCTAAGCTATTTTTAATTGCAGAAGACTAACTTAACCGGCCTTTTATTGTTCCCGTTGCTAGGATACAGCCCTTCTCTCGTCGAAAGGGAATAAGCTCTAATCGGCGGTCCCAGTGCGGAGTGGTAGACATCACATTTCCTGGAAATTTTGGTTTTGGAACAAGCCGGTTTCTTCACGATTTTTTCCTACACCGTTTTGTGAGCAGTGGCATAAACTACGTAAAGTAAATGATGAGGTGTAAGTCGTGGTCTCGAACCCACTTCTTACAACTCGTAATTCAAGACCGGTACTACTGGGCCACTAATTTTCGCAAAAGACTTTCTGCTAATAGGGAATATTAAGCACTATGCTTAATATTCCCTATTAGCAGAAAGTCTTCTAATAATAGGGAATATTAAGCACTATGCTTAATATTCCCTATTATTAGAAGACTACTATTAGAACTACTATTAGAAGACTATTATTAGCAGAAAGTCTTAAGCACCTAATTAAAAAAAAAACCATTATTTAAATATACATTGTTTAGAAGTCAAGAAACAAATTCCATTTTTTTTATGCATTCCTTATTTTACAATTCATTATTTTATGTTTTTTTTAGTGGACTGGAACGCAAGCTCAAAACGCGTCGTCTTCGACAATAGTGTAAGTGACTAAAAAAATATGTGAATAAAAATCAATTCTTTGCAAAGTGCTTGAAATATCACTCAACCTCTCAGGTAAGTAAGTGCGATTTCTGCTTCAAAAAAATACAAAAAATCGTTCAATTTATATGATTTGGGGCTAAAAACCAGTTGTAAATAAAGCAGATTCGCGGTAAATTGACCTCACATCATGACCGCGACAGAAACTAACGTTTGAACTGTGATAGAAAAATGTTGAAGTTTCTTATTTTTTTTGAGCAATAAGCAGTAGTTGACATTAACTTTTAATACTGTTCTTAGGTTTATATAAATATCAATTATACATATAGTTACATAAAAATAATTTTGACTTACTTGTTAATATGAATTCGTGACATCCCTACCTGAAATCCAACTCCACAGCTTGGACCGTATAGTTTGACGACAGCGAATTCAATTTCCAGCATTATTTCTCAAATGGTATCTAGGATAGGTATCCTAATGTTTGTCACGCTTCTAAGACACTGCTTCTAAGAGATTCCTGACATTTGAAAATCATCCTGAGAACGGATTTGAATAGATCCATAGTGTTTCAGGAATGTGAAGATCGTTTTTGAGCTTAACATTTTGCTAGGAAACCTTTTGTATTAATTTTCTAGTTAGCTTTGTAATATCTAGCAGGCCCTTAGGCGAAAGCAAATTGCAATATTTCTGAAAAATAAAATAGGGTTGAGATGGTTCGGTCATGTGGAGAGGATGAATGAAAGACGACTAGGTATTTACAAGACAGGAGTAAAAACGCCCTAGGAGGACATAATATTATAGTGACCTATTTGGTGATGTTCTTCAAAAAGGTCAGGTGCGTAGTACTTGCAGCCGGCGTGCGTGTATGACCAGGGGGCCGATCGCGCTAATTTTGAACGTTAATACCAAAACTAAACCACAACCAAAACGTTACGTTAGACACATTTCGTATCGCGCTAATCATTACAACGGAAACGATTTAGCTTTACTTTGGAAGTTCCGTTGGAGGAACGATCGATCGAACAATACTCTCACAAAAAAAAAAAATAGCGCGATCGGCCCCCAGATGTATGAACGTAAACAAAGCAAAAGGAGTATGTAAGGAGCGTAGCAGGTGGCGTTCTGTAGTTTCTGCCTACTCCCATTAGAAAAAGGCATGAGTTTATATGTATGAATGTATTTTATTAAATGTGCGTAAACCCGTTATAATTACAAACATACTGCAGCTCTCGGAGATATGAAATTGTTAATTAAGACATAAAAAACTGGCCAAGTGCGAGTCGGAGTCGCGGACGAAGGGTTCCGTACCATTATTTATAAAAATGGCAAAAAAATCACGTTCGTTGTATGGGAGCCCCTCTTAAATATTTGTTTTATTTTTATTTAATTATTTATTTTTAAAGTGAATATATAACTAAATATTCTGTGAATATTTCAAGCGTCTACCTGTTGCCGTTATCAATATCGAGCAAAACCGAGCAAAAAAATCTCGTTTGTTGTCCCCTTAAATATTTATTTTATTCTGTTTTTGTAGTATTTGTTGTTATAGCGGCAACAGAAATACATCATCTGTGAAAATTTCAACAGTCTAACTATCACGGTTCATGAGATACAGCCTGGTGACAGACGGACAGACAGACGGCCGAGCCTAAGTAGTAGGGTTCCAGTTTTACCCTTTGGGTACGGAACCCTAAAAAATCAGGCATAAATCCAGCTTCTGCCTATAAATCGTAACCTAGATAAAACTTCCAATATTTATTTCTTACGCTATTATTTTTATAAATTATTATCTATCAATACAGCTCACCTATCTTTATCAATATCTGCCCCAAACTATAAAAAAACGTTGCGTGTTCAGACGACTCTATTCAACAATATTAGGCTCGAAACTAAAACAATCGGTAATACGAACTTCGCGTGGGAAAAAAAATATTTCGTAAATGCTTATACGAGCTCGGATCTTAGATTAAAGAAAGATGGATATGACAATATTTTGTACACGACAAGCATATTTTTCAACTATATTTTTGCTTGTTGCTGGGCTTTTAACTTCGAATAGAAGATTTTTAGAATCAATTTTGACTGAAGTATGAATTTGGTTGGAAATGTAAAGGCCTCTTTTCGATTACATTGAATTATAGTGCGTATCCATTTTTGTTTAATCTTAGAGGGCCAGCTATGTAGTTGAAATTCATCGTAACTACAACTTTCTGTTTTTTATTGAAGATATTAACTTTGATATAGATTGCCGTTGTTGCCACTTATTTCTCTATAGCCGTATTATGTTGTATTATACTAAAATATCACGTAATAACCCAAATCTTTTTTGGTGTTCTTCTGTTCCCAATAGGTATGTGCGTGTAATTTTTTTTTGCAATAAATTAATAATAGACAGTAATAAAAACCCAAGAAAAGTATTAAAAGTAAAACTGCTTGTTGTTTAAAAAAATATGAAACAAAATAAATTTTCTACTACAGTTCAAACATCCGTTTCTGTCGCGGTCATTATGTGACGTCATTATCCACGAAACTGCTTTGTTTACATCTGTTTTTTAGCCCCAAATCATATATATTAAATTATTGTTTATCCTTTATTCAAACAGAAATCGTGCTTACTTATTCACCTTAGTGAGAATTCAAGCACTTAGCAAATAATAGATTTTATTCACATATTATTTTTCGTCACTTCCTGTTCTAAGGCGACGCTTTTGAGTTTGCGCTCTGTTCCACGAAAAAAACGCAATATAAATCAATAAAATAAAAAAAATGGAATTTGTTTCTTGACTCCTACACAATGTATATTAAAATAATGGATAAGTTACGAGTTATCTCTTATTAATTATTTAATACTAGCTGCCCGGCGTGGCTTCTTTCGCGTGGTGTCCGACTCCTATCCCATCCCTTCCCTACCCTACTCCTAAACCTTCGGGGGCGTATGCAGAAAAACTCACCACAGTTTAATCAAAATCGGTCTAGCCCTTTCAGAGTTCCTACAAGACGAACAAACAAACATTGATTTAGATATCTATCTTTTACAGTACACCACAGTTTTTCACCTATTTTAACCATAAAACAGGTGAAACAAAAAATGATACCCTTTCCGGGAAAATAGGAGTGTTTTTATAATAAGTATTCCAAATTCGAACCCTCAAAAGACGTGACTCACAAATGGAAATGACAACACCTTTTATTATTTCACTATTCTAGATTTATTTTGTCCCAGTTCTTAAGACATTTTTTACTTTTCAATTCAAACACTGAATACCTGAAATTCTATCTCTTGAAAGGAATTCGTCTAATCTTATGAAGAATTTCGATAAAATACGATTTTTTTTACAAAGGTTGTACAGTACAGTACATTTAATTTCAAAAGATTGTCTAATATTTCGAAATGTAACTCCAGGTGGCTTTTCAAGACTTTTTCGTTAATAATTGAATCAGACAGCTATTCAATTGGCTTACCGATTTCAAATGCATTACTTTTTAACAATTGTAACGGTTAACAATTGTATTTTCTTGACGAATTCTCAATTTTATACGTGTTTACATTGTTGAGTTTTGCCCTACCAATATTTGCACAAAATATTTACTTTATTTTCTAACTAGCCAGCATTAGTTGCTATGTATTTTTCTTTTTTTAGGGTTCCTTACCTCAAAAGGAAAAAACGGAACCCCTATAAAAATAAATAAATTATAGGATCACTCGTGTGCCTGTATGTCTGTCCGTCTGTCACAGCCAATTTGCTCCGAATCTACTGGACCGATTAAGTTAAAACTTATGAATTTTTATGATCAAAACACAGACGTGTCACGTGACTAAATGACTTTTGAATATGGGGTCACTTCTAGGGGGCATATCAAATGAAATATCTTATTGTAAGGATTTCAGACTACTTTTTTTAATAATTTTACAATAAATGCTTTTAAAGTTATTTAAGATAATTGACCACCTTATCTCCGAAAGTAGGTACTTAGCCTAAAATTTTGAAAAAATACAGCCATTAGTTTTGCACTTATAGGTGACGCCTATAAGAAGTCTATGTCTTAGTCTTAAAATAACATGGTAAATCACTCAATAATATGCGTACAAACTTACATTTGCAGTTGGAATGTATGGGGGAACATATCTATCAACTACAGTGTTAAGTTTATTTTTGGGATAAATCCAACTACGTAACCCTTCATGGTGCGTGGTCCGACACGCACTTGGCCGGTTTATTTATTTATATAGAACCAAATAAAGGTGCAAATCAAATAAGATTAATACAATGTTCTCGAAAACAAATAAAACTATTTTGTAGTAAGGCTTAATTTCGTTTGCTTTTTAATATTTACCTTTGGGATAGTTTATCAAATAGCAGCAAATAATAATGTCAACAAGAATATTTTGCTAAGAAAAATTGGATTCCTAATAGGGCATTAATTTTAGTTTTTTGGTAGAGAAAGAAATTCAGCATGAAATATAACGACATAGACTTTATTTGTGGAGTTAGTAAAAGAATAAGCGTGTTTAGGCTAGGGATAAATCTCGATAAATTACATGAAAACGACTTGAATTTATCTGAGAAATAAATGTTACGATTTGGTCGATTTAAATTCTGATTTAATTCTGAAAATTATGTAGTCGATGATTTTGGTGCACACTAAATCTCCAATGAGTTTATGTTGGCAGCAACTAAAATGTTTAATTGTATGTCTACTACTTGAATATATAAATAAAAAATGACCGAGCCTTACAGTAGTCGCATATGATTACCATCTGACGTCTCACCTTGTTAATAAACAACTGAGCAGTGACAGAAATTAACCTCAAAATGTAAAAAAAAACCGGCCAAGTGCGAGTTGGACTCGCGCACGAAGGGTTCCGTACCATTATCTATAAAAATGGCAAAAAAATCACGATTTTTGTATGGGGGCCCCCTTAAATATTTGTTTTATTTTAATTTAATTATTTATTTTTAAAGTGAATATATAACTAAATATTCTGTGAATATTTCAAGCATCTACCTGTTGCCGTTATCAATATCGAGCAAAAACGAGCAAAAAAAATCACGTTTGTTGTATGGGAGCCCCCTTAAATATTTATTTTATTCTGGTTTTTGCTATAGCGGCAACAGAGATACATCATCTGTGAAAATTTGTCTAACTGTTACGGTTCATGAGATACAGTCTGGTGACAGACGGACAGACAGACAGACGGCGGAGCCTTAGTAATAGGGTTCCCGTTTTACCCTTTGGGTACGGAACCCAAAAAAAGCGAAATACCAAAATAATTATTGTTAGTGGTCGCCCCACTGGTCAAAATTCGACCCCCTCTACTTACAATCTATATAGTAATTACTAATTCCATGACTACACTAATTCCATGCTATTATAAAGTACTTACTAATTCCATGCTATAAAAATTACCTACTTATTCCATGCTCCAGCTGTCACTTCCTGTTACACACTTCCGTCCCTTTTCACGAAATCACTCCAACAGGAAGCGAGAGAAAAGATGGTACACATCAAGAATATAAATAGAAAATAATGTCAAACTGTCATAATTATTATAAATTATTTCTTTAGAAGTTAGCTAGTAACTATACCGACGTTATTTATTATTATTATTAATTAAAATCACCACACCTTCACAGACTTATCCAAGGCGATATTATAAAATAAAGACTCCTGCAGACTGGCGTGATATCGCGGGTGCGACGGGCAGCGTGACATTTCCCATGAAGTTTTCATATACATTGTGCTACTTGTATCGCGTCACGCCTGTCTGCTTACACTGACATTGTGACTAAAGGCTCCCCTTTAGTCACAATGCCAGTGTCAATATGTGTGTTAGTTCAGTAGGGTCCCAGTAAGTACACCAAATGGTGAATTTGGTCGAGGAATGTCAGTATCTACTGCGGTTATAGGAGGGGGGGAAAGTAATTTTAACTAAAAGGTCTATGTCTGAGTAGTTTCCAAATACTTTCGCCAGAAATGTACCCCGAATTTTGTAAAATACCAAACAGAAAACCTTGACAAATGAAGCGAACTTATTTCAGTCCGGAAGAAAAATGATGTTATGTGGGTATTGCACAAAGTTCCAAATGGGAAATATCATCATTCATCAGCATTTCAGCCGAAAGACGGCCACTGCTGGATATAGGCCTCCCCCAAGCACCGCCATTTCGACCGGTTCTGTGCTTCTCGCATCCAACGGATACCTGTGGTCTTCACAAGGTCATCGGTCCTCCTTGTAGGTGGCCTTCCAACGCTACGTCTTCCGGTACGCGGTCGACACTCCAGAACCCATCGGCCATCTGTTCTGCGAGCAATGTGCCCTGCCCACTGCCACTTAAGTTTGGCTGTTCTTTGGCCTATGACGGTTAGTTTGGTTCGTCTGCGGATCTCTTCATTTCTGATTCGATCACGTAGGGAAACTCCAAGCATAGCTTTCTCCATTGCCCTTTTGGTGACGTTTAGCCTTCTGATAAAGCCCATTGTGAGCGAACACGTTTCAGTGCCATAGATCATCACTGGCAACACGCGTCAAAGACTTTCGTCTTGAGACACGGCGTTATGTGTTACGAGAAGATCATGGGTAATATAGGTAATCCTAATCCTAACTAATGTTATAAATGTGATAATGAGTTTGTTACCCTTTCACGTTAAAACGGCTAAACGGATTTAGATGAAATTTGGCAAATGGGTAGACCTTGACCTGGATTAGGATATTAGATACTGTTACGGGATCGAGACTTACGCGGGTGAAACCGCGGGGCATTCATCATCATCATTTCAGCCGAAAGACGTCCACTGCTGGACATAGGCCTTCCCCGAAGGGAGGGGTTTGCCATAATCACCACGCTTGCAGGCTGGTTGGCGATCGCAGTACGTTGTTAAAATGCACAGAGAACGCTGCTGCCCATTCTCTAGTAAGTCTCTTAGTCGTCTATTACGACACCCACGGGAAGAAATAGGTTGGTGCTATTCTTTACGTCCGGCTCCACACAGTAGTAGTATTATTCCGATATTCTCGCGGGATCGAGAATTATGTGGGTGAAACTACGGTGAGCAGCTAGTTGGTAATATTTCGGCAAGGTCTGACGTTTATCATGGCGACAGTACCTACTAAACTCATAATCATGTTTCACACACGCAGGAGGTTCCATAACGTGTTTCATTCACTAGCCGGACAGTAATCCAATTTACTTTTATCTTCGTCATTCAACCCAGAACTACTATCTATACATGATCCTTATTCTATACATCAGACGTCCTTTTTCGTCTAACATTTGGCCCGGCTATCAATCTGACCAAAATAAATTTCGAGGAAAAACTTACTATGAATTCCTCACATCCCCGATCCCGAAAGAAAATAAGAACGAGTGAAAATAATAGGAGAAGACGATGAGTTTGTGAGTGAAACAAAACTGAGTTTCTTTTTTATTTTTTCTTTATTGACGGCACGGTTGGCGCAGTGGTTAAGCGATTGAATGCTGCGCTGCGTGTCGCGGGTTCGATTCCCGCACGGAACAAA
Organism: Tiliacea citrago; assembly: GCA_963921375.1. NCBI lineage: Eukaryota > Metazoa > Arthropoda > Insecta > Lepidoptera > Noctuidae > Tiliacea > Tiliacea citrago. Next base: position 4,727,245 of record OY992801.1, read on the forward strand.
TTTTGTATGGAGGTAGCTGACACCCTGGATTAACATATAGGCTAATTTTTATCTCAATATTCCCACGGGATCTAGAGTTACGCGGGTAAACCACGGGGCGCAGCTAGTCATTCATAAAAGTAAAAATAATATTTATTAACATTTGATTTTTCGTCGAGTCCTTAAAATCTTGCGTTGAGCTGCACGATTACTGACAAATGCTTGCACCGATTGGACAGGTACACTTAAAGTGTGGTTCTTTCCTCAAAATACCATTTCAGACACGGCCATTTCTACATGGCCCTCACATGATCTGACCAAGATTATGTCTGGACTTTAAAAGAGACTTTGACCCCTGAGAATGTTTCGTCATTTAATGTCAGATATAGATGCATCGTCAATTAGGAAATGTCGACTACATCTAGCTTTTTTATTTAGATTTTTTAATATGAAAAGTGATTCCGATATCCTATTTACAGAATAAACGATTTCATTTCATTTCATTTTTGTTTTTTGTGGAACTATAGTAGGTACTTGACTGCCTCGTTAGTGTTGTGGTCACAAACGCTACCGCGGAGCATGAGGTCCTGGGTTCGATTCCCAGGTTGGGCAAAGTATTATTGGGATTTTCCATTAGGAATTTCTCAACAGCAGCCCTTTTTTTTTGGGTGGGAAATTATCAAATAACTTCTCTCGCTCTGGGCGGAGCAGGAGGGTGTCAGACTTTTACTGACTAAAATCTACCCGTGTTCCTTCATTTGCCTGTGTGCCAAGGCTACGATATCCCTTTCGGACAAACTCGCAACCCTGGCTGGCATTGGCCCTAATGGACCCCGTCAATTCGTGCTGACATCTCTCCCTGATTCTGTATTTGTGCCCGATTGATGGCAATAGGCTCGCCCCCTATGACATGGGACTTAAACATAATTGGCGAAATGTGGGTGTACTATAGGTACACCTCTGCCAAACCCTTCGGAAATTACAGGCATAAAGTTATGTGTACGTGAAGTATGCAGCATTATGCCAGCAATATGCTGAGCGACAGCCGTTTTGCGTGAATGTGACGCATATTTTCCCTCAACTTGTTCTTTCGTGTTTGTGTTTTTATTTCTTTGCGTTATGTTTACCGCAAATAAACTTATTTTCTTTCTTTAGTAGGTATTTACTAATTCCATGTGTGAAACAATGTCAGCAGACTCCTAGAAAATTCCTAGTCCCGCAAATACCGAGCTTGAATACATGGCAGGCTGCGAGATTGGAAGCCCTAAATGGCAGGCTGCGGGATTGGAAGCCCTAACTGACAGACACACGACTGATCCTATAAGGGTTCAGTTTTTTTCCTTTTGAGGTACGGGCCTCTAAACCCCGATATTCTTAACTGAAACTGTCTGCGACACTGTACCAACGGATTTACGTGCCCTCGATACATAATGAATGCCCACCAGCTATTTTAGGATTAGACGCAGCTTAACTTCGGAGATTAGTTGTGTCGCACCGAAATTCCTTTTGACCTAAGTTTTATAAAAAATGCAATAAACCAGATAAATGCATTTTTTTATAAACACGTTGTACTTTTAAGTACGTAAGTACCTCTTGAAAAATGCTTTAATATACGTAGATAGTGTTGTCACTTGCCCAAAATATGAGTTTTTCGCGCGATATCACTGCACGTACTGATAAGAGCTTTAATACCGACTGTATATCATGAGGTTGGGTAATCCGAGTGAATATGGAAACAAGTTTGGGGTTCCGTAGTAACCGGTTTCAATAATTGTAGTAAGTAGACAAAATATTTTTACCAGACCGCGCGACGCAAAGAAGTCCTTTAAATGTATATGTACATGTTTGATCCTTTCTGGCGTTCTAGAGACCAAACGCGTGGGCCGATTTTGATGATTCTGACGTCAATCGATTTGTCTTAAATCTTGTGAGTGTTACTAAAGACATGGCAGTAATTAAAATTCATTAAGGCAATGACTAAAGTCGACGAAGTATGTCAAGTCGGGTACCATTGAATAGGTCTTTGAAAATTATAATAGGTTTCAATTATTTTTCATTTTGTGCACCATTTAGGATCTATAACGATTTAATATTGGTTAGCAACTATTAAACTAAAATTTTCAAAAAGCATGAGATTGTTTATAATAGATATAAAGTGGGATTGGAGACAGACAAAATTATGTCGTGTTGTGTCCATCTTTTGAGAGTTCCGTAGTAAACAAGGAGCCCTTATAGTTTCACTATGTCCGTCTGTCTGTTCCCAGCACAGCTCAGAGACATTTTAATACTAGAAAACTGTAATTTGGCATCGGTGTACATATTAATCACGCCGACAAAGTGGTAAAATATAACATTGCAAAAATTGTAGATTGTTATACAAGGGTCGAAAGGAATCAATTCCCATACGAGGTATTTAGACGCCCGAAATACGCCCGCCTATAGTATGTGCAGGAATTGGTAACTTTCACCCGTGTAACACTCAACTTTTGATTTCGAATATATCGAAAGAAAAAAAAAATGTTTTTCTAAAATATTTTAGTTTCTTGTTTGCTAAAAATGTAAAAAAGTTCAGTTTCACTTCATAAAATCATTGTATGTGAAATATCTTTCCTTTGAAATTTCTGGCAAAAGATTTTCGATTACTGTATTTGCCTCGTCTTTAACCAAATCTGGGGTCAAAATATCAGAATCGCTTGAACACATTTTTAATCAAATATTAGTCTATATAAAACCCAGATTTTGAATTTCGGTACAGCTCAAATTATAATAGTCAATTTTAAATATGGAACACACCGCTTCACCGCCGCGGGCCGTCTCGCTAAATAGGTATTTTTTTAAATTCACACTGGCTGTTTATACACTCACAAGACCGGTTTTTTTTATTCGATATTTTTCTTAATTATGTAAAAAATTTCGTAGCCGACTACCAAACCGAATCTAGTTCTATTTTTAAAGTTCAATCCCGCCCTAGGGAGGGAAGCAATTACTATGAGTCTTTTGAATTAACATATTTATTTAAACCTTTTTTTTTCTATTTTACCGTTGGACCCCAGACCAGGAGAACAGAGATGGTAGATGTAAAATAGTATGTTAGTGTTACCTATTACTAAACATTTATGGTAAAAGAATCAGGCATTTACCAACTAAAATGATTTATTTGATAAACAAACGTGTCGGAGTACTTAGCGAGGTGTCTGTTCTTGGGGTGAAAAACATGTTTATGTTTATTTATTAACTCACTCTTTGTATGAGCAAAGAGTGAGTTAATACATAAACCATAAAAATGAAATAATTAAATTAAATAAAACAATATATTATTATTATTTAATTATGAAATGGCAAAATGTTACAAAAGTGCACTGAATCTAATATTACATTTAATTTAGTAATAAAATTAGGTCAACGCGTCACTCTGATATTGGTCCTACGAAAACAACCTTCGTGAGCAGGCGGTGTAAAGTAAATACGAGCCGATAAATGCCTTTTCTCATAAAAAAAAGTTTTGACTGCAATGGTTGCAAACGTGATGGAAATTTTAGACATTAAGACGCTGACAACAGCTAAACCGCGGTCACTGTCAGACTGAATACAAAAGAAAGAGAAGCACCATGACACAACGCTTGTAATTTATTGCAAAATATGAAGCAATTCTCTATTTACTCAAAAATGAGTTGAGTAATCGAAAATATTTAAAACAACTAAGTTCTGCATAACCGGAGTTCCCGACATAGCCTGTAGAGTAAGCAAGCTGAAGTGGCAGTGGGCTGGCCATGTTTGTCGAAGGACCGATGGCCGGTGGAGCAGACGAGTCCTGGAGTGGAGACCGCGTATCGGCAAGCGTAGTGTGGGGCGCCCCCCAGCTTGATGGACCGACGACCTTAAAAAGGTGGCTGGGACAGACTGGATGCGGAAAGCGGAGGACAGGGTGTTGTGGCGCAGTCTGGGAGAGGCCTATGTCCAGCAGTGGACATTTATGTGGATATTTATTTAAAAATAAATTCTTTCAAACCTATCAACTTTAATGTTTCACATCTGCCGGGCGTCCCGTGACGGCTTTTTTTGTTTATATGCCTTATAATTTATTTTCTTCCATTTTCGTTCAGGGCGCTACATAATTTACATAACAGCCCCGTTGGCTTAAGATATTCCTGAAGGCTTTATAGAGGTATGAGGAACAGGATGTAAAGTTTACTCATCCTCTATAGACAAGGGAGGATCCTCCGATCGGATGGGTTTTGTGTCTGGTGGGCAACTGCCCGATGATTGATGTCAGGGCGTTGTATAAACGGTGTGTCGTAAATAATGGTCCAACGTGAAGAGGCCGATATAGTATATATTCAGCTATCACATATTACAATTTGATTTTTTTTTCCATAGGTCTCAGATTTTATTTATTTATTCCTTGCTTTACTAATTTGGTAATTTCTATAAATTACATTTTCTTTCAAATTGATTTGAATTTGATTACATTGTTTTATTGAAAAATAATGTTATTTATAGAAATTACCAAATTAGTATAACTTAAGGTAAGTATACATTTTTCAAAAAAATATTTTATTCCGGGATCTATGGATTTTTTTTTATTAATTGTGGTAAGTGATTAAGGTAGTAAGGCAGACGAGGCAGATGATGAGTTTTGATTGGCTAATTTGTATTTTTCTATGCACGTGTTTCTGTGGCATATTTTTTTTTTTCAAAATAGTTACGGAACCAAACCACCTCAGGAAGTCGCCATGACCCGTCATTGCAATGAGTGTAGTGATGAAATGAGGCGGTTAATAAGTTGCGAACCGGTACCGGAGCTGTGTACCCACTTACATGTTCAGACGCCAGCACGTCAAGCTACTACAATGTGTCAAATTTGTTTAAAAGATTTTCAACTTTATCGTCAAACCATAAGGTTCAAGGTCGATTGGGAACTTTGATAGTTTCGGGTAGCTTGACCTGCTGCCGTCTGTACTATATGTATACGACAAGATATTATCAAGCTACATAATTCCAGAGGAATAATTGCGTAACACACTTCAGTTTCAGTCAAAGGGTTTCATTTTGACAGTTCAACACAGTTCATTGCTTTATTTAATTCGTAGAATGGACAAATTTTTCGAACATATGAAGCAATGGATTAGCAATATACTTCAAAATCATTCAGATTTACATTGTGTGTGTTACGCAGGAGGAGGAGTTCGTGGATATATAATAACAGCGTCACGGGTCGATTAGTCAGGTTAAGCTACGTTTGCCGCGGTTGGTTCGTGGATGGATGACCATCTTTACGTACCGAGACTCCTCCGTGCCTCGGAAAGCTCGTTAAGCTGTGGGTCCCAGCTGTGATTCCTGAATCTTTGACAGTCGTTACGGAAGCCGTCAGAAGCCCGAAAATCTGACAAACAGTCTTACCAAGGGGTATCGTTTTACCCAGTTACTTCGTAGTGGAGGTCAGATAGGCAGTCACTCCATGTAATACTGGTATTCCGCTTCATCCGGTTAGACTGGAAGCTGACTCCAACATAGTTGGGAAAGGATGGGCAGATTGATTGAGGCAATTAGGCTGCAGTATATATACGCTTATTAGCATAGTTCGTAAAGCCTATACAAATAGTGTTCAGCTAATGAACACTTGATAGTTCGTCGTGTCTTTCTACGTAGTTTACGAGAGAGGCATTACGCGTTCAATGAAGATTGCTCACAAATTTATGAAGCCGTTTTTTGCGCTAAGAAAAAACAGTGGAAATTTTTTCGGGGAAGTTATTACTTGCGTTAGTCTACTTTGCTCTTTTATTATGATTGATATGACATTGCGTCGGTGGGGAAGTGGCCGTGGGTTCTGAGTTCCATTCCTAGGTTGGGCAAAATTTTCTTACGGTTTTCCACGGAGAACTACATCAGCAGTAGGTAACCAGCCTGGGGGCCAATTCTGCTGAAGCAGTTGTCTCCGAATGGCCGATCAATGGCGCCGTAGTTGTAGAGTTTGACAGTTTTGCTAATCTAATTGAAAGGCGTCTTTATGATTTTCCGATGCCGTGCCACTGATACTCCATTGGAAAAATTGTCTGTATTTGGTAATCTCGTACTGACAAGCTCCTATTATTTTGACTTCCTTGTGGACCACTGTCACGCCTTTTACGACGACGTTACAAACTATTGGAACAGTGGTCATGGCGTTGCCTTGGTGTGGTCGTCATAATGACCAATAATTGAAAATAGCAGACTTGGCCCTCTGGAGTCTTGATCTGTGCCTGCTCAATGACAACAAATTGGATAGAACTGTAATATAATTGGCGAAATGTGGTTATACATTAAGTATTATTCTATTCTGTACACTGCATTACAAGAATTTGTTTAGGCGCATTAAAGACATTGCCAAAAGAAAAAATATGAATACACTTGTTGGTAAACATTTTGTATTATACTAGTTGACAGTTTTTAGGAAACCGATTAAAAATTTTCCTTGTGGAAAATTTTCCTTAAAACATGAATATTTCATCATAATATACATCAACAACACAAATTCATTTATCAAATTTAATTTTCGTAGTCAAAACAGGGGCAGGCACACTGTAATGGCGGCTCCAGTGATGTCATCATCTTTAGTCGTCAAATCTGTGACATCTGTGACAGATTGTCTGCTGTCAAACAAGTAAAAACAAATTCAGTGTTTCCACCCTCTGCTCTTGGATTTCTCCTGTGATGTGTGATATCGATCTAAATAATCATTTATTTGTATGTCTTTTTTACCGACTAATGAATAAAAAATAAATAAAAAAATAATCGATATGGTCGATTATTACTCGAAGTCAAAGTCAAAGATTTATTTGCTCATAAATATGGTTATAAAAGTTCTTACAGTGGTAGTATTACAGTAGCTTAACATATTTAATCATAACATAATGACATGCAAAATTATGGCATAAGTACAATTAGGTTATTTTAATTTAAACTGAAGGAATTCTTTTAAAGTATAGAAGGAATTCTCAATTAACCAACTGTGTAAAGCCCTTCTAAAGCGGACCATTGGAAGTTCTTTCATTTGGCTATGAATCTTGCTATAGATCTGAATACACATAGGGTAGCAATTTCGCCCATATAATTCCATTTTCATTCTAGGAATAATTAATCTATTAGGATATCTAGTTTTGAACATACACTTATCTCCCAGTTTTTCAAACATTTCAGGGTGAGATTTGGTAAATTTACATACTTCCTCAATATAAATACCAGTTAATGTAAGCATTCTAAGTTTACGAAACAGTGGTTTACAAGATGTAAGTGGGTCTACATTACAAATCGCACGTATACACTTCTTTTGTGCGATTAATGCTCTTTCGAGATGCACCGAGTTTCCCCATACCAGTATACCATAACGCAGTATTGAACCAACATATGCATGATAAGCCTGTAATGTGGCTTATCTACTTGTTAGGTTAGATAAACGCCATAGAACATAAGCAAACTTACTGAGTTTTCTATATAGCTTATCAATATGATTAATCCAGGAACATCTCTCATCCAGATCTATGCCAAGAAAAGTCATAGTAACTAATTGTTGTATTTGTTTATCTTTATATGTGATGTTTAAATCCATTTTATTCCAGTTTTTATTACGAAATTGTACATATTTAGTTTTATCTATGTTAGATTATTATTAAGATTATTCTTTTCCATCCAAGTTATTATTTTGGTTACGGTACTATTAATTTCCTCATTATAGTTTTCTTTATTTTTAGGGATAATTACGGCCACATCGTCTGCAAAGAGTATGCAGGGATGATCAGTTACTTCTGTCAGGTCATTGATATATATCAGAAAAAGTGGGGGGCCTAAAATACTGCCCTGCGGAACGCCTGTGCAATTGTAACCTAATTTGGATTTGAATGATAGTTCACTGTTTTGTTTTAGTTTATCCACAGTAATTTCTACATATTGCGATCTGTTTGTAAGGTAACTTTTTACCCATGTTTTTGCTTTACCGCGTGTTCCATATTTATCACATTTTTTTTAGTAGTAACTCGTGCGATACAAAATCAAAGGCTTTTGACATGTCAAAAAATACAACAGTTGTCGGGATTTTCTGGTCAATATTTTTAGTAACTATGTTAATTAAATCAAATGCCGCTGTGTGTAATTATCAACAAGCTTTTTATTACCTTTTTTATGAATAAATTGGTTTAATAGTTGTCATTTTCAATTTCTCAGGAAACACTCCCGTGAATAATGATAAGTCTATTAGATGTACTAGTACCGGAGTAATAATAGGGCCTATGTATTTTATCATTTTTGTAGGTATTTGATCATAGCCTGTTGAGTTTTTATCCTTGAGTGATTTTATTACTTTTTGTATTTCGCCATCATTAGTGGGCATTAAAAACATACTAGAATTAATAGGATCTATGTCATAATTATTAGTGCTAATGTCAAAATCGTTATTCGTCAAATTGATTAAATAGTCATTTACATAATTGGCAATGTCCGTGGGGCTTGTTAGTGGTCCGTTTTCAGTTTCTATCTCCTTAATATTTGATTCCTGAATTTGAATATTATTGGAATTATATTTAATTATGTCCTATGACGCCTTACATTTATTTTTAGCCCTGGTTATGTAATTTGTATTATGATTTTTTTGTGCTTTTTGTATACATTTTTTAAATAATTTATTATATTTTAAGTATTTTAATTTACTGGCTTTGTCAGATGAGAAGTAGTATTTAAAGCGCAAGTTCCTTTTAGTTTTAGCAGATCTTTTAATACCTTTGGATATCCATTTCGTATATTTTTTCACTAAGTTGATTTTGATCTTAATATTAGGGAAGCACAAATCAAAGAACAAGAGAAGTGTATCGTGAAAGTGATTAAACGCACTATTAGCTTCCTGATTAGAAAATATTTCTGTCCATTTTAAATTTGACATACAGCTAGAGAACTTTTCTTGATTTTCTGTGCTAAACTCACGCTTATAAATTGTGCGAAAGCGTAGAGATGGAACTTTATTGTCTATTTGTATGGATATCATCTGAGCTGTTTCATGGTCTGACAGTCCCAGCGGTATAACCTCACATATTGCATCCTTACAGTTACTTATTATTTGGTCCAGACATGAATTTCTTCTCGTTGGTTGTTTTATATGTAGTGTTAAATCGAAATTATTTACGATCCTAGTTAATTCGTCTATGCATTTTTTATTTATATCGATTTTTTTGCTCAAAATATCAATGTTTAGGTCACCTACTATCACTAATTGTTTTTTTGATTTGTTTCGAAGGTTGCACAACATTACTTCTAGATTACGTAGGAAAACAAAAGGGTTTGAGCTTGGCGTACGATATAAGGCTATTATTATAACGTTATAATGTAAGAGTTCAATTCCACAACACTCAAACACATTTTCAGATGCATATATTTTTAATTGTGTCAGTATTTTGTACTCAATGTGATTTAGGCAGTATATACAAACACCGCCTCGCTATTTATTCTTTCTTGAGTACCAGTCTCCTAATTTGTAGTCGTTTAAGGTAACGCTGCTCTCCTCACCTGCTTTAATAAAAGTCTCCCTCAAGCATCAATAAGTAACCCTTCATTTAGAAACGAGTAAATCGAAATTTCTAAGAGTTCTTTTTTACTTCTTAAGCCTGCAATATTTTGATGAAGAACATTTAATGAGTGGCAATTAGTTCCGTCAATGGAATTTACGACTTTAACCTTACTCAACTGATTATCATGTAGTTTTTTTAATGTTTGATCACAGAGCGCTTTATTTGCAGGTAAAGTACTACTAGTATCTGCGAAAAAAAGTATTATTTGGGGTGCTTTTATAGTTATATGATCTTGTTGGTCGGTAATTAAGCTTTGTGTCTAGGTTTGTAGTAAAATATGTGGACAAATCGGAGCATTTCGAGTGAGCAGTAGGTTTTTTGTTGAAATTTAGATAAGTATTTTTATAATCAATTGTGTCGATCAGAACGTTCAGTTTATGACAAGTATTGCTATTAGTACGTAAGAAGTAACAATTTTCATTATTATTACATATTAGTTCTAAATTATTATTCAGTAACTTTTCATTTAGATATTTATTTTCCAATACACTTAACACAATAATTGGACAAGTAGGTATTATACTTCTTTATAAACATATATAGTTCATTTAACATAGTAGTGGGGTTGTAATCATTTTCTCCTACACAAATAATAATTTTATCATAAGGCTTACATGTCAACTCCGTGGTAAACAGTTGCTTAGCGATTGCATGGTATTTTAACATACCTTCTGCGCAGTACCTTTCGTATGAGCTATTAGATCTCAAGTCAAGTAGGCGTGTAGTTAATCCCGTAATTTGCTGGGTTCCAAGGATATGCATTTTCCTCTTCAAATAATTATTTTTGCTTCTAAGATATGAAGTATCAGTTGCAATGTTTTTTTTTTTAATATGCTGCATGGTAGTTGGGGTAAATTCCACGTTTATCTTCTTGAGTTTTGGTTGTTCCTCCGTATTCAGGGTAGTAGTACCACTGGTTAAATTGGATTTTTGCGTCTCATTATGTAGTGGGTTGCTAGATTTCCTTCCTATTTCAGGTTCCTGTTGCAGTTGGGTGGTTAAAGTCTTTGATTCGTTTAAGTTTCTACACTCTCGCTTCGGAGTACTAATTTTTGATGAGCATATTTTAGTTAGACTATTAATTTTGGTTTCTCGATTCCGTAGTCTTTTCTCTGAATCTATTTTCCCTAGTATTAAGTTTTCAATTTCCTTATGCGCACTCTCTAGCTTTTTCTTTAAATCTCTGACAGTTTCCTGTAAATCAGTAATTTCTTGGCAATTCCATGTAGATAAGTCGGGTAAACTTCTTCCCAGGGCATGAGAGCCGGTAGATAAGAAAGAATTATCTTCAAGACTTGTTGTCGATGCATTTAAATTACTAACTCTTCTTCTAAATGTAATATTATCATTCATGTTTTCCATGATAGTAGTAATATAGTCAGCGCCCTCTTGTGTTTATTTGCAAAAGTGGCGCCGCCTGACGCAAGGACCAGAAAACTTATTTTTCGATCAATCACTCGATTCACGGCAGTGATGTACAGCTCGGTTGACAGAAGATATTAGCAGCGCCACCTATAATATGACGATGAGGTTCGTTGAAGATCAATCAATAAGTCAGCCAAGAGTACATATTACTTGAAGTTACACAAGCCAAGCCAAGGTTGTAGCTAGGTAACCAAATCTTAAGCTGGTACACAGTAGGTTGGATAGATGGCGTTGATTAAAACTTTATTGCATATATAATGATAAGGCAATTTTAATGGCAATTTGAAATCAAACCGTTTTCACAATATTAATAACAATGTCACTGTAACCGAAAAACCGTCGTAAAGTAAAAAAAATTATATCGGGAATCGTATCGTAGCGCAGTCCTCATCCATCGATTTTAACACTTTATCACTAATTTAATGCTTGTAGCCAATGTAAACACAAGATATTTTGTTCCCACAATAACACAGATTTTAGGTATTCGATCGTAATGACTTCAATTGACAGCAATTATTATATCTTGTTATCACTATTATCACACAGTACAATGAACTTTGAATACATTTAAATTTTTAGAAAATTAATTTACACAGCTAGGCAATTTAAGCTAGTTAACACATATAACGCCATCAAGCGCATCGCTCGTCGAATCAAATCGATTAATATCTATTTCAAAATAAAGGAGCGTTGAAAGTAATGAACGGACACTCAATAGCTCAATTTTCAAAACGCATCTGACGTTTTCTTTTTGATATTTCAAATCATACATTTCAATTGTATTTTTTCTTAACTACAACCGAATGCTATTTACTTTTTCTAAAAAAATACCAAAAAGGAAAAAAAAATATCCTAAGGTGGGAACCCTGTAATAATTTTGTCAAAGTGACATAATGAATGAAGATTGTGACGTGTCGCGCTCTGATTTGTATTCAATGTCACGTGACCAATGGTTATATTTTTACGTAACTATTTCTCAAAAAAAAAAAAAATGTTCTAAAATAATTTACAAAACTAAATTGAATTTTAATACTTTTAGCTCACAACCACAACATACATACAAAACACACATAATAAAATCCGTGAGGTATTTTTTTTTGTCAACTATTTATTTGTTTTGTGAAATTTCACTTGAAATGTAGTATTCAAAAAAACAAAATGGCGGCTCTAGGCATTATTTCAGGTCCTGATCCTAGCCACCGGCCAATATAACCTTGTAGCGCTATAGGTGTATCCTTTCGGGGAATATAGGCATTACTTTATTTAACTTTTTAAGCAAAAGAAAACAACAGTAAACAAAACTTTATCTATTTTTATTCAAGCAGGTAAAGCAGGCCTCTTCAGTTGTCTCTCAATTTGTCTCACACTTTTATTCCTAAGGTTAGGTACTGCAAACAACGAGTACACCACACCAAACAGGTTTATACATGCAAATATATAAAACGTTGTATAAACTCCGACGTAATCTTCTATAAATTGGAACGTGTGTACGTGGAGGAGTTTTATTATTTGTGAATATGCGTAGATTGCTCCTATTAGTGTTGCTCTGATCTGAAAATAAATGAAAAATATTATTAGATGAGCTGACGGCTAAAAGAACCACTGATTGAGTCCCATCAAAATTCAAGGCGACATTTCAGCAGACCAAGACGAAGATGGAGGGACGAACTTGACTCCTACCGGAGGAACTAGCTTACAATGGCAGTAGTCAGACGTGTGTGGGAAAGTAAAAGGGCCTTGCCCAGCCTTTGGAAGCCTTTGCCCACCAGTGGGACACTACACGCAAAATATAATAGAATTATAAGAAAAGCTTTATGGGAAAGGCATGTTTTGTGTTTCTTCCTGTTAAGGACTCTTTTAGAAATGGGGCCAGACTCATCAAACAGCGTACCTAATTTGTGTGAATGAGCTGATAAATGTCGTAAGTTTCATATTTGGAATCGACTATTTTGAATCGAAAGCAACCTCATTTTTGGCAACTCACAGTGAGCGCCGTAAATGGCCCTGGTACGCTAATTTGGCCACCAACTCTTCACCAATTTTGAAATCCAATTATGAATTGATTAACAAATGTAAAATCCAATCATAGGCTTGCCCTCTTCTTCCTCCCAATTTGCTGCTGTTGACAGGTCTTTAATGATTTCATTACTTTTACGTTTACGATAAAATACAATATTGTGGAACATAATAAAATATCGAGTATTGAATGGTGGCAAACATAATGCAGTACTGACACAACAATACAGGAAAACGTCTGACCTACATTACAATACCTCAAAATACAATACAATAATAAAATGTGGTTGAAACTCAACAATAACCACAGCATTTCTTAGGCCTACCACAAATATAGAAGCCAATTTGAACAGGCCAGGTCAAACCTGCGTCAGTTTGTCCTGACTAAATGCGTATAGCCTGACACAATGCGCACATTATACGCAAAAGGTCGTGAATTTTTGGTTTAAAGGTTACTATGCATGGTTAGTTTTATCTTAAGATCCGTCAGATCTGACCTAAATCCGTATCATGCAAGATCGTTCGCCTATGACGCGATTGCTGGACCGATTACTAGTACAAGCAAATCGTTGAAATTAAACAGGCTGTCCACATCAGGTTAGACCGATCTGACGTAGATTCGTCAGTACAAATTGATCACTAGTATCTTCTAGTAGTTGCCACTCCTTAGGCTCATAAGTAAAGGCGACTAAGGGACTTACTAGAGAATGGGCAGCAGCGTTCTCTATGCATTTTAACACCGTACTGTGATCGCCAACCCTCCTGCCAAGCGTGGCTATTATGGCAACCCGCCCCTTCTTGGAAGAGGCCTATGTCCAGCAGTGAACGTTTTTCGGCTGAAATGAGGCTTATAAGTAAGTCAACAGTGTCGCAACAAACAGCCCACCTCCTATCAACTTTATCACATCCAAAAACGTTTTTTTTTTTGAACGAAGTTCTATAGCGCGGCTTGCGGTAAGAACTGGCAGAAATTGCCACGTAACGAAAAAGCGTTATGACCTATTGAGCCTCATATTTTTTAATGCTCTGTGTTTGCATTGTTGCGGCATGTACATCGTGGCGATGCGAACTATGTATCACACTAACATCACGCAAAATCCTGCATCATGCAAGCAAAGTTTACCGCGTGATTTGCATGTATACAACATCCCGACACCAATAGTCAGGCAGTAGCCTACCAGACACAACATCCATCTGGTCGGAAGATCCTTCCCTTTCTATGGAGGATAAGTGAACTTTACACCCTGTTCCTCATACCTCTATAACATATTATACAGCGAAAAGAACTTCGTTCCAACCGGGTGCCCAAAGACGTCTCTCGACTTTTCATTTATTTATTTTACTTTACCATAAAACGGCGTTAATTTATTATATTCCACAGTGATGTATTTGATTTACAAATGCTGGGACAAACTGAAGGCAGAACTGACGGTGTAAGGTGCCTTATTCGAACAAAAAGGCATGCATACGTACAATTTCGCAGTGACCCGGATCGACGGTACATATTTGAATACTGGGAACGTTTCTGCCTACAACGGATCTGGCAGCTACATACTCATACAATTCCCTTACAAAGAGAAATTAATTGTATAGCATACTTCGTTACAATAACTTCAAACTCCATTTCAATTGTGTAATTAATATTTCTTCGCCCTATTCATCTTGTGTTGAGATAAAGTAAGATCATCATTATTCTCCCGCCTTTATCCCAATTTAATTGGTGTCGGCGAGCAATGTCTCTTTCTTCCATACTTCTCTATTAGTCGTCATCTCGGTAGTCGCTCTCTTTCTAGCCATATCATCTTTCACACAGTCCATTCATCGTTTCTTCGTTTCTTTTTAGAACAAATAAGATATTAGTATGTTTTATACCACGTGTATGTATAGCGTAGTAGCATAATCAGACTATAATGTTTCCACTGCTGGGACACTGGCCTCCTCTCTGTAATCCACCACGCGGACCCAGTGCGGGTTGGTAGATGTCACATGTCTTCGAATTTTTGGTTCTAGAACATGCCGGTTCCCTCACGATGTATTCCTTCACCGTTTTGAGAGCAATGGTGATGAAATAATTTACACAAAGTAATGCGCCTGGCTGGGTTCGGACCTACGACCTACTGGTCGTAGGTCTGAACCCACTAGCTAACCTACTAAATAATTTTCTACTCATTCTTGTACAGTCGGTGACCAGAATTACCTGACCCCTCTTCCATTATGCTTCTCCGTAAGAGGGGTTGTGTAATGCTGGTCACCAACTGTACCATAAGTGTTTTATGTTAGTTGGAGGAGCTCATGGCTAAGTAATAATTACAGCTGCACGGGTCGATCCTTCAGGTTAAGCTTCGCTTGCCGCAGTTGGTCCGTGGATGGATGACCATCTTTACATACCGAGACTCCTCCGTGCCTCGGAAATCACGTTAAGCCATTGGTCCCCGCTGTCATTCGTGAATCGTCAGAAGCCCAAAAGTCTGACAATCAGTCTTACCAAGGGGTATCGTATTGCCCAGTTACTCGGTTGTGGAGGTCAGATAGGTAGTTGCTCCATGTAAAATGCTCGTATTCAGCTGCATCCGGTTAGACTGGAAGCCGACCCCAACATATTTGGCAAAAGGCTAGGCAGATTGATTGAATGAAGTGTTTTAAGTTCATCAGTCATTAAAAAAATCTTAATTCTCACCTCCAAATTCAAAATCTCCACCATAACAACGATGGGCAGACCCCAAGCTACACCGTACGCGAAGACTAGAATTCCAAGCGCAATGACAGGCAGCCATCTTAATGACGTCACTGTCAGATCGGCCTGTGTGTACACTGCTAGTACTCCCGTTGACAATGTCATTGTGACGTAGCTCGCGGCGAGGAGATACTGAAAGAAGAGAATGGTTGATGAGAACGGGGGAAATCAAGAAAACCAATATTATGGATCCTCGTAGATTTAAATTGTAGCTTTGTTGAAGACTTATCAAGAGTTATACTAATACAACCTACATTGCTAGTAAAATTTGATAATTATAAGAATTAGGACGTAAGGACTAATTTACTCATTTAATCAAAATAAAAACCAGGTGCCGTATTATGACGTTTTAATGCCATCATGATTCCAGTGCAAGAGAGAGATGGATCTATACATGACCGCTAGCACCGTCCCTTTTTCGGTCTGGAATCATAATGGCATTAATCATACTTCATAATACGGCCCCTGGTTATAGTAAAAACACCGTTATTTCTAACGAACATATAATTCTCTATTATTTTTATCTCTAATGCCTTGCTTGAAGTGTCTGATTGACCTTTATTATTATGGCTAACAATATTATTACAGTATTTTAAATCATATCAGACTTTCACCAAGTTCCTGATTTGATATTTTAAGTTGAGAACTTCTAATTTAGCACTACTTAAGGTGATTGATGTATCAGGCAAAATTCAAAATTTATTTTAGTTTTTTTGCAAAGGGAGCCCTTCACTTTAAGTCATGCTAAAGTAATGTGTGACAAGTTCTGAACATCAAATTCTCTAATCAGAAATCGGGTGTTAACCACAACCTAGAACTTAATGAGTACCACTACATGAATATTTACTTGTAACGTACTTATTTTAATTATTGTTTATGACTATGTGGATCATTGTTTTTTTCTTTTTCTTTTATTCTCATTTATTTTTAATCATGGTCTGGCAGTTTGAGACATTTATGCGGCCTACCCAAATGTCCTTTCTTTGGTATTTTTCATCGCATCGTTGAGCTCCCTAAGTTCGGAGTAGAGCTGCACGATTACTGACAAATGCACAAATTCACTGGTTATTTCCTTAAAAGACCATTTCAGACATCAATCTACATGGTATTCACATGATCAAGATTATGTTTGGACTTTTTGAGACTGTGACCTCTGACTTTGTTTCGGATTTTCTTCTCAGAGTAGTCAGATAGGAAACGCCAACCTCATCTAGATTTTAAAATACTATTGACATTTGTAAAAGTGTTTATACAAACCTACTTACAGAAATAAAAATCATTTATAATTGCCTTAGAAACTTGAATGTCTGTCCAAATTACCTTTCTATCCAGAATCGTACAGCAGACCCAACCAAAGGCACTACCAGCTAATAGAGTACTCAGAACCAGTGTGCCTTCAGGGTCAGCAGACACCCTGAGCTGCATCAACGTCTTCTGTTGGTCCAGGAACAGGATGCTCCCGCATATTACTGTTAGAGTGTACAGGGTGATGCCTATTTTTGTGCCATCCAACCAGATTTTATTTCGCCCTGGAAAGAAAAAGAAAAGTTTCGGGGATTGTTTCACACAGTTTTATTTTGATTGATATTTTTGTAGTCTTGTTTTTACATGTGTATCTAGATTAAATATAAGCATAATAATCAACTTAATGTTACCATTGCTGGAACACAGCCCCCCCCTCTTTGTGAGAGGGATTTGGATTTGGCCGTCTTCTACCTTGCGAGACCAGTGCAGGTTGGTAGATGCCACATGTCTTCGATTTTTTTTATTCTAGGACATGCTGGTTTCCTCAAAACATTTTCCTTCACCGTTGTGAGAGCAGTGGTGATGAAATAAATTACACAAAGTAAAGTGCTTGCCCGGGTTTGAACCCACGACCTAAATATAGGTAGTAGGGACTTTTAAAACTGGGCCAGCACTTCTGTACTTGGTGTTAATTATAGATTTGATGGGCACAACCATCAAATCGATATTTTAGGTAATTCCTATAACCAGTCGGTATGGCAAGTGGCGATTAAATACACCATTTATTCCAATTTCTACTCCAAATAATTTGAAAAACATTATAATTGTGTCTTTTTAGGGTTCCGTACCCAAAGGGTAAAACGGAAACCCTATTACTAAGGCTCCGCGGTCCGTCTGTCTGTCCGTCTGTCACTAGGCTGTATCTCATGAATCGTGATAGTTAGACAGTTGAAATTTTCACAGATGATGTATTTCTGTTGCCGCGGCACACATTGGCACAAAAGTAAAATTTCTAGGCGAGTCCAAATGTAAAGTTTCAATTTTTTTATTATGTGGTGATACCATACCATACCCAAGGTAGAAGTTATTGTTTTTTATTTGTTTTTCGATCAGTCCTTTTTGTAGCGGCCAGTATAACGATGGTAAAAAAATTAAGGTCGAGGCTCATTTCCAACGAAATGTATGGGAAACGTTTTTTGCGATTTATGACTTTTCTAGTACTCAAACCTCAGTTGATCCAATAGAGGTTTTTGATCCTTATAAGAAAGCGGATCGATTGGCATAAAAAAAGTTTTTGTGAAAATTGCCCATTTTTCTGCTGACTGTACATTTTTTTCAAAATCTGTAAATGCAGATCAAAATTTCTCAAAAAGTTAAGGAATGTCTCTTAAGACCGTTTTCCTGTAGGTACAACGGATAAGGTTTAGGCCCTTACTGCCCCATCTCAAAAATCCACCCTGTATAATCACTTTAAAAAAAAAATTTAACTAAAATAAAAAAAATATTTAAGGGGGGCTCGCACTTGGCCGGTTTTTCAGTTACACCTTTAAAAATAAGCATTGATTCATACATATTTTTGATAGCAGTCAAATACCCTCTATTGGTGTGAGCGAATATGTCGTGCGAAAAGTTGTATAAATAAGCAATATATTATTATACTTACAGACAGTACAAACGGTAAGTTTCCCTTTTGCTTTCGCTTTATCACTTTCATCCTTCAGATTGGATATCTCTTTTATTATGTAAGGATCATCCTCCGCCAATCGAGTGAGCTTTGATAGATTTCTTCGCGCGTTCTGAAATAATACAAATTGTTCTGGTAAGGATTTTTTTTTGGATAAAATATTGGTAACCAATTGGTTTGGAGTGGATTGGTTGAACATGTGAAAAAGTTACGATATCTGTCATAGACATCTTTCTTTTACACATACCTACATTCAAGGAAACAAAATTAGACTTGTTTTTTGTTGCATGGAATTTTATGGCTGTTTTTACTAATTCGAGGTCGCTGATTTCAAATCTACCCTCAATTTTTTTCTAACAGGTCGAGTTTTTAGGGTTCCGTACCCAAAGGGTAAAACGGGAACCCTATTACTAAGGCTCCGCCGTCTGTCTGTCTGTCTGTCCGTCTGTCACCAGGCTGTATCTCATGAACCGTGACAGTTAGACAGTTGAAATTTTCACAGATGATGTATTTCTGTTGCCGCTATAATAACAAATACAAAAAAACAGAATAAAATAAATATTTAAAGGGGCTCCCATACAACAAACGTGACGTTTTTGCTCGATATTGATAACGGCAACAGGTTGACGCTAAAAACAAATATTTTATCCCATACAACAAACGTGATTTTTTTGCCTTTTTTATAGATAATGGTACGGAACCCTTCGTGCGCGAGTCCGACTCGCACTTGGCCGGTTTTTGAGATACAGATAGAGCTATGTGAAGCACATTGAATAGATGTTGTCGCACTTCCAGCAGCTTGGTTTTAATATGAGCAACAAGCTATACTTCCTCCACAGCCATTTGGACCGTTTCCCTGAAAATCTTGGTGATGAAAAACAACAAATTGTAAAATATTTCTTGCTTTTGGTACGTTACTTTTGTTTTCATTATGTCACAGCGACTGTACTATTTTTACCCAACTGCAGCGACGCCAAAAAAGGAAGGTTGTGTGTTTGACCTGTATGTATGTTTGTCTGTCCCTATGTTCCCTTGTAACTACTAAACGGCTGAACTGATTTTGATGAATGATATAAAGAAAGAAAGAAAGAAGAAGAAAGAAAATACGTTTATTTGCGGTAAACATAACGCAAAGAAATAAAAACACAAACACGAAAGAACAAGTTGAGGGAAAATATGCGTCACATTCACGCAAAACGGCCATCGCTCAGCATAATGCTGCGACCCTATGCTAGACAGAGCCCCAGCGCTGGTTTTCAGCGACCGCCGGCGTTGACGTGATGACGTCAACCGGTGCAGCATAATGAGATAAAAATAAACAAAATAAAATAAATGCAATACTTCGTTATCTATGTATATATAAATATAATATCTAGAATGGCAACATTCAGTAACGTCGGCAATGACTCAAGCGACGAGCGCATGTTACGCAATCTGTGTGTGCAGCTGTCAGCTGTCATAAAGAATTTGGCGTTTTACGTAATGGTTACATCTCAGTCAGAGAGGGTTACATAATTAAATAACATGGCGCATTATGTAAAGAATGCTAGGATGTTATCTAACAAAGGATTCATTCGGTGACTGGGTATTAAATAAGTATGGTATTTGTACAGTGTTCGTGAAATTTGTATGGTGTTGATGACAAAATCGGTGACCTCAACCACAGACCAGGACAAAATGGTAAGTGCAAAATAAATTGTTATATTTATGATCGTGAATAATAAATAATTTGAATACTATTAAATAAAAGAAATTAGATTGGATTGGATAATAAATTAGGATAAATTTGATATCAAGGAAATTATACCTGACAAGCCATAGTTTGTCAGTTGATTAAATTAGGTTTAACCGTAAATTGCAGAAACAAGGTAGCTTATGGGCGCCGAAACACAGAGATTAATACAACCCCATTAACAGAAGAGCGAATCCCAAGCAGCCCATGCCCCAGGAGATCCCAAGCCAGTGCCTGCATGCCATGACCGCAGAGGTACAGTGAATCAATACTAGAATTGAAGGGAAATTTGTTCACGTATGAGTAACTTTTTATGTTGGAATTTAAAGGATTGTATTGTTTTCAGGCGTCGCATTGGTGGTGGGAGATCATTCCAACAGCGCGTGGCTGCAAACTTGAAACACCCCCTGAAAGCTGTAGTTCTGTGCATTGGCACCAACAGTGGGCTTACCATGGAGCGAAGACTATACTTAACATGGTTTTGTTTCCAAGTTAGCTTTTCATAGAGATAGTGTGGTTTATGAGTTGTAATGATACCAAACAACAAATTGGCTAAATGAAGCTTCCTCCTGGCATTCATCTTTAATAAATTTAATTGGTTAATATATGGAGTAACGTGACTTCTCCGCGGAATGTTAACACAAAAACGAACACATGCATTCTGGATACGTTGGATCACATGCTCTGTTCTTGAAAGCAGGCATGGCCCATAGACTGTGTCACAGTAATTTAACTTGGATAGGATGAGACTGTCAACAAGTTGTTTCCGAATTGGCACACTTAGGAATTTCCGTATTCCATATAAGACCTTTAACCTATAAAAACAATTTCGGAGAACATTGGTCACATGGGCCTCAAAGCGCAACGCTGGATCAATAATTAGCCCTAGATTGCATGCCTGTTCCACTCTCTCAATTTTCTCTCCCGTGATAACTATCTCAGGGTTGGCAGACAGTATTGCACTAACTTGTTTCCTAGAACCCAGCACCATAAATTTAGATTTGAGAGGGTTCAGAACCAGAGAGTTTTCCTCCGACCATACAACCACTCTATGCAAGTCTTCATTCATTTTCTGCACTGCCAAAGATGTTTCATTCCCCTTGAAGGATATGTACAACTGGATATCATCAGCATACATATGAAATTTGCAGTTAACAAAGGACTTTAAGATATCGGCACTGTACAGAATGTACAACAAAGGCCCCAGAATCGATCCCTGAGGGACACCCCTTGATACTTGGAGGGGGAGGGATGACACCGACGACCCGTCTTCCCTATGCATCTCTACATATTGAGACCTGTTGGTAAGATAGCTATTAAACCACTCCACCGCATCACTGTCGAAGCCATAGAAAGCTAACTTTGACAGCAGTAGAGTGGTATTAATTGCGTCAAAAGCCCGGGAAAAGTCCAGCAGAGCCAGAATTGTTCCCTCACCCCGGTCACGTGCTTCAAGGATATTACCCACAACATCAGCCAGAGCAGTTGCAGTACCTCTACCCTTTCTGAAACCCGACTGAAGGTCGGGAAGAATGTTGTTGGTTTCGAGGTATTGGATAACCAATACCTCGAAACCAACATATGATATGTCGTTAGATTCTTCTTTATTGCGCGAGTGTCATAGCATATATTAAAATTATTAAAAATAAAAATGGCGGGTTTTTGGCGCCAAAAGGAGTGTTTTCGAAAAAAATATCTCCCAAGCCTATCGAGTGGGGTATCAAAATGAAGGGTTTTGAAAGGTGATTACAAAAATATATACTTATTATATGTTTAAAAGTAATTTAAATGAGAAATTATAAAAAAATATCCCGAACTTTTGGAGTGAGTGAGTAAGAGGTCGTTATCCCCCGATTATAAGTGAGTATACAACCTTATTTACCGTCTTATAATCCTAACTAAAAAGTATAAAATAAAAAAGTTAATTTAAAAAATCAAAAATCCGACTGCGTAAAAAGTGAACTTAAAAAAAGATGGAAACAAGTATTATATAAATTAATAAGTACTATAAAACAATCTCATGCAGTTGGAGGCATCTTCCTAACAATAACGACCTATTGCCTCCGACTGCATGAGATTGTTTATAGTACTTTTTAAAAGAAGGATTTAAATTGCTATGGATTTATTAATATTAATAAATCCATAGCAATTTAAATCCTTCTTTTTAAATCATACTGTAAAACCCCCAATCCTGATCATTACCAGAGGGCAGAAACTGGACATCAACGCGCGGTCCGATTTACTCGAAACTCAGTATTATACTTAAGACCAAAAATAAAGAATAACATGTGTTAGGGTTTTTTGAACATCTACCCCTAACGCGGTAAAAACGGGTAGTAAATTTTACAGGGGAGGATTTTACTATGTGACTTGGTTAACTCAAAAATTGATGTAAATAATCTTTAATCGATTGATTTGATTGTGGAGGGTGTTGAACTTCGTAGGGTAAAGTACAAAATCCACGCGGACGAAGTCCGGGGCGAAGTGGTAGTCTACTCTGTATCTATACGTTGTGTAAAACAAAGTCGCTTTTCGTATCTATCTGTGTAATCGCTTAGATCTTCCAATCCACACAAAATGGATATTGATATGATTTTCGTAATTTTAGAGCATTCATTCCGGATGTTTACGTGTATCTGTATAATGTTTACATAAATATTTAACGTAGATGTAGCACAAAAATCTCGATTTTATGATATGTCATCATTGCAGTGACAGCCTAGTTGTGTGACCGTCGCGCATCGGATCGCCAATTCATAGGTCTCGAGTTCGAACCCAAGGCACGCACCTCTGACTTTTCGGAGTCATATGCTCTAGTAACACTTGCTTAAAAAATGGTGAAGGGAAATAGCGTGAGGAAACCGGCATGCCGGAGAGATATTCTCGAAGGTATGTGAAGCCAAGTCAGAGGCCCATGGGTGGCATAAAAACTCTAACACCAGGTCAGTCATTAACCACACGAAAAAGAAAGAACCATTGCAGCAGTGATATTATATCAGTTCAATGTTTTCTATTTTTCTTTTAAGTACGGAATCTTAAAATGAATATCGACTGCCTTGTTGTTCAAGTGGTCGCAATAGTATGGTTCAAAGTTCCAGTCCTGGGCTGGGCAGGGTATTATTGGGTCGTAGAATTAGATATTTTTTGATAGCAGTCCAGATTTGAATGCGGTCAATTTAATGGCTCTGTATTACATGGGACAAAACCCATGTAAACAATGTGTGTAGTGTGTCAAATTGATAAACAGTTAACCGTACAAAACCTATTTCAAAGTCAAAGTTTACGCTACTAAACAATAAAATATGATTTCCCGAAGGACAGCATATAGTCTAAATGTTGCTGCTTTGTTTCATAACCAGGAACTCGCCACAGCAATTTATTACAGACGAGAAACGGTGTATGTATGTCTGCACAATATTATCATTTTAGTAAAGCAGACTTTAAAAGCCGAGTTTGAGTTGAGGGAAACGTAGTGTTCTAATAAGACGGAGTTTTGTTATTAAGTCTTATAAAAACTTAGAGTTAGTGAATGTGTGTATTTAATTGACACTCTAAGGAAGCCAAAGATTTTCTAAATGGTTTTTGTATCTGGGATGAATGTGCTTACGGGAAAAGCTTCGTCAAGTCTTCTCGTCGCGTATTCCACTTAGCGTAGCCTAAAGACGAAGGTCTTCAATCAGTGCGTCCTGCCTGTTATGACTTACGGAGCCGAAACGTGGACACTCACTGTAAGGCTGGTCTATAAATTCAAGGTCACTCAGCAAGCTATGGAATCTCTCTGAGGTAAGCTTGGAGTCTCTCAGAGGGATCGAATCCAGAACGAGGTGATCCAGCAGGGAACCAAAATTGTCAACATAGCTCACAGAATAAGCAAGCTGAACTGGCAATGGCCCGGCCATATTAGCCGTAGAACCGATGGTCGTTGGGATAGACGTGTTCTTGAGTGAAGAACGCGAATTGGCACACGTAAGGTAGGACGCCCTCAGGCTAGGTGGAGGGACAATCTTCGACGGGTAGCTGGTAGCAGCTGGATGGGAGTTAGCGACAATCGAGCTGAATGGCGTGCAATTAGAGAGGCCTATATCCAGCAGTGGACAGCTATGGGCTGATGATGATGATGAGGCTAAATACTATTCTATCAGCCTAGCCTTTTCCCAACTATGTTGGGGTCGGCTTCCAGTCTAACCAGATGCAGCTGAATACCAGTATTTTACATGGAGCGACGGCCTATCTGACCTCCACAACCCAGTAACTGGATAATACGATACCCCTTGGTAAGACTGGTTGTCAGACTTTCGAGCTTCTAACGACCCGTAACGACTGTTAAAGATCCACGAATGACAGCTAAGGCAAATGGCTTAACGTGGTTTCCGAGGCACGGAGGAGTGTCAGTATGTAAAGATTGTCACCCATCCACGGACCAACCCCGGCAAGCGTATCTTAACCCGATGGATTGACCCGTGTGGCTCTTATTACTTAGCCACGAGCTCCTCCTCCTCGTCCTCCATGAGGCTGAATACTATGCCAGTCAAAGCCAAAGATCATTTTGTAAAAGGATTAGTTTAGTAATTTAGTTCGTACGTTCGCATTGTGATGAGCACACCTTACTGCTACAGTCTCACGGAGAAGCTAAAATGTACATAGCTTTAGACATCCGTGCCTCAGCTTGAAACTAGCACGATCTGGCATAATATATCATCCTAATGGATTTAGACAGGGATGTTGCGGATGCAAACAGACAGACGACGGATTTTTGGTGGCTCACATCCGTGGATGCGGATCTCAAGTTTTTATAGGATCCATCAAGGCTGCGAGGCCAAATCCAAATTACAGCACTGTATAGGAGTACTAACTAGACTTACCGGAGCTCCACTTCACCATAATTGTATTGTGACGAGCATAAATTGCTTAGCAACCTTACGTTATTGAATCGCAACCGTTAAATACTTATTACTAAGTAGTTCCGGTGGCCATCAGTGGTTTCCATCATCAGTTCCACTACCTCAAATGGTGCTTTTCAAGAGCAAATGCACGAGTTACTATAAAAAATACCCAAATCGCTATCGGTGAGCCTATAAAATTTGAGGACTTCCCTCAATTTATGTGGGATCCCCTCATCAGATTCTGACTTGGTGACATTAGGACCACCTTTGGAGCATATCCTTTCTAATAAAAAACTACAAAATATTATTGCTTTTTATTGATAGGTATCCATCGTACAAAATAACGCCATTAACATCCTTAAAATAAGGCTATTAAAAATCAATACAACACAGTGAACATCTAACAATAACGTCGTAACTGCAGCGAGCGCAGTCTTATTCCGAACACGTATCTAATCGACTGTATTGAAGTTTCAATACGACTAGATCATTGAAATTGTATTTATTTTTATTGTTTCCAATTGTTTTGTTTTGTTGAAGATTTTGAAATTATTTGTGATGTATCGTTGCAAATTGATTCTTGTTTGATCAAATAGAATTGTGCTTACTCTTCTCTTTTTTGTGCAATGTTTTTAATGAGTTATCAATTAAAATGGTGATTTTTGTTTTTCAATATAGTTTACAAATTAGCTTCTTGTTATCGTATTAAGCTACCAAAATGTTTTATATAATTCACATACATAATCAACCTTTAATGTTCTTACTGCTGGGACACAGGTCTTCTCTCTGTGAGACAATTTTAATGTTATTCGCTAAACATATTACCGATTTAACCTCACATGATTTCTAAAATCAAGTATTTATTTAGTTTGTTTAAAAATTCACAGCGTTCATTCATCGCAAGATATTTTTAGAAAAGTATTGACAATTCAGAAGTAATTTTCCTGACACTAAAAATACTATTCCTCAATATCACACGATTGTGTGAATTATGCAGTTAAGTGCTTAAACGTTAAGTGATAATTCGTAACCTATTGGCAAAACACGAATGTGAATCACTATTTTTTATAGTGCTATGATTTTTTAATATTGAAGTGCAAGCTAGTACCTAATGAAAGCAGTGGTACAACCCGATTGAAACTTTATGGCGGCTCGGAACATGAGGCGAGTCGCTGAGCAGTAACAAATTCACATGTCAGCGGGGGTGAGGGGTTGGGCACGCCACAGTTGTGGCGATAAGTCCCCTCTTTGAGGAGTGGCTAGAGAGGCGCCACGGCGTCCTCACCTTCCGCCTGACGCAGGTCCTCACCGGACACGGTTGTTTCGGGAGGTTCCTGTTTAGGATAAAGCGGGAGGAAACGCCCAGGTGTCACCACTGTGTGGATGGCCCGGAGGACACGGTGGAGCATACGGTGGAGGTCTACCCAGCTTGGGGCTTTAGCACTGCCGTGTCCTCACGGAGGCAATCGGCTGCGGCGATCTCTCGCGTCCGGCCCTGGTTCAGGCCATGGTTTGGAGCGAGAGTGCATGGGAGGCCGTCACCTCCTTCTGCGAAGCAGTAATACTAGCGAAGGAGGAGGAGACAAGGTTCGCGCCCTCGCGCCCTTAGTCGCCGAGAGACGTCCCGGGCGTCGGGAGTCGCAAGCCGATTTCCGGCCACCGTAGGCGCGGGCCTGCGGATGGTGAGCGATGGGTAGCTCGCCGTCCGATAAGGACCAGGCCCGGGTTGACGGCGCGTTGTGTTCCACGCGCGCCTCAAAGAGATGTATGTCAGCACCAACTGACGGGGTCCGTTAGGACCAATGCCTGCCAGGGTTGCGAGTTTGTCCGAAAGGGATATCGTGGCCCTGGCACACAAGCAACGGAAGGAACACGGTTGGGTTTTAGTCAGTAAAAGTCTGACACGCCCTCCCGCTCCGCCCTGAGCGGGAGAAGTTATTTGATAATTTCCCAAAAAAAAAAACGGGGGTGAGGGGTGGAGTACTGCGCAGTGAGAGCACTCTTCAGAGCCGCCATCAAGTTTGAATCGAGCTGTAACGAGCGATTTAAAAGTTGGTGGTGGTTAGAAAATAAAATATAAAAAGTGGAGATAATCAAATATGAATATATGAATACATAAATAATAACATGATTTTAATAATAATGCACAAAGCTGAATTTGAAAAACAGCAGATTTTTTTTTTGACGAGTTATTCGAACATAATTGTAGGGATTGATGACTGATTTAAACTTCACTAATTATAATTATATAGATCGAAGTATAAATCAGTCACAATATAAAGTTATGAATATGAATCATTATCTAAACCAGACTTTCCTTGTGGGATGTTTTAAAATACGTTTCATGTTTAAGATCACGAGTGAAGGAAACAGCATCTTCCTGTCTTCAAATAACCACAAACTGCGGCTACACATCCGTCTATAAAACATAATTTATGATTTCCAGATTATCCGAACTTACATCACGCTTAATATTTTCTAAAGTCTCATGGGACGTGCGAGCCTGTTGTCAATAACCAATTAGAAATTCAACTCTTTATTAATTTTATAATGTCCGTCTTATTTGTGCAAAATAACCAATTTTCCTTCCGTTCTTTCTTAATGGTCAAACCTAAAAGCTAAGTATATTACCACTTCCATTACTCTACATTTACAAAATCTGTAATTATGTTTATAATAATATGGGATTGTTCAAAAAAGCCTATCAAATGAACTCTCGAAATAGAGATCCATACAGACTTGTATTGCAGGATACTCCTAAATCAGCCAAGTATGCGAAAAGTTTCCTAGTCATGTGTATACGCATTTACAACAAAATTCCAAAATAAATAAAAATGATTGATAATAATAACTCATTTAAAAACAGGTTATTAAAATGGCTAAAAGAACATTTATGTTTTATTACATTAAGGATTTTTTTTAACAATTGATAAACTATAACTGGCCTTTTGCAATTGTGGATAGTGCTCAGATAAAACTATTATATTGTTGTATTGACCATAAATATCTGTGACATTGAACAACAATTAACTAATTATTATTATTTTGCATGCAATTGATACATACCTATTCAGTATAGCTAGACATGTGGACTTTATAATACCTAACTGTAACAACTTGATACCATGTTTAAGGCAAATAAAGACTCATCTTATCTTATCTAATAACTCTTTGTTCAACCTGGAGATCGAACCCAGGACCCCACGTTCAGCAGTCACTTATTGCATTTTTCTAATCTTTTCCTTCCGCGTTTGGTAGGTGGTACTAATACTTGTCAAAAAATAATAGGCCCGTTTTGACATTTAACTTGAATCGATTTATCGTGAGTATCGAGTACCGAGCCGTATGGTTACTTCACTAGTTACGTCGCGACGGTCAATCGTAAATCTATTCAAGTTAATAGTCAAAACGGGCCTATTATTTTTTGACAACTTTAGACCAAAGGTTTCAACCAGGCAGCGGCCCGCAGTGCCTTCCTTGGCGGAATAGCTTGGCAAAATTAAATGTATTTATTTCTATTCATTATCATCATCACCTGGTGTTCCCTTGTTTCGCACACAGAAATTTCATAGAATTTTGTTTCGTAGAAAATGTTTCATATAATATTTGGTCCTTGTATTTTTATTTCGAATAATATTGTTTCAACGACTAGGTATTTAGTTGAATGAAACATATTTCACAGAAACATAATTCAATGAATTTTATAGTAACATTTTAATATAATATTTGGGTTAGGTTAGGTTAGAACAGTGACCATTAACGCGCGAAGGCGAGCGAGCGAAGCGAGCGTTTCGCAGCAGCGGCCGCCGAGCGTCAGATTCCCTCTATTCTTGGTGAATCATTTCGGTTAGATGAATCACTTGATAAAATGTTTTTCTTAGGTAATAAGTTTGATATTATGTAAGCAATATGAGGATAGAGAATATTTGATTTGTTATTCTATGATATGAATATTGAAACATAAAATTTTAATTGTAACAAAAATCATTTATTTAAATTTCTTCAAAATAAGTATTCTGCGTGTCTGGTATTGATTATTCTATGAAATGATAAATATGAGAAAATTTTATGTGAAATGAAATTCTATGAAACTATTTCCTATAAAACAACGTACAACCTCATCATCTGCCTAGTCTTTTCCCAACTAAGTTGCGGGGTCGGCTTCCAGTCTAACCGGATGCAGCTGAATACCAGTCTTTTACATGGAAAGACTGCCTATCTGACCTCCACAGCCCAGTTAGTACTAGGTAACACGATATCCCTTAGTAAGACTGGTTGTCAGACTTTTGGGCTTCAGACGACCCGTAATGACTGTCTAAGAGTTATGAAGATCTACAAATAACCCCAGCCAGGACCAATGGCGTAACGTGCTTTCCTAGGCACGGAAAATGAGACGGCATAGGTCTTTATATGTAAAGATGGCTACCCATCCACGGACCAACCGCAGCAAGCGTATCTTAACCTGATCGATCGATCCGTGCGCAGCCCGCTGAACAAAAATCAAAGTATTCTCGGCCCTTGACTTCAAAAAGGTTGAAGATCTATGATGTACTAGACTATTAATCAGAATATAAAAACCAGCCAAGTGCGAGTCGGTTTGCCCACCTAAATATTTATTTTATTCTGTTTTTTAGTTGTTGTTGTTATAGCGGCAACATAAATACATCATCTGTGAAAATTTCAACTGTCTAACTATCATAATTCATAAGATACAGCCTGGTGACAGACAGACAGACAGACAGACGGCGGAGCCTTAGTAATAAGGTTCCCGTTTTACCCTTTGGGTACGGAACCCTAAAAAATGAGACTTAAATCCATCGATAAACTACCAAAACATAATCCACACTCACCTCATATTTCTTCACCATCACCAAATAGCTCGGGCTTTCCACCATCACCATAATGGACAGAAATTGGACCATCACCAATGCCAGCATCAAATATAGTCGCACTTCCATTGCTATCATTTTTGTCATGTACCCAGCAGTCGTCATCACCATTAAAAGGGGGACAGAGAACCCTCGTATTGTGGTGATTTCTCTGATGTAGATTGGTAGGACGGTGAATATGCCTCCTGATGATATACCGGCCAGTACGTGGAGTATAATTTCGACATTGAAAATGTTCTTTTTGTTGAGTAGGAAGTGGGGGACTAGGGAAATCTGGAAAGAAAAAAAAAAATATTTAAGAAAACAAAAAATATTTTATTTATATAATCCGATCCCCCTGGCTGTGATGGCTTATAATTATAATAATTATTATTTATTTATTTAACAGACAACAAGATCCAATAAAAATAAAAAATAAAAATACTTATAATTCTAGACATTACTAAACAATTTAATTTATTTGCTATGTTAGTACTTAAATTCTAATACCGACAGCGTCGTGTTTATCATACGCTACATTATGGGGCCATCAGGGGTCAGGCCCATCAGCAATAACGCAATGTATTGGCGGCACGTTTAGAACAGCTGATCCATAGAGTGCTTGAGTACAGGGATGTGCAGTATCCTCTAAAAACCGGCCAAGTGCGAGTCGGACTCGCGCACGAAGGTTTCCGCACCATTATTTATAAAAATGGCAAAAAAAAATCACGTTTGTTGTATAAGGAGTCCCCCTTAAATATTTGGTTTATTTTAATTTAATTATTTATTTTTAAAGTGAATATATAACTTCATATTCTGTGAACATTTCAAGCATCTACCTGTTACCGTTATCAATATCGAGCAAAAGCGAGCAAAAAAATCACGTTTGTTGTATGGGAGCCCCCTTAAATATTTATTTTATTCTGTATTTTTGTATTTGTTGTTATAGCGGCAACAGAAATACATCATCTGTGAAAATTTCAACTGTCTAACTATCACGGTTCATGAGATACAGCCTGGTGACAGACGGACAGACAGACAGACAGACGGCGGAGCCTTAGTAATAGGGTTCCCGTTTTACCCTTTGGGTACGGAACCCTAAAAAGCGTGATTTTGACTGCATCGCATAATCGAATGTCAACTAGTACCTATAATTATTGCGTTCTGATTGTGTTTTGTTTGAAGTAACCTGGCGTCACCGACTATTGTAGAAAAATGGCGCCGATAACGTTTAAATGGTCAATAACTCAGTTTTATAATTTTATACAAGAACTAAATCAATTTCGATAATAATTCAGAAACTGTTAATGAACCAGATTATTTTAACACACACATTTCTTTATAAAAACTTGTTGTTTGATTAAATTCCTTGAACTACCGGAAATATTCAACAACAACTGCCAATCACGATTCCTATAAAAGTGTGTAATAGCGTTTTTACAAAACCAATACAATTTCTGCAACGGAACTGAAAAAAATTGCAACGATATGGAGCGATGACATCATTGGACACGAGAAGAGATGATAAGAGACGTCGGAATGTTGCAAGCTGGTTCCAGGCAACGTACTGTGGCTGTCGCTCTTGGCACTATACAGAGCGTCATAAGGCGTCTCTGGACACGCTACCATATCACGCGCAGAGCGTGATATGGACGACGATCTCGCATCACCACTCGCAGACAGGACTGGTACATCCAAAATACTGCTCGACAGAATCGTACCATGACCGCCATGATGTTGGCTACAAGGCTCTTCAGGCTTGCTGATAAGCGACCAAATCATCCGAAATCGTTTACGTGAAGTGGGTCTGCATTCCCGTAGGAGTTCCACGTATTGCACCCCGCATTCGTAAGGCCCGTTTAAAATGGGCTCGCGAACACGGAAATTGGGAGGAAGAAGACTGACGTTGTGTTAGCTTTTCCGCTGAAACTCGTTTCGGTATGAGGCCGGATACAAGACGTACCTCTGGAAAGAACGTTTGAAATTTTGTCAGGAAGTTCATTCATATGGATAGGGAACAATTATGGTTTGGGCCGGTATTTGGATCGGGGGAAGAACCGATCTCATTTGGATCAGGGGCAACCTCAATACTCAGATTTGTGCGGAGAGGATGTGAGCAGTGGTGGCCCAGTGGTTAACGGCCTCGACTTGCGAGTAGGTCGTAGGTTCGAACCCAGACAGGCGCTTTTCTTTGTGTAAATTATTTCATCACCACTGCTCCCAAGACGGTGAAGGAAAACATCGTGAGGAAACCGGCATGTCCTAGCACTAAAAATTCGAAGACATGTGACATTCACCAACCCGCACTGGGCCCGCGTGGTGGATGACGGCCCACTCCCTCTCACAGAAAGAGGAGGCCTGTGTCCCAGCAGTGGGAACATTATAGGCAGATTATGTTTATGTTATGTTATGCGGAGAGGATTGTTTCAGACGTGATCATCCCTTTGCGAAGCCGGTTGGGTGATTCGTTCCTACTAATGCATGGCAATGCATGTCCACACACGGCTAGAGTCGTAACTCGCACTCTTGCCGATGCTCGCATCCACGTTCTGCCGTGGCCTGCTCAATCGCCAGACCTCAACCCAATTGAGCACGCATGGAATGTCCTCTAAAGAAAAGCTCCACGGAGTATGGATGCCGTGCATACCACACAACAACTTTTTGAATTGTTAGAAAGAACGTGGCGGCCATTCCTCAAAGTGATTTTATTGAAATGATTTTAAGTATGCCAAATCGTTGTGATTGTGTGTTTCGTGTCAATGGTGGAAACACAGATTTTTTTTTGTTTATCTTCACAATAAAAATTTAAAAAAAAATCCTCATTTTTGCCATTTAATTAACTTAGGTTAATTTCCATGAATTAAAGTAACAAGCCAGTCAGAAAGACTAGATTTGGTAAATATTAATTGGATATTTTTTATAGTTAAAAATGTACTTCATCCACTACACACTTTTGATGTGTGCAGTTTCACTTACTACCTCGAAACTGAACGACTCCTTGTTAATGATTTAATTCAAAAGTTTGTAAATGTTTTATTTAAATAAATGCTTTAAGTTTGAGTGAAGTGTTGTGTGTGATTGAAAACCAACTATATACCTATCTATTACCAGCGAAGAATTACACCGAAAACTGGTCAGAGATGGCACTAGGTTCCCCGTCGTGAACTCGTGACATATACGTATAAATAAAAACATGCATCATCTAGGTACATAGTTTGTCTAAGTGAATACTTTGTATGTTTGATTTAAGAATTAGTAACGTGTATAAAGTGACTTTACAAATAACCATCTTATATACATAAACTCACGCCTTCTTCTCATGAGGGTAGGCAGAAACTTTATAACAACATAATCAGCCTATAATGTTCCCACTGCTGGGACACAGGCCTCCTCTCTTCGAGAGGGAGTGGGCTGTAAATCTACCACGCGGGCCCAGTGCGGGTTGGTAGATGTCACATGTCTTTGAATTTTTGGTTCTAGGACATGCCGGTTTCCTCACGATGTTTTCCTTCACCGTTTTGAGAGCAGTGGTGATAAAATTATTTACACAAAGTAAAGCGCCTGCCAGGGTTCGAACCCACGACCTACAACTCGTAAACTTTATAACGCCACCTGGTAATTAATTATCTTTAATTTCGTAAAATAAAATCGTTTTTGTGCCATAGGGATATTGTAGTCGCTAGGTAGTTGTTGGTGGTGAGAAATAAAGAAAACGAAACTTTTTGGAAAATCAGACCACAAGAACGGAATGCGCGGGCGCGCTTTTTAACACGTGGAGTGTTCGCGAGGTTTTTTGGCACTGAATTCCCTGCCCTTTTGCAATGGCGGCCGCAGCAGTAGGCGGGGTCAGGGCGCCGCGCGTCAAACAATGAGAGCGCCCGTGTGCAGTCCGTTCTTGTTGGCCTTCTATTTAATTTTAAAATAAAATACAAACGTAATGTAAAACATACTTTGGTTACTAAACCTAAAATAAAACTAATATTTAAAAAGACGGGCGGACCGAGACACCGTCGTCAACAGATATGTTGGCGTTTTACAATTCACAATTCTTTATTGGATTCCATAATGTTAGAAAAACAGGTGGTAGGCTTAAAATTAAAGACACAATTATGGACCCTGTCGGGCACAGCATAGTACGAGAGAGCAGGAAGAGCGCTTATTTGTGTTTATATTATTAAGGTATTCTAGTAATTGTATTTTTATTTTATGACTACTTTTTTCTTCTTCTAATATTGAATTTATTCATGCACCTATTTAGTAAATACTCGTAGTAGTAGAAGTTGCTGTCAGTATTTGTCTAACCTATAATATTTGGATAATATACCTAAATTATTGCACGATTATTTATATATATAATTATTGACTAGAATTTATTATTGATTGAAAATAAGTTATTGCATTGTTTATTTATTAAATAATTGCAATCTGGTTATTGAAGTATTTATATTAATTGACTTATTTGTTAAATATGTATTTAACGAGTAGTTTTAAATGTAAATGTTTATTTATGTCTTTATTGTAAATTATAATTTATCGTCTAAATATTATTTTATACTACAATAGCTTTTGCCCAATAGAAAGAGTTTTAATTTGTGAATAAAACTGTTATCTTTTCTTTTTTTTATGGTTTCTGGTAACTTGTATATTTTTATAGATATGACAAAGGTACCGGCGGAGTGCATTTTAAGTCACGAATTAATTTTTATATCTAAATGTAATTCTAGTATGTATGTTTTCTCGTTTGGTATATAATTCCGGGTATTTGCGAACAAATTTACATATTTCAAAGATATAGAGACAGGTTAAGGTAAGTATTTGTAGTTGTTGAAAACTTTTGTGGTGATGTAGTTGTTGTCTTTTGCCCAATTCAGTTGTTTGTTAAAAAAAAATGCCCAGGTATTTGGTTTCAGCTGACAGGCTTAGGATAGTTCCAAAGAATCGTGGCAGTTGTACAAAACCACCGTTAGTGCCACCAATAAAACTTGTCACTACATACATTTTGTATAAAATATTTATAAAAAATAAAAACACGACTTCCCTGCCAAAAAGCTAACTAAAAAGTAAAAAAAAAACAAGTTGTGTTAGTTAATCTGTATACAATACAAAGAGTAAGGTCACTCATTTACTCTATGACTAAACAGATAAATAAAATCATCATTGCATTAAAATTACCATTAAATTATCAACGGGGGACATCTTAAATTAAAAAGTATTCCACAAAACGGTCCCCCGACAGCAATGACAACTTTATTTATCTGTTTAATCAGCGAGTAATCGAGTGACCTTTCTGAAGAACATAACCAATAAGTTCAGTATAGTTCACTATATCCTTCTAGTCTAGGTCGCCCCCTTATATAAACAAAATACTTTATCCAAAACAAAGGCAGAGTCGCGCCCAAAATAAAGTCAGCAATAAACATCGCCGTTAATAGCTCAACCAAATTTACTTGCTATTAAATGCTAATTGAATTTGTTAATTTAATGATCGCCATTGAACGGTCTTTGGTCCTTAGCGGGTTTGTTACTCTGTGTCCCTTGTGCATATTTTGGTATAGTTACGTAGTTAGTTAGAGCGAAAACGAGAAAAAAATCACGTTAGTTGTATGGGAGCCAACTTAAATATTTATTTTATTCTATTTTTTAGTATTTGTTGTTATAGCGGCAATATAAATACATCATCTGTGAAAATTTCAACTGTCTAACTATCACGGTTCATGAGATACAGCCTGGTGACAGACGGACAGACAGACAGACAGACAGACGGCGGAGCCTTAGTAATAGGGTTCCCGTTTTACCCTTTGGGTACGGAACCCTAAAAAATGTAGATTAAATAGGGTGGAAAATTAAGCTGGCCCTGAAGGAGAAAGTACCCTAAATGTTGATGCTACCAATTTTGACTCAAACGAAACATTATTTTCTTTAGTCTTAGGTTTAGTTTTAGTTATTAAAACTACATTTAATCATTTTTGCGAAAAGTCGCTTGACTGAACCGGGTTTTTTTATGGCACCCTTCCCCACCTTTTATACATAACGTTATGCCTGAAATCCCCGAAGGGTTAGGCGGATGTGTACTTATAGTACACACACATTTTGCTAGTTATGTTAACCCAGAACCTCATGCTCGCAGCTAGGGAGGAGCCGCGTCGTGCCTTCGTTTCGGAAGTGGGAAGCAACCTGTCGCTGCCGGCTTTTATGCGTTATATGGTTGGCGGCGCAGCGTCGTGGGACGCGGTGATCTTCTTCTGCAAAAATATCATGTCGCAAAAGGAAGCAGCGGAAAGGGAGAGGGAGATTTTAAGTGCTCTCCCGGCCCGCAGCAGGCACACCGGGTATCAGCAGAGGGCACTCTTCCGACCTCCCTAAATGGGTCCAGGGATATCTATCATACAAGACCCAAGATGGTAGCGCGTAATTTTCCACGCGCGACCCTCTTAAACGTCGCGGGGGGAGTCAAACACCTCACTCCGGGGGCAAGGCCCTCAGAAGCGGGCCACCACCAGGCGGAGGCTGCGTTGAAGATTGCCTAAGTGCCCCCGTAGCCTCCGGTGCAGGTGTGCGAGGGAACACGGGGTGGTTTTAGCCAATGGAAGTCTGATAGACACCTCCGTCCGCCCCAGGGCGGAGGATGTCCATGAGAATTTCCACCCCGTTACCAAAAAAAAGGACCTCATGCTTCCCACTCTCACCCTTTTCTGTATATGTGGAACTATTGGGGATTATTATTGTATATGTGCACCCAGGATGCGTATTCTCGTACGTAGAGTTAACATTTTCAGAACATCATCTATCAGGCATTAATTAAAAGCAATTGGGGTTCCAATCTACACTAATTATAATTATAGGAAGCCGACCACCGTGGATTGCATCACTAATACATACGTTGATAGAACTTTAAGTGGATTATGACAAGATGATTGAATGCAGCCGTGTGTTCAATAATCAGTTTGCAAAGCATACATCAAGTATCATATAAGTACATTTGATTGCTCATCAGTAACACTTCAACCAACACGATTCTTTAATACACCAAAACCACATTTCCAACACCACTATAATAATACACAAATCCCGGATTTTTTTTTAACAAAACCTTTACGTAATAGTACGCTCATCACTTGAGAACGGCTGGACCGATTTAGCAATTTTTTGTTTTAAAATGTTCGAAATAGTTCGAATTAGGTTTTATGGATTGACAAATTGATAAAGTTTCCCGGAAAATTATCAAATGCAGGAAAAACTGGACGTCCTTTTTTCTAAGGGATTTTTATATATATCATTGAAAATTAGACAGCACATCGTCTATCTGGTCAGCTAATTTAATATACAGTATGTTACAATAACCCTGTTGTTCCTTTTAGGGACGTATACATTTACCTACAAGCACAACATAGGTGGAATTATAATTTAAAAAAAATAAGCATTGGCTAGTCGAGAGGTCAAAATCAAAGAGTTAAAGAGAACATTACAAATATTAATAATTAAATATTTGTTTTAATTATTTTTGTTGAACAGTTTTTAATAAATGACTTACTTTACTACGTATATATACCGATTCCTAAAATGTAGGTAGAAGGAACAACAGGGTTTTTTTACATATTGTATATATATATATTTTTTTTTGTGTATTTTGTTGTGTATTTTGGGCGTCCAAGCAAAAAGGGTCCAGTTCCCGGCATTTAGTTTTCGAGATACGCAGTTTTGTAAATTTGGGTGAAAAATTTGTATTTCGCGATTTTAATTGATTATTATTTAATGCTCAATTATCTACAAGTCATATAGTTTTTCTTAAGTCAATATTTTTCAGAGTT
This sequence comes from Tiliacea citrago, assembly GCA_963921375.1. Classification (NCBI taxonomy): domain Eukaryota; kingdom Metazoa; phylum Arthropoda; class Insecta; order Lepidoptera; family Noctuidae; genus Tiliacea; species Tiliacea citrago. The sequence continues at coordinate 4,765,209 of OY992801.1, forward strand.
TCAACTTCAAATGTTTGATAAAATATGTGCCAGTTTCAGACTTATTATCAATTGACTATTCTAGACACCGAATCTAGTCTTACCCCACTACTGATCCGTTTTTGCTTGGATGCCCACATATAATTATACACAGTAAAGCTCTAGCCACACTGAGGAGAATCGGGCTGCGGGACACGACTGAGCTCATCAATTGTTTCAGTGATTAGGAAATCGCCCGTTTAAACACCTCAGAAAGTTAGTTCACACAATCAGCGCTATTAAATTCTATCCCTCATCCCGCGTGAGTTTTGCTTCAGCTTGATCAGACCTTTATGTTGAAACCAAACTAAGGGTTTTGCACATGACAACATTTTTGCACGAAAATATGTGCAAAATATCACAAAAGTCGTGCTAAACATGGAAGTCGTCATATGTAAAGGCATTTAGCTGAAAAATAACAGTCTAAAGTTCACTCACCCCCTGTATCATACTGACTAAGAACACCCCGCTCATCCGGCCATACGTGTCCACGATATAACATAACACTGGTGCTGCCACCCCAGCGCCGGCCACCATGGCTGTAGTGGTCCATTGTGTGTCATTGTAGCTGATGAAATGGCCGGACTGTGCTGATGACATCAGATTTGTGGTCTCAATGCCATGTGTGAAGAATGGCAGGTTTACTGGAAAGAGAGAGGGAGTTGGTTAGAAAGTGTCTGGTTTCCGTGGTTTCTAGGTGACAGCCGCACGGATCGGTCAATTTATTTATTATTTATTTATTAAAACTTTATGCACAAGTAAAAAGTACACTGTACAAAGGCGGACTTAATGCCTGAGGCATTTTCTACCAGTCAACCTTAGGGTGATGCAGAGACAAAACATGGCAGGTGCAACGTATGGGATAGATAGCTCGGAAATAACTATAAAATACAAGCATACATACAAATACATAGATAGATATATACATAATATACCAAAATAAACTTTGTCAGGAGAAATAACGACCGGTAGCGATGAAAACGACTCCAGCAAATCACCGCTGAGATGCTTCGGCCAACTTCTGACGAATATGTTCACGTGCCTTCACTTTAAATGATAGCCGGCTGGTTGCCGTCCTGATGTTCAGAGGGAGCGCATTCCAAAGAAAGACCGCCTGGACAAAGAAAGAAGAATGAATGAAGCCAGAACGGTGCGAAGGACATCGTAGAAGACGATTGTTGGTGGAACGAAGATTTTTACTATGGGCAGAGCATAAGTATTTAATTTGGGATGTCAGGTAAGAAGGAGAAGTGGGTTTGTCGAGAATAGAGAACAACATAGACAGAGCCCTCAACTCTCTGCGCTGACGAATGGGTAACCATTTCAAAAGCAGTCGGTGCGCGGATACATGGTCATACTTACGAAGATTGAAAACGAATCGAATACAGTTATTGAGAAGGCGGTCAAGTTTATTGAGGAGATCTGCATTCAGGTCATAGTAACACACATCACCATAGTTAATCATGGGAAATATTAGGGACTGTACAAGCATTGCCTTTATGTGTGATGGAAGAAGATTTTTCAACCGATAGAGCGACCGCAACGTTCCGGTGACTTTTTGACTTACAGTCGTGACCTGCTTTCGCCAGTCAAGACAACTGTCGACATGCAGACCAAGATTCTTAACATCGGAGCTAAACGGGATGACTGAATTGTCGAAGATTACAGGTGGCACAGTTAAGCCATTCAGCTTCCTCATACTGTAGGGGCTCCCTACTATGATAGTCTGGCACTTGGTTGGGTTAACCGCTACCCCAAATCGATCAGACCAGTTTTTAACGACATCTAAATCCCGGTTTAGCTCCTCAATCGCATCGGATATGTTGTCAACACTTGCCCGACAATAAAGCTGCAAATCGTCAGCATAAAGATGATATGTCAGAATAAAAGAGGAGATAATATACCGCCTTGAGGGACGCCAGCTGCAAGATCACACCAACTCGACGAAGAGTCTCCAGCATAAACAGACTGCTGTCGCCCCAGAAGATAAGATGAAAACCATTCCAATACCCCCGGAGAGACCATAAGATAGGAAAGGATGGATAAAAGGACTTCGTGACTAACGGTATTAAAAGCATTGGAAAAGTCAATTAACACTAAGACCGTAACCTTAGTGTCTTCCATACCCCGCCTTATATCGTCAGTCACTTTAAGGAGAGCTGAAACGGTACTGTGCCCGGGCCTGAATCCGGATTGAAATGGACTGATAAGGGAGTTGCAGTGAATAAAGTGAGAGAATTGTTTGTGAACACTGGCCTCGAGCACTTTAGATAGAAAGGGAAGGATGGAAATTGGGCGGAAGTGACTGGGAAGAGAGGGATTGGGTATCTTAGGCAGGGGCCGAACAAGGGCTTTGCGCCACAGGGGAGGAAAAACACCGGTGTAAAGGGAAAAGTTTATTATGTGGGTGATTGCAGGGAGGAGTTGATCAAGAGCCGTCACGATCATATGGCGGCTGATATTATCGCAGCCCACTGCTTTGGATTTAATGGATAGGATAATCTTTTTGATCTCTCCCGGGTCGACTGGGGTGAAGACAAAGGGGTTGATATTGGGACGCGTTAGACCAGCAAGATAGTCGAGGGTTTGACATTTGGTTAGACTATCTAGAGTTGGAACAGTGGAGAAATGGCGATTTAGATCGTCTAAACCAATTGTGTTAGGAAGGTCTGAATGTCGCGATTTGCCGATACCTAAAGTTCCAAGGAACTTCCAAATATCGGCAGGAGAAGAAGAAGTGATATTATTTAAGATGTGGCGGCGTTTAGCGTTGCGTATCATCTGATTACACCGATTCCTAGCAGCCTTAAAGAAGGTCCAATGGTCCTCCGTGCGATCTTTTTTAAATTTCCGAAACGCGCGGTCCCTCCGTCGCATTGCCATCCAAACACCCGTGTTCATCCACGGCGCAGGCGGACGCTTTAACTTTATCTTCTTGACAGGTGCATGGGCGTCATATAGTTTGACCACAACATCGTTGAAAAAACTAACTTTCTCGTCAACTGAAGCAGCTGCTTCCAGGGGTGACCAGTCAATATTAGATGCATCTTGTTGAAGCCTCTCATTATTCATACGTGCAAAGGCACGCCTGTACTGAAACACGGGTTTAGGTTTAGGGGGTTTAAGGACATAGGATAGGAAAATAAGGTCGTGATGGGAAAAACCAGGAGCAACATGTTGACCATGTAAGGAAACTAGAGAAGGATTAGAGGTGAGGATCAGGTCAAGCCAAGTATCATCTCCTACTATATTGTGATGAGTGGGTTGGAGAGGCAATACGTGCAGACTGGCTGACTCGATGAGATGCAGGAGTTTACGGGACCGAGGGGAGTTGCGGACAAGAAGATTGGTGTTAAAATCCCCCATAACGACATGATGTGCATACTCCGAACCCAAAGATTCAAGAACCGACTCGAATTCAGTGAAGTAATCAGTGGACGGCGGGCAATAGACAACACCAAGGACGATTTTAGCTCCTTTGACACAAACCTCGAGGAAAAGAAACTCTGCAGATTTATGCAGTCAATCAAGGTGAGGCAACGCTTACCAAGGTCTATTTATGTAAAGGGACTATTCAATTTATACAGAGACTCTCCTGAGCCTCGGGAAGTACGTTAAAACGTAAGTAAGCGTGGTAGTCAGACACCGGAAGGCCTGACACCCAGTTTTACTAAGGGGTATCGTGTTATCCAGTAATTGAGCTGTGGAGGTACAATTCTGGTATTTCTGCATTTGGTTAGATTGGAAGCCGACCCCAACATAGTTGAGAAAAGGCTTGGCAGATAATTTTGATAGCAAAGATTGGTGAAATTAAGTTGTTTTTTTTATCTTTCAGGGTGTTGAGCCCTATTTACACGATGGCAGTATCTTACCTGTGGCATATATTATAATTAAAAGGGCCCTTCCCGGTACGTCTATCGTCAACGCGAGCATGGTCGAAAAGTTTGTTGTTTCATCCAGCGCAAGTGAAAACTATTAACAAACGACTGAGAACGCGATAACATTGAACGAAAACTAATGTGCGGAATTTTCATAAAACTTGTTTCAGGACAAGAGTAAGCCTTACCAGTTTGTGAAATAAATGTTGGTCATGGTCCAGGTAAAATTTAAGCAAAAAAGCAGATTTTTTCTTATATTGAATTTGTTTTTCAACTTTTTTATTTTTTGCTTGTATAGAAACCTAGATATAGTGCACAAGATACCTATGGGTTCAAAAATTTTAAAGAAAGTCGTGTTACAACGCCATAATCACGTACGAGCGTTTCTATGAAAAGTATGTCGGGTTGGCCGCTTTTAAAGCAACAAATGACTTGCACCGTCAAAACACCGATTAGACGGTGCAACTTCAATGTTGTTTCAAGTTAATGGTATTCCAGTGGCAATTAAATCGCAACCTGTAAATTAGCCTAGAGATCGTGTGTCAGCATCATCACCATTTCAGCCGAAATACGTCCACTGTCCACCGCTGGACATAGGCCTCCCCCAAAAGGAGAGGGTTGGGGGGGGGGAGGGGGTTGTCATATCAAATGTCAAATGTCTCGCTAATGATGGCGTGTGTGTTGGATCATTAACTTCCCTTCAAAATGGTTGAGCTAAATGGTGCTGATCCATGCGTCATGTTCGTGAACGGGCACCGTCAGTGGGGACTGGTCATTTCTTGGTTGCCACGGCTTATTTTTTTTATTTTTTTGTTTTAATGGTTTATCTTTTTATTGCGGACGCTTTTAACGTGCACGTCTTTCTACATTGTCCTCACAAGTATAATTTCAACATGAATGATGTAACCAATACTTTGTCACAATGTTTTGATTAAAAAGAGTGTCCGTGGAGTTTCTTGCCCGTTCTTCTCCATAGGAACCTACTACGCTTTGGAATGGGCAACTTGCTTCATCTCTCTGACTGACCGACCCCTTGACAATTCAAAAGTGCCTGTAATAGGGAATATGCACGTATTTCAAAACGTATCCATTATTTTAATATACATTGTGTAGGAGTCAAGAAACAAATGCCAATATTTTTTTACATTTTTGAATGCATTACTTATTTTACAATTAATTAATTTATGTTGCGTTTTTTTGGTGAAACGGAACGCAATCTGAAAACGCGTCCGCTTCGAAAATGCCAGAAGTGACGAAACAATACATGTGAATAAAATCTATTCTTTGCTAAATACTTCAAATCTCACTAAGGTAAATATGTAAGTGCGATTTCTACTTGAATAAAGCATAAACAATAATTTAATATATAAGATTTGGGGGTAAAAACAGATGTAAACAAAGCAGTTTCGTGAACAATGACGTCACATCATGACCGCGACAGAAATGGACGTTTGAACTGTAGTAGAAAATTTTTGAGCATCAATCAGTAGTTCAATTTAACTTTCAATACTTTTCTTAGGTTTATATTACTGTCTATTATTGAATTAGTGACAAAAAAAAAATACATGCATATTCCCTATTGGTTTATTTGAAATAAATGCTTTGAGTTTGAGTTTGAATAATCGCCACGCTGGGCAGGCCGGTTGGCGATCGCAGTATGGTTTTAAAATACATAGAGAACGCTGCTGCCCATTCTCTAGTCCCTAAGTCGCCTTTTACGACGCCCACGGGAAGAAATAGGGTGGTGCTATTCTTTATGTCAGGCACCACCCGGTACCGACACACAACAAACACACATGGAGATAATGTGTTTGTTCTTATTTATTTTTTGCATCTTTCTTAGTTGTGCAAACTCAGACTCAAGCATTTATTTCAAATACACCATTTACAGGCACTTTTGAATTGTCAAAGAGTCGGTCAGTTAGTCAGAAAGTGGAAGCTATTTGCCCATTCCAAAACGTAGATCTCTATGGAGAAGAACAGGCAAGAAACTCCAAGGACACTCTTTTAAATCAAGATATTAAAAAAATCCTGGGTACATTATTCTTGTCGCTTCTATATGTGAGAACAATGTAAAAAACAAAAATAAATATATTAAAAAAAAAACAATTCAGAATATAAGATTAAAAGATTACAAAATAAGCCCTGGCAGTTAAGAGATGACCAGCCTCAACTGACAGCGCCCGTTCACGAACATGACGCGTGGATCAGCACCATCCAGCTCAACCACTTTGTAGGGAACCGAATGATCCAACACACGCGCCACCATCAGCGAGACATTTAAGTGAGCATGACATACTCTCAACTGCCAGGCTTTTTTAAGTCAACATACATCATAACACAATAAACGGCTCCATGGTACTCACATTTACAAAATTGAAAAAATGCTTTTAAATTATACAAAACTTTAGCTTGCAATGTATTTCAATGATTAATAAAATTTTACTAGCAAAAGGAAAATCGTTGTTACCTATTGAAGTATTCAACAACTAAAACTTGATTAAGTACATAAAAATAAAAGATAGTTACGAATGTAATGTCAAAACAAAAAATAAAAAGGGGGGAAGCATCACTTCCAAATATTAAAATTCTAACAAGTGAGCCCAAGTTGTTGTGGAGCAGGACCAGCATTAAGCCAAGCATCTTTATCTACGATATAATCATCCAACTTATAATATGCTTGTCTACATAGTGTGCGTTTAATGCATGTTTTAAATTTCTTCTCATTTAGTTGAAGAATATCTAATGGTATTTTATTATAACATTTAACACAGTACCCCATAAAAGAAGTGTGTACTTTGACAATTACAGCACAATTACAGTGCCGTTTTCAGCCGGTCTTTTTTGTAAAAATCTCACCGTGAAAACTTGTCGGGTGAAATGAGCTGTCAATAGTGAAAATCCCAAGCATTAAGTGTAATGACAGCTGTGTCAGTTCAAACTCGCTTCATCTTAGTTTTTCGGTCGACTGATGTTGATCAATATCATAATCACGCCACGTATGAATTGTCTGAGTCTATGTCAAGGGTGAAATGACAGTCGATTTTATTCTTTTTCAAATCTTACTACACACCAGCTAATGCCCGCGGCTTCGCCCGCGTGGCTTTTTCTAAAATAAAACTAGCCTAAGTTACTCCAGCCAATGAAGGTCTCGTCAAAATTGGTCCCGCCGTATCGGAGATTAGCCAGAACAAACAAACAGACAGACGAAAATTACACAAAAAAAAATTGTGTGTAAGTACCGTATATTTCATAAATAAGCATTTAGTAAAAAGCAGTTATTTTGAAAAAAAAAATATAATAAAAAAATTATAAAATAATAAAAAAAAATTATATCAGACATGAACACATACAAGAACAGTCCATATGTTGTTTAGTGATGGGTTAGTAACAGAAAATACTTATAGTCTATAATTTCCACTGATAAAACAAATACACATCAATTTTATTTATTTGTCTATATTCATGTGGTCTACGGTGAAGGAAAACATCGTGAGGAAACCGGCATGTCCTAGAACTAAAAATTCGAAGCCATGTGACATCCACCAACCCGCACTGGGCCCGCGTGGTAGATGTTGGATTACAGCCCACTCCCACTCACCGAGAAGAGGCTTGTGTCCCAGCAGTGGGACCATTATAGGCTGATTATATAATGTGGTCTACATTTTTATGTTACGAAAACTTTTAGATTGGTAATTTAAATAATACAATATTATTTAAATTACCAATCTAAAAGTTTTCGGATAGCGTATAGTCAAGCCAGTGTCTACTCCGAACAAAAATCCGAAGTATCGGCCGAATGTTTGGTCGTTTCTTTACTACGGCTAACTATCGCTGACTACGGCGAAAGAAAAAATACATTCGAAGAGATAATCCAAAGTCAAAACTGTAACTTGAAGTCGGTTAAGGACTCAAAGTCAAAAAAGGAAACCGATTCTTCGGTTTAGCGCTTCGGAGTAGACCCCCAGTTTTAAATATTTACGACCAGAGGGCTTTCAATTGGTATCGTTAAATTTATTATTTCAGTTCAATTTCAGTAATGCATTAGCATGTTTTATTTAAAATGCAAAGCATTTGGATTAAGCCCTGAAAAGACTTAAAATTAAAAGCACAATCCTTAAAAAAATGTTTTACAAAAATACACTGTAGAAGGCGTAATTCAGTTAAAATAATTTGTTGTTGTTGTTGTAAGTTTTTGTGTAACATCTTTCCTCTCGCTTTCCGTGGGAGTGATTTCGTAAGAAGGGACGGAAGCGTGTTACATGAAGTGACAGCTTGAGCATGGAATAAGTAAGTGCAATTTAATAGCGTGCAATTAGTAAGTACTTTATAATAGGATGGAATAAGTGAACTCATGGAATTTGTAAATACTATACAGATGTAAGTCAGATGTAGGTCGAATTTCGACCAGTGGGCGACCACTAGTAATGAATAATAATTATTCTGAGTTTGTAAGTGCCTTTAGTTCTTTTGCAGCGCGATACTATATCTAGATATATAAGTAATCAATGACTGTAAGATTAAACTGCAAAATTTCTTTAAACTCTTGAACACTCCCGACCTTGACCATAAAAAGCTTCTGCAGGCGAAAATAGGTTGCAAGGTTGTTTCCATAAACTCGGTAGCTGTGTACAATGCACGTACATGTTTATTCAGCTATATACATCTGGAAGGACGGAGTATATGGTTACAGTGAATATGTGCGTAAATCACAGTAAATTACTCTCTAATGTCTCAAGTGAACGCTGACAAACTGGAGTGAGTTCTTACTTCGTTTACAATAAGAAATTAATTTTCAAAACGTCAACAATAAATCAATCAATCTGCCTAGCCTTTTCCCAACTAAGAAACAAAGAAAGAATGAAAGAAAAATGCGTTTATTGGCATTACAGCAAAAAATACACCTTATAACTATAAAAACAGAAAACAATATTACTATAATGCCAAAAGGGTCTCAGCTCCGCATAATGTCAGATGACAACACAAGGTGTACCACCTGATGCTGATTTTCAGCTGCAACCCACTACTGCAACTATGGTGGGGTCGGCTTCCAGTCTAACCGGATGCAGCTGAATACCAGTATTTTACATGAATCGACTGCCTATCTTACCTCCACCACCCAGTAAGTGAGTAATATGATACCCCTTGAAGACTGGTCCGACATTCGGGCTTCTGACGACCTGTAACGAATGTCATAGATCCACGAATGACAGCCGGGACCTTTATTTGACCTTTTCAAAACGTCAACACGGTGGTCAATTGATGTTGATTCGTTCTATTGATTGGAGATTCTAAACGAGGCTTGTAATGTATCTACAGAACAATCCCACAATTAGTGGATAATTAATCTTACTTTACACGATTCTGAAGAAAAAAAACTTCGCAAGACTTTCTCCGCCCAAGAGAATAACGACTAATTAGGACGAACTTGTTACAATTGGGACCTAATTAGGAAAGCTTTCACATTTTTCTTTATCGAATAATCCAACATAGTTTGCACCCATTAAATCTGGTCCGTACTTGAATATTCTGGTGTAAGATCTTGGCGATTGTCCCAATGCGACGTTTGATACCCAATTCTGACCAATAGTTTCGACACAATTGGGACTAGGGTTGGCGATTTGCAAATACGTCAATTTTCAGTCATTTGAATAGCAACTAGTAAAAATAAACTACCGGTAATAAAAACCTTTTGTGATAAGGAGTGCCATCAAGATTATGTGTAATGGCAGTAGAATAGTGTTATATATAAACATTGTAGAGGACACTACAGCTGCATCTGGTTAGACTGGAAGCCGATCCCAATATACTTGGAAATAGGCTAAGTAGATGATTTAGAGAACGAGTAAAAAAACTGAAGTTTGTGCTGAATAAATGTGTTTTCTTTCTTCCTTTCTATGGATATTATCATTAAAATCAAAATTCTTTTGTTCAATAAGCTGAGAATCAGCACTTTTCAGACGTCAAACGTCACAAAACAAATATTGGAGCGGTGGAATCGTCATTCTTGAAACCCGAATAAAAATTTTGGAGGAGAACTATTCCTCAAATGTTGATTACAAAAGATTATAAATATGATTGCGCGTTCTTATGACATTTCTACACGTGGTACGTGCTTCTGCAAAAATACTTTCAGTTAAATTAAACGACTTTTATTTGAACTTCTACTAATCCAGTAACAAGTTCTTCAAGTATCCCCAAGAGCAATTTAATGATCGCCGATAGTACTTTTCATCGAGTTCGTTTCTACTATCCGAAATCGCCTAATCGTACCATTTTGCAGTTCGACAAAATCTCGGGGTGGTACAGTTCACAAAAACACTCTCAATGCAATAAGGATTGAGAATGATTTCAGTCAAAGCATCATCGGCTCGAAATTCGAACGGTGTATACTTATAAACGATACAATTTAGATACACACAAACGATACGAAATGACTTGCATTAATAGAAAAAAGAGATTGTTTTTAGTAGGTTACCCGGAACTGAACTATTTAGATTAGGTTAATTACTTATTTTATTATTAGATTTTGCGTAAAACTGTTATTCCAACTGAAATATTTGACTAAATAAAAAATGTTAATGTTGTTGGTACCTAATCAAGTTATAGTTTAAACGTTCATTTGCCAAACATTAGGTTTGCGTTACAATTTTTTGTGAATAGATTTTTTGCTAAGTGAAAATTTGTCAAATTCCTTGCGGTCAAATAAGGGAGACCCTGATGAGCGTCAACGTAAATAACCATGAGATCTAGTTTTTTTTAGTTTTTTTATTTCGCACACATACAACACGCCTGTAATCCCCGAAGGGTAAGGCAGAGGCGCACTTATAGTACATCATTTTTTTTTTTTTTTAATATTTATTAGGAACAATTTAGTTATAACTTAATAAAAGACACGAAGAAAGTTGCAATAGTAAAATACTTTGGCATAACCATCAACGCCCCACACAACATAGATGGAAGATATTTGTTCCAGACACACATCTTTAAGGAAGTCTTATAGTAAAATTAAAAAATTCACTCAAAAGTTTGTATGTAATGATGTAGAGTGGAAGTGAGGGTAAAGAAAAGAAAGAAAATACGTTTATTTGCGGTAAACATAACGCAAAGAAATAAAAACACAAACACGAAAGAACAAGTTGAGGGAAAATATGCGTCACATTCACGCAAAACGGCCATCGCTCAGCATAATGCTGCGACCCTATGCTAGACAGAGCCCCAGCGCTGGTTTTCAGCGACAGGGTGAGAGAGTTTGTGAGTGTGTGTGAGTGTGAGTGTGAGTAAGATGTGCAATTAGTGTATTATGAGAGGATGCTAGCATGAGAGTTTATTTAAGATACTAAAAGTTGTTGCATCATAGGACATAGATTTAAGCCAGACTGTCAATTTCTTTTTCAATAAGTTCCTTGTTAAAGGGTAGATTTTGCCTATCCTATTTATATTAATATAAAGCTTAGAGCTAATGTGGTTGAAGTGGCGAGCTACCAAAGCAAACCTTCAAACGCAATGAATGTTGTTGAATTGTCAAAATGCAAGGCAATTACCCTGTTTTTTCATATTCCTATGCAATTACCAATTATAATTATTATTTTACATACTGTTGTATAGAATCAAGTTTTTTTAACTGAACAGACAGCTGTGCTGCTGGGGAGTTTGTAGCGCCAGTTCTTCTTCCCAGCTAAAGCACTAGTAAGTGGTAAAGAAGTTTTGGGTGGACTGTCGTATCTAATTTTGACGTTCGGAATGTGCTAATTCTCAGCCTAGTTTGAATAAATTCAATCAATCAATCAATCATTTATTTGCAACGAATGTAGGTTACATTTAAATACAGGTGGAGTAGGTAGGAGTGAAATAGGAATTACTTTATATTTGATTAGATTTTCAATTGTCACCCTGCAAATTCTCAAAAGAATGCACGTTGTGATTATGAAGTTTGCAATATGCTCAAGAATTAATAAATGAATTAAGTACACTAAGAAAATACGTGTCTTCCTGCGCACAAATAATAAAATCTTTAGGAAAACAAAGTGATTCAGATGCTTAAACTTCATAATGATATTGTTTAAATATTTATGAATCATATAAAATTATCTAGACAATTATCTTCTTAGCGTCAGACAGGCGTAAAGAATTAGTTGACAGTAATTACACTGTGAGTAGTAAGTTGATTTAAGATGTGTTATCAAAGCAAAAAGTCTAATAAAATCTAAATAAAAGTGCGCTGTTGGAGCTTCAACGTTCGGTTCAGCGCAGAAAGTTGAAAATCTAAAAGCGCCCTTTTTTTAGGACTTCATTTTGAGGGTGCCTAGTGTCAGTGACAACGGGCTTAACTAAGGGTCTGATGAGAAATATTTGAGACTTCAGATAGGTTCGAAGGGAAAGAAGAATCTTTTATCGATTTTTTTAACCGAAACTAACCATGCGATGCCATGGCGCAAATTTGAACACGAATGGGATCAAATTCGCATTACCTATCTATTTCAATACCATTTATCAACACTTTTGAATAGTCGAGTCGTCGTTAGTTAATCAGAACGTTTGCCTCACAGATTTAGAGTAGAGCTAGATAAGACAAGCCGTCCGACCAAGCGTGCCCGAAATTTGCCAAATCCACAAACTTGACAAGCTACTACATTAGTTTGTGTTCGATCGCGCCCAGTGGCGAGTTGTGTTGTCGAGGACATAAAAATGCCAAATCGTGCCGTTCTATACTGTAAAAACTTTTAGAGGGTAGTAAATCTAGTCAATGGAGGTATTACCTACCATCGGTAAGTAATATTGTTGCCCAAATAGCTGTAATAAATTTTAAAATCATTTATTGTGATGTTCAAGTAACACTACTAAAATAAATTCCTACTTCACACTATTCATTTCACATTGCTGGTATTGCTTTGAGGGACCATCATTGGATGCTTTGTCTACACGCCATGTAATGCAAACGACAGAAACAGTGTAAGGTTCGTGGTACAGAAGCTTTTATAATTTTACTGTCAAATGGTAGGACTAGTGATGTACTACTTGTTACTTTTAAATCGATATTGACAAATTGACAAAGTTAGGAGAATTGCATTTTGGACTAAACATAGGAATAAATAATGCGATTTTGGAATATAAGTATTTTGAATTTTAATTTTATGTTTCAGTTTTCCGCGTGATCCCGTTTGTAAAGAAAAATGGATTGAAGCGAAGGGTAAAATAGACTGGTTTCCTTCAAAATACTGTACCATTTTTTCTATACCTTTTATAAATGATATTTTTTTAATAGCCAAAAAGTGCAGACGATTATGTATAACAGCATATCCAAAAATTCTCTTTAATTATTATTATTTCTCAGCATATCCCTTGTATTAGGATCAGACTTCATCATCGCATATCTTGCTTGACTGGCTTCCCTTTTCGCAGCTAATATCTTTGTACGTTTCCTCATATATATTATCTAAATCATAAAAACGTAGGCAGCTATCTAGTACAAACTGCGATGACAGAGGCATGAGAGTACAAAAGTAATAATTTAAACTTATTACTTTTGTATTTTCATTTCTCTGTCATCGAATCGATTTAGTCCTAATTACGTAAAAAATTACTATATTATTTTAAAGCGATTGAAACGATTCTGTTTACGTTGAGCACATCACTAAATGGCTGGGGTGACGTCATCGTAGGTATAAAAAAGATGACACGCTCGGTTTTCATACTATCTAATGCACATTTATTTATTTATTTATTTAAACTTCTCGCACACAATTAGGTACAAAGGCGGACTTAATGCCTTAGGCATTCTCTACCAGTCAACCAAGGGTGGTGAAGAGATAAGATGGCGGGTGCTCTGGTTGAGAGAAAATAATAATATTAAAATATAACATAATTAATTATAAATAAAACGGGTGCACAAGTACATAAATAACTTATAAACTTATAATACACATACATACATACATATTTACTATAATATTTATATCCCTACATTCTGTATATATATATATACATATAAATATATATATACAATAATAAACATGAAACAAGAGCAAGGAACTATATTCTGTAATGATGCTGTTTAAGAAGAGAGAAACTGTTTTTTTACCAGAATTTTAAAAGTGGACAAAGATTGAGCACGCCTTATCGACACGGGCAAGGCATTCCATAACCGTACTGCTTGAACTGTAAAAGACTTGTCATAAAAGCTGGTGGAATGCATCCGATCTCTAGTCTCAAGTTTTCCGATGACCTCAGATATCTATTATAATATGTGTGTCATGAAGGAACTTGAAACGTTCTTTAAGATAGGAAGGGGTTTTAGGAATAGTGTCAGATGGGCGGAAGCTCAGTCAGATGTGTACAAGCTGGAGTGCGGGGTGAAGCAGGGAGGGTTAAATTCACCACGCCTCTTCAATTTTTACATAAACCAGCTAATCAGTGAGCTTAGCAGCACCAAACTTGGATGTCATATTGACAACGTTATATATACATACAAATTCAAGGAAAAGAGGTAATTGAGATGACTCTACGCTATTTGTTTTGTAAATAACTCTGCAATTTCCGCTTAAATGCATACCAACTGATGGCCGTCCTGATATCAAGAGGAAGCGCATTCCAGAGAAGAATGGCCTGAATATGAAAGGAAGAATGAACAAAGTCAGAAGTATGAGAAGGACAGAGTAGAAGAAGATTGTTGGAAGAACGCAGGTTCTTAGCGTGTGAAGAACATAGATACTGGAAGTGAGACATAAGATAGGGCTGGGAGAGTTGAGAAGGGAGAAAAGTGAGGTCAAAGCGCGCAAACTTCTTCTCTGGCGAATGGACATCCACACACACTACGCACATTCGGTATCTAGCCAGCTCTAAATCTGTGGTTTGCCTGTAATATTCGATAGCGGTCTTCCATAATTTCGTTGCATCCCTAGGGATTTAACGAACTCCCTGATCCCCTTGAATCATTATCCTACGACAAATGCACAACATCTTCAGTAACCATAGAATAAGATTAATTAATTCTTAAGGTTAAAGATCTTCAATTTGATAAAGAAGTCAAAGATGGAACAATTTAAGAAATACATAAATCAAAACATCTCTAACCAAATTTTAAATTCCCCAATTGGCTACCCCTAATCAAACGCAACCTTCTCTATATATAGGTAATTGAATTTATTCCAAATTTTCTGTTTGTTTTCACACAAGCTTTTCCACGGGTCTTAATAAAGGATAAAATATTTTGCACGTAACTTTTTGCGACGTTATTCAGTTGTTTATTTATACTGCCGGTTTGATTGGGTCGAGGGATGTAATTAAACATGTAAAAAACGCAATGTATGATTGTGACGAAGAGTGATTTTAGTAATTGGGTGGTCGAATTGTTCTTGTTCTATTACCAGATAAATCACTCCATACAAAATTTTCAATATCTACTGCTCTATTAGCCTACACCTTTGAGTCCCTGGACCCTGCGAACGAAAATGTACCTAACCTTATAAGCGTAAAGTGAATTTTGGTTTGTAGTAATGGAAAATAGGTCGAAAGGTCGAAATAATGCGTACGACGCGCCTCGTGGCTGTCGGCAGCCTACTGAGAAATGGATCGCGTGCGATCCGGCGGCCGGTAGGTAGTATTTATCTGGTAATCTGTGCCCATACTTTCATATCACACTAATATTATACAGGCGAAAGTTTGTGATTGTGTGTGCGTTTGTTACTTCTTCACGCTCAAACGGCTGGACCAATTTTGACACGACAATTGCGATACGACTGTTTCGCAGAAGGATACCACCGCGTCCCAGGACTCCTCGCTGCCGGCCATCGACTCGACCAATTGTACAAACACTTTTACACGTCAGTCATATTTTTAAAACTAGATGAGGTCGGAGTTTCCTATCTGACTACTCTGAGAAGAAAGGCCGAAACAAACTCAGAGGTCACAGTCTCTTTTAAAGTCCAGACATAATCTTGGTCAGATCATGTGAAGGCCATGTAGATTGGTGTCTGAAATGGTCTTTTGAGGAAAGAACCACACAGATTGAGTGGACCTGATCAGTCAGTGCACGCATTTGTCAGTAATCGTGCAGCTCTACTCAGGTCACTACCTACTTCTGAGATAAAGGCACGGCGTGGCTCCTCCCAAGCGGCACACTCTGCCAACGTATGCCGCGCCGTGTCCTCCCGGCAGAATTTTTATTTATTAACATATAGGCTAATTTTTATCCCGATATTCTCACGGGATCGAGACTTAGGCGGGTGAAACCGCAGGGCGCAGCTAGTTATTATCATAAAATTAAACGCGAAAGAAACTGCGTGTCTGCCGGTCTGTTACTGTTTACGCCATAACGGCTGAACGACTTTTTATGCGCATACGGATAGAGCATGACCAGGGTCAACTCCGAAGATAAATCCGAAGAATCGGCCGAATGTTCGGCCGCTTCCTGACTACGGCTGACTATGGTTAACTACGGCGAGTTAAAATGTGACTCGAAGTCGGGAAAGGACTCAAAGAAAACTTTAGAATTCAAGAAATGGTCGAACATTCGGCCGATACATCGGAATATCGCTTCGGAGTAGACCCCTGAGTAAGGATGAAAGATACCGTTCATCCCAGTAAGTAGTAGGTTCCCGTGGGATAATGTTAGACCTCCACGCAGGTGAAAGCTTGTGTTTATATACAATGTATAAAAGTACTAGCTTTTGCCCGTGGCTTCAAATCATTATCTTCACTGTATCCGGCGACAGCGGACCAGACTAATTTTATTTTCTTTCGTGAGCTCTCTGATGACAAGCAGAGCTTTTGAAAACCCGGTCACAACGTGTAGAGAAGAGCTGATCAGCATCTTTGTATGCGTAGCTTTTGCGACTGAAGGCTCGTGCAGACTAGAGCGATATCGCGAGCGCGACAGGCAGCAATACGCCTGTCGCACCCGCGACATTGCGCCAGTCTGCACGAGCCTTTAGACTGGGCTCAACATAAAAATATACTTACCTAATTATTAACACGTGGATAGTGTGAAGTTCGGCTCCAGACTAAGATTATAATTTAGATACTAACATTAGTTTTAAGTTTTTGAAAATGATTATAATACGAGTAATTAATGCTTTCTTGTTATTGTGTGCGCACAGCACTCTGATTCAAAATTAAATCCATTACCAGCAGGTCTAAAGTCATAATATCCCATACCCAGAGCAATATGAATTGTGTTGTTTCCTTAAGATGATGCTAATTCAGATTTAGTATGAATTACCACTAATAGGACAAGATTCATAAAAACAATTAAAAAAGCAGGAATGTCAAAATTACTCATTAAGATTACTCGACCTGAAGTGACCACAGACAATTTGAAGGCAAACTCAGACCAAACAAACAGAACCAGAACAAGAAAAAGACCGTTCTTTTCATGATAATCTTGACATATCGTCGACCGTAGGTTCAATTGAGGTAAGTGACAAAATACGATTTTTCAGGAGAGGCCGACAAAGTTTTTTTTCTGACTAAATCGCCCATAACTTTTTTTGTTATTAACGTTTTTCGGGTCTGATTTCACACATAATCTTGTATTTTAGTGCTCTATCTACGTGTGTAACATTTATTTAAATAAGTTAGCTATTTAAGAAAATAGATGTCCCTTACAACAACGTATTTTGTTAGTAATGTCCCTTACTGACCAAGTATCTTGTAGTCCCGTCCCTTACATTAAATTGACCTCTACGTTGGATCCAATCTATTAATGAAAAAAAAAGTGTAATGGACTTGTTGAAAAAACTTATGAAAAAAATACAGTGTAAAGAGATTTTTGACAAAAAATGAAGTACACACTTTTGACGTACGGATATCTTAAATTTATGAAATCGTTTTAAGAAATCATTTAAGAGACATGAAAATGTATTAGAACCGTGTGTGTGCTTTTTGTGTGTCGCTTACATGCAATGTTTGTACATTGTAATAGCCAATTTGTATTAGTTTGAATAAAACAATTTTTATTTTATTTAAGATGTTTATTATAATCAAATTATTAAAAAAAAATGGTAACAATTTTGCCTATACTTACTTTGACTTCTTATTCAAATAAAAGAGTAGCTGCAAATAATCATAATAGAGCCTATAAGGCATTGTTAATCAAATTAAAATAAACAATTTTACTTCTACCCCTTAATCAGCCTTCAACATGAGATCAATGTTTAATCATTATAAACATTAAAAAAAATATATTAATAAAATTGAGATCAATAAACGTTTCAGAATTAGACGCTTTTTTCATCAACATTATCTTCTTCGTCTGTTTGATTCAAATTGTCAATCACTTTAGCGCAATATGGTAGCTTCAAATAATCTTGATGAAATCTACTGGGCATAGCATTCACACACAATTTTTTTAAATCTTTGTATTTTGCGAACGATATTGGCAGCCTGGTGTTATACAAAGGTCTTAGCTCTATGCAATTATTGTCCACTGTTATATCAGGCGAGTCTGCTAGTTGTGACGGCACACTAATAGATGTTTTACTCTTAACCTTACCCTTTCCCGTCCCTTTTCCTTTTCCCTTCCCACTTTTCGTTTTACGTTCTGGATTACTCCCTATCTTTTTGGCTGCCAATTCTCCATTTATTTTGATGACATAAACAACCGCTTCCTCCTTCATAGAGTGTTTAGTCCAAATGTTTTTAAGGTCTTTTTTCTTTAACGTAGCTATTCTAATTTTCGTAACTTGCAAGTTCTTCGTCTTTTGTGGAAACAGTTTTTCTGTAACGGGGTCCCAGTCAATGAAATCCTTGTGCTCCATAACGGTTACGACGTAGGGACGAGGATTCTTTCTAGCAGATTCCATGTAACTAGGCCATTGCGTGTAACTCCAAACAGTCAATTTTCGCACTTCTCGTTCAATAACAGAGTGCATGCTGTCAACTGGCATGTAACTATGACCGGTCAATAAGAAGTTAATCTGAATCGTTTCGACATTCTTGGAAATTGACAAAAAATAATGCAACATTGCCAGCATTGTCCTATTACGATTTTGTCCACTGCAAGCATCGCAATACAGGATAACTTTTCTTATTCCTCTATCATCAACATCTTTCAGATACATGAATAGGCAGGACCCTATCTCTTTTGACCCTCGTTTTCCGTCGCATTCACCCCAAACATAGCAAAACCCGTTTTGAGTAGAGCTTTCATAAATCGTAAAGTTATACACAGTGTATTTTCTTCTATAGAATAACAAAATATTGTCACCATGAGGCGTATTTAAAATCTTTTGTAAATCAAAGCTTGCCACTAGAGTGTCCTTGTTTACAGAATAGTTTTGATGACTAGTAAATCTTTCATAAGTAGCATATTTTTCTTCCATGTGATCTTTAATCTTTTCCTTGTCCTTTTCTGCCTCCTTTGGATTGTTTTCATGTTTAGCGCAAATGTTGCACTTATCCTTCTTCGGAACGTGAATAGTTATGTTGCTGTATTCCTTATGGAACAGATTAATGAAAACACGTTCGCTCAGGTAATTTATCTTTTTCTGTTCGCATGATTTTCGGTATAGGCGGTATAAGTTTGTCAACGTTTTGTATTCTTGTGGTAAATACAGCCTATTGCTTGAATGCCTACAGTAATGTGAGGGTAGTACCGGAAGAGACTCGATGTACTCCTTTGCCGCATTTACAGTAGCTTCTTCATATTTTATGTTATTAATTGGTTTACTTCGTTTATCTTTTTGGGATAAACCCTCTTCTTGTGCATTATACAGTGTATATAACAAAAACTGCTGTGTAATATCTATAGTCTTTAGCAAAAATTGTTGACAAATTTGTCTCCGTCCTTCTCCTTCATTTATATAGTACTCAAATGTACATTGTCTTTTACTTTCAATTGAATCAGTCTTTTTCCGTTTAATTGGTACTTTTAGTGCACAGTGCACTAACCAATCTCTTTTTTGCTGAATATCTAAATTCCAAAAGTGGTCGCAAATTCTTTGTCGCCTCTCATCTAAAAGCTCATAACATTGCCTGGGACATTTTCCTGGTTGACAGGGATTAAACTGTAGTTTTTTAGCTTCTTTGAGTTTTCCAGATGACGTTTCGTAAGCATCGCCCTTTACTCTTTTTGTTTTCATCATTTTTCGCTTGTTAATCAGTTTTTCCTTTTTATATTTAACAGTTTTCTCTTGCTTGTTTGATTCGATCGGTTTTATTTTCTGTTTAGTTATATTTTTCTTACGCTTATTTTTCTTTGTATGTGATTTACCTGATGTATCAGATACCTCGCTTTCTTTCAATGACCACACGTCAGAACTACCATCTGAAAAATCTTCATTTTCCGGAAAATTTGAATAGAACTCATCATCCGACATGAAATCAATATGCGCTCTCTTAAATCCTTTCTTACATTTTCTCTTGTGGCGCTTTTTTACTTTAGAGTTTGATTTGTTCTTATCAGGACTGCTAACAGGATTCGAAGATCCTAGGAAATCTGCAGCCACTGTATAGACACAAGAAGTGCCTGGTTGATTCCAGTCTTCAGTTACGTCATAAGAAGTGCCAGGTCGATTCCAAGATTCGGTTTTGTTGTGAGAACTATCATCTGACTTGACATTTTCGCTGAAAGTATTATCAGCGAAAGACTGTGAGCTATGAGACTTCAAGGCTGGATCTTGCAAGTTACAAATATTAGCGTCTATGCAAATGTCTGAAGTTATACCGGGAGCGGTGCTGAATTCAATTTTTGTGCCAGATACGTCTGATATTGCATCTTTTTGCAAGTTTGAAGACGAAGTATCAATAGTGATGGTACCAGCCGCGTAGTTGGTAGCGCTGGATACTTCCAAAGCAGCTATATTATTTGGTTGAGAAACATCTAACGTGTTTGGTAAGTACGAAGTCTCAGTTTTAGCATGAGTGAGATTCAAATCATGAGAGGGATTGCAGAGAAGATTGCTAGTAGTTTTGACATCTTTAACATTACATAAATTGAAATATATAGCCTCTTTTTATGGTTCGTAGTGATCTACAGTTATGGTGGGTTGTATGGACTGTTTAGATAAATACAGATTATTGTTAAGAATATCTACTTTCTCATCAGAAAGAATAGTTATTTTAGGTCGCTTTTTAAATGGCTCTTGTGTTTGTTCACGACAAATGTAGCTGTCTATTTGATCGAGTCCAGGTACGTGAAAGTTTGTGCTTGTATCCGACGAATTATTGAAAAATGAACAAGTCAATTCCAAAAAAACTGTCGATGTGTTAATTATATCACTAGTGTCACTACTGCTATACACCACTATGTTTTTTTGCCTTTTTCTTGGACAGGAGATTGGTTTGATGAGTTTAAGGCATTGGATTCGGTTTTTCCAAACAAATATAACCTGAAAATGATACAGCAACAAATTAGAAAATTGCTAGTATTAGTGACGGTTATATCAATATTATTAGCTGAAAATGTAAGTACAATTAAGTAAGTAAACACTTTAATGTACAGAATATAAGGAAAAACAGACAAGTTGCAAACAGAGAAATACAAGTGCAAAGGTTAAATGTTTACTTTTTATTAAATTATACTTACTTTCGTTCTCTGACTGATAATGAAGTTTCGTCATTTCTAGAGTTGTCAATGTCACTGTCCTCAATTGTGTCATTTATACTCTCCGAAAATTCAGAGCTTACTGTTGACTTGGACCTACAAAGCACACAATAAAAGTTAAAATCATTTTTGATAACTACCCTATATCCTTCCCCATTCAGACTTAGTTCGTATTCAGGAACGAAAATTTAATAACAATTATAACTCACATGCAAACTTTTTGGAAAAAGAACAAGGCGTAGAGCGAGGACGTAAGGGCGCGCGAGCGCTTTCAAACATTAAGTTTTAGTTATCATTTAGATACGTCATTCTCAAACAAAAAAAACACGTTACTACTGTTCCAATCAAGTTTTCTCTAGAACCTATAATCGCAAAGTTTAATTTATTTTTACATCGTGTAAGCAAACAGGCAAATTTGAATCGCGACATATTCGCCAAAAATGTAAACAAATATGAGTTTATGGAAAGATAACTTTAAACCCTACACAATAAAGTTCAGTTCACGTTACAACTTCAAACATTTTTATAACTTTTTCAACAGTGCTAGTCACTCTGGAATCAACTTAGTTCCCATTAAAATAGAGTTGATATTTGTTTAACTTGAAATAACGTAATTTGAATAAGATACTTTGCGAAACTTACTTTTTATTCATCGGAGGTGTTGATTTCACCTTATCAGGTGTGGTCTCATCTTCTTTCTCCTCATCCTCATCTTTTGATCTGAAATATTACAATATTAGTTGTAAACAGTGTTATCAATGTAAACATTTGGCAGCGCATTTGAGTACCTACCTAGTAAATATTTTTTGTCCACTATTAGACAATAATTAGGTAACATTGAATAGTTTTATATTATGATTCTTATATTACTATCATACAAGAATCGATATCTATTAAAATAAACGAACAAAATTAGCAATAGGCATAGGCAAACACACAGACAGCTTAGAACATGTAACAATGATTGTAGTATAACAAAATGTATGTACTTACTGTGTTATCTTATTCACTAATTGCAGTAATTTCTGTCTGCGTCGAAGCAATTGGTTTAAATGGTTTTGTTTTTCCATTTTTACCACATTGTTTTTGTCAAAAACCGTGCACAATCCCGACCAAACGACAGATGAACTCCCACTGATAGCGACTTTTTTGATGCCCGCGCGCTGCTTTCGCATTGGTATCATCCTCTCTTTCGCACACAGAAAGACGTTGAGATAGAAAAGGATGGTAATAGTGCAAGTACGTGGTATCTTGTGTTATGAAGTTAGAAATGTGTGTAAATAAAGGTAACAGGGATAAATATTCATTACTTCTCACGAGCAAATTGGTGTAACGGACACCAAACCTAAATATAATTCGATTCAAATAGGTGTAACGTTGACACTGCTTAAAGTATGTCAATGCAAATTGGGGTAAGGGACAACTATGTCAAAACTCGTGCAATCCATTTAAAGTATGGATGATATTTATTTTTTGAGATAACAAAGACATTAGTGTAAGGCCAGTTTTATTATTGTTTCTTCAAAAATAAACCATGTAATGGTAATTCGTTGATTGGGAAGACCCTTACCTTATTTGAAATAGATTGGCGGCGATAATTACACCATTTCAAGTTCCTATATTGCATAGTTTTTCAGATACATTATTATAATGGGGCCGATTCGAAATTTGGATCCAAAAATCATTAGGGTAAGGGACATTTTTCTTAAGATAGAATTTTTTCATATTCACCATTCGATAGAGCGAAAAATTCTGAACAAAACTGTATACTCAACTCATTTTGGGTATTTTGTCCCTTACCTCAATTGAACCTACGGTCGACGATATACGCATGGATAGACCAAGGAGAGAATGCTGTAACCCTGTTTACATAAAAGTAATTTGAGACAGTGGGGATAGAACTTGAATGTGGAATCACTGTCCATTCCAAGGTTGCCTGGAAGTGGTCCCAGTAAGCGATAAGGCTGCCTGTTAAATAAAGTGTATATTTTTCATTTCTTTTAGTAATGTATAATCTGGTGTACAATGCAGTATATTATCATTATATTAATACGTGTATTGAAACCTTTGTACCCCTTTTTAGGAAAAAAAAAAATATTTTAAGTAAAATAAATAAAGAAAAAAAAAAAAAAACATTACACACACTACAATGCGTTTGACACACACACTCATCAAGTGACAGCTTGAGCATAGAATAAGTAAGTACTTTTAAATAGCATGTAATTAGTAAGTACTTTATATTAACATAGGATTAGTAAGTACTATATAGATTATACGTACTAGTGGTCGCCCAATCGTCGAAATTCGACCCCCTCGGGCCACCACTATTATTAATAAATCAATAAATAATGTGCATTCGCTCGTTTGATTTAAACGTAAATAATCGGTTAGCACTAGAACCGTAGAGAAGCGTTTTGTCGATGGAAAAGCTGTCAAAAATGACGTTTCCATGTAGACAGTACAAAACTTTTGTCTACACGGAAACTTTATTTTTGTATTAGCATGCCGATTACAAAATCAAATGTGAAGAGAAGTGTCTTCAGTACCCTAGACAATATTGTCTACAACGTCAAGCATGACGTTCTTACAATATTTTTCTCCGATGTCGACAGTTTGGGATAGAAAACTTTCTTCCGAAATAGTCCCAGTATAAAAAAGGACCTAGACAAAGATTCGTTAGTTGTTTTTTTCGTTAAGACGAGTAATTTTAGGTTGGAGTTTTTTTTTATATAGAAAAACTAGTGCAAAGATCGGAAAGAAATACTATGAGAGAGCTCGTTTGAGCCTTAGATCTCCCGGGAAGTGAGTTCCTGCAGAGTTATAAGATAAGCAAGGAGATGGTACAATATATATGCGAGGAACTTGGTTAAGACCTATCGTCCAAAACTTCTGCAAATGAAAAGATTTTTGGTAATATAACAATAAACTAAGAACAACAAAAGATCCTACAGTTTTCACACTATGTTGTCCCTTAACGTTGATCTATTAAAGACATTCATAGGGAATATGAAACAACTTAATTATAGCCAAAACCTTCTTATTGGACACTGACTACATTCATATTTAGAATCAAATTATATTTTTTTACATTTATGTATATTATATTATTTTGTTAATAGTTTTAGTTAGATATTGTATAATTATAAAAGAAAATATGTAATTTTAATAAATTAATACAACAATAAATAACATTCATTATTCTCGTGCCCTTATCCCAATTGATTTGGGGTCGGCGCAACATGTCCCTTTCTTCCATACTTCTCATTAGTCGTGATCTCGGTAGTCACTCCCTTTCTAGCCATATCATCTTTCACACAGTCCATCCATCGTTTCTATGGTCTTCCCCTATTCTTATAGCCATCGACATGCATACTCAAAACTTTCCTCACGACATTTTCCTCATTCCTCCGCAACACATGCCCACACCATAACAACCGATTTCCGCACAACTTTTCAGTCACCGGTGCCACTTTCAGACTTCCTCTTATGTACTCATTTCTTATTCTATCCATTTTTGTCACACCACACATTCCTCTTAGCATTCTCATCTCACTTACATGCAATTGCCTTTCATTCATCCCTTTTGTGGCCCAACATTCTGATCCATAAAAGACAGCAGGTCTAATCATTGTTTTATATATCTTCCCCTTAAGTTTAAGAGGAATGCGAGACTCGCAGATTGTTCCCGTGACCTGCCGCCATTTCATCCATCCGGTGTTAATAAAATTCTGTGCTTAACCGTCCGATCTATAAATAACAATGTATCTAGTAAAAACATAAAGGTTCCCGCAGAGCCTTAAAGGATACTTACTTTTTGCGTGACGCCATCAAAATAGTATAAATATGGAATTATATTTAAATATTGGCTGTAAATCATACGCAATACACACAAATGAGTTTTAAAACTTAGTTGATGGATTTAACTTTTACGCGTACCAGCAATAAATCAAAAATTTTTATAACAACAAACAGACTATTTGCGTTTCGTTATTGAAGAAACAATCGTTCAAAACAGTTTGCTTTATTATATTTGTTTGAGAACGAAACGCAAAAATACGGTAAAATTGGGTAGCAATTCATTCAAACACTAGCGACTACCCCGTTGCTATGGAAAAGTCACTGTCTACGAAGAAAACCGAGTCTAGGGCCCGTATTAACTCAAGTACGTAATTATTTGATACGCCATTATTACGATATCAGCATCTCAAGATCATTACTAATTAATAAACACATGAAAACAGTATCTCAATTACCATGATAAGCTCCTCAAGGAGCTGTACTTGATGAACGATTACATCACATTGACCGAAGTTTAGAATGACATTCATCACATTTCGTTCTTGATAAGTCGTAAGATTTATTGAAATACTTGTATTTTGTTATAACTTTAATGTATAGCGCTGTATCACGTTATAAATATTTCTAGGTAAATTGGAAGACATAGTGTTACTGTATTTCACCAAAGATTCTTTATATTAATGTCACTCTTGAACAAATCTGGATCATTTTTAGGGTTCTGAAGTCAACAAGGAACCTTATAGTTTCGCTATGTCCGTCTGTCTGTCTTTCCTTAAGCTCGAAAAAAAATTGGTAGGTACCTCCTTTGCACGTTAAATAGGGATGATATTTTGTTTCTCGTTTATCCCATGGTGGGTTTCTTTTTTATTGCGGATCTGTGAAAGCTTAAATTATTTTAAAACTTATTAAAAAAATAAAAGGAAAGCTATCACAGCTAAGTGGGCTCTACAACTTACATTTGCAGTTGGAAAATTGACCGCGACATACGTCGATGTATAGGAGAACATGTTTTTCAACTACAATGTTATGTTTGTTTTTGGGATAAATTCATCCCGATTACGGAACCCTTCATTGTGCGTGGTCCGACACGCACTTTCATGATTTTTTTTTTTAAATGTTCACTTGGTAACTCAAAAGGATTCAAGGCATACCACATATAGATTTTTGGCAATAATATCGTTATAGTACTTACTCTAATTCATCGTAATAATTATTTTCTCCTGAAATATTTTCAAACTTCTGGTTTCGCGCCACTAATCACGACCTCAAGTCACGGACTGCCTACACTCAGATTTAAGCATCTCGCGTACACAAACCTATTGTATACTTAAGTTTCGATTTTCGTTTATTAATCAGCCCATCACTCGTCTGATAGTGTAAACCCAAGCTGTAACTTGAGTACATCAATCATTATGTTTATTAATACGATCATAACCTCAAGACTGTTATCAAGTGCGAGCTCTTGGGCTGAGTAACGTTTATTAATACGGGCCTAGGCGTGACCTCGTGCTCGGGAAGAAGAGATTTCGAGAATGGTAGACAAGCGATTTTTATTCGATTAGAGCGAGAGTAGAAATAGAAAGCGTAAAGACTCGTGCAGACAGTCGGGACGTGATGGTGCGACGCAGCACTGGTGGATCAATTTACATGAAAACTTCACGGAAATTGTTCTACCGATATCGCGTTGCTGCCGCGTTGATATTGCGT
Organism: Tiliacea citrago; assembly: GCA_963921375.1. Lineage (NCBI taxonomy): Eukaryota > Metazoa > Arthropoda > Insecta > Lepidoptera > Noctuidae > Tiliacea > Tiliacea citrago. The sequence continues at coordinate 4,792,152 of OY992801.1, forward strand.
TGTCGCCCGTGCTGACCGGCAGCACGAGCCTTCATGCTAAACCGGTTGTAGTGCTATTCTGTAAAAAAATCGCCGTGAAGAGTTAGCTGAAGTGAGCTGATTTGAGTGAGGTTATTTTTTGTTTGAAGGGAGCTGTCAATGCCTATCATCAGATAGGATGGCAGTTCACTATGTTCACGGTGAAGTTATTACAGAATAGACCGGTTCATCACAGTTCGAATTTCGAAGAGATATTATCTTACTGCATGTATTTAACGCGCGACAAATTAGTCTGAATTTTGGGAGTCAGAAATAATTAAAGCGGGTAGCAAAAATAATAGGTTGGCAGTGAGACCAAAGGATAATTTTATGTAGAAAGTAGCAGCTTAATAATTAGTTGTTAACTTTGATTTAATATAAACTGGCATCGAGTTTTTGTTTTCGTAACTGAATTTACCAACAATAGAGGGGGTCTGGTCGTTAATGGTCACTGTTCTAACCTTTTTTTTTTTTTTATTGCCGGGGTGGAAAATCCTCATGGATGTCCTCCGCCCTGGGGTGGGCGGAGGGGTCTCTCAGACTCTTACTGACTAAAAACCACCCCGGTGTTCCCTTCCCACACTTGCACCGGGGATCTTGGGAGCTAGTATTACTTCCGTGATCCCCGGCCAGTGCCGGCCCGCCTCTGCGGGCCACCTCAAGTCTGCGGGGGGTGAGGTGTTAGACCCCCCCGCGTCGTCTCAAAGGGGCGCGCGTGGAACACTACGCGCCGCCACCTCGGGTCCAGTGTGATAGGGGGCGGCGGACGTCCCCGAGTCCGCCGTCCCTGGACCCATTTAGGGAGGCCGGAAGAGGGCATTATCTGCCCTCTGCCGACGCCCGGTGCGCCTGCTGCGGGCCGGGTGAGCGGACGAGATCTCCCGCTCCCTTTCCGCAGCCTCCTTCTGCGACACGACTGTTTCGCAGAAGGATACCACCGCGTCCCAGGACTCCTTGCTGCCGGCCATCGACTCGACCACGGCCGGCAGCGACAGGTCACTGCCTACTCCTGAGATGAGGGCACGGCGAGGCTCCTCCCAAGCGGCACACTCTGCCAGCGTATGCCGCGCCGTGTCCTCCCGGCAGTCGACGCAGTGGTGACACCGGGCGTCCGGCTCCCTGTTTATGCGACACAGGTACTTCCCGAAGCAACCATGCCCCGAGAGCACCTGCGTCACCCGAAACGACAGGGAGCCGTGCCTGGTCCCGAGCCAGGGCTCGAGTACCGGCCAGACCGCCTCGATGGTGGCGAGGCCGGCGGTTCACTGTTCTAACCTTTTTTTTTTTTTTTTTTGTTGCCGGGGTGGAAAATCCTCATGGATGTCCTCCGCCCTGGGGTAGGCGGAGGTGTCTGTCAGACTCTTACTGACTAAAAAACACCCCGGTGTTCCCTTCCCACACTTGCACCGGGGATCTTGGGAGCTAGTATTACTTCCGTGATCCCCGGCTAGTGCCGGCCCGCCTCTGCGGGCCACCTCAAGTCTGCGGGGGGGGTGAGGTGTTAGACCCCCCCGCGACGTCTCAAAGGGGCGCGCGTGGAACACTACGCGCCGCCACCTCGGGTCCAGTGTGATAGGGGGCGGCGGACGTCCCCGAGTCCGCCGTCCCTGGACCCATTTAGGGGGGCCGGAAGAGGGCATTGTCTGCCCTCTGCCGACGCCCAGTGCGCCTGCTGCGGGCCGGGTGAGCGGACGAGACCTCCCGCTCCCTTTCTGCAGCCTCCTTCTGCGACACGACTGTTTCGCAGAAGGATACCACCGCGTCCCAGGACTCCTCGCTGCCGGCCATCGACTCGACCACGGCCGGCAGCGACAGGTCACTGCCTACTCCTGAGATGAGGGCACGGCGAGGCTCCTCCCAAGCGGCACACTCTGCCAGCGTATGCCGCGCCGTGTCCTCCCGGCAGTCGACGCAGTGGTGACACCGGGCGTCCGGCTCCCTGTTTATGCGACACAGGTACTTCCCGAAGCAACCATGCCCCGAGAGCACCTGCGTCACCCGAAACGACAGGGAGCCGTGCCTGGTCCCGAGCCAGAGCTCGAGTACCGGCCAGACCGCCTCGATGGTGGCGAGGCCGGCGGTTCACTGTTCTAACCTAACCTAACCCAAATGATTCAATAACAGTAGATGGTATCAACCACAAACAATTCGTTTTATAATATTAGTATTATACGGTGGTTACTATAGTGACTGTGTGAACTAAATAAAAAAAAACCGGCCAAGTGCGAGTCGGACTCGCGCACAAAGGGTTCCGTACCTACCATTATCTATAAAAATGGCAAAAAAATCATGCTTGTTGTATGGGAGCCCCCCTTAAATGGTGACAGACGGACAGACAGACAGACGGCGGAGCCTTAGTAATAGGGTTCCCGTTTTACCATTTGGGTACGGAACCCTAAAAGTGACATAACTTTTGTTGTTTTAGATTTAAAAATAATATTTAATCGCCGCCAAGCTATTATTTTAGTAGCCAATAGTTACTCGCCCTTTAAGTTTTTAGTCGCCTGGAAAATGATTAGCCTTTTTTTTTTTTTTTTGGGTGGGAAATTATCAAATAACTTCTCCCGCTATGGGCGGAGTGGGAGGGCGTGTTAGACTTTTACTGACTAAAACCCACCCGTGTCCCTTCCGTTGCCTGTGTGCCAGGGCCACGATATCCCTTTCGGACAAACTCGAAACCCTGGCAGGCATTGGTCCTACCGGACCCCGTCAGTTGGTGCTGACATCTCTTTGAGGCGCGCGTGGAACACAACGCGCCGTCGACCCGGGCCTGGTCCTTATCAGATGGCGAGCTACCCATCGCTCACCGTCCGCAGGCCCGCGCCTACGGTGGCCGGAAATCGGCTTGCGACTCCCGACGCCCGGGGCGTCTCCTGCGGCGACTAAGGGCGTGAGGGCGCGAACCTTGTCTCACCCTCACGCGTTCCGCCTCCTCCTTCGCTAGTATTACTGCTTCGCAGATGGAGGTGACGGCCTCCCATGCACTCTCGCTCCGAACCATGGCCTGAACCAGGGCCGGACGCGAGAGATCGCCGCCGCCGATCGCCTCCGTGAGGACACGGCGGCGCTCCGCCCAAGCTGGGCAGACCTCCACCGTATGCTCCACCGTGTCCTCCGGGCGATCCACACAGTGGTGACACCCGGGCGTTTCCTGCCGCTTTATCCTGAACAGGAACCTCCCGAAACAACCGTGTCTGGTGAGGACCTGCGTCAGGCGGAAGGTGAGAACGCCGTGGCGCCTCTCTAGCCACTCCTCAAAGAGGGGACTTATCGCCACAATTGTGGCGTGCCCAAAAATGATTAGCCTTATCATAAAGACATTTATTCACTACAAGATAGATGTACATTTTGTAAGACGCCTTATAGATGCTTTCCTAGAAGATGTACTAAGGAAGCGATTACGATGCTTAATATTTTCAGGTTATATCTATATTGGTGGCTCAGTGGAAACGGCCGCGACTTAGAAGTTGTAGGTCATAGGTTCGAACCCATAAAGGCACTTTACTTTGTGTAAATTATTTTATGACTACTGCTCTCAAAGCGGTGAAGGAAAACATCGTGAGGAAACCAGCATGTCCTAGAAATAATAATTCAAAGAGATGTGACATCCACCACCCGCACTGGGCTCGCGTAGTGGATACGGCCCACTCCCTCTCATAGAGAGGAGGCCTGTGTCCCAGCAGTGGGAATATTAAAGAATAGAATACTCTTTATTGCATGGTACACCATAACAATTACAGACCAGATCTAGATCCAGATTATACTATATAATTATATTATGTACTCATTGGTTAAAAATACGCATGACCAATTGAACAATTGAAAATATGTATGACTTCATAGTATAAATATTTTTCATAGCATAAATATTAAAATAGAAAATAAATCTGACATAACAAAAACGTATCATGTTTATACGCCTCTGTCATCATAGAATTTAGGAGCAGAACCCCGTTGGTTTATGTTAACATCATTTAAAACCCAAAAATAAATACCTACAAACTTCAGTATTCAGTTTTCAGAACCACATTTCATTTATTTGTTTGAGACAATTACATAACATAACATCACGCCCGTAATCCCAAAGGGTTAGGCAGAAGTGTACCTACCTTATATTAAATAATTTTACATGGCAAAATGTATCGAGACTCGTCAAAATAACCATCTTATCTGTATACCTACATTATTGGCAAATAATTTATTTCTTTCTTTATGGTGTACCTATAGTGTGCCAGGGTTACGAGTTTGTCCGAACGGGATATCGGGGCCCTGGCACACAGGCATCTGAAGGGACACGGGTGGGTTTTAGTCAGTAAAAGTCTGACACGCCCTCCCGCTCCACCCAGAGCGGGAGAGGTTATTTGATAATTCCCCAACCAAAAAAAAAATGGTGTACCTATACCAACATTTCGCCAGTTATCTTTAAGTCCCATGTAATTATATTTTTTTCTTTCCTTTTCCTTTAATGTTTGATTTGCATAATCTGTTGTTTCTTTTGGCTTATGATTATATTTTTAGAATTGTTCTCATTTTCGACAGTATTTACAGAGTTAGGTTGGGTTAGAACTGTAACCAACCACGCTCGAACCGAGCAAACGAAGCGAGCGGTGCCTTGGCCGTGGTAGGCGAGTGCTACATCCAAGTTGGTCGCAGTTACTTGGCTATTTTGAATTTTTAGGACCCCAAAATAGGAAATATTTGACGTTCACAAAAAGAAGCGTAGGTATTCATTTTATTAGTGTTTTTTTTTTTTTTAATTTGGATAAACGAGGCAATGCTGCCAGCCTTTTGGGCACTTTTCCTGGAGACAGCGATGCGAATTTTTTTTTGATGCCATATTATGATTATTTGTCTGTTAGTTTTGTATGATGTAAATATTTTCTAAATAAAATTACTTATTAGACTATTCAATAATATTTTTAGGAAAGCAAAATGGGGATTATTTGAGATTCGTTTAAACATAAGGCAACAAAAACCAGTTTCTAAACAATATTCACACCAATATAAAAACACCAATTAACAGGGCTCAAATGAGGGTGTTTTATTAAGAGTTTCCACGTTCCTTGTCTATGTACAAAGGACATTATTCTCCGCTGATAAGAAGCTTAGCGCCAGCAGAGCTCTTTGACTACAAACACACGAATATTCCGTGAAATACCGAAACACGTTGCCTTTGTATATACTGTTACTACGTTTACCAATGCGAGATAAGACGAGAATATAGGGAGGTACCTACTGTTTTTACCCGACTGCCCCAGAAGGTGGGTAATGTTTTTCGAGAGTATGTATGTATGTCTATTTCTTTGGCACGCTGTGTAGCCTAAACGGCTTGATGTATTTTAACATAATATGAGGTGTCGTTAGATTTGTCTTAGTTGTGCGAGTGACATAGGCTTATAATATTTATATATTGCTTCTACAAATACAAAAAAAAGGGAGGGGAAGGTTTTTTTTTAAAATAAATTACAACAATAGTGGTATCAAGTAAAAGCTTATTTACCAATACTAATTGAACAACTCGTTCTATAGTAAAAATTAGAAAGCTTGTAATAAAGCAAAATATTTGAAAAAACAAAAAACCCGACAGCCTTTATTATCATAATCTATAAAATTTTATTATTGCAAACGGGGGGGACAAACTTCTATACATTATAATGCTTGTTTTTCTCTTTTCAGTTATATTTTTTTGCAGTCGGGTTTTTGTTTTATTTTTACAAAATATTTTAAATTAGCTTCTGCCTGCAATTTCATCCGCGTGAAATTTCTTGTTCGTCCAACCCACCGTGTCGCATTGCATCGCCCGCCCACACTATTACCTGCTTCGTTTTCGCATACCGTTCTTTATAACATTTATTTTTATTTTGCTCTGCTCCTAAGAGTCGTAGTCGTGACGTTAAATAACCTTCCTCAAGAATTGGGCTATCAAATACAAAAATATTTTTTCAAATCCGACCGGTATTTCCAGAGATTACGCCCCCTTCATACAAACAAACAAAAAAAAAATACCTCTTTATGTTATTGGGATAGATAATATTATAAAAGAAATACTGCAAATTCTACACTTGTGGTGTATTTAATAAATATTATTCTATTCTATAATTCCGACCGCGTGTTTTACGTTAAACAAAACGTTACGCATCCTATGGCACTCGGCAATACTGTGTACTAAAACCAACGAGACGAGATGAACAGGCTTTCGGATTAAAACCTTTAACATAATCGCGTACGGTTCAGTTTCCATTGCAACTAAAATTATTTTATGACGTTAAGCGTAAGTTTTTTATTCAAAAATCAACCTAGACTGCAGCAGTGGTGGCCCAGTGGTAACGTCCCCGACTTACGAGTTGTAGGTCGTGGGTTCGAACCAAAGTTCGTGCCAGTAAAGCGCCTGCCAGAGGCGCTTTACTTTGTGTAAATAATTTCATCACCACTACTCTCAAAACGGTGAAGGAAAACATCGTGAGGAAACCGGCATGTCCTAGAAGCAAAAAAATCAAAGACATGTGACATCTACCAACCCGCACTGGGCCCGCGTGGTAGATTAACAACCCACTCCCTCTCGAAGAGAGGAGGCCTGTGTCCCAGCAGTGGGAACATTATAAGCTGATTATGTAACCTAGACTACTTCCGTCTTATTACAAAATAAGATTTATTTTTCTACATGGCTTAAACCATAGAGCCAGTTTTTGTAATGAGAACGTAACTCTGATTGAAATACCGTTCTCTATACAAAACTGAAAACATAGTTCGGTACTAAGTTGTCAGTTTTGTATTAGGAACTTTACCAAAGACTGAATAAAATTAGAAATTCAATAATGGCTCCATTGTTTAAACCTACTCCGCCTTATAACAAAACAAGATTTATATTTTGACATGACTTAAACCATGCAGCCAGTTTTTGTATTAAGAACGTAACAGTGATTGAAATACCGTTCTTTATACAAAACTGAAAACTTAGTTCGGTACTAAGTTGTTGTTTTGTGTTTAGGAACTTTACCATAGTCGGAATAAAGTTCGAAAATCCCTAATGGCTCCATGTTTTAAATCTGGGTCTGAAGATAAACCTTGTTTTGTAATAAGGGGGTTCGGGTCTGAAGATAAACGTTATTTTGTAATTAGACTTTAAAATAGATATTTATTTGTATGGTTCCGTGTGGTGCCGGACGTAAAGAATAGCAACATCCTTTTTCTTCCCGTGGGCGTCGTAAAAGGCGACTCAGGGACTTACTAGAGAATGGGCAGCAGCGTTCTCTATGCATTTTAACACCATACTGCAATTGCCAATCTGCCTGCCAAGCTTATGCCGTGCAGTGGACGTCTTTCGGCTGAAATTATGATGTATTTTATATATTCTTATTTGTAAAGGCTGCAATTTTTTTATATTTATCTCTTATCTATACCCTCTTCAAATTTTTAAGATACCCTTTGGATTTTGGATGGGCGGGCCATGTTATCCTAGTTTATCTATACCACAGATAATATTATCTAATAGTGATATCCTAAGGGGAGATAACTGTTGAAATTCTGGGGCGTTAAATGGAACCGATGAATTAGAGTATCTCCATACATTTCAGGGTTACCGGAAGACTTCATTGTTCTGAATGAGACTGGAATTTTTGACGCGTCATAGGCATGCGTGTGCGCAAATCGATTGATCCGTGAGTGAAGTTTGTTGTCCTCAATAACAACACTCGTTGCATTGCCCAATTCGTGTCAATGGTTGTTTACAGTTTTCACACGTGCATATTTCCAGACTATTCCTGGTCTTAGAGTTCGAATGTATTTAGAATTCAAATTTATTTAATGTAATTTTACATAGTATGGTGTTAATATTTTTTAAAGTTTTCTACCACTACTTACAGGTGTACAAATATTCAAATGTCATTCATAACTAAGAACAATTGTTACTTGAAGTATGAGTTGATTAAATCTGTTTTCTTTTATTTTATCTTGTTTAGGTATCGATACCAATCATGTCTGTGACGTATAAGTAACCAAAAAAAAAAAATTCAGGCAACTACTCTAACTGCTACTTTTATTTTTATTTTTTATTATTGACATTTATTTAATTATTTTTTTTATGGGATTGTCTGTTTAATAACTGCATGATTATGATCAATAAAATTTATTTAAATAAAATAATTATGTAACTTTATTTCATATTTGCACGCCGAAATTAAAGGTTCTGCCTTTAATTTCGGCGTGCAAGAGAACAATAATTTTGTTTATTTACCTTTTGCGGTGATACCATATAAAAAAATAAATTAATTTCTTTTTTGTTTTATCATGTTTAGATAGGGATACCCATCACGTCTGTGTAGTTTCGCTAGCCAATTTAATTTGACCCTGTATATTCTAAAAAAATACTAAAAGTTTAGTTACTAACATATATTTTAAAACTGACCGGCTAATTGAATAGCTTTTGCAAATAGGTACTGCAAAAGCTGTTAATTACCTTGAGAGTTAACCAAAACTATATATCGCATTAATATTATAGAGGCGAAAGTTTGTGAGTGTGTGTGTGTGTGTGTGTGTGTTTGTCACTTCTCCACGCTCAAACGGGTTGACCAATTTTGATAAAATTTTGTATGGAGGTAGTTGACCAGGGTGTCAACTACCTCCATACAAAATTTTATCACTAACATATAAGCTACTTTTTATCCCGATATTCTCACGGAATCGAGACTTACGCGGGTGAAACCGCGGGGCGCAGCTAGATATATACTAGCTGACCCGTGCCCACTTCGTTGGGCAGTAAACATTTTTTACTTGGGATGAAATTATGAGTTCGGATAATATTTGTAGCCTATGGCACTCATAAATAACGGGGCTTTCTATGGGTAAAAGAATTTTCAAAATCGGTTCAGTAGATCCAGAAATTACCCCCCCCCCCCTACAACCTCACAACCTCACAAACTTTACCTCATTATAATATTATAAATATTCAAGATCAAAAGTCATTTATTCAAACTAGGCTGAGAATCAGCACTTTTCGAACGTCAAAAATTACATAAGACAGTCCCCCAAAAAAGCCCACCCTTCACCACTTCCTAGTGCTTTAGCTGGGATGAAGAAGTGGCGCAACAAACTCCCCAGCAGCACAGCTGTCTGTTCAGATATAAAACTTGAATCTATACAATAAAATGTAAAATAATTTGCATTACGCAACACAGAACATTAAAATATATTATTTGCCTCATGTTGGCTAGCACACGCCACTATACCAAAAATAACATAAAAATCGTCGAAAACTATACTCAAGCAGAAATAACATAAACAGAACGTACTTAAATATAAAGCCTCCAGGCATAATGGGCGTGCCCGTATATTATATAATTATATAACATTATTTTTAGTATATGCGAAACGTGTATATAGTTTGTTCAGAATAAGGATCTGAATCGATTTCAATCATTTTTACACCATGTTATATTTGGTCCCAAAAATATTTAAGTGTGATGGACCATTTAATTACTTACAATACAACCGCCGTACGGTTAGGTACCTACTGCCAAATTATTATCAATGAGCGCAAGACGACCCTGGATGCGCGGGGGCGCCGTTAGCTAGTTTTTGTACGGACAACCCGGTAACATAACAACCTTAGAACTTTGTGATTTTTTATGATACTGTTTTGAAATTTTGTACATAGATTCGTTACATACAAATACTAGACACGTGTTTCGGGTTACGCATATACTAAAACTATGATTGTATAGTAGTAATATACAGTAAAGATATTACATTTATATAATTATAATCAGTCGGTCATTTAGCCAGAAAATTGAAGCTTGTTCTAGCCCTTTTTAACACGTGCATTCCTATGAAGAACAACGAGCATGGAAATCTATGGTCGCTCAGACTGACCATGTGAGGAAAATCGTGAACAATCGCAAACACGAACGCGTGTCTCACGAAAAAGTCATAAAAGGGTCTACCTATTAAAAAAGATGAGCGTGCCTTATAGTAGTCGCTTAAGATAATGCAAACTCTGACATCTCACCTTGGTAATAAGCAACTGAGCGGCGACAGAAATTAACCTCAACATTTAAAAAGATAAATACCTATTGAAATATTTAAACTTATAATTATTAATTACTAGTGGTCACCCACTGGTCGAAATTGAACCCCTTCTACTCACAATCTCTAAAGTATTTACTAATTCCATGAGTGCACTAATTCCATTCTATTATGAAGTACTGACTGCCTCGTTGGTCTAGTGGCCTCAAGCGCGACTGCTAAGCATGTGGTCCTGGGTTCGATTCCCAGGTCGGGCAAAGTGTTATTGGGATTTTCCATTAGAAATTCCTCAGTAGCAGCCTGGAGTCTGGATTTGTGCCCGGTTGATGGCAATAGGCTCGCCACATGGGACTTAAACGTAACTGGCGAAATGTGGGTGTACTATAGGTACACCTCTGCCTAACCCTTCAGGGATTACAGGCCTGATGTTATGTTATGAAGTACTTACTAATTCATCAATGCTATTAAGAAGTATACTTACTTATTCCATGCTCAAGCTGCCACTTCCTATTACACACTTCCGTCCTTTTTTACGAAATCACTCCCACAGGAAGCGAGAGAAAATACATTACACATCAAAACACTATAATAAACAAATGAAAATCACATACCCAACACAGCTAACAGTGTCTCCTTCCACAAACAAATTTTTTTTTCACTTTTCCCCACATTATTATTATTAACTTGTTGACTGATTGTGTAAACCATTGTCACTGAGTCACCACTGTTACTGCCTACCCTCTTACTCGCACTGTCTTTATAAGCCGTCTGGAAGAAAATCACTGTTTGATTATGATCCTTTTACAGTATCAACCGTATTTGCGTTGTTCTTATCTCTCGGTACACTTGAATATAAAGGTGTGTTTAGATGATGGTTAGTATCAAAATGTGGAAGCATGAGAAACTAGGCAGTCGTCACTGGTAAAAAAAAAATCTTAAATGGACCGTCAATAAGGGTCAGATTTTTAGCCGGCACTAAGGTAGCTCGCGAAATTAAAATTTTCTTACGTTTTTGCAATATACAAGTCAGTGTCAAGTTGCATGTCGATTAAAATATGATTCCAGAACGTAACAAATATGGCTTTTTTCAATCAATCAACTCAGCCTATCGCAGTCCACTGCTGGACATAGGCCTCTCCCAGGCTGCGCCACAACACCCTGTCCTCCGCCTTCCGCATCCAGTCTGACCCAGCCACCTTTTTAAGCTCGTAGGTCCATCTAGCTGGGGGGCGTCCCACACTACGCTTGCCGATACGCGGTCTCTACTCCAGGACTCGTCTGCTCCACCGACCATCGGTCCTTCGACAAACATGGCCAGCCCACTGCCACTTCGACTTGCTGACTCTGCAGGCTAAGTCGGTAACTCCGGTTCTTTTCCGGATAATTTCATTCCTGATCTTATCCTTCAAAGAGACTCCAAGCATAGCCCATAATTATGGCTTTACAGAATTATAATCATTAGAATCAGCAATACAACTCCATAAGTCAGAATTAACCTGAAATGTCTAGATTTCATGAAATAGTCATGCAATAGGGTAGTATGAACTTGAGAGAGTTATATTAATGATTTTTATAATTATAATTCTTTAAATAAATATTTGTTACGGCCGCGAATCATATTTCGATCAACATACAACCTGATGCTGACCTGCAAATGGCAATAAACGTAAGAAAATTTGAATTTTTTTGGGCTTCACTGACGCTTTTGCTTTTACTTTGTTATGTATTTAGATGATTTTTATTGTTTCACTTTGCATATGAAATGATTGAAAATAAGTTATGTTTTTCAGTCAAATAAGTAGCTCTTTTCTGATGGATTAGTTTTAATATTTAATTTTTAATCCAACAAAGGTTCACTGTGAGCGGTAGCTAAACATTTTCATAAATAATGTTTTTATCTGTTGCATTCTCAATATCGCTTATTAATTTTATGAATGATAGATTTTGCTCGCAACGTCATCCGCGTAAAGTTTCAGTGCCCGAACCACCCCATCGTATCGCATCGCCCGCCTGTGCTATTACTTCCTTTTAGCGCAGCCATCTTTCTGACTTTTTTTTTCTTTTTTCCTAGTTCCTAAGAGTCGTAGCGTGATGTTTAATAGCCAATTACTTTTCTCAAGAATTGCGCTAACAAATGCAATTTTTTTTTTCAAATCCGACTGGTAGTTCCGGAGATTAGCGCGCTCAAATAAACAAACAAACAAAATAACAAACTCATCAGCTTTATTATTAGTATAGATTGATGTGCTTTACTGTATTTTATAATACCTAATATTTATAAAACTTTTAATTATAAACATTAGGTATAATAACAGATAAAAGATTGCAATGCATCTGGTATTGAAAAAGAATATCTTTCTTCGGAGATAGTCCGGTAAAAAGAAAATCAAAAGAAATTCATATTTCAATAAAAAAAAACAACAAAAGTTTTTTTTTTTAATATAAATTCTATGGTTCGAGTTATTTAAATTTATTAATAATAATATAACGTTTATTCATGACCCAGTGGATTGAATTGAAACTAAAATTATAATTACTAAAAAAATCACATGCATTTACAGAAAACGAAAAACACTCGCCATGAACCCACCATTAGAATTCCCTTCTACTTAAAATCACACTTTATCTTTTACAAAATAGAACACACAATCCTTCAGCACTATAATTACCACCACATTTTACAGGCCTTTTAATATCCTTACAGATAAAATATTACCATTTGTAAACTACAAGTAAACGCCCGATACGTGACGATCGCCGCGTGCGATGATACTGAGTTTAGAGGCTAGCACTGCGCGGGAGCATTCTAACGGACAAGCTACTGAACTAGCCCACTTGAATAATGTTATTGAAGTTTATTATCGTTCAGTGTATTGATTAGCATGGTCTATTTTTATTTTTTGATAGGTTCCTGCGGCGTAAGCTTATTTGTTTGAATTGTGAAAAAGGTTGTTATCAATGGATTTATGAAGAAAGGCAACGATGACTCGGTGAAATCATAATACAAATATAGGTGACCATTTTTATTAATTGACAATAGCTTTAGCTGTATTATTCTACCATTACAATGTCATATAAATAACAAGGACGTTCAGTAAAAAAATACGGTTTTTACTGTCAAAACTTCTATAGGCGCGTTGAGCGACTTTTGGTAGGGGAAAACTTATGGCTTCGCGTCACCGAAATGCCCTCGCCGACATGATGTAGTAGCAGTAAGTGAAGTTAAATTGATCACGTGCAAAGTTTAATTTGTGTGTTCACTCAATCAACTCAGCCTATAGCAGTCCACTGCTGGACATAGGCCTCTCCCAGGCTGCGCCACAACACCCTGTCCTCCGCTTTCCACATCCAGTCTGTCCCAGCCATCTTTTTAAGGTCGTCGGTCCATCTAGCTGGGGGGCGCTCCACACTACGCTTGCCGATACGCGGTCTCCACTCCAGGACTCGTCTGCTCCACCGGCTATCGGTCCTTCGACAAACATGGCCAGCCCACTGCCACTTCAGGTTGCTTACTCTGCAAAACTTATTTAGGCGCTTTGAGCGATAAGTTTACACTTCTGTTGGCAGTCCCCATGACTGTCTATGTTTTTTTTTTAACTTCATCGGCGTAGGATAGCCTTTACCAGAAGTGGTCATCGTATTAGTAGTTCAGCAGCTTTAATATCATCAGGATTGGCTTCAATATCGACGGAATAGTTCGTTCAGTTCGTCGTTATCGTGGTACGAGAGCGGCTCCCTTCGACATCTTCTTCTGTCATCAGAAGACAGCCGCCACGCATCCATTGAAGCATGCAGGTATAGATAAAAGTGGAGGCAACACTCTAAATACCTAAGTGAAGACAACTGTGGTCTAATGCTTTCTTTCTAAATACTCACATAAGAACGAGACAATGATATGTGTTTTCTTTATCATATGGTATGTATTCAGAAAGAGGGGGTCTGACCACAGTCGTTTTCACTTAGGTATTTAGAGTGTTGCCTCCGCTTTTATCTTTAAGCTTCTGGCATCGATGTGACGCTCTGCTAGAGTGACTGTCAGCAGCCAGTGTCACTTTTATCCGACCTTTTCGGTGATTCCAGTAAATTCATAATAAAAATAGACGTCGCCACTTCCTTGCCGTCAAGTTTATTATGTTGATCCCTCATTAAAGTAAAAGCTATTAGTGTAACGTTCTCTGGATTTCAACCTGGGGGCCGATCGCGCTATTTCTCAACGTAATTACCGTTCGAACGGAACGTTTTTGGTTTTAGTTTAGGTGATGTAAGAAACGGTATCGCGCTATTTTTTCTGAGCGACAAAATCGTTGGCATTACCCAATACTGAAAGTTCGATCGATCGTTCCTCCAACGTAACTTCCAAAGTAAAGCTAAATTGTTTCCGTTGAAATGATTAGCGCGATACGAAATGTGTTTAACGTAACGTTTTTGATTGTGGTTTAGTTTTGGTATTAACGTTCAAAATTAGCGCGATCGGCCCCCAGTTCTAGTGATATGTTTATCGTCATTTATAAAACTCGTCAGGGCTTTGTATGTATAGGTACCTACCCATCCTAGTTCTTCTATAAATTACCTTTTGTGATGTCTTGGAGAAGATTGTTGGAGAAAAGATTGTTTATTACACATATAAATAGACAACTCAAGCAAGTACACTCTCCATTCAAACGTTCATTCCCGTCAATCAGTGTAAATAATATTGGAACATGACCACATATCCTGTTCTTTTATTCCTGTAATGAAAGAGATAGCACGATTCCTGTACCTACTGCTGTTAGTTTTCTAGAGTTTAGAAGAAGATTCGCGGTAGACCCTGTTAGTTTCAAGTACAATTAGGTCTCGTTCAGTTTAGCTCGTCCATGAAACGCAGGACACGAGAAATAAATACAAAACGTTTATTCTGCGTAAGAGTATGTACTCTAAGTAGACGCTATCCACAGTCTTAGCATTAAACGTTTGTCCTACAACTACGTTGATGTTGGCTCCTCGTTGACGCTGCGTAGATACCGCGCAGATGATGGGTAGACGGCGCTTAGATGCCGCGCAGGTGCCACATTCTGTTGTACAGTTTCAATACAATAATGGAAAAACCGGATTTGATGGAAGAACCGGACAAAGGAAAGCCTTCTGTTGATATTGCTCCTGAAAACAATATTATTACAAAAACAAAAAACCGGCCAAGTACGAGTTGGACTCGCGCACGAAGGGTTCCGTACCATTATCTATAAAAACGGCAAAAAAATCACGTTTGTTCTATGGGTCCCCTTAAATATTAAATTTAATTAAGTATTCATTTTTAAAGTGCATATATAACTAAATATTCAGTGAATATTTCAAGCGTCTACCTGTTGCCGTTATCAAAATCGAGCAAAATCGAGCAAAAAAATCATGTTTGTTGTATAGGAGCCCCCTTAAATATTTATTTTATTCGGTTTTTTAGTACTTATTTGTTGTTATAGCGGCAACAGAAATACATCATCTGTGAAAATTTCAACTGTTTAAATATCACGGTTCATGAGATACAGCCTGGTGACAGACAGACAGACAGACGGCGGAGCCTTAGTAATAGGGTTCCCGTTTTACCCTTTAGGTACGGAACCTTAAAAAGAGAAAAAAAGCTATGAGAGAACTAAAATCGCTTATGACTTCACAATAAGGACATTAACCTGAAAATATTACTGATCAAGATTAGGTACTTATAATAACCACTTGCAGTGCAATAAGATAAGTAGATACAAATATACTTGAGATAACGTGAGGACGCATTTATCACGATTGACTTAAATATGATACTATGAAGGACCGTGTGCCCTAGACCATCAAATCATTTAGTTTAAATAGGTTTTTATTTTAATTATTTAATAAATATTTTATTATGCAGATTCTTTTATATTTTGTGAATGTGACAACGTTGTAGGCATACTAGCCTGTAGATTAGTAAACCATTTTCTATTTTGTTAAGTACCTGGTACTTGTTGACGGGCCTACACTGTCCTCCCATACCTATTAACACCGTAATTTGAAAACATTGTAAAACCCCATTATTTTTAAAAGAGTAACCGTGGGTGGAGTTTTTTGCTGTCTCTTCTCCATAGGAAACGACCAATTGGAACCGTGCACGCCTAGCATAAGTGCCCATGTAGGTTTGTGTGAAATAAAATATTTTGATTTTGTATTTTGACCGTAGACACGTCTACGGTCAGCGGTAAGCGTTCAATGAAAATCCAGAAAGGTCGATTTTGTTTACCATTTCTCAAAGCCAGATCAAGCCTCTTATTAGCAGGCGTAGAACGAATATTTTAACGTATGTTAACGTAGATAGATAGATAAGCCTTTTATACACAAAATAAATAGCACAACACACAAAAAACATAATTAAATGATAACAAATTACATGAATATAAAGATAAAAACAATATACAAAAAAAAACAACATCTCTTACAAACACACGAGATATCGCGGGCGCGACATGCACCGACAAAGGAATTGTCTTTGTCGGTGCCTGTCGCGCCCGCGATATCGCGTGAGTGTGTAAGAGCCTTAATGTGAACCTATCGTTAACATGAGTGAATTTTAAATAGAAAATACTTGTTTCTTACATAATTTTATTTGAATTGAAGACTTTGTTCATTTATAATTATCGGGAATGTTCGCGAGCGTCCGCATTTACTGTTTTTATGCCAGCATGCTCAAGAGGGCGACCTCGATAGCGATTAGAGTGCGGAAGCGGCAACAGTCTTCTTACCGTTGTTGTGGCCAACAGTTTGGACGGGCCTTTCATGCCTTACATGCACCCGTATGCTTGGGCCGGCTTGGGGCAGGTACAAATTAATAATAATTGTTTTTTAATTTTACTTACTGTGTTCTTTTTATAAGTATGTACCGATCCTTTGGTGGTCAAGTCGGTGGTGTCCCGTCGCGCCTGTCTGTGAGAGCCTTTACGTATAAAATTAAAGCCGTTTTGCCACCGGCAAAACATAGAGTCAACTAAATTTTTACTAAAGACCATAAATGTATGTACCTGTATTTAACAATTAAATGATTTTATTAGTTCGTTCAAAAAACTTTAGCTGTTGAATTATTGAATCTCATAAGTCCACTTCAACTATATATGTGGAGCTTATAATTTTGTCCTTTTTATATTATTAACCGACAACCCAACAAAATCTATCAATCTGTCTAGCCTTTTCCCAACTATGTTGAGATCTGCTTCCAGTCTAACCGGACACAGCTGAATACCAGTATTATACATGGAGCAACTGCGTATCTGACCTCCACAGCCCAGTAACTGGGTAATATGATACCCCTTGGTAAGACTGGTTGTCAGAATATCAGGCTTCTGACGAACCGTAACGACTGTCCAAGATCCACGAATGACAGCCGGGACTATCGGCTTAACGTGATTTCCGAGGCACAGAGGGGTCTTGGTATGTAAAGATGGTCACCCATCCACGGACCAACCCCGGCAAACGTAGCTTAACCTGATGGATCGACCCGTGCAGCTGTAATTACTTCGCCACGAGCTCCTCTCGATGAAGAGCTAACAAACTGTCGTGACAAAAATGTGCTTCATCATCATCATCATTTCCATAGGCCTCCGTCAAAGGCCATAATCGCCACGCTTGGCAGGCAGGTCGGCGATCGCAGTATGGTGTTAAAATGCATAGAGAACGCTGCTGCCCATTCTCTTGTAAGTCCCTTAGTCGCCTTTTACGACACCCACGGACATAGGATGGTGCTATTCTTTATGTCCGGCACCACACGGTACCGGTGGTAATTTGTGCTTATCAACTTTTTATTACCTACCACAACAATACGGAAATACGCTGCGCATTATTTTGTCTTTTCCTAATTTCATATTTATTTGTTTGTTTGATAAGCCTATTATTCTAAGTAGGCACTAAATGTATCTTCACGACATATTTCGCTGTAGGTACAGTTTGTTTGTATTTATATACCGTTTCATTTTAATCGTCTTACAACGGCAGCCCACTTCATGTATCCAATGAATAATAATCATTCATGAAAGTAAAAACATATTTATAAACTTTTTTTTAAAATATATTATTCATTATGAACGCAAGGCTCGCACCGCGCTCGTAACATGGTGTTTCAAACTACGTCATGCGTAATAATGTTTTTTTTTAATTATTCAAATGTTAATAAAATAAAATACTTTCATGAATGATTAGTAATCATTGGATACATGAAGTGGGCTGCCGTTGTAATGCGATTAAAACGCCATGGTGTATATGTTTTTTCAGTAACACGAGTTCGTTTTGAACGCTAACATAATATTTTCATTGTTTTAATAAAACTGGCCCAGGGTAACGGCCTCGGCTTACGAATAGTAGGTCGTGGGTTCGAACCCAGACAGGCGCTTTACTTTGTGTACATTATCTCATCACCACTGCGCTCAAAACGGTGAAGGAAAACATCATCATCATCTGCCTAGCCTTTTCCCAACTATGTTGGGGTCGGCTTACAGTCTAACTGGATGCAGCTGAATACCAGTATTTTACATGGAGCGAATGTCTATGCCTGCCTGCGACGGTGAAGGAAAAGAATAGAATACTCTTTATTATGTACACCATAAAAGTTACAGATATAAATGTTGAAATTTTACATAGTGTGACACAATGGGCGGTCTTATCGCTAAAATTGTGAGGAAACCGGCATGTCCTAGAACCAAAAATTCGAAGACATGGTGACATCCACCAACCCGTACTGGATTACGGCCTACTCCTACTCTCAGAGAGGAGGCCTGCATTCCAGCAGTGGGAAAATTTTATGCTAAATAAATGTAAGAATTATTGTTATTATAATGTTATTAGTCTGTAAGCCTTCCAAAAATAAAATAAATAAATAAATACTGGTAAAACAAAATCGGTCATGTCAAATTATTTTATTTTCTTGAAAATAATAATAAGTAAAATAATAATGTTTTACGTCGCTTACGTCAAGTAGGTAACCTTCCCTAGTAACTTTTTTCAGAACATTTCCAATAAGTGCAATCTAAGGTCCCCTAGGGCGTTACCAGATCAGTTTACCTCAATCGCTGACACGACGGCCGCGATCGGCTCACTCACGGAACACGTACAATCGGTCCTGAACGATTGTTCAAGGCAAGCTCCGGCGATGGACGAACATCGCTTGAGGCTGCCGGACGATGTGCGTGAACTGCTGACTGAGAAGAACGCGGCTACTCGTGCCTACGACGTCTTTCCCTGTGACGCCAACAAAGCTTACATGCGCTATTTGCAGAGATCTGTAAAGTTACGCTTGGCCGAGCTGCGTGACGGTAACTGGGACAAGATGTTGAGCGAGCTAGAGCCCACTCATCTGGCATTCTGGGAACTTCAGAGGAAACTCAAGTCCCAGCAAGTAGTCTCTATGCCTACCCTGACACGACCCGACAGGACGATAGCATTCGACGACATCGACAGGGCTGAATGCCTAGCTGACAGCCTCGAGACCCAGTGCTCGCCCAGCTCTCAACCAGTAGACCAGGCTCACCTCGCCGAGGTGGATGCCGAAGTCGAACGTAGAGCCTCTCTCCCTCCGGTCGAAGACCCTGATTGTCCTCTAGACCCCGTCTCCCCGGACGAGGTTCACGATATAATCAAGGGTCTGAAACCCCGTAAAGCCCCTGGATCAGACGGTATCACCAATAGGGTGGTCCAGTTGTTCCCGGCTCACCTGATCATGCTAATGACCACCATCTTCAATGGTGCTCATAGTAATAACATTTTTCCACAATTGTGGAAAAATGCCACCGTCATCGGTATCCCGAAGCCCGGCAAGCCTAATACCGAGCCTTCCAGTTACCGTCCCATCAGTTTGCTCGACGTTTTCGGCAAGGTTTATGAGAGGCTTATTTATAAGCGTCTCAGAGACTACGCCGAGACGAAGGGGCTCATCCCCAACGAACAGTTCGGTTTTAGAACCCAACATTCTTGCGTACAACAGGTCCACCGTATCATAGAACACATAAGCGCCGGTTTCCAGCGTGGGTTCATGACGAGTGCTGTGTTCTTCGATATCGCGAAAGCGTTCGACAAAGTCTGGCACAACGGCTTATTGTATAAGCTATACAAATTCGGTGTGCCAGATCGTCTCGTGCTCATCTTACGGGACTATTTGTTGAACCGCACCTTCCGCTATCGCATCGAGGGTGCGCTCTCTTCCCCTCATCCGATCCGCGTAGGCGTCCCTCAGGGGTCTGTGCTGGCTCCGCTCATTTTTACGCTGTTCACCAGTGACATCCCGAAAAGTAGAAAGGTGCAGTTAGCTCTGTTCGCAGACGACACGGCCATCTACTACACCAGCCGCAGTCAAGACCAGATCTCCCGCATCCTACAGACTGAAGTCAACAGACTCGGTGACTGGTTCAGGAAGTGGAGGATCGAGGTCAATCCTGATAAGAGCCAAGCGGTCCTCTTTTCTAGGCCCCGGCGTAGACCGTAGACCGGACCTACCACGACAGATCAAGATGTTCGGCAAGCCTATCCCTTGGGAGAAGCGAGCCAAATATCTCGGTGTGATCTTAGATCACCACATTTCGTTCGCTGAGCACATAAAGCAAGTGCGTTCGCGCGCTGCTTTCACTCTCGGTAGGCTTCATTGCGTGCTGAACTCACGCAGCAAATTGTCCCTTAAGGGCAAATTGCGTATTTACACAGCGTGCATCCGGCCGATTATAACGTACGCGTGTGCCGCTTTCGCACACGCCCGTCCCCATCTCATTCACAGAATGCAGGCACTTCAAAACCGATTTCTCCGTAAAATTACGGACGCTCCATGGTTCGTTCGGAACGAAACCCTACACGTAGATCTTAGAATCCCCACCATCAAGCAGTTTTTGAAACGCGCGACAAAGCGGTTCTTCGAGTCCGCAGATAGACATCGCAACCCCTTGGTTTTGCAGGCAGCTAGCTATAGGCCATCTCAAATTAGTCAGACTCGCCGACCTAGGCATACTCTCTCAGACCCGGATGACCCCATTACTCTCCTTCAGGAAAGCAATAGGGCCACAAGTACAGTGCACAAACACAAACCGTCATTCCGTCCTCGCCGCCGAGGTACCACGCGAAGTTCAAGAATAAATTGTTCCCCCCGTCCCTTGCACGTCAAACCGCCAGCCCCGAGGCTGGGTGAGCCATAGCATTTAATAGTAATCCCCGTTAATAATCATGAATTTAAACTTTCGATCCAGCCCGTCCCCAATTTGCTTTGTTTTTCCCCAACGACGCCCTAAGCCGAGGTTCGTACCCCACAGGGGGTGCCCTTAGAGCGCTGTCGTTTAGTTTTTAATACTTATATTTACACTCCTGGCTGGAGGCTTTAAGCTAATACCTTAGGGCAGCCACAGGAAAGACCGGTTAAGCAGTCACGGCCTCTCAAGGTCAACTGCGAGATGCCATACAAAAAAAAAAAAAAAACCCTAGGGCGTTCTCTGACAAATAATATGAGAGTAAGCAAATTCATAATCATATCATAAAATTCTTTATTTCTCCTCACAATGACAAGCTTAATCTAGGTTTCACATAATAATTTGGTTTTTTTTAGCAATGTGAGGAGCTGGTGTCTGAGTTAGGCGTAAAGTGCCTGTATTACAATTCACCAGGTCCCCACCCCACGGAAGAACAGAAAGTTTTACTTAAATATATGAAATTACATCTAACGTTACAGTTATGGAGACTAAAAACTAAAGTTATTATAATTTTGGGGGTAGAAGTTAAAAAGAAACTATAAACAAAAAGTTAATCAGGGCGCCTATATCTGTGTGTATGTGTGTGTCTATGAGAGTGTATAATGTTAGTGTGTAGTGTTCAGTGTCAGGTGTAGTGTGCCGTTGTGTACGTGAAAGGGTTATGGTGCAAGTTATAAACTTATATCGTGCCAATTTAATTTAATTTGGATGACGTAGACTTTCTGTAACAATATAATCCATTTTTTTTAACCAGCCCGAAACCAAAGGCTTGCATTTGGTTTTTGGCAAGGGATATAGGTAAGGCTCGATTTACCTTATTGTATAAATTTGGACCCTGGTAGCAGAAAAATCGAAGTGCAAACTTAGTTTTGAATGACGATGAAGAACAGACTATAGGTATGTTTGCGACGTTTGTTTCTGATTCTTGCTGGTTCAAAAGTTGTTAGGGCATGTTGTTTCATAACCGTTTTAAGGATGAAGAGCTGCCTCACAGTAAGTACCTCCCATTTCGAGTAGAGATCAGTAGTTGGGTGATAAAAAGGGAGAAACAAACTAACCTTTAGGACTGCTCTTTGTGCTCTCTCAACTTTTAAGAGATGAGTTTTACATGTGCCATCCCATGCGGTGATACAGTATTCAAGCTGAGACTGACAAAGAGCATAGTAGACTGATTTTATAACACATTTTGGTGCAGTGTTTCTTAAGGCTTTAAATATTACTATAAGTATACGCACTCTCACTGATAGAAGATTAATACGATCATAAAATTTAAGATTTCTGTCAATAACTACTCCTAAGTACTTTGTAGATTCAGTATTATTAAGGTTGGGACACTGACAAATTGTGTCATTTTCATTTAGGCACGAATGGGAGACTATACTGGAGGGATCCGGTCTGTCATTTGTTTGAATGGAAAACGTGATGAAGTTCTTTTTTTTTACATTTAATGTAAGTAAATTCTTATTTAACCAACTAATCACAGTGTTCATGCCTATCTGAGCTTTGACAAAAACTTCATGCCAGGAGTCAACACTGAAAAGTAAAGCCGTATCATCAGCAAATGCAACAATTTTCGAATCCGGAAACATAAATTGACATATATCATTTATATAGACTAGGAACAGCGTCGGTCCAAGAATACTGCCCTGTGGAACTCCAAATATCACTGGGGCCTCTTCACTAGTTATGTTACCGATTTTAACACATTGTGTTCTGTCGGTTAGGTAATCTTTAAAAAGTTTTAATTGAAGATCCCGGATATCCAGGCTTTCGAGTTTTGCTAACAGAATAGGTACAGAGACTGTGTCAAAGGCCTTTGCTAAATCTAAGAATATTCCAATGGTTTTCCTCTTTGAATCTATGTTGTTAACTATATAATTTATTAGTTCTGACACAGCGTCGGCAGTGGATCTCTTGGCTCTGAACCCAAATTGTGCTTGTGAAAGAAGATTTTTATTTTTCAAGTAGTTAACAAGTCTTTTGTTAATGATGCGCTCTAAAATTTTTGATAAGTAGGTATAGGTATAGTAGGGAGAATTGAAATTGGCCTATAATTATTGACACAGTCTCTGTCACCACTCTTATGGATCGGATGAACTCTTGACCTCTTATAGATCTTCGGAAATATACCAGTTGTGAGCGACAAATTACAGACGTATGTTATAGGTATTGCTAGAATATCTATATTTGATTTCAAGATGTCACTAGATATCAAATCAAGGCCCACCGAACAATCACTCTTTTTTAATTGCCTTTATTAAATCTTCTAACCCTCTAAGTCTAAGGCATTACAAGAATGAATATGAAAATATCAAAATCCAATTATTTCTCTTGAATACCCAAAAGTTTTACCAAACAAATATCAATGTTTAACCAAACAAGAGTTTGGCCAACTTAAGGCTCCCGCAGACAGGCGCGACGCGACACTTAACTTTTTTTTTCTTTTTTTTTTTCTGTAAAAACGTTGCCCCACACTAGGAATTTCTCCTGTATCGTGGGTGCCATTACAAACATTTAAACTCACATACACAATCAGCCAGACCCGGAACAACTACTTGTAGGTCATACAAATATTTGTTCCGTGCGGGAATCGAACCCGCGACACGCAGCGCAGCAGTCAATCGCTTAACCACTGCGCCAACCATGCCGTCGAACTTGAATCGATTTTGACATTTAATTTGAATCGATTTATCGTGAGTATCGAGTACTGAGTCGTATGGTTACTTCACTAGTTACGCGACGTAACTAGTGAAGCTTGACCATCGCTTTTGACAAGTTTAGTAGCACAATTTCTATGAAAACTTCATGGAAAGTGTCTTACTGCGCGTTGTGCTTGCTGTCGCACCCGCAATATTGCGCCAGTCTGCACGAGCCTTTATTCAAATACTTAAGTTTTACATGGAAATGTACTTAATACAATAAAGATTTTAACTTAGCGGGGGTAACTTGAATAGGTCAATTTGAAACAATTGAACATGATATTGTATTGTGGCATTGAATAAAACAGTATCTGGGGGTTTAAATGGGTTCTGGGTGTGACCACTAGAATATCAGTTTATCCTAAGTAATATTATAAATGCGAATGTATGTTTATTTGTTACCTTTTCACGCCTAAACCACTGAACCGATCATCCTGAAATTTTGCATATACGTTGTCAGGTGTACAGAAACGGACATAGGGTACCTTTTATCCCGATAAAAAGTACTGTTCCCGAGGAAAACAACAAACGTTCTTATGATGATAGATGGCTCCACGTGTCTTTCGAATCATGATTGAATTACAATATTATTATAGAAACTTTAGTAGTGTGATAAGTTTTTTTTTTAAGTATCTGACACGGCGAGGAACCCAGTGCCGTCTCTGACCAGTCTCTGGTGTACTTAAAATGCTTCACTGATGGTAGATAGGTGGTTGGTTTTCAATCACACACAACACTTAACTCAAACTCAAAGCATTTATTTCACTTAGAACATTTACAGGCACTTTTAAATTATCATTTCTCATGGAGTCGTTCAGTTTGAGTTAATATGAAGCTAGTCGCCCATTCCAAGACGATTTAGATTCTCATGGAGAAAGAACGGGCAAGAAACTCCATGGATACTCTTTTAAATCAAAACCATTATGTTACAGAGGTTTCTTGTTCGACAAATACAATCACAGAACACTTTATTCAGAGAGATTACAATTTCAGTCGTTAGCGTTACAAGCCACACGCATTTCTATCTCAATGGCTGCCGGACTGCCGCCCGCGCGGCAGTCGTATTCTCTAAATCTTATTACTTAATTAGCTGAATAAGACTTACAAACAATACTAAGATGCTTATCAGTTAATTCTTTTATCATTAAACAATGCTTATATTCACAAATGCAAGATCAGTTTTAGATGAAAGCTTAATTAGTAACTTTTCTACTATTTTACCACTTAAATTGACAATGTTTTTGGTAGATCCAGATATTAATCAAACAACAAGTTTTCTTAAAGAAATGTGTGTGTAAAATAATCTTGTTACTTTATAGTTTCTAAATTATTATTGAAACTGATTTAGTTCTCGTATTAAATTATAACATTGAGGTATTGACCACTCAAATGTAATCGGCGCCATTACTGCGATACTAGGTGTTTTGAAATCATAAACAAAACTTACTATGTCAAATGTAGGATTGTTAAATTTTGTCTTCAACCCAAAAGTCATTCAATGGTCTCTTTTAGTTTTAACTATAGTTTTAACGAGAACATTCATAATTAATTTAATAATTAATCTTAAAACAATACAAGATGTTTCTAGTTCACAAAGGAGCTAATAGATGGCGCCTCAAGTAATTATTACGATTATGATAAATTGGAATAATTCATTAGTTACAATAATCTTAACAGGCAGACGCTTGTAGTTGCGATAATCTAATACACTGTGTGTCTAGCTAGTGTCGATAGACTGGTTTTTCATCCTCCTAACTATCACGCTATTATTATAAAAACGAAAGTTTGTGAGTGTGCGTTTGTTACTTCTTCACGCTCAAACGGCTAGACCAATGTTGATAAAACTTTGTATGGAGGTAGCTGACACCCTGGATTAACATATAGGCTACTTTTTATTTCGATATTCCCACGGGATCGAGACTTACGCTGGTGAAACCGCGGGGCGCAGCTAGTTATATTATAGATGCGAAAGTGAGTTTGATTGTTACGCTTTCATGCTAAAACGGCTGCACAGATTTGGATGAAATTCGGCACATGGATAGACCATGACCTGGATTAGGATATAGAATACTTTTTATCCTGATATTCCCACGGGATCAAAACTTACGCAGGTGAAACCGTGGGGCGCAGCTAGTTGATCATAAATACAAATAAATGAAATTGAATTGTGTGTTTCAAAAACTCAATCTGCCCAGCCTTTTCCCAACAATGTCGGGGTCAGCTGCCAATCTAACCGGATGCTTCTGAATACCAGTATTTTACATGGAGCGACAGCCTATCTGACCTCCACAACCCAGTAGCTGAGTAATACGATACCTCTTGGTAAGACTGGTTGTTCTGACGACCCGTAACGACTGTCAAAGTTCCACGAATGACAGCCGGGACCAACGGCTTAACGTGCTTTCCGAGGTATGGAGGAGTCCCGGTTTGTAAAGATCGTCACCCATCCACGGACCAACCCCGGCAAGCATAGCTTAACCTGATAGATCGACCGACGCGACTATTATATTACTTAGCCACGAGATCCTCTTAGTGGAGTGTCTGTTTATAATGTCAAAAGAACAGCTTTTTCTAAATGGCCTAAATGTATATGAAATTATGTATCAACGGTTTTTTTTTTGTCTGTCTATCTGTTTATTGTACCGTGTGGTGCCGGACGTAGAGAATAGCACCATCCTATTTCTTCCCGTGGGTGTCGTAAAGGCGACTAATGGACTTACTAGAGAATAGGCAGCAGTGTTCTCTATGCATTTTAACACCACACTGCGATCGCCAACCCGCCTGCTAAGCGTGGCGATTATGGCAAACCCTCGACTTGGGGGCGGGGGGGGGCTATGTCCAGTAGTGGGACGCCTTTCGGCTGAAATGATGATGAATGATGAGTCTCCGAAACGGCAGGACCGATTTTGACGGGACTTTTACTGGCCGATACCAGTAGGCTTAGCATGACACTATCTATTTCTAAAGCTCCCAGTCAGCAAGATTTTTCCGACATCTTCAACAATTATCGTCATATTTCAGTCAATTTACCCCAAAACTTAATTAATTATACACCTAAACCTTCCTCATGAAACACTCCGTCTATTGGTGGAAACTGTATGAAAATCCATTTGACAAACAGATAGACAGACGCGGCGGTCGTGGGGACTTTGTTTTATAATAATGTGGTGATAACATATAGCGGAGTCAAAACTGCTGTGTATTGAATACTTTTGAAAAAAAAAGTAATTTTCACGAGGTCTGGGAATGGTTCTTATGACGATAATATAGTTTTTAGAATTTTCGTCTGTTTATCTGAATGTATGTAATCCAGCATCACGCAAATACTGCGATTTTGTTCTTTGCATAGATGTTACCTTAAAAAAGTCTGGTCAGTCTGTAGGCTACAAATTATTACGCTATTTGCTATGGTGGATGAGCAATATTACACTATGTTCGTATTCTTCTATAGTTTCCATAGTTAGTTTGTTCTTCTTTAGTACCCCATCTTACAAAGAAGAATAATGGAATGGAGTGGTCAGGTAATGCTCGTCACCGACTGTACGACAGCAGCCCCTGACAACATCTGTCATCCCAAGACAGCCCCCACGCCACCATCGATGGGCACTCTGCTATAGTAACGGCTCAGCTAGTGTCACTCTCATCCGACCTCTTTGGTGGTTCCTAGTAACTTAG
Organism: Tiliacea citrago; assembly: GCA_963921375.1. Classification (NCBI taxonomy): domain Eukaryota; kingdom Metazoa; phylum Arthropoda; class Insecta; order Lepidoptera; family Noctuidae; genus Tiliacea; species Tiliacea citrago. Next base: position 4,819,771 of record OY992801.1, read on the forward strand.
TAACATATTTACTTTGTCCTTATTTCTTTAGTAAATCCACGCGAATTTCTTAACGTATTCAACTACCTAAACCTGGCTATATCCTCAGGTTAGGTAGTTGAAACACCCCTAAACTATAATAATCATCATAAGTATGTATGTTCCCACTGCTGGGACAAAGGCCTCCTCTTTCTGTGAGAGGGAGTGGGCCGTAATCCACCACGCGGGCCATGTGCGGGTTGGTGGATGTCACATGTCTTCGAATTAGTTCTAGGACATGTCGGTTTCCTCACGATGTTTTCCTTCACCGTACTGAGAGCAGTGGTGATGAGATAATATACACAAAGTGATAAATGATTTATTTATTGGCATATTTCTATTTATATTTTATGTTCGAAGTTCCGTTTTGTCCCAAATATTTTAACTGGCCATGGTCGAGTCGATGGTCGGCAGCGAGGAGTCCTGGGACGCGGTGGTATCCTTCTGCGAAACAGTCGTGTCGCAGAAGGAGGCTGCGGAAAGGGAGCGGGAAATCTCGTCCGCTGACCCGGCCCGCAGCAGGCGCACTGGGCGTCGGCAGAGGGCAGATAATGCTATCTTCCAGACCCCCTAAATAGGTCCAGGGACGGTGGACTCGCAAGTGTGGGAACCCGGGAACACTGGGGTGGTTTTTAGTCAGTAAGAGTCTGACAGACCCCTCCGCCCACCCCAGGGCGGAGGAAATTCATGAGGATATTCCACCCCGTGAACAAAAAAAACAAAATATTTTAACTGTGGTGTTAGAACTTAGCCTTAAACAGAATTACAACGTTTCACAGAATTATACGGGCTATAGTCACGGTTTGAACCCTTTTCATAAATCCTGCTGTATACAGTGACAGCTGTGGAATTGCATTTATCGTTTCATAGTCTTGTCTGCGAGACATCTGCAATTCTGGAACTGGCATCACTTCTATTGGAATAGTAAATGTTCCAAGAATGAAGTAGATATGTAATTGGACGAAAATGGCTTTGGAAACACGCCTTGATAAAAGATAAAGGATTGAGATAATCAGCTTATTGTCTATGAAAGAAAAATACAAGATACGCCTAACACAAAACAACAACAACTTTGAGGAACAAGCCGACAGTATGATCCAGTTGCGATGGGCAGCGTTTGGAAAACTTCGTCGAGTCTTCTCGTTACCTATCCCGCAATGATTGAAGACTAAGGTCTTCAACCAGCGCAGCCTGCCCATCATGAAATACGGTGCTGAAACGTGGACTGACCGTCGGCCTGGTCCACAAATTCAAGGTCACCCAGTGCGCTATGGAGCGGGCTATGCTCGGAGTCTCTTTGAAAGATAAAATCAGGAAGAAAATTATCCTGTGTTACCGACATAGCTTGCAGAGTAAGCAAACTGAAATGCAGTGGGCTGGCCATGTTTGTCGAAGGATCGATGGCTGATGGAGCAGACGAGTCTTGAGTGGAGACCGCGTATCCGTAAGTGTAGTGTGGGACGCTCCCCAACTAGATGATTGACGACCTTAAGAAGGTGGCTGGGTCTGACTGGATGCGGAAGGCGGAGGACAAGGTATTGTGGCGCAGCCTGGGAGAGGCCTAGGTGCAGCAGTGGACTGCGATAGGCTGAGGTGGTTGACGTTAATATTAAACTTACACATGATAAAGAAATCACGATGCTTTGTCAAGTCGTAAAAACCGCGTGGAATAGGCGCGGTTCGCTGGATAGATAATTTTTGCAAGTTGGAGAGTCATGTTTGTCACAACATCTGTCCTAATCAGAAAATACGTGACAACACGTTGGCAGAGAATCATTTTTACCTATGTAAACGAACCGTCTACCGTCTCTCTATTCAATTCTGAATTCCAAGCGAAATCTCAGTAAAAACCTATTACTTTAATAAAAAACCACATGAGTTTCAAACATGTAGTGTACAAAGTTACTGAAATCAGTAAACTTTTCGTTGTACATCAGTACACTTGCGCTATGAAAATAGACCTTACTGCTACGTCATAAAGGCGCTGCCAATGTCAAATTATTTCCACTGATGTGTAGTTCTCTATACTCTCAAACAATAGTGGTTTTGGCAAAGTTTTTCAATTATCCACCCTCATCGGCTTAGACTTAATGCTTTTCATTAATTGCTTCTTGAAACCGCGCGGATTACCTTCACGTGTCTTTATGACTATAACAACAGGATGAGTTTTTTAAATGGAATGAATCAGTATTAATTCAATTATTGTAATTATTGGGGTAATAATTACTGGCGCTCCTAGTATCAAGCCCATGCCAGAAAAGGCGACGAATAGGGCTGATAATAATGACGGTTTCGTGACGGTGCATAGAAAAAAGCACCGATCGCGAATTAACAAGAACCGCTGCGGCAAAGCTCCTATGGAGCCCGAAGTGAGCCTGCGTGCCGCAAAGCCGAACACACCGGTGTACATTTCCCGCCTGCACTACACCACAAAGGCGGAAAACATCGTAGAGTACGTGCGCCAAAAGACGAGGTACACGCAGGTTGCAGTTACTGGAGTCGCGCCGGAACGTCAACTTCAAAGCATTCGTCGTGTGTTTATTGAACTGTTATCTGCCCCTCGTCATGGAAGAAGACTTTTGGCCGCAGGATTTGGTGTTCCGGCGCTTCCGCGGACAAGTTCCACAGGACAACACAAAGTTATAATAAATTATATTGCAAAGTGAAGTGTTACTAACATAGTCTTAAGCCTTCTTATTAACACAAGTTTTGTTAATATCACAATAATTATGTATGTTTAGGTTAAGGTGTTTTTCTATGGGCCTGTGTCGCCTGAAATAAACGGTATTGTTATTAATTTGGTAAACAAGTTTTGTTTCTTAGCTCTATGGCTAGTTTAAGCTATATTAACGGGTCCAAGCCAAATCAATATAGCGTGTATGTGGTGTTTTTTTTTTTGAAGAATTATTGATACGAAGTTTGATTTAATTTTCTTCTATTTACATGAACTTTCTCACTATTCTGCAGGTGTTTAAAATTGCGGCTTTTTGGAGTGCTATATAAATTGAGTCTTTCTACCCGACTGCGGCGAAGCCAAAAACGGAGGGTTATGTGTTTGATCTGTATGTCCGTCCCTATGTTCCCTCGTAACTACTAAACGGCTGAACCAATTTTGATGAATGATATGTCTTTAGATTTGTATTTATTGCGTAAGTGCCACTGGGTATATTATATTAACCCTTCGGGGATTACAGGCGTGATATATAACAAAAATGAATACAAATTATATGTTTAAATGTAATTTAAATGGGAAATTATATAAAAAGTGAAAAATAACTTTAATTTCGGAAGCACATTTGGCCACCGACTTCCGAAATTATATGTACTACAGGCACACCTCTGCCCAACCCTTCGGAGAAACAAGGCATGATGTTATGTTAAGTGCTTCCGAAACTAAAGTTATTTTTTTTTGGAAGTCAGTTTTTTTTTTGTAAAAAGGTTTTTTATTTTTCACTTTTTAGCTGTGGTACCTACCCCACATCAATTCATATACCACTAATTGCTATGAAAACAACAGTGACAGGAAGTTCTATACAAGCTTTGACATCCCATCCATTGAAGTTAAGATAAACAAAAAATTACAAACTTTATAATTTACTTAGGTAAGTATTCGTGCCAAGTTTAAAATTTATTAAATCTAGGAATAAGATTTTTCATGCAGACAAAATCCCCCCTCCCCTTAAAAGTCAAATTTCCAAAAACCCCTTCTTAGCGGATGCCTACGTCATAGAACTGTCTGTGTGCCAAATTTCAGCCCAATCTGTTCAGTGGTTTGAGCTATGAGTTGACAGGCCAATCAGTCACGGTTTCCTTTAATATATATATACTATATATTATACTGAGAACCTCCTCCTTTTTGAAGTCGGTTAAAAATCATTTATAGCCAGAGTGCATCTCATGACTATTCCAATGAGACCAAACACGGGTAGGATACATTGTTTTATTACGGAGTTCCAGTGCCTACCTTCCGGCTTCATCATCAGATCAGTTTGATGGTACCATTTTGATCAGAACTATTTATTTAAATTTGCTTCGCTTAACCATCTTCATCCAGATATCTTATCGCCACCTGTGAAATACTTATCATTGAGAAGTTCCGGTGGCCATCTGTGGCCTTCTTCATCAGTTCCACTTCACTAAGTTATACTTTCTGAATGCAAATGATTGACTTGTTGATGAAAATATAAAAATCGCTATATGTATGCCTATAATATTTGAGGAGTTCCTTCAGTTACTCATGGATTCCAACATCAGAACTAGATTTTGATAAAAATAGGACTAATCTGGAAGTATATCCTTTCAAATAAAATAAAAAAATCCAAATCGGTTCATAAACGACGGAGTTCTGAGGTAACAAAAATTAAAAAAAAAAAAATTCAGACGACTTGAGAACCTCCTCCTTTTTGTGAAGTCGGTTAAAAAAAACTATCCCGTACTTTTGGAGTGAGTAAGAGGCCGGTATCACCTGATTATAAGTGAGTAGATAACCTAATTTGGCATCTTAAATCCTAACTAAAAAGTGTAAAATAAAAAAGGTATTAAAAAACTAAACAACCCAGTCAGTTACGCAGTCTGGTTTTTGAGTTTTTAATTAACTTTTTTTATTATTATTATTAAAAATAGGCTTGAAACAAGCCATGTGCCCGATGGGATTTCCCATCGGCAAAAATGACGAAATTCCAAGAGGAAATTGGCCCGCAGGTTTGCACGTTGTTCCAACCAAATTAAGATCACCCTTTTTAAGGCATATTATAATTGCACCTCACTGTACACGTGCAGTCATCATACGTTTACACACACATCATTATATAAACTCACGTTTTTTTTCCATGGGGGTAGGCAGTAACTACAGGACGCCACCTGCCATGATCCTTATATACTCCTTTTGCTTCTTTAAAATAAAAACTTGTTTTCTAATCATTTGGAAAAAAATACTAGGTGATTCAGGGCCTTCGAAAGGGCGTCGAAAAAATATATGTTGTGATCGTCTCCCATTCTATTCAGAGACAGCTGAGGATACATGAAACAAAATCAAAAGTCATTTATTCAAGCTATGCCGAGAATCAGCACTTTGCGAATATCAAAATTACATAAGACAGTCCCCCAAAAACGCCCGCCGTTCACCGCTTCCTACTGCTTTAGCTTGGAAGAAGAAGTGGCGCAACAAACTCCCCAGCAGCACAGCTGTCTTTTAACTATACAACCTCCACAACCTAATTACTAAAGCAGACGCCAACAATAGCTTCAAAGATTTGACACATAACATAACATCACGCTTGTTATCCCCGAAGGGTTGGGCAGAAGTGAACTCGATTGCTTAATGGAATGGCACAGTGCAAATTAGTGCCACACGTTGTAGATATTGCATTTATGACGGCGCAGCAAGCGGCGCCGTCTATTTTTGTCACGAAGTTTCACCGAAAACGATAAGAGTGACACTGGCTGATTAATGTCACTCTAGCAGACCATCGCATCGATGGCTGCGTGGAGGCTGTCTTCTGATGACAGAAGATGATGTCTGGAGAGCCGCTGTCGTACCAAGTCCACGACGAACTGCCTGTTGATATTGAAGCTGCTGAACCACGAATACAATAACCACTTCTGGTAACGGCTATCCTGGGCCGTTAATATATTTAAAACAAAAGCGGGCGCTGGCTTAATACTGCCTTCATTATTCACTAAAATAATATTTACTCAACTAACTAGGAAGGCCAGACGTTTCGTGTAAAATTTGCTGTACATTGTACAGTGGATTAAATAACAGTTATTCGTTAATGAGCACATGAAGTTACTCTGGCTGCTTGCCAAGACGCTGTGATGAAGAATTTCCGTGTTTGGGCTTACAGTTTTGAGTTGTTGTTATTATTAAATGAATTTGATAACATCATTCCACAATTATGAATTACGAACAGTCTATGAATTATTCTCAGAATAACTAATGATTAATAATTTCTGTGTTCTTTTCAGAGGCAAGAGACATTAGGTAGTAGGGTCTTAAAGTGAATCCGCAGCTGTAGTCCGCGAAATTTAAAATTGGTTACGGTTTTTGCAATTTACAGGTCAGTATCAGGTGGTATCTTGATAAAAATATAATTATCGACTATAACAGATATGCATTTACAGAATTGTAATCATTAAAATCATTAATACATCTCTTTAAGTTAGATTTTTTCCATTGAAAGACTATTTCATGAAATCATAACATCGGGGAACAAGTCTAACTTAGAGAGATGTATTAATGATTCTAATTCCGTAGACTATGCCCCACCACATAACAACGCCGACGACCAGAAAATTTTCCGCCTGCTGGGCATCGAACCCGACTCTCTGGGTCTGAGACAGGTGGTCTTACCCCTAGACCTCAGAGGCGGTTAAATAATAATAGGTAAATAATAATGATCACTTATAATCTTTTGTGAACCATGTTGGTGTCAGCTTTCACACTATCCGGATGGAACTGAATACCAGCATTTTACATAAAGCGACTATCTATCTGATCTACACAACCCAGTAATTGGGTAAAACCTCGTATTTATGGTAAAAATTTGTTTAGCAACATGGTTGCATATACATGTTGCCGAGTTGCTGTCAACATATTGCGGGCAACACTTGTGTTGCGGAGCTGATCACGCCATGTTGCAGATTTGACGCCCGGCGAGCGAAAACATCAGTTTATCAACAAATATTGACGTCTGTGGACGTGTTTGCAACTGTTTAGCAACGATAAATTTTGAAAATTTTCAACACAACAACACTACTCCTCGGGCAACATTTTAACACAGACTGGCGTGTGTGGACAACCCATATTGATTTAAACAACGTTTCCAGCAGCATTCTCGTCGTTCATCAACAACGTTGATCAACTGTTGCTAAACAAATGCTTGCCATTAATACGAGGCTTAACACGATACCCCTTGGTTGGTTCAACTGGTTATTAGACGTAACACCTTCACGCCAGTAGCACACCTCCGCCGCGAAACCATCACAGCGAAACCGCAGTAGTTAAATTGTACTGGTCCGCGTCGTGTTCCGCTACTCGAATCGGATGCGAGCAGCGGAACATGGCGCGAACCAGTACAATTTAACTACTACGGTTTCGCTGCTATGGTTTCGCGACGGAGATGTGCTACCAGCGTCAAGGACACTGATCGAGATACAACAAAGTTTCATTGTAATGACGCTTATGGGCGTTTAGTGTCCTTCATATTTTTAAAGAAACACACGTTTAAGGGTCGGGTAATCGCCGTTGACTTTGGCCATACAATTGCGCGTCACGCTGACGCCGCGCTGCCGCGTCGTTAGGTTTCACAGGGAATATTTAGTTTTAGTAGCGAAAATAAGAATATTTAAAAAAATACACATAGAATTATGGAACATAAATGTCTGCTCATACAAAAAAAAAGACATGAAGATATCTTAAGTAGTTTGAAAGTAATATCGGTTTTTATGCTACGGGTAGACATTACTTTCTGAACTTATTTCATAAAGTATTTTAATACAATACTTATAAATTCACATAATATAGAATTGATGTGTATGCTTTCTAGTTTAACTTATTTTTTTTCATACCTTACTTGCATTTTAAGAAGGTGTAATAACAGATTTAAAAGTCGCTGAAATCTTTATAACTGCGCATTTATAAAGATCATTACAATGTCATAATATTTCCTATTTAACTCGACCATCTTCTGCTATTAGGTACGTACTAGCTACGTCGTTTGCAATTTAACGTAGTACAAATTGAAGTAATCGTTTCCCTTCTTAGTTACAATTGGAGCTAACTATAGACTTGTAGATCTTCTGTAGGTCATTTACATTACGATGTATAGTCGGTCAGTATAATCTGTTTGATTCAAATTCAAATTCATTTATTTGCCGGAATGTAGGTTTACAATGTATGATCTTAAAAACTATAATAGTCCCTTTCTATGTTCTATGTTAGAGGGTTTGGTTTCCGCACTTAGTCCTTCATGTGGACCATTGTGCGTGGGCCATGGCGGCCGTCATTGGTTTATTCCAACCAGCCCACCTCCCTCCAGAAGCTAATTAGATCCTCTGGTCTGCGTAGAATATCTGTGAAAGATCTGGGTGACCCGAGGGTTTCTGTTCTGATCTGGCTGACGCCTGTGCAGTCAAAGAGCACATGCGCAACGGTTTCATCAGCCTCCATGCAAGCCCTGCACAGAGGGCTGTCCGTTATGCCTATATTGTGGAAGTGTTTGTTTAGTGAGCAAAATAAATAATAGTCCCTTTACATTCTACCATTTTATATGGTGTGCAAATATTCCATGTTATCATAGACAATGTTATAAAAAGACAGCTACAACAATTATGAGCTCATGCATTAAGATTTTAAGGAACAAATGAATTAATTAATGTCAAAGTTATACATATGTCAGTTCAAGAGATAAAGTTTACGATAATGTCAGATTATTATTATTTATAAATAATTGTAATTGATAATGTCATAACTAATGTAGTTTTAAAGTGTTGATTAAGTAACATTTGAACATTAATTAATTATTATAAGGTATATACCAATAGTATTGATTTTAGTTTTCGTCTTCGCGATCTGACATGTAGGTATTCATTAAGATTGTAAAAGCATTTTTCTTTTAACCAATGCGTTAACTTTTTTTTTTTTTTTCTAACTTACATCTATCATTACAGGGGTAATCCTAGTGCGATAGTGTACTTATCTAGTGTTATCCTAACTAATTATTAAACTTATTATTATAATTAAATTTTGTAACTAATTAACAAATAATGCATTCTTTGTGAATTCACTCAGAGAACAACAGAATAGGTCCGAGTCACAAGCTATGAGGTTGAGAGTGCGGAGTGCCCGCGTCAGTGGCGCCTCACTTAAAAGATTGGTCCGAGCGCGCGGCTCCGCCAGCAGCCGTGGCTGTCGTCGTCGCCACATGTACCTGTCCGGAACACACAAACCTATGTGCCCTAAAATGTCCGCATTATGTACCATCCCTCTAAGTACTTTGAATATGTACGAGATGAGTGCGAGATCCCTCCTGACCCTCAGTTCGTTATATCCAACCATACCCAAAATAAATAAAGTTGGGTACCTAAGCGGGTAAAATGGGTATACACCATACATGCGCAAGTACAAGTACCTCACAAACTTATTTTGTACTCTCTCCAGCATGAGCCTATATTTAGATTCATGTGGAGCCCAAATGACTGCGTTACATTCTAATTGACTTCTAACTAAAGCATTATATCAGGCGATAACCGCTTTAATGTTAGAAAAACTACGCACCATACGGAGCATAAAACCTAAATTACGATAAGCTTTTCTGCAGCAGCTTGTGACGTGATCACGAAACGTTAGCTCAGTGTTGAATTTCACCCCTAAGTCCCTAACTTCCGTAGCCCTAGTCATTGACAACCCGTCTATATTGTAAGTATTTACAATAGGAGTACGCGCGCGAGAGAAAGTGATTGTTACGCATTTTGAGATGTTGAACTGTAAGAGGTTGTCCTTGCTCCAGGTCACCACTCTGTTAATGTCTCTTTGAAGCCTGTCACAGTCCTCCAATTCACTTATCTCAAGCGATAGCTTGAGGTCATCAGCAAACAGTAAACATTTGGAGTCCTTAACAACTTCTGGCAAATCATTAATCATAATAATGAACTGCAAAGGCCCAAGGTTACTGCCCTGACTCACCCCCGACCTGGAAAATATGGCTCTGACTTGTGTCCCGCATATTCTACGTACTGTTGCCTACCGCTCAAATAACTTGCAAAAAACATTAGCAGATGTGGAGTGAAACCAATGGCCGCTAACTTTTTGAGCAAAACATCATTATTTACTAGATCAAATGCTTTTTTAAAATCGAAGTAAGCGGCATCAGTTTGTCCCCCACTGTCCACTGTTGGTACAAGATTAGCCATGTAGCTAAGGAAATTGCTAGTAGTGCTTCTTGCTGGTCGAAACCCGTGCTGGACGTCTGAAAGCTGGCCGCTGACCTGTTGAAATATGCTCTTATGATTAGCCACTTCAAAAACCTTCGCCGGAGTCGACAGCACTGCGACAGGCCTATAATTCTCCACCGTCATCCCTGACCCTCCCTTTGGCACCGGAACGACGCGGGTAATCTTCCACTTCTCCGGAAGCACAGCTCCTTCCAGACATTTATTATAAATGTATTGCAGCGGTTTGGCTAGCACCGACCGACAATCCTTAAAGATGTAAGGCGGAATGCCGTCCGGCCCAGAAAAGTTTCGAATCGTATAATGGAGTATCCAGGTGGAATTAATTCTGCGTCATAAATAGATTCATTGCAACCTGTTTCCGTTATGGCAAATAAGTTTGCGTTTGAAGACAAAACTCCTATATAAAATTCCCCTAACTTAGTGCGGAGACCCCTTACATTTTGATACACTATCTCCACCGATTTACTTCGGGGGTTTAGGTTTATTGGTTTGTCTCCGAAACCACACCCATTCGCAAAACTCAATATTTATTGCCCAACTTTCTGGTACACTGCATATGTAACAAATCTATGATCACATCATCACAGCCGTCACATTTCGTATCCATTTAGGAAAATATTTCCGTAAGTAAAAAAAATTTTTTAAGTAATTATACCGCCAACAACACGTCCGCGCGCTAGCTCGCTCGAGGTATGTTAAAAAATGGTCAAAGGTAAATCTTTAAAGGCGTCCGGTAACTTGCTATACTAAGAATCCTATATTCCTGCAGAAAAAATGGTTTTTCGAAAACAATTACTCGTGTAGGGTTCGGCAATTATTAGGGTTTAATTTGTTTCAGAATTGAGTTTTCCATTAATTACTTTTCTCCTCTCAAAGTGAAAATATTTTCACCGTTTGGTACATATTTATTTATTGTCTTCTCTTATACCATTATTAGTTAATTCGTACTCTTACACGTTTTAGTAATCAATAAAAGAAAATAATGCCCGTTTTCCTAACACGGGGTAGGATGAAATAAAAACCTGAATAAAAGTGCATTGTTAAATTTTCAACGCTCTGCTCAGCGTCGAGGGTTGTAAATCCTGTGTTTCCTAATGTTAGTAAGAACGGATATGAATCAGAACTATTATACTAACGAACGCCATCCGTTTGTAATCATGAGAGTTCTTATAATTAATTTTTTTTCATTCTGGGTCAAAATATTTACAAACCCATGCTCGTTATTGCATGATGGATATTTTCATAATATTATGCACGTATAATTCAAACTTATCCATTAATACACATTGTGTAGGAGTCCAGAAACAAACTCCTATTTTTTTAACATTGTTTAATGCATTTAGTATTTCACAATTCATTATTTTATGTTGCGTTTTCTTGGTGGATCGGAACGTAAACTCAAAACGCGAAGTCTTCGACAATGACGGAAGATACTAAAAAATGTTACTTTTTTTGTAAAAAGTTTTTTAATTTTTTACTTTTTAATGCCGAAAAAGAATTTTCCAAATCGGTTCGTAAATGACGGAGTTATGCGCGAACAAAAAAAACTCAATGCAGAGTAAACGAAAAGATCGTTAATGTAGACAATGTAGATAAATTTTTAGATGATTGTCGATTTTTCAGATTTCGATAAAAATTTCATGGGACCATTTGGGAAAAAAAAATCAAATCGGTTGGCAAGCGACGGAGTTATGCAAGAATTGAGAACCTCCTCCTTTTTTAGAAGTCGGCTAAAAATTACTATGTGAATAAAAACCTATTTTTTGCAAAGTGTTTGAAATCTCACTAAGGTAAGTGTGATGTCTGCTTGAATAAAGCATAAACAATAATTTAATTGATTTGGGGCTAAAACACAGATGTAAACGAAGCAGTTTCGTGGTAAATGACGTCACATCATGACCGCGACGGAAACGGATGTTTGAACTGTGGTAGAAAATTGTTGGAGTTTTATATTTTTTTTGAACAGTAGTAGAATTTAACTTTTCTTGGTTTTATATTACTGTTTTTTATTGTTCAATGAAAAAAAAATTACATGCATATTCCCTATTTCCTCATTCTCTTCCTCGAGTTGGTACAAAATTGACCTTAAATGGGAACAAATTGTTCAAATGTCATTTTCATACAAAGACATCAGTTTTATTCACACGTAGTCTCTAATTTATGGGAAGTATGATCCTCTTTCTGTCTATGTGACAGATTTATATTAACACCGTTATGTATAGTGTTTACTAACTGCTCCCGCGGCTTCGCCTGCATGGCATTTTCTATAACAAAAATATCCTAAGTTACTCCTTATAATCTGGTAGTGAAAGTCCGGTCAAAATCGGTCCTTAATATTTTCATTATTGTCAAGGACAACTTTCGTAAATTAAAACTCTTTAACAAGTTGTTGTTCAGTCAGTGACCTGGACAACCCGATCACTCTTCCCCTCTTCTTCTTTATAAGAGGGGTCAGATAATGCAGAGCACTGAGTGAACATACACGTACATATACCCACGCCTTCTTCTCATGGGGGTAGGCAGAATCTATAGAACGCCACCTGCTTCAATTACATACTCATTTTGCTCCGTTTACGTTCATACATCTGGTCATACACGCACGCCGGTTGCGAGTACTATGCACCTGACCTTTCTGAAGAACTGTGTTAGAAAGAAAGAGAAAGAAAGAGTAAAATTTATTTGGACACAGTTCGTGAAACACAAAATACAAACAATAAAATAAAAACAGAGAAAATAATGTTTTAACAATAATAGTGTTCTCACAGCTGCGCCAAAAAGGTTCATTTCAGCATTAATGCCAGACAGATGCTGTCTGACGCTGGTTTTCTAATGAACCTTTAGGGTCAAGTGACAGGAAGTAGGTATAAACAGTTTCAACATAGGTACCTAATACATATTTATATACTTATAAATAGATAATGTGTGTGATGTTGTGATGTTATAAATAGATGAAATAAACTAGAAATCAAACAAATATAATTACAAAACCAAAAAATAATAAAAACTATGATAAAAAACATAAATAGTTCATTTCATTTATTAACTAAGTGAAGTATCCACATGCAGCAGCGTCAACGAGTTGGGGACAATTTAGGCAGCAAAGGACGGAAAATCACAAAGCGAGCGCAACCACCCGTAGACCCAAAATATACTTTCGTGACACAACAGGAATTACGTTTTAAGCCTAGTACTGTAGGCATTTCATATAAGTGAAACATTCAGGGCGACCATATCTAGTTTCTGCTGGGAAACTATCAGATCTTAGACATACAAACACGATACCACGACATTTCAAGTATAATTAAAACATTTTCAATAGAACAAAGAAAACCAGCAGTGTCAATGATACAACCTTAGTTGTCTACATGAAAGATAATAACATAAAGCAATATAAACATTGTTAATCTTCATAGATTACTCCCAAGCACTAGCTGAGAAATAACATAATATCATCACGACTGTATTGCGCGAGAGCTAGACAGAGGTGTACCTATAGTAGACCCACATTTCGCCAGTTATGTTTAAGGCCTATGTAATAGGGGGTAGGCCATTGTCATCAATCGGGCACAAATCTAGCATTCGGGCTGCTACAGAGAAATTCCAGATGGAAAAATCAATAACACTGCCTGATCCGGGAATCGAACCTAGGTCTACGGCGCGCCTCAAAGAGATGTCAGCACCAACTGACGGGGTCCGATAGGGCCAATGCCTGTCAGGGTTGCGAGTTTGTCCAAAAGGGATATCGTGGCCCTGGCACACAGGCATCTGAAGGAACACGGGTGGGTTTTAGTCAGTAAAAGTCTGACTCCCGCTCCGCCCGGAGCGGGAAAAGTTATTTAATAATTTCGCACTCAAAAAAAAAGGACTCATGCTTGTAATGTTTGTAATCACTAGACCAATGAGGCAGTTCAGTAATAATATTCATTGTTCAGTAATAGCCTTAAAATCACGCGTTACAATCATGATAAATGACACGTCATATGTACTTTTTTTATTATGTAGGTACTTTATACCCGTGCCACCTGTACGTGAGTACATATAGGACCGAAAAAGCAATATAAGAGGGTCTCCCTTGTTCGACCGAAAGGAATTTGACAAATTTTCACTTCCCAAAAAATGTCTCGCATAATTTCATTTGCCAAATTATTACTTAGCAAAAAATCTATTCACAAAAAATTGTAACGCAAACCTAATGTTTGACTTATGAACGTTTAAACTATAACTTGTTTACCAACTAGTACTTTTAACATTTTTTATTTAGTCAAATATTTCAGTTGGAATAGCAGTTTTTACGCAAAATCAAATAATAATATAAATAAGTAATTAACCTAATCTAAATAGTTCAGATCCGGGTAACCTACTAAAAACAATCTCTTTTTTCTATTAATGCAAGTCGTTTCTGGCACTCGCCGGCCGCTACCGCGGCACCGCTCGCTTCACTCGCTCAAAAACATTTATTGTCTGAAGATTGTTTGCTGTAATAAATCATTTGATTAAAGACCAAATGCCATAATGACATTATACTTGGTAATATTTTGAAACCAAATGAAAATATGCGTACTAAAATCATTCGAAATATTGCAATGGTATAAAAAAAGGTTGCTAAAATTTGTTTGGGTAATGAAAATTTGGCAAAATCTTTTCGGCAAAACGGCAGGATCCCAATATAAGAATTAAAAATAATCTCGATGAGACACAGTATGAAATAATTTGGAGAACGTAAGTTCAAATTAATCCAGTTGTGAGCAGTGATGACCCAGTGATAACAGCAGCGACTTACGAGTTGTAGGTCGTGGGTTCGAACCCTGACAGGTGCTTTACTTTGTTTAAATTATTTATCTCAAAATGGTGAAAGAAAACATTGAGAAGAAACCGACATGTCCTAGAACCAATAATTGGAATACATGTGACATCTATCAACCCGCACTGGGCCCGCGTCATGGATACGGCCCACTCCCACTCACAGAGAGGAGGCCTGTCCCAGCAGTGGGAATATGTTATGTAAGTTGAAATTAAAATCCTAGCAACATCATCATCAGCCAGTTGGGGACGACTTCGTGTTGAACTGGATCCAGCTGAATACCCAGTATTTTACATGAAGTGGCTGCATAGCTGACCTCCACAGCCCAGTTACTAGGTAACACGATACCCCTTGGTAAGACTGGTTGACAGACTTTCGGACTTCTGACGACCTATCGAAGCCTAGCAACGTAACATGACCTAGTAAGTCGCAGTGGCTTGGTGTATATTAACCTGTGTGCTTCAGTATTAATTAAGCTACGGTTAGCTAGAAGAGCAGTTCCGTCATTATTATAGCGGCTGTCATTTTCATCAGTATTTGAGGTTAAGAGGAATGTGTGAAATTCAAATTTTCTTACGTTTTTTGCAATTTGCAGGTCAGTAACAGGTTGTATGTTGATCTAAATATGATTCGCGGCCGTAACAAATATGGCTTTACAGAATTGTTATCATTTTTAGGGTTCCGTACCCAAAGGGTAAAACGGGAACCCTATTACTAAGGCTCCGCGGTCTGTCTGTCGGTCCGTCTGTCACCAGGCTGTATCTCATGAATCGTGATAGTTAGAGAGTTGAAATTTTCATTGATGATGTATTTCTGTGGCCGCTATAACAACAAATACTAAAAAACAGAATAAAATAAATATTTAAGGGGGCTCCCATACAAGAAACGTAATTTTCTGCTCGTTTTTGCTTGATATTGATAACGGCAACAGGTATAGACGCTTGAATTATTCACAGAATATTTAGTTATACTCGTATATTCACTTTAAACATAAATAATTAAAATAAAACAAATATTTAATGGGGCTCCCATACAACAAACTTGATTTTTTTTGGCGTTTTTTTTTTGTACGGAACCCTTCGTGCGCGAGTCCAACTCGCAATTGGCCGGTTTTTTACCCGACTGCTCCAGAAGGAGGGTTATGTTTTTCGAGTGTATGTATGTCTATTTCTTTGGCACGCTCTGTAGGCTAAACGGCTTGATGGATTTTAACATATGAGGTATCCTTAGATTCGTTTTAATCGTGGGAGTGACATAGGCAATTAAAACAAAAAAAATAATTAATGTGGCATCTGCGAATCAAAATAAGGGGGAATAAAAAAAAAATTGTGATTATATTCATATGCATACCAAATAAAAGCTAGTAAATAGCCAATTCCAAATATATATATATTTTATAACACTTTTAGCCTACTATTTTGACACAAACTACAAAAACGAGTGATTTGATGTCGAGTGATGATGTCGATGTGATCGAGTTGGTTGATTTTGAGTCAAAATCAAAACGCAAGATGGTGCCAAATAGAAAAACGGAACCCTTTAAGGATCACTTCATTGTCTGTCCGTCCGTCCGTCTGTCTGTCAGTCAAGACCCTTTTTTTCAG
This sequence comes from Tiliacea citrago, assembly GCA_963921375.1. Taxonomy (NCBI): domain Eukaryota; kingdom Metazoa; phylum Arthropoda; class Insecta; order Lepidoptera; family Noctuidae; genus Tiliacea; species Tiliacea citrago. The sequence goes on from OY992801.1 coordinate 4,836,148, forward strand.
GAACGCGTAGAGGTATTAAGTTGAAATGAATATCAAATATGAAGGTCTACGGTCCCTTAGAGTTCAAAAAAAATCAAGCTTCAAGTCAACGCAATAAAAAAATACAGCCATTCATGCGACATATTTTGATGGGATAAATTCATCCTAACTACGTAACCCTTCATTGTGCGTTTTCTGACATGCAATTGACCAGTTTTTGTTATAATGAACAGACTGCTAGCCATTACAAAAGTCAGAAATAGCAAAAGTTTTTCCCATCAAAATCGTTTATTTGCATAAATGTGGTGGGCACAAAAGATGTATAAAATTCTGTGCAAATATATATTCCGCCATGTATTGATGGCATGCCAATATTTAATGGAAGTTAGTCAGTTAAAGCGTAACATACAATTATAGACAAACTCGTAAAATATATAGGTATTAAATTGGAGTTTTAACGTTAAGAATTCTATGAAAGAAAGGAGCCAATTGACCTATCCTATCTTGCTAACCTTGCTATGTCGTATAGCTTATTAACTTACCAATACTCAACTAAACATTAACCAGTATTATAAATTTTAAGGCGTTCGTAACATCCTAGTTGCCTCCGACTGCATTTATTTATTTTTGGTACTTAAAGGATACTGGTTTACTGTTCATCTTGTTTCCATCCTTTCAGTTCATTTTATGCAGTCGGGTTTTTTGTTTTTTTAATAATTTGTTTTTTGTCATTACTGTCATTCTAGCAGAGCTTCGCATCGACGGTTCCGTAGCGGCTATGTTCGGATGACAGATGATGTCAGGGGAGCCGCTGTCGTATCACGTCCACGACGAACTGCGATATTCCGGCACAATCCTGATGATATTCACGATGCTGAACCACTAATGACCACTTCCTGTAAAGGCTATCCTGCGCCGTTATTTATACTCGTAAAAAATGTGTGGTAAATTCAGATCAATCAAAAATAATAAAGGAATTCAATCTACTTTTTGACGGGCAGCCAAATCATATACCTTTTACAACCACAGGCATGTAGCGAGACCAGCGCCAAACCACACCGAGCTGTTGCCAACAAAATGTTACGTTTAATAATATTGTCAGTTTGTATATTGAGTAACATGATATTTACTTTATGATAGAAAATAAGTAGTACTATTAAACAAGTCAGCGATAAAATCAAAATTAACGATAAAATAAACAAGTAATAACTAATCAAAATATACAAATCCCTAAAATCTACAAAAAATCTCTGTTTTTTCGTTTCTTGTTATTGTTCTGCACTGTGGTGTAGGAAAATAATACAAAACATATTGGAATTATTTACCTATCTGATCCTCTAAAAACTTATTGAGTTTCTAACGACGCACACTTTTTTCAACTATGTGAGCCTCTTTTTTAATTTATAGCCTTTTCGCACAGTTTATCGCAGTAACTAAGGTAGGTTACCCCGACCAAACGGATTAGGTTAGGATAAAACTATGACTAGCCGCGTGCTAGCCGAGCGAGCGATGCTGCGGCATCGGCCAGCGAGCGCTATATCCAAGTTTGTCGCTGTTGGCTATTTAGGACTCCAAAATAGGAGTTTCCCAAAAGAGGCGCATTTATTATATTAGTCTTCAAAATGATATATTTGTAAAATTTTTAGGAAAGCAAAATGGGAGTCATTTGGTTCAATTAATAAATAATAAAATTCTTTATTTATACAAAAACCTTCAACAATGTTTAAAAACTAGGTCGCATGAATTACACTGAATAAAGGTCATACAGATAGAATAAACCCTGACTCCCAAACTAGGAGAACCTGTGACTTAGGAGTCAGTGTTCTGCTGTCACTATGATACCAAACATCTTTTACTAAAAAGTGTGTTTTATAGGTATACAAAATCATGGCAAAAACACAGGTTTTTGCCATGATTTTGTAGTAACCTGTGTTTGAAAGTACAATTAAATTAATTAAAAAGATTAAACTAGGAGTAAAGTAATTTATTAAACGGAGTTGTAATGTGTGTGTCCGTGTGTAAATGTGGGTGTTGACGTGGAGGTGTTTGGGCGAGAGTGAGCGTGTGTATGAGGGGGTGAAAGTGTGCGTGAGGGTGTATATATTCGCATATAATTATATGTGTGTAGTGTTATGGTATTGTGGTATTTATGTATCTTGCTGAAATTGTTGAGATTTCGATGGTTAAAAATGGGTAGAAGAAGTTTGTACGGCTACTGCCGGAGGTGGAGAAGTTCTTCCGTTCGAACGTAGTCCTGATCCTGAAGCCAAATTTGTACCTTAACCTTGACTTCATCGTGATTTAGCTCACAACTATTAAGAGACGATTAGAAAGAGCTCACAACGTAGAACTGGCGCCTGGTGAATGCAGTCTTGTGGCTTATAATTGGGAATATCATTTTAGCTTTTCGCTTAGTGTTATCTGGTTAAATAAATACATACCAGAAAAATATGACTTTCTACAGCTGTTATAATAGTTTATCGTCATCAGATATTCCTACCCATTATGTCTGTGATCTGGCTTGTTAATTGTAATAACAGCCGCACGGGTCGATCAATCAGGTTAAGCTACCGTTGGTCCGTGGATGGGTGACCCGTGACTCCGTGCCTCAGAAAGCACGTTAATCCGTCAATCCCAGCTCTCATTTGTAGATCTTTGACAGTTGTTACGGGTCTTCAGAAGCTCGAAAGTCTGTCAACTAGTCTTACCAATGGGTATCGTATTTCCCAGTAACTGGGTTGTGGAGGTCAGATAGGCAGTCACTCCATGTAAAAATCTGGTATTCAGCTGCAGCTGTATGCGGTTCGACTCGAAGTCGACCCCAACATAGTGAAATGGCTGGACAGATGATGATGATGTTTATGAACTTCCGCCAGGTCACTTAGACCTATGTCCAGCAGTGGACATCTCTTGGCTATAATTATGATGATGATGACTTATAATTCTATAAGTCAGTGGTTCCTTACCTCAAAAGAAAAAAATAGCACCCTTATAGGATCACTCGTGTGTCTGTCTGTCTGTCTGTCCGTCTGTCACAGCTGATTTGCTCCGAATCTACTGGCCCGATTAAGTTGAAATTTGGTACACGTATGGACTTCCGTGACCCAAATACGGAAGTGTAACGTAAATAAATGAATTTTGAATATGGAGGTCACTTTTGGCGTGCAAATTAGAAAATTGAAAAAAAAAAGTTTTTCAAACTGTACCGTGCGATACATCAAATAAAAGGGCTTGTTGTAACGATTTCAGATATTTTTTTTTTATAATTTTAAAATAAATACTTTTAAAATTATTAACGAAAGTAGATGAAAATTGACCATTCCCCTTATCTCCGAAACTACTGAGCCTAAAATTTTGGAAAAATTATAGAAAATAGTTCTTTACTTAAAATTACAGGAAAACCTATAAAAATTCTATGATCTTAAAATAACACAGTAGATCTCTCAATATTGTGCGTACAAACTTACATTTGCAGTTGGATTGTAAGAGGGAACATGTTTTTCAACTGCAATGTTAAGTTTGTTCGTAGGATAATTAATTCACACTACGGAACCCTTCATTGTGCGTGGTCCGACACGCACTCAGCCGGTTTTTTTATGTATTGGAATATTTTTCTTAAAATTTTAAAATAAGTGAATATTTTTGAGACACCTTGTATAATGAAGGGAAAGGAGAGTTTATTATTAGGTACTTCTGTACTCCCTTAGAGAACATAGACATTAATTTCACTAGCTAATATTCTTATAGTCCCTCCGAGCGCAAGCCAGGAACGAATCTAGCCTTCCAGCTGCTACTAAATGAATCCCAATAGGTTACTTTGATCGACCTTTAGATTGAATCCAGGACTGTAAATCTACCCAGGACACAAGATCTTTATGTAAGTCCTTCATGGGACTTTATATTATGGTACGAGATAAGTAAATCACTCAAAACTAACACAGAACACTTGTATATTCGTTTCAGCGAAAAATAAATCATACATCATTATATCGTATATCCCTGCACTTTAGACACATACTATTTTAGACAAAGTGAATACGGTACATTGAATTTTATTTCCATTTGTGTGAACGTGGAAGAAACGCGTCTGCAACATAAGGACGTGGTAATACACAAAGCCGGTTTTTGATTCTATCTTTTCTTGCGAACTTAAACTTGACCGGTGACTGAAAAGTTGTCTGGAAACCTGTCGTCATGGTATAGGCATGTAATGCAGAGGAGTGACGAAAACTGCCTAAAGAAAGTTTTAAGTATGAATGTGGATGCCTATAAGAATAGGAAAAGACTAAAGAAAGGATGGATGGACTGTGGGAAAGATGATATGGCTAGAAAGGCGGTGACTACCGAGATGACAACTACTACTACGAAAGTAAATTTCAACAAACCGTAATACGAAAAGATTTTATTTCGATATTATGGAACGACAATACTTTAGTTCGAATTACCTTACGTCCGACACTACAGACTGTATTCCGACAAAGCGTTTCTTCAATATGACTTAACTAGAAAATTGATCATTGTCACAAAAATGTACAGTTATCCACCCTGTTGCCATAATTTAATGCTTAGTAAATTGCGCAACAGCTTTCTGCTTTTCAGTTCATAAATCAATTTTAGTAGTGGCTAGTGCTACTGTTCTAGTTCTGTACTGGTCGGGCAAAGTGATATTGGGTTTTCCATATGGAATTTCTCAGTAGAAGCTCGGAGTCTGGATTCATGCCCGATTGATAGCAATAGGCTCGCTTCCTGTCACATGGGATTTAAACATAACTGGCGAAATGTGGGTGTACTTGAAGAACACCAAAATAGAAAACAAAAGTCATTTTTTCAGACTAGGCTGAGAATCAGCACTTTTCGGACGTCAAAACATCACCTCTGCCTAACCCTTCGGGAAATATAGGCGTAATTTTATGTCATGTAAATCAGTTTTAACCCTTGGTATGCCTGGTAGGGTCTGTTGGATCCTACCAGGCTAATTTCGCGCGTAATCGCACACAGGAGCTCGCCGTTTTGAATCGCTAGATGCCCTCCGACAAATATATCTGTGGGAGTCACGTTATCTGTAAGAGTTATATCTGGATCATGTAATTTCCCAAGTTAAATTTGCTTCCAAACCAGAGCCCTAGAAAAAGTTGAAAGAAGTGACGAAGGCTGAATAAGCTAAGTCATTTTTTTTGTTTAAAACTTTACCCGAGTTTAATTAGAAAAATAATTAATTTGTAATATTTTTTTCTTATTTTAACTCCTAATAAACCTAACACTTCTAGGAAACACATTAGTACATTATAATAACTTATTTATCACAAAATATTAATTGTGAAATTCACACGTTAAAAATCAGGGTCTGACACATCCACTAGGCATGACGTGTAAGTTTTTGCCTCCCCTGCCAGGGTTACGAGTCTGTCCGAAAGGGATATCGAGGCCCTGACACACAGGCATCTGAAGGAACACGGGTGGGTTTTAGTCAGTAAAAGTCTGACACATAATCAGCCTATAATGCTCTGCTGGGACACAGGCCTCTTTTCTGTGAGATCCCGTGGGCAGAAATCCGCAATGCGGGCCCAGTGCGGGTTGGTAGACTAATGTCACATGTGAGGGTTAAATACATACCGTACACAATGATGTCTATTTCCGCTATCAATAAAACCAATTCTTTACACTATTCTCAACAAATCAAATAGAATGAAATTTCTCGTACCTATTAAATTACACTCGGAGTTTCACTTCATACGCTCATAACTTCTAACTGACACGGATGGATGGTTCAGTGCAGTCTGTAGATGTTACTTCACGGACTTATTATTTGTGTGGGATAAGCGCCAATAGTCTGAGAGTATTCTTGTATTATTGAAAAGTATTTTATTTTAGTTTGGCTGGAGTTTAAAGTAGATACACAAGAGCGAAACGAAAATGGAACGAAACAAATGATCAGAAGACTAATTCCCGTAAATGAGATTGACAATCTCATTTCAGCGACAATCAATGTCAAAAAGTTTACAAAAATGAAGGTAAACTAGAGGTATTTTTGACAGATTGCTATTGAGATTAGAATGCTCTTAAAAATACGGGAATAGCTACTCAGGTTCGGAAAAGAAATAAAAAATTGCAAACCAGTGCCAGTGAAAATGGGGCTGCGTGGTGGATTACGGCCCACTCCCTCTCACAGCGAGGAGGCCTGTGTCCCACCAGTGGGAACGTTATAGGCTGATTTATGCTATGCTATGCCAGTGAAAACTTGGCAACAGTTAGTGAAATACAAAATATATATATTTTTTTTGTTTCTAAATTTGTTTTCCTCGGCCTAGCCGGATAGTCGATTAGGCACGGGCCTAAGCCAAGTGTCCAGCAGTGGGGTTAAGTATGGGAGTAATTATTATACGTAGACAGTATGGTAGATAAAACTATATTTGAGTGGGAATATTGGTGCAAGATGTCCGGCTCACACTGAATATTTTTTTTTAATACCGATTATTATACAACGTGACCTCAGAACGTGACGCTACAATTCAAATTTTTATTTCGGAAAACATCCATATTGTATTAGTATCAGAACTTAGAAAAATATGTTAGTAGGATTAAAATCAAAAAACAATTATTATTCCAATCCAAACAAAATTCCAAAATTAATCAAAAATTAAAATCAAAATCAAAATTAAAGTGGTGACATTAATTTAACACACGGGTAGGGCTAGTGGCTAGTAATCATAGAAATATATTAAGATAAAATAATTCGTAATTTGAAAAATTAAAATTTTCACACAAATTAAATAGTAAAGCTCTCTCTGTTCTTCAATTCGCCTACCGCACTTTATTCGTTTTAATTTCATTGATTCGTTGTTATGGTCCATGCGATACAGTTTTTTAAGTACAGGTTGCTCCAAAATGTTTTTTTAGAAAATTGTTAATAAATCATAACGTTTAATAAGTTTAAAATTTCTTCATAAAAAGAAAACGCAAAACCATATTGGTATATTAAATTAATTTCGCCATTAAAGCGGCACGCTGTAGGTATACATAAATATAGGCTGTAAACAAAAGAAGAACAAAGAACAAAATACTAATCTTTCTACGTATCTACAATCTTTTTCAGCTCAGTTTCAGAACACAACCCTATTTGTTTACAAACAATGCTATTTTACCATCACTCATTCATTTATTTCTTCCTTCCTTTATTTTCCTTTAGTTTTCGAACCAAAAAGGAAAGACAATGATCCTCGTAACACAATACACCGTTACATCAAAGGTTGGTTGTAAACTATGACACAGAATAGTACCAACAGTAGGTCGACTCCGACCGACAACGACCGAAAACAGGCACACGCACGCACACATAATTTATAATATGGCAATTATATCATTTGGTTTAAATTGGTTTTTATTTAATTAATTTCATTAATATTTTATAATATATATTTTTTTTTTTTTGTTAGTTCTATGTAGGCTTAATACACTAGATTTGCAGACCATTTTGTGTTTTTTTAAGTACCTGGTACTTGTTGACAGGCCTACCACTGTAATTTGAAAACATTGTAAAAGCCAAATATTTTTAAAAGAGTAACTGTGGAGTTTCTCGCCAGCTTTTCTCCATAGAAAACAACAAATTGGAACATTCACATTCTTCTGACATTTCATAAGTGCCCATGGAGGTTTATGCGAAATAAAAATATTTATATTTGGTTCGATTTGATACGCGTATGAAGACCACAGATGTATCTTCGTAATACATCTGTGGTCTTTTCTTAAGTTATAAAAATTTCTGTTAAAAATTTAAACAAATGGAACAGAAAACGTACCTGTGGAGGCTTGTGGCTAAGTAATAACAGCCGCGCGTGTCGATCGATCAGGTTAAGCTACGCTTGCCGGACCATCTTTACATACCAAGACCCCTCCGTGGTTCGGAAAGCACGTTAAACCGATGATCTCGGCTGTCATTCATGAAACTTTCGCCTCCGTGGGGACACGGCGGTGCTCCGCCCAAGCCGGGCAGACCTCCACCGTATGCTCCACCGTGTCCGCTGGGCGATCCACATAGTGGTGACACGCGGGCGTTTCCTCCCGCTTTATCCTGAACAGGAACCTCCCGAAACAACCGTGTCCGGTGAGGACCTGCGTCAGGCGGAAGGTGAGGACGCCGTGGCGCCTCTCTAGCCAGTGCCCATCTTGCTATTCTTGCCAGTGCCAGTAAAGGGTTCCAGTGAGTCGGAACCTGGTGCCACATAGTTCTCGGTGAGTCAGAACTATCTGCAGTGATTCCCCAGTGAGTCGGGGTGGCGTTGCGTTATGCTCCAATGAGTTGGATGTCGTACAGCACTGGGTTGTGGCTGACTACTGGCATCGTCCTGGAGAGGATTCATGAACTCTGCTTGTGGACCGGCCGAAAGTGCAGTGTACTGTGCCAAGGTTGCTGATAAGGCTGTGGGTAATGACCAGGAATGCGCGTCCGCTGCGTGCTGGTGGTCAGGATACCCGTTGAAGCCGTGGGTGCTGGCTGGTTGTGTGACTCACCGCTTGAAAGCTTGAGGAAGTGATGATGACGTCACGCTGAACTGGCTGCTCGAGGCTGCGCCAATGTCCATGTTCGAGGTCACCAGTATTATTTTAGAGGTATTTACTATTTCCATGAGTACACTAATTCCATGCTATTAAAACTACACTACCTGCTACACAATTCCGTCCCTTTTCACGAAATCCCTCCCAGAAAAAGCGAGACAAAAGATGTCACACATTAAAAATCGCCATAACTAAGTTGGTCGATGATTTTTCAATTACAGTTAAATTATATTATTCAAACAATAATTGGCAAAAGTGGTAAAATATAAAGTTGAAAACTTCTAAATACAGATTAATATGTTACATATTCACTTTAGTGAGTGATTGCATTCGAATTTAAACAGAACAGGGTGTGTTTACACCAAAGAGATTTAAGATAGATACTATAGAGAGCCTATTAAAAGTAAAAATTGTGATCCCGTGTCTCTGTGACGCCATCTAGCGTAATAAAGGAAAATTACATAATAGCTAAGTTTGACCAAGAAGCTTAGAGATAAAAGTGGAGCCAACACTCTAAATACCTAAGTGAAGACGACTGTGGTCGGAGTCTCTCATTCTGAATACATAGGTACATAAGAACGAGGCAGTGATATGTGTTTTCTTTATCTTAAGTATGTGTTCAGAAAGAGAGAGTCTGACCACAGTCGTCTTCACTTAGGATATTAAGTGTAGCCTCCACTTTTATCTAGTTTGAAACATCTAAGAAAATTATTTATTTTATCTAAATATTGGGTAAATTACAAAGTACTAACGAAAATAAACCGCGGTTTAGTCTAGTCGTTTTATCACTACGTGATTTGCAATACCATAATACACAATTCAGTATAATATGTACTTCGAAAATAATTTTCTTTTGGTGGACACGAATACGACTTGACATGCAGGCGTACCACACTAGACTGAGCGACTTTTGCACACTAGGACAAATGTATCGGATTTTGATTTTGTTCGCTATCTCTATCGTCTATTGTTAAGTAAATAATTTAATGTCTTCGGTTTACACTGTCTTCAGATACTCTTTTTTTTTTTTGGGGTGGGAAATTATCAAATGGCTTCTCCCGCTCTGGCGGAGCGGGAAGGCGTGTCAGACTTTTACTGACTAAAACCCACCCGTGTTCCTTCAAATGCCTGTGTGCCAGGGCCACGATATTCCTTTCGGACAGGCTCGTGACCCTGGCAGGTCTTCAGACACTTACCATAATTATCTCGATCTATTTACAGTCGTGAGCGCGCGTGCACTCTGTGTGCGTGAAGGGTGACTATGTGTGCGTGCGTTCACTTTTAATGGAGCCGACCTTCTGTATTATTCTGTGACAAAGGCATTGCAATGTATCGCGTGAGAGTATCGCGTAGTTGTATTTTGGTTAGGCGTATCGGTAATACAGGGTATTTTTATATCTCTTTGTTTTTGGGAAACTATTCTTACATGTAAAGAACAAAGCGATGTTTTGATGGATGGTAGATTTGAGTGCTACTAAATTGGACTGGACTGGTTAAAATACATACATAGCGTATAATAATTATTATGAATGTAACATTATGTTACAAGTTAGTATTGAAAGGGATTGCTTACAAGTTGTGTTAGTTTCTCTCTGAATCGTTATACTTTTTCATGTTTTTCCCAAAATCCTATAAAATAATTGCAGGTTTTGCCACTATAATCAAATTTAGTTAGTGACGTTCAAGAATATGCTTACAAAGTGTTTTATGTTGAAGAAGTCACATTGATGGGTCTTTGCCAGTCGAAAACACGCTTTATGCTTGAGAAGCAGCAGGGATTACCCTGCTGCTTCGGCGCGTACACACGATCGGTAGCAAAGCGTTTCATTTTGACAGTTCAACAACATTCATTGCTTTATTTACATTGGTAAGCAGACACTTTTTTCGGACACAATAATAACATAAAACGTTTATTTTCTCAATACAAGTTATGTACTAAACGCTAATATTTGACAATAGTGCAGGAACAAGGCGCTACCTTTGTGTGAGTCTGGTGCCTGAAGGTAAGTTAGCTCCTCACATAATATGAAGCAACGGATTAGCTATAGACTTCAAAATCATTCAGATTATTATTGATAGTGTATTACGCAATTAGGATAACACACACATTACATAAACTCACGCCTTCTTCCCATGGGGGTAGGCAGAAACTGTAGAACGCCACCTGCTACGCTCCTTACATAGTCCTTTTGCTTCGCCTACGTTCATACATCTGGTCATACACGCACGCCGATTGCGAGTACTACGCACCTGACCTTTCTGAAGAACATCACCAATGTGGTCACTATTATGTCCTCCTAGGGCGTCCTCCCCTCCCGGCATTTCCACTCACCTCTGCTTTATAAATACCTTTTGTTAGGATACCCAATCAATTAGGATACCCATCCCTTAACCACGGTATGATGTGAAAATGACCAAAAAAAAAACATTTAAAATAAGGACACATCCGCTCCGTTTTTCTTATGACCCGTGCTCACACACAGAAATGCTCACATAAATGCTACAGAAAGAAGGCATAAAATATTTTCTAAGTTTCTTCAGAGATATGAGACTTAGCACAAATTACTTTAGCTGCTCTTCCTCTACAGTGTGAACAGAAATATAGCGGCAACGTACTGAGAAAGATAAGGATAGGTATCTCAATTTTTACGTATTTAGAAGTCTTCTTTTGTTATTTAGATTAAAATATTCTATTTGGGCTTCCGAGCTCGCAAGTTAGTGGGCCACTTTCTATTTGAGTAGAAACACTTCGTTTTCCTTAATAATTAATGAGTTCTTCACAATCTACTGTGTCGTTTTTCCTGTGGTCGTGAAGGTAAGCCAACGAATACCATATTTATTGAGCAGTCTGCCAGCTGACATATGGAGTGAAATGAATAAAACTAGTTTTAAGAATAAATTAAAAATACATTATTTAGAGTTATATTAAAGTGCTACTTACCTATAAATAATAATTAGTTTTAAGTAAAAAGTTTATTGAGTGTATACATAGAGGCTCACCGACCAAAAGTCAAACCACTACTACGGTTTTGTGGGGCTTACTTTAAAAGTTGTACGTACCTTGTTTAATAGATATATATATATAGATATATAGATTAAATTAGATATTTTGGCAAAAAGTCATACTAAAAAAGATTTTTCTAAATTTTGGAAAACAACGAATAAATTAAAGGTCAAGCCGAGTCTCCCTGCGAGTGTGGCGGGTCTGAGTGAACCTAAAGATATCGCCAACCTTTTTAAAAATAATTTCAGTGTTCGGTCTCTCTTAAAAACAGGGCGGCGGGTGTCCGATGAAGGGGGGTTTTCGGGTTCTGGTGAGCTTGCCATAATGTTTACAGCTAAACAGGTCGGCGCTGTTATAAAAAGAATGACAAGAGGTAAGTCGCCAGGTCACGACGGCCTCAGCGTCGAGCACCTGAAGCATGCTGGGCTACATTTGCATAGGGTTCTTGCTTTACTTTTTAATTTGTGCATTAGCCATAATTATCTACCGCAGTACCTTATGCACACAGTGGTAGTGCCGATAATTAAGGATAGGACGGGAGACGCCTCTGATGTGTCCAATTATAGGCCTATTTCGTTGGCCACTATAGTCGCCAAGATCTTGGACAGTTTGCTTGATCAACAGTTGGCTAAACACATTGAACTCCATGATGCGCAATTTGGCTTCAAACCTGCTCTATCTATGGAGAGTGCCATTCTGTGCCTTAAGCAAACTGTCCAATACTATACCTCCCGAAAAACACCTGTTTTTGCTTGTTTTTTGGACCTGTCAAGGGCATTTGACCTAGTGTCTTATGATGTACTGTGGGAGAAATTGCAGAGCGATACAACGTTACCGAATGAAATAACATCCTTGTTTCGTTACTGGTACAATAACCAGAGGAATAGTGTTAGGTGGGCGGAGGCTCATTCGGATGTGTACCGGCTGGAGTGCGGGGTGAGGCAGGGGGGGTTGAGCTCGCCCCGCCTCTTCAACTTGTACATAAACCGGCTGATCGGTGAGCTCAGCAGCGCCAGAGTTGGATGTCATATAGATAGTATTTGTATGAATAATATTAGCTATGCCGATGACATGGCCCTTCTGAGCCCATCGATCGGCGCTTTAAGGACACTTGTGGCGATTTGTGAGTCCTATGCAGTGGCCCATGGGCTCAAGTACAATGTCAAGAAGAGCGAACTTATTATGTTTAAAGCGAGTGCCATAAATTATTCTGATGTCCCTGGTGTCTCGCTTTGTGGTACTCCTTTAGCTTGGGTAAAGAAATTCAAGTACTTGGGACATTGGGTCACTGATGATCTCAAGGATAATACTGATATAGAGAGGGAACGCAGGTCGCTGGCTGTTCGATGTAATATGCTGGTTCGAAGATTTGCACGTTGTACTGACGAAGTAAAAATAACTCTTTTTAAAGCCTTTTGCCAGTCTTTTTACACGTGCAGTCTTTGGACCAGTTTTACGCAGAGGACATACAGTGATCTGCGTGCCCAATATAATAATGCGTTCAGGATACTGTTGGGGCGGGCGTGGCGATGTAGTGCGTCCGGTATGTTTGCGGAGGCGCATACTGATGACTTTTACGCCATAATACGCAAGAGGACCGCCTCCATGAATGGCAGGCTGCGCACCGCCACCAACAGTCTCCTGAGCGTGTTTTCAGATCGGTGGGACTCCCCTCTGCTACGCCACTGGGTGAGAATCCACACCAATTAGCGTTTTTAATTAATTTTTATTATTACTAACACTTAGTCTTTAAGTTATTTTGTATACTAACTTAATTCATTTTCATGTTTACTAACAATAGTCTTTAAGTTATCTTGTATACTAACACTATGGACGCATGTCTGAAATAAATTATTTGAATTTGAATTTGAATTAATAAAGATAAATAATAATAAAGCGATGAGCAAAAAATTCTGGTTATTTTTTTAACACATCACATAATATTACAGAAAATAATGTGCAAAGAAAACATTGATGCAATGAGTGTGCATTTTCATACTAAAACTGTCACAATTCGAAGTATTTGACATTAGTATACATAATCCATTGCTTCATGTTAGGTTTTAAAATTCTGTCTGCTCGGCAACTTAAATATACAGCGTGTTACGGAAAGGGTTTAAACATATCAAAGGCACGGATTCTTTTGGTGATAACAAACTACATGCCAACATTTTTTTAATAATACCTACATAATTATAAAGTGATTGAGTGATTTGTGCCCGGAATATGGCAATAGGCTCGCCCCCTATTATATGGGACTTAAACATAACTGGCGAAATGTGGATGTACTATAGGTAGGTACACCTCTGCCTAACCCTTCGGGGATTACAGGCGTGATGTTATGTTATGAGTGTGTAATTATAAAGTTAAGAAACATTTGACTAATAAAAATCAAATGTTTCCAATTGAATTCTACGCATGACTAGACCAAGTCAGCTGATCGGTACACGTTTTAATCCATTCGTTTGATCCCGCCGCCAATCGTGCTGCCCGCGCCGCCGTGTGTTGAAGCGACGCCGTGTCGCAGATCTATGGCAGGTATGTGTTTGTACTAGGCGTACAGACACAGATAATGGATAATGACCCTCGTAGTGCGGTGACACGTTTGTTATGATCTAAATTTAATAAACTAAAGAAAATAAAACAAAGATATTCTTTTTGAGCTGAAATTTTGTACAGAGATTCGATGAACTCTTCACCCGGTTTGTATGGATATACCCTTTCCGTAACACGCTGTATACTTGAATGAATATTGTTGAATCATAAAAATGTAACACATTGCCATTGTGAGTCAGTCTATTACGCAATTGAGCTGCTAGTCTCAACGCAATTATATCAGTTTAATTTCGAAATAATATCGTACGAAATATACAAAGAAGTAGGTAACGAAAAAACTTTTACTTGGCTCAAAGACACATTTTTAATATAAACAAAAACAAATTGACTAAGATTTTTTTTGTTTGCATAGAGGCTGTGCCAAATAGTTCCGTCCAATTCAGTAAGACTGCCAGACAACTAATGCCTGATGCTGATTGTATTGAATATATTGTGAGTCATTAAAAAAGAAAACCAGTGTAACCATTAATAAGAAAATAATCTTCTTTCTCATCGGAGCAGTCACATTAATTACCTTAACTATAACTTCAGGCAAACTTTCTACAACTTTAACCTCCATCTTGATGATAAAGCGTCGAATCTGTGCTCCTCCGAATCACGATAAAAATATATAGAAATTTGTCATTATCATTCACTAAAATCAAGACAACCTAAGAATTTAATTGTAGGTATTTTTTTTTATTAAGAAATAATATAAGAAACCTTTTTTTTTTTGGGTGGGTAATTATTAAATAACTTGTGGCTTGTCAGACTTTTAGAATAGAATAGAATAGAATAGAATACTCTTTATTATGTACACCATAAAAGTTACAGATATAAATGTTGAAATTTTACACAGGGTGACACAATGGGCGGTCTTATCGCTAAAAGCGATCTTTTACAGACAACCTTTGGATGGATTAAAAAGAGAAGGAGAGACAGTACTGCAGGTAGTCAGTGGTGACTTTTATTGACTAAAACCCACCCGTGTTCCTTCAGATGCCTGTGTGCCAGGGCCACGATATCCCTTTCGGACAGACTCATAATCCTGGCAGGGGAGGCAAAAACTTACACGTTATGCCTAGTGGATATGTGTCAGACCCTGATTTTTAACTTGTAATTTCACAATTAATATTTTGTAATAAATAAGTTATTATAATGTACTAATGTGTTTCCTAGGAGTGTTAGGTTTATTAGGAGTTAAAATAAAAAAATATTGCAAATTAATTATTTTCTAATTAAACTCGGGTAGCGTTTTTAACAAAAAAAATGACTTAGTTTATTCAGTCTTCGTCACTTCTATCAACGTTTTCTAGGGCTATCGATATCCCTTTCGGACAAACTCGCAACCCTGGCAGGCATTGGTCCTAACGTACCCCGTCAGTTGGTGCTGACATCTCTTTGAGGCGCGCGTGGAACACAATGCGCCGTCGACCCGGGCCTGGTCCTTATCGGACGGCCAGCTACCCATCGCTCACCGTCCACAGGCCCGCGCCTACGGTGGCCGGAAATCGGCTTGCGACTCCCGACGCCCGGGGCGTCTCCTACGGCGACTAGGGGCGCGAGGGCGCGAACCTTGCCTCTCCCTCACGCGTTCCGCCTTCTCCTTCGCGAGCATTACCGCTTTGCAGAAAGAGGTGAGGGCCTCCCATGCACTCTCGCTCCGAACCATGGCCTGAACCAGGGCCGGACTCGAGAGATCACCGCCGTCAATCGCCTACGTGAGGACACGGCGGTGCTCCGCCCAAGCTGGGCAGACCTCCACCGTATGCTCCACCGTGTCCTCCGGGCGATCCACACAGTGGTGACACCCGGGCGTATCCTCCCGCTTTATCCTAAACAGGAACCTCCCGAAACATCCGTGTCCGGTGAGAACCTGCGTCAGGTGGAAGGTGCGGACGCCGGCCGTGGCGCCTCCCCAGCCACTCCTCAAAGAGGGGACTTATCGCCACAATTGTGGCGCACCTAAATATAATAAACCTAACGTTAACTTTGTTTTATTGAGTTTATAACGCGAAAATGAATAAAAAAATTATACTACCCTCTATAAAACTTCAAAGCATGAAGTTTATGGTAAAACAGAGCTAAACAAATTTGGCGCCCAACGTGGGGCACGCTGTCCGGTAATTTAATTTTGCAGCTTTGTATTCAAGTTGCGGTCTAGATAAATGAGGACGTAAAAGTGCAGTTTATATGCATATTACCGATTTTTTGGTGTTCAACAGTAAAGTTTCAATAAACAAATGCTAGCTATATTCCTAAACTAATCATGGCCTATATAAAAATAAGAACAGAAATAAATTTAAGATTTTCAAAGAAGACTTTTTGTCAGAGATTCTTTACAAATATATAATATTTAGTGTGTTTCCAAGTTACCGTTACATACATGTATGACCCAGGGGGCACTCAGCAGAGCAGAGTGGATACTTACACCATTCACTCTGATATTAATAATAATACTTACCCCCTTATGTCTCCGATTTCGTAGGAGTTAAACCAATAAAGACAAAACACAGATACCTACTCAATATGTTCAAATTGATATTTCATCACATCTTCAAAGGTACTTCAAGCTGTATAAAATTGCAATATATTCAATACTTTAATAAATTGTGAATCATTCTTCGATACCATATTGGCGCACAAATGGGACTCTAAGTAAATATTCTCGGGTATGATATTTTCGTAACAAATAACTGTATTTATTACAAAATATCAAATAGTTTTTGTCTAAATTGCATTTGTTGTGAAGACTGAAGCATAAACTGTGCATTTATTACTTCATTTTTGGCTCTCATACAAATTGTTCGAAAGACGTTACTTGAAGAGAATTGGAAATGTCTGGCTACTTATTTAAGCAAATGATGAGACTGAGTTTTGTTTTCAATTCTGACATCTGATGACAAAGCTTATCATTGTTTATCCAATATTAGTAACTAATATAAAAAGCCTAACTTGACAGTTTCTTAAAATAACAATGCAGTCTTCCGCATTTTCGTTCCCTTCAAAATGTGAGCCTTGACAATGACAACTTAATTCAGAATCCTATAAATTTTAGATGGGCTGGTGGTTTGTCTTAATAAATTAGTCGAAACCATTCAATAAGCATCTTTTATAGTACAATTTAGGTTATAAATAAACTTAAGGCAATAAATAACAGACAAAAGGCATTGACGGGTAAAACTTATTAGCGCCCACCGTGGGCCCGCAATAGATCTAAATACCCACAGAATAATAGAATTTATTTTATTCAAACTCTTATTCAAATAAAAGATAGTCCCTAAAAAACTTTAAGAAAACAATAAGTCCTTATACTCAGAAGTTTATATTTTTGTTGTGTAAACAGAAACGTAAAATAAAGAAGATGATGGAATATATTTAAAGAATGTGTCAAAATGTCACTTAATTGGCTGCACGCCTAAATGATTGCAGAATAACGGCTCGAAAAAAGCATTTTATTGAAAGTTTTCAGATATATTTATTATTTTCATTTTTATGAAACGAATATTCGAATCTATTCCAGAAAATTAAATGATCTAGAGTCTATTGTACTTCAGCTGTAACAATACTCTGCGAAAAAAATAGCGCGAAAAAGCCAGTAACAAAATAAAACATTGGGTCCTATTTTACGTATTATCTTCAATAAAGTCTGGGGCGAACCTATCAAATAAATGAGGTTCTCCCAAAACCTCTCTTGTGAAAAGTAATTGGAAAAGGTGTTGAGAACAATAAATAAGTAATTCGTTTCTTTGTAATGCAAAGATAAAATTGATACAAGTCAGTGTTTATAGAAAATCTTTCGACATGTTAAATATGCATTAATTTAAATGTGTATCTCTTTGAAAATGAATCGAAGTTTTTCTAATGCGCTATGAGAACTAGTTAGCGGGAAAAATGTCAAATACACCCCATGGCATAATGCCATTAAAAAAAACAAGTGCGTGTAGGACTCGCACGTGCCCGAATTTCCAATTTCGGATTGATGAACAAAATAAACTTTTAAAAAACTTTTGATAGAGTGTAGAATAGACAGATTTTAAGACAAAATGTTACTTCAAGATACGGCCTTTAATTTCCAATACCGGATTGAAGGACCAACATAACTTTGCAGTTGAAAAAAATGTTCTCCCATATTTGATCGTTCTTCGACTAGAGAGACGGACCGCAAAGTAATCCTTTATCGGTTTCATATCTTTTCGAGGTACTACTACCTAAAAAAAGTTTATTTAAACAAATCAATTTCTCTATTCCCAACATAAGAAGCAACAAAATCCTGATGCAATAAAATCTATACATAAAACGCAATAAACTTCGATTTATTTCACTATAAAATACAAACTTTTCCTAGTATAACCTCTACTAGTAATTTCGGAGACTCAAGAACTAATAAAACAGAAAACGGCTGTATATCGTCTGTGGGTCCGCCATTTTGAGAAAATAAAGTAAAGATGGCAGCAATAAGGATGGATTACTGTCCAAGACTGTATTGTGCGAAGGGAAATGAGGGTCCTAGTTTATTCGTAGATTTGTTTTATGCTGTGAATAAGATATTTAACAAGCACAAAACTAATATTTAGGGGAGCTCCCATATAACAAACGTGATTTTTTTGCCGTTTTTTAAAGATACGGAACCCTTCGGACTTCGGAGTCCGACTCGCACTTGGCCGATTTTTTTTATCATTTCTCATTCTAAATTACATTTAAAAATATAATTTGTATATGTTTTTGTAATCACCTTTTAAAACCCTTCATTTTGATACCCCAGTGCTTGAATTTTTTTTTTTAATAAACACTTCCGCCTAAGGTCTGCCATTTTGAATTTTAATATACCCAGTGACACTCGCGCAATAAATACGAATCTAAAGACATGTATAACATAATCATTCATTAAAATCGGTTCAGCCGTTTACTAGTTACGAGGGAACATAGGGACGGACATAGTAATACATCATACATACATACCTACTTACATACATACAAGTCAAACACATAACCCTCCTTTTTTGGCTTCGCCGCAGTCGGGTAAGTAAAAACAATACGAGTAAGCATTGGTTTTGTGGGAGCCTGGCATACAACATAAGCATTAGCGACTGACCCGCGCGGCGCGCGGACCGACACTAAGTGCTGCTTTTTTTTTTTTTTGTATGGCATCTCGCAGTGGACCTTGAGAGGCCGTGACTGCTTAACCGGTCTTTCCTGTGGCTGCCCTAAGGTATTAGCTTAAAGCCTCCAGCCGGGAGCGTAAATATAATTATTACAAACTAAACGACAGCGCTCTAAGGGCACCCCCTGTGGGGTACGAACCTCGGCTTATGGCGTCGTTGGGGAAAAACAGCAAGTTGGGGACGGGCTGGAGCGAAAGTTTAAATTCATGATTATTATCGGGGATTACTATTAAATGCTACGGCTCACTCAGCCTCGGGGCTGGCGGTTCGACGTGCAAGGGACGGGGGGAACAATTAATTCTTGAACTTCGCGTGGTACCTCGGTGGCGAGGACGGAATGACGGTTTGTATTTGTGCACTGTACTTGTAGCCCTATTGCTTTCCTGAAGGAGAGTAATGGGGTCATCCGGGTCTGAGAGAGTATGCCTAGGTCGGCGAGTCTGACTAATTTAAGAAGGCCTATAGCTAGCTGCCTGCACAACCAAGGGGTTGCGATGTCTATCTGCGGACACGAAGAACCGCTTTGTCGCGCGTTTCATAAACTGCTTGATGGTGGGGATTCTAAGATCTACATGAAGGGTTTCGTTCCGAACGAACCATGGAGCGTCCGTAATTTTACGGAGAAATCGGTTTTGAAGTGCCTGCATTCTGTGAATGAGATGGGGACGGGCGTGTGCGAAATCGGCACACGCGTACGTCATAATCGGCCGGATGCACGCTGTGTAAATACGCAATTTGCCCTTAAGGGACAACTTGCTGCGTGAGTTAAGAACGCAATGAAGCCTACCGAGAGCGAAAGCGGCGCGCAAACGCACTTGCTTTATGTGCTCAGCGAACGAAATGTGATGATCTAAAATCACACCGAGATATTTGGCTCGCTTCTTCCAAGGGATAGGCTTGCCAAACATTTTGATCTATCGTGGTAGGTCCGGTCTACGCCGGGGCCTAGAAAAGAGGACCGCTTGGCTCTTTTCAGGATTGACCTCGATCCTCCACTTCCTGAATCAGTCACCGAGTCTGTTGACTTCGTTCTGTAGGATGCGGGAGATCTGGTCTTGACTGCGGCCGGTGTAGTAGATGGCCGTGCCGTCTGCGAACAGAGCTAACTGCGCCTTTCTACATTTCGGGATGTCACTGGTGAACAGCGTAAAAATGAGCGGAGCTAGCACAGACCCCTGAGGGACGCCTGCGCGGATCAGATGAGGGGAAGAGAGCGCACCCTCGATGCGATAGCGGACGGTGCGGTCCAACAAAAAGTCCCGTAAGATGAGCACGAGACGATCTGGCACACCGAATTTGTATAGCTTATACAATAAGCCTTTGTGCCAGACTTTGTCGAACGCTTTCGCGATATCGAAGAACACAGCACCCGTCATGAACCCGCGCTGGAAACCGGCGCTTATGTGTTCTATGATACGGTGGACCTGTTGTACACAAGAATGTTGGGTTCTAAAACCGAACTGTCGTTGGGGATGAGCCCCTTCGTCTCGGCGTAGTCTCTGAGACGCTTATAAATAAGCCTCTCATAGACCTTGCCGAAAACGTCGAGCAAACTGATGGGACTAAGTGCTGCTAGCCCACGCGATCGCTTATATCAGTGCGCTCCTCGTCGGCGCGTTGCCATCGGACATACTCACGCGCCGAACACCTTCAAATTATTAAGCGGCTCACTGACCACCACTAGTTTTTATTAAAGTGTGCTTGACGCTGATTGGCTGGCCACATTTCTAAGGCAGCTGATTAGCCAATAGGATGTAATTAGTTTTTAAGAATTTTGTATATATATTGGTTTGGAAATAAATTCATCATCATTCCCAAAACGAGTGTTTTACTGAACAGCCCAAGTAGTACCCATATTTGGTGACCCCGACGTGATCCAAGCTGTCCAGAGACGTTATTAGTCATGGAACAGTTTGACGACGTCATAACAGAAAAGTGCGAAAAGGAAGTCTCTGCTATTGCACTGCAAGCGAAGATTCCACAATTCTGGCGGGCACAACCAAGGCTGTGGTTTGCTCAGTTTGAAGCCGTGACATCACCATAAAAGACAGGCGATGAACAAAAATACAACTTGGTCATTGCAGTCCTGGAGAGGAAAGACATCGAACAAATAAGTGATATCATCTGTAAACCACCCGAGTCAGGAAAATACAACGCTCTGAAGAATCGTTTGCTGTCGGTGTACGAAGAGTCTGAGTCCCGTCAATTTCAGAAGCTTTTAAGCGGACTAGAATTAGGAGATCAGAAGCCTACACAGCGAAAAAGTACCCGATAACGCGCTCAAAATTTTATGGATGGGTCACTTACCTTCTCAAGTCCGTGCCGACTATCCGTTGACACGGAATCTGCACTCGATACCCAAGCGATGATGGCGGATAAGATGATGGAGCATACAGAACATACTATCGCCGAGGTCAGCCAAGCTACACCTACTCCAAGCACCAGCACCAGTCCAGATCTGCAGTTTCAAGTACTGACAAAACAACTCGAGAAGCTGACCTTTGAAATTGCCGCACTAAGGAAAGAGAACGTGAGTCATCGTCGTCCATTTCGCCGCAGCAATTTCCGTTCACGATCACGTTCCCGCTCTAAAAACGGGTCGGGAACGAGACCAGGAGATCCAGACTGGGAGTGTTACTATCATCATCGATTCGGAGACAGAGCTAAGAAGTGTGAACCACCATGTTCAAGGAAGCCGTCGGAAAACTGAAGACCACATCGGCTGTGGCGGGCGTCGGTGTATCAAAAATGAATAACCGCCTATGTATAACTGATTTAAATTCAAGAGAACGATTTCTAGTTGACACTGGTGCAGACTTATCGGTGCTAGCCGTCAAAACTAAGCGAACACCGATAGAAACGCCTTTCAAATTATTCGCCGCAAACAATACACCGATTAAGACATATGGGGAAAAAACTTTACCAATAAATCTTGGACTTCGACGCAACTTTAAGTGGGCCTTCATAATGCCAGATGTGAAGACGTCAATTCTTGGTGCCGACTTCCTGAAGTACCACCGACTTCTTGTGGACCTACACAGCAAGAAACTCGTAGACAGTTTGACCGAGCTTTCAGTTAACACGATGGCGGTAAATACTACACAAGATACGACGTTGTATGTAGTCGAACCAGGACACCGTTATCATGCACTTCTTCAAGAATTTACTGAAGTCTTAAAACCTATGACACCTACGAAGAAAATCAAGCATAATGTAAATCACTATATTGAGACAACTGGCCCCCCACTTTTCGCAAGACCCCGCCCACTGCCGCCGAATAAATACAACGCAGCCAAAGCCGAGTTTCAAGCAATGATGTCAATGGGCATATGTCAACCATCCAAAAGTCCGTGGGCCAGTCCGATGCACGTTGTAACAAAAAAGACGGAAGCCTTCGCATATGTGGCGATTATCGTCGCCTGAACTCAGTAACGCTTCCAGACCGCTACCCAATACCAAGGCTACAAGACTTCACCTACCAATTAGAAGGCATGAAGTTATACTCGAAGATAGACCTGAAGAAATATTTTTTTTGGATACCGATTGCTGAAAACGATGTTGACAAGACGGCAATAACGATACCTTTCGGTCTTTTTGAGTTTCGTTGTATGCCATTTGGATTGCGTAACGCGCCACAGACATTTCAACGATTTATGCATGAAGTCTTAAAAAACCTCGATTACTGCTGCTATAGCTTTATTGATGACGTACTTGTCTACTCAAAAACCCCAAAGGATCATGAAAAACATTTACGACTTGTTTTGAAACGTTTGTCTAACTACGGAATCGGAATCAATCTAGAAAAATGCCAATTTGGTAAAAAGAAGCTAAATTTCCTGGGATACGAAGTTACTGAAGAGGGAATCACGGCCACTGTTGAGCGCATTCAAACAATCACCAACTACCCGAAACCAGAAAATATACAAGATCTTCGACGTTTCCTTGGAATGGTAAATTTTTACCACGATTGTTTACCTAAGCAGGCTGAGACTCAAATAGAATTGAATAAGCTCCTTCATAATAAAAAGAAGAACGACAAAACACCTATCACCTGGAACCAGACATTAGAAGATGCTTTCAATAATTGCCGACAAAGCATATTGGAAGCTGTACAATTAACACACCCTGTTCAAGGTGCCCCATTATGCATTATGTCAGACGCCTCAAGCCTAAGTGTAGGAGCAGTCTTGCAACAGAAAATAAACAACGAATGGAAGCCGCTATCTTTCTTCTCGAAAAAGCTCAGTGATATCCAATCAAAATACAGCGTATACGATCGCGAGCTATTAGCTATCTATATGGCTGTCAAACATTTTAGAAGATTGATAGAAGGAAATGATGTCATCGTGTACACGGACCACAAGCCCCTGACCTACGCCATGGACAAGTCAGCAAGCGCAAGCGACACTCCAAAACGGGAAAGGCAACTCCACTTCATCAGTCAATTCTGCAACAAGATTGAGTACATACGCGGAAGTGACAACGTTGTTGTTGATGCACTATCTCGCATAACTGCCATTGACTGTCCTTCTGTCATCGATTTCAATAATCTGGCAGACGAACAAACACGAGACGAAGATTTAACAGACCTGCTGAAGCAACAAAATCTCCACTTTATCAAGATGCCACTGCCTGGTATATAGAGAAACAAATCTACTGCGAAAATACTACAAAAACACCACGTCCGTACTTACCGAAATCTTATCGTAAGACTGCCTTCAAATCATTACACGAAATGAGTCATCCTGGTATCCAAACCACAACAAAAATGATCACCGAAAAGTACTTCTGGCCAGCAATGAACAGAGACGTTTCTGAATGGACGCGATGCTGCATCACGCGTCAACGTGTTAAAATTCACCGACATACTAAAACTCCGTTAGTACAGTTTCCCGAGTCCAGAAGATTTGAACACATACATGTTGACATTGTTGGACCACTCACTCCATCAGAAGGATACCGATACTTGATCACAATTGTCGATCGATGCTCCAGATGGCCCGAGGCAGTGCCAGTCAGCGACATCACCGCGGAAACCGTCGCCCGAGTGATATACGATACATGGATTACTCGCTTCGGTTGCCCACTACGTATTTCAACGGACCAAGGACGCCAGTTCGAGTCATCATTATTTCAAAAACTACTGAACAACCTGGGTGTATCAAGAATCCGCACTACTGCCTACCATCCGCAATCAAACGGCCTCGTCGAAAGATTTCACCGTACCCTTAAGACAGCATTAACCGCAAGAGGAAATAAACTGGGTTCAAGAATTATCGACCGTACTATTCGGATTACGCACGGTCATTCATAAGGAGACAAACTACAGTCCCGCTACAATGATTTATGGCACCTCATTAAGATTACCTGCAGATGTTTTTGCACCGGCGACGACAGACAATGAAGACCCGTTATTGTTACGTCATCTAACAGAATCAATGGCATCGTTTAATGAGTCCTGCGCACGTGCGCCCGCTCGACAACAACACACAACCTTTGTACCGAAGCAGCTGTCGACATGCACTCATGTATTAATACGTGTAGATTGTGCAAAAAAATCATTAACGCCGCCGTACGAAGGCCCGTATGAAGTTATGGAGAAACATGACAAGTACTTCAAGATACGTCTGCCCAACCGTGAATCAGTTGTATCTTTAGATAGACTGAAGCCTGCCTACATACTGCCAGCAGCCACGGAAGAAGAGGTGGAAGAAAACCCATACGTTACCCGTTCCGGCAGGACCGTCAAACCTACAAAACATGTACGGTTTTCTTGAAGGGGGATACTGTGGGAGCCTGGCATACAACATAAGCATTAGCGACTGACCCGCGCGGCGCGCGGACCGACACTAAGTGCTGCTTTTTTTTTTTTTTGTATGGCATCTCGCAGTTGACCTTGAGAGGCCGTGACTGCTTAACCGGTCTATCCTGTGGCTGCCCTAAGGTATTAGCTTAAAGCCTCCAGCCAGGAGCGTAAATATAAGTATTAAAAACTAAACGACAGCGCTCTAAGGGCACCCCCCTGTGGGGTACGAACCTCGGCTTAGGGCGTCGTTGGGGAAAAACAAAGCAAATTGGGGACGGGCTGGATCGAAAGTTTAAATTCATTATTATTAACGGGGATTACTATTAAATGCTACGGCTCACTCAGCCTCGGGGCTGGCGGTTCGACGTGCAAGGGACGGGGGGAACAATTTATTCTTGAACTTGGCGTGGTACCTCGGCGGCGAGGACGGAATGACGGTTTGTGTTTGTGCACTGTACTTGTGGCCCTATTGCTTTCCTGAAGGAGAGTAATGGGGTCATCCGGGTCTGAGAGAGTCCTAAGTGCTGCTAGCCCACGCGATCGCTTATATCAGTGCGCTCCTCGTCGGCGCGTTGCCATCGGACATACTCACGCGCCGAACACCTTCAAATTATTAAGCAGCTCACTGACCACCACTAGTTTTTATTAAAGTGTGCTTGACGCTGATTGGCTGGCCACATTTCTAAGGCAGCTGATTAGCCAATAGGATGTAATTAGTTTTTAAGAATTTTGTATATATATTGGTTTGGAAATAATTTCATCATCATTCCCAAAACGAGTGTTTTACTGAACAGCCCAAGTAGTACCCATAGTTTAAAAATGGCAATAATTTATGTATGCCAAGTCTGAGTGCCAAAAACATTCACTAAAACAGCAATTTTGTTCTTTGAAATTCAGGAGTGTTTTTGACAAGAGTAAATCTACATTGGGTCTAGTTTTCAATTTAACTTGGACCTTTTTTTCCGACCCTTCCTAAAATTAGGTTTACCTCATTCTTAGGTTCCTTTTGAATCTAAATTACCTACTAACACAATTTCATATCTTCACACATTACCCTTTACGTTGGGCAGGTATTTTACTTTATGTATTTAATTTCAAAGTCAAAGTCAAATAATTTATTTAAAATAGGCACATGGACAGCAATTTTGAACGACATTTACAAAAAAAAAAAAATTGTGTCTAATCGCCCATTCCAAAAGGTAGCTTCGTATGGAGAAGAATGGGCAAGAAACTCCACCGTTACTCTTTTAAAATGTTTAACAATATTTTGTAGGTATAGCTACATGAAATATATAATTATTATATGTGAAGACGATGCACCTAGAATAAAATTACTATACCACAATAGGTAAAAATAATTAAGAATGAAGCAATCACAGATAAATTAATTTTCAATTTTCATCAACACTCAAAACGGTGAAGGAAAACATTGTGAGGAAACGCCCTAGACCCAAAAATTTGAAGACATGTGGATTATGGCCCACTCACACTGCAAATTTTCCACTGCTGGGCAGCAGTGGGAAATTTTTAGGCTGATTATGCCTGAGCTACACATTATCCTAATTTAAATGTCTTATTATTCGTCACATCATCATTAGGGTGACCCTTTCGTCTCTTCCTACATAATTCGTATACATCATAATCAACAGGGTACATGCACTAATTATCGTTCATTGTATGAGGACCTAAACCAACATGGTCCACTGTATAAAGGTATGACAATTAAGGCCAGGAGTCTGTTTGTTTAGTACTGTCCTCGTGTAATTCAGTTGCTAAGTCATTTTGTACGGTAAATTACGGACCTAAGGTATTCAGATATGCTCCTTTGATAATATTGTTGGAAGATCAATCGACGTAAGATAGGTTTCTTTGATTAACCGATACAAGGGTTTGCCAAGTTTGAGGGATCAACGCAGTTTCGTCAAAATCCTCGATTCGATCAATTGGGAGTATCGAAAATCACGCCCATATACAAGGTGTTATTTAAATAATTAATACTTGAAGCTTTTAGAACTTTGCGCCCCTTTTTACAAAAAATACGCCTACGGAGGAGTATTAAATTTGGTTTAGTTAAATTAGGTTTTTTATTTGTTTTTCGATCAGTCTTTTTTGTAGCGGCCAGTTTATCGATGGTAAAAAATGTAAGTTGGAACTTCCCATTTCCTACGAAATGTATGGGAAAAGTTTTTTGCGTTTTATGACTTTTCTAGTACTCAAACCTCAATTGGTCTAATAGAAGTTTTTGATCCTTATAAGAAAGAGGATCGATTGGCATAAAAAAAAAGTTTTTGTGAAAATTGCCCATTTTCCTGCTGACTGTACATTTTTTCAAAATCTGTGAATGGGGATCAAAATTCCATAAAAAAATATGGATAGTCTCTTAAGACCATTTTCGCGTAGCTGCAACGGATAAGGTACTTCCCCTTACTGCCCCGCTGAAAGTTTCCGTCCTGTATATATTGTAAGTAGGTTGACTAGCGTGCGAATAATTGAAAACGTCTTTAGGTGTCAGTGTGCGCATCATTATGAACAAATATTATATTATGGGACCAACCCTGAAATTTGGAAAAGGAACAAATCCACTGCTTCATACATTTAAAGTTCGCATAACTCTAAATAATCTACATTCTTTAAAAAAAAGAAGCTGTTGGACGGAACATGGTATTTCTTATTTTCTTTTCATGATTTATAGTAAATTATGAGTCAAATGAGAGGTTTTCTCTTCAAAATCAAAATATTTTATTTCACATTTTACCTACATGGGCACTTATGAAACATCAGAAGCTAGATGCACGGTTCCAATTGGTCGTTTCATATGGAGAAGAGCCGGCAAGAAACTCTACGGTTAAAAATAATTGACTTTTACAATGTTTTCAAATTACAGTGTTAATAGCTAAGAAAGGACAGTGTGGACCCGTCAACATTCATGAAGTCGTCTTATTTATATAAACCAAAACTCAAGACAAACTAATATAATCTGCTAGTATTTGTGTTCAAACGTTTCAAGAAATTTCCACATTTGGATAAAATAGAATACTCGCATGTAATCTTATTTCAAGTTCCATCAAGTATTGTAAACACACTGCTTTAAAGAAAACTCCAAAGCGCGAAATCTTCTTCACAAAACGAAACAAAAGTTTGAACAAATATTGGACAAACTTCTCATTGGGACAAATTGCTAGAAGGTACAGTAGAGAGCAATGTCAACAACGAAAACGAACAATAAAATGCTACAACCCATTTTAAAACGTAGAGACCATTTTTCTTACAAATGTTGGACGATTTTTAACTAGTTTTCAACGGGCGTAGAGTAAAAATGTTTGTGAGATTTGATTCCTTGTTGCTGTTTTGATCTTTGAAGCGTATGCTGGCTTTGTTAGGGACTGGTTTGGTAAAAGAACTTAATCTGGTACTTTTTAGGGTTCCGTACCCAAAGGGTAAAACGGGAACCCTATTACTAAGGCTCCGCCGTCTGTTTGTCTGTCTGTCTGTCCGTCTGTCTGTCTGTCCGTCTGTCTGTCTGTCCGTCTGTCACCAGGCTGTATCTCATGAACCGTGATAGTTAGACAGTACCATTTTCACAGATGATGTATTTCTGTTGCCGCTATAACAACAAGTACTAAAAAACAGAATAAAATAAATATTTAAGGGGACTCCCATACAACATACGTGATTTTTTTGCTCGTTTTTACTCGATATTGATAACGACAACAGATACTCTCTTGAAATATTCACAGAATATTTAGTTATAAATATTCACTTTAAAAATGAATAATTAAATTAAAATAAAACAAATATTTAAGGGCTCCCATACAAAAAACGTGATTTTTTTGCCATTTTTATAGATAATCGTACGGAACCCTTCGTGCGCGAGTCTGACTCGCACTTGGCCGGATTTTTTTAATTTATAACTTCGTGCGATTTGTTCATTTAGCCAGTCAATCAACTCAGCCTATAGCAGTCCACTGCTGGACATAGGCCTCTCCCAGGCTGCGCCACAACACCCTGTCCTCCGCTTTCCGCATCCAGTCTGTCCCAGTCACCTTTTTAAGGTCGTCGGTCCATCTAGCTGGTGGGCGCCCCACACTACGCTTGCCAATACGCGGTCTCCACTCCAGGACTCGTCTGCTCCACCGGCCATCGGTCCTTCGACAAACATGGCCAGCGCACTGCCACTTCAGCTTGCTTACTCTGCAGGCTATGTTGGTAACTCCGGTTCTCTTCCGGATAACTTCATTCCTGATCTTATCTTTCAGAGAAACTCCGAGCATAGCACGCTCCATAGCACGCTGAGTGACCTTGAATTTGTGGACCAGCCCGACTGTTAGTGTCCACGTTTCATTTAGCCAGTGTCAAGTAAAATTAGGTAACAAGTACAAATTTTGTTTAAATAATGATGAAATGAATTATATTCAATGCATGATAGATGCTAAATCCGCGCCCGCCCACTCCCCTTGAGTTTTAGTAAAGACGTTACTGAGACCTCAAGCGGAATTCTTGAGAGAATCTAAAGTGATGTGGCACTGTTTTGTTTCATTTGCAATACTAAATCCTCGTATTCATGGTAAACATTTGTTTAGCAACATGGTTGCATAAACATGTTGCCGAGTTGCTGTCAACATATTGCGGGCAACACTTGTGTTGCGGAGTTGATCACGCCATGTTGCAGATTTGACGCCCGGCGATTGAAATCATCAGTTTATCAACAAATGTTGACGTCTGTGGACGTGTTTGCAACTGTTGATAAACATGGCGGTAGTGTGGAGCAACGATAAATTTTGTAAATTTTCAACACAACAACACTACTCCTCGGGCAACATTTTAACACAGACTGGCGTGTGTGGACAACCCATATTGATTTAAACAAAGTTTCCAGCAGCATTCTCGCCGTTCATCAACAACGTTGATCAACTTTTGCTAAACAAATGTTTACCATGAATACGAGGCTTTGATGGATAATAATCCACCATTATTACACTTTAATATTCGGCTAAACACAAATTTTTGAAAATAATTATAACAAAACTGCTAAACATGACGCTTCACTTTCCCAACAAGAAGTCTCAAATCTGGCACTTATTAGCAATCGCTTGAGCGGGTTTATTCATTTCATATTGCGTTTTATCTTGTTGGAATCTTTTTCCTTCCTTTTAATTTTATTAAAAAATCTTGATTTTTTATCACGTCGTAAAATCCTTACGAAACTGGGGGTCTACTCCCTAAGCACGAAGTCCGTTGTGTCGGCCTTCGTTACGGGCGTTTCCTACTCCTTATCACCTTCAGACGGATGATTCGTTCCGGGCCCGAACGAAGAATGAATGACAACACGATTTGACAGTTGTCTTTACTCCCGATGCGTTTTTGCCCGTCCGAAAAGTTCAACTTGACACTTCTTTTGACGGCTCGTTATGTCAGTTGATACGACATCAAAAAAACAAAATAGGCAAAGGTATCAACAGGATAATGCCGGTTTCGGAACAAAAATGGCAAAAATAATTCTATTCTATATTGAGACATAAAAAAAAGCATATTGTTAAAAATGCGGTCGTTTCTAAAGAGAAAAATATTAATTTTTGATTATTTAAACATGAAAACCAGAAAATAAGTAAACCGGTAATCAACCGGTAAAATTGCGCAACTCTATAGTCATGCGTCATTCGTTTACGAAGATTGTCTATGATTCCGTTGGAAACTGATGAATCCGAAATCATTAGGGAGTAGGGTTCACTGCGACGTATCGGACTACTGTCGGACGGGCCCGTTGCTTCGTTAACGGACTTAGGGAGTAGACCCCCTGGTGTGGGTCGCTAGTTTGTTGCCCGTGACTTTGTTCTCATCAGTATGTCCCGTTTTTAAGGGCAAGAGCACTTTACTTTGCTAATTAAAGCACGCGTTCCATACGAATATGACACTTATTTTATTATACACATTTATAGTGTTTATCTATAATTATGTTTGTTATTATTATTATGTTTGGTATTTATTTAAGTCCATGTTAGTTTTTGTTCCGTGTGGTGCCGGACGTAAAGAATAGCACCATATTCCCGTGGGTGTCGTAAAAGACGACTAAGTGACTTACCTACTAGAGAATGGGCAGCAGCGTTCTCTATGTATTTTAACACCATACTGCGATCGCCAACCCGCCTGTCAAGGGCGGCGATTATGACAAACCCACCTTAACTTTTTAAGAAATTTTGATCAACGTACACATTTGATTTTGAAAAAAATGTAGTCAGCAGGAAAATGGGCATTTTTCCCAAATTCTTTTTTTATGCCATTCGATCCTGTTTCTTATAAGGATCAAAATCCTCTATTGAGCCAACTGAGTTTTGAGTAGGTACCTACTAGAAAAGTCATACTTCGCAAAAAAAAAATCCCATACATTTCGTAAGAAATGATACTCCAACTTAGTCTTTAGGGTTCCGTACCCGAAGGGTAAAACGGGAACCTTATTACTAAGGCCCCGCCGTCTGTCTGTCCGTCTGTCACCAGGCTGTATCTCATGAACCGTGATAGTTAGACAGTCGAAATTTTCACAGATGATGTATTTCTATTGCCGCTATAGCAACAAATACTAAAAACCAGAATAACATAAATATTTAAGGGGGCTCCCATACAACAAACGTGATTTTTTTGCCGTTATTATAGATAATGGTACGGAACCCTTCGTGCGCGAGTCCGACTCACACTTGGCCGGTCTTTATGATGGATAGATGGACTGCTAAAATATGAATGTGAAAAATTCTCTAAATGATGGTAAAAACCACAACAAAATCTGTTGCGTAGTTTAGAAGAACTACGCGGTCCTATTAATTGTTTGCTGCACCGGACGACGTCATAACGTCGGCGCCGGCTGTCGCTGAAAACCAGCGCTGAGGCTCTGTCTTGTATAGGGGCGCAGCATAATGCTGAGTGATAGCCGATTCGAGTGGATGTGACACATGTTTCCCCCAACCTTTTCTTATTTTTGTGTTTATGTTCCTTTTTGCGTCATGTTTTCCGCAAATAAACGAATTTTCTTTCTTCTTTGGTCATACAGACAGACACAAAGATCATCATCTTCCTCCCCTTGTTCCATGTTACTTGGGTAGCAACACGTTTTCTCTTTCCCTTCTCCCCTGTCAACCGTCAAACTATCATTCACTGCCTTCTCTTTCATATCATTCCTCACACCATCCATCCTTTGGCATTCCTTTCCCGCGGAATTTCTCAGAAGCAGCCCGGAGTCTGGATTTTCGCCCCCTATTACATGGGACTTAAACATAACTGGCGAAATGTGGGTGTACTATTAGGTACACCTCTGCCTAACCCTTCGGGGATTACAGGCGTGATGTTATGTTGTTGTTGTCCTTTCCCGCGCCATCCATCAACATTTATGTTCCTCACTCTATTAGTCTTAATTTCAGCCGAAAGACGTCCACTGCTGGACACAGGCCTCTCCCAAAAGGAGTTTGGTTTGCCATAATCGCCACGCTCGGCAGACGGGTTGGCGATCGCAGTATGGTGTTAAAATGCATAGAGAACGCTGCTGACCATTCTCTAGTACGTCCAGTCGCCTTTTACGACACCCACGGGAAGAAAAGGGACGGTGCTATTCTTTACGGAACACGGATCTACCAAGCACTACTAATTCCAATCCATTGCAGGTACCATTTAGTACGACTGCGCGGCCATTTTTCTAGCAAATCCTGTGCCATTTGTATTTGTGATTGTACCTAAAAGCCGCATAGCCAGCTTTACAATGAAAAATGATACTTTGGAATTAACTTTTCAGAAAGAATTTTACGTGGCTCGAGTTTCAAATGAAACTAGGGTAAGTCATCAATTTGTGTGTTAAACATAACTTTTTCATGGAATTGTAATCAATATAAATTAATAAAATTCAAGTGTCTGTTTGTAATGTCAAAATAACAGCTTTATACTAAATGCAGAAAGTTTAAATGCACAAATTTTTTGTTTGTTTGTTCCGGTTTATGTCCAAAACGGCGGGACCGATTTTGAGGAAACTTTCCCTGGCAGATAGCTGATGTTATAACTTATAAGGATTAACTTAGGCTATTTTAATTTTAGAAAAATCAACGCGGGCGGCGCTGCGGGTAGCAGCTACTGTTAAATAACTAGGTAGCCTTTTGTCATCTGAGTTTCAACCTAACCAGAGAGCCTAGACCAGTTGCAATTTGAGTGAACCTGTCCAATCAGTGCAAGCATTTGTCAGTCGAGCTGCACGATTACTGACAAATGCTTGCACTGATTGGACAGGTCCACTCAAATTTGTGTGGTTCTTTCCTCAAAAGACCATTTCAGACAAAGATCTACATGGTCCTCACATGATCTGACCAAGATTATGTCTGGACTTTAAAAGAGACTTTGACCCCTGAGTTTGCTTCGCCATTTCTTCTCAGGGGTAGTCAGATAGGAAATGTCGACTACATCTAGCTTATTTTTTACTTTTTATTATGACGTGTAAAAGTGATTCCGATATCCTATTTACAGAATAAACGATTTCATTTCATTTCATTTCAATCGCTTTCAAAGCGTTTCGTATCTCTGAAACGACAATCAGTAGGATACAGGAACATTAGCTTTTCGGTAGCTGATCTCAATATATTTTTAACCGACTTCCAAAACGGATGAGAGGGTCTACTCCGAAGCGCTAAACCGACGTATCGGCCGAATGTTCGGTCGTTTCTTTACTAGGCTAACTATCGCTGAAAACGGCGAAAAAAAAAAGAAAAAGACTGTCGAAGAGATAAGCCAAAGTCAAAACTGTGACTTGAAGTCGGGTATGGACTCGAAGTCAAAAAATGAAACTGTGGAAGTTATAAAACGGCCGAACATTCGGCCGATACGTCGGTTTAGCGCTTCGGAGTAGACCCTCTCATCCGTTATATTATATGTTCTCCGATTTCTCCGTCAATTGTGGACCGATTTTGTAAATTATTTTTTTTGTTTGAATGGGTAGATATGCTCTCGTCGTGGTCCCATTGTCACCAAGTCAGAATCTGATGAAAATCCATCACATAGAAATCTAGGGAAATCCTCAAATTTTGTAAAGCGATGAGGATATTTTTTATAATAATTTATTCTCAGAATGCACCATTTGGTGAAGTGGAACTGATGATAAAGAGCACAGACTGATGGTTACCAGAACTACTTAATAATAAGTATTTAACGGGTTGCGATTCGATTAGGTACTTTAATATTATGGTTTCTAAGTCATTTATGCTCATCACAAAGCGTATGGTGGTTCTCCTGGTTCTTACTAACAAATTAACGTCCATGCATCGGGAAAATAATTATTTTTTAAAAGGTGACGAGCAGTTGACATTAGGCTATTGTAACTGAGATAAATTATAAACTGATCCACTAATAAAAAAAAAAATATGGAAAAAAAACAACAGACTTCCAAAAAAAACCAAGTGAAAAATTACTTCAATTTCGGAATTCGGTGGCAAAAACCTAAAATACAGATACAAAGACGCAGACTTTCGAAATTAAAGTTATTTTTCACATTCTAGTGTTGTTTACTCTTCCATCATGATTATCGCTGATGAAGTGTCAGTTTGTCTTCCTCAGATGGTAATATTATGATACAATATTACAAAAATAGGATCCACGAGCTTAACAAGAAGTTAGTTGTTCAACGAACATTGGGGGACTGTTCCACTATCACTTTGCTCACGAGCTAAAAATATTATTAGTTATGAGCTATTTTTGCATAGGGTCCTGCCTATGCAAATACAATGCCTATGCAAAAATAGCAATAAGAGATAAATAAATAAAAAACTTTTTACAAAAAAAAAAACGAAAAAGTTTTTTATTTTACACTTTTTAGTGGGTCAGATAGTAATTTATCTAATTTACAATAGCCTAATGTCAAATGCTCACCACCTTTTACAAAATATTGCTTTTCCCGATGCAGGGGCGTTAATTGTTGAGGAGTTCTCCTGGTAAGAACCAGGAGAACTGATGGTCACTTCACCATATGCATTAGGATGAGCATAAATTGCTTAGCAACCATATTAAAGTGCCTAATCGAATCGCAACGGTGAAATACTTATTATTAAGTAGTTCCGGTGGCCATCTGTGGTCTTCATCAGGAGGTCCACTTCATCAAATGGTGCTTTTCGAGTGCAAATGCATGAGTTACTATAAAAAATTCTCAAATCGCTATAGGTATGCCTATAAAATTTGAGGATATCCCTCGATTTCCATGGGATCCCATAATCAGATTCTAATTTGGTGGCAATGGGACCACTTCGGGAGCATACCCTTTCATACAAAAAAAGAATTTTCAAAATCCGTCCCCAATTGACGGAGTAATCGGTGAACATGTATTAAAAAAAAAAAAAAAAAATTCGAACATAATTATAACCTCCTCCTTTTTGGAAGTCGGTTAAAAATAACAAACGTTGGTAGTTATTTCTTAGAAATTTGATGCCTATTGTCATAAAGCCTCCTACAAACTGGTGCGATATCGCGGGCGCGACAGACAGCGCGACCCTTTTTGCGCCCGCGTTGTCGCACCAGCCTGTAAAAGTCTTAAAGCACAAATAAGCTGAAAAGCTTAAAATTTGTTAACAGGTAGTTGCTTTCAAGTCTCTCACCTTATTTCAAGAATCTCTGACTTAGTTATGCGAGATTTAATTATAAACCAATACCTTTTGTATGAAAGATATTAACCTAAAATCAACGATGCCATCAGGGTTGGCCACTTTGATCATAAGATTAATCACGATTCTTTTAAGATATAAATTTTTCTACAATTCGAAAATTGACGCTCTCATCAGATTTTTTTTAAAGTCGAGGTATTGATATTGTTGAATTAATAATTTTCTTAATTTATATGAAAATTTAAAATCTGTAATGCGAGAGAAAACTCATATCGCGTTAGTAACATTCACATCATGACAGCAGTAAGTTCATTAAAAACAGACAGTCCACTCTGTCAGAAATCATTTTCAGAACCCTGTTAGGGCTGGCCATGACTCGAGCCACCATCGATGATGCACTACACGCGCCGCCGCGAACATCCCTGACGCACTGCAAAGCCATGGCAACCCCATCAGTTTTCTAAGCGCGTCATTAAATCGGACACAAAGGGCTCCATACGACGCCTGTGAATATTTCTCCCACAAGCTGCAAGTGGTACAGAATGCTCTGAAGAGCCTCACCTTTACGTCTGCAGTAGAACGTGCAAACCTGCGGGCTATAATAATCGCACGCACGGAAAGACCGTTCCCTTTAAATGTCACCATTGTCTTTAAGGTCAGTGGTGACCGAGTGACGTGAGGTATTTAAACTTT
The DNA here is from genome assembly GCA_963921375.1 of Tiliacea citrago. Lineage (NCBI taxonomy): Eukaryota > Metazoa > Arthropoda > Insecta > Lepidoptera > Noctuidae > Tiliacea > Tiliacea citrago. The sequence goes on from OY992801.1 coordinate 4,872,556, forward strand.
TCCACTCGTTCAAGAGGAACACCGTTTAGCTGTATGGGAGGCACATCTAGATGGTATTTGGTCCCGCCTCAAAAACAATATACTGACTTTTCTGAACGTTATACAATAACCCATGTTCAGTTGCATAACGCTCTTATGTGGCCAATACTGTTCTAATACCGCTGACTGACGATGAATATAATAGGATGTATTCGTAGTCAAAACCACTGGAAAAGTCACTGGAAAATTGAAAAGAAAAGTAAACTACACGAACATCGAGCCACTTTCAAGCTTCAAGGACAAAACTATTCTTTTTACAAAATGTGGTAGTTAAACAATCATAAAATGGTATCATTAAACGGGAGGTATCATTTATTGGATAATAATTTTCCAGGCGACTAATAACTTAAAGGGCGACTAACTATTTGCTACTAAAATAATAACTTGGCGACTAATAACTTAAAGGGCGACTAACTATATAATCGCTGCAAAGTCATCTACTGTTATTGAATCATTTGGGTTAGGTTTGGTTAGAACAGTAACCATTAACAAGCGAAGGCGAGCGAGCGAAGGCGAGCGAGCGAAGCGAGCGTGCCGCGGCAGCGGCCGCCGAGCGCCAGATCCCCTCTATTGTTGGTAAATTCAGTTACCAAAACAAAAGATCGATGCCAGTTTAAATTAAAATAAAGCTAAAAACTGATTATTGAGCTGCTACTTTCTACTTAAAACAATACTTCGCTGTAGCTGCCAACCTATTATTTTTAGCTGCCAACCTATTATTTTTGCTACCCGCTTTAATTATTTTTTAATCCCAAATTCAGATTAATTTGCCGCCGCGTTAAATACATGCCTTATTCATTGACTTTTCAATGAAGCAGGGAAAGGGGAAAAAGTTTTTTAATAAAACCAGATTATTCGACAGCCCTAAATGCAATGGAATTACGCAGATAATAGCTGAATCACACCCCCAAGGCGTTTGATAACCCAATTGTGACGTCGATTAGTTTTGGAAAGGTCAATTATTCAAGGGCCGATATTTTCCTCAAGGCTTTTATTTTTAGCTGAAATGTCAAGAAGCTGAATTTTAAAGAAGTTATTTTGGAGCAGTGTTAACTGTTGCTGGTGCAGAAATTGAATTTGACAACAGTTGGACACGACTGGAAGTTCGCGAACACATTCGTAAAAAGCTGGCAGTATCATCACAACGGTAATGTTTTCCCATTATTTGTTGGGTCTGTTATTATATTCTTGTATTTATTTGGTCTTATATTTCTGTATATTATATATATATATGACGGCGGGAGCGTGGGCGTAGCGACATTAGGGTCACCGTCATCGGTTATTGGTGCGGGTTCCATGAGGTAGGTGGGTACTCAGGCAAACCAGTAAAACGTAGGTTGTAGCGCAAATCACAGTCACGTTTAATCGACAATTTACAGTGGTTCGTAAGTAGCAAAGAACAAAGCTTGTACGGTGAACGTGACAGTTTTGATCGTATGATCTGATGGCGTCAGCTGCAGCAATGCGAATGAATCTCGCGTTGTTCGATCGACTCTGTCCGCGTGTAGGTATGGCGGGAAAATTAAAGCGCCACCTCACGGCGTTCACCGTACTAACCGATCAACCAATGAGAATTAAGTTAGTGTGACCAATACTATGAAATCAACGGGAAGTAATATTCAGATAATGTTGTCGTCTTGAAATCGTTTGCGACGACATATATTATATTATGGTATATATATTATATTTAAAGTTTTTAATAGGATATCCTTTTATTTAAATAATTACTGACTGCCCCGTTGGTCCAGTGGTCGCAAGCGCGACTGCTGAGCATGAGGTCCTGGGTTAAATTCCCAGGTCGGGCAAAGTGTTATTGGGATTTTCCATTAGGAGTTCCTCAGTAGCAGCCTGGAGTCTGGATGTGTGCCCGGTTGCTGGCAATAGGCTCGCCCCTTATTACATGGGACTTAAACATAACTGGCAAAATGTGGGTGTACTTTAGGTAGGAACACCTCTGCCTAACCCTTCGGGGATTACAGGCGTGATATTATGTTATGTTAAATAAATATTTATTCCACAATAATTTGCGTTATTGCACCTACCACTGCTTGTCTCTGCATCACCCAAAGTTTGACTGGTAGAAAATGCCTATGGCATTATGTGTGCTTAAAGTATTAAATAAATAATAAACTAATAAAGTTCAAATTTGTAAAACACGGTTTCTTTTGTATTCAGCTGACAGGTGTTAGGAAGGCATTCTCTCATAGGACGAACTTGAGGTATATTATTCTACTTCACATAAGCGTCATAAAAGGTCCAGCTCAAGGGGAATTGGAGGATCGTACAGTCCGCGAGGCCTAAGCTGAGCTTTGCATTTGTGTGAGTGCACCTAGTGTAGGTGTGACGTCGGCCTAGAGTGCGACGCGTCCTTAGCTTGGTTTAAACCAGTTTATACCGGTTTTTTATCGGTTTATACTCTACGTTTGGTAATCACTCACACAAATGCAATGTTCAGCTCAGGCCTCGCGGACTGTATTATGCGCGGGTATTAAAGCATAAAAAAACAACAAGCGGGTCCTTTTTTAGGCATTCTTATCTCACCTTGAAATTGGTCAATAGTTCAGATAGTATAGTGTGAACCCAGTCTAAATACAGTCTGGTCTGGAATAATAATATAGTATGTGGCTAAAAAATAGCCAACAACTACGGGTCAGTCGAGATTAAACAACGCTTCTCGCGGTCGGTTCGTGGATGGGAAGGGTTTATTTTATTATTTCATTTGAACTAGCTACGCCCCACGGTTTCAACCGCATAAGTTTCGATCCCGTGACGACAAAAAAACGGAAAGAATATCAGGATACATTTTTTTGTTTTAGCGTGAAAGTGTAACAAAAAACAAACTCATTTTCGCATTTATATTTATTTATTTAATAGTTTATGTACCTACACACATATAAACAGACAAGAAGAAAGGAACAGAAAAATACGTACAAAGGCGATGCTTATTTCTAAAGAAATCTCTTCCAGCATGCCTGCGATAGGAAAATAGACAAAGAAATGTAGACAACGTGTGTAAGAGTAGAAGAGTAAACAAAATACATAAAATAAAACTTACTAATATTATTACTAAACTAAACACTAATTTAACCTTTCAGGCCCCTTCAAGTCTTAATTATCGCGATGACGTTCCTCAAGGCCCAGGCTTATCTTAATGGCGTGACATGTTTATGACCGCGCGCGGCGGGGTGCCCAAAAAAAACGTCTCATGTTGTTTATGTGGCCACTGTGGTGGCGATAAGTTCTTTGAGTGACTAGAGAGGCGCCACGGCGTCCTTACCTTCCGCCTGACGCTGGTCCTCACCGGACATGGATGTTTCGGGAGGTTCCTGTTCAGGATAAAGCGAGAGGAAACGCCCGGGTGTCACCACTATATAGATCACCCAGAGGACACGGTGGAGCATACGGTGGAGGTCTGCCCGGCTTGGGCGGAGCACCGCCGTGTCCTCGGCGGAGGCGATCGGCGGCGGTGATCACTCGCGTCCGGCCCTGGTTCAGGGCATGGTTCGGAGCGAGAGTGCATGGCAGGCCGTCACCTCCTTCTGCGAAGCAGTAATGCTAGCGAAGGAGGAGGCAGAACGCGTGAGGGTGAGGCAAGGTTTGCACCCTCGCGCCCTTAGTCGCCGCAGGAGACGTCCCGGGCGTCGGGAGTCGCAAGCTCATTTCCGGCCACCGTAGGCGCGGGCTTGCGGACGGTGAGCGATGGGTAGCTCGCCGTCCGATAAGGACCCAGGATTTTGTGATATCTTGATTTAAAAGAGTGTCTTGGATTTGCTTGCCCGTTCTTCTCCATTGAGATATATTATGTTTTGGAATGGGCAACTAGCTTTATAATTTCCGACAATAACTGACCGACTCCTTGACTATTCAAAAATGCCTGTAAATGGTTTAATTAAATAAATACTTTGAGTTTGAGTTCAGTTTTTGGGACCATCCATAACAAATCGAGACCTCCCCGTGCCTCGAAAAGAACGTTGAGCCGTTGGTCCCGCCTGTCATGCGTAGATCTTTAACAGTCGTTAAGGGTAGTCAGAACCCCAAAAAATTGAAAACAAGTCTTATCAAAGGGGAATCGTGTAACCCAGGTACTGGGCTGTGGGGGTCAGACAGGCAGTCTCTCCACGTAAAACACTGATCTGCATCCGGTAAGACTGGAAGCTGACCCCAACTTGGTTGGGAAAAAGCTAGGCAGATTACTCCATTCTTCTACCTATATAAACTACCCTCGAAATCACTGGCAAGAAATCACATGAAACTTTAACATTGAAACATAAAGTCTCTTTATAAACATGTCTATCTACGCTCACAAAATCACGCGCGATGCAGTACGTACTTGGTCCCGTCGTAGCATTCTAAATGCTTCCATTTTCAAAGAAAATAAGATAAAAGAGGCTGCATGAATAAAATATTATTAAGGCACATGTTCACTTATGTGTAATTTAATTTAAAACGATTAAGCAATATAGAATGCTATGAGTAAGGGACGAATGGGTGGAGATCAGCACTCCTCCTCCTTCATCCTGTGCACAGTAATCGATGTTAAAGTAGTATATATGATTGTGAACAAAAAAGTCATGATTGGCTAACTCATTTCTATTTTTGTCTATACTGTCAATTACCAAGGAGTATCGTGTTACCCAGTAACCGGGTTGTGGAGGTCAGATAGGCAGTCGCTCTATGGATGCTGCATCCATGAAAAGGCTGGGCAGATGATGACTGTCAATTTATTATAAAATTGTTTGTGCGTACTTAACAAACACATTCGTCTTCTAAATAATGGGCATTCTGTCGGCACATCGCATACGCGCGTTATTGACCGCGGCCGGGAAAGGCGCGGGGTGTACCCGGTACCCAGTACCCCATACTGAACTCGGTCCGTGATGGCGAGCCTGCGCCCTCCACTCCACTCAGCTTACAGATGCGCTTCACTACGGGCAGTTCATTGTATACAAAGGTTGATCATTGTAAATTATGGTATTACACCTATTTTAAACAGTCCACTATCTTTATTATAAAGTCCCAATTTCGCCCATTCATTTACATACAATTTACGTAGATATTATGCATGTGTGACTTTGTTAATCGACGATTGCTTATAACCAAAGTCATGTTGGTATTATTTAAATTATTATTTTGTTTTAAATATTATTTGTTTTATAATTATGTGTTCAGATATGTTGCAGATTAGTGAACACGTACCCTAAGACGCAACGTCTTGAACGTTTCTTTCTGAATTCCAAATGGCATAGATAAAATGCCGTTCTTTAATATTACATAACTTGAATGAGAATGTGTTTGAAAAACTGTCAAGAAAAAACTGTTTTCCTACCATTTCCTTGTTTATATTAAAGGTTTAAAAAAGCTGTATGTTATCGGAACATAGCATAGCAAAATCAGCCTATAATGTTCCCACTGCTAGAACACAGGCCTCCTCTCGGTGAGAGGGAGTGAGCTCAACCACGCGGGCTCGGCGTGGGTTGGTGGATGTCAAATATCTTGGAATTTTTGGTTCTAGGACATGTCGGTTTCCTCACGATGTTTTCCTTCACCGTTTTGAAAGCAGTGGTGATGAAATAATTTACACAAAGTAAAAATAAGAAGAAGATTAATTTTATTTGTTCAAAAATATACAGACACTTAAATATTAAGGTGATACACTATAATACACTTTATGATCTGATATTGAACATCTGTGTCCAAACTAGATATATTATTATAAAATATCTGTATTTCAGACATCAGTGCTCTTCCCCTGTTGTAGGCGACACTTAGAAATTAAACTTTGTTTAACCATTATACACATCTATAACACATTAAAATAATAATTATTAATAACAAATTAATAACAATTAAGTCCCGTGTGGTGCCGGACGTAAAGAATAGCACCATCCCATTTCTCCCCGTGGGTGTCGTAAAAGGCGACTAAGGGACTTACTAGAGAATGGGCAGCAGCGTACTCTATGCATTTAAACACCATACTGCGATCGCCAACCCGCCTGCCAAGCGTGATTATGGCAAACCCCCCCTTCGGGGGAGGCCTATGTCCAGTAGTGGACGTCTTTCGGCTGAAGTGACGAACAAAATAATATTAAAATAAAAGCACCTGTCAGGGTTCGAACCTACGACCTACAACTCGTAAGTCGCGGCCGTTTCATTTTCATCACAGTTTTTATAGCAATAAATGTAAACAAGATCCAATCGAATGAAATCAGCTCTAATTGAGTTAAAAAGAATTGTACAGACGCCAGCACATCAAGCTACTACAATCTGTCAAATTTCGTTAATAGATTTTCAACTTTATTGCTACAGCTTAAAGTTCAAGGTTGATTGGGAAAATTTGACAGTTTCGGGTAGCTTGACCTGCTGGCGTCTGTACAGTTATTATAAAACGTAATAATAAAAGGAGGAACAGTGTTAATGTAATTAAAAATTGTTAGCGAAAACGAATATTATTTAATTTGTTTACCAGGTTTTTTCTACCTTCATTGGTTTAGGTAATTAAACAAATCGTTAAAAGGGTTTTTATAGATGACACTTTATTGTTTAAAAATACGCTGTAACTTTTTATAACCAATTTACTTTTTTTTTGATTTTTGCGATAGTTTCCTCTTTTATTATTAATGTATTTTAAACTTTATAATTTATTCTTAAACTACTCTTCATAGATACTGCTTGAGCACAATTTTTTTTTTGTTAAATTTATAATAATACTACTTATAAAATTTTGTAATCTGTCTATCGTAAAGAGCCCAAAAAGACAGGGGGTCTACTCCAAACATAAATCCGAAGTATCGGCCGAATGTTCAGCCGTTTCTTGACGACGGCTAACTATGGCTGACTACAACGAAATAAAAAAAAAACGACACTCAAAGTCAAAAATGGAAACTTTGGGAGTTATAAAATGGCCGATACTTCGGATTATCGCTTCGGAGTAGACCCCCAGGTTCTCTAAACGTCAACGAATTAAGGCTCGTATAGACTGGTGCGATATCGCGGGCGCGACGCGACACTAGTAGCACAATTTCTTTGTCGCTGTCTGCAGCTCCCGCGATATCGCGCGAGCCTGTACGAGCCTTTATTACATTACTGAATTGAAGAGCACAACTGTGTCTACGTCACAGTTGTGCTCTTCAAATTGTTTTTTAATAACATTTGAATAAATAAAAAATAAATATTATTCACTATGACGCATGATGTAGTTTGAAACACCCTATTATGAGGGCGGTGCGAGCCTTGCGCTCCATTCCGCGCCGCTCTCGGAACGCAACGCTCGCACCGCGCGTTTCAAACTACGTCATGCGTCATAAAGAATAATACTCTTTTTTTATTATATAAATGTTAATAAATATTTTTTTTTACTTTCATGAATGATTAGTAGTCATTGGATAAGAAAGAAAGAAAAGAAAGAAAAATAATTTTATTTGTCACAGAAACACGTGCAAGATATATGAAAACATGAACTGGTAAAACATAGACAATAGTCGGCAGCTGCACGTCATGACTGTGACAAGAAGGCTTGCACTCAGCATGATGCTGTGCTATGGGGGACCCACAGCACAGCGCTGATTTTCAGTGGTCACCCGAAAAATACGTACGGGACCCAAGTCAGGTTTAATGAGTTGTACATAATAGCTAACAAAATAAAATAAAACAAACAGTACTTAGAATAGAATGCCTATACAACCAAATATGTAAGAATAAATATGATTAAAAAACACAAAAATTCATCCGCTGGCATCACCATGCATAAATAAAGTAGGTACCTACCTAAAACATTTATTTCATTCGTTACACGGGACTATCAAGTGTTTTGTCTCGCTTGCACCCTGTCCTGTGCGCACCCGCACACAAAATAAAAAATAAGGGATACATGAAGTGGGCTGCCATTATAAGACTATTAAAAATGCCACGGTTGTAAGTAGAGGGGATCTAATTTCGACCAGTGAGCGACCATAATTCGAATACATATTTCAGTATTTAGCTTGTTTTTAATTTTGAGGTTAATTTCTGTCGCTGCTCGCTGTTGCTTATTACCAAGACGAGATGTCAGATGTAATAAATACATCATATGCGAGTAAGGCTCGCTAGTTTTCTAAACTTAATTAATTTTGACGTGTAAAACTGTTTTTTTTTTTCAACCAATTTGCAGTGAGTATTTTTTGATGCCCTATGATTTCCCCCCCCCCCCCCTTTTGTTATATACTTACTTGTGCATATTATTATTAATATTTTAAGTCTGTTTAGTTTTTAAATTACGAAATTAAATTAAATATTTATATTTGCAGTAATAAATAATATCATTTATCATTTGTCGTTTCTAGCAAAGAATAATCCAAACCTTGAAAAGTGAGGAAGGGATTACGTCAAACAGCACATCCATATAATAATTCTGAGTTGGCTATTTATATACTTAGACGCACAGTCTTTCTGAAAATTGGAATGCAACAATCGGATTCTGAATGTAGGTAACGTCGTAAATAGGCTCTATCAAATATTTCGCTGTTATGATTAATATTTTATCAATATTATTAAATAAAATTTTGAAATATTTCTCTGCGTTTTAAAATGTTGAATATGAATTTGCAATAAATTTAATTATATTTAATAATTTTTCATGGGTTTATAATCAAACAAACCGCTTAGACTTTTCCCAGCTATGCTGGGACGAGCTTCATAGCAATATCGATTAATTATTAATCTTACGAGTATTTAGTGATATTGATAAATTTATCAAAACAGCGAAATATGTGATATTATTTGAAGTCGCCAACGTTGCCAAGATTATTTCCATTGAATTACTTTTTCATAAAATCATGACATTGGGGAACAAATCTAACATAGAAAGATGTATTAATGATTCTAATGATTAATATAATTCTGTAAATACATACCTGACATTGACCTGCAAATTGGAAAAAAACGTACGAAAATTTGAATTTCACGGGCTACAGCTGCGGATTCATCTTAACTATACATATATTTCTTTAGCCCAAAAGATGGCCACGTTGATCGCGGCTTCAGTACCGTTCTTTACATCCTCAAATGTGCTGGAGTAGGGACACTGGACAGTTTTCTGATACGAGTAAAGAAGCAGATTCGCGAGATTAACAATACGTCTGTTACTCTCTTCAGCATGGAAGGCAACTGTAGTCGATTCTATAAGGTTCCATCTTGTGTTTCATCTTTAACACGTGTCAGGCAAAACCAACCTTTTGTACACACGGCTACACATCAAGCTATACATTTCCAGTTTACGCTGATCTCTTATACTATTCTAGATCTGCTTATTCTTAGACTTCACACTTTCTTCAAATCAAATAAAATAATTTATTTCCTTGAATATGGGTACATTGATGCATACAACAAAAGTTTTTTAAACAATATCCTAACTAAACAGGTTTGCAAATATCTATTATAGTAAAAATATTTCTCACATTATTCATTAAATTTAACTATTATATTAATATTAAATTATTTATTAATTATATAATTTTATTATCATTACTTAACTTTGACTTTGAAAATTCTTTGCTTCTTATAATAATATATAATATTAGGTAATTTATTGTAAATATTTTAGGGCTAAGCTATGTTTGTTTGTCAAACATAGCTGTTCTATGGCGTATTGCACAAAGTGTACTGGCAAGCCTAGTACTTTTTAATGTTTCATATTTTATTTATATTATTTCTAACGTCTAATGCTAGTGCATAGATAAACAGTGATGGGATAGAAAATATTTTTAAATTTATAAAATGTGGTTTACAAAAGTATCTGTAGGTTTTAATGCATATATTGCCACGGTGGTAGGCTACAGAATGTCAACTACTTAACTACGATCCTAACATAACTTTTGCTTCGTTTACGCTCATACATCTTCAGTGCTATTCTGGAACCATCTCACCGTGAAAACTTAGGTGAAGTGAGCGTGGAGTGAACTGTCAGTGAGATTTTTTCAGAATAGATCAGCTGTACCAAGAGTGTAAGTTTGCAAGTGAGTAAACGTAACTAGCGTGTTTGCGTTAAGACTTTTATTTTCACCCTTATATTCTTAGCATTATGATCTATCGGTCAAATTATAGCGCAAACGAAATAGTTAAGTTTACTCTCTTGCAAACTTACACTTGGGGTACTGTTCATGCACGCTCGTTGTGAGTACGTACTATGCATCTGTCCTTTCTGAAGAACATCAACAATAAGGTCACAATACTTATGTTATTTTACAAGGCAGATGTGAGTGGAAATGCCGGGGCATTTCCTTGTAAAATACCTTTTGTCCCTACTTCATTATCCCAATATTATTTCAAGCCATCAGTGAAGCGTAAAATATTTTGACAATGAAATTACTTCGTTGCAAAGAGGCAAACGCTTTTGAGAGCAAGTTGACAAATTGACAGAATATCTTTGAAGTTTTAAGTGAATATTCAAGACTACACCTCGTTTGAAAGTATTCTGGAGATCCAGTCAATTGAATTGAGTAAATAGAGAGACGTATCGACTCTGTGTTTGTTTATTTGATAGATGTTTATTGTAATGATGTGGTGAGTTGAAGAATCCATTTTTTTCGATGGGCGAAGATTTGAAACACAAAGAATTGTTTTGTAAAAATGCCTACAATAAACCTGTACTTAATTTTCATTACATTCATATCCGGCGTGCGTGTTTGACGTACATAATCAGCCTATAATGTTCACACTGCTGGGACACAGGCCTCCTTTCGGTGAGAGGGATTGTGGCATAATCCACCACGTGAACCCAGTGCGGGTTGGTAGATGTCACATGTCTTCAAATTTTTGGTTCTAGGACATGTAGTTTCCTCACGATGTGTTCCTTCACCGTTTTGAGAGCAGTGGCGATGAAATAATTTACACAAAGTAAAGCGCCTGCCTGGGTTCAAACCTACGGCCTACCACTGAACCACCACATCAGCACTGCTCTCGTATGTATTACGTAAACGAAGGAAAAGGAAAATGTAAGAATCGTAGCGTAAAAGGTGGCGCGGGCATCCTGTACTTTCTGCATAACCCCATGGGAAGAAGAGAAGAAAGAAGAAGAGTTTATTATGTATGTGTATAAAAATTTTCATTTTTATAAAATCACCAACACGTCTGGTAGTCTCAATGAATATAATGATTCTTCCTTTTCGGAGAAACTATTTACAATGCGAATGAGTATGGGCAGCAGCGTTCTCTATTTATTTTAACACCATACTGCGATCGCCTACCCGCCTGCCAAGCGCGGCGATTATGGCAACCCCCCCATTAGGGGAGGCCTATGTCCAGCAGTGGACGTCTATCGGCTGAAATGATGATGATGTTTTACAATGCTTGCAGTTATAGGTTGTAAGGCTGGCTTACAAAACTGCGTTCTATGTTCGATTAGAAGCAGTATAATTTATTATTATTTTGACCATTTAAGTAGTACATTCATGTATACAGACAAGAAGAAAGAAACGGAAATATACGTACACAAAGAAATCTCTTCCAGCATACCTGCGATAGGACCAAGGATAAAAAGAGATGTATTTAAGAATAAGACAAAATAAAATTTATAAAATAAAACAATCCACTTATACTTAATAAAACAATTAATACTGCGATAATAATAAACAAAAAAAAACAAAACAAATTAATATAATTATACATCGTGGCATTTTAACCGTCTTACAACGGCAGCCCACTTCATGTGTCCAATGACTACTAATCATTCATAAAAGTATTTTTTTAAATTACCATTTGAATTATTAAAAAGTTTTTTTTTTAATTATTCGAAAGTTTAAAAACAAATTTTCTCAACTCAAACTCATTTTTTTTTTGTTTTTTCGTATTTAGAAGTCGATACAGATCAAGTCTATGGAGTTTTGCAAGTTATTATAATGTAACCCTAAATGAGACATATCATCAATATAGTTTACAAAAGCAAACACAAAGGAGACGTTCACGAAATGTATGGGGCTTGGTACTAAAATAATTGAAAATTTTAACAGCTTTCTGACCTATATAGGCTGTAAGAGGGTAATTATTTTGATGTCTTTGGGGATTTAATTTTTTTTTACAGACGCTCGTTTTTTATAAAACAAGTGTTGAAAAATAAAATGTTCTACAAGCATTATTTATATTTTAGGGATGGCAGCCCTGTGGAAAAAGACGTGACAATGACAACGTCAGTCAGCAGGACTCGGCTTGACATTTGCAGCGGAGATTTAGTCCGAGTTTACAGCTTTAACTTTTTTCGATACGTTTTGTTATTGCATTGTCATGATAATCAATATGTTTTGTCTTAATTTCATGGAGCTGCAGCTAAAATTATAATAAAATCTCAAAATATTTAATAGAAACGGAAACATTAGCCACATAAAATAATTATATTGCATAGAAATGAATAAATAAAGACTATGTGCGTTTTGTTTGTATTGAAACATTTTTCACTTTTTCACAAAAACAGGCGCCTGAAAAAATCAGGTTTAACTATAATCGAGTAGCATAATAAATAAGCTTTCTAATAAGGTATATCACATTAGCGTTTAAAAATCGTCGGAATATTATACCAATTTTGACCTCTCCTTTAAAATCGCTGCCGCGGAATGCAACCTATTCAAAGAGTAGTTAAACTCAAACATTTCGTAGAAGCTTGGAATTTCACTCCCAAACAAAAAGTACATGTACACAGTGCACTTTAGTGAAACGTTTGAAACGAAACGAAATGCTCTGAGAAACTAAATATCGTTTGAACTAGGAAATCTGTACGGTATATTATTTTAAACTAACTTTGTGACTGCTTCTGACTATTCAGGATTATATTCGGTCCACTTACTGCCGGAAAATTTTCGTTTTGACTGAAAGTAAATTTTAGAATCTGCATATACGTCCAAACAGTGTTTCACCCTACTTGGACGTGTATACAGATTCTAAAATTTACCTTGTGGTTCCGCAGTTGGGATGAATCTATCCCGAGAACAAACTTAACGTTGAAATTGAAAAACATGTTCTCCCATACATCGATACAGATCACGGCCAACATTCCAACTGCAAATGTTAGTTGGTCAACTATTACTCGTTACCTAACTTGTAAAGCCTACTTTGCTATGATAGTTTTCCTTTTAATTTCGTTATATAAACTACTGCCATGAATTTTTCACATATCATAATTATAATATCCAAAAATAACAATTTCGCTGGCACATGACTCTGCTTCATATTACCTAAACTTCACAGAATTGATTGGAGTCGATACTTAAGGCTGCTATCACAAAAAAAAACGGTTGTCGTCAATTTCTTATCTAATTGTGAGAAAGTTTGAAATAATTGAAACATTAAGTCTGTGTAACTATAAAAGTACAGTTTTCGTGGTGATAAACCATCCGTGTCAGTCTCAGCAGCTGTTAATAGTTTCATCACTTTTGCGCTCTCGAAAATATAGCTTATTTCGCCGTTCATTTACTTAATGAAGATATTGTATAATAATAAAATAAAATTTTGATTTTATCACACGTTAAGCTGAAGCCCAGTGTGTGATTTTTAAAATTCTTGGTGTGGTTTGTTAAATAATAGGAAAAAAAAACATTACCGACAGTGTTTTTTAAAAAAATATAGGTTTCTTAACATTATTTTCTGAGACTATTTGTAACATTTTGACAGTTAATTTTGCTACCTTTTTGAGTTGAACATGTCTCCTTACATAAAATATTTTTAATAACTTCTATGTTATAAATATTGAAGAAAAATGTTCCAAAACTCAAAACAATATCATCAATTTTGTGTGAAGAGGCAACGGAAATTATTTTTTACAATATTATAAACCAACATTTTCGAATAAAAAATTGGTACCAATGGAGATGAAGGCGTAATCTATCTGTGGCAATTATTAGTTACATTTGGTTTAGTTAAATTTTGCCAGAATTTTTGTCAGATTTTGTGCGATAAACAAAATAAACTAGATTTTCTCAATTCATACTCCCAGTAATAACACTACCAGCTGTCGTTCACCCCCCAAAAAACTCTTAAGCATCATACCTACACAAAAAAAGTTCAAAATCATGACATATTCTGTTTTGCCTCCTTGCTAATTCATTTGTTCTGGCCCTGTGTGCATTCAAAAAAAGTTAGTTGTTACATCTTGACAGGAGGGACAAGACAAATTGTTCACTGACACGAAGCGAAAAGGGTACTAACTTAGATCGTAGAAGGGAATATTCCAAGGCTTATTTGTCACCTGTATATGACCAGAGTGTGTACGAAAAGTCATTGCAAACAAAGTACAATTTAAGTGAGCAAATAAATCCCAAGATTTCATTACTTAGTTACTAGTGCTGTTTTTGCCGAGGCGTATCGTGTTACCCAGTTACTGGGTTGTGGTGGTCATATAGCCAGTCACTCCATGTAAAATACTGGTATTCACCTGCATTCGGTTAGACTGGAGACCAACCCAAGTATAGTTTGGAAAAAGGCTAGACTTAAAAAAACCGGCCAAGTGCGAGTCGGACCACGCACAATGAAGGGTTCCGTAGTTAGGATAAATTTATCCCTAAAACAAACTTAACATTGTAGTTGAAAAACAAAAGTTTGTAATCGTAAAAAAATGTTCTTTTTATGTGATAAAACTACAAATTAACAATTTTCGGACTTTTTCCTTTACTTGTGCTGTGAGACCGTGCTTTTGCCCAAATTTCATGATTTTAGGTCAACGGGAAGTAGGTACCCTATAGGTTTTGATTTATGTGCGAGATATTCGCAATTTTTTTTTATGTGATAAAACTACAAATTTTCAATTTTCGGACTTTTCCTTTATTTGTGCTGTAAGACCTTGCTCGTTGTCAAATTTCATGATTCTAGGTCAACGGGAAGTACCCTATAGGTTTTGATTTATGTGCGAGATATTCTCATTTTTTTTTTTATATGATAAAACTACAAATTTACAATTTTAGGACTTTTTCCTATATTTGTGCTGTAAGACCTTGCTTTTTGCCAAATTTCATGATTGTAGGTCAACGGGAAGTACCCTATAGGTTTTGATTTATTTGCAAGTATCGAAATATGTCCGCCGTGTTTTCTTATTGCGTTGATTTGGAAGCTTGATTTTTTTAGAGCTTCAAGGGACCATAGACTTACGTATTAGATATTAATTTCAACTAGACTAGACTAGATTTCAACACGCGTTCCTAAGAAAAATGGTCTTGACAGACTGACAGACAGACAGACAGACAACGAAGTGATCCTATAAGGGTTCCCTTTTTTCCTTTTGAGGTACGGAACCCTAAAAACGAGCGAGCTTTACAAGTATAGTTGCATATATAATGATGTGTAACATCTGACATCTCACCTTGGTAATAAGCAACTGAGCAGCGACAGAAATTAACCTCAGAATTTAAAAGAGCTAAATACTGAAATATTTATTTGGATTATTGTTCACTACTAGATTAAACTTGATATTAAAAAGTACTTACTTATTCCAAGCTCAAGTTGTCACTTCTTGTTACACACTCCCATCCCTTTTCACGAAATTACTCCCTCAGAAAGCGAGAGGAAAGAACTTAATAAACATCAAAAGGATTGTTTATTTTTATTTACTTTTTGACTTATCCACTCTTTCTTTAATCCAGGGGCTCACAAGCGTGACATATTCTCATTCGCCGCTTATTACCGCGGCTTGGTTACATTTTTCATACGAAACCGTTTTTATGACGTGTTTGATACCTTAAGACATGTCTTTTCCTATTATTTTGGTAACTTCTAGAAACATATGTTATGTTACTTTAAGTTTTCCATACCCCTTTTTTAGGGCTCCGTACCCAAAGGGTAAAGCGGGAACCCTATTACTAAGGCTCCGCCGTCTGTCTGTCCGTCTGTCACCAGGCTGTATCTCATGAACCGTGATAGTTAGACAATTGAAATTTTCACAGATGATGTATTTCTATTGCCGCTATAACAACATATACTAAAAAACAGAATAAAATAAATATTTAAGGGGCTCCCATACCACAAACGTGATTTTTGTGCTCGTTTTTGCTCGATATTGATAACGACAACAGGTAGACGCTTGAAATATTCACAGAATATTAAGTTATATATTTACTTTAAAAATAAATAATTAAATTAAAATAAAACAAATATTTAAAGGGGGCTCCCATACAACAAACGTATTTTTTTTGCCATTTTTATAGATACGGAACCTTTCGTGCGCGAGTCCGACTCGCACTTGTTTTCAAACTATACGATAATAGATGATGTTGTAGTTGAAACTTATAAGGTCAGCAACGGTGATAGCGGAGCAATCATAGTAAAATTAGTAAGCAATGGTGCCCATTCTTCTCCTTAGGAAACTACCTTTTGGAATAGGAAAGTCAATTCAATTTTCTTTTCCTGAAATTTTTTGCTTTCAACATTGCCTTTGGTGTCATTGAAATTAATTATTTGACTTTAAGTTTGACTTTGCAGCTGATTCCCGAAGATGCATCGGAACTACAATGACATAGATATCGTCACTCATCGTGTTTTTAAAATAACGTTAAAGATGTTAAAGACCTACTAAAATCTAATTAAAAAGTAATAATGGGACGAACAATGGTCATTTGCTTATAGACTTGGTTGCTCCGCTTCTTTTCCTCAACCGAAGCATGCAGAAGGCGGTTCACCGTGACCTTAATTTTTTAACTTAAGGTATATCTATTCATTCACGAAATCTCTTAAGAGTT
Organism: Tiliacea citrago; assembly: GCA_963921375.1. NCBI lineage: Eukaryota > Metazoa > Arthropoda > Insecta > Lepidoptera > Noctuidae > Tiliacea > Tiliacea citrago. The sequence continues at coordinate 4,889,280 of OY992801.1, forward strand.
CATTGTACTCGTCATTGTGAACAACTTTTACTGTGGGACCAAACCTGAAATCGCGAAAAGAAAATCAGTTGTTACATTTTGACGAGTTACGCGAACATTATTATGTAGGGAACAGCAGATTTTTTCGCGATTTCAGTTTCTGTCCCATAGTAAAAGTTGTTCATAATAATGAGTACAATGACCCTGTAAGAGATTTCGTGTATGAATAGATAGACACAAAATAGGCTTATAAAATCAAAGGCAGCTAAGCGCCATACATTCGTAAAATGAGTTATCTATGGCGCCATCTGCTTTGGTTAGTTACGCACGCTTTGATATCTTCATGTTATTAACAAATGCAGCTAAACTGCCTATAAATTCAATTCGAAAACTGATGTTGGCATCAAAAACAGCTACGTTTCAACCAATAAGGATTAAATACAGCTAGGCGTCACGCCGGCCAATCAGAGAACAGGATTTATAAGATTCATCATGGCCGCCGCCATACATTTTGTGTGCACGTTAAGTCCAGTTTTTGGCTAATATCTTGTGGTTTTAGTGAATTAACGTGATTAATTTTATATTAAAACACGAGTGTGGATACCCATGGAGGTCCCAGTAACACCAGCAAGTGCGGGCAAGGCTCGTAAAAGTACAAAAAACCCCGAGAAATGGAAGGCTAACATAGCTAAGAAAATTAGGTTAGTGATGTGACTGATTCGATACTATTCCGATATCATAATATTAAATTTATTAACCGTTGTAAAGACAAAGTATTTTCTTGGATTCTTACAACCTATTACACAACATAAACACTATTTTATTAAACGGAATAAAGTCGTGTATGTATAGGTAGGTATACTTTTCCGCGCTTTTAAAATAGTGCATGATGCTCAAGCTCTTTAATACTACTACAGCCATATATGTTTTGTTTTACAGGTACATGCCACAGGAAGCACCAGAACGAATAATCTGTACACATAAAAGTACAAAACTAAAATGTTCTACTTTGACAATGCCTGACATTATAAAATTCCATCGCTCTTTTTATTCCACAAGTGAAAAGAGCGTACAAGATGCTTTGATACTGAAGTGTTTTAAAGCCAAGAAGGTAAAAAGAAGGCGTCCTACCAAAAATGAAAGATGGGGCAGAGACTTTAATATCAAGTATCATATTATAAGAGAACGCCATGAGTTTGTTCCTGTTTGCCAAAAAGCATTTTTGAAAATACTTGGCATTACGAAATATCGTGTAGAGTATGTTTTGAAACATTTATTTTATACAGGAGAGATTGCCAAGGAACGACGGGGGGGTAACCGAAAGATAAATAAATATAAAGATCAGAAGAAATCCGTTCGTCAATATATTATGAAACTAAAATGTATAGAGTCGCATTATTGTCGCTCGGCTACTCAAGAACGCAAATATTTATCTAGTGACTTGAATATTAACAAGCTGTACAACATATTTAAAGATGAAAATCCTCAGTCTCCTGTAAAACAATCATACTTTCGCTATATTTTTAATAGGGAGTTTAATTTGGGTTTCGGTAACCCTAAGACTGACGTCTGCTCAACTTGTATAGAATCAAACGAGAAAATCAAAGCAGAAAACGATCCAGCCAAGAAAAATGAACTCATGACGTCACTGAGAGTGCATAAACTACGAGCAAAGGCGTTCTTGAAAATGATGCAGGAAAAAAAAGACGACATGATAACATTTTCCTTTGACTGTCAGAAAAACAGTCCACTACCTCGAATTCCAGACCAGAGCGCTTATTATAGTCGACAATTTTACCTTTATAATTTTACCATTGTACAAGGAACCTCTAAAGACAAACTTAACAAGGATACAACCTTCGCCTACACCTGGACTGAAAACGAATTTGGTAAAACAGCTAATCAGATATCATCAGCCGTTTATGATCGATTAAACAAAACTAATTTAGCAGGTATCACCGTCATATTTGCCGACGGATGTGGTGGCCAAAATAAAAATAGCATAATGCTAGGTATGCTATCTAAATGGCTATTGGACCACACGACTGTCAAAAGTATTGAAATAATATTCCCCGTAACCGGACATAGTTTTATGCCTCCGGACAGAGTCTTCGGTAACATATAAAAGGTCATAAAGAAACGAGAAGTAATCATACAACCAGAAGAATATTGCAACGTTATTTCCAGTAATGCGACGGTCACGAATCTAAGGGATATTGAAATATTCGACTTCAAAAGCGCCACTCAAAAGGTTTTTAACCCGACAGCAAAATGGCCATTCAAAATAACGCAATGCAAGAGATTTGTTATAAAAAGATCAAAGACGCCAGGAAACACACTTATCCGCGGCGAGCTGTTTTATTTAAGCAATTTAAGTAAATCTTCAAATGTTTGTAAAACCGGTCAAAAAACAAGCATGCTTCGCCCTACCACCATTTCATTGGGAGCGCCTGTGACGCGTGCGAAAATAACCGACGTTGACAAATTGTTACAAAAGCATTTTGGATTGGACTGGAAAGAAAGAGACGATTTAAAATTTTATTTAGGTATTATTAGAGGGCCAACTTCGGAAGAAAATCAAGATTTAGAGGAAAGTTTGTGCGAAGGAATAGCAGAAGAGTCACCAGATTTAAGAGTATAGTAGTAACTTATTAGTAATCTGTGGTATAATGAAAATAATAGTACCTAGGTATGTAGGTAGTTATGCTGATTATTTTAAGAATTTATTAAAATGTGTCAAAATATTGTTGTATTTACTTTATCGAATTGAAATGAACATCACTAATCGAAGCAAATCAAAATGGCGGCTGTCATTATCAAACTCAGCTATATCCAGTTAGTCCAAATCAAATACAGCTAAGTCCAATAGTGAGGATCAAATACAGCTAAGTGGGATTTTATTTGCACTCTAGACTCAATATGGAAGGAGTTTTATTATTTTTAATTCAGATTATGAATAATGTTCTCCATCTTTATAAATCTGATTTTAAAATATTAACTTAATATTATTATATTAACTTGACAATATTATCGGTTTTTTTTGGTTCCTGAGAATTTGACCGACTTGGACTTAGCTGCCTTTGATTTTATAAGCCTGCCTGGAGCCTGTATGAATAGATAGCCTTTTATAAGCCTGTATGAATAGATAGACACAAAGGAGATGTCCGCTTTTTGTATGGGCGTTGGTTTTTTATTCCGAGAAAAATCTAACCAGTGCCAAACTACACTTAAATAAAAGCGACATAAATATGAAATTTGTAACCACTGAAATAATATTTTTAGACCCCTCCATTTAAGAGAAATAATATAAAATATTTAATGTTAGTACATATATGTTATTTGTTGATGGCAACCTAAATAAAATCTCCCACACACTTTGACAATGTCTAATTTGACAGCTGATTATATTCGTCTGTCAAAATATGACATAAAGTGTTGACTGACAGGCATCATCCGTCTGATCCGTGTGCTGTCAAGTGCTGTGATGCTGTCACACTTGTCACAGGTCACACTGTCTCGTCTCGTGCATTCGTGATAACCAGTGTTCTCGTATTTTAATTTGTGCTTTCATTGATTTTACTGACTTGGCTTTTCACAACGGATTCTTCTACTTTGCACATGATTAGGATACCAGTAGCTTATGAACCTTTAACCCTGACGACATTGCTTTTTCATAACGGTTATTTGATACCGCACGCGTCGGATTTAAAACCCCCAATGTAAGTACTGTTCTTTATTCTTATTTAGCTCCCTATGGGTTTTATTTGCATAACCTTTGCCTCTTTTAAGTCCACTGACAGTCTGCAATCATTAACATCCATTTCTATTTTCAGATTATTGTTACAGTTATGGCTCTCTGCATGAATTGCAACATAGCCACACATGTTAATCAGCAGTAGGAATATAACGCTTTAAGCATGAGCCCTGAGATAGTCTCAATAATTGAAGAATGGACTGCTCAGGAGGTAATGTAAATTACCTAAATGTAACTTTTTTTTTAATATTTTGGTACAAGTCTTATGTTGAAAAAGATTATACAGCACTAATTTGCTCATGCAGAAAAACGATACTGTGTTCTAAACATAAATTATTTTGTTTTTAGGTAACAGACGGAGATTGCATCAACCTTTTGCTGATAGAACAGAGTAACAGAAACGACCATAACATTGGTGACCGACAGCTGGGTGATCAATCAGTATGTGTGTGTTGTGGTGTTTCTATCTCAAGAAGAACAGGTAGGCGCTCTCGTCCCTTACCTGATGGTCATCCTGAGCGGGCTTATATAGCTAGCATCATCAACCCCTGTCAGGTAAATACGTAAATTAAATATTTTCACTTGATAATATTGTATTACTGATTACTGGAACACACAATAAATGAAAACTTAATTTCAGATCCCTGCTTATGCTCGAGCATGTAATACCTGCTGGCAACAAGCTCCACCAAGAGAGCAACCACCAAGAGAGGCTCAAGTGACTCAAGACAATGTAGAAAGTAGGTCTAGCTCTGTGGCTGAACCTGTAAGTGCACTCAGTTCAGAAATTGATTTTGTCACTGTAGTTCAAAATGAGAACAGGTATGGAGAACTAGATTATTACAGTCGGACACCGGATTCATCAAATCATTGTTTTGTTCCCGAGTGTATAAATCTGAAACGTTTGAGAGTACCCATGTACCTTAGAAAACGAATATTAATTGACTATAAATTATATGTCTCACCCATGTCTCACCTAATGCCCGAGTATGTGAAGGACATTTAAGTGTTTATAATTGGGAACTGTTGAATGAATTTCAGTTCACAACGCAATTTACCCTGAATCATGTTGTAGAAATGTTAGATTTATTAAGAAAAAAACAATTAACATTATTGATTTTGAAAATGTGGAAAATATGAATAACCATATATGTCATTACTGGACAGACTTGACTGTACTGAATTTTTTAACAATACTCAGCATTATTACCAATCAATTATCAGCTGTTTGTCGAAAACCAAAAACGGCTTTAGGATTATACCTTATGAAAATAAGAACTGGGGAGCCAATTAGACGAATAGCATCATTGGTTTGTATAAATAAATCAGTAGCATGCAGTTATATGAAAAAGGCACGTAATTGTATGAAAGAATTTTATGTACCAATACATTTAGGTGTCAATCGTATTTCTCGAGCAAGCCTGTCCAGTAGAAATCTTTTAATCCCACAGGGTCTTTTTGGAACAGCAGAAAATAACCCCATAGTTATTTGCGATGGAACCTATGTATACTTACAGAAATCGTCAAATTATCTGTTCCAAAAAAATTCATACAGTTTACACAAGTTTGCAAATCTTGTTAAACCTTTTTTGCTGGTGGCCACCGATGGCCACATTATAGACATATTTGGTCCATACACAGCCACAACATCTGATGCTACAATTATGAAACTGCTGTTCCAAAATGAAAATTCTAATTTAAGGCAATGTTTTGGACAGAATGATGTATTTATTCTTGACCGCGGCTTTAGAGACTATCCCACTGCTCAGATCTTTGGGATATTCTGTCTACAAGCCACAGACCCTAAGTGAAGGCGAAACTCAATTATCAACTGAAAAAGCCAATAGATCTCGACTAGTGACACTGCAGGTGGGTGGTAGAAGTTGTAAATGGTTGGTTTAAACGGGATTTTAAAATCTTTAGAAATAAATATTTTAATATTGGGTCTAGAAATCTTATGGATGATTTTAAAATTGTAGGAGCCATTTTAAACCATTTCCATCCCATTTTGACTGACCGTCCTGATGCCCAAGCTATACTGGACAGAGCTAATCAGAGAATGGCCATGCCAAATTATTTAGCTGACTATGTGATTGGGCATCAGCTTAATAGACGCCGAGCCAGTTTCGTACAGATAAATGCTCAAATACCACAGCTGAATATGTTCCCTACGATGGACATGTCAGATTTAGTTCTATTTAGCTTAGGAATTTATCAAATTAAACAGGCTCGCTCTTATTATGGGGAACATATTCGGCCGAACGGTACTTTTACTGTAGAAGTAAGTGAAGATTTACTATTAATAAACATTCCAGGCATTTCGTTATCACATGAAACAGCTTTGATCAGAGGACGAATAAAGTCACGCCACTATAGTAATAGAGTGTATTACACATATATTTTACTCAAAGTGACAGAGACTAGTTGGCAAAGCTGTTTATCTGACTATTATTGCAGTTGCATAATTGGAAAAAGAACTGTTGAAAGCTGTGCTCATGTGATGACAATTGTCTGGTATCTTGGATGGGCCCGGCATCAAAATGATATAATATCTCCACCTGCTCAGTTTCTCGACAATATTTTAACAAGAAAAGACATTGAAAATGAAGAAAATCAATAAATGAATATCTAAGACTATACAAAGTTTTATTTCATACCAAAACTGTAAGCCGACGTTCGCACGGACATAAAAATATCGCGACGGGATTTTATCGCGCAGTGCATTTTCAATGCTCTGCTTGGCGCCGAGAGTTGAAAATCCAACAGTGTGTTTTTTGAAGCGCTGGGATACACTGTTGGATTCTCAACACCGGGAGGTGAAAATGCAGTGCGCCAAAAAAAATCGTCGTGGTATTTTTACGTTCATACGAACGTCTATTTTTGGCATAATAATTCAGTTTTTCAATAGCATATTTTGCTGAAAAGCTTTTCATCTACTTCCGATCTCGATTCCAAGTCATAAAAAAGGAATTCCCCTACGTAATTAAAAAATGTTCTCAATCAGTAGATACTATTAACATATTAAAATAATTACTTATTACAACTTGCACATAAACATTCTAAGTAGCCATGATCATACCTATAGAGTGCCCTTTCAGTTCTAAAAGGTTAGACTAAACATTTTTGACTGAAAATACCCCATTTCATCCTATTTCTTATTGTTTACTTTGTCATAATCATCCATCAAATATCTAAAGACAATAATGACAGTGCCATGTGTCAATTTTGACAAGTTTTGTATTTGTTTAGGGTGTGTTCACTTTAATATACTAGTTAGTTAGAAATGTTTGTTCGTTTTAGGAGTAAATTCACACTAAAATAAAAAAACGATTTTTCCAAAAATGGAGGCCTTTAAAAATGTATGTTATAGTTAGAAACACTAGCTTTTGGGTTGTCTATCCAAATATATTTAACTGATCCTGGTTAGAATTATTGAATAATAAAAAACCATTTTTGGACATGTCCTTTTGTGTCTATCTATTCATACACGAAATCTCTTACAGGGTCATTGTACTCATTATTAAGAACAACTTTTACTATGGGACAGAAACTGAAATCGCGAAAAAATCTGGTGTTCCCTACATAATAATGTTCGCATAACTCGTCAAAATGTAACAACTGATTTTCTTTTCGCGATTTCAGGTTTGGTCCCACAGTAAAAGTTGTTCATAATGACGAGTACAATGACCCCGAAAGAGATTTCGTGAATGAATAGATATACCTTAAGTTAAAACATTAAGGTCACGGTGAACCGCCTTCTGCATGCTTCGGTTGAGGAAAAGAAGCGGAGCAACCAAGTCTATAAACAAATGACCATTGATCGTCCCATTATTACTTTTTAATTAGATTTTAGTAGGTCTTTAACATCTTTAACGTTATTAAAAACACGATGAGTGACGATATCTTGTCATTGTAGTTCCGATGCATCTTCGGGAATCAGCTGCAAAGTCAAACTTAAAGTCAAATAATTAATTTAAATGACACCAAAGGCAATGTTGAAAGCAAAAATTTTCAGGAAAAGAAAATTGAATTGACTTTCCTATTCCAAAAGGTAGTTTCCTAAGGAGAAGAATGGGCACCATGGCTTACTAATTTTACTATGATTGCTCCGCTATCACCGTTGCTGACCTTATAAGTTTCAACTACAACATGATCTATTATCGTATAGTTTAAAAACAAGTGCGAGGCGAACTCACGCACGAAAGGTTCCGTATCTATAAAAATGGCAAAAAAAATACGTTTGTTGTATGGGAGCCCCCTTTAAATATTTGTTTTATTTTAATTTAATTATTTATTTTTAAAGTAAATATATAACTTAATATTCTGTGAATATTTCAAGCGTCTACCTGTTGTCGTTATCAATATCGAGCAAAAACGAGCACAAAAATCACGTTTGTGGTATGGGAGCCCCTTAAATATTTATTTTATTCTGTTTTTTAGTATTTGTTGTTATAGCGGCAATAGAAATACATCATCTGTAAAAATTTCAATTGTCTAACTATCACGATTCATGAGATACAGCCTGGTGACAGACGGACAGACAGACAGACAGACGGCGGAGCCTTAGTAATAGGGTTCCCGTTTTACCCTTTGGGTACGGAATCCTAAAAAAGGGCCATGGAAAACTTAAAGTAACATAACATATTTCTAGGAGTTACCAAAATAATAGGAAAAGACATGTCATATGGTATCAAATACGTCATAAAAACTGTTTCGTATGAAAAATGTAACCAAGCCACGGTAATAAGCGGCGAATGAGAATATGTCACGCTTGTGAGCCCCTGGATTAAAGAAAGAGTGGATAAGTCAAAAAGTAAATAAAAATAAACAATCCTTTTGATGTTTAATAAGTTCTTTCCTCTCGCTTTCTGAGGGAGTAATTTCGTGAAAAGGGATGGGAGTGTGTAACAAGAAGTGACAACTTGAGCATGGAATAAGTAAGTACTTTTTAATATCATGTAAATAGTAAGTACTTTATAATAGCATGGAATTAGTGTATACTACTAGAGGATCTTCAAAATATAAATAGAATTTGATATTCCTACCTATGAGTATAAAGTTCATCATTCAAAAAATAAAGCACTGATGAAATTCTTAATTTTCAGGTTGAGTCTTTATAAAATGACTTTGGTACACATACCTAAGGATATTGATTTTTGATTAGCTTTAGTACTTTTTTAAAAACACAACCCCACACATCAGACAAAAAGCATTTTTTTTAATATTTAAAAAAGTACTAAAGCTAATCAAAAATCAATATCCTTAGCTATGTATACCAAAGTCATTTTATAAAGACTCAACCTGAAAATTAAGAATTTCATCAGTACTTTATTTTTTGAATGATGAACTTTATTCTCATAGGTAGAAATATCAAATTCTATTTATATTTTGAAGATCCTCTAGTAGTAATAAAGATTTAATAAGATATTAGTGACAGTTTCGAATTAGGATGAGAGGGAATTTATTAATTTTTATGAGCTTATAAAGTCTAGACGAGACAGGGTAATTTATTTCATATAGTCGGTGGGAGAGTGCCCAGTCTGATGACGAGCTCTTAAGGACCGTGCGGGAGGCACAAATCCTGCAACAACAACTTTAATTATAACAAAATGAAAGTGTTATTTAGCCTATGGTATATTGAAATAGTCACGGTTGAAAAAAAAAATATCACCTGCCTTGTCTATTCCCAACAATTTGTGGGTCGCGCTGATTTACTCGAAACTTAGGTGGCCGAGATGACGGCCCTCGCATGACGGGCATGCGGTGGACACACGGTAATAGTAAATGTATGTATCGCTACTTCCGCGCCGTCAAGTTGTCATGTTTGCGGTGACGTCCCGTTTACTTTGTTAAGTTAAAATTACGCCTTCTATTTAATTGAACTTCTAATAAGTCCCTTCTTGCGCTCCTAAAAATATTATTGATCACTCTAATACAATGATTGCATCTCTTTATGTGGATCTCAAATAATTCCTATTTTAGGGTCCTTAACACTAAATAACTTTTCATGAAAACAATCATGGTGCGATAGAGAACAGGGCTATGTTGATATAATTATTAGATAGTTAAATTTGATTGTTAAATACGATGGCATTATTAGTTTTTCAAAAAAAAAAAAAAAAACTTAATGACTACTCGAAAACACCCGATAAAATAAGTGTACAGTAATTACTATCTCGAATTACCACAAACACATTTAAGAAACAACACACACACACATAACACATAATCAGCCTATAATGTTCCCACTGCTGGGACACAGGCCTCCTCTCTTCGAGAGGGAGTGGGCTGTAAATCTACCACGCGGGCCCAGTGCGGGTTGGTAGATGTCACATGTCTTTGAATTTAAGAAACAACAATTAATAAAAATAAAACAACAACACCTGTTTGCATTATTTTGCTGCAACTAAAAATATAAAAAGTAACTGCGACCAACTTGGGTGTCCGTCTATTATCAGAAGCGCAAAAAGTTTTTAGAGGATCAATTTAATGTGTCTATAAAATTACGAGGCTGTTATTATTTATCCGAGAAACACTGAAAAGACTCGATCAGTCGTCGTTTACAAAATCGTTGCTCCACGTCACGACACTGTTTATCGACAGACTGTAGTAGCACACAGATATTTATTGGAGTTCGTTACAGTGGATAATAACTTTATTGTTAGTAGTAGTTATTGTGAAGAAGGCTCATTATGGTGAAGTGGGTTGTTGTGCCAATCTAGTTATGGTAGTGTTATTTTGAGCTAAGAATTAAATACAAAGGGTTGAAGAACTGATGAGATATAATTATGCCTGTAGCACAACTCGACAGATCTTTGATGAAATAATCTGTTATTGCGTCTCATTCTCCGTTTCTATGACTACTTACCGTCACGCCGCTTTATTTTACACGTCATAACGTCACGCTTCATTTCCACATAGGGTTCGGCAGAGGTGTACCTATAGTACACCCACATAGTGTTGCCCAAATTCAGTCTTGGTCTTGTTCTTGCGTTTTTGCAAGACCAAGACCAAGAACAAGACCGCGTATTTTTAGCAAGACCAAGACCAAGACTGACCGTGCAAGACTTGAGCAAGAACAAGACATAGCCTGCAAGACTCTTGCGTCTTGCAGCTAGGACTTAGCGCTATTTCACTGAGTAGTTAGGTGTAACAGTTCGGTGTATAGGTAGGTACGCTTAGGAATTCTATGAGACGCAAAAAACTGTATCAAAGAATATGAAAAACTGGACCTATGCGCATTACGACTAATACCATAAACATAGCGAATAAAAAAATATCTATTAAAATCAAACTGAGTGCATGCATAGTTATGTTTTAACCATCGGCACTTTGATAATGCGGCATCAAAGGTTTTGTACTTACTTCTCAAAGAAATTTGCCGCTTTTCGGAAGTACATGGTTATGATACACGCGCCGGCGGCTTCTTTTGAAATCTAAAACAATCGTTGCCGCCACGCCGAAATCATAACATTTGTGACACTATTTGATTGCCGCCATAGGGCGTAGGTATACTCATGCAAAATAATTTCGAATTTTTTTAAGAGTACCTACAGGTGTTCCAAAGAATAAATAAGTTTCAGAGTGCTTAGAATGAAAATGAATACATTATACTGATCACGCAAGTAGTATTATGATTAGGATAAAATGGTAAGGATAGGTAGTAGATGTCATATTAATTCATTCTAGTAAGTATATATTATAATATTGATTACTTATATGGTTTTAAACTAATTACTTAGGTACTATTATTGTACATTTAGTCATTATATTTCTTAAGTTTTTACAAGAAAAAATAGCAAAAAAGTGTTCAAATATCACCCGTTTAATAAATATTGTAGCCACTTTTAAATATACTTGAAACGTGTAAAAAAATTCTACAAAACTAATAAAATAATATAAAAAGCGTAGGTACTTACCTACTAATAAAATAAAAAGCCTGCGATAAGAGTTTTGTATTACTTACCAGCCCGAATATCTCTGAGAGAGATGATGAGAGTAAGTATTTACTAGCTGTGCCCGCGACTTCGTCCACGAGGAATAGTAACTTTGGAGGTATAGTGACGTTCAGGACTTATTTATTTATTTTAAAACTTCTGTCATCAAACATACAAACGAACTCTTCAGCTTTATAATATTAGTATAGATGTACGCCAAAACATTCACTTATATGTAAAGAATAGTGATTGGCACTAATTCTATTTTATTCACGCGTCGCGTCTGTACAAGTAGGTAATATTTAGTGTGTGTTTGTACGCCGCACGCGGCATTGTTTGATTTGCGGCGGCATCCTTTTCATAGAGCCGGCACGTGGCGAGGCGGCGCGGTAGAAAGCAAGGAAACGTACTGTAAATAAAAGAATTATTTTAATTCCAGTCATTTCCAATTGAGCTGTGCTTCGAGTCTAACTTAATAATTGTTTTTACTAATTCTCGTTGTTTTCTAAAAACGTATCACGTGTACAATTTAATATGAGTGACGAAGATTCAAATTATTTTAGTCCGAGTAACGAGAGTTTGAGTCACAGATCTAAAAGACCCAAAAGCAAATTTGAGGAGTTTTTCGAAATAATTCATGCATCCCAAACTGCCTTCTGTAAATTGTGCCAACATAAAAAGATTGAAATAAAAATGAAAAACAGAAACACTTCAGGCTTAAGGAAACATCTAATATCTTTCCACAAAAAGGAATCAGAAATATTTCTTCCTGTTAAACCAAAATTAAGTGGAGATATCACAAGCTTTTTAGTAACCGCTGGAAGAAGTGGACAGGTAAGAATATTTTTTTAACAGTTAAAAGAATTTTAACTCCGCGTAGCTATTCATGCGATACTTTCAAAAACGCCATTAACTTACGTAAGTATTTTTGAGTTAGTGGTGTTTTCATCTAGGGGTGCGACATATTAAGTATGTAATTATCGTCTTAAATATTTTTTATAAACACCCATATTTTCATTTAATCGGCCAGTAACAACTAAGTACTTTATTTTGGTAAATTACAGTACAGTGCAACCTTAATATAACAAATATCAATTTAACGATTTTCTCGATTTAACAACAACAAACCTCCTCCTCTTATACGCTCAAACCTAGTATGTTTTAAATAATAACACAAGATTTATTGTTTTGTTTCAGTCGGAAAACAGCAGTGACAACATCACGACAGCTACAGTTGATTGGGTGGTGAAAAAATATCTTCCCTTCTCATTTTTCGATGACGAAGCTACACAAGTATATTTTCGACGTATTTGCCCTAATATGGTGTTTCCTAAAAGGTCTACACTTAGAAGGAAAGTCAAAGAGCGATTTGAAGAGCTCCAATTGAATCTCAAGGAACGGCTTCAACAATTATCATCTAAAATGTCTTTTACCATTGATGGGTGGACGTCAATTGCTGGTAGGAGTTACTACGGGGTTACTATTCATTATATAGACAACGAATGGAAGTATCAATCTGTAGTTCTTGATTTTATACCATCACGCGGTCGACATACTGGGGAAGATATTGCAACGATTTTCCATGAATGTTTATTGGAATATGGCATAATTGATAAAATACAAGGTATCACGGTCGACAACGCAACTGCAAATACCAAATTTATGTATGAACTGGGCAAACAGCTGCCGCCACACTTTGATTCAGACAATCAACATTTCCGGTGCTTTGCTCACATTTTAAACCTTGGTGTACAAGATTTATTAAAGACCTTAGCATTACACTGTGAGTCTGACACTAACGCGCAAGATCAGCAGTACGAAGACTATGCAGACGAAACTGAGGATGAGGAAGATGAAGAATCTGCACCAAATATTGCTGACTCGCGTACATCTGTAACAAAGTTACGCAGTATTTCCAGTAAAATAAAAAGAAGTGAGATAGTGAAGAAGAAGTTTCAGTCTGCTTGTGAAGCAGCTGGCGTGCCATCAAATCTAAATGCCATTCTTGACTGTCCAACGAGATGGAATTCCACACATGATATGATTGGATTTGGTTTAAAAGTGAGAGCGGGCATTGACATATTGTGCAGTTCTGTCACCGAATTAAATGATTTTCAAATCACAGCTAATGAATGGCAGGTACTCGAAAAATTACATAAATTTCTAATAAACTTTAAACTTTTAAGTACAAAACTTGGTGGAGACAAATATGTTACATTACCGCTAGTCATTGTATCATTCAATCTCTTGCTAGATAAAATTGAATCCATGGTAAAACAGTTAGATGAGAAACCTAATCGATCTGAAGTGGATGAAAGGCTCATTCTAGCTTTCCAAGCAGCTCGAGACAAAATGCTTAAACATTACAAGAAGAGCAACTGGATTTATTGTACTTCTTTAATTTTAGACCCAAGGCATAAGGCTCAGACTTTTGACCTGACAATGTGGGGGAAGCAACTTAAAACAGAAAGTCTGCGCAAGTTCAATGAACTTTATGAAGAATATAAAAGTCTACACTCACTGAACAAATCTCTGGAATTACCAGAAAAAGAAAATAAAGTATGTGATGAAGATGAAGACGTAATAGACTTTGATAAACTCTATGAATGTCCCTCGACGTCATCTGGATCTTGTCTTCAAGGCTTAGTGATAGACGAGTTGGAGGAGTACCTGAGAAAACCAAGAACTGCCAGCTCGGAAGACATTTTAGATTGGTGGAGGACGCATGAGACAGAGTATCCGATTTTATCGAAAATGGCCCGTGATTTTCTCTCAATACCTGCAACTTCAGTACCTGCTGAGAGGTTATTTTCTAAAGCATCATTAGTAATTAGAAAACATAGAAATAGGTTAAGTGATGAGTCAGCCAGATGGTTACTTTGTATTAATTCTTGGTCAAAAAAATTGATATAAAGTATCATAACCTAATGATAAAGCTGTTGATTTGTGTTGTATTTTATTTTTTATTCAAATAAATGATAAATCGTAAAACTCTTTTATTAAATTTCTTATAAGTTGAGGGTTCAATCTCTTTCTAGACAGATAAGTATTGTTCTTTAAAATACAGTCAAGTTATTGTAATTAATTTGTTTTTTTACATGTTTTAGCAAATGTAAGCTTATAAATCATAAATGTTTATTAAGAAACAGTTACTTCCATGGAAAACGACATATAGGTCAGTTGATTTTTCGAATTTCTTATCAAATCTTCAGTTATTTATTAATCTGCTTGATCTTTACTATGGCTATGTTAAGTCAAGCTCACAATGTTCCAATTCTAATACGTTTTTCTAAGATTTAAAGTAAACTTTAATAAATAGTAATAGACTAATAGGTAATTGCAAGACTTGCAAGACTCTTGCTGCAAGACCAAGACCAAGACCAAGACTGGGAGCGCAAGACCAATACCAAGACCAAGACCAGGTGTATTGGCGCAAGACCAAGACCAAGACTGGCTAAGTCTCGTCTTGTTCTTGCATTTGGGCAACACTACACCCACATTTCACCAGTTATGTATAAGTCCCATGTAACAGGGGGCGAGCCTATTACCATCAACCGAGCACAAGTCCAGACTACGGGCTTCTACTGAGAAATTCCAGATGGAAAATTCCAATAAATCTTTGTCCGACCTGGGAATCGAACCCAGGACGTCATGCTCGTCCAAACGCGTTATGCCGGAGGCTCTACGCGGGGGTCGTGTGGTCCATTGTCCTTTACGGGGCACCGTTGTGGGCACGTTCGTTGAGGCGGTGACCAGCCCGTCGGTTGAACGCGTCCCAAAGGGTTATGGCCATCAGGCTGGCCCGAGGATACCACACGGTCTCTTGTGAGGCGGACACAGCGGACAGAGCTCCGGCGGGATCTCATGGTGATATGGGGACTGCGATTGTCGCAACTCAGCGCTGGGCACGCCACGATTGTGGCGATAAGTCCCCTCATTGAGGAGTGGCTAGAGTGGCGCCACGGCGTCTCCACCTTCCGCCTGATGCAGGTCCTCACCGGACACGGTTGTTTCAGGAGGTTCCTGTTCAGGATAAAGCGGGAGGAAAGCCCGGTGTCACCACTGTGTGGATCGCCCGGGGGACATGGTGGAGCATACGGTGGAAGTTTGCCCAGCTTGTGCGGAGCACCACCGTGTCCTCGTGGAGGCGATCGGCGGCGGCGATCTGTCGCGTCCGGCCCTGGTCCAGGCCATGTAACGGAGCGAGAGTGCATGGGCGACCGTTACCTGATTCTACGAAGCAGTAATGTTCTCCAAGTAGGAGGCGGAACGTGTGAGGGTAAGGAAAATTTCGCGCCCTCACGCCCCTAGTTGCCGCAGGAGATGCCTGGGCGTCGGGAACCCCATGCCACCGTAGGTGCAGGCTTGCGGACGGTGAGCAATGGGTAGCTCGCCGTCCGATAAGGACCAACGGCGCCAGAAATTTACGTTCGTAAATTGACGCTGGTTTTTTTATATTCTGTTGGAATAGTAAAGATGATGAATTAATATAATAGAAGCTGTTCTATTAAATCTTTGCATAGATACAAAAAGACGTTAGGTTGCAGGTGCTTAAGAAAACTTTTGTTGCTACACTCATAATTTCCCATTAATATATACCCATGGCAAACGAAGAGTCTCTGACCTAAGCCTCGAACAGACAGACGGACATGGCGAAATTATAACGATTTCTTGTTGACTAAGTAGCTCTAAACACTCGCAGTTCGTTAAATAGGTCATCGCTGTTGCCGATTCTTTTGATTCCATAATCATATTTTACAAAATACACATCAAAATACCCGTTTCGAAATCACACTTGTTCCATAGAGTATTTCATTCGCTTAAAAGTATTTATTTCCCAGCACTACGCATAAAAAACAAACTCATTGCAAATTAAATCCATCGATTGTGCCTACCGAGCGCCATTTTGTATTTTCCTGTTGCAACGATATTTTGCAACAAAAACTCATCCGTTGGTATCGCGTCCATCCCAAACGTGTTCGTCGTTTAGTTCAGACCATTTGTTTTGATTTTCATTCGCTATTTTTCTGTGGATGTAGTTTTAATACCTCTCTGCATGTATTGGTGGAATGTGTGGTGTGTTTTCAAACTCAAGTCAAAAATTTTATTTTGCAAATATGTTTTTTCTGTTAGATTATTATTTATCAGTGATTTTCAGTTGACTAGTCTGTTTATTACCAATAGCTCTAGAGGGAGGGTAATGTATTTGAGTATATAGGTCTGTACATATAAATTTGAGGTTATGTGGAAAAATCTTACATACAAAAGTTGTAGATCTTTTTATTATCAATATCTTTGCCATTTAACTTTTTTCGATAGGAGTAGGTCACCTTTCATTGCAAATCGTGAAAAACCGTGAAATACCACTTTCAACCCCTTAAAGTTAACCCCGTTCCACCCTACTCCATTTTGTCGACTCCAAATTATTTTTTTCCGTAATTTAAACAATATTTTGCTCCACTTCTAGTAGGCCACGTTCTGTTATTTTTAGGGTTCCGTACCTCAAAAGGAAAAAACGGAACCCTTATAGGATCACTTCGTTGTCCGTCTGACTGTCTGTCTATTAGTCTGTCAAGACCATTTTTCTCAGGAATGCGTAGAGGTATCAAGTTGAAATTAATAATAAATACGTAAGTCTATGATCCTTTGCAGCTCTAAAAAAAACAAGCTTCCAAGTCAACGCAATAAAAAAATAAGGCGATATAAGCGACATTATTGCGACATATTTCGATACTCACAAATAAATCAAAACCTATAGGGTACTTCCTATTGACCTAGAATCATGAAATTTGGCAAGAAGCACAAGTAAAGGAAAAAGTCCGAAAATTGTAAATTTAGAGTTTTATCACATAAAAAAAATGCGAATATCTCGCATATAAATCAAAACCTATAGGGTACTTCCCGTTGACCTAGAATCATGAAATTTGGGCAGAAGCAAGGTCTCACAGCACAAGTAAAGGAAAAAGTCCGAAAATTATTAATTTGTAGTTTTATCACATTAAAAAAAACTTTTTTGCGATTACAAACTTAAATTTTCATTTGAAAAATTGACCGTTCAACTACAATGTTAAGTTTGTTTTAGGGATAAATTCATACTAACTACGGAACCCTTCATTGTGCCGGTTTTTTTTTTCTCAAAAATGCATCAGCTCTGTCTAGTAGGCCCCATCACTACTTTAGTTTGTTTGGAAAAAACTTTTTTTTTATTTCTATGGTTTCAAAATACTCCTATGCATTAGTACTCGTATTACCCATAGATACGAGTATAAGTATGTTTTTTTTTAATATTTCTATGGTATTATTTATATGGATGACCATCTTTACATACCAAGACTCCTCCATGCGTCGAGCACTCCAAGCACGTTAAGCCATTTGGTCCCGGCTGTCATTCGTGGATCTTTAACAGTCGTTACGGGTCGTCAGAAGCCTGAAAGTCTGACAACCAGTCTTACCAAATGGTGTCGTATTACCCAGTTACTGGGTTGTAGAGGTCAGATAGGCAGACGCTCCATGTAAAATACTGGTATTCAGCTGAATCCGGTTAGACTGGAAGCCGACCAGAACACAGTTGGGAAAATGCTAGGCAGACGGCAGATGTCATCTCCACATTATTTATATTAACCGGCTGGTTTTACCGAATCATGTCAACCCGAATAAATGTGAATAGCATCCCTAAATCGTTGTTTATTTAACTGCTAGAAGTAAATAAATACGTACCGTTTAAATAGCACGTCGCAAGCCAAAATACAGCAAACCTCATTCCTGATATTTACCACTGCAGCGAACCGGGTCAGTTATCCAGGTAGTACCAGGGTAATGCTGTTACGTTCATAATCTAGTTATGACCCGCTACCCGCCTCGTAATACCGACTTCACAATCTGGCCGGTTTATTCTGATTCAATTTTAGCTAAGCGTTTCCAGGAGAGGAGAGATATTCTTTATTTTTGCATTTAAATATTAGATGAGATGCTACGATGTTGGTATGGAATGAAACACTGCTTTTATGGCTTCCGAACTGATTCGGGTCAAAACAAAACAAAACGTCAGGAAGCCAATTCCCGTGGTTACAAATGTTTAAAATTCAGTAGCACTCAACAAACTCCATACAGAGTCAATCAATGTTGTCAAAAATGTGGGTGAAGAGGTATTTTTGAGTGATTGAGACTGAGATTAGTTTGTGACCGTTCGTAAGAGCGTTCATCCCGCACGAACTGACATCGTCGCAGGTCTAGAGGGTTTTCTTGATTTATCAATGTACCTCCTATTTTTTTCAGCCAAGTACTACTTCATTGGTATTTAAACGAAAAATGTTGAAGGTCTGCGAGGAGTATGCTGCCTTGCACGGCCTTGTGTACAATGTCTGTAAATGTGAATACATTAGTCTTTAAGGTTGCCAGTAAGTGCCCTAATCATGAACCTAGTTTTTCTCTAAATGGTAGGAGCATAAATAAAATCCACCATTTGAAATACTTGGGGCACATACTTACCGACAACCCTAAAGATAATGCAGATATCGAAAGGAAACGTAGGGCACTGGCGGTCCGAGGGAACAAGCTGGCCTGTAGATTCTCTCGTTGTGCGGACCAAGTCAAAATTACCCTGTTCATGGCGTTTTGTCAAGGTCTGTATGCGGGGGGTCTATGGGTCAGCTAAACCAAAAGATCGCTAGATGTCTTACGCATCCAATACAATAATGTTTTTAGGATGCTGTTGAAACTGCCCCGTTTCTGTAGCGCATCGGAGATGTTTGCTCAGAACCGAACTGACGACTTCCATGCAGTGATTCGCAAAAAAGTCGCATCACTAATGCGTACAACGCAATTCAGTGACAATAGGATCCTGATAAAAGTGGTGAAAAGCCTACCCTTTTCTGAGGCACTATGTGGGGAGAATGAACAGGTAGCATATTCCTTGCTTTATCGTTCTCTGCACAACCTGTCGCAGTCGCCAGCTATTCTTATCTTTGTTTTGTGTACACTAACACTAGTGATAAGGTATTTTACTTAGAAATTGGAAATTGGTCCGAACTGAATAAAAAATAAAATAAATTAAAAAATATACAATGTTATTTTTCGTATATGCAAAACCCGAAACATGTGTCTAGTATTTTTATGTAAAGAATCTATGAACAAAATTTCGAAACTGTATCATGAAAAATCACAAAGTTATAAGGTTGTTATGTTACCGGGTTGTCCGTACAAAAACATGCTAACGGTGGCGGCGCCCCTGCGCCTCCAGGGTCGACTTGCGCTCATTGATAATAATTTGGCAGTAGGTACTTAACCGTACGACGATTGTATTGTAAGTAATTAAACGATGATAACATTTTCCATCACACTTAAATATTTTTGGGACAAAATATAACATGGTGTAAAAATTATTGAAATCGATTCAGTTCCTTATTCTGCATATACAACTATTATATATTATGTTCAGGTTTCGCATATACTTAAAATAATGTTGTTTATGCTATTTTTGAGAGTTATTTTGGTATTTATTTACTCATCAAAAATTTACAAACATTATATCAAACATTGACATATCGTAAATTATATTCTATTTGCAGTATTACGATTAAATTTTTTCATTTAAATGTTAAAAATAATTATTATACAATACAACGACCCAGTACTTGGCTGAAAAAAATAATAGTTTGATTTAACTTTAATTAAAAATTCACGAAAACCCTCTGAAAATGCAACGTTGCCAACTCGCGCGGGATGAACGCTCTTAAAAATACGGGTACTGAAGAAAGAAAAGAAACTGAAGATTTTCTACGTGAGTTTTCTTGTTAACTAGTCGAATACCTACTAAGTAGGGTTTATTGGTACTTAACGAAGCATTTGAATCCTCCTCAAAAGCCCATCTCAGACATAAATCTGCATGGTCCTTATATGGCCTCACCAAGATTATGTCTGGACTTTAAAAGAGACTGTGACCTTTGAGTTTGTTTCGGTCTTTCTTCTAAGAGTAGTCAAATAGGAACCACCGAAATCATCTAATTTATATATAAGTTATTTTTACGGGTAAGAGTGTTTTTAGGGTTCCGTACCCACAGGGTAAAACGGGAACCCTATTACTAAGGCTCCACCGTCTGTCTGTATGTCCGTCTGTCCGTCTGTCACCAGGCTGTATCTCATGAGCCGTGATAGTTAGACAGTTGAAATTTTGACATATGATTCATTTCTGTTGCCGCTATAACAACAAATACTAAAAAACAGAATAAAATAAATATTTAAGGGGGCTCCCATACAACAAACGTGATTTTTTTGACGTTTTTATAGATAATGGTGCGAAACCCTTCGTGCGCGAGGCCGCCTCGCACTTGGCGGGTTTTTTTAACCTAATTATCAGATTTTAACAATTATTAATCATCCAAATGCCATTATTATGCCATGAATTGAACATTACATAAACAGATGCTTGATAATACAAACTAGTGGTCGCCCACTGGTTGAAATTTTATCCCCTCTACTTACAATCTATACAGTACTTACTAATTCCATGACTACACTAATTCCATGCTATTTTAAAGTACTTACTAATTCCATACTATTAAAAATACTTTCTTATTCCATACTCAAGCTCTCACTTCTGTCACCTAATCTATCTTCAAGTCATGAGGCCCTGGTACTAAATGTGTGTGAGTCAAACGCATGGTAGTGTGAGCAATGTTTTTTTTTTTTATTAATTTAATTTATTTCTAATGCATACTATATAAAAATATTACTGTCTCTATATTCTGTCTGCGTAATTTTCGTAAAAAGGCGTACAAAATTTTCGGTTCATAATTATAATGATAATACCAAACCAGTTTTTAATAATCATTTACATTACATTACGCCTGTAATTCCCAAAGGGTTTGGCAGAGGTGTCATATATTACACCCACATTTCGCCAGTTATGTTTAAGTCCCATGTAATATGGGGCGAGCCTATTACCCTCAACCAGACACAAATCTCGTCTCCGGGCTGTTACTGAGGTATAAGCCCCGCACGTTGGTATTGCGATGGAACCTTGTCACAATAACAGATGCGTGACGTCATCCACCGCAAAAAAGTACAGTTAACAAAAAGATAGACAACAAAAAAAAAATAACCTAGGGTTATACGTATTTATAAAAATAATAAGAAAAGAAGAGATAAGAATAAGAAGGAGAGGATAAAGAATATTGATTTTGAAAAAACTTTAGATTTTAGATTGTTTATATTATATACATAATAAATTTATAGGTATTTAATTATAAATATTACCTATGATTAAATTACGTTTTCATTGAACCTCTCAACCAATTTTAATGGACCACGAATAAATTACTTTCTTACTCATTTTAACAGAATAACTATGATAACAATAACAAAACTTAACAACAAAAATAAAACATTGTAACGAAAATAAAAAGCTATAAAAAATACGTGGTAGAGGTACTCAATACGCGTAAGCGCTGGCTGACCTTGCGAACGGTTCTGACAATTTGAATAGGCAATATCAACGTGCGGGGCTTATAAATCCAAATGGAAAAATCTAATTATACTTTGCCCGACCCGAGAATCGAACTCCGGACCTCATGCTCAGCATGAGCGCTTGCGACCGTAACAGATTATGTAAGAAAGACTGAAGTGACATTTATAACTTGTGTATTGTTAATACTTTTTCTTCCACATCATATAACACTTGCTAGTATTTGTGAATTAAATTGTTAAAACCTATATAATTAGACTAAACAATGCTCGTAATTTTTTTTAGAAAAATAATGAAATCCAGGGATTGGCTAGTACAGTCGGTGACCAGCATTTCCGGACCCCTCTTCCATTATTCTTCTTTGTAAGAGGGATCAGATAATGCTGGTCACCGACTGTACAAGCCCTAACACTAAAATGGTAATGGGTCGGGCATGTAGCGCGTCTACAAGACCAGAGATGGACGAACCGGTAAAGGCATGGCCCCCAAGGAACACGCAAGAAGAGAGATACTACGGTAGATGGGAAGATTATATTAAAAAGATAGCTGGAATAAACTGGGTTGAAAAATTTCAGTCTAGAGAAGACTTTCTCAGAATCTTAGGAGGAAGCCTTCACCTGTTCTTGCAGAACAAATTATATAATTAAAGTATACTTAGAAAATACATACTGATAGAAAATACATAGGAAGTCTGAAAGTGGCGCCGGTGACTGAAAAGTTGTGCAGAAATCGGTTGTCATGGTATGGGCATGTGATGCGGAGGAATGCGGAGAATATTGTGAGGAAAGTTTTTAGTATGAATGTCGATGGCTATAACAGTAGGGCAAGGCAGGGGCCGCAGGGGGGGCAGGGGGTAGGGGAAGGCTAAAAAAACGGTGGATGGACTGTGTGAAAGATGATATGGCTAGAAAGGGAGTGACTACCGAGATGACGACTTATAGAGAAGTATGGAAGAAAGGGACACGTTGCGCCGACCCCAAATAAATTGGGATAAGGGCAGGAGAATGATGAGTATACTTAGAAAATAAATAATATTATAAACACACTTTAACATACAGCTTAGAATATAATTACTAACATTTAGTTTAAGTTTTATTTTATTATGTTAACTAGACTTTTCAAGCCCTACTTTATCAGATTCGGATACAGTCACCCCAAACCGAAGTTGGCAAGAAATAAAATACTTTTTATTTTTTAATTAAATTTTTTATTTATTTATAACTATGCTCGTTGCAAACATAACCTACCACGTAGAGTAACTTAAACGGTTAGTAGAAAGTGCAATATAGGAATCCACTACTTTACCGTTCTACTTTCAATTACTCTCTTAAAGACGTGTTTAATCGAGTGTCCGTCAACTTGATAAATGCTTGGCATTTACTTGATGTAGGTATTTATCCAACTTGTAACATTCTCTGTAAACGTGGGGAGAATTGCAGCTTGATAGATTTTCCTTCGGTGCTTGCGTTTTTTTTTTTCTATAAGTACATCGTTTATATAAAGTTGCACCTGATAAAATAAATGGTTTTCGTGGTTTTTGTTATGATTTAGTCTATTCAGGAATGAATAGGTTCCATATTACACGGCTTGTCCTTCATCATCATTACAGCCGAAATACGTCCATTGCTGAACATAGGCCTCTCCCAAGCACCGCCACTTCAACCGGTTCTGTGCTTCGATGCGGCGGATTCCTGTGGCCTTCAGAAGGTCCACCTTGTGGGAGGCTTTCCAACGCTACGTCTTCCGGTACGCGGTCGCCACTCCAGAACCGGCCCTATCGGCCCCATCGGCCATCTGTTCTGCAAGCAATGTGCCCAGCCCACTGCCACTTAAGTTTATTTTAGATAGTTCAGAGGTTGGTCACGATGAAACAAAATGTGGATATTTGTATATATTTATTTAATAGTGTAAGCAGATTTTAAAGAAAAAAAATAAAAATCATAAATCCCGACTGCGTAAAAAGTGAACTTTAAAAAGATGGAAACAAGATGATTATCTTATCTCACGCAGTCGGGAGGCATATTCCTAAATTTACAAAAAAAAAAAACCTATTGCCTCCGTGTTTTGATTTTTTGATTTATTTTACACTTTTTAGTTTATACTACTAATGTTATTTAGTATTATTTTTCTCTCACTGTATTAAGTGACACTTTAGGTATCGGTCGTTAAAAATATCTTTAAAAGCAGTAAAATTCTGGGTTTGTCAATCGATTTTAAGAATTATATATTGAATTATATTATAACTAGCTGCGCCCCGCGGTTTCACCCGCGTAAGTCTCGATTCCGTGGGAACATCGGGATAAAAAGTAGCCTATTTGTTAATCCAGGGTGTCAGCTACCTCCATACAAATTTTTATCAAAATTGGTCTAGCCGTTAGAGCGTGAAGAAGTAACAAACACACACACACACACTCACAAACTTTCGCCTTTATAATATTAGTGTGATAATAACCCCTACGTATTATAATTATATTTTAATATATATTTTCATCATTTCATGAATGATGATGACGATAATAATTATATAATTATATATTAGCCTTTATAATTGTATTATAATCATTATTTTTCGCGTTAATAAGACCTTTAATACAGCTTTATGAAAACTGATCATAACGATCTGATCTCTGGGCGATGTGGTCGCTAAGCGACAAAGCCCTTTAAATAAATTAAAAAAAAAAAAAAAACGATCTGATCTTTCTTTTTTGTGTTTTAGTTTGGAAATTTCAGTGAAAATGCTTGCTATTCAACTTACATCGTTATAGATCCCAAATGGTTATTCAAAATGAAAAATTATTTGAGAAACATAAGATTTTTCAAGACCTATTCAATGATATCCTAGTTATAGATAATAATAAAAAATAAAAAAAACATATTACCCGTTTGACAGAGTTCGTCGACTTAATTTTTTTTCTTTTTCACAATATCGTATATACAGGGTGTCCCGTAAATAATGGATCAAACGTAACGGGTAGGTAGCTTACCTCATTTCCAACACCTAATTTGAACAGTAAAAAAAAAACCGATAAGGTAACCAAGATATTTTTTTTTTTTCAATTTTTACTATTTTTTGTACCAGCATTCAGTGTTTTTAATGCTGTTGCTGCAAATGGTATCATATTTAGGTGTGATTTTTGTCAAACATTTCTGAATAGTTTACTAATGTTATAAGATACCATTTTTTTAAATAACATTTTATTTGCCTTAGAAAAAAAATCTTGAATTGAAAAGTTTTGTTTTTACGATGAAAAGACCAGAATTGGAAAAATTATCCTGTAAAAAAAATGTATGACACCAAAGTGTGCCATTATTTTAAAAACTTGTAAAATTACTAAGGTTTGCAAATTGGTATAAAACTTACGCCTAGTCTCTGGGTGTCGCCATGCCTATTGATATTTGATTACTGTCATGTCTTTTGAAACACACACAAGTTTGGTCTCTAGAGCGCGAAAAAAGAACAAACATCCATACATACATTATTAGGCTGATAAACACATAACCCTCCTTTGCGTCCTTTGCGTCGTACAGTCGGGATCGTTATTTTTGGATGATTCATATAAATCATGGTTACAAGAGCGAATTAAACTATTCAAACTTTGATTGATTTAGATATGGGTCCTATAGACAAATTATTAGATCAGCTACTGTTCGGCCCACCCCAACAGGCTTAGCATGATGCTTTCTATTTCGAATCTACTGTAGAATAGAAATCACTTACATACTGACTTATTTTTTTTTGAATAACATACTTTTAAGATGTTTGAAAATAATATGTGAGCACCATGTCTCTATCAATCTCATAATTAAGTTATTTTTCATTGCTTAGTTTTTAATTCTTTTTACCTATTATGGTATAGTAATTTTATTCTAGGTGCATCGTCTTCACATAATCATATAATTTATGTACTCAAACAAAATATTGTAGAATATTTTTTAAAAGAGTAACGGTGGAGTTTCTTGCCCATTCTTCTCTATACGAAACTATCTTTTGGAAGGGGCAACTAGAATCAATTCTATTTTTTTTTGTAAATTTTAACGTTCAAAAGTGCCTCTTATTTGAAATAAATAATTTGACTTTGACTTTGCTTGTCTACCGAAAATGGTCTAATGTCTACACGGAAACGTAATTTTTGTGTACTCTTCCGTCGACAAAACGCTTCGCTCGGTTCTTGTGCTAAACCTGCAGAAGGTTAAAGATTTTTGCTGTCTGACGATATTTCTCCCGGTTTTTCCATTGGTCCGACTCGGAAAGCTAAGATAATTTTAATAAATCCCAGTTTCGTACATTTCTTACTAACGTTATCTTAACGACTTTAATGCTAAATGGGCTAAGTTGGTGCAACAGCTTGACGTAAAGTTACAGAGATACGTAAACCGAGGTACGGAAACGGGGGTATGGAGGTGAGGGTGGAAGTGAGACAAAAGACTGGATATTCTCGAGTAAAAAATAATTTAGTAAGCTAATTTATTTATACATGGTGATGCCTGCAGATTATTTTTTATGTTATTTACATTGATGTATTAAAAGCAGTAGATACGGGACCTAGTAACCGCGCCTGGTCCTATCAAACTAAGTGATGGGCCGTAGTTAGCACTCAGTCGCGCACGGGATATCGTTGATCAAACAGCTCCATAATTCCAGTTTTTTTGTGATAAATACGCATCATAATGACTTCTTCTGCAGCTAAACACTGTTTTAATAATACAAGGAAGAAAAACACTGGATTACTTACCAAACGTCAGTGCAGCCAAAAATGCAAATTTGTTGAGAGTTTTAATAATATTTAATGTTTGTGAGAGAAACGATACGAACATAATGCGAGAGTTACGCGAATTATTATTGGCGACGAATACTAGAGCTAGGTTTGCGACTGTGATCTCACTGATGACAGATGTGTCAGTTTTTTTGCATGTAGTCGTGCGCCGAGCCCAGGGGGTCTACTCTGAAGCGCTAAACCGAAGTATCGGCTGAATGTTCGGTCGCTTCTTTACTACGGCTAACCATCACTGCCTACGGCGAAAAAAAAAATAAGGCAGTCGAAGAGATAAGCCAAAGTCAAAACTGTAAGTCGGGTAAGGACTCAAAGTCAAAAAGGAAACTATGGAAGTTATAAAACGGGCGAACATTCGGCCGATACTTCGGTTTAGCGCTTCGGAGTAGACCCCCTGGTTTACTGATTGCGATGTTAGCGTGTAACGTATCTTCCTCCTTTTAATATATCAATGGTTATCTAATAATATTTATTCTTATAATTAGTTGTTTATGCATTATATTCTAAGTACTGTTATTTTATTTTATAATATTACCTATTTACTTATGTACAACTCATTAAACCTGACTTGGGTTCCGTTCGTATTTTTCGGGTGACCGCTGAAAATCAGCGCTGTGCTGTGGGTCCCCCATAGCACAGCATCATGCTGAGTGCACGCCTTCTTGTCTCAGTCATGACGTGCAGCTGTCGACTTTTTGTTTTTTTGTGCTCGTGATTATGTGTAGATCTGTTTTGTGTAATGTTTAGCTACTCAAGTTTATTATGTTTTCGTATGCACGGGTTTCTGTGGCAAAAAAATTTTTTTTTTCTTTCTAAAGTTGTATGAAAAACGTTTCTTAGTAAAATAAGAAATTAATCAAAAGTTTTATTAAAACCCAGTTAAAAGAAGGATTGAATGTTCCCCTTATTTGTTCTTCGCCAATAATTATGTGTGTCATTTGAGGAACACCAGCTTCTTATGGCTATGAATAGATACTCAACCTTCCTACTTTTCTCGAATTTAAATGTAATATCTTTAGAAAAGTAATGATATAGAAATAGTAATAATATTTTTTTGCATAAAACATGGTATAAAAAAGGTGTTTGAAAAATACAATAAAGAGCACACATTTTTGCAGTTTTGCTTATATAATAGCATGCAAATATTAAAAAATGTTTCCCGTCAGTAAATTTTTTCATGCTGTAAAAATGATTGTTGTTTATTCATTTCAGTAGTATTTTTTTTAAACAATCTAAACTCGAAAGATTTTAAATCACTTGGAATTTTATTTTACATATTCGAACACACTTTTTTTTTTTTTTTTTTTTTTTTATATATGGCATCTCGCAGTTGACCTTGAGAGGCCGTGACTGCTTAACCGGTCTTTCCTGTGGCTGCCCTAAGGTATTAGCTTAAAGCCTCCAGCCAGGAGCGTAAATAAAAGTATTAAAAACTAAACGACAGCGCTCTAAGGGCACCCCCTGTGGGGTACGAACCTCGGCTTAGGGCGTCGTTGGGGAAAAACAAAGCAAATTGGGGACGGGCTGGATCAAAAGTTTAAATTCATGATTATTAACGGGGATTACTATTAAATGCTACGGCTCACTCAGCCTCGGGGCTGGCGGTTCGACGTGCAAGGGACGGGGGGAACAATTTATTCTTGATCTTCGCGTGGTACCTCGGCGGCGAGGACGGAATGACGGTTTGTGTTTGTGCACTGTACTTGTGGCCCTATTGCTTTCCTGAAGGAGAGTAATGGGGTCATCCGGGTCTAAGAGAGTATGCCTAGGTCGGCGAGTCTTACTGATTTGAGATGGCCTATAGCTAGCTGCCTGCACAACCAAGGGGTTGCGATGTCTATCTGCGGACTCGAAGAACCGCTTTGTCGCGCGTTTCAAAAACTGCTTGATGGTGGGGATTCTAAGATCTACGTGTAGGGTTTCGTTCCGAACGAACCATGGAGCGTCCGTAATTTTACGGAGAAATCGGTTTTGAAGTGCCTGCATTCTGTGAATGAGATGGGGACGGGCGTGTGCGAAAGCGGCACACGCGTACGTCATAATCGGCCGGATGCACGCTGTGTAAATACGCAATTTGCCCTTAAGGGACAACTTGCTGCGTGAGTTCAGAACGCAATGAAGCCTACCGAGAGCGAAAGCAGCGCGCGAACGCACTTGCTTTATGTGCTCAGCGAACGAAATGTGGTGATCTAAGATCACACCGAGATATTTGGCTCGCTTCTCCCAAGGGATAGGCTTGCCGAACATCTTGATCTGTCGTGGTAGGTCCGGTCTACGCCGGGGCCTAGAAAAGAGGACCGCTTGGCTCTTATCAGGATTGACCTCGATCCTCCACTTCCTGAACCAGTCACCGAGTCTGTTGACTTCGGTCTGTAGGATGCGGGAGATCTGGTCTTGACTGCGGCCGGTGTAGTAGATGGCCGTGTCGTCTGCGAACAGAGCTAACTGCGCCTTTCTACTTTTCGGGATGTCACTGGAGAACAGCGTAAAAATGAGCGGAGCCAGCACAGACCCCTGAGGGACGCCTGCGCGGATCGGATGAGGGGAAGAGAGCGCACCCTCGATGCGATAGCGGAAGGTGCGGTTCAACAAATAGTCCCGTAAGATGAGCACGAGACGATCTGGCACACCGAATTTGTATAGCTTATACAATAAGCCGTTGTGCCAGACTTTGTCGAACGCTTTCGCGATATCGAAGAACACAGCACCCGTCATGAACCCGCGCTGGAAACCGGCGCTTATGTGTTCTATGATACGGTGGACCTGTTGTACGCAAGAATGTTGGGTTCTAAAACCGAACTGTTCGTTGGGGATGAGCCCCTTCGTCTCGGCGTAGTCTCTGAGACGCTTATAAATAAGCCTCTCATAGACCTTGCCGAAAACGTCGAGCAAACTGATGGGACGGTAACTGGAAGGCTCGGTCTTAGGCTTGCCGGGCTTCGGGATACCGATGACGGTGGCATTTTTCCACGATTGTGGAAAAATGTTGTTACTAAGAGCACCATTGAAGATGGTGGTCATTAGCATGATCAGGTGAGCCGGGAACAACTGGACCACCCTATTGGTGATACCGTCTGATCCAGGGGCTTTACGGGGTTTCAGACCCTTGATTATATCGTGAACCTCGTCCGGGGAGACGGGGTCTAGAGGACAATCAGGGTCTTCGACCGGAGGGAGAGAGGCTCTACGTTCGACTTCGGCATCCACCTCGGCGAGGTGAGCCTGGTCTACTGGTTGAGAGCTGGGCGAGCACTGGGTCTCGAGGCTGTCAGCTAGGCATTCAGCCCTGTCGATGTCGTCGAATGCTATCGTCCTGTCGGGTCGTGTCAGGGGAGGCATAGAGACTACTTGCTGGGACTTGAGTTTCCTCTGAAGTTCCCAGAATGCACGATGAGTGGGCTCTAGCTCGCTCAACATCTTGTCCCAGTTACCGTCACGCAGCTCGGCCATGCGTGTCTTTACAGATCTCTGCAAATAGCGCATGTGAGCTTTGTTGGCGTCACAGGGAAAGACGTCGTAGGCACGAGTAGCCGCGTTCTTCTCAGTCAACAGTTCACGCACATCGTCCGGCAGCCTCAAGCGATGTTCGTCCATCGCCGGAGCTTGCCTTGAACAATCGTTCAGGACCGATTGTACATGTTCCGTGAGTGAGCCGATCGCGGCCGTCGTGTCAGCGATTGAGGTAAACTGATCTGGTATAGAGTCTAGTAGAGGGGAAGTGGTGGATTTCAAGCGATCGCTTACTTTCCTCCAGTCCGTGACTACTTTGTTACGAGAGGGTTCGTCCGGGTCAGGGAGTCCGTCGCGAGGGACCAGTCTCATGACGACTGGTCGGTGGTCGGAAGTCAGTTCGTCCATCGCCTCTATCGAATCCAACCGGAGGTTGATATTCTTTAGGAGCGCTATGTCCAATACGTCAGGGGTATGGTTGGGGTCGTGGGGGTAGTGGGTGGGCGTCATCGGGGCGATGACGTCAAAGTTTAGGACGGGGCAGAGGTCAAACAAGTGTCTGCCTCGGAACGTGGTACTGGTACTATTCCAGGCCGGGTGTTTGGCGTTGAGGTCACCCGCTATGATAACGGATTCGCTCAGGCCAAAAAGAATTGAAAGATCGTCAGAGAGCAGTTTGAGACCGTCTGCTGACGAGGTCGCGGTGGGCGGCATGTAAGCCGAAACTATCGTAATCGGTCTATGACCTGACATGCCTAGTCTACATGCAGACACTTCAAGACACGAGAGAGTTGGAGGATCAAGAGGAATACAGTATAGAGGGGTTCTATAATAGATCAAGGTGCCGCCCTTGTGGCATCGAGACCTGTCGTTGCGAACTATGCGATAGTTCGCAATTGACGGGTTTCGATGACTCGGCTTGAGGAAGGTTTCCTGTACTAGGAGAATGTCTAACTTGTGGACGCGGAGGAACTCGGCGACTTCGTCGCGTTGTCCCCTAATGCCGTTGGCATTGAAAAAGCCTAACTTGAGGGATCTGAGTTTAGTTCTTGCGGGGGCCGTATTATACATATTAGGGCCGTTTCGCGAAGGTGTTGAGGACTTGCGTAATTTCCGGGTACGCATTGAATATGCTCTGGATCTGATAAAGATTGCCAGAGGATTGAGCCTTGACTAATTCCCCGGCCATTTGAATGGCGCGAGGAGACATGAACACGTTGAATGTGCTCGTGATCACATTAAACGCGTCTAGTGCGTTAGCGACGGCGCCAACTGAAGAAGTCGCGGGTTTAGGGGGCGCGCGAGTGGTGGCGACGGGAGCGGCGACGGGAGCGGCTTTAGGAGCTGGCTCAGGTACACGGGGCGCGAGAGGCGCGCGGGGCGCGGCGGGCGCGGGAGCCGCGCGGGGTGCGAAAGGCGCGCGAGCCGCGGGAAGCGCGGTATTAGCGGCGGGTGCCAGTTGAGCGCGTTGAGCGCGAATATTGGGGTCCATCATCAGAGGTTGAGGATGGAGAGGAGGGGCCATATATTGGCCGAAGGCAGGGAAGGCCTGCTGGTGGTTGAAATAATTCCACGGACTGGACCTTTGAGGGCTCAGACGTTGCGGAGGTTGAGACAGGGTAGCGGGGTACCCGGGGTGCTCTCGTTGCTGCCTCGCGTCGAAACGCTTGGTCAGCTTCGAGGAAGATGACTTCGGGGCTTTAGGACAGCCACGGTAATTGGCTGGGTGACCCTGTTGGCCGCATAGGACGCAGCTGGGAGGTTCGGTGCAGAGGGCACGGTCCTTTGGACGGGTGCACTCAGAAGTGCCGTGCTCGCCCAGGCACTTGACGCACCTGGGTTTCGCAAAGCAGTTCTTTTGCGCGTGTCCGTATAGTTGGCATCTGTGGCATTGGCCTATGATGCTTGATTTGTGGGGCTTCTGGACGTCGAAGCCCTTAAGGTAGCATATCGAGCTAACCTTGAAGATTGGGTGATGCCCTTCAGTTTGTGGGCATACGACAAGAACCATGTCGTATGCGGATCCACCTCTGGATCGGTGCATCCTGTGCACTTCGAGGACAGGGATCCCCTGTCTCTCTAGGTCTGCCTTTATGTCGTCCGTGGCGATCTCACTGGGGATCCTACGGATCACCACGCGTATCTGACGATCCTCGGGGAGGGTGTACGAGTGGAATGAGATTCCTCTCGCCCGAAGAAGTTTTGTAAGTTCCCTGTAATCGTTCGACGTAGGAACGGAAACTTTGATTCCTGGCTGTGTGCTGACGGCACTGGTGAAATTGATCCTAAGATCACTGCACCTTTGTGAAACTTCCGTCCACCTGCCCTTATCTTGAATGATAATGGGTGGGGGACGGGATGCCTTCTTGGAGGCAGAAGGAGTCTTGGCGGACGCGGTCGCAGTACCGGAAGTGGTAGCTTGCGACGGCGCGGACGGAGCCGGGGTAGGGGCCCTAGTGGCGACTACCGCGGGGGTAGAGGGAGCGGAGGTCGAGGGAGCCTCGATCGCAACCATTTTAGTAGGTTGCGAAGACCTGCTCTTGTTCTTCTTCCTCTTGCCAGGGCCTGAGGTGATTCCCCCTTCCTCTGGTCCAGAGGAGGAAGAACAAGAACCTGACTCCGCATCCGAGGAGTCTAAGTTCGCCGCCGCCGCGTTATTGTCCGCGGGGGCGGTGGTGTCCATCGACACTATCGGACTTTCCGACCGACTCTGTGAGTCAGAGTCGTCTGAGTTAGAAGCGAGCGCATCGCTGAACTGTGAGAGGCTCGCTGATGGCGTAGCCCTCAACCCACTGATTTGGGAAGCGTACTTCCTGAGGAAGTCCTGGTCCTTGAGGAGGACCTCTCTGACGAACGTCAGTAAGAGGTCGTCCTCCATACTACCGCGAGGGGGGATCCTATCGGAGGAATTTTGGAGCCGGACTCCACTACTAGAAAATGAAGCCTATCGTGGCCCTACGCCTAACTCCCCGGGTGGATTGGCCCGGGGATGAGTTTCGCTCCCTGTCGGGTGTAGACAGGGAGGATGAGTACCTATGGTGAGCCCTGAGCTTGTGATCCCGTTGCCAATCTTATTGTGCAAGGGGGCCCTATTTGGTCTAGCGCGAAGGGTGTAGACACACCCTAAAGACACTAGGTGAGTCGCTGTGGGAGGAAAACTGTCACCAGAGCCGACTAGGAGATCCCCCAAGGCCGGTTAACTCTGGGACCCGTCCAAATTATTGCCTCTCCCTGAGGGGGTTCGGCGGGTGCGTTTGGGTCAGCACCCCACTCGGCTTCGTTGGCACCGTAAGGTATCCACCGAGGACCACGAAACTGTGGTTTTACCCAGAAGGGGCCTAATGAATTTAATAACGTTTTCCTGTTATAGAAACACCTGTCTTGAAAAAGACAATTTTTGTGATCCAGGTCTTTCGATTGAATTGATTAATAAATTAATCGACCCAATCAATCGACGATCGGATGTAGTCGGGGCGACTACGAGAGCGTTACGCAAGCGTAACAATACCGGGCACGAGAGAGCGGCAGGAGGGCGGGAGCACACCGATAGCAGCACACAACACGACCGTCCGCAGCGAGATCCGAACGCAGTATGATTCGAACACACATGGGTAAACAGCTTTTATATTAGCCAGTCTTCGTAATTCATTTACCTAATATAAGCCTGTGAGGATCTTGCCGGTTTTGAGGATATACATCATCTGCCTTTTTAAATAAGTATGTATGCTTCCTAGCAAACATGCATACTTCATATAATATACACCGTGGCATTTTAACCGTCTTACAACGGCAGCCCACTTCATGTATCCAATGACTACTAACCATTCCTGAAAGTATATTTTTTTTATTTGTAGTTTGAAACATCCTGTTACGAGCGCGGTACAAGCAATGCATGCCAAGGGCGTTCAAAAGGCTTGAACCGCGCTCATAACAGGGTATTTCAGACTACATTATGCGTCTTATTGAATACCTAATATTTAAAAAAATATATATTCAAATTTAAAAAAATATTATTTTTCTTTCATGAATGATTCGTAGTCATTGGATACATGAAGTGGGCTGCCGTTGCGAGACAATTAAAATGCCACGGTGTATAAAGAGGGTAACGGTAATAAACCAAGTTCTTTAAATATTGGCATTGCACGATTCATTAGGTTGAAGCCCATATATACCTAATATTGCACGAAGACACTTTTTTTGCTACAAATACCCTATTTTTGTCGGTTCTATTACTCCACATAATGAGCCCTTAACATATTGATGACAAGCATGATAACAGCAGTTTTAATGTTTGTTATATTTTAAAACTTTTTGAGTGCAATTAATAAATTTATTTATTCTTTTAGGTATATCATCTACTTGTGCTTTCCAATTTATGTCTTGAACTATTGAACTATTATAACTCCAAGAATGACTGAGGATGAGCGCTTATTAAATGTCATTTTTGAAAGTGCCTCTAAAAACATACAGTTAACTACTTTCTAGTTGGTACCCTGTTTTCACAAAACCTAGTCTTTTAAAAAACGCTATAGTAATTCCTACCCGGTTTTCCGCAAGGAAAGGTTACTGCCACAGAATATATCGTTGATCCACCGCGACCGGTTGATCCAGCAGGTGTTAGCTATACCCAGGGGCCAACCACAATCTTTTACGAAACAATATTACATCAAGAGAGTTTTGTTTCAAGATTACAATAACATTACTCATATTCGTACCATGATCTCAATCGCACAATATTGTTTTATTCCTGCTTAGAGCTGGGAAAGAACGAACGATTTGTAAGCATTTGTTTATCGCCGGCTATAATAGAAAAGAAACAACACTATATGAATTGTATAGCGCTGTCCCTTTCATACGTTGGTCCGAATCGCTATTACGAAGTCCTGGTCTTGAAGCTAAATATTATTAAAATTTGACTTAAAAAGGTTACTTTGCATTAAATTATAAGTTTTATGACAAATTTCTATGAAATTGACTCAAATATTAATAGATTTTGCTTTGAAAACTGAGAAAAACAATTGAAGAAATTAAAAATAAGCTACGGCTAAGTTGTGACATAATATGAATTGGAACAAAATGTGTTCTTATCAGAACGAAATTTGAAACTTGATGACAGTCGATGTAGCGATATTTTTTTTTTCAAGTGCACTCTACGTGGTTGAACTCATTCTATTTTATTTTCATAAGATCTAAAGTCGGCATGGAATCAAGATACGGTTAAACACAGTTATTCAGTGAATAATGGTGAATAAGTTTTATGTTATTTATGCAGTGTTATGTTTTGGCGAAGATAGTTCGAAACAATATGTGGTCAGACTCAGTGATTAGTGTTTGCATTCGAAGAGTTAATCGGGTTTCCTGGCGGCAGCTTAAGATACTATGGCAATTTTTATTTTCTAACTGAGGTATCGCTACTGCCCACAATCGCTCTTTACAAGCCAAGGAGTACTCACGAAGAAAGTGGAAAGAGATTGCGGAAATCTTGAACTCGCAAGGTGATGGCGCTCATAAAGATTGGGCAGGCTGGACTAAAGTAACTACCTAATTATATTTT
The DNA here is from genome assembly GCA_963921375.1 of Tiliacea citrago. NCBI lineage: Eukaryota > Metazoa > Arthropoda > Insecta > Lepidoptera > Noctuidae > Tiliacea > Tiliacea citrago. Next base: position 4,925,188 of record OY992801.1, read on the forward strand.
TTTATTTTGTCAATTTAAATTAAGTATGTCTAATACATATATCAATATTAAATTAAACAATATTTTTCTGCATTATTATCTTCCAAACTCTAATATTTCGTACCTATGCATTCGCCATGTAGAATCACACAAGAAATTATGTACTCGTGTACTAAAATCTCTAGATACACAATTCATTCGGTAAGTTTACATAAAAAAATATATATTTTGCTTACTATAAAGAACACGAAAATGTTTAAAAAATATATAAATTTGCAAAACAATAATATATCCGTCGAGGCCGAGGAACTTTTTTAAGATTGCTAAATTTGACGTAAAAACAATATTGCTAGTTGTCAAAAGTCACGTCGTGGTACGAATTGAATGAACTTTTAGAGGTGACGTCACCAAAACCGCTAAGAAAATAACATTGTTTCAATATTATAGTAAGCTTATTTTAAGGACGTCATGGTACGAAAAGTCAAAGTAAGATTATAATAATACTGCTTTAAGCGTTGGTGGTAGGCCCCCAGGTATAAGATATACGCGAACTGTACGTCCGTACGGAGATCGTTGTAAATGGACCGGGGAAATGAAACGACGACTAACAACGAAGATGGATAGAGGAAGTTTATTTTTTTTACTTAATTTCGGTACAAAACTTCTTACTTTAGCTCTGGACTTTAAAAGAGAGTTTTACCCTTGAGTTGGTTTCGCCATTTATGTTCTTCTCAGGGGTAGTCAGATAGGAAATCTCGACTCCATCTAGCTTATTATTTTTTAATTTGATCTGTTAGAGTGATTCCGATATCCTATTCACAGAATAGACAATTTCATTTCATTGATACGGTACCTACATTACACATAATCAGCCTAAAATGATCCAACTGCTGGGTTACAGGCTTTCTCTATGTGTGAGAGAGTGGGCTATAATAATCTACCACGTGGGCCCAGTGCGTATTGGTGGATGTCACATATCTTAGAAATTTTTGGTTCTAGGACATGCCGGGTTCCTCACGATGTTTTCCTTCACCGTTTTGAGAGTAGTGGTGATGAAATTATTTTCACAAAGTAAAGCCTGGGGTCGAACCCACAACCTGCAATCTGTAATTCGGGGCCGTTACCACTGCGCCACCAGCTCTGTACGGTACATAATATACAGGGTGTTAAAGAAATTGCGTGCCATAGGAAAAAAACTACAAGATCAACCTAATTTAGTTCCTACTAACTTAAAATGCCAATCGTTTAGAATTAAAATTATTTTATTTGTTTAAATGCTTAAATTACTTACCTACTATCGAACGCGTTGGTAAATAGGTAGTACTAAATTAGGTTGATCTTGCAATAATATTTTATGTTTTTATTTTATTCCTGGGTTCCTTTATCGATACTAAACCTATCCCTAAGCTATGGCACGCAATTTCTTTAACACTGTGTATATAGGACTACAAATAAAATTTCCCATTAGGCGGTCGTCTTTTTTATTTTGTGAATTCATAAAAATGTGGTTACTACGAAAAGAATCTCCAATAATTTCCTTTCATTTTTCTTTTTTTCCTATAAAAAGTATCACAATTGGTGATACTTTAATACAATTTACCCTATTAGCTAATAAGTAAATTAAATATAACTTAAACTGCTAAGTAACAGGAAGACACTTGATTCACGTGTTCTTTAAAAAAGTAAGCTACTTGCATTACAATTTATTTTGATGAATATATTTTTCAGAAGCATTATAGCTGAAGAAGATCCAATATTCAAATTAATAAACAAATATCCTACGGATGAATAACATTTAGGCCCGCTTACACAAAAATAATAGCGTGGTTTTAATGCTTTTATATCTATTCATTAATTAAGACTCACTTGATCCACAAAAAAAAACCAAAAAAAAAGTTATTTGAACAAATAATTTTGTCCCTGTCACCTTCAAGCGATTGTTAGAAACAGAACGATGTTTTAGATGATTTATGGCACAAGTGCTTAAGAGGAGGCTTCATATTTTTATGTTAATTTGGATCAATATTCTGAAACAGTCACACATACAAGCAAAATGACACTTTAGTGTATGATTTATTGGATCTTTTTCTTTCCATGTTGAAGACAGTTACGTAATTGTAATATTTTCTCCCAATCATTTTTTATTCGAAAATCATGTCTTTTTAAGGATAATTCTAAAAAACAAACAAGATTGTTTAGCTTTTGTGTCTAAAATAAAAATTCACGGCAAAAAAAAATAGTTTATTATCCCGACACAAGATATTTTTCTCTAGATCAATTATTATTTTTGTTATAAACGAAATAGGAATTGAGACCTACGCTGTTTAGTTTCGTGCTCGAACACGATCAAAGAGCGCACGCGATATTCAACTTTATTACTGATGTATTAGCGTTTAGCACATAACGGAGTGGCGGGGAGCGAGGGACGGAGATTGCGTTCGAAATTTGATTTAAACTGCCTGCTCTAAAAAAAAAAATAGCGTTTTTACTTTTTCGGTTTTAATGCTTTTATCATTTCGTTAAAAGCATTAAAAGCGAAAAAGTAAAAATGCTATTATTTTTGTGGTATTATACTTCCTCTATCCGGTCACACTCCACGTCGTTAGGACCTCAAAGGTATGTGCGGCATCATAAACATGGCCGGAGCTATTGCACACCGTTGCCCGCTCCTATTATTTAATTACACTGCCATTTCTCTAGATTATGCGGAATTTAGTCTTTAATAAGAGGAATTAAAATTCCTTTTGTCTTGATTACGGCATCTTAATTGTGGAAGCAATAAAATAATACTAGAGGCTGTATTTACTAAAGTCAGATCTACGTTTTATCCGGGATATAAAATTGACGTCTGTCAGTTTTTTTACGAAAAAACTGACAGACGTCAAAAAAAAGTTCAAAATGATTACTCTGAACATCCGCCGTTGGTAAAATTAGCTCTAAGATTATTAATTATTTATACTGTTAGCAACATCGTTCATAGTGATCTTCATGTTCTTCCTCAACTTGTTCTTTTTTATTTATTTTTGTTCTTTTTTTGCGTTATGTTTACCGCAAATAATCGTGTTTTTTTCTTTATTTTTTTTTTCTTTTTATTTTTTCCTGTTGGCAACATTATGGTAGTTTGTCTTAGCAGGATATCTGCATAGCACTTTACAACCATTCGATAAGTTGTCGTATCGAAAATTACACATTTTCAATTATTTTACTGATTTCTCTTTTTTTTTTTTAACTCACATACACTAACAGCCAGATCCGGAACAACTTGTATGTCATACAAATATTTGTTCCGTGTGGGAATCGAACCCGCGACACGCAGCGCAGCAGTCAATCGCTTAACCAATGCGCCAACCGTGCCGTCTTTTGCCTTGCCCCCGACAGCAGATAGCTGTCGGAAGAATGGCGATCGCATTTTTGATTTAAACTGACAAAACTTAGGGTGTTTTGGATTTGTGAACAGCCAATACAGGACTCCTTTGATAACAGTGATTTATGCTCGATTCGGCACGGAATCGTCTCGAACAATTGTGAATTGTGTTGTGTGTTGTAACTAAGCTGGTAGCAGCTAGATAAGAGAAGCCACGTATCGACTTCAATGGCGAACGTTGGGAAAGGCCTATTATTATTATTTATCTTTATTAAAACAAGGTAATTACAACTTATAAACTAAGCCCCACAAAACCGTAGTAGTGATTTGACTGTGTCCAGCTGATGATGACGAATGGGTGGCCGATTAATGTCTTGACATTCAGCTGATTTTGATGAGAGTTAAGGATAGTCAAAAGCCCAAAAATCTGACAACCAGTCTAACCAAGGGGTATCGTACCATCAACTGGGTTGTGGAGGTCAGATAGGTGGCTTCATGTAAATTACCGGTGTTTAGCTGCATCCGGTTGGACTGGAAGCTGATCCCAATGTAATTGGAAAAAGGCTAGACTTATGATGATGTCGGTACTTTCAGCTCCAATAACCTTTTTAGTAATAAAGATGTGTCGGTGCACTAATTAAACCTCTTACAATAATAATTTTATTGTCTTAGTCGAAACCGCAACCTTCTTAGTATCCTACGCAAATGTGAGTTGAAAGATGTAGGCATTGTAATAACTAACTTAGAGCTGTTATTAACGTTGTCTCGTAGTCTTCGTTTTCTATAACGAGTACATAGTGTGATAAACTATTGAATTGTTCAAGCTTTGCATGGTTTTGATGATAGGTATTTGCACATAGCTATGTACAATAAAAAAAATAAAAATAGTCCTCCGGACCGAATTTCGGCCATGGCGACCTATTAATAAGCTATTCATTTACATTTTTTTTTTAATTATAAGAATTAGCAGCCGTCCACGTGTTGTCGTTGTGGAACGTGTGATGGGGGCATAATCCACCGTGCGGGCCTTGAGTGGGTTGGTCGGTGTCACATAACATCTTCGATTTTTTTGTTGTTTTCGATGACATGATTTCGATTTTTCGATTTGATTGTCACGATGTTTTCCTTCACCATTTTGAGAAGAGTGGTGATGAAATAATTTACAAAAAGTTATGTGCCTGCTTGGGTCCGAACCCACGACTACAACTCGTAAGTCGCGGCCACCGAGCCACAACTGCTCCACATTGGTGATTAATTATGAGTTTGACATTCTTATTTTTTTTTTTTTTTCTTTTTGGCTTCGCATGGTTTGTGCATTTAGTCAGTGTCATGTAAAATTAGGTAACAAGTACAAAGTTATAATAATTATGAAATGAACTCCACTCAATGCATGATAAATATGATTGATGATATCCCGCCCCGCTCCCTTTGAGTTTAAGTAAAGACGCGGCACTTTACTGAAACCTCGCGCGGACTTCTTGAGAGAACTTAAAGTGATGTTGCACTGTTTTGTTTCATTTGCCTACATTAATGCAGGTTCACGAACACGTAATGGTTAATAATCCACCACTATTACACATTAATATTCGGCTAAAAACAAATTTTAGAAAATAAAACAAAACTGCTAACATGACGCTTCACTTTCCCGCCAAGAAGTCGCCGACATTCTTATTAATCATTCAATCTTATTCTCATACACAGACACAAACGGGATCCCACCCACACGCACACGTAGACACCTCCCACCCACACGCACACGTAGACACCTCCCACCCACACGCACACGTAGACACCTCCCACCCACACGCACACGTAGACACCTCCCACACACCCACACACGGCACGATATAGTAATTTAAAAATAAATTATATTTTTGATGTGTTTTTCGTATAATATATATTTTTTTCATACTTCTCATTTCTGTTATTGTATTTTATGTTATTTTGTTTTTACTTCTTTTAAAATTTTATTTAGTAACAGATGAATATTTGTCTATTCCTACGTTGACATTAGATCTAAGCCAAATAAAATGGGAGAGGGCGCTGACTCCTGACATACAGGTACACCTAGTTCAGGAATCAGAGGCTTCAAACAAGTTTCTGTAACCTGTTATGTCAATAAAGAATTAAATTATTTATTAGAATTATTTATTTATTGCCAAATGAGAAGAATTAAATATACATAAAGAAAGAAAGAAAGAGTGGAGCGTACTGTTACAATGGAGATTTTGTCCCTCTAGTGGTAAAGGAACAAAAGCCCTGATGTAAGGAGGGTTGGTATCAGAATACAAGGAAACTACCAACTGTCTCAAACAAAATCTATATAATATATTTATAAAAATATAGCATAACTTAAATTAGGTAGGTGACAATAACGGTAACCTAAGGTATGCCAGCCAGCTTTGATTCCAGTTGATAATAACTAGGGTCGTGGGGGGTTGGTGATAAACCAAGTACTGTTCCGTGTATAAGTTAATTTAAATATTAAGAATAAATTTGAATTATATGGTATAACCTTCCAGTTAGCCCCGGAGCCGACGAAGAGGTCCAATGAACTGCCGGATGAACGTAGGTGTCGGATCCGGGGTCCTTAATTTCAACTTTGTTGATGACCTGTTTCCAATTTTAAAACTAGACAGGTACATATTATAATCCGGTTTTTCCGGTGGGGTCGGTGAGCCTCTATCCATACACTCAATAAACGTTTTACTTAAAACTAATTATTATTTATAGGTAAGTAGCACTTTAACATAATTCTAAATAATGTATTTTTAATTTATTCCGTATTTTTAATAGAGAAATGTTACTATGAACGAGGACGCAAGTAAAAAAACGTTACTTGCGTCCTCGTTCATAGTTACATTTCTCTCTTAAACACACACCCTTGAACAAAATCTATCTGACCTATATCCACAACATAATTAAATGTATACTATTCAGGGACCGTACAACCTCGGTTAAGGGTTAAGCCTTTCGAAGGGGTAACCCATTCAATGGGTAACCTTTATCATGATGTAACCCATTGAATGGGTTTTATACTAGAAACCCAATAAAAGGGTTACATGATAACCCATTGAATGGGTTTTATACTTGAAACCCAGTGAAAGGGTTACATGATAACCCATTGAATGGGTTTTATACTTGAAACCCAGTGAAAGGGTTACATGATAACCCATTGAATGGGTTTTATACTTGAAACCCAGTGAAAGGGATACATGATAACCCATGAAATGGGTTCTATACCTACTTAAAACCCAGTGATATGAAAAAATCATAATATTATGTTATTTCGATATCTGCCCTGCACGCGTAGCATGACGAATTCTATTTCTAATCTACCCAGGGACCATTTTAGTTACCATTTTAGAAAAACCCATACGGTGTGGGTAATTTTGAATGGCTTAAAGTAAGCCGTTCAAAAGGGTTACCATACCGTATGGGTTTTTATCGAAAACCCTTTCAACGGGTAACCAGAATTTAATTTAAGTCGTTCAAAAGGGTTACCCATATGGGTTTTTGTTTAACCGCTTAGAACAACCCTATCAAAAACCCTTTCAATGGGTAACCAAAATGGTCCCTGATACTAATACAGAAACCTTGACCCACATCTACTACAACAAAATGATGTCATCATACCTTAAATTACTATTATGCTGTAAATTGCCATCCCAACTCTAATGCCTAAATCGTTTACGTAATGCGAAGGAACATCACAAGTTATTGATATTTTATTATATCATTATAGAGGTTTCCCATTGATTCGTAAAGAGGTCTTCAGAACCGTTGTTACACCGTAAAAAACCTGTATTATTTTATGGAACGAATTTCCAATGCATGCACCATATCAAATAATGACAAGTATGTCATAATTTGACAAACGAGATATTGTTGTAAGCGTCATGTTGTTTCGCGGGCTATAATTATGTCGTCAGAAAAAATCCAACATGGTGGCTTATATCTCACTTAAAGCTAAGGACGCATTTGCAAATCTGACAAAAATTTGCATAACTGCACCAGATAGATTACTCATTCATCTCCAAATGGTAGCAATTTTTATTCCATTTTTTTTTTTGACGATAAACTGTTTTTTTATTGTGCACGCAGCATTAATATATCGTGAGTTCTTTCTAAAAATATATTGGTTAAGTATAATACATACATTTTTAATTTAAACGCCCATCAAGGGTAAAACAATTACGTTTCACTCTGACTGTTTTCAATAACATTAAAAACCCCAAAACACCCTAAACCCCAAAATAATTAAAATAAAAAAAGTTAAAAACTAAACCCCAAGTACGACAAAAACGCCAACTGAAAAGGTATAAACAAGACATCAATGACGTTTTCACAATGACAATTAATACAAAATAATATCGGTTTACGTATAGCTGGAGCTAGCTGAAGTCACACGTAATCTGTACGATTTTATGTATTGACGCATAGCTCAACATTAATCCTCAGCTTTACCATATCAAATCAACTCAGCCTATAGCAGTCCACTGCTGGACATAGGCCTCTGCCAGGCTGCGCCACAACATCTTGTCCTCCGCCTTCCGCATCCAGTCTGTCCCAGCCACCTTTTTAAGGTCGTCGGTCCATCTAGCTGGGGGGCGTCCCACACTACGCTTACCGATATGCGGTCTCCATTCCAGGACTCGTCTGCTCCACACAAACATGGCCATCCCCCTGCCACTTCAGCTTGCTTACTCTCCATGCTATGTCGGTAACTCCGGTTCTCTTCCGGATAATTTCATTTCTGATCTTATCCTTCAAAGAAACTCCGAGCATAGCCCGATCCATAGCACGCTGAGTGACCTTGAATTTGTGGACCAGCCCGACTGTCAGTGTCCACGTTTCGGCACCGTATGTCATAACGGGCGAGACGTACTAGTTGACGACCGAGACCGACGTCTTCAAACACTGCGGGATTGGCGACGAGAAGACTTGACGAAGTTTTCCAAACGCTGCCCAGCCCAACCGGATCCTTCTATCGGCTTCTTTCTCAAAGTTGTGCCTACCAAGCTGGAAAAATTGCCCTAGGTAAACGAACTCCTTTACAACTTTGAGAAGCGACCCTTCGATGTGGATTGGACTCGGCAAGACCAGAATTTACATTTACCATATATATTTTTTTGTTTTTTCAAAATGAATGCTGCAGTATTTTCGATATAAAGGAAGATGCTAAGCAATTTGAGGTATTGTAGATTAAGTCCCTTGTAATATAGCCCTTTGCCATCAACCCGACACAAACCCAGACTCCAGGCTGCTACTGAGAAATTCATAAAGGAAAAACACTTTGCCCTACGTAGGAATCAAAGCCAGGAACTCACGCTCGGCAGTTGCGCTCGCGAAGCCAACAAAAACAACCGAAGCATCTAGGATTTCTATTGTCATTAATACATAAGTAGAGATAAACTATGATAACATGGCTCGCCTCTCCAAATTACTGTTTCAATGTGTGTAGTCACATCCTTACGAAAGAGTTTGTATGTAGTTGTAAGTACTCGTAATATCTCACTTATTACCAGATTTCTTGGTCAACTAATCATAACTAGCCGATCGCGCAAGACAACGCACGTGTCGTTTTCATAGCGAACGTCAGTGCAGCGCCATACTAATAATAATGAGCGATTAATGACGCCACTAGTCGAGCAAAAAATCCGTGATTTGTTTTTGTTCGACGGCCGTCTCATTCCGCACACATGCGTACAAATACTTTCAAACTTTTTGTATTTTGGAGGGGCGGGCCATATTATCGTAGTTAATTTCTAATTACTAAAGGTCATACCTACTTACGTGGGTACGTCCAGTGTACATAGAACTGGCTAATCTCTTACCGAGAAAAGATTTCCTTTTCTACCAATAGAAAACTTATTAAACTCTTAAACCCTTGAAGATATAAAATCGTGGGCGTCTGACCGTGTCCTTGCATTCAACAATACCATTCTCATGACAGTTCTAATCGCTATTGTTTATTCTACCCTTATTAAAGGGGGATTGCTGCGTACTACTCCTTCTTTACGTTTTTAGGATTATAGTGAGAATAGATTTTAAATCTGTTATAAAAATAGGGTGCTGTATTATTTAGAAAATAATTGTTAAAAGATGGAACGTCATTTTCAAAGACGCATTTTCACTCGATGTAAATACATAACAAAACCATTTAATTATACTTAAAAGTTCAAACTGCGACGATTTTCTTCTGATGTTTTTCAGTATGCTTCTTTTGTTTCAGTAATCAACTAAATAATGAATACAATGTAATTTTGTGAAGTTGACAGATTTTTATGGAGTCATTCGTGAAAAGTTAGATTCTTGGCACGTCGTAAAGTAGAGTAGGAAAAATGGCCAATGTTTGAAGTGTTGAATCTTGAGTTTTACTGGACATACAGAACTACGGCTACGCTCAAATTGTAGCTTTGTCCGTAAGAAGCACCTTTTAGAAGTTATAAGTCAATAACTGCAAAAAGTCCGAAAATTTCGAGGTTTTTCGAGCACCACGCAGTTAGCACGCAGTCTTTCGAAGCTGCAAACTTGGTTTTACGCTATTGGTACCTATCCTAACAACATCCCAAAAAATCAACACAGTGCAATTTTTTGCGACGTAACGCGATTTTTGTGTCTAAGGTGACTGACTATACAATTTTCATTTAAGGAAATGTAAGCCATATCTCAAAGCAATAAAGAATAATACTTAAACGCAAGATCGAATTTACGTTTTTTTACCGTTTTACGATTAGTCAGCACACAGATAATGCAGGACAACTATTTAAAAAAAAATACATGGCTTGGTTTAACCTTATTAAATTACTGATGATGTCATTTTGATCTTATAATTTAACTAGCTGTTGGCCGCGATTTCGTCTGCAATCCAGGATGACAAAACCTTATGTCCTTTGCCAGGTCATGGTCTACCCATGTACCAAATTTCATCAAAATCCGTTCAGCCGTTTTAGCGTAAAATCAACAAACAAACAAACTCATTTTCGCATTCATAATATTAGTTAGAATATTCTAATTAGAGTGGCTGAGGTCTTACATTTATTATGTAACAATTTGTATAAGCTTATGGCTTACACTATAAAATATAACCATTTGACAATGATAAATTATCACTACAGATACAATCACGGCTTACAACACCCGATCGACTCCCGCATCACTTTTTTCACGGACCAGCGGCTTGTAAAATCAAATGGAAACTCATTATTCATTCTCATTTCGATGGAAGTTCCAATATGTTTGAATGGCAGATTGTACGCGTAGGTACCATTTACTGAGCATTTTTTACCTGCTATTTCCATCTTTTTTTGATATACTTGGTTGCGCTTATCACAATAATTTTCATTTTTTTATGTGACTCGCCATCAGTGGCGTAGCTACCAGAGGGCTAGACGGGGCATTGCCCCGGCCCAAGCTCAGCGGGCCCCTTGGACTCTGACTGACAAACTATTGAAAATTGAAAAAAATTGAACTAGTGAAAATGTCTCCCACTTTCGGAATATAAATAAACCAGATTCCAGGAACGCGACTTTAATAATGGAAACTTATTTGAAAAAAAATACAGAGGAATTCCCAACAAGTCTCGAACATATTTGTTTGAAACTTGCGGGGAACTCCCATGTATTCTTAGGTTTTTATGAATAAGCTTATAAGTTACAATTTGTTTTTAGTTTTTAATTTTGTTATGGACTCGACTGTATTATGACAAATCTGGAGTATGACGAATCTGGAGTACGTCACGTCGAATTCGGAAAACGACGAATACGGTACAAACGATTTTAAATAGTTTAGTTGGGGCCCTTATTTTTTGCCCCAGGGCCTTTTGTTGCCTAGCTACGCTCTCGCCATAAAGCATTAATAACTCTGAGAAATCTAGGATACCTACCCAGCATGCAGGTGTACGAGCACCATTGCGACGTCTTGCAGACAATTATATTATGGCTCCTCTTCACAATCGGCGATGATTGTTAATCATGTGATCGTTAGTAATCCGCATGAACATCGTACGAGCATCCACATGTTCCTCGTTGATCGTCCGTTAATCATTTGTTGATCGGCAAGCGTTCAAGATGGAAGTGGACTCTATTGCTGCTGCTACCATTAATTTAATTTCGGTGATCCACCATTATCAAAATGTAATTAGAAATTGAAATCATTCGTATGCTAAAATAAAAGAAAGATGTCATAAAAATTATATTAATTAGTTGAAAGAATAGTTGTAAAAAAATGGAGGAAAAGAAGATGGTGATGTTTGACCATTCATCGTAATAGAACGAAGTACCTAAGTCATTGAAATAACTATACGATTTAATAATTAGTATTTGTATTCGAATTATATATTCACATAAATATATCTCGTCTCTATATTCGAATTAAAACTAATTCAAGACGGCACACGCATATATTCACGGCTTCGCTGTCCTCCGGTGAAAAGTGGATGAATGATCGGTGATCGTATGGGCACGTGTACGCAACTAGCCGAAATTTCCTTTGATGCGTGCCTGAAAAACCGACAACTCACCGATCGCCGCGATCATATGGCGAGCATACACGATGATCGGCTACATATCGGCGACTACAGACGAATAAGTCCTCCACACAATAGTGCTCGCGGGTAATCGTCTTTGATCGCCGATAGTGAAGAGGCGCCATTAGGTATGTATTATCTCGACATCGATTTATTGTGTGCCCCCGGAACATTTCGAAATTCTGGTCAAGTAATAAGACAAGGTGTCTTATTCCTTGAACATAATTTAATCTCGTAGAATATAGGTCAATACCCGGCAATAGCCGGGGATTGCGGAAGTAATAACAGATCCCAAGATCCCCGGTGCAAGTGTGGGCAGGGAACACTGGGGTAAGAGTAAGTAAGTCAGCAAGAGTCTGGCAGACCCCTCCGCCCACCCCAGGGCGGAGGACATCCATGAGGATATTCCGACCCAGCATAAAAAAAAACATAGTTGGAAAAAGGCTAGGCAAATTGATTAATCCTCAAAGAGTATAGTAAGTAATTCATATAATTATAAAAGAGTAATTTCAATTTATTTCTTTGTTACTTTTAAATTCTCTTTGGCTTCGAAGATAACTTAAAAAAACAGGTAACATATGCCTAGACAGGCCTCGCCATACATTTTACTGTATGCTGTGAACTGTGATATATGCTGTTGAGTACATGATTGTTAATTTTAAGTTTCGTTGTTCGTATTTTGTATTATGTAATTGTTTGTAGTTCGAAATGGGGAGTGCCGACAAAAGTGAAATCTTATCGCTCAACACGCCTAAATAAGTTTTCACTTCAATTAAATAAATATTACCTAAAACGACTTAAACAACGCACAACCTTTTCACGTGGTCAATTTAACTTCACTTACTGCAACTACAGCATGTCGGTGACGCGAACCAATAAGTTTTCCCCTGCCAAAAATCGCTCAACGCGCTTAAAGGCTCGTGCAGACTGGCGGGATATCGTGAGTGCGACAGGCAGCGCGACCCTTGTCGTGCCCGCGATATCGCCCCAGCCAACACGAGCCGTAATGAAGTTTCCACTTCAAAAACACGTGACACGACTTGTGTCAAGCAACACGCGCGCGCGTCACCTGTTGCCATCGTCCGTAACTTGTGGCAAACAACTTTTTTCGTTTATTTTCCCCGCAGTGGCTGTCACAAGACGCGTGTCGCTTAAGCACGGAACTAATGTCTGTCTTTGAATGTCATAATATATTATGTCTTTGAATTTTGGTTCTAGGAGATGCTGGTTTCCTCATGGTGTTTTCCTTTTTTGAGATTGTGGTTATGAAATAAACTGCTATACCGTAAATTGTTTTGATTGTTTGCTGTCACTTGCCCGTGTCGTAATACAGATTAATTAATCAATGTAAATTGTCTTTGGTTCCTGGCTCTGACATGAAGCAATTGACAAGATTGTCAAACTTTTATTGCGAATACGACGCTTTTGGCCACTTTGTATGTGTATTTTGTATTTTTTTTTATTATATATAGGAGCAACAAACAGCAACAACATATAAAACATAGAAACAAGAAATACACAAAACTTATAGACAATATTGCAGCCCACAACGCTGTTCACGGATTAATTATAGTGTCGTGATTTCTCTGATTTAATTTTTTTTTAAATATTAATTTAATACCGAATTATAATATTAGCTGTGGCAACACTGTCAAAGTACAAATTATTAACGTTGTAACAAACTTTTAAATGTATTTTCATTATGGCAACTGAATGTATTATTTTACTTTGGTAACACAGAAATAACGGTTATGATGTGATCGTTATTTCTGTGTGGGGTAAAAGTCATTTTAACTAGTAAAATGTACGGCAGGGCCAGTCGTCGTTTAGTTGTGAAATAGTGCAGTTGTGCGGAATAAAGTGCTAGCAAAAAAATAGTGTTTTTCTTCAAAATAGGATACAATACAGTGAAAATAAATCGCTAGAGTTACTAAACATAACTATCGTGTTTAAGATATTGAGGTATATGTATGGTGAAATGGTACAAAAATCCAATGAGCGTTTTGTTTGATTAAAAAAAAAATCAAAAACTAAAACCCGACTACTGAAAAATCACGCTCTAAAAAGTATGAAACAAGAAAATATTCCTATCTGAAATTATTATGTACAAACTATTCAATATTTATCGTATATTAAATAAAGAACTTACACGTAATATATTTTAATGTATTTAATACATATTCATAGTGATGTTCAGAAGACAGCCGTGGTCGTATGCCACTTTGCCCTAAAGATTATGATCGCTTAATACTGTTAGAATGTGTTGTTTTGATAGGTTAGGTGGCATACGACCACGGCTGTCTTCTGAACATCACTATGAATATGTATTAGCTGCCACGGCTTATTTTTAATTATTTTAGTTTTGAATTGTTTTTTTTTTATCACGGACGCTTCTGACGTTTTGCATCGTTCTCACATGTATATTTTCAATAAGAATGATGTAACCAATACTTTGTATCAAATATTTTATTTTAAAAGAGTGTCCGTGGAGTTTCTTGCTCGTTCTTCTCCATAGGAACCTACTATTTGGAATGGGCAACTTGCTTCATATTTGTAACTGACCGACTTGTTGACAATTCAAAAGTGCCTGTAAATGGTTTATTTGAAATAAATGCTTTGAGTTGAGTTGATCTGAGTCTGCTGAGGGCAACATAGGCCTGTCCCTTAGCGAATAGTGACTTACCTAAATCAATTACCGCTTTATCTAGAGTGCACCCCTGCAAGTTGTGCACAATAACTGCCCAAGTAAGGATTAATAACATTTTGCGTTGATTTTTTCCCGATCCTTTTAATCCGTCAAATTCAGGTACTCCCAGCTTATGTCATTATTATTACACACGTTTTGTTTTTTTTTTTTATAAATAGGTCACATTGAAATACGTATTTATTATAATATAATTATGTATTTTGTGTAGGTTTGGAGAAAATATGTTTGTTGTTGCTTATGATTTTATAGAAATTATACCTAATTATTGGATGCATACAAGCAAAGCCATGAGCAACAGCTGACAATATTATATTTTTGAAATGTGCTAATTCAGGCCTTTCATTTGATACACAACACGGCATGAATAAACAACTTTTTTTTTTTTGGCTTTGACTTTATGTCCGCTAGAGGGCGCCATATTGAATTTAATGTGACTTCACATAGCCTATAACTAGCGGACCATCAAGACGCTTCCAACAATACCTCATTTCTCAAATTATGATAAGGAGTTTAGAAGTAATGAGGGAACAGATGAACATACATACATACATTACCGGTCAAAATCATAACCCTCCTTTTTGCTTCGCCGTAGTCGGATAATAAGCAAATTTTTCTTCCTTTCTTTCTTTGTAGATATAAAGGTAAATAGGGACCGTACATTTTCGGTCTATTTTTCCAAAAGTTTGTAAAACCACATACAGTTGCCAATACAGTGCATGTTTGGAAGTGGCGAGTAGTTTCTGTTTATAAAAGTGTGCTAGCCAATTCCAATAAAAGTATATTGGTCTCTGTAGCGAGTACCGACATAGAAGCTATAAAATGTTCCGTTGAAAGATTGCAGTGGAAAAGTTTCTAGTGTATTGGCTGTACATAACATAATGTTAGTTTGAAAAGATACTTTACGGTTCCCAAGCGTGAAGTAGGGTCAATGTATTTTCGCGATTACAATTGTAAACTTTAATACGATATTAATACACAAAAATTATCAATCTATTAATGCGTAGATGTGTGTATTTTAAATATTTCACTTTAACAATTATTAAGCAAATAAATCAAACTATTAGCTTAACTTTCAGGAAACATTTATAGTCAAACAAACCCTTATAATAAAGTAAATCGACGGTACGAACTAATTAGTTAAATCAGCCGTTAGATTAAACAAATAAATAACAATAATCTGTTCTAAATAATGGAGCTAAAAACTGAGTGTTCCGTCGTTAACGGTCCAACCGATAAGAGGACGGGTGCGCCGAGCGAGCCGGTCTCCTGATCTCCCCCCTACCACCTACAGCAGTGGTCCGATGTTGACGTCACTGTTAGTTAGGTGACGTTTGTTGTTCCGATCGCCAATAACAGATGGCGCTCGCTCCACGAAGTTGCCAACACAATAAACCTGCCTAGCCTTTTCCCAACTATGTGGAGTCGGTTTCCAGTCTAAAAGAATGCAGCTGAATTTCAGTATTTTACTTGGAGCGACTGCCTATCTGACCTCCATAATCCAGTTACTGGGTAACACGATACTTACTGGTAAGACTTGTTGTCAGACTTTTTGAGCTTCTACTATCCGTAACAACTGTCAAACATCTACAAAATGACAGCTGGGACCAACGACTTATCGCGCCTTCCGAGGCACGGAGAAGTCTCGATTTGTAATGGATGGTCGCCCATCCACGAACCGACCGCGGCAAGCATTGACTCGTACGGCTGTTATTATTTAGCCACGACCCCAGTATTCTTGAAAAAAAAAACTGAGGGAAATAATGAGTGGAGGAATTTAACTCCAAAGGTGTAAGCACTATTTAGTTGGTGCACTAATATTTCGCATAATCAGCTTTCAACATGGACCTCCTCTCTGTGAGAGGGACTGAACCATAATCCACCACGCGGGCCTAGTACGGTTTAGTGAATGTCACATGTCTTCGGTCTTAGTTCTTAGTTCGTTTTCTCACGATTGGCGTTTTCAGAGCAGCGGAGCTGAAATAAATTACACTAAGTAAAATTCCTGTCTGGATTCGAACCCACTACCTAAAGCAAGTACGTAAGTCGGCTCTCATAGTATTAAAAGTCTCATGTTTTCGGGAGCAAAGCCGCCATTAATCCAGACTTTCGGATAGTACTGTAAGTATCCCTCCTAAGTTATTTCTTGCTTAAAACTTGCAATATGTAGTTTTGTGTTGTGTCTCGCAAACTATACCTACCTACCTACCTACTGGCTAATTTGAATTGGTTGTGTCTTAAAAAAGTAGGTAAAAACGAAAATATAAAACACAAAGACACCGACTTCCGAAATTAATGTTATTTTTCACTTTGTAGTGTTTTTTTTTGCAAGTCGGGTGTTTTTTTTTTGGAAAAACTTTTTATTTTCCATTGGTTGTGTCCAAAAAGAAACACTACAAAGTGAAAAATAACATCAATTTCGGAAGTCTTTAGGTTTTATATTTTCGTTTTTGCCTTCTTCCGAAATTAAATTTATGTTTCACTATGTACAGACGCCAGCAGGTCAAGCTACCCGAAACTGTCAAATTTTCCCAATAAACCTTGAACCTTATGCTGTAGAGATAAAGTTGTAAATCTATTAAAGAAATTTGACAGATTGCAGTAGCTTGATGTGCTGGCGTCTGTACCAAGTGTTTTTTTTAAGTCGTTTTTTTTTTGTAATTTTTTTATTTTCCTCTTTTTAGTTGTGGTACCTACCTCACACAAATTCGAAAACCACTACCTGATATGTAAATAACAGCGAAAATAGGTTTTTATAACATCATCCACATAAATACTCACGCAAATTTTAAAAAAAATATAAGGGACTTCGGAGCTTATGGGACCCATGTGACTATGGAGCTACTTCTATGAAATGTAAAAATAATTTCCAAAACCGGTCCACTATTGACGAAAATATCGCAGAACATAAAATACAAAACCCTATATACGGGTCATACCCTATGTATGACCCATTGTATACCTATGATTAACAAATAAACTTTATGATTAAAAAAAAAAACATACAGACGAGCATAGAACCTTTTTTGAAGTCGGTTACTTAAGATCCCTTAAGTAACCGACTTCAAAAAAGGTTCTATGCTCGTCTAGAATGATGAAGAATAGAATAGAATACAAAAAAGAAAAAAAGAAAGAAAAAAAAAAAAGAAAAGAAAGAAAGTTTGTATGAAAGTTCTTAATTTTTGCCGATGGGAAATCCCATCACGGACATGGCTTGCCCTTAATACCTTTTTGTAATGAGTAATAATTAATGGTACTAAAATAATTTACTGCTTATGTATGGCATGTAGTCACTATCGGTTGAATGTTTAGACGAGTACCTATTGCGTGTAAAATGCCTGAATTAAAATGCTTCTTTTCTTTTAGTTTGTTCTTTCAACAACTTGTTCTGATCTAGAAACGCACGGGCAATACTTTTCTTGGGAACAAAAGAAGCAGCATTAGATAAGCAATTACACAGGGATATAGCTGTGTGATAGTATCTTATTAACGTGCTTGAGCGCAGAGAAGCAACAGCTACTATTATTTCTCGTTTGCACTTGTGGTGCAAAACAGGAGTTACGGGCGATAAATGATAAAAGTCGGTGAACTATGAAAAATAACTTGATTAGAAAAAGAGTGTGCTCATAGATAAAACAGAAAAAAAATCCAGCTTACTGGCCAAAGTTAAACTAAATCGCGAAAATTGATGCCTTTTTCCGCCTTGGAAAAGGAAAGGGCTCGACAAGCTTCCTCGGACTAATAATACATTTTAATAGCCATCCCCAGTATGAAGGAAATGTGGCTTCCAGAATTCCTCCGGCTACATTATTTATATGCCTACAAATATATTTCAGATACTGCCAGGAACTTAGCTGCCATGCTTAGCTGGCTGCATGTCATTCGTGGATCTTTGACAGTCGTTACAGATCGGCAGAAGCCCAAAAGCCTGACAACCAGTCTTACCAAGGGTTATCATATTACCCAGTTACTGGGTTGTGGAGGCTAGATAGGATTCGCTCCTTGTACTCGTATAAGAATAATGTATTCGCAGAAAATATAGGTATTACCAGTTGTAAGAGGTTGGTGGTTTAGGTACAGTCCATATTTTGCCTGTTTAGGGCATGCAAATTAACTTTACATTAATACCTATCAATCAACTCTGCCTATCGCAGTCCACTGCTGGACATAGGCCTCTCCTAGGCTGTGCCACAACACCCTGTCCTCCGCCTTCCGCATCCAGTCTGACCCAGCCACCTTCTTAAGATCGTCGGTCCATCTAGCTGGGGGGCGTCCCACACTACGCTTGCCGATACGCGGTCTCCACTCCAGGACTCGTCTGCTCCATCGGCCATCGGTCCTTCGACAAACATGGCCAGCCCACTGCCACTTCAGTTTGCTTACTCTGCAAGCTATGTCGGTAACTCCGGTTCTTTTCCGGATAATTTCATTCCTGATCTTATCCTTCAAAGAGACTCCAAGCAGAGCCCGCTACATTAATACCTAATAGGTACTTATTTTACTAAGATATTAGACGGAATATACGAGAAAATATCTATTAGGATTTTTAAATAATGATAAATTTTAAGTTAAAATAAAATATAAGTACACACATAACAAAACTAAAATACACTACTAATTCAGCTGCATCCGGTTAGACTGACCGGTTAGAAGCGGACCCCAACATAGTGGGGAAAAGGCCAGGCAGAGGATGACTTAGCTAATAAGCATATGATATGGACCAGAGCCGCAATTACGCGATGTCCAGCGCGGACTATCACTTATCCCAGGCTCCTCGCTGCACGCATTTCACACTTACGACTATTAATTTAGAACCTAGCGTTAAACTCAGAAATAAAGATAAAAGAAAACAACTGTATTTATCTTTATTTCTTTGTTGTGTTATACCTATTCCATCTTTGAATAATAACGACATAAAATGGTATAGCACTCAAGCTAACGGTGGATAATTTATCCGGAGTAAGGAACTAATTACAAAATTACAAAAAACAATTTATCATTCTAGCGAAATATTGTTGTCAAGATACACGAGGCTGTAGATTCTAATCCGGGTAAGTACGATCAGTGCTCTGTAGTACCTAAACCCTCTTACAATGAAGAAGAGGGAAAAAGGGGTCGGATTATGCAGGTCACTGACTGTAGTACCATATAACGTCATTGTTAAAATAAAGTGTCGAGCGAGAAACAAAAGCAGTTATTAACAACCATTGTATCGTGGTTAAAACGATCACTTTGGCACTCTTTGTCACACCTACGTAGTACCTCGGAGTCATCATTTTGTTACGATAAATAATGTACCAGTTAATTTACAGCTTAATACTTTACAACAAAATACACACCAACATTTCGAATAATGCTAGGAGGATAATATTATTAAACTCGCGTATTTTAATTAGAGTACTTTTTATCAATATACTCGTACAAAATATCAAAGGAACCAATTTTGTTTTCGTCTGCTTTACCTGCGTAAAGCACACTAAAAAAAATTGGTTCCTTGCCTTGAGAACCACGGTCCAAAAGGACCATGGATGAGTCAAGAACGATCAAAGCATTCCTTTTTAGAAATCACGCAAAAGTTGGACGTATTTTAATGGCACTTTCACATAGCTGCTTCCACTGGAGCCAATGTGACTTTTTTAATTCATAATATGTCATGTACTTTCTGAGTTTATCTTGGTCATTACTAACATCGGGAAGGACGGGAAACATCGTGAGGAAACCCTGGGCTTACAGTTAACTAGCTTTTGTCCGCGGCTTTGCGTGGAGGTTAGAAATTACCCCACCGAAACGTACTACCAGGATAAAACCGGGTCGACGGCGCGTTGTGTTCCACGCGCGCCTCAAAGAGATGTCAGCACAAACTGACGGGGTCCGTTAGGACCAATGCCTGCCGGGGTTGCGAGTTTGTCCGAAAGAGATATCGTGGCCCTGGCACACAGGCAACGGAAGGAACACGGGTGGGTTTTAGTCGGTAAAAGTCTGACACGCCCCCCCCGCTCCGCCCAGAGCGGGAGAAGTTATTTGATAATTTCCCACCAAAAAAAAAAAAAAAATGGATAAAATGTTTCTGTTTTAGCGTGAAAGCGTAACAAATAAACTCACTTTCGCGTTTATAATATTAGTTAGGATATTAGTCTGAAACTACCAACCCCCCCTTTTGATCGATGTTCTATCTATCTTTATGGTGATCAAAGCTCGTGCCTTTTATATGAAAAGAAGCCTTTGTCCTGTAGTCGGACTATAATAGGCTAATATTATTATTTTGAAGAAAAAAGAAGACAAGATTTCTCACAGGAGATACGGTCCATGTGCTCGCTACAGACTGCTCAACAGCACGCCACATGCTGCCTTGTGGATTTCTGTATCTCTCTTGATCTGGCTCCTTATCCTAGACCTGTTCCGGCAAAGTAAACTATAACGGCACAAACCTAGAGTTCGGAGTGCGCCAGCCCCACCACCGCGTTCCATGTGTTGCCAGCCGTAAAGAATAGTACCATCCTGTTTCTTCTTGAAACAGGATGGTACTATTCCCGTGGGTGTTGTAAAAGGCGACAGGCGACTAAGGGACTTACTAGAGAATGGGTAGCAGCGATCTCCATGCATTTTAACACCATACTGCGATCGCCAACCCGCCTGCCAAGTGTGGTGATTATGGCAAACTTTTCCCTTTGGGGGGGGGGGGGGGGCTATGTCCAGCAGTGGACGTCTTTCGGCTGAAGGGCTTTTACGATTATTATTATCAAATAGCAGGAATCGCCGCGCTGGCAGCGTCTAGAGATGGCAGTAACCCTAATACGTGGCGCTGAAAGTGCATTAAGCGAGCGACTTCTGTCACAAACCACCTTAAAAACCTTTAGTTTCTAGACGTCATGAGTGTCGTAGTGCGAGTAAAGGGTGACAAACTTGGTTTTAGGGAAAGTGATGACAACGCCGCTTCTAGCAACGGCCGCCGAGACTTCTCCATGCTCTATGGTTTACACCTAAGTCAAAATAAAAACAAAAGAATTAATAGAATAGAATCGAAATCAAATAATTGAAAAAGCATCTTGATCCTCTTCATCGGATTTTGGACAAAAACAATCAGATTCAACTATTTTTGTCTACAACAATATTCTATCGAATCTGAGCAAAAAAGCTTTTAACTAAACAATCAAAATCATCATTTCGATTGTTTAGTTAAAAGCTTTTTAAATAAACTAAGTAATTTGTTTTATACCTGTACCACAAAACAAACTTGCGAAGTTTCTTGCCGGCTCTTCTTCATAGGAAACGATCAATGAAACCGTGCATCTAGCTTCTGACGTTTCTTAAGTGCCCATGCAGGTTTTTGATCTATTATTAAATTAAATATCTTTACAAATTCTTTACTAAATGTCTGTAATCACAAAATCTTCATTTTTAGGATTCCCGTAGTCAACAAGGAAACCTTATAGTTTCGCCATGTCCGTCTGTCTGTCCCCAGCTTAGCTCAGATACTGTTAGTACTAGAAAGCTGTAATTTGGTATGGGTGTACATTAATCACGCCGACAGTGGTAAAATAAAATGTTGATAGATTTAGATACCGTACAAAAAAACTCTATCGACACGTAAAGTGGGGACTATATTTTTTTTTCTCGTCTCTCCCATGGTGTGGGGTATCGTTAGATAGTCCATGCAAAAATATTGAGGGTCTGACGAGACCATTTTTCGATTCAGGAATCCGTTTGCGTAATATTAAGCTTTAAAGTGCAAATTTTTGTTAGACAAGTGCCAGCTAAATTGTTGCTTTTGGATATATGAAAAAAATCATGGCAGTAGTATTTAATAATATAACGAAAAATTAAAATAAAAACTATCAGAGCTAAGTAGGCTTTACAAGTTCAATTGACCGTGACGAATATCGATGCACGGGACATGTTTTTCAACTACAATTTTGCATAAATTCCTCCCAACTACCGATTACGGAACCTTCACTGTGCGTGGTCCGACATGCACTTGGCCGGTTTTCTTCAGTCCAAGTCTGAAGGGTCCAAAAAACGCAATTGAATTTTTTTTTTTTTGGTGGGAAATTATCAAATAACTTTTCCCGCTCTGGGTGGAGCGGGAGGGCGGGTGTTGACATCTTTTTGGGGCGCGCGTGGAACACAACGCGCCGTCGACCCGGGCCTGGTCCTTATCGGACGGCGAGCTACCCAACGCTCACCTGCCGCAGGCCCGCGCCTACGGTGGCCGGAGATCGGCTTGCGACTCCCGACGCCCGGGACGTCTCCTGCGGTGACTAAGGGCGCGAGGGCACGAACCTTGCGGCCCATGCACTCTCGCTCCGAACCATGGCCTAGACCAGGGCCGGACGCGAGTGATCGCCGCCGCCGATCGCCTCCGTATGGAAATAATTACCTAACAAAGTCTTTAAGATACTTTCCGTGATCTAGCTGATGGTCAGTGAAAACCCCACACACACACACACACACACTTTAAGGGCTGTAGTTTTCAATACATTTGTACGTGTAATTTTACAAATTGCCAGATTCGTTCTACAATAAAATTGTTTTAAGTCTAGTACTACATCCTAGGATTTTTATTTTGCGATTTTCCAGTCCTTCAGTTCACACGCACATTACTTTTCAAACAGAATCGCAGATGAATTTGCGGGTAACAGCTAGCAAAAAATAAGAGAATTGCAAATCTCATCAAAATCGTTATTTTGTTCCTTTGATAGCCCAATTTCCAAGTCATTTCGGGCCCATTGGCTTTTATGACCTTTTACTTTTAATTTTATTAGCTTTTCTCGTTGTCATTTGTTTTTACGACGAAATATTTAAGTAAACAATGTTTTACGAATAAACCGATTTAGTAGGTAAGTGTGATTTTTTTTTAATCTAGTCATGTTTGTTTTTTAATCCCAGAAAGTATAATTTGACATTTCAAATCTTTGGTTTTTTGTTTGTCAATTTTGCACCTCTCAAATTACTACAGTCCGCGAGACCTAAGCTGAGCTTTGCGTTTGTGTGAGTAATTACGAAAAGTAGAGTATAAACCAATAAAAAAAACCAGTACAAACTGGTTTAAACCAAGCAAAGAACGTGTCGCGCTCTAGGCTGACCTCTCACACCTACACTATCTATGTGTACTTACACAAATGCAAAACTCAAAAAACTAACTTTATGTCAACAATCAGGGAAATTAACGATTTTTTTAATTTGACACGCTACGGCAATTGTCAAAGAATGACAGTTGTGATTTGACTATACAGGCAATGAAGGTGAGATGGTGGTCAATTTGCAAAATAATCAATTTTCCTGACTTTACCTAACCAATGCAGTAACAACAGAAATAAATAAAATTGAAGAGTCTGTTTGTTATGTCAAAATAACAGCTTTTTACTAAATGTATGCAATGCAATGTATATGTCGCAGCAAGAAATATAATTTTGTTATCAGTTCCGTACACAGACTACAATAATAGGTACCGTATATATATCGCAACCATATTGTTAAAATAGCCAGCTAATTGGACGGCTAGGCCGTTCATTAAACGCCAATCCAATTAAATAGCTGAAGGACACCTTTACCTACTAGCAAAGTCATTGAGCGCAACGTTTAACCAGATGGCTGGATGTCGTATAGTCATTTAGTTAAATTGGATATTGATGAAGAGTTTTTGTTTTGGTCACTGAATTTACCAATAAAAGAGGGACGCTCGGCGGCACCCTCGCTACGCTCACTCACCTTCGAACGTTAATGGTCACTGTTCTAACCTAACCTAACCAAAATGATTCAATAGCATTAAATGGTATCATACCAACCAAAAACCAGTCTTGGTCAGTCATCTTCAAAGGGCTGGCTTTCAATACTCCAAGTTGTTAAACGATGAATGATTTTAGTTCAATTAACTATCGGCATAGACATCCAATTGGATGCCGGCGTTTAATGAACAGCCTAGGCGTCCAATTAGCTTAGTCTGCTACGCTGACGACACGCTAGTCCTGGCACAAGGGAGTCGAACTGGCGGCACGTGGGGTTGCGACAATCGTCGATAGGATCCGGCAATTGGGACTCGAGGTGGCATTGCACAAGTCCGAGGCCATGTGTTTTTATGGTCCTCGGAACGCGCCACTGTCGGGTTCCCAGATAACGGCGGGAGGGGTTCACATCGGCGTCGAGTCAACGATGAAGTACCTGGGACTCGTCCTCGACAGCCGGTGGAGCATTTTCGACGTTTGGCTCCCAGACTGGAGCGGGCCGGGGCTGCTTTGAAACGGCTTCTGCCCAATCTAGGGGGTCCAAACGCCTCCTGCCGGAGGCTCTACGCGGGGATAGTGCGGTCCATGGCCCTTTACGGGGCACCGGTGTGGGCGCGTTCTCTGAGGCTGCGACCAGCGCAGCGGTTGAACGCGTCCCAAAGGGTCATGGCCATCAGGATGGTACGGGGATACCGCACGGTCTCCCGTGAGGCGGCGAGCCTCCTTGCCGGATTGCCGCCATGGGATCTGGAGGCAAAAGTCCTCGCGCACATTTGGGTGTGGCGCGAAGAGGCGAAACTCCGGGGCATAACTCCGCTGCCGCAAGAAATCGCGGCACAGCGGACGGAGCTCCGGAGGGATCTCATGGCGACATGGAGAGTGCGATTGTCGCAACCCAGCGCTGGGCACGCCACAATTGTGGCGATAAGTCCCCTCTTTGAGGAGTGGCTGGAGAGGCGCCACGGCATCCTCACCTTCCGCCTGACGCAGGTCCTCACCGGACATGGATGTTTCGGGAGGTTCCTGTTTAGGATTAAGCGGGAGGAAACGCCCGGGTGTCACCACTGTGTGGATCGCCCGGAGGACACGGTGGAGCATACGGTGGAGGTCTGCCCAGCTTGGGCGGAGCACCGCCGTGTCCTCACGGAGGCGATTGGCGGCGGCGATCTTTCGCGTCCGGGCCTGGTTCAGGCCATGGTTCGGAGCGAGAGTGCATGGGAGGCCGTCACCTCCTTCTGCGAAGCAGTTATGCTAGCGAAGGAGGAGGCGGAACGCGTGAGGGTGAGACAAGGTTCGCGCCCTCGCGCCGCTAGTCGCCGCAGGAGACGCCCCGGGCGTCGGGAGTCGCAAGCCGATTTCCGGCCACCGTAGGCGCGGGAATGCGGATGGTGAGCGATGGGTAGCTCGCCGTCCGATAAGGACCAGGCCCGGGTCGACGGCGCGTTGTGTTCCACGCGCGCCTCAAAGAGATATCAGCACCAATTAACGGGGTCCGTTAGGACCAATGCCTGCCGGGGTTGCGAGTTTGTCCGAAAGGGATATCGTGGCCCTGGCACACAGGCAACGGAAGGAACATGGGTGGGTTTTAGTCAGTAAAAGTCTGACACGCCCTCCCGCTCCGCCCAGAGCGGGAGAAGTTACTTGATGATTTCCCACCCAAAAAAAAAAAAAAAGGCGTCCAATTAGCTGGCTAATTTAACCATATGGCTGCGATATATAATATATACGGTACCCTATTATTGTAGTCTGTGTACGGAACTGATAACAAAAATATATTTTTTAATTTTTGTCTGTCTGTTTGTTCCGGCTAATTTCAGAAATCCTGTAGTGATTTTCAATGGACTTTCACTGGCAGATAGCTATTGTTATAAGAAGTAACTTAAGCTAGGTTTTTATTTTGGAAAAAGTCGGGCGGGCGAAGCTGCAGGCAGCACCGAGTCTATAAATAAAGCAGTAATGAGATATTCGAAAGGTCATAAAAGGTAAATATTTGTACTGAAAGCAGGTATTACAAAAGTCAATATTGGATTCAATCATCTGTATTAAACTTCCATTGAGTCAATTTCAGTATCGGTTTTAAATGTTTACGCGATCAATCATAAATAGTCAATAGTGTTTTAATGTTTTTAATCATTCAGCTCGTTATGGTGGCCCTGTGGAAACGGCTCCGACTTACCTGGAACCCAGGCAAGCACTGCACTTTGTGGTGTGCACCACTGCTCTCAAAACGGAGAAGGAAACCAGCATGTCCCAGAACCAAAAATTCTAAGACATATGACATTCACCAACTCGCACTGGGTCCGCATGGTGGATTATGGCCCACTACCTCTCACAGAGCGGAGCATTGTGACCGAGCAGTGAGAAAGCTATTGGCTGATTATGCAAAATCAAAATCATAATATTTTATTTCATACAAACTTACATCATGAGCACTTATGAAACTTCAGAAGATAGATGCACGGTTTCAATTGGTCGTTTCCTATGGAGAAGAGCCGGCAAGAAACTCCACGGTTACCCTTTTAAAATTGCTATGCTTACTCACTTTGTGGGGATAATATATTTTTTTTTGGAAGAAGCAATTAATAATTAATACAAAATGTAAGTAGATTAAATCATTTGCTCGGCACTGGGTCATTTCAGGTTTTAATTAATAAGTAGATACATTCACTAGAAGAAAAATATCCATAGACCTTAGTCGATGTAGAGACTTACCTCTATTTACTTTGACCAAAATGTAGATTTTTATTATTAATCTGCACCCCAGTATAGCCCAGTATCGGTGTCAATGGTCATGTCATTCATTCTTTATCGTTTTTCATTCGTTTCACCGCTCGTTCACTGATCCCTTTCATTCGTTCCCTTTAGGTTTTCAATCATGGAATCCAATCTACGTTTGTAGGAAAATTCTATTACCATTTCAAAAGTGACAATTCTTTGAGATGTATTGAAATAGGTAGGTACGTGACCAAGTTGAGGTGATGCACTATGAGTTTCATTGTATTTATTTATTTATTATTTTGAAAAATAAAAGCGAGTACAGGATAATGATTGATTGACATTTCTTTTTCCGAAAATGAACAGTGCAGTTTTTCGTAAAGTTACAGCTTATTTTGTACGAACACGCCAAACAATTAATTGTAGATTAGGATTTTTAAAAAGGAGAATTAGGATTAGGATTAGACGGAAGTCGGTATCTTTAGCTGTATTTTAGTTTTTTGCCACTGACTTTGACTATTTTTTACTTTTTAGTGTTGTTTTGGATGTCTGATGGTTTTTTTTTTTTGTAATATGTATTTTATTTTTCACTTTTTGGTGGGTCAGTATGCAATTTATTTAAGATACAATAGGCTAATATCACCTGCTTTTTGCCTTTAATAAAATATTGCTTTTCCCGGTGCAGGGACGTTAATTGTTGAGGAGTTCTCCTGGTTGGAAGCAGGAGAACTGACACTCACCATATGCATTGTGACGAGCATAAATTGCTTAGCAACCATATTGAAGTACTTAATCGAATCGGAACCCGTTAAATACTTATTATTAGGTAGTTGCAGTGGCCATGTGTGGTTTTCATCATCAGTTCCACTTCACCAAATGGTGCTTTCCGAGAGAAAATGCCCGAGTAAAAAAAAATACTTGAATCGCTTTAGGTGTGCCTATAAAATATGAGGATTTCCCTCGATTCCCATGGGATTCCCTCATCAGGGGCCGAGGGGCCTCCCAAAAACGATTCGAGTTCGATTTTGTTTTCGATTCAAACTCGTTTCTGATCTAAACTCGATTTAAAACCTTACTCCCGAACCAAATCGAATCGTAAACCAAGATCGACATAGGTTCGAGTATTATCAGCGTCGTTCGTGTCCGGCGGATTACGTCATCGTCAAGTATTTTATGTTTTTGGTTAGAAACTTTTATGTGGTTGCATTTATTTACTTATCTATCACTTTCCCAAGTAAAAAACGATACCCTAGTGTTTTATTTTAACTTAACAAATAAAATCTTATGAAAAAACATCAACCACAACATAGTTGGGAAAAGGATAGGCATCTGCCTATCCTTTTCCCGACTTTTGCCAACTATGTTGTGGTCGGCTTTTAGTCTAACCGGATGCAGCTGAATACCAGTATTTTACATGGAGCGACTGCCAATATGAGAGCAGTGGTAGCCCAGTGGTAACGACAGTGACTTACGAGTTGTAGGTGGTAGGTTCGAACCTTGACAGGGGCTTTACATTGTATAAATTGTTTCATCACCACTGCTCTCAAAACGGTGAAGGAAAACATCGTGAGAAAACCGGTGGAATGTCCTAGAACCAAAAATTCGAAGACATGTGAAAACTACCAACCCGCTCTGGGCCCGCGTGGTGGATGACGTCCTACTCCCTCTCACACAGACGAGGCCTGTGTCCCAGCAGTGAGAACATTATAGGCTGATTATGTTGACTGCCTATCTGACCTCCACAACCCAGTAACTGGATAATACGTTAGGCAGAGGTGTACCTATAGTACACCCATACTTCGCCAGTTATGTTTAAGTCAACGTGTATGTGAGGACTTTTATTTGAAAACAGATTCAACTTGCATGAAATGGAAATGTCACTTCGTCTGGTTGATTTCTTCATGTATGGTATTAAATCTTCTACCAACACATTAAACAACTCCTTCGACAAACTATAATTTCTTCGAAATTCTTCCGAATCCATTTCTATAGACCCGGGGGAAGCTTATATCGACTCATATTTCTTCTCGCACGAAGATCCATACGATGTTATCTCAAGAACATTGAAAAACAAAGTAAGGCGAGCCATAATAATAAAGAATTTGAAGAAATATAGCAGTAAAGAACACGAAAAAATCTCACTCGATCTTGATAAAGTAGCTTCTGTGCTATCGTGTAATTTGACGTTTAGTTTTGATTCAACTACTCGATACATAACTGTCAGATGGCGTGTGGAGTACGAACTTTTCGATCCTAACGAATCTTTAGATCGAAATTAGTGTCGTTTTGAACCACCGCACGATCGTGCGCTAATGTCGGATTCAAGAGTATGGGTCGTCATTTATTTCGAATCAAATTCGATTGATTCAGTACTCGATGCTGTCGGGAGTAAGGCCCCAGATTCTGTCTTAGTGACAATGGAACCACCTTGAGAGCATACCCTTTCAAACAAAAAGAAGAATTTTCAAAATCGGTTCACAATTGACGGAGAAATCGTTGAAAATAAATTGAAAAAAAAAACATACAGGCAAACATAATAATTATACGAGTATAACCTCCTTTTTGGAAAACAGTTAAGATGGTATCGACAGCTGTCCGTTAAACTAAAACTTGGAAAAGAATAAAAAAAATACTTTCTTATTTTAATTTCCATTAAAATTTTATAACATAGGGTAACCTAACGTAATGCAACTATATTCAGTGAAAGTTTAGACAGAGGAGCATTTCACTCGCATTTTAGACGTGTATAGTAGACCTCGTAATTGCTTTACCACCCTACGGTTGAATGTCACTTGCACGTTAGAAAACGTCGAGGTATATTTGTCTATGTGACAGTTAGATATTATCAACCTTAGTGAAGTTTCAATTTACTGGGAATTGTTGTTTGGTGATATGAGGAACAGGGTGTAAAGTTTACTCGTCCACCATAGAAAAGGGTGGATCCTCCGACCAGACGGGTGTTGTGTCTGGTGGGCAACTGCCCGACAACTAAACTAAACTATGCTTGCGCGATTCAGGATTTGTGTGACGTCAGTGAGACGCGTAGTTCGCATGTGGCGATGTTGTTAGCCACTACATCACTCACCCCCGGAGACCGGAGGTCGATAGTGGGCTGAGTCAAGTATCTTGCGATGCTTGCCAGTGCCAGTAGAGGGTTCCAGTGAGTCGGAACCGCATGCCGCATAGTTCTCGGTGGGTTGGAACTGTCTGAGGTGATTCCCCAGTGAGTCGGGGTGGCGCTGCATTATGCTCCAGTGAGTCAGATGTGGTACAGCGCCAAGTTGAGGCTGACTGCTAGCGTCGGCCAGGAGAGGTATAATGTTCTCTGCTTGTGGACCGGCCGGAAGTGCAGTGTGCCTCATCAGCAACCTTGGCACAGGCCAAGGTTGCTGATGAGGCTGTGGGTGATCACCAGGAATGCGCGTCCAATGCATGCTGGTTGTCAGGATACCCGTTGAAGCCGTGGATGCTGGCTGGCTGTGTGACTCACCGCTCGAAAGCTTGAGAAAGTGATGACGATGATGATGTCACGCTGAAGTAGTTGCACGAAGGCTGCGCTGACGTTCATACTCGGGGTCACCAGTTTGGTGGTATGAGGAATAGGGTGTAAAGTTCACTCATCCACCATAGAAAAGGGAGGATCCTCCGACCAGACGGGTATTGTGTCTGGTGGGCAATTCTTACATACACGCCGGTAGCACACCTCCGCCACGAATCGGATGTGAGTAGCGGAACATGACGCGAGTCAGTTGAATTTAAATACGGCAGTTTCGCTGCCATGGTTTCACGGCGGAGGTGTGCTATCGGCGACAGAGTTGTATTGATGAAATTAATTATTATAAATTCTGTAAATACATATTTTTTATGGTTGAGAATCATTTTAATCAACATACAATCTGACACTGACCTGCAAATTGCAAAAAAAACGTAAGAAAATTTTAATTTTGCGGGCTACCCTGACTCTGTCACCTTAATATAATATTTTTTTAATACCTACAGTTCCAAAGATAGCACTACAAATTCTTTATCTTTAAATAAATCCACTTATCCACGTGCGTATACATGGCTTGCTCCAAAATCCTCATTTTTCAATGGAAGTCTCCCATTTGTGGCCATGCTGTGTGGCGTGTATCCAAGTGCTGATATTCGGTGCCGATACCAAAATAACGAAGGTAGATCCTGCCGATTTATTGTCACAGTTATTTGGTCTCCATGAAGATACGATGCCCCATAATAAACCATTTAATACTACTGGCGCTCCCACGTCTCTCTGGAAATATAAAAAATGGTACATATTATTAGTTAGATTTATACTATTATGTAAGAATCTTCTTCCCAGCTAAGGCACTAGGAAGTGGGCGTTTTAAGGGGGGCTGTCTGTAATTTTGACATTCGAAATATGTTGATTCTCAGCCTACTTTGTAGAAATGACTTTTTGATTGATTTTGAATACCTACATGATCTTTGACAACAGTTAGAGGTTGTCAGAAGCCCAAAAGTTTGACAACCAGTCTTGCCTAGAGGTATCGTATTACCCAGTACAGAGACACAACCCATTTCTAACTACGGACTGACCGCGGCTAGCATAGTCTAATCTTAATCGAGAGTCTGTATGGCTGCAAACCACAAATAAGTCATGGTATGTTCTCCTCACCGAGCAAGGGTCAATCATGACTCCAGTATCCAGACACATAATGTTCTCAGTATCATTGACACCTAACTCCAATAGATCTTCATCGCAGTCCTCGTTATCCGTGGGGTGAAGATGTGTGACTGATAAGATCCGCCGCCTTTTTATCAATTCTGTTGACTTCAGCTGCTCCGATTCATCCGAAAACATCTGCGAGTTATGAAACACAAATATTATTACAATAAACAATTCCACCATAACGATATGATTGGTATTCCTGCTGGTAGATTCAAAAATTTACTCAAAACACTTAGTCACCATGAGTAATTTTGCATTAAGATTTGCATGCCTTGATGAGTTTTTCTTTGTTTGCTAAATTTACTTTTGTTATAAATTATTTAGCACAAAAAATGTTTAATTAACTTGAATTACCTATTATATTTTGTAGGTTTTAGTCATAATACCATGGTTTGTAATATATATATATATTTTTAATGTGCATTTGGTGGAAAATTGTGTTAATTACAAAGGCCGTATCTTTTTTGTATTTCTTCCTACAAAATGTAATGTATCTAAGTTTGTTTTAACTAACAAAAAAAATATAAAAATAATATTAAAGGCCGGGCCGCTCTACAGCAGCAGCAGCTGCAGCTCTTGGCTAAGCTACGCACGAGTACTAAGCTTTGCTTTGTATGCAAATACAGCCGAGATCGTCCACTGCAACCCACGGTCACGTTACGCGCGTATGGTTAGCAAATAAATGCACCGCGCAGCTAACGTGACTAACCTCTTCTAGCAATGGCGGTGTGACGATTGGCTTAATGCTTTTTCTAGCTAGATGAGGCAGAACTGTAGTAGAGCTCTTTGTGTAAGGCCCCGTCCGGGGTATCGTATTTGGGCAGTGCAGCGCCGTGACCTCGTCGCGATGGTTGGTGCTGCGGATACTCTCTCGCCTCCGGACATGGTCCAGTCCAGTGTCAGAAGTGAAAGTGCGTGGGAAGCCGTGGCCTCCTTCTGCGAGGAAGTGATGCTCACGATGGAGACGGCGGTAAGGGAGAGGGAGGATACAACCTCCCTTCCAATCCGTAGCAGACTCACCGAGTGCCGGAGGGTGCGGAACGATCTCCACCTTTGAGCGAGGCCTGCAGGCAACAGACTTGGGGAGTACGTTGCCTGAACAGTGAAAGGCCCACGACGGTGGCGCGCCGTGTTCCACGCACGCCTCTCTCTAGAGGAATTGCAGTCGTATGCAGCCGCCGAGGGTGACGGGGTCTGCATGAATTCATGCGGGCCAACACCTAGCCGGGGGAGCATGACAAAATGCGCAAGCACTCCAGCACAAGAGTCTGACAGACCCCGCCACTCACCCCAGGGTGGAGGATATGCATGAGGATTTACACATGATAAAAAAAAAAAACAAAAAAAGGGGCTCGTGCTGAGTAACATATCTATGTCTGGCGCCAAGTTGCTGTATTCCGGTTTAAAGGGTAAATAGAGATAGAGAGTAAGTGCCAGTGTAATTACAGGTCCACGAGATTTTCCAGCTGTATCTCTGAGATCGCGATCATCGATACACCTGGTATTCCAGAGGACTTTATGTGGTGGTGACAACCTAACATTCAGTGGGGCGTTAGTTTTTTGCCATCCAATAACCTGAACGCTGATAGCACACCTCTACCGCGAAACCATAGCAGCAAAACCGCAGTAGTTCAATTGTACTGGTTCGCGTCATGTTCCGCTACTCGCATCCGATTCGAGTAGCGGAACATGATGCAGAACCAGTAAAAGTACCAGCGTAAAAGTATAAATTAACTTACCATTGGATTCGGCCACGACGGCACGATAAAATGAGTAGCATCAGCCTCTTTCAAGGATGTCTGTAGTCTTATAGGTTTAAGGGTAGGAGTATACCTGACGGGCTCAGGCAATCTGATCATAGCCAGGTCAAAACTTGGGTTTTCGTCATTAAAATCTGGGTGGATTACAATGTATTTGATAGGAAGTGTTATCCCTCCTTTTCTATAGTTAATGCTGCCGAGTCTAACCCGGAGAGTTCGTGATGCTTCTCGTAATCTGAAAAAATGGAAAGCAGTTTTATTTCCTAATGTAAAAGATGATGGCGTTGCTAAGTCGATCCTATGTCCACTATTTTATTTTGTGTACTGGTAAAAAAATCTTAGGTATTTTCATAAAACAGTAACATAACATCACGCCTATATTTCGCGAAGGATTAGGCATTTATAAAAGCTATATATATAATAAAAAAAATATAACGAAGTGAAAACTATATATTAAATATTTTTTAAAAAGTAATTGATACGATGTGATCGAGTCTGGTGTTGAAAATATAGTTTTTAGAATGTTTGTCAATTTCTCTGTTTGTCTGGATGTACGTTCTGGATTGGCGCATAAACTTAGGTATTTTCTGATACATATCATGTTCGGTCATTCGAGCTCTTCCGGAGAATTATCCCAATTTCTGCCACCAAACACCAAGCATTTTTTTTTAAAGCCATAGGTAATAAATGTGGAACTTACAGAAAAAAAGAATCAGCTGCAGTCAAGACCCAACTGTTATCAATTAAAGCACCACCACTTATAAACTTGGACTTTATCAAAATGGCGACCACAAATGGAAACACATCGCTGTCAGTAACCAAAGCATGTTCATCCAGCTCATTGTATTTAATCTCATTGGACAATATGTTTTTTGTTTTAATCGTTTCTATTTGTTGTATAAAGCCCTCATACATAACTATGAAGATCAATACTTTTAGTCGCATTATGGATAGGTACGCGAGATGAGGCAATTTCAACAGTGTTTTTTTCGTTAAGAACTTGAAGTTACAGAATCAAAATTAGATCTTCAATACACACATGGAATTCTTCAATGACCTTCAAATAATTATTAATTTACAATATTACGTGTCTATGTTGAATGATATAACTACTGTAAACAGAAACGACTCGAGGGTACCGTGACTTACAACTAATAATACTACTAATAATTCAATGTAAACTTGGCTAAATAACTAACCTACCAACACTGTTTAAATGACTAACCGACTGTTTGTAGGATGTTGATGTAAAACTGTAAGGTTGCAATCACAGCGTGGACAAGAAAGAAAAGATATGAATGCTGTAGGAGTTTCTTAAAGAATGCAAAACGACGGCGAAGTTCCAATAACTTCTAACTGTCAAAGACAACACGAGTCCCATGGAATTTGGGAGGTAATGCCATAGATTCGGTGGTTTAGCTAAAAGGTATTTCAACATCTTGATATATTCTATTGCTATTCCTGCAATTAAAAATGTAGCTAAGAGATTTTACTAGAACATGCGAATTTGACTTTTTAATTATATATTAATAATATATTTATATTTTTTATTTATAATTTAATAATATATTAATACAATTATCAATACTTTCGTATTGCCACTTCGCCGACGAAAAGTAACATTGGTATTTTGAAAGTCAGTAAAGAGATCGCCTGGAATGCGGTTGACGGGATAGTTTTGAGATATTTCGCAGAAATAATGAATTGTAATTCAAAATGTAGACAGAAGAAAAAAATAAACAAAAATTTATGAAAGTACCTCAAAATGACGGAAAAAAGGTCAGCCTGCATTATTATTCATCATTACTGCTTAATCACAATATAACCATTAAATAGTGATTTGAAAAGTACGCAGTAGAAAAAAAAGTTGACTTAAATAACAGTAGTGTGAACAAGACTTTAACATGAAAACATTCGATAAAGCATTATGAAAGCAAAGGCATTGTTTACAAAGAAACTGTACTATTACAGTTATAAGCTTATGCTTACTTATTACACATTGCCTTATTGTTCGTACTTGGAACAAAACCAAATAATCAAAATCAAAATATATTATTTCACATAAACTTTACTTTTGAAATGTCAGAAGCTAACGTTTCCAATTGGTCGTTACCTGTAGAGAAGAGCCTGCAAGAAACTCCACGGTTACTCTTTTAAAAATAATTGGCTTTTACAATGATGTCAAATTACAGGGGGTTTCAATGGGAGGACAGTGTAGGCCTGGCAACAAGTACTAGGTACTAAAAAAATACAAAAAGGTCTACAAATTTACAGTCTATTAAGACGTTTTCACATTCACAAAATATTTATAAAATAATCTATTTAAAATATTAATAAAATAACAACAATATAACATGATTTGATACATTTGTAATGGCAATTACAACTATAACAAATCTCAATTAATATCATGTTTAAAAAACAAATAATAAATAGTTGAAATTGAAATTGTAGGTATATGTCACATAGTGAAAAGATTATGTCAAGGAAGTACTTAAAAAACCAAGTTTAAATTAAATATCGTAATTTGGGAGCAGTTAATAGATATTAAATAGTTATTTCGTTAATAAGGTACCAGAGAAGCCACATGTGCAGAAGCAATTATTGCCAAACTTCCTTGTCTTCAACGTAGTCTTTAATCTTTTAATATGCTTTATGGATAAGGACACGTTTGATGTGGGTTTTCAACTTTCCATCGCTAAATTCTGTAACCGACTTTGGCAACTTGTTATAAAAGGATAAATGTTGATACGAAATGATTTGGTTTTTTTTTGTTCATTTAAATTTCTTTGAATTTATTTCTAAGGGACGAAGACCCATTTTATAGCACGCGCGGATCGGCCTCTTTTGTAAAATTTAAATTGAATCTACGTCAGCTGGCGATCCCCACAGCAGAACGCCATAACACATAAAACAGGCCAAATGTATGTCGAATTACGCACAATGAAGGGTTCCGTAGTTGGGATGAATTTATCCCAAAAAAAAACTACATTTTAGTTGAGAAAAATGTTCTCCCATACATCGATAAACGGCACAGCCAATTCTCCAACTGCAGGTGTAAGTTGTTCGACTAATACTCGTTAACTTATAAAGCCTACTTAGCTGCGATAGTTTTCCTTTTAATTTCGTTATATATTACTACTGCCATGACTTTTTTAGATCGACGACACTTGACTGTAACAAAAATATGCACTTTGAAGCTTAATAATACGC
This sequence comes from Tiliacea citrago, assembly GCA_963921375.1. NCBI lineage: Eukaryota > Metazoa > Arthropoda > Insecta > Lepidoptera > Noctuidae > Tiliacea > Tiliacea citrago. Next base: position 4,961,883 of record OY992801.1, read on the forward strand.
AAACGGATCCCTGAATCGAAAATGTTGTTTTTACAAACCCTCAATATATTTGAATCGTGGTATCGACGAGAAAAAAAACATCATCCCTACTTTACCTGCATGGGGCAACTATACAATTTTTTTTGTCGGCGTGATGAATATGATACCCATGCCAAATTACAGCTCTCTACTATTAAGACTCTCTAACCTAAGCCGCGGACAGACGCACATGGCGAAACTATAAGGGTTCCTTGTTGACTACAGAACCCAAAAAACTGATTTAAACTTGTCACTTGAACATTTGAATTCAATTCCTTTTAACATTAGCTGTCATTCGTAGATCTTTGACAGTCGTTGCGGGTAGTTAGATACCTGAAAGTCTGACATCCAGTCTTACCAAGGCGTATCGTGTTACCCAGTAACTACCTAACTGAGTTGTGGAGGTCAGTAAGATGTAGTCACTTCATGTGCAAATACTGATAATCAGCTGCATCCGTTTAGACTGTAAGCTGACCCCAAAAAGCTAGGTGATGATGGTGAAGATAATATATAATAATAATTTATAATATACGTGATAATGTCTGCGTGATAATCTTCCTCAAGATCTCCATAACATTATGTTACCTGATATTGTGCTTCCTGAGTTTAACTTGTTTCTATGAAGGTTAGCAACTAATGCCAGTGGGCTTGCTTCATGGCTAACAATAATTATATTTTTACAGCATAAAACTTTATGCAATACCTAGCCTATGATATTAATAAATAAATAAAAATAAATTGATTTAATTCAGGTAAATAACACCCATTGCCAAACATAAATTAACAGAAATATACCTACACTCACACATCCAAATCACATACCATTTATTACAAACTATTTAAACTGACAAAAACCCAAAATAAAATTATAAAAAAAAACAATCATTAAAATTGCCAAAATGAAATAAAAAATGTCAGACTACAAAAATTAAAATGTCAAACTGTAAAAGTAAAATAGAGTAGTTTAATATCTTTGAGTCGAGGCTATGTTTGGTCGTGGTCTACGATGTTCTATCCCTATAATATGATGTATTGTTATATACTCATAGATAATATAATCAGTAGAAATTCTTCAATATACGGAGAAAATCCTTTTGGCTCTCGCCTTATGTACAGTACTTATTAAATTCTTTACAAGTTAATAAAGTGACCTTTCGTGACCAACCTTCAGAACTATCTCTAATATGACATTATTAAATCTATTACATTACTTAATCAGCCTATAATATTCCAACAGACTACTGGGACACAGGCTTCCTCTCTGTGAGATCCAGTTCTCGTACATTATTCACTTCAAATTCTATTTTCAGTTTTTGTGTTTTTGTCAGTAGGTAATTGGGCCGCATAATTATGTTAAAATTTCCAATCGTATAATGTAACGTGGCTGAATATTATTGAAAAAAAATGATCAAATGAAATAAATGATTGATGGTTAAATGATTTGATTTGATTTGATTATTATTATTCACTAAAGACTTGAATAATGTAAGACCTTCATGCGTACAGTGCAGTGGTGGCGGCTCAGTGGTAACATCCGCGACTTACAAGTTATAGTTCGTAGGTGCGAACTCAGACAGGTAAAGCGCCTGTCTGAGTTCACTTTGTGTAAATTATTTCATCACCACTGCGCTCAAAACGGTGAAGGACAACATCGTGAGGAAACCGGCATGTCCTAGAGCCAAAAAATTCGAAGACATTTGACATAGTACCAACCCGCACTGGGCCCGCGTGGTGGATTACGATCCACTCTCTCTCACCAAGAGGAATCCTGTGTCCCAGCAGTGGGCGCAATAGAAGCTGATTATACTATGCGTACAGTGCCCGTGCATTAACACATCGAGGTTCAGAAAGACATGACGCTCCAAAAAAACAATCTTTTTCAAAAAAATAGATGTACTATTGTCGTTGAACCCTTTTCCACCAGAGTTAAGCGAAGCTATGAATATCAAACATCCTATAAGGGTTCCGTTTTTTCCTTTTGAGGTACGAAACCCTATACCTAAATAATTTGATACAATGGTTACGATAACGCCTCTTTAGCGCACAGCTCCCATGTAGCACGCAGTAATATACTTACGTACAGTACCCGGCCACTGCACGCGCTGGGCTGACTTTTCCCTAGAAATATGCCAAGCGTGTAGCGATGGGTATATAAGTTAACAACCAGTGTAGTTAACCTCTTTGATGTGCTATAGAGACATGACAAGTGCCAGTATGTCATTCTTATTTATCTCCGTAGCGATTGTACAAGTTAGAGAGGCATAGCTACAGAATCAATACTAAAACTATAAATGAATACATATCCAGCGATACTGCATTCAACTCTCGCTGTGGAAGGACGTGCTGTGCGCTGCTTATGCTGTGCCGCCGCTGACTCACCGCTCTCTCGTGCCCGGTATCATTACGCTTGTGTAACGCTCCCGAAGTCGCCCAAAAAAAAATATATATACATCCAGCGACCGTTAGATGGTTGCTTGACAGTCGGGAGGATTATTCGTGTGTCTGTCTGTCACAGCCAATTTCTTCCGAATCTTCTAGACTAATTAAGTTGAAATTTGGTACACGTATGAATTTCAGGTTGCATTCTATAGTTTCTGCCTACCCCCATGGGAAGAAGGCGTGAGTTTATGTATGTATGTATCTATTAATTTCTGTGACTCAAACACGGACGTATAACGTATACGAAAAATAAATGAATTTTGAATATGGGGTCACTTTTGGGGGTACACGAGAAAATAAAAAAAAGGTTTTGGAAACTGTATCAAATAAAATGGCTTGTTGTTAGAATTTCAGTTATATATTTTTTCTATTATTGTAAAATAAATATATTTAAAGTTATTTAAGAAAAAAAAAATAAAGCCAACTTGAGAACCTCCTTCTTAAAAACTTACATTTTCAGTTGGAAAAATGACCGTGGCGTGTATCGATATTAGGGAAAACATGTTTTTCAACTACAATGTTAAGTTTGTTTTTGGGATAAATTCATCCCAACTACGGAACCCTTGATTGTGCATGGTCCGACACGCACTTGGCCGGATTTTTCTTTCATATCATCCCTTACAAATTCAAATCCAGTATAAATAATTCCAGTAAGTTCTACGAGTATCTAACTGTAATCCTAATCACATGAAAAATCATACATAATATCGAAACAGGCAGAGAATGTAATAAGTTCCACATGCTCAGACTTGATTCAATATTATTTGGTGTGACGTCACGGCAATCTGGCGGTTGATTTATTTTATTTCTGTGTTCTTCGTCAGATGGTTAGTGACACGATTTATTTAAAGGCTCTTACAGACTCATGCAATATCACGGGCGCGACAGGCACCGGCAAAGAAGTTGTGCTACTAGTGTCGCGTTGCGCCCGCGATATCGCACCAGTCTGTAGGAGCCTTAAGGCCTATTCAGTTAAAAGCGACATCGCTATGGCGCTCGGCAGCGATGCCGAATTGGTACGTGATACCGAATCGGTACTAATATAGTAGTATTTAAAGTACCCAAAGCCCCAAGTACCCATATTACCCAAGGGAATGCTGCTAAGCCTCTGACCATGGTGAAAGCCAGCCCTTGGGTCATGGGAATTGTCAACCAGTTGTTTGGAGATTTCGTTGAACAAACCATTAGCACTCGGACCCCACGGCCGGAGGGTTTCAACCCCAAACGGCTCGAAAATATAATTACCGATAAGGTTATTATACTTTCGCCGCTTGATGTTTCCCGCAGACGCAGTACCAGCGCCAGCACAGCACGCGGAATCAGGAAGATGGGATGGCGCAAGAGTATCGACACACGTTGCGCCCCACACTAAAAATAAAATAAAAAACCAACGGAAAGCGATTAATCAAAAACATCCAATCACAATACGTTATTTTATATCGTACTTCCGAAATCATTTGATTTGTGACAGTTCAATATCATTGCTTATGAACACTCGAGGAGGGAAGTCATTCAAGTGAAAACTTGTTACCTGTAACATTTCGTTTATTTGACATCATACGAATATACGAGTCCAGATTATGTTCTATTTACATGAAATTCCACATTTTATCAAAGTAGATCTAAATATTGAAACTGCGGGAGAAAAGGCCTTAGGAGGACGTATAGTGACCTAATTGGCGATGTTTTTCAGGTGCGTAGTACTCGCAACTGGCTTGCGTCCGTAAACGAAGCAATTAGGAGTATGTAAGGAGAGCGTAGCAGGTGGCATTCTATAGTTTCTGCCTACCCCCATGGAAAGCAAGCGAGAGTCTACGTAGATGAAAATGGCATCTGACTAACTGGCAGAATATTATAGAGATGGGAGAAAACTGACAAACTAGCTTAGATGCTCACTTCATGCCTCGCCTTTGCTTGCTTGCATTTCATTCAGACATAACACTGGGACATAAAAAAACCATACCTAAAAAAAGAAACTATAAAAGAACCATCAACCATCATAAAAGAGTACCATACCTTCTCAACCAATTGCCTACTAGTATAAGAAGTCAGGAAATAAATGGTAAATTTGCCAAGTTACTTAAGCAGTTCTTTTTCAGGAGTTTGTAGACGATTTTCTTAGGTAAATGGTTTGCAGATTGTTGGGGGAGAGCAGATTAGTGATTAGGTATATTTTATAAGATATAATCATATATGATTAAATCATAAGATTAAATAATTGTTAGTTATTTTACAAGTGCAATTAGTGAAATTTAAGTGTCCGCTCTGTTCCCACAGATAAACCGTGAAAACGGTTTTGCGGAGAAAAGTCCTTAAGTCAATATTTTCTTGTAAACGTTTTTAATAAATAAATAATAATAATAATGAAGCACACTAAACCACATCCGGCTGCGACAGCTCGGTGCGTGGCGATTAGATACAACGACAGGCTGCCGCCGAATTTGTTTATATAATTTTTTCAATGCTGCGCACACTTGGCGTCGAATTACAGAGTCGCAACGACAGGCTAGGGAAGTGGCACGCGCTCGTTACTTATCGCAGAGTCGTATGCCACAGGTCAGCGTCAGTCTTCGTATGAAAAGCACCAAGGCTAGTGCAACTATACTTGTCAAAAAATAATAGGCCCGTTTTGACATTTAACTTGAATAAATTTATCGTGAGTATCGAGTACCGAGTCGTATGGTTACTTCACTAGTTACGTCGCGACGGGCAATCGGCCTATTATTTTTTGGCAACTTAAGAGGTTCCTTATTCACTCACAAGATGAAAAACACGACCGTCTCTCTTGAATACTGAAAGAAAATGATCGCTTCCTGCACGGTGTCTGTCGTGACGACTAGTCGCAGACGCATACGAAAACTCTGCGTCTTTTTGCTGTGACTAGACGCAGTGACAAGACGCACAGTTTACGCTGGCACTTAAAGTGCTGGCTGAACATTTTCGAAGTGTATTATTTCATTGTAATCTAATTAGACAGCATTGAACTTGGATATAAAAATAATCTTCCGTGTCATGTAACTTTTGTTGAAAATAAACCAGTTTTAACCGGTTCGGTGGAACGCTGAGCTAAGAGGCTCATTGGCCACGTAAAATTAGTGGATGCCAAGCTTCACAGCTTGGCCCATCACCCGCAAGATTGCCTGCTTGTCGGTCTTCTACAGATTGTACTTCGGCCCAAGAACTCTACGACCTCATTCCACCGGCCCCCTTCTATCATCGGACATCTAGACGCACTGCAGGTTACCATCCCTTTCTGGTTGCTATTCCACCAATTCACAATAAGCGTTTCCAAATGTCTTTTATAATGCGCACAGCAAAAGAGTGGTACTCTCTGCCTGCGTCTGTGTTTCCGAACGCATACAACCCTAATCTCTTCAAAGTGAGAGTAAACAGGCTTCTTCTGGGTAAGCTCACTCCATCGTCGACTTTGTCTCTGTCACCTCTGTGCCAATAATTAACGTCACTCTGTTATTATCTAAATATCGATGAAATCATCCAAGAAAAAAGAACTAAAATAGATTTGTTAACCCAGAGAAATTACTTAGTTGTTTAGAAAATTTACTAGCAATAATTTAAATTGTACATACAGGATGGATTTTTGAGATGAGGCAGTAAGGGCAGCTACCTTAACCATTGTAGCTACAGGAAAACGGTCTTAGGAGACTGAACTTAACTTTTTGAGACATATTGATCTGCATTCACAGATTTTGAAAAAATTGTACAATCAAATATCCATTCTGTATATTGAAATCACAGCTGCCATTCTTTGACAACAATAAATTTACCTGATGGTACCACATTTCGTGACTAATAACAGCCGCACGGGTCAATCGATCGGGTTAAGTTACGCTTGCCGCGGATGGTCCGTGGATGGGTGACCATCTTTACATACCAAGACTCCTCCGTGACTCGGAAAGCAAGTTAAGCCGTTGGTGCCGGCTGTTATTCATGGGTCTTTGACAGTCGTTACTGATCGTCAGAATCCCGAAAGTCTGACAACCAGTCTTACCAAGGGGTATCGTATTACCCAGTAACTAGACTGTCAAGGTCAGATAGGCAGATGCACCATTTAAAATACTGGTATTCAGCTGCATCCAGTTAGACAGGAAGCCGACCGCAACATAGTTGGGAAAAGGCTAGGGAGATGATAGGTACCCTACTTATAGACTATCAAATTAGTGATCTGCTCTCAGTGAGAAAACTATATATTGCTCAAATTGTCTTGAAAAAACACAAGACACTACCTTATGATTCTGGTAGTGTAACAAAAAGAAGGAAAAATCTTGTGGCACTTATTCGACAAACTAAAACCAGTTTTTCTAGTATGCAATATGACAGACGTGCATCCCACCTGTATAACAAATTATTTTTTTTTTATTGACAAATTTGTTTAATGACTACTTTGACATTTAATTTTATCTAAAAAATATGCTTGCTGAATTGTAATGATACTTAATCTTTAATTAATAATGATGATTTTATAATTTCTATAATTTAATTTTGATGAATAATAACACGGTTTTTGCACCATCTCTTCCTACCAATTTGTACGCCACGATATGCGGCTGAACATGTTAGAACTTTCTGTATGTCATATTATCTTGCATGTAATGTATATGTTACGGCTAATACCCGAAGTGCGGCTACACCTAGTTTTAGCCGGTTAGAATTATAGGTCCAGACAATCCCTGTTGGATAAAACCAATTTACCAACAATAGAGGGGATCTGGCGCTCGGCGGCCGCTTCCGCGGCACGCTCGCTTCGCTCGCTCGCCTTCGCTTGTTAATGGTTACTGTTCTAACCTAACCTAACCCAAATGATTTTACCCGAAAACAATCGGCTCGTACTAGGTTTAACCAAGAGTAAGTGGCTACACCTAGTTCTAACCGGCTAAAACTAGGTGTAGCCGCACTTCGGGTATTAGCCGTAACATATATATCATGTACACCATGTTTAAACAAATAAAATTTTACTTACTTACTTACTTACTTAAACAAAAAACTACACAAAACTATAACTATACACCAAAAAATATTACGAATGCAAAAAAACTTTATAACTATATCGATTAAACTCTTACATATGAGGAAACCGAGAACCTCTTGCAGCACGCATCGTAATTCTGTCATCCACACGAACACCCACTCATAAAAACACATACACTCCACACTCACTTACACAGATACACCCCACTCACTTATCTCATTTATCATACATTTTTTGCTTTTGTCAATTTTTATTCTTATTTATGTTAATTCAAATTTTGGCATATCTTTTTCATTTTATAATATTATTTTGAATTGTTTTCAAAATTGTTGGTACACCACGTAATTTTAAGCTTCAGAAGAAGTGTCCTAACACGGGCAATTTTTGTCTGAAAGGTCACTTCAACCACACTAGATTTAGTACATAACTTGTGATAGAAAATAAATTATTTGCATTTGTTTTTGTATGATGATCACATTTCGTGTTATCGTGTCTCTACCAAATAATTCAAGGTTAAAGTTCATTGAAGGTTCATTTCCACAGATTGGTGTGTTCACACACCATAACGGTCCCATAATCTTAGTCTAGACGGACAGTATTTATATTTCCGCAGCAAAATACCTGGTGTTCCGATCGACTGAACAACTCTCTAACTTAATGCATGTAAATTAGGTACCTAGTACCTACCGATGCAACGAAAGTTTGGTAAGCAAAATCATGTTGTATTTTTTATTTACAAGTATTTTAACCAGGAATATGGATACTGATGTTCTTATCGAAGACAAAATGTTATTGACTACTTACATAGCGATTAACACTGAAAAACGAATTGTCAAGACTACGTCTTTGCATCACCGAGAATTCTAAAGAGAAAGAGCTTTTGCAGTGCATCAAATAATGTGCGAGCATGAATAGGTTTTTATTTATTTATTTTTCTAAAACACTAAGCTTATTTTACAATTTGGTTTTTAGCCACACAACGAAAACCTCACAGGGTTTATCTGTGTGCCGGCGAGCCGTTCCTTATATAAAAGTTTAAAAAAGTTTAACATGTTATTTTTAAATGTATATTACTACAATGATATATTTTATAATGATGACAATAATTTAAACGTACACTAATACATACATTGATTAGGAGACATTTTGTGTAAGGAAACGCTTTGATTTGTACTTATAACTTTTCGAACTCGTTTTGTATAACGTTTGCAAATCTTCTGGAAGTTTATTAAGAAAAAAAGGTACTAAATAAGATGCTTTTAAGGATATCCTAGTTCAATACGTCCTGCAGGCTGCGACGAACTGAGTTAGTTCAATACGTCCTGCACGCTGCGACGAACTGAGTTAGTTCAATACGTCCTGCAGGCTGCGACGAACTGAGTTAGTTCAATACGTCCTGCAGGCTGCGACGAACTGAGTTAGTTCAATACGTCCTGCACGCTGCGACGAACTGAGTTAGTTCAATACGTCCTGCAGGCTGCGACGAACTGAGTTAGTTCAATACGTCCTGCAGGCTGCGACGAACTGAGTTAGTTCAATACGTCCTGCACGCTGCGACGAACTGAGTTAGCATCTCCAGACAGAATTTAAAAGCAAATAGTCTGAAAATATATACTATTATATTTTTTTTTTATTATTAATATATTACTATTTACTGTAATATTTTTTGCTACTTTGTATTAGAGTGTGAATTTTGTAATTTATTTTATTTATTTTTTGTAACGTGTGTCTTGTTTGTGCAGAATAAACCATTTTCCCTTCTTTCTTTCTTGGGCAATAAATACACAGAAATGCTACGGCAACACGGACTCAGCCCCGTAAAAAATATGTTAAGCTTCTCCTACGCTACCCCGTAGGTATCTAATTTCAAATTGGCTTGGATATTTTAAATAGTGACCATTGCATGAATAAAATTTGTATAAATTTCAGTCAAAGCTTCCAACTTCATCAGTGCATACCTACCTTTATATTGCAAAAATACACAACGACTCTTATCAAATACCAGCAGACCGTAAAGAGACGGTAAAAGACTAATAAATATAAAATACAACCTGTTTTAACGATTTTAGCTCCAAAATACTACGTCGTGCAAACTGTAGTGGATTCTTAGGTAGAAATGTCACTGGCTTCAATTTACTGTCGTTTTCAGGGAATGATAAATTTGAACAAAATAAGCGTTGAAAGGTAGAGGGAATAGAAAAGGTAAAATTGGTACCATGCATCAAAATCGCAACATTTCATGATAACATAAAGTTTTGCTAACGGCCGCACTCAAAGACATAACTTAAAAATAATCAGGCTAGCATATTATATAACTTAGCAGCAATTTCTATCTTTACACACATACACATAACATAAGCTCACTCTTCCCTCACTCTCATAGTTCGATGGAATGGTAATCCGACACGACCGGCCGGAGATAGATCAGGTGCAGGACCAACAGCTTAACGTGCTTTCCGAGGCACGGAGGTAACACACCGCCAACTTCTAAACTCCGGGCTGTAATCGCCTCAGGAGTTGCGCCTGCGACCACGAGACCAACGGGCAGTCACAAAAATACAAAAAGTACCCAATATAAATACTTGTCTATTAAAGTAACGACTCTGAGTATCAAGGTTAGACCGAGGATAAAACTATTCCATCGGTTAAGTATAATTTAACAGTAAAATAAACTGCTTGCAAAAGCACGCAAAACTGAAACCTGATTACCAGAATTAAATTAACTTTTATGGCACCCTTTGAATGCAGTCAGAAGTTTATAATTATTTGGATTAAATTTGGATTAACATAACAACTATTGTAAAAATAATAGGAGGAGGATTTGATACAATGTCAGGGAAATTAATTATTCATCAAATTGAGTACCAACTGAAATTGTCTGTTTATTTAAATCACGGCTGTCATTGAAATGGCTATAACACGGAAAACTGAAACCTGATTACCAGAATTAAATCAACTTTTATGGCACCCTTTGAATGCAGTCAGAAGTTTATAATTATTTGGATTAAATTTGGATTAACATAACAACTATTGTAAAAAAACAGGAGGAGGATTTGATATAATGTCAGGGAAATTAATTATTCATCAAATTGACTACCAACTGAAATTGTCTGTATATTTAAATCACGGCTGTCATTGAAATGGCTATAACACGGAAAATTTACGTAGGGTGTCAACTTACTTGACTATACATAGACAGGTATGTACCCACCCACCATAGAAAACTTGAAGAGATGTAGGGAAATATCTAGAAAATTCATAAAACAGAGGAAATCGTAAGTTTCTAAGGGTAATTGAACACAGCGCCATCTGTGGATTTTTTTAGGAACTACTTATGAATTTCCCTGCCAGCAGCATTTTCTCTTTCAGCTTCATCGCTGAAGCCGATCGTATGATTGGCTTTGAGATTTTGTGGAAAGTTGCCATATTAATACAAAGACTACTTCATAGATGGCGGTGATATCCTCCACCCTGGGGCGGGCGGAGGGCTCTGTCAGACTCTTAATAATTGTTTGAGGAGTTGTAGGTCTTTCAATACGGTGTCTACATCACCTCCTAGCGTTCCATCATCTAAATACCACACGTTAAATTTTTAATTTAGTTTCTGGATAATTGGATGAATAGCCAAGCTGAAAATGACTGGCCCGAGAGGGTCACCTTGTTGGCACCCAACTGCTGATTCCAAAACATTGTCCTTATATAATAATTTTGAAGGGTACCTATAACATTGCGACATAAAACCATAAATTTCGGGTAGTTCCTTTTTGACTTCAGCCAACAAAGTGTCCCTGTTTACAGACACAAGTATTTTCTCAAAGTCACAATTGTTATTTCTAGAGAATAACGTGAATTTTTAATTTTGCGTACGTAAACTGTAAGGTATTATTTTATGCTCGTAACTGTACATGCACCAAGTTTTATACATTCATCATCTTTTGCCAAGTTTGTTAGAGTTGGCTTCCAGTTTAACTGGATGCAGCTGTATTTTACATGGAGTGACTGCCTATCTGACCTCCACTACCCAGCTACTGGATAATACGATACCCCTTGGTAAGACTGATTATCACAATTTCAGGCTTCTGACGACCCGTATCGACTGTCAAAGATCCACGAATGACAGCCGGGAAATACAACCCAGTATGAAAATACGGTATTTTTAATTTAGGAAGGAAAATAAGAAAATGGTGTTATTATTAAAATGCAATATTTATTACGAAAATTGCAGTACAATACAAAGTAATTCACAAAGGCAATAACATTTAAAATACACATCTGTAAAATTATCATTATTATCTTCGTATTGTACAAAACTAGAGAATTTTGACTAATATTTTTATGACTAGTGACATACTACTATTTTATAAATAAAATACTATACAAAAAGATCATCAATGTTTCATAAATATAACAACATATTTATTTGTCGGTGATTATAAAAAAAATACACTTAATATAATACAAAAAATCGCCCAATAAATAATTGTATTTCATGTCACTTATTTTGTGAATTATAATTATTAAAATCAAAAAAGCATCATCATCAGTTCAAAAAATCCTACTGAAAGATTATTTCTGAAATAATCATTCAATAGGATTTTTTGAACTTAGAGAGTTGTAATGCTGATTCGAATGATTATAATTCTGTAAAGCCATATTTGTTATGGCCGCGAATCATATTTAGATCAACATACAACCTGTTACTGACCTGCAAATTGCAAAAAACGTAAGAAAATTTGAATTTCGCGGGCTACCTTAGCGTATCCCCCTTAACGTGATCAATCGACCCATGCGGCTGTTATTACCAACCCCCTCCCTTACTCTCTGTAGTACACTATATAAAAACTGTACAATATTCTTTTGATACATCGATCAACATAAAATAAACAGAGTTTGTAGACAGTCTAAGAACATTGTAAACTGTCATTAGAGATCATATTTATAAAAAAAAGTATTATTAGGTACCATAACTAAACACACTTTTCAAAATCGTAAATATTGTACAGTAGGGGAAATTAATTGTTTTGCAATTGCCACCCTAAGGCAATTTGCCGTGTTATAGACATTTCATAAAACTTCCAAAGAATGAGAGATCACGACAATTTTATTTAAATTATTACTATTACAACCAACAAAAAAAAAAAACAATCAATCGAAAATCAATTGTTAAGCAAATTACTACTATTAATTAATAGTAGTAATTCGCTTAACAATTTATTTTCCTGACTTAACCTCTTATAAAATAACATTGTATAAACGTCTGCATCAAGTACCTTTAAAACTTACTGCAGGCTTCCATAACAGGTTCATATTTTTTTTTTGTAGTTTCAAGCTTAAATTAGATTAAATTATTCCAATACGATTCACAACAAATGTAACATGGCTACGAAGAAATAAATACAATGATAAATTGTTTAATTTCTAAACTACAAGATTATTTTTCCTTCGCTTCTATAAGTTCTTTTGATATTCGAGAACATTTATTTATAAAACCTTTTTCACAATCTCCGTATAAATTTCACATCATTTTCATGTATACATGAGAACATAATATTATTTATAAAAACCTTTTTCACAATCTCCGTATTTTCATACCTTTCACATCATTTTCATTTTGTTTTTTTTTATTTATTTAGTAGATACTGCCAATTCGGAGGCTGAAATAGGCCTTAGCTTCTTTCAATTCTTTAGCTATTCGAGACATTTTTAAACAAGAACATTGTTTATTTAGAATTTGTGTGTTTGGGACAAATTATGATCAAACAGAGCGTCTTAACACTGACTCATAGTAACGTTGAATCCAGTGCTACATTTAGAAAACTTATCATTCAAAAATTCGACATTGTGACCAAGATTTTATAAATTATAATTTAAAAAAATTAAAAGGTTTCTAATTCTCCTACAAACCTACATACAAATCCTTCCTCCAATACTAATTATCACCGATTTTCAACGGGCATCTAATTGCACATCAAATCCTTGGGTTTACTATACCCGAGTCGTTTTGGCGTGGCTATAGGGTCATTTATCCACATACATTTTTTTTAAACTGAAATAAAGTCTGCTAACGTCATGAATCTATAGTGATCTTCAAAATGTTCCAGTAACAAAAAACCATACATTGTTTATTGTTTGAGTTCCTACGGAGAGATATTAGGGAAAGAGCAATGACTGATTATATTTATCGCAAAGTAATTCTTTCATTTCCAATCAATTTTGTGCTACAAAAAACTCTGCAAATTCGATTTAGACTGCCTGCTCTTAACTACTTAGTTAAGAGTAGGCAGTCTAAATCGAATTTCGAACGCAATATCCGCCCCTTGCTCCCCGCCTCTCCGTTCTGTGCTAAACGCTAATACATCAGTAATAAAGTTAAATGTTTTGTTGGAAACGTTTGGAAGGGGCGACTAGAATCAATTCTATTTTATTTGTAAATTTTGACGTTCAAAAGTGCCATTTATGTGCCTATTTGAAATAAATAATTTGACTTTGACTTTGACTTTGAAATATCGCGTGCGCTCTTTGGTCGTGTTCGAGCACGAAACTAAATAGCGTAAGTCTCAATTCTTATTTAGTTTATAATTAAAGTAATAATTGATCTAGGGACAAAATATCTTGTGGGTGGATAATAAACTATATTTTCTTGCGGTAAATATTTATTCTAGACATAAAAGCCAAGCAATCTTGTTTGTTTTTTATAATTATCCTAAAAAAAGACATGATTTTCGAATAAAAAATGTATTGAGAGAAAATATTACAATTACGTAACTCTTTTCAACATGGAAAGAAAAAGATCCAGTAAATCATATACTAAATGTTTCAGAATATTCATGCAAATTAACATAAAAATGGGAGCCTCCTCTTAATCTAAGATTATAATCTGAATTCGATTATACTCGTTTTTGGGCCCCAAAAATAATATCTATTTCAGTATAGTGTGACAGAATGCATGATTGGCTTAAATTCTTTGGTACTTTGATTTGCTCCCGGTATTAAGGGTCCCACAGACAGGCGTGATGCGACAGTGCGATGCGGAAGCGCGACGCAACACTAGTAGCACAATTTCTATGAAAACTTAATGGAAAGTGTCGCGCTGCCTGTCGCACTAGCGATATCGAGCCAGTCCACTCGAGCCTTCCGTTAATCTACCGTTATGAATATATTATGTAGTAACTGTCACAAAGGCATGCAAATAGGTTGCATATTTAATATTTTTCAACAAAAAAATCCGATTAGTGTTAAGAGCGTATACAACGAAGGTACGGCATTTCATACAAACTTTCAAGCCCTTGTTTTTCGAAATGACCGAACCGATTTTAATGAAACTTCATATGCATAAGCAGGATACAAAGGTCTAAAAAGTTAGTTAAGAACATTTTTGAAATGTCTTATTTAAAAAACATAACTGGAAATCTGTGTTTCTATGGAAAATTCAAAATCGGTCTAATTTGGCTATAACACTATTTTTCGAAAATGTTCTTAACTAACTTGTTAAACCTTTGTAAATTGGTTTAGTCATTTCGAAAAACAAGGGCTTGAAAGTTTGTGTGAAATACTGTACATCGAATACGCTCTTAACGACAATACATTGCAACCCACTTTTATGTCATTGTGCAAGTAATTGGCATTGTATTTCCGACTTTATTCATATTACAATTAGTTGTGAAATTAATTTAGCAATGGACACGATTAGCTGCCCGTTTCGTTTTTTTTTATGTGCAATTAAATATTCCCGAATTTCTACTTCCTATCTTCAGTCCCACTTTATGTTAGAATGTACCTATCCTTATGGCTATTGTGTACGAACGTTGTACTGCATACGTTTCGACCTTGGGCCTTAGTTTCGAAGGTCATGAGGTCACAGGGTCGTTTCTTCGATGTGGTGATGCGGCTTAAGGTTGTGAAGTTTTCTAAGTCTGAAGCTGTCGAACAGCAGAAGGCTCGGCGAAATTCGCGACGGAATTTTCCTGAAAATTGAAAGTACATTAGAACTAGATATTTTTGGGTGCTTTCAAATAAAATCAAATCCTTAATTTTACAGATCATGAAATCCAATTTGTTAGTAATTACATATATACACATCATAAATACTGGTGTTAGTACATACATTTGGCAGATTTTGGTAATAATGACTAATAATGTCAAAATCACCATTAATGATTGCATACATAACATCACGCCTGTAATCCCCGAAGGGTTAGGCAGATTGGTACCTATAGTACACCCACATTTGGCCAGTTATGTTTTTTAAGACCCATATAATAGGGGCAAGCCTATAATATTGCCATCAACCGGGCACAAATCCAGACTCCGGGCTGCTGCTGAGAAAGTCTTAATGGAAAATCCCAATAACACTTTGCCCGACCTTGGATTCGAACCCAGGACCTCATCCCCAGCAGTAGCGTTTGCGACCACTGGACCAACAAGGCAGTAAATAGATTACCATTAATGATTGCATTATAATATAATTTAGAATAAGCTTTGATACCCTAAAAATGCCCATAATGGGCTATTTTTTGGTTTGGGTTGTTGATCTGCCTAGAAAGGGCAGATGAGGACAATAGAGAAAGGAAGAAAGAGATAAATTGAGACACTGCAAAATAATGATGATGATAACAGGTACCTAATAATGATTTAAATTATTAAATAATAATGATTTAAAATTTTAAATTATAATGATTTAAATTTTTAAACAATAATGATTTTAATGTTTAAATAATAATGATTTTAATGTTTAAATAATAATGATTTTCCTTTTACTAGTAAAATTGTATTAATCTTTCAAATATATTGCAAGCTTTATATGTATAATTTATAAGCATTTTTTTCAATTTTGTAAATGTGAGAACTACCATGGAGCCGTTTATTATTTATTTATTATGTTATGATGTATCATCATCTGCCCCACCAATTCCCAACTATGCTGGGGTTGGCTTCCTGTCTAACCGGATGCAGCTAAATACCAGTATTTTACATGGACTGCCTATCTCACCTCCACAACCCAGTTACTGGGTAACACGATATCCCTTGGTAAGGCTGGTTGTCAGACTTTCAGACTTCTGCCGACCAGTGACAACTGTCAAAGGTCTACAAATCACAGCCGGGAACAACGGCTTGACGTGCTTTCCGGGGCCCGGAGGAAATCTTGGTATTAAAAGATGGTCGCCCATCCACGGACAAACCGTGGCAGCGGCTGTCATTACTTAGCCAAAGCTCCTCGTTAATTATGATGTATGTGGACTTAAAAAAGCTTGGCAGTTGAGAGTACATGTCATGCTCACTTAAATGTCTCGCTGAGGGGCCGCGTGTGTTGGATCATTCGGTTCCCTACAAAATGGTTGAGCTGGATGGTGCTGATCCACGCGTCATGTTCGTGAACGGGCGCCTTCAGTTGAGACTGGTCATCTCTTAACTGCCAGGGGTAATTTCAAATTATATTTTGAATTTTTTTAAATTAATTTTTAATTTTTACATTGTTTTCACACATAGAAGCGACAAGAATAATGTACCCAGGATTTTGTAATATCTTGATTTAAAAGAGTGTCCGTGGCGTTTCTTGCCTGTTCTTCGTCATAGAAATCTACGTTTTAGAATGGGCAAATGACTAACTGACCGACTCTTTGACGATTCAAAAATGCCTGTAATTGGTATAATTGAAATGAAGCCTGTACCAAAAGTTATATATTGATTGTTTTTACAACCTCTTTCCTAAGGTATTAGAATCCATGAGGGGCATTTAAAACAGGGATATGTACATTACACGTAATCAAATAATAATTCGTTTTAAATCTCTTCGATAATCGCCAATTCAAAGAATCGGACGGCAGTTACATTTCTCTTACTGGATGGGCTAATGGCCTGTGAAGCGTCCGGATTCGCCCTAAATCGAGGCTACAGAATAGGTAGTAGACTCTTTAACAATTTAAAAGTACCTGTAATTAGTTTTATTGAAATAAATGCTCTCAGTTTGAGGGTAACATAGCAGACGTTGACACGTAAGTGGAGAAAACTTGTAAGTTATGAACGCTGCATGTATAAAGTCCAATAGAAAATTCCATGTTTGCCATCGTTCCTTTATAAACTTTAAGAACCAAACAGAAGCCATAATCATGAGTATTAAAGTTCCGACCTCGCTGAAATTGCGGAATTTGTTGAGCAATCCTGAAACTTATACTTTAAGTTATGTTATGGAACTGTTGCGAATAATGTTTACTTTTATAATGTTTTCTTTTATTGTGACTTTTTGATTTTGTTCGTGGAGATTAATTTCTGACATTAAATAATATTATGTTATGATGATTGTATTGTGGAGAATGTTTTATAGCTTTGACATTTTATTTCTACTTACTAATTAATTCTAAGTATTTTGCAACTGTTGCGAATAATGTTTACTTTTATAATGTTTTCTTTTATTGTGACTTTTTGATTTTGTTCGTGGAGATTAATTTCTGACATTAAATAATATTATGTTATGATGATTGTATTGTGGAGAATGTTTTATAGCTTTGACATTTTATTTCTACTTACTAATTAATTCTAAGTAGTTTGCATGCAATTGATACACGATGTTGTATAGCTAAACATGTGGACTATATTATATTACCAAACTGTAACACCTTTTATACCATGTTTAAGGCAAATAAAGACTTACTTACTTACTTACTTATACGTTGGAACGTGGGTAGGTAAATCTGATACATGTTTTCATGAACAAAATATTTAATAAAGAACAGTTAAGTATGGGCAATAACATAAAATTGATGTCTGTTTGTAATTTCAAAATAACAACTTTTTACTAAATCAATATGAAAGCCTACGGTACTTATAACAAAAAAACTTTTTTTTTTAACTTTTATCTGGCTATCTATCTATCTGTTTGTTCCGGTTAATCAGCGAAACGGCTGGACCGATTTTGAACGGGACTTTCACTGGTTGATAACTGATGTTATAAGGAACTTAGATTCCATTTTTCATTCGGTAAGGAACCCTAAAAAACATAATCACATAGTTTTTAGGGGTCCGTACCCAAAGGGTAAAACAGGAGCCCTATTAATAAGGCTCCGCCGTCTGTCTGTCACCAGGCTGTATCTCATGAACCGTTATAGTTAGACAGTTGTGTAAGTTGTGTGAGTTAGTCATGTCTTTCTGTTGCCGCTATAATAACAAATACTAAAAAACAAAATAAAATAAATATTGAAGGGGGCTCCCATACAACAAACGTGATTTTTTTGCTCGTTTTTGCTCGATATTGATAACGGCAACAGGTAGACGCTTGAAATATTCACAGAATATTTAATTATCTTGCTCAGGAAAAAAAAAAATATGAAAAAATAATAAAATAAATATGGATTGCTCAGTGCTCATTCGCAGTGTACAGACGTGCTCGTTAGCAATATTAATCATTACTTTAATAATACTTAGTGACCTCCTTTTGCATTACTAACGTAATGCAACTGTAATTCTGCTTAGTGTGTAGTTTCAGTGAATAATGGACACGAAATAGTGAACTCGTAAAAATACAAAATGGATAACAGCCCCTTTAATCCAAGGGGACCAGTGCATGCCTCGGCCTCGCCGTTGAAGACGACGCCGCAAAACCCAGCCCTTGAGTCGGTCCCGGTCGATGTTGTTTCAACGCCCGAGATTCAAAAATGGATGTCAGCCATCGAGCAGCACTTAAATGATATTTGCTCTATTGCCGCGGAAGGCAAACTCTACTCGGAGCAGAAAATGAAAAAATTTCTTCCCTATGCCGTAAAGTAGGATCTGGAACCTCGCAAATGGCAGTCTTATATCAGTCGCTCAAGCAGAAAGCTATTCACGCGTATAACGCGGTTGATGCCCTTCAAGAAAAGCGCGACCTGACTGATCATATTTTGGAGCTCAAGCAGACGATTAAGGACTCTGGTTCTGCGGGAAATGTTTCGTTTGCGGATATGGTGAAGAAGGGAGCAAATGATTTCATCCGACCGAACAATTTAAGCTCTGTAGCCATTTATCCCAACGATAAATTAAAGTCGAGTGACGAAACAAAAGTCCTCGTGCAAGAAATCATTCGCTCTGGTCAAATGAAGCTGCATGTACGTGGTGTCCGTAAAACAAAAAATGGAGGCGTTATTATTAGTACAGAAACAAAACATGACGCTGATAAACTGAAGCATGCAGTCCAGCTCTCTCCGGACTTACCGCCGACGAACCCAACAAGCGCAAACCTCGGATCGTGGTTGTAGGTGTGCCGACTACTTTAGCTGAAACTGAAGTCTTCAAGTGCATTTACGAACAGAACGTAGCCGACAAGTTTCCTGAAATGCCTATGGAGTTCTTTTTGAGCTTGGTTAAATTAAGCCACAAATCTGGGATGAAGGATGCGTTGACCTGTAATTACGTTATAGAAGTTACAGCCAATATACGTAAAGCCCTATTGTCCCAATCAAGGCTTTTTATAAATTGGACATTCTGCCCTGTCAAGGACTTCACTCTGGTTACCAGATGCTACAAATGCCAACAATATGGTCATGCAGCAAAAACATGCAGAGAGCTGAAATCTTCGTGTGGTCACTGCGGTGAAGAAGGACACTCGATGTCAGAATGCACAAAGAAAGCTGACACACCGAAATGTGCAACTTGCTCACGCTTTAAAAAGCCCAATAGCCACAAAACGGGAGATGCTGCGTGCCCTGCTAGAAAAATAGCGGAATACAGATACATCAACTCTATCGACTATGAGGGCGTCTAGAGCGTCGTATTCAAAGCCAGACTTTCATGTTTAACGCCTGCTGCTGACTCAACGAAACACTGCACTAACCTACAAACCCTCGATTTTGTTGATGTCTAAGCACATCCGTCACCCGCTGCAAAAATCGAATATAGGTACACATAGCCTGGAATGTGATGTGATTGTGCAACAATTTTACTGACCGATTCTGCTGACGCAGAATCATAACATAATTATATGTTTAACTAGGTTATAGAGTGCAAGAAACTATTTTATGCAAACTAAATAAGAAATTACGTTTACTTATAAGACTTTTTGTTATTTTTATCTTTAAGGCAAATAGTATTTAAGTAAACTAGGTATATAAAATATTGAATTAATTAAATTTTGTCATTATTTCAAGACTTGTAATCTAAATATTGTTAAGAATTTTATCGTCCTACAATTACCATAAGTATGAGCTCATGCCGCCTGTGATACAGGTTTAACCTAGTACAGGCATCTAACATTATAATACCTTTGTAAATTATTTGATTTTATGTTAATATTTTACCAATTGTAATACTGAATAAAATATTATTATATTATATTAAATTATATATTCACTTTAAAAATAAATAATTAAATTAAAACAAATATTTAAGCCCATACAACAAACGTGATTTTTTTGCCATTTTTATAGATAATGGTACGGAACCATTCGTGCGCGAGTCCTACTCGCACGTATGAGGAGTACTTACCACTCATAAAGTTATATATCAGAGGGTTGATAGCGGAGTTGGCGTAGCACATCACATGAGAGATCAGAGCGAGACAGGTGATCACATCGTTCTGTTCCATATCCAGCGTATATCTGTAAGAAGGAAAGAGACGGCTATAGTTAAATGTAATCAGAACGTGAAGAAGGCTTTTATAGAATTTTTGATGAAACAACAGAATACTCGTACGCAGCTTAAAAATATGCTTTTAAGAGTCCAAAATCAGCAACACTCGCACTCTTTATCTCGCTCACACACTACTGCTCGCGGTCCTGGTTCAGGCCATGATTCGGAGCGAGAGTGCATGGGAGGCCGTCACCTCCTTCTGCGAAGCAATAATGCTCGCGAAGAAGGAGGCGGAACGCGTGAGGGAGAGGCAAAATTCACGCCCTCACGTCTAGTCGCCGCGGAAGACGGCGCGGGAGACGCCACGGGCGTCGGGAGTCGCAGGACGATTCCCGGCCACCATAGCCGCGGGCTTGCGGACGGTGAGAGCAGGCCCGGGTCGACGGCGTTTTGTGTTCCACTCGCGCCTCAAAGAGATGTCATTACCAACTGACGGGGTCCGATAGGGCCAATGCGAGTTTGTCCGAAAGGGATATCGTGGCCCTGGCACACAGGCATTTGAAAGAACACAGGTGGGTTTTAGGCAGTCAAAGTCTGACGCGCCCTAGCCCGCTCCGCCCCGGGAGAAGTTATTTGATAATTTCCCACCAAAAAAATAAATAAAAGGTATATTCTTTTTACGGTAAAAATAATGGTTAATAAAAACAATCTAATATTAAAATATACGAGTAGTACGAGTACCTATCTACTTTATATTTAGTTCAGTTAATTCTGAAAAGATTCATGGTCTATATTGAAGCATAATTTGAATACCAGCGGTTTATTGTTCGGTTTGGAGGTAACTTTGTATTTTCCTTTGCTGTCGAGAAAATTGTATGGAAATGTGTTTTCATCAAACATAATACCGTCATAGCACTTAACATTTATCTTTAACTTTACAATATATTTATTTTAAAATTAACGGTGCAGTATGTTCGAAATATCGGAGATGGACTCTTAAGGCTTACAGACTAGTGCGATGATGATCGCGGGCGCGACGCGACACTAGAAGCACAATTTCTACGTCGCTACCTGTCGCGCCCGCAATATCGCACGAGTCCGACGCGTGACATGCGTAAGCAACTTATTACATTTGTTTTTTCCGCAGTCGATGTCGTAACACGCGTATCGTTTGAGTACGTAGCCCGAAGCCATAGGGTAATATTCCCACTACTGTAAGTCAAGCCTCTTTTCTCCGTCAGAGAAACCGTGCTGTAAACCCAGGCTCAATGCAGTTTGGTGAACTTTTAATTAACAGGTTTAGCCCTTCGACGCGATGACGTCAATCAGGCTCCAGCACCAGGCTTATCTTAATGGCGCGACAATACTAGCCCTTATTTACAAGTAAAAATATAGATTTGAATAGCGTGAGTCACCGTAGCCTTTTCGGCTACGGGGCTTGACGGTAAGGTTAGCACTGTAGCTGAATAGGCTACAATGGGGGCTTGACATTCAAAATCAAAATCGTTTATTTCACATAAACCTACATGGGCACTTATGAAACGTCAGAAGCTAGGTGCACAGTTTCCTATGGAGAAGAGCCGGCAAGAAACTCCATGGTTACTCTTAAAAAAAAAAGGGGGCTTCTACAATGTTTTCAAGTTACAGTGTTAATAGGTATGGGAGGAAAGTGTAGGCCCGTCAACAAGTACCAAGTACTTAACAAAATAGAAGATGGTTTACAAAGCTACAAACTATTAAGCCTACAACGTTCTCACATTCACAAATTAAGAAAGAATCAATATAAAATATTACTAAAATAATTAAAATTAAAACCTACATATTTAAACCAAATGACAACATTGGCATTACAACTGTAACAAATCTGAATAAATATTCTGTCCACAAGTCACTAATAAATATTTTAAATTAAAATTGTAGGTTATGTCAAAGTATGTATAAAAAAAAAATACATCGTAATTTAATGTTGTGCAATTGTGCATTGTGATTTTCAACATTAAAACTATTATAAATAGTGAACTTCTATCAATTTTTGATGAGTAACATCTTTCTTCTCGCTTTCTGTAGGAGTGATTTAGTGGAAAGGGACGGAAATGTGTAACAGGAACGTTATTCGTAAATTCGTTTTTCGTTTAAAAAAAAAAATATATTTGAAAGGGTATACTCTCGAAGTGGTCCCATTGCCAGCAAGTCAGAATCTGATGAGGGGATCCTATGGAAATTGAGGGAAATCCTCAAATTTTATAGGCAGACCTACTAGCGATTTGGGGTTTTTTTAACTATTTGAAAATTATTTGGACCAAATAACTCACTTTTGAATTTTCTGCGGTCACTTGATTAAGTTTTCAAATGATTTTTTTCAGAATAGCACTGAGTAGGTACTAGACGTTTACACCCGAAGGTTGACTGGTATGAAATGTCTATGACATTAAGTCCTCTTGTAGATTTGTGCACTTAATAACATAAACATAACATCACGCCTGTAATCCCCAAAGGGTCAGACAGAGGTGTATCTATAGTATACCCACATTTCGCCAGTTATTTTTAAGTCCCATGTAATAGGGGGCGAACCTATTGCCAAGTCCACTTAAAGACAAGTATTTAATAACCTAGCTTCTGCCCGTGATTTCATCTGCGTGAAATTTCTTGTTTTAAAATAAAATATATTTATCCCATGACACTCGGCATTATTGTAGCTTCATGAAAGAATTTTCAGAATCGGATCAATTGTTCCGAAGATTACTCCTTTACCTCCTCTCTCTTTTCTTTTTATGATTACTGCTTAGATGGTTTGGTCATGTTGAGAGGATGAGTGGAACGCGACTAACAAAAGGTATTTATAAAGCAGAGGTGAGTGGAAACGCCGGGAGGGGACGCCCTAGGAGGACATATAGTGACCAAATTGGTGATGTTCTTCAGAAAGGTCAGGTGCGTAGTACTCGCAATCGGCGTGCGTGTATGACCAGATGTATGAACGTAGCCGAAGCAAAAGGAGTATGTAAGGAGCGTAGCAGGTGGCGTTCTATAGTTTCTGCCTACCCCCATGGGAAGAAGGCGTGAGTTTATGTATGTGTATGTATTACTCCTTTCATACAAACTCACAAAATTTACCATTTTAAAATATTACTAGGTTCTGCTCGCGACTTCGTCCGTGTGAAATTTCCCCACTGCGTCGCATTGTATCGCCCGTCCGCGCTATTACTTCATTTCGCTTAGCGTTCTTTCTGATTTTTTTTTACTTTTTGCTCGACTCCTAAGGGTTTGTATGGTGATGTTGAATAGCTTACACCCTTCCTTAAGAATTGGGCTATCAAATACAAAAAGAATTTATCAAATCCGACTAGTAGTTCCAGAGATTACCATACAAACTTACAAAGGACATGTCCAAAAATGGTTTTTTATTATTCAATAATTCTAACCAGGATCAGTTAAATATATTTGGATAGACAACCCAAAAGCTAGTGGTTCTAACTATAACATACATTTTTAAAGGCTTCTATTTTTGAGAAAAATCGTTTTTTTTTATTTTAGTGTGAATTTACTCCTAAAACGAACAAACCTTTCTAACTAACTAGTATATTAAAGTGAAGACACCCTAAACAAACAGAAAACTTGTCCAAATTGACACATGGCACTGTTATTACTGTCTTTAAATATTTGATCAATGATTAAGACAATGTAAACAATAAGAAATATGATGAAACGGGATATTTTCAGTCAAAAATGTTTAGTCTAACCTTTTAGTATTGAAATGGATTATATTTTAGATTTTATTTGGGTTGCCATCAACGAATAAAATATATGAAAAACATTAAATATTTTATAATTTTTCTCTTAAATGGAGGGGTCTAAAATATTATTTCAGTGGTTACAAATTCCATATTTTTGGTTGTGTGGTTACTTTTATTTAGGTGTAGTTTGACACTGGTTAGATTTTTCCCGGAATAAAAAACCAACGCCCATACAAAAAGTGGACATCTCCTTTGACCTCTTTATAATATAATAAAGACTAGCGAACTATAGACTGGCGTGAGTGCAATATATTATTTTTTTTATATTTTGTGCTATCCTAGCTAAATATTAATGTTTTATACAATACTAGCGGCTGCCCGAGGATAAGAGTCGCCTAATCTACTCCATAAAACATCAGCTATCTGCTAGTGATAGTCCAGTCAAAATCGGACCAGCCGTTTTGGAGATCAGACGGAACAAACAGACAGACAGACAAAAAAAAGAGATTTTTTTGTTATATGTACAGTTGATACTTTAATAAGACTTTAATAAACAACAGTTATTTTGAAATTACAAACAGGCACAATCGTATTTATTTGTATGGATCAATATAGATACATTGGCCTCGGAGAAATATCACACAGTTCGTGCTGTCATCTTAGTAAACACGAGATTTTGTATGAGAATAAATTATCTGTCTACCATGTTTGTTTTATAAGACGATGTTGACTGTGAGATTACATAATTAAACGTCTACGGCTTTGTCAATATCTTGTAGTTTGTTGTCAAACATTTTTGTCATCTTCGATTGATTCTTTCTATTAGTAGATAATATTGTTCGTGACATCCGGCTATTAATATGTTACGATCACCGAAACTAAAAATAGCGCTTCGGTTATGTTTGGGTAACCTTAGCTTAGATCATTTAAACTACACTATGGATTTTAAGGCGATTTTCGTGCGACGCAATTCTGGTAGAATAATTTCGGGGGAGCGGGAGCCTTTATTCCGAAGGTTTATGCGTATAAAACATTAATAAACAAGACAGTACAGACAACTCAATGTTTTGTCATGTCACAAAGCAGGGGCGAAGCGCTATACGTGAATAAAGAAGTAAAATTTGTGAGTTTGTACGTGGGGGGTGATTTTCAGCTTCTAGTACCTACTTAGTTAGCATTAGTATTGCTGAGTGTCATAGAATATATAATATTATGTTAACGTGGAACTTACTAGATCTCAACAAGCCAAACTTCAAACTTGCCAGCGAAGCATGGAACGAAGCATAATGGAGAAAAGAAAAATAGATAAAATCAACCACAGCAAAATTAGGAAAGCTACAAAGACTTAAGATGTGGTGTTGAAATTAAGAACACTAAAGTGGAAATGGGCTGGCCATGTAGCTAGAGGAGAAGAGAAATGGAACAAAGTCCACATTGACACATGGACATTGGACATTGTGGTACCCAAGAGAGGGAAAGAGAAAAATGGGTAAACCATTCAGAAGATGGGAAGATGATGTGGTTAAAATAGCTGGAAAAACCTGGACTAGACTGGCGCGCGGGAAAGAGAAGATTGGAAAGTGTTGGAGGAGGCCTTTGCCAAAGGGCACACAGAATAAAAACGAACCTATAAGTAAAAAATACATATATATATATATATAAGTATACAAGTAGTAGTAGTGGTGGGGGTAGTGGTAGTAGTACATAAGTTATGTCTGGAAAAACGCTATAACTAAATAAATAAATAAAATATGTTAACGTGGATCCACAGTGGTAACCCGCCCCTAAGATAGATATGTTTCCATAAGAACTTTTACATAAGAGAGGAACAAATCTGATGGGAGATGTATTAATGATTCTAATGATTCTAATTCAGTAAATACCTATTTGTTATGGTGGCGAATCATAATATTATGATCAATTTACAACCTGACACTGACCTGCAAATTGCAAAAACGTAAGAAAATTTTAATTTCGCGAGCTCTTTAAAACAATAAGTTGTCGCGGGCAGAAGGTAGTTGTTTAACAATGGGTAATAAATATCAATTTCGTTTCCTTATTCATCCACAAGGCCTTTACCCTATTTACTTGGGATCGGCTGCTCGAGTGACCAGACGCGATTGATGGATCGACCGGCATGTGGGACATAGGAATACACACCAATTACTGGGCAATACTGGAGAGTTTAGGTCAGTTATGTTAACAGTTTTCACTCAGATGTCCCCCTCCCCCCTCTCTGAATGCCTCTCCGGTAGTCTAAAGCCTAACAAAATGTGAGGTTTTGTAAACAGCTACTGTACTGCAACAGAATTTCTTTAATTACATGAATAAGGATTCTTTCGCCAATTTCGGGTAGTTCTTGCACACACTTGACAAGAAGCTGTAGTGGAACCGTCAAGACTTGAAATAGAGTTAAAAGAAGTCCTTTTTATTAGTTTCGACTTAATACCTTCAGTAGTTTCTGAGGGAATCTGACATAAAGGCAGATATTGACAAAAAAAGGATGCTATCAAGATCGAATTTTCTAATATGCTGTTTGAATCCTAAAAAAAAATGTAATAAAGAGGATACCAAAATTGGCCCACGGATAAAGATAATGTTATTGAAACAAAGGATTTTGCCACTCGCGGTTCTCTGGACCAAGCGGATTGTTTAAAAATAAATTGTATTCAAATCTATTGAGTTTGTGCCAGGGGAAAAATATAATTATGTTAATCTTGCAAATATTTTTGAGAACTTATTGTGTCGAAATTAACGAAGCGATTAATCGGAAAACAGAGTAATTATCCTTAAGAATTTTCCGTGCCTTATTTACGCAATTTTTTATTAACTGTGTAATGATTTGTCTAGCATAGGCATGGAATCGAACTTGCGAACCTTAATTAAGGTGGTTTAGCAGCTGAAACCCGCGAAATTTTCTTTAGTTTTTTGCAATTTGCAGGTCACGGCACACAGTGGGCCCATACTGAAAATTAGTGGACTTAGACAACAAAGTTCCTATATCGATGCGATTTTTTTTTATATGACGTGTTATATTATTCCTGACAACTTTTATTCTTATAAAATTTCTTCTAAAGTTGATAGTTTGTCTTGAAAAAAATTAATTCGATTTTTTTGTATGGAGCGAATCACGTTTAATTTTTTTTCTTCAATTGTACTAATATGTTGAGTGTGTGGCGTGAGTATATGATAGCTAGGGTTATTCTCTATCCATGAAAAAAAAATCAGCGCCGGCCATCTGCGGCAGCGCGAGTAATCATTCGGTAAAAAAAAAATGATTTGGAAGAATTTTTTTGTCATTTAAAATAAATTCAAAGCATACTTTTTGTCTCATTTGGCTGTTTTCACCTTCTTTTTAGTTAAATAAATAGTTTTAATAGCGCATACGTACTTATAACTAGTAATTCTGGTAGAGATTTAGTTATTATTGCATGTTATCGGTAGCACCTGCATTGTGATTGATGACTCATTTGTTTGTGCACTCGGCTAAGCGCATAACTAATGAGTCATCGAAAAATGCTCGTCTCTAATTGGCTGAATAATTTTCACTCACTGTTATGTCCACTACTTGAGTAATTAACACTAACTATAAATATAAAGACATTCATTAAGTCCATCTAGTTTCGCTCTTGTCGCTTGTTTGTGAACACAGTGAAATACTTGTATTTTTATATTTACATTAGAACTATGGCTGGATTTTGTACCAACCTAGATCTTTTTGTGAAATTAAGAAGTGGCGGTGATCTGAAAAATCATATGTTTCTGTATGAAAGTATCATTTCTGTCTTGACTACCGAAGTTTCTGAAGAAGACAAGAACCGAAT
The DNA here is from genome assembly GCA_963921375.1 of Tiliacea citrago. Classification (NCBI taxonomy): domain Eukaryota; kingdom Metazoa; phylum Arthropoda; class Insecta; order Lepidoptera; family Noctuidae; genus Tiliacea; species Tiliacea citrago. The sequence continues at coordinate 4,990,418 of OY992801.1, forward strand.
CAAGGAGTTCTGTCGACTTTTTTGCGTAAATTTAAATAAAAAGTGGATAGAGTCAAGTAGAAATCAAAAAACTTTTATGAATCGTGTAATTAATCGCAAGTGGTTGGAAAAAAACATCAACTGGCCTGTTTGTGACAGTGTTGATCTGAGAAGTGTGATGGGCTTTTCGGACGCAGCCTTATCTGAGCTTGTTGATATAGATTGCCATGTTCCTACTCTTGCAGTATGTACTGCGGAAGCGGGAACATCTACAGAAAAGGAGCAGAGAAAACCGTTCGAAGAGTTAAGTAATAAGCAAAAGAAAAGACGTTCTACTTCCATAGTAGAAGAAAATTCCGAGGAAGAGTTGCAGCACTGGTACATAACAAATTTGAAAGACAACGGCAAAACGAATCTGGCAAAAGTGGTCGAATACCTTTCCAGTAATCCAGATGCGCTATCCGAAGTAGAAGAGAGACTATTCAAAAAGCAGAGCTTAAGTACTGTCTCTGAAGATAAGTGTTCAGCTCTTTATACATCAGTTGCGCTCTCGAAATGGAAGTACTTAGCTCTTCGACAATTTCTGAAAGAAGAAAACTGTGCTGCCTTTCCATCTTATCCAAAGCTTGTAAATGCCAAGAAAAGATGTTACCCACCACAAGAGAGTATGGAGATTACCGAAAACGGAGCTCACATTAAATTGCAAGCGCTATTGAACCACACTGTGGAGAGGATATTACTTGATATAAATACTGTTGATAGGTCTCAAAATGAAGAACTCAAGTTGACCTGGAAATGGGGACTTGATGGTTCTTCGTCGCAGAGTAACTATAAACAGAAAACGTCAAACACAGCTACAGAGTTCGATGATTCATCAGTAGTCATGATAAGCATCGTCCCTCTTCGGCTAGTGTCTACTAGGCCATCATCTGGGAATGAAAATCTAGTTTGGGAGAACCCCACACCTTGTTCAACTCTGTACTGTCGACCAGTGAAGTTCACTTTCACTTCGGAGACAGCTGACTTTATAAAGTCTGAAGAGTCTGAGATGAAAAAACAAATTGATGAACGAATATCTACACAGTGTGGAAATATTATTGTATCACATGAATTGCATATGACCATGATTGATGGAAAAGTGGCCAATATTATTGCTGGAGTACCATCATATGCAACGTGTCCCATTTGCTTGGCAAAACCGAGTGAGATGAATAATTTAGACGCTTTGACTTCTAAACCACTTCGTGAAGAAATTTACAAACAAGGAATTTCTTCACTGCATATGAAGATTCGGTGTATGGAATGTCTTCTCCATATATCTTATAATCTGGATTTTCAACGATGGACTGCTCGCGGCGAACATAAGGCTTTGAAACAAGCTAAAAAAAATACCACACAGCAAGAGTTTTGTGAGCAAACTGGAATGCTGATTGATATAGTCAAACAGGTATGTATTTAATTTTCGCTCTCTTTAGTTGTTTGTGAATTATATCTCTATGTATTGTATATTACAGTATTGTTTTCCCATTTTAGGGTTTTGGAACTACAAACGACGGGAATACAGCGAGGCGCTTTTTCCAAGATTACAAAAGATCTTCCAGAATAACGGGAATTGACGAAAATCTGATTTTCAGATTTTCCGTTATTCTACAAGCCATATCATCAGGCAAAAACATTGACTGTGAACAATTTAGAAGATACTGTAGAGAAACAGCTGATGTGTACGTGCAACACTATTCGTGGTACTACATGCCAGTTAGTGTACATAAACTTCTAATGCACGGTGCAGACATCTGTAACCACTTTGGTGTTTTGCCAATCGGTAAGTAAAAAATAAATATAGTTTGATGTATTATTTGACTCGATTGCGTTTTGAAATTAAAATGTATGTACTTATTCGTTTTAGGTACCTTATCTGAAGAAGCTTCGGAAGCCCGTAATAAGGACTTCAGAAACGTCAGGGAGAGGCACACTCGGAAAACGGGGAGAATAGCAACAAACGAAGACAATCCTCCATGGACTTCTAATAAGCTCTGATCCCCACATATCCTACATAAGGCCTAAAATAATGAAACAGGTTCATAATGAGTTGTTGCCTGAAGCAACTCAGTTGTTACAGACTACTGAGCCTCCCTGTGACAGTGAAATTATGGAGGAAGAAGAATGCCTCATAGCAGAGTCCGAAAATTTGCCGGACCCACTAGCACTTCTGGAACAAGCAATAATGTGATCCGGCTCTAAATTATTCCCACAAAAGCCCATCAGGGTTAGGAATATGACAAACAGCCCTTTTCAGGGCTACAATTACTTCACAGTTTCATATTGATCATACGTACGATAACTTATACTATAATAATATACATACAGTTGATTATGTAGATAATTATCAACGACTTGCCCGTATAAATTTAAATTATTTCACCTATCATTAACAAAATTAGTATAACCTGAAACATTACGATATATTTATTCAACAATAGATAACGTGCAGTTAAAAAATAACACAGCCAATCAGAGACGAGCATTTTTCGATGACTCATTAGTTATGCGCGCACAAACAAATGAGTCATCAATCACAATGCAGAGCACCTGCATTGTGATTGATGACTCATTTGTACCGATAACATGCAATAATAAGTAAATCTCTACCAGAATTACTAGTTCTAAGTACGTATGCGCTATTAAAACTATTTATTTAACTAAAAAGAAGGTGAAAACAGCCAAATGAGACAAAAAATATGCTTTGAATTTATTTTAAATGACAAAAAAATTCTTCCAAATTATTTTTTTTTTACCGAATGATTACTCGCGCTGCCGCAGATGGCCGGCGCTGATTTTTTTTTCGTGGATAGAGAATGACCCTAGCTATCATATACTCACGCCACACACTCAACATATTAGTACAATTGAAGAAAAAAAATTAAACGTGATTCGCTCCATACAAAAAAATCTAATTAATTTTTTTCAAGACAAACTATCAACTTCAGAAGAAATTTTATAAGAATAAAAGTTGTCAGGAATAATATAACACGTCATATAAAAAAAAATCGCATCGATATAGGAACTTTGTTGCTTAAGTCCACTAATTTTCAGTATGGGCCCACTGTGCGGCAGCCCACTTCATGTATCCAATGACTGAGTTCCCTGTTTCGAGTGCGGTGCGAGCCTTGCGTTCCAAGGGCGGCGCGGAATGGAGCGCTAGGCTCGCACCGCGCTCGTAACAGATTGTTTCAAACTAAATCATGCGTCATAATAAATAATATTTTTTTTAATTCATATGTTAATACATATTTTTTTTAGTTTTATGAATGATTAGTAATCATTGGATATACACGTAGTGGGCTGCCGTTGTAAGACGATTAATTAATAATTATTAAGACAATTTATTAATAGGTATACTCGTAGTTCGCGTCAAATTTTATGGCGGCTCTGAAGTGTGCTACTCGCTGCGCAGTACCCAACCCCGCTGACACGTGAATTTGTACTGCGCAGCGACTCGCCTCATCTTCCGTGCCGCCACAAAGTTTGAATCGGGCTGTACCTTGGTGTGAACGCGGGGTATTACTACCCACACGGGTAATACCTATAAACAATGTTATTGGTGTTGTCTTAGTATTGTTTCCATAATGACCAACCATTGAAAATATAAAACCTGGCCCCCAGTTTATAAAAAAAAAACAAAAAAGCTTTTTGATTGAAATATCCTTAAACAATCCAATTACTCTTTCGTCTTGTCATCTAGCTTTTTTAAGGTTCCGTCGTCAACAAGAAACCCTTATAGTTTCGCCGTGTCCGTACCTATGTCTGTTTGTACCTACGCGGCTTAGTTCAGAAACTCTTTGTAGAAAGTTGTAACTTTATTTTATTAATTATAATTTGATATTAATCACGCCGTCAAAGTGATAAAGGGTATTTAGGGATTATGTTGTCACTGTGATTATGGCAATCCCTATTTGTATGAGCACTGCGCTAACTGGTTATGAAGGCCTCTGGGTTTTATTTAAATAAACGAATGTCCGCTGCTAAAAGAGTTTAATTCCAAAATTATCCCAAGGAGAACCTTCCGACCGGGCTAGTGCGCAGTTACTGCCCGCCGTCCATACGTCACGCTCACATATACATTTCTGCTTACCTTGCATTCAGTCGTGCACGCTTACATGTGTCCCTACAGGTACCCCCCTTGCACGTAAAGTGGGGATGATATTTTTTTTTCTCGTATATCTCATGGTGTGGGGTATCGTTGGATAGGCCGTTCAAAAATATCGCGGGTCTGTGAAAACCATTTATCGATTCAGGGATCCGATTGAGTAGGTAATATAAACCTATAAAATGAAAATTTTTGTTAGTCAAAAAATTCACGGCAGTAATTTATTATAAGGAAGTTAAATGGAAAACTATCACAGCTAAGTAAGTTTACAATATAACGAGTAATAGTCGACCAACTTACATTTGCAGTTGGAATGTATGACAGAACAAATGTGTCTCAGCTACTAAGTTAAGTTTGTTCGTGGGATAAATTCATCCCAACTACGGAACCCTCCATTGTGCGTGGTCCGATACGCACTTGGCCAGGTTTTCAATCTAGCTTAGGCTTGGCTTTTAGTGCAAACGAAAATGGTCGAGTAATATTACTTCACGTCTTACTTCGTCAACCAGATTTTAATGGCAAGACCCAAACGCTATAGTCAGAGAGCAGGGACCGTTCTAAAAATATCTACACCTATTTATTTTAACGTTCAAGTGATCCCAGTTGAGAGACAAGTATTACGAACATTGACGTAGACTTGACACTTTGACATAATTATAATAATACGTGAAGCGAAAACTTCTACGAAAATTACGCGGACGGAGGAGTATGAAATTTGGCACAGTTAAAGTTTATTATTAACACAGGAGGAGTGCCGAAAGCTAATATTTTTCATTTCTCATACTCGGAAAGTAGTGCTTGTTTGATCCGAGTAGCGAGACGCTGTTCGCCACCCTTGGACGGGAAAGACTCATAGTAATTGCTTCCCTCTATAATGGAATGGAAATGAATTTTAAAAATAGGACTAAATTTGGTTAGGTAGTCGGCTACGAAAATTTTTACGTCGCTTGTGTTGTCGCTTTTAGTGTTGTTCTGTGTAACCGCTTAGATCTTTAAAACCGCTCAATGGATTTTGATGCAATTTTCAGTGTTATTTTGATAATTTATCCCGAAAAGTTTATTTGTATTAATATATTCAAATTAAACTTAAAAAACCGTGCAAAGCAGTGGCGCGTCGCTAGTTTCTTATAATTTATAAATAATTAGAAGCAAAAACAGTATATTGTATGGATTATATATAGCATGCGATGTTCCTTCTGTTTACCCACATCCTTAAGTCTACAATACCTCAAATTGAAAGAAAGAAAATACATTTATTTAGCACAGACTAAAAGGCACACAATATAAACAGCAGCTGGTCAACTGGACCTGAAAGTGTGAGGTGACGGATGTAAATCAGTTTTATACTGCAACGTGTGTATGCATGCATACATAAATAGAATCAATGTGGGTCAGATAAAAAAATAATAACGAATAAGTACATAAACAGTGTGATTTTTTGTAAAATTCCAAAAACAAAACAAAAAGCCAGTGAGCTGAGCCGAGCGCGAGCATGAGCAAAAGCAATAAGCAATTCCCAGCAATGAAATTATATAACAACAGTTCGGTGTAGTTGTATAATTGTTGTATAACAGCAATTGCTTCAATCTTCAATCCATTGATCCTCGGTTATATCGAAAATACGGCAGCATTCATTTTAAAATAAATATAATGGTAAAGTTGTGGATTAATGTTAAGTACTATATTTAACGAAAACGCGATTACATAAAATTTTCTCGCCAGAAAAAAAATACAAAGTTACCTCAAAATCGAACAATAAACCGCTAGTATTAAAAAATACCTCAAATTAGATCATAAAACTTTGCATAATAACTTAACTAAAGCAGACAAAAAGTTTTTTATTTTTTTAAATTGCCATTTTCTCCGTAAAAATGTATTACCCAAACTATCGGTGCCTTGGAGTCTTGTAGCCTTCTCCCTGCTCCGCCCTGTCTCGCTTGCTCGCGTGATCACGTGCCGAAAAGGCCAAGCGGTTTTAGACACATTCCTTTCCCACAAAGCAGGCGTTTGTCACCTATTCGAGATGCATTCTACATTCAAATTGTTGGCAGTACGATGACAATTAAAAAAAAAAACTGTGTATAATATTATAACCCTTGTGTTGTATACACACTTTTTCTTGCCGTGAAAAACTACGGTATATTCGTCGTATGTATGCACAGTCGTCAGTGTTGTATAGATAACTATGGAAGCTTGTTTACAGACACGTTTTTTTTACGGCGCGGTTTATACGCCGTACCGGAAAGAAACTGTGCCGTGCACAAAAGGCCCAACAAGGTCCCTGGTAACAATTTGAATTTGACATCGCCTTTATGTCGCAGCAGTGAAACATAGAGCACGGGTGGCGGCGACAAGAAATGCCTTTACGAATAATATTCGTTTCCCAATTTGGCACAACTGAGCGTAAGCTAGCTGCCACAGGGCATTGTTAGAATTGTCACGGACCGTCAGATTCTATTCAAAACAATGACGCGCGCTGGTACTCTTGGTTTGTTTGAAAATTACTTTTCACACAAAGGCTCTCTGTGCTCCACGATTTTTGTAGTTCTACATGCGTTGCCATTACCATGCATTACCGTACCTGTAAATAATGATTCTTTCTTTATTTCTTACCTGAGTACTGACAGCAGGTGAACTGGGAAGTAGCATACTGCGAACATGATGACCACTGCCACTAACATCTTGGCTGCCTTCCGCCTGGAACGCAGTTGAGCTGTAATTTTAACATGATTGGTTATAATTAATGTCTCTCTTCAGATACTTAAATTATTTTAATTTTTTTGTGAAAACTACTTTAAGAGCAGGCAGTCTAAATAAAATTTCGAACCCAAGCTCCGCCCCTCGATCCCTGCCACTCCATTATGTGCTAAACGCTAATACATCAGTAATAAAGTTGAATATCACGAACGTAACTAAATAGCGTAAGGCTCAATTCTTATTTCGTTTATAACTAAAGTAATAATTGATCTAGAGAAAAAATATCTTGTGTCGGGATAATAAACTATATTTTCTTGCTGTGGATGTTTATTTTAGACATAAAAGCTAAACAATCTTGTTTGTTTTTATATTAATCCTTAAAAAAGACATGATTTTCGAATTAAAAATGTATTGAGAGAAAATATTACAATTACATAACTGTCTTCAACATGGAAAGTAAAAGATCCAATAAATCATATACAAAAGTTTTATTTTGCTTGTATGTGTGACTGTTTTAGAATATTAATGCAAATTAACATAAAAATAGGGAGCCTCCTCTTAAACACACGCCATAAAAAATAGAAAGCAATAAAGAAAAAGCATTTATTGGGACTCGCACAGATCACAAATTAAAAGATACATAGATACACCAGATGATGAGATGTCTTAGATGACATCTTCCACCCTCTCGGATCAAAATGCCCATAGCCCATATTGCATGGCAGTAAACATTTTCAACTAATTCCCGGAACAAATAAAAGAAACCAAATTCAATAAATTTAACAGAAAATTAAAAGAATATCTAACTCAAAAATGCTATTACTCGGTCGCAGAATACATAGAACAAAATATTTAGTAAAATATTATGATAGCTAGATTAATAACTACATATTATATTATAGTCGTAAAAAAAAGGCACACATAGATACTCATATTATTATTATATTAAAATTATTAATAATAAGGCAACACTGGCAAGTCAACAACACACGTCAAATTTCTCACATCCCATACTTGGATGGGTGGCTTGAAGGTGCGCGCCTTCAACGGTTGAGTCATGCCGGTTTTGATGTACTCTTTCGGCATACTCAAATGGACTCAGACCGAACTCGACGCCCTGGATAGGAGGGTTCGTACGCTGTTGACTGTATATCGAATGCATCACCCACGGTCCTCGGTAATGAGACTGTATATCCCGCGAAAATGTGGAGGTCGAGGCTTTTTAAACGCTAAGACCCTCCACAATCGCGAGATATGCAGTCTCAGGGAATATTTCCTAGAAGCCGACGTGGGGATGCATCGAGATGTAGTCGTGGTGGACAAGGGCCTCACCCCGCTCTCCTTGGCTACAGAGAACTGGCGCAAACCTGTAGTGCTTGACACTAACGATCGCAGGGAGGTATGGCAAAGTAAGGAGCTTCACGGACGCTTTTTCCGGGCCCTACATGAACCCGATGTAGACTTTTTAGCGTCCGTAGCCTGGCAGCGTTTTGGTGACCTCTTTGGGGAACCGAAGGTTTTGTCTGTGCAATTATGGACGAAGTTATTATGACGAAGAATTACCGGAGATTTATTGTGAAGGACGGCACGGTTGACGAGTGTCGGGCATGCCACCGTCCGGGAGAATCAATCCGACACATTATCTCCGGGTGATCTCGTCTAGCTAACGAAGAGTACATAGACACAACCCTGTAGCCAGGATTATCCATCAGCAACTTGTTCTGAAATACAGCCTTGTGGAATCGGAGGTGCCGTACTACAGGTATGTGCCCGACCCAGTTCTCGAGAATGGAGATATCACATTGTACTGGGATCGACCCATCATCACTGACAGGACTATTGTTGCCAATAAGCCTGATATAGTGGTGGTGGATCGAATAGAGCGGAACATCTCGTAGAGATCCCGGACAAGAGAAGTTTCCGAAGGCCAAACCCCAGGCTTAGGTTAACCTTTCTACCTTTTCCTATGCACCCATCACATAACCACCCATCCTTCCTTCTCCAAACATCCTGTCGATCCCAAATCCCTAGGCCAAATTCCAAACCTAGGGTGACCCTCCAATTACCCACGCTCTCTACCCACGAATATTTCCCTCCCATCCCTATATCCCGTCGGTCCTAGAGGAGGGGTAACTTCGATTCCAAAAAAGCCCACCCCCCATAATGAAACAGAATGAGGAAAATATTACCCAGGTGGGTCCCGGCCAAGCCGGGGAATCCCACACCGCCTCGGCGGTCAGCCCCCAACGTAATCTGGGGGGGGGGGGGGGGGGCACCAGTCTGTTCTTTGGCGCCGCGCTTATCAGCGCGGCCGGCTGCTTCTTTAGCGCCCACTACTCAGGCTGCGAGTTACGCGCCCATTAACCCGACCTTAGCTGCGATCAACGCGCCAACACACCCAGATACGGCTGCGATACACGCGCCAGCAACCCACACGAAAAGCACGCTTTCCGCGAGCATCTGGCAGCAGAGCATCGTGCGGAAAAGCTTTGCCTACCCAGAAAAGAATACAGACCGACACGGACAGACAGAGACGGGGATAGATGACAGGCCCAGCAGCTCCAAAACTCTCCCGGTTGATGTTGATGGAGTACGCCGCCTGAAAAAGCGCGGAAAAATCTTGGCCCGGGAGAGGAAAGTAGGCGACCGAAATCCCGAAACCCGCCAAGGCATTAGCCAGCGCGATGAGCGATCGGACACTGAAGAGAAAGTAGAGAGTACGCGACCAGCCACGAGTACGCGAAGGGGAAACCCAGCGCGCAAAGAGGCCGGACGCGGAATCACGTGACCAGCCGCGAGTACGCGAAGGGGAAACCCAGCGCGCAAAGCGGCAGGACGCGGAATCACGCGAGCGGGGGCAAGTACGCGAAGGGGCAACTCAGCGCGAAAAACCTCCGCAAACGACGGAGTCCGACGGGGCCGACAGCCGACCCCATAACACTGACAGCACCCACGACCGACCTCGACCTAGACGCAACAGGGGTAAGAGATCCGGAGGCCTGTTCCAGGCGTCGCCGGCAAAAAATACCCAGCCTGGCACCTCCAAGCCGCAGCCTGGACACCGTGGCTGATGGAGATCTATCGAGCGTGCATAGCCCTCAGACACATACCACTAGCATGACGCGAAGTGAAAGTCATCTTCATACCAAAACCGGGCAAAACCGACTAACACAACCCAAGGCTTATAGGCCAATCAGCCTTACATCCTTCCTACTAAAAATCCTGGAGAGACTCTGTGATAGACACATTCGAGACGGACCTCTTCGGGTTAAACCACTCCATAAACAACAGCACGCGTACTCCACAGGCAAATCGACAGAATCCGCGCTACACAGCGTGGTCTCTAAGATAGAATGCGCAGTGGACCACAAATGCTCATCACTGGCCGCCTTCATTGACATCGAGGGCGCCTTTGACAAAACCATGTTCAACAGCATTAACATGGCTCTAGACAGACACAACATAGACCCGACCCTGAGCGGCTGAATCACCAATATGCTCAAAATGAGAGCTGTACAAGTCACGGTAAATGACACTACAAGAGCAATTGTGGCGAAGGGCTGCCCGCAAGGGGGCGTCCTCTCGCCGCTTCTATGGAACCTGGTTGTAGACAGCCTCATCAAAACACTCAACGACAAAGGTTATTTTACCGTAGGCTACGCCGACGACATAACCATAATAATAAACGACACCCACGAGAACACCTTATGCAACCTAATGCGCCAAGCTTTGAAAATAGTAGAAGACTGGTGCAACAAACACCAACTTTCGGTGAATCCGTCAAAAACCGAATTGATTCTCTTCACTAAAAAGAGGAAGCTGGCGACACTACAACTGCCACGACTCTTTGGAACTATCCTAAGCCTTTCAACTGAAACCAAATACCTGGGCATATATTTGGACAAACAGCTGAACTGGGCAAAACACACCAACTACATCACCACAAAAACCAGCATATCCCTATGGCAGGGTAAACGACTGCTTGGAAGAAATTGGGGCATCAGTCCCAAAGTCACCCACTGGTTATACACCAGAGTCATCCGACCAATTATCACATATGATTCACTGGTCTGGTGGCCCAGGACGGACCCAAAAAGACCTCGAAAAACTGCAGCGGTTTGCTTGTGTAGCAATAATTGGCAGTATGAGGACTGCACCCACTGCCGCACTACAGGTAATGCTAGGACTGCCACCACTACACCTTATTGTGCGAGAGGAGGCAGCCCTGGCTGCTTTCAGGCTCAGCATAACGGGAACCCTAAGCAAAGACTCTAGGGTCAAGAACACACGCATAAAGGAAGATGCAATCAGACGACAACCGATGATGGCATCACCCTGCGACAAGGCCCCGAAACTTCACTTCTTTCAGAAGCACTACAACGTTATACTCACAGAGGAACGGTGTGACTACTCAGGCCCGAGAGAGATGAGAGTTTACACCGACGGATTAAAGACCAACTCCGGAACCGGAGTCGGAGTCTTCTCACACGATTTTAACATAAATATATCCAGCCCGTTGGGAATGTTCAACACCGTCTACCAGGCGGAATGTGTGGGCATTATACAAGCGGCTTACGCCATAGAAGCCAGGGAAGTTACGGACACCCGCATACGTATACTGTCCGACAGTGCCTCAGTTCTGCAATCCCTAGAGAAAAAGTATATTATCTCCAGATTAACAATAGAATGTCACAATGCACTGGAGCGAGTGACGATGTGCAACCGTAACACAGTGACACTGCAATGGATTAAAGGACACAGCGGATCACTAGGTAACGACGCAGCTGACGAACTAGCTAGGAGAGCTTCCGGCGCGTCAGTCTGTGGACCCGAACCCATCGTACCCATTCCCTTTAACCAACTACGTAGGTGGCTACAGGAGTTCACCCACACACAAGCGGAGAACTGGTGGACCTCGACACCGGGCTGCAGGCAATCTAGGGAAGCCATGCCATCCTTAGATGGTAGACTAACCAGGCGTTTGCTACGCCTGGACAGGAACGGCCTGCGCCTGGAGACGGGGACCTTAACGGGACACTGTTCACTAAACAAACACTTACACACAATAGGCATAACGGACAGCCCTCTGTGCAGGGCGTGCATGGAGGCTGAAGAAACCGTTGCGCATGTGCTCTTTGACTGCACAGGCGTCACCCAGATCAGAACAGAAACCCTCGGGTCACCCAGATCCTTCACAGATATCCTATGCAGACCAGAAGACCTAATCAGCTTCTGGAGGGAGGTGGGCTGGTTGGAATAAACCACTGACGGCCGCCATGGCCCACGCACAATGGTCCACATGAAGGACTAAGTGCGGAAACCATACCCTCTAACATAGAACATAGATAGATATATTTTTTATATTCTAATATTTAAAAATGTAATTTATATAATTATGTATTAAATGACATAAAGGAGTTAATAATATAATATGTAACTATATATGTATATGTATATAACTTTTTTATATTGTAACAACTAAATGTACACATGAAAGCAAAACAAAATTTGAATTTGAATTTGAACTTAAGACAATATTACCTAAACACATAGTGGTATTAACTTAATATATTATGTAGGTACCAGCGTCTCGCATCTACCTCGCAAGGGTGCGATAGTGAATTGTCAAAACCATCAAGATTTCTGTGATATATCAAAATTAAATATTAATGTTGTGGTTTCTGCTAAACTACGCAACGGATTTGGACGCGGTTTTCACCATCATTTACAGAATTTATTCCGGGAGGTTTATGTATACAAGGTGGAAGGTTGACGATCGACGTGCATCCTGTTACCATGGATTCAGTACATCATTCTTGACCACTCTGCGTTAAAATTTATCGCCAGTTACTAAAAAAAAAAATCGCTTTTCCATACATTTTGACCGAGTAAGTACCTATTGCACTTCTGTAGGAAACAGCTGTTTTTTTTTTAATTTCTCGTCGATGTACTGAATCCATGGTAACAGGTTTTCGCGTCGATGTCCCTACCACCCTGTATATTACATAAACTCAAATATAATAAGAAATCTCTATGTTTTTTCAAGTCGTAAGAACCGCGCGAAGCAGGGTCGGGTTGCTAGTTGATTATCATTTACAATATACCCTGTTTCATCTTCCAATTCTGACGGTCTTAGACTACAAATAAAACCAGAAGATTATTTTTGTAAGCGATTAAGCGGTAATTTTTACCAACCGAACATTTTAGTCCCATTTAGGGACTTTTGTATTTTAGAGCCATTAAATAAAATATACCTATTCGTGCTATTGGCAGTAATAATTATTGAGCAATCAGTTTCAGGTATCAATAAGGAAAAAGCGGCGCGGTCAAGGATTTTCTCCGAAGTTTGAGAAAAAAAAATAAGAAATTGATCAAAGCGGGAAATGCCGATAAGGTAAACCAAACAAACCATTGAATTGACAATGCACTCCTTCTATAATTTCGTTAAAAATTGTTTTAGGAGACAGTGTTAAATTAGAGGGACAATTCCTGTATTTTTATTAAGAATCATTCTAATCTGAACACGACGATGATCCTTTCTGCAATGTAGGTACTTGACATCATGCATGCTTTGGGTGTGCATACTTATGTTTAGGACAAATAAAATGATCTATCTATCTGAAATGTGGGCGTACTATTATAGGTACACCTCTGCCTTCTCACCCTTCGGGGATTACAGGTATGATGTTATGTATCATTCTAATCTTAGTGATATCTGTCAAAAATACCTCTCGGTAGTCCGTTTGGATGCCCGCCACAGTACCTAATTTGTTGCAAAATCTAGTAATAACTTCCGGGTATGGGAATCGGCCAAATATATTTTTTTACTGTGATACTGTTTGTATACATTGTTCCAAGCAAGTGAGAGCAACACTTTTCGAAGCCTACTGCCGGGCGTTCTACACCAGCCAACTTTGGTACCAGTACACGAGGAGAGCTTACAACTCACTTCGTGTACAGTACAACAACGCGTTTCGGGCCATGTTTAACCTGCGTTGGCGGTGTAGCGCTTCTGGGGCCCAAGTCTGCTATTTTTATAAATTCAGTCATTGCAACACGATCCCATTGTCATGCCATTGTCATTTTGCTAAAAGTTCGTAATCTGGTAAATTCATAATGGTCGATCATTGGTCGGTCAATGTTCTCGTAATATAATTGTGTTATTATAATAACATTGTCGTATTGCCATTATTATAAAACCGATTAGTAGAAATGTCATTCATTTGTCATTATGTACGAGATTATCAATATATGCAATTTATTTCAATGTAGTGTCTGTGGCCGACCATTGGAAAGTCATAATGACGCCATTATAATAGTAGATTACCAAACCTGTCAAAATCAATAAGGCCCTGGGCCACAAGTCTGCTATTACAATAGTGTCAGAATGGTCGATCATTGATTTCATAATTGTTGATTTTGACAAGTTTGGTAATCTACTATTATAATGGCGTCATTATGACTTTCCAATGGTCGGCAACTGACACTACATTGAAAGAAATTGCAAAGAAAATGATCGACCATTATGAATTTACCAGATTACGAACTTTTAGCAAAATGACAATGGCATGACAATGGCATCGTGTTGGAATGACTGAATTTATAAAAATAGCAGACTTGGGCCCCTGGTATGTAGTTTAAAAACCGAGTGGGTGACTTCTTTTCCGTTCTGAGAAGGATGAGAGCTTCATTTCGAGCACGATTGTTAAACTGTAAAAATAATATTGTAACTACAGTATTCCGCACAATTTTCGTGACTAGAACTGAATTGTTCGATTTCAGTATTGACCATTGATGTAATGAAGTAACAAATGACGAGTTTATTTAATTATAATTTGTAATAACTAATTCTATGAACGTGATATTTTCAATAATTGTAAAATTAAATTGAATGAATAATTAATATTACTAAAATACCTAATGATAATGCTTGTGATGACATGTAGTCACTGTGGGTGAAATGTATATATTGTACAATGCCTGCAATAAAATGTTTTTTTTTTTTACGCCGTTGTTTTATAGAACAGACAGTTTTAATAGGACATTTGAGGAGTTGAGCCGTATGGTCAGAGTGAGCTTATTCTAGTACCTACAGAAGCTTTAAAGGACTTGCTAAAATTATGTGCAAAGTTATCAATGCATGACTGACTCCCAAGACGAGTTGGTTCATATAGAGCAAGTTTTAAGTTGGAACTAAGTAGCGATGTCTCAAATTAAATTGATTGCCTATTTCGCTTTAATACGTCTACAACGCTGAAAACAGGTAAACCGCTGTTACTGTCAGACTGCATACAAAAGAAAGAGAAGCGCCATGAATATGAAGCAATTATTTATTTACCCAAAAATGAGTTGAGTACCTAATAGAAAATAAAAAACAACCAAGTTCTGCATACAAGTAAGACGTTATTGTTATTAATTAAATACCAACCGTACGTTGATATTTGATACAAATATTTTGGATTGAAACTCAAAGTAAACGGTTAGTTTACTGTTTACTTGCATCGAGTTTTTTTTTGTCTAAACGTGTTTTGGTAACAACCAAGTTCTGAAAAATATGTTCAAGAATAACATATATTTTTTCCACTACCACAAAATATCCTATAGATTTGGCATTTTTTTTCTTTAAGACAAGTCTACTTTTATCATTTGCCTCTAGTCAGCGCCTTAAAATCACCTGATAAAACAATATTTATAGGACTTATTTCCAAGCATAGGTACACACGGCTACACATCAAGCTATACATTTCTAGTATACGCTGATCTCTCATTGTACGGAAATCCTACACAAAGCGAGATCAGCTTAAACTGGAACTGTATAGCTTGATGTGTAGCCGTCTGTACGTAACATTATATCTAAATTTTCAATACACTCATTAAAATTGCTTCCATTGGGTACCCTGTATACACAAACAATCACAGTTTTGTACGTCGTTAATTTGATGGAGCAACATTCCAAAACACCATTTGAAAATAATTTTGCTATTTTTACCAATTCCCTCCATTGATCTCCTTTCCTACTAGTATACACAATCATGATGATGATGAGATTGATGAATTTTATATGAAGACCGAGTTATAGGACTGAGTGTATTATCTATACTATAAGTACTAATACTAATATACTAATTACCAATTTACTAATCTATACTAATATTAAAAAGCTGAAGAGTGTGTTTGGTTGAACGCGATAATCTCAGGAACTAATAATTGGAATTGAAAATTGGAGGTGTTAGTGGTGTGGTGTTGGGGTGTGTGTGTGTTGGTGTGTTGTGTGTGTAAGCGTAAACATTACGATACGATGACACATAAATTATGTAACTGAGAGCAGTGAACTACAGTCCACTCTATCAGCAATAATTTTCAGCACCCTGTTATGGCTGGACATGACTGGAGTCACCACCCATTCCGGTCCATTACTGTGTAAAATATATAATATTTCCATTATTGTGTAAAAACAATTACACGCGCCGCCGCAAATGATACATAATTTATTTCTGTAAGTAGGTTTCTACAAACACTTTTACGTCAATCATATTAAAAAAACACTAGATGAGGTCGGCGTTTCGTATCCTAGTCGGATACGAAACGCCGACCTCATCTAGTTTGACATTATTAGTCCTTATTACCAAAATCTGCCAAATGTATGTACTAACACCAGTATTTATGATGATAAATGATAAATGATTTATTTCTGTAAGTAGGTTTGTACAAACACTTTTACACGTCAATCATATTTAAAAAAAACTAGATGAGATCGGCGTTTCGTATCCGACTACTCTGAGAAGAAAGGCCGAAACAAAAGAGGTCACAGTCTCTTTTAAAGTCCAGACATAATCTTGGTCAGATCATGGGAAGACCATGTAGATTGGTGCCTGAAATGATCTTTTGATGAAAGAACCACACATCCCTAACGCCATGGCAATCCCATCAGTTTTCTGAACGCATTAGTATTGAATCGGACACGAAGGGATCCACGGCGCTTGCGAATATTTCTCCCAAAAGGTGCATTTTGTGTAAAAGGTGATACAAAATGCCCTGAAAAACACGTCTGCAGTACAACGTGCAAACCTGCAGGCTGTCATAGTCGCACGTACGGACAGAGCCCTCAGTTTCCTTTAAATAACAGGATTAGGTATTTAAATTCTTCCCCTAGCTCAAGAGGAACACCGTTTAGCCATAGGGGGGCACATCAAGATGGTTCTTGGTCCCCGCCTCAAAAACAATATATTGACTTTTCTGAACGTTACACAATAATATTCTGTTGCGTTTACATGTGGATAATAGTATCCTAATAACACTGACTGCCGCGTTCAGCAGCATCACGTTGTCCGTGTACCTTAAATGATTGACACAGACATCGTCAATATGAAAACCAACATGACGCTTAGCGTATCAATCAGGACATTCATATGCAAATTGAAGAGGGCAGGGGAGGTCAACTCGCGGCTCACTCCATTGATATGCCTCCGACAGCACACCTGCCCACCGAACATTGTTCACCTGGTTTTCATACCAATGCTTGAAGATACTTTTAAGCTCAATAGGCAAGCTTATAGCTTCAAGTTCCTTCCATAATATATCGTAGGATACCAGATTAAAATCCCTAGACAGATCGAAAAAGCAACCGAAAATAGGTGTTCTTCTTTTTACGTAGTACCTGACGGCCTGCTTGAGACACAAACTACACTTTCTGTAGAAAGCCCTGGCCGAAACCGGAACTGTTTTCGTGCAGCACAAGACGTTCCTAAAATTGTGTATGAAGCAGACCATTAAGCACCTTAGCGACAATGGTCGCTACAGAAATAGGTCTATAGTTCCCCTTTTTCGAAAGATCACCTGATTCACTTTTAACAATAGGAATTTTCCTGACTGTACATGAAGACAGAAAGACAGCTAACAGATATAGAAACCGCGCGTTTGGTTTATTTTAGTTACTTCCACAGCATTATATCGTATGGCATTTTACTGTGGGGTCGGGCTGCTGACATTGAGTCCATCTTAATTTTGCAAAAGAGAGCTGTCAGAGCAATTTATAATCTCCGTCGCCGCGAATCTCTTAGGGAACTATTTAAAAGGATTAATATTATGACGGTACCTTGCCAATTCATTTATGAAAATATTATGTACCTATGTAACGAAAAATCTACATATTTTTAACAAGATAAGCGATAGACATAATTTTAATACTAGAAATAAAGATAAAGTAGATCAACCATTTCTCAGATTATCTAAAGTACTTCTAAATAATCTTTTATGGGGTACTGTGTTAAATGTTACAACAAAATACCTTGTGATATATTGAAATTAAATGAGAGAAAATTTAAAACACATATTAAAAGTACACTTTGTAAACAAGCATTTTACAAGTTAGAGGATTATATCCAGGACAGGAATGCTTGGAAACATGCTGGTCCAGCTCCATAGGACAATCTAGAGTCTAGACAAAATCAAACTGGTTGCTATTTTGATGGTAAAATCTGTTATTTTTATGATATTGATTTTACATTCTGTGATAACCTATACACACTGACTTATTTTTTTATTTTTTTAGAAAAACATACTTTTATGATGTTTGTAAATATGTGAACACCATGTATCTATCTAATAATTAAGTTATTTTTCATTGCTTAGTTTTTAATTCGTTTTACCTATTATGGTATAGTAATTTTACTCTAGGTGCATCGTCTTCATTTATAATCATATAATTAATGTACTCAAACAAAATATTGTAAAACATTTTTAAAAGGGTACCGGTGGAGTTTCTTGCCCATTCTTCTCCATACGAAACTACCTTTTGGAAGGGGCCACTAGAATCAATTCTATTTTTTTTTGTAAATTTTGACGTTCAAAATTGCCTCTCATGTGCCTATTTGAAATAAATGGTTTGACTTTGACTTTGATGAAAGTAACTAATTAATCCGGGCGTCGCTTTGGGTACCGCGTTTGAGCTGAAACTCATTACAGAGAATGTGTTTGACCTAACCCTATCCCTCACAACCTTCGCCTTCTGTAACTTTTTGTAAACAAGATACCTTTGCCTACTAAGACAGAAACTTTCTCAAAAGCGATGTAAGGATTAACTAACAACTAATGAGGGTAACGGATTCTACCTAAATCAGCTCGCTTGTTATACGATGGGGCCGCGGTCTGTATCCACCTCAGATCGATCGATAACATAGCGCCTGTATACCTCTTTTTTTGGCAGGAGTGTGAAATCCTCATGGACGCCTAGACTGCCTCACTGGTGAGCCAGTCTGGGCTGTGCCGGGCTCTTACTGGATTAAACCCACTCCTGCCTTTCCAAGACAGTGTCCCCCTGACATAGAGACGTTATCATTTGAGTTTTTAATATTTGTATACATATTTTGCTTTTTTGATTTTACTGAATTTTTGTATACCCCTTTAGGGATAGACAGTATTGTTTCGTTCGGTACATTTCACCACTTATATTACCTAATAGGAAGAACAGCGAGGCAGTCAAAGAAATGAATACATTCAGGGGAAATAATAGAGCCAAATTTGTGATTTTGTATGTCCTGGGTAATCTTCGGAATGACTGGTCCGATCCCGAAAATTCTTTCACTGATGGGAAGCTACATTATTTCCGAGTGTCATAGGATATATTTTATGTTAAATGAAGAAATTTCACGTGGACAAAGTACAAAGTCGCGGGCAGAAGATAGTTGTTTTATGTGTACGTTATAAAACTAGCTTCCTGGCTTAGGACCTGGGTAAAGAAATCGATCGTCTGTGTTATTAACCGCAAAAGAACCCCCGAAATTTAAATTATCTTACGTTTTTTTGCAAACAGGTCGGTGTCAGGTTGTATCTTGATCAAAATATGTTTTTTTTTTTTTTTTTTTGTTTTTGATTTTTGTTTTTTTTTTTTTTTGATTTTGATTATGCTTTTTCTTTCTTTTCTTTCTTTCTTTCTTTCACTACCACAACAAACATGTATTTACATAATTATAATCATTAGGATCATGAATACATCTCTCCAAGTTAGAATTGGTCTCAAATGTCATGATTTCATGAAACAGTCATGCAAATTGCAAAAAACGTAAGAAAATTTGAATTTCGCGGGCTACCTTTGCGTATCTACTTTATGCTGTATAGTGGCAATGGGATTTCGAATTTTATTGTTATTCTTTGATTATTTATATGTCTAGATAGAGTGTCACGCTAATACAAACAGACTAATACAAACTAATACAAACAGGCCAACTTTGTTATGCTTTGTTGCTTGTTTTGTGTTACCTTAGAGTGAAAACCTCGGGAATGCAATTTTGGACATTTTTATTTTATTACATTTTTGGAAAGGAAACCTCGCAACGCACGCCCTAGTTTCACATAAAAACGTTAAGTAACCTCTCAAACCAACGTACGAGGTTTTCAATTTACCAACACATATAATTTTTTAAATAATAATTATGTTAAGGACTTTTTGAAGATTATTTGCCTTACACTTCAAGTGTTACTTATTAATATAAGTTATAGTTAAGTAAGGCATCGAAATAAAACGGATTAACAGAAGTGTATCAATTTTTATTCTGTAATATATCATTGACAAACTTGTAACTGCTACCAGCAAACCATGTGTTTTTTTTTAAGAAAGGCTCACAAGTAGTATTTTACGCTTTTACGATAATAAAATGAAATAAGTATCTTATGCATCTGAAAATGTATCCAAATTGCAGAATAAAATACACATATTCGAAGAAACTGCTGTAATAAAATTTTACAGGCCGCGGTTTTACGTTCTCCTGTAAAGTTGCCTTTTTCGCATATACGAGGTTTTCACTCTATGGCGATGTTATGCTGGTCTGCGTGACAGCTACGTCTTACACTCGCGCCACGTCATTGTGTTATTCTAGTGTGCGTGCATTTTACGTCCAACAGTTGGACGCAATTTGTTTCGACGAGTTTAAAGCTTTGACTGTCTATCTAGACATATTCATAATATCTACTCTCTAACACCGAGACATATACATGCAGTTTGTTTTGCCGTGTTTCGGGTATAATGGAATTACAAGTTGAAAAAAATACCATTACTGCCTCGTTGGTCTTGTGTTCGCATGCACTACCGCTCAGCATGTGGTCCTGGGTTCAATTCCCAGGTCGGGCAAAGTGTTATTGGGTTTTCCATCGGGAATTTCTCAGTAGCAGCCAGTAGTCTGGATTTGTGCTGGATTGATGGCATAGGCTCGCCGTCTAATACATGGGACTTTGACATAGCTGGCGAAATGTGGGTGTACTGTAGGTACACCTCTGCCTAACCCCACGGGGATTACAGGAGAGATGTTATGTTATGTAAAGAATTGTAAAACCGTAATATGAGGTGTAATGTCAAGAAAATTCTAAAATATTTTAAAGTCGCTTGAAAAAGTGACAGTACTGAGAAACGTGAACTCGCACATCCCACATGAAACGAAAGATGCTATTTTCAGTATAAGTGAGCGAGACATACAATTAAAATGTCATTGTCAACGAAACAGAACCGTAACCATCTTTTAACGCAGTCGGTCGAATCTAACAATTTATTCTTTTTTGCCATAAACGCAACGGCCTTAAATTCCTTCATTTTGATTTAATCTTTTTGCGTGCTAACTGAACCGCATCTAATAAAATATAGACTTATAACCAACACAGGCAGAGCAATAAAAACTCAATTTAGAATGTATAAAATCTAATATCTACAGCACTTCAAAGGATCCTCATGAATAAAACTTTCTTTGATAGACTGTATGCAAACTGAAGGCAATTTAAATCTTTTTTTTTTGTGACTCTGTTGAAGAAGTTATTATTATTATTATAATAATTATATTAAAAAAAATTTCAATA
This sequence comes from Tiliacea citrago, assembly GCA_963921375.1. Taxonomy (NCBI): domain Eukaryota; kingdom Metazoa; phylum Arthropoda; class Insecta; order Lepidoptera; family Noctuidae; genus Tiliacea; species Tiliacea citrago. The sequence continues at coordinate 5,012,082 of OY992801.1, forward strand.
ATTATTTTTTAATAATAGTTAAATATAAATATTTTTTGTGGTATCAATTCCTATTCGAAAAGATTTTATTTTGAGTTCGAAAAATAAAATAGATGTTTTCTTTTTCTTTTTTATTATAGAAATAAACAGCAGGTAGATTTTTAAACAGATCATCTATAATCCAAAAGATCCATCCATAATGTTCCCACTGCTGTGACACAGGCCTCCTCTTTACAGCTGGGTACTCAGCAGTGTTGCATGTAACGTATCAGATACTGTATCAACCTGGTCCACCGTGGTCCACCGCGTATGATCTATCTACGAGCCGCCGCGCCGTTGTGTTCGCAGTGATACCGCTACTTGGAGGGTCACTGCGAGCTTACAGCGCTCCACGCGCGAGCGGCTCGCAGCGGGCTCGTGCCTACGTACTCACTTGATACCGTATCTGATACATACATGCTACACTGCTAAGTGAGTACCCAGCTTATGAGCGGGAGTGGGCCGTAAACCACCACGCAGGGCCAGGGGGCCGATCGCGCTAATTTTGAACGTTAATACCAAAACTAAACCACAACCAAAACGTTACGTTAGACACATTTCGTATCGCGCTAATCATTTTAACGGAAACGATTTAGCTTTACTTTGGAAGTTACGGTGGAGGAACGATCGATCGAACAATACTCTCACAAAAAAAAGCGCGATACCGTTTCTTACACCAGCTAAACCAAAACTAAACTAAAACCAAAAACGTTCCGTTCGAACGGAAATTACGTTGAGAAATAGCGCGATCCGCCCCCAGTGCGGGTTGGTGGTTGTTAGTCACAATGTTTTCGAATTTTTCATTCTAGGACGTGTGCTCTTGATATTTTCCTTCACCGTTTTGAGAGCAGTGGTGATGAAATAATTTACATAAAGTGCCTGATTCAAACCTACGACCTAAAACTCGGTAGTCGCGGCCGTTTCTACCTACTGGGCCACCAACGCCAAAGTTTAGAATAGATATATTTCTGTTGTTTTACGTGGCAACGTAAACCTAAATATGTATTCTAGCTATTGTAAGCTTTCTAAATATAACCAACCATCTGCTTATATAAAAGTAAGTTGTTAAAACCAAATTTCGGAGCCCGACAGTTTTTTAATAAGTTTCTAAAATACAGTCGACAAAATAGTTTGGTACACGGGCGAGAGTGTCGTTTAGTTTAAATTGCTTTTTTTATTACTTTATTTTCTTCTCAAAAGAGCAAATTACAGCTGTCAATCGACGTCTGATAGTTGGTATGAAATGGCAATAACAGTGAAAATTGACGTAGGGTATCAATTTGTTTGACTATTAATCTCCCTGATTATACATAAGCTGAATCATTACGGCCTGAAAATAAATGTGAAGTACACAGGATTTTTTTGTAACGCGTTGAAAAAATATGAAACCCTAGTGTTGAATAAAAAGTTTGTTCACGAGTAGGTACTGACTACAATGGGTACCTACGTCACTTTCACTTATGATACGCTACCGTTATTTAATTTTACCAGGGGGCCGATCGCGCTATTTCTCAACGTAATTACCGTTCGAACGGAACGTTTTTGATTTTGGTTTAGCTGATGTAAGAAACGGTATCGCGCTATTTTTTGTAAGAGTATTGTTCGATCGATCGTTCCTCCAACGTAACTTCCAGAGTAAAGCTAAATCGTTTCCGTTGAAATGATTAGCGCGATACGAAATGTGTCTAACGTAACGTTTTTGGCTGTGGTTTAGTTTTGGTATTAACGTTCAAAATTAGCGCGATCGGCCCCCTGGATAGCGTAAGAAACAAACTCACTTTCGGATTTAAAATATTAGTTAGGAGGTTAATATTGTTAGTATGGATGTATCTTGGTGGCTACCTAGCTATGCCGACTGCGCACGTCTAGACAGATAAATATAATAAAATATTGTTAAACAAAATTACATCACACTAATATTATAAATCCGAAAGTTTGTGAGTGTGTGTGTGTGTATGTTTGTTACTTCTTCACGTTCAAACGGCTGGGCCAATTTTGTCAAAATTTTGAATGGAGGTAGCTGACACCCTGGATTAAGACATAGGCTACTTTTTATCCCGATATTCCCACGGGATCAAATTCAAATTCAAATTCATCTTTATTGCTTATCACATGTGTGTACAAGATCTTAAAAATAATTATAAAGTTCACATGGACCCTGTCGGGCACAACAATCGATCGAGACTTACGCGGGTGAAACCGCGGGGCGCAGCTAGTAAATTATCATTCTCAATATAGTAGAGTTATGGAATCCATAAAAAGTAGTAGGAGTGAGTGCGGACGGATGTTTTCAATCGATTTATTATTGTTGCTGAAATATTTGTGATCGTAAATAGAATCCGATCTCTTATAGCTGATAAATAAGATATTATAAGCTATCGATCTTCACAACTCAATCACTTAGAGGTACTTAAATAATAATATATCGGACTTCACAAAAAATACTGGAGTCGAGATTTTTGTTTGTCTGAGAAATCTCATCGGTTAAGTATCTTATTTCAATTATTATCTCTAAATAGCGAACTGTTCCCGCTTCGCATGGTTTTTAGGGTTCCGTAACCAAAGGGTAAAACGGGCTAAGGCTCCGCTGTCCGTCCGTTAGTCTGTCTGTCCGTCTGTCACCAGGCTGTATCTCATGAACCGTGATAGTTAGACAGTTTAAATTTGATACATACAAGAAATGTCATTTTTTTGCCGTTTTTATACATAATGGAACCCTTCGTGCGAGAGTCCGGCACACACTTGGCCGGTTTTTTAAATCATATATCAGTCCAGTCTTAAAAATATGTAATGGCAGCATATTCTTTATCTTTCTTAATCATTGTCACTGCCTGTCATTGACAAGCATTTGTCATCAATCTGGATTATGCTTTGCACAGACCTATATCTAGGCATTCAAAGATAAACAATGCAACGCAATTTTTTATTTTTCTTTTTTCTATACGAAACATCCTGTGTGTTAGAAAGAGTACGCTTTAGTCACACTAATATTATAAAGGCGAAAGTTTGTGAGTGTGTGTGTGTGTATGTTTGTTACTTCTTCACGCTCCAACGGCTGGACCAATTTTGATAAAATTTTGTATGGAGGTAGCTGACACCGTGGATTGAGACATAGGCTACTTATCCCGTTATTCCCACGGGATCGAGACTTACGCGGGTGAAACCGCGGGGCGCAGCTAGTACTTATATAATTATTCCAATAATATTTAATTATTTAACGTAGACCTAGACGATTACTAAAATATGACTTATGACTAACTATGATAACTTATGGCTGTTCACAATGGTGTGCTGGTGCCTACGCTTATGTATGGAAGTTAGTGTTGGGTGTGGCAAAAGAAGCATGAAAGTAGAATAAATGCAGTGGAAATGCGTTCCTTGCGAAGCATGTCTGGCGTGACTGAATGATAGGCTGAAAAATGAGGTGATAAGGCAACGGTGCAGTTTAAAAGAAGATGTAGTAACAAAAATTGAAAAGAGTATGCTTAGATGGTTTGGTCATGTTGAGAGGATGAGTGGAACGCGACTAACAAAAGGTATTTATAAAGCAGAGGTGAGTGGAAACGCCGGGAGGGGACGCCCTAGGAGGACATATAGTGACCAAATTGGTGATGTTCTTCAGAAAGGTCACGTGCGTAGTACTCGCAATCGGCGTGCTTGTATGACCAGATGTATGAACGTAGCCGAAGCAAAAGGAGTATGTAAGGAGCGTAGCAGGTAGCATTCTATAGTTTCTGCTTACCCCCATGGGAAGAAGGCGTGAGTTTATGTATGTATGTATGACTTATGACTAAGTGATTGTTGCACTTTTGCATGTTACCTTTAGCATAAAACCAGTAACAATTGTTGGTGAACCAATACAAATAATTAAACGACCCTGGTGACCCTGAAGGGTTCCGGAGTTGGGATGAATTTATCTCAAAAACAAACTTATCATTGTAGTTGAAAAACATGTTGTCCCATACATCGATATACGTCACTGTCAATTCTCCAACTGTAAAATTAAGTTGGTCGACTATTACTCGTTAACTTGTAAGGCCTACTTAGATGTGATAGTTTTCCTTTTAATTTCGTTATATATACTACTGCCATGATTTTTTCCACATGTCATCAATCAACCATTTAGCTGGTAGGGAGGGGGGGACTTGACTCTAACAAAATTTATCACTTTAAAGCTTAATATTACGCAAACGGATCCCTGCATCGAAAAATGGTTTTACAAACTTGCAATATTGTTGAACGGCCTATCCAACGGGATATACGAGATATTATGGGATAGACGAGAAAAAAATATCATCCTCTCTTTACGTGTAAGGGATATGCTACGGAACCCTAAAAATTAAATTGATACATTATTCAATTATTAAATATCATGTTCATTGCAGTCTAGTTATTATTCAATACGCTTTTAACACAGTTTTAATATTTTATATTTTAAAAATACTCAAGGAATCAAATTATCAATTCTAGCTTGTCCCAATTCATATTTCGAAAATTGGCAACATAAGTATCTCCCCGAATACTTGAATCAAAATAATAATCTTTGAAATTGAAATATTTCCGACAAAGTTTTGTCAAGTAATGAAAGCTATGGTGGGATTTCAAATAATGCCAGTTATTATTTTTCTATAATTATCTCTTTGTCTGTGCCAGGGCAAACTTTATCTATGTCCTTTCGGAACAAATTCTCTAAATGATGTGGAAGTCCATTGCGTATTTTATGCAAGCCGATTTCCAGCCACCGTAGGCGCGGGCCTGCGGACGGTGAGCGATTTTTATTACACATTTAGGTATATCTGCGACCAAGCATGCACACCAAGGACACATTTGTAGCGGGTGCAGATTGTGGTGAGGTGTTTGCCGCGCTACACGAATTCAAGATCGAACACGTTCGTATTTTGTGGCGGGGTGATTTGCAAAAATTAAAGACAGCATTGATTTTTATTTTGAGTAGATTGATTGAAACTCTGAGGTTGAAAAAATCCCTATAATAAACAATCATGGATTAGCTGATTATAGCAACCGACGGATTTCTCCGTCGAACCGTAACCCTTGCGATATTTTGAAATTACCGTAAATCGTAGTATCTTGATTAAACGGGTAAACATTTACGTATTCTCATGAAATATTTATTCAGTCGCGTAATTGATTGGCATAATGAATATTTTGTCGGCTCACAATATTGGTACGTAATCAAGGTAAGCGTCGCAATTTTCTGAACATTGGCCGTAAATTATATTGTATTACCGAATGAAATATTACTTCATTTGGACACGGTACAGAAATACAATATTATTTTTGAAGACATTGATTAATGTAAGTTGTAAATACAAAACCAAAACCCCTCAAGGGGGATGCGCTAAGGTAGCCAGCGAAATTCAAATTTTCTTACGTTTTTTGCAATTTGCAGGTCAGTAACAGGTTGTATGTTGATCTAAATATGATTCGCGGCCATAACACATATGGCTTTACAGAATTATAATCATTAGAATCGGCAATACAACTAACTCTCTTCGTAAAATCCTATTGAATGACTATTTCTGAAATAATCATTTAGTAGGATTTTATGAACTTAGAGATAGAGAGTTGTAATGCTAATTCTAATGATTATAATTCTGTAAAGCCATATTTGTTACGGCCGCGAATCATATTTAGATTAACATACAACCTGTTACTGACCTGCAAATTGCAAAAACGTAATAAAATTTGAATTTCGCGGGCTACCTTAGCGTATCTCCCTTACGGGGTCATTTCACTCATCATTATGTACAATAATTGTACATAATGATGAGTGAAATGAGCGAACATAAATGTAGAGAACAATTATTGTTCTCTACATTTATGTTCGCTTAACGTGTGTGTGTGGGTTTAATGTCAAAGTCAGGCAACTGAAGGAACACGGGTGGGTTATAGTCACTAGAAGTCTGACACGCTCCTGCGAAAAAAAAAGGCTCTTGTCGTAGGACATCTGAAACCTTTGTACCTACTTCTGGATGTGTCAGTCAGTGGTTGCCACTTTTAATATTAACTACTAGCTGTTACCCGATACTTCGTCTGCGTGTATTTTGTATTTCATCATCTATTTAAATAAATAAAAAACCGGTCAAGAGCGAGTCGGACTCGCGCACCGAGGGTTCCGTACGTATATTATGATGTTGATGATTTCTGAAAAAGTGTGCTATTTAGTGACATCGTTTTATTTTTCCTGTAATCTTTACATAAACTTCTATCACATAGAATAATTTCAGATTTTTCTCTATGCAAACTTCGGAGATAAGGGGGAAAGGTATTTTTTTTACATTTTTTATCAAAAGACAAAAACTATGATGCTTAAAAAAAAAATGTTTGAGAATATGCAAACAGCGTTATTTCATATGAGACCCCACATGCCCAAGTAGACTCCATTCGAATTTTTAAGACCCCCTTTCAGGCCCTGTTACAAAAAAGATATATGTTTTTAAATTTCTTTCTTGTTTGCAAAATAGTTGGGAAAACGTCATCTAAAACTATTCCAAATTTCATGTTGATAGCATTAGTAGTTCTTGAGATATCCAGCTGTGACAGACAGTCAGACAGACTTAGTCTCACCATACGGGTTCCTTTTTACCATTTTGGTACGGAACCCTTTTTTCTTTTTTTTTTGGGTGTGAAAGTATGGAGCGGGAGGGCGTGTCAGACTTTTACTGACTAAAACCCACCCGTGTTCCTTCAGATGCCTGTGTGCCAGGGCCACGATATCCCTTTCGGACAGGCTCGTAACCCTGGCAGGCATTAGCCCTTTCGGACCCCGTCAATTGGTGCTGACATCTCTTTGAGGCGCGTGGAACATAACGCGCCGTCGACCCGGGCCTGGTCCTTATCGGACGGCGAGCTACCCATCGCTCACCGTCCGCAAGCCCGCGCCTACGGTGGCCGGGAATCGGCCTGCGATTCCCAACGCTTGGGGCGTCTCCTGCGGCGACTAGGGGCGCGAGGGCGTGGATTTTGCATTTCCCTCACGCGTTCCGCCTCCTCCTTCGCGAGCATTACTGTTTCGCAGAAGGTAAACACATCATTTTGAGAACTGGCGGACCGATTTGGCTAATTTTTGTTTTAAAATGACAAATGCTCTGTGTGTTAAAACTATTTTTGATCGAATAGCGTGATTCGGGATAGCATTAATTCGGGATACAGTGATTCGGGATAGCGTTCATTTGGAATAGCGTGATTCGGTATAGCGTTCTTTCGGAATTTCGAGTTTCGGTCTAACGTATAAAAGTGAAAATAAACAATTCATTTATTTGAAAATAAACATTAAACCTACATTTAAATTCTTATTCAAATTCTTTGTAAAATGTCCTTCATTTCAATTACAAAAGGTTGTAAAAATGTATTAGCATCAGGCTTCCCTTTTCCACAATAGATACCAATCACCATTACAGGAAATGAATTTCTGCCGTCAATATTACATAACAAAGGCCAAAATTCATCTATGGAACTTTTGTACGTGGGTAAACCATCAATGTTTATATTTATATGTATAGTAATAATATCTTCATTCAAGTTTTTAAAATTACCTACTCAAAATATTAGTCTTAAATCCGTTATGGCAATATTCCCTGTTACAAAAAAGGTCTAATTTCCACAGACTTAGTAGTATTGAGAAGTGTTCTAGCATCTTTAGGTACTTGCATCTTATTTGACTCATATTCATTGAGATTTTTGTAAGCCATCAAGTACACTGCGCGGTATATTGTGGGTAATAATAAGTCACTCTTTTAAATTAGTTCTTACAGCATAATCGCACTCAAACTTTCGGTTCGTGTCGTCGTTCGTTTCAGAGTCAGAGTTTTTGCTACTCGTTTCAATGTTTTGACCTTCAACTGTTGCAGGATTCGATTCCTTGTCAATGAACAATGTAGGTAAACATGACGAACTCTGCATCACTTACTACCGAACTGCTAGTAGACTGGCTGGCACAATCTTCTGCATTACTAGAATTTGCAGTAAAGTACTTTCTAACACCACGACGAAAATTCCTGAATCTCGCTATTTTTCGGTACATGGGTGTAGACCCCTGGAGAAAGACATAAGCTACTTTTCATCTTGGATCGCAGCCGAAATTGCGGGCAACAACTAGTACATACTTAGTAAAACATAATATTCTGACGCTATCTATTTCTTCATCTTAAGGCGCTAAGGTAGCCCGCGAAATTCAAAATTTCTTACGTTTTTTGCAATTTGCAGGTCAGTAACAGGTTGTATGTTGATCCAAATATGATTCGCGGATGTAACATTTATGGCTTTACGGAATTATAATCATTGGAATCAGAAATACAACTAACTCTCTTCGTAGAATCTTATTGAATGAATATTTCATGAAATGTCATTCAATAGGATTCTATGAACTTAGAGAGTTGTATTTTTGTATGGCTAATTCTAATGATTCTGTAAAGCGATATTTGTTAGCCATAGTTGAAGGTCTGTGTCAGGTTCTATGTTGATTAAAATTATGATTCGCGGCGGTAACAAATTCTATTATTATTAATTCTACGAAGAATCCTATTGAATGATTATTACATGAAATAGTAGTTCAATAGGATTCTACGAAGAGAATTAGTTGTATTGCTGATTCTAATGATTGTAATTCTGTAAAGCCATATTTATTACGGCCGCGAATCATATTTTAGATCAACATACAACCTGTTATTGGCCTGCAAGTAGCAAAAAACGTCAGAAAAATTTAATTTTGCAGGCTATCCGCAGATATATAGCTTCCGTTATACATAAGTTACCTAGATGTGTCTCTTTCTCGATAAAATCAGGGACCCATGTATTTGTTAAATATGTTAAAAGACGAAAAATGTGTAAGAAAGCTTTATGGGAGACATTCACATACAGGTGATACTCCCAAGAGAACTAAGTCTGTTTTTTTATCCGCAGGCACTTGTGAATCTTGTGATGTGATAATTATTACAAAATCAGCCTATAATGTTACCACTGCACAAACCTCCTCTCTATGTGATGCGGGTTGGTGATGTGATAATTATGTAAATTATAATAAAGGTGTGTATGTGTTTGATTGTATTATCATACTAAACCAGTTCTAGAATTAACATTTCCGAAGTTTTTCAGCCAGGAAAATTATCCTCGCGATACGCAATACGCCTCCAGTCTCCAACAAAAACAAAGTCGTCAACAAACACAAAATAACCTATAAAATGTTCATAAATTATGGATTTTTCCACTAAAGCTTTTTTTTTCCAGTGGTAGACGCTTCCTCTGTCCTCACCTCGTCTTTTAATAGTGCTACACTCGGAGTACCATGCATATTTATCTAGTTTTCGTTTAATTTGTGATCGACACAAAAGTAAACTTAAACAAAACAATGGCGGTTTGTGACGGACAACTGTGCTGCCACCTATGACTATCTTTCAGTTTTTAACCCTAGACATCTAGTAACTAGACATCTAGTTAGGCGTGGTGATGGCCGCTGGAGTAAAGCTATGACCGACGGGTGGCCAAAGTAAAGCCAAAGAAACCAAGGGCAAAAGCATGTCAGGTTGATGATATCGTGAAAGTCACAGGAAACACCTGGATGAGGGACGCAAGGGACCAGGAAGGATGGCAGAAGAAAGGGGAGGCCTATACACAGCAGTGGGTGATTCTGGGCGGAAATGATAATGGTAAACAAGCGGGTGACAACCGCATATGGTTTGAAACTTCAACCACAGAGCTGCAGTTGCTCCGTATATGAATCACAACGTGAAAACAAAAAAAAACCGGCCAAGTGCGAGTCAGACTCGCGCACGAGGGGTTCCATACCATTATCTATAAAAATAGCAAAAAAATCACGTTTGTTGTATGGGAGCCCCCCTTAAATATTTGTTTTATTTTAATTTAATTATTTATTTTTAAATTGAATATCTAACTAAATATTCTGTGAATATATCAAGCGTCTACATGTTGCCGTTATCAATATCGAGCAAAAACGAGCAAAAAAATCACGTTTGTTGTATGGGATCCCCCTTAAATATTTATTTTATTCTGTTTTTTAGTATTTGTTGTTATAGCGGCAACAGAAATACATTATATGTGAAAATTTCAACTCTCTAACTATCACGGTTCATGAGATACAGCCTGGTGACAGACGGACAGACCGACAGACAGACTGACAAACAGACAGACAGACGGCGGAGCCTTAGTAATAGGGTTCCCGTTTTACCCTTTGGGTACGGAACCCTAAAAATTACTTTAAGACTATTTTTTATTTTTTTTAAACATAATATTTTACACATGACTCTCAACGTGGTTTTTAAGTCACGTGTTTACTAATCAAAGTTTATTGAATCAATTAAATTCGATACCCGCTCGAGGCGGTTCTCGATATTTTGTTTTGCTTTTCTAATAACAAGTTAGTTTAATGGAGTTTTCCCAAATTACGTGAACTTAATATACATAACACGAAAGGTAACTAACAGAAGATATTTAAAAAGCAGAGGTGAGTGGCGTTCTATAGTTTCTCCCTACCCCCATGGGAAGAAACCGTGAGTTTATGTTTGTGTTTTGTAATAAACATAAGTTTTTTAGCTGTTGAATTGTTAAAAAAACATTGACTGCATTTGCTGTCTCCGTAGTCACCGTGGTAACGAAATATTGTCCTCAAGAAGGATAAAGGTTCCTTCTGAAGGAGGCTTCCCACCACGGTCCGTGAAATCGCGGATTATCACGAAGGGCCGACGACCATGGACATCCACGCACCGTACACGAAGGCTCTTTTAACGCGCAATGGTACGACTCGGTCGGTGTGGATCTTGAGATTGGATCCATTTTAATTCCAAAATGCAAAGTGAACTCGTAAAGAGAGCTCGCACCACACCTTTGAAGTTACCGACTCACCGCGGATTGGACGCACCGCGACGACGTGTCTGCGCTACCACGGATGATACTCTTCCCACGCGACGATGCGTCGTAGATGCGGGCTGGTCCGCGTCCATCCCCAATATCACGTATCGTGGGAAGCCAGCTTGGGAGAAGTACTGATTACCACAAATGTACTAATGCCCCATTTACATGATTCAAAATTCTTTCCTGTGGCATACTCGTACAATCAAATTGAAGCTACAAATGACATTACTTACACTGTTATTCATCTAGTATTTCCATCTTCAATTCTTGTCAAACGCTTTGTTTATCATAAAATGTTATTCTCGAAACAGAAATACGTACCTACAAACAATCTTTTCCACACACAACTAGTAGTAGATTGTTACACAAGGGTCGAAAGGAATTGGTGACTTTCAAGCGTGTTAAACACTCTACTTTTCATTTCGAATATAAGGAAAGTAAAAAATGGTAGTTTTTCTAAAATATTTTATTTGCTCGCCACTTCATAAAATCATTGTATGTTTTTAAAATACCTTTGAAATGTCTGGCAAAAGATTTTCAATTACTGTACTTGCCTCGTCTTTAACTGAATCTGGGTTCAACATTTCAGAATCGCTAGAACTCATTTTTATTAATTAATCAAATATTAGTCTATGAAACCGAGATTTTGAATTTCGGTGCAGCTTACAGAGTTAGTATCCCGCCAAACTATATAGTCTTTTTAAAATTTGAAATATGGAACACCGCGTCATCGCCGCGGGCCGTCCCGCTTAATAGATATTATTTAAAATTCACACTGGCTGTTCTGATTTTTTTTTAACTATGTATGTAAAAAAATTCGTAGCCGTCTAACTAACCAAATTAAGTTCTATTTTTAAAATTCATTCACGCCCTAGAGATCCCGAAGCAATTACTATGAGTCTTTCTCATCCAGGGGTGGGGAGCAGCGTCTTCCACCCGCTACTCAGATCAAACAAACACTACTTTCCAAGTATGAGAAATGAAAACGTATTTTTTTTCGTCTACATATACAATTTTTCCGCAAATCAACGGTTATACCACATTTCCTATCAAACAACTTTTTTCTTAACCCGTAAACGTCTACTCTAGTGGCTGTTAAGAACGCAATAAATATTGGTTCAAAAGAATGCATAGCGATCCCGCACTGCCACGTGAACCTTTTCATCATAATTTATTGCAATTATTATACGCTGCAACGCGTCTGGAATGTTAGTATGTCATGCAAAGAAGTAGGAATAATGTATGTGAGTTTTGTTTGTTATTACGCGCGAAAAAACGGTGTTTGTATAAGCGTCGTATTTTAAAATAAATTGACGATGAAATTTAACCTTGAGTAATCTCTGAGAAATTTTTGGAAATATTTAGTTTTTGTTTTATTTTTCTAAGACGGCGAAAAGTTCTTTGAAATATTTTCAGCTGATACTGAAGAGTAGATTCTTAGAGAGAGTTGCGATAACGGCAGGATAGACATATAATATAAGAAGGTATGTTCAGTAAGAAAACAAAAGGCTCAGCAGACAGGCGCAACGGCGCGCCTGTCTGTGGGATACTTAATTTAAAAGGTGTCAAAGCATCGGAATTCGTAATTACAGACGAAAACAATGAACGCTTTGTTGAGAACGTGACTTAACTAATTTCATAGAACTTCGGTTTAATAATAAGCTCTGATAAATTGCGTTTGTATGAGTTTTGAATTAATGAGTTTTATTTTATTCAGCCAGATAGTTAGATTAACAGAAAAAAAAGTACAAAAATGCGATTTACGGCTATACGGTAGCCGATTTGCTTCTGACTCTCAAACTAAGGACCAACTATACTGTCTGTGTTTTGAGTCATCAGTGTATATACAACTATACAATGCATTAAGTTAGAATTATTGATAAAAATATTAATGGCCGGTTACGTTAGCTACAGGCGCCAGCACATCAAGCTCAAATCTGTCAAATTTCTTTAATAGATTTTCAACTTTATCTCATCCTACAGCATAAGGTTCAAGGTTGATTAGGAAAATTTGACAGTTTCGAGTAGCTTGACCTGCTGGCGTCGGTACCTACATTGTGCGCTGCCGTAAACAACAATTTTCATACCAAAAATAAAAGTCGTTTTCAACAATAATTTTTGTTCAATATTTTCAATACTTTGATGTACAGAATGCGCACATATCGGCTACTAGCTTCTGCCCGCAACCCGCGTGAAATTTCTTGTTCCCCCGACCCACTGCGTCGCATTGCATCGCTCGCCCCCGCTATTACTTCGTTTCGCTTAGCGTTACCTATGCTCGGTTCCTAAAGGTCATAGCGTGATGTTAAATAGCCTTTAAATACAATATTATTTTTAGTATATGCGAAACCTGAATATAGTTTGTTTAGAATAAGGAACTGAATCGATTTCAACAATTTATACATCATGTTATATTTTGTCCCAAAAATATTTAAGTGTGATGGAAAATTCTGGCACAAACTTTGGCAATTCCAGAGACTACTTCCTACACAGAAACTTACAAACAAACAAATTTTGGCAATTCCAGAGACTACTTCCTACACAGAAACTTACAAACAAACAAATTTTACCTCTTCATAATATTAGTATTAGGCTCGCCCCCTATTACATGGAACTTAAACATAACTGGCGAAATGAGGGTATACTATGGGTACACCCTCTGTCTATCCCTTTGGAGATAATAGGCGTGATGTTATGTAAAATTAGTATAATGATAATCTATTTATTTCAAGCAGGCATTTTATAGGCTGGGGGATTACATCGCTGATAGAAATGCTTCGCTTAATGCTGGTCCTGCTCCACAACCTCAACTAATTGATTAACATTTGAAAATACTGTTGGAGCTGCTGAAGATTGTAATACTATCTTTTCATTGTATAAACTCAATCTCCTTTGTATTATATAATTGCATAGCACAGGTGTGAGTACTATGTTCAATAGAGCTACCATTTACCGGGTAATATGTCTTTCATTGACTTGAATATGTCCTGGCAGCTGAGAGTATGTCATGCTCACTCAGATGTCTCGCTGATGGTGGCGTGTGTTGGATCATTTAGCTCCCTTCAAAATGGTTGAGCTGAATGGTGCTGATCCATGCGTCATGTTCGTGAACGGGCGCTGTCAGTTGGGACTGGTCATCTCTTAGCTGCCACGGCCTGTTTAATTATTTTAGTTTTGAATTGTTTTTTTTTTTGTCACGGACGCTTCTGACGTTTTGCATCGTTCCGTTCTCACATGTATATTTTCAACTAGCTTTTGCCCGCGGCTTCGCCCGCGTGGATGTCGGAAAAAATGTTATGAGAACGTACTAGTACGCTGTGTTATTGCAGATTATAAACTATAAACTATGTTACCACATTTCATCTAAATCCGTTCAGCCATTTTTGCCCCAATCCCAAACATAAAATCATCCCTTTTAAAATTGACTACCACTTTCCACCCCGTTAGGGCTAGATTTTTCGACAACCCTGATACACCTTTTCCTTTATTTCCGATCTTAATTATAAATACCGAGTTTCAAGTTAATCGAACCGCGCGATATATCTTTCCATACAATTATTTCCCCCCACAAAATTGAACACCCCCTTTAAAAGGTTGTTTTCGAAAATTTATGTTTATGGTCGTTTTATTTAGGTCAATTTTCAAGTTTATTGATCAAAGGAAACATAATTTTGATATAAACTGAATATTTTCACATGATTGAAAAATATTCAATCATGTGAAAATATTCAATTACTTTGGAGTTTATCAAGATGCACTGTAAAATCCTTCCCTAAAACTTAAAAAAACCCTTTTTCCCCGTAAGGGTTGCATTTGAATAAATCCAAAAACATGTAAGGCTTTATACTCTGTGAGCATTAGGTATATATAAAATACCGAGTTTCGAGTAAATAGGACCACGCGTTAAAATTCTTCCACACAAACTTTAACATCCCCCAATCTCCCTTTAAAAAAACAAAAAAATACTAACTTTATAATTTACTTAGGTTAGTATTCGTGACAAGTTTCAGATTTATTAACTCAAGGAATAATATTTTTCATACAAACGCCCTTTTTACCCCTTTAAAGGTCAAATTCCCAAAAACCCCTTCTTAGCAGATGCCTACGTCATAATAAGTATCTATGTGCCAAATTTCAACCCAATCCGTGCAGTGGTTTGAGCTGAGTGTTAGTGGTAGTCAAAAAGGAAACCATGACTGACTGTCATGGTTTCCTTTTTTCCTTTTTCCTTCGTGCCAAGTTTCAGATTTATTAACTCAAGGAATAAGATTTTTCATACAAACTAAATCGCCCCTTTTCACACCTTTAAAGGTCAAATTCCCAAAAACCCCTTCTTAGCAGATGCCTACGTCATAATTTAGAGTAAATCAAGCCACGCAGTAAAATTCTCCCCTGTCAAATTGACTACCCCTTTTCACCCCGTCAAGGGTCAATTTTCGAATAACTCCGATACATGTTATTCTTAATTTTTGTTGCTGAGTATTAATACCAATTTTCAAGTTAATCAAGCCACGCAGTAAAATCTTCCCCTGTAAAATTGACAACCCCTTTTCATCCCGTTAGGGAAAGATAAAAAAAAGAGCTGATACATTTTATTCTTTATTTTTGGTTTTAAGTATAAATACTTAGTTTTGAGTTAATCGGACTGCGACTTAAAATTCTTCTATACAAACGTGGACTTCCCCTTCGGGGGGAACTTTGAAAAAACTAAAAACGGAAAACTTTATGATTTACTTAGGTAAGTATTCGTGCCAAGTTTCAAATATGTCAACTTTATTATTTTTACTTAATACAAAATTTTGCGATTGAACAACTTCAATACAAAACTTTATCCCCCTTTTCAACCACTTGTGGGTTGAAATAACTAAATAAAAAAAAAAAAAAAAACAACGATTTACGGTGTATCAGCCAACCATAAGCCGAACTATTAGTGAATTTAACTTAAAAAATAAAGAACTTTAATTAAAAACAAAATTTTACCCCTTAAGGGTTGAAATTATAACTACACCGTTGCGTTAGCTTCCGACCATAAGCCTAGATAATAAATTTAGTGATTTTTACATTCTAAAATGAAGGACTTTCCATTACACAACTTCATCCCTCTTTTTAACCCTTCGGGGGTTGAATTATCAAAAACACTGAAACAGGTATATATTAATTTTCAATCGTCAGCCTAAACACAAAATTTGAAGATCCTAACTTCAAAACTGACGGACTTTCATATAAACTTCCATCCCCTATTTTACCGATTTAGCGGTAGAATTCCCAAAAATCCTTTCTTATTCCTTGTCTACATTATAAAGAGAACCTTTGTACAAAATTTCAACTTTCTAGGTCCAAGGGTTTAGGCTGGGCGTTGATGAGTCAGTCAATCAGTCAGTCAGGACTTGTCTTTTTATTTATATAGTTAGATAGATATAAGAATGATGTAACTAATACTCTGTATCAAATATTTTATTTTAAAAGAGTGTCCGTGGAGTTTCTTGCCCGTTCTTCTCCATAGGAACCTACTATTTGGAATGGGCAACTAGTTTCATATTTGTAACTGACCGATTTGTTAACAATTCAAAAGTGCCTGTAAATGGTTTAATTGAAATAAATGCTTTGAGCTTGAGTTCAGGCGACGCCGACGCAGGCTCATAGATAAATACCATAACCTAAACCTACCTACACTAAAATACATATTTTTATTATACATTATTGTAATTATTGTGTTGTGTTGTGTTGTTGTTGTGTGTAATTATTGTTATTGTATAGATGAGGTGGGTTTTTTTGCACCCTGAATTGTACAATTCTACTTACTTTGTTCAGCAGGTGCCAGCTTGACGGTTTCCGCCTGTCCTGGTATCTTCTCGGAGCGCCACAACACCTTCACTATCTGATGATAGGCCACAGTCATCAGCAGAAGTGGTAGTCTGAAACAATAACATTAATTTAAAATCATGCCTGTATTCCCCAAAAGGGTGATGTCACAGGCAGATTGTATGATTCGTCATTATACATACGGCTCCGTCCGTTTACAAAAATACAAACGCTCGCAGTTATGAAATATGCCGAAGGCAAATTGGGAACACGTTCAATTTTTATAATTTTGACATTGATTGTTGTTATAGGTTCTGTAAGAACTGTGACCAACCACGCGCGAGCCCAATTGGTCGCAGTAACTAAGCCAGGGCACCCCGACGAAATGGGTTAGGTTAGGTTAGAACTGTGAAAAAAAAAAGGTTAGAACTGTGACCAATAGCGCGCCAGCTGAACGAGCGAAGCGAGTGGTGCCGCGGCAGCGGCTGGCGAGTGCCTTATGAAATAGAACTAGATACTTCAATTTGGCGTGGCATTTTGTAAACGGCGCGGCGTTTGAATTGTCCATCAAATGTTGTGGCATATTAAATAGTGACAAGACAATTCACATTTTGCCTTCGGTATATTTTCAGCGAGCGTTTTTAAACCGACGACGCCGTTTGTAAAAAGCGGAAGCATACAGATTGCCTGCGACATAATTATAGAACGTACAACATTTCGCCAGTCATGGTTAATTCCATGTAATAGGGAGCAAGCCTATTGCCATCAATCGGGCATAAATCCAGACTCCGGGTTGCTACTGAGAAGTTCCTGATGGAAAAACTCGAAAACGCTTTATACAACCTGGGAATCAGACCATCGGGCTAATTTCGTAACACACTATCAGTAGGAATCAGTTTCAATTTGACGGTTCAACAACATTCATTACGTTATTTACGTTGTTGAGCGGACATTTTTTTCTAACATTATTATTTATTTATTTATTTTATAAATTACAAGTTGCACTTAACACTTAAACAAAGCACACAATTAGACCTCTGGGGTCTGTCTTAGCATGCCATGACCTGAGATTTGATCAACGCGCTGTTACCAGTTAAATCATAATAGAGTTAATGTAATGTTCTTTCAGTTTATTATTATTTTTATTATTATTGATTAGAAATATACTTCAAAATCATTCCGATTCTAGATTCTAGAGTGCAGGACCCATTTATAGGCAATTCACCTACACCGTAAGATCTCTGTGAACTAAGTTTGATTTTCGGCCAATTCACCTCAAAATCACTTGCTCAGTCGGATAATAACTCTTTTACCACTTCAAAATCACTGTCACTTGTACTTTCACTTGAATTGGACATGTTTTATATTTATTTAAAAATAAATAATGATTGAGACTTAGATACGTTTATCCCTGCAATTCCTGCGAATAGACTAGTCGTTATCTTTAGTACCTAACTGTCCTGTCAAACAAGTAGCTGTCAGTACGTTATTACGACGCATTGGGTTTTTCATTCAAACAGCTATCCGTAGAGAGCGATAGACCCTCCCATCTATAACAGTTCATCCCATTGTAACAGCACTCTCCAATACAGAAACAGCTACCTGATGTCCCTAAAAATGTATAACCATATTCCAAAACAAATAAGACAACTACCATTTAATTTCTACAAAAAAAGTCTAAAAACATGGCTTCTCCAATATCATTTTTACACAGTAAAAGAATTCTTAGATTATAAGGGTAATAAAAATTAGGTTTATTTAGTTTTTATAACACAAATGTTGTTGTTGTTGTTTTATTTTTTTACATTTTTCATTAGAGTTTATTTGTATCGTTATGTCTATAATCTAAGTGTTTTGTATTGTAAAAAAAAGTTAATTTAAAATACAAAAACCCGACTGCGTAAAAAGTGAACTTAAAAAAAGATGGAAACAAGATTTATATAAATTAATAAGTAGATACTATAAACAATCTCATGCAGTCGGAGGCATCTTCCTAACAATAACGACCTATTGCCTAATATTTCTATTATTTTATTATAAGACCTATTTTATTTTATTTTATACTTTTTAGTTAGGATTATAAGAGGTAAATTAGGTTATATAGGTACTCACTTATAATCGGGTGATAACGACCTCTTACTCACTCACTCCCAAAAGTTCGGGATATTTATTTTATAATTATTTAAATTACTTTTAAACATAATAATAAGTACATATTTTTGTAATCACCTTTCAAATCCCTTCATTTTGATACCCCACTCGATAGGCTTGGAAGATATTTTTTTTTCGAAGACACTCCTTTTGGCGCCATTTTGATTTTTGAGGAAAGAACTACACATATTGAGTAGGCCGATCCAGTCAGTGCACGCATTTGTCAGTAATCGTGAAGCTCAATTCAGAACTTATGGAGCTCAACGATTCGAAAACAAAGAAAGCACATTTGGATAGGCCGCAAAAATTCTACTCAACTGCCAGACCAAAATTAAAACTAATAGAGAGAAAAACAAAAAAGGTAAAAACAATCACCCACATAGTCTTCAGATTCACAATAATTAAAAAATATAATACTTTACAAAGTAAATATTCATATCATTGTATATACAAAAATTCATCTATGTCAACGAGTATACAAAATTATTAGTGCGCAAATGTTTTTTGCGCTTAATATTTACTACTTTTTTATTTCCTTACTAAAAGTTTATTTATTTATTTATTTTATTCGGGAAAACAAACAGTTACACAAATATCTTAATAAACAGGTAGTGAGAAAAAAAGAGGTTACATTTATGTGTAGCTCACAACGTTATCCACATCTTAAATACTACATATTTGCTATGGAACTATTTGCACACGAGTGAAACTTATTGGTTAATAATCGAAAGAGAATCCTTAAATGAGAAGAAAAGAAAAAAAAGACAACATTATCATTTTAAACAATACCTATTAAAGAAAATATCTAAATTACAGTTCTTGTTTTAAAAATCTGAGTCACTAATTAATTGTATCAAAGAGACTCTAAACTTATTAGCAGACAATGTAAACAAATCCAAACTTGCAAACACAGTGTTGAAATTTTTAGCTATACGACAAAGAGGTGCTCGAACTCCAGCGTTAGTGCGGCAGGAGGAAACGGCAAAAAGTGGACGTGCGCGCACTTGTCGTCCAATGATAGTTCTTGGAACAATGTAGCTTAACTTATTACTGAGATCTATGCAGTCATATCCGTTATTATACAAGTCATAGAGAAACATAGTTTCTAGGAAAAGGCGTCTAGACTTTAAGTTTAACAGCTCAACATTCTTTTGGCGTGAATTAGAGGAATTAAAATCGTGGCGGCACTCGGCGGCAGCGATAATGCAGGGCTTTGAGAAATTTACGCTGGATATTTTCTAAGCTGTCTATGTATTTTTGGTAAAGAGGATTCCAAATTAATACAGCGTATTCGAGTTGTGACAAAATTAGCGATTTATATAAATGTATATAGGTATCAATGCGCTTAAAGTCAGTGGTAGATCTCATAACAAAGTCAGTGGTGGATCCCATAACAAAGCCATGCATATGATAGGCGTTGTTAACAATTTTCTGAATATGCTGATCAAGGTGAAGTTTAGTATCCAATAGTATTCCAAGATCCTTCACTGACATGACTCTATGCAGTGCAGCATCATCTAACTTGTAAGTGCTCCTTATAATATGTTTATTCTTGGTAAATGTAATACATACATTTACCAACAAAAGTTTCTGAGCTAAGCCGCGGACAAACAGAAAGACGGACGACGACTCTTGACAGACGGTTTGGATGGTATTTTTTTTATGTAAACGGACATCGCACAGCTAAATCACTGGAGATAGAGACATGACATTCCCCCGAGCGACGCCGGGCATGAACTTGCTAAAATATATCTTATAGCTGTACCCAGTTACTTCATTTTCGCGAAGCGTTCCTTCTGACTTTTTTCTTTTGGTTCGGCTCGCAAGGGTCGTAGCGTGATATTAATTCAAATTCATATTTTTTTTTAAAAACTGACCAAGGGATACTATTAGTATAAACTTAGCCTATGTTAGTAAACTCTATAACTTAAAAATACAATTAAAAAACATTAATTGCCTACCTACATGAACATGTGCACGCACATGTCTGCCAGCCCAGAGCCTGATAAATTGTCCATCAACCTTGTCCACCAGTGTAGCTAAAATACTGTTAGGGCTAGTTCTGAATCGTCGCAACATGCACACCGTTTGCGCATGGTGGCATGAAAGTCATCTATTCGCGCTTCCGCAAACATGCCCGATGCACTGCAAAACCGAGGCAGCCCCAACAATATCCTCAGTGCATTATTATATTGCACGCGCAGAGCGTTGTAAGTCTTTTGCGTATACCTAACCCACAAGCTGCCCAAGTAAAACGACAAAATAAAAATTAAAAACAAAAAAGCATAATAAAGCATTAAATAGCTTGATATAATGTATAGCCTTGCTCAAGATAGATTTTAGATATCGAAAACACAATTTTCAGACACCAGTATAGCGACGCTACTGGTGTCCGAAAATTGTAGAGGAGCGCATTTGGAAAATTAAAAATCAGGCATAAAAAAACCCATATCAAACCGTCTGAAAATCTTGTTTTCAAGTGAACATTGGTTAGTTGATGCGAATAAATGATTTTTCAAAAGAAAGTGTGAGCATCTTATGTGTTGAATCCGTTTTAAACATGTTGAAAATTTTTACCGATCGGTAACAAAGCATTCTGTCTGAAAACTGTTGGATAAAATTATGATGAAAAACGTAGCCTAGATGCAGATTTTTTTTTTATCAGACTTCAAGTTTTCGATACTCAGAAATTATATTGTAAAAATGGTACTGCGGCGCATTTACGTACGATTAATAAAGAGCTTACCCGAAACCATCGAACTGATATTAAATAACTTTTTTAATAAATTGGACAAAAGGAAACAGGGATAACGTTTGAAAAATGCTGTATATTGAAATTGTTTTTTCGTTTTATCATTGTCAGACTCATTATAATTGCGGTGAGGGATAGAAGTTACGCTTCGCGTTTGCTGAGCGACTGCGAAACGTTATTTTCGTTTTTGGAAATATAGGTGATAATAAATAATTAATCTTTATTAGCGCATTAAAATAAGCTCTTCAGCCTTATTATATTAGTATTGACATATATTTCAAAAGAGTACTAATTATTTTACCTTGTACAAGTTGGTATGGCTTGTGTCGAGAACTTACAAAAATATTCCAAAGTTCCAAACAGTTCAGAGTTCCAACATCGAAAATTGTGAGACCTCTTCAAACTGAATGGTGCTAATATTACAGTGTTTTTTTTTTTTTTTTTTTTTTTTTTTGGGTGGGAAATCATCAAATAACTTCTCCCGCTCTGGGCGGAGCGGGAGGGCGTGTCAGACTTTTACTGACTAAAACCCACCCGTGTTCCTTCCGTTGCCTGGGTGCCAGGGCCACGATATCCCTTTCGGACAAACTCGCAACCCCGGCAGGCATTGGTCCTAACGGACCCCGTCAGTTTGTGCTGACATCTCTTTGAGGCGCGCGTGGAACACAACGCGCCGTCGACCCGGGCCTGGTCCTTATCGGACGGCGAGCTACCCATCGCTCACCGTCCGCAGGCCCGCGCCTACGGTGGCCGGAAATCGGCTTGCGACTCCCGGGGCGTCTCCTGCGGCGACTAGGGGCATGAGGGCGCGAACCTTGTCTCACCCTCACGCGTTCCGCCTCCTCCTTCGCTAGCATAACTGCTTCGCAGAAGGAGGTGACGGCCTCCCATGCACTCTCGCTCCGAACCATGGCCTGAACCAGGCCCGGACGCGAGAGATCGCCGCCGCCGATCGCCTCCGTGAGGACACGGCGGTGCTCCGCCCAAGCTGGGCAGACCTCCACCGTATGCTCCACCGTGTCCTCCGGGCGATCCACACAGTGGTGACACCCGGGCGTTTCCTCCCGCTTAATCCTAAACAGGAACCTCCCGAAACATCCATGTCCGGTGAGGACCTGCGTCAGGCGGAAGGTGAGGACGCCGTGGCGCCTCTCCAGCCACTCCTCAAAGAGGGGACTTATCGCCACAATTGTGGCGTGCCCAGCGCTGGGTTGCGACAATCGCACTCTCCATGTCGCCATGAGATCCCTCCGGAGCTCCGTCCGCTGTGCCGCAATTTCTTGCGGCAGCGGAGTTATGCCCCGGAGTTTCGCCTCTTCGCGCCACACCCAAATGTGCGCGAGGACTTTCGCCTCCAGATCCCATGGCGGCAATCCGGCAAGGAGGCTCGCCGCCTCACGGGAGACCGTGCGGTATCCCCGTACCATCCTGATGGCCATGACCCTTTGGGACGCGTTCAACCGCTGCGCTGGTCGCAGCCTCAGAGAACGCGCCCACACCGGTGCCCCGTAAAGGGCCATGGACCGCACGATCCCCGCATAGAGCCTCCGGCAGGAGGCGTTTGGACCCCCTAGATTGGGCAGGAGCCGCTTCATATTACAGTGTAAGACCACAAATTACATATCAAAGTGACTAACTAAGTTTTAGAAACTTTAGAAACAGTTGCTTAATGAACTATGGAACAGTGAATATTGTTGTGGTAACTAAATAGTATCGTAGATTATTATTATACAACTAGCTGCTGCTTGCGGCTCCGCCCAAGTGGATTTTTTAACCGACTTTACAAAAAGGAGGAGGTTCTCAAGTCGTCTGTATGTTTTTTTTTTTTTAATGTTTGTTACCTCAGAACTCCGTCGTTTATGAACCGATTTCGAAAATTCTTTTTTTATTTGAAAGGATATACTTCCAGATTGGTCCCATTTTTATCAAAATTCAGTTTTGATGTTGGGATCTATGAGTAACTGAAGGAACTCCTCAAATATTATAGCCATACATATAGCGATTTTTATATTATCATCAACCAGTCAATCATTTGCATTCAGAAAGTATAATTTGGTGAAGTGGAACTGATGAAGAAGGCCACTGATGGCCACCGGAACTTCTCAATGATAAGTATTTCACGGGTGGCGATATCTGGATTAAGATAGTTAAGCGAAACAAATTTAATTAAATAGTTCTGATCAAAATGGTACCATCAAACTGAACTGATGATGAAGCCGGAAGGTAGGCACTGGAACTCCGTAATAAAACAATGTATCCTACCCGTGTTTGGTCTTATTGGAATAGTCATGAGATGCACTCTGGCTATAAATGATTTTTAAGCGACTTCAAAAAAGGAGGACGTTCTCAATATAATATCTAGCCTTATATAAAAGGAAACCGTGACTGATTGGTCTGTCAACACATAGCTCAAACCACTGAACAGATTGGGCTGAAATTTGCTACACAGACAGTTCTATGACGTAGGCATCCGCTAAGAAGGGGATTTTGTATCCTTAAAAAATCTTATTCCTAGAGTTAATAAACCTGAAACTTGGCACGAATAGTTACCTAAGTAAATTATAAAGGTGAACGGCAGGCTTGTATGGGAACTTCGTACCGCTAATCAAATTTCGTGTTTTCGGATATTTTTTGTTTTAATTTGTAGTTAATAAGATAAACAAGCCCTTTTTAAATTCTTAGATTTTTAGAAGTTGGGACGTAAAAGTTATAACAAGTTTTATTTTTTAAGGTTATGTACTAGTGTACCAATGTAGATTATTACTTAAAGGTACATAAACATTGTTTTGGTGATAAAGTAAATGTTCTAGATTGCTTGTCGCTATCTTTGTAGTGTTCTTGTTCGCGACGATGCGTCACATATGTAGTATTATATTGTTTTTTAAATATTAACTTAAATTCCATTTAAAATACTTATAGTTAACGTATAGAAATAACATGTAAAATGTTTTGTATGTAGAACGATAAATACGACCCTTTCAACCTCAATTAAGTGGGATATATAGTTATATATTTATAGTTTTAGTATTAGCATGCCCAGGTAGCCTAGGTCAAGACCTACCGCTGGGCATAACTTTTGAGTCTCTAGTCAGATAAATAGACCCATTTGATTGAGCTTGAAGGCCGTGAATCGGTAACTTTATAAATTGTTTAATTTTCAGTTTAACAGTTAACTTTTCAGGGCGCGTCACGCCCTGAAAAATAGACTTGTATAGTTTAAAATATTAGATTGTTGTAGGTCTATATATAGGCTTGAGGTATCCATAATCAGAATGAAAATCGGTCCAATGGTTTCCGAGAAAAGCCATTGGAAAACCAATTATAATTAAAAATAATATTATTTTTACTGTTTCCACTGAAAAGTTCTTTCAGTGGAAACAGGTATAGTTGATATGGATACCTCAAGTCATAGGGAATTTCATGAGGATTCCAACGATATGGCACATGCCATATGTATGTAAATGTTTCATGTGCTATTATGCAACAATGTACTTAGTAATTAGTAAAAACGTCATTAAAATAAAATTTAAACCAGGAAGTAATTAGCGGCTCTCGTTACGGTAAAGTAGGCTTGTACTTAAGCAAACATAGGAAAATTGAAATTCGTAGTCATCGGCAAGGTATTTTTTGCACTTTTAAATAGCTTCAATGTAGTTTCATAGTGTTCCCACGAGTCCCCAAATTGCTTCCTGGGTGTTCTTCAAGACTTGTGTTTTAATTAGATAGTATATTCCTTTGGCTGAGTCGTTAAAAACGTTATCACTGAATCGTCAAAAACGCTATAGCTAGGAACGTCAAAACGTAATCCTTCGTCAAGGGTCAGTAAAAACTCTTCCCGTCTAACTGGTACACAGAAGTTGAAGATCGCAGGCTGCCCGAAGATACCTGGAACTATAGGTGCAGGACGTCAGCGCCGCATGGACTGGGAGACCTACACATAGACCGGGAATAAAACCCTGGATAGGCATACACACTCCCCGCACACATACCGCGTCCAGCGATCACGCCCGTCCGGCACAGTTCTACTTACTATTAAGTAGGTAGATTGAGATGAGAATTGTACCTACTCAGTGAGGGGTGTATTAGGAGATATCTATGTCCAGCTGCGTACTGCAACAGTTTGATAATGATGAAGTTAATTCGCTAAATTGCTCAGATGCAGTCACAAACCACAATCCAAAACAACAGTAAAGAACTGAACCACTGAACTGAACTGAAAGACAGTAACAGTAATACAGATTTTCTTTACCTGTCAATAAATAATTGCCATATGAACAAAAATATTATTGATGTCGAAAATCATTCCTATCATTATATTGTTAACTATTATGATTTTATGTAACAATCACGCATTCTTAGGTATAATATATTAGTGTTTAATTATATAATGGTATTACTATGTCTAAATAATTAATCTATCATTTCGTTATTAATGTTATTTTACATATGGCAACTTTAAAAAACATAACTGCGTTTAGTTTACAATTTTATTACGTTTAATTATTAAAATCTTTTTATTGATATTATTCATTAATCCGAACTTCTAAAAATAGTAGGTACACTTACATGAAAATAAATGTCTTAGTTGCCTTAATAAGTGGTATAAATTCTATAACAAAACAACAACAAAAATATGCGGTACGAAATCTGCCGTTCGCCTTTGTAATTTTATTTTTTTATCTTAACTTCAATGGATGGGATGTCAAAGCTTGTATAGAACTTCCTGTCACTGTTGTTTTCATAGCTAGTAGTGGTATACGAATTGATGTGGGGTAGGTACCACAGCTAAAAACTGAAAAATAAAAAACTTTTTTACAAAAAAAAAACCCGACTTCCAAAAAAAAACACTAAAAGGTGTAACTCGGTTTTTTTTGTAAAAAAGTTTTTTTCTAAAATAAAAGTAGCCTAAATTACTCCAAGCTTAAATCAGTCATGCCGTTTCGGAGATTAGCCGGAACAAACAAACAGACAGACATACAGGCAGACAAACGTACAGACAGAACCAGACATTTTTTTTTGTTATTACTACCTACCGTACATACTTTCATACACATTTAGTAAAAATCTGTTATTTTGACATTACAAACAGACACCTCAATTTTATTTATTTGTATGTATAGATGTGGTAAAATAACTCGCCTCTCGTGCACGCGGCTGTGGGTTCAAATCCGGGCAGATACCATTTTTTGAATTCATATGTCGATGCCTTAGTTCACAATTGCACTAACTACAAAATTGGCAATTTTGAGTTTTAAAGTTTTTTAAAGTTTGGACGTGGACAGTACGAAAACAAAGTAAAATAATAAAGCAATTATTTAGTATAACCATAACATAAAAAAAATAGCTAACAAACACACAACCCCAAATTTAATACATTTGTGCACTAATATTGATTATGTTGACAGGCATTAAGTGAAAAACTCAAAAATATTTATTAGTTTTAGTCGGTTCAAGGTCCAAGAAGAAGGATAATAATATGTATGGGTAATGGCATTAAATATACAATTAATAATAAACCAGTGATCCATATGGATAATGTTTATTTTTTGATTTTCAGCCACTGTACTGGCTCATTTTTAGGGTTCTGTACCCAAAGGGTAAAACGGGAACCCTATTATAGGCTCCGCCGTCTGCCTATCTGTCTGTCCATCTGTCACCAGGCTGTATCTCATGAACCGTGATATTTACACAGTTTAAATTTTGACGTATTGGTCCACATTGGGCACCCGCTTAAATGGCACCTGAGCAAATGGCACCTGAGGTATTCCACTTACGGCACCTATCGACATTTTTGCGCAGCTGCCATTAGTTGAATAATTTGTTATTTAAAATTTTATTCTACAAATGGCACCTACGGATCAGTACGTACTAGTGTTGGGACGATTTTTTTCTTTTTTAGGACCTCAAAATCAAAAAATCGATTAAAATCAGTGGAGAGTTTAATAAATTTGAAAATTCTTTTACCCATAGAAAGCCACGTTATTTGTGAGTGTCATAGGCTATATATTAATCCGAAAAATTAAAAGACTTTCCGCCCAACGAAGTGGGCATGGGTCAGCTAGTTTTAAATAAATTAAGTAAAATCATTATTTTTATATGTAATTATAGTAGCTAAAAACAATGTGTAAATAAATACAATATTTATTTATAAAAGCTGAAGGAAAAAACCTTTGTCATTGACAACCGATTTCCGATAACCGGATTCTTTCCTTTTTTCTATAAATCTAATAACAGTATAATCACATCCTGTATCCGCCATTATATACAGGATGAGTCCGATATCCGAACACGCGTAGTCAAGGATGATACCTACATGCTTTCTACAAATAAATATATGTATATTGGATTAGGCATTTTGATTTCTTATTTTTCAAAGAAATCATGAGAATAACAGGAAGTCAAAGTATTATTTCAGTAAGTATTGTTATGATTATTACTTGCTCGTTCATTATTAATTTACCTTTACTTAACATTTTTTTTTTACCTGACTACGGCAAAGCCTAAGAAGGCTTATGATTTTAACAGGCTATGTATGTTCATCTGTTCCCTTGTAACTCTTAAACTCCTCATAATATTTTGATAAATAAGGTATCGTTGGAAGTGTCGTGCTGTTCCGCGGGATATAGGTTATATTTTTTTGTGGTTTATTAAATATAACCAGGTTATGAGACTAATAATCAATTTTAATCTAACCTGATTTTTTATGTGATAATTATTTTTAAACTTATAATAGTGTTTATTGCACTTTAAAAAGGCAACATAAGCTATATTCGTTACATAAAATCCAAGATGGCGGCTTATAGCGGATGTAAAGTGACACCAAAGGTTTTTTTTTTTATTATTATTTCGAGTTTGGTTTTTAATGAAAGGTCTTCAAGAGTGCTTTCTGAAAATATATTGTTTATACATAAACTCCAAATTTTACTGTAGAATTTTCCCAAATCAACAGTGAGTACGTTTACCTACCCTCAATAATCCCAAACCCTAAAATAATTGAAATAATAATTACAGTTACAAACTAAAACCTAATTAAGACAAAAACGCCAACTAAAAAGGTATAAACAAAACATCATAGACAGACAAATTAGAAATCGGTTCCCTGATGATGAATGTATGTACCTTTTTTTTGCACATATCATTCCACCTTCGCAGGTTATTGGAAGTCAGAACCCATTTTTGTCATTAGCTGGAACACGGATAGATCTGTGATGAGATGCAATCCTATCGCACTCCAAATATGTTGTTTTTTTTGGAAAATAAACGGTTAAGTACGCATTACAATGTTATGGTATAGAACTTAAAACTAAGATGGGAGATAAACGCATAACCAACATCATTTTCCACATAATATAAAAAAAAAGTTAAACAAACACGAACATGTTGTGGAAATGTGTTACTGGAAGTTATTGTCAAAAGTGTTAAAGTATTTTCGACGTCGACTATACAATTTCTTTTCCGTCCCTCGCCGATGCCAAAAAGGTCTCAAAAAAAAAAAAAATTTTACAAAAACTTTCACTTTCTAACTTTCACTTTGTAGTGTTATTTTTGGTAGTCGGTTCTTATTTTTAACCGACTTCCAAAAAGGAGGAGGTTATATGTTCGGCTGTATGTTTTTTTTTTATGTATGTTCAGCGATTACTCCGTCAATTGTTGACAGATTTTGAAAATTCTTTTTTTGTTTGGAAGGGTATGCTCCCGAGGTGGTTCCATTGCCACCAAATCATCATCTGATGAGGGGATCCCATGGAAATCGAGGGAAATCCTCAAATTTTATAGGCATACCTATAGCGATTTGAGTATTTTTTATAGTAAACTCGTGCATTTGCTCTCGGAAAGCACCATTTGGTGAAGTGGAACTGATGATGAAGACCACTGATCGCCACCGGAACTAATTAATAATAAATATTTCACCGTTGCGATTCGACTAGGCACTTGGTTGATAAGCAATTTATGCTCGTCAAAATGCATATGGTAAAGTCACCATCAGTTCTCCTGGTTCTTACCAGGAGAACTCCTCAACAATTAACGCCCCTGCATCGGGAATACCAATATTTTGTAAAAGGTGATGAGCATTTGACATTAGGCTATTGTTAATTAGATAAATTACAAACCAACCCACTAAAAAGTGAAAAATTAAAACTTTTTACAAAAAAAAAATCAACTGACTTCCAAAAAAAACACTACAAAGTGAAAAATAACTTTAATTTCGGAAGTCGGTGTCTTTGGATCTGTATTTTAGTTTTTTGACACCGACTTACGGAATTAAAGTTATTTTTCACTTTGTAGTGTTTTTTTTGGAAGTCAGTTGATTTTTTTTTTGTAAAAAGTTTTTTATTTTTCACTTTTTAGTGGGTCAGTTTTGAATGTATCTAAGTTACAATAGCCTAATGTTAACTGCTCATCACCATTTACAAAATATTGCTTTTCCCGATGCTGGGACGTTGATTGTTTAGGAATTCTCCTGGTAAGAACAAGGCAAACTGCCACTCACCATATGCATAGTGACGAGCATAAATTGCTTAATCGCAACCCGTTAAATAGGGGTACTCATTATTACATTGTTCCGGTGGCCATATGTGGTCTCCACCATCAGTTTCACTTCACAAAATGGTGGTTTCCGAGAGCAAATGCACGAGTTACTATAAAAAATACCCAAATCGCTATAGGTTTGCCTATAAAATTTGAGGGTTTCCTTCGATTTCCATGGGATCGCCTCATCTGATTCTGATTTGGTGGCAATGGGACCACCTCGGAAGTATACCCTTACAAACAAAAAAAGAACTTTCAAAATCGGTCCATAATTAACGGAGTAATCGCGTAACAAACATACAAAAAAAAAACATTCCGCCGAATTGAGAACCTCCTCCTTTTTGGAAGTCGGTTAATAAATAAAATTAATGCCAGAGATCGTCAAGCAAAATAAAAACAAAATAAAAATAATGCGAGATTTCTAAATTCTAAATAAATAAAAGAATAAGAAAATAACCTTGAACCCACTAATCAAGCTT
Source organism: Tiliacea citrago (assembly GCA_963921375.1). Taxonomy (NCBI): domain Eukaryota; kingdom Metazoa; phylum Arthropoda; class Insecta; order Lepidoptera; family Noctuidae; genus Tiliacea; species Tiliacea citrago. The sequence goes on from OY992801.1 coordinate 5,042,700, forward strand.
AAATTTTAATTTACCAATTAACATTTTATTAGCCTTCGTAAACAGAACTGAAATTAATTAATAACTCAATTACAACAAAACAAAGTCCCTCCGCCGCACCACATCTGTCTGTCTGAACGCGATAAACTCAGAAACTACCGAACGGGTTTTCATACGGTTTTCACCAATGGAGGGAGTTATTCATGAGGAAGATTTAAGTATAAGATTCACTAGCACTACGCTCGCCACTTCGTCTGCGTGTATTTCGTTCTTAGCCTACAAAGTTCAATACTCTCTCCGTCCCGTTTAAAAGATAGTTTCCTCAAGGCGATACCAAAATAAATTGGGGGCTTTTTCGAAACCATTTATTTCACTATTACATCATGTATGGATTTAATTTTTGGATAACTATTTATTGACTATTTGGATAATACTCTGACTGAAGGAAAACGCAATTGGGTTAAATTTCGTCAATATAATTTAATTCCGAAAAGACCTCTATTTTTCAATTTTTTTCCTGTAATTCTAAAATCCTAAGTGATTTCATTGCAAAATTACATTCAAAATGTGCGCATTAGGTAACTGAAAACTCTGGCTGAAGTTTTTTGTGATACATAGCTTAATTTATTTTTAAACAATTTTTATTTGGTTTGGCGCCATAACGTTGTTGTATTTTGATTCCAGCGCATTGTTGCGGTCTCTTTTTTCGCATGTAGAAGTAATTGACTCCGTCACTTTCATAAGGCCGTCCAGTTCGCTATGATTTATTTTTTACGTATCACCTTAAAGGGGATGATTTAGGGGGATACGCTAAGATAGCCCGCGAAATTAAAAATTTCTTACGTTTTTTGCAATTTGCAGGTCAGTTACAGGTTGTATGTTGATGTAAATATGAGTCGCGGACGTAACAAATATGGCATTACAAAATTATTATCATTAGAATCAGTAATACAACTTACTCTCTTCATAGAAAACTATTGAATGACTTTTCTATGCAAATTTTTGACACCTTGGACTACATTATTGCAATTATCGTAGAGATCTCTAATTTCTTGAAAATAAAATACTACCCATGTTACTTACTAATAATGTAGCTTTCTATAGGTGAAATATTTTTTTAAATCAGTTAAGTAGTTTTGAGTTCATCCATTACAAACAAACAAACAAAAAATCAAATCGTTTCTCTTTAAAGTATTAGTAGAGATTTAGATTTTGTGTACGATGTTTTATCAGCGCTAATAACCGTGCAAAGCGCGTCAAAATCGGTTAAACGGGCTGTAAAAAAGTTTAGTTCAATTTCTAATCTTATTTCAAATAAGAGTATATATGAATACCGCTGTTGGATTTTCAACTTTCGGCGCTCAGCCGAAGCACTTATATGTAGGGATCAATGTAGATGTCGCCAAGTGTAAGTGAAATCGAGCTTATCATAGCCTGTGATACAGGTTTAACCTAGTACAGGCATCTAACATTACAATACCTTTGCAAATTATTTGATTTTATGTTGATATTTTACCAAGTTGTGTAGTTTTTAGGGTTCCGTACCCAACGGGTAAAACGGGAACCCTATTACTAAGGCTCCGCCATCTGTCTGTCTGTCCGTCTGTCACCAGGCTATATCTCATGAACCGTGATAGTTAGACAGTTGAAATGTTCACAGATGATGTATTTCTGTTGCCGCTATAACAACAAATACAAAAAAACGGAATAAAATAAATATTTAAGGGGGCTCTCATACAACAAACGTGATTTTTTTGCTAGTTTTAACTCGATATTGATAACGGCAACAGGTAGACGCTTGAAATATTCACAGAATGTTTAGTTATATATTCACTTTAAAAATAAATAATTAAATTAAAATATAACAAATATTTAAAGGGGGCTCCCATACAACAAACGTGATTTTTTTGCCGTTTTTATAGATAATGGTACGGAACCCTTAGTGCGCGAGTCCGACTCGCACTTGGCCGATTTTTACCACCTCTCGTCTGAAAGATGCGGAAGCTTATGGTTTTTTACGAAAAAAACAATTCTACTTACGTGTAAATGAAAATCACTTTAATGATGTGCCACACAAGGTCGCTATTCGAAGACCAAGTCGCAATGCACTGAACCAGGTACTCTAACTCGAAGCGAAGGGGTACTGACTTCTCAATTGTCAGGACGATCAGCTCTGGGGCATCTGTTGGCAATAAAATAATGATTAATTCCTGAGACATACACCAAAAAACGTTGTGAGGAAACCTGGACTTATAATCAGCTAGCTTTTGTCCGCGGCTACGCCCGTGGCTGTTGGAAATTATCCCACGGAACGTACTACCTGGATAAAAGGTAATCTATGCCCTAACTCAGGTCATGGTCTACCCGTGTGCCAAAGAAGAATGCCGTCCAATATATGGTGCCCTGCATTACACAAAAAGTCCGCTATCACAAACTAATGTTTGGAAGATAATTCAATGCTCTTCCTACATTTTATCTTTTTGCAAGTATTGGTATTTATTTGATACTTAATATTTTGAGAACCTAAGTTCGAGAAAAAGTGCCACGACGCTCCGCGACACTCCACGACATGTTGCACGACTTTTTCCTCTCGTCGTGATAAATGATAATTATAAATGATTTTTATTTCTGTAAGTAGGTTTCTAAAAACATTTTTACATGTCAATCATATTTTAAAAACTAGATGAAGGCGGTGTTTCCTACCTGACTACTCTGACAAGAAAGGCTGAAACAAACTCAGAGACATCTGGTACTCGTGACTACATGGCTTAAGGTATTTAAAAAATTAAAAACTTACATTGTTATCTCAGTGTCAAGGTTCGAAATACAAAAATTGGCTGAATGGTTTAAGCTTGGACCAAAATTAGAACTCATTTTATAATAAGACAGAGAAAGTTCTATGTTTTCACCGTAATACGCCAATTTGTTCGCAAAAAAATGAAAGTGAGTAGACGGCTAACACCTAAATCTATTATGAACTCCTGAATTCCAAACTAGGTAAAAACCTGTAACTTTTAAATCAGAGTACTCTTCTGTGATAAATTAGGTATAAAAACTTACAAATCTCATACATGACAATTCCAAAATTAAATAACTTACCGTGTCACTTTCTGATAAGTACGTTCCGTTAGATAAAGACAGAATTAGTTTTAATGGGGAATTAAATTTAATGGACTTACGTGCAACAGGCGGTAAGACTATGAAAGATGGTAATAAAGTCTAAAACTTGACGGGTGAGTGATGTAAGTGAATGTGTGTAGTGTGGATGTAGGGTGTGAATGTGTGTGGTGTGTGTAGTGTAGGTATAGGGAGTGAATATTTGTGGTGAGTGTAGTGTAGTAGGTATGGGATGTGAGTGTCTACACGAACGTGTAGGTGTGCTTTCGGTATGTTAATTCAATTTTAAAATATCCAGTGTTATTTCCGTATTGATATAATCAAGGCTTATTTACCATTTGGTGACCACTATGTTCTATGTTAGAGGGTATGGTTTCCGCACTTAGTCCTTCATGTGGACCATTGTGCGTGGGCCATGGCGGCCATCAGTGGTTTATTCCAACCAGCCCACCTCCCTCCAGAAGCTGATTAGGTCTTCTGGTCTGCATAGGATATCTGTGAAGGATCTGGGTGACGCCTGTGCAGTCAAAGAGCACATGCGCAACGGTCGGTGACCACTATTTTACATTGTTGTTTAGTAGGGGTAAGGATATATTTTAATGATTGAACACGCCGAGAATTTAACTCAAATTAACTACAGATATTGAACTAAGCTCCTTACTAATTAATTACCCTAAAATATTCTGTTAAATCAATTTCAAACAAATCAAAGTAATTGGCATTTTCGTAAACGCTCCAGGAAATTCCCGAAAACAATTTAACATCTACCAAGTTGAGGCATTTCGGGAAAGTTTGTATTTACCATCAAAAACTTGGCTCTTGATCCACTTGTATTTAGAAAGTTTTAAGTTCACGTTTTTGAGGCTTACCTGGGCTATTAAAATGATTAATTATCCTAAAAAGAGCAATGGAGCGCAGTATACGAGGCGTTAAATTCACTGATCGTGTTCGAAACACAATACTGCGCTCCAAAACAAAGATAGCTGACGTGGCTCAAAAGGGCAGGACATGTCTGACCAACTGTGGGCCCAAATGGCACAGAATTGGTGCCCTGAGACAGCGACGGAGTCGCGGCAGACCACGTAGGAGATGGCGGGACGAACTGGATAGGTTTCGTCAATAATGGAAGGAGGCCGCGCGGGCTCGAGAAAGATGGAAGGAGTGGAGAGAGGCCTTTGCCCAGCAGTGGGACAGCGTATGCTAGAGGAAATAAAAAAAACCTATAATGTTTGCACTGCTAGTACACAGGCCTCCTCTCTGTGAGAAGGAGCGGGCTGTAATCCACCACGCAGGCACCATGAATGTGAATGTGTATTTCTACAATCACTTCAAACCAGATTGACATATTCCCCCTTATTACAAAATAAGGTTTATCTTCAGACCCAGGTTTAAAACATGGAGCCATTATGGAATTTCGAACTTTATTCCGACTATGGTAAAGTTCCTAAACACAAAACTGACAACTTAGTACCGAACTATGTTTTCATTTTTGTATTAAATATAAAGAACGGTATTTCAATCACTGTTACGTTCTTATTATAAAAACTGGCTGCATGGTTTAAGCCATGTCAAAATATAAATCTTGGTTTGAGTAAGTTTTTCGGTTGCTTGTCAGTGGCATACATTTTAGACTTTCCACCTTTGTCATCGCTGATAATAATTATTTCACTGTGTAGGCCCTCAGGTCATCACAATATTTTTTGAGCGATCCCAAACTACTCGTTTGCATGTCATAAAAAATGCATTTTGTTATGCATCGGGAAAGACCCGTAATGCGAAGGTGAGAGGACTGTATCACTAGCCACGTTTATCTAATACTTTATCAGTACACTAATGTGACAGGTGAAAAGGTGGGAGAATGATCTGCCAACAGGTTGGCGAAGAATAACTCTGGTCAAGAATAAGTGGAAGGAGATAGAGGAGGTCTATGTTGCAAGATAGTCTGACCTGGTAGCTGATTAGTTTATAAGAACTTGATGTACAAAGGGTCAGAGAAAATAAAGGTTATTTTTATTTATTGTTTTATGCGAATGTATTCAATTGGTAATGAAAAAAGTGTGTACTTAGTACTTATCAATTTTACACATTGGACTACTTTCAAAACTGTTCGCGTTATCACCCATTCAGAGATACGTAACCTTTTAATTTGCAGAAATATCAGAAGCCCTGAAAGCGGTACATACTCGTATCTTTCATGCTCATTCATTTAACATTCAAGTGGATTTCATTTAGCAACTTATGTACAGCGCAGCGAGTTTTAAAGTATAGTATGTTCCAATATTATCTAACAAAATGTAAACATAAGGATCAGAAAACTTAACTTAAAGAATAAACAAAAAAATAATAATAAGTAAGTACTAAAAACCGAAGTTCTAAATAGAACTATATTTTTCATTTGACAAATTGAGGTTATGTTACATGATTTTTCAATTACAATAAAATAATAATAATCAAACTATATTTTTTGGAAAAAGTCGTGAGATTGAAGGTTACAGATGACTTACGTACGAATTTAACCTGAACAGGTTTTGTTGACAATCTCATCAGATATTTTGGAACAGACCATAGGTACCTACCCAATGTGGAATAAATTATAAGATGAATACGAAGAATGAACGTAAATTAGTTAAGGATCTGTGAACATGTTGAATGAACATCAGCGTAAGCCGTAAATGTGAATATTCAAGTGAACTGAATTAATTACAGACTGTCATTCAATTTCAGAATTGCATCTTAAATTTGAGCAGATTTATGAGTAGTTAGTTTTTTTTTTTTTGGAAGTGTAATTGTCTATGAAGTTCTCTTTAAAACAAAGTCGATTTTCATGTCTGTATGTGTGACCGCGTTGTTCTATTGATCTGCCTAACGGATTTTGATGCATTTTTTGCACTTCTTCACCAATAATTCACACAACATCACGCTTGTATTCCCCGAAGGGTTAGGCAGAGGTGCATCCACATGAAGGTTTCTGTGAATCCCGATATTTTGTCATGTCACCAAATTAGTAGATCGCACCCGTGCGACCCAACCGTTACATTATAGTATATTTTCATACCTAAAAGTATTACCTATTTGTTAGATGTAGGTAGGTACGTATATAAAACTTACTCATTTTAAAACAAACAAATTACAATACAAAAGACCAGCGTTGGACAAACCTTTTTTAGGGTTCCGTACCCAAAGGGTAAAACGGGAACCCTATTACTAAGGCTCCGCCGTCTGTCTGTCTGTCCGTCTGTCACCAGGCTGTATCTCATGACGTGATAGTTAGACAGTTGAAATTTTCACAGATGATGTATTTCTGTTGCCGCTTTAGCAACAAATACTAAAAACCATAATAACATAAATATTTAAGGGAGCTCCCATACAACAAACATGATTTTGGTCGTTTTTGCTCGATATTGATAACGGTAACAGTTAGACACTTGAAATATGCACAGAATATTTAGTTATATATTCACTTTAAAAATAAATAATTAAATTAAAATAAAACAAATATTTAAGGGGGTTCCCATACAACAACTGTGATTTTTTTGCCATTGTTATAGATAATGGTACGGAACCCTTCGTGCGCGAGTCCGACTCGCACTTGGCCAGTTTTTTTTTGTATTTTACCCACATACCGAATAGGTTACAAAATTAAATATTACATCACAAAAGAACTCAAGTACCTACGAAAGCGGTAGATATGGACTATTATTTTCTCGTTGCCCTATTATAAGCTGTAGATAAATACCGCTGTTATACGTGTGATAACATCTGTTTTAGTGTATGTCGTCATAGGCTTAAATAAAAATGAAAACACTAAAACCCGAATCCAGGACAACGAAATAATGGGCACGTCACATTTGCGGCAGTACGTTCATTGAGGAGTGGCTAGAGAGGCGCCACAGCGGCGTCCTCACGTTCCGCCTGACGCTGGTACTGGGGGCCAAGTCTGCTATTTTCAATGATTGGTCATTATAACGACCATACTAAGGCAACGCCATGACCATTGTGCCAATAGTTTGTAACCTCCTAAATTCATAAAGGCGTGACGTCAAAATTATAGGAGCTTGTCAGTACGAGATTAACAAATACAGACAATTTTTCTAATGGAGTATCTGTGGCACGTCATTGGAAAATCATAAAGACGCCTTTCAATTAGGAGATTAGCAAAACTGTCAAACTCTACAACTACGGTGCCAATGATCGGCCATTCGGACAGAATTGCGGTAGCAGACTTGGCCCCCTGACCGGACACGGTTGTTTCAATAGGTTCCTGGCCACCGTAGGCGCGGGCTTGCGGACGGTGAGCAATCGGCCGAAGAATTATAACCATTAGAATCATTATATCTATCTAAGTTAAACTTGTTGCCCAATGTCATGATTTCATGAAAAAGGCAATCAATGGAACAAATCTAACTTAGTGAGATATAATATAATTCTGTAAATACATATTAGGGGAAAAAGTCTTTTCGCATTATAGTATGTATGAACTTGTAATAAAATCTCTTTGGCTATACTATTTGTATCTGGCTGGTTTCGGTATCATTGAAAGTTTACATTTTAAAGAACATAATTCCAAATTCAAATTAGGAAAATGTGTGATTTTCATTTGTTTTTCGTACTGTCAAGATGAGTGAATCTAATGAAGAAATTCGATACATTTTAAAATTTTACTACAAAAAAGGTAAAAATGCAACGCAAGCCGCGAAAAAAAATTGCGATGTTTATGGACCTAGTGCAGTGTCTGTGACAGTAGCACAAATTTGGTTTAAGCGTTTTCAATCCGGAAATTTTGATGTCAAAGATGCACGTCGCTCTGGTCTACGTACGGTATTACGGATTGATGATATCAGTAGTTACGACGTAGCTGAAGAACTGGGAATTGACCACAAAACACTTTTGGCACATTTGAAAAATCTGGGTACACAAAAAAGCTCGATATTTGGGTACCTCACGAGCTCACTGAAAGAAACCTAATGAACCGTGTACTCATTTGTGATTCTTTATTACGACGTAATGAAACCGAACCATTTTTGAAAAAGCTGATAACTGGTGATGAAAAGTGGATCACGTACATGAACGTGCAAAAAAGGTCGTGGTCAAAGGCCGGTCAGGCTTCACACACAGACTGTGGCGAAACCCGGGTTAACTCGCAACATGGGGATGCCGTGTGTGTGGTGGGATTGGAAGGGCATTATTCATTATGAGCTGTTACCACCAGGCATGACCATCGATTCTGAATTCTACTGCGAACAACTGATGAGATTAAAGCAAGAAGTTGAGAGAAAGCGGCCGGGATTAATCAACAGAAGGGGTGTGGTTTTTCATCATGATAACGCTAGACCTCACACATCTTTAGCCACTCAGCAAAAATTAAGAGAGTTTGGCTGGGAGGTGTTAATGCATCCGCCGTATAGTCCTGACCTTGCACCTTCAGATTTCCACCTGTTTCGGTCTCTTCAGAAATCTTTAGGCAGTGTCAGGTTAACATCACGAGAGGCCTGCCAAAACCGCTTGTCGCGGTATTTTGAACAGAAGTCCCAAAATTTCTATAGCAATGGGATCATGTCCCTACCTACAAGATGGCAAAAAGTTATCGAACAAAATGGTACCTACATACTTTAGTTAAATGTAAATAAACTATATTAAAAAATGCGAAGAAACTTTTTCCCCAACCTATTATCTGTTACAGTCGCGAATCATATTTTGATCAACGTACAACCTGACACTGACCTGCAAATAGAAAAAACCTAAGAAAATTTGAAATTCGCGGGCTAGAGCTGCGGATCCACCTTAAGGCTCCTACGGACTAGTTCGATATAGCGGGTGTGACAACAGTCGCGCTGGCTGACGCGCCCGCGATATCGCACCAGTCTACGAGCGGCCTTTATTTGCGTCCTCGTTCATAATTACATTTCTCTCTTAATCACACCCCATTTCAAATTCACCAGATAATTGGGATTTTGCGGGCTACAGCTACGGATCCACCTTAACTATACTCCATTTGAAATAAGATTAGAAATTTAAATAAACTTTTTTACAGTCCGTTCAACCGATTTTGACTTTTATTCCGTAATTACAGGATGGCATTAAAAGCAAAAACGTGGTTACAATATTACAGCTGCCATTTGGTATGCCACCAACGCAATAGAAGTCAAAATCGGTTGAATGGACTGTAAAAAAGTTTATTTAAATGTCTAATCTTATTTCAAATGGAGTATAGTTAGTGATTGGACGCGTCGTCTACGGACCGCCATTGAAATACAATTGCTGTGACTTTCTGGCTACTCATTGGTTTGAGTTTGTAACACCTTACTTTTGAGTGGCGTTGTGGACGATGGGCCTTACTTAATGATGTATATCATTTTTCCATTCGCTTTCTGTGGGAGTGATTTCGCGAAAAAGGACGGAAGTGTGTAACAGGAAGAGACAGCTTGAGCATGGAATACGTAACTACTTTTTTAATAGCATGGAATTAGTGTTCTCATGGAATAAATAAGTAATATATAGATTGATACTATGTACAAAGTAGCGTAGTTAGGTTAACTTTTGACCAATGGGCTACCACTCGGGAGATGCGTGCGACAACGCTCTCCTGCTCCCGTTACCTTACACGAGTTAAGGAATGCGCTAGTGGAAGAATGGGCAATTATAGACCAAAATCGTATTAAAAATTTGGTTTACAGCATGCCACATCGTCTTAATGATACGGGCTCGTGGAGGAAATACAAAATATTAAATTGACAAAAATCCTTTATTTATTAAAAAGTGTATTTTAGTTGTCATAAGTTAGAAGCAAAATTTTCTTATTTTTTAGAACCTATTTAATTAAAGTTATAAAGTGCACAAAACGTGTTACACATTTTCTTATATAAATGTTAATCAGTCATCTACAATATACTATAGTTTCGCAAATTAGTCTGTATGTATTTAAGAAACTATCACGCCATTTATTAGCGACCCGGAATTTTTGCGATCCAGTGTAGTTAGTGAGATTCATAGAACATAATAGAATACTCTTTATGTACACCATACGAATTACAGATATAAATTACATAGGGTGACACAATAGGCGGTCTTATCGATCGTTCGGTCCATGTAAAGATAGACAATACTGCAGGTAGTCTGTGGTGTACCATTTAAATATACAATAAATACATACATACAATAATGCATATACTTATATATAGACCTGCGTTTCTGGACATCAGGACAAATTTTCCGTTCTCATTATGTGTATTCATGTAGACATTGTAGATAATGCACATGGCATTATCTACAATGTCTACATGAATATTTTTGCCGCATCAGTGAGCAAAATATGTAAAAAACTCTGTAGTGCTAAAGTGAATGCATGACTCGTTTCGCATGTTATTCGCATCACTCAGAGGGTGCACGAACGCGCGGAGTAAATGTAACGAATATTCAATCGATTTTATAAAATTTTAAATGCTCGTGTCGCACATAGGTTCCTTAGTTTTAAAGATAAATGATTTTAATTTCTAACAGTAGGTTTTTAAAAACACTTTTATACGTCACTCATAATTTAAATTTTAAAAGAGGTTGGCGTTTCCTAACTGACTACTCTGAGAAGAAAGGCCGAAACAAACTCAGAGGTCACAGTCTCTTTTAAAGTCCAGACATAATCTTGGTCAGGTCATGTGAAGGCCATGTAGATTGGTGTCTGAAATGGTCTTTTGAGGAAAGAACCACACAGATTGAGTGGACCTGACCAGTCAGTGCACGCATTTGTTAGTAATCGTGCAGCTAACTCAGAACTTAAGGCGCTCAACGATGCGAGGATCAATACCAAAGAAAGGACATTTGGGTAGGCCGCATAAATGACTCAAACTGCCAGACCATGATTAATACTAACAAAGAAAAAAAAAGCAAGAGTTCACATTCACAAATTTATAGCTGCGTCCCACAGTTTCACCCGCATGAGTACAGACCCCGTGGAAATATCGGGATAAAAGTATCCTATGTTCTAATCTAACCCCAGCAGGCTTAGCATGAGAACCGTTGAGAAGCGTTTTGTCGACGGAAGAGTAGACAAAAATTACGTTTCCATGTAGACAGTTGACAGTTTTCTACCGAAAAATGTAGACAAGCTGTTACTATTCTACAGTAGACTAGAAATTGAATGCGTCATGCTAAACCTGCAGGGCCCCACGACGCTTCATATTATGAACTAGCTTACATTGGGTGTTTTTATGAGATTGAAGAGAATTTACAATAATTTAGAATATTAGAAGAAAACAATACTGTAAATAAGATAAAAAACAACGTAACGTAATTAAAATATCATAAATTCATGTTCTCACACACTATTGTTTACATTTCTTTTTCATTTCTCCTTTCGCAGGTCTGCTGGAAGAAATTTCTTAAGAAATAAGAAGTACATTTGTACTTAGTATATATGTTACGGCTAATACCCGAAGTGCGGCTACACCTAGTTTTAGCCGGTTAGAACTAGGTGTAGCCACTTACTCTTGGTTAAACCTAGTACGAGCCGATTGTTTTCGGGTAAAACTAGGTCTAGCCTTCATCATGCCGGCTACAACTAGGTCCAGCCATTCCCTGTTGGATAAAACTAGATGCAAACAAGTTTACTTTATAAAAGTGTGATTTATATTTTGGTAACTGAATTTACCAACAATAGAGGGGATTTGGCGCTCGGCGGCCGCTACCGCGGCACGCTCGCTTCGCTCGCTCGCCTTCGCTTGTTAATGGTTACTGTTCTAACCTAACCTAACCCAAATGATTCAATAACAGTAGATGACTTTGCAGAGGCGCGTGCCTTGCTATGCCCTCCACCCCGCGCCGCTGCTGCAGATGCTGTGAGTCATGAGTGTGACGCGGGGCGGAAGGCTTGGCGGGACACGCATCTAAGTTTTATCCAACAGGGATTGTCTGGACCTAGTTCTAGCCGGAATGATATCGGATAGACCTAATTTTATCCAACAGGGAATGGCTGGACCTAGTTGTAGCCGGCATGATGAAGGCTAGACCTAGTTTTAACCGAAAACAATCGGCTCGTACTAGGTTTAACCAAGAGTAAGTGGCTACACCTAGTTCTAACCGGCTAAAACTAGGTGTAGCCGCACTTCGGGTATTAGCCGTAACATATAAATATTAAAATAAATAAACATAACGATAATATAAACTTTCCAGAGTGGATTTGACTATGTGTTGGGTGCATGTGTAAGTAATTTGATTTGTGTAGTAATGCGTTTGTAGTTGTATGTGAGATATTGTGTAAGAAGTGAACAAAGGCAACTAACAAAATGTATTTATAAAGCAGAGGTGAGTGGAAACGCCGGCAGGGGACGCCATTTTTTTTTTGTTTGGGAAATTATCAAATAACTTCTCCCGCTCTTGGTGGAGCGGGAGGGCGTGTCAGACTTTTACTGACTAAAACCCACCCGTGTTATTTCAGATGCCTGTGTGCCAGGGCCACGATATCCTTTTCGGACAAACTCGCAACCCTGGCAGGCATTGGCCCTACCGGACCCCGTCAGTTGGTGCTGACATCACTTTGAGACGCGCGTGGAACATAACGCGCCGTCGATCCAGGCCTGGTCTTTATCGGACGGTTAGCTACCTATCGCTCACCGTCCGCAAGCCCGCGCATACGGTGGCCGGGAATCGGCTTGCGACTCCCGACGCCCGGAGTAACTCCTGCGGAGACTAGGGGCGTGAGGGCATGAATTTTGCCTCTCCCTCACGCGTTCCGCCTCCTCCTTTGCGAGAATTACTGCTTCGCAGAAGGAGGTGAAGGCCTCCCATGGACTCTTGCTCCGGACCCTTGCGCCCTAGGAGGACATAATATAGTGACTTAATTGGTAATATTCTTCAGAAAGGTCAGGTGCGTAGTATTCGCAACCGGCGTGCGTGTTTGACCAGATGTATGAACGTAGGCAACGCAAAAGGAGTATGTAAGGAGCGTAGCAGGTGCCGTTCTATAGTTTCTGCCGACCCCCATGGGAAAAAGGCGTGAGGTAATGTATGTAAGAATTGAACATTCAAAACATATTAATCAAAATAACACATAACATCACACCTGTATTTCCCGAAGGGTTAGGCAGAGGTGTACCTATAAATACACCCACATTTCGCCAGCTAAGTTCAAATTTAAAATACTTACTGAAAATAAGAGCCAAAGACCATATAACAAGAATGGCAGTCTTGGCGCGTCCCGTGGTGGACTTGAACTTGAGCGGGAAACAGATGGCGTACCAGCGGTCCACGGAGATGAACGTCAGCGTCAGCACCGACACCGTCACTGAGACTGACTGGAACAAGAGAGAGAAAGAAACTTAATTATAATAAACTAGTTTGCCCACGGCTTCGCCGGCGTGGAGGTCAGAAAGTGTCCCACGTAAACCAGCATTACATGACCCCTCTTACAAAGAAGAATAATGGAAGAGGGATCAGGTAATGCTGGTCACTGACTGTACTACCGGATTAAAAAGCATCCTATGTCCTAAGGTCTAGGTCATGGTGTACCCATGTGCCAAATTTCATGCAAATCCGTTCATCTATTTTGGCGTGAAAGCGCACAGAAACAAATAAACTCACTTTTGCATTTATAATATTAGTTAGGATCCTTCTTGTACAAGATGTATTAATTTAAAAAAACTCATCATTATGATCATGCTCTTGGTCATTGTACTTTTAATACTGAATCGGATTGGAATACGATCGAGATTGGAACTGATTTCAAGAATAAAGGCTCTTACTGGCTCGTGCGATATCGCGAAATTATGCAACTAGTGTCGCGTCGCGCCCGCGATATTGCACTAGTCCGTACGAGCCTTCGTGCGTGACAGGCACGATATCGTGGGTGCGAAAACTATATGAATATAATATAAAAACCGGCCAAGTGCGAGTCAAACTCGCGCACGAAGGGTTCCGTACCATTATCTAGAAAAATGGCAAAAAAATCACGTTTATTGTATGGGAGCCCCACTTAAATATTTGTTTTATTGTAATTTAATTATTTATTTTTAAAGTAAATATATAACTAAATATTCTGTGAATATTTCAAGCGTCTACCTGTTGCCATTATTTATATCGAGAAAAAACGAGCAAAAAAATCACGTTTGTTGTATGGGAGCCCCCTTAAATATTTATTTTATTCTGTTTTTTAGTATTTGTTGTTATAGCGGCAACAGAAATACATCATCTGTGAAAATTTCTTAGTTAGTTGTATTGCCGATTCTAATGATTATAATTCTGTAAAGCCATAATTGTTACGGCCGCAAATCATATTTAGATCAACATACAACCTGTTACTGACCTGCAAATTGCAAAAAACGTAATAAAATTTGAATTTCGAAAATTTCGTTTAAAGACCCTCTAAAAAACTGTTGCGCTTCTTAAGCACACTTTTTAAATTATTGAGCCTCTTTTCAACTCTCAGGCATTATCTCACAGTTGGTCGCTGTAACTAAGCTAGTGTACCCCGACATAACAGGTTATCATAATCAGACTATAATATTCCCACTGCTGGAACACAAGCCTCCTTTCGATGAGAAGGAGCCCACTCCTTGTAATCCACCACGCGGGCCCAGTGCAGGTTGGTGGATGTCATTATGTCTTCGAATTTTTGGTTCTGGGACATGCCAGTTTTCTCACGATGTTTTCCTTCATTGTATTGAGATTGGGGTAACAGTTACATCCAAGTTGGTCGCAGTTACTTAGCTATGTAGGACCAGGAATCAATTGAAGTTCAAAAAAAGAGGCGCAATCATTATCTATAATGAGGGGGCTCAACTCTATACCTAAAGTAATTAGGGAATCTAAATCACTTCCAACGTTTCAAGGGCTATTAGCACCATGTTCTGAATGGTGTTATTGTAAGTTTTTACTGTGTTTTATTTAACTTTAGTTTAATTATAACCCAGCTAAACCATCGCTTATCTTTGTCTTAATTATTATGTTTTTCCAAATAGAAGTGAATAATTGTATTCTTTTTGAGTGAAATAAATTGTCTTAAGGCCATCCCGACATACTTTTCATTCAAACGCTCGTACGTGATTATGGCGTTGTAACACATCTTTCTTTGAAATTTTGGAACTAATAGGTATCTTGTGCACTATATCTAGGTTTCTATGCAAGCAGAAAATAAATTTTTTGAAAAACTAATTCAGTATAAGCCTGCAAAAATCTGCTTTATTACACAAATTTTACCTGAACTTTGGCCATTCATAATGTACTCATAAATTGTAAATGTTAAGAATAAATTACGACAGAAACATTGCAAATGTAATGGAAATTCTAAATGACCAACATTTATTTCACAAACTGGTAAGGCTTACTCAAAAACACGTATTTCCTGGAACAAGTTTTATGAAATTTCCGCACATTATTTTTCTTTCAAAGTTATACCGTTCTCACTCGTTTGTTAATAGTTTTCACTTGCGCTGGATGAAACAACAAACTTTTCGACCATGCTCGCGTCGACGATAGACGGACCGGGAAGGCCCCTCTTAAAAATATCATTGAACATAGGCACTCACAGTGTTCAATGATATTTTTAAGAGCGCAAAATGGGAACTATTAGAGATTCGACTAAACACGTGAGACGTACGGTAATAAACGTTAAATACATGCCATTATTATGTACCCTAACTAATACCTATCAGAAACACCCGATATTAACACGTACAAGGTAATTATCGTTATGTGGGATAATATGAGATGTCTGCCACCCAGGTGAGTGGGTTTTGGATCAACAATATTAAAGTAGATAATACAATATACAACACTAGCTTCTGCCCGCGACTTCGTTCGCGTGGAAGTTAATTATAGAATAAAAAATATCTACGGCACTTGACGGTAGTGTTGCCTTCTATATAAGAGAAATATATTTTGTAATCGGATCAGTACTTACTTCGAGAGATTACCTCTTCCAATATCAAACTACCTACCCTTTCCCAAATATGTTGGGGTCAGCTTCCAGTCTAACCAGACACAGCTGAATACCAGTATTTTTTACATGGAGCGACTGCCTATCTGACCTCTACAACCCAGTAACTGGGTAATACGATACCCTTTGGTAAGACTTTTTGTCAGACTTTCGGACTTCTGACAACCTGTAACGACTGTCAAAGATCCACAAATGACAGCCGGGACCAACGCCTTAACGTGCTTTCCGATGCATGGAGGAGTCTCGGTATGTAAAGATTGTCACCCATCTACGGACCAAGCCCGGCAAGCGCAGCTTAACCTAATGGATCGACCTGTTATTACTTAGCCACGAGCTCCTCCAGATTACGTCTTCTAAATAAACAAATATTTTTACCTGTTTATAATACAAACTAATAATTAGGAACGACTGAAACCGAAGTCACTTGTCGATAAACAAGTTGCTGTTATTTAGGGTTCCGTCCTAAAGGGTAAAACGGGAACCCTATTACTAAGGCTCCACCGCCGCCGTCTGTTTGTCTGTCTATCTGTCTGTCTGTCCGTCTGTCACCAGGCTGTATCTCATGAACCGTGATAGTTGAAATTTTCAAAGATGATGTATTTCTGTTGCCGCTACATCAACAAATACTAAAAAACAGAATAAAATAAATATTTAAGGGGGCTCCCATACAACAAACGTGATATTTTTGCTCGTTTTTGCTCGATATTGATAACGGCAACAGGTAGACGCTTGAAATATTCACAGAATATTAAGTTATATATTAACTTTAAAAATAAATAATTAAATTCAAATAAAACAAATAATTAAGGGGGGCTCCCATACAACAAACGTGATTTTTTTGCCGTTTTTATAGATATATATGTACTTGGTCGGTTTTTTCGTATCAATTAACTGATCATAACTTTTAACAACATGATTACACATCAATTTTAACAGGCTTTAATACTACATAGGTACAAGATACGCAAAATAGTTGAACATCTATTAATAATTTAACCATGGTCCATTTTAACTACGTGTTCGAAACTTCCCGATTCAAACTTCCAAATCGGATCAGTAGTTCCGGAGATTACCCTCTATAAACAAACTCAAAAATGTTACCTCTTTACACGAATAATATAGATAAATTTTGATTTTGCGGGACGTAGTAAAATAATTGTATTATTATCTCTAATTTTATCTTTGTTTCTCTAATTTTATATGATTTTATCTAATTTGGCCAAATTGTATGTCAACTTTATTTTATGATTGTTTATGTAATTACTAATATTAATCGATAACTTTTATGTGTGGTGCAAACTGTAAATATATAATTTGGTTATTAATAAATAAATATTATATATTGAGCCAAATTACTTGTACCTACCTACCAATATTTTTTTGGATAAATATTTGTTTTCCTCAATGCGTTCTAAAAATGGATCTGAGAATTCCTTTGATATGATTAAAAGAATTTGGATGATTGTATACAACGTCAAATTAAGGAGTATTGTCTTTGTAATTTTCAGGAAAATGTTAATAAAAAATTATTTATGTTGGTGCTCGAACTTTTTTGGCATAATAGACCGTCCTGATTTTTTTAATTTTGTCATGTTTTCCTGTTACGACTTCCACATTTCACAAATTGGTTAACCCCTGATTGGTAGTGAATCTGTTAGTTCTGTTTTTAGATAAGGCTAAAGAATTTTCCCTTACCGACCCTTTTAAATACGTGACCAAAAATATGTCTAATATAAACAGAATTACGGAAGTATTTCATAATTAATTAATTTTAATGTACCCAGGATTTTGTAATCTCCTGATTTATAAGAGTATCCTTGTGCTTTCTTCCCCGTTCTTCTCCATAGAGATCTACGCTTTGGAATGGGAAACTAGCTTCTGCTATTCCAATTTAATTCCTTAGTTACTTTCGACTAAGTGACCGACTCTTTGACAATTCAAAAGTGCCTATAAATGGTTTAGTTGAAATAAATGCTTTTAGTTTGAGGACATACAGCTAACCATAAATTACCAATTACGGAATTTTCTCTTTACTGCAGCACGGTCCTTGCAGTTCACTGCAAGGACCGTGCTGCTCGCCAAACTTCATGCTAAAAGGTATACGGGATAGGCCATGACCTGGATCCGGACATTGGATAATTTCATATGAATCCTGGTAGTACGGAAGCTGCGGGCAAAAGCTGGTAATTAAATAAATAATATTATAAATTCGAAAACGAGTTTTTTGTAACCGGTATCGGATTAGAAATTGAACGAACGAACGAACTAATCGAATTAAACTTCCTTCATGTGGAACCTTGAATCCGTTCAATGGATTGAATAACTAAAGGATTCGGTCCCACCATTAGCGAGAAGTTATTTGGGCTTGAAGATTCTACAACGTTACAGTCGTTTTTACATTTTGTTTATAAAAAACACTTAACTGCATTAATATCTTTGAAAAGCTCTAGAAGGATTTCCAACATCCAATCTATATATCTCTGGATTGGCATACCTGCCTTAGTGACCTCTGTTCATAAACTCATCCTTATTAAAATCCCACTTTTATTCAATTTTGCTCGTGACTAAATGAAAATAACCGCACGGGCCGATAGCCATTACATTTCGAGACCCCTCCGTGCCTCAGAAAGCATGTTAAGCCGTTGGTCCCTGCTGTCATTCGTAGATCTTTGACAGCCATTACGCGTAGTTAAAAGCCCAAAAATCTGACAATCAGTCTTACCAAGTGATATCAATGTTACCCAGTAACTGAGTTGTGATGGTCAGATAGGGAGTCACTGCATGTAAAATACTGGTATTCAGCTGCATCTGATTAGACTGATAGCCGACCTTAACACGGTTGGGAAAAGGCTATAAGGCAGATTGATTCATTCAGTTCTATAATAATATCAATGTACTTTTTGAAGTGAAAACTTCTTAAGGCGCGTTGAGCACTTTTGGGTGAACAAAAATCATGGAACCGAACAGTCACCGAACGCTTTCCATGAGCTATATGTATACTGTGTATATATTATTATGTGTACTTTTTGGGTGAACAAAAAGCGTGAAAGTCGCGTCATCGTCACCGCACGCTTCTCTAATAGCTCGACGATACAATTCACAAGTTACTTAGTTTTTACTTCTATCGACAGTCCCCAAAGACTGCCCCACATGTTTTTTTTTTTGTAATTAAATTATTTATCTTAAGTCGCCTCAAGAAGTCGTCAGCGATGTGACAAGTGCCTTATGCTACGAATTTTACAAAAAGGGTTACATTTAATCATGCAGGAATTTGGTAAATACTTTGAGGGATAAATTGATGTGCATATAAATGTCTTTTACTATTTGGAGGAGCTCGTGGTTAAGTAATAGCAGCTGCACGGGTCGATCCACCAGGTTAAGCTACGGTTGCCGGGGTCGTTCCGTAGATGGGTGATCTTTATATACCAAGACTCCTTCGTGTCTCGGAAAGCACGTTAAGTCATTGGTCCCGGCTGTCATTTGTAGATCTTTGACAGTCGTTAAGGTTAAGTTCAGAAGCCCGAAAGTCTGACAACCAGTCTTACCAAGGGGTATCGTATTACCCAGTGGGTTGTGGAGGTCAGATAGGCAGTGGCTCCAAGTAAAATACTGGTGTTCAGCTGCTTCAGATTAGACTAGAAGCCGACCCAAACATAATGTTGAGGAAAGGCTGGGCAGGTTGATTGATTTAATAAACGTATTTTCTTTCTTTTTTTCTTTTTCTTTCTATTTGTCTTTACCAAATATTTGGGCTATATTTTATTGATTGTACATAAGTCACTATTTAAGGCGGAGATTTCTTGAAAATGGTAAAAAAGGTTGTTTTTTAAAGCAGTGGTACCTCTTAAATCGTAAATATTATTTTTTTAAACAAAAAAAGTATAATATTTTCAAGTCTAGTGCATACGGTGATGGAACTCAAAACATAATTAAACATAATTTAATACATCAAAAAAATCTTCAATAACAACTCTTAATTATTTTTAAAAGCAGTTTACCCCTTCGTTAACAGATTTTACTTGCATTTTTACGCCATACGTTGTGTCATGGCGCATCTCTTTCTTTTGTATGCAATCTGACAGTAACAGCGGTTTACCTGTTGTCAGCCCCTTAATGTCTCGGTGCACTTTGAAATTAAATAATTACAAGACTAGTTAAAGTAGTATTCTCTGACACATGTATAGTCGAATGTAAACTGGAAAAGCAGAACCACCTAATACAAGCAAATCTTTGCTTAAAAGGTGACTCCAAAGTTAACAACGTAATTTACATAAGTTGATGAAATAAACATTTTTATTTTGTTTGTCAAATCGTCTTGGTTTGAAAAAAATACACTGGCAGTCGTAGCATTCAGCAAATTCCTCTTTATCCCCCAAATTAATTAATCACATTTCACAGACCATTTATTATTTTAGAATGCAAATACTTATTGAGCATTATGAACATTTTGCCTTCATTCCATGTCAACTAGTGACTCGGCTTCACCGGAATTTATGCATTTTAAATTGCTGGTTTAAATATGAACATAAACTGATCCCCTAAAAACTAATTCACATGAATTTTTCAATTGATTGACCAAAATTTGTGCAATTGAAATTGTTTTTCAATATTTTTCAAATAATAATAATATGACGGACAAAAGTTTATAAGTGGTAGTCATAACCTAAAATCAGTCAGTACCGAGTTATAAAGATAATAAAAAAAATAAAAACTATTATTTATAGAGGTGATAAATAAGTAGTTTTTTTTTTAAAGCAGGTTTGGACAGCTTAGAGCTTATTTTTTACATAAAATTTCAAGTTCAGATAAGTATAATTATCATCTCGGACTGCATTTGTAGAAAATTCGTTGATCAATTCATTTTTGTGATAAGTTTTTCCAATGCTGACTAAGTTATCAAAGATGGCCGCGGTATAGAACCAAACGCACCACTTCCCGATGGTGATTTGGCCACTGTCCTTTTGAACAAGAGTTCCTAAGTACTCAGGAACGATTTGTGAAGAATCACACACCTTAAAAATAAGGGATGAAACTTTGTATGGAAGTTCATCATTTTTGCCGATGGGGAATACTCTCGTATCCCTACTAACACTCGTATTCAAGAAATATAACCTAACTAAAAACCAGACAGAGTCTAAAACAGACAGCAAGTTGGTTGCTTCTGTAAACGCAACCTCGATAAAAAAGGAATTCCTCGTATAAGCCAATGTTAAAAAACAAACTGTTTTCTACATCAGAATTACCTTGAGCACTTCTTTCCAAGAATCAAAAAGAAATAATAAACATTAATGAAAAAATTGCAGTAAATAGTTAAGGTAAGAAGAAGAAGTAGAGGAAAACAAGAAACTTTGAGAAAAGTTCACAATGAAATAAAATTATGATTTCCATCCTTTGAACTAAGATTTATGAAATGAAGGCGGCATTCAAAAGTACAAGTAGTTTGATTTTCATTACATAATAAATTCCAGATTGCAAAAGTTATAAAAAGAAAATCATAACTTTTGCAATCTGGAATTTAATTTGACTGTGTCTTTGACATCAGGTCGCAGCATTTACGTTGCCTTTTAGCGTCCGAGCCCACTCGACCCGCTTAGACTCGACCCGAAGAATAACCTGGATATTTCTGTTTTGATAGACATAAAAACGTCGATGTATAGTCAGACAGAAAAGTATCGATTTAATGCTTGCACCACAGAGAGTGTAAAATTTAAATAATGTTTGGATAAATAAATTAATAATTAAGTAAAATAAGTAGGTGCTTATCCTTTTGAGGGTTCCGTAGTCAACAAGGAACCCTTATAGTTTCGCCATGTCCGTCTGTGTCATGTCTGTCTGTCTATCTGTCCGTCTGTCCCCGGCTTAGCTTAGAGACTCTTAGTACTAGAAAGCTATAATTTGGCATGGGTTTACATATTAGTTACGCCGACAAGTCTTATACTAAAACCTTGAAAAAAAAATTTTTTAGGGTACCTCCTTTACACGTAAAGAGGGGATGATATTGTTTTTTATCGTCTATCCCATAGTGTGGTGTATCGTTGGATAGGCCGTTCAAAAATATTGTAAGTTTGTGAAAACCATTTTTCGATTCAGGGATCAGTTTGCGTAATATTAAGCTTTAAAGTAAAGTGCAAAATTTTGTTAGAGTCAAGTGCCCCCCCCCCCCCCCCCCCCCCCCCCTGCCAGCTAAATGGTTGACTGAGGATATGTGAAAAAATTCATGGCAGTAGTATATATAACGAAATTTTAAGGGAAACTATCACAGCTAAGTAGACCTTACAAGTTAACGAGTAATAGTCGACGAACTTAAATTTGCAGTTGGAGAATTGACCGTGACGTATATCGATGTATGGGAGAACATGTTTTTCAACTACAATGTTAAAATTGTTTTTGGGATGAATTCATCCCGACTCCGGAACCCTTCATTGCACTCAGCCGGTTTTTTAATATACTGTACTTTGTAGTAAAAATCACAGATTATTTTTAATTATCATTACAATCTTATATACCTAGTGGCACGCTAGAGGATCTTTCTATAGATAGCCTCTAGGCTATCTTTACTGACCGACCCCTTGACAATTCAAAAGTGCCTGTAATTGGTTCATTTAAAATAAATGGTTTGAGTTGAGTTTTTGAGTTTATAACTTTAACTGTCTTTATTATTATTTTCACTTCATTTGGAAGAATTTTGTGGGTCTGGGCCCATAACCTGATATATTTAATAAGTGAAAATAATTTGCAACGTTCTATTTATTTTGAAAGATTACCACAGACAATTGATAAAAGACGAAAACAAAAAGGTCTTCAATTTTTAACTACAACATTCCCGTTTTACTCTTTGGGTACGGAACCCTAAAAATGGCAAAAAAATCACGTTTGTTGTATGGGAGCCCCCCTTATATATTTGTTTTATTTTAATTTAATTTTTAAAGTAAATATAACTTAATATTCTGTGAATATTTCAAGAGTTTACCTGTTGCCGTTATCAATATCGAGCAAAAACGAGAAAAAAAATCACGTTTGTTGTATGGGAACCCCCTTAAATGTTTATTTTATTCAATTTTTTTGTATTTATTGTTATAGCGGCAACAGAAATACATCATCTGTGAAAATTTCAACTGTCTAACTATCACGGTTCATGAGATACAGCCTGGTGACAGACGGACAGACAGACAGATAGACAGATAGACGGCGCGGCGGCGGCGGAGCCTTAGTAATAGGGTTCCCGTTTTACCCTTTGGAACCCTAAAAAGTAAGAGTAGCAACGGTTTACTAGAAGTCGTTAATAAAACGATTCCATAATGATGACATGACACGAGCAGTGGTATCGGCCCCGACTTACGAGATATAGGTCTTGGGTTCGAACCCAAATAGGCACTAATAATAATTGAATTTATGCAAATTCAACTATGATAGTACATTACAAATAAAAACATACTTTAAATGAGCTTATACTAATAGAAAATAAACTTGAAGATTTTTTTTTTTCAGTTCCCAATATTATAGGCTGATTATAATAATGACAGTGGCCGGTGGAGCAGACGAGTCCTGGAGTGAAGACTGCGTATCGGCAAACGTAGTGTTGGGCGTCCCCCCAGCTAGATGGACCGACGACCTTAAAAAGGTGGCTGGGACGGACAGGATGCGGAAAGCGGAGGACAGGGTGTTTTGGCGCAGCCTGGGAGAGGCCTATGTCCAGCAGTGGACTTCTATAGGCTGAGTTGATAATAATGACAGAAAAATACTAAACATTTACTTAGTTTATTTAAGGGGGGACACAATATGTTCGGGACATTCGATTCGGCAGTATTTGTTGAATAACAAAGCCAACCCGAAGCAATTCACACAAAACAATTCTACACAAAATCGGCTTTCATTCGCCTGATACCGGTCGGCAAATTCGTGTTCATGTTTGGGTCTGCTCAGCACAATTCGAGCTAATCCGAGCGGATTTTTCCCGAACATAATTATATCTACATATTATGTAATAACATATTTGCTTTTGCTGCCCGGCTGTGCCCCTAAAAGAGGAAAAAAAAGTAATTCAGATATTTATATTTGCTGCCACAGAAATTCTTATCCGTTCTTCTGCTTACGAACCACTTTGGAATGGGAAACTAGCTTAATCTTATTAAGGCGAAAGCGTCAGAGTAGCCCGCAAAATTCAAAGGTCAAAAGTGGTATAATATATATATTAAACTCTAATGTGATGTACCTTATTAGAAAGCTTATTTATTATGCTACTTGATAATAGTTGAATCTGATTTTTTTAGGCCCCCGTTTTTGTGAAAAAGTGAAAAGTGTTTCAATACAAACAAAACGCACATAGTCTTTATTTATTCATTTCTATGCAATATAATTATTTTAAACGTGGCAAAATTTTCCGTTTCTATTAAATACTTTGAGATTTTATTATAATTTTAGCTGCAGCTCCATGAAATTAAGACAAAAAATATTGATTATCATGACAATGCAATAACAAAACGTGTCGAAAAAAGGCAAAGCTGTAAATGTCAAGCCGAGCGGTCCGAGTTCTGCGGGGCGAGCACGGCCTACTGTGGAATGACTCAATTTTCACACAGTTTGAGTGATAAAACTGTTTTGTCATAAAATGCTAGTACAAATTGACATGACATAATTTATCATGTCTTGTCACAAATGTCTTGTTGCTCGGCCCGCTGCTGACTGATATTGTCATTGTCACGTCATTTGCCACAGGGCTGCCATCCCTAAAATATAAATAATGTTTGTGGTTAGTGATGCAAACATTTTATTTTGCAACACTTGTTTTAAAAAAAACGGGCGCCTGTAATAAAAAATTAAATGCCCAAAGACATCAAAATAATTACCCTCTTTAAGCCTATATATTCAATTATTTTAGTACCAAGCCCCATACAATTCGTGAACGTCTTCTTTTCTTACGTTTTTTGCACAGTGTTGCCACAGTGAATATTATAATTCGGTATTAAATTAATATTTTTTATTTTAATGAATTCAATGAACTCACGACAATGGATTAGCAATATACTAGCTAGTTAGTTGTATTGTTGATTTTAATGTTTATAATTCTTATTCATACATCTTATATATTTTAATCAACACACAACCTGACACAGACCTGCAAATTGCAAAATGATTTTTTGTATTTCGCGGGCTATCTTAACGGGGGTCCCTATGTTGTTTCGAACGCCGCTGTTGCGACACACGCTGTTGCGAATTATTTTTCCACTGCCTCACAGGTTCGAAAGCTCACGGACTCGAATGAAGTAGTCGCGAAAGACGCTGTTTCGAAAAACATTTTCACTGCCTCATACGCTCGAATGCTTGTGATTTCGATTTATTTAGTCATAAAGTGTACAGAAAAGTATTTAATCATTTGGGTTAGGTTAGGTTAGAACAGTGCCCATTAACGCGCGAAGGCGAGCGAGCGAAGCGAGCGTGCCGCGGCAGCGGCCGCCGAGCGCCAGGTCCCCTCTATTGTTGGTAAATTCAGTTACCAAAACAAAAACTCTTCATCAATATCCAATTTAACTAAATTACTATACGTTATATTAAATGATGATGTTGACACCGAATTTGTTGATTTTATTTAATTACTGCTTAAATACTTTTCTGTACACTTTATGACTAAATAAATCGAAATCACAAGCATTCGAGCGTATGAGGCAGTGAAAATGTTTTTCGAAACAGCGTCTTTCGCGACTACTTCATTCGAGTCCGTGAGCTTTCGAACCTGTGAGGCAGTGGAAAAATAATTCGCAACAGCGTGTGTCGCAACAGCGGCGTTCGAAACAACATAGGGGACCCATCTTAACGCATCCCCCTTAAGTAACCGAGTGGTTTTATTGGAATAAAAACAGTCAGGCACGTGGCACTGTATTTTGAAGAGTGGCCGAAGTATGTAGTGCGGCCGCACGTCAGTGGTAACAAAATAAGTAGGTACAGTACGACCGTTGAGAGAATGCGTTTTTGGCACCAGCCAGTTTCATACCAACGAATACGTGTTTTATGAATTTGATCCTTATTACAACTAGGAATTGTCCAACTGTCTGGTTTCATTAACGCATTCTCTCGACGGCCGGACTGTAAGTAAGCTGGCCCATTATTATATTGAAGTTTCGTACTTCGTTAGGCCATGTCAAGGTCTAAGTGATGTAGGTTTGTGTCGCAAGTTTTTGACCCTCCTAGTCCTACTCCCTTACTTCACGCTCAAATCGTCAGATTATTCAAATGCACACTTTTCAGCATGTAATTACCCACCGTACCTTAATTTGACGCGCTCAAGTAAGTACCTACCTATTTGTAACTATCGTTCTTTTTAGGGTTCCGTACCCAAAGGGTAAAACGGGAACCCTATTACTAAGGCTCCGCCGTCTGTCTGTCTGTCACCAGGCTGTATCTCATGGACCGAGATAGTTAGACAGTTGAAATTTTCACAGATAATGTATTTCTGTTGCCGCTATAACAACAAATAAAACGAATAAAACAAATATTTAAGGGGACTCCCATACAAAAAATGTGATTATTTTGCTCGTTTTTGCTCGATATTGATAACGGTAACAGGTAGACGCTTGAAATGTTCACGAAAACGCTTAAACCAAATTTGTGCTACTCTCACAGACATTGCACTAGGTCCATACACATCGCAAATTTTTAAACTAACTGTCCGTCGCAAGAGACAGACTATCAGAACAAGCTTGTTTATAAAAAAAAATAACCAAATCTATTCTGTATGTCGCTGAATGCTACAAGAGTGAGCTTGTTTTTTAACTTTTTAGTTGCAGTTGTGTTTTATGATTAAAAATATCTCGATACAGTTCAGCACGTACGAGAATATCGTTAATGCATCAAGAATGTACTGCCCTTTTGTTGCGCGTTTGTCACGTGAGCCCTCAGCTAAGGGTGATTTTTTTTTTGGCTTGTGGTGCCAGATTTTTGGGCATTTCTCCATTCAACTCTGGCAAAATGAAATAGATACCCTTGCGTCTTTGCTTTTGAAAACTGTTAACTATTAACTAACTAGAATTGATAATTTTTCAATGCACCCACCTCCCACCTGTTGTGTTAAGAACCCGGTTTTGATTAGGTTACTAAATCAATGATAAGGCAACGGTGTGGTTTAAAAGAAGATTGAAAAGAATATGCTTAGGGTTGGTCATGTTGAGAGGATGAATGAAAGGCGACTAACAAAAGGTATTACAAGGCAGATGTGAGTGGAAACGCCGGGAGGACGCCCTGGGAGAACATAATTAAAGTGACCTGATTGATGATGTTCTTTAGAAAAGTCAGGTGCGTAGTACTCGCAACCGGCGTGCGTGTATGACCAGTACCCGAATTGCGTAACGCAGTTTGAATCGGAATCGGAATGATTTTGAAGTATATTGCTAATCCATTGCTTCATATGTTAGAAAAAATTGTGTGCTCAACAACGTAAATAACGCCATGAATGTCGTTGAACTGCCAAATTGAAACCAATTCCTACTGATAGTGTGTTACGCAATTAGCCCTCTGATGTATGAACGTAAACGAAGCAAGAGGAGTATGTAAGGAGCGTAGCAGGTGGCGTTCTGTAGTTTCGGCATGCGATTTATTACATACATAAACTCAAGCCTTTTTCCCATGGGGGAAGAAGGCGTGAGTATAGAGTATAGTATAGAGAATAATAGGTATAAATGCTACATGTACAACCTATATTTTATAATAATGTATAAACCATTTTAAGCCACCCGTCGCTTGACTGAAAGCAAAAGATGTGGGCCTAGTGAAAGATTTATCAATTTTTAAAAGGGGTAACCGTTCCGCGGTCCCAGTTCCATAACGGGCCGATTAACGGGCCGGAACCCTAACCCGAAATACCACCACATTATAAAAAGTTTAAAACCATCCTTTTTTTAGATGTTTTCTCTGGTCAGGTCTCAGAATAAATTAGTCCACGCGAACGAATATAATGAAGTAGGTTGACAACCCCGCTTTATTGACTTAATAGTCTAACACATCCACTGGCTACACCAGCTTGAATGATTCATGATTTCAACAAACTACAACAAGCTCCCTGATTTAGAACTACATTTACATATAGGATTCTAAAATAATCCCTGGAATAATCAGTCTCGAGGGACAACACATAAAGAATATCCATTTTGAGCGTTGCTTTGCGTACAAATAAACATTTGACCGAATTCATATTTTTGGCTTGGGCTTTGGGTTTCTTTGAAGGATAAAATCTGAAATCAAGTTCAACCGATGGCCAGTGGAGCAGATGAGTACTGGAGTGGAGACTGCGTATCGGTAAGAGGAGTGTGGGATGCCTCCCAGCTAGATGGCCCGACGACCTCAAAAAGGTGGCTGGGGCAGACGATGAGGAAGGCGGAGGACAGGGTGTTGTGGTGCAGCCACGCCATGCAGACAGTGCACAGGAAATGCCTATGCGTTGCCTAGCAGTGGACTGCGATAGACTGAGTTGATTTAAAGATATTATTGGCTCTCACAAAGAAATATGTCGTTGAAAAGTGCGTTTTAAAATGAGTGATACAAACTACGCAGATTGCCTTTACGCAGAATTTACGTAGGTAGCTATATTAGGCAAAATAAAGTCCTAAACATTTGCCCTAGTGCTTTAATCGAACATAGTTTTTAGTAACAATTTTTGAGCAGAAAAGTTTCTGCAAACAATTTGGGAGTTGTGACGCTTAAATTATAGTATCCTGAACAAGTGATACTCGTAGAAACAAACACGAGCTTTCTAAAGCACTTGTAGATCAAGTTATTTATTCAATACAAAACTTGTCTTGTGACGTGACCATTATTATGTAGTTTATCTTTCTTCGGGTCCTATGACCAGAAGAAAGTAGGACACTGAAATTCTAACTCAATCTCTAAGAAACATAAGGAAACAAATAAATCTCATTGGCAAAACGACATAATTCAATCAATGGCTTTTGTAGGTCAAGAACACAGAGCACGGAATCGCCACGCCGCCGTCAGCGTTTAGAGATGACAGTACTAATGAAATTCGTGGATGCGTGTGAGCACAACTTCTGTTACGGACCGCCATTCAAAACCTCAGTTTTATACGTCGCGTGTGTGTGCGTTTACGTGCACTAAGACACAATTAGTGCACGTAAACGCACACACACGCTTGATTTGTACTGAAAGTGTTGACAATGCCACTTCTAGCAGTGGCTTCCAGGCATCTCCGCGCTCTATGGTCACAACAATAACAATTCAGCAGACTTGTTACCTACATCAGCGATGCTTTTTTGGATATTACCTCCGATTATATTTGGACTGTTTTATAAACTAGCGACTACTGATTGTGGTGACTTAATCAAAACATCGGGATACCTGTGTTATATTTAAGTTAAGGCACTAATGTAATTTTTAAACCTTCCTGAATAAATGCTCTAAATGATGGCGCAAACCGCATCAAAATCCATTGTGCTGTCTTGAAGAAATAACCGGTCACACAGTCAGACACGAAAAGCAACGTAATTTATAATGTATATATAGAAAATTAATAGATAAATAATCATACCTGAAAGTAAAGAAGCATCTTACACAGCACATCTCCTAGGAACCAGGTCTCAGTCACATCCCACAGCACTGTTGCAGGCAAGCAGAACAGGATAACCATAAAGTCAGCCGCAGCCAAGTTTACTATAAAATAGTTCGTCACCGTCCTCATTGAATGGTTCCTGTATACTGCCACGCACACTAAGGCATTTCCAACCAATCCTGTGATGAATACTAATGTGTGTGTGCCTATAAGAATCCATTCGTACGTATGCGGATAGATGTAGTCATTCAACATTGAGACGTAATCCTCTCTGGATAAGTTACAGAATTCTTTCTGTCCTATACACTCTTCTGTCATATTGTCTTTTGTAGTTTCTTCAGCGTCTGTTAAATTTTCTCCTGTGTAGTTTTCAGCTGTTCTCTTTTGTCTCATTTTGATTAAGCTTGATTTGATTAACAGTCGTCGTGTGTAATTGAGATCTATGTTACCTTCTTCGTCATATTTATCCGCATCAATTGTTTCAATGCTGGCAAAAAGGATGATGCTTAAAATTAAAATTGCAATTTGCTTGGTGATATACATTTTGTTTTTGTTTACTCTGTTGTTGGGTTTTCAATCATTCCGGATCTGTAACAACAAAAATGGAAATATTAGTTAACTTGATAAATGTTGGTACACTACCTACGTATATTTTCATCTGCAAGTACGGTTGGGGTTGGAATTAATATCACAGGTTCTCCTTTCGTGAGACAATAGGTGTTTTATGATAACATAACTTAACATCACGCCTGTAATCCCCAAAGGGTTAGGCAGAGATGCACCTATAGTACCCCACATTTCGCACAGTTTTATATCTTTAAGTCCCATGTATATATAATAATAGGGCAAGCAAGCCTATTGCCATCAACCTGGCACAAATCCAGACTCCGGGCTGCTACTGAGAAATTCCTGATGGTAAAACCCAATAACACTGCACGGCCTGGGAATCCAACCCAGGACCTCAAGCTCGGCAGTAGCGCTAGGAAAGAACAATGCCCATCGGATTGAAGGACCTCGGAGTATTAAACTAGTTTTATCCCTCTAGTACATTTAGTTTAGGTATACCTAATTTTTTATGTTTGTCGCAATTCCGATCCCCAAGTTACAAGCAAATTCCTAGTTTGAGGGTTCACCGTCCAATCTGTTCTTGTACAATCTGATTATCTAAGCTTACAATAAAAATGAAATGCGGTTCGCTGGTAAGCGCGTTACTTTAGAACGGCTGGACCGGTTTGGCAATTTGTTGTTTTAAAATGTTTGTTAGGTTTAATAATCACGTTACCATGGAAAGAAAAAAATAAAAATTTACCAGGAAAATTCGGGAAAACTGAAAGTGTTTGAGTTTTCAATGGGAATTTTGTACGTTAATGTTAGATGAGCATTGAGCATAATAAGGGCTCGAACGAGGGGCGAGTTAGCACGTGATACTGTGCGTGCTGACGGTACGGCTAGTAACTGTTGACTTTGAGGCCTGAGTTGTTGTTTGGGCACAACAGGAACAAAAAGCCTTACCAACTGCGCTACCAGTTCATGGCAATGGTTTCCTCGCATAATACGGCAGGCAGTGATAACCAGAAAGTACTTATACATTACTTCGAGAGAATTGAAATTTTGTACACCGAGTAAAAATATTGTAGAATAAAGGAAGGGGTAGTAGCCGAAGAGATTTTTTATATATAAATCTAAGAATGGCCTTCTGCTACTAACTTTTACAAGAGGCAAAGCACATTCATAAGGGTTCCAAATCACTGCAGCTGATTCTCGCTTACTTCTGATTTAGGCCATATAAACTTGTTTAATGGCTAGTGGATTGTTAAACTCACGCATATTCCAAATAACAAACCCTAGTCTCTGGTATGATTCAGCAGCAAGCGTCCTCATGTGATCATGATAAGCTAATCTGGGATTGAATCTCCGAGATCTTTCACAGAAAGAACACGGGCTATCAGTTTTTTGCCCAGGACGTATTGTACATATATGCCTAGGATTATGTGCACGACTAAAAGAAATAACACTGCATTTGGTAATGTTGAAATGTAACATATTGTCAATGCTCCAGTGAAAGATAGCGTTAACGTCCACCTGTAATGTTTCTAAATCAGAATCCTTTTCCATATCATATATTAATTTAAGATCATCTGCGTAAAGCAAACACCTAGCATATTTGAGAAACTTTTCTAGGCCATAAACCATGATCCCCAATAGTAAAGGTCCCCAAAATAGAGGCCCTGGCTTACTCCAGACCGAGTGTAAGGCGCGGAACATATTTTCTGACGATCCCGTATGTAACATTTTTTTTTGTTATTTCGGGGTAAAGCCTATGTTATTAAGTTTAGCGAGCAATACGTCGGTATCAACGCAATCAAACGCTTTTTTTAAAGTCAAAGTAAAGAACATCAACTTCTAGGCAGTGTAGAGTTTCTACGTCAGAAGTAACATATAATTTTGAAATAGGTTAGACTCGCGAAACCTTCCAACGCTGAGGATAATTTCCGGTGGATAGCGTCAGGATAAACATATGGAGAACCGGTGATTTTAGATGATCTTTACATCCTTTAATGATGTATGCGGGGTTATCTGGTTCTACAGCAGAGTTTGGTTTGAGTTTATTAATTACCGTTTCTACATCACTTATTTTAATTTCATTAATATGTACAAAGTTTGCATGGTTGCCTTGATAGTTATTTTTTTGAGTTTGATAATCTAGAAGAGTGGCGACCGGTAAGAAAACACTTGAGAAGAATTCTGAAAAAGCATCACTGCCAACAAGACCTTTCCCATTATAATTCAATCTGGTCTCAAAGCCACCTCTATCGTGTCTTCACGGGAATCACGCTTAAGTTTGGTTTACAAATTCTTTTTTTAATACTTGTCCTAAGCAAAGATAAATTGCCGTAATAAACTGCGTAACGCAGTTTGAATCGGAATCGGAATGATTTTGAAGTATATTGCTAATCCATTGTTTCATATGTTAGAAAAAATTGTCTGCTCAACAACGTAATTAATAACGCAATGAATGTTGTTGAACTGTCAAATTGAAACCGATTGCTACTGATAGTGTGTTACGCAATTAGCCCTCTGATTTTGAGATGACTATCCATTTACAATGCAGATCACTTTTATACATTTCAATGTCACTAATTAGTTCTGCTGTGAACCAAATCGGATTACGCCTACATGGTTCCCGGTCTCCGTTTTTTTTGGTCCACATTTATCAAAAATTTCGTACAAGATTTTATAGAAATACTCTACAGCAGTTTCAACGGCGCGGCGCGACGCGAGAAAAAATCACCTCTTGTCATATTTCTTTAGATATTAGCTTGTACATCTAAACAAAGTTTCCTTTGAAGAAATTCCAGTCCCTCTGCGGTTCCAGGTTACTTAGATTATTTTTTCCGATCTTAATGGACGTATCGTGTTGTTAGGTATAAAGCAAACATTTAATGGCGGATGATATGCATTTCGACGTGGTACGAGACCTCCACCATCAATCTCTGCCACATCAACACAGCTAATGCAATCTGACACCAACACTACATCCAACTTACTCCCATGCGCATTCATCTCTTCATTCCTCTCAGTCAGATCACAAACACCTAAAAAGTAATAATATTAACTTAAAATATTATTTGATGTACCATTAGCGTTTAAATTTAAATCACCAACATCAATCACTGCACTTTTTAATGAACCAGTGGTTGATTAAATTTTTTGAAGCCAACACATTTATATTTCTTCGGATGCCTTTGGATGAAATGCACGAGCAATTACAGGACGTAGTAAACCTAAAGGGGCCTTAAGTTTGTTTGAGGTGTAAGTAATTTCCAAACTTACAAACTATGGGGTAATTGCTGTCGCTGAAAACCAGCGCTAGGGCTCTGTCTCGCATAGGGTCGCAGCATTATGCTATTATGCTGAGCGATGGCCGTTTTGCGTGAATGTGACGCATATTTTCCCTCAACTTGTTCTTTCGTGTTTGTGTTTTTATTTCTTTGCGTTATGTTTACCGCAAATAAACGTATTTTCTTTCTTTTTTTCTTTCTTTACACTATCAGTAGGAATCGGTTTCAATTTGACAGTTCAACAACATTCATTGCGTTATTTACTTTAAACGACTATAGTCAAACTGCACACGTAAACAATAATTATAACTTTATTTTCTAGTCTTAAATATAATCACATTATCATCATCATCATTTCAGCCGAAAGACGACCACTGCTGGACATAGGCCTCCCCAAAGGGGGTTTGCCATAATCGCCACGCTTAGCATGAGGGTTGGCGATCGCAGTATGGAGGCGTAAAACATACTGTCTCGTATAAAACATGCATCATACATGTATAGACGTTGTTTAAAAGATGTTTTTTGAACTGTTTTTCGCTTTTTTGCCAAGTTTCGTATAAAACTATTATAGTCTTTACAACTTATTTTAGGTGTAGATAGATAAAATAGATAAATTATTTCTTTAGTGCAAAGAAAATAAATAACACAACACATAAAAGCACAATTAAATTATACGAATTTTATTTACGAAAACAGTAGACACATTATTTATTTATATAAACTACATGTAATTGTTACATGTAGTTTATATAAATAATTATACAATAATTTTAAGACTGTTAGCTTATACATTGTGTAACTATACACCGTGGCATTTTAATCTTCTTACAACGGCAGCCCACTTCATGTATCCAACGACTAATTGACATTAGCAGACGGACAGACGACGACGACGGACGAGTGATCTTAAAAGGGTTCCGTTTTTTCCTATTGAAGTACGGTATCCTAAAACAGTACCTACCTAGTTTAATTTAAATCTTGTCATTCCATATTGAAAACCTCACAATACCTTCCGCTTATTTTGCCTAAAGTAAATATTATTTTAAGAGTTTAAGTTTTGTTAAGTGTGTTTATTTTATTGTAACTTATTTATCATAATTTATAAATCCTTATAGATATTTTCCTGTAAATTCAGTTTAACTTAGTTAAATAAGTACCTATTAGGTATTCATGTTAATTCCGATTACTGTTAATGGCGGTGCTCTCGAGGTTGTTCGAGAATACGTTTACCTCGGGCAAACTTAGCAATTTGGTAAAAACAACTTTGAGAACAGAAGAATTCAGCTGGGCTGGGCAGCATTTGGGAAGCTTCGTCGAGTCTTCTCGTCGCGTATTTCACAGAGCCTAAAGACGAAGGTCTTCGATCAGTGCGTCCTGCCTGTTATGACTTACGGAGCCGAAACGTGGACACTCACGGTACGGCTGGTCCATAAATTCAAGGTCGCTCAGCGAGCTATGGAACGGGCTATGCTTGGAGTCTCTCTGAGGGGTCGAATCCGGAACGAGATGATCCAGCAGAGAACCAAAGTTTTCGACATAGCCCACAGAATAAGCAAGCTGAAGTGGCAATGGGCCGGCCATATTAGCCGTAGAACCGATTCGATGACCATTGGGGTAGACGTGTTCTTGAGTGGAGACCGCGAATCGGAAAACGTAAGATAGGACGCTCTCAGGCTAGGTGGAGTGACGATCTTCGCAGGGTGGCTGGTGGCAGCTGGATGAGAGTTGCCGTGAATCGACCTGAATGGCGTGCAATTAGAGAGGCCTATATCCAGCAGTGGACTGCTACGGGCTGATGATGAGGTATGCATGTAAAATTTATTTGCATGTCTCTTATGCAGGCAAAGTATGGACTGTACTTAAACCACAAACTCTTACAACTGGTAACACCTATATTTTCTGCATATAAATTATTCTTATTGGATTCACGTGAATCACCAAAATATATTAAATATTTATTCCGCCTTGGATTCTTAGAAAGTATACTCGTAGATTCAAATTAAAAAGGCAAATCTCGAATCAAAAGATTTTCTGAATTTTTGTATCGAAATTGTTTTGTTTAAGGCTCCGCCATACAAGGTCATTAGTCCAAGGGGACACTGCTCACAAATAACTGTCATTCAACTTTCATAACCTTACGTGAAACTGGGCTGGACATATTATCTGCAGTGTCTGCCGTATGTCAGATGAGATATGGGCTAAAATAACCACCGAGTATCCAAATAAAAAAACGCACGACGACTTCTCGGCAGGCTAAGGCGAAGATGGCGGGACAAGCTTAACTCCTACCGAAAGGATTGGTCAACACTAGCAAAAGACAGAATTGTCTGGAAAAGGGAGATGGACGCCTATGCCCTGGAGTGGGATAATACAGGCCAGGTAGATTAGGTTAGATGGTTCATCCGGGGATCGCAGAATTCGCACATAATCCCATGATCCCCGGTGCAAGTGTGTGAAAGGAACACCGGTGTGGTTTTTAGTCAGTAACCTTCTGACATTTCTTTCTATTCCGTGAGGTGCCGGACGTAAAGAATAGCACCATCCTATTTCATCTCGTGGATGTCGTAATAGGCGACTAGAGGACTTACTAGAAAAGGGGTAGCACCGTTCTCTATGAATTTTAACACCATACTGCGATCACCAACCCGCCTGCCAAGCGTGGCGATTATGGCAACCCGGTCCTTTTGGGAGAGGCCTATGTCCAGCAGTGGACGTCTTATGGCTGAAATTATGAAGCGTCTGACAAACCCCTCCAGCCGCCCTAGGGCGGAGGACATTGATGAGGATTTTACACCCCGGGCACAAAAAAAAAGTTTACTTTGTTCATAAATACCGCTAGAACGCTCAGAAGAATGTCAGTAGTCTACACCTGCCTCTAACTCTTGACATGTAACATGATGAAGAACCTGAAGAATATTAAAATTAAAAACATAATAATATATTTAAAGAACCCAGCTTTAGATTTACCAACTAAATAGATACACAGAAAAAAAAAATATTTGGGATACGCACAAGAAATACAAAAATATCATTTGAAATTAACAATATACACAAAAAATAATCAAGACTTGTGCGATGCCAAAAAGGCTCCTATCTCAGCATAATGATGTGATATTTAAAAAAATAAATACCACAGCGCTGGTATTCTGGTAGGACCCGCTGTCATAATAATATACATATAAATCCCACTAGGGTAATAAAAATAAATATAACAACACCTACAATAAATAAAAAGAAAACAAAAATATATAAAAAAAAATGTAACTATCCAGAATAAATATTACGACTCACGCCCGACACTCGAAACATTACTTGGTTAACACAGCACAGCATTAACCTAAAATGGGCACGCCACATTGGTGGTGATAAGTCTCCTCTTTGAGGAGTGGCTAGAGAGGCCCCACGGCGCCCTTACCTTCCGCCTGACGTAGGTCCTCACCGGACAAGGTTGTTTCGGGAGGTTCCTGTTCAGGATAAAGCGGGAGGAAACGCCCGGGTGTCACTACTGTGTGGATCGCCCGGAGGACACGGTGGAGCATACAGTGGAGGTATGCCCGGCTTGGGCGGAGCACCGCCGTGTCCTCACGGAGGCGATCGGCGGCGGTGATCTCTCGGGTCCGGCCCTGGTTCAGCCCATGGTTCGGAGTGAGAGTTCATGGGAGGCCGTCACCTCCTTGTGCGAAGTAGTAATGCTAGCGAAGGAGGAGGCGGAGCGCGTGAGGGTGAGGCAAGGTTCGCGCTCTCGAGGAGACGCTCCGGGTGTCGGGAGTCGCAGCCGGCCACCGTAGGCGCGGGCTTGCGAGCGGTGAGCGATGGGCAGCTCGCCGTCCGATAAGGCACAGGCCCGGGTCGACGGCGTGTTGTGTTCCACGCGCGCCTCAAAGAGATGTCAGCACCAACTGACGGGGTCCATTAGGACCAATGCCTGCCAGAGTTGCGAGTTTGTCCGAAAGGGATATCGTGGCCCTAGCACACAGGCAACGGAAGGAACACGGGTGGGTTTTAGTCAGTAAAAGTCTGACACACCCTCTAGCTCCGCCCAGGGCGAGAGAAGTTATTTGATAATTTCCCACCAAAAAATAAAAAGCATTAACCTACAATCTTTGTCGTAAATATAGATCTCACATGTAAGTATCTAAAAACAAGCAGGGCTCTACTAATTAGCGTTGTACACTATACAATGTGGAGACAACAATACGACACTAGATTAAAACTGGCAACACCTACTAATGTTTATGCGCCAATTAGTTTATGCGTCCTTGTGCAGCAGGACCAGTGTTAAGCCAAGCATTTTTGTTAGCAATGTAATCCCCAAATTATAATATATGCTTGGCTGCATAGGGTGCGCTTTTTGCAAGACGTAAATTTCGTGCAAATGCATAAAAGTATTTTGAAAAAGTTTTTAATTGAAATTAAAAAGTGTTATTTTCCAACAAACTATGGGTTTTGCCAATCTTTGATTAGCACATTATCATCATTTGAGCTGAAAGACGTCCACTGCCGGACATCGGCCTCCCTCAAGCACCGCCACGTTAACCGTTTCTGATCTTCCCGCATCCAGCGGATTCCTGAGGCCTTCACAAGGTCATCGGTCCACCTTGTAGGAGGCCTTCCGACGCTACTTCTTCCGGTCTTTGGTTACAATCACATGTATAGCACCATTCACTTTATTTCCCGCATTTACTCTCCTTTCTACATCTATCTTCATCAATCTTTCCATCCCTTGTAAACTGACTCCCCAAAATATAAACAAATAATAATATAATTAATTATGTATTTAATAATATATGTTATGGGTATAATTGATTATGTATAAACTTAGTAAATGTTTGGGCAACGAACAGTTTGGTGAGCACGTGAATATGAACATAATAACATAAATTCAGCTGTGCTCGCAAACGAACGCTGGTTTCATAAATGAATGATTGTTCGTTTCCCTAATGAATGTTCGTTTCACGAATGGATGTTGGTCCTCAAAACCTCACGCAACGAATACTTGCAAAACAAATTTGCGAAGGGAACGCTCGCGGTGCGTAGGAACCTTCCATAACGCAACGGTATTCACAATCGCTGTCATGTGAACAATAGAATAACTACTGCTTCACACAGGTGTGAAATTGTGAATATTGTCGCTCGTCTGCTCGACGACTAGATTAATTTATTGTCAAAATGTCAGTCATTTTTAACCGACTTTCAAAAAGGAGGAGGTTCTCAATTCGGCCGTATATTTTTTTTTTGTATTTTTGTTACGCGATTAATTATGGACCGATTTTGAAAATTGTTTTTTTGTTTGAAAGGGTATACTCCCGAGGTGGTCCCATTGCCACCAAATTAGAATCAGATGAGGGAATCCCATGGAAATCGAGGAAAACCCTCAAATTTTATAGGCAAACCTATAGCGATTTGGGTATTTTTTCTTGTAACTCGTGCATTTGCTCTCGGAGAGCACCATTTGGTGAAGTGGAACTGATGATGGAGACCACATATGGCTACCGGAACAATTTATAGAGTTCCCCTATTTAACGGGTTGCGATTAAGCAATTTATGCTTCTCACTATGCATATGGTGAGTGACAGTTCTCCTGGTTCTTACCAGGAGAACTCTTCAACAATCAATGTCCCAGCATCGGGAAACGCAAAATTTTGTAAAAGGTGATGAGCAGTTAATATTAGGCTATTGTAACTTAGATACATTCAAAACTGACCCACTAAAAAGTGAAAAATAACTTTAATTTCGGAAGTCGGTGGCAAAAAACTCAAATACAGATCCAAAGACACCGACTTCCGAAATTAAAGTTATTTTTCACTTTGCAGTGTTATTTTTGGTAGTCGGTTCTTATTTTTTTGTAAAAAGTTTTTTATTACTACCTTTAAGAGTCTATCTACCTCACTCTTTATCTCGCTCGCACCTAGTGTTGGCGGTCACGCTAGCAAGCGAGACAGGGTGGCAGGGAGAAGACTCCAAGGCACCTATATTTTAGTTTCTTTCTTTTTACGGTGAAAATAATGGAAATGAAAAAAAAAATAACATAAGACCTGCTTTAAAGTTAGTTCAGTTATTATGCAAAGTTGCATTATCTAATTTGAAGTATTTTTTTTAATACGAGCGGTTTATTGTTCGGTTTGGAGGTAACTCTGGATTTTTTGTCTATGGACAAAATTTTATGGAATCGTGTTTTCGTCAAACATAGTACTTAAAATTAATCCTCAACTTTGGAATATATTTATTTCAAAAATAAAGCTGCATTGTTTTCGGTGGATCTCGCTAAGCCATTTGAGGTATTATAGGCTCTTAATATATTCAACGTTTTATTCATGTTTATTATTTGACGTAAGTACATTGCGTTTACGTAGACGTATGGAAATAACCCAAGAAACATTCAAGAGAATATCGCTTCCCATCTTTTACAAATAATTATCATTTACGAAAACAAACGTAGGCAGTTCAAAAATGAGCCGCCTATTCTAAAAGTTGTCACCTTTAAAAGTTGCATATTTTATCGATTCTACCTACATTACAGTCATAAAACACATGAAGATAAACCTATAAGCCAATTACAGTTAAAAGCCCATACTTCAGTTTATCAGACAGATAAGGCAACCTAATTAAATGGGGTATTTTTCGGCAGAATTGATCCTCGCGATAAAATAAACTCGCTGATAAAAATATGGAATCGTAGGAGGACCTTTTTATCTATGTATTATTTAAGAAGGTCACTTTTTGTGGCTGTCTGAGTGACTACTTAGATCTTCTTATTCTTATTTTATTTATTTATTTAATACTATAGGCACACAAATGTACAGAGGCGGATTTAATGCCTGAGGCTTTTTCTACAAGTCAACCTTTGGGTGATGCAGAGGCAAACAGTGGTAGGTGCATAACGAAAATTGTAGAATAAATATGGAAATACATATACCTATTAAAAACTTTAAATATAATATTTATACCTAATTATATATAAATATAAGAACAAATAAATACACGAATATACTAAAGCAGATAAGACAAACAATGGGACATTATCGTTGGATGACACTGCCAGTTTCTTACGAATGTGCTCGCGAACTATAACATTAAAGGATAATCGGTTGCTTGCCATTCTGACTTCCTGGGGGAGCGCATTTCACAGAGAGATAGACTGGTCTTCTTAACTACACAAAAGATTTTGATGCGGATTTAACCCTCACTTAGAGAATTTATTCCGAAAGGTTTAGGTATATATATAAGCATCTAAGCAACTACCAATTCAAAAAAACAATTATTCACTGGCTAGACAAATACGATTACGAGAAAACAGAAAATCTATTCGGCAGCGTAACATGATACTCACTCGGCACTCACATTCACCACACACTCCTCACACGCACATACCTCACACACACAAACCTCTCACACACACACACACACACACACACACACACCCACCATCACTCTCCACAGAAAATAGTGTTCATTAAACTCCTTATTTTTTTTTCCCTTGTATATTTGTAAACCTACCTGTCAATGCATGCCCCAACTGTAATTTATTTCATTGTTGTCTATCGCGCTACTATAACATATTCCCTGTAAATTGAGAGGTCTGGCTCTTGTGATACAGGAACTGCTACTCCAGAGCCAGGGCTACACAGATGTTTGTGACATTGAAGTGTATATATAGAAGATATTTTTTTTTATGTGTACAGTACATTTAAATTAAACATAATAAATAAATCTCGGTGTTTTGTCAAGTCATAAAATCCATGCGAAGCAGGGGCGGTTCGCTAGTTATTAGGTAATACTATAATGTGTATGGAGATTATGTCAATCGTTTCATTTTTGTTTTGTTTGTTTTATGATACTGGCATTTGAGTTATGTTGACATTTAATTTGGGTCATTGAACTCCAACTATAAGCTAATGACCATCAGTGCGTGTTGCCAGTGATGACCTATGGCACTGAAACTTGGTCGCTCACAATGGGCCTTATCAGAAGGCTAAAAGTCACCCAAAGGGCAATGGAGAGGGCTATGCTTGGAGTTTCCCTACGTGATCGAATCAGAAGAGATCCGCAGGCGAACAGAGGTAACCGACATAGCCCGAAGAATTGCCAAGCTTAAGTGGCAGTGGGCAGAGCACATTGCTCGCAGAACTGATGGCCGATGGGGCCGAAAGGTTCTGGAGTGGCGACCGCGTACTGGAAGACGTAGCGTTGGAAGGCCTCCTACTAGGTGGACCGATGACCTTGTGAAGGCTGCAGGTAACCGCTGGATGCGGGAAGCACAGAACCGGTCGAAGTGGCGGTGCTTGGGGGAGGCCTATGTCCAGCAGTGGACGTTTTTCGGCTGAAATGATGATGAAGCTAATAGTCCCCCCAAACCAAATTTCTGCTATGGCTACTAATCTCAGCGGAGACAAGCCTTCGGCGCGGGAGATAATATAGTGCACAAGTGGGTGCGCAGACACAGGTACACTCTCTCATCCCACGCGACACACGACCGGAGAGAGATCAAACGCAAGGCCAACAGTTTAATGTGCTTTCCGAGGCACGGGGGTATCACACCGCCAACATCCAAACTCCGGGCTATAAACTACACAACCAACTGCGCCCCTCCTTTTTTTTTGGGCGGCGTCTTTCGATAGCCAAAGGATTCTTTTAGCAGTGATCCTTTCAAATCCGAGTAGGTATCAAGAATTAGTGACTTTTGGTCCCTAAGGATTTCTTGTAACTGGCTTCCGTTTTAAAATGCTACGACGTAATTGATTCACATTATGATGACTCAAATTCTGTTTATTTTTGTTGCTATTATACCAATATGATTAACACGTCATAATTATACTTTAACAAACTTCAAAGAAACCAAGGAGGATTTCATCAATATTACACGACGCCAGATAACCGGATAACCTGTATACAATATGGCCGATACGTATAAAAGCTTTCGTACTTATCCATTTCCGTACTTCCGTACTTCTATAGAGTGTGACATAGTGGGACGTTCACAATTTTGTCGTCCAATGTGTCCAACTAATTGATTTTGGTGGGGCAAATTACACTCGCATAAGCTTTGAGTTATTTTTCCCACCAGGGCTGGCACAGTTGGATTTTTAAAAATATTATGGTCAAAATAAAAACAGAGTTACTTAGAAATAATGAAATACCTAGACACAATCCGTAAGAGATTCCACCCGCGCTGGCACAGTTGGATTTTTTAAAATATTGCCTATGGTCAAAATAAAAACAGATTTACTTAGAAAAACATAATTAAATAGAAACAATTGGTACGAGATTAGATCTCTGAAAAACAAGTACGGTGACGGAATGAAGGCGTTATTTTATTGTTATTTATTATTTATATTTCTACAACAACAACAAGTATAATACATACTTCTGACGCGACCATAACAATTATGTATTAACAGAATTATAATCATCAAAATCTAAGTTCGATTTTTGGTGGTACGAGGAACAGGGTGTAAAGTTCACTCATCCACCATAGAAAAGGGAGGATCCTCCGACCAGACCGGTGTTGTGTCTGGTGGGCAACTGCCCGACGGCGATGGTTGATGTCGGGACGTTGTATATATGCTAGTTGCGCGGTAAACTCTGCTTGCGCGATGCAGGATTTGCGTGACGTCAGTGTGACGCGTAGTTCGTATGTGGCGATGTTGATGCCGCTACAGATTTGTTACTTATGATTTTTTTCATAAGAGAGTTGTTCATACGGAACAAATCTAACTTGGAGACATGTATTAATGACATAACACTGACCTGCAAATTGAAAAAAAAAAAAATCGGTTGTCTGTAAAGTC
This sequence comes from Tiliacea citrago, assembly GCA_963921375.1. Taxonomy (NCBI): domain Eukaryota; kingdom Metazoa; phylum Arthropoda; class Insecta; order Lepidoptera; family Noctuidae; genus Tiliacea; species Tiliacea citrago. Next base: position 5,085,900 of record OY992801.1, read on the forward strand.
GGTTTACTGACGATAGTTGAACGTGACAACGTCATAAGCCTTAAATGGAACGCCTCAGAGCGAGGTAACGCCGCATGAGAGGTAACGCCGCATGGGTCATGTTTTTTCGTGCGTGCAGCCGGCTCCATCGAATTATAAGACGTTGTCACGTCAAAAATGTAAGAAAATTTTAATTTCTCAGGCTGCACTGCGGATCCACCTTAAGTTCTTCGCACACGTATACTCGCAAGCACTGCACGGAATCGGCACCGAGAAAACGGAGTCAATTATGCTCAATGTGCTAGTACGTGTTCGTTGACCTTTATACCTACGTTTATTGTCCGTTGCAATGTACTCACTCTGCGTTGTACTTTCCTTGAACGCGCTATTTATTGCTATAATGTATCCCACACACACGACAGGTGGAATTCCTCTCCATCTCCGTTATACGATTTATTACAAAACTGTTTTTTCACTGTTTCCCTTCAACATGTTAATGTATTTATTACTTCTATTTTTGTAAATTTTTCAAAGAATAATATTGATTAGGGTAAACCAATGATTTATTATGAGAAGAAAGATTTCGGTAGATAGGATGCCTGAGCAAAAATATATTTTCAAATAATAATATAATAGTAATAATCTAAAAAAAATATCAAATAGTAATAATTAAATGTAAACCTATAAAGACGCGCAAACTGTTTACATGACTTCAAGAGATGATTCTAGACTGTAGAAATTTTCATCGGTTATAAAAAAAAGCAAAATAATTAAAAAAAAATAAAAACCCGACTGCAAAATCACATATTTGAAATGAGATAAACAAACATTACTGTTGTAAAATAAGCTATATTAATAGCGTAAATAAAAATATGTGTTGAGTTAGTGACATCTTTAATATATATTTTAAATATGACAAGAGAATTAACATATACGAATTTGTTCTATGTAGAACTTAAGGCGTCCACTACAGCCAGTATTACAACAATTACTGTAGAATTTTGGTATCGCAGGCGGGAACAAACAATAGTTACATCTTATTTCAGGTTAAAAACAAAAAAAAAAAAAATATATAAATAAAAAAATATATAAATAATTTCAACAATTTTGAGCGTCGAAGTCCCTGCCACCCTGTATTAAATGACACGTGGAAGTAGGATAGCATAACGTTATTATCGGGAGCAAAAATGAGACAAGCATAGTTATTATGTTGCTGTGCTTAGCACGTTTCCGTTGGTACGACACTGAGTTGAGATGTGTTAACTAGCCAATTTTTAACGTCCTTCTTGCGCGTATAACCTATCTACCCCTTTTTAGGATTCCGTACTCAAAGGGCGCCAATTGTGGCACCCTGTGGTTTTTAGGATCCCAGTGGGTACGGTACCCTAAAAATGTTTTATTATAATATTCAATGTAGCGGACTAATTATGAATTTCACAAATGAAACTGATCGCGATCAGCACATCAGAACCGTGTTTAAAAAGAGCTGTCAGCTCTTGAACGCGGCTTAGATGTCCTGATCGCGTTCAGTTCGAAAACCAGCGAATGGCTATGATGTCTCGCATAGGGTCGCAGCATTATGCTGAACGGTGGCCGTTTTACGTGAATGTGACGCATTTTTTCCCCCAACTTGTCATTTTTGTGTTTGTGTTCTTTATTTGCGTCATGTTTACCGCAAATATAAGTATTTTCTTTCTCTCTTCTTTCTATTTTTGAAATAGAATATAGGTACACTATCCAGAATTAGAATCATAAAATTTTATTTGCCATTAAAATCTGTATACATTACAAAACAAAACAACTTCTGCTTTAATCAGTTTAAATCATCCTAAACGAATTAATTAATAAATCAACGCCACAATTTATTAATACTTGGCAACACCTTGTCAGTCACCTATTAGCGCGTTCGATAAAATAAACATGGCGGTTTTTACGTTCCATTTAAAAGTAAACACATCATAGTTGATGGTTCATAAATCTACCTCGTTTTCGCCAGAAATGTTCGGTTGTAAATATTATTTTAACGCGAGCTTCTAATGGGCTTATTTCAGTCCAATTTTTTTAACGTTAAATTGATTAATGTTTCCTACTTGGTTAAAAAGTTGTAAAAAGATAGAATTTACAATACGGGGCAGATTTTTGAGACGGGGCAGTAAACAAGAAGTTAATGTGATTGATTTGAATTGATAAAATCAGTCATGAAAATGAAAAGAGCTGATGCCGATTAAACAAGAAACAATTGTTTGTTCAACACAAAACAGACAATAATTAGGGTTCCGTAGTCAACACGGAACCCGTACAGTTTCGCCATATCCGTCCATCTGTCTGTCCGCGGCTTAGCTGAGGAACTGAGTACTAGAAAGCTGTAATTTGGCATGGGTATCATTTACGCCGACAAAGTGTTAAAATAAAAACTTGAATATTTTTTTGAGGTAGGTACCCTACAAGTAAAGTGGGGATGATTTTAGGGTTCCGCACCCAAAGGGTAAAACGGGAACCCTATTACTAAGGCTCCACCGTCTGTCTGTCTGTCTGTCTGTCCGTCTGTCACCAGGCTGTATCTCATGAACCGTGATAGTTAGACAGTTGACATTTTCACAGATGATGTATTTCTGTTGTCGCTATAACAACAAATACTAAAAAATATAATAAAATAAATATTTAAGGGGGCTCCCATACAACAAACGTGATTTTTTTGGTCCTTTTTGCTCTATATTGATAACGGCAACAGGTAGACGCTTGAAATATTCACAGAATATTTAGTTATATTTTCACTTTTAAAATAAATAATTAAATTTAAATAAAACAAATATTTAAGGGGGGCTCCCATACAAAAAACGTGATGTTTTTTGTCATTTTACGGAACCGGAACCCTTCGTGCGCGAGTCCGACTCGCAATTGGCCGGTTTTTTTTTCCTCAACTCCCCCATTTTGTGGAGTGTCGTTGGAAAGGTCGAATATTGCGAGTGTGTGAAAACCATTATTAGATTAAGGGATCCGTCTGCGAAATATTAATCTCTAAGATGGATCGGCAGTGGTAGCCCACGAAATTCAATTAAATCATGAATACAACAGACTCTCTTAGCTCGTTGTTGGAAAAGTTCTTATGGAACAAATCTAATATAGAGAGACGTATTAATGATTATAATTCTGTAAATACATATACAGGGTGGAAGGGACATCGACGCGAAGCCTGTTACCATGGATTCACTACATCATTCTTGAACCCCCCTGCGTTAAAATTATTCGTCGGTTATTGATGTCTCTTCCACCCTGTATTTTATGATCGTGAATCATATTTTGATCAAGATTCAACCTGATACTGACTTGCAAACTATAAAAAAACGTAAGAAATTTTTTAATTTTGTGGGCTGATAGCATTGCAGATCTACCTTAAAGTACAAATTTTAGTTGCCCCCCACTGCCAGCTAAATGCTTGGATTCTGGATATATGTGAAAAAAAATCACAGCACTATATCGAAGTTAAAAAGAAAACTATCACAGCTAAGTCGACTTTACTAGTTAAGTACTCATAGTCAGTAGCAACTAACAACTAACACAACGTGTAGTGACTTACATTATTTTGCATTTGAAATGTTTGGGAGAACATATTTTTCAACTACAATGTTAAGTTTGTTCTTGAGATAAATTCATCCTAACTACAAAGCCCTTCATTGTGCGTGGTCCGACACGCACTTGGACGGTTTTTATGGTTCCGTACCTCAAAAGGAAAAAACGGAACCCTTATAGGATCACTTCGTTGTCCGTCTGTCTGTCAGTCTGTCAAGACCATTTTTCTCAGGAACTCGTAGAGTTATCAAGTTGAAATTATTATCAAATACGTAAGTCTATGGTCCCTTGAAGCTCTGAAAAAATCAAGCTTCCAAGTCTACGCAATAAAAAAATACGGTGATATAAGCGACATTATCGCGACATATTTCGATACTCGCAGATAAATCAAAACCTATAGGGTACTTCCCGTGGACCTAGAATCATGAAAGGAGCCGTTCACGAAATGTATGGGGCTTGGTACTAAAATAATTGAAAATTTAAACAGCCTTCTGACCTATATAGGCTGAAAAAGGGTAATTACTTTGATGTCTTTGGGCATTTAATTTTTTTTACAGCCACCCTTTTTTTTTAAACAAGTGTTGAAAAATAAAATGTTCTACAAGCATTATTTATATTTTAGGGATAGCAGCCCTGTAGCAAATGACGTGACAATGACAACGTCAGTCAGCAGGACTCGTTTTTTTTTATTTTTTTAATAATAGTTTAATGGCGTGGTTGCTGTGACCTTTTAGCCAAGTCTTTATTTAGTTACTTTGTATAGTTATAGGTAATGATGAAATGAATTTTTAAACAATGCATGATAGATGATATCCCCACCCGTACGCTCCCCTTAAGTTTCAGTAAAGACGTGGCACTTTACTGAGACCTCACGCGGACTTCTTGAAAGAACTTGAAGTGATATGTTGCACTGTTTTGTTTCATTTGCCTACACTAATGCACGTTCACGAACCCTTAATGGTTAATAATCCACCATTATTACACATTAATATTCGGCTAAACACAAGTTTTAGAAAATAAAACAAAACTCTAATCATGACGCTTCAGTTTCCCGCCAAGAAGTTCCAGCAGGACTCGGCTTGACATTTACAACAGATATTTAGTCCGAGTTTACAGCTTTCACTTTTTTCGATACGTTTTGTTATTGCATTGTCATGATAATCAATATTTTTTGTCTTAATTTCATGGAGCTGCAGCTAAAGTTATAATAAAATCTCAAAGTATTTAATAGAAACGGAAACATTAGCCACATAAAATAATTATATTGCACAGAAATGAATAAATAAAGACTATGTGCGTTTTGTTTCTATTGAAACATTTTTCACTTTTTCACAAAAACGGGTGCCTGAAAAAATCAGATTTAACTATAATCGAGTAGCATAATAAATAAGCTTTCTAATAAGGTATATCACATTAGCTTTAAAAAATCGTCGGAATATTATACCAATGTTGACCTCTCCTTTGGCAAGAAGCAAGGTCTCACAGCACAAGTAAAGGAAAAAGTCCGAAAATTGTTAATTTGTAGTTTTATCACATAAAAAAAACATTTTTTTGCGATTACAAATTCAATTTTCAGTTGGAAAATTGACCGTGGCGTATATCGATGTATGGGAGAACATTGAACATTTTCAACTACAATGTTAAGTTTGTTTTAGGGATAAATTCATCCTAACTACGGAACCCTTCATTGTGCGTGGTCCGACACGCACTTGGTCGGTTTTTCCGTATCAAACTATCAGAAGCAGGTAGTTCACACGCGTGTGACCCTTCCTTGAGCTGTACACTGACATTATTGGTATTTCTTCGGGGTATTTCTTGCCTTTCCTGTTTATTTTTGGCAATACGGATTTCTTTTGCTTAAAAATAGATCATGTGTATTAACCGCATCGTATTTTATACACACATTCAAAAAGTCTAAGCAACAACAACAACACAAGAGTAAAAATCGTTCAAAGTTCAAAACTGAACATTTGTACTTTTGAATTAAACGATTTTTACTATTTTAATATATTTATATTTCTTTTATAAATAACAACTAAGCATTTTTTGATGCATTAGTGACTAAAGCAACAAAATCATTCATTCAATTGTTCATTTGATCACAATAATTAACAATATTATGTGTACCGTAACATAATATGTATCATAAAGTTAAAACGAAATTAAATTTTAATTAATTGGTAATTTAATAGAAATTGTGACCGTCTCTGTTGTTTAAAACTTGTCGGCAACGATGTTTCATTGAATTTATAAGATTGTATATCTGATCCTGCAGCAATCGCTCCTAATGGAATTTTAACAAGTCAATCAGTTGTTGGGCTGTCGACACTCCGTCCAGGTTCTCTAGAACACGTCTCTAGAGCATGTCCCATGCGTGCTCGATGGGATTGAGGTCTGGCGATTGTACAGGCCACGGCAATACCCGGATGTTTTCCATTGCCAAATACTCTCTGGTCCTTCGAGCTGTGTGCGAACGTTACAATGCATCAGCGTGAAATCTGAGCCAAGACTTTGTGCAAATGGGTGAACATCAGTCCCGAGGACATCTTCAACGTAACTTTCAGCGTACATATTCCTATCTACAAAAACGAGCTCAATCCGTCTGTTCTTCATAATACCCGCCCATACCATCACTGTGGAGCAAAAGCTACACATTTTTCTGTTTATTGTTGAATTCTGCAAACGGAGGTGTCATAATCATCATCATCATAATTTCAGCCGAAAGACATAGGACATAGGCCTCCCGCAATGGGGGCGGGTTGCCAAAATCGCCACGCTTGACAGGCGGGTTGGCGATCGCAGTATGGTATTAAAATGCATAGAGAACGCTGCTGCCCATTCTCTAGTAAGTCCTTTAGTCGCCTTTTACGACACCCACGGGAAGAAATAGGATGGTGCTATTCTTTACGTCCGGCACCACATGGAGCAATGGAGGTGTAAATAGAGTGTTTTTCTTCGAATTTGGTGCACAACGAGTTGCAAAGGGCCACTTTCGGTCTTTTTTCCGGGTACCGGAGAATATATCAGGCATGCGCGCGTTTGATTCATTTTTACCAACCCCATAGAATCAGCGCGTCCTCGATTCATTTTTACCAGGTGCACAGAACCCCTGTAGTTCGAAGACTGATCTCTCCGTATGGGTGTGCGCCACATGATCGTCGCGTAACCTGCAGTTCAACCGAGGCAAAAAAAAAAAAAAAAAAAAAAGAGGCGCTATGCCTTGCAGTTACAGTCCGTCAGGAATGTTTTTTTAAACCTTCACACTTAATTACTATAGTCATTTGTACTTTTTGCGTTAACATTTTAATTCTATTTGATATTTTTCAATCCAACTTTGTTTCGGTTGGGAAAACTTAGCTTCATCTATAAAATATGTATTATTTTGTTTTTTATTTGACAGATTACGTAATTTAGGGGTCGCGAACCTAAAACCGATTACAATCGATGGCGTCGTTTGTAAACCAAATGCGTGACAAAGATTTACCATCTGATGTACCACCCTCTTCAATTAGGCCAAATTTTCGGTTCAGTAATTGTTTTGGATCATTTTACCCGTCTGCCCCTGAATGGAGAGTTATGTTCTTTACTTAAACTTTTTATATTTTCTTGTTCAATATTTTTCTTTGTCATTCAATTAAAATGAATGGGTGAATTGAAATGCAGAGTTTTTTTTTTTACCAATCACGCCTGTGATTTTTATTGTAACCTTGTATTTTGTTTCCCGGCTTTCTCAAGATGCACTAGAGGACTAGACTGTACAGTCACGAGCACCAATATGTATACACTCAGTAACTTTTAAAAGTGGTTTCCTCATATTGATTGAAAAGTTGCAATCGTTATTCCACGAGAAAATTGATTTTGAATTCTACTAAGCGTTTACATCATCACTCATCACTGCCAACAACACACACACACACTCACACACACACGCTCACTCTCTGCTCATGACTGTACAACTCAAACTACGTTTAATTTTGTTTTATCCCCAGATTATGTGTCTCTAGGGGTTCTACTCCGAACATAAATCCGAAGTATCGGCCGGATGTTCGGTTATTTCTTTATTACGGCTAACTATCGCTGAATACGACGAAAACAAAAAAAAGGCAGTCGAAGAGATAAGCCAAAGTCAAAACTGTGACTTGAAGTCGGGTAAGGACTCAAAGTCAAAAAGGAAACTATGGAAATTATAAAACGGCCGAACATTCAGCCGATACTTCTGTTTAGCGGTTCGGAGTAGCAGAATTTTGATTTGTCAACGGCGATAGGCTACCTCTATTATACGAGACTCAAACATAGCTAGGAAATATAAAGTGTATTATTGTACATATATACAATTATACCTACACCTCTGGCAAACCCTTCGGGGAATACAGGCGTGATGGTATGTTGCTACAGATTCTGTTTTGACCGTCTTTGACTTGTGTGCCAACCTTTTAGCATTCATGGTCAAGTGTTGAAACCACTGTCAAAACCCATTAGAACCACCAACGACACACTAAAGCTTGTTTACATGAAACTGATTCAAACGTAATTGTGGAAGAAGCCAAAGTAGTGTGAATTAAAAGGGCGCAGTTACTTATGCCACACACAAAATGTAACCTTATTGTGAAGAAAAAGTTTTGTGTGAAAAGTTGTGTATGAAACAGTATTTCTCGTCGAGTAATTTTGATTTGTTCCAGTTTTAAGCCCATCGAAAAAAGGAATGAAAAATGCGTTTATTGGCATTACAGCAAAAAATACACCTTAAAACTATAAAAAACAGAAAACAATATTATTATAATGCCAAAAGGGTCTCAGCTCAGCATAATGTCAGATGACAACACAAGGTGTACCGCCTGACGCTGATTTTCAGCTGCATTCCACCATCGTCCACGAAGCTACTCAATAGTCTATCTATCTGCCTAGCCTTTTCCCAACTATGTTGGGGTCGGCTTCCTGTCTAACCAGATGCAGCTAAATACCAGTATTTTACATGGAGCGACTGCCTATCTGACCTCCCCAACCCAGTAACTGGGTAATACAATACCCCTTGGTAAGACTGCAGGTTGTCAGTTTTTCGGGGTTCTGACGACCCGTAACGACTGTCCACGAATGACAGCCGGGACCAACGACTTAACGTGCTTGCCAAAGCTCGGAGGAGTCTCGGTATGTAAAGATGGTCACCCATCCACGGACCAACCCCGGCAAGCGTAGCTTAACCTGATGGATCGGCCCGTTAGTCGGCTACTCAACTAGCTACTTAACCAGCTACTCAATAGTATCGTCTAATAAACTCACGTCACCAATGAGTCTCTTAGGCCCGTATCCCGCTCACTCAAAACACTCAAGCGTTGCTTAAAACTAATTTAAAGCCATTTGATTGGTCAAAACTGGTTTTAAGTATTGCTTGAGTCTTCAGCTATGTTCTGTAATACGGGACATAGCCAGAATGTCACAGAACTAGTATTTCAATGGTGGTATGTACACAACGCTACGTAGTAAAGAGTTTGTTATTAGTTGCTGTGAAATTCTTGCTGTTTTGAGTTTGTAGTTGGTTACTTTCGAATAACGTGGACGAGAAGCCTTATAGTCAGGGTTGCCAGATTTTTATTCAGGCACAGCGGGATTTTGTAACCTTTTGAGTAAAAAAAGCGGAATTCTTTCGCCGAAAGCGGGACCTCATAAATGTCCATAAATAATCAGTATGTTTATATTTTTAACTAGATACTTATCCTTTTATTTCAGTTCCAACTTCGATCAATAATAGCACATTATTGATCGAAGAGTTCCAAATTAAGTTTACAATGATGTTAGATAAGTGGCCATAGAAAATGTATTTTAATTTAAATACGTTACTTTACTATACCTACTTAAAACAATAACATTCTGGTTTACCTTGTCTGTTTAAGCAGGTAATCACATCACACCAATATTATAAAGGCGAAAGTTTGTGTGTGTGTGTGTATGTTTGTTACTTCTTCACGCTCAAACGGCTGGACCAATTTTGATAAAATTTTGTATGGAGGTAGCTGACACCCTGGATTAAGACATAGGCTACTTTTTATACCGATATTCCCACGGGATCGAGACTTACGCGGGTGAAACCGCGGGGCGCAGCTAGTATAACAGTAACAAGTAATACATTACCTACTTACGAATTACTTACCTATTTATTTTTCTATCCCCGAAAAGCGGAACTGAGCCTGTCCCGCGCGGTACATTTAACTTTGTGCTAAAATCGGGACGTCCCGCCAAAATTGGGACGTCAGGCAATGCTGCTTATAGTTGAAGGTACATCAAGCAGTTAAACTTTGTCTCCCTCGGTTGGAAAATGACTTGCAGTGTTCTAAAGGTCTCTTTCTAAGGCGGATCTTCTTTCTAACAAGTGGGGCCCCAACTCCCCAGCTGAGGAACCTAGACGACGACGGAAAAATCAATAAAGTATATGCTTATGTAAATCCTGTTGAAAGTTGTAGTAGACATACGAAACGATTTGAAAGTATTGCCCTCAGATTGCCTGATGCATGGGAAATTCCGTGTGAGATTTTTAAAGTGAAACTTCTTTAAGCGAGCGATTTTTGGTAGATGAAAAACTTATGGGTTCGCGTCACCGACATGCTAATGTTAATACTTTAACAGTATATCTGTAGCTATGCTATATAGTTTTAAGTTTTCACTTGTTTCGGCAGTCCCCATGACTGTTTATACTTTTTAGGGTTCCGTACAAAAAGGATAAAACGGGAACCCTATTACTAAGGCCTGTGTCTGTCCGTCTGTCACCAGGCTGTATCTCATGAACCGTGATAGTTACGACTGTTGAAATTTTCACAGATGATGTATTTCTGTTCCCGCTATAACAACAAACACAAAAAAACAGAATAAAATAAATATTTAAGGGGGCTCCCATACAACAAACGTGATTTTTTTTACTCGTTTTTGCTCGATATTGATAACGGCAACAGGTAGACGCTTGAAACATTCACAGAGTGTTTAGATATTCACTTTAAGAATAAATAATTAAATTAAAATAAAACAAATATTTAAAGGGGGCTCCCATACAACAAACGTGATTTTTTTCCCTTTTTTCGCGAGTCCGACTCGCACTTGGCTGGTTTTTTATTTTATGTCAAAAATTATCAAAACTACGTAAATTACAGTCAAACTTCCGCTGTAGAGTCAAAACAAATCAAAATCGACGAAGTACTTATTACGCCAGACCCTTAATACGTGTGCGTGCGTAGTATTGTAATGTGACCACAATTTTCTCCCACAATCAGTATAACAAATTTAATATATAAACAACGTTGTATACATTATACATATACAGGGTATTAAAGAAATTGCGTGCCATAGCTTAGGGTTAGGTTCAGTATTGATAAAGGAACCCAGGAAAAAAAAACCAAAAATATTATTGCAAGATCAACCTAATTTAGTACTACCTATTTACAGCATTTAAACAAATAAAATAATTTTATTTCTAAATGAATGCTATTTTAATTTAGTAGGTATTATATTAGGTTGATCTTGCAATAATGTTTATGTTATATATTTTTTTCTGGGTTCCTTTATCGATACTGAACCTACCCCTAATCTATGGCACGCGATTTCTTTAACAGCCTGTATAATAATTCGGTGTACGTATTACATATTATTCTAAGTGTGGTGTTTGGTGGTGTGAGTTATGTTAATTCCGGAACATTTTGTTTATATTAAAATTCCAAATTCCGCGAAATGTATTTCCTGCTACTCAAGTGTCAATGCTTCGGCACAATTTGTTTGAAAGAGCGGCTTACGCTCAATAACATTTTCATACACGAAATGTTGATGTGTTTTCCTTTTAGGCCAGTTTACACCACAGAGAGACTCAATACGTTTAACGATAAGCAAATTTAATATAGAACGATGTTTTAAATTCGTTCAGCGCTAACATCGTTCTATTTCTGACAATTGTTTGAAGTTGACAGAGGCAGAATGATAATTTTTGACGGCACGGTTGGCGCAGTGGTTAAGCGATTGACTGCTGCGCTGCGAGTCGCGAGTTCGATTCCCGCACGGAACAAATATTTGTATGACATAAGTAGTTGTTCCGGGTCTGGCTGTTTGTGTATGTGAGTTAAAATGTTTGTAAACGCACCCACGATACAGGAGAAATTCCTAGTGTGGGGCAACGTTAAAAAAAAAAAAATTAAACAATATTTATTTTTTTTTTGTAGCGGTAAATGCATTTAATGATTTGTGGGCCTTCGTTTTCAAATTGATGCATTCAAATCATTCGGTGGCTAACATTGCATTTTTCGTGATATTAGGGACGCTCACATAGTAAAAGTTATTCATAACTAGCTTTTACTTCGCTCGCGTTAATTTACAATTTGACAATCAATTCGGATTGTACACTGCTTGTTGTTTGGCGGCAAAAAAACTCTTAACACACTATTAAAGTTTCTATAATAATAGATATTATAATTCAATCATGATTCGAAAGACACATGGCGCTATCTACTATCGTACCCTATGTCCGTTTCTGTATACCTGACAACATATATGCAGTTTCAGGATGATCGGTTCAGTGGTATACGCGTGAAAAGGTAACAAACAAACAAACTTACTTTCGCATTTATAATACTAGCTGCGCCCCGCGGTTTCACCCGCATAAATCTCGATCCCGTGGGAATATCGGGATAAAACGTAGCCTATGTCTTAATCCAGGGTATCAGCTACCTCCATACATTTTATTTTGATTTGATCAAAATTGGTCCTGCCGTTTGAGCGTGAAGAAGTAACAAACATACACACACTCACAAACTTTCGCCTTTATAACATCAGTGTGAGTGTAATTAGTTAGGAAGTTAGGATGATGAGTATATTGTATTCATCATGACCCTTTTCAGATTTTCAGTTATTTCAGACTGATGTGTGCTAGCTGTCACTCTGTGTAATAAAATGGTGCTACTTATTTTAATGGTAATCGTTTAGTTTAATCGATTTATATATGTGCAACTTTACACTTTACACGTACACCAGAGACAATTAAGTTTGTCTGCCATACGTTGAATTGCACGAAACCAACATTGGTTAGACAGAGACTTTAAATTCATGCCATCCCTTACATTTTTTATCAAAAAAAAGTAGCAGCATCAATTTAAAGTCCCCGTTAGCCTAATCTTGGTTTCGTACAACTCACCGTAGACAGGTAAAGAAAAATATTGTCTTGTGTCGAGGTTCGGGTCGACGGCGTGTTGTGTTCCATGTGCGCCTCAAAGAGATATCAGCAACTGACGGGTCCGATAGGGCCAATGCCTGCTGACGAGACGCTCTGGGTGTCGGGAGTCGCAGCCGGCCACCGTAGGCGCGGGCTTGCGAGCGGGGAGCGATGGGCAGCTCGCCGTCCGATAAGGCGCAGGCCCGGGTCGACGGCGTGTTGTGTTCCACGCGCGCCTCAGAGAGATGTCAGCACCAACTGACGGGGTCCATTAGGACCAATGCCTGCTAGAGTTGCGAGTTTGTCCGAAAGGGATATCGTGGCCCTGGCACACAGGCATCTGAAGGAACACGGGTGGGTTTTAGTCAGTAAAAGTCTGACACGCCCTCCCGCTCCACCCAGAGCGAGAGAAGTAATTATTTGATGATTTCCCACCAAAAAAAAAAAATTGGCAGTTTTTGACAAGCGTTTTCGCTAGTTTCCGCTTCCTATGAAAGAATTCGAATCGAAAACTAGCGATAACGCTTGTCGAAAAGTGAAACAACGATAGCGATTGTACAAATAGAATCGATCCTCTTAAGCTATTTGCGGAGCGCCATTGGATGTATTTTCATGCGATGTTTTTTTTTACCCGACTGCGGCGAAGCCAAAAAAAAACGAATAGGAATAGGGTATGTCCGTCCCTATGTTTCGTCGTAACTACTAAACGGCTGAACAGAATTTGATGAATGATTTTATGCTGTTAGATACGTATTTATTGCGCGGGTGTCACTATAAAATTATAAAAAATCTAAATGGCGGATGGATCTTTGAGCCAAAAGGTATATTTAAAACAAAAACCTTCCATACCTATCGAGTGTGGTATCAAATGAAGGGTTTTAAAAGGGGATTACAAAAATATATACCTAAATTAGGGGCCCCTCAATTAAGGGCTTATGTAAGTTGCTGGTTATTTGTGATCTGTATGCTAAAAACCATGACTTAGGGCGACTTGCAGCTTTTATTTTCTCCATTTAAACTCTACTTAGGCTTAAACTTAATTTAACGACTTGCATGTCATCGATTTAGCTTAAATCTCGATTTAAATAAACGTCAAAGTTAAACCGGCATCTAGGTTGGTTTAACGTTATTAAATCTTGATTTTATAGACAGACAATACAGTGAGTGGTATTTTAAATTCCTCTTTTTATTTGTGAAAATGGATTTCTTTTCTTTAATCATGATGATTTGTTATCGGATGATGACGAGGAGATCGTACAATATTTAGACACTCCGTTTTTCTCTCGTACAGTGTACATTACATCACGCGATGACGAATTTTGGAAATGGTTCCGCTTAAGTAAACAGAGTACAAAGCTCCTTTATGATAAAATTATCCTTAAGTTTCAAAGTGATTTTAACAGGTACCTAAGCTTTCTTCAGTTATGCACATAACACTATTTATTACTGGTACGCTCACGAAAACTAGAAAATAACACGAAACTACAACCAACACTGACTTACATTGGCATTAATGACAAATCAAATTCTTTTTTCTCTATACGCAGAACTGAGTTGCCATCACTTTTTATATGAAAACTGAACGTAAAGAATGAATGGCGAATGGAATAATGACTAATCTCAGATTAGTTAAATCGAATGTGAAATGTGACAGTTAAGTCGAGTTTAGGGCAAAATCGAGTTTTAATTAAACCGAAATTTGTATCATTTTGCTGCAAGTGGCCATTAGTTTACAATGCTGGAAAAACAGATCCAATGCTAAGGTCGCGAAAGGGGCCTCAAAATGTTCCGCCAGTGTGCATTGGGGGGCAGACGGTAAAAGGTTGGAGAGGTTCAAGTACCTTTGTCACGTGCTGAAATCTGACATGAAAGAAGATGTGGATATTGACCGCCAGTACCTCCCTATCGGTTGTGGGAAACATGCTTGCCAGGAGATGTTCAGAGAGTACTTTTAAAACTTCTATACGTACCAGCTCTGGACTGAGTATACAAAGAAGTCTTGGGATGACATACGTGTTCAATGACATCTACAGACACCAAATGGGATTGAAGCGCTACTGTAGTGCGTCTGGAATGTTCGTGGAAGCGAGGCTGAACGCGTTCAATGCCATTCAGAGAATCAGAATTGCATCATTTATGTCCCGGGTTGGTACGTGTAGAAACAGTATCGTTAAGAACCTCGCTGATAGGATGTACGAGTATGCTACCAAGACCTACAAGCGTTGGTTGAAAATAGCCGCGTAAGTGTTAAGAAAGGCGTAAGTTTATGTTAGTATGTAATTTTTTTTGTATTATGTAACTATATTTTTTTTGTTTTTATTGTGTTTTTTATGGACTTTGTCATAAAGATTTTTATTTTTTATTATTTAAATAATAGATGTACCTAATTTGGAATGAGAAATTATAAAAAAAACTATCCCGAACTTTTGGAGTAAGTGAGTAGGAGGCCGTTTTCACCCGATTATAAGTGGGTAAATAACCTAATTTACCGTCTTATAATCCTAAATAAAAAGTGTCAAAGAAAAAAGTAAATGAAAAATTTATTGAATGGTCTTTTGTAAATTTACTTTTTTATTTTGTCTTGTGTTCTTCTGCGATTAGTCACTGGACTATGAGCAAATTTGCTGTTGGATTTGGTAGTGCAGAGTGGTTTCTCCAGCGAGATTTCCCTCTATATATTTCATGGCAGCATGTTCTACTTAGCATTAGCAAGGTCCATTACAGCTAACCTTTTCAGCCGCCTTTTATGATCCGGATTGATGATTCTGTAGGCGTGCTCCGTAGCGTTCTGGCTAGTTTTTTGCTTTCTGATGCACTGTATTCATGAACCTCGCAGTTCTTGTAAACCCATGGTGCATTTATAATGTTTTTAAGGTTGAAATTTCGGTGGTAAGTGCGGCAGTAACGGCTGGATCGCATAGTTATTTATTTTTATTACATAACACATAACATCACGCCTGTAATCTCCGAAAGGTTAGGCAGAGGTGCACCTATAGTACACCCACATTTTGCCAGTTATGTTTAAGTCCCATGTAATAGGGGGCGAGCCTATTGTCATTAACCGGGCACAAATCCAGGCTTAGGCTGCTACTAAGAAATTCCTGGTGGAAAAACCCAATAACACTTTGCCCGACCTGGGAATCAAACCCCACCGGTGACTTGCGACCACTAGACCAACGAGGCAGTCAGCGGCTTTTTTGACAGTTTTTTTAGGGTTCCGTACCCAAAGGGTAAAACGGGAACCCTGTTACTAAGGCTCCGCCGTCTGTCTATCTGTCTGTCCGTCTGCCACCAGGCAGTATCTCATGAACCGTGATAGCTAGACAGTTGAAATTTTCACAGATGATGTATTACTGTTGCCGCTATAGTAACAAATACTAAAAAACCAGAATAACATAAATATTCAACGGGGCTCCCATGCAACAACCGTGATTTTTTTGCCGTTTTTATAGATAATGGTATACGGAACCCTTCGTGCGTGAGTCAGACTCGCCCTTAGCTGGTTTTTTGAGTTTTTTTATGTTCCTCATTATAGTCCGAATATGGATTTTATTTAAATCAAATTTGAAAAGTTGCCCGGAAAATTGAAAAACTGAAAGTGATTTTTACTATGGGTGTCTTGAATGACTCTAACAGACAGGAGGCATGTGTCCCAGCAGTGGGAACATTATAGGCAGATTATGCTGAATACCTACTTATCATTTTTTTTGTATAATTTGCGCTGAATACTAAAAATACATACCCACGCGGATCTTATTCGTCGTTTTGAGATGAATCGAGAAGATCGTGTCCACTAACTTTGAAAACCAACCATTTTTAGTAACACAATCAATTAATCAATTTATTTTTCTCACCACAATATACATAAGTTATTTTACATTGGTCAGATTCGACAATGATACACAATTCAGGTAAGTATAATATTCCTGCCAGGGTTACGAGTTTGTCCGAAAGGGATATCGGTGCCCTGGCACACAGGCATCTGAAGGAACACGGGTGGGTTTTAGTCAGTAGAAGTCTGATATATAACTTCTCCCGCTCCGCCCAGAGCGGGAGAAGTTATTTGATAATTTCCTACCCAAAAAAAAAAAGGTAAGTATATATTGTGGGAGACTGGTGCCTAAGCTAGGCTCGCGGCCTGTGTTTCAGGACACCAGGATCCCACCGGTTTTACATTTTCATTTTATAAATTATGTACTAAGCGCGCTGACAGAATGTACTTAGGAATCATACGACATTTTATAGTTTTATATATTATTATGATTAATATCTAAGTATGCGAGACGAATGTTAGTAGATGTGTAGTGTGGGTGATGTGTGAGTGTGTAAGAGTGTGTGATAGTGTGTTTAGGTCATTATCAGGATGTTTTCAGTATCATTATACCTAGTTTAATTTTAGTAGCCAGTCAGTTAGCCTCCTTTTGCATTTATTCTTTGTGAGACTAAATATATGTAGGCAACACCTTATGAGTTTGATTGTGTAAGTAGCTTAGATAGCAAAATAAACGCCTTGCAAAAATAAAACAATAAAATCAACTAAACTACCTATCTGCATAGTCGTTTTGGGATAAGTAGGTAGTCCCAAAATAAATCGAATGGAGTCAAATATCTTAATCAAAAACCATTAACTATGATCTCAATAGCAAAACAATAGGCACAACAGAGTGTCCATTTAATTACAATAACAGCAAACAAGTCTTTTTACGATTCAATTTTACGATTCAATTTTACGAGAATTTAACGATTCAATTATTTTATAAGAAACTGCCATCACGGAAGCGAAAATGACATGACATGACAAGGAGTGTCCGTATTTATGCTTTTAATGGACTTCTGAAATTGAGGACGGTTCGCAATTCGATAATTGGACAGAACGTTCATGTTTGAGGACGCACTTTGACCTTATAGACGTGCCTATATATTTCCTGTACGTAGAGATTACGCAGGCTTTATTTCAGAGCTTACGCTGTTGTATCGGAATTTATACAAGTGCGGGGAAACGTTAGCTGGTACTGTTTTAATGTTTATTCGGGTTACCATAAATTCCCAATACACTTTTTGAAATTTGTTAAATTCTATACACGAAAATATGCAATATCGTAGCAGCATTGCTATTCACAATCATTCGATACGCATCCGTACCGAATAGAGCAGCAATCAATGTTATTGAAGGAATCCTGTGAAAGAAAAGTCACTAATAATGTGTTAAATCCTTTTAGTTTATAACAATTAACACTTAAGTCTGTACTGCACAGCTCGGCAGTCCAAGATATATTGACCCAGAAAACATTATTCGATTTACTTGACAGCTCTGTGTCCACGGTACAAAGTGGGGGAAAGCACGCGAATTTTGAGTCAATAGATGGACGTTAAACTTATATAAAATGGTAACTATTTATTATATTAATCATAAATGTTTTGTATATGGATTCAAGTTAATTTCAAAGTATTTCATCATAACATAATATTTAAACACAGTATCATCTTATAAGGAACCAAATTACAGTTACTAGTCAAGTTGCGTACTAATAAAATCCTAAATTCACATTAAAATATCTAGATTTATTTTGTAGTTGCTTACACCTGTGTCCTCTAAAAGCTGAGAACAAATCCGAAACCCGAAAACTTTGACCAAATAGCCAATATTCATCCGACGGCTATTTTCGGTTGGGGTCTAGCCAAATCTGGTAACCATGTTCGACTCGGAAGCCTGACAACTGGTTGTAAATAGCTATGCAGGTGGCGTTCTGTAGTTTCTACCTACCCCGCATGGGAAAATGCGTTTATGTACACAAGTGTGTGTATGTGAAATCTAGAACTAAAGAACAATATCACTGGAACTGGAACCGTACCTACTTGCTTGAGTTGCTTTTTATTAGGTTTCCGTACCAAAATAATAAAGAAGGAAAATGTTAACTTTATTTACGATCACGTATTTGCGCGACGATTGCTTATATATTATGTATATACAGAAGGCAGCTACTCTTTTTTTTTTTTGTGGGAAATGGCAGACTTTTGCTGACTAAAACCCACCCGTGTTCCTTCCGTTGCCTGTGTGCCACGATATCCCTTTCGGACAAACTCGCACCCCTGGCAGGCATTGGTCCTACTGGACCCCGTCAGTTGGTGCTGACATCTCTTTGAGGCAAGGGCAGCTACCCTAACCGTTGTATCTACAGGAAAACGGTCTTAAGAGACTGTCCTTAACTTTATGAGAAATTTTGATCAACATTCACAGATTTTGGAAAAAATGTACAGGCAACAGGAAAATGGGCTATTTTTACAAAATCTTTTTTTATGCCATTCGATTCTGTTAAGTATTTATAAGTTTCAAAAACTTCTATTTGTTTTTCGATCAGTCTTTTTAGTAGCGGTCCATCTCTCCATCATAAAAAAAACTAAGTTGGAGTATAATTTCTTACGAAATGTATGGGAATTAACTTTTCTAGTACTCAAACCTCAGTAAGGCAGTTGATTTTTGATCCTTATAAAAAACAGGATAGAATGGCATAAAAACAAGAAGATTTTGTGATAATTGCCCATTTTATTTTGTTTTCAAAATCTATGAACTCAGATCAAAATTTCTAAAACAAGATAAACAGTCTCTTAAGACCGTTTTCTTGTAGCTAAAACGGTTAAGGTAGCTGCCCTTACTACTCCATCTCAAAAATCCACCTTATACAGGATTAGCAAATTTCCCAGATTTTTTTTTTAAAATAGCTCTCGCTTGTATCACAATGGTAGTACGAGCTACTCCTTTTGTATGTAATTTATAAGTTTGAGGCATTTTGAAGATCTATTACCGTCAAATCGACTTTCTACAAATATGGTCGCACACCTATTTGCCTATTTTTCGCGTTAAGTTATTTCATGTAGGGGTGAAACTTATGGTTTCGCGTCACCGACATGCAAATATGACGTGTTGCGCCAGACTGTCGATGCGCAGTGGCCTGTGTACATGTATGCCCGTATATATGTATATGTTATTCCAAAGTTTTAAGTTTTCAGTCGGTAGTCCCCGTGACTGTCAACTATTGTTTTTTTGAGGTTTTAATGAGTTATTGATAAGGGGGGTTAAAATGGACGCTTTGGCAGAAGCATAATTATGATCTGCGTACAATTCATATCCCGCAATTTATCTGTTTGACAGTTTTGTATGGAGTTTCGTAAAATGGTGCACAAATTATGAATTGCTATACTGAAGTCTAATGTCAAATAGCAGCTGTCAAACAGATGAATTGCGGGATGTATGAATTGTACGCAGATCATATTATGATTCTGCCAAAGCGTCTAGTTTAGGCTTCGTGTTCATAAAGCCTTTGTTAACTTTTGAGCTGTAAAAGATGGTGGAATATTGCATAGTTTTATTCATTATATAAATATCCTAAATGCGTTCCATAATGTTAAGAAGATGTTACTATGGCTTCCCTTTGCCTTCATCATCATTAACCACAGCCCGAAATCAACCACCGCTGAGCATAGGGTTCTCTTTTCTTGTGCCAATCCCCACGCTCCTGTGCAAGCCTCATCATTATATCTTTCCCATATAAAGGGTTAAAAACGATTTCACTGGAAATATGATTAAGATATCGCACATTCCTCGTATCGTGGAAAATACATCAAAATAATCCATTGCGGAGGAAACCAGAAGCACATTAATTACTTTTCAGTCCGTTAAACCAACACGACAATATGACTCATAAACGTCAGTGAGATCGAGGCATAAAGTTTAACAGAGCGGTTTCAAGTGATAACAGAGAAATCAGCAACTTTTAGGAACATCTCGTGCTCGTAAAATAACATTAATGTAAGCAGGAATGGAGGCAGAAACTTCACTCAATATTATCTGCGAGAATTTTCCCATCTCATCAAAATCTTTGCATGTTTTTTATCGTAGTCTGTCTGTCTGTTTAAATTATTTTTTTAAGCCTGACAGCATTTCGTTTTCGGCTGTTGAAAATTATTTTACGGCAATTTTATTTATCGGCCGAAATACAAATGAAATTTTTTGGTTGGACTCGTAATTATTTTACAAGGAAATCCCTTCAAACATAAGGCACTCGCTGAAAACAACAAAGATACCGATAAAGGTCATTGACCCAGATCGAGCCTATTCTCTACGCAGCGCAGCAGCTGTCTACAACGTCGTGTCGCTTTATTAACAAATTCAAAGCCTGTGTTGAACTAACCACGACCTCTGAAAACAAACTATGACAGCATGATTAATGAGATTCATAAGCTTTGTTGTAAACCGTGATATTATCAGGGAAACTGAATACAACTTATCAACCTCTGCCTAGCTTTGTCCGAACTATGTTGGGCTCGGCTTCCAGTCTAACCGCTGTATTATAATACAGCTGCTATTACTTTGCGGTAGAATTCGGTACATACCCTTAAAACTGGAGTTTGAAGGGTATGTAAGGCCTGTGTAATGGGGAAGGCCGGTCAAAGCTATTTGTAGATGGCGTGACTATAGCTAGGCCCCTCCGACTTAAACTAAATTCGACATTTCGATTCAAAGCCTTTCATTCCGTTTCGCGTATTCATTCAATGCTGAATTCATGAGTTTAATTTGACTTCACAATTTCGTTATTTGCGGTGATTTTAATAATTAAAATCAATATTATATTCGACATGGAAAGTGTCAGAATTTAAAATCTTAATTATTGCTATTTTCCTTGTAATCACTTTCTTCAAAATGTTCACGACATAACCTCAATCTCTGTTTAATTACAATTTTTTTCTCTACGAATATCTTTAAGCCTTGTCTTCTAATTTTAAAGTCTTTCGGAAAATGGAGGACTCCAATTTCAGAGCATTTAGGAACACAACAATTTATCATTTTCGCAAAAATAAAATAAAACTACCTCTCGCCTTGTATTATTAGCTTGTATGTGGAACTAGCTAAGACAGCGCCATTTTGATAGTTGCCTTCCTCATTACAGGCGCATAAAAGGTCCTTCTTTTCTACATATTACCTCTAACATTGAAAATGTCCATAGATGACGGTCATATAGTCCACCTGAGGGAGGGGCCACCTCCACGAGCGAGAGAATCGCGGCGATGCGATGAGTGGCTGAGTGCGAGCGAAACGTCATCGTATCACCGCGCGCTCGTCGCTACTGACTGCGAGCCCGCCGCGCTCTCACCGCGGAACGTGGCGCTCACGCTGCGAGAACGCGGCGAGTGCAGTCTTACCGCAGGTGACCCAACTGCCCAACGCGGCGGCGATTCCGTTACGAGTCGCGACGATACGCTGGCGGAATAATCGCTCGCTCGTGGAGGCAGCCCCTGAGGGTCTACACAAGTGGCGATTGCTTTCAAAGCATTTCGTATTTCTGCCACGACTTTCAACAGGATTGACATAAGCTTTTCGCTAGCTTATCATCGTCATCACCGGCATGTCCTAGAACTTAAAATTCGAAGACATGTGACATCCACCAACCCGCACTGGGCCCGCGTGGTGGATTACGGCCCACTCCCTCTCACAGAAAGAGGAGGCCTGTGTCCCAGCAGTGGGAACATTATAGGCAGATTATGTGTTATGTTATTTATCATCATCATTCTCCTGTCCTAATCCCAATTTATTTGGGGTCGGCCCAACATGCCTTTGCTTTCCATACTTGTCTATTAGTTGTCATCTCGGTAGTCACTCCCTTTCTAGCCATATCATCTTTCACACAGTCCATCCATCGTTTCTTTGGTCTTCCCCTACTCTTATAGCCATCGACATTCATACTCAAAACTTTCCTGGCGACATTTCCCTTATTCCTCCGCATTACATGCCCATACCATGACAAGCAAACTTTTAAGTAGCGTTTTAATTATGTCACATCCTTTTTGCTGATAGAATATAACTTTATTTATTTATTTATAATTAATCAACACGGTACAATACCAATTACATTCATCTACATAGAAAACAAAACTACACAATGCAGAGTTATGTCATAAACAATTATCAGCTACTTACTAACATGGAACAGTGGACACCCTCGCATACTGTTTCTCACAGAACATCAGACATACGCTCTTAATTTTACTCCATTCGTCTGCAAACACATCAGATTCAGGGTTGGCCATCAGGAGGGCATTGAGCATCCTTAAAGTACGACACACAGGTGATTCAGTTCACTGTCTAAGCACAGTAAGCCTTCTGCGTTTATCAACTTATGTAGGCAATTTTTATTCAACATCTCAGCCTCTAAATCTTCTACGTCATCAAAATTAGCATTCACGTAATTTAAATGGTGAAACGTTTCCATGATGGCAAAGGTTAAGAGGAGGACTCAGAGGTCAAAGGTTTACAGAGGTCAACAGATTCTGTTTCGGACAGTCATAACATCACGCCTATATTGTCTGCAGTGGGAGGCAGACGTGTAGTTGTCAATGTGTACGTGGGTAGGTACCCCCCACATTTCCTTAGTTATTTTTAAGCCCATGTATAGCTTTATTTACCAAGCCTTTAACTGAGCACAAATGCATACTGCGGGCTGCTACTGAGAATAATAAATAATATAATAATCTTTACATATTCTAAATTAAAGTCACTTTTCATATCTGTATGACCGCGTTGTTTTGCAAACTACGCTACGGATATTGAAGCGATTTTCACCATCATTAATAAAAAAAATCCAGAATATTTGTTTGTGCATAATCCATTACAAATAATAAACAAATGTCGATGTTTTACCAAGTCGTGAAAACCGTGTGAAGCAGGGGCGGATCGCTAGTTAAATTATAAAGCACTAGTTCTGCTCACGACTTCGTCCGGGTGTAATTTCTTGAGTCGAAAAAGTAAAATATACAATATTAGTTTTAGTATATGTGAAACCCGAAACACGTGTCTAGAATTTTTATTTAAAGAATCTATGTACAAAATTTCAAAACTGTATCATGAAAAATCACAAAGTTATAAGGTTGTTATGTTACCGGGTTGTCCGTACATAAACCGGCCACGCACAATGAAGGGTTCTGTAGCGGAGATTCATTATTCTAAGAACAAACTTAACATTGTAGTTGAAAAACATGTTCCCTCATACATTCCAACTGCAAATGTTAGTTAGTACGCACAATATTGAGAGATTTACCATGTTATTTTAAGAGCATAGGCTTCTCATAGGTTTTCCAAGAACTATTTTCTGTGTTTTTTTCAAAATTTTAGGCTCAGTAGTTTCGGAGATAAGGGAGAATGGTCAATTTTAATCTAATTTCGTAAATAATTTTAAAATTAAAAAAAAACTGAAATCCTTACAATAGCCCTTTCATTTGATATGTCGCACGGTAGACATTGCAATACTTTTTTTTTTAATTTTCTAATTTCCCCCCCAAAATTGACCCCCATGTTCAAAACTCATTAATTCACATTACACGACCATGTTTGGGTCACAGAAGTCCATAAGTGTACCAAATTTAAACTTAATTGGTCCTGTAGATTCGGAACAAATCGGCTGTGACAGAAGGACAGACAGCCAGACAGACAGACACAAGAGTCATCCTATAAGGGTTCCGTTTTTTCCTTTTGGGGTATGGAACCCTAAAAACATGCTAACGGCGCACGGTGGTCGCCCTCGCGCCTCCAGGGCCGTCTTGCGCCCATTGATAATATTTTGGCAGTAGGTTTGCTGCACCGGTTGACGTCATCACGTCAATGCCGGCTGTCGCTGAAAACCAGCGCTGGGGCTCAGTCTCGCATAGGGTCGCAGCATTATGGTGAGCGATGGCGCAACCCTGGTAGGGACAAAACACCCTGAGACAGTAAAAATGTTACTGTGTATAATAAATTGCCAGTATTTCATCAAATCCTAAAAATATAAGACAAATCACGACTACAAAAGCCGCTGTTTATTTCGGTCAATAAAACCAGGTATTACGCGGCTTCAGTTGCGTTTTATTGTAACTATAATGGATTTGGGATCGTTCTCTAATGCCAGGTACGCAGACACATCAAGCTATAAGTTTCCAGCATAGCCTGACCTCGCATTGCGTAGGCTTTCCTTACAATAAGAGGTCAGCTTATACGTGAAAACACAGGTTTATCAACCATGTCCGACTTAATAGTCGTCGTGAAAGTAAGTACTAAAGTGAATCAAAACGCGGATTTTAGTAAAGCCAGTAATAAAAACGTACGGGTTTGCGACAGGACTATGTACTTTTGTTTATTTGTCATTAACTATTAGTACATTGTGATACAAGGGTGGAAAGTAAAAAAAGTAGAGACAAAGTTTGGAAGTCTCAAGCGCCTGTAATTTGTACGCTATTATACATGTTGGCGAAGCACCATGATTTAATAATACAACAACATGAGTTGTAACTATGTTTTATTTACCTATAGTATGACATAATCAGATGTGCTGTAACAGATTGTGTTACGTATCACTTTATATGATAACAACATTATAACCCTAACATGTAGAGTATATTTGAAAAACTCAGGTTAAAACATGTATGATCAATCTTACGCCATAATATTGTCAATTGCGTAAGATTGAGCAAGTTGCAACACGATTCTGAGGTGGCGACCTGACTCAAGGCCAAACCCAGCTACGCTTTGGTAACCTGCAGTATTGTATGGAAGAAAATTTAAAACCCTTCAGGGCCCACACGCTACTTGAGCTAATGACCAAAACCATATATACAGGAGAAATTCAATTAAATTAAGTTCTTATTATGTCAGCAAGTCCAGTCTTCAACAAGTCTCCGGTGAAGTAACAGCTCCTCATAACTGTTAGCTTTACAAGTTGCGAATGTTCTATAACTAGCTCAGGGCAGTCAAGTAACATAGCTTAGGATTATTTTACTTTTCTATTGTTGTGTATTTCCGTGTACTCTTTAATGATCCTTTATGCTTATTTGACTGTATTTCCATGTTGTGTACAATTAACTAACCTTACTTAAGTGATTTAAATTCGTGTTAAACTATTGTGTGTGTAAATAGCAAATATAAAGTTTTAAAAAGTGCTGAAAGTGGTTTCCATTTAATTCCCTCGTCAAGGGAACATCATCACCCCCGCCTACATCACCTGACTCCCGCGTTAATAACAATACACTTAGGTACAGTAAGCCCAGAGAATTAAATAAATTCTTACCGAAGTTTATGTAAGTATAACTTCAACAAGAATTTTATTTGTCTACAATATTTTCTCCATAATATTGTATCATTTGTATCAATGTGTTTTTACTGGACAGCGCGACGCAAAGGAGGGTAATGTGTTTAGCAGCCTACGTATGTATCTATGTGTGTTCCATTCTTGGTGTGCTTTTCTGAAGCTGCATTATCTAGGTGGGACAATGGGCAAAATTAAAAAGCGCCCTCAGTGTTCTTTATAATTTTCTTAATACAAATACTCAGAATGAAAGTTAGCTAGCTTATGTCCTTCTCCAGGGTGCTACCGATTCTTTAAATTTCATAACGTTCTGTTCAGTGGTTTAGTGGTGATAACGTAACAGACAGGCTGACAGACATACTACAGAGTTACTTTCTCGTTTATAATTAAAAAGTTTGGACTAGACCTGAGAACACGACGTGTCTAAAAAAATTATTTGCGTCGGAAATTAACTTCAAATATTAGTTTGAAGTTAATTTCCGGTTAATTACGAGTACAATATAACCGTATTCAAAAAGAAGAAGTTCTTGGTTTCACGATACAATCTTGACATTTCCATGAAAATATCTTTAGTTATTCATCTCATACTTCGACGAACAAACTTACTTCACTAAAACCACTTTGCTTGCCTCTCTAAAACCCCTGTCAGAATCGTGAACGATTACTTTGTGAATAGCATAAATAAGTTTATCAACAAAGCTGGCATGTTAATTTTATTTTCTTAGACCTTTTGTTGAGAAGTGATGCGAGTAAAGAGCTTTTATATTGTGTATTTTTATATCGAAAAAGATTTTAGCATGGATTGCATCATTTAAGGGGGATGCGCTAAGGTAGCCCGCGAAATTCAAATTTTCTTACGTTTTTTGCTATTTGCAGGTCAGTAACAGGTTGTATGTTGATCTAAATATGATTTGCGGCCATAACAAATATGGCTTTACAGAATTATAATCAATAGAATCAGCATTACAACTCTCTAAATTCAAAAAATCCTACTGAATGATTATTTCAGAAATAATCTTTCAGTAGGATGTTTTGAACTGATGATTTTGATGATTTTTGATTCTAATGATTATACTTCTGTAAAGCTAAATTTGTTATGGCCGCGAATCATATTTTGATCAACATACAACCTGTTACTGACCAGCAAATTGCAAAAACCCTAATAAAATTTGAATTTCGCGGGCTACCTTAGCGCATCCCCCTTAAGAATAATAATTATAATTCAGTACTAGATTGGTGTTGAATTTATTAAAATAGGAGTACTACGCATTTATAGTCGAATTATGAATTCACTGGAGTAATCTGACATGTGCTAGCAGTAACTTTGTGTAAGCAAATGGTCATATTTATTGTAATGGAGATCGTTTAGTTTAATCGATTTATATAAGTGTGAAATAAATGTTAATGTAGGGATCGTTGTAAATAAAAATCAAACTTTGTATATTCTTCTGTATTTTAATTTTAATAATTTATTCTTATCACCTTCCGTCTTAACTGTCGTCCGTCTTTCTTCTGTCCCGTATTGCCATACCTATCTTCTAACATCCCTCATATCTTGAGTGTTGCCACTTTATTATTCATTCCCACATTATATGTGTAAAAGTCTAGAATACAATAAAATATGAAAAAGTCTAGAATGCAATAAAATGTGTAAAAGTCTAAAATACAATAATTAAGACTTTTTTATTACACAAAGTGACAGCTATCACATGTCAGATTCATTCAGATTGCTCCAGAGAATTAATAATTCGCTGTTTTGAAACCTCTTTCAACAAAGATTAGTTAGATTAGCCCTCACCGTACTTAGGTCGGCGAAAAGTGTCCATGCTATGAAGAAGGAGCTCACATATTCCACATTGAACGACACGATTTGATTTTCAGTATGTGTGAGCGGGACAATACTATTCAAATGTCAACGAGACAGAAACGTGTCCATAATAATCTCCTCTCGTGGGTCGTCGTAGGTAAAAAAATAAATAAAAAATAAAATAAATATACATAATATAATAGAAGAAAAAAAAACAGGCGCCGTTACCGCGCGGTGTCCGCCCAACGTACGCGACTGAAGCTCGCCTCGCGACGAAATCGCGCGGCTGGACAGAGGTTAACGTGGTCGGGCGATCTTGCGGCGGCATTTACATTGGCACATGCGAACTACGCGTCACACTGATGTCACGCAAAATCCTGCATCGCGCAAGCAGAGTTTACCGCGG
Organism: Tiliacea citrago; assembly: GCA_963921375.1. Lineage (NCBI taxonomy): Eukaryota > Metazoa > Arthropoda > Insecta > Lepidoptera > Noctuidae > Tiliacea > Tiliacea citrago. The sequence continues at coordinate 5,113,946 of OY992801.1, forward strand.
GACTAGCTTATATACAACATCCCGACATCAATCGTCGGGCAGTTGCCCACCAGACACAACACCCGTCTGGTCGAAGGATTCTCCCTTTTCTATGCAGGATAAGTGAACTTTAGACCCTGTTCCTCATACCTCTATAATCTAAATATTTGATTTTCACAAGGTCTGCTACACGTTTTACCCTTGCGAATTATGTATGCCACAATACGTGTATGCTAATGCTATCAAAGAGAGTCTAGTGTTAACCAAATTGTCAAACATATTATGGACATTTGCACATATTTTGTGTTTCTATGTGTCTTCAGTCCCAGAAAACCAGCGCTGGGGCTCTATCTCGCATAGGGTCGCAGCATTATGCTGAGCGGTGGCCATTTGCGTGGAAGTGACGCATATTTTCCCGCAACTTGTTCTTTTTGTATTTGAGTTCTTTCTTTGCGTCATGTTTACCGCAAATAAATATATTTTCATTTTTTAAGAAAGCGGTTTTTAATATGTCGCTGTTGCCGAATTATTTTTTAGTATTTGTTGTTATAGCGGCAACAGAAATACATCATCTGTCAAAAATTCAACAGTCTAGCTATCACGGTTCATGAGATACAGCCTGGTGACAGACGGTTAGATAGACAGACAGACGGCAGAGCCTTAGTAATAGGGTTCCCGTTTTACCCTTTGGGTACGGAACCCTAAAAAACACTTACATATTTAATAATACTAGTGGTCGTCCAATGGTCGAAATTAGACCCCCCTCTACTTACAATCTATATAGTACTTACTAATTCTATGCTATTAAAAAGTACTAAGAAGCGACAAAGAAGTGACAGCTTCAGCATGGAAGTATCCATGCTGAAGCTGTCACTTCTTTCACCTAACTATCTTCAAGTCATGAGGCCCTAGTGCCATGTGTGTGAGTCGAAAGAAAAAAAATAATTAAATTTATTTCTAACGCATATTATAATATTATATAAAAATATTAACTTTTTCCACTCCTCCATATAAACTGTAACTGTGCCAAATTTCTTACTCGTTCGTCCGTGTAGTTTTCTTAAAAAGTGGTACAAAGTTTTCGCTTCACGTTTTTATTTTAAAATTAGTATAATGATTACATTTTGTTCTTCTTTCGTGTCGGGATTACCATAATTGAAATATGGATTCTACGAGTAGACGTTCTAGTAAGGCTGCTTTAGTGTGCTCCATTATAAGAACGAATTAGTAGAAGAAATAACAATGTTTCATAATGGCTTCCGGCAGGAGACCGAATTACATAACATATTGACCAAAGTGAAATTAACAACATCGTTAAAATCTATTTCAAATCGGGTAATGATGGCCTGGGGCAGTTATTAATCTATCTTCTCCGATTTCCGGCTGGTCCTCTTTTGTTATGTAAAGGTTCTTTCTAGTTTTTGGAACTCTATTGACTCGTAGGAAATTGTTTGTTGTCTTAAATAGTCAACGGGCCCTTTTACCCACAGGTGATTTTTTCACGCTCTGTCCCTGAAGTCTCGACATAGATAGCGAATATAGCGATCGCTTTACGACCGAATTCGATCGCAAAGTCCTAATGGGATCTCCAGATGGTCAAAATTGCTTGATAAACACGAAAAGATCACAATCTTGTCAAAGCATTTTTGACCGTCTAGGGCAGTGGTCGTCTAACTGCGGGCCCGCCATTTTTTTTTTTTTTTTTTTTTTGTGTATGGCATCTCGCAGTTGACCTTGAGAGGCCGTGACTGCTTAACCGGTCTTTCCTGTGGCTGCCCTAAGGTATTAGCTTAAAGCCTCCAGCCAGGAGCGTAAATATAAGTATTAAAAACTAAACGACAGCGCTCTAAGGGCACCCCCTGTGGGGTACGAACCTCGGCTTAGGGCGTCGTTGGGGAAAAACAAAGCAAATTGGGGACGGGCTGGATCGAAAGTTTAAATTCATGATTATTAACGGGGATTACTATTAAATGCTACGGCTCACTCAGCCTCGGGGCAGGCGGTTCGACGTGCAAGGGACGGGGGGAACAATTTATTCTTGAACTTCGCGTGGTACCTCGGCGGCGAGGACGGAATGACGGTTTGTGTTTGTGCACTGTACTTGTGGCCCTATTGCTTTCCTGAAGGAGAGTAATGGGGTCATCCGGGTCTGAGGCGGGCCCGCCACCGCGCCGCTGGTATTTGTGCGGCCCGCGACAAAACCGGATTTCCGAAATCACAATAATTGTTGAACGAAATTATCGAACTAAAATACGACACACAACTTAAAGCTCACTTCATCGAACATCGTGAAAAGCAGGAGTACATTGGATTTTGGAGAAATGTGCCTAGCATCATGCCTATAAATGTTTACTAAACTGCGCACGATTTATTCTGACTATATATTCCCTGCGACATACCTCTATGAGGCTTCATTTTCTAAAATGTGTTTTTTTAAATAAATATCGCAATCGCCTTTCTAGTCACTTAGAAGACTCCATGAGGAGTGCATGTAGTTCCAAAGACGCCAACATAGAAGAAATAATAAAAAAAATACAACAATTCGTGAAGTGTTAACAATTTTTTTTTTTTTTTACTTAAAATTAATGTTTTTCTAATAAAAATCTCAAATAAACATTTCTGTTTTTATTTACATTCACTGCGTTGCTAGTTTACACACACAATTCACAAGTGTGCGGCCCTCAGTACTATCTCATATTGTCCTATGTGGCCCTTGACCAAAAAAGTGTGACGACCGCTAGGGACTCCATTACGACTTTGCGACTGAATTCGGTCGTAAAGCGATCGCATATGTCGAGACTGCAGGCCCTGGAATGGACTCTGTTGGATTCTCAATGCTCGGCTCTACACCTAGAGTTGAAAATCCAGTGCACGGTAAAAATCGCCCGTTCAACGGGGTATTTGCGTAACACACTACCAGTAGCAATGGGTTTCATGTCGACAGTTCAACAACATTCATTGCGTTATTTACGTTGTTGAGCAGACAAATTTGTCGAACATATGAAGCAATGGGTTAGCAGTAGACTTCAAAATCATTCCAATTGTGCTTCAAACTCTGGTTTCGCTTACAAAATATTTATTTATAAGAACCCATTCGGCGTACAAAATTGTTGTATGATTGCATTTTTTAAATAAATAAACAAGACTGAACATGACAGAGATTTTCCTGATATTTCAATTAAACAGAGCACTATGCTTTGTAGTATATTTCTAGCTGGTGAACCAGATTTCACAGCTATTGTTTACACTTTCTGCCTGTCAACACAAATTAGGCACTGTTGTTCGGTTTATAGGCTAGCACAGATTAGCATAAATCGTACGTTTTATATGAACCATGGAATACTACAGGCAGTGGCGGATTATCCATAAGACAAACTAGGCACGTGCCTAGGGGCGCGAGATTACAAAGGGGCGCGTGCCGACTTCCTAGAAATCCCTTTTAGATTTTGCGTTGCGTTGCGACACGTGTTGCGACCGAGTTGACAGACAAATAAACATAAAAAATATTCGGGTATACTCCCGAGGTGGTCCCATTGCCACCAAATCAGAATCAGATGAGGGGATCCCATGGAAATCGAGGGGAACCCTCAAATTTTATAGGCAACCCTATAGCGATTTGGGTATTTTTTATAGTAACTCGTGCATTTGCTTTCTGAAAGCACCATTTGGTGAACTGGAACTGATGATGAAGACCACATATGGCCACCGAAACAATATAATAATGAGTACCCTTATTTAACGGGTTGCGATTAAGCAAATTATGCTCGTCACTATGCATATGGTGAGTGGCAGTTCTCCTGGTTCTTACCAGGAGAACTCCTCAATAATCAACGTTCCAGCATCGGGAAAAGAAATATTTTGTAAAAGGTGATGAGCAGTTAATATTAGGCTATTGTAACTTAGATAAATTCAAAACTGACCCACTAAAAAGTGTAAAATAATAATTGTTTTACAAAAAAATAAGAACCGACTACCAAAAATAACACTACAAAGTGAAAAATAACTTTAATTTCAAATAATTTTTTTTTCTACTCTACTGTAGTATTGAAATCGCTTGTCTACTGAAAATATTTTACTGTCTACACAGAAACGTCATTTTTGTCTACTCTTCCGTCGAAAAAACGCTTCTCTACGGTCCTCGTGCTAAGCCTGCAGGTGTATTTTATAATTTAGTGCGGCTGCTGTTTAAGATAATGTTGCGCTGTGGCCCGCCTGTAGCATGCGCTGGTTCATACAAAATGTTCGAAACTGATTTAGGAGGAGTTTTGCAATGCGGTGCGGGCTGGACTACATGTGCGAGAGCCTATCAATGGACAGGCTCGCGCTCGGCTGGCCGCACATCGAGTGTATCCCACTCGATCTCAAAAGCTAACTGACACAATTATAGCGTTGCGGTGCCGCCGCGCCGATGTGAATCCTAATGTGATTTCGCGCAATTTTGCAATGCGGTCCGAGGCTATAATGTGCGCTTAGCTTTATTAAGGGTACAGTCTGTAGTAGTACTGATCTGATTACAACCATTCTTTAACTCTTTGAAAGCTACACTATTGCCAAGTCCTATGCATTATCAGCCTATAATATGCTCACTGCTGAGACACAGGCCTGCCCCCTCTCGGTGAGAGAGAGTGGGCTATAATCCACTACGCGGGCCGAGTGCGGGTTGGGAGATGTCACATGTCTTCGATTTTTTTTGATTTAAGACATGCCGGTTTCCTCACGATATTTTCCTTCACCGTTCTGACAGCAGTGATGATTAAATTATTTTGTCTCGCATCTTTAATAAAATTCCGGGACTAATTAGAATAATTACGGAAATGGAAAGGTTTAAAAAGTATCTCCATGATCTGTTAGTAAACAAGTGCTATACACTACTCTATACAAGACTTCCTATCAGACAAATTAGTTCTCCATTATAGTCCTCCTCAGTCATGATGCGTTCAGTGTCCCACTGATCTGTACCTACCTTAATTCATTCCGTTTTAATATTATCTTTTTTATATATTTTATGTGAAATCTTAACAATAATGTAAATTTAATTTATATGTAACTCTATTGTATGTCCTAAGGGCGGGATATAGCTGATCAGTAGCGGCGTTAGGGTAGGGTGCGGTTGGGCGACCGCCCAGGGCGCCGGACATAAAGGGGCGCCGCTGGCGCCCCTTTATTTCCTCTCGCTCATTGAGCGAGGCCTACTTACTCGTAAATTCCCTAAATTTTGCGAAAAAATCGTTATGTTTGCAACACTAGAATGGAACGCATTGTTCAAATCGGAGCACTGAAACTTATAGCTTCTCCGGAAAAAAACATTGGGATTGAATTTTTCAACTGTCTTTTGGACACCACATTAATTTCAGTCAATGAAAGATTTGAATAGTTAAATGAGTACTCGGAATATTGGTCTTTTTTGTACAATATAAAACAGATTCCGGAAGAACCTGACCTTGTCAAACTCTGTGGTGATCTCCAATTGAAATTAACTGTAGACTCTAAATCAGATATAGATGGGTGTATGTTGTGTGATGAACTCATAAGTCTGAAATCTTTTTTGCCTGATCAGAATGTGGCTACCCCTGTTTTTGTTTTAAATTTTATCAAAGATCGCAACTTACAAGAACTGTATCCAAATGTATGGATAGCAATGCGCATATTATTAACCATAACTGTAACGGTTGCTAGTGGGGAGAGGAGTTTTTCTAAGCTTAAGCTGATAAAAACCTATCTGCGATCAACAATATCGCAATCCCGATTGACAAACTTGGCAACTTTGTCAATCGAGAATGAAATTGCTGTAAACCTCGTTTTTGATAAAATAATAAAAGAGTTCGCCGACAGAAAGGCTAGAAAAGTCAAATTTTATTAGTTTTTTTTTTTTTTTGTAAATGGTTATTTCTTTTAATAAATGGTAATTTCATTATATCTTTTCCTTTTTTCATATGGGTTTGAATTGCAGTTAGGGGGCGCCGTATAAATCTCGCCCAGGGCGCTGGTAGTGCTAAAACCGGCACTGTAGCTGATCACAGTTTATTTTTTTAAGACCTGTATTATGTGTGTACCTATGAAGGCTATCCACAATAATGATATTGATTGATTAAATAATGTACACAAAGTAAAGCGCCTGCCTGTGTTCGAACCTACGACCTACAACTCGTAAGTCGCGGCTGTTACCACTGCGCCACCACTGCTCTGCCGAGTGCTATAGGATTTATTTATTGTAAAGTTGCGGGCAGAAGCAAGACGGTGCTGAACAAAACCTCTTAAGGGGCTGACAACAAGTAAACCGCTGTCACTGTCGGATTGCATACAAAAGAAAGAGATGCGCGATGACACAACGTATGGCGTAAAAATGCAAATAAAATCGTTTAGAATTAGATATTAACTAATTAATATAAACTAATCCATCACCGGATACAGTTTGGCATTTGCAATTTTATGGTATACTTTTAACGAAGGGATAAACTGCTTTTAAAAATAAATATGAGTTGTATTTGAAGGTTTTTTTGATGTATTAAATTATGTTTAATTGTGTTTTGAGTTCCATCACCGTATGCACAAAAGATTTGATAATATCATACTGTTTTTGTTTTGGAAAAGATATTTACGGTTTATTTACTGTTTTAAAAAACCACCTCTCTGACCATTTTCAAGAAATTTCCGCCTTAATCTGGGAAAGCTTTTCTGAATTTCACGTAATTCAGAAAACTTTTTTTTTTAACACCTATTTTGCTTTCCAAAACATTCGTATTCAATAACGCACCGTAATAATTTTCTACATGGAATTTCCCAATTAAGTATCAAATCGTTTACATGTGGATGGACTTGCACTGAACAATTTATCTCTAAGGCTTTTGAAACCACAGACTTACGTCTGACAAAAACAACGTTCTTCTTAATAATTACATGGTATACACGGCTACACATCAAGCTTATACATTTCCTGTATAAGCTGATCTCGCATTGTTTATGATTTCTGTACAATGAGAGGTCAGCGTATACTGAAAATGTATAGTTTGATGTGTAGCCATGTGTACATAATTATTAATAATAGCGATTCAGACGGACTTATTCTATTGTTCTCTGAGTGAATTCACAAGGAATACATTGTTTGTTATAAGTAAATAAATGTTAGTATTTAGGATAATTAAGTTAGAATAAGCGCATTTATCGCATTGGGTTATCTTGTAATAGTAGATGTAAAAAACAGAAAAAAAAAATATTAAGAAAAGTTCTAGAAATCTAAACCTTGCTTCATTATGAGCCACTAACCAAACTCTTGAAGTCAACGTGCACAAACACTCAAAATGTCCAAATTAATGTTTACACAACTGTCAATGATACCTCACACGTGACGTCACATCCCGCTTATTAGTCTATGGTCAATAAAACTGTAGGCTCACGGAAGCTATTTTGGTAAAATTTGAAAGGTCATGTTGTAATAATCTTGTTGGTTTATATCCTAGTTTTATGGGCAATTAAAACTAATGTTAAGGTGGGTCGTCATTTTTGTATCAAATCGTTTCGTATACGAAATAGTGTATTTGTCTTTACTTTGTCATAATTGGTAACGAGCTATGGCGGACTGAGAACTCGACATCTATTTTTTTTTTGTTCTTACAAAGATCAAGACTCTCGTAAATTATAATAATATAGTATGTGATTGTCTTTGTTTTGTATTGTAATTGGATCTTGTTGTCTGTTAAATAAATAAATACATTATACATAAATAAAATTCATTTATTTCAGGCAAAACCAATATTGCACAAGATAAAATAAAATAAAATTTCACAATACTGTAACAGAATAGAATAAAATGTGAATACAATTAAAATAAACGAATTAATAATTATGTACAAAATGTAAAGATCGCAGAATAAAAATAATAATAACTATATTATTATTATTATTCTGTGAAAATTCTTGATTTTTGTAGCGTTTTTGTTTATAGAAGCGAACACGAAAATAAAATACACTGGAGTGCACGAAATCAGCTTGATTATTCAAAATGTCGCTTTGTTTTATATTAGAAGTTGTGGGTAACGTTGCCAGCGTAAAAATCCGTATCTTTGTATTGTTTTTCACCTAAACGTACTAAATCAAAAGCATCTAAAATAGAATCAATTTGGGCATTAAGAGTAATCGAAACTAAAAACAAACAGAAAAAATCTAAATCAACAAAACCACGAAGGTTTTAATGGCCAGTCCTTTGAACCACGATCAAAGCAAAGTTACTGTTGACTAATCGTTTTTATTATCTACCTAACTATGTTATTATTGAAATTACCGAACTGCCAAAGTGATTCGATACAGAAATCAAGTCTGTTGGGACTGCGACTTCAAGAACCCCGCGCATTTATTTTAGGTACACATGGCTGACCCGGCTGGCGCGCTGACCTCTAATTGTACGGAAATCCTGTATAATGCGAGATCAGCTTATACTGGAAATGTATAACTTGATGTGTAGCCGTCTGTACACGTTGTGTCTACTTAGTTTCTTTTATCGTTTGTACAAACTAAAAACAAGTTGTAAAGACTTGACAAAACTTGTGACAAATGTCAATAAGGTGAACAAAATAGTTAAAAATACATGTCTGAATAACGACAATACAAGACGTAAGTATGATACATGTTTTACAAACGACATGTACCTATTTAACAAGTCTTTTACAAATATCACAACTTGTAAGTGCCAATTTCACCAATGAAACTGAACGCGATCAGCACATAAACCACGTTTAAGAGCTGTCAGTGTCATTATTTTCTTTGTCATATTGACACTGGCAGCTCTTGAACTCAGTTTAGAAGTGCTGATCGTGTTCAGTTTCATTGGTGAAATTCGCCCTTAATGGGAGTAAACACGGGGTTAAGAAAACTAAGTTTTACTTTTACTCAGAAAACGAAAGATTGAGGAATTTGCCTCCAAAGCGGCGAATACGCTCCCCTGTAAAATTTATGAAAATCGGGTTACGTACTTGTTTGCAAGTCGGAGCAGCCGAATTCCAATTAGTTCGATTTTTTCAGTTAAAAAAGTGCCCGGAGGCTGGATGCCCCGAATTATTTTAAGTCCCATTTAAATGGGACTTACACATAATGAGGAAATGTGGTTATACATATATTATACATCTCTATCTACCCCTTCTGAGAAAAAAGGGAGGATATTATGTTATTTTCAACTGTCAAAATAACAAAATACAAAGCTCTTTCTCTTGTCTAAACTGAAAATTCTCGGTATAATTTCGTCGGCTCTTTACATAAAAATACTAATATCTGTGGCGTAAACAAAAACAGAGAAATACGCAATAAAACGTAGAACTGAGACAGTAAATACGCTTAACAATAATAACTGTGCCTATAAATAAACTTTTACAAACAGCTTTTACAAACAGTCTCTCATTCCCAATTGGTTTTTGAACAATGGTTCCGTATGATATAAGGAGGTGGCTGGCCAGAAATAGACCGGTATTGTTTACTCGCGATTTTTTTAAAGTTTCCCCAATAATTATTGATAGCCGTATCTCAGATTTTTAGGTAGTCCTTTTTAGGTTGATATAAGAAGAAAGAAAGAAGCAAATGGCGCCAGTCTGCACGAGCCTTTAAGAATTTCCGACATGGAAATAATTTGCCTATTATTACGTGCTCTCACATTGTTCTAAATATTTAATACAAATAAGGCTCTCTTCTCAGAAATAAGAAATTAGAGATAAATGCGGGAGCTAGTGGTATTTTACTAGGAAGCATTGACAGTGTTCTTCCAATTTGATTGTAAAGCCCTGCACAGACGAGGGATAGAAATCCCCGCCATTTTGCTGTGCTTGCGGTTGCAAGTCGCCTTATTTTTTTTTGGGTGGGAATTATCAAATAACTTCTCCCGCTCTGGGGGCATATTACGAACTTTTAAAAAACCAGGCAAGTTCCAGGTAATTCATTTCACTGGCTGGTTAGATTTCGTATTATGACATTCCTAATTCTGACCGACTTCACACTGGGTAGTTTGCCTATGGCTGGCTTGAGATTCCCTGCCGTAACGTTCAAAAACACATACATATGGTCTTCACATGATCTGACCAAGATTATGTCTGGACTTTAAAAGAGACTGTGACCTCTGAGTTTGTTTCGGCCTTTCTTCTTAGAGTAGCCGGATACGAAACGCCGCGCGCCGTCCTCATATATTTTTTTTTTAAATATGATTGACGTGTAAAAGTGTTTGTACAAACCTACTTACAGAAATAAATCATTTATCATTATTTTCAAAATTTGATAAATACTTATCGTAGGTTAGTATACATATTTACTTTAATACAGTTAATAAATTCTCTGTATCTTCGTAAGACATACTTTGGAGAGCCTCCTTGAAAATTCTCTTACAATTTGTGTAGTTCAGGGAGTAAATGTTTGCTTTCGAGTTTAGTCTATTATAGAGGAGAGGAGATTGGTGAGTGGGTCGTCTTAGGTTCGGAGTATAAACAAAAATATGGCGTAACTGCTAATGAGTGTTTTTAATTAATATTCAGATTTTAACATGATAATACAATTGTAATTATTATAGCTCAGTGGATCAGAGTTCTCGCCCTCATCATATCCCATATTCCTTTTTATTTTATTTTTTTGGGTGAGAAATTATTATAAGAATTCATTTTTTTTATCTATAAGCTTTGTTCCAAAATGTTAATGTATAGCACATTTAAGGTATACGTAGTTCTTTACAATACCAAGAATGTAATTAATTGAATCCTTGTCTCCGTGCAATTAATTGATGTGATTTAAAAGATGTGTTCGTGGAGTTTCTTGCCCGTTCTTCTTCATAGGTACCTCTCCGCTTTGGAATGGGTACTCAGCTTCACATGTCTGACTGAAAGACTCCTTAACAATAATTCAAAAGTGCCTGTAAAGGTGAGTGCTCACTACGCCGTACCATACCATGACCGTGCTGTGAACGTATCAGGCACGGGAAGAAACAGGACACGGATAGTGCCCACTAGAACGTGTCAACATCGTCATACCCATGCATAACGGTTTTAGTGGTCGTATCATCCGCGTGTCATATCTGTACGGTTCCAGTTATCTCGAAGCAGTTCACTTGAGTTTTCGCGTGAAGCAGACGCTCCGGGAAGAGCCAATGAATATTTTTGTTATGTTGAGTTGAGTTGTCCGTATACCCATTTTATTCGGGCTGACTGTATAAAACTTACCTAAATCTAAAAATAAATCATGCAAAAAGGTTCAAGCATTATCCACCACGCTTGCTGGCGTTTTTATATCGTGAAATCTAATGGCATAATAAATAAATAATATAAAATAAACATACACATAAACGCTATGCGACGTCTCGTCGCGAAAATTGGCGATGCCAAGGTAAAGGCTCCTTGAGGAAATTCCCGAAGTTATTGCGTTGCAACGTAGTCCTTATTGTCTAGCTGTATTAGCACAAAATCCTGCTCCCACAACTACTCATAATTTTGAATCTTGAGATAAAACTGATGGGTTTCAAACTAATCTCAACTGAAATCTAGTTTCAAAACAGTAGGATGACTGAGTGACGTTCTACAATACATAAAACATTTAACAGTGACATAGTTGCACTTTTCAAATGCAATGTGCTATTATGTATCTGTCACCTTTTTGAACTAAATTTTCATTCAAATTATTTAAAAGGCGTATTCTAATAATAGTAATCTTATTCATTGTTTATTTCACTGCGTAAAAAGACCCTTATAGTGATTAACCAGTGTGATGCTGATCCATGCGTCATGTTCGTGAACAGCCGCTGTCAGTTGGGACTGGTCATCTCTTAGCTGCCACGTCTTATTTTAATTATTTTAGTTTTGTTTTTTATCTTTTTCTCACCCGGGACGCTTCTGATGTTTTGCATCTTTCTCACATGTATAATGTCAACATGAATGATGTAACCAATATTTTGTATCAATATTTTAATTTAAAAGATTGTCCGTGGAGTTTCATGCCCGTTCTTCTCCATTGGAACCTACTACTCATTGGAATAGGCAACTAGCTCCATATTTCTAGCTGATCGACTCCTTGACAATTCAAAAGTGCCTGTAAATGGTTTAATTGAAATAAATGCTCTGAGTTGAGTTGATGTACATTGCATAGCTATTTAATAAATACAGGCTACATGGCACTTGCCGCGATAACATACGTACTTGCTCTGCTCTCTGAGACACCGAGCACTACATTGGAACTACAGTGTTTTATTGAAGCACCCACACGTGAGAATAAATAAACAGTAATTTCCGCGACTGTACATGCCCGAGTTTAGGCATCCATTATTGCCTTTTACGTAGACGAAGGATATGGTTAGCTAAATTGTTCACACATTCCACCAGCCTCGTTACTTAAACCTTTCTAGGAAGAAGGGCACGCTTATTGCCATTCATCAGACAGAATCCCAAATTCCGGGCTATTATAGTTCACTAGTTACTAGTGAAGTAGCCATACGACTCGGTACTCGATACTCACGATAAATTGATTCAAGTTAAATGTCAAAACGGGCCTATTATTTTTTGACAACTTTAACACAGCACGAAGACATGAATTATAGGTACATACATCAAAAATTGCTCGTAATTAGAAGCCATTAATTTTTCGAAACCAAATTCGCAGAACCTACTATAATTGATACCAAATAATCCTCGTAAGTGGAACAGTCTGCCAGGGTTGCGAGTTTGTCCGAAAGCGTGGCCCTGGCACACAGGCAACGGAAGGAACACGGGTGGGTTTTAGTCAGTAAAAGTCTGACACGCCCTCCCGCTCCGCCCAGAGCGGGAGACGTTATTTGATAATTTCCCACCCAAAAAAAAAAAAAAATGGAACAGTGGTGGCCCAGTGATAACGGCCCCGAATTAGGTGTCGTAGATCGTGGGTACCCAGGCAGACATTTTACTCTCGAGTAATTTATTTCAACAGGACTGCTCTCAAATCGGTGAAGAAAAATATCGTATGGAAAACGGCATGTCCTAGAACCAAAAATTTGAAGACATGACTGTGACATCCACCAACTCGCACTGGGCCCGCGTCTTGGATCACGGCCAAATCCCTCTCCCAGCAGAGTCCCAGCAGTGGCGAACGTAATGGGCCGATTATGTAAAGCCTCGTAAAGACAAAAACACTTTATATAGAACATACTTAGGTACCTAATCACAATACCAAAATACCACAATCAAAAGTACTCTATTTCACAAACATTAAAAATACATAGATATGTTATGGACAAAGTGATTATTAGGACATTATAAAAAATGCCCGGGCAATTTGATTATTTTTATTTCAAACGTAGAATCAGTATTTAAAATAAATGGCATTCCCATTTATTTTAAATACTGATTCTACGTCCTCAGATATCATCTACTGTTATTGAATCATTTGGGTTAGGTTAGGTTAGACCAGTGATCACGGAAGTAATACTAGCTCCCAAGATCCCCGGTGCAAGTGTGGGAAGGGAACACCGGGGTGGTTTTTAGTCAGTAAGAGTCTGGCAGACCCCTCCGCCCACCCCAGGGCGGAGGACATCCATGAGGACTTTCCACCCCCGAAAAAAAAAAAAAAAGTTTAGACCAGTAACCATTAACGCGCCAGATTCCCTCTATTCTTGGTGAATCATTTGGGTTAGATGAGGTTGTATATATGAAAAATCTAGAACTGCACCCCGTGCAAAATACCTGTGTATTATCACATTGCCCAAAGACCACACGGCAATATTTATAATGACGAGGCAATAGAGAAGTTCAAATTATAATGAATTATTTCGCCCTAAGTGGCTTGTCATATATCATAATGCGCGGGCATTATGAAAAATGCCCCTATTTATTGCTTATTTTATCCATAACAGATACACAAACGTACCGTAACACGTACCTACGTAAGGGGAAACCGATTTTTTTTAAATATAATTAGGTAAAAATTTTATGAGCCTAAGGTAATTTAGGAACAGTCACATGTGGAACACAACTAATTATTTACACTAGGTACTAAATTCAATAAATAACTAACTACATAAATAAATACAAAACAAAAGGACACAATATGCGTCAAAGTATTCTTCCGCATCGCCGTCATCCTGTAACGTGTCCAGAAGACTGGCAGCATTGCCACAATGAATGGCAATGATACTCTTCTATATAATAATAATTCTAACAATTAAAACAAAAATATTGGAACACATATAACCCTTTATTTATAAACGCCGCTTAAAGTTAAGTAACGATTAGCGAATCATCATTTAAAAATAAACCCTTTTATCAATATCGATCATGCTTATTTAGCAACAATGTATTCTTAACAACTCAAATCGGGTCACAACACTAACCCAGAAACCCTGACATCGAATCCAAGATGGCGGAAAACATAAATACATCGGATATTGCTTACATTACACTATTTATTTATCATTTGCGTAGGTTGTGATAAATTCTTAAAGCAAAATAAATGTTTTTAAATTCGTCTAGAATAGCTACGTTTCAATTGGCGTACGTATTAACTATGTTTTCACTGAGTCACGGTTGCGGTAAACAAACTTCTGAGCTAGTAAGAGGTGGTGTTGGGATTGCCGGTATAATAGAGTTATATGTATTTTTAAACCTGCTCGCGAAGTTGCTTCGACGAAATACTGGTCGAAATTGACCGAAGTTCGAAGTACGTGACTATACAATACACTTGTGCAAAGAAAAACCGGCCAAGTGCGAATCAGACTCGCGCACGAAGGGTTCCGTACCATTATCTATAAAACTGGCAAAAAAAATCACGTTTGTTGTACGGGAGCCCCCCCTAAATATTTTTTTTATTATAATTTAATTATTTATTTTTAAAGGTAATACTAACGTAATATTCTGTGAATATTTCAAGCGTCTACCTGTTGCCGTTATCAGTATCGAGCAAAAACGAGCAAAAAAATCACGTTTGTTGTAAATAAAATATTTATGATATTCTGGTTTTTAGTATTTGTTGCTATAGCGGCAACAGAAATACATCATCTGTAATAATTTCAACTGTCTAACTATCACGGTTCATGAGATACAGCCTGGTGACAGACGGACTGACAGACAGACAGACGGAGGAGCCTTAATAGGGTTCCCGTTTTACCCTTTGGGTACGGAACCCTAAAAACGTAAGAAAATTAGAATTCCGCGGGCTACAGCTGCGGATCTACCTTAACTTCGATCAACTTCGCGAGTAGTGTAGTGCAGGCTTTACGGCTTGCAGCTCCGAGTATCACGGTATGTTTGGTTTGGGTGCACTCTAGGCCTTCTTGGTATCAGTCTGATAGGCTCAGGGCTGAATGACAGCCCTGAGCCTATCAGACTAATACCAATCTTACCTATATAATAATCAGGGCAGGGCAAAGGCCTGTTCTCATACAGAGAAGACACGAGCATTGATCAAGCGAGCGAGCTCAAGACCAAGAATAGAATAGAATACTCTTTATTATGTACACCATAACAGTTACAGATATAAATGTTGAAATTTTACATAGGTTGACACAATGGGCGGTCTTATCGCTAAAACCGATCTTTTACCGACAACCTTCCAAGTTCTGCATACAAATAAGAGGTTCTTGTTATTAATTAAATACCAACCGTACGTTGATATTTAATCAGATATTTTGGATTGAAACTCAAAGTAAAGGGTTAGTTTATTGTTACAGGTTGTTACGCAATTATCCTGCTGTGGATGTGAAAAGCTAAAGAATCCATTCCTGGTTTGGATACGTAACGAAGGAGTAAACTCCAGTCGTGCGTCAGAGCTGACACACACACTTTTTTCTTTCACTCTTTTCTTCTGTTATTGAATTATAAAAATGTGTATAGATTATTATTATTATTTGAATGAGTAATACTAAATTATTGAAATTATTAACGTAAAATTGTGTCAATAGCATAGTTATTTTAATTTTAATTTGTAATGTTAAATAACCCTCACATTTGCGATGCCTGGAAAAGGCCGCTAAGTTGTAAGTACCTACAGTATAAAATAACACCAAAATGTACACTTAGTTTGCAAATAAACCTTTGACTTTGACTTTGACTTCTTTGTTTCTTTCTTTCCAATGTTTTGTAAAATCAAAGCAGGGTCGCTTGTGTAATAAAATTATGATATTGTGCTTTCAAAGTTGTCTTATTACACGTGATTATGGATACAGTAACTACACTCCATTAATTTTGGTAATTAAATAAAGGTAAACAAATCGTAAAAAGGATTTTTGTAATGATACTTTAGGAATCTCAGATTTCTCAAATTATTGTCTGATTCGTTTTTTATCCGACCTAAAAAAAGGTGGAGGTTCTCAATTATTTTGTATATATTTATTATTTTGTTTATACAAAATAATTGAGAACCTCCACCTTTTTTTAGGTCGGGTAAAAAACGAATCAGACAATTATTTGAGAAATCTGAGATTCATGTGAGTCATGAGGCCCTGGTACTTATTGTGTGTGTGTGTCTAATAATAATTTAATTTTATAAAAATATTAGCTTTCTGCACTCTTCCTCCACATCAAATTTAACTGTGCCAAATTTCATACTCCTCCGCCCGCGTAATTTTTGTTAAAATGGATACAAAGTTTTCACTTCACGTATTAATTTTATGATTCTTCGTAACAAAAATTAAGTTTATTTGTTGATTTTTTTTTATTACTACCAAAGGGCTTCTTATAAAAATACTTTTCACTTCCCGTCCGTTCACAAATTAAAACTTTTTCGTAAGTGCATTTTGAACTTTGCTTACCACTTATTTTGAGCTTCAACCCTACTGAATTTACATTGGTTCAACGAATCGCTCAACAGAGTCAATTCACTGTAGATACAGATATCATTTACCACTTAACTTGATCTGTTGTATGCTAATAAAAGTCGTCCGAAACTTCCTCTCCCTCCGAAAACTGACGTGGGAACGAAATTCTGAAGAAATCGCACGCTTTTGTGTACGTTCGCGTGGCGGCGAATTAAAAGAAAGCGAATTATTTAAAAATACCTATGGTGAAAAGGATTGAAGTGAAGAAACGAATCGGCACGTGTAAACAAGAAGCTAAATAAGGAAAGGAGTTACCTATACTCCGTTGGTTCAGGTATTTAAATAAAGGTAAACAAAAAACCACGTGACGAGAGAGCTGTCAAGTAACCGACTAAACTTAATACTTGTCACTTCAGTTGTCATGTTACGCCACAGTTGTACTCTTCAATTTAGCAACGTTATAATTCGTTGACGTTTAGAGAAGCTGTCTTTTTGGGCTCTTTACAATACACAGATTACAAAGTATTATAGTGAATTTAACAATAAAAATTGTACTGAAGCAGTTACATCTACGAAGAGTAGTTTAAGAATAAATTATACAGTTTAACATACATTATTATCACGCCCGGGACGGGCGGCGGACTTTATTTATAGAATGCAGGCACTTCAAAACCGATTTCTCCGTGAAATTACGGACGCTCCATGGTTCGTTTGGAACGAAACCCTTCATGTAGATCTTAAAATCCCCACCATTAAGCAGTTTATGAAACGCGCGACAAAGCGGTTCTTCGAGTCCGCAGATAGACATCGCAACCCCTTGGTTGTGCAAGCAGCTAGCTATAGGCCTTCTCAGATTAGTCAGACTCGCCGACCTAGGCATACTCTCTTAGATCCGGATGACCCCATTACTCTCCTTCAGGAAAGCAATAGGGCCACAAGTACAGTGCACAAATACAAACCGTCATTCCGTCCTCGCCGCCGAGGTACCACGCGAAGTTCAAGAATTAATTGTTCCCCCCGTCCCTTGCACGTTGAACCGCCAGCCCCGAGGCTGAGTGAGCCGTAACATTTAATAGTAATCCCCGTTAATAATCATGAATTTAAACTTTCGATCCAGCCCGTCCCCAACTTGCTGTTTTTACCCAACGACGCCCTAAGCCGAGGTTCGTACCCCACAGGGGGTGCCCTTAGAGCGCTGTCGTTTAATTTGTAATACTTATATTTACGCTCCTGGCTGGAGGCTTTAAGCTCACACCTTAGGGCAGCCACAGGAAAGACCGGTTAAGCAGTCACGGCCTCTCAAGGTCAACTGCGAGATGCCATCCATACATAAAAATAAAAAAACATTATTATAAGAGGAAGCTATCGTAAAAATCTAAAATATATTTAATTCGGTTATAATAAGCTACAACGTATTTTTAAACAAGAAAGTGTCATTATAAAAATCCTTTTTACGATTTGTTTACCTTTATTTAATTACCTAAATTAATGGAGTGTAGTTACTGTATCCATAACCACGTGAAATAAGACAACTTTGAAAGCACAATATCACAATTTTATTACACTAGCGACCCTGCTTTGATTTTACAAAACATTGGAAATAAAGAAACAAAGAAAAAAGTGTGTGTGTCAGCTCTGACGCACGACTGGAGTTTACTCCTTCGTTACGATTGAAAAAGTTACGCTTTTGAGTTAACGCTTGTATTAATGTCAGTCCTTATAAAATTTTCATACCGATGCCATAAATGAAAATCTATACTTAAGGAGTAAACTCTAAAAAGTATTTATTGGGCGAGTCCCAATAAATACTTTTTAGAATTTACTCAGGAAGATCACAGATTAAACTAAACACCCTCATAAAAAAAAAAAACAGAAAGCCCTGTAAGAAGCGAAATCAACCTATTAACAACCTTCCGGAATAAATTCTCTAAATGATGGTGAAAACCGTTTTAAAATCTGTTGCATAGTTTAGAAGAACAACACGGTCACACAGAGTAGACTCAAAAGCGACTTTAATTTATAATCATTTCAGCCGAAAGACGTCCACTGCTGGACATACGCCTCCCCTAAGAGGGGTTTGCCATAATCGCCACGCTTGGCAGCCGGGTTGACGATCGCAGTATGGTGTTAAAATGCATAGAGAATATGTTTATAATGTATGTATAGATAAAAACAGGGTCAAATTAAATTAGCTAGCGAAACTCCGCAGTTGTTATGGGTATCGACATCTAAACATGATAAAACACAAACGCAGAGCTAAGATGCTCATTGGCGAAGTAAAACTGGTGAATGCCAAGCTTCATAGCTTGGCCCATCGCCGCAAGGTTGCCTGCTTGTCGGTCTTCTACAGACTGTACTTCGGTGAGTGTGCCCAAGAACTCCACGACCTCATTCCACCGGCCCCCTTCTATTATCGGACATCTAAACGCACTGCAGGTTACTATGCTGGTTGCTATTCCACCAATTCGCACTAAGCGTTTCCAGATGGCTTTCATAATGCGCGCAGCAAAAGAGTGGAACTCTCTGCCTGCGTCTGTGTGTTCCGAACGCATACAACCCTAATCTCTTCAAAGTGAGAATGAACAGGCTTCTTCTGGGTAAGCTCACTCCATCGTCGACTTTGTCTCTTAACAGACTAAGGGTCTCTAGACTAAGGTCAAGAGCAGTCCCCCGAGTCGGTTTTTTTTTTTTGGGGTCAAAACAAAAGAAAACAGATTTTCCCAACGCATACTTCAAGTAACACAATAACAGCGGTCGTTGACCCCAAAAAAAACTCCATCAAATCTTTGTATAATTAATCATCTCATCTGCAGAGTTTAGCTAGCTAATTAAATTTGCCCCTGTATAGTAAAACTTGTTATGCTTAGAATAAACGTACGTAACACTCTATCGATCACAATTTGAATGGTTTTAAAGTAAATATATTGCTAATCCGTACAACAACGTAAATAACGCAATGAATGTTGTTGGACTGTCAAAATGAAACTCATTGCTACTGATAGTTTGTTAGCAATTACTACGCTGTTGTCTGAACATCTGCCAATACAGCAAAGCTCAAGTAGAGGGTTCTATGTTCGTCTGTAGGTTTTTTTTATGAATATTCATCGATATTTTTTTCAATTGAGGACCGATTTTGAAAATTCATTTTTCATTTGGTAAAGGAACCTTGCGCGGTAGTTCCATATTATAATGCTTGGGTAGTTTTTGAGTTAGCTTAAATAATGTTATAACAACTTCCTGTCACTGCTTTTTACATAGCAGTTACTCACGCAGCATTCACTCCAAAAGTTTGGGATAGTTTTTTTTAAATCATTTTTCATATAAATTACATTTAAATTTAAAATTTGTATATATTTTTGTAATCACCTTTTAAAACCGTTAATTTTTATACCCGACTCGACAGGCTTAGGAGATATTTTTTTTCGAAAACACACCTTTTGCCAAAAATCCGCCAATTTGATTTTTAATATATCCAGTGACACTCGCGCTATAATGACGAATTTAACAACATAGCATTCATCAATCGGTGCAGCCGTTTAATAGTTACGAGGGAACATAAGGACATACATACATATACACATACAGGTCAAACACATAACCCCCCTTTTTTAGCTTCGCCGCAGTCGAGTAAAAAGCCCACGCCTCAAAAACCACGTGTTTTTTCAGCACGTGAATTTGCCAGATTTATCGGAATAATAATATTTTTACGAAAATATTGTGACAGATTTACTAGATTCAGATAATTTTATGTAAATTTCGAATTTTACGGCTAAGTGGGTAGATAATCAATTTGTATTCTATATACAATATAAATAGAAGAACTGTTGAAAACAGAAATGTTATACAATTCGTTCCAATGGATTTATTTTTATAAGTGTGAATGAATTGGCAATTAAGGTCGTTAAAAATTTTGAAGAGCACGAAATTCAGAAACGTGTTGCACCACTTCTG